>JAECXB010002307.1:0-2797500 GCA_018151435.1 Zaprionus africanus | reverse complement strand
ATCTGTGTGTGTGTCTCTCTCTATCTGTGTGTGTGTCTCTCTCTATCTGTGTGTGTGTCTCTCTCTATCTGTGTGTGTGTCTCTCTCTATCTGTGTGTGTGTCTCTCTCTATCTGTGTGTGTGTCTCTCTCTATCTGTGTGTGTGTCTCTCTCTATCTGTGTGTGTGTCTCTCTCTATCTGTGTGTGTGTCTCTCTATCTGTGTGTGTGTCTCTCTCTATCTGTGTGTGTGTCTCTCTCTATCTGTGTGTGTGTCTCTCTCTATCTGTGTGTGTGTCTCTCTCTATCTGTGTGTGTGTCTCTCTCTATCTGTGTGTGTGTCTCTCTCTATCTGTGTGTGTGTCTCTCTCTATCTGTGTGTGTGTCTCTCTCTATCTGTGTGTGTGTCTCTCTCTATCTGTGTGTGTGTCTCTCTCTATCTGTGTGTGTGTCTCTCTCTATCTGTGTGTGTGTCTCTCTCTATCTGTGTGTGTGTCTCTCTCTATCTGTGTGTGTGTCTCTCTCTATCTGTGTGTGTGTCTCTCTCTATCTGTGTGTGTGTCTCTCTCTATCTGTGTGTGTGTCTCTCTCTATCTGTGTGTGTGTCTCTCTCTATCTGTGTGTGTGTCTCTCTCTATCTGTGTGTGTGTCTCTCTCTATCTGTGTGTGTGTCTCTCTCTATCTGTGTGTGTGTCTCTCTCTATCTGTGTGTGTGTCTCTCTCTATCTGTGTGTGTGTCTCTCTCTATCTGTGTGTGTGTCTCTCTCTATCTGTGTGTGTGTCTCTCTCTATCTGTGTGTGTGTCTCTCTCTATCTGTGTGTGTGTCTCTCTCTATCTGTGTGTGTGTCTCTCTCTATCTGTGTGTGTGTCTCTCTCTATCTGTGTGTGTGTCTCTCTCTATCTGTGTGTGTGTCTCTCTCTATCTGTGTGTGTGTCTCTCTCTATCTGTGTGTGTGTCTCTCTCTATCTGTGTGTGTGTCTCTCTCTATCTGTGTGTGTGTCTCTCTCTATCTGTGTGTGTGTCTCTCTCTATCTGTGTGTGTGTCTCTCTCTATCTGTGTGTGTGTCTCTCTCTTTCTGTGTGTGTGTCTCTCTCTATCTGTGTGTGTGTCTCTCTCTATCTGTGTGTGTGTCTCTCTCTATCTGTGTGTGTGTCTCTCTCTATCTGTGTGTGTGTCTCTCTCTATCTGTGTGTGTGTCTCTCTCTATCTGTGTGTGTGTCTCTCTCTATCTGTGTGTGTGTCTCTCTCTATCTGTGTGTGTGTCTCTCTCTATCTGTGTGTGTGTCTCTCTCTATCTGTGTGTGTGTCTCTCTCTATCTGTGTGTGTGTCTCTCTCTATCTGTGTGTGTCTCTCTCTATCTGTGTGTGTGTCTCTCTCTATCTGTGTGTGTGTCTCTCTCTATCTGTGTGTGTGTCTCTCTCTATCTGTGTGTGTGTCTCTCTCTATCTGTGTGTGTCTCTCTCTCTATCTGTGTGTGTGTCTCTCTCTATCTGTGTGTGTGTCTCTCTCTATCTGTGTGTGTGTCTCTCTCTATCTGTGTGTGTGTCTCTCTCTATCTGTGTGTGTGTCTCTCTCTATCTGTGTGTGTGTCTCTCTCTATCTGTGTGTGTGTCTCTCTCTATCTGTGTGTGTGTCTCTCTCTATCTGTGTGTGTGTCTCTCTCTATCTGTGTGTGTGTCTCTCTCTATCTGTGTGTGTGTCTCTCTCTATCTGTGTGTGTGTCTCTCTCTATCTGTGTGTGTGTCTCTCTCTATCTGTGTGTGTGTCTCTCTCTATCTGTGTGTGTGTCTCTCTCTATCTGTGTGTGTGTCTCTCTCTATCTGTGTGTGTGTCTCTCTCTATCTGTGTGTGTGTCTCTCTCTATCTGTGTGTGTGTCTCTCTCTATCTGTGTGTGTGTCTCTCTCTATCTGTGTGTGTGTCTCTCTCTATCTGTGTGTGTGTCTCTCTCTATCTGTGTGTGTGTCCGTCTCTCTCTATCTGTGTGTGTGTCTCTCTCTATCTGTGTGTGTGTCTCTCTCTATCTGTGTGTGTGTCTCTCTCTATCTGTGTGTGTGTCTCTCTCTATCTGTGTGTGTGTCTCTCTCTATCTGTGTGTGTGTCTCTCTCTATCTGTGTGTGTGTCTCTCTCTATCTGTGTGTGTGTCTCTCTCTATCTGTGTGTGTGTCTCTCTCTATCTGTGTGTGTGTCTCTCTCTATCTGTGTGTGTGTCTCTCTCTATCTGTGTGTGTGTCTCTCTCTATCTGTGTGTGTGTCTCTCTCTATCTGTGTGTGTGTCTCTCTCTATCTGTGTGTGTGTCTCTCTATCTGTGTGTGTGTCTCTCTCTATCTGTGTGTGTGTCTCTCTCTATCTGTGTGTGTGTCTCTCTCTATCTGTGTGTGTGTCTCTCTCTATCTGTGTGTGTGTCTCTCTCTATCTGTGTGTGTGTCTCTCTCTATCTGTGTGTGTGTCTCTCTCTATCTGTGTGTGTGTCTCTCTCTATCTGTGTGTGTGTCTCTCTCTATCTGTGTGTGTCTCTCTCTATCTGTGTGTGTGTCTCTCTCTATCTGTGTGTGTGTCTCTCTCTATCTGTGTGTGTGTCTCTCTCTATCTGTGTGTGTGTCTCTCTCTATCTGTGTGTGTGTCTCTCTCTATCTGTGTGTGTGTCTCTCTCTATCTGTGTGTGTGTCTCTCTCTATCTGTGTGTGTGTCTCTCTCTATCTGTGTGTGTGTCTCTCTCTTTGTCTGTGTGTGTCTCTCTCTATCTGTGTGTGTGTCTCTCTCTATCTGTGTGTGTGTCTCTCTCTATCTGTGTGTGTGTCTCTCTCTATCTGTGTGTGTGTCTCTCTCTATCTGTGTGTGTGTCTCTCTCTATCTGTGTGTGTGTCTCTCTCTATCTGTGTGTGTGTCTCTCTCTATCTGTGTGTGTGTCTCTCTCTATCTGTGTGTGTGTCTCTCTCTATCTGTGTGTGTGTCTCTCTCTATCTGTGTGTGTGTCTCTCTCTATCTGTGTGTGTGTCTCTCTCTATCTGTGTGTGTGTCTCTCTCTATCTGTGTGTGTGTCTCTCTCTATCTGTGTGTGTGTCTCTCTCTATCTGTGTGTGTGTCTCTCTCTATCTGTGTGTGTGTCTCTCTCTATCTGTGTGTGTGTCTCTCTCTATCTGTGTGTGTGTCTCTCTCTATCTGTGTGTGTGTCTCTCTCTATCTGTGTGTGTGTCTCTCTCTATCTGTGTGTGTGTCTCTCTCTATCTGTGTGTGTGTCTCTCTCTATCTGTGTGTGTGTCTCTCTCTATCTGTGTGTGTGTCTCTCTCTATCTGTGTGTGTGTCTCTCTCTATCTGTGTGTGTGTCTCTCTCTATCTGTGTGTGTGTCTCTCTCTATCTGTGTGTGTGTCTCTTTGTGTGTGTGTCTCTCTCTATCTGTGTGTGTGTCTCTCTCTATCTGTGTGTGTGTCTCTCTCTATCTGTGTGTGTGTCTCTCTCTATCTGTGTGTGTGTCTCTCTCTATCTGTGTGTGTGTCTCTCTCTATCTGTGTGTGTGTCTCTCTCTATCTGTGTGTGTGTCTCTCTCTATCTGTGTGTGTGGTCTCTCTCTATCTATGCAAAGTTCTGACCCTTCTATCTATAGTGTGTTTCTTTCTCTATCTTTGTATGAAAAGGCTCTTGGTATGCTTTGGCGAATAAAATGTCCTACCTCACAAAAGCTAGCATACTCGCCAAGAAAACTAACGTGGAGTCAAAGTATCTTGGCTTTTCAGGAACTTGCGGAAGCTTTTCACGGTTCATGCGATTTAGCACCGCAAACACATTCAAAGTTCTGATGTTTGGTAGCTAGAGAAGTCATTTTAATCTCTTCTTATACCGGCCTTGACAAAGGCTCTGGTATTTGGCGACCGCAATGTGCCAGCAGACGTAACAAAAAAATTTACCAATTTCCAGGAAAACCACTGTCTTTTTCATAAATTCTTTCACCTCACAGCACTTAAAATTCACTTTACTGGTATACCTTCTCCTCAGAGAGGCAAACGACAACTGACGACGGCCAGCGCAATGAAGTGCATTGAAAGCGCAACTTAATTCAAATTAACTATCGATAATAACATCCAATAAATATATAATCGACTTGTGTTGAACAACGCGCTAACAATGTGGCGTTGCCAGTTAGTCATGCTAATAAAATGTTAATTAACATTAACAGTGGTAACAGCTGAGCACGCAGCGTTGCCAGTGAGTCGCATTCTATTAAAATGTTAATTAACAGTAAAAGTAGTAACAGCTGAAAATTCAGCGTTGCCAGACATAAAAAGAGGTAACAGCTGATCGGGTGGCGCTGCCAGACAGGTCGTTTGTTTGAAATGTTAATTAACATTAATAGTGGTAACAGCGTTGCCAAACAGGCAATTTGAATTAAAATGTTAAGTAAAATAACAGTGGAAGCAGTTTCCTAAGTGAATTTGCTAGACAGGTGATAAAGGAAAGTGGCCGTTTAAAAATAATATAGTTAATTTACTATAAATCTCATGTTATTATATTTCCTATTTAAATCAAATCCATTTGAATTGGGAGGAAAACTTATTTCTGTTTATTTCTGTTCATTTATAAACTTAGGTAGATGCGTCATATATTTTGAAACGCCATATAAATTCTTTATATTTGCTTTTCCTGTGCTTCAAGTTCCTTAATATTTGTATGAAGATGAGTGGAATAAGCGACTAGTGGAGTTGCTGGTACCACAAACAAGTAGACAACTTGCCCCGATTGGAAGGTTGTTTGAACTGACAAACTAGACAATAAAAAGAGTATAATGGTCATTAAAAAGACATACATTCATAGAATATAAGTAAGCCAAGTAGGATTGAGAACTAGCGTTTTGAACAGAGGTGAAAAATAGGCGGGGATCATGTTGTGCTCTTCTTCCTTTGTATATAATTAATTCAATTGATATTTTATTGCATTAATTTAAATTTTTGTTGATATATGTTGTATAATTGATCGTTTCTTATAAAAATTAATTGGTTCATGTTTAACCAAATAAATTGTAATGTGGGGCAAGTTTTGCGTTGTTTTGTTGGGCCGGTATGATGTCACAAGTAGAAAAGGCAATCGTGCATGTGTGATGCCTTCACCAAGTCACTTGAAAGGGTTTGAAAATGTTGTTTTAATTAACTATACTTTATTTGTATTTAGATTTTATTATTTATTTAATATCGAAATTTAAAACATTATGAAGATATCTCCAAAATTAAAAGACTATTTGCCGTTTCAAAAAACGGAAGGTTATAAAGCTAACTAGTTGTCTGGGATAAATGTATTAAAGAGCAGGTAATATTTGTCTCGTAACGGGCACCAGCCTATAACGTGTAATTTTGTTGGACATTATTTATATTAACACACACGTTTACTGTCACATCCTGTTAAAGCAATAGAGATTAAACGAACTGAAATTGTTTTTATTATTTTGTATTTACTTAAGAATGTAACAATTTTTGTTTTAACAGTGAAAATATATTTGTAAGTGCACGTGAAAAAATCTAAATACTAAAAATCGTTGGATGTATTAAAGAGTTTACAAAAATATATTTTAGTTAAACATTTGATTATTTAATACTTGTATAAAAACAGTAACACAATGTTACGCTACATAAGGCAAAGATGTATATGTTGTACTTGTCAATTTATATATGGAAATGTCATAAGCTTACAACTAAAGCTTTTTAGCTATTGTCAGTTTTTTGAAGTTTAAAAATAAGATATGTGTGAAAAACTTTGTTTGCAGATGAAAATTGTTATGTTTTTGTACTTTCTAGCTCGTGTCATTAGACTTATAATTTTAAATTTCAAAATTGTTGGAATTTATATTGGCGATTTATTTAAATGCGATAAATTACTGTGACCACTTTGATTTTTGATAGTTATATACTTTTTGTTTCACTTAATTTCATATTTATGTATGAATTGTAAAACGTTTAAACGTTTTAACGTTGGTATAAGTTATATGAAAAGTGCAATTGCATGTTTTTATACATTCCTATTAGTTATGTCGTTTTACTTATCTACTTTTATTTATTTTTCGTTCATAAAATCTGTCTAAAATTGACTTTCTTCGTGCGTTGTTGTTGTAGTCTTTAAGGTTTCGCTTTCACCGTTGGTCTTTTCGTTTGATATGGTCGTTATAACAGATTTTATTACGACAGAGCTGGTGCTTGTTTCGGTCGTATTACTGAAAGGTAAAATTAACTTAAAATTTTTTTTTCATAGTTTGTATGGTATTTATTTACGAACCCTTTTGAAGCCAAGTCCTGAAGATTAGGTATATTTAAATTAGGTATGTCCTTCATATTTACGTTAGTTATAACTTGGTTGGTTTGTGTGCTTAGAACCGATAGACGACCTATAAATACATAAGAAATTTAAAAATATTGGGTTTTAAAAGCTTTAGCAAAATAAATTAATATTCAATCATATTACTTTAGGGATGGAAAATTCTGGTCAAAGAAGGCGACCTTAAAACTATAGGATTTTAAAAAGTGTTATAAGGGTTGACAAATTTACTGCCGTTGGCCTAAAAACAAAGGTAAAAATAATTAGAATAACTATAAAAATTATATAAAAATATTTTGTATTATACCAATCACCGATTAACATGCAAGCTACAGGACGTTAAACACCTACATAGACTTTTTAAATTTCAAAGCAGATAACAAAATCTTGTAATAATTAGATGGGAGCTTAACATACCGACAGTCTCTTCTGTAGTGGTGGAACACAATGTTGTTGTTGTTGTATTCAAATGATCGCGCACTGAGTCGACAGTGATGTCTCCTATAGAACTAGTGATCGTCTCGTTAGCAAGGTTTGCAGAGTTGACCCTGTGTATTCCGTTCGCTAGTGCTGCGCTACTATTTTCCACGTTCAGGATCTCAAGTGCATTAGATCGTTGCTGAGCGACCGGTGGTTCCTTGACGGGTTCGTTAATGTTTTTCAAGGCGTCATTTATTTTGTCAATTTCTTTATCGCTATCATCGTCTTCATTGTTGGCTGATTCACTGTCTTCGGCAGTTTCGAGAGGTTCAATCTCAACAATACCAGTGGGTTGTACCACTTTGGAGGTGGCCAATGCAATTCGTTGAAGCTCCGAAGATGACATCATATACAAAGCCTCACCGTTATTGGTAAAACAAAGCGAAGAAATTCCACTGTAAGAAAACGTGAATTTAAAATGTTTGGCACTAATTATTAAGTTTTCAATACGTACTTTATGTCTTCGCGTCTTACAGCAGCTGCATTTAATTGTCGTTTCAATTCAGGCACAGATAATACCATAATGTCACCCATGTTTGTTAAACATATCAAAGCCATTTCATTGTATAGCTCCCCTCCTCCTGATGCTGACGCAATACTTGTGTTAGCTGCTCCATCGCCTTCATGTGAACGTGTAGACTTTGTGGGACTGCCACCATTGAGGCTCTGCAATAACTCAGGCGAAACACGACAGCTAAATGATCCAAAATGAACACGACGTATTCGCGCTCCTTCATGAGCGGTTAATTTGTATTTATTAATTGGCTTCAATTGTGGAAGTGAGAAAACTTTGAATTGTTCTTCAGACGCAATGAGAACACGATGGGGCGGGGTGCCATTTTCACCATAGTTCAATTGGTCAACAGGATATCCAGTTTGGTCAAATATCGAAATTGCTACTACAGGTGCCCGATGTTTTAATTGAATTTCCTTAGCCAACTGTACAGATATGCGACGTGGAGATTGCGGCGTTGCATTACCGCTTGCGGGGGGTCCAGTAGTAGCGGCTGTCTGGGCTGGTGGTAAATGCAAGAGGAATACCGATACTGTGCTCGAGTTTGTCGCCGACCACAGTGTGGGCGAAGTAATGTTTACTGAAATAATTTAATTAAAATGCCTACGTGAACATATACAAAAAATCGTTAAAATATTTACCATTAGTTATGTACGTTTTGGCAAAAAGCAAAACACGCACCATAGATCCCATGCCATCATCTGCGTTTCGTGCTTCTATTTGCCTTTCAACAGGTCGCGACTCCAACTATCGGAAAATTAAAATGATTTATTCGAAGTGTAAAAATTTTAACAAGTATAAGTGCTTACCGTTGTAGGAACCACATTTGGATTGTTTCGGGTCGATCTTCCTTTGCGCAACTTGCGAAAAGATTCTCGAAGCGACTTTTTAAAAGATTTCCGGCGCGAAAGCTGCTCACCGGCACCAGTTAAATCATTTGGATTTAAAGTGCATCGGTGAAAAACAGGAACAAAGTTCTTAAAGTCAAAGACTACCAAGCCATGCGCTGTGCCACCGGATACTAAACCCCAATTAGCTTCTAGTGCTAAGCATGTTATACTAGCTGGAGGGAGAACTTGCAGTACGCCAGTTATATTGACACCGTTCTCTGAAATTGGTCCAGCGTCATCCTCTAATAAATTGGCGCGTACGTTTAGCTGATCATGGCCCTTCCAAACAAATCCATCGCGATCGCTAACTAAATTCATTGAACTACATTTTAAAATTCCTCGTGGCACATTATCTCCATCAAAGTCCGCTATTATGATTTGCCCGGCAGTGCCACCTACAATTAATTTTCCTGTTTTTGGACAGAGTGCAATTTTTTTAACAGCTAATCGGGGATCGTCAGAGTAGGGATCGAAAAGGCCAGATTTACGAAATGGTGGTTCCCCCTCATCAAGTTGTTCAACACAAGCGTCTTGATGTTCATCGTCATGGTTCTCATGACCAAAAATTGTTGCCGTTTTAAAGTTGAAAATGGGTTTAAGTAGTACCCCTGAACAATCCCAGAACTTAACCGAACCATCCTCATGACCCGTTAATAATATTTCAATATCATTTTCATCTGGCTGGTCATTTTTAGGAAGGAGACCACCGGTAATAGGCCAATCAATACTACTGTAATCTAAATCTTGTTCATCACCAGCACGTAAAATGCGTTGATAAACCTCATTGGTTACTTGTGACGCTAAATAATTGCATGTTACTGCCGATGCATGAACTGAGTGCAGATATGGAGGCTTGATGGCCGATATTTTTGGATCGGTAAGATCATATGCACATAGCTCCTCTTCAAGTAAAACAATGAGTACCTGCACAGCTTCACTTTCATCTTTGTACGTTACAAAGAAATCAATAACTTTGGACGTAAAATCTAGACACACTTTTTGTCCAGTACTCGCATGCACAGAAACGCAATTATGATCTCCATACGCCGAACGTGGCATGCCACCAGAAAATACTATGATGTCGTCGGCGCTATAATTTACAATGGAAATGTCAGTTATATCTTTCGAAAGCTAAATAATCATATTAACTTACCATCTTTTTCCTTTGTACAGCCTGTTTATGCTCTTGCATGGATCAGGTCCGTAGGGAACATAGTTAACATTTTGAGGAGGCTGTCCGCTTCCAATATCCCAGGTGGCGTAAGATCCATCTGCATGGTACCAACTGAATTCTGTACCAGTCGCGCTTACGAATAGACCCACACTTTGGCCATGTCCGGGTGCAATATAGGCACGTTCAACAGCCGACGTATCCAGATCCCAAAGTACACAAAGACCGCGATTGTACGCAATGAGCAGTTTGTTAAGAGCATTTGGAAGCTGACTTATTGACTCAATTGCACCAGGATTGAGTTTATATGTAGGTGGTACTTGTTCCAATACAACATCGTGATAAATAACAGGTTCACGTATAGAGAATGATTTCAAATCGAATTGATATATATTGCCCCCTTCTGTTCCTATCCATACAAGATCTTTATTCAGTGAGCAGCATAGCGAAGACACTTTTTTTAATTTTCCATCAAATGCAAGTGTTTTAATAGGAACAAGTGTTGTACCCACAGGTTCCCACAATATGAGTTGATTTGCGGCAGTAAGGGATAAAACACGACCAGTTCCATAAACCCATTCAAGGAGCTGCACATTTAATTCAGATGCAGAATTATTCACTAAAGTGTGCTGAGCATAAAGTTCTACGCCAGGTTGACCAAAAACTTTAATAGCTCCCGTTTGTGTCCCAATAGCCATAAGTTTAGAAACTGGATCATAGGCAAGTGCTGAGGGTTTGTGAGGAAAACCATGTTGTGCAGTCTGAAAAAAACAAATAAGTTATACTTGACTTGTGCAAAACATAAGTGTTTCATCACCCTACAATTTTAGAGGCTTTTCTCTGCAAGAGATTTTGTTTAAAACTAGTATATACAGCATTGTCTGGCTTATTTGTCTAGCGACTGCAATCTGATAAAGCCCAAAAAAGTCTCTGAATAACAAACTTATACGCCATAATTTTTAAAACTAGGCAAACTACACAAGTTGTCTTAGGCGAATTGTGCCACATAGCAGATTACGTACTAAAAAGTATAGGTAATGTATAAAACCGAGAGCAACAGTCGATCGGAATGCGACAGTAGCAAACTCTTCGAACTGTGTTCCAGTGTACCATAATTTGTTAAATGCATAAATGACTCTTGACAGATGCCCCCTTGACTATCCCAAAAATTTGGTGTTATGATCATAATGTCTTAAATGACCTCTGTGCATATTGATATTATAGTTAACTAACTATATGTTGTATATCATATACGGCGCTTAAAAACCGACAACGGACAGACAGACAAACATGGCTCAATTGGCTCGGATAGTGATCCTGAGCAAGAATACATTCACTTCATGGGGTCTCTCTCGTCCCTTTCTGCCTGTTACATACATTAGTACAAACTTAGTATACCCTTTTTGTTGACCATTTTCAATAGTCGAAGGAAAAAAATAACATAAGATGTACGAAATTTATAGGGATTCTTTACTATTAAAGTTGACGCAACACGCCACATAGGAGGTCGCACATACATTCAAACCCATACAACGAAACGATATACAAGTAAGGAGTCACCAAAGCTTTGAACACATTACAGGTGCAGCATTTTACACAGTCGCGGGTGACTCTTTTATCAAATCTTATCAGCTGAAAATTCTACGCCTATCAGTGCCACATACTACAGTCGATACAACTTTTGCGTCCGTATGCGATACATTATGTGTTTTTATTTAGGTTGCACATAAAACAAACTTAGTTAATCTTATCAATTTTACTGCTCCACAGTCATTCTGGCGACTGGCGTTTACTTTTCAGGCAACCGCTATGTACAAATTGTTATTTTAGCTTGATGACAACGTTTTGTAAATGTATCAACTTTTTTGTCTGATTAATTGCGTATATAGGAATAATCATCAATCTTTGATTAATATTATTATTTTGATTATAAAATATTTTTTTAAATCAACTCAAAAATTTTAATAAAAATAATATATTTTTATATTTATAAATATATTTGTAAATAGTATTGCATTAAACCTTTCCTTGAAGGTGAGTGCTTTCATTCTTTTTTTTTATCGAATTGTACGATATGTGATAGGGACCTAAATACAAATATTGATAATATCAAAAGTTTTTTGCAAAAATTTTGGGAAAACAAAATATTCATTTTGTTTGAATTCTGTTATAAAAAACTTAGTGTTTTTACGACACAGCCATCAATTGATTTGATTATTAATACTAATAAGAAATATACTTGTATTTTTGTGGGGTTTGTCACATAAACTTCTCCAATTTTATTAATCTTTTATGGTATCTCGCCTCGTCTTTTATCATTACAGTAATATCCGAAGGTGACGCATTATGAATGATGTCATTGAATGAAACGTTTGCTTTAACTGGTGGATGGCGTTGACAATGAACATGTTTCTTACCAATTCTCTTCATGTACATGTTTAATAAATCTTTCACTTACTTTAAATAAACATTTAAAAGTACTCCAAGTCCGAAGCCTATACCAAAATATTAAAAGTTACGTCGTTCAACATACCTTTCGATAAGCAAATAGTTCTTTTTGAAGTCGCTGTCGTTCAGCTGTTGGTTGTTGACCCTTGCCGCGAATAAACTTCAACATAATTGCGATTGCTTTGAAGTTTTAATAACAGTTCAAATCTGCAATAAAAAAGAGGGAAAATTGGATTTACAATCAACAAAGAATGCAAAATAGTTCATAAATCTGCATCATAATTTAATAAAAAAAAATTAAAACTATGTACATATGTGGCTTATATACATTTGTACTTAAAATTTAAGAATGTCACAAATCTGATTTATTTATTTATATGAATTTAAACAAATATTTTACAGTATATTTGTATTAAGATTTTGCTCTGTACAGATATAGATACGTATACAATATAAATAAACTGTATTTATGTACGTGTACATTGGTTCGAAAGAAAATTGCAATAGACGTCGCAGCATGACCTCAACTTACCAAACTTGTTTAACAAGTTATGCTATGTTTTGTAATGAACGCCGGCAGAGATTTGTGGGCGTCCAGAGATACTTTTAGCTATTAATATCAAAATCCACAACAAGTATAATGCTTAGCATATTTTGAGCAGCAACCTCTATAACAAACAATACTTTGAGATTATTGCAGAACAATTATGTTCAATGTATAAACCTTAAATAAATTCACCAATGCAAATAATTTGTCTATTCTTGAAGAAAAATGTTAATGAACTCGTCAACAGATCTTTATACTCAACGTATGCAGCTAAGGTTCTGCATACAACTGGCTAAATTTTATTGTGTGCGTGACTGGGAGACATCGTGTAGTTGAGCGCTCTCTCGAGCATAATTGTTTTTTTAGCCGACGCCCGAATATTAATTACTCGAAGAGGTCTCAGCACATTTTTGGTTTCTCTCTCTATCTAATTAAATTACTTTTCAACTGTTATTCTACATAAAACATTAACCTTTTAAACTTATCAATATAATATTGCAACTTTTTCATTCAAAACAGTGCTTTAGAACCTGTATATATCTATATGCACATGCATATGTAAAAATTCGTATACATACATATCTACACAGCGTTTACTAGGTTCTCTGGCAAAGCTGAGTCATACATATGTATGCAGATAAAAATTTATGCCACTTATAAACATTTTTGTTTTTGCATAAGTGTATATCTGATGCTAAATACCTTTAATAATAATTTTGCGTCTGTTTTTACAGTCGCTGGCTCTGGTTAATACATTTGCAGTTGCGCGTTAAGGACGGAAAGGCCACTGTTTTCATATAATTTTCCCACACTTGTTGGAGTCTTGCGAACTTGCGAACTAGCAACAAAACTTTTAGCAAACAAATATTTTTTTAGTTATCATTAGCACAATAATAAATTTATCTGTAAATTGCGAAACTGTATCCAGAACTATTTAATTCACCCGTTTACAAAAAGTTTTGATCCCGGCACTTAGCAAAAATGTACGCGACGCGTTCATGCCGAATTCACTATTCAACTGTATCGTTATCGTAAAGCGTTAATACAAAATATCGATGATTTTAGGGCTGTCAAATCACTGTTGTACAAAATATATTATCGATATCACTGCTGTAAAATTTGATGACCGTGGTTAACATAAAACAGTGCTGTATAATTTTTTTTCGTTTTGCCATTCGCTTGTAACATAAACAGTGTTGCACAATTGGTAATTTTTAAAGAGACTCAGCTGCTTGGGATCATCTGTTAGGTCAGCTGTTTATTTTGTTGTTTTGGCGCAGAAAAGACAATTTTTTTGTAGTATTTTAAAATGGCTAAGCGATTTGAGCCAATCAACAAGTTTGGTGCTGCTAAAAAGCTTAAATTAGACGTTAGTGTTAATGGTGGGCGTTTTGCAAGTACTTCATCTAATATAATCGATTTTTGGGACAATCATGATGACGATGTTATTCTTTTGGCCACTCAACAAGCGGAAGAAAAACAACACCAGCCTGATAGAAATGCTGGTAGTGAATTTAATTTTAGTCAATTTGCGCCACAAGTCCATGGGACAACGAGCACTCAGCAGCCTGCTCAATTGCCTATGGATGATCTGAACACAATGGATCTGTCTACTTCGTGGAATATAGAGGAGATATTTGGAACCGATGAAACTTTTGTTTTCTTGCCAGACCAAAAAGATGCCGAAGAACCAGTCGCCAATGCTCCAGAAATTGACATTTCCAGTAGCACAGGAACAAGGCGTCAATTAGCTCAAGAACGTCAGTTAAAGTTTCTAATGGAACGTGTTGATGCCCTCAAGAAGCTAAATACGAAACTAAAGAAAGATCTTTCAGATAGTATCAACAATGCAGTGACCAAAGATGGGGAGGTGAGTTGGTTATATTCTCTCAAAATGATATTATACATTTGTTTAAACGAATATATTCAATAGGTCCGGATATTGCGCGATGAATTACGACAAACGCGAAAATTGCTCCAAGCTAGTAAAATGGAGAAAATAGCGTTGGCTGAAGAAGCTGAAAAAGACTGCAATGAGAAGGTCTCAGAAGTATTTAAGAAAGTAATCGCTAAAAACACAGAGCTGAGCTTTGTCAACGTTGAATTTTCAGAGCATAGGATTCGAAATGCAAACAGTACACTTAAAGATGGAGCCACATTAGCACTTAACGATGTTGATCAGAGAAGAAATTTACTTCGGTTAGAAAATTTAAACATAGTAAATTCATCTTCAAGGCAATCCACCAAAAGGGAGCAAATTTACCATTACGTCAAACAGACTAATGGGCTAAACAAACAACGAAGCTTCTTTGAAATTGAGTTAGAGAATTTATTGCTTCTTGACGCACAGTTTTACACTCAGCCCAGAAACGATCAATTAGTTATAAAAAATATTATAACTTCTGTATCCCGAGTGTTATTCGAATTTTGGTCATATGCTAATAGCTTTGAATTACCAAAACATTGCATGCTGTATGCACAAAGCCATTTCGAATTACAGCATAATGAAACCATCTCTATGAGCTATTCTCTTACTCAACCCGACAGTTTGTACAACATGGAACGGGGTATTTTACTTCGTCGTTATATTGCAACTTTAGCAGTTATTTGTCAAAAAGAATCTAAAATAGCTCAAGCTTTACTTCATAAAAAGCATGGAGAATACTTGATAATCCAGTTAGCTATCCAGGCTATAATCAAGATAAGTTACTCATTTGAAGTGTATGAACATGTTGGTATTCTTAAAGCTACCGGAGCTCTTTTATACAGCTTACTTAATCATTTAAAATCATTATATGATTCTCAATCTGGAGATCTGGAGGAAGTACTGTTTGATTTATTAAAACAGTTGGTGTTTACATGTCCAATCCCTTCAGTTTTTTATGAGCTTAGTTCTTGTATTGTATTGTGTACCCGAAAAGCTCAGCTAATGGCAAAAATGTGTATAAACAGTTCAAAGGATTGCTTTGTATCTGATCGAGTGCGCTCACTTTATCGTTTTGGGTCAAAATCGTGTCTTATCCAGGTTTACTCAAGCCTACTTGAGCTATGCTTCTGCAGTCACCTACCTGTTCAGCCCAGTCAATTTAAGCTAATATTATCAATATGTGAGCATCATGTGCGATTTGTATACCAATGCTTTACCGAAATCCCGGAATTTATTTTAAAAATGCTTCCACATTCATCATTTACTGATGAAGAGAAGAAACAGAGTGATAACTTGATAACTAAGATTTTTGGTTTTAGACCTGATCCAACAATTGTAAATAGTAACATTGTTAGAATTGATGGGTCAACACTCTCTCCTACAACTCTATCAGATTGTTCTTTAGCCCCGGTAGCGGACCAACTTGTAAATGACGGTGGCTGTGAGTGCTACGTAAAACTTTGTTTAAGCGTTGTTACTCTAGTTTTTCAAACAATGTACCACTGGATGTTACAAAATAAAAAGTCAGGTATGTTTATCATGTCACACAAAGTCAAAAACACTTCTACAATTAACTATTTTTAGATATCGTACAGGTTGGGGAAATATCACAGATAGCCTTACATTTGTTTACACTTATATTTGGTGAATATTATGTCACGGGTCTTCTTCGCGACTCTGAGGAAACCACAAAACATTATTTGTGTTTAATATGCAACTGGTGGGCTGATCATTCCAATCTTTTAGATTTTGGAGAAACGCAATGTAAATATACCTTTCCTTAAAATTTGATGAAAATTAAATATCTGTCTAAAATTGCCTCCAATCAAGAATGCACATCAAAAATAAATGGTTAATCTAAAGTCTTATTCTTAATCCTTATTTTTTAACTTTCAGTACGTTTTTTGAGAAAACTGCAAGACTTACAGTTTATGTGGAAGCCCATGCATCAAGAAGGAAACCCATCCAATCCAGTTAAAGACTGTACCGAGTGGACGGAAAGTCTCAAAAATATTGATGCTGTATTATTAGCTAATCAAGGAGTTGTCAAACCTGATTTTGAAAGTTTGTTCAGCTACAAAACCCGTGAATTTTTTGATGGATTAAAAAAAACCAGTTATAATTTTGATGAATAAAATATAATAATAGGTACAAGAATGTTGTTTTCATATTTTTTATTTCAGAAATTTTGTTATATATAAGAGTAAAAAATGTATATTCAAATTTTTGTGGTTATAAAGATGTTAATATGGTTTATGCTGATTTGAAAATGCATTCTTAAATGCATTTAATCATATACAAAGATGCATTGAGTTTATTTCTCTCGCATAAATTTCGTTTAAAAAAACACTTTAAGGTTTCCCCGGTGATTAGCAATTGTTATGATTTGAGCAAAAAAAACTCTTTACTTAAAATAGTCCGATACGCTAGACATGTAAAATATGTATAAAAGAGATGAATAGTAAAATATATGAATGTGTTCATTGTCATTAAATATGATTAACCAATGAACATTTTAATTACCATTTTAGTGGGGTGCTTTTATTTTGATAGGCATTCGCTCTGCAAATGAAAATGAAATTTTAAATTTGTTCTTTGAATATATATGTCAAACATTACAAATTTTACGAAACTTACGTTACAACACCTTGCGTCTGTAACGGAGTGAGCGTTATAAGCGGTGTTAGTCGTTCCACAAAGCGTTCATAGTTTCGTTCTAGTTCACGTTGATAATCCTTTTGATCCGACAAAATAAGATTTCGATTTTTCTTTAGAGCATCAGCACATCGCTTAGAAAACTCGCGAAAGCACAATCGTAATTTATTTTGGTGTTTAGTCGGTATGGTCGTACCATCACATAAATTTAAGAGGAACACGGTAGCCATTTCCATGGGTCCCTGGTTTACAGTAGTTCCAATGCAACCCTGCAGAACCATTTGGAGAATTTTTGGGTCTGCGGGCTCTTGATTCGTTGCCGCAGCTAACTCCAAAGTCTTTTTTTGGATGTCTTCTATTTATGAAAAAATATATACATTTAATCACATTATAGTAAACAGTGTTTCAAAAATAATTGTAAACTGTATAAAAGGAATCACTTTTTAGTTCAATACTCAACAAAATATTGAGGTTTATTAACCATTGTATTGAAATCAATTATTTTTTTTATTACAGTATCACCATTACCCATCGTCCATTTATTTATAGCCGTAAAACACTTTGTTTAGAAATAAAATCACTTTCTTTGTCAGTGTCCATACATGTATGACACTTGAGCAAAAAAAAACTTCTTGTAACTTATATATTAAATATATCTTAACATTCGTATATTACTGATTCGTATTGGGCGTGGCATAACACGGACGGACATGGCTCAAAAAAACAGACTAATAAAAATATATAATCAGTGGGGTCTGTAATTCGCGAACGGAATAAAAATATGTTAAAGCGTGTTTCAGATTTGTGAAAAAAAGTATAAGATTTTTAAAATACAAACCAATAGCCACTTCAATCGGCTCCAATTGAAACTGCATTCTACTGATTACTTGAATTCGTGTTTTAACGTATGGAAAATGATTTGCCGTTGTTAATACTGTTTTTCGTTTACATTGTTCATGTAGTTCACCATGGGCTTTTCCATTTTTCGTGAAAGGAGTGGCAAATATGAATCGTTCTGTAAAAATGATTATTATTAAAAATATTCATTTTTTAATATAATATACTTACTTATATTGAAGTTGCGTTCGAAATATGTTTCACGGTGGCGCATTTCATAGGTTTCGAAGAAGGGTTCGACATACGTGATTTGTATATATGCCTTATCTGGGTCTAAAGTGTTTGTGTCAAAATTATTGGAATCCTTAATTATATGCACCGAGTCCGGACCAAATCTATCTGCATAAAAGTTCTAAGTTCGATATTTTAATGAGTAATAGAACCTACTAATAGAACTAACTAGTTGAATAAGTTTAGTCAATTTACCTGAAGTCTACTAAATATCTCTGGCAATTTTGTCAATGTGGGCTCCTTGTAGATAAATTCTTGTTGATCTAGGTCTCCAAACTTCGCCCCATAGAATCCTACACGAAAATATGTTCCGAATACTCGTTTTCCCTATAATATACAAATAGATATTAAACAAAGTATTATATAATAAAGTTGTAATGACATTACGTTTACATTTTTATACATTTAAGTAATATGTAGTGCATATTGTCATAATTACCTGAAGCTGCGCAATTCTATTAAATGCTTCTTGCAGCTTTCCATGAATTTTTCCGAGTTTGTGAAATTCGCGGTTTGCTTCGCAAATAGGAATTAAAATTTTGTAAACTTCGTTCATAGCTTCGTACATGCCCGCAACTTGGAAAGAATTTGAGGCTTCTTCAAGTAATGCTTTTAGTCCCGTCTCGGTAAAATGATTTCCTAAGCAAATTCCATCTTCACCTGGGCTGAGAACATCATCCGATACCGCCGACTCCATAAATGTGTTTGGAGAAATGCGTTGAAAGCTCACCGCACCAACAGGTAAATGTGTTTGAGATTCAAGCATGCTTAGATATTCAGATACCAAAGCAGCGGCGTGCACATAACACATTGCCGCCTCAGTATGATTTGAACGTTCACGGTGTTTCTTAGCCATATTTTCAAGCCAAGTTAATCGCAAGTCTGGATTGTTTTGATAGCCCTTAGCTATACGATTCATCAAGTCAAGTAACATTTCTGGGTCCTCTTGATATTCTTTCATTTTCACAGTATCTGATAGGATCATATGCAAATTAAAAAGTAAGTCTTGGACTTGTTCTGGAAAAGATGTTTCCTGGAGTTCTGCATCGGACTCTGCGTAAACCAATATTGTCTTTAAGGCACGACGAAGAGATTGTTCGCTAAATGACGCGCTAGTACCAACTAGCGAGCTTAAAGACATTGTTACTTGCATTTTTACGCGGGCAAAATTCTGAAAAAATATGTTGTATTTAATATTTATAATTCTTTTATTCGTAGGTGTACTTACATTTCCAATTTCAAAATTTTGTCTCATTAGTAAGTATAGTGAAGCAGCAGCTTGTGAGCGGATGCCTGGTAATTGAGACGCGCAATGCTTTAACAGTAATAGACACAAGTCTGCACATATATCTGTTTCCTCATCAAACAGTAGATTTGGAAATTTAAATATCAATGCACGTTGGGAAGCAAACAAATTTTGTAACGCAAGAGTCGACTGGTTGCGCGATAAACTATGCAGAAGTACTTTAAGTACTGTACCCAAAAGGTTGTGGTGCAGGTTCGTGGCCACATGAATAATTATTTCTAAAGAGTCAAGGATGATTAGGGCACTTTCAGTAGCAAGTGAACCCTCAATACAATGATTCAACTCAAGTTCTGGTTCTACTCTATGGGATGCATCGACATACTGTGAGCGATATGGCATTTGATCCTTGCGCCAACGTAGTTTTTCCGTTGAATTACGATCTTTGCGACGGTTGATCAAATCATAACGCGCTGAATTAGTTCCTCTTATACACTCTTCTAGTTTTTCTTTAACGTCGGGACACGCTGTTTTTCGAAAACTATGGGTATTAGTTCGCTTTAGAGTTGGTAAACGCTTTTGTCCAGAATACTCAAACGCCTTTAAGCATGTATTTAGAACTTGTAAAACTTGATGTACTCGATGTGGACTTAAGCCAATTAACCAGCGGTAAAGAACGGTGCGTTCCAAGTTTTTAAGAACCCAAAGGAAACATGCTAGCAAATGACGCGTGTGTTCTGCGTTTAATGCTATCTTATTTTTGGACTGCTCTGCCATATAAGAATACACGCGACTACCAGAGATGGCATATGCAACTTCTGGACTAATTGTTGGGGTCGCTATGCTCTGAAGAGGTCCTTGATAGTCGTCAAGATGACTCATTTGCTTCAAACGATCATGATCTTGTACATCTAATAAATATTGATTCAATTGTGAAAAGCTATCCATAACTATTGACAGCAGCGGTATATAAAGTGAAGCAACTCGAGAGCGTGTTTCTGCATCGTACCGAGAGTCATGCGAAGTTAAGAGGTTGCGTACACAATTTATGGCTTTTCCGTGCAGTTGTGGATTAGGAACTTCCATGATTGAAGCCAAATCACTTAAAACAAGGCCGACAAGAAAGTGTTGTTGACGGAATTCTATACTAAGTTCAGCATGTATGGCACGATCAATGGATCCCTGAAAAATGAAGATATTAAAAATCAATGTCGTTTATTGTAGTTATTGTACTTACATATGAAGTTTGACTATTGCTTGATGTTGTACTTGGAGTAGGACTGCATGGAGCCGAAATTGTCGTGTAGGGAGTTCCAAATGGTAAGTTCAAAGCTATGAAATGCTCATGGCTGCATACAATTCGAAGAAAATCTATTTTATAGTTCATTAAATCAGGTGAGGATGCATTCCTCGACATTATTAGCTTTGAATATATCCTAATTAAGCAAAAAACAAATCCGCGGTCCATGATACTTAATAGATCAAATATAAGGAACCCTAAACTAGTGTTTAAGGATTGTGCTAATCTTGGCTCATTGTTATTATACTCTACAACTTTGTTTGTAACTATCGTTACTAGTGTAGAGATATCTTCCATATACTGTTGCGGAAAACGTTGCTTGCGTGGTGCAGATAATGCTCCTGAAAAATCTAAGTGTTCTGTCATAGATTTGACAATGAGTTCAAAAATAAACCACGAATTGCTCATCGCAAGATCCGCTGTTTTTCCACTGCATAATGTGAATTGTAAAGCGAGCTCTTCATGTAATAGGCGCACATGAGGGGTAGCAATTTCCAATCCATTATTTAAAGATGCTTCGTCAAAATCTAAATAAGTTAAAATTAATGTAAAGACTTATTTGACTTAGTGTACATTAACGCTTACCAGTCCCTCTTATAATGTCATATCTGTTATATGAATCACTGGATTGACCTTCAATATTTATCCCGCGTTTAGTTTCTAATGGGTGAGGTATTTTGCACTGAAATTGCACATAGGTAGAAAACAAACTCTGACGGCCATATTGGTCCACATCACTTAATATAGATAAGTGAGCCGAAATTAAGCAAAGAACTTCAAATACAGTGGGACCTAAAGACATATTCTGACCTCCAATTTTATAGCATGATACCAGCAACTCAATGAGTTTGTCCAAAACAAGAGGAAGATGTTTAGTTAAAGACTCACGGCTTGACTGATCTATTTCCAGCAAGCATTTTTTTAATTCAGCTTCTAAATTACATTCCCCTATATGCGAGGGTATGCTGCGACTATCTAAATACTCGCAATTTAAGAAAAAACGATCCAGATGTGGGTCCAAAGTATGGACGGATGTGACTGCAGCCAAAGTAATGGAAAATACAGCGCGATGGTTGTCCAGCCATTTAATTCCTGGAAGATGAACGTTGGGTGGTATAAAGGAATAGTTTTCCGGTGGTACTTCCACCATAACGGGTAAATTGAAGTCTCCAACTCTTAGCTTGCCATCTTCCAAGAGTGGTAACCATGTATAGCCAATAGGAGTTTCAATCGGTAGCTGCAATTCATGTGGTTTTTTTTGGCAGGATACGTGATAGATTGTAAAAAACAAATGATGGTTTTGTTTGATTGACGCAGGTAAAGCAATCTTAATTTCATCATAGAACGATGGGCATTTGTTATGATAGCTGACAGATGTATATGCCTCCTGGGCATATTCGGGACAAGATGATTTGCCAAATATCGCATTGACTGCATCCTTTTGAGTTTCACCTGAAAAATGAATTTATTTTTTAATTTGGTTTGGAATTGTATTTTATCTATAACATACCTGCCATTAATTGTACACGAATAGCTAGGTTACGTGCAGAGCCAGTGCGCGAAGAAAAGTTAAGCTCTTTAGGCGACACAAAAAGTAAATTGCGATAGCTGTAATGTGGATTATAAATCGGAAACGTTGGAAATTCTAATATTTCTTTAACTGGGTTTGTTTTATCTCCAGTATTTGGGTTTATCTTAGCCAGTTCCGGGGTTAGCGCGTTTGGCACATCCTCGACACATGGGGAAATTTCTAGCTTAATGGAGCCGGGAATGCATTTATATTTTTTTAATACCGAATTGGGTCGCTTTAGTTCAGGCAAAAGCTTATATAAATCTTCATCTTTCATTTTATCCCCTTCCTGCTTAAAAAAATTGGGAACTGTTATAGTTATCGGGCGAAAGCTTTCAATTATATTAGCAAAATCATCTGGTGACCATGACCGACGTTTTTCTTTCCTTTCCAGTGACCCCCGTCTAGTAAGGGTTCCACTCATATCATTAGCTTTTCGCCGAAGTTGATCAAAACTGCTAGTCGATGATTTACGATCTAAGCTGTTTGAACTTGCGGCGGATGTTAAAGTCCCATTACTACCGCAGATAGGCGAATCTTTTTCTGAAGAGCCTGTCTCTTTGTTTTCAAAGTTATCTCCATTAAAAACATTTGTTAAATATATTGCCGTCCATGCAAAAGGCATTCTATATTTACCCAAACGCTCACAGTAGTCCATTGCATTTGATTTGACTTTCTCCCTGTACTTTTCCTTGTCTTCCTTTAAATATGGTTCAACAGAATTATTAATATCTCCTTGTAGTACTTTTTCGAGTCGAATAACAAGAAACAAATCATTACTTGGATACGTAATTTCAAAAATAGCGGAACGACTTTGAGTACTAATATCAGCACAGCGAACGTGATTTGATAGCATTAGTTTTAGACTATCAGAATTCATGTCAAAGTAAAAGTTTTCCGATACTTTTTGACGTTCTTTTGCATCGTATATAGCTATTGAAGCGAATATTGGTTCTACTTCCAGCTCTAGCTTTAGTTGTAGGCATTTTACGTGTATTCGATGACCCATATGTTCTACTGGCATTTCAGCGGGTAGCCTCCGCTCAATAATTTCATCAGATTCATTTTCCGGATACAGTGAAAAAAATGAGTCTTGACGATCTTCTTGACGACGCGTCTCGTTTAATTGATCGAGATGTTCAGGAATTGCATTGTCCAATAAATTTGGAAGAAGTGGATCATTAACGGAACGCCGCAAATCAAAACTGGCCCATGAACCACGGGGAGTAAGAGTATCTGTGCAAGAACTAACAGAAGCTAAACTTGCTATTGATTGCCTCGAACTAGGTGTGCAACTTTCGCTCTTGTCGGTAAATGTTTCATCAAACGAGGAAAAGTCTTTGTCAACTTCAAACTCTTGTTGGTAGGCAGATGGGCTAATGGTGCCACGATCAATTCGCTCGCGTGCACAACAGGAACTTGAGTAATGGCGCTGTGCATATTCTATGACTTTCCAAGGGCGTGTATAGCAACAGATGCACTCATGTACATGTTTTGGCAACGTGGATCTAAATTGACAATATAATTAAATTAAATTAAAGACAAGAATCAATTAGTAAACTAATTCTTACATATGTTCTTTTGGTAGGATATGATCAATAGTACGAATTTTTCGTGGTATTGTTTTCACGTTTACATCTTCTTGGGGAAAATCCAATATATGTTTTAGTGGATCACGATTAATAATGTTCATATGCTGTGAAAGAAATTCTTCGTAGTCAAGTGGTTCGGGCAAATATTGCTGTTTGAAAAGAAAATAAATTAAAATTAATGAAAATTTTTTTGGTCCTCAAAATAGATTTACCGTAGACGACAACATTGAGCCTGCATTAATGGTCTTGGTTTGCATATGGACATTTATATTTTTTCGTACATCCGCCGCCGGTTGTCTACAGATAAGAATAATTATTTTATTATTCATATTCAAAGTGTAATAACATTAGGTGTTAGTCTTAATTTTCGAAGCAACACCATTTTCTTTTTTATCAGAGCAGTGTGGGAAGGGCGCGGTAGCAAAACTTGCAGTCTCAAATCCTGGTGTATACTTACTTTGATACTTTTTGTACAAATGACCTTTGCGCGTTAGACATCATGCACACATTCAAAAAAACAGCTCAAAATCTAAATGTTTAATAAATTAAAATGAAACAATGAGCAGATTTCTCTTAAAAAACAATCGAACTGCGAAAAAACAACCCGATAGAAAAACGATAGCTGTGGCGGTTTGCCGATAACCTTCGATTTTTATTTTGATTACTTTCAGATTTTAGATTCAGTGGAAAATAAGAAATTCAAACTTCATGGCATTTTAAAAGTTTTAATTATATTTACAATTACTGTGTATTAAATTTCTTAACACATTTTTACAGATAGCTCCAAATTATTTAGCGGCCAATTGGATGCCACTCTAGAATATAAAGTGCATTAACTTGACACTCCTACTTTCCTGAAGGCAA
This sequence comes from Zaprionus africanus, assembly GCA_018151435.1. NCBI lineage: Eukaryota > Metazoa > Arthropoda > Insecta > Diptera > Drosophilidae > Zaprionus > Zaprionus africanus. The sequence continues at coordinate 2,772,890 of JAECXB010002307.1, read as the reverse complement.
AGGGTTTAATTTGCCTAAAAGTAAAAGTGTACATACCACATTAATTTAAACATATATATATATATATATATGTATATATGTATATAGATAGGTCTGCGTATACATGAGTCGAATTATTGCACATAGTTTGTCATAATTTGTCGTCCAAAAACAACAGACGGTATGGGGTAAAGTAATATGCCGTGCGCCGGACCGGCACGGCCGCGGCCAAGGCCCATATTTTGAACACCACACAGAACGGATTAAGACACAATTAATATATGTACACACATACATACATATGATTTAAATTATTTAATATTGCATTCACGATGTCATCATGTAAGATTGGCAAAACATGATAACGTAGCTCAATTTTTAAAGGGAAAAACTTTTATATATTTTTTAAAACACAAATGTTCATGTGGTTTTTTGTTCATGTGTCGGTTCGAATGAAAGAAAACTTTAGAGTTGCGTTAATGCGTGCCACGAAGGCACCTTTGCTACAAACTGAAGAGAATTGTTATTTGGCTATGGACAAACAAAAGGAATGCATATAAGTTTGATAGCGTATTGAACAATGACAAAATGCTAAATTTTCTAGATGATGTTAAACATTAGCGCAGTGTATAAAATAGGAATGTGCGATGTGTGTTCAAAATCTCTAAAAAATCCCTGAAACAGCTGCTCATTGTGGGTGAAAGTAAAAATGCATGGGCCCAGCTAGTTGATTTGCCGGAATCGCATGCAAATTAAAACACAATGCCATGTGGCTCACATTTTGTTGAGTTCATATTAATGGCCGCTATGTAAGCCACCGCTGCTACCATCGCCGGTAAAGTACATCCTTAAATATAAAACAAAGGAAAGAAAGGTTTCCTTTGGTTTACCAATACCTAGGGACTTCCGCAAAATTGTATTACGTTGTTTGAAAGCGCAGACAAATTTGCGTGGAACACACAATATACACATATGTATATGGACATCTACATAAACAGGGCGAAGTGATTAGATATCTTATTTATTCGTTGGGCTGAATTATTTTTGGTACAGTCAAGACATTTTTATTAGCCAGAAATTCCCACTAATGTCTCACTCAGTTATGCATTTGAACTTTTGTGCCAGATACAATGGAATCTGTTGGCCATTGGTTTCATTTTCAACAACAGTTGCACGACAGATGCCATCGCACTCTGCGATAACTAAGCCGTCCATCTCGTTGTCGTGCACACATGCCAAGAACATTGTGTACAAAGTGCAAAGTCCATTTAGTGACATTCTGTCGATCTGTTGCTCGCGAATCCTTTTATATCGTTGATTTTCACGTACTTACTTTTGCATCTTCTTATAAACATATGTATGTATACTTGTATTTCTCTATAATGTTTGCCTGTGTTGTATACAGTTGTATGTGTAAATATAAAACAAATCGAAAAACTTTTCTAATTGCCTGCATATTTTTGCACGTCTGGCGCCAATTTATTTTTGTGTGGCGCATGTGGCATTAGGAAACATCACTTCTTATTTTTGCATTTGCTTAACAAAAAAGTACAAATGAAAATTCGCGAACAAGGGTATTTTAAATTTGTGAACTTTTTTACGGGCAAAAAGCTTGTCTTTTTATGTTTTAAAGCTTCATAATAAATAAATTATAGGATATCGAATAGTGTACAAAATAATATTAAATAGAACGTACATCTACAGTAATATTTGTACAGCCATATATTTTCTAAGACATTACAATTAAGTTTCATATTAAATTTATGAAAATTATGAAAATAAAAAAAATCATAATAAAAAGAATTTAACCAATAAACACAAATGGATCACTATTAATTGTATACGCCTTGCTTGCTTATATCCTAAATTTTGTTTTATTTAATTAATGTATAATAAAATGGTAGTAATAATAAAAACAAAGTAAAAAAAATGAGAATTATCCTGTTTCTTGCATTTCATTGAACGTGCTACAAAGCATCTGACAAGGCAACCACATGTGGCAAATTTTTAGTTTAGGCTATGCGACGAGTGCTCGCCGGCGGCATACATATAAACAGAGGCAGTTGTTATGCACCTTTCGATTGACACGATCTCAAGGCGACATGGGACAGCTGGGCACGTCTCGAACTTTTAAAACAACAAAAAGCAAGCCGAGTATAGATACATACAAGCATTTTAATAAATATGTGTACACATTGTTCACACGCAAATGAAGAATTCAAACCAGTTGTGGCAACAGCGACAAGTGCCTAAAGAGTGGTCAATGGGCCACCACACATGTTCTGGGCATGTGTCAGTGTCAACGCGCAAAAGGCATCTGGCACGGCTGGCAAAATTTTTGATGGCACCTTTCTGATGCTAGGTGGTTACCTTAACTTAATAATTAACCGTCAGCTACACATACATACATACACGAGTTTTCTTAGGCTTAAAATACAGTGGTTAAGTGGTTTGTGTGTATCTTTTGGTCTTGCAGTCATCACATACAGGTAAATGTACGTATTTCGATTGTCTGAAACACTATCCTCTTAATATTTCAGTCGTTTTTGAGATGACCTACTGTGCGTCTGGCGCCAGAGAAGTCTACTCTTTTATGCATAACTTTATGCGAAACAAAGAGTACTAGGCAACAAAAGGAAAGTGAGCAAATGCTATTGAGGAACAATGTTTGAATCTACGAAACAAGGAAGTAAAAACGTCGTCGAGTTAAAGGGCACGTCAAAAAATAATTTGACGGCAGTTACTTGTAATTTTAAAAATATTTCCTGATTTGTTGACTGCGTCATGTTTGTAACGACTTTTTGTTTCCTGTGTTATTGGCATAGTTTTGCATGTTTATTTTTGAGATCCAGATTTTTACTAATTTTTGATTATTATTCAAACATCATTGGCAAGTAAAGTCTGCTATTCCTTACAACAGAAGAAACTTTAAAACTAAGGCAAATTGTACAACACTAACTATAAATAATCATCGCTTCAGCCCTTCGCATGAGGCGTTGAAAGATAAATCTGACTCGTAGTATTTTCAACCCTAGGCGATCCCGATTTTCGTATCAGCGATTTGCTTGTATTGGAAGCTCCTGTGTAATTTGGAGGTAACTTTACTGAGATGCGCACAGTAGCCAATAACAAAAAAAAAAGCATGAGCGGTCTGCAGATTATTCTTGAAAAGTACAAGATTTTTTCTTTTTTTTGCATTTAGCTTGAGGGTGTTTTGCGTACCATGAAGCGTGGGAAACATTTGGTCATTTGCGTTGGAATTCTAATTATAATTTGAACCTTACTACATTGCGTGATATACTTCTAAGGGTTTAATTTGTGCGATACTTTCAAACAGTTGGAAAAATCGGTTGGGTTGAAAAGATTCCAGGATTTAAAGCGTACATTTTTAATTCAAATTATGTATTATTGGGCTGCTCGCATGCATTTGATTGCCGCTGTCGTTTTCCGATTTTGCTTGCGGCTGTCACGTTCTTTCAGGGAGCTTCTGCTGGTTTGGTCATATGCACAAACTGCTCTAAATGTACGTCTGATTTACTATTTAATTACTTGATTGATGCATTCTTTATTGGCCTATCAGTCAGTTATTGAATGGGTTCTTATTTTATTTTATGGGTCTACCTAATATGCCCTTAATTTTGTTCCAATCCAGTCAGAAAGTTATGTATCACTAACCAAAATTTCACGTAAGTATTTTAGGGATAATTTTAGGGGTAAGAATCACACATTTAGCGTTCTCTTTGAAATAAAGAATTCATGTTATACTTCTTATTCTAGTGCTGGTCACCATATGTCAGTACTCTCCGACTGTGCTATTTCCATGAAAAATCGCAACAGTCAGGCTGACGCCACTTGAAGGTCGTAGGACACGAACATGTGTTCTGCGCCTTTCGTTTGCCATTCTCGCAAACTGAAGACATGTTTACCGGACAGGCTAAAATATTTGTATTTCTGTATGTATGCATGTACATACACACTTATGTACAACCATGGGTACACATATGCATTGTTATGTATGTACAAATGCGCCAGAGAGTTGGTGTCGTCATCAAGTCTTCACTAGGTAACGTGACAATCATATGTTTGCAAACTTACAATATAATTCTGATAGTTCAAATAATACAATGGCAATTTATTTGTACACGTGATTTGAATTAAGAGTATTTCATAAAGTCCTTATGTAACGATTTGTAATGCAAAAAGTTAAAATGCAACGTGACCCAATATAGGGTTGTTCATTAGTGTCCTTTAATATGAGTATTTGAAAATGTATTCGGTCAATCACGTTACGCACAATCCTTGCGACAACATGCGCATGTTACGACAATGAATGCATTTGTAACAGAGCATTCTTGTATGGGTTTAACAAATATACTACGTACCGAGTAGGTATTCAATACGTGGATGGCGTTTGAATATGTTTTGTTAGTCAAGTCTAATGCTTCAGCATACACGGTCGCTATGTCTTACTTGTTTTTGATTTTCAATACAACTTCACAAATCTCTTGTTTGTAAAAGTAGCTCGAAACTCATTACTAAAAGAAGTGTATACTTAACATGCATCATTGAGAGCCCAAGCTGAAAGTCGTAAACATTTCACGATAAGGCAAAAGTCATTAAAATTGTACAATAAAGAAAAGCAAAGGGCAACAAGTGCAAAATAATGCAGTAATTCTAAGAACCTACCTGGTTGCAAGCTGCATTGGTGGGCAAAACCCAAGAAATATGAATATGCCGGTACGGCTAACAGTTTAGCAATCTTCAGTAATTATAGCGAGCAGACAAAAAGTAATTAGCATTTGAGACTTGACCAAATAAGTAAACGTGTGGCACAAGTCTGATCTGCGCAGGTAGTTTGACATTTGAAACATTTCAGTTTAATAATATTATGGCCTTATTGCCAAATTCTATAACTTCACTCTTTAATACTTTTTTACATTTAAAGTAAATTATATATATATGTATAAAATATCACCCGACACCGCCTAAACAAACGCACAGAAGCCAAATTAATAAATGCAGATTTCTGGTTAGATATACAAAAAAAATTTTTTGGTAACTCTAGCTGCTTTATTTCTCGCAAAAAAATTTAAAAGGATGATCAAATTACGCCGATGCAGGCAGTAACAATTTTTAAAAGGTAGGCATACTATCCTTGAACTTACAGGTTAACAAAAGAAATAAGTTGAAAGTTTGGCTACGCCCACAAATCGATAGCGATGCGGGTTATGTGTGTTGTGGCGTCTGGTCAAACATCAGGTAAACAGGTTAGGAGACTGAATCTTTCATTCTTGTATGCAGTACCGAAGGACTTCGAGAACAAGGCAAAATTTTTAAATGGATGACTGACTATAACATACCCGTTGGAGTCATTAAACTTATTTTTGATAGGAAGTAAAATTAATATTAAGTTGCCCCAAAACTACAACAATTTTTAACATATACGAATAACTACTTCCTACATAATAATAAAATAATATAGTATATAAAATATAAATAAATATACACATGTATTTGTGCAAAGTTGAGATACTTTAGCATTCAAATAAAAGGGTATAAGCATGCGCCATTTAAACGGCCTTCTCAACAGAAGCAAGAAACTCGTGCAAAACGTACATTTGTTTGAGAGATGATTGGAAAGTATGGTTGTGCGTAGCAGCTCTCATATTCGCTGATGAGCCTAACAACTAAAAAAGACTACAAACAACTAATAGTTGTTTCAAGTTTCAAGAATGTGTTTTCAGAATGGCAGGCTTGGATTTGGGCTTCAAGCGATTTGTGTAAATCACAAATTATTGTTGTATTCCACTGAAGTGTGTGTTTTTCAATTTTTTTGTGCATACTTTGTGAATGTGTTGTAATGTGAAAAGTTCTTTTGGTAAGTTTAATGATATATTGTAAATAAGATGTATCTATATTTTACTATATAAACTATTAGAAAACGTTATTACAATTTACTTTGTAAACAAATGTTGTTATCCGACAAAGGTATAATTTTATCTACGTATTTTCACAACAGGAAAGATGGGGCAAAAAAAGAATTGCACACAGTTAACGTGTCATACTCTTATTTTAATTTAAGACAAATAATACCTTCAATAATTCGATTTATGTCTAATTGAGCTCTTTAAATTATTTGGGCCGCAGCATAACACACATGCTTATAAGAGCAGACAAGGTTGATGACGCCAATGCCAACAGCGCAGTTTTCAACACCAGAGAATTGTCCTCCTTCCAGTGCAACACATGACGCATTCGCCACCAACTGCGAGTATAAAAAAATAAAACAGTTTTCCGGGCACTCTGGCAGTGACAGCATGAACTCACACCCAACTTCTCTTTCTTAAACAGCTGCCGCGTGGGTAGTCCGTGTGGCAAAGCTCCATGTCACAGTGTTGGTTTCCCACAACTCACACTATTACAAATATAGACTTAGCGACAGATTGTGCGGCTGGTGTATCTCTCAGCTTCTCGACTTTATGTTTTTTACATGGTATTGCAAACGTAGTATTTATGCATCCCAACACAAATTAGTAGTTCAATCTTTCATACCAGCATATGAGATTTGTCTACGGATAAAAAATTTATAATAACATACTTTACGTAGCAAAGTATATATTTTACTTGCAGTATATATTCAACAATCAGATAATACATGATTTCGAAATGAATTTATACAATAAAAACAATAAACAAGTATAGTTGTTTTTTTTTATTTATTTATTTAATTATATTATTTATATAGATATATAGGTATACACGTATTTTAATAATAAAGATTATAATAAAAACAATTGCAAACATAGAATACTTTTGTAATTTTAATTTTATTGTTTATTTAATATTTGTAACATATATGTCTATCTAACTTGTGTACAAGATTTTCACACACAATTCTTATGTTTGTTCGTTTCAGTTTCATTCATAAAATCGACAAGAAGTCATACCGAACATGTTCGATGGTTGGACAAACAATTGAAAATCACGCCTACATGTTCGGTATTAAAACTTTGCATTCACCATATACACAGATACATTTTACATTTACTTTTGAAATAATTTTATAACGTTATTGAGGGTTGAAGATTTAATTGACATAACATTATAAATCAAAATAATCATCACTTATAACAAAAATAAACTGTTCTAACGAACTTTTATAGCAATAACCTTAAATTGATACTCGTAAATATGTTATAAATGATAAAAATATTTTGCATTTTGAACAAAGTGAAATGAATATCGTGTATATTCTTCAATAAACGTTAAAAATGTTTGTCTTCATAAAATAGTCAATCACGAGTCCATCTCTAGTTGCAACACAACTGGTTCGACCGCGTGTTGCTTTTAGCATGACAGCGAGTGTGCCTGGTCCTCTCACAACCCAATATATTCTCGTGGTGAACGGACGTGTTTTGTTATTGTCTCTCGGAATTATGTGTATGCTTATAATTTGCGACATAAAGCTTGGTGATAATTTATAAATGATTAAAATCGGTTTATGTTATATATTATTATACAATTTGTATGTAATATATAACTATATTTTCTAGTGGTTACCGATATATAGAAATATTAGATATCTGCAAGTTAGTATTGATATCTTATTAATGTCGGTAGTGAAGTTATTGTGAACAAAAAAAAATATTATATATATATAAAATTTTGTTAAAACATATAGTATATACCGTTGCCTGGATTACGCGCACACCTAAAGTCGACATTTCCGAAGCTAATTTACTACAATTATGGCATTACCAATAACAGACAAGATATACATGCAATTAAATGCAGCAGAGATTGAAGCCATTATAAAAAAAGGTAACTGATCAGGAGCTTGTTATATACCCATAAGGTAGAAGGGTATTATTTTAAAATTGAAATAAATATAAATTCCGTTCTCTGAGTTATATTATGTTTAAATTACACTTAACAGAGATTGTTTAAAACTAATATCTTGTTTCTAACCTTTTTATAAACATTACAGTAGCAGAGTTCTTCATGAAAGTAAAGCATTCTAAAAAAATGTGTCTAATCGACATAAGACGTTTGCTTTTTCTTTAAATGAACGCTTAGCAGTAGTTTAGTTTCGCTTTTTCGTTCTGTATTTTTATTTCATTTCACTTGTACACGAATGCCAAGTAGTAGTAAAATGTAAACAATACGCTTATAACCTTTATTATTTCGTCAATTTAAGCATTTAGTTCTTCTATACATTCAAAATTTTCGGATGTAACGATCATTTAAATAAATGAATTAAGGTTTATAAATTATTAGATGTAGAATACATGCTTTTTTAATTCCTTCTGTGTTTATCGTCCGATCAGATTAAAATTTGGAGGATACGTCGATTTTTTAAACAGCTTCATAAATGTAGAAATTATATATTTTTATGTAGCGATGGACGTGGTCACCAACAATGAAAATAAACTTAATTGGCGCCTGGTGACCTTCATGACAATGGGTAAAAATATATATACATTGTGGAGTCTCCCAAGCGTTCTTCTGCTTGTTACATGCTATTGTGCGAAGTTTGAAAATTGAACAAAATATGAGAATAAGATGTATGTTATTACTTCTTTGCATCTGGTACAAATTAGCAGGACTCTTATTTATTATTTTGATGAGTTTGTTGCTTCGATTATTTGTACTGTATTTTTCAAGTCAAATATTTTGGTTTTGAAAATGTAAACTTATTTACCACTTGATCATTGAACAAGAAGGATGTTCGATTAGTGAAGCGTGTAAAGATAAAACTTTCTATCTTTAATATAGATTGATAAGATGATTAGAATATCTCCTTCAGAAATAAATCGGGTCGGACAATGACCACAGAAGTTATTCAAACCACCTTAGTGTCCAAAAGTTCAGAGTACCGCCGCCTGCGCTATGGGGTGTGCCCGTGCCTGAATATGTATAAAAGAAAGAGGAAGCAATACACGGCAACAACTTTGTCCTTGAAATTGTTAGTGTTAAACAATTATTCAAAATTGGCCAATGGGTATCTTACTGTCGGACGCCCCCGACTGTATTGTTAGTCTGGTTGTGTTAACATTGTTTTCTGGTTCTGGTCACCATTACAGGTGGCGCCAACCAGCCAAGAAGTCGCCCTTTGGCAATCACATTAAGATACAAAATTTTGTTGTCTGTGATAATTTGAAAAATAAGCAAAAGTTTGTTAGTTGCTAAAGTTCCAAATAAATCTTTATTTATATCTTTTCATTTTGAAATATATTTATTAATATAAAATATTCTATATAGTTCATGGATTAAAATATACTCATAATTAATTTTGGAATGAAGTATGATTGTTCTTTCAAACACTCAACTAAACTTGAGCCAGTTTAATGGAATAATAGTCAAAACAATTAGATTAGATCACATAAATATCTAAGAACACACGAGGAATCTGTGAAGATTTAAACTACCAGTTTTAATGGTTAGAAATTTCGCTCTGCGAGGGTAGCATTTTATTAATTTGTTGTAGGTTAAATTTAAACTACGGTCAATATTATGCTGTATATTATTTCATTCACAAAGATGACGCGTCAAATTACTACGGCAAATACGAGATCGTTGTCTAATGCCCTTTTGCTTGGCGTGTAGACTTGTATTGATAAGCGGAGTCTTCCCACACAAGGAACCCTGACGACTTCCCAGCAAGCCGCCCGTATAAAACAGACTCTGATAACCTTTGCCTGACTTTCAGTGTGAATACTAGGCTTTCAGTTGTCTCGTATACTTTAGGTGTGCCTCTTTTAAATCGATTTCAGCAGATTTGTACCCAGAGTAATTCATTTTTACAATAAAAGGCCAATAATATCTAAATGGTTGAGATTTTTTTAATTTCTAGTGTAGGATGGGAATCCCCATTTTGAAATGATACAAATACATGTAAAAAATGTATATATTTTTACATTTTATCTTATATCTCGTTGTATGTTTTTTAAGCTATTGTTTTTATAACAACCACGTTAATTTGTTTCATTTTTTTCCCACTTACATGGCACCATTCTTTAAATAAACATCACAAACTTGGATAAGAAGTCGTCAAAGAGGCATACACTAATTGCGTTACATTAAATACTTCAAAACATATGTCCACATAAACATCTATATACATACGTTTCTAAATATGAACATGCCATATCGACGAGGCATTGCATTTGTATCATTAGAGCCAGGCAATGAGAGCAACAATAAAGTGCTAAGCTACTAGCTAGTAGCTACCGTTATTTGCACAGCCTGTTTTTGCAACGTCTGTCGCTTGCTTGAATTTCGCTTGCTGTTTGCTGGTCTAAAATTAGCAAAGATAGGAAAATAATGTGGTTATAAATAGTTGTGTCAACATGCAAAACACATCAAGTCACATGTGTCTGTGCGTGCGGCTGGTTTTGTTCAGATAAACAGCGTAGAAGTGTGAAAATGAGGAGTTTAAAAATCTATGTGTTTCGTGTATGTAACATATATATGTACATACATGTGCTACAAACATGTGTATGTTATAAAGAATTATTGAGTTTTTCGAGAGTTTTTATAGTCGAAGATAAAAACAAAGCTATAATCAATTTTAATATTATTTTATGAAAACCTTTTTATCAAACCTTTTTGTAGTCAAGAAGAGGTATAACTTGTCAACTTTTCATGACTTAAATGGAATTTAGGAATCGTTGCAAACTATTTTTGTTTCTGAACAGAATCAGTAGAAAAGTCGTGGTTTGTGTTTGGAGATCAATTTTTGAAACGCATTTAAGCTTTATTCACATATTTGGAACTATTATTTACCTTTTAATTTGGTTTTTAATGTTATTTTAAAACTGTTTTTAACTAATTTATACTTTTCGCTTATAGATTCTCCAATTTCAAATGACCGCGACGCAGGATTTTGCTCCGCCAGTTCGGAAAGCGAAGGTGGTGACGATTTAACTGCTGATACACCGCTATGTGCTAGTCCGAATGATGTAGAGATCGGGGAATATGGTTCAATCGAAGTAAACTCAACAGTTATAGTACGCCATAAACGCAAGAGCATGGAGCCTTCAAAAGTTGTGGAGTCAGTATCCATGTCCGCAAATTATAGGCCGTTTTCTGAAGCCGGGTCAAACATGGCCGTTTCAGGTCCACTAAAAAAACGAATTCGGTATACGTCATCAGCTGATTCAGCTGTAATACTAACACCCCCATCGCTTCCGTCGTCTCCACCCATGAGCGACAATCACTTTTCCATTTTGGAAAACGCATGGGACTCCAAACAAGTGATAGCACGCGAAAATATGCCGGATCCTGCGCATATTTTTGTACGTCATCCTGGTGTAACAACATTTCATCGTGCATTCACGTTGGCAAGTCAACCAGAACAAAAGGAACCACTAGCCTTAGTTACAAGGATCCCACAGTCTAGGCATGTTGAAAAATTTGCAGAGCGTTTACATACGAAGCAAAAGAATCGAAAGACTTGCTCAGAGCATATAAAACATAATAAAGAAACATGTGATATTCTTATGGATCAAACCGAAGACGAAACTGGCAAAAACACCGGTTCACAATCGCGACCACAACAACGGAATTATAAGAATATGACTCGTGAACGTAGAATCGAAGCCAATGCACGTGAGCGGACACGCGTACACACGATTTCTGCGGCTTATGAAACTTTGCGGCGTGCTGTTCCAGCGTATGCTAGTTCTCAAAAACTGTCGAAGCTGTCTGTTTTGCGAGTGGCCTGTTCCTACATCCTTACGTTAAGCCGAATGGCTGGTCAGGACTATAGTTCAGACGAATCAGAACCCGCTATTGCTGATTGTATTGAGGCAATCAGCTCCACTATTCAAACTGAAGGAAAAATTAAACGCAAAAAAGATGATTGAAGCCATATTTTAACTCAAATTTACAGAGACTTTAAACATGACTGAGTTTTCAAAAAAAAATTCTGACAAAATAATTATCTTAAGTGACCCAAAAGTTCCTGTTCTGCCTAATTTATATAGTAAAACCACTATAAATCTCTAGCAACAGAGAATATGCTTTAATTTAACTAGGCCATTTTTATAAAAGCTATTACTAAAATTAGAAATAAAAAAAAATAAAATGGGTTCACTTCATTATTTAAAAAAGTACATAAATAACTTTGTGTATATAGAACATAAGAAAATTATAATCGTAACCTATTATCTTAAGGATAAAAAAGCCTGCCATGTGATCTAATTTTAACTTTGTTAGAACTGTTGAATGTAAAAAAATATATGATAAGGTGCAGGCAGTACAAACAACAACAACATTTTTATTGTTATAAGAGATAATTACTATAGCTTTTCTAAAAACCAAAATCGATGACAATAATTATGTTAACGGATTCAAAAAAATTTGATTTTAGCATAATAGACACTCTTTTGTGTCAATTTTGTTTAACTAATATAAAAATAATCTAAAGAGAGTTGTACTTGCGTCCATACGATTAATTTGTCTTTGACCGAACTACAAGAAATTTAATTCAATCATATGTTATAAAAATAGTTGTTACTCGTAACATGTTATATAACAAACATGCACAACTCCAGATTAAATTATATTTTATAAGGATAAAACCATTTTGGCCAATTTTTACCACGTGAAAAAATAATCTACAATCTCATTATATACATACATATGTATGTAGATATAATAATGTGCGAAAAGTGCCATAAACCAGAATGCTTAAATATACAATTGTATTTTAAATTAAATGTCTTTTCTTTAACTTGGATTGATTTAACATATTTCTAACATGCGTGCACGCGCACCCGAAGAATTCGATCTAAAAACTTAAGCCGCGGTGTGCTGGAAGACGAATTTGGCTATATATTTGTATGTATATGTAAGCTAAATAATCTTATCAGACAACAACAAGCCAGTTGATGGAATGGACGAAGAGTGAGATTCAAGCACAACAGGTGCGCACGAATTGGCAGTAGGCTGGTTCTAGTGCACCAAGCTCTCACGAGCTGCCACCCAAGCTAGCCACTTATCAGTCAGAGAATTATGTACATATAGACATATAAGGGAAGCTAATCTAACAAACGAGTACTGGGAGTTATGATATTGAACTACGCGATAGTTGGTACAGACGAACTCAGGTGCATGACGCATTTTAACGAATTACAGTTTGTCTTTCATTAACATGCATCTACTTGACCCACTGTGCAATAGACGGCTTAAATTACATCAGCTTGTAGCCCATAGAAACTGGTTAATTAGAAAAGCTGTTAGCTTTATTGATTTTATATTGCAGGTGTTTAGATCAATACGTACACACGTACATATATATGTAAATACGGATAGCTGTACAATGTTTTTTAATCGCTAGCGAAGTCATTATGGAATATTTCGTTAAAAAACTAAACATATATATTACAATAAAGTCCAAGTTTGTGGTCAACATAAAAATAAATTAATAATAAATTAGTTAAAATATATTAATTATATGAATTCAACTATTTAATATTAGTGCATACGTATACATATAAATGTAAATCGAGGGTCATTATCAGTCAATTGATAAAGGAGGATTGACTTTGTGTTGAAGCATCCCACCGGCAAACAATGACGCGAATAAAAATTAAGATGCCAATCATGGTTTCCATGACTCAGCTAACTTCATATTTAAAATGATAGCAAAATATGTATATACATGTATAGGATGATATACATATATGGATGATATTGGTTTGTAGCTATATATTCATACATCGTTAAAAGTAAAAATACTCATGCCCAAAATCATAAAATATGTAGTTCTAAGCCTGCTACGTGTTGCTTTAAGTCGTCTAGAACTTAAACTGCATCGACATATATAAGTACAAATTATAAAGATCATTGGTTCTTCTTGGAATATTGGATGTCAATGGTTGTTTATTATTAATTTTTATTATATATTTTATTGTTTATTTATATTTTGCTTTCTGATTTAAACAAAGTTAAGTATTCCGAGATTTTCTTGATCTTAGCTGATGTAATAGCGTTATTTGATTACAGTCCATTTCTGCTCATAGTTACGATGTAAAAAACAAGGTACCGGAAAAAACTTTATTATTTACAATAATTTACTGTAGCAAATTTTAAACAAGAGCCCGTAGGTTTTCATTTTAAATTATTTATGATACTATGAAATAAACAAACCATTACTTAATAAACTGAAGAAAGCCTTTATAAATATATTAATAATGGTTATAAAGCAAAAAATATTTTGCACTATATGCAAAAAGACAAGTTCGTTGAACCGTTTACCCTGTCTACATAATTGCTTATTGTCATTATGATGTTTTCTATAGGAAATTTCACTGCCAGCTAAAGTTTTTTGTATATTAATATTAAAAAGTCGAAAGAATAATGAACACATTTTTAAACATAACTTGTAAACAAACATTATTATATTATTAAAAACTGAACTTAATTGGCATCAGTTCATGAAAGAAACTTAAATTTAATGTATGGGATGCCATCAATCAATTTAATGGCAACGACTGGCCGAGCGTTGTTGGAACTGCAAATTGTGCGAGGCAACACCTGGTCGCCTCTTCAGTGACAAGTATTGGAAAAATCGTCTGTGTTGTAGTTTAAATTAAGAATCCACCCACACTGGACAAGCCCATACTCTTATACCCATAAAACAACAAGCCATGAGATGCTTATCAACGCCTCATAATTTACACGTTTGTTCTTACCACAGCTGTGGTCTGTTACCATTCATAGTAACAACAAAGTCGTTGCAAGACGTGCACTATGTTTTGGCGCCTGGCGTCATTCTGTCCACGCAATATTTCCAGCTCTGACCCATGCGCAGTCGCCTGCATTTTCGCATTGGAAGTGGCATTTTGCAAATGAAATATGTGCGGCCAGGCAGCGCTGAAGTTCCAGCTTTCCACTTCTGATTTCTGTCCTTTCAAGTTCAGTGGCTGCGAGTCTTGACAGCTCTTGGTAATGTCTGTGTATCTCGAATATATTCTGGCTCGTTTGACTGGTTTCTTGTGTCACGTTTGTTTTTGAGTATCACGCAGTTTAAAAAAAAAGATTTACTGTATCTAAAAGGGACTTCACCCTTACATTTTTATTCCCAAGAAAAAAGGGTATAATAACTTCGTGCCAGCCGTATGAAAACATAGATCTCAGAGACAAAAATAGTGCTATCAGAGCAAAAAGTGCTACCAAATCACTGAATCAATATGTGTTATTATTGAACGTAGATTAAGTTTATTTTAGATTTTGACCACGTCCACTATCAACAAAAACCGAATACTAAGCGTAATTTCAATGTTAGACAGTTCATTTTGGTAAACACAAAAACTACCAACCCCAAAATAATTTCAATTTGATGGCGATCGGATAATGAACATAAAAGTTGTTTAAAAATATTAAAAATAATGTCACGCCCACCACCCCGGCAAATTAACAATTAATATATTGAAATCAATTTGTAAGCGCGGTACAAAATTTACAACTGGCTAAGCTTAATGAAGTATTCTCCAAATTGCAATCCGATCGGACAATAAACACTGAAGTTATTGAAGAAAGTATGAGAATAGCAACAAGTGCTTATGTCAGCTAACAAGTGAGACACCCGAGCGCGTGCGCCATCTGCCCAAAACAATTTTAAAGCACGCATATATGTTTACATCGGAAAATATGTCGAAGGGTACCCCAGTGTCGCGTGCCGGTCGACTGTTGCTCTCGTTTTGGTCAGGTGGCCACCAGGTATATCACATTCAGGCGTGCTCGACTGTAGCTTTTCTACTAATTTTTACCACATATGTATATTTAAACTAAAGTCAAGAAAATTTAGGTATTTTATTTGGTAGCGGTGTAGCGTGAGTTTTTTAGCACTTACATAACATTGAGCTTTTGAAAAAAACAGTAAAGGAAATAAAACAAAACACATATGTTATTATTGTTCGAAGCAATAAACTCAACTGCAACATATTATGCAATTATAATAAGAAGTGAAGTATATCGTTTTTAAATACTGACGAATTTTATATATATATTTACATTTATGAAGAGCGAAACTAAATATTTTTGCTTAAAATTATTGTTTTTTTCGTTGCATCAAAGAAAAGAAACAAGCACCACCCAAGGCTGACGGATAAAACGCTAAAAAAGGGATGTGAACGAGTGCCTAAGTACCATATAAAAATATGCAATCAAAAAAGTAAAAGATTGATCTCGGTTGATATTCCAAGAAATTAAGAGTTGGAGAAGCAGTTTCCAAACGTAGAAGGATCAGAACCTCGAAAGTTTGTAGTCTAAAACGAGTTTGCAGACGTACTCTGAATATATTGCTTACACTAAAAGGCAACTGTTGCGGTAGTCTGGATACGTACAAAAGTAAAAAAATTTAACTCTACCTTAATATCGACGGCAGCAACATATAGTAAGCCGAATATAAAATACTCTTATGAACTCTTTTAACTTTACACTATAAATGAAATGTGTACTCAATTATTTTTGAAATTAAACAACTAGGACCACATCATTGTGTTATCATTAAGTTTTGTAGTGCTGATCAAAAATGAATTGCAAATATAAATGTTTGAGTGGAACGAGAAGATAATATTGGTCTTATAAATATCAAGTGCACATTTGCTTTATGTATCAAAATGTACGTGATTGTTTTTACAGCATTATTACTGCAACAAACCGACCATTTTGAACCGGTGGGATTAGCAAATGGCGCAGGACATCAACCAAAACGAGTCTTCCAAAATATCTACTGGGTAAATTTTCCTTGACTTGTTTTGGACGTCGGGTGATACAGTTGCCAGACGGCAATTATTGAGTACTGGAGTTCTGCAAGTGGCATACTGTAAAGGAAACAAGTTGCATTCCGTTGACCATTTCAAACAATCGATCGAATCTGTAGCCGTGGAACTAAAAGAGAAAAAGCCACAATTAAGGTTTATTTTAGAATGTTTTTGCTTGTAGTGGTGTATGCTCGATGCTGTGGTATGAATTGAGTCTGCGATGGTATTGTATATTGATACGTCAAGTAGTGACAGCCTACTTTTCCATTTGGATAACTAATCGAAAGCCAATGATTACAACATTGTCCTATTATTGAAAATGTAAGAAATTATTTTTATAAAAATGCTGCAATAGTTAAAAGTTGAAAAGATGACCCAGCTGTGCGGCAACTGGCTCCCATCGACAGCTATACATAAAACATAAGCAAGAAAAAAAGCAACAGTCGAGCGCACTCAACAGTAGTATACCCTTCGACCTATGTTCCGGTGTATTTAAATTTATTAAACTCATACACATGTGCATACATATGAATATATGCTTTTGAATTATTTTTAACAGATAGAGCTCTCACTGGCCTGCCTCTTTTATTAACTGACACAAAAATTTGGTTTTCGAGGGCATCCGGACAGCAGTTAAAATAGTACGCCTTCTTCCGCCACTTTTATACTGATCGAGTATAACCTATTTATTCCCCCATTGTCGAAGGGTAGTAGTCGAAGTATGCGAATAACGCTGCAAATGGTTCATAAATAATATTTATTTTTCTTGCTGTAGCATAGACTTCTTTTGGTTACCTTGAGTATCGTTTTCCGTATACTCGTTTTCGGGTATGCCCATTTTGATCCTGTTTTTTATTCCAGAAACCAAAACAATGTCAACTGTCTTGCTCAACACATGCAGACATAAATGTCATTTAAACACAGCAGGTCCAGCCAGGCGTAGCCATTGGCGTCACCATGGGCATGGGAAAATGACAGGGACCACTTTAATCGATTATCATTTTTAATAATCAATTGTAGGCCTTTTGAAGGGTCTGTTTGCCATCTTCTTATGAGGTGCACTTAACTTTAGGTTTTTTAGTTCAAAACAAGTATCTGCCATTTAGCAGAATGGAATAAACCAATATTCTCTTTATTACATCTCTATTTAATATTGATTTCATGGAACTTCATGTTGAAAAAAATACAAAATAAACAAATGTTGCTATTCTATAATGAAAGATCAAACACCTTAGCCCTTTTCCTTAGCCTTTTTGTTTTCCTCTTCCTTTTTGTTTTCCTCTTCATTTTTGTTTTCCGTTTCTTTTTGCTTTTCGTTTTCCTTTTCTTTTTCTTTCTCCTTATCCTTTTCCTTATTAAGACCAAAGAATCCAAGTGAGCCTAGATGAAATATATAATGTATCTATTTTTTAAAATGTATTTTTCTCTAACTTTTCTTACCAGTTTTATTGAGTCCAAGTTTAGAACTTCCAACGACCACGTTCCATAGTTTAACATCTCCCCGTATATTAATCATATCAATTTCTGCAGGATTCATTTGATGCTTAAAGCCCAAAAGCAATTTGTTGTTTACATAAACATCGTAACGATTCTTCATACAAACGATTATAATAACAAATGCCTTTCCTGGTCCCAAATTTGTATGGTAATTCGATACTTCACGATTTACCCACACACCATTTATGTAAGCGCTTCTTGTTATAATAGCCTTTCCAACCTTTGCGCGACTGATCCTTGTAAAACTAGGACTAAATAAAAGGGAAATCGTTGGTAGTGGCCAAATACGATGACCACGTTGTAAGGTTACTGTAAAACTTTGAGGCATTAGGAGTACGCGACCTTCAATTCGTATAGCATGCCCGTTGATGAGTTTTTTTTCATCTGGAATGCGACCATAAAACGGCATTGTAAGTTTAGAATGCGGACTTATAAAATGCTTGAGAAACTTAGAAGGGGAATCGATGCGAAGCCAATCAGTTGGCATAGGTTGAGTATCCTGTAGCGAATCTATTTCATCGACATATGGCAACATTTTTACAATAGTACCGCTCACGCGGATTGGGTATTCTTCTACATGAAATATTTCAACCAGTATGTCAGATACATCGCCGCGAATATCAACAGAACTCAACCAAAAAAATGGCATACGATAATTATACTTTGCGAAATGATATCCATTTACCGAAATATAGAATTCTTCACTTGTGAGCAGCACCTGCATCCAGAATGTCTTTCCTCTTTTTAACTGAAAAGCCAAGTTAGATGAATTTTCTTCAGGACCCCATAATCCTTTTAGACGAGAGTTACGACAAATATAGTTTTGAGGCAGTCTGGCTCCAATACGCAAACAAATATCATATAAATGTCCCTCTGAAACTTTCCGTCCGCTCCTAAAATTTAAACAAAAGTATTCGCAATCACTATGTATGACTCCGTGAACTAAAAAGGTGAGCCCCGGCCTTGGCGGCTGAATTAATTGTAAATGTTTACGTTGACTAGATGCACTGCGTTCTTCATAATATGAAGCCATTGCGTCCAGTTCGCGGCGCAAAACAATGCAGCGAGCGCCTTTGTATATATCCATGGCGCTGCAGCCGTTTGCGAATGAAAAGCATTCTAAAGTAAACCTGTTATAGGCGACGAATACGTCGGCTGCGAGAAATATCACAAAAAATTTTTGACAGTGTTAGTAAGACTTAGAACAGTATACTGAATTGTGGATTTTTAAATTCAAATAATCACAAATTGATACAACATTGTTCCCAAAAATGACGTTTCATCTATACTGAGAACAAAATACATATCAATCAACACATTTAACAAAACAAAAGTTGTTTTCAGTGCTCTGACAGTTTTATTTTAAAATATTTAATAAAGAAATACTCAACATTATGTAAAAAAAGCTTAAACCTTTGCTTTGGTCTCAAATAAAATAAATCGATGCGGTATTACATTACATATCAATGACAAAATCTTTTGAACATGTTTCTTTTACTTATTTTGCATTCGGTTTTGAAAATATACATAGACATGATTATGGCTTAATTATTGTCATTTAAGGCAAAATGTTAAAGTGCCATAAAAAATGGTCGAACCAAGAACCGACAGCACATTTTCATTCTTCTGTATCAAGGGGATTGTGATAAATGCGTACATTTGTTCCTCTTATTCTCGGATTATGATCAAGGGTCACATTCCAAAGCTTAACATCACCTTGTATGTAAACGGTATCCACAGTATCCGGAGGGATTCTATATTTAAATTCAGTGATAAACTGATGATTAACATATACCTCAAAAGAATCCTTTGAGCACACAATTGCTAGGCTAAAAGTGCGCCCAGGTCTAAAGTTTGTGTCGAGCTCGGAACGTTCCTCTTCGCCCCACCGTCCATTATACCAGGCATTGCGGCATACCACCGCTTTACCAATGGCGTCAGTACTAGTTCGTGAAAAGCGTGGATTTAAATGAAATGCAATGACCGGGTGTGGCCATATGTTCTGCCCTTTCTGTAAATTGATGTAAAACGAGAGTGGTAAAAGACGTACTCTTCCTTCAATTTTTAGGCATCGACCTTCCTTTAATGTTTTTGGCTTTATTGAACCATAATATGGAAGCGATAGTCCTTGATCTATGGCGCTGTTCTTGCTTTTTGGTAAATTTTCACTAACTTTTAAAGACCGGTTGATTAGACACCACTCTTGCGGTATACTTTTCTCCTCCTTTATGTTTGCATCAACCTCGTCGGATTCACCTGCAAGATTTTCCTCGATAAGTCGTACAGTGGATTCCGGTAAACGTTGGGGGTAACTTTGGACTGTTGTTCGTTGCATCTGCACTTCCTCAACGTCTCCTTTAACCTCAAGGATCTGAACGTCTTTATAGGGAAGACGGTGTGCGTACTCGGCAAAATGATGGCCATTTACAGATATCATATAACATGCATCTGTGATGAGGACTTGAATTGTGAATTTATCTCCTCGCCGCAGCAAAAATGGTAAGGCTGAAGAAACTTCTTCTCGGCCCCAAACGTCATATACTTTTGTGTTACGTACAATATAGTTCTGGGGAATCCGGGGATTTATGTGTAAGGCAATATCCCTTGTCTCATTTTTATACACAAAATTAATAGAGAACCTTTAGATATATAAATGTTTTAATAAATAAAAAAATGTATATAATTATTTACTCACCTTTCACAGTAAATGGCAATCCTTCCACTAATGGTGATGCTAACACCTTCGGTAAGCTGGCCTATTTCATCGGTTTGAAGCTTGGGCAATGCGTCAGAATATTCATAAAAGGAATCCTACCGTGAGTTTATTAATTAATGTTATTTGAAAAGAAAACAATTACAATTCTCCTTAGCTGTTCTATTCTCCGCTCTTCTTCTTCAATAATATTAAAAACCGATAACATCAACATATTGAATGTAAACTTTAAAAAACTAGATTGCTATGTTATGTATTAAGTATATAACATGACATGTATAGTCTATGGTAATTTCTTCAGCGCACTGAATTATCTGTAACTTAATATTCATGAAAAGCCAAATATAGAAAAACAGACCTTAGTAAGACCCTGACCTAAGGCTTACCTCATTTAAACCACCCTTTTTTGCTTTGTGAAAACAGCAAAAGAGTCTTCTAAATAAAAACTTGAAACTCATTTGCAAACTTCTAAGAATATGTCATAAATATAAAATCTCTTTTATTTTATAAATTCGCTTTGTATTTGGTCAATGATGTCAATTTTATTGCCATTAACGGTAGGCAAAAGTTGGAATGGAAAAAGCACTAAAAACTTAGCTCAGTTCAACTTTATTATTAAATCATAGGTATCGCGCAGTTATTTTATTAATTGTATCACGTTATAATATCTATAAAATGTAATTTTACTATTATTATGTTGAAGTTATGCTGGGATACTGAAGTAGACTCAGCTGTTTTTGGTATCTCAAGTTTCGCGTATGACCCGCCCTAAACGTCACAAAGTATTGAGAGACTTAAAACAAAAAGCGCGGTGTAGAAAAGCTTTCACACTTATATAAATGTTCTTTAGTTATATATATTCTTTTATAGATTATAGAGCTTGATTTTGTTTTATATTATTTAATCAATTTATGCTAAGTAGGTTCATATAAAAGGCGTGAAAGTCGTCGAGTATCTTTCACTACAAAACTGACGCGACTGTTTTATATGTTTCTACTGTAATAAACAGCTGAGAGAAAGCTTAAAAGCTCGCGCGACTGAAAACGCGAACCAACGTAAACAACGCAATATGCGCTAAATGTCAAAAAAGTAAAGATGGAAATACTTAATATGTGTAACAGAGCTACAAAATTTACATAGATATAATTCTAATTACAAATTTTAAATTAAATATATTGTCCCAAAATATTAGGTTAACGTTTTGTAGGTTAAACGTACGTTTCTGAACTCCTCCACATTTAAATCAACGTCGCCTACACATCTTGTGTGCTGCCGTCCGAGTTCTTGTATTGGCATGTAATTTGCAGCCTCAATGGCTGCAAAATCAATGTTTTCACCCGAAGCATGTTGCATGCTTTGTTTTTGACTGCACTCCGTTAAATTTTCGTTAAACTGACGCAACCAGTGCTTTCGACAATGAAAATTAAACAACTGCAAATGTCGTTTTCTATGATAATATTGAAAACTTTGAACCAAGTTCAAACGGTTGTGCCAAAATGCATCTAACAGATCGTTGAGCTCACATATTAACAGCGCTATTGCAGTCATACTAACGGGTGGCCAGCAAGCTCGTCACAAATTTGCACGTTTCTGATGCTTTGGAGCTTCCACTCAATTTCGCCTTACTCTTTTATTCTCTCTTCCCATTAACATATGTATGTGTATATAGATGTTTTAGAGTGCGCGTGTATCTCTTAGTATTTCACAAAAGCAAACGAGATGTGAACACTCTTTAAATTTTTTCTGACTGAAAGTTCATGCGGCTATCCCACAAAGTGCTGCCACTTTATGTTTATGTTATCGGGTGTTTCATATGTGCGATATGTACACACACATGCACATTAATATGTATATATGAAGAGTATTTTACTTACGAATTAGAGCGTGTACGCATGTATGTATGTAGTTAACGTTGATATACTGTACTATCGAAAACGATAATCGAAATCGATCGATACTTTTCCATTAAATAAATACATATAATACAAATTTTCTTCCTGTAACAATTTTAATTAATTTTAAAAACTTTATATAAATACATATGTATGCATGGGCGTATGCTGCAATATTTACTACAAACGTATGTATGAATGTACATACATACATACATATAACAAATGGGTGTGCAAATATACTCACGTCATCTGTTTTTTTATGTAAAGCGTACTCCTCATCGCTACTGTAGCAGTTAGCCATTCGCTTACGTTTTGTAAAGCAGCAACTCATTTTTACAATTTTTTATTTTACGTTTCAAGTAATTGTAATGAAAATGTTAAATAACAATAAGTCGAATAGAAAAACCGTGACAATACGATAAAAACAAAGATAAACTAATCGTATATGTGTCAGAATAAAAGCTTTTTATACCCGCTACCCATAGTGTAGAAAAGTATTATAACTTTGTGCCAAAACAAAATTTATGCAGAAGGAGGCGTTGCAGTCCCTTCAAATTATATACTGTTAATCAGCGTCTACAGCCGAGTCGATATACCCAACTTGAGCCGCCTGTCCGTATAAAAACCTATATCTCCAGACTAGAACTTTAGAAAAACTATGAAATATTTTGGCAAATCCCTCATTACGTTCCCGTAAATCAATGAAAACCGAATTCTAAGTTTAATTTAAATATAGGATGGTTAATATTTAAGTAATAATCTCAAAGTCCATATTATTTCTGATAATTTGGCTGCGATTGAAAAATAACATAATAGTTACTTTAGTTCTAATTTTAGGAGTTACTGATTTTCATATCCCAAAAATATGAAAAAAATATGCAAAAAATAGAAATTATATATGTATTAAGAAATTAATTTGTTCGGGTGGGTAGCGGGTATACCATAGCCGAGCACAGTCGACTGTAGCTGTCTTGCTTGTTTAGTTAGACAATTTAATTGAAAGTTTTGCATCATCTTTTAGATCAAAATCACTAGATAAAAATCTTCGTATGTTATTTGTTGACCATATCTTACTGATCGCAATTGAATTTTTATCATACCATTGCAAAGGGTGAATTAATTTGGCCAGGTGTTAGTAACACATATTAAGCGATGCCTGTCTGTCCGGCCGTCCATCTGGTGCAACGCAAACTAGTCTCATTTTTAGAGCTGTCCAATTTGACACACATACTTCTTATTTCTTCACGCTATGGATGTGTCTGAACAAGGAGGATCGGACTGATATATCGTATTGCTGCCATACAACCTATTGGCTGTTTTTTTTTTTTTTTTTAAGGTAGTTAAAGCCAATCTGAATTTTTTCAATAAAAAAAAAAAAAAAATTTATATAAAATTTTATCGAAATCGGACCACTATAATATATAGTTGACATGGGAATAATCAATCGTAATGAGGGTTTTTATAAGTTATCAGTGCCAATCAATATTAGACAATAATAGACTTATAGTTTTTTCCATTTTATTAAAGTCGGACACCTACATATATCCAATATATTAATATTGGAGCGATTAAGGTAGATAAAAACCTTCGGTTTGCCCAAGGTAGCCTTTTTCTTTTGTGCGTAAAAGTAATATCATCAAAAAAGTAACTTCTGAAAACTTGGTTCCGGGAAAATAGTTAACACAGATGTTTTAAAGAAATAATTTTTGTGGACGTAAAGATTTTCAAGCTGCTCTTAATGTGTTCATTCAAAGGGTAACTTCTGTAATTTTTTAAGCTGTAAAATAACTTCATAAGAAATATATCCGAAAGGTAAAATTGTCAGGGAACAAATTTGCCAAAAATTTTCAAATAATCGATCCGTCCAAAATATGTCCAAAATAAAATACGATCTTTCCTAAACGCTCAAAAAGGGCTTTCAACACATATCTTCATTGTAAATGACACAAAAATGAGTGGCTACTTTCGGCTGCCTTCTTGTTGTATCCTTGCAGATTTAGCTTTTTTTTACATTATTTCTATGCCAGATATAATTATATACATTGAACATTTCAAATTGTGTTAGTTCTTATCCAAAATGTATATATGTATATAATAATAACATAATATATAATATACACTCTAGGGTATAACAAAGAGAATAGCACACAAGCAAGATCCCACCAATAACATTTTAAATACGTTTTTGAATAATTTAAAATATAATCACTGAATATAATTATTAATTATTGTTATGAAACACTTAACATAATTTTCTTAACTTAAAACTATGACCTAATGAAATTTTTAATATAAATTTAAATGATTGTCACCGACAATAACCAATGTTTCTCTATTAATAGTTAAACTATTTACAAATAATGTATTTTTATGCAGGTATGATTTTCCAAATTGCTGCAAAAAAGTGTTTACTATATCTTAGCATATTATATATGTCTGACTTTAGTAAGAAAGATTTTATGTTTAAGAAAACTTTGCTTTTTAACGTTGCCTTGCTGATCGGGTGCCCATGGCGTGTTGAGACTTATGCGCTGATATTGCCTTTTCGCTTACAGGGCTCTTGTAATACTTTGACATCGTCTTACTTGTACGCGTAGGACGATTAATATTCTCGATAGATCTTTCAAATTCAGCTTTTAACGGTAAATCATCATCTTCGTCCCAACGCTCGTTCTTTTTCTCTTCTATTGAAGACTCTTCATCTTGCACATCAGATTTTGTTTTACCATTTCTACGAGAACGTGAAGACGAAGAACTAACATCTGTGCGTTCTAATTTGTCACTAAAATTACATTTACATTAGTAAAAATGCAATACAAGTAAATTTGTGTACTTACTTTTTTAATAACAAATTATCTTTTTCTGCATTTTTTGTCTTACGCTTTAAAAGTTCCAATTCCCTCTCAGCAATAGCTTTCTTACGTTCTTCAGAAGACTCAGCTCCAGCCGACCTGGTAGTGGAATCTGCCAACTGCTTTACAGGCTCTTCTTGTTTTACACGTTTCAAGTGTTGTTGCTGTTCCTGTGCCTTCTTAAGTGACCGCTTTAATGCGCTCCGTAATGTGTCACGTGAACTTTCTGTTGGGAGGTCTTTTCCGGTTTGTGGAAGTCCTATAGCTTCTAAAAGTTTTTGACCAAGGTCCGATTTCATATCCGTCTTGCGAATAGATGTTAATGTTGATTTAATGGCCATAACTTTAAAGGCGCTGTTGTTTTCATTGTCGATTTCAAGCTCCTGCTGGCTTTGGGTATTGGTATTCACTTCAGAAACAGTGCTAGTCGGTGCTTGTGGGCCATCTAAAATGTGTGAAGGGGCTAAATTATCCAACTTTTGAGAGTAGTTTGAAGTATTTTCATTGTCTTTAAGCTCATCGCATATTTCGGACTCAGTACCCTTAGAATCTACAATGTTTTCAGACATCGGAGTTTTATCTCTGCATTCGGGACTAGTTGGATCAGATATTTGTAAATTAGCTTTGCGTCTTTTAATAATAGGTCTTGTTATAGGATGAGGTTCGACAACCTTTTCAGCTGGTAGCTTGAATTCGGTAATATCTTCAATAGGTACTGTGGAAATTTCCAATGATGGTTGTGGCTCAACGAGAACAATATCTTCCAAATTTAGTGAGGCACTGGTTGTCGAGGCCCTGCGACTTAGCCGACAAGGCCGTTGATTCTTGGATTCTTGTTGTTGCTTAAACATTGAAATAAGGGCTTCATTAATAGCGTCTGCAGGATTTGATCCGAATTGTGAGATCAACATAGCGTTGATATTTTGAAGTTCGTTGGCAACAAGAGCAGCATTTGAAGTTGATGGAGAAGCCGGACCTATCTTTTGTTCATCAATTTGGATATCGCGAACACGTGATTTTCGCTGTGAACGCTTTTGAGGGGGAACTACTGGTATAGTTGGAAGATGCTGGAGCTCTTGATCTGTTGGACTCGAAGGCACTAGCTGCACCGAGGTTTCTGGTGGTAATTTGAAAGGCATTGTGCAGTCACCAATGGTCTGCAGCTCACTGTTTGCTTGTGGCGGACTATTTTTAGGCGATGATGTTGTAATTTTGGGAGCGGATTGCTGCTGTTGAACAAACGGCATCATTGGGGTTAAATATGGACCAAGCAGTTGTGTTAGATCTGTATCCTGCAACAGATTGTTATCTGACATGATTACTGCGAACTTTGAATTCTTTAATCGAGTCATTTGCTCCTCGCAGTTTCCAACTGTGACCGGCCACTTAAGAGCTTTAAGTATTAACTTTAAAAGATCTGTATCGCGAATTACATTTCCCAATGAAATTGCGTCACTTAAATTGCCCATGCTAGATGTGGTTTTAGCCTTTATATTTTCTCCTGTAACTTCAGTTGTTTTATTTATGTCGCAATTAGAAGGCACAGAGTGACCAGACTTTGTGTCAGGACTTTTTGAAATCGTCTGCAAATGTGGTGGATCTTGACATGTTAACATGTTATTTTCTTCTTTCTTTTTCTTAGGTGCTGCTATAATAATATGCTCTGGAAGTGCTTCTTCTACAGATGGCTCCGAACCGTATAGTGATAAGTGGGGTACAACTGTAGTAGTCACCAAGGGTCGAATGTCAACATCTTCTACATTTTGTCGTTGGTGTGCTGATTTTAAAAGAGACACCTGCCCATCTCGTATGGCACTGATATTGTTTAAAGCATTTTTCAGATTTCGTCGTTTTTGTTGAAGGACGCTGCTCGGCAGATTGGGTACACCGGCGTTGCTTACACAGTGTGCGGCTGCTCCGGAAACATTTTCGATTGTTCCTGGTCCAGAAGGTTGGTTTTTAAAATGCACAGAGTTGATCTTCTCATTACTATTGTCTTTACTAACTCGAGCTGTAATTGTCGGTGCATTTCCTGTAATGCGCCCATGAGTTTGTATGAAATTAATAACACCAGCAGGTGAATTTTTTTTTTCTGGACTTTTCTTTGTGACTTTTCCAAATCCCGTCTGTGAATTTAACGGTGATAAAGAGGGAGGCTGTTGCATCGCTCGCTGTGCTATGGACATAGGTGCTGAACTGTAGCGTGTATCAACAAAAACACTGTTGCGCCGAGAAGGCAGATTAAGGCCAGTTTTTACACTTCCACGAGTATTCGCATCTTGGTTGCTAGAATTGCGTTGTTGTTTTTGCTGTTGGCAAATCCCACTTTCTTTATTAATTAAATTCAAGTTGCTGTCCTCGTTCTTTTGATATCCAGATGATTGTGTTCCTGTGAGCGTTATAGTCGTTTCTGGTGGATATGGTAACATTATTGGCTGAAATGCATTGCATTCGAAAGTGTTGGCGTGGTTCCTAGCATTTTTACTATTTACGCCGGATTCGTTAAGATCATCACGTGCAGTTGAAAAAACGGAGGGCGAGTTAAGCATAGCGGCCTTCGCTTCACGCGCATGTTTAGGCTATAATAAAGAGACAAATTTAGTAAATTGATTTATATTAAAAATACATTTTCATACCACTGTATTGAGCAAAAAGTCTCGAAATGCACGTTGAGTATGCTTGGCTATGTTAGATAATGAAGCGGTGGCTTCTACTTGGCGATAACATGATTTACACAACACTTTTGGAAGAGGATCGTCTTCGGCAACCTATAAAACAATATGCAAATTTATGTGAAAATCAGGACATTAATAAGCTTAATAATTTGTATGAATAGATACATACAAACATACTGTGCATTAGTTATCGACTACCGGCTTATCGTTCATTTTAGCACTTGAAATAATAAAAGACACAAGTAGTGCATTTGCCATATCATTTGTTTTGGTTTTCTCTACTAAGTCTCTTTTATTTTGTGCTTGACTTTGCCCTTTAATAGAAATTCCCTCTCAAAGTTACGTTCACATAAATATTTCTGTATGTATGTGCGCTCGTACGCATCCAGCTTAACAAGATTCATTTCTGGTTACAATTTGCGTTACCAGAAAAATTGCCTACTTTACCCAACCAGTCACTTATGCCTACAAAAATGCAAACAAATGTTTGTGTGTATATACACATATGTATATGTGTGTAGTTGTGTACTCATGAACTTACATATTTAGATTTTAGCAGAGTGCACAAGGCACATGTCATGCCTGGCTGTGCATACTTTGAAAGTACATTTTTATATTTAGAATTTAAATGGTATACTGTGGCTTTATAATCCGAGACTTATATACATATGTTAATTATTTATTATGTTTCTAATTTACATACATATGTATGTATGAATCTAAATAACCATCTCACTTACGTTAAGGTAAAGATGACGAGTTATTTTATCCTTCAATCCCAATGTTTTGAATATAAAAACACTTTCCACCACTGAGTTATTTCTGCACTTTGTGTTAGCTGCACAAATGCGGCACAAATGTTCAAATTGTGCATCCATGTTTTGAGCGGCAACAATTTATTTGTTTAATTTTTCTTTTCAAAATGTCAAATTGAATAAGTCACTTACAATAGTTTTTCGTTAAAAAGGCAAGTGTTTTACAAATATTGTTGTCGCTATTCGTGTAATTATTTGTACATAAATAAAAAGGAAGGTATACATATGTATATGTATGTAAAAATGTACATAGACATTTATTTTTAAGTGCACCTTCAACAAAAACTCAAAACCGCCAAACGCATATTATTGCATTGCACCCGATTCACGCATTTCTCGTTTCGCACACGATTCGTTGCCATCATTTGCACACACAACAAAAGCAAACTCACTACCCATACAAATATGCACTGTTATATTGTGGCTTGCCTTGTTTACTATGTATTATATTTTGTTTTTAATTTTTATTTTTCCAACAGTTTCGTGAAAGTCGCTATCTCGTAAGAGAGAGAGAGAGAGAGCAAAAATTGGTAAACTACAACACTAAGCATAACAACAATTCCAATGAACATGTGAGGCTGCCCAGCGATCAAAAGAAAAAGTGAGAGCCAGAGACTGAGAGAGAGAGCGAGGCAAGAGAGGATTTGGCTTTCTTCTTCTTTTAATTCTTTAAAACAGGTAACTTAAAATGTTTTTATTTAATTTTTTTTGTATTGATTTTTTATTTTTATAAAAACCATATTATATTTAAAATTTATTTTCTGTTACAAGCGAGCATATATATATGCAGTATGTTGATTGTTCCATTCATTTTATTAAACACAACGACAGAAATTTACAAACACTTGCGTTTCGACGAGCGAACGAAAATAAACTGAAAGAAAACTGAAAAAAACACATACATATACTCTTCGACGGCTTGATACACATACACGCTAGCATTGCAATCCACGTTGTTTTTGTTGTGTACGCCGTGCGTGCTACGCTTACTGTGTGAGTGCGTGTCTGACTGTTGTTTTTATTAAATACAAACATACATACATACACATTTTATTTGCTTCTTGCGTGTATTCATGAAGTGTTGCCTGTGTGCGTGAATGTCTGTGTTGCAGACATTTTGATGGCGTACAGCCAGTTTTCCGCTCTGGCGGTGGGAATGGACTCATATATATACACACACACACGTACCCACATGCCTAAGTATTTAATGAACATACATACATGTCTATGTTTGCATACATTTCTTTGAATGTACGTGTATACATACATATATGTATGCTTATTTATTAAGTTCTCAAATGTGTACATATGTATGTATGCATGTTTTTTCTGCTTTCGTAGTATTTTAGCGGGGATATTTTTTTATACTTACACATTTTTCTTTTTGAGTACTAATACATACATACATTCATATTAATAGATATGCAGGCAAACAGCGGGTGCACAAATACATATGAAGGTATTCTTCGTTATCTTTCGTACGCCATTCGTTCCCAACACATGCATACATGTGCATATATGAGTAGAGATGTGTATTGACTGTAAATGTGTGATCTTTGTTTGGGGCTTTGCTATTATTTCTTTTCTCACTGACACGCACCAATACCGCTGTACAGCACATTCAATCAAAGTATTCATAATTTTTTATGCATTCCTCTCAAAGCTTTATATTTACTAGCCCCGTTATCGTTTGGATTTTATTATGTCATTTTAAAATTTACATCACTTACACCACTTTATAAGTTTACTTAATTAAAAAAACATATACATGAGATTCTATATAAGTTATTCTAATTTCACAATGTTTTGCTGTTTGTATAGTGACACTTTAGGGATCAATCCGTGTGTAAACAACACCTTCATAACTAATTTACCGTGTTGTGATATAAACATACGTATGTATAGACTATGTATAAATAAATTAAAGAAATAAAATTATAAATTTGAGTTTGTAAAATTTTACATGTGTACCTACTTACATACGTACCTATGTTTTATATAAAAACGATTGCACGTACCTACATACATACATATGTACATATATGTATATGTCTGTGTGTATGTATATATGTATGTATGTATCTACATACATTTTTCATTAAAACTAGTTATTTTATTTGAAATAAGTTCAAACGAAAAATAACGGGTAACGGATAATCTTAATTGTTTGCGTCTTGTTAATGCGTCTGTTCTCGGATGCAGAATGCAGGCTTTGTAAAGAGGGCGACAAAACCACTAAACACATACTGTGTGATTGTCCAGCCTTGGCAAGGATTCGGAGGAAACATTTGCACGTGGAAATCGAGGTTCCCGAGCACATTGGCCGTTCCTCGACGAAAGACCTTCATCAGGGAAGCAGAGCAGCTTTTGTCAAGTAGAGAGAGCTTTATAGGTACAAAAGATCATTCTGGTCGCAGTGCCTCGCCCCTTCTCTTTTGGGAGACTCCCTTTGTCAGATAATAATAATAATTAATTGTTTTTGTACATGCATTATATATGAACTTTTGGATTTATCCATGGAAGTATGCAGTAATTTTACTTAATTGATTGTTGCTTGTGTTTAAAAAAAGAAATTAGGAAAACACAAAAATATTACTTAACATTTCTATTGAAGCCTTAAAAATACTAACATAACCCTAAAAGAATAAGTAAACTAATTGAGTTTATTTAGTTAATAAAAAATAAAAGCAAATTTTGAAATTTCCTGAATACAATATGTTACTCGATTAGAGTTTTTTTGCAGTAGTTTTCAAAATGAACATCTTTTAAGAACTACGGTAATAAATTTGAAAATGCATGTTTTCTGGGAAGAATATCTTTAAGTTGGCCTTTTGGATGCTTAAACGGGACAAATGCGAAATGTTTTCACTTTTTCGTGGCCCGTGGACTAGGAACTTTTAAAACATTTTTCCCACAAACCTAGATATTTTCATAGCATACTTTTCGGCGGAAATTCTAAAACTAAAGAAATCCTTAAAAATTTTTAATTTTCCCCGCCCCGCGCCCCCCTAGCGCTAAAAGTCGGGTTTTAAAACGGTTTTGATTTTAAATAAACGAGGGACACTCAAACGTCAGCCTACAACCTTGAATCCTATTCCTGGGCTCGCTGTACACTTTGCGAAATTGGAAGCGGTGTGTACTGATCAATGAAGAAAACAAGAACGAAATCGAAAAAGTCCCAAGTCGCTATCTGCTCTAGTTTCGCTGCAATTTCGAATTGAAAAACGAAAAATAACGCGGTTATTTGAAAAAAATGACAGCATTTTTGACGCTAACAGAAAAAAGGCGCTGCTCGGTATGCAATACAATATCACTTTGTTATCTGTTATTTATTCTGTTAAAATAAAAGATAAATTAGCCGACAAAAAACAAAATAGATAACGCTAACTTTAGAAAGTTAGGACACAAGGGGTAAATGGATTTCCCCGTACTAAGAGAGATTTCTTAAAAACCATAATTTAGATCCAACCAACACTTACCTTTGCCATTCAAGTGTGGGGAACTGCCTTCAAGACTCAACTCAATAAGTTTAGAGTTATACAATCGCGAGCGGCACAACATGCATCTGGGCTACCCTGGTACGTGAGCAACGAAGTCATTGAAAGGGACTTAGAAGTTGTCCCATTGGGAGATCAAATAAATTTCCACAGCAGCCGATATGTCGACAGTCTTACCGCCTACCTGAACACGTTGGCGAATGATCTCGTCGACCCCATTTCCCTTCAACGTTTGAAGATAATACATCCCCATGAACTTAACTGAACATGAACCTTACTCAGTGGATAGCATAATCCCTCTAGTGTACATTTGTACATATTATAATTAAGGAACTTTACCCATAATATTATCTTTTAAGTTACGCATTAAAAGAAGGAACTGAACGATTCCTAGTGATTATAGAATAACAAATAATAAAAGTCTCTGGTACTGTTTCGCGGCTTAGAGAAATGGTTCTTCATGTGGCTAAATCTCCAAAAAATATTTCCCTCAACGGGAAGAGAGGGCCGGAAAAAAAAAAAAAATGTGGGAAAAGTGGAAGATTTCCTTATGATAATAAATACATATAAAAAAATTTAGTGTAATGAATAACAACACATATCTTTTATATATTTATAAAATACGACAGAAAGACAGATACAATAGTTTTCCCTATCTTGTCAAGTGGCAAGATCAACAATAATAATCTAGAAATTATGGCTATGGTGTATCGGCTTTCGTGCCGTTTGATCTGCGCTTCTACGGTGTGAAGGTTTACCTCACGGTGTTGCGTAATAGTTTCATAAAACTTTCACATTTTATTCTTTTTGAATTTTAAGTTATCTCTCAAGCTTAAAGCTTTTTTGTGCTGGATCGGAACAATATATAGGAATAAATATGAGTTATAACTTACTAGTGAAAATAATGCCATACTATTGATTTGCATGGACTGTGTATGGCATCCCTAATTAAAAATAAAGTATGTATATCTGTTTTGGTGATCTCCGCATTTATCCCAAAAATATATTTACATAGTAGAGTTGCTATACTTTCTGTTTTCTCTTATTTTTAAAATAGTTGACTTGATACTATGATACAACATTAACAAATGGGATTGTACATTTTGCACATCAAGGGAGAAGCATTAATAATCATAAATTAATAGCATCAATAATCTGATTGGCTTTAAAATTTTTTGATTGATCATGTTTATTTAAACTGAATGCGTACAAAAGTATGCTTTACATCCTAAAATTCTAAAAAGCCAAAATGAAAATTTGTTTATAGAAATTATCGGCTCAAATAAGAGTTTTTGTTTGAAGAACTGTATTGCTTTTCCAAGTAACGTCCCCTTAATGCAAGTATTCCCATGCAGAGAGCATTTTAATTTTTGCCAGGAGTTTGCAACACACCTCAATATAAATTTTCGACCACATAGAGTCCGTTCATTTTAAATAAGTATCACCAGGGAATTTGATCTAGCAGTGTTTTCATTAGCTCATTTGTTTGTCCCTCTATCCGTCCGTCTTTAAAGAAGTCTTTCAGTTTAAAGCTATATTGATAAAACTTGGCATTAATGCTGCACGCTGTAAATAAAACAGAAGAAGCCGGATCGGAGCGGTATATATGCCTACCATTCTAACCATCGGTCGATTTTTGTTTTTCAGTAAAATGTACAAATTTAGAACATCAGACCACCATACAAACTATTTTCAATAATTCATTTTTTGTGTGGGCATTTGCCTTGTTTTTTAATGGTTGAAACTGTACATTGATTTAACAACAAAAAAGCGTTGCTACAAGTTTGGAAATTGGTTGTTTATCACTATTTACACTTACAGTTATACCAATTACGCCAAGCATTGATTTGTTTTTAGTTGTAAAATAATAATTTAATGCAAGTTTTCCTAAAACACTGCGCATCCGACAAGTTTGGAATTTCAGTACATTTTAAGCTCTTCCAAAGTACTGTATACATTCATATATTATGTATGTAATAACATCTCTGAATTGAGAACTCCATAATTTTTGAACTTTCAGCCAGTCTTTTAAGGTACAATTAGAACATTAAAATATATAGTTTATAGTTTGGTAACCCGCATTGTTTATTATTTGGTAACCCGCATAGTTTATTATTTGTTAATCCGCATATATGTGCTTCTACTATTTTTTTAAAGTAGTGTACTATTTATTAAAGTTGGACTGCTAAATGTAGGAGATAAAGATTTCCTTAATAAACGTGAACTACAATAAGTAGCTTAACTACTTACAAACAAAGTTTCGAAAGCTTTTAACGAGTACATAATTTGCATAGAATCAATCATAGACATACTCCGAAATCTACAAAGGTATAAAACCTTTGACAAGTCAACTGTACTATTCGGGTTTGACATGCATTTATACAATGTTCAATAATAAGCGATTTCAACATAGGCCATTATAGTATTTCAAAGCACTCTTCAATTAACTTTCTTTTAAATTAATTTTTTTTTTAATCTAGTCTCATTAAAAAATATACACCAACTTAGCAAGGTGTGGTTAGTAAGCGTACTGTGATATGCAGCTGCCGTCATGTTCTACTGTTGTGTATCTGTATAACCAGCAAGTTATCGTCAATTTAAGTTGCCAGTTGCCACCATTTAAATGCCGCGATTGTGCTTGCTCGCCTGGTTTCATATGCACAAGATATTGCAGTACCTACACCCGTACGCGGCTTCAATAGACCTCACAACGGCAATTGTAGCGTTGAAAAGCCGCCTAGAAGTTGAGAGTGGTTTGTGATTGCAAAATCATGGTGTGGAGAAGGTCAGCGAGTCGCTGGCTGCTACCTTTGTTTTCGTTGCATTCACATTGTTACTATACTTGGATTTCTGCTTTTGTTCTGATTTCGAATAATTCAAGTATGGCAGCAAAAATTGCCACATGAGTTAGTGGGAGCGTTCAAAAAAAAGGCTTTAATAAGCTTTTGTATATCATTTATAACAAGGTGTGGCTTGGTACTTTTAAAAATAAGTTTTAATTTCAAGACCAACTAAAATAGGAAGTCAGTCTATAAATTTTTTTTCACTTACCCAGTACATCCGTGCATTATAAGCTCTGTCCACAAAACCTGTCCTTAGTTGAATCGTTAAAAACCGGTTCTATAATGGAATTATTTTTTATACCGAACCTTAAAGAGAACCAATATATCTTTTTTCAACCGCTTTTATTAAAGAAGGAATGATGTTATAAAGCTTGATTGATGAATTGAGATACATAGATTTCGTAATTTCATTTATTGAATACATATGTATTTTACATATAGGTATACTGATTATCTAAACAAATATAAACCAATGTGAAATTTTAACTTTTAAAATAAAAATTTCAAATAAAAGATGTTTGATCATGACACACAAATAAATAAAAGTACATTTTTGATCGTAAAATGTAGTTTGTATTCACCAATTTCACTGCTCTTATAGTGTATAACTAATGTGATGATTTTTAAAATTAAATAGAAACCGAGATTAATTGATTTGGTCAATTAAAGCCCAATAAAAGCAAATTAAGTAGTTTAAACAAATTAAAAAGGGCAAGTTGGTTGACTTAACAGTTGTAATAAGCCGAACTGACTACCAATTTTAGGATTTTCATCAAGTTCTGAAAGCTTACTTGGCTCAACAACATGTACAACAAAAATTATATACAATATTATATTTCTTATTCAGCATGGCCTTATTATTATTTTAAGATTTTCTAAATGACACAGACCCATTTTCGTCCAAACAATAGATCAGTATTTCGACCACAGTAAGTATATAATATAATACAATGAATTTTTGGCATCAAGGCCGTTACAAATTCAGATTGGTGTATGTTTTGTGTCTGTGTTTATTTTTCAACTAACCAAACATACTGTTTGCAAAAGTCATTAATGGGGAAGTTATCAAGGTTGCATACCTATCGGCTTAATGTACATACATATATATGTACATATTTCGGCTTATGTCAATACCTTTGAATGGACAATCATGAAAATTATTGATGAACAATCCATGTTGCAGTGCACATATTGCAACCGTAACCGCTTTTCATGTATTTTATAATAAATCTGTTTAAAATACTGGCTCGAGCCATGGAAGAGGTTAACTTGAAGAGCTTTTTTTCTGGTATTCTAATAAACTTGGAAATTCGAGGATAATTTTATGTGGTATTCATAATAACTTGAAATATATTTACTCTGTGCGGCTTACCTGCATTCAGTTTTTTTTTATGTGTTGAATGGCTAGAATGTCATATGCAAAAAAAAATCCAAGCCAAATTTAATTCCAAGTTTACACATATAACAGTTTTTGTAGTAAAAAAACCTTATTGTGACTATAATAAACATAGTTTAGTTATATTTTTAGTTAACATGACAATGTTGTGAAACCATATGTTAATGAGAAAATTTACAAATATGCCAATGTTTCTACGGAAGCTCTTACGTTTAATGCAAAATTTCATAAGCAAGCTATTTTTATGGACCTTAATAACTTTATTGCGAAGTCCGACCACGGCTGCGCCCGTTGACGCTCTAAATTTTTATAAAACTAGCTTGCAAATGTTTTTGAAATAGTCAACTGCTGTGATAGCGCGCTCTTAATGTACAAAAAGTAAATGAGTTATTTTTTGTTTGCATCTGATACCCAAATCAGCGGAGATTTACTATATAAATTAATAATTTGTAATTGTAATTGTCAAAACTAATTGTATTAATAATTTAAATGAATATTTATCTAAGTTAGATGTAAATACAAAATCAGAATGGAAAAAGATTGATCGAGATTAACAAAATAAAACAACGAAACAATAAACCATACTTAAACGTGTAACCATAGAATAAGAATAGTATGTAATCAAAGAAAAAGCTCGAAGATATTAAAAGCTTTAGTGAATGAAACACGTTTTACTCTTACTTTCAAAAGCTTAAGAGTATCAAATGAGCGAATGGCCTCGAACAAAAGTTTGAAGACAAAAACAACTAAAGCAACCGCTACAGTAACAGTAAGAGTAACAGTGATACTGTAAACTAACATTCGTCTAAACTTCAGAAATCTGGATTTACCGAGTCGAGCCTCAGCTGACTGAGTCAAATTACTTGGTGCGCACAGTCGTGTTGCTTAGTTGTTTCGTTTAGGACGTGTTGCTTGAGCTCACGGTAAGAAGCTATAGAAAATACGAATACTTTGTAAAAAAAAAGTTTTTATACCAAGCTTAAAACTCAGTGAAAAATATTTAAAGTCTCCAAAAACGTGTATCGTGAATCGAAAACTCGAATCTGTTACATTTTAATTACGTTAATGTTGATTTAAACTTACCCTCGTGTAGAAAGCAGGCGCAAGTGCATTTTATAGTTCAAGAAACGCGCGTGTGCGCGAAAAAGCAACAAAAACGTAGAAATACTGGCTTTACGTCGAAAAGAAAGTTTAGCTGAAAAAGAAAAACAAAAGCGAAAAATTTGTTTGTTTATTTTTCTTTTTTCGCTTAACATTTACTTTTCAAACATTTACATGTTTGGGAATATTTTATCGTTTTCATATGATATTTTGCTATGAAAAGCTCATGGAAAATTAAAATCAAATAAAAATACGTTATTTTAGATCTTTTCCATGAAATAATTACTACCAATAATTTCTTTATCTGTCGTACTTGCTACTGCGAGAAAAAGAGCTATGCATAAGTTAGTGTTTGCTTTAATAAAAACCAAGTGTATGTGTATATTAAATGGGTTGTACTGGATAGTACCTTAAGTTTTATTGAAAGTATCAATAATAAAAAGCAACTAGCACAACTGAAGTAAAAACCAACAGTTTAGCAAACTGTGGCACAAAAACTTGAAACAAAAAAATCAGAATTGAAAAATTACGACATTGTCTTCTTGCTAACATACTTATAAATATAAGATTGTATGTGCGTGTGTACCTGTAGTATATCCAAGTCAAGTCTTTGTTTGCAGCGGAGACTGGTCTTTTTCGTTTGTTACTTTAACCGTGTCTTTTGATTGTGTTAAAATTTTGGTATTTCGAATTCTGTGGATTTACCTACAACGCCACTGCAACAACAAGAAAATTTACAGTTACAGTTACGACAATGCGCAATAACAACAACATCATGGAATTTTCAACGCATCGACGAAGTTTATATTGGCTTCTGGGATTATGTCTTTTGTTATTTGAAACAGGTGAGTGTTATACAATGCATACTTAGTGTTGCATACTTGAAAACTTTATTTGTTCAATACACATGTTGCATGCTAAGGTTTGAGATTAGAACTAGTTTCTGTTAACTTTTAAATCACCCACAATAATAGTAGGGAGGTCAGCCAACATAATAGTTCGTCAGAGCTTCATTTCAGCAAGTGAACCTTGCAAATGGATTCTTCTAAGTTAAATGCAAATACTCAAATTGTTCTTTGTTTGTCAGTGCAAAAGATAAAGATAAAAAAAAGAAAGTAAAACAATAAGTCTAAGAATAAACAATATAATGTTTATAATAAATGTGTTTTGCTGAAGTGACACCTTTCTTTGAAATAGCGTTTACTGTTAGTTTAAAAAAAAACTATGTCAATGAATACGATGAAATTCCCTGTCATACATTTATAACTGTGTTACATTATGCGAAATAATTATTTTCAAACATAACAAACAACCAGAGCAGTCGAGCGATCGGTCAGTTTGCTTTGTCCACTCAACGAAACGCACGATGTAGGACTTATGCAAGCCATGCCAATCAGTCAGTTCGCTTACGGCATAGATATTAATTGTGAACAAGATGGTGACTTGAGAGGCATGAATGAATTGAGTGAGTGTTTTGATGTGAAGTATATATGTTGGTGTTCAAATGTATATGTAACGAATCAAATTACGGTTATAATGACTGTTAATAATTTGCCAACACTGCTAACTTAATTGTTTTCTTAACGACAAATGATACAATATTCAAAGTTAAAACCCTTAGTTAAAAAATGAAAAATCAAATTCTCGTACTATTCTACTAAGCTATACAACCGTTAGAATATAACTTTTCTTTTTTAACATTGTCTTTACTTGCAAGTGAACATTAAAACGGCTGATCACTTATAATAAACGAAACCTTAGTTTTATATTGTACATAAGCCGT
The DNA here is from genome assembly GCA_018151435.1 of Zaprionus africanus. Lineage (NCBI taxonomy): Eukaryota > Metazoa > Arthropoda > Insecta > Diptera > Drosophilidae > Zaprionus > Zaprionus africanus. The sequence continues at coordinate 2,733,072 of JAECXB010002307.1, read as the reverse complement.
TAATTGGAATACTTTTCAGTATACATATATTTGTATGTATGTTATGTTTTATACCATAAATTAAAATGAATGGCAGACATTGGCACGCACAATAAATGCTTATTATGGAATTTTGTCTGTTTAATACAATATTGAAATTTCGAAAGTTTATAGAGTAAAGGATTTTACAAACTTGGCATTCAGTAATGCCAATAAAAATATTAACTCAACTGGACTAATAATATCAACTGAACTAAAATGAATTAAAAGTCTTTGATTGTCTGTGTAGTTGAAAAAGGTAAGATGAGTAAAATGTTACGGAAGGGCTGCATTAAATTGTCAAACAAGTTAAATAGTTACAAATGTCTGCTTTCCTTTATTTTTTTCCTAAACTATTGTAATTTGAGAGTAGTACTTACATATGTGCTCATATATGGCGTAACAACGCTTACGGTGCACGTAGCCGCTGTGTACTTTCGTTTTTCCCACTACGGGTAGATAAAACAAAAGACTTAGGCAACGAACTCGACGAACATTCATAAATATGCACGTCGTATATACATATACTCGAGTGTAAGTAAGTTTCGCTATTCATACATTGGTTCATATAGTGCAAATTTGTATTACTGTGGAGGGTCTTTAACGTGCAGCCTGCGAGCAATGATGGGAAGCTCAATTTAGCCCTTTTTCAATTCAATGTGAGGTGAAACAGAATCTCATAAATTATTTTGAGCACTCAAATTGATTTGACAATCGCCTTTTCCCCCATCTTTATAAAACTTGTTACTTTTTAAAGTAATGGTGCAACTCACCTTGAATTATTTTACTTTTCATTTTATCGTCAATCTGCGCGCATACATAAACTTACTCAAAGAAAAATTGATTGTCAACGCGTAACGAGCATTGCCGTACTCTAGCCAAATGCCTAACTAATAAACGTACAAAAAAATACTTTTGAAGTCTGTATAAATCGTGTCATAAAGCAGCAAGTTGCCTTGACTGACACGACTGCTCTACTTAACACTCACCACTTCCAGATTTCTGTCTTTTCACTAACGGCTAGCTAAATGTCTAGTGTGGATTGCGTAAAACTTTTTATTATTATTTTATGCACCTTTCACATCTACGGCTCGTTGCGCCCAACAGTCTTGGAAATATCTTGACACTCTTTAGGAGTCCACAACGTATCTGTAATTTATTTAACAAACCGTAAACTGAAAATTATTTTTGGTGTCTATTACACATCAAAATCTAATAATTTTTTTTATTGATTTACATGGGTATGCAATAATATTTTTAGTTCAAACTTTTTTAAGCATTGTAACGGCACTAAGGGTCTGGAAAGTTTCTATTTTAAGCCAAGTACAAGTGTATACTCTTGTACTTTGTTAAAAATTACTAAGCCATATAATCTTTTTGCTATAGTTTTAAAAATAGTATGATTTACTTATGTAAAGAGAACGTTTGAATAATGATTATTTATACCTATTATATGTGTGTGTATACATGTATACATATGTTATAATTATTTTAACTAAAGCATATGGAAACTGAAAAATCAAGGCTGTTGGGGTTTCTTCTAGCAGATATGTATGAACTCAGATATTTAGAAAGGCAGTCATGCTAAATGATTTTGACATCGACATGGTTATGGGTGTGCAAAAACGGCAAGGACATAACATATACAATACATATTACTTAAGAAACCCACAATACAAGACTGCACTGCACAGTTATAATTTGTAGATAACCATTATTAAACGGTAAACAGATCCAGTGCACGTGAACATTCGAGCTTCAGAATAATGTATCGCAAATATAATCCATATACAATATATTTTATATGTATGAATGGTAAATATAATATGCATGTATGTGTTTCATTGTCACCTCGATCAGTTGAAAACCACTAAACAGGATTTTTGCAGATGTTCAACAACCTTGTTATTGAAGTCAGCGAAGTTTAAACTCAAGGCCACCAAGGGCATCTTTTCAGTTTCTGGCGGTAACTTAAACTACTTAGTCAACGAGATTTAAAGCTTACCCACAGTTTTCCAAATATTTATTATGCAGGGTTGTTCATGAAGTTAACCTTTCACTTTCACTAGCTCACAACGGATAATAGCTACACACAGAAACACAAATATATATGTACTTATACATACATGTATGCTCATATACTTAGCTCTCAAAATGACAAGGTATTTATCGATTAACGAAGCTTACGTCGATTGCTTAAGGTACTGCCTGTTACTTGCCTGTCAGTAAGGTGCTCTATTAAATGATGAAAATGTAATGAGTTGCAGACTGAACCTATTACGCATGAATTCCGTTAGGTTTTCGACACACTTGCAGCGGTGCACAATTAATAATTCAGAGAGCTTCATTTGTAGAAAATATATGAACACAACAAATTTGTCGAAATTGTTTAGATAGTGAGGGCTTCATCAGTTTATTCACATTTCTTATTTGAACTCTCAATGCTTATCAGTAGCCAGTTGGGCGATAAGTTTGTGATCTTCACATTCAAGCGCGCTAATGCCATATATGCCAGTTACCTGATGCAGCTACTCGTGCTAAAGCGGTTAGTGGCCAGGCCTGTTGAAGCAGCTCCAACAGTTTGGCTAATAATGGCGGGAACCTGATGTGGCCTACGGCATTTTCAATGTCGGTGAGAGGAGGCGAGGGAGAGAAACAACAAAATGCACTCAGTAACGGATGCGATTTCAACAAAAGTTTAACGACATTACTTCGAGTAAATTAAGCTTCTTTACTTTTTAATTAATAAATTTATTGGTTCAGATTTACAGTTGTCTTTCATGAAACAAGGTTTATAAAAAGTAACCAATTCTTGTTGACAATAAAGTATTGAGTTCATGTTGTGATCCTGATGTAGCAAACATGTTGTAAATATGTTAAACACATGTGCATGTTTTCGTGTCAGTGAACTCTATTGAAGACTTAGCAAACCTACATTTTATTTTTTGCAAAGATTTTTTTGTAGATTTGTTTAAAAAGGTATTTTTTATTGAAGAATTTGTAATAAAAAGAATATATTCATTGTTAAAATGTGTCAAAAATATAAATGCATATTTATACATTAACACATACATACTAGACTAAGCGGAAAGGATTTTACCTACGAAATTCTGTAAAAAGAAGCAATAAATTTATTGAATCTATTCCTGAGGGCGTTTGCTAATCCGTCTGGAAAGACCAACGCATTGTCGTTTCTGCGTGGGATTAACTGGTACTTGATCACCTTAATATATGAACACATATGCGAATGCAGTCGGGCCAAACCACTGAACCTTGAGACCTCTTTTACAGACAAAGGCATAGTCATTTTTATTGCTCTTTATACTTTAAGAGATTCTTCGATTTATGGCATAAGCTAACCATAATTTAATGAAATAATAACCCTGTAATTCAAGCATTATTTACTTATTTATATTTAATTGATATCATGTAGAACTTAATACAGTACTCATTACATTGTCAAAAATAGAGTATCTGAGGGGATTTGGTATTAATTTTTAAAATTTATTTTTCATTTTGTTTGTAGGATAGCGGGCCTTAAAGCTGGGTATTTCATTGTCGCAAGTATATCGCAATAATAGCTTAAGCAAACTTTGATTGATTTGTGATCGGATAGTGGCCTTTATTTATTTTTTTGGTTTTTCTTTAGTTGCTGTTTTTAACATTTTGGTGTCTTCGCTCACTAAAAAGTCTTAAAATTGTTCGATCTGACATTCACAATCAAGCAAACCGGATAAAAACCCAATGACGAAAACGTTAAACAATGATATCCGCTTTAGCGATCATGCTGAGCAATGCGTTATTAGTCATCAAATATTTAAATAAATAACATAATAAAAAAAAAACATTTCTGGGGAAAAATCATAATATTTTGAAATACATTTTTGATAAAAGAATCAAAAAAATGAGACGAAAATAAATTTTAAGCTGCACCTTGCTGTGTAATATTCTATAAAAACCGGATGATTATTGTCGGAGTTAAGAATATTAAGTTCGAGGGTAATATTCATTATTTATTTTTAATTTTCTGCCAAAATATACAGTGTTTAATGAAGGTTGGTCTTACATGTCGACCGGTTGTGTAAGAAAAACAACTTTCATTCCAACATTTCTAAAGCGAAACCAGTTTAAGTCTTAAATATCTATAATGTCATAAGTGTGCAATTATTCAAAATAATTATCACGTTTCCATTAATTTTAAAGCGTGACTCTGAAATACTAACTTACAGGTATCTTATAAATGCAATTAACTTTCTTTACTTCCCATTAAGTTGTGTACAACATAATATGCAATATTTAATAATTTTTATTTGATTCAAATTTAACAATTTGAATAGATTTACTCGTTTATTGCTTTTAACTAATAATAAAGAATCGCACTATTTCAACTTAACCTTTGGTGCTTGCGTTTTTACCTAGTCGATGAGAGATAGTTGGTCAAGTTCAACATCAATTTTAGAGGCGTAGCTGTTAACATCAGTGTTGCGGACCCACAAAATATGCAAACTTTGTTAATCACTTTCCTTGCTTTGAAAATATCTTAAAGATTTGAAATTGTACAATGCCATACTACCCAGGGCTTTCAGCTTAATTCACCGGTTGTTTCTATGACCCCGATAAATCTTTTAGGTTACAGATTGGATTGCAGTCATCATCGATTTTCTGCTCTTTTGAAACATATCTAAAGAAGTGCAAAGTATTAAAATACATATACCATTTTAAATATTGTAAAAATCAAACCTTGATTGATTGTATATAACTGAAATTGCAGTAATTGTTTTTCGAAATTTTTTATTTCCGACTGATTAAAACTGTAACGTTTAACATTGAAGGTAACATTTTTATAAAGCTAATTAAAGTACTATAAAACAGTGATGACAGTTCAATACATATTCTATGAATCGTTTCGCTTAACAAGATAAGTATGTTGTTACATTGAGTGTGTTTTCTTTAGTACTTAAATTCTGTAATAATTCGATTATTTCTTTTCAAAATACTAGACCGTCATTCCTATGACTTCCTCAAGCTTGGAAACAAACTCAACATATGCGATTTTAAATATCTCAACAGTGAACTAACATTTTGGTATACTAAAAACACGAAAAATAATGTTAAATTATGGGTACAGTAAAAAGGTTTTCACCTTCTCTATTTGCTTGAATTTAAGAAACTAATTATAACAACCCTAATTTTTTTAAAAAATTTTCTTTTAAGATTTTTTCGATTAGGTCTTTATTGCTATCTATTAAGTTTGACTTCGTTGCCAACCCACATAATAGAAGTAATTGTTTCTGTATGTAAGCGTTAAGCTCTTTTGCAACGGCAGCTGCCGTCGCGACAACTTGCCTTTTAAAGGTGCGGGTTTTCATACTGAGGCGTTGGACAACCCTGAATTGGATTCTAGCTTGCCTCGAGTATGCATACCGAATTGAATGTATGTACATACATATAAATACGTATACATCTGTATTTATGTGTAAATGTAATTAGATCGCATTGGACTTGTTGGATCTGGTCACGTTTGGTCTATTTTCTTGGCCTTTGATACGTTTACCTACTATCTATAGGGTAGAATGGTATAATAACTTTGTGCCAAGCGGAAATGTACGTAACAGCCAAATGGCTTTTGAAAATGTGGTTGAGATCGGATAATTAATAAGAACTTATTTAAGAAATTCTAAAGACGTGCTGATTTTGAAGCCCTTGTAAGTATTCAGCACAAAATCAGTTAAACATGATGGTTATATATTTACAAAAATTGTTATACTCTTCGACTAATGGAAATGGTCAAAAAGTATATACTGACTTTGTGCAAATGTACATATGTAAGAGATCTCAGCTATTATAAAAGCTAGAGATACCAATTTTGCAAGAAAATTGCTGTATACTATAAGCTGATCAAGTTTATTTCAAATGTTTGGTACCACGACCACCGCCCCGCAAATCAATAATTTTAATTTTAAAGTCGATTTGTTAGTGGCGTATAAAAGATCGGATACAGTATCCTACTTTCGAGTGACGCTCGACTGCTGCTCTTGTTCTTTTTTTGGGTTATTGGATTATTTGTACAAGTGTATTTAGAAATCGCAAAACCAAATTGAGAAGTTAACTATAGTGTTACCATATTCGTTTTCTATATTTTCAAACAAGTTTACAATAATCATAACTATTGTTATGATTATACCAAACTAGTTTTCTATAACTATTTAATAAGGTCGCAGATAAGTATTTGTCATTGCAAAAATTTGTTGGTTTAGTTACATTCTTTGTTGGCAAATTTTGGTTGGGCGTGTCCTCGGTAAGTTAATCGTTTTCAAGATTGGGGGGGGTGCTGTATTTGAGTACGGTTTTTAAATCGCCTTCATTGACTTTTGGTATTTAGGATAGGGAGTGGATTAACCTGTTGTGAATGTTGCGAATTGTGGGTAGACTGCTAAGCGCAATCAAACAATCTAGAGTGCTCACAGGGTTCGTGTTATAATGCCAAAGCATGTATTTCCGTTTTAATTACGAAAAGCAGACAAAAAAAATATTTGATAGTTTTCTGAGTCAATTGGCCATACCATTACATATAGTATAATGAGTTTGAATTAAAGCTTAACGACTCACAGTGAGGACAACTTCGACTCTATTAAGATTTGTGTTCATTATTAACGTAAAAAAAAGTTATATACATTTCTAAAAAATTTTAATTCAAATTCTATAAAAAAGGAAATACAGCCGTATAACTTTCAAGCTTTTTGAATTCGAAATGTTTAAGGAAAATTTTCATATTTTGAGTTATTTTACATAAAATTTATTAAAAATGGTAAAAATTGAATTAAAAAGAAATATACTCAAACCATTGTAATAAGTTAACAGCATAAAACGGTACAACACCGACATTATCAGCGGCATTCAAAGAAGAATCCGATGCACTGCAGACACAAGCATACAAATATTCAGGCTGGAGTACCTTGAACTCTCTGATGCTGTAGTCAATGGGGCGTTTTTCTTTCAACTTAAATTGAACTTTAACTGAAAATCGCGGCCGTGAGGTAGCATGTGGCATAAACTGTTTGCTGATACTTAAATGTTTTTGTATGGTAATTTTTGGTGGTCATACCTTCCTATTTTTCAATGTTTTCTTTTCAATTTCTGTATTCAGTCCAGTTTATGGTTTACTGCTTTTCAGTTTTTAGTTCCATAGTATGCACAATGACCTCTGTGTCTTGTAATAATCTACTTCAAACTTAAACTTAAAAAAGAATAACGTAAAAAATATGTATAATTGGTATTGGTATAATTGGTATGATACGAGGTTATTCTATACATTTTTGTATATTTCACTTTTATCCCATGATTAAAAAACATAACAATATCACATTCGATGTGTATGTATTCGTTATTTATATGTATGGGCTAGGCTTGGTTGCAACCTACGTACTCAGCCCAGCTGGCCAAGTCGATTTACAACTATGCGAAAGTGATCGATTTTGAAGCAGGCGTGGCTTGCCGCATTTTAATGCGAGCCTTGCGCCACACTGGGTGATTGTTGTTGCTTTTGCTTGAAGTCAACTGAAATGGCGACGTCGCATGGTCTAGTTGCTGCAACTAGCAGCAAGATTTGAAATAGCTTGTCTCTGTAGTATGTTGGTGAGTGCAGTGTCTGCGTCTTATGCAATATTCTCAGTTTGACCCACTTTTCTTACCAGTTGCTGTTGTTTTTATGCTTTTTATTGTGGTCGAAGCTAGCGTTGCTGGGCAACATTCACAGCGGCCGAAAACAATTTGATCGGAGCATGTTTGATTATAAGCATACTTACTCTTAAATATAAAGTATATTTCTATATTTCTTCAATTATTTTGCTTTTATATTTTGTGGTGTGCACTGAAAAGTGAACATTCAATTTCCGATTGGTGTCTATCAACATTATATACATACACGTACGTTTATTAAATTTCGAACATTAATTTATTTATTTGTGAGCATTTGAAAGTTGATTGCCAATTATTGCTAATTGTTATTAATCACGTGCTAGAAGTTTTATTTGCTAGTTACTGTCAGCCTTATAGTGATCGAAGGCAGTCGCTGCCTTCATTATGGCGTCACAGAAAAACCACTCTATTTTTGGTCAAAGGTATACCAATTATCTTGGACAATCAAATAAAGTAGTGAAATCATCGAGTAAAATCGAAAGTGAAAAGTAATCTATGATACCATGCGATAATTTAATATTTAGCAGGCACTTATGTTTAGTTTATTCAAGTTTAAAAAGAAACATCAAAACCAAAGGTGCTTTTTTTAAACAATGTTTACGTATTCGGAATGGAAAAACAACGTAATTCCATTTGTATATGAACATTTGAATGTAAATGTGGCAATTCAATGCTAGCCAGGAGCATTGTTACACAACTGCCAAAAACATCAAGAGCTACGAATGCAGTCAATATTGTGAGGGGCGCAAAAAGTAAAGCTGGTCGTATCTGTAAATATAACAACTGCAAGTAGAAAACCGGGCGACTGCTGCATAGTTGCATGTTTCCTGTTTGTGGTGCATAAAATAGTGAGTGGCTATTTTACTCTCACTTTTACATTTCTTGGTTGTGGAGTACCAATGTGTATGTAAATTGAATATGCATATACACACATTTTTATTCATCTACATCATATTAATTGTGTTGAATTAGATGTAGAAACTCCAAAAAAAGCTTTAATCGATTGTGATTATACTTAATCTTTTATTAGTGTAGATGCATTTACTGTTCCTTACCGCTAAATATAGTAGGACCTCAACCTTACTTATTTCAGCCTAATAAGCTTAGTCGGTGCAATGAGTTTTACAGGTAATTTTGATACATTTTGCATTGAAATTACGGTCAGGAAATTACAGTAACAACACGCCATTAGAAAGGGAAATCCCAGCTGCAAACCGCACACTTTCTGCTTTATGCAAAAATATTTGAACAAATCCATATATTTCAATCAGTGCCTTGAAAAAATTGCAATACAATATGGTATGCAAAATGTATTTTGTATGTATTATAATTGTTATTTTTGCCGGAATCTTTTTTCTCACATCGATTATAGAAACAACGTTAGATGGATTAATACATACATAAAATGTGGCTGCCAAACACAGATCAGGTTTATTTCCAGTTTCGCCAGTGCTTACTCTCCCGTAGATAAAAAAAAACGATTTTTTTAACCGACGGCAATAACACATCTATTATGTGATCTACAGACCAAATTCAGCAAAAGTATTCTCAATAACTAATTCTAAAAATATTTTCTTTTTGTTAAATGTCAAACGTGTTTGGCAGAACGTATGTAAAGAGTGTACTAAGTAATAAAAATATTTTTGAAAAGCTAATCCCTAACCAACTTTTCACAAAAGTCAACTTTATCATCATTCAAAACTTTATCAAACTCGCAACTAATAGCAATAGTCGAGTCTGATAATAAGATTTTAAACAAGAGCAAAAGTCAAGCGGCGCGCGCTAGTGGGATACCGTTCGATCTTTCTTTAAACGTAAAGAGTCCATAATTGTGCGATACTTAATAGAAATATCGTAACGTAACCCTTTATATGCGTCTTTTATATGAATACGTGTATATGCATGTAGCACTTCATTGGTCAAGCACAAATGTATGTATGAGTGTGCGTTTGAATGCAAAATATGCGTGTGCATATAAAAGAAGATAAGAACAATAGATGTCGCTACGCGTTCGCATTCTCTTTCCTTTTCTTTCCTACAAGAGCATTGCAATGACGTCACAGCTTGCTGGTCTTTTTGTTTAATAACGTCTGTGTTTGTTGGATCGGAACTGATGTCGCTCACAAATCAGCTCAAAAGATTAAATTATTGATTTTCTGGGGCGGTCGGCGTGGCACCCAACAATTGAAAGTTGGTATCTCTACCTTTTATAATAGCTGAGACTTATGTGTTCATCTGGTCATCCGGACATCCGGACAGACAGACAGACATGGCTTAATCGACTCGGCTAGTGATCCTGAGAAAGAATATATACGCTCTGTGGGGTCTCCCACGCCCACGTCATTTCGTGCTTTAATTAAATGCTGAATGTTGGTGATACACGTATATGCCATCGTACAGCTATCTAACCCCAAGCAATGTGGTTATAAAATTATTCGGTCAAGTGAATTTTGAGTACAACATGTCTTCGAAAGCGCTTCATTATAATCTATACTGAAATTCTATTTATAAAAAATGGACACAAATTTACACCTTCACGATCATCAATTCACGCTTCGAAGAAATTTTGTTATTATATTCGCAGGCACAGAACATAGATTGTTGGCTTATAATAAGTCTGACACGCAGAATATAAAACTTTTTTGTTTTGTTTTTAGATTATATTTATGCTGTGTGTAATTTTGGTATTGTTTATTGTTAATATAATTTAGGTAATATATTGCTTTTGTTTCCCAACAAGTAAAGCAGCAAAAAGTAAAGCAATCGACAAGCTGCAAAAAGCTCGCAAAAAATAAAGCCAATCAAACTTATAGCCGAATTGCTTTACATTGCATAACACAAGCCTAGCCACGTTTAAGCGTTAGCTTGTATTTCAGCTCTAACTCTAGCTCCAGCTCGCAATCCAGCTTTACCTTTACCTGAGCCACGTACACACTTTGTTTGTTAGAGCAGAAAGTAGTTATACAAAGACTTGCAATGAATCGACAGTTAGCGGTGTTGCCAAGTTGCTAGTAAAGACAAATGTGATCGGCGCACTAGGCTTTTTGCATGTCCAATCGCCGTTGGCACGTGATTAGCTTACTTTTTGTATACAATTCGTATAGCTCATGGCTGTACATACGTAAACCACTCACTCAAGAAAGTAGCCTTAAGCTATACTTGCCAAGTAGTTGAAAACAACGATTGTTGCGCGGTATCTACTTGAATTGCTTTGCGATCTGCATGCTAAATAGATCTAGTCTTGCAGCCTTGACACTATTTTTTACATGTAACTATTACCCTGAAACCTTCGAAAAGAAAGGTAACGGAAATCTGTACTGATTTTAAGCTAAATAAATTAGCAATTCATCTACATCACTAAAAGTTATCTATGAGTTAATATGTGCAAACTCACGAAGCATCTGGCGGTACTCAGCATTCGTTTATGCACATGTGTACATACATACATACAAGTTAGTGTATATTGATTTATAATGATTTGTCAGAAATCATATTAGTTATACAAAGCCATCAACATACCAGCTACTACAACATACGTACTACTTTTACTTTGACTCACTTTTAAACTCATTAACTTAAAAGTTTGAGCTTATCGGCTTCTGGAGGTCGAGCAGGAACGTACTATTTGTATTTTTTAATGGAGTTAACTGTTACATCTATGGGCGTTCCTTATTATTGTTAAAAAGGTTAAAAAATTAATTTAATTCTTTCGAGCAGGAACGTACTCTTTGTACTCTTTAATGGAGTTAACTGTTACATCTATAAGAGTTCCTTATTATTGTTAAAAAGGTTAAAAAATTAATTTAATTCTTTCTCGGTGAAACTTATAGAGTCATGAAAATAAATGAAAAGAAAAGCTTTTTTTTTTAAATTGTTGGAAATTACTAATTGTTTTGTTTTCCCTTACAGCATCTACAGATGCACAAGGTAAACGAGCATCACGAATAGCCAATCCACGCAGTTTTGGGAGTAGTGTAAAGACAGCCACCTCAAATGGTTTAAATTTCGACTGTCCAGAAGAGTTTGGGTACTACCCACATCCCAGTGATTGTACACAGTATTATGTATGCGTTTTTGGAGGTGCGCTTCTGGAAAGCTGCACTGGGGGCCTTATGTACTCTCATGAGCTGCAGACCTGTGATTGGCCCAGAAACGTGGGCTGCGAGCTGGTGGATAGTGGCACGTCGGCCACCTCTACTGAGTTAGGCAGCGCCTCACGTAGCAAAGTACAGCAACAGCAAAAACATCAGCAACAGCAGCATCAGCATGTGCCTAGTCGAATTCGCTTTGGATCTGCTTTTACCAGCCCAGCAGCAATACAAAAGGCAGCAACAGTGTCCCCGCAGTATAATCGTTCGCCACCACAGAGCATACAGGCACAGGTTGAACACATACCACCCCCGCCAGAATTGCGCGTGCCGCCCAACCCTATAGTTATGTCTCGTGGCCAGCCAAAATCACTTCTGGAATCACAAGAGGAAATAGCAAAAGTAAGTCGCTGTATAAAGATGACAAGATTGAGTGGAATTCCAGCAAATTTACTGGTATTTTTAGCTTTATGCGGAGGCCCACGAAACTCTTCCTCCTGTTGAGGAGGAAGAAAACGATCGACAACAGCGAGTGTATCGTGGGCAACCGAGTACTGTTAGCCAGGTGCAGCGAGACCGAGATGGAATAATACATCAGGCCAGCATAAATGCTATACCAAGTCATGGGAAAATTGGTTCCTACACTTTTGGTACTGCTTATAGGTAAGCCATGACTGTATGCTTAATATTGGTCAATTGTGCCTTTAATGGCATTGCTTTGCTCTGTTGCGATGGTACTTTCTTGCTTTATAAACCGTTTTCAAAAATACAAAACTGATTGACAATTCTCTCTTCAACTCATTGTACCCTTTTTTCTCATACAATGCATACTGCACTTCTCTATAATATGCTCGAAATGACTTAAAAACCGACTGAAAATGCTTTTGGCCAAACTCTGTACGCAAACAGTGAAAGCAACGACGATGACATACCAGTTGGACTTGAATTGTCACACAATAGACTTAATTTAGACAGAAGACGCAAACGCCGCGATGTAAATGGAGTGAAGTTCCCTACAACTCTTTTTTCTACAGAAAGAATAAATACTTTAACAAAAATGAACAGCGATTCAAAATATTCCAGTGAGATAAAGGAAAACGCCAGCGATGAGTCAATGAATACCTTTAATAACTCTAAAGAGGAATTGGAAGAGCCTGCATCAACAGCTACCCTGCCACCTAAGTATTCCTCCAAAGTTAATCAAAAAAGCCTAAGAAACTCTAGTGAAGACGATGAAGACTGTATACAGTTAAATGATGATATCGGTGATAATACGGCTGGTGAATCACTGAGACGTCCACGACAGCTGCGTCCTTTTCCCTATACGTCTCCAAAATGGCCGGGACAGAATTTTCGTTCTGTTGACACGCCATCCTCAGTACACCACCTTAACACACTAAAAAATGGATACAGCTTCGGGAACTACAATCCTTACCTGACGCCATCTTTACAACAAAATCTCAACAATCAAAATTATAATCAATTGAGTCCCATTCCTACCTATAAACCCTACATACAGCAACACGCTCAGCAGCAGCAACAACCCACATTTGTATATACAGGCTACAATTTGTCATTGCCCCCGCCACCTGTAGAAGATGACTTTCGACCCATTACGGGTAATTACTACGGTGCAGCCAGCTTAACTAGTCCGAGACCTCAAGTCAATTACCAAGACCAAAAAAGTCCAGGCGATTTACTTCCTTATATAATACAGCAGCTAAAAGCAGTTAAAGAACGACGAAAGCAAATACAGACTGAAAATTTTGCTTACTTTCATTTGGACAATCAGCCAATTCCTCCATCCACAACCCCAAGAAGTCCTTTTGACCACTATTCCACATCAAAACCTGTACAACACGTAACCCCAAATGGTAACAATGTTCAACATAGCACCATGGGTGGATTCTATAATAACAAGCCGGACCATGCGTCAGGAAAACTTATATCTCAATACAGCATTGTTCAAGACGCAGAGTCACTAGGAACGACGGAAAGCAACTACTTCCAGTATAATATTATAACAAACCAAAAAATGAAAGGAACCTATAGTACGGCCAAACAAAATCAAATTGATCATGCAAATAAACTACGTCCACCAGTCACACCAGTTCATGTTACACCAAATTTTAACATAATTTCGGCTCCGAATCTGGCCATTAATAAACCCGGAAATTTGCAGCAGATACCTTCACGAGACTTATCACAATTACCAGTTGGGATAAGTTACGCATCAAATAACACTTTGCCGGAGTCTTTTCAGACTTTTACTAAATCAATAAGCTCAACTGCTGTGCCTAAGTTGCCATCAACAACAACGAAACAACACGAACCAACTGATTTTCAATTCAATATTAATGAATTTATGGCTAATTTGAAAGCCAGTGATTTAGCAAGCTTCAATCCCGCTGTGAACCCATTGATAAAGTACTTTAAACAGGTAAGCAACGATGCGAATGGCAATATTCGAAATGGCTTAGTTCTACGTCGACCTGTGAATTATACGTCAACAACCACAACAACAATAAGACCAGCTTTAAGAACTAAGCCAATTCCGGCAAATCAACCCACCACAACTTCGACAACACGCATCCCAAAGGGCTATGAAGACTTTGTAAAAAGCATACAAAGTAAAAATAGCACTGGCATACCACGACTGACAAATGGTTATACAAGTACCACGACTACAGATAAGACTGTTGAATACTATGACGACGAATATGATGATGGTGTCGACGAAGATATGCTCCCACCGTCGCGTATGCCACCTTACATGCCAATGTCCGAAACGATGTCCCCGCTACGGCCACATATTACAACTTCTCGACCAACTACCGCAAAGCCGTCGAGTATGCGACCTTATACTCAGACTGGATTCATAGCAGCAACAACAACGCGAAGACCCTTTTCAAATTTTGCACAGCTAAAGCAATCAAACCAAGGCTCTTCTGTTCCCGCATTTATCAGCTTTCCAAGCGACATATTTCAGGAACTAAGGCAACGTCTCCCACAGTTGAAAACGTCGGCTGTAACTGACAATCCAACGATCCATGTACGCGTGCAGAGTACAACAACTATGAAAACAACATCATCACCTGAATCGACTAGATTCACTGCGCGGCCTCAGCGCACACGCGGACAACACAAATGGCAAACACAGGTAATGGATAATCTACACCCAGGATCAGACCGTCCACAAAATGAAACGAACCGAGGGTCCAAGTCCAGCGTAAGCGTTGATGGCTTAGGGGGTCTACATTTAAACTCCATACACATCAACTCAAGCGCTGAAAGACAAAGGTACTTATAAAAACGATGAATATGCTCTTCAATTATTTTGTGCCGCTACACAAATACTACAATAACATGTACATAATTAAAAATATGTGTATAATATATGATATATATGAGTGCAACTGCAAGGATACAATACTGTTAATACGATTACGTCCAGACCTTACATAAAACTAAAAGAAACCTACAAAAGTTGTACAGCTGACTTAAACAATTTTTTATGGACCGGGCTAAGGTTAATTCTTAACATCTCTAACCTTCTTAACACGTTCACCAAAAACCTCTCAATAACCATACTTATCATAAGTGTTTTCAGCTGAATGTTGATTATGTTTTTTAATTCGTTTTTAATTTTTTTCTCCCTTGTACATATACATTTTACATTTTTGTATAATTCTTCAATAATTAAAAATATGTGTATACCCATTAATGTAAATAACTTTCGCCAATCCACAATAATGTGCGTAAAGGGTTGAATCATCCTCACCGTCATCGCAATTGGTGCAAACATCCGATAACATATTTGTACCACCAAGCTCACCAGCTCCACCGCCACAGTTACCATCCAATCGTAACTACTACAACGCATCCATATACAATCATGGGGTTGGCTACCAAACACAACAGCAGGCTCAAATTCAACAACAGCCAGCACCATTTCAACAACCTCAACAACAACAACCACCACAAGAGGCAACAGCCTTACCAAGCCCATTTGATTCATCATACTATTCTGTTTATGACGACGATGTTGATTTATATAGGGACATTGAGTATCAACAACAGCAAGAGCAACAACAGCAACAGCAGCAGCTGCAGCAACAACAACAGCAAGAATATCAGTCTAATATTCGTCAACAGCAACAACATACAACTTATCGTCCATTGGAAATATTGACTACACCACAACCTGTGCACAGGCCAACATACAATGCCCAACCAGTATTGAGCTATAGCACGGATTATGACGAGGATCCTAATGCCCAGGTGTGTACACTGACCTTGAAGTTGATTTTAATGAGAGAATTAAAAATCAATTTAAAAAACAATTATTTTAACAGATCGAACATGATAATGTGTACGAACAGCCCACCCCGACTCCGCGGTAAGTACTGTAGCTCTGATACATCGCGACTTAAATTCGGTAGCATCTTGTTGAAACGTTGTAAATCATGCCTCATTCTCGATCTAGTCTTACTTACCCGCCTTAGAGTATGACCAAAGTTAGCATTGGTTAGTAGAAAAATACATAAATGTCGAATTTTCTCGAATTCTTAAGCATGTCCTTATAAGTCAGAAGAAACACCTGAACACACAAAAATCATCAAAATTACAGACATTTTAGTTTTCCAACATAATACGTAAACACCAACTCACTACACACAAACAACGACAAATTTATCTACCAGGCGCGAAGAGGTAACAATTCAAACTTTGGAAGGCCAGATTGCTGCCACCACGACTTTAAAACCATCTGTAAGGCATGATATGCGTAACTACTACAATACGTTACCAACACCAAACGGCAGCTCTGAAGAAACTGATTACACGTATTCCGCGACATCGGAAGATTATTATGAAACTGAGGTTACTCCTGGAAAAAATAACATAAAAACGCAACCAAAACCAGTAAATTTAAATGAATTTAATCGGAATGAAAATGATGTTGTACAATCAAGTACACCAAATAAAGTAGGCCAATATGAGAAATATGCAAGCACAACAAGCAGGACGACGACATCACCTACTCGCTTATCCTCTACGACCAGCAAATATACAACCAAGGCAACCACAACCACAACTACACAATCCATCACACCACCAACAAAACTACCACTTTTAAGGTACTTTCATACTCAAAATTATACAGATTCAAATTTAAATACGTAGACTATATTTACGATTGGTTGGCTTTTTGTTTATTCATACTACACTCGAATTCGATTTAATGTTTTGCACTGCTATCAAAAGTACTGTTTATTAGTAATGCCTTTAATGAATTTTGAGTTAAATACATAACATATTTCAATATTGTTCATTTTTCTATATAAATACTTTTGATAGATTTGCATAACTGTTATTGAACATAAGTGTCTCATAATGTTTCATTCCTACAGACTTAAATGATTTCGATTGATAACATAAAAAGCTACTAGAGTTCATACTTCTATCGATCCAGTCAGATCCAAATTTTCTTGTTTTTATGTATATTCATTATTTAATGAAATTCTAAAACATTCTCTGCGTGTACCACATATTTCACAAAATTTTTCATCTTTGCAATATCTGTACTTGCAAAATTATTGCATGATCCCTAAGTTATTATTAAATGTTTATCATAATCTATATTGCGCATGATTTCACAATGTTCGCATGGCATGTGCATTGTAATAAGATGTATAAAATGTTTACCGAAAAAAAGTCAAATATTGAGAACCAAAAGATAACGTTTCAAAACAAACTCACAAAAATACAACAGCCAAGTGGATCTGCTACTAACTTTTATGTGATTGTTTTTAAATTCGCATTTCTTCTACAGCTCAAAAACGCATGTTAATAAAAACTTTAAACAAAATGTCATAATCAAATTAAAGACAACCACAAAAATACCACGACCCACACAAGCACCCAGTACAAGAACCGCTTCCAGTACGACGAGCACACCGATTACACCACTAATCCCCACCTTCAATTCCAATCCCTTTCTCAAATCCAAGCTGCAGGTTCTGGCCAAGTCTCTAGTTCAAGCTGTTTCTTTAAGAGAGAGTCAAAGTCATGTCGAAATCGGCAACAACGAAACAACAAAAACGGCGCAAGTTTACCCTACTCCATCCCCTCTTCTTCCTTCAACGAGTGAGCATTGGTCTTTGGTAGATGACAGTGCAAATCGTAGTAGTCCTAGTGTAGAAACGATTTACGATGAAAGCCAAACCGTGCACATACAGGCCTTAGAGATACCCAGCACTCGCTCAACTTTGCCAAGTTCTTCTGGAAAGTTTCTTGATTTTATTAATGCGGCAGCCTATGGAATTAACAACTTTGCAAGTACCGAAAAGTTCCAACATGAAGACAACAAGTATGATGACATAAAGAAGGAACCATTAAGTTCAACTGAAAAAAATCAAAGTCAACGTATTCAAAGTTATGTTGAGTCGGACGTTAAACCCCAGAGTTTTAAGGCAACCACGGTTAGTCGACACATACCGGGAACGGATTCTGAAGAATCGTTGGATAGCTCAAGCACAACTCGACCCAATAATGTTTACCATTATAGTTTGCAAAGTGGATCCCATGGATTCACACTAAAGGCCCAACAGTCCTTAAAAATGGACAACGCTTCAAAACCACTTATTCAGCCTGTAGACACTTGGCACCAGGTTAAGCCAAATACAACAACTACGACAACTAAGCAAAAAACAACACGCTCACCACATACACAACTCTCTACCAACGCTGAGGAATATGAAAATATTTTACCCACAACATATGCTCCGTTGCGTGTCTGGCGAAATGGCCGTCCGACTATTAAACAACCTGCTAAACTTACGACTGCGCCTACATTTGTTACTGAACTGATAAGAGATGTCAACTCTTTCACAACGAGAGCTTCGATCATCATATCAAATTTAACTACTAGTACTGAACGCGCAATCCCAAGCCAAACTTTCACGGCACGTGCAAACTTGTTTAAAGACAATCTCAGTCGGGTTACGAGCAATCCCTCAGTGCGATTCGTTTCGCCTTATAAAAGCCTCGAAAGTCTACTACAAGATGAGAGAGATAGAGGATCGTACAACAATTTAAGGTCTTCTGCAAGATCACGTTATGCAAGTGGTTTAGTGAGTCCATTTCTACAAACCACGCCCAAGTCAATCAAAAATGTCGTACCTGTTGGCATATTGCAAAAAAATATTTCTCAATCTGTTTTCTCCACAATGGGAACAGGAAATGTTCGAAATTTCAGCATTAGTGATGCTATTCTTAGTACTTTAAATCCTCAAAGAACAGTTGAAAGTACGACAACAAGGACCACCACCACCTCTAGTTCTACTTCAATCAGCGGCATGGCTTCAACCATCATAACCACAGAGTCGCTACCTACAACAAATATCATACAGCCAACTGTATCTACTATCGTCACAACGTCTCCAATCTACGTATCTGACATTCCCCCTCGTCCACGCGGGCGGTCACGCTATACAGCGGCCACCGTAAATTACAATTTAGATGAAGTAAACGAGCCCACAACATATGCTCCTAAATTCAAGGTTCCCAATAACTTTGATGTAAAGACCACCACATTCAGTCCATATCCAAGGCGCAAGATGCAACGTGGTAGAGTCGCTAATGGCATCCGACAAACGCTTTCTGGTTCACAAACGAACTCTAGGAAAAAATATAATGGTTATAAAGAACCTCAAAAGCCAAAAGAGACAAATGTCTCTGTACAGAAATTGGCAATAAATACACCTAGACCCAATCCCATTGAGAACGAAGCTAGCATTGTAGAGCTGATACATAAACCTCGTGCTGAAGCCTTGGTAGCTCAGCATCCACTACAAGCTAAACAGGACAACAGTATTGAGTTAAACTTTAGCACAGAGACACCAGCTTCTAGTTCATCCGAAACGATTATTACTGATCGTCCTCCCGTAAAATATTTATATTCAAACAAATATCGGCAGCAAACAGCTGAACACACGTTAGCAGAAAGCCTGCAGAATGCCGGTTATATTAAGACAGGAAATGATCGAAGTAGGTTTCAGGCGCCTAATGTTTTAGAGCAACTACAGCATTTCCTGTCCGCTAGTGATAGTAATGAGAGTGGATCGCCACAATTTGTTGATGAGTTTTTTGCACCGGAAGTAAAGACACTCGTCAATGAAATAAAACAGATATACATTCCAACAAATCGGAATACAACGGTTCCAACGACAAAGGATTCTACTACGAGTACTACAATAACGCCAGTACTGCTACCAACCAATCCCACTCATTCAACTCCAAGACCAAGAGGAAATTCATCCAAATTTGATTCGCACTTACCCATTCTTAGTGTACTTGGCACAGATCCAAAAATTCAAAATAATATCAGTTTAGACAACAGTACCACTACCTCTATTACCACTTTAAGCTCACCTTCAGTTGCCACATCCCCTTTATTCGTCCCACCTACTACACGAGTTTCAAGGGTCAACAATGCCCTCAAGTCATCGATTGCAGCTGCTGTAGTCCAATCATCTAGCCCTGGTTCTACTACCTCGACCCCCACATATCATATACCTGGGGGTAGAGCTAAACAGCTCCAATATGGCTTTTCTTCCAATAATAACAACAACAACCAACACCAATTCAACAACAACAATGCTGCTGTCTCTGCCGCCTCGGTGAAGTGTTCCGACAGCACACTGAACGCCAAGTGCAACGAAATCCCTTCAAGGTATAATTAGCGATTTGTTTTTCCTCTTTAGCTCCTTAGTTGTTGTTTACCATTGCATTATCACTATCCTCTCTTATTTAAAAGTATATAAATAAATAAATTCACCGTAATTTTGTTCTCAACACCAGAATTAGTGTCCTTAATCAACAAAGAAAAAACCAAAAACTTTACTCTCTATGTAGATTTCGATTCTCATTACCCACATTCACCTATTTACGTATATAGAAATTGGTTGTATAGCTTTTTAGTGCAAAATGATTCTGACCTACGAATCGACAATAATTTTTTCTTTTAATTTCATTGAGTTTTGTGCAAAGGTAAATATTATGCAAGACTACTAAATATTTGCTGTTCTGTAAGTCGTTGCAACCATGTACCAAAACGGGAAATAATTTATAATCGACAGGTGGTGGCCGTTTTATTATATTAAATAATATTTCAAGTTTCCTTTTCTTTTTTATCCTTAATTTTTTATGTTTTTCTTTTCAAAGAGTTTTTTATTGGTATACGATAATTTATATGTGTGTATGTGCAAAAATGTGAAAACTTTACAAGAAATATTACAGTACAGCGTATTTAACCCTTACATACCTTAACTTAAAATAAAAGTTTAAAAATCCTAAAATATCTCATTGCTGTACACACGTAGACTAAATGAAATGATCTTGAGTTGCACTATTTACTCAGCATTTATTTTGTAGTTCTGTTCGCGTAAAAAAACCTATTTTATTGCCTATGCCAAATTTCTGTTATTCTGCATTCGAAGCTTCATTTCAAAGCTTTGCAATTATAAGCGGAGACCCAACAATTAAACTAAAATTAATTGTTGACCTCTAAGGACGTCATTAAATGGTATAAAACGAAAAAACATCAACTGATAGTACAATATATATTCATTGTACTTACCCTTCCTACGGTTTTTATCTTCAATCTCTTTACACATCCACATAAGAATACAATAAATTTTTGGTTCTCTCTATTAAATTCTATTACATGTACATATATGCCACCATATTTATTTACATACACATTCATTTACACATAAACCTATGCAAATATGGAAAATGGGCTATGTTGATTACCTAACACTAATAACTAATGGAATACTTAATTTGTGTAGCAGTTGTTCATAAAATAATTGGCATTCCGCAGTCGAAAAGTTTTTTGATTATTCATTAAACATTGTAAATTGTTATTCTTTTCACAAGGAACAATAACAGAAATCGTGGCAATGCCATATATACCAATCAGGACCGTGATTTAGTATCTACGTCCAATAGAGGGACGCATCCACCGTGAGTTAATAATGTTTTTGTTAAAAAAAATATGCTAGCTTCTTAAATACTCAACAGCCGTTCACGACCAACGCTTAAGCCCTCAGGGACCATTGTTTCGAAAGCTCAAGAGTTCGTGGATATTTATAAATTTCCACCATCTCGACCTGAACCATTATATCCGCAACCTACGCCAGATAAGACAGCAGCCAAGTGCCGCAAGGATGTGTGTCTACTCCCAGATTGTTATTGCGGGGGAAAGGATATCCCAGGTGAGTAAAATACAGGGACTTATAAATATTAAGTATATAAGGATTGTTTTCAATTATTATTTTTATTTTATAAGTGATTACTTCTATGTGAGCCAGAAGAATAGATTCATAGTCCCTACCAATAGGGTAGAAAGGTGTTATAACTTTGTACCAACTGAAAATGTATGTATCAGTGTGTTAATCAGCATCAACAGCCGAGTCGATATAGAGTTGTCCGTCTGTTTGTCTAGATCTCAGGGACTACAATAGCTAGATCTACCAGAGTTTGTTTTAAAATTGAACCCCACCCCGTATGTCTTATAATAATTTGCCATCCAATTAAAAAAAACGTAGGTAACTTAAATATATCGGAAACACCACAAATTATTTTGATTACGTTTGACGATGCCATCAATCCAATTAACATTGAGCTTTACGAAGAGTTGTTCAATAACGTTTCGCATAAAAATCCTAATGGATGTCCATGGCGTGCTACTTTTTATATATCACATGAATGGACCGATTATGGTATGGTACAGGATCTATATTCGGTTGGACATGAAATGGCATCACACACGGTTTCGTAAGTTGAGTCAAGTTTTCTTCTGATCATTTGATCAGAAAGTTGAAATAAATGCTGAAGTCATATACATGGACATTACTCTAAGTGCTTCTAAATAAGGGCTTAAACTATTTTTCCTCCATATCCGACTTATCCTTACATTCCATTATATACCATATATCACTTCATTAATATTTCGACATGGTCGCTAGGCGAACTACCGGTTGAAAGCATTCCTCAAATTGTACTTTTGACATTCGATGATTCTGTCAATGACTTAAATAAACAACTATATACGGATCTATTCGAGAAGGGTCGCGTCAATCCAAATGGTTGCCCCATAACAGCAACCTTTTACGTATCTCACGAGTGGACTGACTACAGTCAAGTACAAAATCTTTACGCCGATGGACATGAAATGGCATCCCACACAGTTTCGTAAGTTATTCATATAATCTGTAAAAAAAGAGCACCCACGACACCAAGCACCAAAACCATATAAGAAACAAAAATCAAATATTGAAACGTATCTACATGCAATTTTCTTAATTTCACGCTTTCATGCCTGCCCTTCAAACTAATGTGTTGATTTTTATACGATTTTTATACATACTATTCTTTATAAAACAGTCACAGCTTTGGTGAACAGTTTTCACAGAAGAAATGGACCCGGGAAATCGCAGGACAACGAGAAATACTTGCGGCTTATGGCGGTGTTAAGCTTTCTGATGTCCGTGGAATGCGTGCACCTTTTCTATCAGTTGGGGGAAATAAAATGTATAAAATGCTGTATGACTCAAATTTTACTTATGACTCATCTATGCCAGTCTATGAGAACCGCCCGCCTTCGTGGCCTTATACTTTGGACTACAAGATCTTTCACGATTGTATGATACCACCGTGTCCAACTAGAAGTTATCCAGGGGTGTGGCAAGTTCCGATGGTTATGTGGCAAGATCTAAACGGCGGGCGTTGCTCAATGGGTGATGCTTGTTCAAATCCCAGTGATGCAGATGGCGTAACAAAAATGATTATGAAGAACTTCGAACGACATTATACCACGAATAGGTAAAAATATTAAATACACTACACACAAACAAACTATTTTTCTTGATTCTTACTATTGCCTTGTTTTCTTCAGAGCTCCGTTTGGATTGTTTTATCACGCCGCTTGGTTTACTCAACCACATCACAAGGAAGGTTTCATTAAGTTTCTTGATGCCATAAACGCGATGCAAGATGTTTGGATCATAACAAACTGGCAAGCGCTACAATGGGTACGCGATCCCACTCCTACGTCTCGCATCAATTCTTTCCAGCCATTTCAGTGTGATTATTCGGTGGGTAATATATTTACATATCCAGATATATTTATATAATTTTCTTATAAATCATTTAACTTTTAGGATCGACCAAAGCGCTGCAATAATCCAAAAGTTTGTAATCTTTGGCACAAATCCGGCGTAAGATACATGAAAACATGTCAGCCCTGCCCTGACATTTACCCATGGACAGGAAAGTCTGGAATACGCTCATCCCGCATTGACAATGAAGTTGAAGAACCACAGACGTAAAACCTAAATTTACTTTATAAATCAAGATAGGAAATTCGATTCTCTGTCCATACTGTGTGTTCCGATATGTAGATACATTTCTATAATTACACTAAAGTACTCTATGATGGAAGTAACTCTGTTGTAGTAGACTGTAGGTCAAAGTACAGATTCACTCGTTTTAAAATGTTCATCTTTTTATATACTTCAAATAAATTGACTAAGGGTAAAATTTATCTTTGGAGCATGTTACTTAAAATTATTTATTCCCTAATGATATTGTATATTCCTATAGTTTGTTACTTATATGGAATTTAAGTAGTTTCAAAATGCAATATTAGTATTAATTTACATATTTACCTGTAGATTTACAAATAACTACAAAAAATGTGGCACATGAAGCAACTTTGAGCTTAGAATGTTTTCCGTATTTTCAAAACTCTATTTTGTGTCACTAACCAGTTTTCAAAAACCTATTGTTTTAGTAGTAAAAGTAAACTTAGATCCTTGGTAATGGTGTTTAAAGCCTAGTATTCTCCTTTTGTATCCTATTTCTTTTTTTCTATATTTGATACATCTTCTATGAGTATAATATTATTTAGTAGTTCCAATAACAGATATGCAAGCTAAGCTTTCTTATAAGTACAGTAATTCACTTAATTTTATGCATTTTTTTGGCACTTAACGTTAAGTCATTCAAATAATTATATAAAATTGGCTCTATGGATATTGGATATGTACATATTGGATAATCAAAAATTTTATCAATATATATAAATGACCCTTTTACCCCGTGACAAAAACGAATTTTCTGAAAAATTAAATTTGATAAGACCTTATACAATGTGCCCATAAGGCTGTTGGTCGAGTAAATTAATCAGTTTGATAATTAAGCTACATGTATTATATGGATTTGTAATGCTGCACAAGAAATGATTATGTGTAATGACTATGACTTAAGTTTAAATATATATGTACATGCAAATCATGCGCAGCGGTATAAAATAGTAATTGCAACGAGTGAATTATGTATTTTGTTCTTATGGTTCTAAGACAAGAGTAACAACAATTAATATATGTATATGTGTGTGTGTTATAAAATAAAATATTTAAAACATTTCATAATTATAATTTTTAATGTCGTTTCAATATTATATTATGCAATGCCGGTGTTGATGGTATTATCTGTTATCAAAAAACCAATTTAAATTTGTTACGCAGCGTTAAATATTACAGTGGATTGTATTTACAGATATCCCAAGACCATATTTCTATAAAATTTAGATTTTTTTAATATAATATTATCGATCTGGGTGTTGAAGTTGGTAAATTTTGTTTTCGAATACCCATTTAAATTTGTTACGCAGTATTAAATACTACAGTGTATTGCACATAAAAATATCCGAAACAAGTAATTATATTGTATTTGTTGACATTTGTATATACATGAATGTGAAAATGAATATTTACACACATATGTCAATGAAAATCAATGAATGTAACGTTAAATAGGTCAATAGAATCTTTATTTTACTGACTTTGATTATATATATATATCACAATTTATTTCGTACGGAATACAAATATATTTGGTTTACAAAAAATGTTTACAAATCATAAATATACAATAACAAGTATTATGTCTAAGTATATAATTTTATAATAGGTACTATCCGTCTTTTATAAAGCTTATCATTCAACACATTTGTGCTTTGACTTGATAAATAACTTAAGAATAAATAATTTTTTGAGTAATTTAGTAAATACTGCTTGAAGCCTCAAAAACATTAACACAAGTATAAGAAATTAGGAACAAAGGAAACGAAGTTTTCTTATTTCGTATAATTGCACCCCCACCAATCAAAGAATTATTAATATTTTCATAAATTCTGTTAATAGCACTGTCACACACATCTATGCACTTTCGGTCATCTTTTAACTACTTGGGGTGTGGAGTGATTGTAAAAATTACTTTTACGATTGCCTACTTCCCAATCCAGCTCCTTAGCCGTTCAGATTCTAACTATGGCAATTCGCTTCTTAACTTAAGATCGTGTCAAACTACTTTGACTTGCGCTGGCCGCTAAACCAATTTCATCATCTGATTCATCTGAATCTAATGGGCTAATCCGAATGGCCTGATACCATTTATTAGTTAAGTCAGCCATTTGGGTTTTGCACTCATTAAGCTCCTGGCTATTAAATCGGCGGGTAAAAAAAGGTATAAAGTACTTTCTATCCAGACGTCCGAAACGATCCTGAGCCTGGGAAAATGAAACATCTTCCTCCTCTGTAAGTTCAGATAAGTGCTCCGAATCTATAGCTTGACCCCATTCTCTTGTTTTTGATAAGGAGATAGATTTAGTGCGTTTTCGTGTAGCGGTGTATGATGTTCCGTTTGAGGGACGAATAGATCCACGTACTCGGCGTTTCTTTCCCGGTTTTAAGTACTTTAGAAGAGGCATAGTTGATCCACCCAAAACAAGCGTAGTAAAAAGCACTATTATCAGTGTGGTTGTTATGATGACGTGTCGCTTCTCTTGACTATCAAGGTGCAAATGTAGAGATAGAGCATACGAAATAGCCCCTCGAAGTCCCGAGAACCACATGATAAACTGCATTTTGCTGTTAATTTTATGTTCACGAAATTTGTTAACCAAGTAAGCTAGAGGAAAAATATTACAGGCGCGTCCAATGAGGCACAGCACTACAGACCATATAACGAAAGACAGTTCAACTTGGTGTTTAAATGAAAAAATTGCCAGTCCCAGATAAGCAAACACACAAGTTTCTGCTATAAAAGCCAATGTTCGCATAGTCTGCTGCATGGTAATCTGAGTCACAGTTGACAAGTTGAAATGCGTGTAATGGGACATAACAATTCCACAAAACAAAATAGCCATGATTCCACTTAAGTGAATGCCCTCTGCCAGTACGTAGGGGGCATAGGTGAACATCAGCATTATAGCGAACTCCAATGATGGGTGTTTCCGAAGGTCTATATGCTTAAGCAATAGTGCTGATATCAGGGCAAATATTACTCCTATGCCAGCAGATGCAAAGAACATTTCACAAAATGTTCTTAAAGCGCTCATCATAGCTTCGCCTGTACTGGCATCCGCGTTGGCGTTAATAGTGATTGATGCAGTTAAAACAATCGATATTGCATCGTTAAGTATGCTTTCTCCAAATACTAACATATTTAAAATTGGATCAACGTCAAGTGCGTGAAATATAGCAACGGTAGCAACGGGATCAACAGCCGAAATTAATGATCCAAATGCGAATGACTCCGAGAAGTTTAGTCTTGAAAAAAATTGAAAATGTAGTTATTTTTAAAGATGAAAATAACACACCCATCAAAGTAAACTGTACTCACCGATACGCAACTTCAGCCATTCCCAATAGGTAGATACCCGCACCGATTACCAATGCAGATATAGTTGTTCCAAATATTGCAAAGACCAATATGGAACCAATATTCTGAAAGAAGTTTCCCTTGTGCAGATTGTATCCGGACTCAAATATAATTGGAGGCAATAACACGAGAAAGAAGCCCATTGGGGAGAACACTTCCTCTCTCTTCCAGCTGCCATTTTCACCTGACATAACATTAAGGGAAAGTCCAATAAATGCCCCTAAAAACACAACTACAATAGACTCAGGCAAGTATTGAAATCCAGTTTGAAGCATCGAATGTATCAGCAATATGCCAAGCATAATCACACAAATAACAAAAAATAGAGAAAGTGAAGAGTTGTGCTCCTGTTCAACTGCATGCGGATCGATGAGCGATGGCTCAGTGACTGTGGCGCTCGCATTTTTTGTATCGTTGACATTGGGTGGCACAGAAGATGAAAATGACAGAATTTGAGTTCCATTGGCGCTTAGGTCACTGGTATTTGATGTGGCATTCAAAACATTTTTGATCGAAGAAGACTCCGCTGCGGTCTTATTCCCGGGTGTCAACACGTTAGCTAGTGGTGAAATAACGTCCCTTGCATTTATATCATGTCCCGCTGTTTTTAATGCACACAAAATAACAATTGCAACCACTGCTATCCATCTAATCGTCGGTTCTTTTTTCATATTAATAAACAATGCAAATCTGTGCTCTTCTATATTTTTCTTTCAATGAAACACATACACGTCATTAGCAGCTGTTAGTAACGAAGACTCTATGGTGGCGTTTTACCACACTGTTCATGTACAACTGCATTAAGGTATACTCGATATACATTTTTGATATTTGAAGTAAGGTATAATCGATATAAGTATGTAAATATATTGTAGATAAATGGCGTTTTTAATTTCTGTTTAATTCGAATTAAAAACTTATTTCGTTTCGTTTTTTTGAAATTTTTCACTTCAGTTTTCTGACAAGTCACTTAGAAACAGGGGTCAACAGTTGATAACGCGTGCACAGATAGCGGGCAGTGGACTTGAAAACCTTGGGTGGAAATTAGTTTGACCACTGGAAAAAATAATATTTTTGATACGCTCCATTTAAATATAAAAGCTATATGTATATTGGTTAAAATAAATAAATACGTAATTATTTTTACGCAATTGAAAAAGCGTCGTTGGGGGTCAATATTTGAAAGATAATGAAGCTTGTTATTTTAGCATTTTTCAAAAGTTTTTGTGTATTTGTTATGCAGAAAACAGATTATTGAATGCCTTGATCTTGGGCGACCTTGTTCTGATTAGCATGAAATGAGCTGTCTTTTTTCGGGTTTTGTTATTTAAAATTTATGCCAAAACTGTTGCTTCCTAACTGCTACCATAATATCAAATCATTGAAGCTTATAAATTATAAAATGATCCCGTTGGTTATATTACACTGACCACTGTTATTAATTTCAACTAATCCATTTAACTATAATTATTACCGTATTCCAAAGTGATTTGCATTTTATTTTGCAAAATCATCTTTCCGGACTATGGGCAAAATCTTATTAATATAATAACATTGCTTTTGAAAGGCAGATACAGTAGAACAGTGCTTTTGCAATTATAGAGAACAAAGGGAAGCGTAAGCCAGTTAAAAAACTCACATGCATTAGTCTTTTTAAAATACTAGCATGAGATTTTTATACAGTTTTAAATGGTTGGCAGCTCTACTCCACCCACGGCAACAGCTGTTTTCACAAACAGTATTATAA
This sequence comes from Zaprionus africanus, assembly GCA_018151435.1. Lineage (NCBI taxonomy): Eukaryota > Metazoa > Arthropoda > Insecta > Diptera > Drosophilidae > Zaprionus > Zaprionus africanus. Next base: position 2,703,729 of record JAECXB010002307.1, on the reverse strand, counting down.
AACGTGGAGATGCTGAGTTAACTTCACTGAGTTAGTTGTTCAGCAGTAGCCTAAAATAAGAGAGAACCTCCGCTCTTTGCTGTCGTTGCTATCTGCTACTGCTTCGCGGCTATAAATTGTGTTGCTTTCGGGAACCGTGCGCTCTTTTTACAAGTACCGCGACGAAGGTAGGACGTGCGTTTTTAATACGCTAATTAAGTTCTCGTCGGCTAAATATTACAAAAAAGTACAATTAGTGTGTAGCGCCGGTCTACTACTAAAACTGAGTCTCATTTAGGCAGCAATTCACAGGTTTTTTATTCTTATAGTGCGTAATAATTTGTTTGTGATTGATCATACATATGTAGATGCAATCGTATGCATAAACATATTATTATATATATATATGTATGTATAGAATTTATATATGTTTGCATAAATACATCATATACATATATAAATGCATATTAGTGGGTTCGCGTATTTGTATGTATGCTGTTTTTTAAGTGAGCTGTAACGCAATAAAAGTAAAGTACTTTTCAGGTTATATAAAAAATTATAATTGCAAAAAAATGTATTTAACATAAGTATATACGTTGTATATATGTATGTATGTACAAAGACGCTTAAAAATGGCAACGCACACACGCGGCAACGTTGTTAAAATAAGTATTTTATGTTTAGCTGATTGTTTAAGTTTTGGGGAAAATCAATTCTCTGTCTTATAAGATGCATAAAACAGTTTGGTTTTGTTTTTACAGAATTATCTAATTAAATAAAGTCACAACCCAAAAAATAATCAAAATGCCCAACAAAACCAATGGACACGCCAACGGCTTCAATGGTAGCAATGGAAATGGAAATTCTTATGACATGGAAGATGGACAAACTTTTCTATTCACTTCCGAATCTGTTGGAGAAGGACACCCAGGTAAGAGCAGATGTCAAATGCATAAGAGCCTACATAAATACATACATAGATACAGATGATGCTTAATTTAGCTGCAATGAATTCTCAAAAGCCGACATCGACCTCCTTATTGCATCATACGAGTGCGAGCAGTCATATGTACAATAGGTACATACATATGTACATACAAAGTAACGTTTGTATGTTTCTGCGTCTGCATAGTTTTTAGTTGATATTTAGAATATAATCTTATTTTATTTAAATGACTCCAGTCATGTAGGTATATTTTTTACATGTCGATTTTCAACAACATACGTATGTATGTACCTATTATGTTAAAGATTTCTGTATGGAGTCTTTCAGTTGCCAATTCAATCAAAACCATGCTTGTTTACTCAGCGGTTTACCAAGAGCAGTTTTGAGTGTGACCAGTTTTGAGTTACAAATACATACCAATTGATGGATTGGTGGCTAACCAAATAAAAGTCTGAGATGGCATTGTCTTTATTTTACCTGCTTCGTTAAATTCCATAAAAATGTTAGGCCTTCATAACAAAACATATTTATCATTTAATTACGGTGTACAAAAAGTAATATCAGCTGTTATCCCTTAAACTCGCATCTGGTCACTCGGTGCTAATTGTGTTTGTATAGAAGCTGGCCCGGCAACGTGTTATATTTACATGCATAAATACAAACATATGTATATTTGTACGTACGGTATGCAAAGGTATATACATATGTTTGTATGAATGTTTCTGGTTAGCTTGTCACACACTGTGTCATGCGCACCATGTGCTTTTGTTAATTGGCGCTCTTACCGGTTCTCTTAAGTTATTCGGATTGACGATCACAACAAATGAAATACATATGTATGTTTGTATACGAATACATTTTCAGAACCAGTCAAACAAAAACAAAGAGAAAATCATGTTTTGTATTTCTCTCTTTAAAGCTTATCTTTTGCACAATATGCCTCCACGTGTTTTGCCTTGAATAAAATATTTGGTATTCGCATTTAATCTTTCGCACAAATTAAAAGTTTCGTACATGTACGTATGTAAAGAGAGTACATCCATTTGTAAACATGCACTTAACGGAGATGCAATTTTTTGAGGGACAAAATGGAAAAGGCACGCAGCATACAATTGCAGAGGCTAAAATACACTTATGTATGTGAAAATTTCTTAAAATTATTAATATTGATAGGGGAATGTCGACATCGACTTTTAGATTTCGCAGATATATGTATGTAGGTAGTAGTATTACAATCTTCAGTACGCGATTCTTTTTTCCGCGTATGTTACTATATACCTATATGTGCTAATATATCTAAATGCTTATTTATTTTGTACACTCACAGTTATACATAGTATGTAATGAATGTATGTAACACAAATTTGTGCCTTAATATGAAGGTATTCCGCTTTCCCTATCCATACTTAGTATATGAATCATATACATATGTATCTATGGATGTACGCCACTGATAAAAATGGATTGTGATTTTGATGGGGCAGCTCATTCATAATATTATCTATGCGTTGTAAGCTAGTTATGAGATTATTCAGGATGTCACCTTATTATTATTACATTTAAATTGAAGGACAAGCTAGCAATAGTGTTACATAACCTATTATACATTTAAAACGTACATACATTCATATGTACATGGTGACATATAGGTATTATTAAGCGCTGTTCTTTTATTGTATTTGTATATACCGGACATGATTAAGCAATTTTTTATTCTTATAAAAACGTAAAACAATCGCACATCAAAAGGTTATCAGCATCAAAAAGACCCTAAATACCAGGGGAAGAATATTGACTATGTACATCATAGAAAAAAAATTGAAAATGATACGCCATTAAAATGATTCAACACTTTTAATTGCTGATTTGTTGATTATAATTGTTGGTAGTATTGTAATAGTACATACATGTTTATATGTATAACATACATACTTTTGTACATCTGTATTTATGTATGTTCAGTTCAATAGCGCCTTTTCTAGGTTTAGCAAATGGTCTTCTAATTACAAGAAATTGCAATTGTATGTTTAATTGTCAAATATTAAGAAGCATTGGATTACGCTGGGTTTCAACATGATATGTAAAAATAAAATGCATTGATCGCAAAAAGTTTGTCCCGGGTGTAGATTGAATGTCATGGAGAAGTTGCCGAGTCCGCGTTTGCCGCGATTGTTCGCAACGAGTTTAGTCCACAAAAAAGATTTGTTTGTAATAAACTAGATATAAACAAAAATATATGAACATACACACAATACAAATACTTTGATTTCTGCATGTGTAATAAGGAATACTAATCTTAAACTCGTTTTGTCTATTCTTTTTCAGATAAAATGTGCGATCAAATCAGTGACGCTATCTTAGATGCTCATCTTAAACAAGATCCTAACGCTAAAGTAGCATGTGGTAAATATATTGAATTTAAATAAAGTTATGCAAGTTTAGTGTGGCGTATTCTTATCAGAATTCAAAAAGAAATATACATGTATACTAAACGTGCGTACACAGATAAGATAAGACAAAACTCATTTGAGTTGTTCACTACATTTTCGAAATAAAACAGCAAGTAAATGGACTTGAATAAATCAAATTTTCAAAATTTCCACTTCATCTGTCCTTGCATTATTTTTGTCCTTCATGCGTCGAAACTAATTAAATTTTATATTTCATTAGAAACTGTGGCAAAGACTGGCATGATTCTGCTTTGCGGCGAAATTACATCAAAAGCCGTTATTGACTATCAGAAGGTAGTACGTGAGACTGTAGAACATATTGGTTACGACGACTCCTCGAAAGGTAAGTGTTAATGCATGAAACAATAAAAAAATATATATTGCGGGCGGAACTCAGTACAAAAAATTGTTAAGCCAATATTAAATGTAAACTACCATACAAAATAAACTCATAATCAAAAAGGTTTCGATTGGAAGACGTTAAATCTACTTGTTGCCATTGAACAACAGTCTCCTGATATTGCCAACGGTGTACACTTGAATCGCGAAGAAGAGGATGTCGGCGCTGGTGACCAGGTATAACAATGAATATCAGTACCCTTTAATCATCGACTAATTGTATTCGATGAGTGTGTGCGTTTAATTGTTACGTTTACATTTTGTTAAATGTTATTAAAGACCGTATGTTTGTCATATTTATTGATTCGCTTGATGGCCAACCCTGAACTCATTTCGTTAAAGTACCCTTCAAAGTTTATGAATCCATTTGGGAAAATTAATTTTAATACCACAAATATTAGCTTTAACAATCGAAAAATATCTCATGGGTATAAATATTCTTCTGTTGAGGCAGAGTAAGTAGTGGAAATATATCCGAACTTCAAGTTAATTATGGTTAGCATCCTGTTGTCTTTGGTATTCATTATAATTGTAAGATATTATAAATCATGAATTGGGTTAAATACACCAATTTTTGTGAAATATTATAAATCATTAATATTATAAATCATCAATATTATAAATCTAAAAAGTTATGGTCAAAATATGTATTATACCCTGCAGGGAAAATTGGTTTTTATTTTGTTTCTGCGATAAAATTATTAATTTTTCTAAAACTGAAATATTAGATAGGCGTTTTCTAGAAATATAACTACATAAATATCATTTTAAATAGGTTTTTATTTTGTTTCTGCAATAGAATTAATAATATGTGCACAACTGAAATTCATTTAGGATAAGTCTTTTATAGAAATATAACTACAAAAATCTCATTTTAACAAACCCATTCACTCTATATCATAGGAAATTAAAAAATTTGCATGTGGCATAACTTCAAAGATTTTTAATGTGGATCCATTCTCAGATAACAGTGCTCAAACAAAACGAGTGATGTTTCACATAATATTACAGATTTACACACACAAGTCAAAAGATATGTTTACATTCTATTGGGGTTTTAAATCATTTTAAATCAATGTATTTTCAACTATGCTACGCTCTCTATTTATTTATCTCTTTCTTTTCATATACTACAAAACATGATACATTAACCAAATATGAAACTCTAATACTTAATTCGAAAACTGTTTAAAAACACATACAAGGTTTCGATTATAAAACTTGCAACGTGCTCTTAGCATTGGATCAACAATCGCCCGAAATTGCCGCCGGTGTGCATGTTAATCGCGCTGAGGAAGAAATCGGTGCCGGAGATCAGGTGTGAATAAGAAACATGTACATTTCAAAACTCGGCTGGCCGAGTTAATTAGTGCCCTTTTCAAAATTAAAAAAACATTCTTAGACATTTTGGTATAAATATTACTAATATTCACACATATCATTAATTTATTGGAAAGGGCGTTAGTAGATGAGTAGATTTTTAAATAATCAATCTGTAATAAGCAACTATGTATATGCCTATAAACGTATTAAGATAATGAGCCGTTCATAAAAACTGATTAACCTTTCATATTTAATAGTAAGCAAGCATTATTTATGATTATTGGAAATATTTGGATTCTGTTTTGTCACCTCATTATTTAATTCACAGTCATGTCTGCTTGTCTACATTTCTTTTCTATCGATTCAATCCGACACTTGCTTTATGTTCTTAAATTAAAATTAACGCATTTTTCATTAACTTGTTTGATTAACAATAAAAAAAAAAATTTTTTTTATTTTTGTGTGGTTAGGTTAAAAGTAAAACAATAAAATAATTAACGTATTTATCTATCAACTCCAGGGAATTATGTTCGGCTATGCAACTGATGAAACAGAAGAGTGTATGCCTCTAACGGTTGTACTGGCTCATAAACTAAACGAAAAAATTGCGGAATTACGTCGCTCAAATGTGTTCTGGTGGGCTCGTCCTGATTCAAAGACACAGGTTACATGCGAGTATCTATTTAACCAAGGCTCGGCTGTTCCTAAACGCGTGCACACAATAGTAGTGTCTATGCAACACTCAGATAAAATTACCCTCGAGACACTTCGCTCGGAAGTCATGGAAAAAGTAGTTAAAGTTGTCATTCCCGCCAAATACTTTGATGCCAATACAATCGTGCATATAAATCCTTGCGGACTTTTTGTCATTGGTGGCCCAATGGGTGATGCTGGCCTTACAGGTCGTAAAATTATTGTCGATACATATGGTGGCTGGGGCGCTCATGGCGGTGGTGCGTTCTCCGGTAAGGATTTTACAAAGGTTGACCGATCAGCAGCGTACGCAGCACGCTGGGTAGCAAAATCACTAGTTAAGGCCGGCCTCTGTAAGCGTTGTCTAGTGCAAGTATCGTACGCTATTGGCTTGGCAGAACCACTTTCCATAACTGTCTTTGACTACGGTACTTCTCACAAGTCTCAAAAGGAATTACTGGAAATAATTAAAAATAACTTCGATCTAAGACCCGGAAAAATAGTAAAGTAAGTAAACGGTAACGATAACATAATTGACAATAATCCTAATATTTTCTTTCTATATAATTAGAGACCTTAATCTGCGCCAACCTATCTACCAACGTACGAGCACATATGGTCACTTTGGCCGAGATGGTTTTCCATGGGAGCAGGCGAAGCATTTGCAAATAAATTGACTAGACGCTAAAATACTATTGCCCTACTCGCCAAGTGCTAAACGATTGAAACATAAATAGAAGCAGCAACTACAGCATCGTAATTTTAGTTTTTAGTTTAACAATAAGTCAATAGGCTTCGCAGTTTTTTAGTCTTTTATCATAAAGCTAGGAACTACATTCATAAATTATACACTGTGTGCATATGCAGCCATATTTACGATTTATTTGTAGGGTTTTATACCTGTCTACATATGCAAATAGCCCGTCATAAGCTAGCTCAAATACCAATCTAAGAGCCGGACAATGGATTAATTTTTTATCTGTAACATCGGTATTTACTTATTCGTTTTTATAATTGTAGAATCTATGCACTTTTCTCATGATGCACATATTTTTTCTTCATTTAATGATATGTTGTTTCCTGTCGACGTTGGTTTTTAAACAATGTTTTAAATATCCTTATTGTACATTACTGAACTTAGACTTCCGAAGTTTTGTATTTGTCGTATTTTCCTTTACAAAATATACTTTTATTAAAATACAATGACAACATTTTTAATACCATCAACTCTGTGAGAACACCAGACAATTTTTCAATAATACAAAAATCAGATACATTAAAAGCAAACAAATGTACATACATACCTACAGTTGTTTAATAAATTTAACTTTGGAATATTGAAATTTCTGTTGAAAATATTGGTACCGATATTTACAAAAATATATGTTACAAATGTATCAATTTTTCAAAATATTTTGAAAATACATTTTCTTGAAATAAAACTAATTTCTACTTCAATAATAAAGAGTGTCCATCTCACTATTAAGAATAACAGCTATACAATGCTATGGTGTTTAAGTAACAGTTTTTTGGAACATGCAGTAAATATGAGATTGGGAAAGATTACTGCTTTCGGGGCACAAAGATTTCACGATCGATTCTTATAAAACTCAAGATGAAAAAAATGTTATGTGGAAATCGGCTTAGTTCACGGGTTGAAGAACAAAAGTATTTAAAAGACATATTCATTACAAAATTACCAGGTTGTGGTACAAATGAATCTTATGGATAAAAATGTAGATCACAGATACCAAAATATTCAGTACATGGCACTGCACTATCTCACAATTTGACCCGGTTTCTGCTGCTACATTCCTGCTGAAATTACTGTGCACCTGGTTTTGCTCCGTGTACAGACATAGAAAATTATACTGTTTCGCTGTGAATCATCGTCAGGCGGGTCACGTGCTGCCTCTTCAGTTATGTTAGTGAAAAAAACGCACAAAAAGCGGTTTCAAGTTTCAAATGCAAACTGTAATCAAACACAGGCCGTTGTCATGCTTTTGCGTGGTCAAAATATCGATAACTATAATTTTGAAAACCTGGTCATACTGTCCATTTTGCATGTAAATTAAGAGACATTTGAGTTATAAAAAAGGTTGTTTTAAATCTTAACACACAGAAACATTCGAAACTAAATTTAGTTCTGCCTAATTGGAAAAGGCTGTTAAGTGAATAGAAAAAGTTTTGGTAAAGGTTAGGTAGGGTTATATTTATGATGAATTTAGGTGAATAAGTATGTCACTAAAGCTTCTATTTTTTTACATTGAATTTTGTAAAATAAAAAACGTATACATTATTTTTGTTATTGCATTTAGTGTATTTTGTGCGCCAGTCTGCCTGCAACATTTGCGACGATAAGCTGATTTATTTAATATGAAAGCTATGCTAAGCTTTTTATTTTACCTTTACCAAAGTTTTTAACATTGCAAAACAGTAAATGGAATGTATCCCGAGTTACTATTGTCATCACGCTAACAGAAGTGTTCCCGGATAACATTCCTCTGTCGTATTGTCCTGCTGTGGGGGCTTGAATGTCTTTATAACATATACATACATAGTCCTAAGCATGACACATCTGAGTGGTAAAGCTGCTCAAGTAGTGCCATATCAATAAGCTTTAGACTGCAAATACATTGCAAAGAGCAATCAAAAAGGCGCAATGTGTTTTGTCTTACTTTTTAAATAAAAAATCATATGTTTATTTAGTTTACCCTTCGATCATTTAAAATGTTTAGATAGGGTAAACTTCGCTTTTTTTTTAATAATGGATGGATAAAAAAATTTGTAGAGTAAATTCACATCCATGATAATGCAACTGTTTAAGTTTATACAAACATTAAAATAATTATAAGCTTTCACAATTTTTATAAATAGTTCTTAAATAAAATCTTAAGCTTAGCCATTTTTAATTTTTTTGAGCTAATAATTATAAGACGTAAAATTAAAATATTTTGTAAGAAATTGTATAACGTAGGTTAAAATGGGGTTTGCCATAGATTTTTGCAAACGTTGACGTATTAAAAAATAGGCTGCACAGGTAAAAATAATATAGAAACCAATTATACAGCAGACAGACCACACATAATCAAGGTTTTCAAAGCCAAGAAATATTAGAAGATATTGTGATTTTTTAAACATACAAAACATTTCAGATTCTTCACATATTGTATCGGCTCTACCGTAATGGTAAAGAGCAGCTACTAAACCTTCCATGCTATGACGCAAGTAACTAAGTGACATCAAAAACTTCATGATAGGAGAGATATAGGTGTCTTTTCCGAAACCCATGCCGTAGGTACACAGCAGAAATAACGGCACTGCAGTAACAGGTCCCATAAATATTCCATTCTAGATGTCAAAAAAGCAGATACTTCATTGAATTTTTTTTTTTTCAATTATTTACTTACCACTAGGTTCAGCCGACTGGAAACTAGCAAACCAAAACTATCTGAAGTTAATGCCGTCAAAAATGATATGGTGAACAACATTACAAATCGAAACCATTCGAGAGGCTGATTTGACATAAGGTATACAATGGATAAATACATAAGGGCTAAAAAAAACATTAGAGGCAGCTTCGCAGATACCATGGCTGCATAGTAGGAGCTTAATCGGTACCACTGATTAAAGTATTCGCGTTTCAAAAGTTTCATTTCGGTGGGAACTGCAAGTACATATAATTGTCTTAAAATAAGCAGAATTGAAAAAGTCAAATTGTTATTTACACTGCAAAAGGACCGGCATCATGGGTATATACAAGTAGACCATCACAATAGTAAAAATAAAACCAAAATTAAATAGAGCTTTTGAAGCATATCGCCCCACACCTGTATAAAGGCCTCCGACAAGCAACGCCATAATTAAATTCATGTAGAATTTAAGTTTTATGTAGGACTGCAATAAAAAAAGTATTTAGTAAAAAATATACTTTTCTAGTAAAATTTTTAACAATTCACCTTATCCCGCCACATTTGCAGCAACATTCGCATAAGCAACAATTTATACTGCATCCACCAACTACAACTGGATACTAATAGTTTTGGGCTAAGTTCCTGTTCAAATTGTTCAACTTCATAGCAGGAGGATGCACCCGATGTTGTTTCAGATTTTGTTGGTACGTGTTTTTCAACCGGCTGCGTCCAACGTGGGACTCTTCCATTTTTCACATTTTCCACCATAAGGTTGTGGTAGCCATCCCCATACTCATGGCATGCCACTTCGATAATAAAGTCGGCAGGATTGTAGGTAAGAGGACATGAAAGACCTATGTGCTGCATGTACGGAACAATGTTGGTTCCACTTCCTTGATAGATACACTGACCTTCGGACAGTACATATACCTTATCAATCATTTCGAAAATTTTGGCAGAGGGGGTGTGTATGGAACAGATGACGGTGCGTCCACCTGCAGCCAACAATTTTAGTAGCGCTATGCATTGTGAGCCTGACAGATCATCTAAGCCTCTAAATAATCAAAGATACTATAAGATCACTGAACTATCATATACTTTGGTAATCATACGTTGTAGGTTCATCAAGAAAAATAATAGGTGGATTGTTTACAAGCTCCAATGCTATCGAAAGCCGTTTACGTTCTCCACCGGAAATGTTCTCGATAAAAGTGTGCTGTGCATTTTTTAAACGAAGCGTTTCTAAAATTTCATCAATCTGTACAAAAGAAAAAATAACAATGAAATTATACATTAAGTACTTAAGCAATCATCCTCGATTAACCAGTCTACTTACAACTTCAAGTTTTTGATTTAGTTTTAAATCGTTTCCAAGCTTTAAGTTTGCCGCTAGAAGCATCAACTCTCTCACCGTGAAATGCAAGTCAAGAACATCTGTCTGTTGGTAGTAACCATGTTTAGTAAATTATTTATAAGTAAACCTACTTGTGGATACCGACCTGCATTATATATCGCGACATTTTCCGAAAAACTCGCATATCACGTGGACTGTTGTTAACTAAAATTTGGCCAGTCGAACTAATATTTCTGTAAATCGAACTTAAACATCATCCAAGCTACACATGCCAAAATGTAGACTCACCCAAATCCAGCTAATAAGTTCAAAAGCGTTGTTTTTCCTGCACCTGAAGGTCCCATAATGGCAGTAAGTTCATGAGAACGAAATTCTCCGTTTACATCACGTAAAATTTGCTTTTTCTTAGGAGCTAAAATTAAATAATCATTTATAGCACTTTTATAGAACGGGGCTGTTAAATAAGTACAGTACTTTGTACTAACTTAGCCAATTAAAAAATAAATGCTTTAATTAAAACACACCTGCCTAATTGATATGAAACATTCGACAATTACATTTCATAGGACTGAATATGTCAATATTATCTGATGCACTTAATAAGTTTACCTAAGCTATTATAAAATTATTAATATCAAACCATACCATTTTCTCCATCTATCACTTCAAAAGTAAGTCCTGAAAACTCCAAATTAACAGCTGGCCAGTTGGGTAAATATTTTAGTCCTTTCATTGATTGAACATCGATTGAGTCGGTCAGTTCAATGCTGATTGTATTTATGTCGCTGCTGTAGTGTAGGGAACTTCCAGACTGGGAATACAATGTTCCTTGTTCTTCCTGAGTTATTTCCATTTTTAAATCAGAAAGACTTTCGCTATATACAAATTATAATTACAAATAAAGAAAAGAAAAATAATATTAATAGGTTAAATTTGAATCATTTATTATTGATTATTATGCATTGTCGAAAAGCCTAGTTTTCAGTAAATTATGTTTGAAATCTATTCACAGTTAGCTACTTTTTGCCGTGGATAAAAGACAAAAGGCTATGTGATTTTATTTGTGAGATTACAATCTCTGAATTCAATTTGTGTGATAACCTCTGGGCGCAATTGATGTAAACACTGTCTACGTAATTAATAATCTCTTTGTATACAATCTTAATGTATACAAGCTTTTAACTTTTTTAATGTTCCCAAACACACCGTGTTAGGTTAAAGTTGCGTCGCGTCATAGTAATTAAAGATATATTATAAGCCATGCAAAGCTAAAAAGTCTATAATTAGGTTGCAGAATTGCACACTTTCTGTTTCGAAAGTTTCAAAACATTAAAATATATATATATATATACATACATATATAAAAAAATGATTTGCATTCATCATATGTAAGGCTCTAGAAGTTGTCAATTTTTAAAAAATACTTCTAAATTTAGTTTACAATAAATTCCCATTCTAAATTTAGTTTAGAATAAATTCCCATTCTGTTCCTTTAAACTTGACGTTTGTTTGTTTTTTTTTGCTTTTTTAGCTATTGTTAAAAAATTGACGAATTAAAGAATAGAGAGAAGCAGTATTTGAAATTTTAAGTATGAAAATTCAATGGTTAACATTTGTTGGTGACCCTTTAAAGAAGATTATTAAATATGGGTCTATATTTATTTAATTTCATATTTCACTTCAATTGAGCTATTGTTATCTTCGTCTCGACTAATTGATTACACACAACGCTTCGTTTGAATACATATTTACGCACTGAACTGAGAGCTTGTTAAATAAGTTTTTGTTTTATTTTTCACTACTGATTGCTACCTTAGCATCGAGCATCCATCGGGCGTATTTTTAAAACTTAGTTTAGTATTAAAATTGATTCCAATTTACTTACTCGTATATGACTTTTGTATCTGACGGTTGGATCGCAACTGAGACCAGTCTATGTTATATTTTTGCAAGCAATTGTCAGAATTCTGACTGGGAGAATATAGCTTGAGCTGCCGCAAAGCAACGACTCACAGTTCTACTCACTCTACAATTATCACGTTGCGCTATACGAGCTTTAGATAAGCCCTGAGGGCATGCTCAAGCACTAGCCTCAGCTTTATAGTGTTATCAATTAATGTTTGGCTGTGGCGGAAACCATTTTCAGAGTTAGAGCGTGAGCCGACTGCATCTGAAGTGGTTTTATCGGTTTAACTGACACATTTATTGTTCAAAAGAAAACAGATATAGGGTATATTGGGTTTGTGTTCACTTATTGATTATAAAAGTTTTTTAAGACTACAGCAGAACAAATAAATACATTAATATAACCATAGGGAAACCGGAATATACATATGTACCTATCATATACATACATATATTAATTCGTTTGTTTATTGTTAGATCGCATATAGGACCTGTTTTGAGAAATATTATAAATTAAAAAGCACTCCCATTCTATTTAAAAAAGTCATTAATGCCATTGATATAGTGTCTTTTAGTCGAGCATTTCCGTTGTATTGAAAATAATCATGGGCTTATAGATTTGTACAAATGTAAGTGGTAAAACAATGCGTGACCTCACAATATATATGTTTATGTATGTATTCTTGATCAGCAGAATCGACTTTTGGTACATATTTAATTAAGTCCCTATAATAGACCCTAAAATCTATTGTGAGATGGCAGCAGGGGTCTGTGTTGTTGAAAATTGTTACGAGGCTTGCAATGATGTTATTTTTTAAAATCGGCGAAGACTGTCATTTTTTCGCGACCGCTCAGCTATAGTTTTGTTACTTATGTTTATTTACATAGTACAGTGTGACTAATGGTGCATGCTAGTGCAGTGAAGCGGGGAACGATGAACTTTGTGTTATATATGTATACGCATATGTGTGATATCATAAATGTATGTAAATTTGTGTGTGTGCATGTCAAATAAAATATATGAAGAATATACGTGTAAAGGGCATGTACTTAGTGAATGATTTTATTTTATGGTCAATGTTTGTAACTGTTTCCTCAGATTGTATTGAAGCTTAGTTCGAACTTAATATGCACGAAATAATTCAATACAATTTCAGTGCAAAGGCCGTTTTAAACTGTTAGACGGCAGAACGACTTACAGTGCTTTTAACTTGCAGGTTCATTGATCCGATTAAAAATACTTCGGCATACGCGACAGTCAGTTCCATGTATAATATAATTTATTTAGTTATTCCAGAGTTTGCTGACACTGGCTGACTTTGGCCTAGAGTTGCAGTGCATTTACTGCACTCACTCCACTTTCTATTTGGCTGTGATTTGTTGTTGCCGTGGACTTGCACTCTCTCAACCACAGTGTAGCGGGCGTGATATTGCATGTGAGCATGCAACAGCAGTAAAGATAACACAGACCTCTCGACTGACGCGACTTGTTGCATCGGGGAACGAAAACGTACTGAAAACAAATGGAGGAAGAATAACAGAGCCGAGGACAGAAAGGCTGCCATACAGCTACAGATACATTTGCTTACACACAAATAACTGAGTATATAGGGTATACACATACACTTGTAAAGGCGAACAGTGTATAAATGATGTGCACGCACACGAAAGCATGTTGCGCACTTAAAATGAGAGAACACGAATACTAAATAATGCGCACCAGACAAAGAAACTACTGAAAGAATTCTTCTAGTCGTTGTGAAAGCTCTACTCTCATTTCATTTAATTTATAGTTAAAATTACCGTATTTTAAGTTACTATTAGGATTTTAGGTTTACACAGAGTGTATTAAAAGAACAAACCGGCTTTTCATTTTTAAGATCTAGCAGAAAGTATATAAAATTGTTTACAGGTAGAGCTAAGTTTACATTTAGAGCTATTTGTGATGAATTTAGATGAAAAAAAAGTTTTACAATTGCATTTAAAAAAAATAATACAATTCACATATATGTTGTTGTTGCGTTTTTCTGTGAGGCGCCAGTCTTCCTGATAATTTTGTGACGGTGCACTGTCCACAATCCGATTTTTTTAAAATAAATATTATTCAATAATTGTTTGCCTCCGGCGTTTCATTCCTCTTCTTCGCAAAATAACTTCAGTGTTTATTCCATGTCTTAACACCCATTTTAGGCTGTTGAATATAAACATTGTCCCATTATTTCCACCGAAATTCTCAAGTAATGTAAACTCATAAAACATAGGATTTTGTATATGTCGGGCACTGTGCGCATTATTGTGACGTCTTACTCAGAATTAACCAACAACAAAATTTATACAAATTTTATTATTTTCAAAATTCAATTAATAATAAATAATAAAACTAGCTTAAAATTTAAAAATATTTAAAAATCGGTGGTGTAGACGCATATGTAACCTTTATCAGTTATTAATTGTCGAATAGTCTGACGAAAACTAAGAGTTTAAAATAAAATCTTCTTGCCTTCGTCTAAGCTATAATTCGCATAGCATATCGACAAATACTTATTGCATGGTCTGCAAGAGTATAAAATCTTCGGCAAGTTAATGGTAGGCTTCTTTTTTGTTTTTTATTTCGATTGGTTTCTCGACCTACCGCAATATGCTTTGTGTTCTACAGTTGGCAATCATGGTTGGGATTATAAGTGTGCGTTTTTCTGTCGCTTTCGCACTTAATGTTGACTCATCGTGCTTTTCGCTATCTTAAGTTGCTTCATATTAAAGCACAGTTTCCTAGCAACTTTGCCAGCAGTGGTAAAAATAACAGCCTTATTCATAATGTTAAGTTAAATATTTTAGTTTTCAAATGGTTTACAATTTGTAAACGAATTGAAATCATATCCATTAAAAACATTTATAACCACTAATATGAAATAGAAATCCATTAATAAAAGAATGAGAGTAATTTGTATACCCTTCGACCATTAAAAATAGTCAATAAATGGTATAGTAACTTAATAATTATAAAGTCACTATATTCTTAGTCAGGATCAATTGCTGAGTCGACTGTCGACAGTCTGTCCATCTGTTTGAATGTCGAGATCTCAGTAATTATAAAAGCTAGAGATACTAAAATCGAATGCAACGCCCATCCATAATTTAACTTTTGAATTCAATTTGCAAGTGACGTAAAAAATATTTATCTTTCTGATTTTTACATATTCTTAACTGGTTATATTATCGTACATTTTTTAACGTACGGCTAGCTACAACAAAAGTTTTCTTATACCCGCTACCTATGGAGTGGAAGGGTGTTATATAATGTGCCAAGTGGGAATATAACTGTATATGTATATACATACTTAATTAGCATCAACAGCCGAATCGCTATAGCCATGTCTGTCTATTCGTCTGTCTGCCTATCCGTTTTAAATTTTAAATCTGAAAGAATCCTAGAGTTATGACTACCAAACCATTTTTAGAACTGTCTTAATACTGAGCGCAGATCAAGTGAGCATTAAAATTTGACAACGCCGACTCCCGTTTACTGTCGACGCCCAAATGATTTCTGAAATTTGGTTGCGATCGGATTATTCACATACATTTAATTTAAGAAATCGTTATTTCGAAGCAATTCCCAAATAAGCCACCCAAAGTATGCAACGCAAAATGCGCATGTATATAAATTTATTTCGGTTAACTTTATTACATTTTAATACACAAAAAAAGTTTTATAAAATATTTTAAAAAGCAAAGTTCCTCATAACTATAAATGTAAAGTTTGTTCATGTAAATGTCCATTATAAAATATAAAAAATGGCGCTTTTCGTTAAGCTTTTCAATATGTTTTTCGTATTTGCATATTATTTTACAAAAATTCTTTGTATCATCCTCCACTTGAAATTTAGGTTGAATTGTATTTTTAGTAAATATTCATCACACATTATTTACAGCTCCAGTGATTTTAACGTCATACCGGAAAACCTTAACTTGTGGCAACTTAAGATTGTTCCACATACAAATAGAAACTATTTTACAATAACTAAAATTTTATCTCCACGACTTATATGTGATTATTAATAGATACATTTGGATAAATATACAGACAGAAAGCTAATAAACCCAATTACATTTTTGTTTTAACTCGTTTCTTAGCGAGTAGTCTTAAGCTTCCAGCGCAAGAAGAGATAAGCCGAAATTCGCAGCACAACAAAGATTACAACAAGGGCGACAATGTCCAATGTGAAATTTGCCTTTACCATATCCAACTCTTCCAACGTAGTTAGGGGAGATTTAAAATGACAGTATGTTTGGAAGCACTTCAATTTCTCACGTCCATAGCCATAGGTTGCCAGAGCTGTTCCCTCAAAACCATAGCGAATGTAAGACAGATAAGTTATCCATCGTAAATAAACTGGTATGGCATCGAATGATACAAAGAAGCCAGAGAAGAGCAAGAAAGGTACTGACATTACAGGTGCTAAGAAAACACCATTTTGCACATTCATTGCAGCGCCGACTACCAAACCCACAGACTGAGCAACAAAAGAAATTAGAAGACACGCGGATAAAAACATTGTGAAACGGAACAATTCCCAGGGCTGTGATGTATAGTAATATACAATAGACACATAGATAACGCAGAAAATAGCCTATAACAAAAAAGAAAATGTTAAATATGTGGGTAAGTTGGAATATTACTATATATGCTTACTTGGAATGGTAAGTCAGCCACAGATATAGCTAAATAGTATGACTTCAGTGAATACCATCGATTAAAGTTTTCTTTTAGCAATACCGGCATTTCAAGTGGGACTGTAAATATTATAAGGATTATTGTAACTGTTAAATATTTAGCTACTAAATAGTTTACTTACATGACAAAATAGTAATGGTCATTGATGTGTACATCAGGAACAGCATATTGAAAAACAGAAAGCCTAAATTACTTAACACCTTTGCACCATCATTGCCAATGTCATAGTAGAGAGCTCCAATGAGGAAACCGACCAGCAAATGGGCAAATAAACGCAAGTACATCAGAG
This sequence comes from Zaprionus africanus, assembly GCA_018151435.1. Taxonomy (NCBI): domain Eukaryota; kingdom Metazoa; phylum Arthropoda; class Insecta; order Diptera; family Drosophilidae; genus Zaprionus; species Zaprionus africanus. Next base: position 2,686,246 of record JAECXB010002307.1, on the reverse strand, counting down.
TCTAAAAAAACCAGATAAATTTTCTTTAGAATATTTACTGTCGAAAATAGAAATAACAAATATTTACCCAATCTCGATAGCTAAAAAGTAATGTTCTCTTTAGTACCACCCAAAATTGATGGAATTGTGAAGTTGGGTAACGTTCAGGTGACATTATTTCCTCTGAGAGCAAAGCAGTTGTGCAGTTATCCGTTTTCTCCACATCAATCATAGCATCTCCTTTTTCATTGGTAGTGACGACTGCAGAGGAAGCCAATCCATTCGTTTCCTTAACAATGTCATTCACCATACCATTGAGCAACCCATTATTCATAGTAAGATTATCCTCGTACTTGTTGCCATTAACGTTGGACACATCGTTTTTATCTAAAATAGCTTTTAGGTTTTGCACCTTCACAAGATCGTTCCGGGCCTTAAGACCAGCATAATCTGCTGATGAGCGAATGTCGCGCTTGCCATTATCAATGGCTTCCACGAGCTTGCGTGTATGATCACCGTGCTCACCACAGGAAACTTCGATCACGTAGCTAGCCGGGTTATGGTAACTAGGGCACTCCAAACTCAGAGTGGATAAAAAGGGCACTAGTTGTTTTGTGCTGCCCTGGTAAACGCATTGTCCATCGGCAAGGGTATAAAGCTGATCAAACATCTCGAATAGACGAGCCGACGGTTGGTGTATGGTACAAATAACAGTGCGTCCGCCAGCGGCCAGCATTTTTAATAAATGTATACACTGAAAACACGTCGAACTGTCCAATCCCGAAGTAGGCTCGTCAAAAAACATAATTGGAGGATTGCTAACCAGCTCTAAAGCGATCGAAAGACGTTTCTTTTGCCCTCCAGATAAGTTCCTCGTCATCGTGTTGCGATGCTCGCTTAAACTCAACGTAAAAAGAATATCATCAATCTGAAAAAGAATGATTATTGTTGAGAGTAATAATAAATATATTTAAACAATTACAATTACAAAAATATATATGTTTTGTGGAGTCAGCACGTTATTCAATATTTAAAAACAAATTGAAGATCGGACTATAAAAACAATTATTTAAGTGTTATTTGTATAATTTGTGTTTTCACTTAGAATGCGAGCCTCTACAAATATGGGCTTAAGAGGAAGAAAGGAATTGCTGGCAGATAGTTTGATGTTGGGAATTATTTGTTTTATGATATTGATTATTTACCATTGAATTCTTTTCAAGTTTTGTAAACTTTTTGCTTAATTTCAAGTTCGTAGCCACGGTCATTGCTTCCTGTACCGTAAGATTGCCATGGAGTTGGTTATCCTGCATTATGTAAGCAGACAATTTCCGGAATGTACTCAGATTTCGTTCGCTTCCATTCATGGTTACACTGCCTTCAATATTCGAGGTTCTGAATATAAACAATCATAAAATGCAGTTTTATTATTCATCTGTAAATATAATTTTCAGCCAGTTTACTTATCACTCTTATCTCCATTAAAAGACCCGAGTAGATATCTCAATCATTATACATCAATATTTACGCGTAGATTCAATTGACATTCTAAGTCGAAATTCCTATATATGCTTCTTTTAATGTATGTGTGTGTACATACATGCGTGTATGTACTATCTATATTATGTTTGTATAATCGGGGTGGTTCCAAAGTACAGTTAGGCGGTAGCAGTTTAAAAACGCTTTGATCAATGATACGAGTAAGTTATGTATGTATGTATGTGTGTTTGAGGACTAATAAAATAAAAAAAAATTAACGCTGATTGCATGACGAAATCGCAATCAACTGTAGCGGGTTTTGTTTAATAGATTGCCCTTAGTAACAAATAAAATAGTACATTCACAAGGTAATTGCAATGTAACTAATATATTCGAAGTAAAACTTACTTGTAACCCGATAAAATGTTGAGCAAAGTACTCTTTCCTGCACCTGATGGTCCCATAATAGCAGTAAGTTCTCCAGAACGCAACCTGCCACTGACTCCTTTGAGAATAGTTTTGGCATCTGCAAAGAAGTTATAAAACAAAGACAATCTTTAAGTATATTTTACTTTGACACTATCTACGAAATAAATTATATCAAACTATGTTACATAATACAATTATTTTACAGCCATAACTAACATTGTGTAGTACTTATTTTTGAAAAGTGGGTTAATTAACATAAAATATTGCAGACCTTGTCAGTGAACCTCGACAGACTAACAAGAGATAGAAGACCAAACAACCACAACGTATATTAAATACTGCGCAACATATCTGCAAAAAAAGCACTTTTTAATAACATCAATGATGCAAGTACGTAACCAAGCGGAGTAAGTAGTAAACAGGTAGGTACAAGTACCAAGTACCTGTTGAGGTGGTACCTTGCCTCATAAAATGTGTAACATAATACTACGCTCTGCTGGTTTTCAAAAGAAGTTCCGGTGTTTACTTTTTAAATATGTTAAAAAAAAAACATTGGAAACGTCCACAACGCTTATAACAATTATGTAAAGTTGTCATTCTGAATACTAAAAAGTTATAAGGGAAAGACCCATGATCATTACTATTGCGAAATAATCTCAAGTGTTTAAATTACATACTGAACAGAATTTTCGAAATGTTTATTTAAGTATCACATAATTTGCATGCTTTATTCCATAAAAACGGCGGTTACCTGAGTGATTTACCAAGGTATATTTATGGGCAAGCATTTATGGCACGTATGCTATTTCATTGTTTGCGGTTTTAATACAAAGTGCTCAGTGTCTATGTGTTGAGAATTTCTAAATACCAGAAAAGTATTGTAGTATAAGTCTAGTCATACCAATGTACAACCGACATTTTTTTTTGAACTTTGTGCTATATCTCTATCCACAAGCTACATTCTATAAAATCTTTTAACCTGTAATTGAGTTAAACAGTTCGAACTTTGCAATCTTAATTGGCAGCTGTTGAGAACCTTGAAAGGTCGTAGTCCAAGCAAATATTTTGAATTCAATTATTGTGAGATACACCAGAGGCAAGATGTTATGTACAATGAGTCAATATAAAAAAATGTCCTTTCAATCTGATCTTACATATGTATATGTATGTACACCCATACGTTTGTACATACACATTTATAAGTATATCATATACGCTTACAAATAGCTGTGAACAAAACCAGCTGTGATTACCACCCTATGTATAGTAAAGTAATGTAATTCAAGTTATATGCACATACCCAAACATTAAATATGTATGTATATATTTCTACATAAAAAAGCAAGTTTACTTAAGTGTTATATAGGCATTGATATCAAAATCTATTAAAGTATATAAAAATACATAAACATATTACATTTTGTTAAAACGGAAGGCAAGAAACATTAATTGGAATAACATGTCTATTTACAAGGTAGAAACATTTGGTTCTAAGTGAATGAGCTGCCTCTAATTAGTCAGCCCTATGTCTGACCGAGTCCAAAGTTCCACTAAACTTTGCCCAAGCAATGCAAGTCAGATGTGGCAACGCCGTCGAACAACTGCTAGTATGCATATGTATGTATATATGTTCACATCTATGTATACTACATTATAGCTGAGAACAAAGAAAACTGGATTTAGGTGAAGAGCGCAGAGAGAGAGACAGAGAGAGAGAGAGAAAAAGAGAGAAAGAGAAAGCAACCCGCTTAAAGATGTCAATTTTATCTTAGGGAAACAGGTGTAATCAACAAAGTATACTTACTGCTCCGATTCCCCTCCTTGACACGATAAGTCAAATTATGAAAAGCCAAATCCACTGCAGGTCTCTTGGGTAAATGCTGAAGAGTCTTCGGCTGTGCAGGAACAATCTGGGCTTTAAGCTGACCAGCTCCTCCATTTCCACTTACGCCTAATCTGTTGTCGTTCAATAAGTTTTTGTTTTCGTTTGTTACCATTTTGTTAAATAAATTTCAAGCCAAGAACTTAGTACATATAATACAATTGCTGATAATGTCTGATGTTAGGTCACATAAAGAACTTTTATCGTCGTTTAGAAAATAAAACTATTTAGTTGTCTTCACCGCTCCGGTCTAGCGGCCTTCACTGTTCTTTTGCGTTTCAACCACCGTCAACCACCGTGGGGTCTCCGAATAAAATTTTCCACCCGTTTTGTATACAAAAAGACTTATTTATATTCCTTGTGTATCTAATTTGTACTTAACATGCTCGCGTCGCGATCACAACTGAATGCGTCGCAGTTACGGCAATGGAACAAAGCCAAATTCACTCGTGAAAAGAGTCACTCGAGCTCTCACCACCACCACCACATATTACCAAGAGAGACAGATGTGAGCTCCAATGCTGACGCCAATACAATGTTAGAGCGAGGAAGCGTGACAACTATAGTCAATCATCTGAATTCTACTCTCTCTCTTAGTGAGATGCGCTGTGAGAGGAGAGAACACTCATTAACGAATCAGTTGATCGGTTTTCAAAGCACATGTACATGTATGTATGTACATATGTATGTTTGTTTGATATGTTATGACTTTATAAAAAATACTGCTTCCTACTATTGGAATAAAACGACATACAGATATACAATTTTAGTATGATGATTATAAGAATTTGACAGACTGGGAGACCAATCGATTTATACATACATACATACATACTTATGCACGTTATGACTTTGATTAACTAACCTGGGAATGATGAACAAACGTCCATATAAACTGTTGTTTAGCAACAAATACGCAAGTATATTACACGTGTCAAACGTGTAAATTTACAAATACATATACATACATCTATACGTAGTAGATGTGCCAGTTCAGTCTGTTTATTTCATGTCATACGACCGCTGTCCTGCCTGTGACTACATAAGCCTGTCTGGCAAGCGTTTCATGGCCATCACTTTGCTTATCAGCTAAAAATTTATTACACGTTCTGTTCAAAAGTTCATACTATTATACTCTTTTTTTCGCCTAATATAATAATTATAAAGTATGCATATGTATTTATAACTTATAATAGTGATAACATTAATTTTGATTTTAGAGTTTGCAGTGGTTTTAATGATGTTTACCTAAAATTATATTGTATGATAACCAAAACAATTAATTTTTTTAAGATGAAGTCTTAATTCCTAAATCATTTTTACCACCTCTTAATTTCAAGATTGCAAATAGACAATATATTATATATTGCCTTTTTATATCTTCATTTAATTCGCATTTCACAAGAATTCTGTTGCAAAATGTACATTGCAGATTGGAATAATAAAAAATTAATGCTCATAATTTGTTTAATAGTACGAAAAGGCGCGTGCTCTATTTGCCACTGTGCTCGATGGACTTTGATACCCTCTTCTACTAATGTATGAATGAATGTACACATATGAACATACGATTTCCTTCCTGGCATTCATTACGGCTAATAATTGGATACTGTAGATAAGGTTAGACTTGCTATTTATGGCAAAAGTAATGTTAGTAATGTATGGCAACAAACTTGTTAGCGGTCTTCGCTATGATGATTAGAAAAGACACGCGGTAACTAAGTTCTTACTTAATTTTATTAAACGGAAACTTCTTTGGAGCTTATATTTTTCAAATAGGTAGATTTTGGTAAACTGCAAAAGCTTACAAAAACATAATGTCTATTTCGATAGACATTGCTTTTTATATGAATGGCTATTTTATTTTGTAATATCCACAATAGTGACGGAGTTAATTTCAATTTGTGCTAAATTTCTTAAATACCTGTTTGAGTGTTTTTGAAATTGCCATTATAAATTATTTCCAACGGAAATTTACCACAATTTTATTTTCTAGCTAGTATGTAGCTATTTGTGTAATGATTGTGATTTTCCAGTTATGCAAATATATAGTCTTGTTTTCTCCAAGTGGGGAATAATCATATTTACATATATTTATATGATTCTATTCACATATATACAAAACATATTTAGTTATCTATTTAAAAACGGGTTATCGTTATTTTATTCGTTCGTAACCTTATTATAAAAAAGATTGTGGTTTTTATATAATGTGCAGGTACTTAACCACTCACAGATTATTATTTTCCAAAAACTGTTTCCAACCATGAGTATCCATAGTTCACGAGATTCTGTTACAATGTCAACGATATTAATAAAATATGTAGCAAGTAACACGTTTGCCTCGAGCAGAAAGTTATTATTCGTAACAACAATTTGTTAACGCAATAACATCTTAACTTTTTTTAGCTCTTCGCGGAGGAAAAATAAAACCGGCAGCCGCTGGAAACGATTCCACGCAACTGGAAAAGCGTAGTAAGACTGACAACAAATTGTGCAGCAATTGCAAACACTCGCTCTGGGTATGGTGGAAAATATTATAAATACAAGCACGGTGTGTCTGTGTTTGCGTGTGCAACGACAGCTTGCAGACTACCCAAAATTACGTCACTATGTACTAAGTTGACAAGAAAAGCTACATTGTAATGTAACATACAAAATAAATAAGAAACTAGATATGTATGTGTGTACAAAAGTATCATTGCACATTAATCATTGTAGTTAAGTGATTCTCTTTTTGAAACTTGAAGAAATACCTGATACACAAAACTAAAAACAAAACTACAAAACTAAAATAAAATATATTGTAAACTTTTGTGTAACAAAAATTAGTCACCCCAGCTGAAAAAAAGTAAAAAAGCAAAACAGCTGGTAATTTATGTTGCATACTTTTGGGCGAAATGGATTTCCGTTTACTGTGAAAAATGATACATTTTTAAAATTTTTTTAATTTTCCTGCCCGCGCCCCCGTGGTGCTAAACGTCGGGTTTTAAAATGGTTTTTATTTAAAATAAACGAGAGAAACTCAAAAGTCAGCCTACAACCTTGGATCCTTTTCCTGGGCTCGCTGTACACTTTGCGAACTGGGAAGCCGTGTGTACTGATCAATGAAAAAAACATGAACGAAATCGAAATCGTTCCACTGTTTAGCTAAAATATTTCTTAATTCTTGGGGGTATTGGGTTTAAGTTGCTCTTTATCTTATTTGATGCATTAAGCGAAATAATGCCGCTAGTCACATCAAATTTTGCAAATGCAATTTCACTTCAAGCTAGCTGGTAACACTTTGCAGGAGTCGACTGTATTCTGCTGTGGAAATGGAGAATGCTTATCGCGCAGCGCTTTAAGTTTTGCATCAACAACAGGAATAAAAATAACAGCTGGTTCAGTTGGTGACATTGTTGCGAGTACGAAATTCATTAAAAAAAACAAACATATGTTTGTAATATTTATGTTGTTTGGAGCTGCATGGGTGTATTTGGAAATCATCTTTACATTCATACATACACTACAGAATTGAAGACATTTGGACTTTGTACTCTGTTTTGCAGAGAGTGTGTTGGAAGAGAGCGCATGCTCCAACAAAAGGCTTAGCGAGCACCTGCTGCAGTTATATGACCCGAAACTTTTTTCTGCGTGCAGAGGTCATGCACAGTCGGGAGTCGGGGTAGCTTCCTTTTTGCTTCAATATCCCAATAAGGGAGAGTCTGCGCATTGGAATTAAATTATCTCTCTCTTGTTTACACTTAGGTTACTTCATACTAGTTTCTACAGTGGGCCTCCGGCAAAACTACCATCATAAATATAATAATACGAATAACTTTGCTAAAAAGAATTTTTACAAATTTATTGTTAATTTAATGACTGTATTCAATGCTCTCAAATTAATAAATAATTTAAATAATGGATTTTAAAACTGAATTGTGGTCTTATATAAGTTTATATTTATAATTTTTTTACTAATTCATACTTTTTGATATATGTTAAAAGAAACAAAACAATGGCACATTGCTGTTAGTCAACAAACTTTGTATATAGCAGACTACGTCTTGTTGTGGCGGTCGCTCTTTGTCACTTAGTCTCTCGCAGAGGTTTCGTCGGCAAATGCGACTCTCTGTGGCGTATGTGTTCGTGAACAAGAGTACGAGCTGCGTATATTTCGGTCACGCTCTCGTTGGTTTTACTGTAGGAGGCTTCGGCACAGCCGATGCCTCTACCTCGTCGCCGCTGCCGCTGCTTCGTCGTCCGCTGAAAATGCGATAAAGAAAAATCGAGACTGGCGAGCTAAACGAGAAAAGTGAATGTTGTGTCGCGAATTGTGTTCACAAACCTTCCTAGCTTCATATAGGTTGGGCGTTCCAAGCTGTCGCAGTGCCGAAACTGACGAAAATACAAAAAACAGCGCGCAAGTTCCGTGAAAGCTACTAAGAAGAGGAATACAAAAACTGAAAAAATATATAACTGTAAAGTGCTAGTACAAGTTGTAAGTTGAGTGAAATAAAATGTAAATGCACTACAATACATAAGCATTACGAACCACATGTATTGCAAATATTTGTATCCATGCATACGTGCGTTTGAAAAAGTTCAAGGAGAGTTTTAGTAGATCAAAAGTAATTGAAAGACAAAGTGTCCAAAATGCCGTGAAAACATTAGCGAGCGAAATTCTGTAACATTGAGATGTCATCTGGAGTGATGCTCTTTTAAAGCTTCTCGTCCCTGAACTTTCTGTATACTTTTACAACACATACATACACACGTACATATTCAGTGCGTTGTCTTATTTTACCTTGACCTAATAGCATTTGAATTGTTTTTTTCATTTCTTTCTAAGAATTCGAAATGGCATTCCGTGTCGCAGGATTGTTTTTAAAAAAGGAGCTCTCTGCCCCAGTAAAACAGCAAATACGTTTAATTCGTACGTCGAAAATCTCTAGTGCTCAGTTTTTAGCAAATTCGCCTAATACTGCGCTGGACAAGAGCATACTTCAGAGGTATCGTAATCTAGAGACACCTGCGAACCGCGTGCAGGCTACTTATCTGTGGATCGATGGAACTGGCGAGAACATCCGTCTGAAGGATCGAGTGCTTGATAAAGTACCTAGCTCGGTGGAGGATCTTCCCGACTGGCAGTATGATGGAAGCTCTACCTATCAGGCGCACGGGGAGAACTCGGACACTACACTAAAACCGCGAGCCGTTTACCGTGATCCTTTCAAGCCGGGCAAGAACGATATAATTGTCATGTGTGATACCTATAGTGCCGATGGTAAGCCGACGCCCTCTAACAAGCGCGCTGCATTCCAGGATGCGGTTAATCGGATTGGTGACCAGGAGCCGTGGTTTGGTATTGAACAGGAGTATACGTTGCTCGATGTTGATGGGCGACCCTTCGGCTGGCCTGACAATGGTTTCCCGGCACCTCAGGGACCATACTACTGTGGAGTGGGGGCTGATCGCGTTTATGCCCGTGACTTAGTTGAAGCCCATGCTATTGCCTGCCTTTATGCCGGAATTGACTTTGCCGGCACTAATGCCGAAGTTATGCCTGCTCAGTGGGAGTACCAGGTGGGTCCCAGCAACGGCATGAAAGCCAGTGATGATCTCTGGGTTTCACGATATATCCTGCAACGCATAGCCGAAGAATTCGGCGTAGTCGTAACATTCGACCCCAAGCCAATGGAGGGGCAATGGAACGGCGCAGGCGCTCATACAAATTTCTCCACGAAGGCCATGCGTGCTGATGGCGGCATAAAGGCAATCGAGCAGGCCATCGAAAAGCTGAGCAAGAAGCATGAGCGACACATTAAGGCATACGATCCCAAGGAAGGCAAGGATAACGAGCGTCGTCTTGTAGGTCGCCTTGAGACCTCGAGTATTGATAAGTTCTCGTGGGGTGTTGCCAACCGAGCTGTCAGTGTACGAGTGCCGCGAGGCGTAGCTACTGCTGGCAAAGGTTACTTTGAAGATCGACGTCCCAGTTCCAATTGTGACCCCTACGCTGTGTGTGGTGCGTTAGTGCGTACGTGTCTGCTGGACGAATAAACAAATCAGTGGGCGATGAAATTTCGGTTTTGTACATACATAAAAGCATACATTCATATACTTATACAGAAATAGCTAAGATTTCAGCGGCGGTCGATTTGAGTAAAATTTAAAACTATTTAAGAAAGACAAAAAATGGCAACGTATGGCACATGGCAAAGAAAAAAAAAAAAATAGAAATTTAAGGATTAAATCGAAATCATTTTCTGCCATAATACTTATGTACAAACAATTTTTGCTTTTCTTAAGTTTTGTAGTTTATATAAAGTTTATTAAAAAAAACAATTTTTGATTATTTTGCATGACATTCATAAGTAATCTTTCTTTTTTAAGTACAATATAAAATATAAATGAATAATTGCTAGTTTTCTTATATTTTGAATTCAAGGAGAGATAAGCATTTTGCATTCTAAGATGCAGTTACATTTTCAAGTAAATTTGTATCGGAAGCTTACCAAAAATGAATTACAAAGTGAGACCTCATTGTGAAAAATACCAACGCATAATCAATTAAAACATAAACAAACATACACTTATCGGTAAACATTAAAACAGAGTATTTTTAACCAGATGTTATTTATATAGAGTTTGTCAAAAAAAAATACTGTTGATCTTCAATACCTTACATTTTATCCAAATTAGAAATTAATTTGTTTTTTAAAATACTCGTTGAATACTTTCGAAATACATACGTGTACATATGTTACATAAAAAATAATTTTTGCAATTTGTTATCCTTCATCCTAATCGCTATACGTGTGTATATTATATATAAAGATTTACAATGAAGTGTTGCATATTTATCCATGAAGCATATACTTTTTCAGTATACACGTATAGAAGATAAATTACAATTACTGCTACGCTTGTTGACTTAGTCGTTCATTTCTTATCACACGCTCGGTTAAATGGAAACTTGCAGTCAAAGATTGATTTATGCTGCAATACTACAAGTATCATGGCGACCTTAATCATGACTAAAAGGGTATTTACTCACCAAGACAGCCGGAATAAAATGAATAATCAACAAAGCGCTACGGCGCTGCACTTCACCTTGAGCCAACGACATTTGTGACACTTGCACCGACAAATGCCTGATGCAGTTTGTTTTTGTTGTACCTACTGTGCCAGCCTATATGTAATCTCATGGGTGAACACTGCCATTCCCCTATTTGTTGGCTTGCTGTACAAATATTTGCTCACATGTTGCATTTTACGATTGGTTGGATTGCAATACCCTGTATCAACTACAAATTACAGAATAGATTATTCCTAGGGCCACTATACTCATATGCACCGTGTTTGTCTTGTCAAATCTAAAAATATGTTGTGTATTTTTAACAATCCAGTGAATTTTTAATGACAAGCATATTTTCGCTATCTATACATAGACAAACTTTACAAACATACAGATTGTGCAAGCGTAATCAGGTCATTTGCTTGTATATTATTATTGAAATCACAAAATACATACACGTGCTGTAATTTCACTATGATAATCTATGAACAACACTCGTGCCTGATCTCCGATAGAAAATTAAATTAAAATCATACAATCTACTATATAAGACAGCACCTTCTTGTTGTAAAATTTACACTTCCGATATTGAATGGATATATTTTTTCAGAGGTACATAAGTGCAGTTATCACAGTATATTTTCAGTGGTGAATTACTATGATTAAACAACCAACCGGACAGTTTGAAAAATTCCAAATACAGTGGCAATCTATGCCTAATTTTGAACGCAATTCGATTCAGTTCCGCACCAATCTCTAATGAAGTTTATTTATATACGAAAAACAAGTTTCTAAATGTTGACATCTTACAGTGCAGGTCTTTCCAGATCGGGTTCAATTCAAGACCAGCCGATAACGTTTTTCTTGAGAAGATTTGCATAAAAGCGAATCACGGTTTATGTACGCAAACCGCATAACATATACATATAGCAACTCTTTGAGCAAGCTTATACGTTATGAAGGTGCATTTCCATACTCAGTCGATTTAATAGCACAACATTGCTTTGAAATGATCGAACACTAAAAATTATTAAAACAGCCAGCTGGACATCGATATTAAATTCTACATACGTACTTGCAAGGACTTGAGCGATAATTCAATATACTTGTCCCTCAATATACTTGTCCCTAACCACGCATCGATTTAATAATTTTTCTATGTGTAAGAAACCGCTTGCGGCTCTCATTAACATGTTATAAAATCAATTATTCAATCAATCAAAAAGGGCATTAAATGAAGCTATAATTAGCCGATCTACATTGAATGTGACGAGATTTAAAGAAACTATACTGGTCGTTAATACCAATATTTGTATTAAATTTTTTTATTCTAAGAAGAATGTATAGTGCTCAGCCGGCGTATAAAGTCCAAAGCGGGTTTGATAAGCCGCTCACCAATGGTTTTGCAGGGCGGAATCTGACCGATAACACCCTGTAGAGCTGGGATAGTTCAGTTTGCCATTCACCTAAGTCGGTCAACAGATGATAAAGCTCAGCTATCAGCCCACGTTATCATGCAGTCGTAAATCATTTTGAAAAGCCATACGCAACTTGGGGATGGCAAATGTGTATTGTTAAAAAAATTAGATTGATAAAATCGAACAAATTTGAATTTCTTAATACCCAAAAAAGAAAACAACATTTTCTTTGCGACTGCACACGTTTACCTTGCGTGATAGCCGTGTCTGTTTGACCACAAAATTTGTTAGTAATTATACAGTGACTCACGATTAGAAAACATATCTGTTTAAAATAATCGGAAATATGTAAGATTCACAGCAACATAATACTGTTAGACCTTATTGTTTAGAGGAAAATATTTTCTCAATAGCAAAGTACTAGTAATTATCACTTACGCGAATACTTAGTTAAATAGGTTATTCAGAATATTTGACTAGGTCATGAATAATAAATGAATAAACAAATAAATTCGATTTCTCTGATTATGTTATGCCGGTCCCTTTGCTGGTGGTAGTGTTTTACAGTGTCGACTTTCCTTATCAACTGGCAATATTGTTTTAATAATGATTACGGCTGTAATCATAAAAACCTATTTCGACGAATTAGACCCCTGTGCGATTTTAAATGGCTGTTTAAGTTTCGTTAGCCTTGTTATCAAAATTAAAAACGAGTATTGTAGGAACATGTATTTTAAACATATAGTAGTTTAAGTTTTTGTAGTTTACTGCAACATCTTTTCATTTACCTTTGCTTTCAAATTAAATTTGCTACGTTGCAAAGTAACATATAGTAGTTTTAGTTTTTGTAGTTTACTGCAACATCTTTTCATTTACCTTTGCTTTCAAATTAAATTTGCTACGTTGCAAAGTAACAGAATAGTTTCAAAACATTTTAATAATCAGCAAGGCAGTGTGCTCTTAAAAAAATATATATTATTTTTTTTACATACATATATATTTCAAAATGCGATCAGTAAATTGTAAAATGTTTGCCATTACTGACCGCATTATCGGAGACGCGTGGGTATTTATAAAGGCTTTGGCATTGCCCCATGACAAATAATTAAACACACATAAATGTGTGTATATATAGAGGCTTTCATTGTTTATCATTTTAGACCCCTGGAAAGTTTTTTGCTGTAACAACATTGTTGTCGTTTCATGTTTTTAACTCTTCTTATATTCTTACTTGTACATGTATATACACATACAAATAGTAATGTATGGAAATTTTTGTTTGCCAACATAAATACATATCCATACAAGCTCACTCTCGCTCTCACTTAATAGGTATATTCCACTCGTTTTGTCTTTTGCTGTTCCTCTCGTCTACGCGGCACACGCGAGGCGTTCTTTACGTCATTGGATTCACACGCGTCTACCAAGTGATCTTCTTTTTTGTTCGGGCGATGATTAGCACATTGAACCAAAGAGACAACGCCGCCATCGGCACCTAGGGGTTGAACTCAACTACATACATAGGTATATATTCATTCATAGCTTATCTCGGGAGTGTCGGTTTGCGCCCATTTTAACTAAATTGGGTTTTTAATTTAAACACTATTTGTTATTAAATTTAGTAATCACTTTGTGAATATTGAAGCTGTTCGTGTCCATGCAAAGTACATATGTATATACAAATGTTTCTTCAAACGATAATTTGGGTTTTGGATTATTGACCCTTTGTTGTTTTTGACTGTAACAGATTAAAAGCCGAAATCCTGTGTAATATATACAATTCCGTCCGCTGATAATGCATTTTCCATAGGCACGTATGTGTTATCATGTATGCATGTATGTACATACAATATTCGTATCTCCAAGTTGACTGAACGCCAGTTCAAAATACTCTTGCTTTTTGTATTTTTGAAAAGATAAAATACATTGATATGTATGTCGGCTTGTATTATTCATTTTTACTTTTGATGTACACAATGGTATAAAATAAATTAAGTCCTGAGTTCGTTCACCCATTGAGCAGAAGAAGGCGCTGTGAGAAGTCCCTCTAGATCGTCCAATCTTCCCAATTACCCAATCAAACAAATTGCAATATCATTCAAGTATTATACATAAAATACAGGCAAATGTGGTGGAGTGTGTATATAAAGTACGTATGTAAAAGTGTGTGTAATTTATGTTTCCCATTAGACTGGCAATCATCAAGCCAGAAGACATAGAAACGCACATACAAAAAAAGGGTATGACTATGATGTTAAACTAAGTAAGTTCGTTTGAATGGTGTCTTTAGTATTTATTTAGGGATTCGCTGAATACACATCAAAATACAACAGTGATGTAATATTAAATTTTATTAAATAATTTGATGTATACAGTTTGTCAAGTAATTCGTTACACATATGTACATGGTCATATAATAACTTGACAAACTGTATCTAATTTTGTTGTCGTTTTTTTTTTAAGCCTTAAAGTATGCTTCAATATTTGTATTGTTCTATGGGGAGGCGATAATTCATTGTCACTCATTTTTACCGCACGATTTTTTGATAATCCTCCCATACACGTAATAGGTCGAGAGAGGATGCATTCTTAAGTTTGGTAGCTCTTCTAACAATGCACCACTAACGGTAAAGTTACCTTTCGACTGGTGTAATAATCCTAAAAGTGGATTTTTGGGATTGATTCGCATATTGTTCATGACATACACACCCCTGTTCAAGGGACAGCTAAACGTATAGTTGCTCTGCTTCAGCATGTTTTCCTTAACTGCTTTAAAAAGTGGAACTGCATTAAAAATGCTCTGCACTGCGCACAGTTTTGTAGTCATGTTATAAATAATACGCTTCCTTTCGTTCACACCTTGTTGTACAATCAGAAGAGTCGATATTGGAGACTTAACCGGCTCATTGATTGTGGTAGTAGATCCTATGCCATCTTGATTAGAAAACGTCATATTTACGGTAAATCTTGGACGGTCATCTGTCCAGTTTGTGTAAATAAATTGTACGTAAAAGCAATTCTAAATTTACAACGATTAGGGCGACCGACATAGCTGTATTACTTCAGATACACACCTCTTTGCAACTTATTTCAACGCATATAGAAAACAATGTCCATAATGTTGTATATACAATTAAATTCGAATTGACTGACATAATAGTGCTCCGATTAGTTATTGACTGAGTAAACCCTTTATTGACACTCGCTCATATATTTTCAGTGGAAAAAAAACTCACGCCTCATTAAGAAGGTAATAATTATTTCGATTGAAAACAAACCAATTACATTTCTAAAATATTTCAAATTTTTCAGCTAATCGCAAAATATCACTCAGTTTCTGGTGCACCCGCTTTGAGCTCGTGTTCTTCAATACCTGAGATAACTCTTCCTTTTCTGTAGTTCTGACATCATCAGCCATTATAAATCGGGTCATAAAAATAGAATGCGGTACTTGAATATAGGCACCCCGCTTAAGTTCAGCGCGAAATCTATCGGATTTTGACATGAAGATAACTATAAGCTTTTTGAAATTGAAATATCAAAAATATTCTTACGCTTCATAGGTATATTCCGAAGTATTAGCATCTACTGACTTTAAACTACTGATGAATGCATCATAGTAAGTTTGAAGTAACTGTGGGTAGTTTTCTTCAAGAACAGAGGTTGAAATACTTGTGAGCAGAAATGATATAAGATCGTGTACCACAGAATCAAACTGCGCCGTTTGGAAGTCGATTATTTTTAGATGTGTGGGCTCACCCGAGGAATCTGTAAATAAAGATTGAAGTTACCCCTGTATGTCACAAGTATAAATAAAGCTTACCATGCCTGAACATCAGATTCATAATCCAGAAATCGGAGTGGATGACTGTATTAAATGGATTGTTCTCAATAGGAGGGGTTTCTAGAAAGTTAAAAAACTCGTAGGACAATTTCTTAATACGATTCACAATTGTCTGATTATTGTTGGTTGCTTCTCTAATGTCAGTTAAAGTTTCCGAAATCATAATTTCCTTTGACTCTGGTGCAGCTGCATGCCAGTCAAATTTGTTGAAGAATGGTCTCACTTCCAATTCAAAAACTTTTGGCTTTTTTTTCCGCAAAGCAATAGTCAGGGCATGAAACTGTGCCATGTATCTAAGGACCAGTCTAGTGTGGAGCAAGTCAAAAGGCTGCATTCTACTACCCACCTTGTAGTTGCTTTCTCTTAGGTCATCTAAGACTAGAACAGCATCCCGGTCAACTACTTTAGCGTCGGGTTTTAATGATATACGTGATCCATAATAGTGAGCAAAGCCATCGAAGTGTTTATCCTCAGGTATTTCAGCTTCTGTTTGCAATAGAGAAATCTCAGGTGCTAATATCTTATATATGGCATTTTCAGCTAGACATGTGCGTTCAGGTTGTATGAACTGCCAGTACTTTTCATCGGTTGGTGGCACTTTAGCCACGAGCCTCTTTTTAAAAAACTCGCCGTTAGGTCGTTTTATATTTACTTGTACAGAAATTAATACGCTCCCGTAATTATCACCTGGCTTTGTCAACCTTTTCACTTCATAGGACACGAGGCGCCCGCCTTTCAATGCTGGTTCAATCACATGACGTAGATCGTAAATAATTGGCAGAGTTTCCATTATATTAAGCACCGTGAAATAGCGTGCTGCTGTTATGAAGTATATCAGCTAACTGAAATTTTTTAAGACACATTGCTCTACTTAGTACGGTGCTTGATACGAACGAAAAGGAGAGAGAGAGAGGGTGAGATTTAAAATCAGTTATTTGAAGGTTGATAACATGTTTCTCTCTGGCGCTCTTTTCACATAGTTAGGTAAATCTAAACATTTGAAAATGTGTTTTGATCATCAATATGAGCAATTTATTTTAATAAAATATGTTAAACTTTTTTGACAGCCTTAGAATGTCACTCAATTTAACCATAATTTTTTTATCTCCAATGTTTTTAGTTAATATCGACAAATCAACATCTTTATAGTCACTTGGTAACGTTTTGTTGTCGGCCAATACCACTTTTGTCATAAAGAGTGCATGTGGTACTTGAATGTGTGCGACACGCTTAACTTCCTCGAGAAAACTGTAAAAAGAAAAATATAGCATGACATTAAAGCAATATACATTTTGTAGTTCTTATATTAACAGTTGATCTAGTGTTTTTTAAGTAAAAATGCTAGTATTATCTTTAAAATTACGCGAATGCAAACAAAGAGATAAGTGACTTGCTTTTTCAATTCGTTATCATTGTCAAAAAGAAGGCATGTTCATTAAAGCAACTAATAATGACTAGCTGGTTTCCCTTGTTATCATTGTCAAAAAGAAGGCATGTTCATTAAAGCAACTAATAATGACTAGCTGGTTTCCCTTGTTAATACAAACTTAACTTAAACATACACGTATATTCTAAATGGTATGGGTTGACTAGGAGGTATTGTACATTTGTATCACATATTGTTTATTTATTTTTTGAAGATAGTAGCAAAATTGTTGTAAATTTATTGTTAAATTCAAAATTTTACTCACCCCTCGTAGCTATAATTTGTTGTATCAACGTTCACTGAGCGCAATGTTCGAATGAATGCTTGGTAATAAATATGAAGAAAATTATGATAATTTTCCTCTAAAACCAATGAATCTGAGTTAAAAAATTGATTAAAGAATTTGTATTTTTCATTTGAAGATCATTATTTTAAAGAACTTACCAACGCTGGAAAGCAATAAAAAGATTACATCATGGACCAAAGACTCGTATTGGGCAATTTGAAAGTCCACAATTTTTACTTTTTCCGGGATGTTGTCTTTATCTATACATTTATACGTAATAATAATTATAACCTTACTATGTATGTATTAATTTACAAATTCTTCTTACCATATTTAACCATTAAATTATTTATCCATAAATCCATGTGTACTATAAAAATTCAAGATCTTAAAATCAAAAAACTTTTCTTTAATGGGAAAAAAATCGTTACCTATTGAAGTCCAAGGCCCATCTTCAACGTCTTCAGATGATTGAAAATTATCAAATATATCTAATAATTCTTTAACACGTTTCACGTCGTCCTCATTGGATATTTCCTTTATATCAGCCAAAGTGGAATCATTTAAGACGTCCTTGGTTTCGGACTCCATATTTTCATTCATGTTAAATTTCTTGAAATAGGGCCGTACAAACTGTTTATATACTTTTGGCTTCTTAAGACGTAAAGCCAGAGGAAGGGCATGATATTGCGCTATATTATGCAATATAAGAACGGTATGGGCAAGATCGTAGGGCTTGTGTCTGTTGCCAGGCCTATAACCGCGTACCGTTAAGTTCTCCTGGACTAATACTGCATCTCGGTCAACCTTAGCGGCATCTGAGCTTAGTGAGATGCGGGAGCCATAATAGCTGGGAAAGCAATTGAAAAGTTGGTTGGGCAGCACACCTGCTTCGAGTTGTAACTTAATAAGCTCTGGCGCCAAAAAATGGTAAACAGCATTTTCCGTTACGCAGGTTCTTTCCGGTTGAAAGATCTGCCAGTATAGATCGTTCGTAAGTGGCGGCAACTTTGCGATCAATGCCAAATCATCGACGATATCTTTGGACTGCTTTACTTTGGCGTGGATCTCCAGCATTATACTACCATAGTTATCACCAGGCTTTGTTAAATATTTACTTTCATATGACTCAAGTATACCACCATTTAAATGCGGCTCTACCACTTTGTGAAAATCTATAATTTTTGGAACTTCTGCCATTTCTAAGGTTTGTACTGCTCCTTCGCTTACTGACAAAGACTGAAATAGCAACCTACAGGTCTTATTGCTTTTCTAGCTTGAATTCACCGCTGTTCGTTTTCTTTGTTGCTTATGTATGTGTGCATTGCTAAAATATACTTACGAATGCACATATGTACATGTGTGTATTCATTCACATACTATAGCACTAAAACAAGTTGATTGTACAATTGCCGTATGAAGGTATTTGTTCAATTGCCGCTGTGTGCGTGAAAAATTAGTCCAGGCTCATAGAAGCTGAACAAATTTTGCTCAAGTGGTGCTGATAACGTACTGTATGATGGGACTACAAGTATGAGTATATTCATTTCTGGTTGTGTTCGTGTTGTGTTTTTACCGTACGTACCCTGAATAAACAGTATGCTCTTTTGATTTGAATCGCCTCATGATTACATGTGTGTAGAACTGGTAGGTACTTGTTGAATATCACATCAACAGCAATTGTGGCGGCAACAACAGTCTGCACTCCCAACAATGTTTTCATTCTCGAATAATTGAATGTTTTAAAAATTATGTGAAGAAAATTTTGTTTCAATTACAATTTTAGTTTGGAAAATCGTTGTTTGAGTCAGCTATCTTTTTAGACAGTGCGGCGTTTATTATTTTAAAAAAATTACTTTAAAAGTTGAATATTTTAGTAGAAATAAAGCATTTTTTTAAACAGAATTTTCGAAGTCCAGTATTTTAGTTCTTCTCTCTTAGCTTTTAAAAACAACAAATCTTTTTTCAAATGCTTGTCCACTAAAAATTCAAACCTTGTTAATTGTGTTATCGCCTTTTGGTATCGCAAGTTGGCAGTTCCTAATGCAGGGCTGCACTCCCTGTAATCGATATATCGATAGTAATCTATCGAAAAACTGGCTTTCAGTAGTAAAAAACAAACAATTGTAATTTATATATAATTTGATAAAACTTCAAAAGCAATCAATGGATCCCATTGTGGCCGCCATTCAGAAAGCTGCTCTGCAGCAGCAAATGTGTAACGCAACCGGTATGATGGGTATGCCTCTGACAATGCCATTGTCAATGCAACTACCCATACAGATGCCAATGCCATTCGTCAACGGACCACATCCCATGAATTATTCCGGACCTATATTTGATGTGTTTGGCGGTCAAAAAACTGAAGGATCTCAGTTTCAGCCGCACAATGGCCTAGAGGCTGCAGACGAGGAAGATGAAGATGATGATGAACAAGCTCGCACATTGTTTTGCAATAACCTGGACGAACGTGTGACGGAGGAAATTCTTTATGAGGTCTTTCTTCAAGCTGGGCCTATAGAAAGTGCGCGAATACCACAGGACAACATGGGGCGTCAGCGCAATTTTGGGTTCGTTACCTACCAGCACAGGTGTGCTGTTCCTTTTGCAGTGGAACTTTATCAGGGCTTGGAGTTGTTTCAGAAGAAGGTTACGATTCGTCAGCAACACACAGATAATGTGAAACCATCACGTAATCCATTTGTACACGATCATATGCCTCCCATGTTGCCAATGATTGATCACGTCGGACCACGGCCAAATCGGCGAAGCATGCATGAGGGTAAGCAATATAACCGGGGTTCAGGTTTCCAAAACCAACACAATAACAATGATCTGCGACGCCGCAGTGATAGCATTGTCATGGACAGTAAACGACCGAGACCACATCACCAGCAGCACCACAACAGTAGTGGCGGTAATAGGCGATCTGATCAGCGACACATTCACGGCAAGAGAAGACTTCTCTGAATCAGGCGAGTCGATTAGCTGAGTAAAGTTAAGAGATAAAGTGGAAAATGCGTTTAATGTTTATATAGTACACAAATAATCGTAGTTTGTCCATATCTTTATGTATGTGTATACAGCGAACTAAACTAAATTGCAGTTAACTTGAGATGATTTAATAACGATAGGATAAATAAATATTAATATATATACACTGATGAACTATGTTAATATGTTTCAGAGCTTAACGGGTTATGCCGCGTAATGTCTTCTCCACATTTCGATACGTCCGCGGCGGAATAACCTCCAATAACATACGTTGATAACTGGCGTGTTCAGACAAGGCACGGAACATTGATTTGGCGTAGCTGCGCGTTTCGAGGCTGCCCTCGAGCAGGAGATTTGCTCCTACCATGAAGAATTTGTCGCGGTTCTCACGGGTCATTGAGTAAACACGGTCGCTGCCCAGTCGCTCGACTAGTCTGAATAATAGCTTAGCAGTTGTTGTCCTGACGAGGGCGTTTTGGTGCTGTGCTCCTTTTGTGGTCAATATATTCAGGACTTTTGGCGGTTGCACATGATCGACCATAGATTCTAAGGCTAGTGTGGCATCAGCACGAATAAAGCGGTTGGTGTCCGCCGTGCGGTGCAGTAAAGCACATACCAAGTCATCGCACTCAAGTTCCAGTGATTTGCACTTTAAGGTGAACAGCTCAGCAGCCGCTTGGCAAGCGGATCGAGCCACCTGTGAGCGCAAATTGCGAACGGACCGGGTGAGCTGAATGCATGTCATATGCATGTGGCTGTCCAAGAAGTCCGAATGATAGCGTATTAAACGAACCATACTCTTTAGACCAGTCATGTTTACCTCCCAGATGGTGGAGTCAAGTTGGTCAAAGGTCTTGAGCAAAGCTTCACGTGGTTTTTCAAAGCGTGCCATTGAGGGTGGAAAAACTTCTGTCTGGGACATCTTGATAGCCTGCTTAACGGGTGAAACCCGACGCTGGCCACGCAAAAAATATGACGATTTCGATTTTTGTTTTAACGGAGTGTGCTGCACTTTGGGTGTGTGTAGTAATTTAGTATGTTCCAATTGAGAGCCAGCTTGGGAGCTATTGTCTGTTAAGCTGATACTTGTATCCAATGAACCTTGCTTAGAATTTGGACGCATGCCATATAAAGAGTCCAGTGAAATACTACATGAGCGTGGCCTTTCTTCTTGAAATGTATCCGGCTTACTACTTGCCGAAGCTCCAAGTGGTATTTCTTCAGCAGGTATTTTCTTAATGGGAGAATCCGGACTTGCTGTTGATTCCAGCTCATGCTGAAGCTCCTCTACAACCACGAAACTATTGCCACTTTCAATCTCCTCTTCAATGGCCAACGACTTAACAGACTGGGCACGCGACATCTGGGGTGTGGCATCTTCAAGCTGTGTTTTTATGCTTTCAGTTTTGCTGTGCAGGCTGTTGACGCTTTCGTTACGCTTTAAAGTAGATTCTGGTGCTGGAACCTCCGTTTCCTCCTCTATGTCGTCCACTATGAGTTCTCCGAGCTGTTTCTCTATACTCATTATTTCAGTGTCAGTGCGGCCAGAAAGGTGACTTGCGCTGTTTTTACTCATCTCGTGTTGGCTGATGTATGACTTCGCGGAGGCAGTTGACTTCTGAGAGTAGTTTGTTGACTTCATCGACAGGGGGGATCCATGTGCATTACGGCTAGATGCATCGGCCTCGTCTGGCTGTATTTCTGCACTCGTAGCTGTAGATGTGGTAAGTTCAGCTTCCGTCTCCAGCTTAACCCTGTTTAAAACAATTATTTTGGTCATTAAGGGTACATAAAATAAAGTGAGAAAATATTAACTAAGTGACAAAGAAATCATAAGGCACAAAACTTACAAATACATTTGTGTGAAAATTTCATTTTCTGCCTGGACTTTATCAACCGGCTTTGGTGAGTCGAGTACTTGGAATATAGTATTATCTGCAACAGTTTCTAGTGCTTTATCAATTTGCATCGATTTTTTGCGTTTCGGTTTTTTGCGGCACACACAACATGGGCAAATGCACCGATTATCGGGTATCAAGAGCATTGCCTTTTCCCATAAATATTCCTTGGATGTGTAAAACAAAGTTCGAATTTTTCGTAGTATATTTGCGGAATAGCCGCTACAGTATAACACACTTTGCATTTTAATTTGTTTTTAATAAGTTATGTATAAGTATGCCACGTACTGAAGTGAACAAATAGACATTTTACTGAACTCTAACAGCTGTCAAAGCCTGACCACTTGAAGCAGCAACGTCACTTCACAAACTGTTTTCAGCGCTCGACTTGACCATTTCTTTAGTCATTGCTAGCCGAGAGGGCAGAAATGCCGAATAAACGCCAGGTCTTCATTTCCATTTCAGGAGAAACACAACACAACAAGAATTGCAAATGTAAAACGGGACATTGCGTTTTCCACTAAAAGCAAACGCTCTCCCGCCGTATACTAACGGACAACCTCCTAGAACTGAAAGGACCTGAGGAAGGCATGGTGGGAGGAAGGGGTGCTAGCTGGCTAGTGCCCCAGCTAGCACTGGTGGTATTTCCAGCTTGACTGTATTAGACGAATACTCAGTCATGTTCGGGTTTCTTCGTGTGATTGTGGCGAAGACGTTAAAAGGAAAATAGGAAAAACCGGCTTTGTCGACATTTTGGTTCCCTACAGTAATTTGTTGTTTCAAGACAATGTTATCTTTATGTTAAGCTACGAAACTTTAGTTGTTCATCTTAATATTTCTTGGGCTTTAAATTGACCATGCATAAGAAATATTAAGATGAATAACAAACGTTTCGTAGTTTAATGTAAAGATAACAACATATAAGTAAAGAAAATGTTATACTTGGAGATTTTCGACCAACCACTGTTCTCCACCCTTACATATTTTTCCTATACGTTGACATTTAAAATAAAAGAAAAAATTGATTTTCTCACAAAGGACAGTTTGCAAGCACCTACTTACTAAAATACTAAAATAACACGCAGTGAGCACCCGCTCTAGCCAGGACATTGAGTAGAAAAGCAGGTACCAAGCGCTATGTATATTTGCAGTGGTCATTTGAAGTTCGTCACAGGTCGCTGCGGACGCCACTGGCATAGCTGGCCATCCTGTGCCCCCATCAGAAACCTGGCCCTGATGAATGTTTCAGCGCGCATTTAAATTATTTAGGTTAAATAACGGAATTGGGTGCTGGGCTTTTATGTGGCACCTTAAAAGCGCCAATGTTATGTATCAGATCCGCCACGGGAGAGAAAGGCTACCCGATTTGTAGGTCAGAACCGCGACATATACATTTGCTGACGCTGACAGCCAAGTTTTGTCGTAATTGCCTTGTTATAATTTTGCTAGAATCGCAGAATTTATTTTTGTGTACCGGCTAATACACTCACCTGGAAATAGCTGCATCCCTAGTGGTTGTTTTCAGATTTTCATGCATCTTTGAAGTTGCTGGTAGTTGGAAAACAACTGAGGATAGTGGCACAATTAAATATACAGTATTTTACTTACGTTGAGCTTGACTTATGTTATTTCTCCACACTTGCTGCGGTGCAGGAATTGGTTTTTTGGATCCCTGATGTTTGGGCGGCTTCTGTGACGCATAAGATACTTTGGGATACTTCGAATCCTCAAAACTGTAAGGATAAGGGGTTCGGTGGATATTACGCATAAAATTGCTGATAAAATCTGTGTGCTGCCTCACTATTGGAAATCTATGGATACACGAGTCAATGTTTTTATTAATTTTTTAATTTGGTATTAATTGTCACCTTGAGGTTTGTCTGACAAGTCGTCTGTTAGTGATGTTAGCATTGCATGGAGTCAGTTGTATAAAGCTACTGCTTCCACTACTACTGCTACATGTTGTTGCTGTGCTGTCGGAGCTTCTACCGTCCATGGAGAATTCCGAGTCTGTCTGAGCTGCCAGACGACGTTCTACGAAGCTCCCGTGAATAACTGTAATGGTAGAGTTAAGGTCTTTAATATGAATGTAAATGTGGTCAGCAGATAATAACTCACCACTAGTACCGTAGCTTTTTTTTTGCGAAAAGTTCTGAAAACATAAACAATTAGAATTGTTCACAAAGGTATATTTGAACATACAATTGATGGTCTAGAAAGGTCTAAAGCTTCAGGCGGTGAGTGGAAGGAATGGCGGTGCAGGTGCTCATCAATAGGATAACTGAAAAATGACAATACGTATTTAAGTATTCACTTCAGTATTATTCAAGGTTGACTGTACATATTATTGATTCCATTCGTATTCGTGTTTTCTGTATCCAAGTTGTCCTGTACGACTCTCTTTTTGTTTAACATATGGAGGTTACGCCTTTTTATGGCGTTTGGAGATGCTGATCCCTCGCCTTGGGCCACCCAATCAATATCTGCACCAAATCGTGAGGTACCAGCCTGGTCTGTGTTATGGAAGATGTATAGAACAGCTCCGTCAGGGGATATAATCGGCAGCTGAAGGCGAGACAAACGCATCTTAACAGCCGCTAGCAAAGCTGAGCCCGATTCGACACCCGCTGTTATATCTTCAACTATTTTAAGTATCTGTTCCACTGAAGAGATATCCGCGAGGACAGCCAGAACTTCCAAGGCCGCCTGACGCACTCTTCGCTTGCGATTAAGTGCGGCGTAGGTTACTTGTCCGGTTAGGATATTGATGTCAAAACAAGTACCGGGAAATGTCATCAAGGCATAAATAGCCATTTGTAAGGTGTGATCCCGAAACTAAAAGAAATAAATTAATTATTTGGAACTTAGAACAGTTTAATAGTTTTAACAGCTTACCTTAGAGCTCTTAGCGTGTAAATACTCCGGGGCTGTTAATTTGGCAACAATAGAGCCGGCCGGTAACCGCTGCATTAGTGCCTTGCAAACACGATTAGCGCCTGCATTTCCTTGGCGGCACAATCCCAACAGGATCTGGTGAGTGCGGTCCTCCAGATTGTCCAATGGAAGACGTGAAATAAGATTCACCAAAAGCTCACGTTTAAGTTCGGCCACATTACAATTGCGTTCAGAAGAAAGTAGTGTGCGTAGTAGACTGTCCAGATAAGGTTGCACAAGTAGCAGGTTGCTAGATGAACTCAGTGCTATCTCTAGTTGCGTGATACCTTGCAACCGATTTCGCCAGTCCTGTTGGCAAAGAAATAAGTACACATGTACTATAAATTGACGAAATCAAAAATGGGAGCAAGGAATGCTTTATTGTCGCTTTTGTTCCATTTCAGTAATTGCAGTTGGGGTCCACGGCGGAACACTTGGAACAATTGGCATAAGCCAAGAAACGGTAAACAACGAAAACGCTTTAAATAATTTCCTTTCTGACCTGTTCCCCCTCTCCGCGTAAGAGGTTACTACTCACGTTTTTTGTATTCTATACGCGCTATAATTTTTGTTAATGTTTTATTATTTTTGTGCTTGTGGTGACCCAGTTGTTGGCACGCTCTGAGCGGCACTCATGATCCCATTCCGAATTTCACTACGTCTCCATCCAGGTAGCCTGCTTGCCAGGCCAATGTATTTCTTATTGTTTTATCGTCGTATATGCATGCTGGTGCTGAGTAACTATTGTTGGTTTTTTAGCTAAAGCTGCCTCAAATATCGCGTGCATTTAAATGATTGGCCGGCTAGCTTAACTCTACTGGCGCAGGACTCATTGGCACTCTGCAGCAGGTTCCAATAACATGCAAGCATATCGAAAATTCTCAAGTTTCCACTCCCTAAGAGCGGTTGCTTTGGCTTACTCGTAAAAAAGATAATGAGCCTTTAATAAATTGGATTTGTATACAAAGGCATTTTAGGCTTTAATTTAAATCTACGGGGTTTGAAAAATACAAAAACTTGCACAAGATACTAATACAACTTTTTATAAACAACTGTTCGTTGGACGAATTTCCTTATTTATGCCGAAAGCAAACTGTTTGAAAATTCAAAGTTTTGTATTAAATTCAACGGAAATGCACCTGTCATGTTTGAAATTAGAAAGCTGTCGTATTAAGAAAACTCGAACAGAACGCGTTTTACGATAATCCAGTTAAAAATCGAGAGCTTTGAAATGTGCACGTCAAAAGTTAATAGGTCATTGGTACAGCGAAGGGGAGGTAAACACAAACGCTCTCTCATTGACCAGCACTGTTTTGCCATTAATATGTGTTTGTAGGACTGAACCCTACCCTTATCGCTAAGGTTTCATTAGTGTGCGCAACCGACTTGTCGGTTGTAAGTACAACTATAATAGCGGCTATAGCTGAAGTCGGGGGAGGCGGAAAAAGGGGCAATGCGTGTCGTGTATGTAATAAATTTTGGTGGGCATTATGAAGTCGAAATTATGAAAGCATATGAAATTGTGTATATCCTAGTAACCCAGTTAGCCAATCCCTTCCAATGGGGTAGCGTGCGTTCCTATTTAAGTTTTTTTATAGGATTGCAACGTACTAAAGGCAATTTAATATATTTAATAAGGTGCTATCTACTTACCCCTGAACGCAGATCGAGAATAGTTTTATAACTGACAATATCTAGGTCTTCCCAACTGTTGACCGTATCTGCTGTCTTGGTTGGAGCATCGGCGGCAGCAGTGGACGACGGAGTTACTTCTTCGGTGGTTACAGAATCACTGTGTCGAAAAGGACGTGGTGAAGGATCAACATCACGTTGCAAATTATGTAGTACCTCGATTTCTTTATGAGGTACTTTAGGACTAACGCTGCTACTGCCAGCTGGACTTATGCTATGACTTCGGTTACGAACTGGGGATTGAGAGATTTCTCTCCTTGGGGATGAGTGGCTGATGGTTGTTTTATCGGTAACCAAAGAATATTGGCTACTACTTCGCTGCGGAGACTGGGCACTTCGTGTTTGAGACAACGGCTTTGTGTTATCGCTAGGAATATCGAGCGTCAAGGCTGTTAGAAAGCCTTCCGATGTGTGCTTGTCCTCCGACAAAGGCAAAGTTAGATCCTCATTTACTGGAAATGCACTAAAATTACTTTGGTCAGGTTTACTTGATGTGATTCCCATGTTAACGGAAGAAGGGGCATCACTGTCTGGCGTGCGCATCTTAACCACTTCTCCTCCAAAAGTCACCCGTTTTAGGCCCCGCATGGGTGTACCAAGTAGCGACTTGTTTTGTGTTAAAGGATCTTCGACATCTTCGGCTTCCGAGTCACTTATTATCTGGATAATGCCACCCGCATCGATATCCATCGGCGGTGATTGAGAATTTACTAGGGGTCGACACACAAGCTCGCCGTCTCGGTCTGCTAGTGGACTATCTGTCTCCTCAGTCTCAGTATCTGCCTCAAGAATGCGCATGGTCAGCGTGTCATCGTTGATTATTATTTCCGTCTCCATAATAACTTTACCTTTCTCCGGCAGTAAAGTTGGCTGTGGCGAGTTACGCCACATATGCTCACGAGGAATAGCGCGCCATGCGCCGGCATTGCTATCATCCGATCGAGTCGGCTTATTAGGTACTCCGTACAATTCATACAGATGTCTATATAAGCTAACGTTATCATTGGCTGAGAGCTCGTCTAAGTAATTTTCAAACTCCTGCACTCCTATCAGTTCACTGATTTTGGCGAGAACTTTAACAATAACCTCCTGTTGTTTCTGTCGCCGATGCAGTCGCTCCATAAGTCGCTCTAAAACGTCTTTTACCACAAAATGGGAATGTGGCGTGTGCAAAATCGATTGAAGTAGTGCCGGCAACGAGAGTAGGACGCCGCAGCTTAGCCGCTCATCATAGGTTAACTCTTGGCTTAGGCCCGTATCCAATATATGGTGCATAACCAATTTCGGTGTAGCTGTCTCGGAAAGGTAGACCCGCAGGCAGTCCAGAGCCCCTTTGCGAACAGTAGGTGCTTGATGACCGAGATTTCGGATAAGGTCTATCAAAAAATTAACATTGTGCTTGTCGGCTTTTGTCTGCATCACGACTAGGACATCAACAAGGACCCGTAAGGCATGCTGACGCACTTGCCACTCCGGGTCCTGCAGCCGCTCGTGGAATTCGGCAAACATGCTGCTCGGACTAATGGTATCCGGCAAGCGTCGCGTACGAAGCACATGCTCCCAAAGAGGGGTTAATTGTACTGCACCCACAGATTGTTCGCTGCGTCGTTGCATTGTATTTGCGAAGGACTCGTCGCAATTGCTTGATTGATTCCTGTTATTTTCGTTGTTGTTGTTATCTTTGTCGATAATGCTAGCGCTGGTGCTACTGACGTTTAAATTAGAATTCCCATTTTCATTAGCATAGTCCTTGACTGTGTTTGACGAGTTGGTATTAGAGTCCGAGATGGCACCAGTATCCAAGACACGCTGATAAAACATATCGTGTTTCAGTTCCTCTACTCAACTTATTATAATTGGTAAATTAAATAATTATCGACACTTTCTGCTTATTTGCATAACGTTGCAATGAATTGATTTTAATTTTCAACAGTTTCTGCATCCGGCCCGAAGTTTCCTATGAGTCGTCTTTTCGTATTGATTGAAACGGTATTTTCGGCATTTTACTATGCTCGACTTGCGCTGTTTCCTAGTTGCCAGCAACGACTAAAACATTTGGTTGCTTCAACCGTTGTTTTGTAGTAATGTTGCACGGTATGGACTGTCAATTACTTCAGTGTTTATGGCAATTCAACTGCGCATGTCCCAGGTTTTGGTAGTGTTCCAGCCGGCAAATACCCTACTCAAATTGATACAAAGACTATAAGGCCATTAAAATCCCTTAAATCACCAGTTAGACGGGTTTCAAAGAACACAATTTTGTTTAAATTATATATAAATTTATTTAAATTTTCAAAATTATTTCAGTTGATCCTAATGAATAAGCTTCATTATTAAATTAAAACCTTGTATTTATTAGATAATATTTTATTAGAGTTAACTATATATCAGTTTAGTGGAAATGTTGGTGAGAGTTGCAATGTACTTAAATGGCAATAAATAGCGTAACTCAAACTATTTTAATATAGCACACATACATACAGAAGAACTACATTTACGTTGGACTAACCTTAGAATATACCGCGCATAGTGCTTAAGTCATATTACACTGGTCAACAAGCCTGGGTATGTATGCGTTTCGCTCTATTAATTTGTTGGCATATGCATATCAGTCAGTGCACTCCTCGGCATGATGCGATCCACTAGCAGAAGAAATGCACTTAGGATGTGTATAACCTTGATACAAGGCGTTAGATATGTATTACGTATAACTACAAATATCAATGCGATGGTTATTCAACTAATCTACGGTTTCGTTGTACATTACAATATGAAATGGCGACGCTTAAAACTAGAAAAGGGACATAGTTTACAGCTTACAATTTACACAAAATATACATGCATTGGAGTACCTAGACATACTCCTCTGGTGCTTTTTGTCCGTTGGGTATGCGAAGTGTTGATACGGGCTGAGAGGACTGTTGCTGCTGCTGCTGCGGCCCTGTAGTGTCAGGTAGCTCTGCAATGTCCTTAAAGACCCCCATTAGATTTTCGTAGCTGGGTCCCCAATTCAGTAGGTATTCCCATCCCAAGGTTGTGGTAGATGGCGACGCCGTACCATTGGCTTTGCGGTAAATACCGCTTAGATGGTTAGCGAGATCATCGTCACTGGCGACAAGAGTACTTAGCGATCCGCGAAAGGACGATTCAAAACCTTCATAGGCATGGGGTGGTATGGGTGGAGTCTTCACCACATTCTGATTTCTTCCAGGATCACCACTCAGAGCACGGGCAACAGGACTACGACTATCCAGAATACTTTTGTTTGTTGAGTACTTTCCATCGCCACTTAAGCTGTTGTTATCGTACTCGATCTCCGAGCACGTGAAGCTATCATTTCCACTCTCATCAGTCGATGTTGAACTATGTGCATCAACATCGCCGCCCAGAGATAAATGAAGTCCGCCACCTGAGACCCGCGGAGTCGGCGCCTCGCTGCTTGATGACAGGTCCAGTGTGGATACTAGACTACAGGTTCTCGGTCTGGAATTGAGTCGCTCAATTTCTTCGGCGGTCAGACCCATTGATGTCTGGGGCGGCGCCTGCGGAGGTGCCACCGACTTGCCAACCTGCCGACTGGCACTGGAGCTCTGACCAGACATTTGAGACATCACGGGGCTATTGAGACTGCGCTCGCTGTTACTGTGCAGTACATCTTTTCCAACTCCACCAGAGCTGGAGGTAGTGGCAAGTAAAGCACTTTGCAATGGCTTCCCTGAAATGTCATGCAAGGTGAGAATCCTCGGCTGTTGGGAGCTCAACTCCGAACTGGGTGACAAACGAGCCAGCGGGGTAGTCTGATGAGTTCGTGAAGTATTTGTAGTGGGCGGTGGTTGGCTGTTTTGGTTAGGAACACGGGTCACAAACGGAGCGTTCACAGCGTGGCGCGGTGAATGTCGGTGCTGCTGTTGGGCTGCCGTATTTTGATGTTTGTGGTGTGTGTAGGCAGCAACCGGTGGTGTTGTTGCCTTATACTTGCGCATGCCACCAGCCTCACGGTATCCCTTATAGTGATATACAATATCAATGTCAGACGGTGCAATTGAACTTGCGTTTTCCAAGTCGTAGTGCTCTGGGTACTCGGAGCCAAGATCCACAGAGCTTCCATGATCCAACGGATGTAAGGGGTTGGGTGGTGGTATGGAAAGCCGGTGCTCCTCTCGAATTGGGGGACTTTTACCAACCACTTCACGTTCGATTATATCCGGCCTCTGAGGGCGTTGCTGGGGTTGTGGATGATCAGCAGATGTTGGTAACTCACTGCGCTCTTTAAATTTCTTGGTGATAAGTTCTGGTCCTGTCAAATGATGGCCAGTCGGACGCAAGTGATCCGTGCCGCCAACAAGTGGTACCGGTGATTCATTTGGATGCAAATTGCGTGAAAGAACATGGTCTGCCGTTTGATTCTGGGACACTGGTGCAGGCGGGTGCTTGATTTTAAATCCAGGCACACCGCAGCTCAGGCTACCAATCTTTTCCTGCTTTCCACGAAAACGATAGATTATGTACGAGCCAAAAATGGCTACTACCAAGATAACGAAGAACACTATAACCAAAGTTATTCCTATACTCATGGGATCAGCGACTTGAGCAGCATCCACTCCGATATCAGCTCCACTGCAACCTAGTTCCACTTTACCGTACTGTTGTACCTTCTGGAAGATACTGCCTGATCCGTTTAAAGGTTGCAGCTCATTATTAATGGTGAAATTGGCTATGCAACCAACAAAAGGCTCCACGATTAACTTCTCGGTAGACGCTCCACCAACACTTAGCGTTGTCAGATAAGGGTCCAGAAAGTCGTGGACCCCCGCCATATCTAGTTCCTCACCCAACTGCTGTCCATCAATCAAGACTTGTAGTGTGCGACTCTGGCTGTGGAGGCTAACATTATGCCATTTACCATCGTGTAATCCCTCGGTTGTGGCCACTGTCATGTTGATGTGCAGATGCTGCTTTGAATAGTAGACAAGCTTTCCATTGACCAGAGATATGGAAGTGTACATATCATTGGTAGCAGCATACAAAATAAGGCCGTTGGACTTATAGGTTCGGAACAGAACACTCATCAGCTTGGCAGGCTCGTAGTAGGCACTTATATTGTATGTTGAATGACGACGAATTCGTCCAGGGCTCCAGGCGCTCATTCCATTGTAAAGATTGTCCAGTAGCTGCATGCGACGATATAGCTCTGAGATTTGGAATTCGAGATAACCGCCGTTTGTCAGGGTGACTGGTTCAAGGGAGTCAGCGCAGTCTGGTGACTGAAGGTGACCACCGCACTGGCATAGTGAAGTTGTCCAGCGATCAATGCACTGTGTGGCATAGTTACCACACCGCTCTGCCGCCAATGTCTGCTGGCAAGAGTGTCTGTTGCACCCGGGACGGACTCCTTGCTGATGCAAAGGGGAACTTAGATTAAGTGCTCTTCCATTGACTGAAACACTGTGCACGCAGCCAACAAGATCATCACTGTGGATTTGTCCTGGACGCTCTAGTACAGGGTCGGCTGATTCAAGGCCACCTATGAGCAAAGGTTGCTTGTTGAAGTTGAGAGTCCTGAAAACGATAAGAGGTAACAATTATTTTTAAAATGCAAAGTGTGTTAATTACTCACCCCACAGGTCCCACAACGTCGGCATAGCAACTAGCATCACCGGGAGTGCATTCCGCGCAAACATCCCCAGATTCCGTACACCTAGCGACACTCAGCGACATGACGCGACCATTGCGAGTAGCCGTTATTTTGTGCCAGCTTCCATCAGAAAGATTGACGCCAGCTGTGACGGTGCTTATCGCTGTGCGCGATCCACCGGATGAAAAGTAGGCCTGACCCTGAACCAGCTCAATTGCGAGGAAATCACTACGCCCTCCGTTCTGCAAGCCGAAGTTGTAAACTAAAAGCGCACTGGGCTTAGTCGTGGCAAACACAATAGATATATCGTTTGTAGTTGGATCCAATGATGGGAAGCTCATAAATGACAGGGGACTGAATCCATAGTTGAAGCGCTCGCAATGACGTCCATAACGGTCGGATGGACAGCTGCATTTGTAGCTCGGTTTCAGGCTGACACACAACCCACCATGTAGACAAGGATTAGGGCGACAAGAATCGGCTATACTTTCACACTGACTGCCCCTATAGCCAGGGCGGCAGAAACAGAAATAGGAAGCTCCATCTGGACTACGCTGGCAACTGCCTCCATTTCGGCAGGGTTTTGCCCAACAGACATCACTGCGTTCCCTCTGGCACTGCTTACCTTCGCGGTTCGATGGACACTCGCACTGGAAGTCATTACCCATGCGTCGGCACTGGGCCTGCCCCTGACATGGGCTTGGTATACATGGATCCTGTCGCCTGGCGCACTGCTCTCCTGTATATCCCTTGGCGCATTGACAGCTGTGTTCGTGAACGATGCGTGGCCCAGTGAGTACTAGTGTTGGACTGTCCACAATGTTCAAGTCCTTGGTGTCCGAAATTCGAATGTGGGCACTACAGACACCTCCGTTGGCACAAATATCCTGAGAACTGCAAGGTTCATAGCCAATGATCACTTCTGTGTGAAGTAACTCAGTGAGAGCAGACCGTTTTTCTCGTAGACGTTCTGCTACATGGAGAGGCTGCTGATAGCTCTGTGTGGGTGTGCGTACGACGACGAGGGCTTCTACGTCTAATGTGCTTGTCTGGTTGGATTCCACGTCGATTAGACTGTATATGAAAATCTCATCACTGGGTGCAAAGCGTGATTTAAGCAGCTCCAAAGTGGGGCTATAGTGTCGTTCTAGAAACTGAACTGCCGACATATTCCGGATCAATAGCGGAACAGTATTAGCAATTGTGGCACTGCTGTAGATATTAAAATCTACAGTCACCTTGGAACTGACATCTTCATGCTTGCCGTCATTTCCTATTATGGTGTACACATATGACATGGGTGTAGTTGAGGAAGTTGTATACAGGTCGCAGCCATTCCTTATTGCCAGCTGGCCACT
This sequence comes from Zaprionus africanus, assembly GCA_018151435.1. Lineage (NCBI taxonomy): Eukaryota > Metazoa > Arthropoda > Insecta > Diptera > Drosophilidae > Zaprionus > Zaprionus africanus. The sequence continues at coordinate 2,651,929 of JAECXB010002307.1, read as the reverse complement.
GCCTTGTAGTCGACAGCGGTAGTCTCCAATCATGTCGACGTCATTGGGATGTACGTCAGCAAGTTTGGTATTTGCCTCCAAATTCTCACTGAACAAACTGACAACCAAATGGACAGTGCGCGGCGTAGAAGGGTTGTCATTTTGATCGAGCACCTCAATCACTAGTTTATGCTGCATACGCTGTTTGGGAGTGCCGCTGTCCTCCACCTCAATGATGGCTTCCAGGGTTGGCGTTACTTCCCTGTCATAGCTAGCCGTTGACTTCACCCGGCCTGTATATTTGTCGACACTTAACCAGGACTTGTGTTTACCCCCTACTAGCTTGTAACTAAACGGAGGTCCATTTTCGGGAAGATCTGGATCTGTTGCCTGAAGCGTCATTATGCTCGAGCCAGGGGGCTGGTTTTCCAGAATATAACCTTGGAGACCTTCTGGACTAAATGTGGGCCCGTTGTCATTAATGTCATCTAAGTCGATGCGGACCGTAGCAGTTCCCGTCTGCGGAGGGAGACCCGTATCAATTGCACCAATAACTAAATTGTACCGTGGAATGTCCTCTCGATCCAACTGGGCAGCGGTGCTAATTTCGCCGCTTTCTGGATCGATCTTGAAGCTCTGCTTCAAATTGCCATTAATTATAGAGTAGCTAAATTGATTGTTTTGTAACCGAACATCCTTGTCCGTAGCCTTTACCGATGTTACTATTGTCCCAACAGGGACAGACTCTAAGATGGTTGACTTGTAGTAGCGCTGCAAAAAGTCGGGCGGATCATTTCCATCCTGTATGGAGATGATAACTTGCGCTTCATCTGTATCGTTTCCCCGTATACTACCATAGTTCTTGGCGATCACTGTAAGGACAGCACGGTTCTGTGTCTCGCGATCCAAACTGCGACTGACGTAAATTAAACCCGTATGAATATTAATACCGAATCCTTTGTCATTACTAGATCCCACCAGCAAATAATAGACCCGTCCATCTTCGCCGCTATCCTTATCTGTGGCCTGCACTGAGCCTACTGCCGTGCCTATAGCCGAAGTCTCAGAGACGTCAAAGTGAAAGGCTGTTTGCACAAACTGAGGATAAAACTCATTAACACCCAGAATATGTACATACAGCACAGCGTAGCTCTCCATAATTGAATCTGGATTTTTTGCTTTGATATGCAAAGTGTAAATGCGGCGCTCTTCATAGTCAAAGCTAGCAGCGGAAAGAATTGTTCCATTGCTTGCATTAATACTAAAAAGGTGGTGATCTGTTCCGGTGGCGAGGAATGAATAATGGACAATGGCATTTTTCGGGGAATCCTTATCGGTTGCATATGCCTGGAAGACCCGACTTCCCACTGGTTTGTTTTCAGCAATATATCCGTGGTACTCTGACTGATTGAAAACTGGGGGATTATCGTTGACGTCTGTCAGAATAATCGTTACCATAGCAACGGCCGAGAGTGGCTTGTATCCCAAGTCCGTAACGGTTATGTTCAAATGGTACCCCTGCAGTACATCGTAGTCTAGGGACTGCATTATAGTTATGCCACCTGTACGTTCATTGACGATAAAATCACGACGTTCATTGCCACCGGAAATGGTATATCGCAGCATACCATTGGGTCCCTCGTCCATATCCGTGGCAGAGACTGTAAGAATGGTCGAGCCAATTGGCTCACTTTCCGGTACAATCACCTGATAGCTGAGCGCGCTGAAGACGGGTGCATGACGGTTTTCATCCGTCACAACGACTGTAACGCGCGTCTGATCCGACTGCGGTGGCACACCACGATCGGTGGCCTTGACATTGAATTCAAACCGAGAATTTGCTGGTACATCGATGTGCTTCATCAACGATATCCAACCATCATGTTTGTTAATGGTAAAGTAGTCACTTGTGTTGCCAGGGGTCAGAGAGTAGTCAATCTCCGCATTGACGCCCACATCGTTATCATCTGTTGCATGAACTCTGACCACAAGCTGGCCTGGATGCGCGTGCTCTGGCAGTGGAGAGAGATATTCTTTGTGCTCGAATTTCGGTGGGTTATTATTGGCATCCACGATGTTGATGTTAACCAAGCACTCGGAGTAGAGAGGTGGCTTCCCATTATCTGTGGCCATGATCGTCAAGGAAAACATGTTCTCCGGAGAGCTTATAAGCTGAGAGTGCTTATACTGAATCTGAGTTTTGCTGAATATCTCTCCAGTTGCTGGGTCTACGCTAAATATTGGCGACGGCGACTGCAGCGAATACGAAATTACCGAATTAGGACCTTGTTTGTCTCGATCTGTTGCTATTATTTGACCTACAAACGCCCCGACGTTTTGTAGTTCCGGAAAATTGAAGCTGTAGTAACTGTGCTCAAACTCCGGCGCATTGTCGTTTTGATCCTGAATGGTGATTGTGATGGGAGTTTCTGCACGCCAAGCACCATCTGAAGCAACCACTTTGAGTATGTATTCATCCTGTTGCTCCCGATCAATTTGTCCAGCAACTGTAATATTTCCGCTCTCTGAGTCAATTTTAAATTTTTCGCCTGGATTTTCGCTGAATGTATACGTAGCATGGGCATTCTCGCCCAAGTCCAAGTCCGAAGATGTCACACTTATAACTAATGTTCCGATTTCGGTATTTTCAGTTACATTCAAAGAATATAAGCGCGTAAACTTCGGGGGATTGTCATTCTTGTCCAACAAATGAAGTAACACACTTGCCGTACCCGTCAGTTGCGGAACGCCCTGATCCACGGCCTGCACTACGATGGCATAATCGCTTATTTCTTCTCGGTCTAAACGCGTGGTTGTGAAAATTTCCCCAGAATCTGATATTTCAAATGTTCCCTCGTAATCATTTTGAAGACTGTAGCTGATTTCACCATTATCACCGGAGTCCTTGTCTCTTGCCTTAACTGTCACGATAAGCTGGGGCGGAGTTTCCTCCTCCATAATTTCTGCGTTGTATATGTGATTTTCCATAACGGGAGCATTATCATTGGCGTCGGTAACATTAATAGTCAGAAGGGTCACAGTTCGTAGACTTGGTTTATCCGAGTCGGCAGCTTCTACCCATAGCTTATATTGGGAAGCCAGCTCGTAGTCCAATCCCTCTGGTCCAACACTTAAAACTCCGCTGTTGGAATCAACTACTGCAGCATTGGCTCTATAGCCGCCAGCTATTTTGTATCGAATATTGGCCACAGAACCCTTTTTTGGGGACGAAGCTGCTAACTTTACAATAATTTTTCCAATTTGAACATCCTCCGGCATAGTGAATTGTGTAACAGGCATATAAGAAAACGCTGGGAAGAGCTCAGCAGGTCGAAGTTGAACCGTAAGCTCAGCTTCTGAACTCAGTGGCGGATCCCCAAGATCAGTGGCTTTTATTTTAATATTGTAGATAATATCCGTATGGGGATTGCTCTTTTGCGCCAAATCCATCTTTGCTCGTATAACACCTGACTCTGGGCTAATATCGAAGTAATCCACATCCTTCCCACTTATACTATAATGTACAAGAGCATTAATATCCTCATCTGCGTCCAGAGCTCTTGCACCGAAAACAAACTCGCCACCACGAATCTTGTCGGGAACGACAACGTTGAAGGTGCTCGATTCAAACATGGGGACGTTGTCATTGGTGTCTCCCACAATTATTGTTAGATTAACAGAGGTGGCGCGAGGTTCAATAACTGAACTGTCCTGAGCCATAAGTGTTAGCTTATAAATGCTTATGCTTTCGCGGTCTAGGACTGCAGCTGTTGTTATTTTGCCAGAATCGGTGTCAATGTGAAAATGGGACATGTGCTCGCCCAGTAAATTAAATCGAAGTCTTGCGTTTAATCCAGTATCCTTGTCGGTGGCAACGGCTTGAAGTACTTGAGATCCTGCAGGAAGATTCTCATTTATAGTAGCCTTATAATATTGAAATTCAAAAACAGGCCCATTATCGTTGAGATCCTGTACCTCAACGTGAACGATTCCTGTGTTCGAAAGCGGTGGGGAACCCGTATCCATTGCTACGAGGGTTAAAATATATTCGCTCTGCACCTCCCGGTCCAGCGCCCTTAGTAATACTATCTCTCCTGTGGACGCGTTGATTCGAAACAAATCCGCGTTACCTTCTTTAAGAAAGTATCTAACTTGTGAGTTTAGAGGCGGTGTGTCGGCATCATAAGCCTTAACAGTGAGCAAATAGCCATCGTTGGGAGGAAGTGTGTTCTCCATAACACGGGCAATGTAAGGCGAATCAAGGAATGTGGGGCGGTTGTCATTAATATCTATTATGTTAATAATTAGTTCAGCAGTGTCACTTGCACTCTCCTCTGAAGAACAATCCTCCGCACGTACAGTCAAGGTATAGCGGAACTTACGTTCGTAGTTTAGGTTCTTGGCCACTCGCACAACGCCCGTATCTTCACTAATACTAAAATCTCGATTCTGATCGCCCGATTCAATAGAGTAACGTACACGGCCATTGTCGCCCTCGTCCATGTCAGTGGCAGACACCTGGAGCACCATTGCACCTATACTAGCGTTTTCTGCGACGGATGCAGAATACTGCTTAGGATCGAATATTGGGACGTTATCGTTCTCATCTAGTATTCTTATCATCAACCGAGTTTGCGTGAAAAGCGGTGATTCTCCACGATCCCGAGCTGTTATATTCAACACATAGCTTGATTGCAATTCTCGATCTAAAGCACCGGCCACGCGCAAAATACCGTCGTTAGGATTTAAGGTGAAGGGCGAAGACTCATCCAATCCATCATCGCCGCGGGAATCGTCGAGATAATAATCAATGTAGCCATTGCGTCCCTCATCATTATCGATGGCTTTCACTGTGAAAACGACCGTATTCACGGCCACATTCTCCATGACCGAAGTCTCGTTTGCAGAAACAAACACAGGCGCTTCGTCGTTGACGTCTTTAATGACGATTGTTACCTGTGTGGCGGAAAAAAGAAAGTGAAAAACATGGAATAGGAACAATTTGCGGTCTTGATTATATTCGTGATATTTTTCAAGTAGATTTCTTACTGATCCAATAAAACCGGTTTAATTCAAATGAAACAAGTCCACATTTAATTAGGGCTTTTTAGAACACACATTTTTCTGAATGCCAACATGCCTCACTCATCACTGTTTCAGTTTTATGGATAGATATCGGAGTGCCTTTCATTGTAAGCTTACCTGCACCGTCGATGACAGTCGTTCCTGTTTTTGCTGAGACAAGAACTGATTTTGCTGCTGTGTTCTATAATAAAGACGGGGCGAACGATACTTTAATTTCATCTGCGTTTCTTTAATGTCATTAAAATGGCCAACTTCATCAGCGCAATCCCGAGCAGTGACCGTTAACACATATGAACTGTGCTGTTCGCGGTCGAGATTGCGACGAGTAGATATAGTTCCATTGCTGTCTATTTCAAAGTCATTGTCCACATCCCCGCCAGTAATACTGAACTCAATCAGACCATTGTTTCCTGAAAAGAAGGTTATTTAATACAATAAAGCTTCTCGCACTATCGTGCCAAGGATAATATTGCAATGCATGCTTTGGAAGTAATGAAAAGCTTACCTGAATCTATATCTTTGGCTGATACGGTTACAACGTTTTCACCTATTGGCACGTTTTCGAATACTTCACTGGAATAACTCATGGGGTCGAATAATGGCGCATTATCGTTAAGATCGAGAACATTACAATATACAGTGATTGTGGTTGATAAGCTTGGCTGTCCATTATCTTGGGCTTGCACATATAAAATGTAATGCTGCATCTGTAGAAATCATAACATTGTATCTAAATTCGAAATATATTTATATCATATTATCGTACCTCCTCATAATCAAGTTTTGCCGTTAAAGTAAGTGCACCTGTTTGAGGGTTAAGGCTGAATACATCGTTTGCCCAGTTAGAAACGACTGCATATGACACCTGCGAGTTCTGACCTAAATCGGCATCTTTGGCCACAATTTCGCCCACTTGATAACCACGTGGTGCATTCTCTGGAATATCAAAGGAATAAACTGTCTCCTCAAATACTGGCGGATTATCGTTGGTATCCTCCACCTTGAAGTATAAAATTTTATGAATTATTATTTTTTGCATTGAAATTAAATTTGTTTTTAAGTTTTCTTACCATAATTATAACAGTCGTCTCTGTGTACTGAACTCCATCACTCACACGAATGCGGATATCATATTTGCTCTTTGTTTCTCGGTCCAAAGTATCATTTAACTGGAGCTTTCCACTTGTGGTTTCCAGCATAAACTTGGAATCATGTCCATCTATTAGTGAGAATATCATACTGCCCATGGTGTCGGGATCAGGATCGGTAGCGCGCACAGTTGCAATTGTGTGTCCAATTTCCACATCCTCGCTTACTGTATAAATCAACGGGGTATCGAGGAACTTTGGAGGGCTGTCATTTTTATCCAGAATAGTTACTTTAACCTAAGCGACAGAAAAATATTTAGAATTTATCTATTGGAATAAAACAGTTAGGGGGCCCTTGCTTGAGTCGACGCGAATTAAAATAATCTTTTTTTCAATTGTCGAAGAGTAAAGGGTCATCACTCAAACAATTGTGATAGAAGGAACTTATTTGCAAAAGCATATGATCGGGCGGACAGGTGATTGGCTAAACACTTTAATTTTGTACTAAGATCATGTTCTTGACCGTGATATCTAATACCTATGTCATTTCTCTAGTGAAATGTTTATAGGGACATTGAGCATACAGGCACTCCAATCCAGAAACACCATGGTGCAAAATAAACTGTGCGCTACTTAATATTCTCAATTTTTGAAATTTTTAAAATAGAAATATTTGAATATTTCGTTGAAAACATTTTGATCCACGTAAATTACTCAATTCAGGGTAGTCATTGCTATCAGACTCCGTCTGATTGCAGCGATGGCAGCCGTCGACATGCCGTTAATATACTTTTAAAATTAACGCACATCCCGAAAGGAAAACATGGCAATCGTTTTAAATCAAAGAAACAATAAAATTGATTGAAATACTTTTGGCACGCAAGCTGCAGTCCCAGCAGACTTATACGAGCACATGTGCTTGTGTGTGTGGACACATGTACAAGCAGAAGACAGAAGTAGAAGCTGTGTGGAAAGAGAACTGGAACTACGCGTATACACATTTGCATGCGTGCATTGCTGGCATACCTACGCATTCGGGGGTCGGGAGAAGCGGGGTGTGCCAGTCTGGCAACTCCAATGGTTGCTCGCCAACAGGAAGGCAGGCGGCATGGAAGCTACTCAACATGTGAGGGGCATAACAAGACGTCGGCTAAAGGGCCGTAGCAAGCCCAAAGATGTTTACTGTTGTGAGTTCTTTTATTTTTATTCGCTGTCTGAAAACAGGTCGAAGATGTTGCAGTTGTGTGGCAACAGGCAGGCGACTGGTTATCGGGAACTGTAGACTGTGGCATGCCCTTCAAAGAATCGGTGCCCAGATGCGGCTCAGACGGAGAATAAGGTCGTTATACCTATCGGGTGGCAAGGTAGGGTATTGGGCATAATTAAAGGCAACTGCCAATGGAACAACTTATATATTATAATTTTATCCCTGCGGCCTATTTATGCAGCTTCTCGATGCGAAGGTTCGTGTACGTGTACACAGGTACAGGCATGACTGGCTGCAATATTCTTATAGAAATCATTCAGAAGAAAGCATGGTAAAGCATGGCGTTCGAGTTGCACGTTGATTTGCATTTCAAGCTCCTCGTCTGGCTCGCCGCTTCGTATAATCAACATTTCATATCTGCAGTAGACATTAAAAGCGCATTAGTGCGGCCTCAACTCAAACTGATAAGCTCTTAAAATACAGACCCAATAACGTCTGACTCAAGAGGAACAATGAACAAAAGTAGGTTGTCGCCTCATAAAATCTCTAAAAGAGTCGTGCATCATGTGCGAGTGGTGTGTGTAACTCACCTTTGTGTGCGCAGTCCGCGGCTTTCCACTCAGGGCGACTGCATGGACGACTACCTCGTAGGTTGGAGGACCAGCTTCTCGATCCAGTTCCACTGCGGTCGATAGTATTCCCAACTTTGCATCGATGTCGAATAGGCGATCAACCTGCACAAGCATCTCCTTGTCACCCGGGGATAGTGGACTGGACGTAGTGACATTGGTCACAAAGTACTCGATTTCAACCCCCGCAAGATGTGCGTTTACCGTTAGGATACTCGTACCAATTGGCTCGTTTTCGTATACCGACCCGAACAGTTCGTTGTGCTTCTCAAAAACAGGTACATCGCTTCCACCTCCAGGTGGTCCAGGCGTTATAATCGTTATGTACGTCTCAGTACTCTTCCGTTCACCGCTTGCTTCGTCCGTTGCCTTCAAAGTCAATTGGTAGCGCACATCGAGCTGGTTCCTAGATCTACCCTGAACCTGAAAGTCCCGACCAAGCGTGATTATTCCAGTGTTTCTTTGCAACTGGAAAAGCTCATGCTGGCCTCCCACTATTTCGTAAGTGACCAGACCATTGCTCGAGGAGTCTGCGTCGCGTGCCAGTACCTGCATAACCTGCCCTCCACTCCTGCCAGCCGGTATCGAGCTGTTGACTAGCACCGGCAAGAGAGCTGCGTTCATTGAAACAAAGATTGGGGCATTGTCGTTAATATCTTCCACAATGACCGTCACCAATTTCTCTGTGGAAAGTCGCCGCTCCGAGGGTTGTGCCTGATCTGTGGCCACGACTGTCAGTCGAAAATTATCTATGGACTCGCGGTCGATCTCACGTAAAGTATAAATGACACCTGTCTGAGTGTTGATGCCAAAGTGTCGTCCACCCGTTATTTCCGGCTCCTGCCTGCTGATGACGTAAGTGACTTTGCCATTCAGCCCAGAATCGGGATCATCCGCAGTAACTGTCACTATTGGTGTCTTAATGGGAATACCTTCTTTGATCTGCCGTACAATGGCGGTGTTTGGGAAAATAGGAGGATTGTCATTGTCATCCACAACGATAACGTTGTAGAGTACTGTTGTAGAGAGAGGAGGGGTACCACAGTCCGATGCAGTTATGTTGAGGATGTAGTTGGTGATATCCTCGTAGTCCAATGGCTTATGCAGGAACAAACTACCGCTACTGCTATCTATGTGAAAGGTGTCCCGTCGGTTGCCCGCTGTGATGCTAAAGACAACCTGACTATTGACGCCCTGATCTGCATCACTGGCCCGAAACCGCATTAGCTCCGTTCCGATGGGACTTGTCTCCAGCACCGAGATTTCACTGCTTGATTGCGTAAACTCTGGTGCATTATCATTATCGTCTAAAACTATGACAGTGATATTAGCACTGGAGCTAAGGGGTTGCTTAGGAGCCGCGTCCCGAGCAATAACTGTCAGATGATGAATCTCCTGCGATTCGCGGTCCAATCTGCGCGCCAGTGTAAGCTGTCCTGTGGCACTATCCAAATAAAAATGATTCCCTTCGTTCCCCGATGACAATGTGTAGTATACATCTCCGTTCAAACCCTCATCTGCGTCCTGAGTGAATACGTGCATGATATGTGTACCCTCAGGTGCTTCCTCGGAAATGGTCACCTGGTAGGGTGCTCGCAAAAACTCTGGAGCGTTATCATTCACATCCGTTACAATTACTTTCACCTTGACTTTGTCATGGAGCGGAGGAGTTCCATTATCCGATACTACGGCCTCCATTAAAAGATAATTAGAGCCTCCACTACTGATGTTCCTTCCCTCGTCGCCGCTCAAATCCGAGCTTCGGTAGTTTCGTACTAGAGCTTCTCGGTCAAACGGACGTAAGGTTTTTATGAAACCATTGTGCTTATCTATTTTGAAGTCCTGGGAAAACGATAGAACACTAAAACTCAGCTCCGCATTTCTGCCAATGTCCCGATCCACGGCTGTCAACTTGCCCACAAATGTGTCTGCTGGAGAATTTTCCGGTATGTGAAAAGTAAAAGTATTGTTTGTAAACTGCGGGGCATTGTCGTTTTCGTCTATTACATGAATAACCACTGGCACCACCGAGGATCGAGATGGCACTCCAGAATCGCTACAAGAAACAGTAAGGGCATAATAGTCACGTTCTTCGCGGTCCAAAGGAGCGCGGACAAATAGGTAGCCATCGGGAAAGACTCCAAACATACGATCGGAGTTACCTTCTATGATTTCATAGGATATGCGTCCATTATCTCCCAAATCGTTATCTGAGGCAGCAAGTGCAAAAAAGCGCGTGTTCACCTTGGTCGTCTCCAGAAGAGATGTTTCGTATGAGGTGTGGTCAAAGACAGGAGTGTGATCATTCACATCAACTATATGAACAGGTAGACTAAAGCGGCTGCTCAAAGCTGGATTTCCTGCATCCGTGGCCATAATCTCTACATATAGAATTGTCCCAGGCTCTGCACGCACTGGTTTTTGCAGGTAAAGCACCCCAGTTGCGGAGTTAATGCGGAATTGTTGTTCAGGATTATAGGTGAAATTGTAACTGATGCGGCTATTGACACCGGCGTCGCGATCACGGGCTCGTGACAAGTAAATTTCCTGACCCACAGCCGTGTTCTCTGGCAACCAAACAGAAGCCTCCGTATCATGCTCTTGTATAAAATTAGGAGCATTATCATTCACGTCAAGAACTGAAATGTGTACATTGCATTTTCCGTACGCAAAGCCAGTCCGGGAACCGGATCCACCAACGCTACGTGCCAATACGGTGAGCTGGTATTGCGCCTGCATCTCTCGATCAAGGAGGCGTGTCGTGGTTATGCGACCACTGCGTTGATCGATTGAGAAATTCTCACCTCTATCCCCATGGATGATCACATAGTCAATGACTGCATTTGCATAAGATGGTAACCGTTTCATCTGGACACGACCAACCTCACGGCCAACCTTGGCCTCTTTCAGATCTGAATCTTCGATAATTTGAAAATCATAGCCATTGTGACTATCGCAATCAAATAAATCCGTCTTTGAATCCAACACAATTTCCACAATGGCGTCCTGGGCGCTTCGACGATCTCCCTGGTCTCGGGCAGATATGCGAAGCTTGTAGTAGGGTTTTTTTAGTCGGTTGTGCTGCATGAGTATGACAGCGCCAGAGCTTGGGTCAACGGTGAAAACGTCTTCGCCACCAGATTCTAGGTTGAAGGTAATTAAGGCATTATCGCCTTCGTCGCGATCAGTCGCTGTTACATTCAGCAAGGAGCGTAGCTCAGCCCGCTCTTCAGGTTCAGCGTCTTTCAGCGTATAGATGTAGTGCTTGGGATAGAACTCGGGACTATTATCGTTGATATCTGCGATGCTGAGGTGAACAGTAGCAGTCGCCGATTGTGGAGCCGGTGCGCCCTGATCGCGTGCGATCACAAAAATTTCATAATTCGCCATTGTCTCACGATCGAGCGTTTGGCGCGTCATTAATTGGCCCGTTATGGAGTCTATCGCAAATTGTTGTGGGTACTGCCGTTCCACACTGGGCGCCAGTGTGTATGTGACCGAGCCGTTCGTGCCCTGGTCATTGTCTGTGGCAGATAACAAGACGACCAAAGATTGCGGGGGTGCGTCTTCGCTTAGGATTATGTTTAGCTCCTGCTGGCTGAACTGTGGAGCCTCGTCGTTCTCGTCGAGTATGGTGACTTTTAGCTGGGTATATGCGAACTTGGGATTGGGCCCACCATCCCTAGCAGATATGCTCAGTTCCAAGCTACCCTGGACTTCCCGATCTAATGGACCGGCTGTCACAATCAATCCCGTAGCGGTGTCTATATTGAACCACTTGAGCTCGTTTCCCGAGAGGATTTCATAGTAAACTTGTGCATTGACCCCTGTATCCTCATCCGTGGCTGCAATTGAAGCAACAAAAGTGCCTTTGGGCGCGAGCTCGGTAAGTACGGCAGTGTATTCAGACTTCTCAAACACTGGCTCGTGATCGTTGACATCATTGACGTCTATTATAAGGTATGATATTGCAGTACGCTCGGGCGTGCCTCTATCTGTGGCTACAACCGTCAGATTGTACTTGCTAATCTCCTCTCGATCAAGTACTCCATTTACGCGGACAATATGAAAGGAAGGTGTCTTCTCGAGCCGAAAATGATGAAGTTCGTTGCCCGCTACAATGCGAGTGGTTGTCATTCCGTTGAGGCCATCGTCCGAGTCAATTACCGATACGGCAGCCACTACAGTTCCATTGCTCGCGTTTTCATCCACAGTAGCCACACTCCCTGTAGGTGGAAAGTACTGGAAGCGAATAATAGGATCGTGATCGTTTGTATCCAACAAATTAACAGTCACATAGGTGCGACCATCTTGACGTGGAGACCCATGATCGCGAGCAAACACTGTGAACACGCAGCTCTTTTGCTTATGAACTTTTCCCAAGGCCTCTCGCGTTAGCTCATTTGTTTGTTGTGGACAATTTAATCGCTCCGTTGTGGAAATAAAACCCGTCTCGGGATCGACTGTGAACTGATGCTCGGTTTCAGCGAGGTAGTAAGTAAGCTTGCTATTGTCGCCTAAATCGTTATCGGACGCCATAACTTGTAGTATAGGCGTGCCGGGTATGACGGTCTCGTTTAAAGTTACGCTGTAGTCACTGTGATCGAAAATCGGTGGATTGTCATTTACGTCGAGTATTGTAACATTGACTTGGAGGAAGCCCTGACGCGGAGGTGATCCCCCATCACTGGCCGATATATTCAATTGATAACTACCACGTGATTCACGATCCAAATTCCCTGTGGTCTCCAGGTGTAGATAGGACGTGTCTCCGCTAGGATTCGTGGTAGTTACTAAACGAAATTTATTATCCACATTCCCATCCACAATCTCGTAGTTATCGGTAATCCCATTCTCGCCGATATCCGCATCTGTGGCAGCATCCAGCAACAGACGTGTGCCCGCTACGGCACTTTCGGAAAATGAAACTGAAATACTCGGTTCCGGAAATTCCGGCGAATTGTCGTTGATGTCAAGCACTTTTATGCGCACTTCAATGGGATACGTTGGCTGTGATGAGAGCACCACCAGGTCGTAATGGCTGCGCGCACCCTCACGGTCGAGCACGACATTAGTCTTTACTTCGCCTGTTACCTGGTCTAAGGTAAACTCACGCGGAGGCTCGTTGAAGCGATAAGTGAACTTGGGCTTCGTTGGTATGAAACCCACGAGTGTGCCCCTAGGCTGACCCTCAAAGACCTCGAAATCGGCACTCGTGTCGACTGCTCGCGACTGCATTTCTCCCGCCGGAGAGGAGCTCCGTCGCCGGGGAAAAGCAGCATACTGCTCATAGGTGGTTGCATAGCTGCGTCCACGAGGAGATGGCAATTGGTCTAAAGTGTGGCACAACACAAGTTCAGTCAGCAGCACAATAAGGTGCAAGAGTATCCCCCGTCGCTTTGCTCGGATCAAGAGAAGCGAGTGCATCTTCTCTAGCAACCTACAAGGCGTTTCTTGGACTCGCTGGCTTTTGTTTTTTTAGTTTTGTGTTTAATTTGTAATATGCTTTTGTTTTAAATTTTGAACTGGTTGGATTTTTGTGTGTAACTTAAAACACGTCATTTTAATACATCAGTGATGGACCATCTGAAACAAGAAAGAAAGCATTTAATTAGTCCTCCGACATCAGTTGATAAAAATATTTACTGTCGAATATTATGTCTTATTAGAACTTAGTGTTTAACTATCCAGTTTGTTTGAGTTGATCCTTCTTTGCTTGTTAATAATAGATTACAAACAGCCTAATATTTCATAATTCCATTAATTAATCGCTTTAGATTATTTGTTGGCAGTTTCAATTAACAGTTTACGTGCCCTCACAATTACAGACCACATCAACACTTTCATACTTCGTCGAGCGTGAAGTAGTCTTACCAGACCATATGCCAAGAGTGTTTTGGTCTTTTTATGTTTTCAAAGTATTTTAAGAATACATTAAGATTAAACTGCTAAATGAAATGTCTTATTGAAATTACAATGCCAAAAAATAAATTAGTTGAATAAATCCCTCTTACTTATATGAGTGAATTGATTGAAAGCTGTCGCATCTTTGTTGCTCTTAGTTAAATCAAATGAATGTTGAAACAAACGAGATTCTTAACAAAAATCAAGTTAATAAAGGGGTACAGGGTAAAATAGCCGTTAATACCATGCGTGTCAGTCTTGGACTAAATTAATGACTTTGAGTCTATAAAATTTCAAACACCACGAGAAGACGTTGAACAAAGATTCATCAGAAAGACGCTTATGTATGTACGAAGCAGAAGCACACCCAAAACTCTGGATTTAAACAATCGTTATTCGCCGCACAACTAATACTCTATACAACTTAACTGTTCCAAAATTACTAAATATTTTCTTCATTCTGATATTATGTTGTTATGTATTGCATTGCATTATGCATTGATAATACCAAAATAAAGCTATAGGGTTACCGCATGTGCCAACGTCTTTTTCAACATATGGGAGCTTGAGTAACTCAGGGTATCCCAATGCCTAATATATTCGAACATGGTATTTCGAAGCTTTAGAAATGCGGGAAGCGTTATACCTTTAACGCGACAATGAGACACCTATACACACATTTGAATATATCATATACTACAGACATAGTTATATAAATAATGGATGTGGATACACAAATACAAGCATACGTTTATGTTAAGTCGAGTTCATCGTAAATTTGTTAGCCCAGATTTGTTGGAGCTGTCTAAAGCTTTTCATGCCGAGCCCGTTCATTAATCTTTAAAATCTACCTGTTCTTAAGGTATTGTTAGTTGTTGTTTCTATGCCCGTCATTGGTTTCTTTTCTTTTTTTGTGTCTGTCCGAAATTTACGTATGTGTGGCATTCTACAAATGTATTTGTATACATAAGGTATATAATTTCGTTTAGTTTTCCTGCCAGTGTCATGTTTACTGAATGCCTTTAGCATGAGTATAAGGAGTATAGAGAGGACCTAAAGAATATAAGAATGCACAAATGTTTCACCATGAGGTTTCAAAATATGTTAAACTTATTCGTTATAGTTTACCGGCTATAAAGATCGCAAATGATGGTTTGGGAACTATTTTTAAAAGCTCATAAATTCCATATCGAGACTTTTGACTACATTTCAAATGCAAATCTCAAAACAAAGCTAAAGCAGAAACATAAGTTTGCCGAACTCAGCTTACGCGAATGTTGTGGGCCATAAAACAAAGAGAGTTTGACTAGCAGGGAATAGTAATATAGGCCTACGAATATACATAGAAAATAATACGAAGCCGCTAGAAGGCGCCTACAAGTTTGAGCTCATAAGCCCATATACATACAGACGATAATGTTATATATGATCTTTATTATTATGACTTATTTTTTTATTTCGGCATTTCACTTTATTGCTACCACACCACTACCAACGAACGTGGCTAAGAGAAAACGTGTTTTTCATATTTCCATAGGAATTTACATGTCGCCTTTCAGAAATGCGCTCTCTGATAGGCGATAGATGAGGGGCCGCGATTATTTATCTAAGAAGAAAAACCTTTTCAGCTTTTGAGTTTTCATTTCCTATAGCATCTGCAACAATACAATTTAAGCCATTACGTGACAGTCAAAACCGCTGGGCGACTCAAACCCAAACTCAAGCTGAAGCTCAAGCTTGTGCACAGCTCAGGTCAGGTTCGTTCCGTCCACTCCGCTTACAGCTCCAGCCTCCGACAACAAAAGACGCCAACGATTACAAAAACAACTGCCTACGTTACCGTTGCCTTATAATAATTCAACAATTAATCTTGTTTGAGTTTCGGAGTACGCTTTGCCTTCTTAGCGATATTTCTCTTAGTTGGCTATTTACCCCAAGCTGGTTTACCATACACACTCACTTTTGTGTATATACAACGTTTGCTAGATTGACTTGTAATGTTTTACTTTTACCACCATTAGAGAAAGAGAGCGGATGAAAGAGAGAGAGAGAGAGAGAGCAGGATTGGAAAGATGGAGAGAAGAAATTCCTTAAATAAACACTTGCTAACTGAATTGTTCCTTTACAAATAAAGAACCAAAATGAGAGAGAATTTCTAAAGTTGGACAGTGTAAGGCTTTCATTGAGCTAAAAATTCCAATTGTGTTTCGTGGTTAACTCTTCATTATCTACTATATATGGGAAATAAATTAATATTATATCTTGTCCTGCCCATTATGAGTACCCACCATTTTTATTCACATTTTCAGATAGGTGCTGATGGTGTTGGTCGAGCTGGTATATACATATGCGATTGTATATGGTATAGTATAAATACGACACGCGCACACACAAAAAAACAAATGCAACAACATTGTCAGAGGCCACAGACGCAGCATATTTTCCTTTAGCAAAACGTGTTTTGCTTCATTTCTGCTCTTTTTAGCTGCTGCAGTGCGGGTTGCAACGTTGTTGGAATTTTTCACTTATAGAAATACAACGACAGAGGAGAGACACCAGCACACACACACCAATACACACACGCGCATATACACACACGAATAGGGAGCGGGGCAAGATGGCGAGATGTCCATACGCACTGGTGGCCGCACTAAATTTACCAACTGCGATGGATCAGATTTACAATTTGTGTATACAAATGCATGGATCTATGTCTATATAAATGTAAGGCATTGGTTAAATATATAGCGCGTGTACAGATTTTCAACACACGCACACACTCAATGCCGCCTGGGTATGGGTAACGGTTTTTGTGTGATTGATCGAACGAAATCTGAGCATCCGAATCCGAGTTCGAGTCCGACCGAATCCGACGTACCTTCACTTTTGTCAGACGTTTCACGCGCAACACGTTTGGTACCAACAGCAACTCGCTCTGCGGTCGCGGCGTAACTGACACTGGCGAGAGCTGCGCGTAGAACTTGCAGCAAAATTATGATCACAGTGTGGCAGCCAGGCTACCTAAAGCCGCTTGACAGGTTTATGCCAACCAATAGAGAAGCAAAAACAGAAATGGAGAAATACAAATATAAGGAGAGACACAGAGAGAGAGACAACGAGAGAGAGAGAGCGTGTGATCGAAAGAGAGAGACCAACTCTTACTCTCCCGTCATAAACCTACCAAATGTGGTAGCTTGTTTTGTTGTTGTTGCGCCGCCTGCGCGCCCCTAGCTGTGTCTTCTACCTGTTGCAAGCCAAGTCGTCTCAGTGTTGCCGTCGCCCGCAACATATTTTTCACTTGTTGCAGTTTCGTTTTTCATTTTCTTGTTCGGAAACAGCTCCAGCTCTCTTTCTTTTCTTCATCTCTCTACGGACATAGCTTCGCCTTTGATCGTGTGTTCATGTGTGTGTATCTGAGTGTGCGAGCATGTGTGTGTGTGCGCTTCCACTGCTCTCAGACGATAGAGCCCGCATTTGTGTTAAAGCCTGCCCGACAAGATTCTATAGCCACCGGCGGTACGAGCACAACAACATCGGCACTACCAGCAACAACAACAAGGAGAATAATATAAATTGATCGCTGCTGCTCCCATGCCCGTTCTCATCGCTGTCGTGCTCACTCGGTTTCATTCGATTCGTTCTGCCAGGCGTGACTCAGTGTCTCCTGGATCTCGGGCCTCTGCTGGTAAAAACAAGAAATTCTTTTGCCTTCGCGTAGCTCCAGTTCTCCGATTGCTCTCTCTCCCTCTCACGCTATCGCTGTCTCTCTCTGGCGCTGACTTCCCTCTCTCTCACCGGCGCTCTCTTCCAGAGTTTTGGTCTCTTATTGGTAATTTTTTGTTTAGTTTGCCACTTCTTCTGTTGCTTCCTTGGATCAGCGCTGTTTTCGGTCTTCGGCAGCGCGGCTGTCTTTTCGTTTAGCATAGAAACTGGTTTCAAATTAAAATTATCACTGGTCATTTTTCTTATGGTTAGTTGTCGTTTACTTTACCGCTGTTGTTCTTCTTGCTCTTCTTTTTGTTGTTGTTGTGGATGCCTCTTTTTTAATTTTTGGTGTTTCGACCTGCGTTTACTTCGCTCTATTGGTATTGGTGTGAACTAATGCCGTAGTATGCGCACTGAGTGCGTTTCGTCTGTGTCTCCCATGTTGTGTTACCGTAGGGTTACTTATCGTCATCATCATCATCGTTTACGTCTGAGCAAATTCCTAGAATGCTTACCTGTCCTTAAGTATGCACACATACATAAAAATACACACATACATGAAAATACACACATACATTGCATACACAGGCATGAGTGTATACCCACTTGATTATATACTTACTCTATTTGCGTATTTTGTGGGTCAGTTTTCCCTGCAAGCTGAGCTGGGAGTGCAGGCAGCAGAATCGTATAGGTATGCGACAGCCGAGTTCGTTGCCTACGTCTTTTGTTTTCCTTCTCGCATTATGCGAATTGTAGCCAATGCTTCAGCCAAAAAGCAACTGCCTCGTAAAACTGTCACTTAAAATAGTAAAAAGCGCATAACAAGAATTTCGTCCGATTTTATTTGTTTATGAACTGAACGGGCAAAGCCAAAATTCCTCAGTCCCAGCCTCAGCCTCTGTCTCAGCATGGAAGTCTGACTGCCCGGCGGCCAGCATGCGGCCCGGTCTAGTCGCATTCTTATCTTTTGAGAAATATTACAATAACACGCAAAGTCCACACTGCTGCTGCTGCTGTCGATGCTGGGTGTGCTAGACTACTTAATACCCTAAAAATTTAACCTGATTCTTGAGTTAATTCACATATTATTATTCAGCTCTTACACATACAATAAATGGTTTCTGAAATGCTAAATTAAAAGATATAGATTTATGATGTATTTACAAAAGGAATATTAGAACTTACTTTAAGTAAGAGTTTATTTGGGTTTAAAAACAGTAATGCAGACACCCTTCGCCTCAGTTACAGGATATATAAAAAAACCAATAAAAATAACTGCAGCCTGCAGTCGAGGCCAACATCTACGAATTGTAGTTACACTGTTGTTGTTGATGCTGTTGTTGTTGCTGTGGCTGCAGCTCTGGTTGCAGAATTCGCGCTTTCTGTTAATGCTTTAATCGCAACTGCTAAGTATGTGGGCGCTACCTGGCCGAGGTGTGATTTTATACTCAGCTGTGGGAGCATGCTCGCTTGTGACGTCGCTCGTAAGGAACCCAACTTTGTTAGTTTATTCAAGCATTGTTAAATGTACTGCAGTATATGAATAAATTAATCAGTAATAATAAGTTTAGTATGCGAAGCTATTTCAATGAATTTTCTCTAGCTACATCGATCGTTGAAACAAATGCGCTAGAAGTTCTGCTTCGTTCAGATTCATTTTATACTTTTCGACAATGTCCTGCACTTTTAGTCGACGACGCACATGTGGGGGCTGGTAGCTGAAAAGAGGCGAAAAGAACATTATTGGAACCGTTAAGGAGTCACAATATGATCTTCTTCTTACTTGTCGTTGTCCAAACGTCTTCGTTTTGAGATGTTCAGCGCCGTTTGACGCACCAAGTTACCCACAACGCGGCGACTGAGTATCATGCCATCGACCAAAGGCGTGGCAAAGCTCATACGCCCTGTGGGACCCAACAGTTTCACGCGCAGCAAACCAGACTGCAGGGAATGTACAAAAATTACATGACAGTCCAATGCCCTCGGCAACTGAGTCGATTGCAACTCTTCTCCAGTTCGTGTGTAAGCCAGAAGATCTTCAAGAGGAAAGTTTAAATAATCTTCGAAACTTTCCAGCCATACTAGGAATATCTTTGCTGAAGCTTGAGCAAGCAGTGCGGGCTTGGTTATATTCCCCTTTCGTCGTGTGGGAGGAACTGGTTCCTTTCCTCTATTTCCCGTATCCAGCTCCAAGCTAAGATTCCGTGGCTTTGACTTCACTGGCCCAGTCTCATCTCCGCGACTCCAGACATTGCTTGCAGTGCTTTGGTCACTGCAGTTACTAGACAAACTACAGTTGTCTACATCGCTATTGTATCGTAAGTTCCAGGCATTGGGTACAACAAAAGCAATCTCCGATGAGACGTCCGCCCAGTACAGCACACGCTGCGACCCATTGTAATTTAGTTCAGCAGAAGCATTTGTAATCTGCTCCGCAGCGCCCTTTAATGACCAGGAGTTGTGCACAAAACCCGTCCATCCAGAGTGCTCTGCCACCTGCACAGGCCATCCAAGAGTCTGTAGCATATTGGCAAAGTGTGAATCGTACACCTGATCCTCAGCCATGTTGCCAATGATCTCTTGGGCACTCGTTTGACCAGCCTGCAATGGAAACTCGAGGCAATTAGAATGAAGTTATAGACAATGTAAACTCAGACCTACCTTCACATAGAATACGTAAACAGTGTCATGTGTGCGGGCGCTTATCTTGTCTAGTTTTTCCAGGTCCGATGCAAATGCATTGGACTTCGTGTCAAGAACAATTAGCGGTCTTTGAGGCGGGGTTCCCAAAGACTCTGCGGGATTATGAGGATCGCGTATTTCGAAGCTCAGGAATCCGAAATGCGAAAGAAACAGACGCGCTGCATGAAACTCTTGGCAGACCGGAGGCGGAACACACTCCTGTGCATGGGACAGGCTATCTACACTGTTGTCTGACTCCGCCCACGCAAGTTTCTCGTGTATGTTTTGATTCTCAATCATCGCCTCCAACTCACTGATAATACTGGGTCCATACTGCTCGCGAATCTGATCAATAGTCGGTATGGAGTAATCGGCCACGCAGGGCTGCACCTTGTCAACTCCCTCGGGAAAGTTCTTTTGCTCGCATTCCGGACGCTGTGTAATATCGTTCATGGGGATGGGGCGTCCGGGATTTACGGCATGGTACTTGATACCCGACTTGCTGCGGGGCAGATGGCGCAATTGCATAGTCCAAGCATGACGCCCAAAGGGGCCACGTATCAGAACTATAATACAGTATGATTAGCGAAAATGTCAATAATATAAATTTTGTTTACTTACGTGTCACAGTTGGCTGCGGATCTTGATCGTTCCCGAGTGGTTCCTCCAGCAATGCCAAAATTGTCGAGTTTTCAGTGACAAAGTACTTGAATTTTGAGATAGCTTGCTCCGCGTTGACAACTGATCCTGCGGAACCATCTCCAGTAGGCAGAGTGCAGTGCTTCATAAGAGCCTGCTCGTCTAACAGCGAGGAAATGGACTCCGGCCCACACTCGCTGGGAAAGTATCCGACTTGCTCAAGTATGATTGTAAGCAGATTCTCAGCTGCATCACGCACTCGCATCGACGCTGGTTTCAGTTCTTTTTCATCCTTGAACTTGGGCAAATCTCCATTCTTGCTCAGACTCTTCGTTCCCGATATGCCAAGCTCAACCACCTCGAGGACTGTCTGTAGGCAGTCCTTATCCTGCAGCAAATATGGATGCTGCATTAGCCACGCAGCCGTGCACTGGAACGCTGCTACTATGGTACTGTGTAGATCCTTACTATGCGCTGGTCGGGGGCGCGAGCACTGATAGCAAATATAGTCGCAAATCCACTTGACTGCCCGCTTGCACTCTAGAGCGTCTGTGGAGATTATCGTTAGATTTTGGCTTGGTTCGACTATTTTCACTAAAGAATCTAAGATGTTTTTGGGTTCAGGTGGTGGTTTGGTTGGGTTATTTACATGATGGTGCCCGGTAGAAATTAAAACACAGAACAAATATTCATACATGTAGTTGTCAATTAGTGATCAATGGGCAAAGTGTCGAGAGTGGAGAGTTGTTAGGGTGTTTAATGAAAGGAAAGAAAAAACAAAAGTGTTTTAGGTTGTTAGTAGTACTTTAGTTAATTACCATTTGCTAATTTCCTTGCTGCTGGTTTTGGGTTGTTTTAAATAAAATGAGTTAAAAGAAATATGGAGAATGTTGTGTGGTGTAATATGTACAAGTGGATAGCCAGCAGAAAAAAGAAGAGTTTGCACAGAGATAATAAGGACATCGCCACGTGCACAAGCCAAAGAATACAATACCTGTTTCGCGTATGTGTAGCCTTGCCAGGCCGGATAACAGTTCTAGGGCTGCCAGCGAGACGTTCAAATCGGTTTTCCACGAGGAGATCAGACGATGGCACACCAAGTACGTGGCTCGCACAAACAAAGCGTGTGCGTTGTCTGAAAGACAATATAGATATACTTGAATAAACCAAGTGTATTGGAGTTGACAAAAAATACTTGAATAAAAGGCAACATAAACAAAGAACAGATGTAAATAAATAAACAAACAATTCATGTGTGTGTTACTGGGTGTGTGTGTGGGGCTTTACCGTACGATGCGACGCCTTCAAACTCATGGGAAAAGTCCACCGATAGATCGTCGGATATAGTCAGACTGGGATAGTCGTAGCTAATTGCTGTGGTTTGTCCGCTAAAGCTGACAGTACCGCTGGCTAACGAGCCAGAACGTTCCGAACACGCTGACAACGGTGATTAAATTAAATTCATAAAGAAAAACGCAAAAGCAAAAAAAGAAAAAGCAAATTAAAAGTTTTAATTTGAATAAAACATACGATTTAAATCGTACACTCACCGGAGCTAAGTATATTATCCTCATGATGTTGGCCACTCTCTCCAGCACTCATGTGTTCCGTGAGGCTCACCTCAGTCTCCTCAAATGTAACTGCATCCTGGACACAAAGCAGTAGCCCCCCGAGAAGCATATGAGTGTTTTGTGCATCGGTCTCAACCTGCAGCGCATTCATCAGAATATTCATTAGACGCGGCTTCAGTTGAAGAAAGGTAGAGAACCTACGAAACAAGAATAAGCATGAGTTCCCGTAAGAGATGTAACTAGCAACCTACTTTTCGTTAGACTCCGACGTAAGGCTGCGTATGGGTAGCGTGTGGTAATGAAGTGGCAGCACCATGATAGACAGCAGAATGTTTATAGCAGAGCGGCGCAGTTCAGTGCGATTGAATGAAGTTGCCTGGGTCTTGAGTTTTAAATCCTTATCGGGCAGAACGACTTCCAAGGCGGCTATAAATCCAGGAAGTAATACATTGATGCCATCGAGATCCAAGCGAAACAAATCCGAGGAATGCAGCAAAATACTCGCCAATGTTTCATCACACTCCCTGGTCTCGGTGATCTTCAGGCACTGCTGCAATGCCATATAGAAGCGGGCCAGATAAACTGGCAGGATCTCCTCGCCTGTTTTCTTGGCACAGAAGATCTTGCAAAGTGTGCCAATTGCCTCAGCTCGTCCAGATTCATATTTGTCAATAGTCAACGTAGGCGGTAGTGACGATGGATCGTTCAGTGAATTCGGTTGCGACAGCGAAATTGAACCCTTCCGATTCTCCATTATCATAGACGAGGGTCGCTTGCTAGCCTCGCATGCTTGCTCTATAATAACAATATGTATAATAATAAGAAACTGTAAGTAAAGCTCTTCAGTACTCACTTTTACGGTTCTGCAGCCAAGTGTCGCCTCCTATGTGTGCAGCCTCGAATAACCACTCGCCGAATAAGTGCAGAATGCTGTTGCACTTGGGGCGAGCCACAGCCAACGTCGGACGAAGCTCAACACCAGCACCGATGGAGGGCAGCGCTGTTTGGGAATGCGAGAGAGATATATATACAGATAGAGAGAGAAATAGAGAGAGTTAATATGGGGAAGCGACAAGTGCTTCTCACACAACACTCACAGTTGATGCTGCTCGATGAGGGCGGACCTGAGGTTGGCGTTGTGGGGGCGTTCGTGGCATTCCCCGAACTGCGTGTTAGGCTGATAAGCGCTGTTTTGCTTAGGCCTGCGAAGCGTGTGGGAAGAGGGAAAGCGTGTGAGAAATTAGTAAACCGAGCAGAGCGGAGCGTAAAAAGGTAACAAGGGAATGATCGGTAGCGGGCACAAAGAGTAGCATGCAGCGCCATGCGAAGTTTTAATTGTGGGCGTACAATAGATACAAATTAAATCGTAGTATGCATAGAAATACACGTTCAACAACATCAAAGTATGTGAGTACGAAGGTAATACAGTGCAGGCTCTAACGAGTGAACACAATAAGTGCCATGGCATGTGCGGTCACTTTATAAAGACTTCACTATACCGGCATACAGACACTGTGTAAAATCAAGCAATAAAACAAGGTCAACGCAATTATAAAGATTATTCATTCGCAAAATTCATAATGTGCGGTCTTTAAAATGAGATTAGTCAGTGGCAAAAAAGGCAAAAACAAAAATAAACAATTTTTGCTAACTTCCAATGAAACTATAAGAGTGATTAACAAATGCAACACAACATGAGGGTGTATCAACGAATCAACCGCACCCTTTTGCTGCGTAATGGATGGCGCCACGCTGAAACTTTTGGCTAGTCGACGTTGCAGAGGTGGTGTCGGAGTCACACTGTTGCTGCTGGCCGATGTTGCAAGTGGCATCGGCTCCGCGGAACTAAATGATATGGATCCCACCACGCCTGCCGAGTGGCTGCCGCCTGCGCTGGTGCTGCCTACTGGCACTGGGCCGGCGTTAAGGCAAAGATTGGTTGGAGAAGCAATACTGTTGCTGCCATGGAGCTGTTGTTGCTGTTGTTGGTGCTGCTGGTGGTGCTGATGATGATGATGGCCCATAATGGCGTTCAGGGCAGAACTGGCCGAGCTGCTCACAAAGTTATCCCGTAGGAAACTCCCAGCGCCATGCAAATGCAAATGTGGGTAGTGGAGATGATGATGCTGATGTTGATGCTGAGCCGGCGATGCCCCACTCTGCTGAGTGCTAATGTTTGATACGCTGCTTGAGTAGATAAACTGCTGCAGTGTGGAGGAGGTCGCCTCGTTAAGGGAGTGACGTATCTCGAGCAGATTGGTAACTACACTGTCCTGCTGACTAGGCGGAGGCTGATAAATGCCTGCGTGGCAACAGCAAGCGATTTACAAACAGCATTTTGAGTAAAAGGTATAAAATGAGTTTTGAGACCGATAGAGTAATAAAGAGACAGTAGAGGACAAGAAAGAACACCGATTCTAATTACTGAGCCTAGCTTCAATGTATGCGCCTGGCCAGGCAAGGCTTGATCTTACCGAGAAATGCATCCACTTGGCTGGAGATGCCTCTAATAGCATTCAGAAATATCTGCGGTAGCATTTGCAGGCAGGGATGCTGATGGGTCTCAGCGCCCTTCTCGTGGGTCAGTGCCCATTGCACGAAGTGCGACGACTTGCTAATCACTTGAGGGGAGCAGAGCGCCGTAGGGTTGCCGATCATCCGCAGAAATCTATACCAAGTCTGTGCCACACAGTCGTTCGTCATGCCAACAGGAATCAACTGGTTATCTTCGTCAACTAAGTAATAGAAAATATTTGTATGCATATCTTATTGACCACATCGAAGCCATCTACCATTCTTAAGCTGTGTGAATTCGGGTCCATAGCTAAACTCCAATAGTCGGGCTGTAAGAGCCAAGTTGACGCGATTCCACTGATCCACAAGTGCAACGCGATGACGCCACATTGCACAGGACTCCTGCAGGGTTTTCCACAGCGACGGCGAAGGGAAACAGCGCACACAGGCTAAGAGCCAGACCTCGAACAGCACAGAGAGCACTCGTTCACACAACTGATCACCCACGTCATCTTTAACAGTTGGAGGTGCCAGCAAAATCTCATTGATGGCTAACAGGAATAACAGCAGCGTGTCCCAGGTCTGTCGGTCCATGATCTGCGAAATCTGCGCAGTTTGCTGAAGAGTGCGTAGCACTCTGTGGCACAGCACGGCCTGGCGTTTGATGGTATCGGAACCTATAAGGGATTATATCGACACTATTACAGTTGCATATACAGATTTAAGCTGAAGCTACAAGAATGTGATAGAATCAGCACCTACCAAGCTTAGATTGGTACAAAAATGGTAAGACTTGAAATTTAAAAGAGAAAAGTTTTTTCTAGATCGAATCAGAAGATTCTGAGTATCTCAATAAAGGAACTTTCTTTGCACTTACTTTCCCCCTGGCGAGGCACAAATAGATTGTGAAAATGGTTGATGATTTGTCTAGCATAGAGATTAGCATCCTCGCAGATTGGCTTCGGAACACTGATTCGCGGCTGTGGGTGCAAAGCAGTCAGCCATTCGCAGTAGACATTGACGCAGTCCTTGATGGTTTCGTGCTCTTGCAGAGGCAACGAGAGGCCGAAACAAATGACATCCATGCACCACTTGACCTGTTAAGAGCATCCATGAGAATAGTGCAACGATGTCAACAATATTGGGAGCACTCACCTCTTCATCTTTGACCAAGTGGCTGGGCTCAGCATTTTGTGTTATGCCTAAATTGGTGCCCAGCTGTTTGACTACAGAGATAACCACTTCCCTTCCAGCAGATGCGGGAAACTTGTTTAACACACTGAAGCACTGCGCCCCGCAACTATTGGCACTTATCTGGGCCGACAACGAAGCCCACTCAGAGTACATGTTTGTTTTGGACGAAGAAGAGATGAGCAAACTTTCCACTTTTCCTACTGCAATCAACTAAGCGTATTCAACATATGTGCCACCGGGTAATGCATCACAAGTGCGAAGTGGACTTATGCGAAATAAGAGAATAGTTTATTTTAATCCGTGGCTATGATTAAGATTATTATTAATATTATTGGACACTCCTTTTGCTTTTTCTTTTGTGTTTTTCTTTGGGAAAGAGAGTGCTCGTCAGCGACCTAGTGTTGCAAAAGGTTCGAAAAATGTTATCTGTAATCGATAGTTTTAAAGTGCCCGATTTTCGTTTTGTGTTGATAATTTTAAATCTAATTGGCAAAATGTTAAAATACGTAATTTCAAATGTATTGATTGCAATTTAATCTTTATTTCGTATTTAATTATTATTCCTAAACCTCGTTTATTAAGAAGTTGATCGGTCATGAATGGATCCCAAAGCTTTTTACCTCTCTCTTCCACCTGTTGCATCCTCAGCAATTTCCAATTAAATAAGCCATTAAGAAAATATAGGAAAGTATATTACATTAGGTTATGGATTGCTTGCCCAAGATTGCCTAATGAGCGTCAGGTGTTCCTACTCCACCTTACTCTTGATGCACCCCAAGCTGAAGATAAACAGTCTCACCCTGATTTAAACAACGATAAGATAAAATTAATTTTACTTCTCACACTGAATTTATTTCAGTAGCCAATGAAATGGACCCACGTAAGTGGGCTTTTAAGAAAAACAAACAATATACACACACAAATTATTGCTAAATATTTTCGCTATTCGGATGATGCTCCGTTGACTGACTGACTATGTATACTGAAAGTAATTATCTGTGTACACGAATGGAGTATATGATTATAGAATAATTACTATTACTGCCTTTTAAATTGTTCTAGTGCAATATCCTTAGATACTCGACTATCGTCTTATCTAATCCTGTTTCTTTTCAGCCGCTGTCTTTTTAGCAGGCGTCTTCTTAGGCGTCTCCTGAGCAACGGGAGCCGTAGCAGAAGGATCACTCGTTCCTTCAATGGCTCCAGCAGGCGTAGTAGCGCTGTTCTCTCCGTCCAGCCTTTTAATGGCAGCCTGCTCTTCCATCTCACCCGAGAAGCCAAACTCGTTGACGCGCTTCAGATCAACTCGGTACTGCCAGCGCTGGTAGAGGAACACGAAGAAGATGATATCGTCGCGGAAACAGCCGATGCGGTACATGGTTGGCATTTTTATAACAAACGCAAAGATGTCGTCGATAAATGTGTTAAGGAATTTGTAGGTCATCATGCGCCACGGCAAGTGGGCGACTGACTTGAGTTTGTAGTTGATGAACAGTTGCGGGGTCATCAAGATAAATCCAAACGTCAGGAGGTAGCTGTACAACATGTTCAGCACGAAAGAGTACCAGCCCTTGTGCTCGTTGTAGATTAGCGAGTAGATGAAGTAGGCCACCAACAGGGGGAAGCAGGCCCAGCCCAGATACTTGAAAGCCAGCTTGTCGTACTCCTTGGTTGAACTCTCCGAGTACGATCCCTTGTCCTTGAATGTAATGCGTGGGAAGATGCCCAGTACTTTGTTCTGGTTGTTATAGTTGACGTCCACTACCTTATGAATCTTCCAAACCTCAATGCCGAGACCCACAAAGCAGGATATGCGGATCATGAAGTTGGTCTCGTTGTCCAGCACGTAGAGTAAAATAATAAGTGATTGGAATACGGCAAAAAATACCGATCGCACCGAGAGTCCCTCCAAGGATTGGCGATTGTTCCAGAACTGAATGTCGTTCTTGAATGCCAGTAGCTCGAATACCGAGTGGAGTATAGACACGGCAACAGTGATGCCGAGTAGATAAATATTTGTGTCCAGGAGAGTCTCCTTCAGCGAGTCCTGATCCTCGTCGGTCTCCTCTGTGGCACCAGCTGCCATTATCTCGCCCAGCACATTGCCAGCCCATTTGTTCTTCATCTGCTTTGCGGCATACAGCTGCCACTTGAACATACCCAGTGGCTGGAATGTCAAGTGCAAGTCCAGTTCCGGCGTGGTCTCGTTTATAGGGAAGTACTCCCGTTGAAGGTTCCAGTAGTCGTTAATGAAGACAATGGGTAGATAAGTCTTACCGCCATCCACAAACTTGACATACTCATCCAGAGGAGAGGGAACACTTCCTTGTGCCCAGTTGGTCTGGTCCACCACAAGGTTCACGGTCAAGTTGGGATGCCAGTGCGATACAATTTGATCTTTAAGATTCGCTGTCTTCAGCTCGTGCTCGAGCTTCTCTTTTTCGCTGGCCAAGAGATTGTAATTGCGATTCACACGCAGCTTCTTGAACTTGTTTAACTGTTGCTGCTGATGCCCCATATGACCATTCTTAGGATACTGTGGCGACTGAGGATCGGGACTCTCGCCGGCGCGCGTAACAAATGCATGTAGATACACGCTGCCGTTGTTCATTAAATGCGGGCTGGCCCTAATCTTGAGATTGTGTGTGTAAATGCCGTCGCCAGTGGGACCTGAGATCCAGTCACCGTACGTTAGATCCTCTTGCAGCCATAGCAGGTTGTTCTTCTGCTGGAAGTTCACTACATCCGGGTGCTCAGAGAGCCACACGTGCAAGTCAAAGATCGTACCGTTCTCGAAGCAATTCCAAGCAGTTATTTTTGGACCGGCGTTGGCCACTGCCTGGTCTTGGGTTGCGTTGGGCTGGGGTCTCCGAAAGAACGAGCTGACAAAGTAGATAATTAGCGCCCGCAGAATCAGCGACTTTGTCATAGCAAAGAACGACTCCATTCTTGTCGGCTGCTGCTGTTGGCCCTCACCAGCAACCACCTTAATAATTATGAAAATTCGTAAGGCATTAGGCAATTGGTTAATTTTTTAATATCTTACCGGTGCTGCTCCAGCCGCGGGCACGGCAACATCGTTGTTGGACATGTTGTGTACGTGTACTTAAAATTATACACGTTTTTTTACACAACTTTTTTCTTTGGCTGGCTAGATTTTGTTGAATGGAAAATGTTATTTAACATAACAGTGGTATCAGCATGAACATGCTCAACTGCTATTAACAGCGCGCAACAATCAATTACTGGAGTCGCAAATGAGTTGACATAAATTGGGCCACGTTACTACTAATTATTTTCAGATGATTTTACAGATATGATTTATAACTTCACTTCTGAATTTAAATGAAAAAGTATATGCGAGCTGGTATGAATAGAACTATGTTTTGATTCTGGAAAATTAAGTTGAGCAGTAGAACGGCGGCAATATAAAAACCTATCGATAATTATCAGCTGTTTAATAATCATCATATTAAATTATTAATAAAAGTGTTCACCCCAAGGATACCGAAGAAAGGATTGTGGTAAATTATCAACTTTAAATAACAATTGTGTTGCAAATAAAGTCCATTTCTTCAACAAAAATGAACATATACTTATTTAAAGTATCGATAAGTATCGAATAATTGTATTATTGTCAACAGACGAATTAACGAAAATAATTGCTTATAATCAGTAATTATAAAAAAAACAATTTAATTTTTCATAATATATATTATTCTGAATATTATTTATATATATATACGTAAATATTTTTTTTAAAATGACGATAATCAACAAAACCATCAGACGGCATAAGGCTGGCAGCTACAAAAACGCTTCAGTGATTCCATATATTTGTTTTTCAATCGGGCTTGGTGTGTATACACTCTTTTCTTTTGTGAAATAGCATTTGGTTGCACGTTTCTCCTGGTAAGTTTAACTTAAAACATTAAAATAAATGATAGAAAGTGAAGACGTCGCAATTTAAGTGTTTTTAAAGTTACATTAATGCATCCTCGCATCGTTATTTATTGCTACCACGGCTACGTGGCACAAATTCTGTTCCACGCATTCGTCATTTGTTACCCTGTCATACATAACCTCGAAGGGGCATGAGACTCTGCTCCCATGGACGGAGAAATCTTAAATTGTGACGATCTTCATGCAGACTTTGGGTGTAAAAGTGTCATTCTAATCAATTCATCTTTTGCAATTGCAGCAACAGGTCCAAAATGCAAATTTTCGTGAAAACTTTGACTGGCAAGACCATCACCTTGGAGGTCGAGCCCTCTGACACCATCGAGAATGTCAAGGCCAAGATCCAGGACAAGGAAGGAATCCCCCCAGATCAGCAACGTCTGATCTTCGCTGGCAAACAGCTGGAGGATGGCCGCACTCTGTCTGACTACAACATCCAGAAGGAGTCTACCTTGCACTTGGTGCTCCGCCTGCGTGGTGGTATCATTGAGCCCTCGCTGCGTATTCTCGCCCAGAAGTACAACTGCGACAAGATGATCTGCCGCAAGTGCTACGCTCGTCTGCACCCACGTGCCACCAACTGCCGCAAGAAGAAGTGTGGCCACACCAACAACCTGCGCCCCAAGAAGAAGTTGAAGTAGACGATTCTCCTGGCTGTTTCAGTTGCTACTGTGCGTTTTTATGGAACGTCTTAGACAATTAAGTAAATATACATTTGTAAAACCATCAATATGATTAAGAGCGAAATGTATTTACTTGCTGTAAGGCGCTTCGTATATGTTACTGTCTGTCTTTTGTTTGGTCTCTAATCGTGATTGGATTGTGCTGGTTATCTTCACAAATACTATTTGCCATTCCAAGGTCTGCATCTGATCTTGCATTCTTCTGAGAGATTTTGGCACATCGCCTTGTAATATAAAGTTGAATCGTTCTTTCCAGATTAAGCTTAGTTGAACTAAGCTGAAAATTGAATGAACTAATTTGGATCCTGATTGTCGTTCGATTTTCGTGGGGACTTTTCGTTTTTGTCCTTCTACCATAAACAATGGTAGAATGGGGTATATTAGCTTTGTGCAAATGTATGGATGTAATTAGCGAGAGACATCGCGGGACCTACAGAGTCTTGATCAGAGTAACTTGATGAGCCGATTCAGCTATACATGTATGTATGTATGGCTGGCTGTTCCATTCAACAAGGATCAAATTTACTTGAATCAACATAACGTCTATTCTGCATGTGTAAGATATCAATTTCACACAGAATACTTTGTTGGCGTGTGTAACTTCTCGACTGTATCTCTCCATACTCTTTCATTTTCAAAACAAAATATATAAGAATTATATTAATATATTTGATATTATCTTAGCTGCAGTTGATTCAAAGCCACTGAGGTAGTTGATCGTTTATTTATCAAAATCTATTTTGTATTAATTATAAAATCCTAAAAGCTGGGTTTAATTATCTTCGTCAGTATGTATGAGCTTACGTATTCTTACGTTAAATGTGGTATTTTGAGATTAGTATTGGTATTTTTTTCATTCTATCTGTGTGGTCACTCTTTCAATACAAAAAAAATATAAGCCGTGCATGTTAAATATCAGAAGCAACGGAAAGAGGAGATAAATAAAACAAGTAAACAGAAACATAAGACAAGCAGATCATTAGTGCAGCGATTTAGTGAAATTCTTGTAAGTACCACCATCCTTACCAACTTGGCGCTCACTAATCAAGGCTTTGTAATTCTAAAGAATGTAAGGTAAAGGTTAAATAGCTGCCTACATCTCCGATTTTTTTAAAAATTTATTTCACTGATAGGACTATATTTATCATGAATTGAGGTGAACGAATTATTTGGCAGTCGCTTCTAATTTTTTTTAATTGAATTTTGAAAATAATTAAATTTACATGTATTTTGTTGTTGCCATTTTGTGCAAGGCGCCAGTCTGCCTGCAACATTTTGTGACGGTACAGTGTCCTACAAACCGATTCATTTGGAATGAAAACTAAGTGTTTAGAAAAAGTGCGCTGCAGGCGAAAAATTTTGAAAAAATAAAATCGCGCGCGCGATGTAAAATTAATTATTTTCAAAATTCAATTAAAAAAAAACTAGAAGCGACCGCCAAATAATTCTTTCACCTAAATTCATGATAAATATAGTCCTATCAGTGAAAAAAATTTAAAAAAATCGGAGATGTAGGCAGCTATTTAACCTTTACCGAATATAATAGTCGAGGATCTTACTCGCGAGTATTGTCCCACAGATGTCAAGGAGCTGTGTCCGCTCCCATGGACGGAGAAATCTTAAATTGTGACGCTCTTCATGCAGACTTAGGGTGTAAAAGTGTCGTTCTAATCAATTCATCTTTTGCAATTGCAGCAACAGGTCCAAAATGCAAATTTTCGTAAAAACTTTGACTGAAAGGACCATCACCTTGGAGGTAGAGCCCTCTGACACCATCGAGAATGTCAAGGCCAAGATCCAGGACAAGGAAGGAATCCCCCCAGATCAGCAACGTCTGATCTTCGCTGGCAAACAGCTGGAGGATGGCCGCACTCTGTCTGACTACAACATCCAGAAGGAGTCTACCTTGCACTTGGCGCTCCGCCTGCGTGGTGGTATCATTGAGCCCTCGCTGCGTATTCTCGCCCAGAAGTACAACTGCGACAAGATGATCTGCCGCAAGTGCTACGCTCGTCTGCACCCACGTGCCACCAACTGCCGCAAGAAGTGTGGCCACACCAACAACCTGCGCCCCAAGAAGAAGTTGAAGTAGACGATTCTCCTGGCTGTTTCAGTTGCTACTGTGCGTTTTTATGGAACGTCTTAGACAATTAAGTAAATATACATTTGTAAAACCATCAATATGATTAAGAGCGAAATGTATTTACTTGCTGTAAGGCGCTTCGTATATGTTACTGTCTGTCTTTTGTTTGGTCTCTAATTGATTGGATTGTGCTGGTTATCTTCACAAATACTATTTGCCATTCCAAGGTCTGCATCTGATCTTGCATTCTTCTGAGAGATTTTGGCACATCGCCTTGTAATATAAAGTTGGATCGTTCTTTCCAGATTAAGCTTAGTTGAACTAAGCTGAAAATTGAATGAACTAACTTGGATCCTGATTGTCGTTCGATTTTCGTGGGGACTTTTCGTTTTTGTCCTTCTACCATAAACAGTGGTAGAATGGGGTATATTAGCTTTGTGCAAATGTATGCATGTATTTAGCGAGAGACATCGCGGGACCTACAGAGTCTTGATCAGAGTAACTTGATGAGCCGATTCAGCTATACATGTATGTATGCATGGCTGGCTGTTCCATTCAACAAGGATCATATTTACTTGAATCAACATAACGTCTATTCTGCATGTGTAAGATATCAATTTCACACAGAATACTTTGTTGGCGTGTGTAACTTCTCGACTGTATCTCTCCATACTCTTTCATTTTCAAAACAAAATATATAAAAATTATATTAATATATTTGATATTATCTTAGCTGCAGTTGATTCAAAGCCACTGAGGTATTTGATCGTTTATTTATCAAAATCTATTTTGTATTAATTATAAAATCCTAAAAGCTGGGTTTAATTATCTTCGTCAGTATGTATGAGCTTACGTATTCTTACGTTAAATGTGGTATTTTGAGATCAGTATTGGTATTTTTTTCATTCTATCTGTGTGGGCACTCTTTCAATACAAAAAAAATATAAGCCGTGCATGTTAAATTTGCTTTTTATGATGGCACGTTGCCTTACTTTTTGCCTGATTAAATATCAGAAGGAACAGAAGGAGGAGCTAAATAAAATAAGTAAACAGAAACATAAGACAAGCAGATCATTAGTAAAGCGATTTAGTGAAATTCTTGTAAGTACCACCATCCTTACCAACTTGGCGCTTACTAATCAAGGCTTTGTAATTCTACAGAATATATCAGTTGAGGATCTTACTCGCGAGTATAGTCCCACAGATGTCAAGGAGCTGTGTCTGCGTACAAAAGTACGTGTTGATATGACACGCTTTAATTGCGTCTACGAAGCAAAAAGAGCGTTTGAAAAAAAAGGACGTCGGATCAGCAATGCCCTATTGGTAAAAGCTGTGGGTAGGATTGTCGAGCCCTACACCGACAAGGAAATTTCCGACTGCAACCACATTTTACAATGTGAGTTGAAGAAGGAAAACAATTTTCGACTAGATCGCTGGAAATTGGCGTCATCCCGAGCTACACTGGGCAGGAGCAGCACCCCCATTTTGGAACATTTGCCAGAGGCGTATACCTCTATTGACGTAACGCCCCAAGAAACAGAAATGGCAAATGAGGAAAATTTTGTTGCTTCGGAAATGTCGGACGGATGGATTGAGGAAGCTCTTCAATCCCTCGACACAGAATTGGCATCGTTTGATGCATTTTTCAGTAAGCCTGAAATGCAGGGAAATACTTCATCGGGAGTATTTTCCTGCGTTTCAGACTTACTGAAAGATGATGAAACATTAAATGATGAAGCCATCACCGACTGGTTTCTGGGAGCGCGGAAAGAGCTTGAAAATATTGAACTTTTTCTTTAGTTCAATTCAATAATTTGAATAGAAGGACCATGTTTTTATAATTTTTTATAAGTGCTTGTTTGAATAAGCGACTAATTTGTTGAAAACCATATTGGTTAAAAAAGTAAGAAGGTTTTACTACGTCGATCGTTACCTTATTTTGTTAAAAGTTTTAGTTCTTATAAAAACTGAAATAATGTTATGACCATTGAAAATTATCATATTGTTAAGAAATGCATAAAGAATGAATAAAGGATATGTAAATTTTCTATCTACTTTTATGAATTTTGAAGTACGACTTAAAATATGACAAATCAAATTTGCAAGGGTATCATCTGATTTGGAAAAAACAAAGTTCTCACACAGCGATCAGCTGTCCAAGCAAATGTGACTGTACGTGCACTGTTCTGCTGCTGTTACGTTGCGTCCGTCTTATTTTTGTGCTTCGCAAAAAGGGAGACAAGAATTTGAATAACGGGGATTTGTTAGTTTCTGTTTGTGTCGCCGTCCTTAGATAACAGTGCATGTCTAAACAGTGGGGCAAAGTTCTTAATTCACGGAATAAATTGATTGAACTGAAGTGATTTCAAACTAGTACCATCATTTCCCACTGTGATCTTGGTTTCTATATGTATTATCTTAAATATTTTGTGTATCTTCCGTTACGTATTTACAACAACAACTGCGAGGGTAGGTGGAGAGGTTGCAGAGTACCTTGGGCACAATAACAGCAAAAATGAAATAGTTTAAAAATTAACGCAGTACATTTTTTTGTTGCGTAGGCCTGCAGAGCTTTCCCTTTTCATTAGGGAAAAGTCCGCAAGGCTATGAAAGGGCAAACCATCTGAATTTCGGGTGAACTTTTAACGCGTTTTCGGAACTTTTTAATTCTTTGAGCGCACGAGTGGGCAACCGCTTCCAAGTACTCGCTGCCCCTTTTGGGTTCTCCTCCTTGTGCTTTTTTATGCTTTGAACGTAGTTTACATAACAGATGTGACCAGAATAATTAACAATGGTCCTTGGCGAGGAACCCGAAAATTATCACTCCCAAGAGCGGGCCCAACAATATTCCCCGTCGATGGTGTTGCTCTTGGTCCAGTTGTTGTTGCTGTTGGCTTTTCTCTGCCTTCGACTGACCACTTTCTGTTGCTTTTCATGGTAACTTTGTGGGCGGCACGAGCGCATTAATATTGCAGGGCGTGTGCCAGTGGTCGCGTCTGCGTGCCCCTTAATCCCCTGCTCCTCTTTTAACCAACCATTGTACATGCATGGGTATAAAGTAAATGAGACCAGATGTCTCAGATGTATATCCAGTTAAGGTCGTATCAACTTGCTTTATATCAAGTCAATGCTTGCTTCCATTTGTTGGTGCTAATTATGCTAATGCTTTAAGGTTCGATTGTTTCTTCTAGAGTAGGATGGGTGCAGATGAGAATTGTCACACTGCGGGGTCCATAAAGTTGAGGCCACCATGAAATAGACAACCTTGAAAGAAAGCCATAAGGCAAAAGCCAATGTAGACCCGCCCCCAGCACAAAGCGCCCCCAAAGCCCACTCGACGTGCGCCACCAGCTGGTAACATTAAGTTTTATCAGATATGTATGTATGTACCGATACACACTTACTTACAAACATACACGTATGCGCAGTGTATACAGACACACAACGAGAGATGAGCGCGGCACTGCAACAAAAAGTAACGGACATGGACACACAAATGGGAGCGTTAGCTCAGATGGTGGCACACACATACACATACATACAAACGCATGCACAGAGAAAAAAACGATAGGCGGAGCAGAAAAAAAACTGACAAAGATAAGCCGAACAGCCAAACGTTTATAAATTGGTCGCTAGTGTGGGATCACAATGGTAATAATACGCGCAGAGAGCGAGAGGTTGCAACGCTGCGTGGTGGGTATTTGCTCTGTGAAGGATGGGATATGGTGGGCAGTGGGGTATGGTGGGTTGGTGTAGGCGGTAATCGGCGTAGCCGCCAATTGAGATGTCAGGCGGCAAATAAGAAAGAAATGCGTATAAATATTTTCAAAAGAGCGCGGGCCAGGCCTCCCATTGGATGCGAATACGAATGTGTATTGTAAGTCTGCGCGTGTAATTTAATATGCATAAATCGATACTTTTTTTGCTGCGTACCACCTTCCCCGCCGTCCCGGTTTACATTCACTTCGAATCCACATATACACTTATTCTACACACTCCAACTCTCTTCGACTCCGCCTGCCCTTTATTGGCGTGCTTCAGACACTGTTTGCTGTTTGTATTCTATTTTGAGCGCAAAATTGTTATTTGTTTTTATATATTCCCCTCCCACTCGCACGCACACACACATGCACACACATCGCTGTTTGCACATCCTTTTTCACATGTGCGTGTGTGAGTGTTCAATACAATTGTATTCGTAGTATGTGTGTGTGTCTCCTTCGGTTTTGCATATCTACAATTTATGTTTTGTCATACAGTTAACATTTTCCGCAGATAAGCACTTCTGGCACACGGCGCCCTGTTGTATCGCAAATAATTTGAAAAGTCATTTTATTCAATTTCAATCGTGCTTGCGAGTATTGCCTGAATGACTGAGGGAGCAAATGACAGTGGGACAGTGGTACAGAGGCACAGCGGGCCAGGGAGGGGCAGTGGGGCCTATACTAACATACGAATGAGCATTTCACAATAAGTTCGAGTTCGAGTTGGAGAGCAAGAGAGCGGAAGCACGGAAACACTCGACCGGCAGAAATAAAACAGACAATAGATGGAGAAAGATAAACGTATAAAGAGGCAACCGGTTAAGTAGACGACATATTGATTTCCTTGATAAATACTTAATAAAAATCCACTTAAGTGCCGGGCCTTAAGTGAGGCATTTGGACTGTAGCATGGGGTGTGCATAGGGCTCATTAGTGATGATACTTTCTAGAACTTAGTTGTGCCTGGTTTACTTACAACTTTATTATCATCAATGTAACAATCGATATTTCGATTATCATCGATATTAGAAGATGTAGGCACTCTAGACTGGGACTATCTCAAAACTAGTGTTTCTCATTGTGCTTTCTTTTTTCTGTTAACCAACATTCAACAGAATGGCAAAAAAAAACAGAGGAGTCTTTCATGGCTCGTCACGTAAATGCAACATCTGTAAGGAACGAAGACATAAAGTACGTATTAAAAACTGTATATAATTGATGCCAAACATTATAAATTCACTTTTTTTACAGTAGAATTTCTTCGCTTGTGTATAATGTCATGTTTGGAACCTCATCGAATTGCATAGGCCACCTCCAAAGTGTTACAACCCACTGGTATTGTTGAGAGCGACCTTCTCGAAACTGCTGAAGACAGTGAATCAGCCACCGATGATGACAGCGACAACAAAATTGACAAAATAAGTGACGCTTTGAAAAACGTGAACGAACTCGTGAAGGAACCACCGATTGCTCAGTAACGATCAATTCCTCTTGAGATCCTGACTGTGGAAAGTAGTAGCGCAGCACTAGCAAACAATATACACAGGGTCAACTCTGTAAATCTTGCTAACAATTGAATACAACAAGAACAATATTGTGTTCCACCACTACAGAAGAAAGTGTCGGTATGTAAAGCTTCCATCTAACTATTACAAAATTATGTTTTGTGTTTTGAAATTTTAAAAATCTATGTAGGTCTTGAATGTCCTGTAGCTTGCATGTAAATCGGTAAAATATTTTTATATAATTTTTATAGTTATCCTAATTATTTTTACCTTTGTACCGGCAGTGAATTTGACAAGCCTTATAGGATCGCCTTATTTGACCTTATATTTCAATCTCTAAGGTAACATGATTGAATATTTATTTATTTTGCTAAAGCTTTGAAATCCCAATATTTTTAAATTTCTTATTTATTTATAGGTTGTCTACCGGTTCTCAGCACACAAACCAAGCAAGTAATAGCTTCCGTAAATATGAAGGTCATACCTAAATTTAAGGCTTCAAAAGGGTTCGTAAAAAAGTATCATGCAAACTATGAAACAAAAATTACAAGTTTATTTCACCTTACGACCGAAACAAGCACCAGTTCTGTCGTCATATAATTTGTTATAACGACCATATCAAACGAAAAACCAACGGTGAAAACGAAAGACCACAACAACATCGCACGAAGAAAGTCAGTTTTAGACAGGTTTTACGTATGAACAACAAATAGAAGCAGATACGTTAAGTAAAACAACATAACTAAAAATAATGTTTAGACGTTTCACAATTCATACATAAATATTCAATTGAGTGAAAAAATATATGATTATCAAAAATCAAAGTGGCCCCAATGATTTGTAGCATTTGAATAAATCGCCAATATAAATTCCAACAACCTTGAACGTAACAATTTTCATCTGCAAATAAAGTTGTTCATACATACCTTATTTTTAAACTTAAATAAAACTGACATTAGCTAGAAACCTTTAGTTGAAAGCATATGACATTTCCATGTATACATTGAAAAGTACAACATATATGTAACATACATACATCTTTGCCTTATGTAGCGTAACATTGTTTTTACTTACTCAATACTAGTGTTTCCCATTGTTCCTTCCTTCTTCATTGTTTGTAAGAAGTTCTGTTAACCAACGTTCAACAGAAGGACAAAAAAAGACAGGATACTCGTCTTTCTTGGCTGGTCACGTCCCAAACCGCTGTGCTTGACCAGATTGTTGCCTGAATGCGTTTCTTTTATCGAGCCATGGGCACTTGCCACAAATCTGAATCATTAACAATGCAGGACTCATTGGCAGGTCACTAGTGCTAACGGAAGTTGCCGTTGCAAAACACTTAGGAGACTTTTCCAAAGTGCAGAGAGAGATAAAGAAAGGGAAATGGGGAGAGAGTGTGCGTGTTGTCGTTGCAGCTGACACAAATGTGTGAGTAGGCACATATGTATGTGTTTATGTGCGCCAACTTGGAGCAAGTTTGTTGTTTTTTGTGAAAAACATTGGCACGCAAAGTTTGTGTGCAATCGCCAAACAAATTACTTCATCAATTTTACAAAACAACAGAAATTTAAGATCTTTTAAAAAGTTTTCTAGCCGCCGAGTCCCCCTGTGGTCCCCCATCCAAAGTCGGGCAATGCCGGTTGTCGCCTCTCGATACTTGTTAACAAAAAACGAAGGGGAAGAAGAAGAGGAAAATACGGAAGTAAGCGAGGCGAACGTTTCTTGGCGCCCGTTTCCACTTCCAGGCTTACGCCCACGGCCGGACACAAGCCAATGTTGTTCTTCTTGGAGGGGCCAAGCACCGACCAGGCCAGGCACATAACGGACCCACTGTTTCTCGACATACGCATCACATCGGGGTTCAAAAGTTCTGTGGGCGGGATTCAGCACCGC
Source organism: Zaprionus africanus (assembly GCA_018151435.1). NCBI lineage: Eukaryota > Metazoa > Arthropoda > Insecta > Diptera > Drosophilidae > Zaprionus > Zaprionus africanus. The sequence goes on along the minus strand of JAECXB010002307.1, from coordinate 2,611,841 downwards.
ATTGTGTGTTGCTGCGAGGGGAGGGGGGTAGAGGAGCACAACAAAAGCCAGCTGGGCGAAAGTTTGCAACAAATTGCTTATGTTGTGACATACATACACGCATACAGGCACACACACACTCACACATAGACACAGGCACGGATGGCGGTCTTCCTGGAGAGTCTTAGGCGCTCCGAGCACAGGCATGCGCTGGAACTTGTTAATTTTGACCAGCTGTCCCAGCAGCAAACCAACGACAGCAACAGCGACGGCGACAGCGACTCTGGACAAGGACTATTGGGACGAAGCAGAAAAAGAAGACGATGACGAGGAGGACGAGGACGACGAGGACGACGACGACGACGACGACGAAGTTGTTTGTTGGTCAAACGGTTGGCTGCTCGTTTGCCTGTCTTACAAATGGGCCAAGTAAATGGGCCCCTCCCTCCCTTTCACTTCTCCTTCCCCTTTTGCCACGTTCCCGCTTCATCGGGCGAGAGTTTCGAAGGATGCTGCTCCCTGGAACTTTAAATTGGGGCTTGCAAGAAAAGAAAAAATGCTACTTTTGCATAAATAAAATGCCACAGATAGACAGATTGCCTGTCAGACTTCCAGACCAGCCAGCCAGAGCAGCCAGACCGCACTAGAGCACTCTCGACTAGACCCTGGACAACAAATTTCGAATGAACGAGCAGCACTTGATTTTAGATTACAAGTGCTCTGCAGCGATCTTACGGTTGACTGCTTGACTGGCCGACAGCGTGACTGCCCGACAGCCCCGACTGGTCCACTGCTCTACTGGCTAAGACATGCACTCTTTTTTTGCTCCTCTGCTCCTTTACTGGGTGGTTAACCCAAGCGGTGTGCTCTCGCCCAGGCCCAGCCAAGCGTTAGTCAAGCCGTTGACATAGCTGCAATCAATACTAATCCACTTCACTCCGACAATGTAAAATTTTCAGTCATTTCCATTATACACAGACACAGACAGAGGCTCGGACACGGACACGGACAGAGACGTCGTCCTTGTGTTCTCTTGTATCCCCGATGCACTATGGGAGATTATAAAAGCATCCACTTCGGTATACAACAATACTCCTTGGGTTAACTCGACCAAATAGTGCGTACGTAAACCGATAATTCAATTCTCTCTTCTTGGGGCTCTAGATTCGCTTAAAGTGCACGCCAGAGATCAGAGATTACCATTACGGTTTGAATAACAGCTGATGTTACTGCCATGTTACGGGGTTTAGACAACGACTCTAGACTGTTTTGTGGAACCACATACACACATACGTGTCGAGGGCACGTAATGTGCCGCAATATCGCTGACTATGTCGCTCAGGGTATTAGCTATGTACGCCCTTTGACTTTACAGCAAAGTTGGAACCCTACACACATTCACACACACGCACACACACACGTGAGTTGGTGAATGTATATTGCTTTGGTATAGCGTGTGTTCTCGAAATTCAAACGCTTCAGACGGGAGGAAGGAGAGTGAAACCGGGAGGAGCGCAGGCCTCCTTTTTTGGCCATTAAAAGTGCATACGAAATTTTCGTTTATGTTCTACTTCCTTTTCTGCTGCCGTGGTACCTCCATCTCTAAGTCCAAACAAATTTGAGCCCTTAAATAAAATAACGAAAAAGTGAAACGGAAGCAGCAGCAGCAGGCTCCACGGCCCGTCCTCCTCCCCCCTTCCCTATCCTTGGCGCCGGACTAAGTGCCGCCCCTTAAAACTCGCTTGGCCCTTCTGCGAATGAAAAGTTCATTTAATGTTTTGTTTTGCTTTGCTTTGTTTTGCTGTGTTCTGTTCTGTACTGCTCTGTTTTGCTTCTCTTTGCTCTGTTTTGGGGCTACTTGGCTGCCTTGGCCAAGTATGGGCACTTTTGACAGTACAACAATTCGTAAGTTGTGTTGGGCCAGCTTGCTCTGCATGTTCAATTGTGTTGCTAGTCGACCCTCGGCTGTGCAAACATGCGATACACAAACACACACATGTATATCTGAGTGTGTGTGTGTCTGTGTGTGGCCGTGTCGAATTGGACTAGTTGACAGCACTTATTTGCAAATTACTCGTGTTCGATTCGGCCCCGAGATGGCTTAATCCGTGGCAAAATCTTAATAAAGTCAATCTCTCTTTAGACCTTGATACTAATGCATTATTCATGCAATTATGCACTTTTTTCCCCAACTGAAATAAGTTGAGGGAATTTCGTAGTTCTGCAAGTACGAGTTGGTAAATTGCTCTTGGGATCAGCTAGGGCCTTGTCACCTGTGACCAGCTCTAGGTGCCCGATAGGACCTCTTCTTTGGCGATATACACATGTACCAGTGAGCCAGTGGAAGCCAGTCGGCCATTGAAAAGTACAAGTTATTCCTTGGTGCCTGGCTTATGCCTCAATGTCCAAAACACACACAACTCTTTCGATTGGAACTTTGACTTGAACAATGTAATACGGCGCTACAATATGCACTATGGGGCGGAAACTTTAGCAATTTCATGCATTTCTGATTAATGTCCACACAGTAGAAATGCAAACATTTGCGCAAAGTTTCGACAAACGCAAAAATGTCAGCTCAGCCAAGTCAACATTACTCCCCCTACACACCCCTTTGCTCCCCTATGGGTTTGCATTTTCTGTCTTTGGTTGCGGACAATAGCGGCAGCAGCAGCAGCTGGAGGATTGTCAGCGTAGCAACCAGAGTTCCTGTTCAACTCTGAACAAAACTTAAATAAATGTTTAAATTTAAACGACAAAGTAGCCGGGGAAAGCTATGCGCAGTTAGGGATCAAATTCAAATCACACATACCTGTGACTCCAAGGAGCACTTAGTGTGCAGCACCCACACACACCCCACACACACACACACTCACTCACACACACACTCACACCTGAAGAGACTCTATACATTTCTCTGTACTCGGTACTCCCCTGCAGCAATGGCAGCACTTGGGTAATTGCATTAACAAATTAAGTTATCATTGGCCACAGAAGCGCTTTTCATTCCGATTTCTGTTGGCAGTCAGCAGGAGGAGTCTGCAGAGAGAAGACTCCGTCCTATGGATGTGTCAAGTATTTGACACAATGTTGCACGCATAATTTGATTGCATTTATTTAACAGTGGGAATTGTGAGAATGAAGCGTGCTTCATTTAAACCTAAAGTTTAACTTTTCGTCTAATCGCATTTGAGTGTAATTTTATGTATAATTTCACAAACATTTACGTCGGAGTGGGGAAGAGATAGAGAGACGGACATAGTGGGGTGTGAGCTGGGGGAGTGCAAGTTTTCGTCTCTTCCCTGCCATGCTCGTCGTCTCTAATAGTTTCAATTAGCAAAATTAATGACTGCGACTATGTAGGGCGCTAAGGACAAAGTTTCGAGCAGGATTTTTTATAGAACACGCGGCTGCGACGCGAAGGGGACAGCGAGGGACAGTGGGGCTCTAACTAGGCGTGAATTTTTACAGAATAAATATTGGTCGAAAGTTTGTTCAGCATGTTGTGCCTGTTGTAAGCCGAATTTCCAGCCGTTGGAAAGGCTGCCAAACAGTTGACCGATGCAGACGAGGCCATTGGATTAAGCGGTTAGTTGAGCTTTGCATACTTGCTAAAGTCTGGCAAAGAGTAGCGTCTTCCTGCAGCATGCTCCACTTGTTGCCACAGGAATAGACTGAAGTTTCAGTTAAGACTCGACAAACTCTTGACTGCTTTGCCTTCACGTTAGACTGAGTCTCTAATTGAGGCTGAATTTACTCATTCTCATTAGGTCCTTGCAGATATTGAGAGAGGGTAGTTACGCTGTGAAATAGATTGAACAATTTTATTGACATTATTTAAATTAAGATCACTATAAGAGACACAACTTGTGCAAACTTTTATTTTTTTTGTTAAGTGCCTCAATAGTTTGGGTGCCCTAATAGGTTAGGTGCCTCGTCAAGACTTCGGAATTGATTAAAGTGGAACTAAGCATTCCTCTAGTTTTTTTATATGTATGTTTTTATAATATTCATGTATTATTAAGCATACAAATAAATTTGATTATAGATCACACACGCTTTAGCCTTTTCAGAATGATTAATTATGTTGCTTGCAACAATAGCAGAATGGACAATCAGCAAAAACTTGTTCAATTTCCGGTGACTCTTGGTGGTTTTATTATTCTTGCTGTGGCTAGCGTAAAAAATTATAAAACTAATTTACAGCAATGCCACTTTGTTGCCAAAAGCAGCACACAGAGAGAGAGTAGGAAAAACTTTTCAATTACCACGCAATGGCAATTTCCGGACTCGGTCTGAGGCTGAAGCTGACTCTAGCTTGGCTTAGCCAGTTCTCCCTCAGCTTCGCCTGGGGCTCAGTATGTTACAACTTTGGCTAGGAGCAGCTACAGTTACCTGCCTGAAAGGTGGACAACAGTTTGGATAAACGAGCTCGTAAAAACTCATTTAATGTGTTTTTGATGACATGTCAAGATGCCCAGCCACACGGAACACCCGTCTCTTTCCTCGCAACGTATCCCTGCCATAACGACGTGGCTCCAAGTGGTTGCCCAGCCCGGGACAAACGGGACAACGGGACAACGGGCCACACTTGAAATAGCTCAAAAGCAGCCGTTTTTTACAGTTCAAATTTGTGTGTGTTTCTCTTTTGAAAAACTGAAGACCTCAACAACTGCCAATAGCTTCCTCACTGTTAACAATGCTTGTTTGTTGTTCCCACAACAATGGGAGCCCGGACACACACAGAGACAGACATATGCACACACATGCAGCGCGGAAGTGCGTGCACAACGTGTCGTACATCTCAAGAGTATAGTTTATATGGTGCTCCTGCTTGGGCTATATGCGGATGCTACGGTTCGCCTTATACGCCCGGTTCCCAGTGCGATATGTAGTAGGGAAACTCGTCTCGGCCCTCGACGGCGTCATTGGGTACGGCGAGAATAATCGTAGTCTGACTTGACTGAATGCAAACATGTGAAAAATTCAAATCTCGAAAGGTCCTTTAAGTGCAGATTGGGTACGTGGGCTGAAATTTTAATGAGCGCCTTCGAGGGGGCATCGCTGTCTATTGCCGAGCACTTAGGCCCATGCACGTACAGTCCCCTCCTCTTTCAGATGTGTGTGCAAGTAAGTGTGTGTGTGGGTGTGTGTACTCGTCGTATGTGGCTTGTTGTGGTGGGTGTCGGTGAATAAGTTCGTTAGAATGCTAAGTAGGTATGGCTCCTTTTTTGACACTTTACGCAGAGGGACGCACACGTACACCCACACACACTATTTAGGTGTGCGTATGTGTTGGTAAGTGATTTGTAACTTATGTCAATCCTTGGACGATATAGAGAGAACTTTGTTGCCAACTTATTATGATGCCTGCGACTACAATGCGCCTGCTAGATGAACTAAGGCGAGAAAAGAAAGAAGTGTAGCTCGGATAGCTGCGTTAACAAGCTCGATTAGATAAAAGTTCTACTTTACCTTTGCGCTTAACTGTAATGCCCCGCCCAATGTTTGACTAGGTGGGGCGGGGCAGAAAGTTGTGTCAAAAAACTAAAGTTTCTTCAACCGGAAATTAATTGTCCTGACCGCAATTTCCAATGTCATTAAAGACAAGTCGGGAAACTTCAAAGCCACAAAAGCAGAGGCAGCAGAAGCAGCAAATGTAGATATAGAAGCAGAGCACGAGAAACCTTAACAAAAGAAAGAAATAACTAAAACAAAAGCGCACAGGAAAATAGCCAAAAGAAGCAAACGAAGAACGAAGAACAAGCAAAAGTACAAGAGTTATAAGTTTTAGCTTTTAAAGCAACAGCAACATCAACGGCAGAGGGAGCGACAGGACGGCAGCCAAAATTTTGACAAGGACGTGTAGATAAGCGCCAAGAGAAGTTTCATGGGGAGAGAGAAGGTGGGATGGAGATAGGGAGATGGAGAGGAGCGTGTGGCAGTCGGCAGAGCGGTGGACGATGTCGTCGTCAACGGCGACAACAAAATGTGCTGCTAAGTATATTAACTCAAAAATGTACAAGAGCTAAACATAAAGTAGCTGGCCATCTGGGCAGACCGACGTTAGGACAAGATGGGGCCGTGGCAGGGAAGGAGGGACGGGCAGGGGTTGGAGTCTGGAAGCTGACGCCGCGCTGGCAGAAACAGTAGAAGCAGCAGCAGTATAAGCTACTCGTACATGATAAAGTAGAGGCGAGTGAAGCATGTAAATGGCTGCAGAAGCGCTGTGGCAGAGCAGACCATGGCAGCAAAGGGGCGCCTTTGAAACAAAAGGTATTTGGAAGGACAATGTGGCATAAAAACGACCACGACTAGCACTAGCACCAGGACGATGAAAGCGACAATAGTCCAAGGCAAGGACAGGACAGGCCAGAACAGAACAGAACAGGAGTCCTGCCTGTAGTCGTGGTAGTGTTGCAAACATGCTGTGCTGGCATTTACACAGCCGAGTAATAAAACCCAAAAGCTATGCAAACATTATTATGCTTGACTCGACTCGACTCGCCTCGCCTCGGTCTCGGAGCTATCATGTCCAGGGACGCTACCCTTCCGTGAGGAGTTTATAAGACGGCTACGTGGTGTCGTTGACCGAAGATCTGAAGTCGAGAGTGAAGTAACAAAGCAGTTCTAAAAACGGGGTTTGCACCGCAGACTCAAATTGTTGCCAGGTATTTCGGGGTGCGTAAAATGAAGGCGCTTCAAGGGAATACTCTGAAAAGTCGAAGAATTCAAACAAGAAGATGAACGTAGAACCTTAAATAAGAACAGCGCGAAGGAACTTTAGATTTCACGTAAACAAGTGAAGAGTGTAAATAGTGCAACGCCTGTAGTCCTTCAGATTTGTATCTCTATACAACAACATGGAATGGAAGAGAGGCAAAAGAAGCAGTTTAAATGCTTATTGTCATCTTTGTACTTGGCGCAATTTCTCACTTCAATTGGCCATAATAGAAAGGCAAGCCCTAAAATGCAGGGCGGCATTGGCCTCGATGGGGGGCAGGTCACAAACTCTTCGTAGTCTGTGAGTTTTTTTCGTTCGTCTGGTTTGGTCGCAATCATGCAATTTCAACTCCAATTGAATTGAAACAATATTTTTCTTTTCCGTTTCCGCTCTGCCGCTTTCGATATTTCCTTGTGCTCTTTCCTTTCCCAGACCCTTCTTCTGCTCTCCCTTTGCTCCGCTCCGCACTGTAACAATCTATTTTCAGGCAGCTTCTGTCAGCACCGGCAGTGGAATGTAGCCGGCTTGCGCAACCTTCTCACTCTCTTAGTCTGCATCTGTGTCAAAATCTCTCTCTTTCTCTCTCTCTCTCTTATTCTGTATCTGTCTCTATCTCTCTATCTTTCTCTCTCATTTTTGCTCTTGTTCTTTTCACAGAGATATTCTCTTTACTTATTACCCATCCGCAAGGTTGGCAAATGCACTTGCACGGCTTATAATGTCCTCTACCTTTCAATCGTGAATACCATACACAGACACACCGACATACACGTACAGACAGACAAGGTATAAGTGCAAGGAATGCACAGACTACAACAGACCGGGAAGACAAGGTAGAGATGCAAACTTTGAAAATAAAACTGGTTAAGTATATTCCTCGTGGTTTCTCCTTGGCTGACTGACTTTTTTGGCCATCTCTCGTGTTCCTCCCTCTCGTCTCGGATTCTTTTGGCTCTGCAACCATTTTTGCTAGGTAGAAAGTAGAGCGGCGACTTGCCGTGATATTGAGGGTTCCAATTGCCACAACTCAATGAAAAATAAAACAAAAAATAACCACAAGCGACCGCTCGACCGACATATTTGCCCGCTTGAGCGACCAACTGATGGACCCCCTAGTCCTCGTTCTCTTGGTCGTCATGTCTCTCTCTGGGCTGGCTGACAAACTGTGTTACGTCTGAGGGAAATGCGTTTGTCTTCTTATCTTTTTGTGTCTTCTGCCCTACGTTAGCAAGCAAAGAATTTGTGATTTGGAAAATTAAATTTTTCGGTGGAAGCACATTGATGTCTTGTAATGAAATTAGATATTCCAGTTTGTTTTTGGTTTTCTGGGGATACTTTTTGCACACTCTCTCGCCGTAAATACAAGTTGAGTTTAAGATTATAAGAAATTATTAAGAAATTATTTTCCGATGCGTTTGTTTAGCACCTAATTGAGGCCATTTTTTTGGGTTAGTTGTTTCATGAATCGGAAGTATCTTGAAGTGTTTCGATGGAAATAGTTCAATCCATGTCGAACTATACCTCCAGCGAGTGTCCATACAAGGTCTCCCGTCTGCTGATTCATGCCATTGATATGTGGGCTCCTCCCTTTATTATAATACAAAACAATATTCGATGCATTTATGTGGACACGTGTGTTTGCCGTGTCACAGCCGAGTATTGGTAAAATTGTATCATTTGTATGTGTCGCGATCCCCATGAGGTCTGCAGGTCTTCAGGTCTCTGCCGGTCCCCAGTCGGCATCATCATCCATCTATCCATCAATAAGCAGATCACGTTTTTGTTATAAATTTGTTTTATATATTTTTGTGCCGAGCCGGGGAAAAACTGCACGGTTTCCTCTGTTTAATGCGGCCGCTGGCTGAGCACTTAATGCGAAAATTTTTATGGCGTTCGTGCATGTGCGTGTGTCTGTGTGTGTGTATGTATGTATGTGGATAAGCATAAGTGTAAATAATGTTGAGGAAGCGAAAGTTGCCGCATATAAACCTCACCTGAGTGTGTTGGCTTTCCTTGGTATATGCATATTTGATTGTATGTATGGATATGTATACGTATATATATAAATATAAGCATGTATCTCTGAAATGATTTCTCATCAGAAAAGTCGTCATAGCAGACCCGAGGAAACCTCGATGATGTCTTTGTACAACATGAATGAATTATCTAAAGTTCTTTGAGAGAAGTTTCAGGCTCGGAAAATCAAATAGAGAGTTTAAAAATGAATTAGCCTGATTGCGTTCCTTCATCGTGCCACTGCACTGCGAGAGAGAGTCTTCATCAGTTCATCAAGGAGTGCCTTGGTAGAATTTTTAAGGGGGAGTGTCCTTAATAAGCGTGTAGTTTTTATTAGATTTTGTGTAGGGATAAATAAACAAAATAACAAAAATGATGCATACACATGCCACATGCAACACTTAAACTACACTTACGCATCTTGCAGCCGACTTGGGCGAAACTTGGCTGCCTCAGCTGCCTCCCCTCGTTGCAAGTTGAGCGGAAAGCAAGAGGCGCTTAGTTGACCGCCTTCCGCTCCACTTAACTTTTGCCAGCCCTGCCCAGTCACCCACACACGCTGTCACAGACAGGCAGACACTAACTCACTGGCAAAGGCCAACACAAGACATAAAAATAATATCCGAAAAAGGGCAGTGGAGCCTTCAAAGGGGTAGTCCACAACGGAGTTCAAGGATTTATGATTTCCTCACTTGCAGTGGACTTTAAAGCCAAGAATTAAACAGGATTTGTATCAGAAGCTTGGCTTGGGGTTGTTTAGACACACGCTGAAGCTGTTTAAACTTTAACCTAAACTGCAGCCTGCGTTTAAGATGGTTCTGTCTCAATGGAGAGCATTTATCTCGAGTCCACAGAGCAAGGAATGCGATGTGGGTTAAAGTGAACAAAACATTTCCTGTTTACATTCCCAAAATTACAAAGTTGCAATTTATGGCGCGGTTTGTTTATTTATTTTTTCAAATACAAACGACTCCAGCACCAATACATCAACACCCGCAGGCAGCCACGTCAAACACACACACAGCACAGACATAAACACACACAAGCTTGCATTTACAATTCTGCCAGATGCATTAAATAAATCCAAGTGTGCGACTGTGTGGGTGTGTGTCTGTGTGTGTGCTTGCTCCTCCTCCTTCTCTGTTGTAGCTGCTCTGCTGCTGCATTTGCCATATATTTAAGGGTTTTGTGTGCTGAAAACTTGCCTGCAGGACATCAGTCGCCATTCACAGCGAGAACGTACACCCTCCGGCCAGCTCAGCCCAACCAGGCAAGCAGTCAACCGTTTGCCTTGGCAAGTGGAAAGCGAGAACTGAACTGAGAACTGGCAGCGGGGAGCTCGGTCTCCAGCAGCCTTCCTCGGTCTCTGGGCTGCCTGTCAACACTTTGGGCGGAAGAATGCAATAGCATTGAACAACAATACCAAATAGAACTGAAAAAGGCGTACCACAACAGCGAGTTGGGAAAATGGGAATCAAATAAAAGTATACTACATACGTGTATGTACATACGTACACGCTATGTACGAATACATACGTATACTCCCCCCCCCCCCGCGTAGGTGGCTCTTTTCGATCTTAATAGCACCTAAAATGGCACCGAATGAATGCAAGCTGTGTTTGCATACAAATCTAAAATTAAAATGTAATTTAAAAAAGTGTTTCAAAATGCATTTTAGAGCATGTTGACAGTCCTTTCTCTGGCTAAGTGAAGCAACATTACGTATACGCACTGGTGGTGGCATAAATTTTCGCATTCATGCCTCATGCATCTATCGTCTTACGCAACGCTTCATTTGCGCGCTCTCTCTCTTTTTCTCGCTTGTTTCCACTTATTTTCTACAATTTACCATCCAAACAATTTCATGCTTTTTGTTCTGAAAACAAAAAAATGTGCACGATGTGCAAAAGTGTAATGAATTTTTCCGCTGTCGGTGCATATAAAAGAAATGGACAGGGAGCCCAGAACAGCACACAACTGCACAATGGGGTGCAGATGACAAAGATGGGAGGAGAAAGCAGAAGGGCAGAAGAAGAGGGAGAGTGGAAACAAGCCTTAGCTGCATTTTACTTTTTGTTCTGCATACACAAAGGGCGGCTAATTAATGTCATTGTTTTTGGACAGCAGCAGCACAGTAAGGCGCAGCATTCGTCGTTATATTAAAAATGCATTTAAATGGGCGTGGCAAGCAAGGTGAGGGGGACAGTGGAGAAGAAGGGCGACCACTTGTAAAATTTAAGACAAACTCAACTCAGATGAGACTGACACGTTGGCTTTCCTGCTTGTTTCAGGTTTGGGGGGCAGGGACATGCGACCAATATGCGAATATGCGGAACCCCTTTATATTCACGTGTGTGTATGTGTGTGTAGGCGTGCGCGTGTGAGACTTCTGCTTTTCTTTGCTTTTACTTTCTTGAGCAAATAAGCGCAGAACGTCGTGCACAAAGGCGGCCTGTTTGCATACCAATTTCTATTGATTGTTTTTGTTTGTTCTGAATTCGAAATACAGAGCAGCAGGAGAAGCAGCTCCCTCCTCCCCGATTCCCTCCCTTCGTTCGGCGTGTGTCCCTTTTGTCGCACAATGCAAAGCAAAGTATGCCTGGAATTTCCATTATCTTCATCGTGTGTGGCACACAACAAAAGACAAAGTTTCAATAAAATTCATTATACGCCATGTTAACTGTTAATGCGTAAGGCAGACAGCAACACAGCACGATGTTGTGTGTGTGTGCGTGTTGTTTAAATATACAATGACTTTTGTCATTTAAAATTTAAGTTTGATTGAATTCGCTTAATGAGTGCAGCTCGACTGGCTTAAGAACATTCACCAAACTTAACAGCAACTACCCCGGCAACCCGGTCAATTACTTTCCCCCCACGACCGTCCCTCTATATCTTGCTCCTTTGTGCCTGCTGTTGCTTTCTGGGTCGGGACTCGCAACAAATTCTTTTTGCGTCGGCGCCTTGCGTCTTCTTCTTCTTCGTCTTCTCCTGGCATAGTCTACGGCTTTAGCTCCAGCTCCAGCTTCAGTCTCGGCGCGGCGCGTCGCTTGACTGCTGGTAATTATAATAAATAACAACTGTGTCCTGTTTACTTCATCATAATTAACATAATGGGACTTGAAGTACAAAGATGTTGACAGTAAACAAGAAAAATATGACAAGATTTTCATGTTGCCAACACCGTTTTACGACGCTGCAGGAGGCCGACAACAGCAACAAAAACAATAGCAACGGCAACAGCAACAGCAACAGCAAGACGAACATTGGCAAAGGCGGGAGAGGACAGCGCGGACTACTCCGTTTTCAAACTCTTTGGCTGCAGCTCCTTTTCGCCTGCTCCTCCCTCTGCTCTGTGCCATTTAGCCATTTTCCCAGTTACTAAATGTTTGTATTGTCATTGTCTCTTTGGCTGTGGCGAGCGTATGTGTGTGAGTGTAAGTGTGTGTGCGTGAGTGTGTGCGTGTGTTGTTGTTTGCCTTTTTGGCCTCTGCCTTTCCTTTGCGCACCACGAATACGAGTCCAAGTACAGCCGTGGCGGCCTTCCCCGTCGTAGTCTTGTGTAATGCACTTAAATTAATGCGACTTCATTAACACTGTTTACCCGGAAAATCTGCCGCATAGTGAGGGAAACATGCAAATGGGGGAGAAAACGAAAGAAGAAAGAAAGGGAAAATTATTTCACTTTAATATGTAAATACTTGAATTTTTATTCTTGCGTGTGTTTGAAATCTTCTCGAGTGTCAATGCAAAATGAGCAAGGCAAAAGTAAGAAAAGCAGCCAAATAACCGCAAAGCACTTTAAAATAATTTAACCCTCTCTTCCCCGCCGCTCCCCTTGTCTGATCCACATTCTCAGCCACCTGTCTGCCTTCTCACTGCACTGTCGTCGCCACGGAAGGGCGACTTTAATATGCGACATTTCATTTCTTACTTTTAAGCATTTGGCAAACCCTCAGCTCATATCTTCCCCATCTGCTGCCGACCATCTGCTTCCCAGAGAGACACAGCAAGAGAGAACCTGAGTCCTGGCCCAGCCCTGTCCTGGCTGTCGACCCTGGCTTGAGGTATTTTTGTTTGGGAGCACATTGAACTCCCCCGGGAGTAATTTTGCCTTTTGTACTTTGTGGTTTTGCCATGTGCGCTGTGCGAATTTTGCGGGGAACTGTTTCGTGTTAGGGGCTTTTTATGGCGTTTTGGTTTGGTTTCGTTTCCTTTTCCTGCCTCTGCCTCTGCGTCTGACTCTGCTTGCCGCCTTCGCCTTTGCTTGCCTGTTTTCATTAAAATGCGTGTTTGCTTGTTTCACAATTTTACAAATTTGCTGAGGTCCGCATAACTACTGTGCACACACACACACACACACACTGCAGCACATGTAATTGTTGTAGCTGAAGAATACATTTAATTTTGTATATTTGCCTAGAATTCGCTTAAAGCATGACTGACTTCCGTAGAGAACGAGGTTTCTTATTAAACATTACTCATACGACGCATGAAATTTCACTTATTCGAGCGGAAAGTGATGTATTCCCCCTGAGTACATGCATATATTTACTTAGTGCTCCCTTCAATCATGTCATCTTTCAATCAATGGCCTCTCAGCCCTTCACATCCCATCACGGTCCTCTTCACTATTCACTGCGATGCGCTAATCAAACTTAAACTTTATCTTGGCAAACTTTATGCATGTCTCAACTTGCGCCACACAAATCGTGGCCGTGTAATCAAAGACATGTGGACGAGGCATTCCTTGCCTCCACTCGCACACATACATATCCCTCTTTATGGCCCCAAACACACACACACACAGGAAGAGAGATTGCCTTGTACATACTTGTTTTAAGATGAGTTAGAAATATTTGTGCTTGGTTTGTTTTATGGCATCATAAATGCCTGTTTCATTGCAAAGTCGCACATTTATTTCCCTTTGCCGCTTGCGGTTACAGTTTGCGCCAGGCGCGCACACACACACATTGAGGCACACCACTCCAGCACCCACACACACATGCGCGCACCCTCTCACACGCTGCAAATTAAAGTTTAAGCAGATTGCTTTAAGGCTTCATATGCAGAAAATCGAATAACTTTGCTTTATATTTAACGGCAGAGTATGTATGCGCAGATGTATGTGTGTGTGTAGTATATGTTGTAAATTTTAGGGTGTGATAGGGAGTGGGGGGAGTTTCCCTTCGCCCCCTCGGCGGCGGCAGTCAACGCCTTGTGATAATAAACGCAAATGATTGCTACGGGAATAATCGGGTGAGCAAGCAAACGCTTGCCCCAGGACCCGGTCCTGGACGAGCACTGGAATCGCAGCCACCCAAGCTAAATACTACATACACATACAGACATACACACGAACGATGTACATGTACATAAATATATATTGTATGTACAATATATTTTGAGCGCGCTGCAAAATTATTTTTAAATTACAAAACAAGAAAAAGTTGAACCGTCAAGCAGAAGCTCATTACGCATGCCAGCGTTTTGGGAATATGGGAATGGGAATGAAAATGGCATTGGGAATGGCAGTGGGAGTGAAGGTGGGAGGGGGAATGGGAGTGGGAATGGCAATGGAAATGGAAACGGAAGATGGCGGCGATGGCGACTCCCCTCCTTCCACTCTCCATATTGCAATCGCGAAACAGAGATCTTCTTCTGGGGAAGGAAGTGACAAGTAGGAAGCAGCAAAAGGAAAACACAAAACAGAAAACAGAGCAGAGAAAAGAAAGCAGGAAAAGGGAGAGAGGAAGCAACGGAGGAGCGAGAGCTAAACAAAATGGGCATTGCTCTGAGGCGTTGTCTGCTCCTCAGACGATGCGGTCGCTAGTTGTCAAAGCCGTTGCCTTATAATGAGCTAGAAATATGTTGCCTAGTCGGGACCAGTGGCAGGGACAGGGGCAAGAAGCTGCCCCAGACACCAGATACCAGACACGACACTAACAGGGATCAGGACTAAGACGCAGCGCAGCGCAGCGCAGCAAGGAGCAGCAGTCACTTCATGTAAGATGCTTGTTGATGTCTGTGCATGGTTTATGCATTAGCCTCTCGGCAAAGTAAACCTCAATCAAGCACGAAGTCAGAGGCGTAGCACAGCCAGACCCACAACCAGAAGCCAAAAGGAAAAACACCAGAGGCAGTGGCAGCGGCAGCGGGAGCATTTTCATCCCTTTGCCTTGACGAGCGCCATTAACGTCTTCAACTTTCTGTTAGTGAATATTTCAATTATTAATGCCGCCCACGCAGTCTCTCTCGGCAAGTCAGAGTAGAGTCCTTCTTCGACTCCTCCCTAGCTGTTGTCCTTTACTCCCCTTTAGGGGCTCCTTTGGCCCACGAATTGCTTGTATAGCAACACATAAAAATGTAAAGCTGACTTGACTACCTACTGTCCTCCAACCCTCCCCTGTTCTATCCTGGGTGCCGCCCACTCTTTCATAGAAACTTTAAGCTGATGACGCCGTCACTGAAAGGGCCACGTAGGGAGGGTGCTGGGCATGGGATGATGCCGGGCAGGGAAAGTATCGTCCCAACGTGTGTTGATGGTTCATTGTGCATTTTTTATAATACTGCGTGCCTGCAGTTATAAGTAGGAAGTTAGTCTGCCAACTTGCTCTACTGTAGCTCCACTGTACTTTCTATAACCACTTAAAAATGTGATACTCCTGGGGAAGTTCACAAATAAAAGTATCTCTGCCCTCTCCAGTAGGCACCCTGGCCACCTCAGATGCCTTAGAATGAATGAGCCGCGCTTTCCAACGGTATTTTATGCTTAAATCGATTCTTCACAAGCTTCTCCACGTGCTGCTTTGAGCAATTGAAACGCCACGCAGTCGTAATCATCGTCATCAGGCACCAGGCATTGGAGATGTGCCAAGTCCAAGCCTAACTAGAGCATTGAAGTAGAAATACTTCATTATTGGGGAGGGAGAGAGGAAGCAGGACGGGGACGGGGCTCGGCGAATTCATTTACATTGGTCCTCAGGTTAATTTTGATAAATCGCTTCGATCCCCCTAATGTATTGGAGTAATTTAGCAAAATTAATGCCCTAATTAATCAGACAACATCCGTTTGCTCCACGGTCAGCCGGGCTGGGGGTCTGGCACGAGGTTTGGGTTCTGCTTTAAAGGCAATCTAATCATCCCCTCCAATCTCCCACCTCCCATTTCGGTTTGTCTGTTGGCAATGTATATGGGCAGCTGTCTATTAGGAAATCAGGCACACGGCGATGGTGTCTGTCTACGTAATGGACACAGCATGTCTTCACAAAAAATGAGTTTGGATTGCAGCACGACCTTTCTCTCCTCGCTCTGACAGGTAGCAGCGGGAATAGGTAGAAGAGGGTAGGGGAGAAGAGTTTCCTCAGTAAGCCTATTTAACCTAAGCAGGAAGTGTTCAGTGGGAATCAATACTGATTGCAATAGAAAGCAGATGGCGAATTGTAACAGAATGCTAAAATCGTTAAATCAAAATTGAAGCAAACGTTTAATTGTTTAATTATGTCATTAATAACACAATCATAAGTGCCTACCCCTCCTCCCCTGCCAAAAAACTCAATTGGCAACCAGAAAATATTTAGCAATTTCCGGAGGGCTGCGCCGAATCTTTTATGCCGCGTGCTGATAAATTCACTTGAAAATAATTTAATTTTGCAATTTCGTTGTTACTCCGTGGTAACGACAACAGTAGCGACAACGTCGACGGTCCTGGCTGGCTCTGCTGATGGCAATGGCAACGTTGGCTCTGCTGATGGCGATGGCAATGGCGACGATGGCGATGGCGATGGCAACACCAACGTTGCCTGCGTTGCTTTCCGAGCCACATTATTTTCCACTTTGCCTATCGAGTGTTTTCACGAGGCGGGTTGCTGTTGTCGCTGTCGGCGTGCCAAAATGAAAATGGGCATAAATGTTTTTTAGCATTGACAAAATGCTTGGCATGAACATGAAGCCATATCGATATCCTTGATCTAAATTGTGCACAACCGCAAGCGATCAATAAAAACAAATATACTTGAACAAGTTTATTTTGTCTGGCCCCGAACCCGCTCCGGCTCCGGCTGTAGCCCTGGTCTGGCCTGGCCCAGTCTAAGTGGGTGTCAAAGGGAAAAAAAGGACTTGGCATCATCATCATCGTTCGTGTCGCCTCGTAAACGACACAGAATGAACGAAGCGAAACTCTGTTATGAAATTAACAAGTTGTAAAAGCAATTTTAATAAACATTTGTGCAAATAATTGCTAGAGTCTCTCCTCAAATTGTCGGTTGTCTTGTCTCACTGAAGGAGGGGTGGGGAAAGTTTTGTGCTGCAAGCACATTCGGCATTCGGCGGTGGCATGCGGCATGCCACAGTATAGCATGGCATGTGCCACGTCAGGACGTTTTGCGCACAGTTGGCATATTCTTTTAATTTCACTATTAAATATTTAATGAGCTGCGCCAGTGGAAAGCAACAGAGTCACAGAGTCGGCAGAATTTCACTGCGACTGCGACACACTCATTACGCAAAAGTTGTGAATAATTATGGCGAGGCAACGGTGCAGTCCCCCTCCCTCCTTCCCCTGTCTCCCTCACTCGCTGGCAGCCAGAAGTGGACTGCAGCACTTGTCCAACGCACTTGTTTCACGGCATGAGCGGGATGTGGGGGAAGTGGTGTACGCTAGTGTAATTGCATGTCTTCTGTAGTAAAGCTCCCTTGACCCCAGGCTGGCACGGGTCGCACAGTTCCTGTTCCTTGCTGTGCTTGTGCTGTTCCTGCAGCCCTCCTCCTGCTTGACTGACTTCTTCTCATGCCAGGCACACACTTCCGACAACGAATCTTGATTGCCTTGTGGTGCGCCCACATTGCTACACTAACAGTCACAGTGCCATAGTCCTGGCCTGGCAACCTTTGCCAACAATGTGGCCAAATGCCCGTAATATTGGGAGTGCAGGCACACTGCTTATTATGTCTCCCATTGAAATTTTATTCCACTCGCAGAGCACAATAGACCTTGGTTGGATCCTCATAGCATATTCCAGGATGTTGTCAATTCTTCTTGCCGTTGTCCTTTTTGTGTAAGCACTCTACATGTGCCTGGGTGCCGGGGCCAAGTGCAGGTCAGCAGCAGCAACAATGCAGAAACTTGAGCCCAATTGCGATCTCACAATCCTCAGCTCGGCTTCACCAAGTCATTTTTACTGAATATGTAAAGCACTTTCGACTGATTATCCCTGCTGCACTCAATCCTAGTTAGACCTTTTCGAAATGCACTGCTACTCTGCCTGTACTGGCAAGTTAAATACCTGGTGCAGCTCTGCTTAATTGTCCCCAATTGAGAACGTAATACCAGTGCACGCAGAGCCCTCTCAGTGTGGGTACGAGGGAACTGTGGCCAAGTTGAATGGCATTATTAATGTGCTTTCCACATGCAACTGCGAAATTGTTTGCCCGCTTTCAAGTCCCTAATTTCGCGTTTTTGAAGAACTGTTTCCAAACAATTCGCAGCGGAGAGAAAGCACATTCCAATTTACCTTGGCATGCCGAGCCCGAATGCAGCCCCAATGCAACCCAAATGCAGCCCAAGAGAGACCCCAAGAGGAGGACGTTGCAGAAGGAGGCGGTGTGCAGTGGTCTCGAAAATCGAATG
Organism: Zaprionus africanus; assembly: GCA_018151435.1. Lineage (NCBI taxonomy): Eukaryota > Metazoa > Arthropoda > Insecta > Diptera > Drosophilidae > Zaprionus > Zaprionus africanus. The sequence goes on along the minus strand of JAECXB010002307.1, from coordinate 2,593,494 downwards.
TCAATTTTCGACTCATTTCACGGAACACTTGAATTAGTTTGCTGGAAATCAGGCATCTGGCCAGCCAGCTGCCAGGTAGTGGGTGCCGCAGCAGGTAGTGGAGGTGCCTGGCTCGGAGGAATGGGTAGGCTGGGGTGGGCTCCGTGGACTGGTGCCTTTCGCGGAACTTGTTTTTGATGACGTCGACGACAAGTGCGGACCGTAAAGGGGCTTATATGTAAACGGGAGTAAATGAGCGGAATCGCTGGCCAATCTGCTAGGGTTGCCCCACTCGAGTCCCAGTCCCAGTTGATCTCGCTTTTCATGTTCCCAAAGAGAGATAAACTCGTGAAACTGCCCTCGTTCTGCACCGAACTGTTTCTTTTTGAAATTGCGCGGAGTAGTCAAGGCTTACTTCAGCGTGGTTCTGCCTCTGGGCGTGCTTGCTTTCGACTTTGGATACACGCTCCCAAAAGACCCCCCTCTCGTACTTTCCTCAGCTTCAGTTGCGGGCAGAAGCAGAGGGCGCAGACTGTGGTGAAACCTCCTAATTGCGTGTCCCGTGGCACCGCAATACTCGGTACTTTGGTCTGGATCTGCTCATTTGTTTGTGTGTCTGTGTATGTAAGTAACTGTGTGTGTGCGTGTCCGAAAAGGCCCCTAAAAGGGAGTCAGTCACCAGTCCGGCCAGGCCCGGCTCGACTGTCGATTGGTTGCTCTGGCGTATGTTGCAATTTCTGAATCACTCAAGTTGTTACTGTTTTTGCGGTCGATTTTCCATTAAATCGAATCGTCCTGGCTCTCTCGAATTGCTATTGCGGCTATGTCCGTGGTTTGTGTGAATGTGCTGGACAGTTGGGGTAGGGGGGAGAAAAGTACTTCACTTTAGACGAGTGGGGGCATGTTTTGCCCGTGACGTACAAGAAAAATACTCTTTGACCTCTTCGAGTGGAGGAGGTTTCCACTCCGCTGGCCACAATTTTAAATTACACTCTCGAGCAATATAGAAAACTCTATGAACACAGATAGAGTGGCAGCATGAGTACGTACTCCATACATATCTCAGTCAACTCCTTTGAAACTTAATATCGATGCCGATACTAAAGTTATTGGATTGCTTAATTAAGCAATCTATTCTGGTGTGGAGTCGATTGTCGTCTCGCGCAGCGCTGATTAACAATTTCTACGCCCGACATGTCCCACAGTGCCTGCCCTTGTGTGTGTGATGTATTTATTTATGCAGCACGCGAGATGATAAATTTCTGCTCTTTACATATTTATCAAAATGCAAAACAGCTAGTCAGTCTGGGGCGCCCCAGAGAAGTTCGTCGAGAGTGAAACCAGAAGCGCAAAGTAAAACAAAACGAAGCCAGGAGGCTGCTGGCTGACAACTGATGGCTGACACTGTCGACTGTCGTGACTGCAAGTGCTCGGAGATCAGGCAGGTCGTGATTTTAGTTGCTCTTTGGCAGCAAAAGCAAACAGGAATGGGAACAGGACTCGCCTCTGCTCCCCTACGCCGCTCACCCTGCGCACGTGCTCGTGGCAATGGGCAGTACGCGTGCTGAATGCAAAAAATCTGTTGATAAATTATAGAGGCACTGCCGTCATGTGTCGCATAAGGTGCCCAACGAGACGCGAGGTGAGTCGCATCGAGACCCGACCCGACCTTAGCCGAGACAGACAAGCGATGATAAAAGCTACGTGGCAGATAAATAATGCGGCGACGTCAGGTTTTCTTTCTGTACTTTGAATAATTAACAGTTCTCCATTTAATTGCGTTTCCTTCCCGTTTCCAAAGATAATGAAGAGTTTATTTCATCATTCCGAAGATATAGATCAATAAAGTATTTAGAAATGTAAAAGAAATGCAATATATTCATGCTGCAATCGGTCCAACTCGTCACGATTTGCAGCGATTCATGTGGCTTTATCATTTTTCTTGCAGCTTTACACTTAAAGCTTGCTCACAGAAAAAATCGCGCCTTGCACACACACACCCTCAGACAGACACACACACAGATGTGTTTCGTTATGGGGAGCACGTCATACAAACTTATTTGTATGAGTATGAAATGACATTTTAATGCCACGTTATATTTTCATTATTGTTGCTGTTTTGTTGCCATTGTTGGCGCCATTGGAGAGCTAGAGGTGCGTGGGAAAGGAAGGAAGGGAGGGGATGCAGGGTATGCGCGGTATGGGGTGCGAAATGCGAACTGGGAGCTGAAGCTCGTCTCAAGCAACGAGCTTCGTTTTGTGGCAACATGTAAAACCCATTTATTTTGACATGAAGCACATAAATCTATATTTGATCCATTTCGTTCTTCGTTCTTCTCCTTTGTGTTTGGTATACACACAGACGGAGCTAAAGAAAAAGGTGTGAAGTCATTTCCTTGGCTTCTAAACCATCACCATCAACCTTTGTGCTTTGGTTTGTTTTGGTAATATGCCTGTAGTATCATTACTTCGGAGTGCTTGGCTTGAAATACCTTCTTTGCCTAAGCCAAGTGATTTTAGAACATAGGATTCCCAATGAAAAATATAGTATCTTAATAAAATCGGATTATATAAACGTATAAATAATTTCTACTCTTAGAGGTTAGGAGAGAAAGATAATCACGATTTTATTTAGTCTAATAGAACTTGTTTAATGCATTTGCTGCTCGTGTTGCAACAATGTTCGCAGTCCAAATGATGTGTGGGAGGGTACATGCCACATGCCACATGCCACATACCACGACACACTCGCTGCAACACCCCAAGTTGTTTCTGCTTCGTTTGCTGTTTGATGATTAATTATATTGCTTTTGTTCCAAGTATTCCTGCACTGTCTTCTGCAGCGCAGTGTACGGAGTGTGTGTCGGTGTGTGTACGTATGTTTTGGCATAAGTGCTCTCATGTTGCCAACAGCATGCTCTCTCCGTGCTCCGTTCTCGGCTCTGACCAAGATATCTTGGACTCCAGGCCGCAGACCGGCATTTGTATCAAATAGATGTAATGGCAATTGCCAGAGTTCCCATTGCAATGCAATAATGCGGTTCTACAAGCACAGACAACACTCACAAACACACTAAAACACACACAAACACGTGTGCATATGCATTGCGGTTGGCTTTGTGTACGTTTGTGTGCGTCACTGGCAATAATAACTAAAGCGAGCCTTCACTGTAGTTGACATTGTTTCAAAAGTTAACTTGAATGTGGCCACATCAAGTGTGTGTGTGTGTGTATGCGTGTGTCTCTGTGTACAGTCTTAACGAAGTGGAATTATAAATCTGGCTCTGTAATTGCTATCGTGATTTGTATAATGTGTGCAGGTTTGATAGAACATAATGTTTGGCTCACAGCTGCAAATGGGACAACACACATATCTGCTTTCCCCAATGTCATGATCGTCCATTTGTACAGTGTTGTAAATTCGCTATCATAGTAGTTGATGCTTTTAGTGCTTCATAGCATAACAACATGTATAATTTGTATTGTACATGTATTGTTTCCTTTAATATTTCATGAAATTAGAAGCTGAAAAAATCCCAAAAAAACTATAGCAAAATTTGTATATTGAAAATCACCTCAATTTTGGCGTTGAAATAAACACAGGAACAATGTCGAAAGCGCTTAAGCCCGTGCCGAAAATCGAGCTAGCTTATAAGACTCTCTTCCCCACAAAATACAAGAATAAGCAACCTCGACAGAATCAACTGCAGAAAAACAAACCAAAGTGCTTTTTAAAATGCATTACAAAATGCCAAAAAAAGCCACCTTCCTCCAAAGTGTGGCGCAGGACGATTGTTGTGATCAAGCCTAAGACAAAGAAGAAGCTACCCAGACTCTTCCGCGTGGACGACTCCACCGGTTTGCCCGTTGATTATGAGCGCACTGTGGCACGGATAATGTCCTACGTAAATCCTCAGCTTAACAAGGCTCCCAGTTCCGATGCCAAGGTGGCGCAGATGCTAGCCCGAACCGTTCTTGATATCATGGGCAAATCCAAGGGCCACATACGTTGTCCTCATGATATCAAACAGCAAATGCAGTTGATTTTCAAGCACCATACCGTTCAAGAAAGCAAAGAAAAGTTGGAGCACGACAGTGATCTTAATAAGTTTCACTGTGCCTGCAAACGCAAGCCCTCCCTAATTAGTGATGAGCAAATTCCCACCTATAATAGCAGGTTCAACTACAATCGTCTGAAGATTAAGAGCTGCCCTTAAATGTCATTGTTGAATGGATCATATTTGATTCTTGATGACGTATTTTAGAAAATAAGGATGCTGTGAATATTTCGTTTCTATTTACAATAGCTTGACATGAACGATTAAACACGTTTAAATTCTTAAAATATATATAACAAGCAGAAAAGATCGATAGTTGGCTGTTTAACTATACAAATCGGGGAACAAGAATCTACCGAGCTCATAAACCTGTTTATTTCTAAAGAATTTTTGTCTTTACATTCATACATAGCATACATTCTATCGACTTGAGTCTCATTCTGCTGAAATGTTTTCTATTCTTCACAAAATATTTTTAAGATTCGAGTAAGAAATATAGATCTTCAAGCCCAACGACAATTTCTCTCTGTGAATCACAATGAAATTAAGAAAAAACTTACGAAACCACTTCTTAAGAAAGTTTGGTGGTTTTGTTAGTGCGGTATTTCAAGCTCTAAGCTAAACTTAACTAATGTCATAAAAACTCGATTGAACGAAAGTAAACCCCGAATGAAAATTGCACAGGCACCGTGCACTCCTGTCTGGGCAGGAGTAGGACGAGTGTGCCATTAGAGCATGTCGAATGAAGTACATATGGACAGTCATGTATGCAATATGAATATAATATTTTACTTGTTAGTGTTGTACCCTTTAAGTAGAGTTGAGAAGTGGCCAGGTCATAAGTTGCCGTCTTATCGGATCAGGTTTTGTCGTATGCCTTCTTATAGTGGTTTCTAATGGAGCCTATAGGCAGAGAACACGGTCAGTTAATAATGTACTGCACATAATGCCAAAGTGTTTGGGTGAGTTCGCTTTTTTCTCGAATAGCTTCTGCACTCACCGCCTCCACTGAGCGCCAGCTAAAAAGCCAGCTGCGACGCATTGATGTCAATGATTGCGAGAAGTGCACTTGCCATGCTTTGGAGACGGCGCAGGCAGGCATTGATGGGCCATGGGCGATGGCAGATGGGCGGTCTGGATTGGTAGGGTTGCTTGGTTAGGGTGGTTAGGGCGTGGCCACTCGAGCCGAGTTGACAGACAGCGGCAAAGAGCGCGCATTTAACATTGTCTGAACAAGTACTATTGTAGAGCTCTCGAGAGATACCGCACTGCCAATATATCTGCCACTAACTACTTTGTGCCCAGATCTCTTCTCGATCTGGATGTGCTTGGCACAGGAGGGGGAGAGGGTGCTGTGCGTGTGCCAACTCGGTTAAGCATCGAGCAAATATGCCAAGTGCTGCCAGAGAACATTTTTCTTCTCACTAATTTGAATAGCTCGCAGCTTGAGCTCGCTTGGGTTCCCTGTTTCGCAGTTTCCTCTTCGCGATTCCATCTTCCATCCTGCAGCTGCGGGGCGATTACCACGCTGTTCCGGCCAATGTGTTTGCCAAAACCCATAAGCAGGACACAAATTAGAGAGGCTTTAAAGCATCACAAGGCGCACGACGTCGGTGTACGAGGTACTTGCAATCATCATCAACAAGACCGGTACAGTAAATATAAGAGTGGCTAATTACGAAGCCAGAGTGCGCGCCTCGGCCTTGTCTCGGCCCTAGGCAGTTACAGGGCTGCCTAGACCTCCATCTCTCTCTTTGGATTCGCGTCTGACCGGCAGCAGGCTGAATGCAGTCGTAAAAGAGGAGAAGTAAACGGGGCTTAATATTAATAGCTAATTTATACGTGTCCCTTTGGTCCCTTCAAGCGCGAGCCATGGTCGTTGGTCCTAATTAATATTTAGAGGTGACTTCTGATCCTCGGGGATGAGGAGGTTTAAAAACAACCCCGCTACCAACCTCAGCAATTTCGCTTAGAAATGCCAGCAAACAAGTTAAATATTTAATATTCGAAACTCATAGTCTCTGTTAGCTTTGTTATCATTGCGCTTACACTACGCAGGTTAACGAGTGTTCCAAGTCAATCAAATTTACAACTATTTCATATGCTGTAGGAAACGCTACTGTTCAAGGAATCGAACATTTAGTTGACAATAGAAGTGCAACCCACGTTTAAAAGTTGATAGACCTGACTGTATTTCGCGGGGTGTCTTCTAGTCAAATCCGCTCAACTGTTGTCAACAGAGCTTGTTTGCTTTTCCCTTCTGTTGTTGTCGTCTGATTTGTTTACCGTGCTTTTTTGTCAACTGGAGCTGGCAGAAGTAACGCGACGTTTTTTGGTGGGTTTGCCAGCTGTGGCACTTGGCCGGTTCGGTTCGAATTGATTGGATTCGGCTCGTTGTGGTTCGGTTCGGCTTAGGTTTTGGCATAGATCAGGAGGGTACCAGTTAAGTAAACAAAGAAAAACATAGCAGGACCAGGCAGAAGTGAGTCGTGGCTACAGCAGCTACAGAGGTAATCGGCACTCAGTTTCAGCTCCTCATCATGGTCAGCATTGTCCTGCCCACTCCCGCACCGCCTACCCCTACCCATCCGTACCTATGCCAATGCCCATGCCCCCTGGGGCAGGCCACAGTGGTTTCCCGGTTGCCGTTTGTCGGTTGGTGTCGATGCTGCTTTTGACGTGCGACAATATTGAGATATCGTCTCAAGTGTAAATTGTTATTGACACTTTGCGTATCGTGTGCTCTAGGCAACTCGCATCTCTCATTCCTCATCCTCTTATTCCCCCGGCAGCATCAGCAGGAACAGTATCATCAACGTCAGTGCCACACTGTGTTCACACTGTTCTCCCACCCCATCCGAGTTTCACACTTTGCCACTCACTTCCATTCCTATTCTCTCTTTTTTTGGGTCAGATCTTTGTTGTTCCTCAACTTGTTTGTTTTGCGCATTTAATCGGCAATGGTGCAGACAGTCGCAATGCCCCAAGTGATTCACCCCGGTTCTCTTAAGTTTTCCATTCGGAAATCCAATGACAACTGTGATATATCTCGCCTCAAAAAACTGATTTAAACATCATATCACGAGAGGCAGCTTCATCGGAGGCTTTAGTCGTCCGACTGACCTGCCGAGATTCATTAATGGCTATAATTTCAACGAATGAGCTTTGGGGGAAATTATTTATCGGGAGCCACAATTACCGCACGGGCGGGTCCGGGCACGGGCTCGTCAGGCGGATGACTGGCTAATTAAGGATATCCCAGTCGAAAAGTGAAACTAAGCAGATGCGTGGAATACGACGAAGTCAAATACAAAGCCCGCAAAGCCGGAAAACGTGGCAGGCAGATACACTTGTATGTGTGGCTGTGTGTGTGTATGTATACGTGTTTCGGTTCTGGTTTCGGTCGTGGTGCGAAAATTGACATTGTCTTTATACTCATGGCACTGTAGTCATCGTCATCAGGTCGGCGTAAAGGTCGTTCGGTTAGTCATAGCCCGGAGACCTTTCGCGGTCACCGCGCTCAGCCACTGAAGTGTAGAGTTTAACATCGGTTTCGGAAAGTGGAGAACAGAGGGGGTAGGGAGGGGGGATGGAGGAAGCCACAGAGCGTGGCGTTGCGTTGTGTTGCGTTGCGTTGCGTTCATTTGGTTCGTTGTGCTTCATTCATTAGCTTGGTTTCCGTTTCCGCTTCATTCAATTCTCTTGATGCCTTTGCAGGGACTGTGCCTGTGACTGCCAGAGCAAACTGACTGACTTAATGCCATTGACGTGGCTCTTGGCGCTGAATGTTGTGCTACGTTTTTGTTGCTGCTTGTTTATGTACGGGTTTTTCTATGGGCCCTGCCAACTCAGTTCAGTTCAGTTCAGTCTGCCTGCCTTGTCCTTCCTCGTGGTCCGCTTGTTCTTTCCGCCGCTTGCCCGACTCACTCTGTTTCGCAATTCATTTTCAATTTATCTAGCCTAATATCGACATGCTTTTAGGTCTCGCCTTCGCTGTCTTCCCGGCCTGACCTGCTGCCTCTGTAACTGGCTTAACTGGCTGACAGACTGAACGGACTGTAACTGAATTGGCAGGGATGTGCTCGCCTCTGCCTCGGTCTCTGCCTCAGTCTGTGCTTGATTCTCTCTGCCATGCAGAGCATGGGCTTCTCTCGAGCATTGACTTACGCACACACTCACACACAGACACGAATATACACGGATATACGTACAAGCAAGTCATGGCGTCCATGTCTGGCAACTGTTTGGCCCGCTTCCTTTGTTCAGTCTCGTTCTCGTGTTGTAAAGCTGATATTTCACTTGCTGGCTTATCGACTTCAACTTGCGCATTATTTAACAATAATTAATTAAATTTTTAGCCCCAAATTGCCATAAATTCCATGCAGAGCGCCCTTGGCAGCCTGTGCTTAAATGTTTCGCTTCATTTTAAATAACGAACAAACTGTAGTGCAGAAGGTTCGTGTTTTTTGTGTGTGTGCGTGAGTGTCCTAGGTCCTAATAATAAACACAGTACACCCTCCTCCTGCCTCCGCCTACACGTCCTTGTTCATCTATTTTAATAAAATTAAAAGCTACCCGAAGGGCAGCAACAATAACAACAATACGGGCGCATTCTTGACACATTGCCAAACCTCGACTCCGTGTGAATGCAGTACAATTTAAAATGTAATCGAGTTGTCGACTCTGTAATATATGTGAGTATGTGTATTTATTTACTCTGCATATGAACAGAATGCTGAGCATAACTAGCAGGAATCGTTGAATTTACAGAATGTCTACTAAAGCTAGAACGGGATGGGTCAGCACTCAATGGGCAATAGACTGGGGAAGGGAACTGCCTGCTTGGACTATCGATTGCCCGCTCTGTAGTTGCATTTTCACTCCAGCTACTTGACACTTTATTGGCTCGCTCTCGCTGTGCTGACTGCAGCACTAACTATGCCATGCTGGCAAGTGCAAAGTGTTTACATTTTTCTGGCAACGGAAATTCATATTGCTTCCGGGCTTTTTATGTAGCATTTCCCTCGCTTTGGCTGGCCTGCAATGGAACTTTTCCCCGTATTCGTCTGATGATGATGCCAAAAATGCAGTGCCAATACTTTCCCTTGCTTATGTAAACGTGTCTGTTCATGAATGAAAGTGTAAATAAGTTTCAGGTCTGACAAATCTATATCTATAGATTATTAGCCTGTCAGGAACTGCACATTGATAATGCCTGACAGAGGAATATGTTTTATATCATAATTGGTATTTATCATAATTTGTTTTGCATAAATCATAATAATGTCTATTTAACATTTTCAGTGTTTTAATTTATTCTTGCACAAGTTTTTCATTTAATTTATTTTCCTGGACTTTGCAGATTAAATTGTTTTTGCTATAAATAAATTTATGGCCAGTCTACCATCTGGACTCTCTAGAATTCTCTGCAAATTCGGGTGCACTGAAAATGTGAGTCACGTTTCACAGTGACTTATTCGAAATGCAAATAAACTTTTCCAGGAAATAAAAGCCTGCACCAGGGTGCGATAGTTTTCACAGCTCGTGCAGGGAGGGAGGGCGTAGGGCGGTGGGCCGTGGCCCTGCAGCGTGGAAAGTCGGAACAAAGTCGCCGATATTGTTGTACTTCAGAAAGTTAGAACATCGTTCTAAATAGGTAGAACAAATATTTGATAACTGGAAATTTAATATTTTCTCTAGCTGTGGTTTCCGAGTGGGGAGCACACACACAGTCACACACACACAGGCACACAGAATAAAGTTCAGTCTGTCGTCGGTTCACTTTCTTTCTATTCGCACCATCCTCAGCATCCTCCTCTAACACCCCGAGTTTGTGTTAAAGGTTTGCTGATTCGCTGTTGTTGTTGTTGCCGTCGTTATTATCGTTGTTGTTGTTGTTGTTAGTTGGACTTTGTTAAGCTCAACTCAGCTGACCGTCTGCAACTTTGTTGATTTCTTTTGGTTGATGTCCCGTAGCTTTTATTATATTTTATTATTTCGCTTTCGTTTTGCTCTTTTTTCTTTTTTTGTGTTCTGTTTCAGTTTTGTTAGGTCCCCGTCCCTCGATTTCCCTCCTCCAATTGTCTGTGTGCGTAGCTTTTTCATATCTGCGCGTGGACACTTGGCATCCATAATGGAATTATTTATATTAAATTGTGGCAGCCAATAAATAGAATTGAAGCAGATCTCTCAACATCATTACCACAACGTAACTCTACGGTCAGTTGTCTCCTTGTCTCCCTCTCTCTCTCGCGCCCTGTCTCCCTCTGACTAACGCTAACACAATTGAAAACTTTTAGAGCGACGCTTTTATTCGTCGTCTCCTCTAGAAAGCGGTCCAAATTGAATTAAAACTTGGGTTAGGTCCGTCCATTCTATCCACTGTCCTCTGTCCGCTCTCCTTTCTTCTCTCTTAAAGCAGTTTTTGTTGGACTGTGTCCTATCTTTGCTTTCTTTGATGTTGCTCTTGCTGTTGGTAAGTTGCTTTGCTCTCGTTCCGTTGAGCTTGGTTTGCTTCACTTTGGTTTGCTTTACTTTGGTTTGGTTTGAGTTGGTGAGGGTAAGGCGCGCTTATCTGGACCGCAAACAGTTTGCTTTTGTTATTGAAAAATAAGTTAGGGTTAGAATTCAAGAATTTCAGTGTGTGTGTAATTGAATTACATTTTTCAATGCTGTCCGTGATAAATATGTGTTTAAGTTCAGGTGCTTTTCAATTTGTCAGAGCTCCCTATGTGCCCCCTACTCTCTCTCTCTCTCTAATGCTCCCGAGCAGAGTGCTGACAGTTGATGCCAGACGTGGCACAAAAATCATCTTTGAGCTGCCATTGCAAAGCACTAAAGGAACATGGGGAGCACAGGGAGTAGGGAGGGAGTATGGAGTACTCCACTGTGCACTTGCTGACTGGTGACAATGATAGATGGGACTGCATAATAAAAAGGAAAATAAGCTTTGCATACTTTTGTGCGGCCAACGAAGCCAACCTCGTTCCCTACCTTTTTCTCTTTACTACGTTCGGCTTAGTCGAGCTTTTCAGCGAAACTAGGCGCCGTTACATTCAAATCGAAGATACTTTTTTCCCTTCCGTGGGGCATGACTCATTTTTGCTTCCTTCGCGCACTCTTTGCTGTCCCTTCTGACTTTTCGCACTCCTTTGTCGATTGATTTATTGAGAGATTACTGTCAACTCTGCTTGGGGACTTTAAGTATCTTAGTTGCCCTAGAGATACTGCATTCCTCTAAAGATATAAGCAAATCCCAACATTTTACACTAATTATAGTAAGAGATTCCTGAAATCTCCTTCCTCAATCAGCTTTAATGTAAAGGAACTAAAGGAAACTTCAGTTTTCAGTTTGCAAGGTGTTTGCAAAGACGCAAAACTTCTAAGATATAATCAACATGGCGAAACTAAGGAAACTTAAGTGCAGCTCGATACCCAATACCGCAAACTCTGCGCCTCGGGAATGCTTAATTTACTTAAGCATATTTTCTTGCCTCCTCCTTTCTGCCTGCGCCAGAGACGACGCGAAATGAGCTTCGAAAACGCAAAATAACTTTGTATTTTCAGTCTCTGCATGCGGTTGTTGGTTTTTGGTAAGCGCGGCTTTTGTCTAGCAACTCTCGTCCATTAAGTGCACTTCGACATCCCCGACAGCAGATGCTGCCACTGCTGCCGCCGTTGCTGCTACTGCTGCTGTACATCTTTTTGCCGTAGCTGCAGCATGCCATGCGTCGACCGCACGTGATGAAGGGAATGGGAATGGTATCGGGGATGGGCCTGACGCACCAAATTCAATTTATTTGGTTGCATCATCATCATCAATGTGGCACATTCAACCTTTCGTTGAACGTAGAACGTGTAGAACCAGGCCACGGCGTTAAATAACTTATCTATTTTAGAGATGCAAAGTGAGAAGTGTGAATAACATGAAGACAGAGCTTATTATTAAGTGAACGAGAGCAAATCAATTGAAACTTAGAATGCGTATTTAAATCAGACAGACAGACAGACAGACGAAGACCACAATAAAGCGTGTAAGTAGATTAAATCGAACCACTCATTAAATATCGAGTACACTTTACAACAGAGTCCGATGTTCTTTAACCACAGAAACCGCAGCAAAAGGAGGTGGAGTAGGATGTTCTTTGAGTAGGGTCTGATAGGAGGCGGAGCAGGAGGCAAGGACAGTGGCACTGGTGTTGGTGGGTGGCCTAATCACATAAATATGAAAGGTGGTGTGAGGAGGGAAACGTGTTGACTGAGTTCTGTTTTGTTGTAAGTCTTATAGAGTTTACGTCTAGCTGCGACAAGAGGATTCCCTCAGCGCGACAGGCTACTTAGGGAACATCTCAAATCTTGACAAAGACGAGCACAGGTTGGCACCGCAAATGGCAACAGCAGAGGAGAAGGGAGGAACAAGGACAACAACAGGCAGCTGGCCACAAATGGCGGCAAATCTGAAGTACTGCAAAGAAGACCAGTCCAATTGAAACCGCAAACGGCAAAGAATCAACGCTAAATGGGCCAAGATGACTGCGAGTATTTGTTGAGAAACAACTGAATGGCTGGACGCCTCCGCTCTCCCCCTTCACCTCAATTGGAAACCTCAAAAAACAAGCCAGCAGGTGTAGACGGCAGGGAGCGAGGCATTTACAACTTCACAATGGGTGGCAATTTGGCATATCGATTTTTAGCTCTTTTTCATCCTCTGCTTCTCTTCCTTCTTCTCCCCCTTTGGTTATTTGTTTTGGCTGGTTTGTCGGCGTCGTTAAAAACATATAGGTTCTGCCGTTAGTCAACTACGGCTAACACACACACACACACACACACGTACTCACAAGTATACACACACATGTCTGCTCAATTAAAACTGAAAAAGCTATTCGGGCATAAATGCTGCTGACTCGACTGACTCAACTCGACTCGACTGCAAACGCCACTTGACAGAACGGGGAGCAGCTCCACAAAAGCTTTTTACCATATGTTGTCGTTGGACTTACAACCTGAACTGGTTAAGGGATAAGGAACTGGCAAATTTAGAGCAGGTTTATCTCTAATTGTTATCAAGTGCTTTCCTCCTCTTAATTGATGAAAGCTTAAGTTATTTAAGTGCTATTCAACAGCAATTTAAAGAACTTTTTAATTACGAGCTTAAAATAAATATGAAATCGTACGTGCACTGCGACAAAGGATACGGGAGTCTCTCTCAGTGCGCAGCCTGGATCTCTGTTGTGTAATCAATCGGGGCATATTTATACTATATACTATATATAGTACAACATGCAATGCATGGATGTATGCATTTTCAAACGACGCATCCACTGCCGTCAGATCCGAAAAGGCAATTTAATTCAAAAGGCTACAGGCCCGAAGCTGCAAACTGCAAACGGCAGCGCGCTGCAGTAAAACTGTCGTGCTGACCTAAAGGCGATGGGAAGCTGCATAAAAACATAAAAAACACAGAAACAGAAAAACAAAACACAAACAAGAGTACAAAGACCGAAAAAGAAAACAATGTGCGAAAGCACAAATTGTTTGCTACACTTCGCCCCAGTTTCGTCGAGCTCGTTGCTCTAGCGATGTCCAAAGGGCAACTGCATGTGGGGAGTATGATATGAGTAAGTACCTCACGGTGCAGGGGTGCAGAGGTGCCAACAGCGCAAGTGGCTTTAATGTTGTTAAAAGAGTCGTCAGGTTGCGAGAGGATCTGCATAGGATAAGCACAGGGTATTCACTCGATACAAATAAAAGCAGAAGATAGCGCAAACTAATTGGTTCTCGACACCCGACTTAATTTGCAAGGAATAAATTAATTCCGCTCTCTCCTCCCCCCTGCAGGTTGCATGTGGCAGGTGGCAGGACCTTCAGCAAACGCATAAATATACGTATGCACTCTGTATGGCTCGAAAAGGTATTCCACTGCCTGCACGGATATCGAACGATTGAAAAGCCAGAACTGAGCAGAGCCGGAGCAGAGCCAGAGCAGGGACAGAGACGGAGCTGAAGAAGAGCAGAGCAGAGGAAGCAATTTTCCCGATGACTGCATTTGCACAAAACTGGGTAAATTGTTGCTGAATATATTGTATAAACAAGACACTCCGGGCCAACACATCTCAACACAAAGCGATAGGGTAATAGAGAAAGAAAGAGTATTGCTCTGACATGTCAATTATCGCCGTATAGAGAAAGAGATGTTAAAGATGACGGAGAGGGGAGGGGTGGAGTGCATGGCGACACACTTAAATGGAAATTAAGCTCAGCTCCGGCTCCGGCTCCGGCTGCATCTCCGGAAAATGCAGTGAAATCAACTGTGAAAATTATAAATTTTCGGTTTGCTGACTGCTCTGACTGCAAATCATTTGATCATCAAGCGGCGAAATATCCATTTATCTCTTGCTCCCCCTCTCACTCTCTCGCTCTCTCACTCTGTCTCTGTGGCTCGAAAGTAAAAGTTGAGCAAAGCACAGATTGCTCCAAATGTGAGTTTGACGACGTCGAGGCAGACTGAAGACTGCGGACCGTGGACAGAGACTGCACTCCAAGTGTGTTTGCCAGCATTAGATATGGCAGAGTGAGGGGGAGCAGTGAGAGGGAGCGAAGGAGAGAGAAAACAGTGCCAAAATATTTAAAATGCAATTCTGAAGCGATTTGTTTTATGGCCACTGCTCCAAACTGCTGTACAAGCCAGAAAAATGGCTGGCAGAAGCGGGTAACGCCAAGCAGCAAATGGCGAACGACGAATGGCGAATGGCGAATGGAAATGGCGAATGGAAAGGAGTGCAGCCTTCATTCATCCATTCATTCACTCGACTCGACTCAACTCGCAATTGTTTCGTTGGCACCAGCGTTTTCAGAGATCTCTTTATATCCGTTTCCGGCACATGGTCGAGTGCACCCGACTAAAACTGCGGTGCGGAAAACTTAACTCGGATTTGATGTTGCCAAGCAGCTGTTAATGCTGCATGATTTATATCAAGAACTGCCAACGGCAGCCGCAGCACCAGCCCAGTTCCAGTCAGGGCCAGCTGGCCGTCCAGCTCATTATATGCCACTCCATACACGCTATGCATGTGTGTGTGTGTGTAGGACATGATTCGCATGTGTGTGTGTGAGTGCGGCTCCATCAACTTTTGTCGGCGTGTCGAGCATGGGGCATGGCAACTTTTGGCAATGCAAAGCGACCACAGGTCGCACTCGCCCTCTCTTGCTCTCTCTCTCTCTCTTTCTGTCGCCATCGCTGCAGCGCTGTGGTGAATGCACTTCCGTTTCCGTCGTAGCTTGTAAACGGATTTGCATTGGGTTATCTCCGAGAGAGAGAGAAAGAAAGTTGCGCATAGTTTTGTTTTCGCTCTCTCCATGTGACTCTCTTCTTTCGATGTCCCTAGACCTTGTTCTGTTCTTCCTGGGATCACATTGAAGAATCTTAGTCTCGTTTCTGTTGACCTGTGTAAAATGATTTGTGTGCCTTGCCGCATCCTCTTGTTTTTTTGCGCAGAGTCCGCGGCGTCGTCTGACGCCCCAGAGGATATAAATCAGCACTCCAACATTTATTCAAGTCGCACATACACACACACATACACACACACACACGTACAAGGGCCGAGCTAATGTGCCACATATGCAAAACTTTCCAGACACAATTGTTGACCTGGCTGTGCTTTAAAAATGGGTGCACAACCTGCACGGGGTGTCGACACCCTTCGATGTGAATTTGCGCGTCTTTTATATGGTAAACAGGCTCAGCTCTTGAGACCTCAAGAGTCCTACAGACGTTCAATATTGTTGCTTATTCAACCGAGTATTGAAATGAATATAATTTGATATTCAACTTTGGAATTTCACATGTACTTATACTTATCTGGACTGCACCGGACTCGTTATTGGACGTAAGCCTGGCTTAGGCTCGTCCCTCTCTCTCTCTTTCCCTCTCGCTCTAGGGTATTCCGATTGTCGATAATCTCTCAAGCGGAGTGCGAGACTGAACTGAAGCACTTTGCAAAATTGTTTTCAAGCTAAATAATTGGGACATAAATTCGCCGCTTTAACCCCATTCTAGTTTCGTTTCGGGCAGCGGCGACACCCTTCATTACATTCTTTTACCTGGTGCTGCCTCCCCGGACTGGAGCACTACAAAGATTTGCGGCCCTTGCAGTAAATCTGTTAAAGCAGAATAAAAACTGTGTCAACAGCAGGACCCCGACCCACGTTGGGTGCCCACTCCCCAGTCTCAAAGTGAAGCACCGCAATTTGTAAGAGGGTAGCAGGGGATGAGAAACGCACACAGAAGAGAAAGAAGAGAAAACAGTCCTCTGAGAGAGAAAGGGTGCAGGAGGAGCTTAAGTAAAGTGAAATAAAATAAAATAGTAAAATGCTCGAGGCATTTATAGTTATTGCACTTTTATGCCGCTGATTCGCCAGTCAGTTGACTGGCAGCTTTTATGCCATGTTTTGTTTTGTTGTTCCCGCTCCCGCTGCTGCTGCTGTTGTTGTTGTTGTTGTTGTTCCCCTTGGTGTTGTTGTGTTGTTGCTGTGTTTCAATGCAAACATTTAACAATGCCCAACACTTTAGCCTGGGTCCGTGTGCTGTCTTCCATGCGACCACAAAGAGCTGTGAGAAGCTGTGACTAAGCATGGCAACAGTTCAAGCTGTTGCCAACAGCCGACCCTTCCCCTCGCCCACAAGCACACGCTGGCACTCACACAGACACCCACAAAACCCCCATTCACCTACACACACCCACGAAACAATTAGAAAATGCCGCACAAAGGCAACGCAACGAAGGAGGAACCCCACATTGGTTGCGCCGCGGGATTTTTGTAAAATTTGAAAAGTGTTTATCACACAACGGGGCACGAGGGCGGGGCTACGCCTTCGAGCCTCTGTGTGTGCGTGAGTTCTATGCAAAATATGTGAGCTCAATTTCGCGAGTATTTTTGCTCGTTTGTGTTTTGCATCGTTTAAAGAGACAGTAAAAATATTTTTATCAATTTTTCGCGCATCCATTAGGAAGAGAGAGGAATGCGAGTTTGGAATATGGAGTATGCCGAGAGTATGTGGCGTGTGTGGCGCATTCGCTTATTGCCACACTTTATGGATTTAGTTGACCAACATGAAACATAAATAAATAAACAGCAACAGCAATGCAGTGCAACAAAAAATGTATAATTAATACAAAAAACGAGAGCGTGCCGCATAAATTACAAAAACACAAAGATATTCCATCTCTGCAGCCCTAGCCGCAGCAGCAGCACAGGCAGCAGAGGCAGCAGCAGCGTGTGGCAAACCAACTTTGCCAGGCGAAAACATTAATATTATTGTAACTCTGTGAATTGTTTTTAATAATTAAATGCCGTTCTCTTTTCCCCCTGCCCTGCCCCTACCATTCCCTCTCCTTTCCGTAGGCACTGTTTACTTGCTCGTGGCCAGTGGCACTGCTTGCGCCCCACATTCGCCGGGGCAGGGCACGACCCACTCGGCACATACCTGCCCCGTGGCACCTCCAATGAAATGCAAGTTTAAAGCCGCTCAGTGCAGCGACTACTGCACCATATAAAGTATATCGGGTGTACGTACCAAATGCCATACATACCACATGGCATATGCCATATGACATAGCGTATGCCATATGACTGCCGTGGATATTACACTGCAGGCAAATCTGCCCTTGGATTTCATTTTACCACGAAGTACAAAGTCAAATGGTTTCCGAAATAAAATTACCTATAGAAGCCCCAAAACAAAAAAAAAAAAAATCAGCATATATAAATTATGTAATTTGAAGCCTGTTTACACCCATTGCACCCTCTGGCGCCTCTTACATATGCTACTGTGTGCTTCGAACTCTGGACTCGAAAAGTCGGCTTCAAACTGTGCCACTTTTCGATATTATTATTTTATTCAGGACTGTCTGCTAATTTATTAACGGTCTTAATTGGCTCTGCTCCTTTCCCCTCTCTCTATATCTGTTCCATGCCTTTTTTCGCACAGTGCACGCCCCATTTTAGCTGCAGGTACAAATTATGTGTACCAGCAGTTTCTCTCCCACACACCCACACATACTCGTATACACACACACCCGCCTGCCGAATTCCACTTATCTTTGGGCATTTTTCGAGCATACTTTGCGGAGCCTCCTTTCTTTTTCGCAGACCTATTGTAATCAAGCTGTCCTGCTCTGCCCTAGTTATGAATACCTGCAATACCCTCAGCTCGGCTTAAGATACATTCCAAGTCAGCACAAAGATTCGCAGCTTATTTAAAGAGCATGAAAAATTGAAAATTAAATCAATTCTTTCCAGTTTCAGTTCCAGCTGAATGTTATTTAAGAACCCGTCGTTGCTTTGTATTCCGCGCAGTGAACGAGAAGCGTGAAAGAGTCGTAAAAAAGAGAAAAAATAAAGAAATTATATTTATACTCACCTTGGACAGACGGACAGACAGGGATACCTTCTATTAGGGGCGACGTTTAGCGCTGCTCTGTTAACCGAGCTGGAGCTGAATGAAATATCACATCCTGCGAAGAAATAAAAATCAGCGTCAGTAAAAATACACATAAGAAATAAGCAGGAAGCAGCCAGAGATGAAACAGGAAGTGAAACACACACACACACTCACTCACACACACAGACACGCACGTAGCCAGACACGGACAGACAGAGAAGCGAAGAAACGCTCGCAGCGTCAAAGACAATGACGATGCAGGTTCCTCGGCTCCTTCTCAGCCTCAGCCAGGGCGGAGAAAGGTGCGGGCAAGGCGTCGCTTGTGGCATCAGCATCAGCCTTGGTATACAGGAGCTGAGCAAATATGGCGCACAGCAAACAGAAAAAAAAAACAACAACAGGCGTGGGAAGCGCCTCAAAGAGGTGGCACATTAAAGGCCCCACGATACCCTGCCCCACGTGAGTTGTGCCGAAGTATCGTCTAAGCTGAGAAATATCGTCTTTAATTAATATAAAACAGTTCCAATGCATCTCAGAGTTCTATTTGATTATTAATTGCAGTCTATGCAACTCGTTGGGTACAGGGTATAAATAAATACAGTCCCCGTGGTACCCTGCTCCATGTGAGTTACAAAGAAGTCTCGACTAAGCTCAGAAATATCGTATTTAATCAGATATAAATTGAACATAGTCAATATCTGAGTACTTGCACTTGCAGTCAATACAACCCACTGGAGAAATAATTAAGGGTTACAGGGTATCGAAAGAAATATAACGACACTGCTGCTGCGCTGACTGCCCAGACTGCTTGACTGTTCGCCATCAAACGTGACGAAAAAAAACTGGCTAAAATAAAATATAATAGCTATGCAGTAGTCAGTGCGTACAGCAGCCCTCTCCCTCGCTCCCACACCCTTCTACCCTCCTCCCGTTCTGGACTCGAGCGATAATTTTTTATTTGTATGTATTTGCGCCCGTAAGCCAAGAGTAAAGCGCGTCAAAGTGCCCAAAACAAAGCGCAAGCTGGCTGTCGGAGCCTGAGCCCAAAGGGTAGAGAGGAGGGGGAGGGACAGTCCACATCCACACACTCACCAGCACTCACACTCACACACATAGGGCGAGGGAGCTGCTGCTACATCTCTCTGGCCTCCCCCAGAAAAACACTTTGCTGCCACGGTCGCCGTCAAGCTGCGCGTTATCCTTTGTGTAATTTCTGGTTTAATGAGGCGGCATTGGCAAGAACTTGTCTCCTACCCCCGCGGCCTCCTACTCACTCCCTCTCCGCTCTCACTCCCACCTGCCCCGCCCTGCAAGAGGCACCGCTTTTAACGATGTCGCACAGTAGGCAGCCATTTTTTTGCTGTCATACATTTTTACGACTCAAGCATTAAGTTAAAATTTGTGTTAAATATTTTATTGTTTTTATGGCCACATGAACACCTTAATTTTTACGCGCAGGCGAGGAAGGTCCTGCAAATTATGAATATTATGTGCAGCGCTCGGCCTTAAGCGGCGCCTTCCTTTAAGGTTGCAGCAAAATGGTCCCACGTTCCAACCTTCTAAGGCCTCCTGCAGTCTTGTCTGAGCAGTTCGCACTCGTTTACAACTGTGTCCCGTGTCCTGTGTCCCGTAACCTGTGCGTGTGCTCATTAGACAACAGTTTCTCAGCTCTCCCCCTCTGTCCCTTTGTCCCGCTGTATCTTATCTTAGTTTTCCGATTGCCAAGGTGTGCTTCGATTAGGGCCCTAATGGCAGGGGCTGTCTTCAGTTTTGTGTGGCCTATTAATTACTTCGGCACTGCTGTTATTCCTGGTGTCCAATTAAAGCGAACACGCTGCTTACTGAACTAGTAAATACTCTAAATGCCCAAAATAATACCCTGTATCTTTCATAAAGAATACCATCTTCATTTGAAAACCTATTATACCGTCCAAAATACTCTTTAAGTTGTGATTCCCAGTTCATCAATAAAGAGGCTTTTAGATAGAGTCTATTCAAGTCTGCGACTTTATCAATCAATTAGGCTGCGAGTTTGTCGTAAATGTCCATTATATGTTGGACATATATTTTTAATACCTATTGCTCTCGGATGGACCTGGCTAATAACAGAGCAAAGTAAATTATTTTTATCATTCATAGGTGGTTTATGGCACGTAACGGGATAGACCAGAACAGGAGAAAAGAAACGAATTTTGCAGATTTATTGCAGCTAAAATCCACGCTAATATAATGCATAAATCAGGCTGCTTAAGTCAACATATATTCACTTGAATCGAGCATAAATAAGTACGAAGCCCCCTCAGTCCCCCTTACGTTCCCCCTCTACGTTCTTCATGTGAGCCAAGTGAAATTCAGCGAAAACGAATCATTTTGGCCAACTTTAGCTAGAGTCGAGGCTGGCCGAGGCTGGCTGGAGGGTTTCTGGGTGGGTTGGGGTTAGACGGCTAAATTAGGGGCGGCTGCACGCTGCAGAGCAAGGGAGAGAGAGAAAGTGGGAGAGCATCTCATTGGGCGCAGGCGCCTCACAAGGGTCTCTCACGGGGAAATACTCTGCCAAACAATACTGGGTATTCTGGGGCTATGCTGGGTATACTGGGCATGTTCTGGCAGTAGCTGCGGGACTTAATGTGGCTCATAGGCGAGGCTAATTGAAATATTGCAGTGTAGGTCAGTTTGAGGCAGCGCCGCGTGGGAATTTTATGACTTGGCAGAAATATCACATATGGCAACAGAACGGGCTGCACAGGGACAGGCACAGACAGAGGCACAGGTAGGGGCAGAGACAGGTAAACAGGTAGATGTGCAGAGATCTTCGGCGATCTCTGTGAGTTCTGATGAGTCTACTTCACGCTTCTGCTCCGACTGGAGTTCGTCAAACCTGTCAAGCAATAATTAAAAAGCAATTTATTAAACTCGACTTCGGCGCAAACAGTTCAGTTCAGCGCAATTATCTTGACCCTACGTTGTTGTTGTTGCGGCTCTTGAACCAGTAAATATTTTCGGAGTGCGGAGTCTTTTAACACATTTCCACACCAACTGGCACTGGCAATGCTACGGGAAGTGGCACTGTCTGTCTGGCACTGGGTCTGCCTCTGCCTGTGCCGCTGCCTCGGTTTCTGTCTCTGTTTCTGTGCGCCCAGAGCTGATACTGAAGTGGGAAACAAGTTGCTGCAGAACCAAAACATAAAACTGGTTTTTGGGTCAAAAGCAAAAAGGGCCAACTGGCAAACTTGAGATAATTATTCAATGAAGCCGAGACCTGAGACCGACGCCGCTGCCTTTGCCTCTGCCGACGACAGCAGCAGCAGCAGCGAGGGCTATGCTAAAGGGTTATCGAGTGCCCGACAAACTCACGCACACGCACTCACACAGACATACACTCGACTCGGACAGGTTAGCCAACGAAGGTGAGCCCACGCCGAGGTTCATCAGCATCAGCAGTCGAGTGCGAGTATAAGAGCCGAAGTAGAAGTCAAGCATCGTGTGTCTTCGACTCTCTCTCTCTCTGCTTACACTTCGGCTATGCTGCTGCGCAAGCACTCTCTCTCTGTTTCTGTTGCCAATTACTCTCAGCACTTCAGCACTTCACTCTCTGCTCGCTCTCTCTCTCTCGGGCTCAGTTGCTCTCTCCGGAAGTTGTGGTGGCTGCAAGCATCGGTCGTCGGGCGTCGCTTCGTGTTTCGGGCATCGGTTGAGCGCTTATTCCTGCCGCTGTGCTCGGCGCAGATTTAGTACTCAATTGTTGTGCTGCTACGGCGTACGTAGACGCGGACTGTTCAACTCGCGACGTTCAGAGTTGTATGTGAAGTTGTTGTGTGTGTTTTGTTATGCTGCCAGTGTGTGTGTGTGCATGAGTTCTGACTGTGTCAGTGTGAGTGACGGTGGTGTAAGCTAAATACGATTCTCCCTGTGTGTGCGTGTGAAAATTTAATCAAAAATACTGAAAATTATTTAGTGCAAAAACTCGACAACCCCCAAGCAAGGAGTGCGTGATTGTGCATGCATGAACGTGCCTCTGTGTGTGTATGTGTGTGTGAGAAGAAAAACAACATTCGAAGTGTATTCGAAGTGGAATATGAAATGATTCGCAAAACGATTAGAAAACATTCAGTTGAGACTCGCTCTGGTTTCCGAATGTGAAGTTCGGGATTCGTGATTTTCACGCTCATTGCCAGAGCCAGAGGACCACACCCGCGCGGATGTACAGGTTACAAAAAGAAAAACCAGCTAGAGAAAAACATCAGCAGTAGCAGAGCAGAGGCAACGGCAGTGGGAGAGGCAGAGCGGAGCTGTAAGAAAAATTCCAGTTTTCAACGACTGCAGCCCAAAAGGATCACGCGGAGCGAGACATCAGAGAGAAAAGAGAGCGAACAGCGAGAGAGAGCAGGTCATCTCTGCCAATGGAACGACCCAGCTCTCTCGGCCAGGAATGAGGGGAGAGAGAGAGCGGGTTGTCGTGCAGGATGTTTGCCAAAGTTGCGCAAGTGAAATATTTCCCGCTATTTCTTGTGCTTGCTGAAGTGTGTCCGAGTTAGAAGAAGAACCCGAATCAGTCGGGGAGAGTGCATCAGCTGTTTGCGGATGAAGCAAGGAATATCTATAAATATACTAAATATAGTACTATATTGTACTCCCAAATAGTAGCCAAGGTAACAGTGACTGTGACTGTGCACCTTCTTGGCAGCCTTTCAAAAATATTATTGCGGAATTCCTATCGGAACAGAGCAGAGCAGAGCAGAGCTTGTTCTCGTGGTCGTGCCTGGAAAACTGCTGCTCTGTGCCAAAGTTGTGCAGTCAGCAGCAGCGCCAATTTTCCAGCAGAGAGCGCCGAGCTGAGCTGAGCTGAAAACAGAAACTTGAAACAGAAACCGAAGCAGAAACAGAAACCGAAATAGAAACATGAGGCATGAAGCATGAAGCATGTGGCATGAGACCGTGTTCAGACTGTCGTTGATTTAGGCAACTGAACGGATTAGCCGGAGTTGCCCAGCTGCGTGTGCCGGCGGAAAAAGGCTAAAAGGCAAATGTGTAATGAAACAATTAAATTAAAAAAAAAAAAACAAAAAATATAAAGAAACCTGTACTTGTGTGAGAATTAAGAAGAAAGAGAAACACATTAACATAATCAGTGCGATAATTATATAATGCGTGCTCTAGTCGAGTTGCCAAATGAGTCACGTGCCCCGAGAAAGAACTCCGTTCCGGTGTGCACAGTGCGTACCAGAGTGTGTGCCTGTGTGTGTGCGTGTGTGTGCGTGCAATAAAGGGCGTGGAAGAAGTAAAAAGTGGCAAAGCAATCGGGCTTCGATATGAAACGACTTCCTTTGGCCATTTGTGATTACAACATCAAAATCGAACATAATTTTCTTATTTTTACGCCGTATTGATTTTATTTGTTGTGCATAAAACCCGTCCCGCTTCGGCTATGAGTGTGTGTGTGTGTGTGTGCGCGCGAGTGTGTGCCTGCTGTATGTTTATACTTGGCCCTTGGCATTTATTTTACGTCTTATGTATTCTTTTGCTTTCATCCCCATCCCCGAAACGCGCACGAAATTGCGCACAGTCCCCCACGTAAGTCAACGGCCAAGGCAAACTCACAGCCAAAGGCAAAGGCAAAGGCAGCGCGAAAGAGTCCGTCGGCAGCCTCAGTCTAAGCCCAATCGGCGCTGAAGTCCTTCATCAAAACGCACACACACTCACTCACACAACCATCTACACGTGTAGATATACATATATAGTATGAAAAGAAAGTGTCATAAATCAAGCGATTATCCTGTAAACAAAGTGTAAAACGCGCTCGCAGAGAAACAAGAGAGAGAAGCAACAACAACAATAATAACAACAACAAGGAGTCGACGTCGACATTGCTGCGACTGCTCCTAATAAAACGCCATTTTTACTACGTTAAAAGCCAAGGCGAATAACATAAGCAACAACAGCAACAGCAACAACAAACAAGGAGAGCAAACAACGTTCCACGTCCTTCTTTTTATTACTTGAGCATTTAATTTTGCTGAGTTGTTGTCGACGCTGTTCGTGTTGGTGTTGGTGTTGGTCATTCTCTGATATCCCCAACGAGAGAACCCAAACAACAATTTCGGCTACGACAATCCCCCAATCCGAGGAGTAAACAGCAGCAACGACAACAACAGCAACAACAAGAGCAGCAACAAAAGCACATTGGATTGGCTTTGAATACATTGTATGATGCTAGCGCCAGTGAGGTGAGTAAGAATCCCCTTAGATCCCAAATCATTAAATGCTTTTCGTCAGCTTTAAAATATTTTGTTATATTTTCGGGGAAGGGAAAATATATTTGCGTCTATGAATCAGCAGTAATTTAGAAAGAATTTCCAGTCTGAATATGATATTTGATACAGTTTCATAGACATTCCCGGAATTCCAATTGCGTGCCGTGGATAAATTCATATCTCTGATCAGTCGAAAGACTTTGGTGGGTCTTGGGGCGAAAATGTAATTACAATTTATGCAATTTTCAATTACAAGAAGAACAAGAGTAAATGCCAAACTGATTTCGATGTCATAATTCAATTACAAAACGCTTTGTGGCAAAACAAAGAAACACACAGAGGCGAGCAAATAATTCAGCTCAGGCCCAGAAAACAATCAGAAAATATGTGTGAAAATAAAGAAAGCAAGGGAGGAAAGAAGGGGGAGAGTTGGTATAGGTTTCAGTTTGATTGCTTGTGTGTGTGGTTTGAGGTTTGGGTTTATGTAGGTTTGCCTTCCACTTCTTTCTCTGCCGACGGGCAATGTAATTGAAGATTCTGAGTGAAAACACATATATGGATATGCGAATGTGTGTGTCTGTGTATGTATATACTCGTATGTGTGTATTCTGGACATATCCGTCGATGGAGTCGGCAAATACTACAGTTACCACAGCTTCAGTTTTTGTTTCTGTTCCTGTTTTTGTTAGGGATACTCAGTATCATGAAGGAAATGATAGTATAGTATAGGCAGGAAACGTAATCATCTTTAAAATGACTAAATATTTTCTAAAGTGGACTTAGTCTTAACGAACTATAGAAATTGTTGGGGTTATCTTATATACCATAATACATATACGTACCATGTTATACATTGGTATCATAATGGAAATGTGCCCCCACTAATTCGATAGAAACATTACAATAAGATTTGATATCAAGCAGTTAACCTAGTTATCCTATTCATTATATTCGACAATGTTGAATATTAAAATAAAGTTATAGTATCGCAACATTGTCAACAATAATGTACCACCTACCCCATAAGGTACATGCAAGTATAAATATTGTTAATCCCTCTCAGATTAACTAATATATCCGTTCTGCCATGGTACGAGGTATCTCGCACTTCTATGGCAACTCTTTTTAGTTGTTGTCTCTGCCTGCGCATCTGTGGCGAGAGCAGAAGAGCGGCGACTCGAGTAGGAAATTGCAATTTCCATAACAGAATCGAATCGCAACCACATTTGTGTTCTACTTGAATAAACTCTCTGCCAATTCAAAGTTCTGTAAACACTTATTTCGTTGTGGGGCCAACGCCTTCTCGCGTTGTATTTCTGTTTTCTGTCGCTTTGTCTTAATCCCGCAATGATTACGCAGACTGACATTTATTATTGGGAAACTCAGCGAGAGAGAGAGACAGACTTATAAACAAACACTTTCTGAGTCTCCGTGGCACTGGCAATTGTAACAAATTGTTAATAATGATAAATTGTTGTGATTATCTGCGCTTCAACACTGTATCTGTCTCTGTTTCTCTTTCTCCTATTCGCCTTTGTTCTTGGGTGCGCACTGCGTCGACCTCCCCCTTGCCACTTCACAAAAAGGATTATATCGAGAGATAAATATATCATTCATTCATTTGGTGCTCACAACAAAGGGGCTGCAGGGAGATTCGATGTTGTTGTTATTGATGTCGCTGTCTGCAAGATTTATATCTGTCCTACTAAGTAGTTCACATTTGTGGAGAGTTCTCTTTTCTTTCTGCCCTATAGAGCGGAGACTGGTGACGCACTTTGTGAAGGCCAGTTCCAAATCGATTCCCATTACATTTATCGATTGACTCGACTCACTTGGATATTTCTGGCTTCTTTCGGCTCTGGCGCGGCTTGCGTGTTTATAAATTAAGGTCAAATGCAAACCATTGTCGATAAACTGTTGGTGTATGTGTGTGTGTACAGTCCGTGTACAGTCCGTACATGCCATAGTAGGGTGCCTCAACTCGTTCAACAACAAAAACAACAACAAGAAAAACTGATACTTTCCGCACAGCAAAGCGAAAAGTATAAAAACAAGTATGAAATGCAGAGTTAGACTATTCTGGAAATTCGACTCACCCCACTGTACACACCCCACTGTACATGTGCATGTAAAGAAAAGGATTATATGTTACCAAGAACATGTAAAATTCCCAAGCTATTATGACGTCGCTAAACGATATTTTCTCACGCAGACGGGCACGTAGGGAGTGTATGAGAGAGGGAAGGAGTGGGGAAAAGCAACGAAAAAAGTCTCTGAGCTAAACAAAAACAACGCGCAATAATTGTAAACAAAAAGTGGCTATCGAGCAACAGAGAAATGAAAATATCATCAAAAAGCACAAAAAAGAACAGCAGAAAAGCCACAACGAGAAGAGGCGAATAGGCAACTTGGGAGAGGTGGAGCTGAGAGGTGGGGAGGAGGGGAAGAGCCAGAGGCAGCGGCTGGTCAAGCGTCTCGTAGTTCATTGGAATTTCTGTTGAATGCGAAACGAAATGGGAGTAAAATGGGCACTAGAGGAAGCTGGATGGAGGGAGGAGGGAGGGAGGAGATAGGAGAGGCGGGCATAGAATAAGAAACTGAAAACTCTAGTGTACTTTCTGTGCAGACTTAAGAGACTAGACACGCTGCTCCACGATTAAGTGAATGGGGAAAAGACAAGATTATTAGATTGTAGAAAAGTATTAGGGAAAGGCGAGCAAGCGAGAGAGTTTGTGTAGAGTATTATAGCATTAAGTATCCCTTATTAACTGCTGACCTGTAGTATGCACAACTTTAGATACGCTACAAATATCGATAGTGTATTGTTACCCAACTGAAGATGACCAAATTATGAAACTTATTTGTGTAGGCCCTAATACCACAAGCCCATCATAAGACGCAAGCAAACTCAAACACACACACACACACACTTATGCTGAAGCCAGAGCATTTATATGGTTGCATGGCGCCCAAAACTGGCGCGCATAATGACGCGAAACTTGAGCACAAAGCATAAAGCTGAAGAAGCCAAAGAGCATATGGCCTAGTACATAACTGATGTACGCAGGTATGTGTGTGTGTATGAATGTGTACATACTTGAGAGTAAAGTTATTCACCACGAAAACAACTCGCCGATCAACTCGAACTCAAACTCGCTGATAAAGTTGAAGTTGAAGTTACCATAAAGTTGTACAGCTTGGGAGCTTGTGATCTTCTACTCTAGTTATTTTATAAGAGTTCCGAGAGCTGAGAGTGAGGCCCGCAGAACTGCCTCTAACTGGAGTCTAACTCGTTTTCCCCACTCCCCAACCGACAGTCGACAGATACACAGAATTTCCTGCATCGGCAGCTGTGTCCACTTCATGACGTCAACGAAGGTTGCTTTCAACTGCTGTGGCAAGCAATTTGCTGCATCGGCTGCAACTGCCACTGCCACAGTGACTGCAACGGCAACAGCAACGGCAACTGCGACGTGTGGCAGGTTGCAGGTGGGAAGGTGTAGAATACACAAGACTTTTTTATTGAATAGGTGCATACCTTGGCTCTATGGCTTCCACACCCACATATAAACACTCACACACACACACATGGACATTCTCCTAAGCACAGGCATTGTTTTTTTCACTCCATTGGCAGTGGAGCGTGAAAATTGACCTAGTTGTTGATTTATTTTTACTGCTCTCCAGTAGCAACAGCAGCCCTCGCACGCAGCATAGGATGTGAGGGGAGAGAAAGAGCAAGGGACAGTGGGAGGGGGAGTCGCATTGGTTGCTAATAAATTTAATTTCAGGTAACCCTTGACTAGTCCCGTCTGCGACCCGCAATGCTCTCTGACTTCTAATGCCAAAACAAAACTATTTAAAGCCTCACGAGTTTGGGTTACGTTTTTCAATTTGCCAAACTCGACACAACTTGACTATGAATGCCTGAGCAAAAAGAGAAACAGGGAGGAACAGAGGTAGAGTGAGAGAGGGGTGGAAAAGTGAGAGGTAGGGGGAGAAAAAGTGCAAAGGGTTATGCAAGCAACAACTTTCCAGTTAAAGTTGAAAATTGTTTGCATTTTTTCATGCCCAGAGGGTAGATAGGTACTGTGGGGAAGAGTGAGTAGGGGAGTTGAGAGGAAAGAGAGACTTCACTTCAGTTTCATAACTTTTTGTATCTTGTATGCAGACTCCTTTTTGCCAGTTTTCCAGGTTGCTGCGAACTTTGGAACAAGCTAAAAAGCTTATGAGGCATCAACAAACGCATAGTTCGGAGAAGACTTTGCGAAAAACCAATTAAGAAATAAGACAATTAGAGTCAGTGAGAACCAGTGTGAAGACCAAGTGAGGGGCGCCATCAATACCACGATCTGTTCAGCTCTGTTTTGTAGCATCGAGTTATCGATAAATCTGAGTAAAGTTAAACAAGCCCCCTTGACGCTGGCCACAATTATCTGGGATGAGGGGCAACAACCACAAAAGTGTACCGGACTAGCAAGCGAGACCAGCATAATTTTCCCCGCCTCCGTCGCTGATACCTCTTCCTTTTGTGTCCGCCCCTTCTCTAGACTGGGGGAAGTTATCATAGTATTTTAAGACCCTCTCGGAACTGTTGCTCTTGCTGCAAAGTGTTCACTTTGTTACAGTTTGGTTCGGTTCGGTTCGGGGTTCATTATTTCGTAGTGGCCATTAAAGTAATTTGCCACATTTGTCGCCGGCCATTAGGCGCTATTAAAGCGCAATCAGAACATTTTCTTTGCCAGCCAGACGACTCCCCTTCCCCCTTGGCGCTTCCAATACTTGAGAATCAATTTAAAGAACGAAAAAGTTATCAAAGTTTTCGGTGCACGAACCCTTTTTATTAGTTTTCCGATATCGACAGGACGTCAAAGCCCACACAGCGAGGAGAAGGGCTTTCCCATTAAATAGGGATATTCAGGCCACAGCAACGACACCATATCGCGATGAATAGTGTAGCTGTATAGTTACACTGTGCATTCTCTCGTACAATTCCAAAGGGAATTTCTACGCGGGCCATAGTTCAATGGACTTTTCAGTAGCAGCAGGCGCCGATTTTATGGGAATGGCGCAAAATGGCGCTTAGAATGTTCAGTTACAGTTCGCGCATGTACTTTGTGTGTGTGTGTGTGAGTGTGCGTGTGTGAGGCTGCTAAGCTCCTGTGTGCAGTAAAATCAATATCTTGAAAAAGGAACAACTAACTTGCTGGTGTAAAATTATTGAACCCGGCACAAGCATTCCTAAATACAGTTAAATATACTTAAGAGGGGGCTACGCGGGACTGACAGCGAGGGGAGTACAGTCAAATTTGTGTATCGACAACAACAACAGCAGTTTTATTACCGAAACGTTAAACTGTACATACTTAAATGTAAAATTTGTGTGCGAGTCGTTTAGCTTTCTTCTCTTGCCCCTCCTCCGATTGCCCGTCCCTTCTCTTGTTTCTTTTGTTTCTCATCTGTTTCAGTATTCGTGTAAAATTTATTTTGCATTCCGTCCTCCAGTCTCTCCATGAGTACTTAGTACTTTAAAGCATGGGAAATTCATTTTTGCATAATGGGAAAAGTTTTGCACTTCAGTCATGATTCGTCTTTCTTCTTCCCCTCGTCTTCCCGCTCGCAGCGTTTCATTTAATGCAGCGTCCAAAAGACGTGCCTGTCAGGAGGGTAGGATAAACACGCACACCCTCACGCAAACTCACGTATAGAGGAAGCTCTCCCAGAGAGGTGCCAGGGGAGTGAGAATTCAGTTTGAGGATCTCGTAGTATATCTTAAAATAGACGGAGAGTTATGAACTTGTCTGCGCTGGCTAGGATGCTCTTGCTTAATAATTAATGTGGGCCTTTCGTGGTATTATTAAGATGATATATAAATAAATTAAAAAGAATTCCATACACGTAGGAAGCAGAAGGAAGAAGAAGTTTTAAAGGTCAAATGTATCTAGAACTTTCATAATTGGTTCTCAGATTGCCTTTTGATAAATTCATATCCCTTTGCACAGAAGTTAAGGTGCAGGAAGGGAAAGGGGGATTATTCTTTGTCGTTGCCCGTGGAGTTCAGAGTCAGTCCGGGTCAGTCAATCTATCCTGCTAAGTTTTCATATCCGTCGCTCTTTGCCAGGCGCCTTCCGTTTTCCTTTTATCCGCATTATTCTTATTCGTTTGTTCGTTTCTTCGTCTCTTTGTTTTGCCAGCTCAAATAATAAAAAAACTTTTATTATTAATTTTTCTTAATCGAAATGCCGCAATTAAGCATGAAACATAAAACTTTTCACTCCCTCTTTGATGGCGTCTGCTCGTCCTTGTCTCTCTCCCCATCTACCTCTCCCTCTTCTTCTTTTTCTTTTTCTTCTTCTTCTTCGTTGCTCTTTTTTTTTTGCCTTTTGCAATTCGTTTGCCTTGGCTTGTGGCACTTCTGGACTGACGCTCAGGCGTCTATTGTGGGCCACAGTGTGCGCGAGCAGTAAACCACCACCCACCCCTCCGTCTGTGGCTCTGTTGCTTTTTAAAATAATTTTGCACTTTCACAATTCGAGCGAAATATTTTCTTAGCAAAACTCTGAGAGGTTTTGGGGACAAAAAGAAAAATGTAAAAAGAACGAAACAAACTTTGCGCTGTTTGAGAAATAATATTACGAATTTAATTGCTGCAAAGTAAAGTTTGTTGAGAAATTGTAAAACGGATAAATGAGAGAAGAGACAGAAAAGAGAATCAGTGAAGAGTCGGAGGAATGAAAAATGAGAAATGAAGACGAGTCGGCAGGGCTCTTGAGAACTTTTTGCCGACTCATTGATGACAGTGGCCGGGCTCATCAGCAGCTACTGTGAGAGGCATAATGAGCAATAAAGAAATTAAACAATTCATTATCGAATCACAGACCTGCCTCATGTGTCTGCAGGCCGACAAAGTCGCGGGTCGAGTGTGAATAAACATTTCTGTTGCGTAATGGGCTTTGAATGGCAATAATAAAAGTGAAAACTAAATGAGAAGCAAAAATTTATAGTAAATGATATAAAATGGCAACAACAGCAACAAGAAGAAAAAGAGGCAACAAACCACGATGATACCCGAGCTATTGCTATATTGCTCTTTCTCTCTCTCTCTTCCCCTCTGCTTGACGAGGGATTCGTATTCGCCTTGTGGGAATGTCTGAAAGACGAAGAGGCGCTTTACAAAAGCCATATCATTTCCTGTCCTGCCTCTGCCCCTGCCCCCGACACGCCTTGCTCATCTCAGCCCGCACCTCAGCCGCTCATTTGCCTGCCCAGGCTATTTATGCACAAGCCAATAGGCAGTCTTTGCCAGAGCAGGCTCTGTCTCTGCGTCTTTCCGTTTCATTCTGCTCCATTCCGACCAAATTAAATTTCAAAGCGAGGGGCGGTTGCCAGCCATTAGACCATTATGTCGTCCTACCCCACACCGCCCTGTTTCCTGCACTTCGCCTGCCTCTGCCGCACAGGAACCCGCAAACATCCTGTTGATGTCAGCAAATTTTATTTATTTGTGGTTCGTGTTGTATTACAACATTTTAGAGCAATTAAAATTGTACAATGGCCCGTTCCATGCTCTTCCCCCGCTCTCTTCCAGTCCCTCTCACGGCTCCACTTTCGTTCCCAATTCCACATGGCTGCTGTGCTCCTGGACGGCAGTTTATTTGGTCGCATTTTTAGATCATTTAGCGTAAAGTGTCGGTGTATCTGCATAATGATATATTGACTTTGGCTGCCGTTGCCGTTTGATGTTCCTTTTTAGGGCTCTTTGCAGAGGGAGAAAACTTCCACAGCATTTTCATAGATTAAATTGCTGATTGTATTTGTTTTATGTCGGTGTCTTGTTGCTTGTTACTTAATAAATAGCATTCATGGGCGATCAGTTAGCAGAATGTTGTACCTTATGAATGAACAAGTCTAAAGACAAACAAAGTTGGGACGGACGCACTGCGTCAGCAAACAAAGCGAAGAGCGTAATTCAATGTGCGCCATCTAGAATGGCAGCAACCGCAATGGAGAATGGAGAATAGAGAATGGGTTGAGAGAGGCACAAGTGTAGCTGCGAGGATGGGGATGATTCCATTTGTTTTACAACTGGCCTACATAGATGGTGTGTGTCTGCTGCTCTCTCGCATTGTTATCCCCATTGTTGTTCTGTTCTGCTGCGCTAACAAGGCCTCACGCCTGCCCTCACACACTCTGCGCCTTTGCTTTTGCTTTTACTCGACTCGGCTCGGCTCGGCTCTAAAGCGCAAATGCAACGGCCATCAGGCGACCCATTTCATTAAAGTTTTAGCCCGTACAATGCGGCGTATGAGCGATACTGTAAATGCAAAACAAACAGCACAATACACGGTGTGCTGCGGTATACGACGGCACATGGCACATGGCAGTGGGTACTAGGCACTCTGCTGCTCTGTTTTTGCTGTTGCTGTTGTTCCCTTGTTCTTATGGCTCTTCTTAATATTTTTTGGGGCATGCACAAGTATATATGGCCTCGCTGTCTTCCCTTCTTCGCCCCTCCCCTGCTCAGACTCTGCGACTGCAATGAGCAAAGTTGAAAATTGCTCTTGTTTTCAGCTTACGGCTGCACAAGAGCACCCAAACACACGAGAGCGCTAAAGAAGGGAGGGAGGAAGGGCAGGGGAGCTGGAGAAACAAGGAGGGGCTGAAGAGAGGAGGAGGAAACATCTGAAAATGTCTCAAGGCGTCGCGCAAGTCTGTGGCGAATATCCACTCGCAGATATTTGAGTGGCATGTTGAAATGCTTTCTGGGCCGAACCCCAGGGCTGCTGTAGATGTGGCTGTGGCCGGGTCAAGGGGCCCCTGCTTGAGAGTAAATAGATAGTAATAGTAGATTGTGTAGAACACGTTTAATTAGTTTTTTAGAGCATCCTCAAGTAGCCAACGCTGAGGACCTTTAAACGGGTGGACCAGGGTCATATATAAAGAGCAAGGACGTGTTAGCATGATAGTTTTCTGGATAGTGAAGAAGATATTTAATCTGATGATCATTTCAATAAACCCTGTTTATCTTTCTTCTGACTTAGTTCCATTTTTCAGTCTGATGCATTGACTGCGATTGTGATTTATAATCAGCAACAGCAAGTGCACTGACCCGACAGAGTTGGGAATGTACCTGTGGTTGGGCCGACAAAGATCAAGCACGATGTGGGAATAATCGACCTCTGTCAATTTCGGGTGCAGTGCGTAGTCAACCGAAAGCTTTTACTCACCGCCGTCGCAGTTATCTCTCTCGCTCGGCAACGGAAACGGATGCCATAAAGTGCTGCTACCACAGGGCGGCTCGGGGTGGAAGAGAATGCAGAGGCACCCTCAAAATGGCGTCCATCATTTGGCTCATTGGAATGCGTTGCATGCCAGGACACACTGTCCGATGTGGAGATGTGGATGCTGATTGTCGTCCACCTCAACACAAACATTTTAATGACAACGATGTTGCCGAAAATTTAGTTATGAGTCTCAATGATTCACGCGGACAGGACAGGCACAGGCCCGGACACGCCCACAGACCGAACCAATCAACTGATTTATCATCTACATCCTCAGTGTGCCGTGCTCTGTTCAATGATTACACACAGACAGAGTGATAGATACACACGGATGTGAGTGTGTGTGTGTATCTGGACTGGTTTGCATTGCGGCAACGTGTGGCAACGGCAAATGCAATTCGTTTGCTGATTTGTCATTGTTGTTGCGCTCTTCGTCTGCAACAAATATGGCCGCTACAGTCGCCATCAACTGTGGCATCATTCGTCCCCGATCCCCTAACCCCGGTCCCGATCCCCGAGTCCCCGCGTTCCATTGTCTGATATCCGGCGTCCATTATGCTGTGTTCGAGCTCAAGTTGAGCTGATTTACAAATGAAATCATACGGCATGGAAGGTTTTTCGGTAATGAAAATTCAGCCATAAGGGAAATCATTTTTCCGGCTTTTGTTCTATTTAGGTTGCCTCCCCCGCCTGCCTTCTCTTGTTGCCCTGTTCGCCTGGTTGTCGGAGTTCGTCTGTTCACTTGTGTGACGGGAACGGCAATGGGAAATGGATGTGAATGGGGAGGAGCCTCGCCTAATGCGATTTTTGCTGTCTGGCAGTTGTTGGGCTGCTGGGCTGCTGGGCTGGATGGGGCCTTTAGTTTTGACGTGGTTGTTGCTCTGGGCTGGCCTGGGCCTGGGCATATAGCAGGGGCTGGGTAATGGGCACTCTGTCGTCTGTACCGTCGAGAGCACGCTCTATAAATAAATTTCGTTTTAATAAACTTGTCATAATGCCAACGCGCAAAAAGTTTTCATAATGCCTCACAAACCTTGACGTTATTAAAATTTTACATGTCATGGCGAAAGGATTAAAGCTCCACGCATGAGACTCGCCTCGTCTGAGGAGGAGGACGGCAGCATCCTCGCACATGTTCGCATTTTTTCAGTTGTTTATTGCTGTTGTTGTATCTGCTGCTTCTGCTGTTCACCTGTCTCTGTTTCTGTTTAGTGCTCTCTCCGGGGGTATTAAGTTATGCATTAAAATATCACTAATGATGTTTATACAGCGTCATCAGAGCACACTGAAACATACTCAAAGACAGCCACAAAACCGTTACCCATCTCTCCTTTCCCTCCACTCACTCTCCTCCCCTACTCATTCCAACAAAATTGAAAATTAAACGTAACGAGTTCTTCTTCTTGTTCTTTGACTCCCTGCCCCATTCACAGTTCCCGTCAGCAGATGAGGGTATTTTGGTGCGTATCTGCATACACATACATATACATACTTAAATGTAGACGGAGTGAAGTAAAGTGTTCTTACTTTTGTGTATGTGTGTGTGTGTTTGTACGTGAGTGTAAACTCGAGTTACTTAATTGCACTGACAACATTTAATAAAGCCAAAGCAAACGTTGCCTTGCCTCCTTGCCGCATTGAAGCCCCGTCAAAAGAGTGTGAGCAGACGTATGTGGCATTTTTATGCTGATGCTTACAGTGAGGACTGCCTGGTATGTAACGTAGAGTCTCGGGGATTGCAGCATTCCAGAAGCTGCGCTAATGTTGCGAATTCCGCTTAAAGCATTTCAAAGTAATTTAATTAAAAAGACATCTGTGGCCAAGTGTATGTACCGTTGCATACTTTTCGGCGTGGCACTCCCCCATCATCTCGACTGGTCTACGAGCTTACAAATATTGCTAATTGTGGGCGTGAGCCCTTTTAATTAACTGCTCAGCAAACAGGTATCTCACATAGCGCCTCGTTCAGTTCCCCCGTTATCTCCTAGATACCATCTTGAACATCAACAACAACAACTTATTCTCGTATGCAACTATACAACAATGGCCCCCTGATGACAATCAACACGAGTTTTACATTAGAGCGAAAAGTTTCGGTGCCAAAGAAAAGCGTAAAGAAAAGTTTTTGTTATTTGTATAGGCGCAACTCAAGTTTATGGGTTCGCTTTCGCTTTTGTGTTCGGTCTCAATTTTCCCCAAGTGTTCCAAGTGTTAGATGGGTTACCTTTTCCCCCTGCCACGTGCTTAGGCTTATCGGTTTGTCAGCCTTGTAGCTACAACATAATAGCTGCTTAACTTTATGTGCACATTTGTGTGTGTGAGTGGTGTCTGTGTGGGTGCGAAGGTGTTTTTCATGTCCTGCAGAAGAACTTTTTGTTTATTAATTTGTCAACTAAACTTTTTCAAGATTCTGATGCTAGGATAAAGGTCTACCTTGTGTTCACTTTGATTTTAATTAGTATCGACTAACGCACTAGATAGTTTACACTTAAGCACTTACATCCTTGAGTGCATGGATAGATAGTTTTCCACTCGATTCCTTGAGGGCTTGGGGTTCAGGGAGGGTCCGACCATAACGTTGATTGGCATTCTCGAGCTGCCGAGCTGCTTTGAGGCTGCTCTGACTTGTCATCTGACAGTTGATGCTGATGGTTTTGCGTGACAGCTTCATCAAGTGCAGCCAGGTGTACAGGCATGCATAGGTACAGGCAAGTGGGCAGATGGCCAGAAGGGCAGGTGTGAAAGCCATCAATAAAAGCTGCGGCTCTGCAAGTGCAGACTTGAAACCGAAGCTGAAACTGATTACTTATATACGTTCTTTATGCTCTATTCCTTTGTTACAGATGACGCCAGTGCAAGTGAGAACGATACGTTAGGAGGCATTGACTATGGGACCAGAGGCATGGGCGCGTGTGCGGACCCTGGGTCTTATCGATGGTGTCAGGCAATGAGCCGGTCGCGTTGGTCGTGCGCCACGAACAGGAATACACAGAACCAGAGAGCCCCAAGCGAGCAGCAAAAATTAGACGCAATCAGCGAAAGTACTACAGTGGAGTCAGCAACTGCCACACCCTCGATAGCAACAGCAACAACAACCACAAAAACATCCGCAATAACAACAGCAACAGCAATAGCGAGTGCTGCAGAAACCATTTGCGCTGCCACGACGACCACGAGAGCTACGACGTTGGCGGAGAAGGCGTTCACAGTGAAAACAACGAAGAGAAGAAGACACCACGACGAGGACGAAGACGTCGACGAGGACGTCGACGGGTGCTCAAGCCCCATAAATAGAATTAGAACCAGAACCTGCCCAGTCAGCACCAGACCAATACAGGCTCTCAAATTTGTATTGATTTGGCTGCTTGCCTTGCTGGCAAAACATGTGCAAGCTCACAATATACCAGGTAAGAGCAATATTCCGAAAAACATGTAGAAATACTAAATGCAGAAATGTTCAGGTACTTAGTAACTCTAAACATAAAGTGAATTCTCCCAGAAGTTAGAGCACTCTCCTCATTAAGCCAGAAATCATCAAATTTTCATTCAGAAAATCATTTTGAATGATTTAACCTCTACAAGGTTTGAGGATTCAAACAAGCACGCAAGTTGAAGTCGACTTAGCTTTGCTGTACCATGCGTATTTTGTGTTGCATACTTTTGATAGCTTATTCGGGAGTGGTTTCGTAGTGGTTCGATTTCATAGCTCTTGCTATTTCAGACTCTTAGTTTTAGGTTTCATAAGGAAGGGCAGACGGCTGGCACAATGTTATAATACCCTTCAACTCTAGATGTAGGGGGTATAAAAAGGGTCCTCCAGCTTAAAAATTCTGTCAAGTCCTCCATACTAACATATTCTACAAAGATCTGAGAAAACTCTGACAATCATAGACGACTAGAATGGTTTAATGTCAACAAATAAGGGTCATAATTTGTGATATACTTATATCTATTTTGACTCAATCGATGTGTCGCTGTCTTCATAACGTTGCAAAAATTCTAATATTTTTACCAATAATAGAATTTTGCGAAATCGCATCAAGGTGCCCGGGTACAACAACAAAATAAAAATACATGCATGATAAAAACCTTTGATAAATCCGCTAACAATTCCACTGATTGCTGTAAAGCTATGTAAATTTATCCCATTTGGCGACAACAGCAATCAACCGTTTGAACAACACTTCAGCACTGCCCCTTCTCAACCCTCCCATTCTCCCCCGCAGGTGCACTGTTCTCGTCATATGTGGGTCGTTTAGGCAATGCTGGCAGTGTTTTGTGACGTTTCGTTTCATTTCGTTTGCTTCGGTTCAGATTCATTTTTATTCGGTATTCACGAAAATTTAATGGTGCACAATAAGCGGCTTACGTGCGGGAAAAGCTGATTACATTTGGCAATTAGTTGACAGTTAGTTGAAGTGCGGCACAGCAGCAGAAGCAGCAGAGGCAGTCGAGCAGTCGAGGCCTAATGGCATTCGCAATTGCCAGTGGACTATACGTCCGAGAGAAAGTATCTGGGTGTATGAATATTTTTGTTATGTATCCAGCAAAAAGGTATTGAAAGACGTGACTTGCTCGTACCTAGGGAAAAACTTTCACAATTTAGAATTTGCTTGAAATAAACTCATTACCGAATTCGCGTTGACTGCAATGGAAATACTTTTCGCAGTTGACATTTTCTTGCAGTGTACATACTGTATCATAATGAATTTAGTATTCTTCGCAAATAAAAACCTTTGAGAATTCGAGCTGCAGTGGGAGAGGAGATGTGGCTGGAGCGGGAGTGGCCACTGTATTGTGTCTGCTTTAATGTACTGTAAGGTTCTTCAAATGAATTAAATTAATTTAGCTGAAAATTGAAAATCCGCTTGGGATTTTCTATAGCTGCCAATGGATGGCCACTTCGTGCGCAGTCGAAAGGTCAATTGAGGAGTAGACGCCCGAAGGCGTGACTTGGGCGAGTGGGGAGTAGGGGCCGGCAAGCACTCCGAGGTGCTGAAATGAGTCTCGAGAATACGTAATGGGATGGCAATCACCGAGCCAGGAGCACGAAGACGAGCAGGAGCAGGAGCAGGGAAAGTCACCAGGCCAACGGACTCTACTTGAAGTCATGAAAACAAAGTGCGCTGTGCTGAATAACCCAGGGCAGAGCGAGTCACCAGGTGGGGGTGGGGCAGAAGACATCAAGTGCCTGCCGGCAACTGTGACTGCGAGTGCCTTAGCTGAAGGACATTTTAAATGGAATAATGAGACCACTTTTGCATGTTAACGCAATCAAAAGGCGCGACAAAAAACATAGCCCACCCACTATCCACAGCCCGCAGCCCTGGAGGAGAAGCATGAAAAGTGGGCAGAGAATCTTCCAACTTCCTGCTACTCTCGACCCTCTACGCTCCACGCTCCACGCTCGACCCTCGACTCTTGAGCTGCTGACATGTCTGCAACATTATCAAAGGGCAATAGACGCTCAAGTGCGCGCTGACTGTACACAACATTCCTTGCTGTTGTTTATGTTGTTGTTGTTGTTGGTTCTGCAGTGTCAGGGGCGGCGCTTTCATCTTGCTTTACTTTCGATGTGCAAAAATGTCGCCTAAGCCGGCCCAAGTTAACAGAAATTTATGCAAATGCCAAAGTCAACAAGCGTTCATTGCATAAACTGAGCGAGAGACAAAGGCACATCAACTGAGTGTGAGTGACTGACTGATTAAGTGTCAGAGCGACGGGGCGACCGACTAGCTGACAACAGACAGTCAGAAGCAGACAGCAGCGACATGGAAGAGGCCGCCTGCAGCTGAGATCCCTGCCAGGCCGACAGGGACCATTGTTTTTGCTGCTGCCCTGCCTGACTGCATCTGCCTTTTGCTTTTTCTATGCGCATGTCCGCTCACACACACACACACACACACACTGACACTTTAATGCAGCAAGTCACAAGGGAAGAAGAAGCTTTAAAAATATGTTAATTTGATATTCTTGATTGGCAGCTCTGTCTGATTCCATAATAGTCTGACCTCTGTTCGTGAATACTTTCAGTCCGTGCTGAGAGTTGACCAAAATTTGCTTAGCCACCTTGTTCGATGCACTGCATCCTGCACCACTCGGATGCGGGTCAAAAGCCGCTTGTTAACAAGTTTAGTCCGTGTGTCGTAACACAAGTAATAGGATACACCTGGGTATTGCATCGGTTCGTTTTCATCGCCATTGTTGTGCTGCTATTTCCGAGAATTCATTTACATTTCCGTTGCAGACCCAGGGCAGCCATTAGCTTCCAGTCTCCCCTTCTGCCTCTCTCATTCTCGCCTCAAGTGCTGCTCTGAACCAGGCAAGCCCGGGCAACCGAGGCCATTGGTACGGCAATTAAAGCATTGCACGTGGCACTTCATACATAAGTAATGCGGGCTGCTGCTGAGTTGACAGTCTCGTTTTTAATACATCACATTAGAAGATCAGCAGGTCAGCACGGAGCCACAGACAGAGACAGCATGGGAGACAGAAACAGAGACAGAGAAAGGGAGGGCGACAGAGACAAAGACACAAATCAACGACAAGTCTAGCTTGAAGTGTTGAGTACTCAATCGTAGACAGTCACCTCGGCTTATCACAATTATAGAGAGAGAGGGAAAGGGAAGGGGATGCCACTGACATACGCTAATCAAATGTCGTGTTGCGCAGAGAAGATACAGAATTGGATAGCTAGCAAATTGGATGTGTGTGTTTGTGTCTGTGTGTCTGTCGAGTATTCGACAGTTAGTCATGCATCTATCTTAATCAAGGTAAATCGCACACGGACCTCTCAGCAGAGCTGGAGACTTTATTGCTACGATATATTGATTAGAACGGAGGTGGGGAAATCACTGTCAGCACGAAGCTTCGTATACGTGTCACCTTGCTGTGTTTTATCTTAAGCAGGTCAAACGTGAACGTTTTATGTCAGCAAAATATTTTGTATCTGTTATTCAACTTCAAACGTGAAGCAGCTTTAGTTTTTTTGTTGGCATCGACCAGACTAAGCTGAGAATCCCTTCAACAAACCCAAAAGTTTATTTCAATAGGTGCGGAAACATCAGTCAATGGGCCAGGGCCGGGTCCGGCTGGCACTTGACATGTGACCGATGTGGCTATCAACGAATCCATTTAAAAGTAACCCGCTTCGTTGCCATACCGGGGCCTGTCACAATCCTGCGAGCAAAAAAACGTTACAGCAACGTCAACGTCAACGGCACCGATGCCGTTGCATCCTTGACAACCCTCAGCTACAAAGAGCAGAAACTGCACACAGTGGGGCGAGGGGGTGAGGGAGAGATGTATGGGGGTGGGAGAGAGGGAAATGTCAGAGCAACATAGTAAATCGTGCCGAATGTCACGTAAACACAGGAGGAGCACTGGTACAAAGACTGCAGGCTGTGGTTTAAGGATTGGCCGTATTATGGGCGCGGCACGAGTTGGAATCTTCAATCCAACAAGGGTTCGGATCGGGGTTTCAATTGAGTGCAGGTCAGCGGAACTTTTGAGACAGCCTTCCTCGTCCTCGTCAACTGGCAACCAGCGAGAGTCCTCAATCTACCCGTTCACTGAGTGAATAAGTGACCTAGTTGTCCAATATACAATTCTTTTTGTTATAGATAGTCCTGTTCCTTGAACTTATATTGAATTGTTCTCTCTTTGTCTCTTTGCAGAAGATGCTGTGCACATCACAGCCATACTGGGCGAGGGTGTCGTCTTCAACTGCCACGTTGAGTTCCCGAACGATCATCCGGTGCCATATGTCCTGCAGTGGGACAAGAAGGTGAGCGAAACGGTACGATATCACAGATAAAATTTCTTCTCTAAACTCTCTTTTTTATTGTTGTTTGATACGCAAAAAGCTAAAGAAAGTAAGAAACAAGAAACAGTCAGACGACGATGCGTCAAATGCAAATGTAACACAGTAAACAACAAATGCTATTCAACGATTTCTGAACTCTTTAAACTCCTAAATACCCACTTATATACTACTATATGAGCATCCCCTTAATTTAATTGACTTGATTTACTAAGCTTAGTATGCCTACATAAGTACTTAATACTAAATACCAAATACTGAATACCAATTAAGTACAACTCAAGTGTGTAGACCAAGAGCCAGCTGAAGCCTGATGCTTAGCTCAACAGTGCGTATGCGTAATGAGTGCGTAGGCGTCAATAATGATTTTCCGTTTAAGTTGAAGTTAAAGTTATCGGCTTTTGCTATCCCGATTCGAATTTGAATTAATATTGTTATTGCTCATGTTGTGTTGTTGTCTATACGATATAAACTATACTGCGATAAAATCAATTAGCTTGAGATGGAAATTTCAATGATACCGATGCTCGTTTGTACTTTATGTGTTGCTTGATTGGCAATATTATTTCCATTCCGTT
This sequence comes from Zaprionus africanus, assembly GCA_018151435.1. Classification (NCBI taxonomy): domain Eukaryota; kingdom Metazoa; phylum Arthropoda; class Insecta; order Diptera; family Drosophilidae; genus Zaprionus; species Zaprionus africanus. Next base: position 2,551,082 of record JAECXB010002307.1, on the reverse strand, counting down.
CCGTTTGTATTCCGTTATATTTTGTGATCATTTAAGCTATTTTTTGGCAGATAACCCCAACAGCGAGTCTTATGCGCTTCATGCTTTGAGCAATTCTAGAGCAGAGCTAAAAGCAGTTTCATAACGCCTCGCTTTATACGGTCCACAAGCAGACTCCCTAACACACACCTATACACCCAAGAACTCACACATAGAACACACGTACAATCAGAGTATTTTTGCGGCATTAAGTAAAATAAATGAGAAAACCAAAACTTGAAACTCTTCAAAATCGAAGTATAAATTACAAATCAGACCAAAGAGAGCGAAAGAGAAGAAAAATTCATATACGTTCATTTCGTTCAGATTTATTTCGTTCGCAAATCGCAAAATCGAAACAAATTACAATATCAAATAATTAAAAGATCTGTAGTTGTTCATTGTCAAAAATGCAATAAATTAGCCGCAATAATCAATAGTCAAGCAAGAATCAAAAAACCGTAGCCACAAACCCAGTGCAATTGTTTACCTCCCTGCACAGCCAACCTCCCTGGCTAACGAATCGACATCAGGCTGAGTTGGTGCAAAGCTGATGATGATGGTAATTTGATGAGGCAAAATGTTTTTCATTAAAATTTAACGTAAAGGCGCTCGAAATCATTTCATATTTGCTCCAACTCTGTCGGACGAGAAACTATTGTACCTTCTCACCCCAAAATTTAAAAATACCAAACTTCAACTCTCGAGCACCGCAACCTTTGAAGTGCAGAAAGGACTGAGGCAAAATTTATTTCCGCAACAGAACTAATGAAATCCGCAGCAGCAACTCGCCGGCAATGACTGCAATTTCATTATGCAAATACTTTTATAAAGCACAAAAATAGAGCAATTTCTTTTCCTTTTATTCTGAGTTACATTCTTGGTTCGTTTTTGGTTTTGGTTTTGCCTGGAATTATGCAATTTACCTTAGTAAAAACATCATATTTCTTGTAACCCGTTGCATGTTTTACGTAACTGTTGTACATAACACGCTCCTAATAAGGACGTATCCAAGTTCTCCTTTTCACTTTACTACTCTTAAGTATATTCCTTGACCCTTGAGCTACTTGATCTTTGGCCGCGTGAGTAAGTCGAACAAGATGAACTCATCCTGAAATTGCAGCTGGGAAATCGGCTAACTGGGAAACGTCTAACGACTTAACTTCCATAATTTAAAGCACGCCTAAGTCGCTGCAAGCCGATAAAGTAACTTAAGTGTTGCTGCAGCTTGATAGCCAAGTTTAACCGAGCAAAAACTAAGAAAAACCACAAGGATAATAAAGTAGAAATGTATACGCGATGCGATGCGCAGTCCTTGCCGCAACTTCTGCTTTTCAGCCTCTGCAGATTTCGTCGTCGCCGACTGCTATAATGCAGCAGAAGTTCTTGCCGTGAAACTCTCCGTCTATATCTCTGTGTGTCTGTGTTTGAGTGTGCGTGTGTGTAAATCGCAGCTTCGCCGTTGTGTTTGTGCGTTCGGAGAGATAGCGTCGCTGCTTTTTGTGCCAACTTAAAAGTTTTACAAGCATTTTTAATGCCCAACAAAGTTATAAGTACTGCAAAAAGCAAGTTTATGTTTTGCTGCGATAAAAATACACATACGTATACACATACGGCATTTAAGGCAAAAACAGTCGGATAGTCGCCCGGCCGTAATAAGAATATGCCAGCAAAATGTGGCTGGCAAGCCGAGCGGCAGTAAATGGACGAATTAAAGGGATTAACATGGCTTTAGCTTTTAATTTATACGTTGCTCTGCCCAGCTCAGTTTTATTTTGTCCTCCTTTGTTCTTCTCTGTGCGTGTGTGAGCGTGTGTATGCGAGTGCTATGTACATACATGCATTGCGTGCCGTCTCGTGACTTCACATTAAAGTGTTGCCTACTTTTGTGCGTCGTGCCGTTAAAGAGGGCCCGACGAGTATGAGAGAGAAAGAGAAAGCGCACAAAAGACTAAGGGGAAAAGAGACACGTTTGCCTTAGTTGCAATCTAAATTAATTGCTACTGAATAAATTAAGCGGAAAAATGTTTACTGAGTCAACTTATGACGCTACTGCGAGTGCGAATATTAATTTTGGCGCTAGCTCGCTCTCGCTCATACTCTCGCACGCTCGACTGCCTGCCAACAACGTTCCGGGCACGCTCTAATAAATACATGAAAGCCTGCGACAGGCTTCTGTCGTGGTTACAACGCTGCCTTCAAGTCCCCGGACGTCTATGCTTCCTCTTTGCTCTGCGTCCCGTGTTGTGTCTGTCGTGTGCTTGCCACGCTGCCAAAGCAAATTATTTCATATGTCAGCCGAGAAAATTATTAAAACGTAGCGTATACGTTTAATAAACGAGCCGACACCCGGCCAGATCCGGCCAGGCATCTCCTGATGAGTCGGGAGACCCGCCAAGTCAAGGCGAACCGAGGCGAGACGCCGCTCGGCAGCTCATAAATCTGCATATTATAATTACAAAAATAAATCGATTAGCTTTAATGCCCTGCAATCGGAGGCACACGAGTCGTATAAGTAATTTTCCTACCAATTACTTAGCCAAAATCAATTATTTTTGGCCTCTATCTCAATTTCGCAGCCACACACTTATACACAAACACACGCTTTCTCACACAGACACACAGATACACACAGTCGCAATTGTTATTTCCACTAGCGTGGATCTAGTCATGTGCACAGAATTTCCCGCCTGCCTGCCGGCTAAATCCACATCCGTGCCATGTGCGCAGCCTACATTCGGTGTGGAATATTCCGTATTTGGTATTCTGTGCTGGCAACTGTCAACGATGAAAAATAAATAGAGAGAACACAAAAATATATGACACTTCGAAGCGAGGTACGAGGCAGCCTGCAGGTTGACCCCAATTGTTGTAGTTTGCCCCCAAATATTTTACATGCACATTTTTTATCAGTCCGAGCTAGAATTTTAAATGTATCTCTGTTTCTATGTGTGTCTCTCTCTTCTGTCTCCCGCTCTTTCTGCTTCTGTTGCGATGTTCGTTGTTGTTGTTTTCGTAACCCGCACATGATTTATTGTTGCTAGGCTATGCTGCCACTGGCTGTTGATGGCCATGCAAACTGTGTGCCTCTTCATAGAAGACTGAGGGAGGGAAAGGGGACACACTCTGGCATTGTTGATAGTGAAAATGTCTCCACATGCGATAGCAGAAGGCATAATAGTTGCTTTCTGTTACGTTTTGTTGGTTTGTTCCCGATGTCGCAGTGCGATTTCAACACGTTAGCCTGATGAGTTTTCGTTACTCCAGTTATATTTGATAGCACAGAAGTTCGTAAGTAAGAAGAAGTGTGTTTGTATTGGTGTCCCTATCGGAACTCAATTTATTTTTGACTGTTGTGGGTGGCTCAACATAAATCTGATTAGCACTGATGTACAAAGTAGAAGAAGATATAATGTTTTTTATTCCGTATCCCTTCGAAATTTCACGTATTTATGCCACTGTATTTAGCATGATAACCTGCATGTGTTTCTTTATCTTCACTTAGACACTGTTGTAAATATGTATCATATTAAGATTTAAATTATTATTTATGTTTTACGGTCCTAGTTATATTTGCTGTACAAATTTGTAACTCGCATTAGTTGAGTTAATGCCATAAAAATACATTAATATCAATATCAATGTCAGTATCGATAATCACACAATGGCAGAACTATCAGATCGAGTTGAGTCAAGTCAAGTCGAATCGATTTTCATTGCATTCACGATCTAAACGTTTTAATTCTATGCATTACACACAAACAACTATACATACGAACATCGAACAGGGCTCCGATCTGCCCATCTACATCTGGTATGAGAGCTACCCGGAACACATCGAGGAGGGCTACAAGGGACGCGTGTCGCGGGTGTCGCAGGACTCGCCCTTCGGCTCGGCCTCACTCAACCTGACCAGCATCAGAGAGTCGGATCAGGGCTGGTACGAGTGCAAGGTCGTGTTCCTGAACCGTGATCCCAAGCAGCATAAGAATGGTACATGGTTCCACTTAGACGTACATGCACCGCCGCGCTTTAGTGTTACACCAGAGGATATTATATATGTTAATTTAGGTAAGTTCCACTGACAAATGTCGCCCCATAAATAACGTTTTGTCAAAAAGTTTTGGCCGCTTTGCTTCGACTCTCCTTGCCACGCCTCGCTCTGCCCTGCCTCGCCTCATATTTGGCCAAGTTATTTGCTGCTATCAACCGCCGGGTAAATGACGTTTCTCAGATTAAGTAAAGCTGCCTCTCACGGCCCAGCAGCTCCAGCACCCCTCAAGGCTCTCAGGAGGGCGCTGGCTCGCCCACTTTTGACTGTGTCAAATGGCTGGCAATTTGTTGCAGCGCCTGAATGAGTCTGTCACCTTGAAATGAACTACGGGTCTATTTATGTGCACAAGCTCGAGCCCAGCCACCGTTGCCGTTGCCGTCGCCGTCGCCGTCTGCCCAGCACACAGCACAGAGCATACAGCGCGCAGCTCACGGCGCTCACTCATGCGCCGTAATGGGCGCAATCGTAAAAAGTGTAGCATGCTTTCGAGCGAACTTGGGGCCGTCTTTGAGCCACGTTACTTATGTGCACTCATTTGTCATCTTTCGAGAGTGCCGCACACACTCGATACACTACAAAATCGATGATCCCCTTATATATATACACGTACTCACCTTTGTGTGTGTGTGTGTCGGTGTGCGTGTGCAATCGCAAGCCAAATCGAGTTTCCGCAGCTTAATCAAAGTTAAAACGGTTACGCGCTGCGACAGTGCGAGCAAACAAAAGACATCGGGACTGCGCCGGAAATGCGTCAGGGGAAAATGGTGCTGCAGCACATAAATCAGACAGCCTCTGACGGTTTGTCAGCCAACTGAGGCAGCACAAACGAGGCAGCAACAATGCGCAGCCTTCTTGTTTTGATTGTCCTCGCTGTGCTCCATTGTCTGCAGCCAGGAAGAGTAGTTAGCCGACAAAGCGTGGTAAGAAGCACATGGAGGTATGAGGCCTGTGGCATGAGGCACAAGGTTGTAAGTGCTGCCGAAGAAACGGCCGGAAATGTAAATGGCAGGCGAACATGCAATTCTCTGAGCGCAGCTCAAAAGGCGTAACAATTGCCAGCACTTACCTTATTTATTTGCCCGTTTCTTTGTCTTTATCTTTCTCTTTGTCGTGGTCCGATGCGTTTAATTCTCATTGTTTTCCTTGCAGGTGATTCAATTATACTCAATTGCCAAGCCGATGGCACACCTACACCGGAGATTCTATGGTACAAGGATGCGAATCCTGTCGAGCCATCGCCGACGGTGGGCATCTTCAACGACGGCACCGAGTTGCGGATCTCGACGATACGCCACGAGGACATTGGGGAATACACTTGCATTGCACGCAATGGTGAGGGACAAGTCTCCCATACGGCCCGTGTTATAATCGCGGGCGGCGCTGTAATCATGGTAAAAACTTATAAACAATCAATTCAATTTACTATCAGCTAATAGTCTAATAGTCAGTCAGCTTAGCTAGTCACTAAATCAATGAGTATTGGTCAGCAGAACCTTGTCAAAACATCTCCAATCGGGCCTTGAAGTGCAGCAATAGGGCTATAGGTCGCTTTCCTACTAATGATAACCTCTTTCATGCCGATACACCTCTATTCCCATTGAAAGGATAAGGCAGCACCCAAAAATTCCAAAAATAAGCAAGCCAAATCGAAATTGAATGCGATCAACCAGAAATATAGCATAAGAGTAAGTTCTTTATAGATATTCGAAATTCTCGATTCTCTCAGCACATTCTCAGTGTTGCATACGCTCTACTCTCACTATCGTGTATAATCCGTTAACTGCTTCAACACATCAAGCAAAAAAATCGAACTCGCTTTGCCTAACGCCCAACCTAATCCAACTAGAACCAGGACTAAGAACTCAGTCCAGCTCTAAACAAACTAATCATCCGCAATGCTCTATCCGGTTTCATCGGGCTCCATTGGAACTCATCTTCATTCTGGCATGTGAGAACATCATCGGGACCTGCTGCAGTCTGTAGAACGTCATCAGCTTCGCCAGCCTGGCCGATAAAAAAGAAATCCTATAACGCGGCCCTGCGAAAAATAAAAAGGTTACCCAGAGTGCAACTTTTTATGTGCTCGGCCTTTGTGCTTGTCCGTGCCGTGCCCGCATAAGGGCAAGCAAAAAGAGAAAAAGAGAAAGAGAGGGAGAGAGAAAAGGAAAGAAGCACATGCATATAGCCAAAAGGACCTGGCCGAGCACATACTTGACATGGTCATTCCGCCCACCCCGTTCCCTCTCTTTTCCATTTGCCGTGTGCATACAAATAATCGCTTATGTGTGTGAACCTGTACGCACAACGTACATAGTAAAGAGGGGAGGAGTTCATGGCGCACACATTTGTCTTGAAATATGAATAGCATACTTAGGGGCGCGCTCTTAGATATCATATTTGCTGGTATTTGCACTCACCACGCCGCATGCTAAACAAATAGTCAAGCCTTAAAATTGAATATATTCGTATTTGTGTAGGGCAGCAAAGTGTGTATAAAGATGCCATTTACAAACATTCCACGTTGTGAATACGAATGCGAATACGTATGCGAATGAAATGTTGAATCGTTCAATTCAGAGCCGCAGATGGATCTTACCTTTTAAGAACAATGTGGGGCTTACACAGGAATAAAATTGGTTTAATTCAAATTTGAAGTTGATGCTATAAGCAATTTAATCCTTGCTGCGAACCCACATCATCTTTACCCTTTAGTCATAACTATAACCAACTCGATTGGAAGTTCCTTCAATGCGATTGCCCCAGAGCAATGTGATTGTTGAATAAACTTGGATGATGGAACCGAATGCACTCATGCAATTACCCAAAGGCAGACGAAGCTCCAACGAATTCGGTGACACTTGACTGACAACTTGTCAATGCCAGAAGTCGGAGAGAAGGATAAAGAAAGAAGGAAGGAAGAATACTTTGTTGCTCATGTGTTCATGTGCCAGCAACAATGTATGTTTTGCTGGGAGGAATTCAGAAAGAAAATCTATTAAGGACTTTATGGGAATCGGAAAATTATATAAGGGAGGAGGGTAAAGGGTACAGGGTTCTTTATATTGGTCAGGTCAGCTCAGCTCAGTTCAGTTCAGTTCAGCTCATGTTTTGAATTAGTCAACAGTCAACTCAGTCCTCAACTCAACTCTCATGCCCGGTCCCTTCCGACAAATTTAGCACTAACGTTGGGGTATTTCCATTTCTCATGTCTCACTGACAGGTGCCGCCCACCAATCAAACGAAACTCGAGGGCGAAAAGGTGATATTCTCCTGCGAGGCTAAGGCAATGCCGGGCAATGTCACGGTGCGCTGGTTCCGTGAGGGTTCCCCGGTGCGCGAGGTGGCCTCGCTGGAAACACGGGTGACCATACGCAAGGACGGCTCCCTCATCATCAATCCCATCAGTGCAGACGACTCTGGTCAGTATTTGTGCGAGGTGACCAACGGCATCGGAGATCCCCAGAGTGCATCGGCCTACCTAAGTGTTGAATGTAACTATCCTTGACAAAATTTGATATAATGTACGAATGTACAAATTTATTGTAATATTCCTGGTACTCCCTGCAGATCCTGCTAAAGTGACCTTCACGCCAACCGTGCAGTATCTTCCGTTTCGGCTCGCTGGCGTCGTACAGTGCTACATCAAGTCGAACCCGCAGCTGCAGTACGTCACTTGGACTAAGGACAAGCGCCTGCTGGAGCCGTACCAAATGAAGGACATCGTGGTAATGGCCAACGGTTCACTTCTCTTCACGCGGGTCAATGAGGACCACCAGGGACGCTACACGTGCACGCCCTACAACGCGCAGGGCACACAGGGCGACTCAGGCGTAATGGAAGTGCTTGTCCGCAAGCCTCCGGCATTCACCGTGGAACCGGAAACGCTCTACCAGCGCAAGGTGGGCGACAGCGTGGAGATGCACTGCGACGCCATCGAGGCTGAGGGCACCGAGCGACCCACCATCAAGTGGCAGCGCCAGGAGGGCGAACAGCTCGCCGACTCACAGCGCAATCGGGTTAAAATATCTGGTGGCAACATCACCATCGAGAATTTGCGTCGCGAGGACTTCGGCTACTACCAGTGCGTGGTGTCCAACGAGGTGGCCACCCTGATGGCAGTCACGCAGCTGGTCATCGAGGGAACCCAGCCCCATGCACCCTACAACATTACGGGCAAGGCAACCGAGTCGTCCATCACGCTGCAGTGGCTGCCCGGGTACAGCGGGGGATCCGAGTACAAGCAGGACTACACCATCTGGTATCGGGAGGCGGGCGTTAACGACTGGCAGACGATATCTGTGACGCCGTCGGGCAGCACCCAGGTGACTATAAATGGCCTGGCCTCGGGCACCAGCTACGAGTTCCAGGTGGTGGGTCGCAATGTCCTCGGTGACGGGATGATGAGCAAAGTGATGACCGTGCGGACTCTGGGTGAGTGTTTTTCCTGTTCTCCTTCTATACAACTCCTTTTTGCTTTTACTCCAATTTTGCTTTTATCTTTTGGTTGGTTCTCTCTTTTTATTTTGCCACCTATCGTGGCGTTGTTAAAATGTTCCTCAGCACATTTTGTCATTTGAAACTTTTGCACTCTCTCGTTTTGAAAGAAAAGAAATCTGGATTGGCTCTAACATAACGCTCTTGGTTTTCTCTCGTTTTTCTTCTCTTTTCTCACGATCTCCATCGAACCCAACTATCGTATTAACTTTCTCATACTAATCATGCCGTACCGTACAATTAAATCGATCTATCAATATCGAAATTTGCGCATTGAATTTTGAATTTTTCTCGCTGCTGGTGACCGCCTCCTGGTACCGCCCCCACAAGGCAAAAATTCAAATTCAATAGAAGACGCTCCGGCAGCGCCACGTAATGTCAAGGCTGCAACACAACCGCCCGATCACTTATTTCAGCCAATGCCAGACGAAGCTGGTAAGAGAAACAAACTAAAACTAAACACTGTAAATTAGTAAAGTATCATTAGTTGTAAAAGCAAAGCTACGTAAGCCACGACCCCAGCAATAACTCAGGACACTCAAAAGAAAAGAAAAGAATTATCTTCGCGCCATACAAAGGAGGGAAATAAAGAAAAATTGCGCGTGATCTTTTTATTTCTCAGAAAAGAAAAGAACAAAGAAGAGGCAAGGAAAGGAATCAAGCGAAATGCCAGAGAGCTTATTTAATTTTCCAGGCTACTGAATTTCCACCTACCACCCTCCCCCCTATTCGCCTCTCCCGGTCCTACCTCACGCACAGGCTGTAAAAAATGCGACGAACTGTAGAATGCAGAGCACGAAGGTAGCCAAACGAAAAACAACAATTAAATATTCGAAGCAATTATATACGATGCGCACCCGTCTCCCCCCGTTCTCCTCGCCACCTGCCCCCTCCGACTCCGACCCAAGCTCATCCCGCTCCTGTTATTGGCTGCGAACGCACGCCCTAAATTCGCGCCAAGTCTCTGGGCGAGGAACGAGGCTCGACTCGCCTCGCCTCGACTCTGCTTACCTGTGCGCGCCCCCTCTTCCCCCACCCCTTCCTCCCCCCTTCCACAAGCATGCAGAATGTGAATATTACATTTTCACTCATATCTGCGGTATATGTATGTGCGTGTGCGTGTGTGTGTGTGTGTGTTGGGTGTGTGCGAGGTAAGACGAGGCAGCTTGTTGTGTGTTCCGCATTTGCAACGCGGCGTAATTAAAACAGTTTGTCCCACATTTAATTATTTAAATTAATTGAACTGTTTTTACAATTGTGCGTCGCACACAGGCAGGCAGACAGACACAAACAAACACATACACACACAGGCACACTGTTAGCGACACATTCACACCAACACTCGCACGCACACTGAGGCAGGCTACGTGTTGTCATTGCTGTTACGTGTGTGGCGCAGGTCGTGCGGTCGATATGACAACGCCCTCGACAACAACAATAGCAACAACAACAACAACAAGAATCGCTCGGGTGCTGGCGTAATTTAAACAAGCATATTACCAAATGCCGAGCCACATTTAACACAGAGAGAGAGGAAAAGAGATGGAGCGAGACAGAGCGCCAGACTGGCAGACGGCCATTACGCCCCCTATGGCGCCCCACAGCCCCCTCTGCCTAAGCCTCTGCTGAGGAGAGGTACGGCAATTTGAATACCAACTTCGCTGCGTGTTTTTCCAACCGCTTTGCGATAATAGTTAATTTTTTATACTCTGCCGCTCGCTGGCGCTTCCCCTCTTCCCGTCCACGCCCTCTAGCTCTTCACTACCTTCTCTCTGGGCAGATCTCTGCAGCAGAGCTCAGCTGCCGCCCGGTTGCCGCCCAGCCAAAAAAACATATACAACTTTACTCTGCCCTACGCACTCACACGTACGCACACCCATACACACACAGACTGTACACCCTGCACGCATACACACACACACACATACAGACAAAACAACAACAACAACAGAACAACACACAGACTTGCATACATAAGTAAGTGTTTTTGGCCATTTAGCGTATTTATTATACTCGTATTAGTGTCCCTTTTGTGCGTGTGCCTGTTTGTCAGTATGTGTGTGTGTTTCTGTGTGTGCGTGTGTGTATGTGGGTGTGAGTCCTGTCTGTAGTTGTGTGTATCCCGGTGCGTTGGCGCACGCGTACGTTAAACAAAAGTAACAGCAACAGCGACAGCGACAGCGACAGTAACGGGCTACAGCAACAACAGCAACAACATTGGCAATGGCAACAGTTACAACAATAACGACAGCGGCAACAAGAGCAACAACAAGAACAACAACGGCAACTACCAGCAAATGTGTTATGTGTTGTGTAATGCAACCCTGGATTTCGTGTACGTGTGTACCTTGGCGCTTGTAGCGAAACACCTACGGACACCCACATACAACAGTATCCATCCATTTCACATACACACACATGCCCATACTCACACACAAACACATGCACAGACACCTCCCATAGCCCGCAGACAAGGCAGCATTCGCTCAAACTAAGCACCACAACAGCAACAGCAACAAGAACAAAAGCAGCAACTGTCATTTACATCGCCGCAGAACCAACAACAGCAGCAACGACAACAACAACAGCAATCTCATTTACAGAAAGTAATAATATTTCTTTTGGCTTTTAATTATGCTCTTTTCTCTCCTTTCGTTGTGTTTTATCAATCTTTTGTTGTGTTTTTAAATCGTGCAAAAAAACCATATATCAAAGTCACACGCAGAGCAACGAGTGTGTGTGCGAGTGTGCGTGTGAACTCAGCATTATTCACAAGCACAGTGGCACCAAACACACACACACACACACACAGCACAGACTACCCCTTACATTTGCAAAACAAATTGATGGAAATTAAAGATAAAAGATAAGGAATATTCTTGGAATTCACTTCATAAATATTTTAAAAATGTTGAGAGTTCTTTAAATTTCCTTCTTAAATTGGCTTTGCCTTGGGCGTGTTACCCGTCGAATGCTTTTTCGGCCCCACTGTATATGCAGCGCAGTGATTGCTGTTTATTGTTGTTTTATACTTGTGCGTCGAAACGCTTAAAAATTAATAACAGCAACAACAACAGAAACAATGCCAAATGGCAACAACGCACGTTCACGGCGACGGCGCCACTTGAAATTTTCACAGTTGAAATTTTCTTTCTGACATTCAACAGAAAAAAATGGAAAGAAAACAACGCGAACACAGCAGGAAATGCATGTCAAGGCTGATTACGTTTAATGCACACACACACATACTCACACACGCACTCACATTGACGCAGCTGTAAATTTATGAATATTCAATGCATTTCACTGTCATAATTGCAGAGCACCAGAGCTTTTTGCTGTTGTTGTTTTAAGCCTGGCCGGGTGTTCTGTTCCATTCAGTTGCAAACAACATTATTCGCGCACATACACACCCAACACACACAAGCGCACATGCACACGCTGACAAGTTTACATACATATATATTTCTTACGTTACATGTATTACAATAAAACTCGTATGTGGCCGTACGTAGCTTAATCTTTCCCCACCCATCGTCAAGGTAAAAACTAATCGATTATTTCATATGAGTTAGTTTTTCAGTGATAGCTCCCGCCCCCTCTGATGTATACCCTGCTCTGCAACGAAGTATCCTATTAAGAAAACATTCAATTTGTGTGTTCTCTTTCATTTGAGTGCATAAAAAGTAAGCCTGCCATTCACTTTAAACGGAATGTTCCTGAAATTCACAATCCTACGGCTTAAGTCTAAATTCGATAGAATTCTTTGTGGTATGTGGGAAGAGAAAAGCCCTGGATCACCATGAAGATTGCATGGGCATATTAAAGTGGGTAGTGGATTATTATTTTGTGTATGTAGAAATCTTTTCATTTCTGGTTTGTTGGACCCTGTATGTATATTTCTATAAGTGCACTTTCTTTATGATTTTCAACTTGCACTAAACTCTCAATAAACTCAACTCTTCAACTCTTTCTTGGGTGTGCAGTGTTTCTTTATGTATAAGCTTAGTCTGTTAAGCTTATCGGGCACTCTGCCTTGATTATGTTTTCCATTTGTTGCTACTTTATTTTTGTATTTGTTCTGTTTGCTTCTGTTTTATTTGCAGACCTTTTAGCCTATTTCGACATATACTTTCATACCGATTCCCGAGGCATGATAGTTTATTCGCCACCCAAGTTGAGACTGAAAGGTACTCGTATTATCCTATTATCAATTCATTCAAATACTCCTATCTTTTTTTCCTCCCCCCGTTTAAATAGACACTGAAAATGCTGCGAAACACTTGACACATCGAGCAAGTGCAACACGCGTTGCAAGATGCAACGGTCGTCCAGTCGTACTTGAAAACGCAATTACATTCGAAATTCCTCGACCATTGTTGCTCGTTTGTTTACTTATTGTATTGCTGTGCTGCATGTTGCTGCCACTGCTCCACTCGTGTGTGTGTGTCTGTGTGCTGCAGCCATTTGCCTTTGTATTCGCAGGCAAAAGCCATTTCCTTGAACCCGCCACACAGCACGCAGCACCCCTTCCCCCGTCCCCACTGCCCCTCTTGGCTGTTAGCTATACCGTGAGGTTAAAGTGCGCACTCATTGTGCTCTTGCATTGTTTACAATGACATTTTACGGCTGTTGCAAGTCGCTGCCGTGTGTGCCTGCGTCAGTGTGTGCCTGTGTGTATGTGTGTGCGTACCTTTTAATGCGCTTAAGTAATGCCTTTTACGAGTATTTCCTTGCAGTCTGCAGATTTACTGCCTCTAACTCACCCGCACTTTGTGGGCCGCTTATGCCGGATAAGCTTCTGATGCTGATGCTCTTGCAGCCATAAATAACATTTACTTGCCTCCAGTATCTATGTTAGTGTGTGTGTGTGTCCGTGTCTGCGTCAGTACTCCCTCCACTGAAACAATCTGTCCCTGCCCCACCCCCGACTACCCTTGACACTTTTGCAGTATTCCCAGTCAACTCATTTTATTTCGCCTATGGCCTATTGCGAGGCGCGGCGCTCTTGTGCCTTTCCTTTCGGTTTTTTATGTTTGTCGCTTGTCTGGTTTATATTATGTCAAATCTGTGGGTATTTTTTCACAGCGCCAGACAAGGAGAAGGACGAATGGGGAAGGGGCAGGGGGACAGACAGCAGGAGGAACTCTTTGCTCACTTTGCAGTGCTCACCGCCCTGTGCGCATAATCAACTTTTGATATATGCGCTTTCAAATCTCTTGAGTGCTCTTTAAAAGCATTTCTAATTAACATACATACATTCATACATGCATAAATAATAAGCGTGGCATTTTTCGCTTACGTTTTAGCCACGGCCACAACAGAGGTTAAAGGTTAAAAAAATGCTTGCACTAACTTCCTGTCAGCCAGTCAGCCAGCCCACCATCCAGCTTGCCTTTGTCTTGTCCCCTCAAAATTAAAAGTGTGTCTGCATGCGACAACCTCAAATGAGGAATGAGAAATGAGATATTCCCCGACCCCGACCCTCTCTGATTCCGTACATAATTTGTGGAGAGCCGTTGGGAAATTAGGCGTACCCGTTCGGGAGAATGTTTTGCGCTTTATTTATATCCATGTAGCGCAGTGTTTCACACGTTGCTTCAAGTACTGTAAATTAAGTTTTAAATTTCTGTAAATTATTTGGAATCCTACAAGATCGAAACAAGTCAAGTAATTACCATATTCAGACAAAGTGTCACATGCGGGAAACATATTTGCATTCATTTGTTGTGCTAATTTGAATGGACACCCCTTTGAAGAAACAACGAAGGGGAAAGGATACTCATGAATACTCGGATGTTTGAAAGAAATTTGTAAAGTTCTTGGTATACATTAACGGAAAAGTAATCCCAGAAAACCTAAAACAAAATCCACAGCTAGTAGTTTAACCATCAGTGAGAAATGATATTGAAGAATATGTTCATAGGCCAACTATTTATGCATATAAGGATTTTCGAGTGAATAGCTAGATCAAGATAAAAGTGGCTTTTAACTGTCCCATGCAATATGAAACCATTCTAATGTTCTGCTTTCGTTTCGACAGGTCCCAAGCCTGGTCCGCCACGCAATGTGTCCGTGACGGAAATCTCTAATGGCTTCCTAATCACCTGGCAGTCGCCGTTGGAGCGGGCGCACATCGTCAAGTTCTACACGATTAAGTATCGCACGGATGCAGAGTGGAAGACTCTGAACCGCGGCCAGATTCGTCCGGAGGAGACGCAGTATCTGGTGAAGAACTTGGTGGGCGGACGCACATACTATTTCCGTGTACTAGCCAACTCGGAGAAGTCGTACGAGTCCAGCGATGAGGTGAAATTCCCGGTGCCGGCGCGTGTCAAACATAAAGCTATAACAGCCGGCGTCGTTGGGGGCATCCTGTTTTTTATTGTTGCGATCATTTTATCGGTTTGTGCCGTAAAAATTTGCAATAAACGTAAACGACGAAAACAGGAAAAAGGTAACACTGAGGCAAAGAGCTGCACACACACTTGAAATGGTTTTTAATGACAATGAAGATGGTGACGGTGATCATAATGAAAAGAAAATCACAAATACCGATTACCGATTACCGATTACCGTATACCGAATAGCAATCATATTGATAATGACGATGTTGTCGTTGACTCTTTTTTTTGGTGTTGTTGTTGTTGACGATGACGATGTGACGTTGATTTTACTTTGGCAATCAAGCCCAGCTAACTTACAACTAACTCAACTTAAACCAATTTAAGGCTTTAGTACTAACTACCACTACTCCTACTGTTACTACTACAATTACTACTATTACTACTACTACTGATACTATTTGTAATTTTGATTGCGCCCCGAACGAGGCGACGATAACGATTCGGCGGCCCCCGGCCACATAATTTCCAATTTTCAATTAACTCGTAGCTAATTCTCGTAATTTGTAATTTCGGCGTGCTTGTATTGAGTTTTGCTTGGGCCAGGGGCCTTTTATGTTTGTGCATAATTAATAACCGAGCTGAATGTTTAAGGCATTAACATTTGACATTCTAATTAAATGTGCATTTGCGAACAATTCGTGCTTGATGAGAATTGAGAATGCAAGTTTAATCAAGTCCAAACGAGTTGGTTCCCTTCTCCTTCTGGCTTACACCTCATTGGCTATTTCGACAACAACAATGCATTGAAATTTTATATATGTAATACA
The DNA here is from genome assembly GCA_018151435.1 of Zaprionus africanus. Lineage (NCBI taxonomy): Eukaryota > Metazoa > Arthropoda > Insecta > Diptera > Drosophilidae > Zaprionus > Zaprionus africanus. The sequence goes on along the minus strand of JAECXB010002307.1, from coordinate 2,535,342 downwards.
GAATTCAGAATGTTTGTTTACTCCAAACTGAACACTAATTGTAAAGCTTACTACTAAATTTAAATGATATGAAAAGGCATTTAATACGAATACGGGTGTACTAAATTTGATGCCTGTGCGAATAGTTTTTACTTTTCCGTTGTAGTTGTGCAAGTCAAGTTTACTTTTCAATTATCAATTAGTTATTACAAATGTTAAACTTTGGTGACAACGAAACCTCTTCAGTTATTCTGTACATACAGCTATTTTTATTATTATTAAGGTTTTCATTATTTATTTATCTTTCAATTGACTTTTGATTGTTCCCACCTGGCCTAGTTGAGATTCATCCCTAATAGGCGAATTTGCATATCACTTTTCAGTTCGATACTTAGTCAACATTCTCTAGCATCCTTGACTTCAAGTGAAACGCATTTAACTTGAAGTGCGGGAAAGGGTTTGATGTTTTAAGTTTTGCTTGTTTTGTGATTTTAATTGGTAAATAAATGAGATACCTCCCAGTACTGAACAAGCCTCCCATCCAGTGCATTCAGTTATGATAACTCCTTGATTTATTTGGCTTTCAACGCATGTACATATCACAATAGTTGTTTCAAACCAATTCACACCCAAAAATGATGAAGTGAAGCCCACTCACCTGTGGTGGTTTACTCCTCTTAAATAGGACACGGATACGGAACATTGTTATTTTTCGGGAATTCCATTTTCAGTTTTGTTTTTAGACTTATTTACTGCTTCATTTCTACTTCAGCTTTTGTTCTGATTTAGTTATTTAAATGGTTTAGAACTCTTATGTTTCCTTTGTAAAACCCTCTTACACTTACACAACACAAACAAAAGTCAAAAAAGCGTAACGGAGGATCGTGCAAAGAAATTATTATTTTTGCTGATAATTAACGTAACAACTGAAGAGAAAACCTTAGATAGTATGAGAGCACGGAATGATAAAACACCTTTATCTGCGTACATTTTGTAAAGCATGTTCTTGGCCAAATCGTCGTTGTTTCTGCCCAGGGCTGAGTTCATGAAGATAAAGGTGTTTCAGCAGAGTGAGAGAGATAATTCGATTACTGTATATATAGATAATGTTGACTATATATATAGCTTAATACTGGGCAGACGTTTTTTGTAAACAATTCACGCACAAAGATGGTAAAATAAGGCCCACAATCGATGTCGATGAAAGCAAAGATAAACAAATGGTTTATTCAAAACATAAAATGATCGCGCTATCGATAAATAGTAGTTGAGATTCCGAGCAACTCCTGCACTTGTATGTACAATCATGAGATTTTGATATACCCCTGTGAGGGTATTGTGTCTGATCATCATCTCGTTTGTACATGCAATGTGCCAGGGGACGCAACTTAGACCCTTCTTCACTGAGAACGAAGCTACCCAACTATGCCCCCTGCAACACGTCAAGCAAATGCGCAACTGGGTAAGTTTTTTGAACAAATCATAATCAATGTCGATGTCGTGTGTGCCACAGATTCGAACTGTACTTAAAGGTTATTTTCAGACGACAACTGCCCAGCACCAAGAACCATGTACCAAGTACCTCCTTACCCAAGACCCTGTTACCCAACACTAGAATAACTCACAATCTCATGTCTACCAGGGGCGTGAGCGTGAGCGCATGCGTATCTATCGTTCTCAGTGAATATTATTCATATTCATACTACTCAAGTGTATAAGTAACCACAACCAACCAACCACACTTTCTTATGTATCGCGAGCACCCACAAAGGCAACGCAAAGTCATTCATAATTACTCAGTTCTCTGAAGTCGAATCTCACGAAAAACTCACAGCCAAAACTTTACACTAAACTTTACACTCGTTTATTGAAGCTACTTTTTCGGTTTTCCAACTTTCTTCCAGCTACTGGCCACAGCCAGTAATCTTTTATCATCGATTTGTTTGTTTAAGTCCACCAGAGTCGGTCGTATATATGGTTTCCTAAGTTCCTTTCTTATACATCTTCATTTTGGCACATTTTTCTCAATTCTCAATTCGACTAACCATTCAAAAGCCATTTCATGTGTCATTGTCTTTTTTTTCAACATTTCGTAGCCCGATCCTAAATAAAATACTGCGAAGAGCACATGCTATGCGTTTATACATGCTCGTATACTCGTGCGGTCGTATATATCTGTGAGCCACTGTCCGTGGATAGGAGGAGATAGTTAGATAGTGTGTGTACCTAGCTTTTGATGATGATTTCGATTAGTTTCATACTGCTGCATCGTCCATGTCGACTGTATTACTATGTATACCCACCCTACCAATTGCCCACCCAGCTGCCAGTGAAATTAGTTTGTCTAGCTCCAACTTAATTGGTCACCTCTTGCTCCGTACGTGTGTAATGTGTAATGCAACCCTAATTAACTAAGTCTAAAGTAAACTAAGCCTCGAATAAAACTAAAACTAACAAATGCATAGCATAGCTGAAATAACAGTAACTGCATTGTAACATACTCTACTGTAACTGTACCTATCTGGTGTTTGGGTGTATTGCCTGTACTCTTAGTAATTAACTAGTAAGCTGCTAAATTTTTAGCGATGTTAACACAACAACGACAACACTGATGCCAATAATAGTTTTCGTGTAATTGTTGCTGTTGCTGTTATTGTTGTAGTTCCTTGAGTTGTTGGAGTTGTCAATGATGATGGCCTTAGTTGGCATGCAAATTGGCATAACGTCCGTGTCCAGTGTCCGTTATATACACAGGGTGCACAGAGAGAAAAGCATAGCGCTAAAAACACCAATCCCACCTTTGGATATTCAACATTCTTCAGTATATACCAAGATTTATATGAGCTATCTTTTTTAAAATTACCGTTACCTGAAATGGCGCTAGTTACGCGACTTTTTCCCTCTGTGTAGCTCTGTATATGGCTTGGATGACGATGACCCGCCCTGCATTGTCACTCATACTCGTACATACGTATACATATGTAAGTTGTACTTATTCGGATTCGGTTTATAATCGACTGACTTTCAGCTGGCCACGTTATGCCGGTTTGTGCCAGTTTGGGGCTGCCTCATAACAATGCCAGATAGAGATTGCCAGAGCAAATGCAAGAGTACACGTATTTGCTGGTATATGGGCACATTGCATACGGCATATGGCATCGGCATACGGCATACGGCATATATGCGTTCCTTTACATGTGTACAGCGCTGTGTAAATGCTAGTAGATAGTTGTGTACGTCTGTGCACGTATGTCTCGTGCCCCCTCCCAGTGGGGCAGACATGCGTATGTGCACGTATGTATAGCGTGTGCTTGGTAGCTGCTGTATGTATTTTATTTACCGGATAGGATGGCTCACGCTGCACGCCAAATTAATTGTAGAAATTATACGTTTACAGAGTTCAACATGGTAGCTTGCAGGATAACGGACGCTCGTAACATTGCTGCCAATAATCACCATTTGCACAATCGTAGTACGGGCTCAATTTCCTCTGGTCAAGTGCCTTTAAAAAAGTGAGTATATCCTTTTCCAACTTACGCATATCTTTTGCGAATCGTGCCAAATACAAACCGTAAATTAAAATCGATCTGAACTTCCCAAATCTCGCTCCATAACCAAAAACACACTCGATTGGTAACCGCCTACGCACCTACTACTCTTCTACTACTACTACTACTACCACTTCTACTACCACTATGCTTCTAATAGCAATACTGAACATTATCGTGATTATGAAAGCGTTTTTATAGTTCCAGGTCCATCCTGTCATAATCAAAATCGTAAGCAGTCTTTACTATTCTAACAATATTAATTTCCTTATGCTTCAGTTGAGGTTTCTCGCTTTTTGGTTCTTCTTATTCAGAACTCTCTCCATCATAAGATATTTACTATAGCGCCCTCTCTCTCCGTGTGACAGGTACAAACAAACCCGAATATCAAGTCTAACCACAATACTTATCGCCATTCTTCACTGGATCTGGCCACCGGACCGCTGCACCAACTGCCACTCTATCTACAGCTCGCCCAATCTGCCCGAGGACTGCGACATCGATGGCAAGCGTCGCTTTACACAGGAGGGGGCCAAGCTAGGCTACGACCATACCACGGACACCTCCATAAATAACATCGACGTGGTGGACGGGCCTCTGTTCGAGCGTCGCAACAGTAACGTGTCGCAGAAGTCTTCCAGCGACGACGGAGGCTTCCTCTCGCGCCGGAACTTCATCACAGCGCGAGCCTCTTGGCGTCGCCCACTGGTCGCTTCCTCCAGCCAGGTCAGCCTGCAGTCGGCAGCGGATTCCGCGAGAGGGTTCCTTCAGGGTCTGGGCGGTCTGCTCAAAATTGGCGGTGCAGTGAAGCAGCAGCAGCAACAGCAGCTACAGTTTGATGAGGCTATTAGTGGTGCCCGATACCAGAACGTGCTGCGTCCCAGCCAGAACATCTACAGGAACTTGCAACAGAATGTGGCAACCAGCGGTCCACTGCACATAAACACCATCAGTGGCAGCTTGACTGGGCAGCAGCAACTCTACACGCCCTCACGCACCTCCCGCATGTTCTCCAGCTCACCAGCCAGCACGCCGGGGCAGCAGCAGCTTTTGTCATTGAGCGGCGCCTATCCTGCCCATCATACGCACTTTAGTGATCTCAGCACGGTCTACCCAAACTCGGCAGAGCGCTCTCTGCCCACGTCACACATCAGTGGCACTGGGAACCTGAGTCGCTATCGCTATCACTCGCAGGAGCTTCCCTCGCTGCGGACCATTCAAGAGGAGACTCGTCGCCAACAGCCACCGCTGGAGGATCACTTCATGCCCTTGCAGCTTCCATCGCCACCCTCGTGGCGCAACTACTACCAGACACAGCAGCAGCTGCCATACCACAGCTACCGCCCACGCACGCGCTGGTATCCGCGACATTACTCGAGACTCTTTAATCGCCAACAGCACGAGCTGCTCTCCCCTCTGCCTGACTTGAATCTGTCCTTGCGTGGCGCTTCAAATGGCGCTGGCGTCGGATTGGAAGCTTCACCTGAGTCGCGGTCTAGTTCGAGTGGATTCGGTTCGAAGAATACATCGAATCATCCGGGCAGCACTAGCGAGTGGCGACTGTTGCCGCCCTACCGAGCACCGCCTTCACCGCCTAAACACTCAGCTTACTTTGGTGCTGCGTCAGGGAATCAGCAGGCACAGGCACAGACTCTGGTGCCAGGCCAGTTGCAGCAGCATCCCTACAACTACTCCTACCTGCAGCCCAGTCCACCCTCGGCCGGCCTCTCGCCGCCCTACACCATGGCCCACTGGCTGGAAATGATCTCAAGACTGAACGCAGCTACGGATAACAACCTCCCCAAGTCCAACCAAGTGGACGTGGGCAGCGTTGATGGGCACTACGAATTCGACCCGGCCACACCCACGCCTAGTGCCTCTACTCCCACAGGCGTTGGCCTGCTGCGCGACGATCTCAATCTTCACATAGACACGCTACACTATCCGCACCACCAGCTCCATCATTACCATCATCATGCACCCCCCTTTCATCATCAACATGCGCACCACACTCTTGGCCCACTAAGTGGCAGTTTGCTGCATGCGTCGGCCTCTGCCTCCGCCTCTGCCTCCGCCGCGCGCAAAATGCGCAGCCTTCCGCGCTACGATAACATTGAGGCACGACTCCAGGCCATGAGAGAAGAGTTCTATGCATACCGCAAGCGACAGGCTATGCAGCGGGCGGGCGGTCCCGAAATAGAGAGCGTTTGTTGAGACAGGCAACCGCAAAAGCATGTGCCATGTATCTCACACATACACACTCACGGAACACACACCTGTACCAGTACGAGAATGTGCAATCAGAGCCAACCGCATAAACCATATGATTAGATGATATCAATCGCCCCGGGGGCACAGCAATAACATAGCGCACATACGTAGTCTGTAGGCCTGACTCGGCCTGTTTGTCTATTTCGTATTACCAGTTAGACCAGCTCATAATGCGAACTACTAACAATTAGTGGTTGTTTATGATAATGCCTTCGATCCATATCAAATGGAAGGCTCATGAAATCGAAAAACTGCATTCATAAAGCGATAAATGTAAAGAGTATTTAAAGTTGTATTATGGTTGGGGCCCAGGAAAAGACCCTGTTTACCTAGTAGATATATTCCTACTCTGAGTGCGTTGTATTAATCTGAAGATATCTTAGCAACATTCACCAGTTATTAAACTTAATCTAAACTTGTTTAAATTGGTACAATCACAGTTCTATAGAGATGTCGTTGACCTTGCTATTTTCTATTTTGTGAGCATTCCATTAGGGATGGACGTGGGCTTTTTAGAGGAACACCATTCAGAAACCAAGGAAGAACACAAATATTGTAAATATATATGATTAAAGAATGCATGATTCGGTACACATAAGAAAAGTAGGAAGGAGGAGAACAAGAAAAAGGCACACACGAAGCAACGTATAAGAATAATATTGAAAAACAACTATAGCAATTATGAGAAACATATTACTTAAAACTCAATATATTAAATAATGATAATTGAACACAATATGCAAAACAATTATTATTTAAAAACCAACAAAATACATTATTCTAGTGCGAGTATTTTAGATATTTAAAGCATAGGCCAGACACTGACAAGGACACACACACAGACACAGCTAGAGACACAGGAAACAGATTGATATGTTACACATCAATTAAAAATCGAGAGACGTAATCGTATATTATGTTACATCCACACTAACTTAAAGTAAATTAATGCAAGTAATAGGCCGTAAGTCCTTAGTTGTTAAACTTAATAACGCGAATAACGAAATGTTTAAATAAAACAAAAGAAAACTAAACATAGACAAATTGTTTCATAATTGAATTATTTAACGTAACAATGAAAATGAGAAACAAATCAGTTTAACAATAATTACCAGAAATATATAACTGCTGCAAATATGTTACTGTTGAGCTACACGAATTAACTCGAAATATACAAATGTATATTAATTAAAGAAACCCTAAATACTTTTTGCGGTACGCATATATTAAACCTCACAACAAATCCAGAAAACAGAAACCGAAACAAAAATAGAAAATAACGAACACAGAAGACTATTAATTAAATTTATAATACTAATTGAAACTAAAAACGGAAAATTGAGAGAAGAAGCGTTACATTTCGGGCGGCTATGAGGGTGATTTCAGTTGTTCCCGATTGCAGGTCCTAGAAAAATCTTATCAAATGTGCTGCAGGCGAAAGGAAAAAAGGGAAATGCGGAGCTCAACACATTGAAGGGGAGTTTCTTAACAACCAACTTAAATTGAGATAAGGGACAGTCTTAAAAAAGGCAACTCTCTTTGGGCAGTTGACAAGTTCGTTATAGAGAAACTCGCCTCAACTCGAGTGTGAGTTCTGTTTCCTTTTGTTCGTCGTTTGCAGTACAATCCGATTCGCAGACTCAAAGAATCCCAATTGTTTCAGTAAAAACTTATGATATGCTTGATGAGTTTCACTTTTAATTAAGGATATATATGATACTTGTACTTGTACTCGTACTTGTTAATTATAACTTGTCTGAACATCAAATTGTATGGAATGGTTTGACACAACTTGACGCCAAAACACTGCCAGAGCGCGAGATGCGAATGAATGAATGAGGACGACGATTACCGTATGTATAACGTATGTAAATTAAATCCACAGATATATAATAATACTAAAATAATAACGATATGATAACAGTAACAGTAACGATAACGTACCCGACAAAAATACAAGTTTAAGCGAATCGTTGAACCGCAAAGGAAAAAACAGAGAAATATCTTTGAAAATTCACACAAATGATCTCAATAATTTGTCTTGCCTTCTTGTGTTTTCCAACATTCATTTCAATTCGTTTTGAGAGCAAGAACTTTCGAACCCAGAAAAGGTTTCTAATTTGATCAAATAGAAATCGTTACTGACGCTAGCCATACTGACGTGGCTCGATTACTGTAAATGCTAACCGAGAATATTGGAGTAAGTTGATTTTGTAATGCGTAGGCAAAGACACAGCAACACACACACTTACACCTTCATACACACAGATTATCATACGCATACGTACACAGAGAGACACACAAGCTGACACATAATGTTAACTAGAATGCAATTGATTAATTAATTGATCATTAACGAAAAACGAAATCCAATTAAAAGGAAAGTAAAATAAAGCAACAACCAATTACAGTATGCGCATTAATGTACTTATTACATTTTAATTGAGAATTGAGAAAGTGCATTGAAAGAGATACGAAGAAACAGAAACGAAGCCATGACGATGCGAAGCGAAAATGAGAAATAGTGAAACACACACAAAAACACGTTAAGTGAAGGACTTTAAAAGCATATATATATACATACATAGTATATAGTATAGTATATACATACAATTATTTATATAAGCATAAATTACTATAATTATTGAATTTAATGGCATGTACATTAAGTGAAAGGAATAAATTATGGTACCATTTAATTTACTCTTAAGTAAATCTAACGCTTTAGTCTGCCACTTTGATTTTTGGACAAGGTGCGCCAGTCAACTTTAACTTTCGACTCGAACAAAAAGAAACGAATTCCAATTGCAAACCAAAATGAAATCGATTGTCGATAATAATATCGAGATCAATGAGAACAGGCATCTATCAACCTAACACATCTTTCCCGCCTTCATTTCTGCCTTTCTTACTTCCATTTACACCTTCTGCATCTCTGCATCCTGCATCTTCTCTTTACTCTTTCCATTCCAACAAACGTTCCCAGCATTTGAGCATATATAAAAGCAAAAGCGAAAACAAAAAGAAAAAAAACGAAACGTACAAGAAAAATCAGTTTAGAACGAAATATATTGTAATTAACACAAGACACAATTATATAAAATGAAATTAGCAAAATGAACAAAATTTTTAAACAAATAAACTTACAAAAAATACTGAAAAAAAATAAAAACAATTTGAAATTGATCAAATAAACCAACACAGTAATGTCTTTTCACTGACCCCCGACCCCGACCTGACCCCTGACTCCTGACTAACCCGGAAGCTTGGACCAGTGTTTAATTGACAAACACTCTCTCAATTAGCAGATATACAACTAATAACAGAGAACACACATTCAAAACTAGCCCAGATATGTTATTACCCAAACCCAAACGCCTGCGCATTGTCTGACTAATTAAGCGAATGAAATTTACGAAAATGCAATAACAATCGTCTTCGCAGTGCACCCCCGTTACTCAAGTGGATAAACGTCGATGAAAGTGAATTGTTTGCGAATTCAAGATTGCAATATTCTTGGGGAGGAGTGGTGGGCAGCTTGATACCCTGCAGTCCAACTCGTGCCTTCTTTCTCTTTCTTTCTCTGCTGAATTCAAGTCAAGACAGTCGAGAGCCCATAGTCTTGACTGCCTATGTCTCACAAATAGGGGGTATGCAACGAGGAGGCGAGCATAGGTCGCAATTAGAAGAGAGACATGGGAAAGTAGAATGTGCTAAGGTTTCCAGGCTGACTTACAGATCGTGTGAGCGATTGCAAAAGCTCGACATTGAGCTTCCAAAACATATATGAAGAGCATACGAGCATGAATGTCTGTGTCTCTGCGAATGTGTGTGTGCGTAGTTTGGTATTTGTGTGGGTGAGCGTATTTTTGATAAATGGAACGTTCTGATCGCAGCTTGTAGTTTTCATGTTTAGTCGCGGTTCTCCAGTCGTCGTGTGCAGTTTACCCGAGCGCAACCCCCTTCCGCATTGTGCTCGTGCTCGACTCGGCCTCATTGCGCAGATCTTTAGACGTGTGCGGATTAGATTACGTGCGAGGGAATCTGCCCCTCATCAGTGTTCGTGTACACAATAGAAACTAGATCCGAGTTCCGAGAACAGAAAGACGTCTTGCCGCTAAGGATCAATTGACCTCGTTTTCAAGTGCGATTTGATTTCAATTGACGCCGAAGACAATGCGGAAATATTGCGCAAGACGGTCATGCATGCAATAGTCGAAGGCGACAACTAAAGTGCAAGTGTGTGACAGTGTACACTGTACATATAGCTAAGAAGACTCCTACAAAATGGCGCAATCACGCGAAAGAACTCTGCTGAAGAGCTGCCTTGAAACGACAACTGCCAAAGTCATAGGAATAGGACGAGTAAAGGGTATCTGCAGTGCGGCAGTGTCTCTGCTATTGCTGACGCTCTTAATGAACATATCCTGTGTGGCATGCGCGCGCGATCATCGTAAACAAACAAATCTGGAGGCCAGAGTCGGTTCGCATGTCGTCTTCAATTGTTATATAGATTTCCCATATGATTCCCCCATACCATATGTTGTGCACTGGAGCAAAGATGTAAGTCAAGTCAGAGTCCGCCAGAGAGTCGTTGAGAGTCAACCCATTACGAGTAAAATCGATGCGCGTTGCGTATTCGTCGCGTTGGCCAGCGTTAATTGCATTTACACATAAATATACTGCTTGTGTATTCATAACTTTTCTGCGACGATACCCTGACGAGGAGTATTATGAATCTGTCATGATTCAAGTATACAAGTAGAACTTGCTATTAACCTATGGAAGACATCTATAAATATTCCATATCTTATTCAACTTGGAGAAGAGGCGCCTAGTTTGCAGTTGTATTATCGTTTTGTAGAGTATTAGCATATGTGAACACCTCCTTTTGAACATGTTTTTCTGGTCTGACACACGCGCGTTGCACGCACTTTAAATAAAATTGTCGAAATTATTAATTTATCAGAATTGCACACGTTGGTGGGCAGAGAAGAGACAGAGACAGAGAAAGAGAGAACAGAAGACAGACTGGCGTGGGATGGCGTTCGCTTGGTTAGCCTTAATTGCAGTTACAGGGGCAGAGCAGCAGTGCAACATTGCAACAGTGCAACGGAGCGCGGGTCTCTCACATTCATTAAAAGGGCTCCCGCCATAGACTTTATGGCCGGGCCGAGGGCGGGGTGGGTGTGGCACCTTTAAAAGCATTTACTGGCAGTTCGGTTGGTCTCGGGCGTGCATCGTGTTGGCCCAGGCTGGCCCTGGCCACTAATTAAACACGCCGCACACAGTCGCGATGCGATGCGCTGCTGCGCTGCTCTGTGCTGCACTCTGCGCTGCATGGGGTGGGGATGGGAGGCGCGCAGCGTCTCCTGTTTGGGGCGTGGCTGCTTTTAAATTTCATTCAACACGCTGCGCTGATTTCCGAGTATCACAAACACTTTAAATTATTTCACTGCTCGACAAAAAAAGTGTGAATGCAAAGTGTGACATCGAGCGGACAGTGGAAGGGGGAGAGGGAGGAAAGAAGAGTGAAGAGTGAAGAGGAGAGAGTGCAAATCAATTTCAATTGAATTCAATCGAATTGAATGCCTGGCATTTTGTTGACAACTGTGAGTAATGCAATTAAATTCAATTGCAAATTCATTGCTGGACACAGCGAGTACTCGCCGCCCACTCACTCACTCTCTCACTCAGTGGCCCATCCAGCAGTGAGTGACCAGTGTCCACCCAACCACCCACTCGGCGCACGTTGGCGTTTAAATCAAGTGAATTACTATTCATCGCACACTCACACGCACGCAGCATTACCCCAAATCGCATTCAAAATCGCAAGTGGAGGCTGGTGAAGGGGAAGGGGAGGCAGCTGAGTGCGCAGGAGGGGCAACTGGGGGCGACACTGTCTGCCGTTTTTAACTATTTGGTTGGCTGCTTAATTTGCTGGCACTTCTGATTTGGACAAACGGACAGACAGACTGACGCACACGGACACAGTCACAGTCAGTTCGGTCTGGTTTAACATATCTGTCTCTGTCTTTCTCTTTCTGTTTTATTGTATTGTATTAATGCATTAAATTCCACTCGGTCAACGGGTCATGATGTCATTTTGATAGATTCGCTTTAATTGCGCTTGAAATGTGCGAGTGTGCTTCTGTGTGTGTGCTTTGTGCTTTTGCGTGCCACAGTTCAACACATTTCAGTTTGGCTCGAATAGTTTGGACAGTTTCCATGGCCAATCTAGAGCGATTTTGGCAGCAAGCTAATTAGAGAGACAAAGAGACAAAAGAAGAAATAGATAGATGGATAAATACGAACACAGCGTTTTCCCCTAAATTTGCATCTCTATCGTGAGCTAATCAACACTTTTAATAGTTTTCTGAATGCCTCTCATAGAAACTGAATACGGATAGAGCTTTTTACCGTCCATAGTCTTTATCCTTTGTACGTGATGCACTCTTCAAGTTCATGGGAACCTTCTCCCTTAGATCAGTTATGAATGCACCCCGAGTCGCAGCGGAAAAGTTGTATCCTCTGCCAAGGAGAATGTGCTCGGTTTGCATATGAAAAGTGTGAAAAACAAAATATTTATGCAAATATTTATGCAAACTCGTGTGTGTCGAGCAATCAAAAACTACTTTTCACGGCTGTCGCGAATTTTGCGCACGTAAAAAATTACCGGATAAATCAAGTTACGTTTGTAATTTGTTAGATAATGTTGATAAATGTGTGCCGAGGCAGCAGATGGCAGCAGATTCACACAGCAGAGCCGCAGTTGACACACAGTTGGGTGTACTTGGGTGTCTGTCCTCGGTCTGCCTCCCAGTCTCCCTGTCTGTCTCCCGTCTGTCTGTCTGCCTCTCTGTCTGTCCGTTGCCGTGTGCCTTAAGTTGACAGAAATGATGCAACGCATCGCAAGCGAAAAACATTTCTCACAGTCGCAAACAGGCGACATTGCTGACATTGATGCTGCTCTGCTCTAGAGCAGGCGGGGGAAGTCAAAGAGAGACACCCACGCGCCTCTACCAGTGCACTATATATTGCCGATTTCAATTAAAGCAACACTCGACAAATAATGTCAATAGATCAACCAACACTTGTGGCGCACAATTAAAACTATCAAATTGCAACGGGCTGACACTTTCTGCGGTCGTCAGCTATCAATAACCAACAGACGCGCGCGGATGCAACCAAATCCCCAGCATGCGGTTTCTCGCCGAGCACTAGGAACGCCCAGGGAAGAGGCAACTGGACGGGGGGGACGGAGAACTGCGAGCTGTGAGCTTGACATTGGGAAGGGGCTACTAGCTCTGTTAGTTAGGCTATTTTTGACGAGAGTACCTACCTGAAAAGATATCCTAGGCAGATGTCGTGTTGTGGTAACCTTCTGGTAACTTAATAGCTTTTTAACTTGCCTATTCTGCAATTTTTTGCAGGATATGTCATGTTTCCTGTTAGTTAGGTTTAGACCCGATAAATCGGTACCCTTAACTTTGCTTTTCCTTTGAGACTTGATACAACATGTTCTTCCCATCGCTCTCAGGTCCAATGAACAACACTGAGAAACTTAGGCAGCAATAAATACCTTCAATTTAAAGGGTATATGTAGCTCTAGCAACCATGCCACAAGAAGAGCAACCACAGCATTCGAATCTATTAATTTAATTTTGAAGTTACGTCTTTTTTTCAACACAAATTTAATTTGCCTTTCCTTTTTCCCTTGGCGCTGTGCAAACTGATTTTGTTGTGCGCTAACGCAATTAATTGCCGTCTGTCAATAAGCGTATTATTGTCACGGAATATGTTCAACAAATATTGGCACTTCTATTCAACTTTAATTAAAATAATACCGCTTTCCCGGGAAAAATGGTTTAATTATAATGGAGAAATGTAAAATAACAGTTCGAATGAAAACAATTCGAAGCGAATCGAGAGAAACGACTCAAAAATGCAATTTCTGAGTTGCATTTTCAAATTAATTATGCAGTCTAAGTTTGCAAGTTACAGAAACAATTTCGTTATTGATTTTCGCTATTCCCGTAATGTGTGTATATCATGTTTTGTATCTATATTGAACCCTCGGTCGAAAATCGAAGTGGGGATTAGTGCAACGCATCGCCGAATTTTGGCCCAATGCGAACTCATTTAAATTTGTCAACAATGTAGCGTCATATGGGAAGGGGGAGGGGTAAAACACACGGGGCCAGTCAACTTCCTCGTTGCCATTGTGCAACTGAGATACAGAACAGGGGCAGGGGGAGTGTAGTGGGGCAGCTGAGGCAGCTCCCTTTCACGGTCGTCGACTGTGCACAGCGATGGGCACAGCGGGTGTTTGCGAAAATTATATTGGGCCATAGAAAGCCAGATGGAACGACACACACAAACACACTCTTGCATACGGGTTTGTGTCATTAACTGTTACATTGCCAGGGCTGACGGGGCGTTCAATTATTTACTGCACTTGTGCGTGTCGCCTGTTAGTATGAGTGTGTGTGTGTGCATCTCTGTGTATGCGAGTGTGTGCGTGTGGGCTTGGCGTTTGTATGATTTATCGCATAACGGGAATAGAAATTGTAATTTTACTATCAAATCCAAATCACAAGCTTATTGACTAATTGCAATGGCCGAGGCTCGTCTCTTCTTTGAGTGCGTGGGTTCCCAGCAGGGATGGGTACAATCTACTATCCCAGTTTCACGTTTGCTTCTCTCTTTCGGACAGAATAAAAAGATATTCACATGGTACGAGAACGAGACGTCAACAAACGAGCTCTTCGTGGGTCGCCTGCACTTAGTCAATCACCACCCAGACTACGGCAAGGCTTCGGCTAACCTGACGGCCATCCGCGAGTCCGACCAAGGCTGGTACCACTGCCAGATCATATTCCCGAACCGCTCGCCGAGTGTGCGCAACAACGGCACCAGCTACCACCTGGCGGTGCAGGCTGGATCCCTCATCAAGATTCCGCCCGTCAACCAGACCATCATGGAGGGACAGACAGCCTTCTTCCACTGCGTCATGAAGCATCCGGACACCTCGGTCACCTCCTGGTACAAGGACGAGAAGCTGCTGCAGGAGGTCGACGGTCTGCGGAATCGCGCTCACATTGGCCCCGACGGCAGCCTCGCCATCGACCCCACCATGATGACCGACCTGGGCAAGTACGAGTGCAAGGTGCGCAACAACGAGGGCGATCTGCAAACGGCCGAGGCCTTTCTCAACATACAATGTGAGCAGGGGGTGTGGGTGGGTATCCATGGGAAACCCTACTTAGTTCCTCTCTCCCTTGCTGCAGATAAGGCCAAGGTGATTTATGCACCGCCCGAGGTTTATCTGCCCTACGGGCAACCCGCCGTGCTGGACTGCCACTTTCGAGCGAATCCGCCGCTGAAGAACCTGCGCTGGGAGAAGGACGGACTCCTGTTCGACTCGTACAATGTGCCCGGCGTGTTCTACAAGATGAACGGCAGCCTCTTCTTCTCCAAGGTGAACGAGAACTATGCGGGCAGCTACACGTGCACGCCCTACAACGACCTCGGCACGGACGGGCCCTCGCCCATCATTAGCGTAATTGTGCTGCGCCCGCCCATATTCAGTGTGACCCCCAAGGCGATTTACATTCAGAAGCTGGGCGAGACGGCCGAGCTGCCCTGCGAGGCTATCGACCGGGACGGAAACAATCGCCCGTCCATTGTATGGAGTCGGGTAAGTCCGGATCGCATTGTCGCAGCACATTCCACAATTCCCCCCTTCCCATGCTGTATCCACATCCCTCCCCTGCCCGCTTGCAGATCTGCTTGATTGCATTTTCCAATATGCTGTGTCCACCTGCTGCCGATTCCAATACAGATTCTGATTTAACTCATTTCCACACACGCAGAAAGATGGCCAGGCCCTGCCAGCGGAGCGGCTCAGCTTCAGCGGGGGTAATCTGACCATCACGAACCTAATTGAAACGGACCGCGGCATGTACGAGTGCTCGGCGACCAATGAAGCGGCAACGATAACCACCGAAGCTGAATTGATGATTGAGAACGTTTCGCCACGCCCCCCGTTCAACCTCACGGCGAACAGTACCGAGACCTGCATCACTATACGCTGGCAACCAGGTGAGACCAACGAGAGAGCAACTGGAGCAGCGCTAAGTCCACTCGATAATACCTGAACTCCTTCTGCACAGGCTACCTTAGGCCCAATCTGGAGTACACCGTGTGGTACCGACTGACCGATGCACCGGAGTGGCGCACACTGCGAGTGCTGGACAAGACCGTGATGGAGGCCACCGTGCAGCATCTACTACCCGGGCGGGAGTACGAGCTGATGGTGCTCAGCCAGGACAAGTACGGAGACGGCATGTTTAGCAAACAGCTGCGCTACGAAACGAAACGTGAGTACTCAATAGATTCATTAAAAAGTCGATCCCATTACAAGGCCTTACCATCTTTAGCTTCGACACTGCATGGAGAGGACTTTGACGCGCAGCAACTGCAGCATCAGCAGAACCAAACGCCGAACAGCGGCGCACTGGGAGCTCCCTGGAACTTGAGCATCATAAATAATCCCCAGGGCTGGCTTCTGCACTGGGAGCATCCGACCCAGGGCCTCGAGGCGCTGCGCCTTTATGCGATTCGCTGGTGGAAGGAACCAGAGCATTACCTAATCGGTTCCGCAGAGACCTTCGATAATTTCTACCAACTGCGACACCTGAAGGAGGACGCCACATTCAAGATTCAGGTGCTTGCCGTGGCCTCCGACTCGCATCAAGTGGCCAGTCCCGAGCTGATCCTCGACGTTCCCTCGCAGCGCAAAGTGCGTGCTCTAATCATTGGCAGCTCCGTCGGCATCATCTTCCTCCTCTGCGCTCTGTGCGCTTTTTTATACGTGAAACGTAGTTGCCTCCGGCATCTCTTTGCCCGAGGCAACGACGGAGCCAGTGCAGACGAGGATACTGCCGAGAGCGGCGACTGCGACAGTGACCATGATCGAGACAGCGGCAAGATCCGTGCTTCCTCCTGAGTATTGCAGATCCGGTGGCGCTTCGAGCAGGAGGGCGACATTGCGCAGGTGGTTAGCGTTAGTTTTGTGCCAGAATCGAGATGAGGGATTTACTATATAATATTATATACTATAACACGTTCAAGCAGCTGCAAGACCATCGACGGCAAGTATCTCTGCTCTGACTGCGCTCTTCTACCCACAGACGATAGTTCTATCGATTGTCTTGCAGCTCATACGTCTTTGCCTATCGATCGTTACTCAGTGCCGTAAAATACTGATTTATAATTTATTTCTAGTTTCTACAACTTGTACCATAAGTTTCACTAATACTATATTAACGCTACTTCTTTGAAAATCATTAAAATGTAATTTAACAGACACTCGCATTGCATCATCATTTGAAATTCCCGCGCTATGGGTAGCACTTTTGTATAAATGCACACTCGTTTTGTTTCTTTCTACGGCACTAGTGTTGTGCTGCTCATACCAAGTGAAACGACTGGAATTGGTTCGTTGAGTGAAAAAGATAAAAGCTCAAAAAGCTCTGCAAAAGCTTTTCAATTGGAATGTTTTCTGTTAGAACTTTCAAACGGTTTCTTAACCTGTGAATCTTTCTTCTCAGCTTTATCGGGTTTTATTTTATTGTTTTCTTCTGTGCAGAAATATTGCAGATTAAACGATAAATTTCTTCCAATTTAGTTGAGCCTATATATGAATATACTTAATTATTGAGTGCAATAAGCGGTGGAAGCGTTTATCCACAGCAGGCAAGCGCAATCACAGGTATCTAAACTTACTCATACGTACTCATTACGAGTACTTGAGTACTCAGAGCGGGAGAGGGAGCTGGAGCTGGCGATTGAACAATGAGTCGACGTAAGGCACATTTAATTTGGCATTGATTGCAGCGCCGGGAGTCGTAAAGATGGAAATTTTCAGATCTCGACGTGAACAAAACATTTGCAACGTCACGACAGAGTCGGACAGGTAGACAGGTATACGGACAGGTATTCACTGCACACTGCGTGCTCATGTACGGAGCTTGGCTGGTTTCAAGGCAAGGAAAACACCTGAATGCACCGGAAAACGGTAGCGCACCTCACTAGGCTTAATTGCTACCGCTGCCCCAGTCTCTCCTCCCCTCTCTATGTGCCTGGCGGTGCTTTAGTACACTCAATGCTGAATTCGGCTTTCGGATCCCCAGCTGCGGACAGGCGGACAGGTTCAATTGATTTAACCCACGCCAGCAAATGTTTTGCACTCGCTAAGCTTTGATGCAGTTCCCCCTCCCACGTCTCTCAATCTCTCTCTCTCCTCATCCTTCGCCTAAGTGCGAAAATGTGCAGCAGTGACCTCAATTTTACCTCATCCAATCAAACAGACAACCCAGTCGTTTCTGTAGCACGACATGCAGCTGCATCGTATTGAACCCTAAATTGGAAATAGATTGAAGAAGACACCTTGATCCACTTGCTCCACATCCAATGTGATCAGTGATCAGTGCGTAAGTGGATCATTGATTGAAATGTGGACTTAATTTTTTAGGCTAGACTCTAAAGGTGAAACAAAGCCTGTACCGAGCGTGGTCCTATCAATAAGCACGGGCACAGTCTTTTACGAGAAGGGGCACAGGAGCCGTGTCTGGGAAGAGGCTTAACGGGGCATTTGCTTCCGTTCTCATCTGTGATAAATACGCACATACAACTATCACAGTTACATATGTTAGAGTGTGTGCCAGAATACATGTAGGTATGGTGTATGTGTGTGTGTACCCGCAATGTTTGATTACGAAAAAATAAGGTCAATGCTAAGCGCAGCTTCATGCTCCCATTCCCCTCCCCTCTCTATCGCTCTCTCTTTCTTTGTGCCTAACGCACAAAGAGGGCATGCAAAGAGAAACACACGCATGTAAATTTATTTTGGGAGGGCTGAGGTTGGAAGTATTGTTCATACATAAATGAAGTGTTGATCCACATACGTACATACATGTGTATGTACATTTATACACGTACATTTGTAAGCATCTGATCGCAGTGCTCGCGTACCCAGATCACACGCGTCACTTTGCCATCAAATCGCAACTGTTTTTGTGTTTTTGTTGCTGTGTTATTATTTTTATTCATGTGTTCGACATTTGCTTTGTTTGCAATCCCCGGCGTTGTGTCGTGGAAGTTCAAAGTTCGGTTCATAATGTGGAACTGACAAAGTCGGGAGCAGAAGAGCAGAGAATAAGGGAGACAAAGTGCACAGTGAAAAAGACAGAGGCAGAGTACGCAGTTAATTGTGCGCTGAGTAAGTGGGGAGCACATTAAAAAACTGGATGTACGATGGATCCATAAATAGAGCAAGGCAAGACAAAGAGAATTGAGGAGTTCGAGTGCAGTTGCACCGAAGGAGCGAGGCAGGCGCGAGTGCAGTGCGAGTGTTGAGTGCATTCGCAATTGGGCACTTTAATTCACTCTGTTCACTGTTTACGATCAGCTGTTCCCAGTCAGCTGTGACAGACACACGCAGTGATGACACATGCGCAGTGCATGGCTTGCCACACACACACTCAGCCACATACACTGTTGTCGATAAGGGCAGAGGCAGTAAACAGTGTGGCAACATCGAGCAGAACCCAAACAAAGCAAAGCAAAGCAACTGCAACTGAGACTCCCCCCCTCGCCATCCCTCTCTCATACACTGCCAAACAAACTAGCGTCGTTCCTCGTTGTCTTGTTGTCTCGGCTCTCCCAAATACACTCTCTCATAGCAACGCAGCAAGTCCGAGAGAGAGAGAGTGGCAGAGACGTCGCGTCGTCGTCGCCGTCGTCGTCGTCGTCGCGTAGCTTAGCAGCAGCATTCGTTGAGCTCGCAGTTTCAGTTCTTGTACAATCGCGCTGCGCTCAAGTTGTCTTCTCTCTCTCCCTCTTCCGAGTGTGTGTGTGCTCGCGTGAAGACATCGCGCGACCCGCCAAAGAAGAAAACACGTTTGCTGCTTGGTTCTACTGGTTCTTAAATTAGCCCAGAAGGCAGAAAGGCCCCGAAGAAGAGACAGAGGCAGAGACCAATTGTGCTGGAGAGAAACTGCTGCTCAGCTGTTCCCTTTTGATGCCCGCATCGCAGTTTAAAATAAAACAAAACAATTACGTATTAAACAAAAAGTACGCGAGAGGGATAGAGACAGAGAAGGAGAACGAGAGTGGGAGAGACTAACGAATTTACGTGAAATACCAGAGACAATGAATTGGGCCTAAAATAAAGCAGAACCAACTAGCAACTAGCAACAGAACTGAAACAGAGACAGAGACATCTATTCTCTTCGAGTGTAGTGAGTGAATAAAGAAATATCTAATAAAAACGGAAACGAACAGAAACACTAAAACAGAACAAGTTTCACGCGCTGGCAACTCTTGGACCCGTTCTTTGTAACTCTGAGGTGAGAAACTAAATCCAACGTAGAGTTTAAAAGTCTAACTACTCTAGGAAAAGGAAATTACGTCGTCATAAACGTGACTTGGGCATGGACTGGATGTGTTGGTGGTTGCTTTAGGGTGCACGCAGAGTTCTCACTCCTAATCCCAATACCGTTATGCGTTCTGTTTGTTTCCCCCTCCCACTGCAACCACCCCCCGAAACCTAAACAAATGCAGCAGCAGCAGGCGAAGCTGCCGCATAGGGCACATACGCCAAGTACGCGGAGTTTAATTGTGAATATGTGTGAATAAGTGAATATTATCAGCTTTGTTTGTGCTTTTCACTCGTAAATATTCACTCTATTCACATGTGCACTTACTCGCCACATTCACAGAAACAAACACGCTTATTTCAAATACTGAAATACAAAAAATGTATCTTTTAATGCTTTCTGTTTTGTTCCCACTGAGAGCGCGTGCGTTCTCTCTTGCTCACGCTCTCGCTCTCCACGCTGCTGTCTCTCTCACCTCATGTGGCTGTTGTCTGCTGCTGAGACTGGGAGTGCGATTCGTGAAAATATTTATATAAATTTGTTTACGGTCGCAATTTGTTTATGAATATGACGCCAAATTTAAATCGGTGAGCAAGGCGCGCCAACATTTTCACTCCGTTCGAATAGGTCAAAGGTTCGCGTCGCTTTCCTCCCTGATTTATGGCCAAGGGGTCCCTTTGCTCCTGTGCACCACTAACCCACTTTGGCACAGCTTAAGGTAGGACCACAACGCCCCCGAAGCGGCTGCCCTAGTTGCGGTTTCTCTATCCGACATCTCTCCATCCCCTTCTGCTCTCTCTCATCTTGCAATCGACACGATGATTGGACAGTTTGCAGTTGCTTCGCTAAAAACTGATAAAGAGCTTGGCTAGCCTAAAAAGAAAGAAAACGACTGAGCGCCAAGCAGGTGAGCTGCACAGGTGAGATTAGTGTTAAGAACAACACCGGTTTATGGTGTTTTACACATCTCCGATTAGCAGGAAGAGAAAAGGCCAGTCAATTGCCCGCCAGTGTGCCGTGCCGGCGTGGGGCTTATCAGAGTCGTCGCTAATCGCCGAGGCAAACAAATCTGTAATAAATTTATACTATACTACATTCTCTATGGAGCGAAACGGTTCCACACAGCTGCAATCTTATCAGAAGGCCACCTGCCAAAGCATCCAGCACTTCCAGTGCAGGCAAACCCGCACGACGCGTGGACGCAGTACAGTAGGAACTTTGTGAAATTTTCATCAGTGCAGTTGCACTTTCAGCCTAGCACCCCTTGAACAGCCCCTTACCACACCCTAATAGGCTCTTTTGGCGCCTTACAAGTGCTTCCATAAGTGAACTACACGAAAATCATCAATCGACATTGAAATTCGTCGCTAACATCGCATTTTGAGCGCGAGATGGCATTGAATGATAATTAGTAATTCATGTGAGTGTCGTCTATCGATGAAGCTTGACAGCACAACTGCCTACGGCCCATACTGCCTCTACTCAGCGTGAGACAGCTTGGACAGCTTGAATAGTGTGGATAGTTCAAGCAAAAGAGGGCTTAGAACAAGAATTTTACTGCTAAAATATGAATCAGCTGTGTGAGGGGATTGAAGCTGATGGAAAGCATGTGATATAACCTGTCTTAATTAATAGTTATTTATTCCTCGAGATCATACCATATGATGAATAACCAAAGGGTCCGTTGAACCTGAACTGATATGTTCTCTTTTACTTGCAGGATGAGGTATGAGGCATGAGGAAGGCCTGGAACTTGCATTATTCATCAACTTCCCAACTGATATGCCAATAAATTGTGAACAATAAACAATGAATAATTCAAAGTGAACGCAGAACGAGGAACGCAGAAACTATCATGTAAATAGAGAAGAAGTTTATTCAATGCCAAATAAAAACAAACAACAAGCTACAAAAAACAGAGAGCAACAAATTGCAAAACGGAAAACGAAAAACAATAAGCTAGAAATAAGATAAAAAATCCAACCGATCCGAATGCTGACTGACGCAACCGAATGCCAATTGAAACTGCATAAACTAAGTGCACACTGGGGGATTCAGACACACACACACACACACGCATAGAGCTAACACCTTAACGCATCTCTAAACAAGCCATGGAAGACCCGCACGCCTCGAATGTTCCACTGGTGGACAAGGAGAGCTCATCCAGCGCCGTCATACTGCCTGCCCAGACACTTCTAAGCTCGGTGCACTACAGGAGCTGCAACAACAGCACAAACACAGAGACAACTGCGACCACGACAGGAAGCCAGCAAGGAGCGGACAGCGCTAATGCCACATCCAAGGCGGCGGAGCCAGTTCCCCTGCTGCACCAGCTGCAAACGCTGCCCCTACAGAAGCCCAACGACCTGAAGCAATGCAACGCCAACTACGGGTAAGTGCCTACGTTCTTGCTCCTCCTCCTGCTCCTGATTATGGTCCTACTTGAGCGATTTCATCATCGCAGTATAGAATGACCGCTAATGCGATTAGCATAGCTTATGCCATGATTGCCATACACTGAGAGAAAAGCCCAGTAAAAGTAAAGCCCAAATTGGCGTGCTATTTTTACAACGCGACCTTTTTAAGGGGATGGTCAATGGGTCTATGCTTGACAGCGTGAAGGCCAAAGACAAAAAGAACCTAATTTCCGATGACCCAAATAGTCCAGTCCCATTGCCCGTCCCAGTCCAGTTGGAGTCCCTAAAAAGGGCGTGTTCTCGCTCATTTCAAGTTCACACGGAAGTCCTGCCCGGTCGTAACTCATAACTGTCTGCCGAAGTATCTGACTAATCAGCCAAATCACGCCAGGACACTTTACCTCGGGGCTTTGTCAACTCTGCTTAAGAATGAAAAGCAGCTAAGCGGGTAAGGGGTAGGGTCGGATTGGTGGCAGGTTGCAGGTGGAAGGTAGGTGTGATAAGGCTATTAATGAGCCCTAATTCGGCTGAATAATTGAAACCATGTCGACCAAGAGAGCAAAAGGCAAAGAGCAGCTGCCTTAAACTGGCACAGCGTGTCTGTCATCTCTGGCTGAATAATTCCGCATTTCTGCGACGCGACACGCAAAAGGTGCGCCCCACCCGTGGAAGTCGTAAGCTGTCTAGAAAAATCGATAGCCAGCCCACACAACTACGGACTGAGAGAACAATGTGTGTGTAGAGGAGAAGCCTGGCCTCCAGGCATCCTTGGCTCGAGCTCAGTTCTGAGGAGCAGCGCAAATCGCGTGCCCGAGCAGCGCCTTAAAAACGATATACGATATGCAAAGTTGTGTAACGGAATCTAAGAAGGAAGCTCCGTGCAGCTATTTATGGCTCTGGATTCTTGACTCAGATTTGCCTGAATAAATATCTTATGGTCGTGCTGATCTGTTCACCCTCCCCAAGCTCGCCCCGTTTTAACTTGTTTGCAACACACGACGATGATAATGACCCCTTGGCCAACTCGGCTCATAAAAAAAGCACCCGTCACGACGTCGAATGCATTTTGCCAGTGGCAATTGGCAATCTGTGAACAAAAGCCGGTGTCATACTCGAGAGGGCTTTGGTAGCTATGGCTGAGCTGGCCCAGGAGCCAGCTGGCTCTGACCTTGGACAGTCGACAGTCGAGGCTGCCCGCAGCCCGTAATTAAAATGCTAATGGAAAATCTAATAGAACATTCAGGCGCCCACGCTGCAAATCAAGACCTACCGTTGTCGAGGCATTTGCCCCCTCTCCCAGCACGCCTGCAGCTCCTGCATGTTCCCATAGTGCTGCCCATCACGTATGTAATTAAAACGGTCCATCCTGACCCTTGCCATTATCAGAAAGTCGCAACAATTGCACGCCGGACTTGTCCACCAGCTGGAGGCAGTCAAGAGGCAGATGAAGAGAGAAACAGTCGTGAAAATGCCTTAAATGCCTGGCACATCCTGCCTCTGGCCCCCTCCTGGCCAAAGGACCTCTCTCTATTCTGGCTCGTTATTGTCGCCAGTGCCATAAATAATACACACGCAACACACTCACACACACACTCGCAGGCAGTGGCAGTTCCATTCAAAAAGAATGGGCCTACATGACGTATGGGTAACAACACAAATGCCCTCAGAAAAACTGTGCTTACGCGTGTGTGAGTGTTTATACATGCAAGTGTTTGCGTGCGTGTGTGTGTGTATTGTGTGTTTGTAACTGTGAATGAATCGCCGCCAAGCAGCAAAAGCCAAAAGAAGGAACTATTGTAACAAACAATATCAAAACGAAGCCAACTCGGCTCCGAATGACCTATCAGGGATACCCTACTCCATAATAGAATCATATTATGCCAATAACTGTGTTAGTTATTAATGCCATTGTCCACGATACGAGCGGAAATCATCTGTTGACAGTATCGATATAATACCACACTACACTTTTCCTATATAACTGACTTCCTATCAATATCCCCCTTATATTCTCTTTCTCTCTCTGCTGGGGAAGGGTATTTAAACAGCTGTGCAAGCGAGCTCGATACTAGAGGCACCTCGTGGCAATGATGGCGCCGCGGGCTTGGAAAAATCGAACATGCCGCCAAGTTGTCCAAACTTTGCTGTAGTCAGTTCAGTTGAGTCGAGTCGCGTCGCGTTGAGTTTAGTTTCTGTTCAGTTCGTTTCCCTTGCGGGCACATTGCGTTGGTGTTTAATGTACTTTTCTTTTCGGCTTTTTCTCGTTGTGAAACAGTTTAGCTTTAAAAATTTATGTCGAAATTAAAAACTTATTCCCTGACACAAAAAACTGTGAGTGTGCCGCGCCGCGTTGCTTGTGAATACGGACACCTTTCGCAGGGCATGCGCCGGTTATGCAATTAAAGCGAGTGCCTCCTTGTGCTGGCAGCCCCGTTCAATGCAGGGCAATAAAAACTAAAGAAAAACCTGTGAGGCACTTGGACTAAGTTGCCACAGTTGCTTGTTCTTGTTTTTGTTCCCGGCAGCTGTGAATCCTGCGAGTCGTTCGCAAGGCCGTCAAAGTCAGTTGACCTTTCCCACACTTCGAGGTCGCGTCGCAATCCTTTTCCGACTCCCACGTGGCAGCTGTGTCCCCTTCGCGGACTTGTAGTGGCAAAGACTTTAATTACGCACCCCCACGACACGACTCACCTGTGTTGGTTGGTGTAGGTTTCGCACCTGCCAAGTGCTATCATACACTGACCCCAGCCCTCCTTCTCCACCACGTCACCCACAACTTGGTTATCGGTTCTCGCACTGTCTTTCTGTTTCTTTGTTTTTGTTTTGATTTATTTGGGGGATTTGTTGCAACTGTGTCTTTAATTGAGCACAACATTTGAATAAGCAGTCCCAGTTTATTTGTATGAATAAACGTAAAAATAACAATAACAAAAGCAATAGCGAAGAACAACGACGATTGCGACTGGGTAGATTAGGATCGGGGCTCGGTTACCCAGCTGGACGTCGCAGTCGTTATAAAATGCTTAATTGCCGCTATGTTCAGATGATCTAATGCTTAGCACCAGCTGATATTTCCGGTTAGCCTTAATCAGTGCTGAACAACAATGTAACTGCCCGTGACACGGCCAAAGTTCAATTCAATCCGTTCCCGTCTCCGCCTCCGTTTGGATTCTTCAGGCTGTTACTAGCTTTAATTCTGCTGACTGTGGAAGTGCCAGTGGCAGCTGCTTTATTGCCCGCTAATCAATCAATATAATGGTAGTTCCAATTGCTGGCATAAATATGGCAACAATTACAGCGCCTTAAGAATTGATAAGCGCGCACATACCCTGCACTCATAAAATACTAGTGTCAGGTGTGTACGATTCACAATTTGCGCCACTCTTGGGTAGTTCCCAGAATGAATTTCCATGAACAGAAGAAAGCTACAAAGCGATAGGGCGATTATCGATATAATTGCAATCATTTTGCGCACATACGATCAATATACGATATAGAGAAGAAAGAGGGAACGAGCAAATTTATAGTGAAATGTCTGACAATCAAAAGTCTACCTGAGCTACTTGAAATTTATTCATTTCAGTATTCATTACATTCCTTAAATGATTTGTCTATCAATCATAAATGCAGATCATAAAATGTGCAATACATTAAACGATCGATTGAAAAGGCATTTTCCCCTGCTTCCCACTTCGACTCACTCGTAGAAGAAGAAGAAAGAATGTCCCCTGCGCCATGTCCATTGGCCTTTCTTCTGGCTTTCCTCTTCTTCGTTGGCCTTTCTTCTGGTCTGCCTCTTCTTCTGGCTCGCTGCAATTTAGCAAGAAAGACGATACAATGTGCTGCAGTTGCTGTTGTTGTTTCGACAAGTTTGCTTGGGGCTTCGTTGGGTTCGTTAACATCGACATGCACAGCACGAAGCCAAGGCGCTTCTCTGAGTGCACACGAGTACATGCGCACTCAAAATGTACCCAGCCGAGCCAGATGAGTGAGTGCACGCGCACCGAGAAATTCGCGGGAAACGATTCGCAATAGACAGCGCAGCAGCTGACGGAGGCGATGGTGGAGATGTGGAACTGCTTGTGGCTGTCGTTGTCGTTGTCGCTGTAATCGTAAGTGGGGCAAGAGGCGAGAGAGAGACAACGGGTTTTTATCGTAGCCGAGAGCAAAACGAAGTGCGAATTGCCAGCACAGTCTGTCACTCAGTGCTGCAGCCTTTTTCAAGCTAAACTGTCAAGTGGCTTGACAAGAATGGAGTTATCTTTCTAGTTGTGCAGCAGAAGTTGGCGGGAAAAGGCTAAACTGCCAACACTGAGCATGCTGAGTCAACGTTTGCTTTCGCCTTCGTTGTTGCTGTTGTTGCTTTACTGCTTTGGATAACAGCAACTCTGTTGTTGTTTGCATTGCATTGGTGTAGGTAAGCGTCGGGTACGCGCTGATAGCCAACAGCTGACGTTTTCTTTGTTGTGGCTACTCTAGTGCCCCCGGCCCTGTCCCTCCTCTTCCCTCTTTTGCCGCGTTGTCTGTCAGCTCTACTTGGCTCGATCTCGCAGCCAATTTTCATTTATTATTGTTTTTCTGCGGTTGCGTGTGCACCCGAAGCGTTGCCAAAGATGATTGGCCGCGAAACTAATTGGCCAATAGGCTCAGGTATGAAAATGATTACAAATGAGCGGCCCGCAAAATATCAATTGCCTGCTTAAGCCAAAAGAGAAAAGACAAACACAACCAAGAAGGAAGCAAAGATCTTTAGCGGGAGCACAGTGTACGATCTCACTCAGCGTCGGCTGACGCAGATGATAAGCAGCTACAATAATAGTAAACAAAGGAACCCGGGGGAGATCTGCACCCAGAGAAAATAATCGCAAAGCAACTGCAAATTATAGTTCCTCTATAAAATAGTAAACGGTGTAGAATAATAGCTAGTATTAAGCTCTGTCGCACTTATGAAATACCTTCTGGAATCTGGTTATGCAGCTGATCTAGAACTATTTGCTGTGCAGTGAACTTTAAACGGGCGCGAAAAGATAGTTGATTGTTTATTTGTTCCATCTGTGCTTAGCTATTTCGAGGCATAGCTTCCTCGACAGGGGCAATTAGCTATCAATCCATGGCCCAATTAGCCTTTTAACTTGGGGAAATTGTTTGCACCGAAAGTGTGTTTTCTTTGGATGGAAACTAGCCGCCCTGGCGTTTTGTCTTTATCAATGCGTCAATAGACGAGACGGACGAGTGAGTGTACGTGTGCTAATGAATATGTACGAGTACTCGAACTGTCAAGTCGAGCACACGGCATTTTATGAATGGAAGCAAAGAGAACTTTGCCCTTTGCAACAACAGATGCCAGTTGACGATGGGCAAGAGGGGGAGGGTGGTCGAGACGGCTTTTGATTGATAGCCCGACGGACTGTCATTGAGTTCTGTTCTGTGAATAGTTGCTGATAAAAGCGAGACCTGATAGCTTATAGAGAGGGAGCGAGGGGCACTCGCAAGATGAGTCTGTGAAATGCCAAACAGCTTGGAGCTATCGCTGATGGGCTGCAGCGGGGCTGATGAGGGCACTCTGATGCCCCAGCAGGAGCAGCAGGAGCCTACGCCGGGAATTCAGAACTCCAACTTTGAGGATGTGCCTCGCAGGCGTTCTGCCTACGTCGAGGCCTATGCGGATTTGCTGCTGCAGGACGTGGCCAAGTCCCGGCGTCCTCTCTCCTTTGTTCAGACAAAGCTGACAAAGAACGGTTGTGTCAGTGCGCTGCAGCGGGCCGAGGACGGGGCTCCGTGCTGGCTGAAGCCACTCAAGTAATTCTAGGCCTCGTTCTCGATTCTCTTTGATTGATTAATGATTTGTTGCCTCCCGCTCCTCTTTTTACAGATCGCAGAACAATCTTTGCAACGGCAAACTCAACAGCAACAGCAACAACCAGAACAATCATGGGCTGGCACCCAAGATTCAGAACAACAGTAGCAGCCCCAATGGCCAGAAGAAGGGCACCATATCGCTGTCGCATCTGCCACAGCGCCCGCCAGTGGACATTGAGTTCTGTGATATCTCCTACTCTGTACCGGAGGGACACTTGCGGGGCTTCAAGACGATCTTGAAGAGCGTCTCGGGGAAGTTCCGCAATGGACAGATCACGGCCATCATGGGTCCCTCGGGGGCTGGCAAGAGCACCCTGATGAACATCTTGGCGGGTTACAAGTGAGTGTCGATCCCCTTTACCCTCCGACTTTATTACATTTCCCCCGTTGTCTCCTACAGAACATCCCAGCTCAGCGGATCGGTGCTGATCAACAGCAAGGAACGCAATCTCCGACGGTTTCGCAAGCTCTCCTGCTACATCATGCAGGACGACGTGCTGATTGCCAACCTCACTGTACGCGAGGCCATGATGGTGGCCGCCAACTTGAAGCTGGGCAAGCACATCATAAGCTATGCCAAGTGCGTGGTGGTCGAGGAGATACTGGAGACCATTGGGCTCAAGGAGTCGGTGAACACGCTCACTTGCAATCTGTCGGGGGTCAACGAAAGCGACTCTCCATTGCCTTGGAGCTGGTCAACAATCCACCAGTAATGTTCTTTGACGAACCCACTTCTGGTCTGGACAGTTCCACTTGCTTCCAGTTAATTTCACTGCTCAAATCCCTGGCACGCGGTGGTCGCACCATTGTCTGCACTATCCACCAGCCTTCGGCGCGTCTCTTCGAGAAGTTTGACCATCTCTACCTGCTGGCCCAAGGCCAGTGCGTGTACGAGGGTCGCGTGCATGGCCTGGTGCCATACCTCTCCTCGCTGGGCTACGAGTGTCCCTCGTACCACAATCCCGCTGACTACGTGCTCGAGGTAGCTTCGGGGGAGTATGGTGAGGCAGTGCCCAAGCTGGTGGAGGCTGTCAAGAGCGGCATCTGTAAGAAGTACTTGCACAAGGACTACGGCATCAACCTGAGCCACGCCAAGGGCATTGCCAACGACATCGTCAAGGGAAACGGTAGCGGCACGGACAACAGCAGCGCCAACAACACGATGACTGCACCATCGACGACGGCCACGATCACACTGGAGGACGAGAAGCCGCCTAGGGGGTTGGATCCTATAACCGATGACGCGGATGAGGAGCAAACAGAACTAAAACCACCAAAGCTGGAAGCACAGCAGTCGCAGAACTCCGACTGCAGCGTCATTAATATGCCCATTACCACCACCGCCAACGACGACAGCTGCAGTTTCAGTTCATCCAAGGGAGGCCAGAGCCAGAACGCAGTCGCGGGCGGCACCAACGCCGTGGCAGGTTGCATGACCTCTTTGCTGGACTCACACGAGAGCGTCGTCACGCTGCCGAACAAGACGGGCTTTCCCACAAGTGGCTGGACACAGTTCTGGATACTGCTAAAGCGATCGTTCCGCACCATCATGCGGGATCGGATGCTCACCCACATGCGTCTGGCCTCGCACGTCATTGTGGGCGCAATCATTGGCATGATCTACTATGACGTGGGCAATGAAGCCAGTAAGATCATGAGCAATGCCGGCTGCATCTTCTTCGTGTCTCTCTTCACCACCTTCACAGCCATGATGCCCACCATCCTTACATGTGAGTGTACACAGTCAAGATGAAAGAACGCAACTGACCTAATGATCCTTGTCTGTCCACAGTTCCCACGGAGATGTCAGTGTTTGTGCGAGAGCATCTTAACTATTGGTACTCCCTGAAGGCGTTCTACTTTGCCAAGACCATTGCCGATATCCCTTTTCAGGTAAGCAGATCAATAAGAGTGCTTAGGGACTTCACTAATGCAAGGTACTACTCTTTGCCCTTCCCAATAGATTGTCTTCTCCAGCGTGTTTGTACTGGTCGTTTACTATCTGACGTCTCAGCCAATGGAAATGGAACGCATTTCAATGTTTGTGCTAATCTGTGTGCTCAACTCCCTGGTGGCTCAGTCACTGGGTCTCCTGATCGGTGCTGGAATGAACATCGAGACAGGCGTGTTTCTCGGTCCTGTCACGACGATTCCGACTATTTTATTTTCGGGTTTCTTTGTCAATTTCGATACTATACCGGCGTACTTACAGTGGGTCACATACGTCAGCTACGTGCGATACGGATTCGAGGGTGAGTAAGGGGACTTCCTATAATCTGCACTATTGTCAGGTGGTCTATAACCTTATCTTTCTCTTGCAGGCGCCATGGTTTCCATATACGGCATGGATCGAGCCAAGTTGCACTGCAACGAGATCTACTGTCATCATCGAGTGCCCAAGAAGTTCCTGGAGTGGATGTCCATGGAGGACGCACGGTTCTGGGTCGACGCCGTCGCCCTGATAGGCATCTTCTTTGCCCTGCGGATCATCGCATACTTTGTGCTCCGCTGGAAGCTGCACATGATACGTTAATTGGGATACCCTGTAGCTGTAGTCCTAAGCACTAGACTTAGTTTCGAATCATCAAGAACTATTGTAAATAGAGGAACGCGCATCGGAATGTTATGTTCGAGTACTGTAGATAGGCGTAGCTTAATTGGGCTTCGGTTATTTGCGACTACTACTGTACGTGTATACTATATTGTAAACAGTACGGTTCTACTTATTCACCAAATACCGCGTAGATCCCACAAAATCAGAGCCAACACACAGCGAAATTCACATATAGTTCTTAAAGTTTTACATTTATATAATCTTATATGGTAAATAGGAAAGCATGATTAACGATTAGTGATAGGCACGTTCGATAAAAGTCTCACAACACAACAATATTAAAACAAAACAGAATACAAAACAAGTACATCCCATTAAACTATAAATCTTGTGACCAAGCAGAAGAGTCTGAACTTAAATAGGTTGAAATTATAACAAATTGATCAAATTCTTAACACGTCAAATATGTAGAAGAGTGTAGCAGCTAGTAGATTTGGCCATCTTATACATGTGAGACGATGAGACTTACTATCCACTTGAAATCATCTAAATCATCTGCATGTGGATAGTGAACCTCCAGTAAGAGTTCTTTCGGCTGCAATGCTAATCCAGTTTCCCAACGTTCTATTAATCACTCCGTCCCAATATGTTTGACCTTCCCTGTCCCCTTTCTTTCTCTCTCTCTCTCTCTTTCTCTCCGGGGTCAGGTGAACCAATGAATCCACCTTTTGCCAACTTTGTAGCAGCTACTTATAGATCATAAATCCACGTTGTGAATTGTTATACGTGTTCAACCTTATTTGCAATCGATGTGCATTGAGAACGTGCTTAGGATCGGAAACAGAATCAGATACAGATACAGATACAGATACGAAACCCTTGTGATATTGAGCACAGCAATTTGAATAGGAAACACAAAAACAATATGACAAGAATTTCGTTTGTGTCCAGGCAAAACTGGTGATATGAAGCAATTATTATTATTACAATTACAACTATTATTATTATTATTCTTAAATCTTCAATAACGTGTTTGTAATTTATGGCATCTGTGTGATTATCTTATGTAATTTAGTGAATGTTTAGTTGATCGATTGAAGAGTGTCGCCAAAATAAACGCAATATTAATTTAAACGTTTTCAGTTCCAATTACGAATGGCCAAGAATGAACCAAGAAGCCAAAGAAGTGAAGAAAAAGTAGAGAGTGCACGTTTTCTCTTTGGTTAGTTGCCCAATAAGTTCCACATCATTTGTGATATACAAACATAAACATATACAAAAAAAAAAAAAAAAAAAAGAAAAGAAAACAAGCAAATTTCAATTTGTATTAAACAGCAAGCTGTGCCCCTATTATCATCATCCTCTGAGGAGCGATACCCTTAAAGATTAAACATAAACCACAAAACAATTGTCGTCTAGTGGGTAATCACAACATTTAATAAAGAACTCATGTACCATATATTCTTAGTCACAGGCGAAAAACATTATTCGAGCGCATTATTAATTGTATAACAAATTGAAAATACACAACCAGTAGCATATTTTTAATAAAGAAACCAAATATATCATTAATTTTAAAGCATATCTTTAACACTACAAAAATAACTACAGTTTTGACATGGCAGTTCAGTTTAACAGTCAAATTCAAATGCGCGCCCTCTACAATGATTTTTTCGTACCTGTAGTTGTCTCGCTTGCACAATCGATAAGACTTTGGTTTGTGTATGCACTGAACTTTTGAATGCGCAGGTTTGAGTCTTTGCTGCTGGTGAGAGCGTGCACGACAGCTGGCGTTGCCAGACATTTCATTTCGGGAGTGTGTGGATAGAAAGCAACTACAGCGCGTAGTTTAATAATTTTATCTGCAAAGTTAAAAATAAAACCGGTGATCGTGAAAACCAGAGAGTTATTAAATTAATAGAGTCGTGTGCCTATGATTAAATATGAGCAAGACAGTTCCTAATCATGTAATAGTGCTCAAATATTTTTGATCGCGTAAAAGTTGTTTTGTTTCCATATATTTTTCTATCGTGAAATGGTAAAAGTGATAAGGTAAATAGGTGGAATCACAGCAGCTGAGCTTATGAATGAGAAGTGCGGTAAGTGCCTCCCCAATTTGTTTGTACCTATGTAGCTATTTATTGTACATAACCGTATATATGTATACATTTGCACCCATTTTACATACTTGGTACTTAGTTAGCTGATTGTTTTTCAAGTGCACCAATGTGACTCTCACACACACTCAGATGCCAACACATGCATGCACACACACACACAGATACACATGTGTACATATACAGGGACAATCGCATCATGTATTCTAACATCAATATTGCAATGCCATTTGACATTTGTTACGGCGACGGGCACAAAACGATGCCGACTGCAGTGCAGCGCAGCTCGTGTAATGGCAAGTGGAACGAGAGAGAGAGACAGAGCGGGAGAGAAAGAGGGGAATTGCAAGAGCAGGAAAAGAAACCGATGCTGGGCATGGGCAAGGGCAGGGGGCGGATGGGTGAAGACCAGTGTAGCCGGTCAAACGGAGTGATTTTTATTGGCTTGTTGCTCTTTCGATTCACTGATAAATTGTTAATGTCACGCCACGCACACACACACACACACATACTGACACACACACATCTGCTCGTAAAATGCAATGTTACAAATTTATTATTTATGTGGCGCTAAGCTTTGGGTGCGCATAGAGAATATCCTAGACGAAGAGAGGGGGAAGAGATAGCAGGAAGAGGGGAAGAAGAGGGAAGTGCAGAGGAATTGTAACGGGACAAGGCACATGATGATATTTTGGGTAAAAATTTGCACTGCATAAAATTGTATAGAAAATATGTGTGCGCGTGGCGGAAGAGAGCAGGAAGAGGGAGAAGGAAGTGAAGAGGAGACAATGGCAATAAATCAGAAATGGGGAAATACAACTGAGACCGGGATGTGGAATGTGCAAAGCGGTAAACTGGAAACTGAAACGCGTGTTTACCGTTAGGTGGGGCAATTAATGCAGCTGCCAAAACAAGCAACAGCAGCGAAGAGCAATTCGCACTTTAATTAATTAGACATTCATTTTCATCTCCAACCCTTGACCTCCCCCCCTCTGTGCCTGATACCTGCAGCCCCTGCAGCTCTGCCTGACCTGTGCCCCCTTTCCCACGATGCAGCATTCCGCTCCCTCTGTCTGGTTTTCTGCCTGCCTCCCTCCCTGTCTATTCCCCTTCCTTTGTCCCTCTGTCTGCCTGTTTGTCGCTTTGTAATGCGCTGCGACATTGTCCCCTCGGTATAGGGGATCGGCGTCGGCGTTGGCTGCTCTGTTGGCATCGTCGTCGGCGTCGGCATTTGGTGCCAGCCATTATGCTTCGCAGGCGTAATAAATTAGCACAAACATGCCACTAAAATGGCACGCCCAGCTTTCACCTGGTGGAGCCAGCTGGCCCGCCTCTGCTCTGCCCAGAGGCGCTGACCCACTGTAAAATGCTGTCAATGCAGTTCGCATGCCAATGCAATTCCATTTTCGATGCAACAACTGCAACAACAACGACAACAAAGGGCACATCTGGGATTTACAGTGGGATTTGCGCACAATGTGTTTAGTGGCAACCAAGTCTCGCCCCTGCTCCCCACTGTCCACTCCTGCATCTCCTCCAATTCCTACTGCCACTCTCGTTGAGTGTGAGTGTGTGTGTGTGATAGGACGATGATGAATTCCTAACTCAATCCAATCTAGATTTAATAGTGTGTAAGCGATAGTGAAGTCAACCTGGTTGACTCTCATAGAGAACTTTACTCTGCCTAGAGTTTCTTAGCTTATTTATTATTATTTTAAGTCTAACGTTATTAAGCGGACCTAAGTCGTAAGTTTATTTAGTCAGCGATATCCCTTTCGATAGAATAGTGTTGAATAACGCCAAAGGGGCGGGATACTGTCACTATTGTTTATTAAAGCCAAGTAAACGGATGTATAAGTTTAATAACTTAAATCAAAACAATAAAGTATTATCTGCAAGGTTGAAAGGTACATATGATTAAAGAGGAACATCTTGGTGCGGGCTTTTATATCTAATTCGAATCTGTCATTATACTCTTTATACTGTTTATACATATATTCAACATCCTATGGACTCTCTTCTATTTCCTTTGATTGATTTAGTGATCACTTAAGTACAATAAACTAAATACAGTAAACCTTGTGATTGATCATCGTTGAAGATTGTGATTGATAATGGATATAGTTAAAATTTATTGTGGGCTGGGATATCTGCAACATTACCAAGCACTTAAATTGTGACCGTGACGGGGAACTTGCTCTGGTTTCTTGCAGTTCCTCTCGCTGTAGCTTTCTCTGTTGCCATTTTTTTGTTGCGCCTCCCTCTCTCTGACTCTCTCTCTCCGTCTCTCTCTGCTCTCTTGTGCGCACTTTTCATCTTGGCGCTGCATACGAAATTTATGGGTTTTATTATGTGATTTATGCAATGCGCGCTGTCCGCGACGGGGCACGCAACGCAACGCGACGCAACACGACGCAGCGAAACGCAGCGCAGCGCCGGAAATGTGCCCATCGACTGCGTGTTAAGTCTGACACACACACAAATATATATACATATGTATGTGTGCATGCATGGTAAGCGTGAGAAAGGGGGTGTTCTCTTTTTTATTACTCCGTCAGTTTTTATGGCCAGCACTCGAGCTACCCTCCCCTCCTCTCCCTTTCTCTGCCCCCCTCACACTCTTTTCGCGCTTTACTTATTTAATTTCTCAGCTGGCGCTGGCCAGCGTTGTCTTTGTAATTGACAGCACAAAGCGCACGTGAGATACATTGATATAGAGCCCCGATCGGAACAAAAAGCACTTGCATTATGCGCCCCAAAGTATGCTACAATAACGGGGGCTTCTAACCGAAAACGTGCTATAAATTCCAATCAGAGTCACCGCAGTGTCGCACTGTGTGACCTGTGACCCATTGTCAATCAACACACACTCATCACACACGTACACGCACAGACACACACACGCACACGCCCCCATACGTATTTACATTTCCGGACGAGTCATGCGAGCTGGCACAGGTGGCACAAGAGTCCGGGTACGGATACAAATACGCATACGGGCATGGGAGGGAGCAACGGATACGACTCTGACTCCCACATGTTATTGCCTTTTTCCAGAGTTGCCAGAGTGGCCCGAGAGTGCCCCGAGTTTAAAGCCAAGCGAAATAAAAAGAAATTTATTGCACTTTTGCAATTATTGCAAACCAAAGCCATAACCGACCTATGGAGCTTGACATTGCCCGAGGCTGACTGTTTCACGCCTCGCCAACTTGTCCGTAGGCTCAACAACGCCCCCATGACCCTCCTCATCCCGTCTTGGGGGTCACGACGGGGTCCCCTCGTCCTCAAGAGGCCTTGGGGCTTGGAAAAATTTCATTTTTATTGTGCTCGACACTTAACTTTATTAATTTTCCAACCAACCAATGACGAGTCCCCGCTTCGAGGGGATATCCCAGGGAAAGGGGGCAGGGGGACGTTGGGTTGTTGCTTTAGTAATCCATTACCGCAGGTGCCGTAAAAATGCTTAGTTTACGATTTGCGATTAACGCGAAACAAGTGCGCCATAAAATTGCCGCGTCCTGCCTTTTGTTTTGTCGTGTTGCGATTCTCTTTCTTTTTCACGTTCTTTCATTCACTTTCCCTCCCCCCAGCGCTTATCGCTTTTAATACCCTATGAGTGTGGCTAAAAAAAGGCTAAATCGAGCCAAGATACAAACTTAACTCCAGCAAAGCACAAACAGGAGGGAATCGCATGTTTCTTATGGAGCGGAGGTATCTGCCAGTCTATCACTTGTGACAACAGTTCATTGTGCTATTATTCGATTAATTTCAATAAAACGAATATTTCAACTGTCATTCCAAGCATGTTCTGTCGGCTTCCTAAACTCTCCTTCCCTCTGTCATTTTCTCTCTCTCTCTTCCTCTCTTTCTGCATACGCATGAGGCAGCAAGGTGCCCATAAAACGTGTGTAAAATAAAACAAAAACTCCTTTTATGAGCGCGACACTAAATTTGTTGTGCAACTTTTAATTAAAAGTCGCGTCGCAAACAGAAAATCGACGGGAAGTTGTGCGACAAAAGTATCTAAAGTATACGCGACAGAGCCAAGCTCAGATACAGCTAGGACAGAACAGGACAGGAGGAAAATTAGGCGGGCAAATTATGCAAAAAGCATAAGTGCAAAAAGCGGACACTTAATCACTCAACTTCCGGCCGGAAAAGGCCACAGCACCGAAAGAAATTAAAGTGAAGTATGAAGCCCCGAAAACTTTGGCTGCCTTTCAAATGGCGGACGGAGAGGCGGGCAGACAGACATACGGACAGAGCAGGGCAGGCCAGGCCAGGCAGGAGACGCAGTTAGAACTGGAGCTGAGCCTGAGCCAGGACGTAACTAGACGACGTCGGTGCGCCTTCGAAAGCACATAAATTTTAATAATTTATCCCATATTATTCCACTTAAGTCGTTTAGATTTTCATAATAAATTAATAACGACAAACGTTGCGACGGCGCTTAGCTTGGCCAGCACAGGGCGACCTTGCGGCTGCGGCCGGACATGGCAGGCAGGGAGGGGAAAGTGGGGACAGGAGATAGCAGCGACTATTAAAACCACCACAAGCAGCGGCGCGACAGATGATGTTGATGCTGGCAGTGTTAGTGATGGGACTCTCGTCTCGATTGGGGTTCAGTTCAGCTGGGGGTGGCAAGAGAGCTACCGGATATGCCGCACTGTGCCGCATGCTACGTGCCACGCACTGCGCTGCTGTTTTTGTGGCTTATTTATACGCTTAATTTGCGCCGCAATTTTATTTACAAATTGTTGCCAAAACGCCAAAAGTTGCGCCTTGCGGCCACCGCTGCCTGTTTCGGCTGAGATTTGCGGCATTTCGGTTTATGTTTATGTGAGACAAAGGCCCCCAAATTTATTGTGCCCGTGCGGCAGGCCCTGGCAGACAGGCCGCAGGAGCTGTGGCAATTTATTGGCGCGCCGCTGTAGCCATAACAGCAATCCGGGACCACAAGTGGTCGAGTGGGGCGTGGCTTACAGGAGGAGGTGGAGAAGCATTACACCGCCTCGTTGATTAGCCTCAGTTCCAGCTTGGTTCTGGCTAAAAGTGGCGAAACTTAATGCAAGCCTTGTTAACAGCTCGTCAAATACGATTTGGCCAAGAAGCGCACTTGACCACAGAACATGCAGCACAGCCTGGACATGCAGGACAACCTGGAAAAGCACCCTGAAGAGCCAAGGCCCTCACTCAGGACTCCATGTAGCTTTGGTTGTTTATCGGATTTCACAGTCATCGATGCTGAAGTTAAAAAGCCAAGCGAAACTACCGCAATCATGAAACGTTTTATTATTAAATATGTGCTGGTCAAGTAACCCTTGTTCCCCTCCCCCCTTCACTCTCTATCTGCCTGCCACATGCCTCTCTGTGGCACAATCCACTTGCATATTTGCAGCATTTTCAACATTTATCAGCAATAGACTCGCAACGAGTCAGTCAAGCCCCGAGTTTGACATGACTTGAACACTCCCCTGCGCCCCTTCTCCTCTCCTCTTACTTCTCCAGGTGCAGCTTTGAACGCTCTCTCTGTGTGAATGTCTGTTACAGTTTTGACGTGTGTTTCCTTCGCTCTCCCCCCTCTTTAGCTAGCTGCAAAATTTGTTGTTTTTATCGCCCATTTTTCTTAGCGTTCCGTTCCCCCTGATAAAGCTATCGAAGCTGTCATTATAGATTTGCCATGATCGAATGCGCCACAAGAGCTGTTGATGCCTCGTCAGTGCCTCGGTCAATCAAGGCACGCACAAACGACTGACTGACGACTGAACGAGTGACTGCACTTGGAGAAATTGCGTAGTGCCTTTTGCACACGCCTTAAGTGGTGCAAACGGAATTGCTCTGCGGTTGAACGAGGGTTAGCTTTGTGCTGCTGCTGCTGCTGCTACTTGAGTTTTTCTCCGAGTGTGCCTCGAGTGCGTCGAATGTGCCATGCATTGGTATGTGTGTGTGTGTTCAGTGCATCCTTTATTGTGTGTACTTAAGTCATGCACTAAATATTGTGGCCCCTTCTCGCAGTTGCATTCGCAGTCGTCGTCGTGTCTGTCTTTCTCCACTTTTCATTACGTGCTTCTCTGTTCATTTTCCAAATTTCAATGGCTTTGGCTTCGACTATGGCTTGGCTTGGCTTGCTATCTGTATCTGGACTTGTATCGCTATTTCCATCTCTATCTGCTTGTGTATCTATGAGTTTACCACTGTCTGTGTGTGCGGTGTGTGTGCGTGTGTTGGTTTCTAGTACCATTGAATTGATTGATGTTTGATGCACTCAACCACAACGACATGCAGCAAACCACAACGCTGCTGATGCTGCGGCTGACGCTGCTGCTCTTCCCCCTTATTCTTCTCCCTCCTCTACCTCCTCCTCCCTCCCCCTGCTTGTGCTTTCCACCTGCTGCCTGCTGTCATTGCGCATTTCTGTAGCATACTTTTCAGAGTGCCGCCGGCAAAGGAATTCACTCTGAAGCAGTTTGCCTCTTGTTGCTTTTACTCTGTGTGTGTGTGTGTGTGTTTGAATGTATGTTGAGCGTATTTGTGAAGGACTTCGGCGTCAATTGCAAACAGCGCCCAAAGAGCATTCGCGCCTTTTGCCACTCGTATTCGTATTCATGAATTACATCGATCTGAATGCGGTAATCTGACCGCACATAAATTTACCGAGTCCCAAACGCATTCGCACATAATACACCAGCAAAGGGTGTATGTGTGAAATAAATGTGCAAAAACGTTTTGATTTACACCACGACTATGCGTTTTAATCATATTTAAATAAATTAAATATTTATTATAAAACTACAGCAATAAATAAGTTGAACAAATACGTGCGTGTGCACACACAGCAACAACTGTACCAAGTTAAAAGGTTGCAGAGGGGTTGCATGTGGGCAATCGACACTCGCGAATTGAGATAAGCCAGCTGCGCCTCACCAGGCATGCTAAGCTCTTCTGCTCTATTATCATTAATTATTCGCTCTCTTTTTTCGATCGTAATTAGATCTAGGCCCAGCATTGTCAATTACAAAACTAATAATCGAATTTCCGCATACCACGTCCAATTTAACAGAACAGACCAGATTAATGACCCGTTTTTATGCTCTATGTCGACATACGACTTGGTTGGTTTAGAGCAACGAACCGCGTCGAATCAATCGATTGCCCATCAACGTTTTTTTATGCTCGTTCGTTTTTTACAAAACTGCTTAAATGATTTAGTTTATTTGCCGACAGTTTGTCACGCATTAAATTGATTTTTATTATTCATTTAGTCGCGCCCGAACAACAAATGCAAACCAAAGCCAATTCAGACTAGCCCCGCCCCCTTTCCAGGCTCGGTCATTTGCATAATTGCCATGAACCTGGTAAAATTAACCGCATTTATCAAACGACCTTCTTCGTGCAGTTGCACAAAGAGGTTGGGAGGTGGAAAGTTGCAACTGCCTCCTTATTGTCGGGCCACGCCCCTCGCCAGGTTGCACGCAGCAACTGTTTCCTCAAGTTTTTGCCGTCTTTGTTCAACGAGTTCACTACGCAAAGTGCACAAGTATTTTCCTATTTTGCACTTCCGCTATAAATTTTGGAATTTATGGTGCGTATCACTCGCTCGACATGTTTTACATGCACTTTCTGCAGGCCTTCCCTCGACAAAACAAGCCCAACCAACGTAACTTTGCTGCCAGACAGCCCCCTAAGAAACCCTCCGACCCTTTTCTGATTGTACCTTGTCCAGACACATTCAGTGAACTTTAAGCTTTGAGAAAGTGATGATCAATGAAGTTCCCTTCTCTTTATACAAGAAACATTTCTCTCCATTCTCCTTGGAAAGAAAGAAGTCCTCCTAACTACAATAATAACAGAGGAATTACCCGAAAACTATTTGATAAGTAGAGGAAAGCACAGAAAAAGCTCTGAAGAAGTGAAAGAGTTATGCGACTTTAAGGAACGTCGTATAACTTTGCCGACTTGCAGCAGCTGACGCTAAGCCTCGGGAAACTGGGGAAATTTATAAAAAACCTGCTAAAAATTGTTGCCAGTGTGTTGGCTTCGTTTAATGAGCTTTGCACAGACGCACTGCGGTTCCTTCGCTTCCCCCGGGGAATCCCTTTTGCCTTCCTCTTTCCCGGCTTTGAACAGCTTAAGCCGCGTCGCATTGTCTCGAGCTTACTAACTCTCTCTCTCTCTGCCTCTTTCTATCCAATTCATTCCCTCCCTCTCTCTCTTTGTCTGAATCCCTCCCTCTCTCTTTGACTGCAAATGCTTCTCAATTCGCTGCCGCATTGCGATTCTAATTCACATGTTTTCGCTTGTTCAAGTTTCGTTCGCTGTGCTTTATGTGGCAACTCGCCACTCTGTCCCTCTCTCCTCCCCACTCCCCTGAGTGGCGCATTTGCCACCTTGCTGAAACTTGTTCGTGGCTGCAGTTGGTCAACCCAGTCACAATGACGCAGCAGCATTCACTGTAATTGCTACAGTGGTCGCGCCTCGACAGCTCCGCTGCCGCAGGTTGCAGGTTGCAAAGTTTTGTGCCACGGCTCTGATTTTGTCGACTTGCTTGGCTACCTGCAATGCACCAGGGACTTTGCTCGCCCGATTCCCGCAAGAAGCAACCTCAGCTAACCAAAGAAATATCCCACCAGAAAACGCTTCAACATTTAAGAAGTCGTTAAACTTTCCCTGCAAATTAACGCTCCAACTGCAGCTGTTAAGTTCACTAAGTATATCTGAGAGAGAGAGAGAGGGAGAGAAGAAAGAGAAAGAGAGAAAAAGGGAGTGGGGGAGAGGGAGAGAAAGACCCATACTAGTTTGGTTTATAGTGGCAGCTCATTTGCCATCTTAAGTGTTTGGTATAGGATATAAGTAAGCTTCTCCTTCACTGCCTTTCTCACAGTGCTTGCTGTGTAGGCGCTTCTGAGAAGAGATAGATATCATTATTTATCCAATATTATGCACTGCACGGCGGCAGCACTTACAAGGTGCTTACAATTTTTCCAAATATGCCAACTCAGACACATCTACATCCACATCCACCTCGAGGCGAACAAGCGCACTCAACATGTTCAGCAGCACGGGCAGCATCGATGGTAGAACCTGGACGAGCCTGCAATCTCCGGAACTGCCTGCTGCTACAAGGGTAGGGGGGTGTGGGAAGGGTAGGTGGAAGCCAGTTGGCCAACCGAAAGCATTTGCATTTGAATTATATAAAAAATGAATTGCCATTGCGGAGGCAATCGCCATTTGATTCCATCTCTCCTGCTTCCTCCTTCTTTCTCCGCTCTTGCTGCAATTGTCCTCGGGCTGGCAATCGACTTAAGTGGCTTGCAGCAAGGCCAGAGCCGCAGAGAGTGAGTGATAGAGAAAGAGGGAGAACGTCCTCAGCCCACAGTCTGGAGTCCAATCAATTGCATTTTATTTATTTACCACGCAGCAGTTGAATTCATTGGTTGCCACATTAAAGTAGTAATGCGCCTCGTCTTCTGCTTAACTAAAAATGAGCCTCCAAGTGCAACCTGCTCTGATAAATTGGCTGCGTTTTGCGACGCTATGTCGTCAGCAAATATTGAACAAGTCCACAGCGAGTTGGTATTAAAGAATAGTTTCCTGTATTGAATCATCGATACAAAACCTTAGACTTCTGCAATAAATTATCATTTAAATTCAATTAAATTCATGACAATTTTCTCTCCCCATTATCTACCCTCTCTGTCGGACAACTTTTACAGGGTACACAGAATATAAACAAAATTAACGATGGCCGGCGATGCTTTTGTTCCTGTTGCTGCTGTTGCCCTTGCATAGGCCATTGCCGTTTTTGATCATTAGAAGTGACAGAGCCGCAAAGCCGCGTCCAGTCCGTGTGGCCCCTCACCCCTCACCCCTACTCACTCCTCTGCACCTCCCATTTCTCCATGTGTCCCCATTGGTCATTTGTCGTGCCTCAGTTTTGGCCTCAGTTCAATTTTCTGGTCATGCACATCGCAGCCGCCGTTGCAACACCGATTTTGTTCATTAGGCACGCACACTCGCGGACAATCCAACCCTTCCCTTCCCCTCCCCTGCTTTGCTGCCCCTTGCAAACCGATTGTTCCTACAGCCTGGCTAAATGTTAGTCATCCTGCAGCAGCTACGGCTGCCTGGCTGCTGCAGAGGCCGCAATGTAATCAACGAAATCGCTGGAATCGCTTGAAATCGGTGCGCGCTCGTTGCATTTATCGGCGTTTTGTCTAGGCCCATGTAACAACAACAACATCAACTGCAACAACAACAGCAACGAGCACGAGAACAGCAGCAGCAACAGCAGCAGCAGCAGCAGCAAGTGGAACAATGGACAAACAACGGAAATAATCGCCAAGGGGCGAAAAATCATGGCTGCTGCAGCCATTAACGGCAAATCCGGCAACGCTTTTAATTGCGCATACGACGTGGGGGCCCCCACTGTATACTGCATGAAAAATGAACGGCGATTCTAGAGTTTTTGAAAACTTTCCATGACCATGAGCAGAACTTAAAATGAATTGGCAATTTTCACCCGATAACCCGATATCCTGATAACCGATGAGTAGCAAGCTCGATAGAAATTGCCCCTGTTACAATTGATGCAAAGTCAACACATAATAGAGGCGTGAATAAGTTCCTGTTAAGCGAGGCAATATCTCAAGCAATATATAGATATATATGTGTTGAGTCGTAGGTCGATTAATAAACTTTTGCCTCCCCTAGACCGCAGACTCGGCCTCAGATCGACTTGGCAGAA
The DNA here is from genome assembly GCA_018151435.1 of Zaprionus africanus. NCBI lineage: Eukaryota > Metazoa > Arthropoda > Insecta > Diptera > Drosophilidae > Zaprionus > Zaprionus africanus. Next base: position 2,491,406 of record JAECXB010002307.1, on the reverse strand, counting down.
GAACTGAGCAGAGCGAAGGCAGCAACAACATTAACACCTAAAGACACGAAGAGGAGCCAAAGCGTCAACAAGTAAAACTAATCTGACAGCAAAACAAATAATGGTGATTTTTATATGAACCCAGAGCCAGAAAGAATACCGAGAGACAGAAAGAGAGAGGGAGAGAGAGAGGAAGAGAGGGAGTGGGAAAAGACTAATGGTGATGTAAAACAAAACGGAGCAAGCGATTGAATAAGAAGCGGCAAACCGACAAGCGGGTGAAGGGGGAACAAGTCGAGGTGAGGAACAGTGGAGTGGTGAAGAAGGGTAAATAGGGGTAAGTGGGTTAACGGGGTTAGCAAGTTGAGTTAGCTAAGGTTAGTGAAGGGACACGTAAGTTAGAGAGGGCGTAGTGACGACACGCTAATCAAAATGTGTTTATTTATTAAACAAAATTATAAAATCAGGCAACACGAATGCAACAACAAAGGCAACAACAACAGAGGCAACAAAGGGTTGCCAATTAAGGCTTCGCCTGCCGTTAGCACTGCTTGCGCTTTGGTTAACCTTTGGCACATGCAATAGACCAAGACAAGTTACACACACACGTACGTAAACACGTATGAGAGAGTGAAGTGCGTTATTGTTGTTGTTGTTGTTGTTCACTGTAATTTGTGTGTACACAAAACTCGTCGAGTGGCAAAACGCAACGCAAAGCAAACAGAACGCGGCGCGCCCAAAGGCCGAACATAAAAAACTGGCATGGGGAGTATATGCACTACTGATACCCTGTTCTTACTCACTCCATCTGAAACCTATGCAATGCTAGGCAGGGCAATTAACTGGCTGTGTATACCTCACACTCTGCTGGCCGTGCAGGGTGGCTGAAGAATGTCATGAAGAGTCGTGGGGGAAGACGCGACCTCGTGCGCCTATTTCTAATTTATGCACTGACGCTGGACTTGTTATGCTTAACGGTGGCTGCCACTCGACAGGCAGCGAGAGAGTGCAACAGGCAGGGGAGGGGAGGAAGCAGGGATGGCGCAACAACGACAACAACTACGGCAAACAATTAGAGGGTCTCGCATGTTGCATGCAAAGTTCTCGACTGGGGCAGAGACAGGGTGCGGGCAGCGGTGAACTACCTGGCTGGGGCAGGCGCTCGAGCGCAGCTGACAGAAAAAATTAAAACAGCAACAAATTTGTTGCATACTTCGCGGCAACGCGCTTCAAGTGCTCCAAGTGCCCTGAGCCGAGCGAGTCTTGCGCCTCGAGGGGCCTCATGACTGCGGCAAATTAACACAATATCTTGGAGCGACCCTCTCATGAGTGCCAGTGTGTGGCGGGAATAGGGTGGGAGAGGGGGAGGGTGGTTCTGATTCTGTGCTTAAGCCTCGCTCTTAATTTTTAATAAATTGTCGCTGCAAATTGGCCTCGAGGCCATTTAAGAAGGGCCGTCACACACGTCGCGACGTTGCAACTAAAATCGGCTTAAATTGCATTGTTTATCGCATTAGTTGGCCAATTTTCGGCTTACACCACCGAGTCGAGACCGACGAGACGATGCAGAATTGGAGCTACGTTCCATAATGACTTTATAGATCGGTGCATTTAGAAACGTGTTTTCTCTTTTGGGCTCCAAAGTGGCAAGAAAAACAATTAATCAAACTTCATCTTTATCATATTCCTACGTATAAATAATAATGAAAGTGTTGTTTGGCAAGTGCGAAGTTGTCGCTGTGAATGCCGATTACACTTATTCACATTCGCTGATTGCTGATTAGTTTTTCTCTCAGTGTGTTATGAGGGAAACAATTTGCATTTATCAAATAAACGCACTCGTAGAGCAAATACACACACACCCTGACTGAAGTCCTTCAGATTGCAGCCACAGTTGAGCGATTTTGGGGAGTGAGGATGGAGAAAGAGTGAATGAAAGAGGTGCAGGGAGGGGGTGGAGAAGGGCAAGAAACCCTGCGACACAGAAACAGTAGCGAAATTTATAACCAAAGAGGGAATTACAAAATCGCATATAAATTTATGTACATGATGCGATGTGGGTGTCGGATTGGCTGTGTAACTGTATGTGTGTGTGTGTACGACTGCCAAAACAACATGAGAAGAATGAAAACCAAACAGAGATTCGCCGATAAAACAGATTTCGATATCGGCAGCGAAATCGACACGATGCGATGGCAATGCGTGGAGAGGGTATAAAATGAAGTGCCAATGCGACATCCGCGTGAGTGTGTGTGTGCGAGTGTCTGAGGGTGTGTGTGTTTGCCTGTGTGTTTGACTGCGAGTTTGTGGGTTGATTGTGGCTGTGATTTTCGCTGAAAATCTATTCACCCATAATTTACTCGCCTTTTTAAATTTTGTCACACACACACACACACACACACGGGAGAAAGGGGGTGGGACATAAACACACTAAACGAATATCAATTTCAGGAGAAAATGCAAATTCGAAAAATTGAAAGAATTGCGCTGGGAATTGGGTGATCTTTAGAGGGTTGGGGTTGGGAAACTGTTTATGGCTGCCGCCTCGACGCGCAGCGAGCAGATTGTTTCCGCAGCTGTAGACTTTTGGCAGGCACCCACACCCGCACATACACACGAACGCATGCACGAGGTGCTCACACACACACATACAGGCACACACACTAGTGCGGAGACCAATGACTCGGAAGTAAGTGCGAGAATTTCAACGTTGCTGCTCCTCTCACTAGTCCCACTTTTAGTATTGCCTAGACACTCCCTACCCCTGTCTCTCTTTCTCCCCCTCTCTCTTCCTGTCTCTGTCATTTTCACAGCTCAGTTGTTGCAGAGTCTTTTTCCTGAGCTCGTTCTGCTTCCTCCCCCGTCCCGAAGTCGAAGTGTTAATTTACGAAATTGCTGGAGATTTTCATTGAGTTAAGAAGTTCCCAGCCAAGTTCTCTCGCTCCTCTTCTTGTTCCTTCCTGTCTTCCTTCGCTAACTTCTCTTTCACTTATTTATGCATGTAAATGTTCGCAACGCATAAACACACCTACACACCCGCACAGACACGCCACACAACACGTTTATTTCTACCTCTAAATATTCTTTGGCTCTGACTCACGGAGCATTTCCACTAGTTTTATTTTTAACTCGTATTTAACTCATGGCCAAGCCGAGCCCGAGTCCGTGCCACACTCGGAAAGCGGCGTCCTGCCCCACTCTGCCCCGCCCACTGCATGTTTATAGTGTCTGCTGTTGCTGCTGCTATCGGAGCGCTTCGATCTTGGTAAATGGAAATTTACACGTTAACACTTTTGGCCGCTTGTAAGTGATTTGGTTTTAATTCGCTTGATGGCGTCTCTTGGCTTCCAGTTGCAGCTGCCCCAGAGCCGCCTCTCCTGTCCCCTGCCACTCCCCCCACGGCCACAACGCTGCCCAGTTGCCTCGTCTACTGGGGCTGCTCATGTGTGTCGTCCTCGCTGTGTTTGTGTGTTTGTCCGCTTGTGCGGCATGTGTGGTGTTTGTGTTTGTGTGTGTGTTGTGTGTGATGTGTGCCGTGTTGCAAGCTCGTAGGCGTGCCACACAGTCTTTAGTCTATGTTAATTTTTGGTTGTGCTCATGTTTCTTGCTCTGTTGTTGCAACTTGCAACTTGCTGTATGTTACTCGGTCCACTGAGAGAAAATCCTGTTGAACCTTTGTCCCATTTAATAAGCAGATAAAGTTTTGAACGCCCCCTTTTTTCCCAAAATGGGTCCCCGTGCAGGTTGCAACTTGTTTCTGCCGGTGCTGCCCTCGTTTATGACACAGTCTGCAGTTGAAACAAGAATAGTAAAAGAAACGTGTGCAGATAACAACGCAACAGCTTGGACAGGCGATCCTCCTTCTCGTCCAGAACACTTTCCTCCTCCTTGAAGCCTTCCTTCATTTGAAATTCACATGAGCTGAGGCCACGTCTAATGCTCTGTGGCCACAGGCAGCTCCAAGTCCGAGTCGGAGTGCGACTGCGGGACTGAGACCCGGATCCGTCTGTCTGAAGGAGCTCACGGACATCATTTGCATATAACTGGCAAGCGCAAAAATGTGTCGAAGTTGAGTGAAATATGCTAAGGCGCACGGTAAACACGCCCCACGAACTACTATCGACATATCTATCGGCAGAAAGGGCTTCTTATCAGGGTGCTGCTTTAAAGAATCTGCCAGCCATAACCTAGAGAAGAGATTCTCGACCCACTATCGGTTGATAAAGCTTCTCTATAAGAACCACACTCAACTACTTGTATACTTTGCTATAAAATAACCCAAATACTATCGGAATAACTATTGGCTGGTTGGTCCCACTTTAAACTCCCCACACAAATTATTTGTATACTATTTTGCTATCATATCCACATCAATAATATCAGAGCCTTCTGCTTGTCTATTATGACTAGCGGGGACTTTAAGGAATCTGCCACCCAAAGGCAGGTTGAGATTAGAGAACCCTCTTCTGCCCATTGCATTCCTCTGTCGAGGCACTTTCAATTTCATTGGGGTTTTTATTTCGTCCGCTCGCCTGTCGCTTATCTTGGGCTCGTTTTGTTTGTTTGCCTGTGTTTGTGTTTGTTTTCACAGTGTTGGGCGACAATCAGGCGAAATTACACAGCCCCGGGCAGCGTATCCTGGCATATCCTCATCGCCAAGCGTCGACAGGGACAGGGACATCGACAACGACTCCGACACCACCAGCGACAACGACAACGACGACATCGACAGCGGCGTCAGGGTGTGGCCCGCCCATTTGAGGGACATTTCGGCGCTTAACTAAATCAAATCGATATCGAATTTAGTTGTCAACGCGGCACAGAAGTTTTTTCAGTATGTCAAACTGTAAGTGATTCCGAGGCACGAATTCTGCACGGAAGGGGCAACGGGGCCAAAGGGCAAAGCGAGCAGAGGTGGGGGAGGGAAAAGTGGCGTTTTGTGGGTTCTTAAGGTTTCAATTTCGTCTGAACTTGCGAGCCACGCGGCGCCCGCCTCAAATGAAATGTGAAACAGAAGCAAAAGGCGAAGGCAGAAGAAGAAGGAGAACTCGGAACTTGTGTCTTATTTTTGGCAGATCTTCCAACGCCTCGGGTTGCGTGTTGACTTTGGCTTTCTCACTCTCACTCCCCTTCCCATTCTTATTCCCATTCTCAGTTCCCCTCTCGCCGCCCTCTTGCCTGACTTGCTATCCGTTTGGCGGTCTGTGCGTGTGACCGCATGGCGAAAAGCCACAGGTTATGAGTTTTTCATTACGTTCTCGCATTGCAACGGGGAGCAGAAGCAGAAGCCGAAAGACGAGTGGAAGAGAGCGAAAGGGAAAGTCGAAGAAGAAGCAGAAATAGAAGCACAGACAGAAGGCATTACGTTTATGTGACTTTAGTCGAGTTCCTTTCGGCTTCGGATTGGCAAGGTACCAAATCGTAATTGTATTAACTAAAGGGTACTTCCATTAACATTTCGACTCCATAAATAACCGTATGCACGGAGGGTTAACTTATGCAAATGCCAAACAATGACAAGGCATATGCAAACACGCATGGTTACCTCAATCTAGTCTTACAGCAGCGAGCTTTTGTCCGAGTCCCCTCGGCATTCTTTGCAAATAACGCGAAAGAATCTGTAGAATGGATACAAGGCTGTCGGAACATGTATTTGTCGATACATGCATCGCACAGTGGGACAAAAACATCAACCTGCGGGAAATGGGGGAAATGAGCTATAATGCGAAGGAAAAACGGCACAAAAAGTGGCAAAAAAAACAACGAAATGCCGGGACAGAACACTGAACACGCATCTGGCTATGTAAACGTTTTCAGTTTTCATGTTTCTCTGCTGGGCGGGGCCCGAGCGTGGGCGGCACTGCCTCATTCACTAGCTGAAAAAGTTTAATGCGAGCAACAAACCCTGCATAGTTATGCTATTTATGTTCCACACTGCTGTCCATATGCATAGGTACAGTAATGGGTTGCACTGACTGTCCGTGGATTACACAGGGTTTCTTCAAGTTGTATCTTTAAAGATAAGTCGAGTACTCACTGTATTTCTTTGATAAAAACATGAATGTCATTTGGTAAATTCGAAACATCGTGAACAGTTGGCTGGGCACAGTCCCAAAATATTCGTATGTTAGTGTTCTTGTAAATACAATATTTAGGAAATCTCTGACGTCGATTATTTGACTGGTGAATGGTGCGTGTATGTATATGTGGATGGCGTGGAATTTACCGTTACTGTTGTAGATGCAGTAGCTGTTACAATTACCGAGCCAAATCAACTATTGTAATTGAAATTCCAGCAACATTTTTGGGCTTGTAATTTGATTTTAATGTAGGCCAAACTGTTACTTGGACGCCAAAAAACAATCACACATATTCACACACATTCGTAAGCACACACACACACACATGGGTACACAAACACACGTGTTCCAGGGCTAATGGCCCTAAAAGCTGCTCCACGTTGATTGCAGTAAACGCCGACAGCGCACAAAGAGCGTCATTGCACAGTGGGGCAAGTAGACAAATATATTTGCCGAAAAAGAATGCCATTGAACAGTAGGATGCTTTGATGTAGTGTGGGCAAGAAGAAAACATCTACATATGGATATTGTAAACCCTGCACAGATTACTAACTCCTTGAAAGATCTGTTTTGTATCTTGCACCTTTTTTCTTGTGTGAAACTCCATTTTACAGATAATAATAATGCCTGGTTAGCTCCACGAGTGTTCCACTGTGCATCGCGATTTAAGGAAAGTAGAGATGGAATAGCATGGATTGCAGATGGTAGATGGTGGATGGTGGATGGCATATCTAGGGATCGGTGCAGGCCAAGGGAGCATCAGGAACGCTTTGTGCAATTTAGCTTTTGGCCAAAGTCATTAAGTTTGATGTTAAATCCACTGCGCTTGGCATGTCAACTGGCGCTGACTACAGCCAGGTTTACAGTTAGTTTCTTCAGCCTCTCCTTCTCCTTCTCTTCCTCTCTCTCGCTCTCTGTCTGCCCGTCTGTCCGTCAGTGATTCAGTCAGTCAGCGAATAGCGGCGGCCAAAAGCGGATGCATTACAAAGGACATCAAGTCGGGATATTGAGTTTTGTGTGCAACAAAGAAAAGCGCATACAAAGCCGGGCGCAAAATAAATGCTTCTTTGTTGGATTGCGCAACGGTCGAGGATGCGGATCCGGTAGAGACGCGCGCCAAGTCAGAGCCAGCGAAAAAATTGAATTACATGCAAGCCAGCGGCTCCAGCCCCTCTCCCGCCCCCTCTGCCTCTCACTGTCAGTCCCTCTGCAAGTCCTACACCGAGTGCTTCTCCGTCTCCGTCTCCGCCTTCGTCTCCTGCTCAGCGACAGTCCCCCAAGTTACCGCAGGCGCAAAACTACTCTGATTGCGTGTACGGATGTTGGCGCAGGGGGGCGTGGCTGGTGCAGATATGATAAAGCAGCGGCATAAAAATAAGTACAAAAGCAACAACGAGCTGCCTTGCAAAGTAAAATGCACTCCCCCTACTCCCTTCCCGCTGCATCTGCTGCTGTTCCTGCTTTTTTGTAGCTTCATAAAAAATTTCCCAAGCGGAAATGCAATTTAATTAAAAATGTCCTGCTGCTGGCTTGCTAGTGCTCTCTGCGACTCGGTGCTGCTCGTTCTTGTTCGCCCTCCCCCACTGCTCCCCCTGCTGCTTGCTTTCTTCTGCTCATCGCCCGCCTTCGCTTCTGAGGCGCGTCTCTACTTGGCCCATAGTTGTAGGCAAACATGATGAATCTGTTCCACAGATTTCCCGCTGGACAAAAGTGGCAACCAGCACGCTTCGCCTCCTGCTCCCTGCCACGTCCCCCTGCCCCATCCACTTCGGCCCCATCCTTTGGAGAGTGGAAAACAAAATCATTTAAGATTAAAAGCTCGCGATAAACAGCCAGTCGCTGAAATGCAGCAAAAATTGAATGAGCACAGAGTCGCAACCCGCACTCGCACCCGCAGAGCGCCACACCCACAATTCTAACCGAATTTAAGTAAATTAACATAGTCAATTAACCGTTAGACGTACTTATTATATAGCTCTCGCTCCCTCCTTCTCTGTTTCTCTGTTCAATCCCGACTGGGGAGCAGAACATTCTCCGATTCGGAATGAATTACCAAACGAACGAACAAAAGCGAGAAAGGATAAATTACCTGGAATATATTTGGGGTCGGGCACTAAATGAATTGCATAATAAGCTGAATTGAACAGTTGTGAAGCCCATTAAACATTGTTATTGCAAGCCACGAGTCTTCGAAAGTCCGGCAAATGAAGATTTATGTCGATTCCAATAAGCCGTATTGAATTTATTTAATTATATTTTTACCCATCTTGATATCTCCCTATAAATTAATTTAATTTGTATTGTATAAAGTATCAACCCACATAAAAGATGAATAACTTAAATTAAAACAGCCAATTTCTGCATGTAAGGTATTTAAACTTGATTTGATCCTTTATCATTAATTGAGACTTATTTAAAACTGATCTTTTTAATGTGGAAACCAACTATTTCGATATGTTCTCTTGATGAAAATTGTCTTGAATCGAAGATTCCTAAACACATGAAAATAATCAATCAATAGTCATTTGTTTGCGTTATTCTTTATCACACAGAAACAGACTTACCGGTTTTCCTATTCAACTGGAATGAAAAATTTCATGTTTTTTTGAGTTACAGCTTAGTTTAAAAGCTTTTGGCACTAAAACTTTAAGTATACTATTTATTTTATGTTTCATTTCTTTTCAAACATAATTAAACTTTTCTTACAACATTTCTAGCTTTCTGAAAACTTTTAATGATGATCAGAATTCATAACAGATTCGATTGCAAAACAATTTGATCTGTACTATATTTCCATGTAAGTAAAAGTCATGTTGGTGGGAAGTGATTGATACATACGCTACTCAGTTGTAGAGAATCTCGACTGGGTATCCCTAGTCGAGTATATTCTTTTCTAATTGATTGTATGATTTTATCAGCTTGATGACTTCTTTTTTTGAGTCAATTCAAAAATAACTGTGCATTTATTGGCGGCACCTGTTGCTCTCCCCTTCTCTTTCCTTGTTCTTTTTCCTTTTCGGTTTCGTTTTTGCTGTTGTTTTTATTGTTCGCGTTCCCTTGTAAATTTGCATGTTTACATGCGAATTTTACACGCATTCGCCAAACAACAAATTCTCCGAAATGAGTTCAATATTGCCACCGTGTTGTTCTTGTTGTTGCATCGCTTGTTGCAGCTACCAATATTTATAGGAACAACAAGAACAAAAATGCAGGCAATTGTGAAATGTGGAAGACGATGTTGATGTCGCATGTTGCATGCAGCCTGTTGTTGCCTGCAGTTGTTTGGGCAATCCCCGAAATTCTGTCGGTTGTTTAAATCTTCTTTCGGGTCAACCAAGCTGGCCAGTCCTGCATGTCCTGCGAGTGTCCTGTCAATTTAATCATGCTATTACTTGAGGTTGGGTACTGCACGCCTGCCCCAAAGGCAAAAGGGGAAAGGAAAAGGGACAGAGAGAGAGTTTTCCCGATTCTTAATCGAATTAATGCTGGCGAAGGACACTGGGAAAGGATGTTGCCTCGACTCGATCTCTGCCTTTAATTCAATTTAGGCAGCGCCTTTTTGTACACTTGTATCTGTGTGTGTGGGCGTGTGTTTGTGTGCGACCACTGAAAGCCGCCGCTGCCTCGGCCACATTGGCATATGTTGCTCATTATGCACTGCGCCGCCGAGTCCAGGCCTGGTTGATCTAGAGTTTCCCGGCTACCGAATCCCGAGGTCCAAGCTCTGTGCTGGCGCCTCTACCAGGCAGACCGCAAGCGCACTTTCGTTAATTACTCAAATACAACAACAATAATGGGATAGTGTAGATTGCTGGACTGGAAGATACGCTGTAAATTCAGAATGGGAAATGTTGAGGAAATTCTGAAAATCATTGCACTTGTTGTATTTGGGGCAGAAACAGCTGATGGATCATCATGTCAACATACCCTCTTTGTGCACATTTACGGAGTATGCCAACAGAGCCGTTGCATCAGTTTATTGAACTTAATTGGATGCAATAAGCCGAACGTGAAATGGAACGGAATGGAATTGAAAGGAGTCATGGAGAGGCACTTGATTGCCAGACTATTGGATATATCAGCGTACATGGGAATACATATAGTAAGTACGATGCACACATACACTCTTATGTGACACAAACACACACACACACAGGGGAAAATATTCATGTTCGACGGCGCATTTTACGTTTTACGTGACTTTCGTTTTGTCCTTTTGTTGATGATGCTGCGCCTCAATTGAATTACCGACCAGGACTGCAGGGGGCAGAGGGAGGAAAGAGGAGGGGGTAGGTTGCGGGTGGCAATCAGTGGGATATGGATTAATAAATTTAAAACTTGTATTTCCCCCTTTGACTTGCATTCTCATTTGTCGCGTCGCATCGCTTTGCTTTTCTGCCGCATCCACTTCCATTTCCGCTTCCGCCCCTTGCCTGAATCATTTGCCATTTGCCACATGCCACTCGCCATTGTGCTCCTGCGCCATTATCGAGACGTCTCGCATTAACTGCCGTGCTACGTGCCACCGCCAGTTCGCTCGACTTTATTTTCAATTTATTTGCAATATATTATCGCATTTATCGCGCATACGCAGTGTTCACCCGAAGTGCGTTCATTAACCCGCTTCGGCATAGAATTTAATCAAGCGCGCACCTGCGTAGCTAAACTATAAGCTATTTTTCACAGCATTATTAAATTAAAATTTTCGGTCAAATCAAATCAAATCGTCGAACTGTGCGGGGCTTGTTTTTGTCCTCTTAATTGCATTAAAAATGCGAGCCGGCCAATTCAATGGACGCAATTTGTAATTGTGGAGCCTGAACCTAAATACAATTTAGTTTCTAAAGGTGAATCAATGAATAAACTCGTACGAATACACGTACATATACATATATCCGTTTGCCATTTGACAAAAAACCCGCTAAATATTGAGGCTGAAAACTTTATTGAAGTGGATTTAATTTGTGAAGGAAATCAAACATTTGAGCTGAGTAAATTGACTTGCTGCACTGGGCTTTCTCTCAGTGTATACTTCGCCCCACTACATGCGAGTAAATTAATTGGCTTTCGAAATAGTGCACAATCGAGAGACCGACTTGACCAAATTGTGGCATGTCCATCAATTTATACTTATGCACACATACGAGAACAATATCAACTCGAAACTGAAACACGTCAAAAGGAAATGGGCTCAGACTGGGGCTTCAGTTCTGTTTAGGCTCAGGACAGTGCAAGCTGAGGCCAACTGCCTTGCCAAATGGCAAACGGCGAACGACAAACAGCAAACTGCAAACTGCAAACTTGAATGCAATTTCCGTAATACGCGCGGCATACGACGACGGTGCATGAATTTAATTACCAAACTCAAGCAGAGAAATGTGGGAGAGGGGGGGAGGACGAAGCCAAGACGAGGACGGACGAGACAAGCAGTGTGTGTGTGTCATGTTCGTGTTGTTGTCACTCTTGCTGCAATGTTAATCAACTTCATTACCACAAATTGCTATTAGCATATGTTAGTGTGCTGCCGCAGAGCAGATGCACGAGCTGTCGCAAGCAGGCAGGCAGAGCGGGAGAGGAAGGGGGAGTCAGCGAAGCTGCGGGAGACAAACGCAGAGAAATGCACTCGACTCTGGCTGACTCTGGCTGAGTGGCAAACAGGATCAAATGATGCAATTATGGGCAGGTCCTAGCGCGGAGTCGAAGTCGACCCGCCGCTAATATAATTAAAAAGCCATTAGCACAAATAGACAACGGGCCCAGCCAACCTTGAGACGGACAGAGGAAGGGAGGGGGAGGGGGTGGTAGTCCCTCCTGTTGTGGTCTATGTGAGCACGGCGCCTTTCGCTGTCAGATTTGCTGGGTGGTTTTTTTCTTTGCTGCCTCTATTTTGTTGGTGTTGAGGTTTTTTCTCTTTTTTTGGCTTTTTACTTTGCAGCGCCATTAAATGCGACCGACGGCTGGCGTCGCCATAAATTATAAGTCATTGGCTGCGACGTGTCCAGCGTCCTGCGGCCTTCATCCTGCCCCGTCCTGCCCCGTGCCCCGGGCGGCATTAATATCCCCAACATGACTATGACTTTGAGTGAATGCTTCAAATTAAAAAGAAATTTACCATTAACCACACCCATTTCAGCTCAGGCAGGACGAGGACGAGGATTAGAGCTGCTCCCCTCCCTTTCAGCACCCTCCTCCTGCCTCCTGCAATGACAGCTCGAAAAAAGCTGGCGGCTGATGGCAGGCAGCTTAGCAACGTAGACCCGCCATACAAACACACTCACGCACACTCTCGCACACCCACAATCTCCCTCATATGAGAATTTAGTGTTGCCATGCTGCAAAAAATGTTATATTCGCACTGAAGAAACGCTATAAAACCTGCAAAAATGTTTGGCAAAAGAATACAACTGTAAATTATATAAATGTGCATTTGTATAGAATAATATTATCGAAGTTCTGAAACTGAGTGCCTAAGCAATTGAAGCATACAAAAAAGTAAGATTGGAAACACTTTTGTTGCGTATACGTAATGTGTCAAGAGCTCAAAGCGTGTGTGTGCGACGTGTTGGGCAGTCGAGCTAAGTTTTAACATTGGCTTTGGCTGCGTACGCTGCGCAGTCAACGCCGACTGCGGCTGTGGCATCCACAACGGCAGCATCATCGACGTAGCAGCAACAACAAAATGATTACGGGCAACTAATGACGCTGTCTAAAATGATTTATCTCGTTATGGCGTCGCTCGGTCGGGCAGACGCTTGATATGTTGCCTCTGCTGCTGTAGTTGTTGTTGCTGCTGGTGCTGCTGTAGTTGTTGTTGTTGCTGTTGTTGCAACAAAAGTCAACGTGAAAAAGAGCAAGTTCTTCTATGGCCATGAGGCCATAATTCAAACGTGTTTATGATGTATACGGCCGATTGGGTGCGTATCCTGATGTACAAAGCGTAGCCTTGAGGGTAGATGAATAGGGGGAAGCAGGAGGTGGGAGGTGGAGTGATTCGTTCTTATCAAGGACTTTTGGTCAGCTTAAATTGCGATAGAAGAAATCAACGGAAACATACGAGCAGTTAGGCAGGATGGAACAGAGAGGAGGGTGGGAAGGAGGGGCAACTATGAATGAAGTACTCAACGGTTTAATGCCAGGCGAGCACTGTTTAATATGATTCCTTCCCTCTCACTTCCCCTCCTCACACACACACACACAGGCACATGGACTGTCGCACACTGGCACAGCTTATTCGGGGCAAGCGTATTAACATGCTGACCAAATAGCCAAAATGCCACACAAATTCATGCACCCTACGAGTGAAGCATGTTCGTTGGGTCATTGACTTTGATAGGGTTAATCGATAGAACGTGTTATCGATTAATGGAACTTCGTTACTGTTTACAATTAGATGAATTTACTAATGAATTGTCGTCTCTTTTCTGCCCGCTACTTCACAGTCACTTCCTCAAGGAGGGCATACGAACTTCAACTAGTCTTCAATATATATTTATACCCCATATATACGTATGTACATATATAACGACAGCAGCGTGCATGGATGCCATTTGAATGTGGATCTGCTTCCAGCCGAAGCTCAAGCTGATGCTTAAGCTGTAGCTGGAGCTGGCAGTGGAGCTGCCTCTGGTAGTGGCAGTAGCATCTGTTACTAATGGATAGTAGCAGAAAACAAATGGACAGCGCACAGATTCGCACACAGATGCCAACGCACAGCACAATGATGGGGAAGGGGGGAGGTGGTGAAGGTGGATGGGGAGGGGGAACAGGAGACGGAACAGGCAACGTCAACAGCTCGTGCAAACATCTTTGTAGATTTTATTTCTAAATCTCATTACCAAATGGTGTCCCTTTGGGTGCCCAAAGTAGGGGCGGGGGCAGCACACGTGGTACGTGGCAGGCAACTCTGTATTGGTGTGAGTGCCTGTGTATGTGTGTGTGTGTGTGGTAGACTTACTTACCAACACCAACGCAGGGAGCTCTATAAATGCAATAAACTGTAAGTGCGTTAGCATCTCCTGCTTCTGTTCCCACTCTTGGAGTCTTGTTGCTTGGGTAGCGACAGGAGATGCTGCCAGGAGGAACGGTCACTCCCCCATCAATTCGATGAATATCAGCTGTGGCAAATGTTTTTATAATCGCAGAGAGAAAAGGAGAGGGAGAGGCACAGGGACAGTCCCCATAAACCACTTTGTCGAATATGCTTGCAGCCTTGGGCAAACTTGAAGCACTTTTCCAGCAGCTTAAGCCGTGTACATATGTTGAGTGTGCAGACTAGTTATACCCTGTAAATGTTGCTGGATGACTTAACTAAGTTTCGCCTTTAATTCCTCGTAGCTCATCGACATTTCGACATGTTTTCATTTCAACAGTTTCCATCCGTAGCACTTGAAATATTTTCACTTTATTGCTTCATTAAATTTCATGTACAACTCTTGCAACTGCAACAACAACGACAACAGCATCAACAACAAAATCAAGGGGCGACAGTCGACAAACGAGTGCAAAAAAGGCATTTGAAAAACACACGACAAAAACTTAATCGCTCGTGTAATGACTGCATTCGACTTTTGTAATTAGCAGTCCGTCGGCGTTGCCCTGCTCCCAGCCTCCTTTCCCTCTCCGTCTCTCTCCTTCTCTCGTGGAATAAATATTAATTTTCCGTAGCCCTCTGCTGGCTGGCGCTGCCCTATTCCGTTTCGCTCACCCCTGGCTAGTCCCTGGCTGGTCTCTTGCGGACCCTGGCCCAGCTGCCAATGCGTTTCCTCCCCGTCGTCATTCGTCGCATGAAATTTATGTGCAACGTGCAACAAATTCGCACTCAGTGCGCACTGCACACGGTAAAAAAAGGTCTCTGCTTGTGCCTGATCTGATGAGGATTGGGTGAGGTATCCGACTATGTAAGGTACACTCCGGTCTACTATCAATTGGCAACTAAGTGCAGCACTAAACTTGGTTGCATCAATTGCAAACTGTCAATGTTTTTCTTGCTGTGTAGCAGAGAGTGGGCAGCATTCGCCTGGCGGCTAACGGAATGTGTCGTGGCTGCCAGGGCAATCGTCCTGTGTGCCCAATCCTGCTGCACTCCCCTGCCTTGTTTGGGTTGCTCTGCTCCTTCTGCAGTTTGTTTGGTGTTTGCCCTGCTCGACTGCTTCTGCTGCTGCCGCTGCTGCTGCTGCTGCGTGACAAGAACCCGCGCGAACGCTATAAATTTTGTATTTAATTTTCAATTCGTTTTAGTTTTATTGCCCAGCAGGACAACAGCAGCAGCAGAAGCAGCAGCGGAGGCAGCAGCAGTGGCAGCAGAAGGAATAGTCGGAAAGTTCAAGACATGCCTGGCCGCTTGCCAGCTGCAACTGCTGCTGCTGCTGGTGCTGCTGCTCCTCCTCTCGAGCGTAGCTGCAACTTCCGGGAGAGCGCCAAATGTTCCTTTCGACTGTGGCACTATCGTTTTTAATGGTGCACGTCCAATTTGATTACAAGTGTCATCCATTTGCACGCCGGACTAAGCTCCTTTCAACCCTCCCCCTCCCTCCAGGGACTGCGAGTGGGGGGTTGAAAAAACAAAGATTCCGCGCCGCCTAATGAAGTAATTTCAATTACGGGCGACGCTTCGCTCGAGGCAGCTTTTTCAGCCATGCAACGTGCCCCGTGGGATGTGGCGCTTGTGGCATGTTTGGGATTGTCGCAGAGTTGACCCACATCAAAAGGGATGCCTCCACCCACACCTTCCCTTGCTAGAGAGTGGCGTGTGGCATGTGGCATGTGGCAGAGCGTTTGTTAATTGTGCTGTTTAAGTATTAAATTGAGGCAAGCAAGAGGAAGCATTCCACATTCCACAGCTGCAGACTGACCTGGCATAAACTTGGACTAACATTTATTAATTGCACGGATTGTTTGGCAACTGTCTCTATAATTTGTAGAAATGTTGCACGCTTTGTATCTCTTCTCTCTCTCTCTTGCTCTCTTTCGATGTGCAACAAATTGTCGGTGCGTGTGTGTGTCAATTAGAGGTTGCATGCATTTTTATCTAGCTGCGGCAGAAGCAGCCACAGTGAAGTAGAAAATTTGCCTTTATCACGCAAGCAGTAGCAGGAAGGACCTTTTCCTTCCACTTGCCCCCTTCTGCTGCCTGTGCAACAGTTGGAAAAGTTGTTGAAAAATATTTGTTGGCTTGAAAAATGAAATGCCAAGGCAAAGATGAGAGAAAGGAGGAGGCACAAGGCGCTGTCAAGGAAAGACAAAACACTGGAGAGAAGAGACTGAAAGAGGAGAAGAGACAGCAGAGAAGAGACTTCATTAAAGATGAGCCAGTAGCATGGGGTACATGGACTGTCCCAGAGATCGACTCGACTCAAACAGAGACTCTCGACTCGACTCGATTCCTGAAATGAGCAGAAGGGAGCAGCAAAAGTTTACATGAAAGATTTAAGCAGCTTAGCGAGTCAAAGACGAGTCATTGGCGGCGTGCAGATAGCACCAGCCCTGGTCCTGGTCCTGCTCCTGCTTCTCCATCTCTCCCTTCGTCCTGCTGCTGTTCGTGGTGCTAGTTTCGGTCCTGCTGTCGCTGCTGCTGCCTCCATTGCTGCTGAGGTAAAAGTTTTGTCGCTAGCTTAAAAACGTTTCTCCAAAGTACTTGAGAACATATTTGCTATCAGTTGGCGTCCAGTTGCTGCCAGTTTGTTTGTCTGTCTGTCTGTCTTTCTGTCCCTCTCCCCCTTTTCTTCCTCTGCCCTCTCTGCTCCCGCTCCTTGTCTGTTGCTCTGTTTGTTTGCTGCTACTTTTCGGCAAGTTGCGCCAGCAATTTTTCTGCCACGTCGTGTCTTGCTATAATTTTGTCCGCTGCTGGCGTCGACGTCGACGCTGGCATCGCCGCTGTTGCCGCTGCTTGCGCTGTCGGCGCTGCGTGCGGTTGGCAGCGCTGCCAAGTGTTGCATCCGTTTCCTGTTGATAGTCAGTGGCGTGTAAATAGAATCTGCTTCAACTTGAATTTATTTGCGGCACATCAGAGCAAGCCTCCCCCCCCTTTTCCCTCTACTCTTACCCCTGCCGCTTCTCCCCCTGTTTGCCCCGTATCGCTCGCTGTTTAACAAAGTCAAACAATTTCATGCAATTAAAACCGTTTTTCATTAAAAATGCAAATTTCAAATGCAAAACGAACTCGAGTCACGTCAAGCATCACGAATCACACACACACTCATACACACTCACACGTGGGCACTTCACACACAGATGCAAAGCACTTCGCTACACACGCCACCCACCTCGTTGAAGCCCCTTCCTTGGGTGGAGTGTTTGTTTTCATGCAACTTGGTTCGAGTTCTGGGCCAGGTACTTAACTTGATGTCACCAAACAAAAGCACTTTGTTTTAACATGTGCCCGACACTGCGACCCCCAGTACTCACCCCTCACCCCTCTCCCTCTCCAGCATACCCTCGACCCTCTCTTAGAGCCGCTTGTCTTGTAAACAATCATAAAAAATAATAAAATGCCATAAAGTTGAAAATGTGCGACTGTTTGGCGCAACAGAGAGAACGAAAGGGAGAGGGGGAGACGGGGAGGGGCAAAGAAACAAAGAGCGTTGTATCCCCTGCAAATTCGTTAACTCCACATGCCACAAACTCCGCATGTGCCCAGATCATTGTCTCCTGTCTCCTGTCTCTGGTGTCTCTTGTGTGCTGGAGAGGAGGAGGAGGCAAAGGATGTTTCTTTGTTATGTCCAAAGCTGAAGCTGAAGCGATGTCTCCAGTCTGCAGCGGCACTTAAAACCCGTCAGCCCCCTTGCCCCGCCCATGTTACGCTTCAGAGCGATGGTCCTCCATGTATTGTTGTTCCTAATGTGTTGGCTCTGCATGCTGCAGCTCTCTCTCTCCCTTTCCCTTTCCCTTTCCCTTTCTCAGCTCAGCTCGTCGTTTCACGATTTTAAGCGGCTTTTGGTTTTAGAATTTTCATGCATTTCCAATACAAGAAAAGCAAGAGAAGAGAGGGACAGATATGCGCTGCCCCTTATTGGAATTGACACTCCCCGTTAATGCTGCAACGATTTTCAGGGTTCTCTTTTAAGTAGCTCCCTGGAAAGGCGCTTGCCGAGTGCGCCTTAAACATTTTCAGCTTGTTTGTAAAGTGGCTTATGAACTGACTCTCGACTCCCGACTAGCGACGTGTGCATGCGAGTTTAATCTCTGCTTGCCATTTAGTCTGAGCACAATGTCTCCAACTTTTGAGGGTCTTTTACAAACAGGGGGAAGGAGAAGGGCAAGGGGCTGCTTAGGCGCTTGTTATGAGTCTCGTTGTCGCGCTGCCTGCTGCCTCTGATGCTCACCTTGCCTTACCTGGCAAGGCTTTTGTTGCCACGCCCCTTTGTGGCGCATTAAGGGAAAAGTTAAACAAGCGAGAGATGGCAAAGGCAATAGAGGGGGAGTGGGGATAGGAGAGGAAGAGGGAATGAGTAGAGTTTAGCACTAAAATCGATAAAATCAAGCGCGCTGTGAATTTAATTTTCAACTTGTCTGACATTTTGTAATTGAAAACACAGACATACACACACACACACACAGACAGACAGAGACACAGACATTGACACTTGACACAAAACACCCAACAACTGGCAGGCGACAAGTGACAGGCGTGCAGCGTGCAGCACAAGCGGCAAGCGGTAAAGCTGCGTATGGCGCATTACTAATACGCAGTGTGTGACAACCACAAGAGACAATTTGGCAGCTGCCAAAGGGTTGGCCGATTGCGAATGGCGTGTGGTGAAGCCTGAATGCGAATACCGAACGGAGAGTAGAGAACATACAGAACAGAGCAGGGAGAAGAGAATAGACAGAAGAGAGCAGCGAATGGCGAAGGGCAATGGGCCTAGGCAGCAGGCAGCAGGCAGGCCGGCAACCGGAAAGACTGCTGCCGCTGCAGTTAAAACATTTTGCAGCATCAGTTGGCAGTGTTCTGGCAAACGCACACATAACCACACTCAGAAACACACACTTACATGCACTGAGAGAAATTTAGAGTGTGGCAGTCACGTTAATTTTATGCTAAATTGAAGTCAGTCTTTACAGAAACAAAGGCCACCTTGGGCCGTTTCTACACAAGTTATATATAATAGTAAAGAAATCAATGGCATGTTTTTTTAATATAGTGTCCACTTTTATTGGTATTCACTTATTTCTAAAATCAAAACTATTTCTTATATTGCTCAAAACATTAATTTAAGATTGTTCAAAGTTATATCATAGTCTTCCAATTGTGATAAAATTATATGTGCATTTTATTCATATAGATAATGTCCGATGTAGTAAACTTGGTTGAAATATCTTGACAGATAACAAAAATCGTCCGATAGTTTGTATAGCAGCTAATCAATATGAATATAAGAATCTTTCCACATTCCGTCTTTTACTGCCCGCATTCTCTCAGTGTACATACGCATCCACACATTGAATCCACAGGCATTGTGGCTGTCTCGAAAAACCAAAAATCGAGAGAAACGACAAGTGCGACAAGGGGCAAGACGGGAGACAAACAGAAGGGGAAGGGGGAAGGGCAGAAGATGAGGCGATGCTGGCGATGGTGGAGCCGTTGCTCGAGTGGCCGCAGGGCAATTGGATATAATTTCTAATTACACGCTTGGACGGACTTTTTACTGTCAGCTTAGTTTACTGATGTCTCTATATTTTCCCAGTGTTTCTTTGTATGTGAGCGCGTGTGTGTGCGACTGTGTGTGTGTATGTGAGCTCATGTGTGTTTTCTGTGTAATTTGGTGCATGTAGTGTAAGTGTAATTTGGCATTTTGATTTTTAATTGTTCAGCCACACAAGCCGCTGGCATACAAAAATAATTTTCACAACTTGCATCCTTTAATTAAAACGGTCAAGACTCGAGACACGACAGGGGGACAGACAGAAACGAGGGCGGATAGAGGAGACAACAGTTGTTGGGCAGACGGACGGACAGGCAGACAGACGAGGAATAGTTTGGGCGATTTGTAATTGTCAAAATTACAAAACTACACATGAAATTTGCATATTATTAAGTTGCCTCCTCTCTCTTACTCCTTCTCTCTCTCTCTCTCTTGTTGCAATTGTTGTTGCTGTTGCTGCTGCTTGCCTGCAGTGAAATACATCAAGTGACAGTCGTCTTCGTCTGCTGCTGCTTCTCTTCTCTTCTGCTTCTTCTTCTTTTGCATCCTGCGTCCTTGTACGCCATAAATTGTCGCTGCAATTGCAATTGTCGCTATGTCGCTCTCTACGCCTGCCCCTGCCCCTTCCCTGCCCCTGCTACTCAGCTCTCTGCTCTCTGCTCTGGCGCTGTCAACACTTGAACACGCGCCAGCGACAGTCGAAAGGCAAAAAGCGCCCCGAAAATTATGCAACAGATTCTGAAATTTGGCGCACGAGAAGCTCTCGCAACAAGCAGCAGCAACAACAACAGCAACAACAACATTCAGCCAGTTTATTTTTGTGCAATTACAGAATGGGATGAGCAAGAAAAAATCAGGCAAGCACGCAGTCATTTGCTGTTGCCCGCCCACCAAATACCCTGTAGCCAACAAAGCAGCGTGTCTAGCTGGAGTGTGCAACCACCTTCTGCCCCAGCAATTACAGAGCTTACAAAAAGTATGTTGTAAGCAGCGCATCGCGAGCTGACACCGCCAGCCTTCTGCCTTTGCTTCAGCTTCAACTGTCAACTGTCAGACATTTTTCATTGTTGTTGTTGTTGGCCTGGTTGTTGTTGTTGCTGTTTCACACCATTATATTCGCAATATGATTATTATGCGAATGCAAGAGTGTTGGCGTTGTCACGTTTGGCCTGCCAGGCTTGTCAAGTGCGAGCAGCCGAAATGGCATTGGCACAAGTGTTGCTAGTGTTGCCAGTGTTGCCAGTGTTGCTGTTGCCTCTGCTACTGATGCTGCTGCCAAAGAGGGGGATGCCATGCAAGGGGACTGGCACTGCAAGCAGCTGCTCCACTATAGACTAATTGGCTCATTTCTGCGGTCTCACAACCAATGTACAATACAGGTCTGGCCTGGCTTTCTCCCTCCCTCCCTCTCTCTCTCTCTCTCTCTGGTAGTTTTCGAACAAAACCTTCTCTAACATTCGTAAAAAAGTTAAAAGAACACGTTCATATACATGTGAACACACACATACATGTGTATATGCACCAACACTTGTGTTGTGCACTTCAAAAAAGACTCTATTAACAAATTAGGGCAAGCTTACCAATCGCATGCGTAGTTTTGTTGATAGTTTCTAATTTCTACTTCTTTTGAACTTCCTATGGAATTTCTTCAGTGTACACACACTTGCTGAAATGGTCAGGCGGGCGCATTTGATGTGACCCTCATCAAAAGCGATTTAAGTGCGAGTCCGGCAAAAGTTTTTGCCCTGCCTCTTGGCAAATGTGCAAATAACAAATGATTTCGGATTTGCCATCACCCACTTGAAAATAAAAGTGGTCTATGCCTGTCTGAGTGTGTGTGTGTGCGTATGTGTGGGTGTATGGGTGTGTGTAATTATGTGTGGCATGTACCAGCATGTTTGCCTTTGTTTTTATGCCTGTCATGTTGGCTCTTGTATGCCCTTTGGCCAAATCAAACGTAAGCCACAATTAAAACATAAAACAACCAAACCATTCGCCTTTTCTCTGTCTGTGTGTCTCTATTTTCATCTGTATGTGTGAGTGTGTGTGTTTTATATCTATTTCTTGCTGAACACACATCAAACATTTTTTTGCCGAGCCTCGAGGCCATAATTAGCTGGAATTAGTTGCATCTGCGTCTGCCTCTGTATTTGGCAGATGAGTTCAGCTGCGTAGAAAGGCGTATCAAGAGGGGGAAAGGGGTAAATGTTAATTCTTGTATTGATATCCGACTTTATTGACTTCTCTATTACCCGATTCTATCCTTGCTCATGCCTAGCTCTCGATTTCCACTGGCCACTTAGCACAAGAGCAATTCTCGTTTATTGTGTGCCCAGCCACAGCTCAAGCAGAGCAAGTGCCCACAGCCAGGGTAGGGCCCACATCCAGCGCCTTTTCGAGCAGCTACCTCGCCGTGCACTCCGAGAATGCAGTTGGCTGAGTGCTGGCCAAGTGTGCGACGACGACGTTGACGCTGACGTTGACGTCGCCTTGTCATAAATCCGCGCTCACTCGCTGCGGAGGCTGTCAGTAATTAGCGCGCTCACTCACCCGCTGCTGCTTCTCTTCCTCCTCTGCCTTCTTCATCACCATCTGCAGCCCCAACCCCTTTCGCCATCTACATCCTTATCCGCGCTTATCCCCATTCTCAGCCCTTTTGCAAGTCTCGTCCGCAAGGCTAACGAGTCATTTGTAAGAAAGGCAGCCAGAAAGCGCGTCAATGGCCGAGACAGGACAGGAGAAGGGCCTGGAGCCGGGGCAAGAAACTGGGTCTCTTTCGGGCGGGGACAGACAGGCGTCTGCAATTAGTGTGCAGCTCTCTCGCCCGGCAACTAGTGAGCACATTTAGTGGCCAGTGCAAGCGGCTGCTACTGCTCCTTGTGCTGCTGCAACAAAGTGGCGCCGTCAAAAGCGGATGATGACATACAGTGCCGGCACAGCGCAACAACCGGGCACATGCACAGCGAGAAATGGGGGCAGAGTTGCATTAACTCGGGTCATATGGGAATAGTTAAAGTGAAATGGAAATGAGCGTGAATTTCGTTGAGACTTGGCAAGAATCTCCAATTAATTTGAGCTCAAAAGAAATCTCCATCAAGATCACAATCTCACTCCGTCAATCAATTATTCAAGAACTCTCCCACTGCTATCGAATCTTTTTCACTCTGTGTAGAAAATGAACATGACTGACCGTGGACTGACTGACTGGCTGAAGTAACTAGCTGCCTGGTTGACTGATACAAGTCCTATGCCACAGAGTTGCTCTTGTGCACGTTCGCCGCTCGCAGCAGCTACACAGCAGCAACAGCAACACGACAAGAACAGCATCAGCAAACATGCCGCCAACCAATTGGCACTGCTGCTCGTTTGGTGTCCGCCCTTGCTGCTCCACCCTGCTCTCTCCCGCTTGCCTTTGCATGTCAAAAGTCATCACCTTTATCGTTCTGTGGCATCAGCCGCAGTGCTTGGCGCCCTCCCCCCTCTGCCCCACACGGTCCCTGAAGCAGCCATTTAGCCAGCCAAGCAGCCATTGCATTAGCTGTGGCAATATTATGACTGCAGCTGGAGATGGAGCTCGAGTCGGAGCTGAAGCTGAAACTGCTGCCCGAACCGGGAACTGGTTGCTCTGTCCTGGCAGTCAAGTATATTGTAATTCATAATCCTGCGATTTAGTTGGCATAAGACACAACGCTTTATTTCTTGTTGTGGTTTGGCTACGGCTTAAGTGCCTCTGCCACCAGCTGCAGGCCAAGGCGATTCCTTTCGAGTCCTTCTCCTTGTCTTCCTCTTCCGCTTCATCTCCACCTTCGACTTGGTCTTCGTCTTGGTCCTGGTCGAAAATTTTGACACTGATTGTGTTTGTTCTACAGGCAGCGAGGGGGTATCTGGGGGGGAGTGGGAGAGACTTTAAGCCGTTAAGCACTGAAAATATTTCCTCTGCCATGGGTATAGTTTGTGCTCTGCTCTTCTCTGCCACGGACAAGTGGCGCTTCGGGGCCAAAGAGCTCGCAATTATGGGAAAGAAACCCAAAGGAACTTGCAATGAAAATGCGACAGTTTATTTGTGTTTTCAAATAGGTTTTCTCTTTAATTTTATATATATATATATGTATTTTTTCTTCTCTTCCTCTTGCTCTTTTTGTTCTTTACAATCATATTTATGTTTCCAATAGATTCGTATTTGCTTAGCTAAAATATACACTCAACGCAAAACGATTTCTCGAAGCCACCACATTGATAGGCATAGTCCATAGACAGGCACACACCCACACACACGCACACAGATGTGTGTATGCATGAGAGTGTGAGTGTCTGCTCTTTCATATTCGTATTTACAGTAATTTACATTTATATTAAGCACATAATTTATCGTTATCGTTATCGTTATCATTATTCATCGTCGATCCTCGCTTTGATCCTCTTGCTAAGGGGTATATTCACTGTACAGCACCTGCGTCCGTTCTGGGGTTTACTTAATCGTTAGGTAGTTTAATTATTGTTCTCGCTGTCTCCCTCTCTCTTCTTTTTCTTTCTCCTTGTTTCTCTCTCTTTGGTCTCTGCTTGGGTATTTACACGCTGCTCGCTAATGTGATATACATATGTATCGAAGTCCTTCGTATAAATTCTGTAGAGTTATCCGGCCTCGGGCATATAGAAAAATAGCTTTGCTCTGCGGCTAATTAACGCGCTTTCTCTTTCGCTCCATCTCTCTCTCTCTCTTTATCTCTCTAGACATTCGTGACGCCCAGCTTGGCCAGGTTGCCCAGCGTGATGTTGTCGCCGGGCTGCAGTCGCAGAGCTGCCTTGTAGCTTGCCGCCGCGTGGCTTGTCCGCCCAAGCAGATGCAAAATGGCGCCCAGATTCGTGTGTGCGTGTGCATCGTCCGGGCGCAGGGCCACAGCCTGAAAAAGGAGAAGAGACTGTCAGTCAGTACTAGTCATGATCACTCAGAGATCGCACTCACCTTGCGGTACCAGAGCTCTGCCTCCACCTTGCGATCGAGCAGCCTCAGCGAGGTTGCCGCTGCCACCACCAAGGCGTAGTCCGTGGGCGCCAGTTCCGCAGCACGGCGATGATAGACGACAGACTCGTGATGACGTGACTGCAGTGTCAGGAATTCAGCTGGGGGGAGAGAGAATCATCATAATGGGATCTCGAGAGGATCAACTGATCCTGTTACCCACCATAATGGTGATAGACGCTGGCCTGCTCCGGCGCCAGTTGCAGCGCGCGCTTGAACCACATCTCCGCCTCCGCGGCGCGACTGCTCTGCAAGGGAAGTGCGGGCTATAGCACTGTTAGGATAGCATCACTGTCCATACTTACATTTCTGGCCAACGTGATGCCGTAGGAGATGTGCGCCGCCACCTGATTGGGCTGCAGTTTCAGCGCGGCACGATGATGTCGCTCCGCCTCGTCCCACTGTTGCAGGCGGCCAAAGACGTCGCCAATGCGCTGGTAGAGCACCTCGCGCTGATGCAGTAGGGCTGGGAGCGACGAGAGTGCTTCCCTGTAGACAGCCAGTGCTCGCTGCAGCTTGCCCTGCTCCACATACAGCGCCCCCAGCTGCAGATAGGCCGAACTCCTCGCCTGGTCGTGGGCACTGCGATCCCTCACTGCCGTGCCGTCCAGCGTAGAACCCACTTGCAGTATCTCTATGGCTTGTTGGCGCTTGCCCAGCGCAATGAATGATATGCCCAGGTTGAGATATGCAACTGGAAATGGGGAGAGGAGGAACATAGCGAGGGGTTACTGTACTGCACCGTCGATTTTAATCAATGCACTCACCTGCCAGACTAGGCCGAAACTTGATGGCGCGCTGGAAGCACTCCACAGCCGACATGTAGTCCTGCTGGTTCTGGTGCAGGATGCCCCTAAGAAGAGAGGGAGAAAGAGAGAAAGGTGAGCAAGTGAAAGCGAAAGTGTCGGCCTTAATGGGAGACTTATGCTGCAGCATCAGTGGCAGCGGCTGAACTTGTCGCGCACTTGAGATCTAATTAGAGCGCCCTGCGGCACTGCCACTTGCCACTTGAGGGCGCCTAGAAACTTGTCAAGTATGCTGACAGTCGCCTGTAAGTGAAAGGCGCAACAAGACGAAGAGTGGGAAGGGAGGTGGAGGGATAGAGGAGAAGATAAAAATAGAAGCTTGCTCAGCATTATGTAATTAGTTTGCCCGTAACTGCAGAGCAACTCTTCTTAAAGCAGCGCAACTCACTCAAAGAACGAGAGGGAAAACGTGTGAGGGAGAGAGAGAGAGAGGGAGAGAGAAAGAAAGAGGACAGCATGTTGCTGCTGTCAACAGCAACAATAACAAAACTAGAACTGGCTGACGGACGCAGCATAAAGGTGGAAAAGAAATCAAATTACACAGTTCAGTGATTTCTGGTTTTGGTGTTCAATGTTTGGTTGTGCTTTCCCTCTCCTCCCCTCCCCCTTCCTGGGGTTGTGCTAGCAGTCAGCGCGTGTCTGCCAGCAAGTACACGCAGCGAAAAGATTGAGTGCCTTGTGTGGGATGTAAATTGTGATTGGGAAATGGGGGAGGGTATAAAGGAAGCACCCAAAGGGTCTCCAGCCAGGAACTCCTAGAAGAGAAGGCTGCATATTTTCTCTGAGTGCATCGCGCTAGTTGCAAATGCAAACACCGGTAATACACACACAATTTACGAGGCAGCAGCAGCGAGTGCAGCAAGAGTATCAATCAGTTCGTCCGCTTGTCTGTCTGGTTGAATGTGTCTTTGTCTGGCCTCGCCTGGGAAATGGAAGAGCGTTGCGATAGTGGGAGCTTGGAGGTTCATCGTAATCAGTCAAGCAAGTGACAGCAGCGCTGCGAATGCCAGCAGCATTCGCTATTGACGGCTTGATCGCAGTGAATAATATACGAGTGTGTATGTGCAAACAGCTGTTTATCCTTTTGAGACAGGGAGAGAGAAGCGAGAGTGGAATGGAAGGAAAGAAGAGAAGGGAAAGGGGAAAGGAAGAGTGCCCTCTGCTGCTGCGGTTGTTGCGACTACATTGATTTTCGATTAGTTCGCGGGGCAAAACATGTCACATCGCAGTGGTCTGTCGCAGGGTCCGTTTCCGCTGTGTTGAAGGGTTTCCCGGGGCAATAGAGTGTGTGTGTTTATCCTGCGGCTAATACTCGCATTCTTTGTTCAACAACAGAAGGATCGGGAGTAGGAGCAGGAGCAGGAGCGGAAACAGGAGCAGCACGTCTGACAGCAGCCTTAGCAATGTGACCTGATTCTGAGCCATTGACTTTGAGTACTTTGACATTAGCCAGCACGTGGTTCGGCGTGGTTCATTGCTTGCGCTCCCCTTCCCTCATACCCCTCGTGCGCCCTTCTTTCTTCTTCCTGCTTAGCCTAAAATGCATGTTATAATCTGGCATGCGACAAGGCGCAGCGGAAAAAAGAGCAGCTGGAAAGTAAAAGCCTAGGGGAAAGCTGACTGAGAGTATACCCTGCCTAAAGAAAGGTTCCTCGCATTATAATAATATACTCGTATATAAATTAAGCTGTGTGTTTTTTACATGGCCCAGAGAGAAAGAGAGTGGGACCTTCCTCAACTGTTCCAGGGTCTCGTCAACTTTGCATAGAAATACAACAACCCAACCTCCTCCGAGTAGATCGACTTCAACTAGCTCAAAAAAAGGCAGAACTACTTCCCCCTTGCAAGGGCATAAAGAAAAGGATGCACTGAATATTCAAAGCGCAACTCCGCGTTGAGCCTTTCACTCTTTTTTTTTTTTGCTGCAGTTCTAACACTTGTTGTTGCTGTTGTTGTTGTCGCTGCTAGCTTTTCTTTGCCGTTATGTTGTCTCGTCGCATCGCGTTGCGTTGCATTGCATTGCTGCGAAATATTCACGATGAGCAAAATGCAATGCGAATAGACAAACAGAGAGGGAGACGGGAAGATAGAGAGACAGAGGGACATAGAGATGAGGAGACGAGGAGACAGTGAGACTGACTACAGACTACAGACAAAACAGCACGTTTACAGACTTTGTCAGACGTTGACAGACGAACGGAACGAAACGAAACGGAAAGGAACGCAATGCAATGGCAACGAGGACGACAACGAAGAAGGAGTGTGAATGCTGCAGCACTGGAAAGTATGCTATGAAAAAGTGAGCAGCATGAAATGCGCATAGTTTTCTTTCACTGCTGGCGGGGACAGAAAGAATTTGCCTGCTACTGCTGCCTCTGCTTCTTGGCGGAAAACAACAAAATGGGCTTCATTTGACAGCTTGTTCGGCATTGTATTACGCTCTCTCTCCCTCTCCCTCCCA
Source organism: Zaprionus africanus (assembly GCA_018151435.1). Lineage (NCBI taxonomy): Eukaryota > Metazoa > Arthropoda > Insecta > Diptera > Drosophilidae > Zaprionus > Zaprionus africanus. The sequence continues at coordinate 2,463,420 of JAECXB010002307.1, read as the reverse complement.
CTCCATCCCTCTCCTTCTCAGTGCCGGCAAGGGAAGAGTTGTTGTTGGGCTTGGAGAGGAGGGGACTGAGACTGGTGGAGTGTATTATAACGGCGCAGCCTTGGGCATGCAAAATGGTCGCACTAAATGCGCAGCCAAGCTGCAGGAAAAACAGACAGAGATAATGAAAATGGCTGACGCTGGCTGGGAAAAAGCTGCCATTTATCTGGCATGTTGAAGCGTGGAAAGCTGCGCTGCTATGGGTGTGTGTGGGAGTGTGTGTTCGTGTAGGGAAGTGTGAGTGTGTGTCCCAGTGTCATGCGGGATAGAAGTTTGGCTAATACAGTGGTCTCTGGGACATATTGACTAGGTAAGCAAAGGGAGACATGGCGAATCAGCTTCATTCTCTTTAGCGATGCTTCACTGTAGACGCAGCAAGGCACTCAGATTGGTTTTCCACTGGTTTCGACTGCCAAAATGGGTGCTAAGTGGTCTGCGAGTGGACAAACTTGGTACTTACAGATTGAAGTGCACGTCCGCCATGTTGGGCCTGTACCGGATGGCCTCCTGCAGCACCTGCTTGGCCTCCTCGTAGCGTGCCTGTGAGCTGAGCACGCTGCCCAGATTGCCCAGTGCTGCAAAGGAATGACGGCTGTTGAGGCAGGGTTCTGTGCAGGAAGGGAGGAGCATCTTACCTTTTGGCGGATTGACCGTGATGGCGCTCCTGAAGAGAGTCTCCTCGTCGCGCCAGTCCTCGTTGCGACGCACAGTACGCAGACTCATTGCAACCAGGAGTACACTGAAGGCCAGCAGCAGCACACAGCGTGTCTTCGAGCCGTGCAAGTGGCTGTAGGCCAGCAGCTTGGAGATGCCGTAGCCCACGAGCAGGCAGAAGCCGACGCTGGGCAAGTAGAGCAGGCGCTCTGCCACGACGAATCCCACATAGAAGAAGAGGTTGCTGGCGGGCAGGAAGGGTAGCGTGAGGAAGGCGCAGGACATGAGCAGAATGCACGCGTTGCGGGCAGCCACAGACATCCCTCCCAGCATGTACTCCGACGAGGGGCTCAGGGGTTGCCCGTCCAGAGAGCTACAGGTGGAGCTGGAGCTGCTGGCACTGCTGCTGCTGCCGCTGCTCTTGTTGCTGGCCGTGGTGCTGTTGCTGCAGCTGCTGCTGCTGCGCGAGCCACGAAAAGCCTTGTGCAGGGCCACCAGTTGCGAACTGGCTCCTCCCTCTGCTGCATACACGTAGCTGTTGTTGTTGTTGCAGTCGCTGCACGGCAGCGTGTCCTGCTGATGGTGGTAGGCTGCCTCGTAGGCGGGTTGGTACTTGTTGCTGTTGCCACTTGAGCTGTTGTTGTTGTTGTTGGCGAGTCGCTTGCGCTTGGCGCGTGACTTGCGTCCAGCCACCTTCTGTATGTGGTACTGGGGAAAGGTGCCGCTTGCGCCGCTGTTGCCTGCGGCTCCATCGAAGAGTTCGCTGCTGTGCAGCAGGAGCTGCTTGCAACTGCGCCAGGCGACTCCGAACAGCAGGCAGAAGAAGCAGGCGGACTGAGCATTGCGCCGATCCCAGAGTGTTGTCACGCGCGGCAAAGCGTCCATGCCCCAGTCGAAGCTGAGTACCTGCGGCTGCAGCAAGAGCTTGAAGTTGACCACGGGCAGGTGCACAAAGGTAAGCAGCCGCGTCCACGCCGAGGGGGTTCGGGCAATGGGATTGTCTGCGCTGGAGAAGGCGCTTTGTGGACCAGGCACTACCAACAGGCGGAAGTAGACGCAGCAGAGCAGTGCGCCTAGCACAATGCAGAGCGAGCGCACGCGTTGCTAAGAGAGAGAGAGAGAGAGGAAATATGGAGAGAAGAGTTAATGCATTCACTTGTTCTGTGCCTCTAGACTCCAAACTTCAACTCACCTTGTCCACCTGTCCACTCAGGCCTCGTATGACATCAAAAGCTGCGCAGACCAGTAGCGCCGTGACGGCAGTCTCCTTGCAGAGCAGTGCTGCGACAGCAAAGAGCAGCGTCGCCGAGAGGGCGAACCACTGGCGCGGATCGGCAGACTCCCGCCAACGCATGTGTCGCAGATAGCTGAGGTATGTGAGCAGGTAACAGACACAGGCGGCAACATCTGCACGCCCCACCACACTCGCCACGGCCTCCGTGTGAATGGGATGCACTGCGAAGAGAGTCCCTGCGGCCAGTACCGCCCAAAAGGAGGCGAGCAGCGTGCGAGCAACGCGCACCACCAGCGCGGTCGCCACGCAGTGCAGAAGATTGTTGACCAAATGAAAGCCCCACGGCACATAGCCGCCGGCCATCAGGTGATTCAGTCTGAAGCTCAGTACGCAAAGTGGTCGCCACGAGCCGTGTGACCCGCTGTCCGTCAGCGGAGTGCCCCAGAAGTCATTGCCCAAGCTCCGCTGCCACGCTGCCCCGCCGGATACGTCTGCGTTGCCCAGTATGGCACGTCTGCGAAGAGAAATGAGAGAACGAATTGCAATTTAATTGGAGAATAGTTGCGGGATGATGCAAACTGAGATAACTTGTTCCTAATTGATTCAATGGGAATAATAGGGATAAGTTCTTGGAGAACATCAAATCAAATACAAATACGAATTCAGAAAATATGCAATTATTTAAGGTAAAAGAGAAGGAAATGAATGAAAAGTTGAAAGGTAAATCAAACTGAAGAATATCTAGTATGATAGCTATTGGCGAGAGTGCTTGACTGCGATATACCCGCTATACATGAATTTATATTTAAGCGTATTTTGTGTTTCATACTTTGCAGCTACTTTGAAATAAGTACGTAATATTATTACTTAAATAACTTATGTGCCAATTATCCGATCGCAACCAAATTTCCAAAAACACTACAAACATTTTCGGTTGACACACAGCTGTAATACCCTTCTGCCCTTTGGGTAGCGGGTATAAAAACAAATGCCAGAAAGGCATTCCAATTAGAAAGAGAAAGGGAGATGAGCAAGACAGACAGAATAGCATAGAGAGGAAGATAGATTCTTGGAATCTCCGTTGGAGAGAATGTTTCTGTTGGCCATTGTTGATGTTCGTTTTCCGGCCAATAATTTGCTTGGCACACATTTTTGTGCGTTGAGTGAGGCGTGCTGAGGTTGTCAGGTTAACTCCAGGAACTCGGAGAGTGCTGAGTGTGGAGTAAAGGGGAGTGGGGGGAACAATGCAGCTGGTCGCATAATTTTGCACTTTTGTACCCCCTCGATGATGCAGCAACTCGATGTTGTCAGTGATGGCATCATCAGGCTTTCGCCAGCGTTGCAGCAATGACAACGACAAGGGCAACATGGTTGGCCCAGGTGAGTGCGACAAGGTGAGATGAAGGGGAGAACGGAGCGTGACAGGGCCGAGGTGTGTGGCAGGAATCTCCACCTGGACACACTTCTGCACGCTGCACGCACAGCAGGCAGGACTTTGTAGGATTTTGGCGTGGTGTTCGTGACAGGAACAGGAACAGCGGAAGCCGGCACAGCTTGTACGCTGCTCCTGCTCTTGCCTTAGTTGTCGCCCCTGTTGTTATTGTTGTTGTTGTCGTTGTCGTCGTTGCTGCTGCGGTGGTTCACATAAACAAATGCCACTCTAATGCTGCACAAAGTCGCCGGAGCGCCTTCTTGTCAGCCAGGCAGTCAGTTGTGCCATCCCTCCCTCCCTCTTTCCCGCTTCCTCGAGCTGCCTCTGCCTTGAAATTCGATTTTAAGTACCACTGAAATTCCATTGCAGTGTCTTCCACACACCCCTCCGCCTCCCACCCTCCGAGGCATGCCGAAGGCAACCCAATTTCTATATGTTCTCGCTCTTTTTGCTTTTGCTGCGACAGTTGGGGGTGTGCGAGAGAGAGTGTGAGTGTGTTTCAGTGTGTGTGTGTGTGTGAGCTTAAATACATGTATTTCCCTTAAAGCTGAAAAGATTCCGCTTCCTTCAACTTCGCTTACCTGTCGTCATAGACGAAGCCCGCATTAAGCGTGTTCAAATATAAAACAAAAGCCAGACCGCAGCAGAGCAGAGAAGTGTAGTCCATGCTGCAAGAGAGAGACAGAGAGAGGGAGAAGTCGCTGTTAATAAGATTATAATTACAAAGATAATACAGTAAACATTTTAGGACTAATTAAATTAGCAAAGTTCTAAATTTAAATTTAAGGAAAAGCCAATTAAGGGTTTAATAAGTTAAATTTAAATTGTAGGATAGAAAGAGAAGGCTGAAAAAGAGAAGGAGAATAAATTGAATGAATCAATGAATTCTTGTATTCATCAGTAAAAAACTTTTGTTTTTATATTGTTTTTTATTCAGATCGCATCTGCAGGGAGTAAATCGATGCTGTGAAAAGTGTCAAACTATCGAAAACAGACATAACAACAACAACAACAATAGCAACAACAATTTCAATTAACGATTTCATTATTCGATCAAATATTAAAGCTCTCGATAACTGGAGAGGAAACTCTAGTTGCAGTAATTAAGCCGTTTCTACCCATAGTTGCTTGTTTTTTCCCCATTTGTGCTTTGTTTTTCTGTTTTTCTGTTTGTTGCTTCTGCTGCTGTTGCTGCTGCCGCCCGCGGTCAATCGCCACAACAAGCTGCAGCAATTGTGGCAGCAGTAGCCTTTCCTTTGTGTGCGTGTGTGTGTGTGTATGTGTGTGTGTGTGTGTTGCAAATGTGCAGGTAGCTTGCATTCATGACTTCCTCTTTCGGGGCAATGTTGGCATTTGTACTCGCCTCGTCGACAGACAGACGGCAGTAGATGATGCTGCTTGCCCCATGCTGCCTGCCTCCTCGTGGCTCGTGCGTTGTGCCTCGTGATGTTGCAGCCATTACACATAATGAGCGGCAACAGGATGCTGCTGCCTCTATGCACATTTGTTGCTGCGGTTGCCAACGTCAACATGCCGTGCCAGTTCGAGGGGGAGGGTGAGGAGGGGGCACATCGTAGCAGCAGCAGCAGCAGCGGCAACATACCTTGGTTGACATTAAAAGTCGCAACAGTTGCAGTTGTTGCAGACAACAGCAGACAATGAAGGCTTGCACGTATGCGTCTGTATGTGTGTGTGTGTGTGTGTGGCAGCTCTTAATGTACCAAATAATGGACACATGCTGCCTCCTGTGAGCTCGTCGGGACATTAAGCCGTTCCCGTTGAATGGAAAGTCTCTCTGAAAGAGCCTCTATCTCGCTTGGTAACCCGTTCCCCTCCTCATTCCCTCACTTCTCCTCCCTTGTTGTTTGCTCTTTCCTCACTCTTTTACATCCTCACAGCATAACGTACTCTGTTGAGTCTATATACTCCTCCGATTTCCGACACAATCACGTTCAATCTCATTGTGATCAGCTGCAGGCAGTTCTTCATTTGATCCCTTTACTTGATTGAGTTCCTAGTCTAGTGTGTTTTCTATACCATCCCTGACGTTCCTACTAGTTTAATCTGCTAGGGTGTCCAGGTTTCGGCACAGCTTACGAACCATTCCTCTGGTTAATCCCTCTTCTCTTTCTCTCTCTCTCTCTTCTAGTTTCCCTTTTCTGTTTGGGATTTTTGTGTTGATGTTGGCAGATTTTTGTTTCTGCATTTGCGGTTAATTATTTTTGGTGCTGTCTAAGCCCGCGGCTCGACGACCTGTCGCCATGTGGCCCCCTCAGATCTCGTGCCCCTTTCTCCTTCCCCCTTCTGTATTGCACCTAAAAATCAATGGGACGAGATGAGTTTGTCTCAGTTCAGTTGAGTTCAGTTCAGTTGGGATTCAGTTGAGCTGCTCAATGTGAGTGGCCGCACAACTATTTGCTGAATGTGTGTGCAAGTGTGTGTGCGGCATACTTTTGGGGTGCCTAAACATGTGTATGTAATAAGCAGTTGGATTAGGCTCTGGCTCTGGCTCTCGTGCCAGTGTCGTGCTCGTGCCTGGTGCTTATGGGAGCTTAGTTAGTGCCCCGGCAAAGTTCTGTCGGCAAGAGATTTCGCATTATGCACGAGGGCCCCCAAGCGGCTTATGTGCAAATTAGCAGCATTCAATATAACCAACACGAGCAGTGAAATGGAAGGGGGTGCGAGAGGAGGGTAAAGGGAAAGGGGGAAGTGATACAAGTAACACACAAAAATTGCTTTGCTAATGAGCCATAATGATGAGCTTTGCTTTTGGTCTGTGCCAATGACTGTGTCAGCAGAAGTAGATGACGAAGGGGGCGGGAAGAGAGGGGGAAGAGATGGGAGTAGAATTCCCCAACTCCCCTGGCAAATGAGTGGACAACAACTTGTTTGCACACTGGGCTTTGTGTGTGCCTGATTGATTCGCTTCCAAGCCATTGGCTGAGCAGCCTAACACACTTAACGTCATCATCAGCATCAGCATCAGCCTGATAATGAGCAGCATCATCATTATGCTGAGCATAACACACATCCGCATTATGCTCGTGGGCATCATCATGTTCATCATCAGTGCGATCATTAACACACTCCGCTGTCAACTCACTTAAAAAGCCGCTCGCATAGCAATTATCTACGAATAATTGGCCAGCGTCTCCTTCTGGGTCTGGCCATAAAATGAACTTTTCGCACGAGGGATAAACGGAATACGGCAAAAACGTAACGGAATACGAAGCACACGCTTACATTGTTTTCCTGCTTGCCTGGCTCCTCTTCCCCTTTTCCCTTGGTTTCCCTTGTCTACACTTGGAAAAATTAATGCGGAAAAAGAAAAGTTGAACGGCAAGAAAGAAAACCTTTTGAAGAATATGTTATGAATAAATGTAGTTGTTAGTATCTTTTAGTATATATTGTGGCATTTTCTACTGTAGTATTTAATAGTTTTAATACTTTCTTCTCTGATCTCTTTTCATTATCATTTCATGTATTCTCTGAAATGTTCGCTCACTCTCAGTTCAACTTGAGGTTTTTCGGCAAGTGAAATCGCCGCACATCATGTGTTACAACTTAACTTTCTTGCCACACACACATACACATACACACACTGACACATTTGCTGAGCCTATCGAGCTGCCCCTGAGGCAGCTGCCTGTGGCATTTTATCGCCGTCGGCCATAAATCATGTTTTATTTTTGCAATTAGCGCTGCCACACAATAAATTACGGGCTTTTCATTGTCTCAATTTGCCGGCCAAAACTGTCGGGACACTTGCGGGCCTCAGACCTCGGAGAGACTCGGAGTGGTAGTCCAAGACAGAGCTGAGGGGCAGGGGAGGAGGGACCTGGGCGAGAGGACCAAGTTTGTTTGTCTATTTAACTGTTTTAACGTCTTATTGTTGATTAAATTTCCACTTTGTCTTATTGGGTCACACTTTAAAACTGTTTGCACAACTTGCCACTTGCCACTTGCCACTCAGCGTGTCTAATGGCTGCTGCCACTTGCCACTTGCCGCCTGCCACGTGCTTTTATGGCCCTGCCACCTGCAAGGAGTGCCTCTCCTCCCCCTCCGCGTGACTCCTCTGACCTAGTAAATTGTGTCGCCTAATGGTTTTCTGTGTGCTTCTGTTTGTTGTGCCTTTGACATTTTGCGATGTTTCCGCTTCCGGTGGTGGCTGTTCTTGTTCTCGTTCTTGTTCTCGTTCTTGTTGTTTCTGCTGCTTTTAATGTGACTCATGTCACAATCTATGTGTGTGTGTCGAAGGTCACCGTCTCAATTTGCAATGAATTCCCCCTCCTCTGCTGTCCCTACCAAACTTTCTTTCTCCCTTCGACCAAATGGAAAACATAAGCGACACACATAAAGGGGGCTGCACTCTCTGCCTGTGTGTGTGTGAGTGTGCTTGTGTAAGTGCGCGCTCAGTGACTTTGGGGTATTAAAATTCAAAATTAATTGCCTGGCGCGTTGGACGGCACATGCCAAACACAGCAGCAGTGTGAGCAGTGGGAAGAGGAGGAGGAGGAGCAACAGAGGAACGACGGCAGGATACAAAAACATACCAAAAACTGGGTGGCAAAGCAGGCAAGGGTGGGTGATAGACAAGGGGAGTAGAAGGAGAATGTCACGGGAAAACAAAGCTGTGAAAAATTAAATTTCTTAGGGATTAGACTAAAGGCTACCCTGTAACTTAGAAACCATTAAAAGTTACTAAACATGTATATTTCAACTTAAAGAATTCTTTGCAAAATAATTCTTATATTCTGGAGTGTATATAAGTTCCTAACGCTAAAGCTTGCAGTGCTGCATACCCGATATATCAACCGAACAGGGTATTGAAAATGTATGGAAATTAGAAACTGGCGTCGCACCTCGAGAGACTAATAGACGTGAAATTTAAGCGCATTGAATTAATTCCATTTCAAACACACACACATCAACACACACCCCACACACACACACACCCCACACACACACACACACCCCACTCACACACTCGCACGTATTTACTTTGATATATGGAATGAAGTCATTTCAACGCCCCTGGGGTCCGTAAATGAAGCGAAATGCAGAGGCGTAGGGAAAGGGCAGATGGGGGAGAGGGTGCTGGACAAAACTATAATTAATAGGCGTTTTTATATGCTCCGCTTCCAATAGCGGAAATAAAGCACAATTAATAATATGGCGTGAGGTGGCGCCAGGTGGTGCCAGCAAGGGGTTAAGCTGTCTCGTCAGGCTCGACTGGCTCCAAGGAACTGCAGACTAATCGCTCGACTGCCTGCCTGCCAGGAAACTAAGCCGCAGGTGCTGCAGAACAGAGTGAGAGGGGAGTGGGGGGAGAAGTGGAGGTGGAGAGTGAAAGTTTATTATTATGCAGCATTTTCGACCCACACATGAAATTCGACAGAAATTGTTACTCGCAACCGGACATCAGAATAATGAACGGAAACCCAGTCGTTTTCTGTTCTCAGTGTGTAAGTGCGCATGCAGGTGTGTGTGTGTGTGTGAATGTGTGTGTGTGCCGAAAACGTTTTAAAAATGAAACGATTACACCATTGCGGCTTGCAAACGAGCAAGTTATGATAATGTTTGGCCAACTAAACTCGTTTAGCTTTGCCAAGCACCGAGGCCCAAAAAACTGCACGACTGACCATGTGAGAGTCTCCATGGCTGTGTGCCGTGTGTGTGTGTGAGTGTGTCATGTGGCTGCGGGAGTAAGGTAGACACTAAGCCCCCCAACAAGTGGGCAACACATGCAAACATGAGCCAACGGCCCATTGGGCGCATTGTGAACCCCAACTCGGCTGGACTTGAATCGCATCTGAGTCTGGGAATGGGAAATGGGAATAGAATGGAGAATGGGGAATGGGAACTGAAACTGCCGCTCTGCTTCGACCAAGTGTGTGCGTGGGCACATGTGTGTGTGTGAGCTGCACTCGTAACAATATTTTTGGGTATTTAAAAACCGAAAAGCGTCCAGTGTCGGACTCTCTGTGTGTGCCTCGGCTGTACGGATGTTTATGGCCTCCGCACAGACTTTGGCAGTTTTATGCTAATCACAAAAAAGACTGCCCCTCGCCCCAGTTGACGGGGTAGGGAGAGAGGGAGAGGCAACGTGCAGTTCAGTTCTCCACTCTCCACTCTGGAACCACTCGACGTAAACTTTTCATATTTTGACCCGTCCGGGCAGAACTTTTCGTTCGTTCATTCGGGTATATTCAGCTCGCTTATTTTTCCGATTTTAGTTTGAGTTCTTCTCCCCCTCCCTTCCCCTCTCTCTTTTTTTGTGTAGCTCGTTGAACATTTGCCCAACTATTCGTGCAATTGGCCCCTCCTGTCCCTTTCCCTAACCCTCCCACTACAGTTTTGCTGGCTTTCAGCGAGTTGTGGCAAAGTTAACTTCCGCTTTGGTCTCTTAGTCAGTCGCATCGACTGTCGGCAGGCCATGGAAGGATTCAGATTAGTTCAGTCTAAATTGCAATTGATACAAGCGGAGTAAAGCTTCACCAGAATGTTAAAGTCAGTCGCCGCTTTAATTGAATTTACTTAAGATTTTCATGTGGGACTTGCCGGCAATTGTAGATGAAACTATCGATTGCACAGAGGGAGACAGAGATCGGGAGACGTGGGTCACATAAATTATAATTAGGTAATAATTAGCATCTGTCAATTAACAACGTTCGATATGCCTTTAAGTGGCGCACACAAATAGCACCCCATCCATGGTGTCCTCTCCTCTTTCCCCTCTCCCTCGAGCCCTGCGAAACTTCAACACTTTCCGCCATAATTTAATTTAAGTGCTCAAACTGTGAATGGTTTAATTATGTATTCACACAGACACTGACACTGCCGAACGGGGGAGCAGAGGAGGGCAGGGGACGAGGGGCGACAAAATGTTTTGGCGCCTGAAAAACGGTAACCCAAGAGAGAAAGACAGAGAAAGAAGAGCGAGAGAGGAGCGAGTCAGAGAAGCGTCTCGATAATCGTGCACGTGGCAGACCGCGGATTAGCGGAGCGGGTCGAAGCGAGAATCTGTTGGCCTAGTTGTGCGTGTGTGTGCATGTGTGTGTGTCTGTGTGCGTGTGTGCGTGAGTTTGCATATGTACGAGTGAGTATGTGTGACTGCGTGTGTATTCTGCGTTAATTGAATGCGCAACTGTCGTGCTGTCGCCCTGCCTTCCTTCCTCTCTCCACCCTCTCGTCGCCCCTCACGCACGCCCCTTTGCCTACTCTACTCCCACTTGTGCGTTGTCTGTTTAAGCCTGTTGAACAATTATAACTGGCATGTCCAAATGCCAAGTGCCTGAAATTGAGTCCGGCCTACACGGCGTATGCGTGATGCTCTATATGCTAATTAAAATGGCAGCCATGTGCATGTGAGACTCTCTCGCTCACTCTCTGTGTGTGTGCTCGTGCTGTCTATGCTGTGTACGCAGTGCGCTGTTTGCATTACATAATTATAATTACGCATACGCCGTGTTGGCTCGCTCGCATTTGATTCGCCCTCTCACACGCTCTGCGCTCCTCTGCGACGCCTCTTCAATGTGCGCTTGTCACATCTTGCTGCAACACGACAAATATTGACGTGCAACTCTACTCTGCTACCCCCTGCCCCCCTCCCCCCTGCCCCTTCTTCCGCTGTCTGCCTGTCCCTGAGTCCCTTAATAGCTGCCAATGCAATTTTAAACAGTTTGCGAGCTGCACAAAAAATATTGACAAAAACAAAAGCTGAACTGGGCAAACACATATAGACTGTTTCTGTGTGCGTGTGTGCGTATTTGCGGCGTAATCGGACGACGGCTATAACTTGTGTGCCTGTCACGTGTTCAGCGTAAAGAAGAAAATCCAATTGCTAACCGCAAACATAATTAAAAACTTTGCGCAACCACAATCGATTCCGATTGCGATGCCGATTGCGATTGCGATGGCGATGGCGATGGCGATGAGTTGGAATGGCAGCTCCCTGTGGGTGTTACGCAAGCCCCAAAGGGATGCAGCTGCCAGTAAAAATGTGAGCAAATATTCCCACTGCCTCCTGCCCTTCCCCTTCCCAGTGTGGCAGAGGGGAAGTGTGGGCAGCTTCACGTACGTGTGCATAAATCCAATTAAATCACAAGTTACGCAATGTGATAAGTCACGTTGTTTATTGTTCTGGCATACAAGCAGAGGCAGCGAGAGGTGGCAGGGAGAGGAAAGTGGAGAGGGGAAGAGAGGGCAGGAGGGGCTGTATTTACACCACAATTTATGCACAACCAACAGGCAAACGAGCAACTCACGTGGCTGCTGTGGTGTGTGGCCAAAAAAGAAAAGCTCAAAATATTATTGTGTGTCCATGAGTGTGTGTGTGTGTATGCCTGTGTTTATGTGTGTGTGCAGAGCCGTAAAATTGTGTGTGTGCTGTGAAACTAAGCGCAGTTTTTGCATTCTGCACTGCATTCGGTCAGTTGGTCATACACGAGTTTAATTCCCCCAACGAGCCACATTGCCACCACACACGAACATGAACTCGCTCGTCGAGGCTGCATCGGAATATTTAATCTGCCCAAATTAGCATTCCCCCCCCTTGCCATCCCCTTTATAGAACAGTCAAGCAGCATATGCAATATGCCGCTGTCCCTTTCGCAAATGCATTGAAATAATTCGAGATTTTCGGGCTGTGAATTAAAGCCCAAAGTTGAACAAGAGTTGCCTCTCCACGTGGCACATTCAACTCTGCACAAGGGCGGGGGGAAAGAGGGGTTGAATATGAGTGGAGAAAGAAGTGGAAAATACTTTTCGAAGTGCGTTTTGGACATTGGAAGTTTCGTGTGGCTTTCAGCGCGGTGTGCAAACTTGATTATTTCCGCTTTTGCTGCGGTGCCAAAGTGCTTTGGTCCAGCAACCACACCTGCCCCACCGTCCCCACCTTCCCCTGTTGCCTGCAGCGGAAAATAAACCGACAACAGACTTTGGCAGACTGGTTTATTGAAGCATAAATTTGAGCTTGGCAAATTATTTATTAAGACCCCGAAAAGGGCACAAAAAGTATAAAAATAAATAAAAGTAAAAGTAAAAGTGCGCCGAGTCCTTCATTTCATAAAGCAGAAGTGCGAGAGAAGGGCAGCAAAAAGGGTAGAGAAAGAGGAAAGAATAAGGGAGAGAGTTGAGTAAAGATTTTCGAGGAGCTCGAGAGGAAACCACAAGAAAGCAAAGGCCCGAAAGTCTCCTCTGCCGGCTTTAAGCAGCTTTAAGACCTTTTCGACGGCATCTCAAAGAAGGCAACGTATGTCGCATTTATGGTTTTTTAATGCTTCAAATTATTAGGTTGCTTCTGCCTCTGCTTCTGCTGCTGCCTCTGCCGCTGCCGATGGCGCAAATTCGACTGACGCGACAGAGCGTTGAAATTTGTCACGCGCGTTCGCCCGGACTTGCGTATGTCGAATATATTTTTGCAATCTCGGCCACCTCAGGCGATCAATCGATTTCGCAGCACACATGCCACACGTGTGTTTGAGGTGTGACCTAACATACATACAGAGAGAGAGAGAGAGAGAGAGGGAGAGAGATTGTTGCCGTCGCCTTTTGCCATCAAATATGGTTTAGTGCAGTCGATAAAGTCGAATTCGTTTAAAGCGCAAGTTAAAGTTGAAGTTTTGAATTTTAAATATACAAAAAGCGGAAAGATTTAAAAGAATTTCCGCTGATTTCATCTGTGATGTATGCCATGCACGGGGTTGGGCAGGGGGGAAGGTAGAGGCAGCTGCTAACTGCATATCAAACATTTCTATCAATCATTCAAAACGATTGATTCGCAATGCAAACGAACAGCGCTCACTTACACCAACAGAGACACACACACACGTGTCCCACACACATGCACTTTCTCACACACAGAGAGAGAGAGAGAGAGGGAGAGAGAGGTACGCTGACATGCAGCTGCCTCTGTTTGCCAGACGGAGAAGAGAAGCTCCCCTTGGCCAGTTTTCGGTTGCAGCTGCTGTTTCCATTTACTTGCCTCCACTCCCTCTCCCCTGCCTCCCCCTCGACATGCTTCTTGCTTCTCGCCGACCCACTGCAAAATGTTGCACGTTGCAAATTGTCCAACTGTGCCACATATTGACAACTAACAGATTTTTTTGCCATTGCGCAATTTTGTCATGTGCGGGCTAAATCAGACGAAACGGACACAAACAACAAACGAACAAACAGGCAAACAAACAGAGATAGAGAGAGGGAGAAGGATAGTGTGCGAGAGAGACAGGCAGACAGAGGGAGGCGTACAGAGGGAGGCAGAGTTGCCCAATTCGCTTGTGCCCCAGCGAAGGCGGCGCAGTCAATAAACTGGGGAAGGTTCCACATGCTGGCAGTTGTTGTTGCTGCTGTTGTTGTTAGTGTTGCTTATAAGCAAATTGCGGATTGCTGTTGCAAATTTGTATATTGCAACGTGGCTGCTGCTGCTGCTGCCGCTGCATCTGTAATGGATGTGCCATTTGTGGCATATTGAAAGCTGCAGGGAAAAGGAATATCAATGTGAACTGGAACAAGCATAGGGGACTGGGAATATGTAGAGAGCAAGAGAGACACAGAGAGAGAGAGAAGAGACAGATAAAGCTAGAGAGAGACAGAGAGAGAAAGAGAGAGAGAGAGAGAGAGAGCAAAGAAATGAAATACAATCGATGAAGCGACAGTTTAGCTTATCATACAGGCTCCCCTACCATCCCTTTCTCTCCCTCTGCGACTCCCTTTCTCCACTCCCACTTCAGCTGCAAATCGGATTACTTTATCATATAGCCGACAGACAGAGCGGAGCAGAGCAGAGCAGAATCTATCCGCAGAGGTATTAAATCTGCGTCAGTCCAAAAATAACTGGACTCTTCTTGTTGCTGTTGCTGTTGCTGCCTCCGCCACTGCTGCTGCTGCTGCAACATTGTGGAAAGTAACACAACATTTTAAGTGAATAAAATGAAAACAAATATTGCAAATGTATTCATTGTAAAGCACACACACACACACACACATACAGTCGCACACTCACTCGGCTGACACATGAAGTTGGCAATTGTTTTCGCAATGTTTCCACTGGCTGCCGCACGCTCGTCTGCGGTTGCCTGCGGCCATTGTGTGGCTGCCACACTGACTACGCCTCCTGCGCTTCCCCCCTTCTCCCCCTGCCACGCCTGCCTTTGTTACAGCTCGTGTATTTGTGATGCATTTATGCACTCATTTCATTTCGATTCATTTGTTCGTTGATTTATTGACGTATTCGCCTCGCACCCTCCCTCCTGCTCCCCTTCTCCCTGCCACGCCCCCTCCTGAGTTGAGATGAGGAGCCTAAACTGGAGGAGCCTAACTGGGCTGCTCGTGGTCCTAGTCAGTGGCGGCGGATTCGATTGAATTGTCGAATAAACGACGAGTTAACATACCTGCCCCATATCTGCCCCTCCCTCCTCCGGCAACCACGCCCACTGCCTTGTGCAGGCAGTATGTTTGTGCTGCACAAATACAACTTACTGATTTTATTGCAAATTGATTTTATGTGCTGCCCCGCTTGGTCTGTCCCTTCGCCTGCCCTCCTCTCTCTCTCCCTGCCCCTCACCTGGGCCAGACCACAGACACCGACACGAACGTGGACATGGACCTGGACACGGACATGGACACGGCAACTGCTGCTGCTGCTGCTGCAGCTGGCACGCCCACATGGCCCCATGACTGGGGCTGGGCTGATTGGCCACGACTGCAAACTGCATTGAGAAAGAGAGAGAGTTGGATTCAAACAAATTTCTCATGTTTACATTGTATGGCGATAGTGGAAACTTTTTAATCAAAGTTAATTGGAAAGTTTTGCTTTGTCATTGCACACACACACACTCACGCACACATATATATACAGAGAGTGTGCTGGGGCCATGCAGACGTGCATAAAGAGGCAAACTAGAAATGAAAAAGTAAAATGTAGGTTATCCTTCAGCGCACACAAAATACTCTCTCTCTCCCCCTGCCCCTCTCTTTCTCACGCTCTTTTCTCTGTCTACCTCTCTCTGTCTCCTTTCTTGTACCCTATTTGTGTATGGAATTGGGGTAGGACAGTTGCTAATGGAGTTGTTCTTTGATCAGTGCAGATTACGCACCAAGATGGTCTACGTAGGTTGCTAGTCCTGGATAAACTGGTACCAAGTACAATCTGACACTTCCATTGGCAAGTTTGACAGGAAAGACACTCATCTAGTATTATCCCATTAGTTTGGATCATTTACAGGGAAGGAGTGTCATTCATCCCCAGCATTTGTGCCAATTTACAGGGTATATGCTAGTCGAGGCCCAACTCGTGTGCAGCATGTTGCGTTCGGTTGCTCATTCATTTTATTGCCGCTGCCGCTTGCTCCACCTTTGATGATAAAATGTCATTTTGCTCGTTTACGTGCGGGTTTTACTCGGTGTGTGTGCGTGTGTGTGTGTACGACAGCCTGTCTGCGTGAGTGCTCCCCTTTCTTCTTGTCGTGCCGTCTCGGCCCCTCGACTGCAGTCGCACTCTCTGCCAGGGCCAAGCTGACATTCAACGCTCTTGATTAAATTTTATGCAGTTTAACTATTTCTTTTTGCCCCTCTCCCCTCTGTCCCTTCTCCCAATTCATGAAACAAAGGCAGCACAGAGGTGTGGTGCAAGCGATTGACAGGGGATGGGGGGAGGGGCATATGCATATGTACACTGCTTTTTATTACGTTCGAAGGCTGCCTGACGGATGAAGGGCCGCGTGCTCTCAACACTTAAGCGCAGTCTGACTGCCAGTTTCCCCTGCTCCACCCCCACCGCTCCCCATTTCCTCCGTACCCCTCTCAGTCGACGCCACTGTCTTCGTTTTTGTCTCTTCTGTAAGCTTCAGTTTATGCTGCAACCGGAAAATTAATCCTAATGAGTGCTGACACACACAGTGAAAGACAGAGACAGGGACAGCAGGAGAGCGGAAGAGGAAGGGAGAGGGACAGAGAGGAATACAGCGAGAAAAGACAGTGACAAAGGCGGAGCAACAGGGGGAGGGGGAGGTTGTGGCGACAGGCAGGCAGTTTGTTTGCGCATGTGAAGCGATTTATGCTTTTTTCTCTCTTCTCCTCCTCCTTCTCCTCCTCCTCCTCTATCTCTTTCTACGGTTGCTGCTTGGAGCGTCGTCGTTGTTGCCGCATACGTGTGCCACATGTAAAATGCAAGCGTCACACACACCCCCACACACACACACACACACGCACACAAGCATTCATGCTATAAAACAACATTTTGTAAGCATTTTATAGGACCAAAGTGTGGCTGAGGCCAGCGCACGCTTGGCTGTGCTCGGCAGCAAAATCAGAAGCACCTGTGGCAGAGAGGGAAGGGGGAGGAGTGATGAAGGTATGGGGGTGCTGGCAGCCAGGTGGTCGGGGCTTTTATTTGAATGGGTGAGGTCTGCTACCTGGATTCGCTTCCTTTCAAAAGTGTTAAATGCCGCGTTTTGCATTCGCTCGCATTGCTTGCATTTTCCGCTTTTCCAGCTGCTGCTGCTGGCTCTGCCGCTGCTGTTTGGCGTCTTTTTATGGAGCTGCCTGTGTGTCCGTCTGTTCATTCCGGCTGTACTGTCTGTCCGTCAGTACAGTGTGTCCCTTCAGCCAGGCCGGGCTGGCATTAAATGAAATGAAATCAGTGTCAATGTAGGCAGGAAATTTGTTTCGCAGCTGCAGCTGCAACTGCATTTGCTGGAGGGAGGGGGAGGGAGAGTTATATCCCCTCAACGTGTGTGTGCATAGTAGACTCGATTCCCTAGCAATGGAAATTAGCCCGAGGGCAAGTTCAGGTCTCGTTCCCTCCCTCTTGAGCAGTGCAAGTAAATGCGACTCTGCCTGCTGGAAATGACTTCAATTGCAGGGCAGAGCAAGACATAACGCGACTGACTTACAGTCGATAGTTTACGCCATTAATACAGGCATACATATGCGTACACTGAGAGAAATATTAGCAGATTGTTCCAGGTCCGACTATTCTAAGGGGGATTTTTAATAGGAGAGTACAGAGCAGAAAGTTTGTAGTTAAAAATATAGTTTTCTTTTCCTTCTATCTCCTCATTTCTCTCAGTGCTCGCACACAACGGAAGTTGCTGCACATGTGTGTCGGCATTAATAAGCACCTGCTGAGCGGGGGCTGAGTTCATAGGCAGGTGATGCCATCAAATCATGCGCTGATGTCGCCAAGTCACGTAAAACTGTATTTAGTTCCGGGCTCAGCCCACGCCAGACTGGGGCCTAATATTGCGACTCTCTCTCTCTCGGCGGTGCCAGGCACCTCACAACAATACCGAAAAGTAAACAAATTAAAATGTGTGCACAACAATGTGCCAGTGTGTGTGTGTGTGTGTGTGTGTGTGTGCCTTGACTGGGTAAGCAATTAGGCGAAAGAAGCCGAATCAAAGCAGAGCAGAGGCAAAAAACGTTGCATAGCTGCAGGCGCGCACTTAGCGACCTCCCCTTTACCAACCCCCTCCCTGACTTTGGGCAAATCATTTAGCAAGCGATTTTAGTTTTTAGTTTCTCTTTGCAAATTGTTGCCGCGTATGTGTCCTCAATTTTTGGTTGCTGCATCACATAGCGTGAGAACAGGGGGGAAACGGTGGCAAGGGGAGTTAGCTAAGGGAATACCCCCTCTCCCTTCCCCCTCCTACTTGCGCTGCCCTTTGTTGGTTTGCGCATATTTGGTTCATGGCAGATTTCGTATACGCCCAGTTTGAAAATCGTTTGCATTTCCTCCGCCCCCTTCTCCCCTCGCCTTCTCTCACCCCTTATGCTGTTCCAGTTATTTGGTGTGCGGCTTTTTGTGCTCACTTCGGTAACAAAAGCATCGTTCGCTTCGTTCTGCACTTTGTTTTGTTTGTTTTGCCTTTGTTTTCTTCTTTTTGTTTTATTTTTCGTTCTTTTTTTTGCCATTTTTTGCGCATGTTTGACATCAATATAACTTTACTTGTCCGTCGCTGCTACTTTTCATCTTTTTGTGTGTGCCAGCGCATGTGTGTGTGTGTGTGTCTGTGTGTGTGCTCAGTTCCAACTCTATTCACTTGCTCCAAATTTGCCGAGTTGCGTTTTGCCTTTTCAAATGCCTGTTGAAATTGTCAGTTTGTTGTTGCTGTTGTTGTTGTTGTTGTTTTTTACAGTAGTTGCATATGCTTATAACCTTCCATTGTGTGTGTTTCGCTTGTGTGTGTGTGTGTGTGAGTGCATGCCATGTTTATTTAGTTGCTCGCCTTGCTTTTTATTGCTGTTTGGCCCACAAAAAGATTTCGGTTACGCAGCTTCGATTCAAGTGGAGAATGCGAAACCTTAAACTGGTTTGCATGTAATAATAATATTCTGAGATTACATAAGGTTCTCTCTATCATTCCCTCTACCTCTCTCTCTGCCTCCCACTCCCTACCTTATGCAGTTGACTTTTCAATTAACGCGCGTGCAAATAGTTTTAATTATTTATCTCGTTCGAGTCTGCTCCCATTATATCTCTGCTTGCACTCTCTCACTTCCCTTTCCCCCCTCCGTTGCAACGAGTTTGTCGCATTCGTGACATTTGCAAATAAATAGCAATAACTCTGTGAGAGGAAGAGGAGCAGCAAGAGGGAAGGGAACAGGGAAGGGGGGAGGGAAAATACAATAAAATAAAATAATGAAATGAAAGCAGACGAAATGAAATGGGGCCGCAGCTTTTTACTTTAACATGTTTTCGCTCTCAATTTATGACCACAAATGAAATTGCATTTACGAGTGTGCGTGTATGCGTGTCTGTGTGTGTGTGTGCTGTAGTTTAATTTAAATATTTCACACGCACACGAAACATTTGTTTTGTCCGTGCGACGCATCAATTCTCACACTCAGCCTGCCTGCCTGCTTGCTGCCCTGCTCCCCTTTCCCTCCTCTGCCCTTGCCAATATTTAAAATATGAAGACCATTAGCTAAATATTGGCTTTGGCACGCGCACGCACCACACTCCCCCCTTGCCGCCCCACCCCCTGCGCAGACTAACCCCGAAGCATCCAGGCAAGGCAGCAAGAAGGCAGTCAATAATATTAACCAGCAGCCGCACTGGATCTGCCTCTGGTTGTGGCTCTGACTCCGTGCCCCGTGCTGTGCATACTTATTTGGAGCTCAGGGCGAACAGTAGGTGCTGTGCGAAGGGGGAGGGCGGGAGGGGGGCGCGGGTTGGGTGAGTGCATAAAATAAAAATAAATGTTAACAATGGCGAAAGGCGTTCAGCTGCCGGTGGCGGTGTCAGCCTCACGCGGCGCACCAAAATGCCCGGAGAACATTACTACGGGAAGGGGAAGAGGGGGGAGTAGTGCCTGAGGGAGTCGGGGACGCCACGGCGGCAATTTGTTGTTGCTCGTTGTTGGTTTTTGCGTGTACTTATGCTAAGTAAAGCGATGATGTAAAAGACAATAACCTCGCCGGCTAAAGGGCAAGGGATGCTGACTGGGCGACGACTAAGGCAGCAGGGGAGGAGGAAAGGGAGTAGAGGGGGAGGGGGGACAGCCAGTCGGGCCGTGTAAACCAAGCAGGCAAATCCAACGAGAGGAGGCCACAAATTCAGCTTCCGTCGGCATCGTTTTGGGCATTTCATAAAGTGTGCAGAAATTTGTTGATATTTGTGTGGTGGATATTAATATTTCCCGCCCCTGCTCTCCCCTTCCCCCGCTTTCTCTTTTGAGTAACCCTCATTGATATTGCGTCTTTGTATTTGCATTCTTGCTTGTCTTTTTTAAATATTGTGCTCCTTATGTTTTGGCTCTTTAAAAGGGAATTCAAATTGATGTTTTTCTTCTTCTCTTTCTCTCTTTTCAGCGTCGGTGCAGAAGAAGTTAGTTAAGGTTGGTATTATCAAACATTCTCTGTCGCCATATTGTAATTTCTGACAAATCGATATTTGCGCCTTTCCGTGTGGGCGTGGCACTGCCAAAGTTGCCAAATTGCTGTTGACCTGAAGGCCGAACCGAAAGGAAGATTCACACAGACAAAGTAATATTATTATGCAGCAGTGTGAAAGTTTTTCTACACCTGTGCCAGGGATGACAGAGAAAGGGAGTGAACAAGACAGAGAGAGAGAGCATGAACATGAAAGGGAAATATGAGAGAGATATAGAAAGATAGAAAGCGAGACAGAGAGGGAGTGCAAATCTCGCAATGTGGTTGCTTTGTCCTTTCTCTGATGCTGAGGAAACCCTGAGGCTTTTAAATTAAATAAACTAACACACGCACTCAAACCCACACACATATACACACATACGCACGCAGACACCCACGGAAATGTAACTAAAACACTCACACACACAGCAAATACGGCAACATTTTTCTCGACGCTTTCAGTCAGCTCGCACTGTGCGTGTGTGTGTTTGTGCCTGTGGGTGTGTATGTTCCCACACACATGCACAGAGACACTCACACATATATTTAAATGCAAATTGAGCAGAATTAATTTAGTACTGTGTCTGTAAGTTTATCTCTGGCGCGTTTAATATGATGCCCGCCACACTCATACGCCCCGTTGTTCCGACCTCGCTCCCTGGGCTTAGTGTGTGTCTTAGTGTCCCGCTCTCTCTCATTCTCCGTCTCTCGCTGTCTGTCTATCCGTCTGCACGTCTGTCTGCCATATGTTGAACGCTTTGCCTGACGCAACATTTTCCAAGTATTTTTCTCGGCGTGTCACACACGTAGGTAGACGGCGGAATATTATGGCCGGGCTTAGCACTAGACTTTGCAAATGGACGAGACTAATCCTCGTGTCAACGCGACCGCATATGGAGGTTACACAATAACCAGACATATAGTTAGTAGGGAAGAGGATGGGGATCAATCTCTTTAGTTGATTGTCTACTTCATTTTTGATTTGCAGCTTGGACTCATTGGGCTTGCTCATCATTCATAGGGTATGTCATAGTTGTGCTTACCCTCACAGGGCATGGTAGCTGTGGGAAGTTCTCACTGTGTTCGTTTTTATTAAAAAATTGCTGCTGGCAGCTTGTGCTGCTTGTCACTGAGCTGTCGTCGTCGTCGTGTCTGTTGCCTACTTTTAGGCGAGCTCATATATATGGAAAAAATTCTGTGGCTCTGCTGCTGCTACAAAGTCAATTTGCTTGCCGCTCTTGCTGTGGTTAGTGCTTCCCCCCTGCCCGATGGCCCTGGGCTGCCCCTCCTCCCTCTCTCTCTCTTTCTCGTCTGTCTACGAATTGGCCCCGTTTCGCATTAGGCACGCATCATTTGCGCGTTTGTAATCAGGCGAAAGTGTTTCGGCTTTCCTTTAGCCTTTGCTTGCTCTCTGCCTCTCTCTCCCTTCCTCTGCCTCTGCTCCTTGCTTTGTTTGCCTTTGTCTCAATTGAGCACTGCAAACACACACACACACACACACACACACACCAATACGCATTGTACATATTTAGAATTTAAAGTAAAAGTTTTTCAATTTCAAGTTTTATGGCGACAAGTTCGCGCCAGCACTACCTCCCTCCCCCTTCCGTGCTCCCTGCTTCAATTGCGACCAATTGCGGCAAAGTCTTCGCGCAGCAGATCGAACTTGGCATGGCCCCCCTCCCTTCCGCTCCCTCTCGCGTCCTTCGTCAGCTGCGCAGCTGCGTGAATTTGCTTTATTTTATTTTCCGTTATTTTATTTTATATTTCCCGTCCGTTACGTGCTCACAATTCGTGATGCAATTTTACTGGCTGAGGACGTGCTTTAATCTGTCTTAAATTCCGATCCCAACTCCGATTCCGATTCCCGACTCCGATTCCAACCAACCAAGGCCACGTGTTAATTGCAGAAATGGAGCACACGAGAAAAACAACGGAAATTTAGTTAACCTGGGGAGAGACGAGAGAGAGAGCAACAAGTCGGCTACGCTCTGCTGCTGCAGCCACCTCTCCCTCCTCTTTTTGCCACCTCCTCCCTCCCTCCATGGCGTGCTGGCACTGATTTCAACTAGTGCAATCGTTGAGCTTCACGCTCGAAAAGCTGCCACGGTTGCCAACTAGCAGCGAGTCCAAATTAAATTCCATTCGTGCATGCCTTCCTCTCCGTCCTTTGCCACATGCCCCTCTCTTCACCACCCCGCTTCCATTTGATTTAAAGTTTTAATTTCTCTCTGCATTCGAGAGACTTCACAGCAATGTAAACCCTTTGCAAACAGTGAAAGGAGGGGAACGAGGCAGGGGGAATTGGGACTTTCCATTTTTAGCTGTTTTGAGTTTTTGCATGAGGACGAAATGCCAACGAGCTTTATGAAAATAGCTCGGATAATTTTCCAGTAAATTCTTGCGAATAAAATTATCGTGTTCAGCTAAACAAAGGAGGATTGTATCGCCTGTTGTAGGTGGGGTAGCTTAGCTGCAAATAGAATTATGAATCACATTGAAGAAAAGGCGACGAGAGCGAACCTACCTTAGGAATATGTATGTATTTATATAAAGAGATATACGTATAAGTTTATGACTTGAGTACATTCCAGTCGTGTATACCCTATGCGCTGTGTGTTTTTTTTCGCACTTGAGCACTCAGCTGCTCTTCTCCTTCGAGCTCTGCGTCTCAACTTGGCGGCTCAACTCGCTGCTCGGTTTCGGCCCATTGTTTGCTTAAATTTGTACACTTTCTGTTGCTCCCCCTTCCCCTGCCTTCTCTCTCCCTCTACCTCTTCCTCTCAGGCACTTCTCTTTGCATTCGCATCCTCTGAGTCGCCTGCTATTTGCTTGGTGTTTTGCTGTCTGCTGTTTGCATTCGTCTTCATTATTTGTTTGCTCGGCCCGAGTGACGGCGTCGCAGTCCCCGTTGCCGTCGCAGTCGCAGTCGCAGTCAGCTGTGGCAGAGGCAGTGGCAGTGGCAGCAACAGCGGCTGCTGCGCACTTGGTAGCTGGTAAAGTTTTGACACAGTTGATTTGCATTCGAAATCCTTGCAAAAGCTTCCCTCCACAGGGGCACAGACACTCGTACCCACGCCTTCCCCCTCTCTCCCCCTTCCTGCTACACTCACACAATGATTTATGGATTTTCATCATATTCTGTTGATTCAGGAATATTTATGATTTGCCAGTTTCAACCACGTTAACCTTTCTCTCTCGCTTCCTCCTTCGCTTTGTCTGCCCTTCATAGTATTTGGCATTTTTGGTAGCATTTTTATTATAAATTTTGGAAAAAAATGTTGTACGGAGAGAGTAAAAACGAAGTCCGGAATATGCTGAATACGCGCAAATTGAATTTGATTTTTAAGCACTGATTGCTTTTATTGTTCCATACTCCTCGGCAGGGTCCGGCTTCGGCGCCCGAACAATACAATTTATATAAAATATTCTAAAAGAGATAACACTACAACACGAAGAACAATAACAGAGTGAGAGAGAAAGAGGAATCGGGCGAAAGCTCTGTGAGCAGAGACTCGACATGTCTCTGCAGCATATTAATTTATTGTTATTAAACTTTGGGTTCATACAAAAGCGCAGTTCCAGTCCAGCATCGGTAGGGCTCCAATTAAAAAGGGTATTGGGCCAGCAACAAAGCGATTTTATTTGTTATTTGTTGATTGGCACTGAAAATCAATACTGCGCAGCAAATTGTTTTCAAACAAAGCCAATTCGCAAATAGTTTAAAGTTGAAGGTACTGTGGGAGAATAAATATGCGAATATTGAAGGTTCTTTTTGCTACGTAATAAATCCACAGGTGGAGCCAACAATAAAGTCACATTCCATGATATAACATTATCACTTTGACTCTGACTGCGACTAGATAAATAATTCATTCAGACCTTTGAATGGAAAAATTATAGTACTCCCATTAATTGATGCTCTGCCAATACATAAGTCAAACCATCAACACAATTGTAATTCAAATGGAAGTCTGATGAGTTTAGGCTTTAAACTTTTTAAAGTTTGGTCCTAAGTATATCTCTCTAGATTCGGTGTCCACTATTTTTCTATGAAATATAAGTGCAGAAATCAAAAATAAAACTAAATTTCAATGTGATATCAAATGATTTTTGGCTAAGTTAAGGTTATGAATACAAGCCAGAAACCAAGTTAAATATTATTTGCAAGGAGACGTTACTCTATGCTGCACAGCAGTCTTCCCTCTTCAACTTGCTGTGAGGGGTGCACACAAGGAAGCACAAAAGACGATTCGATTGATTTCCTGTGGCATTTGGATAAAAAATTGCATTTTCACTTCATTTGGAAAAACACATTAGGGGCGGAATGTGCACAAATGAATACTTAATAACACCAACGAGTAAAGTCGGGACCCCAAATCCGATTCGACAAGTGCAAGTCACTCTCTCACGCCCAGCAGCTCACGCAGTCAGACAGAGAGAGCAGTGTGCAAAAGGGAGAGAGAGAGAGAGAGAGAGGAGTGGGGAGGGAGGACATTAGCATGAGAATAAAACGAAATTACAGTCTTTAAAATAAATGTATGCGAAATTTTCAAGCGAAATGCCAAAAAGTATTCAACTAAATGTGAAATAAATTTGGTAGAAAACAAAACGAGCAAAGGAGAAGGAAAAGCCAAGGCAGACGGAGCAGCAGCTGGGGTGGGCGTGGGCGAGAGCAGGGAAAGGGACCAGGGAGAGAGAAGGAGAAGGAAAGAGAGCTAGAGGTATTTTCGGGGTAACACAGCGAAAATGTCAAATCCTCTTGGGCTTGGAATGTGCCGTCAGGAGACGCAGAAAATCAATTTCGGCTACAAGTTTTCAATAAAGTGAAAATAATGTCGCAAGCCACAGCAGCAGCAGCAGCAACAAGAACAACAACAACAACAGAACCAGCTACAACAGCAACAAGCAACGGAGAGAGAACAACAACGCGAACGCGGGTCTGCCATTATCCCTGCAAGATAAGACGAGAAGAAGTCTGGCGGTTCAATGCTGCCGAGTTGGGATTGGGGTCGGAGCTGGGAATCGAGGTAGTGGGAGGGGAGAAGGGGTGGGCTTGGCTGCCGTTTCAAAAATCAACGCCAAGTGTCAAACAATGAGGGTCGTTAGAGGCGGCAAATCGAAGCGGCAACAACGCCAAGCCAAAGTCAAGTGCACAAAGCGTCAAATGAAAAGGAAAAGAAACTGGGGACACTGCGTCGCATACGGGGGAGGAGGGCAGGTGGAAGAGGGTTGATGGCATTGCCAGTACTAAGCGGGGACTACTACGAGAGCAGGAGAGCAGGGATAAATCCATTGATGCGTAAAGCAAATCGAAGCAAGAGCGCGCACTGTCAAAAAAGTAGCAGCAAATCCGAAGCCAGCGAATCCCCGCCGAGTGTCAGGGCCGGTGTCGGTGTTTATTTATGTGCCCTGCCTCGTGATAAATCACTGACATTGATGCCGACAGGCATCGACTAGCAGAGTCCCCGTTCTCGGAGTGTGCGTGTGCTGTGACAGCCGAAACTTTAACCGACTCCAAATAGGCTGGCGACACGCTTTGGCTAACAAGCCTCAGTCCCAGTACAGGTCGTAGTCCCAATCCTAGTCCCTGTTCTGCCCCTGTTTCATTCTGCGTAAGGAGACTGTACGTAATAAGTTTATCATGAGACGGAACGGAACAGCACGAGGGGGGAGAAGGAGAACGAGTCAATGGGCTGGGCTGGAAAAGAGTGTGCGAGGAGGAGAGCTCGCTGTGGCGCCTATCTTCGAGTTGCCGTTGCCGTTGCCATTTTGACAGGAAATAAAGCGCCGCTCAATCACAGACGCGCAACGGAAATCGGAAGTTAGCAGGCACACGATATCGGGCTAGCGGTTTCCTGTCTGTCACAGCAGTCTGCTCAAGCTGTAAAAAGAAGGCAAGCCAAAGGGAGTGTCGACTGAAGGATGCCACGCAGTCAGGCAACTCCCAAAGCATTCATAAATCAGAAGGAGGTTTCCCCACTGACTGACACAGCCTGCTTATACCCTCTCGCTTGCTTTTACAGGGTATCCAAGTTGGCATTCCACAGTCTCAGCCTTGCCTGAGTGTGCCAGATAAAATGCTGTTGATTGAGACGCAGTTGAGCGTTAATAATTATCAGTTGTTTCTCTTTTTTTCTTGGTGTTTGGGCTATTCCCCAATGTGCAGCGGCCCTTCCCTCTCCCCCTTCTGCCTCTGCTCTTCTCTCGACTACGTGCCCAGCCAGTTTTGATGTCTTTCAATTTGTGGCAGATTTATTTGTGCATTAACCTCAAATTTGCACTGAGTCGATTTCGTTTCTCGCTTTCTCACTCCCTCTCTCGCCTCCTCTCTGGCAGTGATTATCGACTGGCCCAAGGCACCCGCTTCCCCTTGTAGCCTCCCCCTCTCTCTCCCAAGTCTGAAAACTTAAAATGCTCTTTGAGTCCCAGGGTGTGTGTGCGTAGATAAATTTTCTTGCTCATTTTCACAGAACAGAAGCAGCAAAGGCAAAGGCAAAGGCAGCAGCTGTTTGTCCCAAAGTTTGAACGCCTTGAAACTTATTGATGCTGGTCATGTACTGCCACGCCCATCTGGATGGGCGTGCACAGCAGCGCAGCAGCAGCTGGTCGACTTTGCTTGGAATTTGTCGCATTGATTTTTTGGGGGCTGCGCACTTTTATGGCTTTTCATTAAGGACAATTTTTGACAGCTCCTCAGTCGACCCTGCTTAGGTCTCATGTGCACCGAACTTGTCCCAAGAACTTGACGATAATTATAACATTATGTTGCAGTTAAATCATTATGCTTATAACAATATATAATGTCGCAAAAAAACTCATTATTTAAGGGATGTTTCCAATATTCCAACTTAATTTTAGAATGAGGAAAAGGGAGGAGAGAGTGAAAGGCACAAGGTTAAATTGCGCAAACAGTTGACAGACGTTTGAGCTGTTCCGTCAATCAGTTACCCGTATCAAAACTGGGACTGCTCGCTGTGATTCAGTCACTCCCCCACTTCAATCCCTTTTAACGAGACTCTCCTCAGTCTGCTGGCTATTTTTACTCACCACGTAGACGTCATGACTACCGACAACAATTTGCGACTGAAATTTCAAGTGGGCTTCCTCCTACTAGGCTAAGTAGGTTCACGTGTCCGTCAGGAGTGTGGGGAGAGGAAGAAAGGAGAGGGAAGTGGAGGAGAGGCCACTGTAGTTCTATTTGGAACTCTTATAAATAGCACGCTGGCTTCGCCGCAAATTTAATTTTGTATTTTTGTATGGAGAAGAGGAAAAGTATTTTTATTTCTCTGCTTCTTCTTTTTATTTCGCTTATTCTGCTTCAACTTTTGCATTTCTCATTCGAGAACCGCACGCACAATGCACTCGTATTTGTGTGGAAATTTATTGGAAAACTTGTGCGAAACAGAACAAGGTCCTGGCACAGATATGGATTGTTCTTTAAACGGTTTAATATCAAGTGGGACATAAGAACTTAGATTGAAAATTAATTTAAATCTCTCTATAAGGAGGCAAGCAACTTACTTGGATTTGTGTAGTCTCTGCAGTCTGGAGCAGGCTTCATGCCGCAGCCAGGGCCACAGTTTGGCAGCCATTGGCAGTGCAGGAGCTGGAGCAGGAGCAACGGCGGCACGGGAAGCTCGAGACCGGGATGAGTTCCTGGGGGCCACTGCTGCAGCCTGAGCCGTAGCCAGGCGATGCTCCATTAGCGTCATGCCCAGCAGCTCTTGAGTTTTAGAGAATTTTCTTATGAATTGCCTTGCTTTTAGTTAGTCTGAATATTTCATGTATCTCAGCTGGCAATTGTTGTTGATGCTGCTCTTGTAGTTGTTGCTGCTCTTGTTGCTTAATTCATGCACCAGATTTGGTTGCATTTTGTTGTGATTTTATTTTGGGAATGTGTGCTAGAGCTAGTGTATGTGTGTGTGCGTGTATGTGTGTTTGTGTGCGTGTTGTTGTTATTGTTGATTTTACTAATTTATATGAGTTTCTCTTGTCGTATTTGTGAATTTATTTGCATTTCTCTGCGGCCTGGCACATCTGCTGTGCTTCCGATTGCATAACAGCCTCTGCTGTCGCCCACACACACGTTGCAGTGGGCGTGCCCGTAGAACCAACTGCAAGTAGAGGAGAAAAGAACAATAGTGTCAAAGCAATTAGGAACCAAAAATTGAGGGAAGGCAAATCGGAATTTGCCTATGGTAAATCGTAGCATAGTTTTCTACGCCTTCGTCGCCAAGTGATCACATTTTCGAAGCATACTTTTGAGCGCTATTAGGACATTTTCTAATTACGCAAACAAATTTTGAGGGAAATGATTTCGTGGCCGTTTAACCTCAATTACACGCCCCTTTCCACCTATAACACACACAGGCAGGCCCACTCACACACAGACACACGCAGACAGTCAGACAGACAGCACAATGTTTTTGGAGGAGGGCAAGAAATCATTTTGTTGTTTTCATGGTAAATTATTTCTATTTGTATTTTCATAATTAATTTCCTCGCCATGTTGCTGTTGTTGTAGTTGTTGTTTTCGTGTTTTCGTTGTTCTATTTCGTTGTTATTATTGTTGTAGCGGCCAAAATGTGATTATTTGATCTACTTTCGTCGATAATTACGGATTATTGAAATTTTTGTTTGAATTAATATTGAAATAATTTGATATTGATAAATAATGACGCCTAAAACGCTGCAACTAAAATGCCATAGAAATAATAAAAATAAATGTTCTCATTGATTTCCCCCTTCCCCGCCCGCACTCACACTTCTCCATTTTCCATTTCCCATTTCCTCTTTGGATTTCGATTTGCTTTTGTAATTGTAGTTTAATTCCCGGGTCGCATGTCACGACAGGGCAGGTACTATACGAGTATGTGAATATATAGATTAATCGGGCTTTCTATATGCCTGGCACACTCACATCGCTGCATTAGTCAATAGTTTTTTAGGCGTCCAGCCCTGAAATTGGGTTAATTAGTGGTCACTTTTTATATAACCCACGGTGGCCCTGCGTGTGGGGGAGTGTGATTGCCGTCGTATGTTTGTGTGTTTGTGTGTGCTGCATAACTGATTTAGTGCTTGTGAAATGGGAAAGGTTAACTGAGACTAAATGGGGAGTATTGCCAGAGCAATAATGGTATCGAATGTACTTTACGCAGTCCGTATAAATTGGTTATATCTGGCAACTGTACTATACTGTATTATTGTGGCTCTTCTATCTGTTTCATTTCATCTGACAATGAGCATTATTTGTTGTGTATGCTCCCCGTGCCACTTTGGCTGCTCTAATAAGTATTCTCCAGCCGAACTTTTCGATTCCCAGCTGCCGCATTACGTTCGTAATTGTATCGCTTGTCCCCCTCTCCCTCCCTCCCTATCTCTGTCTCTTTCTGTATGTATTTAACTCTTTGTATCTTTCGTATCTGCCTGTAATGAACTTTTATGCATTGTCATTAACTTTTATTGTATTTATCTCAGCGTTCCCTCGCTCTCTCTCTCCCCTTCTCCCTCGTGTGTGTTTGCCTTTGTTTGTTGTGTGTTTCAGTTTTTTGCAAACATTTTAATAAATTTAAATCATTTGTTGCATTTATTTTAATTATGTGCATTTAAAATGCATTACCTCGGTCCACTTTAAAAGCCTCTCTAAACGGGGCCTCAGCTGGACGAGGCAGCGCGGGAGGGGACGGGGAATGGTGGAAAATGTCGTGTAATTTAATTTTCGCTGACTGAAATTCAATTATTTGCGTTTTCCATTGCGAGGGCTAACAGAAATTTTGTCAAAAATGCTTCACGCATGCAAAACACGGACAGGGGCAGGGAAAGGGGGAGGGGCACTCGGGCAGCCTTTGCCGTGGGCCATGGCGCATGTTGCGTATACGTGTTTTCATTAAATTTTTATTTATTCGGCTCTCGCTCATATTTCCCTGTCTGTCCCCTGTCACCCTCCCTCTCCCCGCCCCCTCTCTGTGGAGATGGCGGTGCTGCCGTCAAATTCTTTAGGTGTAATTTCATTATTTCAATGTTTTACTTTGCTGAATTATAAATGAGCCTGCGCCGACGACGACGCAGCGCGCCTCCTCCTGTTTATGGCTAGTCATGTGTGCCGTCGCTCCACTCCCCCTGTCACCATCCCCCGCCCTTCTTGGCTGTGTGTGTGAGTGTCGTTACCAGCAGCTGTTTTGTTCTAAACATTTTTTGGTAGCTGCCTCCGCCTCCTTCCTCCCTCCGCACTTTCCACAAATGTCACTAGGGGGCGTTGGTGTCAATGTTTCTTCGCTCTGTGGGGCCAAATGTTTTCAATGAGCCACGCAGCCACGCCCACAGCCGCTTGTCTGCCCCTCGGTCAGCTGCCGTTGCACGCTCGCAGCTCATAAATATTTGATAATGTGGAGCTGTCAGTTAGCCGTCCGATTGAGTGATTTCCCTGTCCCCTCTGCTGTCACAGCCAGACGACGCCTGCTTCCCTCCACTCCCATCTTCCCCCTTCCGCCCACGCCTTTGATTTTCATTACGCTTTTTCATAATTTTTCACAATTCACGTTGGCAGCTGCAACGGTTCACATGAAGTGCATGAGGGTCTCAACCTCAAGGTGTAACCGAATCTGGCGCTGGAGACCGCGACAAACCACGCGACACAATTCCTGCCTGCCTCCTTCTTCTATTCCTGGGTCTGTTCCAGAACCTGCCCTGGCTCCTCCACCTGGTTCCCTGCTTGCTCCTTCCCTTGCGCCTGCCCTTCCTCCTATTCCTGCCTCTTTTACTGTCCCTGCCCCCGTCACAGTCCCTGCCCCTATCCCAGTGCCTACTCCTGCTCTCTCTCCTGTCCCTGCTTCTCTCTCCCTCTTCTCCACTTGGCCACTGATAGTTTTACAGACTGTCCGCCTGAGGCAACCTTGACTGTAGCCTCTTCCACTTGCCGTTGGCTCTGCCTCTTTCTCCCTCTCCCTTACCCCCTCTCTATCACTCTGTCGTCTCTCGGCAACGCTTTGTATCTTGTCTCGCTGACGCGCGTTTTGACAGTTTGACGGCGCTTGTTGCTGCTTGATGTTGCTGCTTGTTGTTGCTGCTATTGTAACTGTTTTTGTTGTTGTTGTTGTTGTTGGTGGCATACTTGACAATATGACAAAATGCGACATAGACAGCTCGTTGAAATTGAAATGAAAGTTGATGTTGAAGTTGAAATTGAATATGATTAGCGCACTTGGCTATAATTGCCAAGATACCGCCTTAAATTACACATATGTGTATCGCTGTGTGGGCGTGGCAGCTGGCTAGACACCTTATTATAAGTGTGTGTGTGTGTCTGAGCATATGCACTGTTCTATGTGCTCTTGGCCAACTGGGCTCATTGGGCTTGAAAAATTGCGTTTACGCCGTGTGGCCACTTGATTATACGGCACAGACTGTCTCGCTTCGACTTCTCCTCTCCCCCTTCCCCCTCTCTCGACTGTCTGGCAAATTACAGAGCGCAGCCAAGCTCAAATGACAGCAGGAGAGAGGAAGACGGAGTGAGAGAGAGAGAGAGAGAGACTGCTGCAGCAGCTGTTACTCGACACTGTCCTCACTGACCTCAGGTCGTTCTGCTGCTGCTGCTGCTGCTGAAGTTGCAAAGTTCCTTTGGCCTGCGGCGCAGAGAAGGGCGAGGAGGGAGGAGCAAACTTCAATTTTGTGGCGACTTGTGACTTGTCCCAGCACATGCACGCAGTCAACTTCTGCAGAACAACAACAACAGCAAGCAGAAGAGGCCATTGAATTGGACAACCGCTTGTGCTCAACACTTTCCCCAAGACATTTTTAATTAATTCTTTAATAACTCGCGTGGCTTGAAAGAAATTTCATTTTCAGTATGAAGCAGCGAAGGCGATTCTTAGATATCTTGGGCCATTGCAGGCGATAGTATCGAGCGATAGTCACGACTTTTACTGCTGTGCAAAACTTGCAGAAAATAACATTTATCACTGTCGCCGCTGGGAAGGGAGAGCAAGAAGAAGACGGAGGATTGCGACTGATTCTTTTGAATTTGGCTGCAAATTGAAGTGCATCAAATAAGTTCGAGGCATGCGAGTTGGAAATTTGTTTGCAACCCCAGAGTGGCAAAGGAATCTATTGCTGCTTCCTCGCTTACATTTCCCTCTCTTCACTTTCTTCGTGGCAAAGGAGTCTCTTTCCCTTTTTACTTCCCCTCCTTGGATGTCAAAGTACTTTATCAATAATTCAAACGCGGTTTTGGGCCCAGCAAAAAACATTAAAAGTTCGCTACACTTGGAGGCAGATTGTGGCGTGCGAAGACTGCCTGCAGTCACTGTGTGTATGCAGAGCGGGCAACAAATTAGTGGCAGGACTCGACTTGCAACTGGAAGGATGCTGCTGCTGCTGCTGAAGCTCTGCTGGCGGCACTTGATTAGCGCCAGCTGAAAGTTGCCGCTGCAGTCTCCTCTCTCGCCTCTGCCCTCTCCCCTCTCCTGGCTGACACTCTTCGTTTTGCATTTTACATTTAACATGGCTTGTTGTGTCGCGGCAATTTGTTCGCTGTCACTTTGCACGCGGCTGCGACATAAATTTCCCTTTTTCCGACCCAATTTTCGACTAAAGGAAGCGGGACAGCATTGCAGGGGGAAGAAGAAGAAGGGGAAGAGGGAATGGGAAAGGGGAACAGAGACTACATCGGCTGCATAACCGAAAAGTGTTGTCAAAACTTTGCAGTTAGCTTTTGTTTACACACAGAGAAAGGGCCAGAGGTGGGCGGGGCTAGAGGAGAGAGAGAGGGGAGCGGGAGGGAGGGGGTTTGGGCACGTGCAGGCAGTCGAGTAACTAACTAAAAAATGAAAACAAAAATAGACCATAAATAAAAACCACAAGAAGAAGCAGAGAAGAGCAGCAAAAATAATGGAAAAAGTTAGTTTTGCATAACGCAAGTCCAGCACACTTGAAACTCGCGAGGGTGTGTGTGTGTGCTAGTGTGTGTGTGCTAGTGTGTGTGTGTCTGCTGGGGACATGGAGTGGGGGAGGCGAAGGGCCACAACAGCTGCTGTGGCCCCAAAAAACAATGCAGCCAATGCAGGAGGCTGCAGGCAGCAGGCAAAGGGCTAACGCCAACAGATCAGCCCAGCAGCCAGCTGTGTGTGCCTGTGTGTGTGTCTGTGTGTGTGCCAGCGTGTATGTGTATGTGTGTGCCAGTTGTGGTTGCACCCTGTGGTAACTCACACACATGCAGACGCGTGCAGCCAAGGTTAGCATCGGAATCCAGAGAGACAGAGAGAAAGAGAGAGAGAAACCAGGAGCAGCCTGAAGCAGGAACAGGCGAGACAGAAGCAGGCCAAGACAGGGGCGGGGCAGGGCAAGAGCAGCTCCGCATATTTACAGCAGCTGCCGTTGCCCCACGTTACGACTTGCCCCACAGAGTTGCAACAGCAGCAGTGGCAACAACAACATAAAGCACACAAAGTTGCACTTTTACTACCAACTGCAACTGCAACTTGAGGGCCAAGTGGCATAAGAAAGGGACAGAGATAGAAAGAGAGTGCTGTAGGGAATCCGCTGGGAATGGGAATGAACTGACTTTGCTTTGCCACCTCCGGCCTCTGCCTCTGCCTCTGCCTCTGCCCTTGTGCCTCTGCGCCTTATTGCACATAAACTAAAACTAGTCCAAAATCGAAAGTTGCATCGAACTTCCTATACTTTCCCCCTCCCCTCTCCACTTCTCTCTCCACAACAGCTTCCTCTGATCTGCTTTTCCCTTCGATTTATGCTTCAAACCTCGAACGCACACGAAACTTTCCACTCGAAATTCAAATTGTGATAAAACGTTGACACTGCAAACTGTTTGCAGAGTGTGGACCACAGTGCAGTGTGTACAGTGGGGTGCAGCGAAACTTTAGCAATTTCTGACTTGAATTTACAAGGGAAGTGTACGCAAGCTCCTATTGGACACATGAGATAATCACAGCAACATGTGGGGCTCAAAATTAAAATTATCACTATAAGGCTTCAATGACAAAGGTTGCATTCACATTATCATTCTGTGTAATTTGGAACCACACAATAAAAATGAATTTTTAAAATGTTTTTCACATTCATGTGATATTCTTTTTAATACTCCATTTCTATTATCTATAAACAAATAAACTATTTTAAGTTTATTTAACGCATATTATGATTATTTTTGTTCATATTCTGTGTTTCATCTTAAACACATTCTGTGCACTTCACATTTTTATAATATTTTCCATCCATAAAAATAAAATTTCCCTTTTAATACATTTTCTATTAATCATTGTTTGTGTATAATTATAAATTATATAAACAAAAAAAAGCAACAAATCTTCCATAAAATGTCATTATTTTCCTATTTTCTCCCCACTGTACACTGCCTGCAATTCGAAACTAAACTAGCCCTAATCTGGCCTCCCTCACTGTCCATTTTGGGCATTTTCAGAGGGGATTCCCATTCACAAATCGGCAGCTTTTTTAATTGGACGATTTGAAACTTTTAACGATTTATGTTAAATACGTTTTTGCGCGTATTTTTGTGTTGTTTTCTGTGTGTTTTTTCTATGATTTCTTCTTCTTCTAATTACGATTTTCAGCTCTGACGGGCACTTAAAAACTTTTCTAATTGCTGTAGCCTTGGCGAATTACACGCATAATTTATTTAGTGAATTTCAGCAGCTCCAAAAAACTTTGCACTCCACAAACACACACACACGCACAGTGGGGAAATCCCCTCTACAGTGGGCCGCAACATGCTAATTGAATTCCATACAATAATTTCTGCTCAGCTTTATTCATTAGGCGCATAAAAACGCAATGCGGCCAAACAAAAGCAACACCAAACAAGCTTACTAATTTGCATAACGTTAGGCTTACACACACTCGCACACAGACACACACACACACTGAAGCACAGGGGAATAACTAAATGAATGAATGAATGAAAGCGCAGTTGACAACTTTTTAAGTAGCACAAAATGAACGTGGTCTCTGTCCCCTCTCTCCTCCTCGCCTCTCTCTCTCTATCTCCCTAATGCAAAAGGCAAACAAAAGGAAAAGTATATGTGGAAAACTGGAAAATGGGAAGCAGGCAGTAGGGCAGCATTATTGGGAATACCGCAAATAAAGGGAAAATATAAGAATAACAAATACTCGAACACTTTGCAAAAATCTCACGAGAGGGAGAAGAGTAGAAAATATATCTGGGAATATTTAATTGATACATCAAGAACTGTCAAAAAACTGTATTATTACATGGCACATATTCCCGGCTCCCTCTGCTTTAAGTATTTCCAAACACTTTCCCAATTCGCCGGCACAACAAATGCAATTTTCGATAATTAACAAAGTAGCGCAAATATTTCTCTTGTAATCTCTTTTAATTTGTATCTCATTTAGTTTGTAAGCAGCTCCCACACACACACTCACACACATTTATGCAGTGGGAAACGTCGAAGTGAAAATTTAAATAAAACGACGCTGGCAGAGCAAGAACTCTCTCCGCAGAGCAGGCCAAGGCAGGCCAGACAAGTGTCTGTTGTTTCACATTTATAAATTCCTTTATTTTTCACAACTGTGTGTGTTGGGTGTGCTCTGTGTGTGTGTGGATAAGGAAGCGGCTACACGAATTGCCACTTAAAAATTCAAAAGTTTTGCGGCTGCCGCATATGGCGGCATGGCGAGGCAGGAGCGCGGGCAGAGAGGCGGCTCAACTCAGTCGGCATTAAGCAGCCAGCGGAAGTGTGCGCCAGCTCACACAGCAGGCAGAGGGCAGAAGGAAAGGGGAAAGCGGGGGGCAGCACTGACTGCAGGAAGATCGCTCTCACAATTGCCAGCAACAACAACAATAACAATAACAAAATGCGCCACAAGGCGCGGCTTTTGGGGTTAGCCCAACGCGCGCGCGGTTTTTGTTTCATAAGCTGCCCGCAAAAGGCCTTAACCCGAATTAAATTCAACAGCCGCGAAGCGAGCAAGGGGAACAGGGAGGGAGACAGGGAGACAGACGTTCACAGGCTGCTGCTGCTGTTTTTTATTTTGGCCAAAATGTAATTTCAATTTTTCGCCTACTTCTGCTTCTTCTTCTACTTCTTCTTCCTCTCATTTGCATAGCAAATTCCGCACGCATTGTGAACATATTTGATGTGAAAATATTTCGTGTGGTACATGAAAGAAAGTGCGATGGCTTAGAGCTGAGCCAAGTTGGGGACAACCTGAGGGACAAGCAGCGACGAAGCACAGGAGAAGCCAGAATTCGAAAAAACCTTCATCTCAAAGCTCAGAGTATACAGAGAGCTGCATGCCGAATTTGGAGTCTCCAGCTCTTAAAACAGCTGAGAAACAAACGGACAGACGGATAGAAAGATGAACACGCCTCAATATACTCGACTGGTGATCCTGAGCAAGAATATATATGATATATATATATGATATATATAAAATGGAAATCTCCGTGTTCAACTCGCAAGCCTACAAAGAACTTTCCTGGAGGCACAAGAGCAGCCCCGACTCATTCACAGTCACAGTCTCATTCTCAGTTTCATTTTCATTTTCATTTTCATTACTTGCCTGATGTCACTTTGCTTGCAGTTTCAGTTTGCCGTGTGGCAGTTGCAGTTGCAGCTTCAGCACTTGCAACTGCCTCAACTCGGCGGAAATGTATCCCGATTTCGGCTTTTGGCCGTAAGCAACGACAATACGCACTCACACACAGCCAGCCAAGGCGGAGCAGGCACACTACGGCGACACCAACACGGACACGGACTCCGACTCCGGCTGCCGACTCCGGCTTTAGTGGAATAACGGCAAAAAAGAAACGGCAACAGAAACGAAAACGAGCACGAGCGATTTTAAATCTGCTGCTTTAAAGCGACACGCGCGTTTTCCTGCTCCAATTTCGGGGCGGAAAAACAAACAAAATTTCAACGCTTCGATTTCGATTTGTCGATTTGTTAATTTGTAATTTGTTAATTTCTAATTGCAGCTCGTGCTGTCTTTTTGTTGTTGTTATTGCAGTTGTAGTTGTAGTCGTGCTTAAGCTTTGCTATGTTTAAATTTTGTTGTTTGCTCATTTCAGCCAATCGCGACGCGGCCGACGCAGCGCGTGCAATCGCAGTCCGAGTGTGGATTCTGTTGCTGACCGCACGATTCAGAGGCAAAACGAAGACTGAAATCGTCCAGTTGGCGCACTCGTTGTTATATACGAGTGTTCTCTGCCTCTGCCTCTGTCAGTGCCTCTGCCACAAAGCCTTCGCTGCTGCCGCTGCTGCTGCTGTTGATACTCGGACTCGAACCCCCGAGGAGTGCGTCGCCTGAGCTCGTGTGGTGACGATGTTCTCGACTGTTAACTTACAGTGCGCACAGCATTTCGTGGTAAGTTTCTCTGTACACATTTCCAATTGCTTGACTCGTGCTGAGCCGAGCAAAGAAACGAAAGGGGGAGGAGGAGAGGGAGTGTGAGTTGGTAGTGTGCAACAGTTCGTTGCGGCCCACAAGAACAGGACGATCAGAATCAACTAACATGTATATGAGTATCCTATAAAATAAATTGTAAATAAGAAGTAATTTTCAGTCACTGTTGCCCCCTGAAAAGGAAGAATCTATTACAATATTGAAAATGTTGTGAATTTCGTAGTCTACTTTTGACATTCCCCACTCTGTTATACTATTAACATTATCCGTAAATAAATTCAGGGAGGGTTGCTTGCCATAACAGTGCTATAAAAGTTATAGGCTTAGCATAACAGTGCTATGTTAGCCGAGACACCCCTCTGCGCTGTTAGCCAAGACACCGCTATAAAATGTTGTCACAACAGCGAGAGCGTAGTACAGTTTTCTCCCTGTGAAACGGTTAACAGCTGGGGAAATTCCGCTTAAACTGTTACTATACATTTTCAAACTAGCTATTACTGTTAGGCTTACAGCCGCTGTTTAGCTTACAGTCGCAGCTGCTGTTGGGGTTTAACATTACAGCAGCCGCAGCAGAGACCGCACACAGAGCAAAGTGACATTTTGTAAACTATTTAAAACAACATAAATATTGTATTGAAGATGCCGCACTGCGA
Organism: Zaprionus africanus; assembly: GCA_018151435.1. Lineage (NCBI taxonomy): Eukaryota > Metazoa > Arthropoda > Insecta > Diptera > Drosophilidae > Zaprionus > Zaprionus africanus. The sequence goes on along the minus strand of JAECXB010002307.1, from coordinate 2,425,129 downwards.
TGTGTGTAGGTGGAAAAAATGCATGCGAAGGGTCAGCAGAGAACGAGCAGAGAAAGGGGAAGGGGGAGGCAGCTAAAAGCAGCGCATAAATAACGACACACTGCGCGCACAGGACGCTGCAGCAGCAGGGAGGGGGAGAGGGAGGGGGAGGGGGAACGGGTCACCACGACGACGAGAAATAAATTGTATTTAGTTGTGCAATTTATGAGGTCAGACAGAAGGAAGGAGGAAGGTGGATGGAGAGAGGGGACGGAGGGAGAGGGGAGTGTTAGGAGTATCGAACTATCGCAGCAGTGGATCGCTCACACACACACACGCACACACACATGTATTATTGAAGGCTGGCGAGGATGCTTGACAGAGTTGCCCACTTGCTGCAAAAAAGAGAATCAAATTCGTATTGAATTACAGAATGTGCTTTGTCAACCCTAACGAAATGCTGAGTGCGCTCTGCAACAATATTAAATTGCACGAGAGAATTAACTTTTTATTCTTTTTTATCCTCATCCATAATCCTTTGACATGTTTTAAATATTCCTAGGCATATCATATATTGAAGTATCACTGATACAAAGTCGATTTTATTGTGGATTATAAAATCAGATTAAAGCTGCTTTGAGTGCGTTGGCAGCTCTGCTTCCAGTTGCAGCTGCAGTGGGAGGGAGAGAGCGAAGCGAAGAGCGAGAGGGAAGGCGTGTTCCGTCTTTGTTTCACTTTATTTCGTTATTTTCGAATTATTTATTGGCCACGCGACGAGCGAAAGGCGCCAAAGGACTCTGAAGTGCACTGCACAGTGAGGGGGGAGGGAGGAGTGCGGAGGGGATGGGGGCGTGGCAGCAGGGCTAATGTGTAATTCAATAGAGTAAGTAATGTGCATCAATTTTCAGCTCAATAACGCATGGAATACAAATGCGAAACATGTGCAAATATGTGCACACACACACACACACACACACACGCAGACACACACACAAACACATCGACATGCAGACAGAGACATAGACAAACATCCGCAGAAATAAATATCTAATAGCGACCGAACAGAGCAGAGCAGAGCAGATGCCCTCGCTGCTTCTCCCTCTTCTCCTTCTTCTCCCGCTCCTCCTGCAGCTGCTGCTGCTGCCTCGCTTCGACATCGTGTGACGCGTTTCCGTTTCCGTCTTGTGGCAGCTAGAGCAGGCGTTGCAAGAAGGGGAAAGAAGGAGAGAAGGGAGGAAGGAAGGCAGGCAGGGGCGTAGTAGGAATCACGTTGTTTGCTCTCTTCGCCTTCGGCTGCCAGTTCACAGCTCCGCAGCCTGCAGCTCTTTATCTGCGTTTATTTGTTTTCCTTGTTGGTTGTTGGCTGTTGTCTTTGGCCACCCCCCTGCCTCCTTCCCCTTCTCCCCACACTCCCCATTTGCCCCTTTCCAGGGGTGGCAGGCATAAGAAAAATTGCACTGGGGTTTGCAATTGTTTTTCTTTTGCGAATGCGATCGCGCGCGGCTGCCACAACGCGCTATTTGTTTGCCCCGAAACGAACTGCACCGCAGGCTAGAACGAGCAGAGCGGGTGGGGGGAGAGGGGGTAGACCGGGTCTAAGGGCACTGAGTAATGTGCGTCTTTCAATTGTGTGGAAAATGGAATTTCTGCTGCAAATGTGCAATTTATGAGCGGGAGACTATGCAAAGTCGGGCAGGGAAAACAGAGCCCAAAACAGAAACTGAACAGGCAACAACAAGAAGGGGAGGGGAGGGAGAGAAGCGATGGCAGTAGCTGCAACTTCATTGTAAGGATGTTGCAAGCAAAGTAAACTTTATTGGGGGCTGCAACGATGATTGCACTTGATTATTAGCAAGAAGTGATGGCAGCAATCAACAACAGTCTGGCAAATTGAAAAGAACTGATAATGTACAAAACAATATACCACACAGAGGCAGAAGGGGATGGGGTAGTACTCTTCACTGAGCTACCCTCTACCACCTACAAGCCCCTTTACAGGGTAGATCAAACAAAGAGAGCCTTCACCCGCTTCTGCCTGAAGAAAAAGTAATAATTAAACCACAATATACAATGCAAAGGCTTAAGGGAGTTACCTATAACCGACAACTGTGCTACCCTCTTTACTGTTCCCTTTACAGGGTATACCAAACGAAGCAAGCTTTCATTTCATTCCCTCTCCTGACCCGCCTTGCCTTGCCTAGCACTTGCAACAGTCCAGTTTGTATTTTGGCTAGAAAGAAGCTAGAACTAGCAATCTCTCTCTCTTTCTCTCTCTCTCTGTGGCACTGTGCCGCCTGCTGCCAGTTGCCGCTTTTTGTGGCAGCTGCGTAATTAACACAAACTTGTTAACTTGGCCCGAGCTTGGGGCTGCAAATTTCATGCACAATTAGCTTGAATTTGCGGCAAGTTGTGAACGATTTCTGTGGTCGTTTCGAGCATGCTTGCAACCTCTTGTGGCAGGCACTAATAACGCCGTACCAAGGCGCACTCAAAGCTGCACTCACACACACTGACACGCACACACACACTGGCAGACACACTCAGTCTCTGGCACAATAAGTTCTGCTGGCCACGTGTCGTATACTTGATATGTAAGGGGGCTGGGGGCAATTGCAGCCACGTTGAACGTGCTATAAATCGCAACGGCGATATACGATATACATCGTGCGATATAGCATGTACAGTGTGCACTCTTAACATGCCATACGGCATATATATCCCATATCGGGGCATTATCTCCACTTCCACTTGCTGCAGTTAATTAAAAATGTTGCCGGTAATTTCCTTTCTTCTTTTTCACCTCTCGCTGCGCTGCTTGTAGATTTATGTCGGCTAATGCTGCCCCCAATGCCCCTGTGCCTCTGCCTGCCTACCCCTGTGTCTCCTTCCCCTCCCTCCCCCATCTTCCTTAGCCACCTCTTGCTCCCTTTTTGTGGCGGCTCATGAGTTGCCAACGTGAATTTCAATTTCAATTTGTTCGGCACATTTGCGGGGCTGCCAAGTGTCTGGCCATGTGTGTGTGTATGTGTGTGTGTGTGTGAGGTGTGTGTTTGTGGGTTGAGTGTGTGAGAGGTATGTGTGCCCATGTGATTGCTTGTCGGGGCAAAAGTCGAATGATTGCCTTATAAACTTGGCTTCTTATCCCACAGATACGGTGCACACACACACTCTCATAAGAGAGAGAACACGAGAGAGAGGGAGAGGGCAGAGAAGGGATAAACTGAGACACTTTGCACCTTTGCTGCAGCTCATAAATTTTCTCAGCTGGAAAATTGCTCAATTCACAATTTTAAGAGGCGCCGTTTGTCGATGACGATGACGATGAAGATGAGCGCCTGCACAACTATCGCTGCAGCTGCGATTAATTTCCTGAATAGCTATCGCTTCTGCTGCGATAGTTTATGCGATAGTTTGCCTCCTTTGGCAATGCTTAGTCGAGCTGCAACAAAGCAGGCAATTTGCAACTTGCTAATTTGTTTATCCGACTCTAATCACTCGCACTCAATTGGCAACCTTCTCACTTCCCTCTCCTCATTCCCCTCTCCCGTTTTCCCCCTCCCCACATACACTCACACAGTCAGTTGGCAGCGACAAATCAGAGAAGCCACAGATGAACCCAAGCGCCAAGGTCGCTTAGCATTCAGCTCGTGTGTCCGTCTGTCCCGCAGTTCCCTCTCTCTCCCTCTCTCTCTCTCCCTCTCTCTCTCTCCCTCTCTCTCTCTCCCTCTCTCGTTCTCTGTGGTGACAGGCGGCAACAACAAATGTTCAAAAATTTGTTAACATCAAAAAGTACATTAAAGGCTCAAAGAATGCGCTTTCGTGCGGAAATTGCTTACGTGCGTGGCATTAACAAATGACATTCTCACCCCCGTCCCCGTCCCTCCCCTCCCTTCTCGCTGCCTGCCACTGCTCACAGTATGCGCTGCGTATAAGAGCACACTCTCAGCACCGTTTGGGGTTGCAACTGCGTGTGGAACGTGTGGAACTTGTCGCTTTGTCGCTCTGCCTTCAGCCATTGGGTGCGTGTGGTGAGTTTGCTGGCCTCGCCTGCGCATGTTTAGCCAAGGCAACAAGTGTGTTGAACGAGCTGTGGAGAGTCGCCACAGGCAGAGGGCAACCCACCCCAAATGCCTCTCTGCCTGTGGGAGAGTGCTAACAGTGCACTGTTAAGTTAACAGCGCACTGTAGCCTGATGAAGATGCGAATGTAAAGAACAGAGTGAAGAGAGGTTGTGTGAGGGAGTGAATGGAGCTAGGTGTGAATGAGTGAGTGAATGCGAGTGAGTGTGCTGGTGTGAGTGTTTGACTGCTACTCAAATGACACACGTAGCGAGCACCACGAGGCCACTTCACAACAAAATAATTAAAAAGGACACACAAACACAGCGACACTTGCAACGGCAACAGCAACAGCAACGGGCCACGGCAATTGCAATGCGAGCCACATTGCAGTTGACTTCGATGTCAACTTCGATGGCAACGCTGGAGGAGGCGATGGCGATGGCGATGGCGACGTGGACGTGGACGTGGACGTGTCGAGCTGCTGCTCGCTGTCATTGGCGACGCGCGTGCAAAGCTGTTCATTTTACAGAGCGAGAGCGAAGCGAGAGCCAACAAAGGCCAAAGGCGACACAACAAGGCGACATCCCACCACAGCCTCCCCGCCCCGCCTTTCCCCCTCTGTCCATGCAGTCTCGCCCGGAGCTGCTTTAATAATTTTCATGCTGCCACGACGAAGAAGACAACGTCAGTCGAAGAGGGGGAGGCAGAGGCAGGGGCAGAAGAGAGGTGGATATAAAATGTCAATAAGCTCCAATAACGCAATTGACAAGCGGAGGCAGCTGAAGCAGCAGAAGTGGCAGAAGAGCAAGGAGGAGGAGGGCGTGGGTTGCAGGGTGTCCAGCGAGGCGTGTGGCAAGTTTGTGCGCAGCTATGCGCCCGCTTCATGTTGCATGATAAAGATAGACATCAGTGGGGGAAGGGGGAGGGGAGGAGGACGTGCTTGCCCCGAGGCAACTGCCAAGTAATTTCAAGCTTAAAGAAGCTCAAAATTGATTATGGCCCCGAAATGATGGGCGCACTTTTATTGCAAATAACTGAAGAGCCAAAACACCAACAACAACAACATGAACAACAACAACAACTGGCACATTAGACGCGTTCCTCCTGCTGCGCACTGTTGCCACGGGATGAGCCCTCTCCTCCTGGTGCTGCTGCTGGCGGCGCTGGCAGCTCGCGCATCTCCTCGGACGAGCGACCAATGACAATGCGCCTGGCTGACTTGGGAGTGCGCTCCATGGAGCTCTTCTCAACGGAGCGACGTGGAGTGCTGCGTGGGCTGGAGATGGGCGTGGCACTGCTCACGGGTTTCTTGTTGTTCCAAACGCACATCACGAATCTGATCTCCTTCCTGAAGGCCATCTTGAAAGTGATCTGCAAGAAGAAATTGAGGAGTGAACTCGAATTGAGAACCAAGAGGAACCTTCTCTGACTACTCGAGGTACCTCCCTTGTCGCCTACTCACCCTCTCCTCGACGGCCACTTCCTGTACGTAGACCACGAACTCAATGATGCCAATGATAAAGGCGAGCAGGATGCCCACGTAGAGTGTGTAGAAGATGCCGCGCAGCTGCTCGAACGTCATGTCGGGCGTGGCATCCGGGTCGGGCTCCTCGTAGCACTCCTCCTTGGAGCTCCACCACTTCTGCTTGAGGTTGTAGAGCTTGCCACGTTCGCTCAGATGCAGAATGGCCACACTCAGATTGGAGCGATACTCAGCGCCGAACGGCACCGCGATGGCGTAGTGCTTCTCCCCGAACTTCTCTCCCACGGAGCGCAGCTTGCAGTTCTGCTCGCGATTGTACTCCAGCGTGGTGGTCTCCATGAGGAACATGTACTCCCCCTGGCTGGTCAGCACTCGTTCCACGCCCTGGTCGTTGTTCTTGGTGTAGGGCGAGGGATCCTGGCTGTTCATCAGGTTGAAGGCCAAGCGGTACACGGTCTCGTTGGACTCGGCCAGCAGGTTGTAGGTGCTGCCCTCCAGGATGGTGCCGAACTTGATCTTCGTCTGGGCACTCAGATCCTTGAGCCCAGTGACACTGCCCTCCATCTTTGAGCTGGTGAGGAAGGCAGCCAGGTTGGCCGTGTAGGAGTTGGCAATGATGATGGCAAAGATCCACCAGGTGGCCTCGGAGAGACGCACCTGCGGACTGCGAGGCAGGATGTCGCAACCTGCTGTCATGATGGACGCCACGGTCAGCCAGAAGGTGTTGTGCAGGTGCCACTGGTTCTCCAGCATGTCCGGGTCGCGGTTGCAGGGATGCGGATTCTCCCACTCGGCCTTGGCAATGCTGTAGGGGAAGGGAATGGGAGGGAGTTGAGTGGAAAAGACCCTTTGTGAGACTCACAGATCCCTCACCGCGCTATGATGACCTTCAGGAAGGACATGGCAAACACAGAGATCGATATCCAAATCCAGACATCGTAGCCAAAGGGCTCCAGGAACGCGTGCAGCTCCTTCTCCTGGTGGGGCGTCTTGTAGGCCAGAATGCTCACGCCCAGTTGCATGAAGGGCACCGTGAAGTCGACGGCGGTACGCCTTGCCTGAGTGATGGTCAGATCGCAGATGCCCATGTGTGCATCCTGGATAAGAAAGAAAAGAAAGAGAGTTAGTCCCTACTGTAACAGGCCCTTCCCACCCCCTCACATTGTTGACAATCTCCCCGATGATGCCGTTCCACTGCTTGGTGTCCTTGTCCTGCTTGCCGTACTCCTGATCCGCCACGGGCACGAACACGTACTCGAATCCCACCTCCTCGGCAATGGCATCGATGAGGTCCACGGCGTAGCCCATGTACATCGCATTGCCCGTCATGTTGAGCTCCCTCGCGGTCTCGTTGTAGGTGAAATAAGGAGGCCCGATGCGGGTGGCCACGCGGTAGACGACCTTCTTCTGCACCTTGGTGCTGGTGCTCAGCGGCGTTATCTGGCCCCGCGTGTCCCACACGGCAATGCCAACGTTGTCCACGGGGTCATAAATCTCAATGTTGAAGTTGATCCTCTGTCCATCCTCGTCAAACTGCAGATTGCTGGTGCGAAAGTTGCTGTTGCTGTTCACGCCGGAAGTCTGTCTCGGGTTAAGGTGGAACCCGCGTCAGCCGATTAGTGTTGCCACAATCAATTACAATTCCCCCCCCCCTCTCTCTCTCTCCCTTGACTTACCGCCTTCATTAGACGCGTCAAATAGCGTCCCATCTGCCAGGTGCGACCCCCCGCGGCTGCCACGTCGCAGTTCATGCGCGGCACGGACATGCGCTCCGGGTAGAAGAAGCTGGCATTGCGCCAGGCCTGGGCGAACAGCTGCAGTGCATCGTGGAGCAGGTCATGGATCAGAGTGCGCTCCGGATCGCTGCTCTCGTAGACCACATCGTCCCGTTGCGATACGAAGCCATAAAGCTGAAGGAGAGAGGGCAAACCGAATGAGGGAGAAAGGGAGAAAAGGTAGAGGGGTCAACTCACTGGCGGAGGTTCAGGATTGAGCAGCAGGCGAGTGGCGGTTATATTGACCGCAAATGTTTCATTGTCTGCCGTCAGTTCGTCCAGATTGTCATTATATGAGTCCAGATTGGTCAAGAAAATGTGCTGCAAGGAAAGGATTACAGGTGAATCCACAGTTGAGAATGGGTTATCCCTCCCTCTGCCTTACTCACATTGTACTGGTTGGTCAGATCGAATTCTGAAGAGGCGTTGATCAGATCAACCACCATGTCGGAGGGACAGTCGAGCACAATGCGTCGCTCGTCCTTGATGCTCTTCCACATGACTCGCGTGTCCTCGTCCCTGCGGAACTTGCGTATCCTCACGACGTCATTGTGCAGTTCCCGCAGTTGCAGCAGTTCCTGCAGGCGAGCATTGGCCTTGGCTGGAAGGAGGAGTAGGGGAAAGAGGAGTATGTGAAGGAGAAGGAGAAGAAGTGGGTTACTCACGGTCCTCCTCGTCGTAGACAATGGTAAACTTGCGCCAGCCCAGATTCTGCACTATATCCGCATAGGCCTTGGAGACAATTGCCTGAGCAGGGTAAAGATTCAGGGTCATCAGGTGGTTGGGCTTCTCTGCCTGATGCTCCTCGTCAGCCATGTCGAATTCCAGGTGGGGAATGCCAGTGTTGTTGCACAGCAGCGCCACAATGTCTGTGGAGTGAGAGGGAATGAAGGAAAGGGAAGTGTAAAGAGAAAGGAAAGTATAAAGTATAAGCATAAGTATAGAGAAGGGGAGCTGAAGAGAAAGAGAGGTAAGTGTAGAGCGAGAGTGTGCGCAGTGAGGAAGAGCAGGTCGGCGGGAGACTAAGATATCCACAGGTGTTCCTCTTGCTCTCACTCTCTCTCTCTGTTTACAAACAAATATCTTGGATCGTTCGCTTTGTTCGCCATTCGCTTTTATCGCCTGTGCTTTTTCTTCTTCTTCTCGCATTCTTCTTTCTATTTTGTTCGCTCGTTCTACACAAAATCGCTGTCTGCGCCGCCGCCTTCCTCCTCAGTGTCTACTCACCGCTCGCCGCCTTTGAACTTGGTCCGAAAATAGCCGCGACACCATTATCGATGAGATCGCACGCTGAAAGTGAAGAATTTTCGTCGTCAGAATATGTTCCTATTCCCCCCCCCCGTCTCCTTCCTCCCCTCACCATGTTCCTGCAGCACAACGCTGCCATCTTCAGGCTTTAGTCGTTTGATCAGGGGATTCAGTGCGAACGTGGGGTCCGGATCGGGTCCGTTGATGGAGCTGACCACACTCAGGAATTCCTTCTCCAGGTCCAGTTCGTTGTCATAGAAAAAGGCACCTGTGCGGGGAAGAGGGAGTCACATTTCACTTGTGCCATGCTGTGTTGTTGTTGTTGTTGTTGCTGTTACCAATGTTGATTTGTTGCTGCAGACTGCTGCGCACCAGCAACGCACTCCACATGCACCAGACGAACGCAATTCCATGTCGCATTCTTGCCCAGGTAGGAATTTTCAGTGTGTTCCGCACACGGGAAAACCAAAAACGGTTGAAACCAACAACAATTTGGTTGAATTTTCCGGCACAAATATTTCCGAATTACGTGGCGAATGTGTTGAGTGCGACGCGAGAACTGAAAAGCTTTTTCCACCACTTGTCCCAGTTTCCCCATCTGCCTCTTTTTGTGTGTGGAGATCGACGCAGCATGGAGAGAGCATGGAGAGGATCAGCTGTGGAGCAAAAGCTGCGGGGGAAAGCTTCTGGCAAAGAGCATTGCCAAGTGGGTTAAATATTGACGATCAGATGTTCGCGACGTTTCCAGAGAAAAGAAAAAAAAAGCGCCTCCAAAAGTGAACTTGGTGTTGGAATGGGTTTGACTAGGTACACCTGGGGGAAAGAAGGAGGGTAGCTAACCCTTTGGCCCAGAGCAAGACATAATAAAAAGCGCAATGATTAGATCCCCAGGGAAGAGGAGAGACTTGTCAATGCTTGGCACTATTATGCATAAGGAGCACAGCTCAATCACCAACAGGAAGCCAACAGAAATGTGTTTGCAGAGGGAGAGGTAGACAGAGGGATACAGTCGGATGTAGGAGGAGGCTGAAGGAGGCAGAGTGACAGAGGTACAGGAGAGGACAGAGAGAAGGAGTGTGTGGGTGAGTGCGTGGCTTGTGCGGCATTGATTTCTATTGAAAATTGATGAGGTGTCAATTCCTCATAGAGGAAACTCAATGGAAACACCAGCTGAAGAAGGAAGCGAAGAAGAGGGAGGGAGAGAGGAAGAGGAACAGGGACAAGGAGCAGCAGAACAAATATCAATTTGCATAAAAAACACATTCACTAGGAACACACGCACATTAACATATTTTAATGGTGTGCGGGTGTGTGTGTGTGTGTCTGTGTGTGTGTGTGTGAGGAAATAACCAAATTGCCGCTGGTGTCATTTTAGCCATTTTAGCCTTTTGGCCCCGCTTGGCTGGAGGATTTTATTGATGCCAAACACGTTCACTGCGGAAGGCAACCTCGGGCTGAATTTGAATAATTTGTCGACAAAGGACAACAACAGGTTAGCTTAGCATGCAAAGGGAGGGAGGGGGAGGAGGAGTGGGGTAGACGAGAGTAGAGCAACCGTTTATATTCATTTTGGAGCAAGGCCCGAAAAGCAGCAACACAGCAGGTGAACTTGATGAAAGCCCAGCTTGGCTGATTATGATAAATGCTGCCAAGACATCAACAGAATCAACTTGAAGACACAAACTGATCGGACAGGCAGAAATGGGAAATGGGGTACTAAGGGGCCAGCCGAAGCACTTAGAAAACCTTTTTCGTTCACACGAAATATTTATGGTTATCAACGCAGCAGAGGCAAATCCCCGACATATGAGTACAGCGCACTGCCAGAGGGAAGGGGGCAAGGGGACTGTGGGGCAGACAGACAAACAGCACAAACAAATCCGCATCCTGGCCACAACAGCAGAAGAATCTGCAAAACTTTTGCTAGGTAATAAGTTGAAAGAGAAGGGAAAGAGGGGGGAGGGGGGAGGGTAGCGTCTAGTCTGGCTGTAGCGGATTCTCTCTGCTGAGTTTGGTGCAAAAAACTTTTTAATACTTGCCATAATGTTGCCAAAAGGATTATCCAAAAGAATGACTTTTAATGGAGACAGGAAGTAAGCGCATAACAGACAGAAGTATTAACTGTTTCCTTCCGCACACACATACACACATGCACACACACCCAGCTGGGGTGGCTATACGTTGTGTGTAGTCCACGGCGCAGACAGGGCGACTTGTGGCTACACACACACACACAGCACACACACACGCGCACCGAAATGTCAGTTGCTAAGCGCTGCCAGTTGCTGTTCCCCTTCTCCTGGCCCTCCCCCCTTGCCCTTGTTGTTGTTGCGCAGCTTTGCTAGTTGTGTGTTTAGACTGTGTGTGCGTGTGTGTGGCATATAAGCTGTGCGGAAATATTGCAGATTTGCCTCATAACGGGAGTCGCAGTCGAGGAGGAGCTTATGCTTATTTTTATTATTTCATGCAGCGCAAAACAAACCGAGCAGCGAGCGTGTTCTTCCTGGGGAGGATTAGGGGAGAAGCTAGTGGAGCCAAGCCCCAGCCAGGCTGGTCAGTCTGGTCATTGGTCATAGCTATTAGCTAGTGGCCTAGTCTCGGCTTAGCTCGCCAAACTGCCAGCAAAACTAGAGAGCAGAGCGAGAAAGAGAGGGAGAAGGGGAAACCTAGAATCACTCTACAGAGAGGAGAGAAAATAAAATAGAGATGAGGAACGGGGGAAAGTAAAGAATAGAAGATATAGGCATCTAAGAAGAGGGAACAGGCGAAATAGAAGTCGAAGGAAATGTTAAAACTAATAAGAACTTAAAAGTCTAGTCTTTTCCAGTCTTATCATTGAAAAAAAAAGTATGAAGAGAAGGCAGACAAGAGAGAAGAAAAGGAAGAAGAAATAGAGAACAGAGAAAAGGGAACAGAAGAGCGAAAAGGGAAAGGAGAAGAGGAAACAGGGAAGAAAGAAATAGGAAGATAGTGCAAGCTCGATAAGAAATTTCTAGTCTAGTCCATTCTTGAGAAGAAAGAAGAAACAGAGAAGACTAAAATGGGAGAAGAAGAGAGAAAAGGGAAATCAGTCCAATTTTTTTTCTTTCTTGACTTTTCAATCGATAAACTCGTGAAATTCCTGCCATATTAATAACTAAGTTTTTGGAGGTAGCTGATGATGCTGACAGCAGCACGGGGGGAGGGAAAGAGTGGAGGTGACACTGCTCCTGCCGTGCAACATCAGCAGCGCCATCATCGCGCTGTCGGCATTCTTCAATATATTTTCGCTCTCATTTTGCATTTTAATGAGTTTAGCAGAGGAGCTCAGCGGCCTGAAATATGAGTCCACAACGCGAAGAAGGTGGAAGACGAGCAGGGGAGTGAGCGGAAAGTGGAAGGAGAAGGAGACAGGACGACAGCGGGCTCAGCCATAATTCTCGTTGCGTTTTTTCCGCTCTATTATTCTAAGAAAGTGCGCCAAGTTGTTGTCGGGGTATCCTGGCTGCCATAGCCTGCTGCAGGATATTGCTTTAATTGAAATTTATGCTAAATAGATTGACACTAATGAGCAATGGCTGCTCCGGGAGCTGCTCCTGCTGAGGTAATTCCAGGCCAGGCCATGCCAGACCAGGATAGTCCTAGCCAGACCATCTACATAATTAAATTGCTTTTGCCGACGTTTTTCTTTTGGAATACCCAATTCCCCACCCCTCCCCCTTCTCTTTTCATGGTCTGGCGGTGTCAACGAAATTATTATTATTATTATTATTTTTATTATTTTGCGCCCACTTTGGCCGATCCCCAATTTGCATAGCAAATGGCAGCTTCCGTTTTGGCTGAGTGCTGGATTTCCGCTCACCGGAAGTCGGCTCCAGCGTGCTCTATTGTAGCCCCAGAGCAGCAGCAGATCTGCATGTACCACAATCGATCTGTGGCGCTTCCCCTTCCTCTCTCTCTCTTTATCTCCCTCTTTCTCCCTCTGTCTCTTTCTGTTGTACATTTATTGCCTTGGTGACGGAAATGAGTTTTTGTCGTAAACTTTTATGGCAATAAACGCTGCTTGTTAGGGCAGCGGCTCCCACTGTGGTAATAGAGGAACAGGAGCCAACGAGACGGACAGAAAAAATAATGCTGCAATAATAATGTGGCAAGGCAGTGCAACGTGCACTCCAGATACCCTAACATACTACAAAGTGGATGGCGAAAGAGAGAAAGAACTTGTTACTCTGTAGAATGTTTTGTTGGCAACTTTAACTCACTTAAATAGAAATTAAAGAGGAACATGCTCTATAGCGTTAGCTATTAATTAGCTAACAAACTGAGCTCTAAGGACTGCAGGCACCTCCTGCTCTAGCAATTCAAGCGACTCTCCGTGAGTGTGTCAAAAAACACGGCACGGAAATTACGCACTTGGCACAGTCGCCGCTGTCGCAGCCGCAGCCGCAGTTTGCAGCGCAGCGCTGGCTCTGCTCAGAAATCATAGCCGTGGTCATGGAGAATAAACACACAGCATACACTCACACACACCCTGGGCACACACACGAACACACACTTGGCACACACACTCATGTGTGTGTATAAATAGGTTGTGCCAGTTTTTGTTACACATTGACACGCTGCATAAAAATAAGAGCCTGCAATTGAGGCGAGTGTCGGAGAGGGGGGTGAAGGGGGAGGGATATGCGCCGGGGAAGGGAGAGGGGCACAGGCAGCAGTGCCTGCTCAATGGCCGCCTTTTGCCTTTTGGAGACGGCGACGATTCCAGTGAGCATTTTCCATTACATTTGCCACGTCACGGCACATTTCTCTCTGTTCTCTGTTCTCTGTTCCCTTCTCCCTCTTCCCCAGCCATGTTGACTAACCAGAGAGACACCGACACAGACACAGTGTATGGCAGCTCTTCCGCTTCCTGCGCCTGCACAGAGGAGGGGAGGGGGGGCAGAGAGTCTCTCTGGGCTGCTGGCTGTTATCATTGCTGGCTTTTGTTTCCATTTCTGTTGTCTCATGCTTTTAATTCTTTTAACAATAGCGCTAAAAGTTGTGCATCGAACACTTCGCTGCGCCAACAATAAAAATGCCAAGCGGAAACGCCGCTGTAAAGTATACCGTACACACGGCCACGCCCCCTGCCGCCGCCCCTGTCCCTTGTCTCTACTCTTGTCTGCCTCTTCACGCCCGCGTGTATTGCAGAAGATAACAAAAATATTGTTTGCCGCAATGCAATTGTTGCCAAAGAAAAAGCATCGGGCGAAGGCCGAAGTGGGCGTGGCACACAGTGGCTGCTCGCTGCTGGCTGCGGCTGCTTTTCCATTTGTTTCACTTTATTCACACGCCGCACAGCAGAGCGAAAGTTGCCTGGGCGCAGCGTGTACAGCTTCCGTTTCCGTTGAAAAGTTTCATTTCCCATACGATGCCTGGCACTTTTTACCGTTCACTCTCCTCCCTCTCCCCCCTCTTGTAGTGCTGCTGTTGTTATTGCTGGTATGATAAAGTACGAAATTAACTTTTGAAATAAACAACAAAAGCAACTTCAGCTGCCTTGGCCGCAGCAGCAGCAGCTTCAGTTGTGGCTGATGGTGAACACAGTCTCGAGGCAATGATAGGTGCCTGAGCCTGCCTCTACCCCCCTCTCCCTGCCATTGCTCGCATGCATGTAAAACAGCCAACATGGCGGAAAAGATGAAAAACAAGTGGAGGTGCTTGGCAGTACAATGCACGACTGGCAGATACCCTAAGTGCCGTGAATAAGAAACTGATTCGATCAAATACAATTCATTGAGTGAGTCGGCACTGCTTACCCGTCTTAAACACCTTTTACAGGGTATGGAGTATGCATAACTTATAGATACTGTTGCTGCAATGAAGAAGTGAGTCTGCTACACTCCCCTGTCACCCTCTACAGGGTATTCGAATGTCAAGTGAATATATGAGAAAACATCTCGTAGACCTGCAAAGTGAGTGGGCCCAATAGGGGAGTGGGAGTGGCAAAGATAACCAGCTGGAGTGTAATGATGGAACACGTGTTTACAACTGTTGCCACAGTTCCAACGGTGGTTGTTGCACACGCACACCCACATACCCGCACACCCGCACACACACCCCACGCAAACTCACCTTCCTTCATTTGATTTTTAGGCACGTAAAAAATATGAAAAATTTCGCATACGCAAGTTCATAACTCCGGCAAAATCGCAAAACGCAAATCGCAGCGCGAAGGACAACGTCGAACAACGTCTCCTGTTCCCCTTACCTCCCTCCTCCCTCTCTTTCGCTCCCTCTCTCGCTCCCACTCTCTTCTCGTAGGCATGCATATTAAATGTGAATGCGGCATCACAAATCCGGAATCCGAGTCATGCCGGAGCCACTTCATCTGTGCAAGGACGCAGGCCAGGGCGGGGAAGGGACTCACATGCGACTGGGGAGTACATTGGCAAGTTATTGGAAGGCACACGCTCCTCTTCCCTCCCTCTCCCTCCCCCTCTCTCCCCTGTTCTGCATCAACACGAAAAGCAATCAAATTGCAAAAATTTGTTTCATTTTCTACGATAACATGACTTGAATTTGATGAATGCCTTGGCAAGGCACGAGCGACCACGACCAGGACTGTAGGACTGTAGGACTGCAGCCAGGGCAAGGTGCTGCGCTGCTGCGGCAGAGGGGAGGTGGAGCAGGGAAGCGGGGCAGCGTAAGCCAGAATATTGGCAACGAAAGCCAGCCAAATGCCAATCTCAGCGCGCTTTTTACGACGCCGAAGAGCAGAAAAAATGTGCAGATATGGCCAAATGAAAGAGTTATGAATCCGCAACTTTGTTGCCCCTCCCCTCCACACTCCCCCTCGCTCGGCTCCCTGCTGCTTCCGCGCCTGAAGCAGCGAGCTCATACGAATGCCAATGCCGATTACTAATACGCCCCGTTCCGCTGTTCCTGCTCCTGCCGAGGATTAAAATAAATGCGCCGCATTTGTATGTCCTGCACGGAGTGGTATAGCTGGAATGGGGAGGGGAAGAGGGGCGGGGGTGCGGGTTATGTGGGGCTCGGCTTATAGCTTATGGCTTTTGGCTTATGGCTTAGATAACCGCTATTTATGAGCAGCACTCGCCGCGTGGAGCTGTTTCTATTCCGGGATGGGCCACGCTAAGCACTTGACGCCTTCGGGGCAGCACATCAAATGCAAAACATTCTCCATGCAGCACTCTCGCCGGGACTCTCGCTCAGCGGGACTTGCCCCGAGGTGGCAGCAACGTCAACGCGTTGATGGGACCCGCTCGAAAAGACTGGCGAAATTTGTAATTACGACGACGTCAGCAGCAGCAGCAGCAGCAGCATCAGCAGCATGCCACAAATAAATGACCAGGCTGTGCCCCACATTTCCTCCTGCTCCCCCTCCCACTGACCTCAGGTCAGCTTTTGTTTTGAAGGAAAATTAAAATTAAATTGCGGCCGCTTCGCTTGGCTGGCGGGAAACCAGAACCAGAATAAAATGTTAATTTCGCCTCGATGGAAATGGGAAATGGAAAATGAGGAAAACAACGCCGGGCCAGAAATGAACTGCGGCAACATTGTTATCGCTCCGCGCAACCCACGCTGGAATGTGGGCAATGCTATTGAACTCCAACTTCGATACTTCAAAGCGTGCCACACCCACTCCCTCGGCCGCCCCTCTCCTTTCATTCTAGGGCCAATTTGTCAGCGCAACTTTTGCTCTTGTTAGCGGGAAAAGGGAAGTTGATGTCCTGATGATGTTGATGTTGATATCCTTGTGCTGATGCTGATGGAGCTGGCGCTAAGCTGCTTTTGACATTTCGCATATTCTTAGCATATGCAGACAGTGGGGCAAATCAGGGAACAAGCGGAGAATATAGAATATAAGAATAAATATTCAGGACCAAAGCGACGGTCTCGGGGAGAATTGCACAAAAGTTCTTGGAACCTCCTATTGAAATTGTCTTGCTTTTTAATCTACTTTGTGGGTTAACTTATTCATAAAACATTTTGCAAAATGAAGAAACTTTTTTACTATATATGTACGTGTATCTACAGATAGATCTTTTTTCGATTTAATATACAAATATTGATCAAAAGTTTTTGAGGAATCCTTATTTCGGTCCCTCTAATCCTCAAAAAATATACATTCAATCTTTGTTACAGCTTTGTGCATGTTCCCATAGGCAGAATGATGGAAGAAGAAAACGTGGCAAACTCCACACCATATATACTATATATTCTATATTGAGAGCCCCTAACAGACGGGGGCCTTTGTACGCAGCCCACCCTGCAAACGTCCGCTACGGGCCTGAATTTATTAAGAATTGAAATGATAAATTGAACAGTTTGTCGAATCTGCTGAACAAACTCTTGTTAACTGCTCCACTGTGCCGCCCCCTCTCCTTCATTCAGGACCTCCCCCTCCCTATCCCCCTACCCACGCATATATAAAGGTCCATTTAATATGGCATTTAAACCGCTTTGTTGCCCAGGGAAACCTCGCTGTGTTCTCGCTGTGTGTGCGCTTATTCTCCTGGCACAGATGGAAAAGCAACATTGCTTAAATTCATCGGTAACTTGCTGCCCCCCTCCCCTCCTCTCTCCTTACGACTGCTCACATTGTCGAAATGTTTTAATGAAGAGAGAGGGGGAGTAGAGGGGTGCTCGGTGCGGGGGTAATCGTCAATCGGGTTGCATTTCAATCGACCAATATGACACATCATCAAAGTTGGCATATTTCATTTTGTTCAACTCGACAGCGACATCGATATGTTCCCCCTCTTGCTCCCCCTTCCCCCACCCCCATTCTCCGTCCTCTCCTCTTTTATGAATATCCTTTGTATCGCTTGCGTGTTGCGTGTCAGAGTTCAATATGGCAAATCGCAGAAAACACAATCGCGGAAACACAAACAACATTCAAGTGTTGTTACGCTCTCGAGCAGGTGGAAGGTGAAAGGCAAGTGGGCGTGGCAAATGGGAAGGCGAAATTTTCATTTCATTTCGCGCGTCATTTGAGGCGGCGCCGCTCGAAATTGTTGCAGTTGTTGACGTTGTTGTTGCTGTTGTTGTTGGGGCATTGATTGAAATCGCATAAAACAAAGGCGGCTGCACAGTGGTGAAGTTTGCAGCTACCCTAGTTGGGTGTCAGTTTTGAGTAGGTACACAGGCATGCAGCCCACTGTGTAAGCTGAGCAGGCGGGGGTGGGCGGTTGTTGCTTGGGAATACACACTGTACAGGTAAAGAGGCAGCCCCAAACTGTTTGGGGGCGTGCCTGATGGGCTGCCCATAAAAATATACTTTATTATGTGTGTGGGGAGAGCGTGTGTGTGTGTGTGTGTATATGTGTGTTTTGGAAGAGAGCGCGTGTGAGTGTGTGCGAGTGTGTGCTTTGGGGTGCAAGTTTCCCCATTCGATTTAGCGAGCTGCGTTTCATTTTGGGCTCATTTTCGTAAAAGTTTTGATTGTTTTTCGCGTTTCAATTTGCCTTCCCCCGCCCGCCATCGTTCGATTCTTCCCCTCCCCCTCGTCAGCATTTGGTCCGCCTTCTGTCCTTCCTTCAGCCCTAATGACAGTGGAGCATGCCATGAAATATGAGTTGATTGCCTTGCTGAATTGCCGTGCGGCAATTGACAGTCGATGTCGCGCGCCATTGACGGGTTATAAATTATATAGACCAAATGTCGGCGCTTTCTCCTCCTCCTCTTCGTCTTCCTCTTCTGCCTCTGCTTTCTCTGCAGTCTCCATTGTCCTGTTTTTGGCGTATTTCTCGAAACAGCAAACAAGCTCATTAAGCAACGGCAATTACTTCTAATTAATGCCTTTGAAAAGCATAAAATTTTGTTAAATTTACCACAGCCTGTGCCCCCTTCCCTTCTACCTCTACCTCTGCACCTTCCCCTTCCCCACCTGCCCCATCTTCTGCCCCTGCCTTAGCATTTTACCTTTCTTACACGGCAATTAACTCGAAACGCTCATTACAGACTGCCAGGTTAGGGGGTGGAGAGAGGTGGGTGGAAGCTGCGCCTGGCTGGCTAGTTGTGTCACTCTTCGGTGCAACGGGGCGTATTAATTAGCCACTCGAAGCCACCGAGCGTGCACACAGGTGAGGCGGGCGAAGCGGAACGGACGCCAGCAGCAGCGACAGCGTCAGCTTCAAATGTTTCATTTTGCAGGCAGTTCAAAACTGTCGGCGTTGCTCCCCCCACACCCCACCTTCGTCCTTCCACTCGCTGCTCGTCCTTGTCGTGACTTGGCGGCGTCGTTAGCATTACGTCAACTAATTGGCTTCATTGGGGTCGCCTTGTGGCTGCTGCTGCTGCCGTTTTTGCTTTTACCCAATGCAGGCGCATATATTAGTGGATGTGTGTGTGTGTGTGTGTGTGTGTGTATTTGGCAATCAGGATTTTGTAATTGGCAATGAAAGACGCATAATTTATGAACAATTTCAAAAGAAATATATTCCTTTAAGATCATGAAGGTTTCAATTTCTTACATTGACTGTGAGTTTTAATTTTAAATTCTTTTTCTATCCATTTCAGAATTATACGATTCGGTCGGTGGATTAGTGGACTAGCAATATTTGTATCAATTTCCAAGATTGGCAACTGAAATGAAATTTCTTTAAACTGTTGAAGGCTCAACGGAGGTCTAAGGCACATTAGTTGATATTCCTCTTCTACACAGTTTCAGCAACTCACTCGGATTCAGGTTTGTGTTCATCATTTTCAACATTTATTGTAATGAGAATTGCCAAACAATTTTCCCCTTTTCCACCGTCTGTCTGTACGCCTGTCTGTCCAGTATGAACACACATAGTAGATCTCAGCTATGATAAAAGCTAGAGAAACAAAACTGTGCTTGAAGGTTTATCTATACTATACACAGGCTAGTCTTCTTTCAAATATAAGGTGTCATGCAACGCCAAGAAAATATACAATTTTTAGGCTTTGGCTTATACTCAACTGACTTAAAAAAGCACCTCTGTTTCAAATGTTTATTTCATCAATAAAGGTCTAGTATTTTCAGATTTAAAACAGCTTCTTTAGTTGTAAAAATTACTGATGCTTATTACTAGCATCATTTTGCAGATTATGATCAATTAAATTTTTTATGTCGACAACACATGGTTATTAAGACGTTTAATCAGAACGGACACCAGAAAGAAAAGAGCAGCAAAGAAGACGGGTAGAGGGATGTAAACAAAACACAAAAAATAAAGAGAAGAACAGAAGATAAAAATAAATAAAACGCTTGACGGGCGCTCAAAACGGCACTTTGCATGTTTTACCTGAAAGGAGAGAGGAAAATGGCGTATTCAGTGTGCAAAACAAAGAGCAAGACGAAAGAGAGCAGAGAAAGAGAAAGGAGAGGAGTGAGAACCGAATGATACCGCAATGCACTTGGTTTACTCTTACCCCTCCATCCCCCTCTCCCCCTCAGCATGCCACTGCTGGCCGACACGAGTGCAAACTTTCACCTTTTTATTGCGCATTTTCGGACATGCCGCAAAAAAGTCAGAAATTGCATTTCCAGCATATGCGATGCCAGCTGTTGTTGTTGCTGATGTTGCTTATCGACGTGTGAGTGTGCATGTGTGTGTGCAAGTGTGTGTGTGTGTGTACACGAGAGTGTGTGTATTTGCCTTTTATTTTAATTTCCCACGACGGCTCATGGAGCATATGATGCGAAGCGTAGAACTGCCTTTCAGTTTGCCCTTTCCCCTTCACTCTTCCACCCCTCCCTACCCTCTCTCCTCTTTGCAGTCGTCCCGCTGAAGCACTTTACATTTCAGGTTAATGTAAAAATTGTGCACTGATGTAAAGGCGTCTTCCGCCTCTCGCAGTGTCCGGAAAACCAAACCAAGCCAAGCCGACAACCAAAACAACCCCCTCCTCCCCTTCCCTCGTCCCTTCACCCGCTCTTATTACATGCTCGGCATTCCATTTGCAGAAGCTGAGCGCGTTTTAATAAAAGCAAATTAAAATCTGCACTAATTTGCTTTTATTATTTATGTTCATATTTATTCGTGTGCACGAGCCAAATAAATTGCACTCGCAAAAGGAATGTAAAGTGCGAAGACACACACACACACATAGATACCCTAGATCCCTACATATAGTCAAGTTTGATATGAAAGGTTAACAAATGTGACCCAGAAGGGGAAGGAGTTGAAAATAAATAGAATCTTCTCTTCACTGATTGCAGGGTATACTTCAGCTCTGACTACAGGGTATACCAGTGCTAACAACAGATTATACACCTGACCTGATTACAGGGTATAGACAGTTTTAAATACAGTGTATACTTCAGCCCTGTTTCCACCTTCAATTCCAGGGTATTACCAAGGCCAGGACTCCCCTTTCTATACCAGTTTTCTATGCCATAGTTGAGCATATTTGCGTATGAGTTTTCCGCCATGAAAATGTGTCACTGTGGAAATTGCTTTGTCAGCCTTATTTCGCATCCCTCCAAAGTCGATCCACACACACACACACACACTAACGTGCAAGTATATAGTGCATGTTCTCATTCATATTATATAATTTTCCATATGCGGATTAGTCTTAAGCTCCTGAGCCGTCGTTCCCCCCCCCTTTCCTCCTCCCTTGCTCCCTCGGGGCTGACACAACTTGGCAGCAAACTGCATGCACCACCCTCGCAAACAACAACAACAAACACAACTACAACAACAAGGCAGCAGGCACCACGACAAGCCGCGCTAGATAAACCGCTTTAGGGAGCTCTCGTTTAGTTCTGCGGCACCAAACGGCGAAACGGGGGCTTATAATTTGTTTGACAAGCATCAAACTTGTGGCCTCCCTTCCGCCTCCCCCTCGATTCTCCTCCCTGCCCTGCTCTGCTTGATGATAAGACAAAAATCGGGACATAAATCCGCATTGCGCAGAGCACAATGCATCCCAATCCGATTTGTGCTCATTTGTTTGCCCGCGTTCCTTCTGCATCTCCCCCTCTCTCTCTTTACTCCTCATACATCTGATTATATATGACTCAGTGTAGGAGGAAAAAGTGTAGAAAGAGACAAAGAATGACTAACAAAGAGAGAGTGTAGAAAGTCAGCAAAGTTAAGTTAATCAGAGGCAACAGTAAAGTGACTTCATAAATGCGGCTTTTATTTCGCGATGATCTTTCTGACCTGCCTGTTTTTCTCTGTCTCTGTCTATCTGTGGCAAATACATATACACATAAATATATATACATACATTACACACAAATGTGTCAGCGCTTATTCATCTATTTCAAGCACTTCGAAAATCATGAGGTGGCGGAAAGAAATCGGTGACAACTTGTTGAATCTTCATTTCTGTGTCAAACTCAAGCATATTCCTCCAGGCCTGCACCACATTGGTGGCCTGCAGGGGCGTGGTCATCTCGAAGAGCAGGCTACGCTGCGGTCCATCAACGAACTTAGCCTGAGCTACCTCTCCAATCAGACTGTATTCCTGCAACCTCAGCAAGAGTTTGTGGGCCTCGTGGACTGCATCAGTGCCACCAACGTAGGGTGTGACCTCAAGGCGGGGACTGAGTAGCGGATCTGCAGATGCACATAGAGTATATGGATATTACTTTAGAGTATTGCATGAATATATGTTTGTCTTTATGTTTACCAGTCACAACCAGCGCATTGCCCTGCCAAGCGACGAACAGCAGCGTGAAGATAATGCAAAATTTCATTTTGAAATCAATTCCACGTCCAATCTCTCTGACGAATCGAATAGAACTGAGCTCAGTACGATCAGTGAGCTCTGAGCGCAGAGTTGTTATCGGTCACAGCTTATCAGCAGGTCGCAGAATCGTTAATATACATGTGTACTTATATTTATTATTATTTTTTTATTTGGAAATCAGTGCTTTAGATGCTTTCCCCCAAAAACCCCTGGGTGCTCGTCATTTCTTTATAAGCAAACCACGTCATCGGTCAACCTCAGCCGCATTGGCGGCGCCATCATCAGCTGCGGCTCCTTTTGGTGGCTCTGAGCCAAGTGCTTAATGATGCATATGTGTCGCAGGCTTGCCTCAGTCTCCATCCTCTGGGCAGTATATCAAAGCATGTTCCGGCAGTAGAAAACCAATTAGGCACAGCGCCAAATAGACGAGGCAACATTGTATTTAATTTAGTTTTTCTAAAGAAAGAAATGAAAGACAGAATATAATATAACAGTGGAATGTTATAAAATACGTGTTGAACTCAGACAAACCTGATAAGGCGACAGTAAATCAGCTACACGAAGTCCATTAACATCTCATATGTGATTTTTACTGCTTGATTCAAAATTTCAAAAAATTAAATAGTCGTATCAGTTCTAATAAACGAATTTAATAGACTGCGATCAAATATGTTGAACTCATCGAATTCCATTGGGAAATACCTTATTGTTCGAGCTTCGAAGGCTTCCAAGAGTAACGTACTCAGACACTGTCAAATACCCAGCACCGAATCCTAACACACAGAAGGGAGTGAGTACTCAACCTCCTACTCAATTCTCAAATTATTGTAAATAAAGGACAGACACATTTGACTATCAAATACCCTGCACCCTGTAGGAGAGTGGAACCACTGCTAAACCAAAATGATTTCTTAACTTCGGCGATATCATCAAATTTCATGCACTATCAAAGTCAATTTCCTGCCAGGATGCCGGAACGAGGCACAGTCAGCAAGGTGGAGGGGAGGGGGAGAAAGGGAGCCTGACGAGCCAAGCCTGCGGGCCAATCACTCGTCAAGTTCCATTGCCTCATCGCCTCGTGGCGGCGTCTCTGTCCCCCGTCCCCCTCATCTCCTGCCGCGTCTCGTCTGGTTGGCAAAAATAATTTATTCAACTGGATCCGTGGTCGCCTCGATGACTGCCTGACTGCCTGACTGGCTGACTGCCCTGCGGTTCATTGTCAGTTAAGCTTTTTAAAAGAAAACCACTTAGAATGTTGACATTATCCTTCACTTTCTATTTATTTTGTCATTTAATCAACTTCCTGCCTGACGTCGTCGTCGTCGTCGCCGTCGTCGTTCTGTGGTCTGATTTGCATACGCCCAAATGGGGCGCCATCTTGAGATGGACGCCTCTTCTTGTTGTTGTTGTTACTGTTGTTGTCCTCCTCTTGTTCCCCTCTTGTCCTCGTCCTGCCGTCGTATTTGCTCTCCGGAGCCGTCTGCGCCAATCAGTCAACGGCACAGTGTCTGCTCCTCTGTTGCTCTGCTCTTGGTAAATAAAAATTGCTTTTTGCCGCATAACCTGGTGCACCCCTCCCCCTCATACATCCCTCCCCTCCCCCTGCACCCCGCCGGCCATCAATGAGATAGAGTCAATTTGATAGCTCACTGGACGGACGAAGGAAGGACAGTCCTGCCTCGGGTTTCACCCGACTGACTTGGCTGCCTTCCTTTCCCCCGCCCATTCCTCCTCCCGCCACCCACCACTTGCCTGCTCATTTAGCGTTATTAAAGCAATTCTATGAATATTTTAAAGGCTTTGTGGGCGTGCCCCCAGAAAGGTTTAATGTTTCGCAGAAGTGCACAGAAGAAGTCGCGACTCGCGAGTAAACAACTCTCTTGTAGGGTATCAGCTTTCACTTTGGCAAAAATAACCAAAGTAGCATTTGGGCAATCAGGCTCAGTGAATACAGCCCCCGCCACGCCCTCCCCCTGCCCCTTGGACTTTTGTTTAAGCATGAAAATGCTTTTAATTTGCCACTTTTCGAAAAAACCTAAAAACATAAAGAATGTAAATATAAAACAAACGAAACGAAAGCCGCGCATAAGTAGCTTCTATAGGGAACATTCGCATTGTATTTCCTTTGTTTATGGCGGGCAGAGGCGCTTTTAATAAGGCAACAGAACGTAAGTCGCCTTGAAAGCACTTACCACATAACATAAGCAGTAGGAGAATATTCCCCGAGAATGAGAATGATACACAAAACTAGAGCTATCAATGGGAGAAAGGCGAAGGGAGAGGGGGAGGGGATCTGTAACTTTTGTTGACTTGCTATACATTTTGTTGCTGTTGGTGCTGCCAACTTGTAGATGACTCTTCGCATCCCCACCATCCTCCCTGCCTCCCTTTGTCCTCCCTTGCTGCTCTCGGCTTAATTCTGAAATAATTACGCGCCAAAGTTGATTTTCAGCGCACTCGAGAATGTTTCGAGGCTGTTCTGTCTATGCCCGCCTGGAGATGGACAACTACGCAATACACTCACGCGACTTGCTATAGCTCGTGTCACGGTACGAGGCACGAGACGGCAACGAGTCCAGCTCCAGCGGGAAACTTCAGAGAAACAAACTCGGCGGGGCTGAAGTACGTGACGCTCCAATAAGCTGCAGAGCACAGTAGCAAACTACTCGAGGGTGTTTGTGTGTGTGTGGGAGTGCATTGGTGTTTGTGTGTGTATGTGTGTTGGTGTGTGTGTTTGGCTGCCTTTGAATTGATTAAACATAAAAAAGAGATCAGCAAACTCATCAAAAAAGTGCAAACTTCAAAAGTTGCGGCAACAGTGAACGAGGATTGCATGCCTCATGCCCCACGCCACATGCCGCATGCCACATGCCCCACTTCAACACTCATGTAAGTGTGTTTCTGTGTGTTTGTGGTGACGTAACCCGCGCTGCAGGCGAGTTAATTAGAAGTCTATTGATAAAGTTCAATTGCAGCTAATGTGAAAACTTTGTTCGGTCGCCAATTTGCACCGCAATGCAAACGTTGCCAGCAACTAAATTTATTAATTAAAATGCCACAGCAACACACAGCAAAGGCAAACACAGAATGTGGCTCTCATTACCAGCGACCAACCGCCCAATCCCCCTTCCCCTCTCCCCCCCATGGCCCTTTAACCTGTCGAGTTTGGGCAAGTGTTCATCAAAACCAGCAGCGAAATCATTGAATGATGTCGTGTTTGTTAGTTTAATTATGCGCGCATTCACACAGACACAGCTAGGCATACACGCACATATGCACACCTAAACACACACGCACACAGACAGACCCACACAAACTCATAGGCCAGTCAAGTTCCATCGAGCAGCGGTTGTTATCATTCACAATATTGCGCTGCATTGTCGTAATAATTGAAAAACGCTCGTTGGCCACAAACAAACAACAGGCACACACACACACAAATACAGCACACATACACCTACACACACATACATTCACCTATGCATATCTACTGTATAAACAAACAAACTGTCAACTCTAGCATCATTTTTGTTGAATTTGACCAAGAGAATTTCCCATTTGACTTTTAATTATTTCGCGTAGCGCGTTTCGGCTTTCAGGCGATGCCCCTCTGCCACTCCCCCCCACCCCTGCTTCGTCTGCGGCATGTGGCCTGCTAACGGTAAACGACAA
This sequence comes from Zaprionus africanus, assembly GCA_018151435.1. NCBI lineage: Eukaryota > Metazoa > Arthropoda > Insecta > Diptera > Drosophilidae > Zaprionus > Zaprionus africanus. Next base: position 2,399,258 of record JAECXB010002307.1, on the reverse strand, counting down.
ACATATGCAATTGATCCCCTGAAATTATCCATAATGTCGCATTCCCGACGAATGCGAATGTGAATGGGAATCGCGTGTGAATCATTTGAGGTCAACTTGGCACTGTAAAATGACAATTAACTTTGCTGGCGCCTGATTCGCGAATGTTTCGCAATCCAACAAAATGCATAAACAATTTTAATTATTGCCAATCCATAATCCGCAATAAATCTGTTATTGAAACATGCAGTTTTAATTAAATTAAAAATTATTACTATGATTTTCCACTCAAGTAAAAGTTGGAAGAGAATTCAGAGTTCCCTCTTCTCCTAGAAGAAGTTACTTCTGTAAAGTGTCCTCTCCTAAGATCTCTCCCTCCCCCTTCTTTTGGAGAAGCAGACCATATGGAAGCGAAAAACAAACTGACTAAATCCAATCAGCCTCTGCTTCGCTCTTTTCTTTCTAATCAGGCGAGTATAAAGTAAATTCAATTACGCGGCGAAGCTACTTGGCAAAGCCCCAGGATCACACGCCTGTCTCTTGGCTGTTGTGTGTAGGTGTGTGTGAGTGTGTGTGCGTGTGTGTTTCGTTATTTACATATACTCAACAGAGGCATGCGAAAGGGGGGAGAGAGGGTGCACAATGTGTGTGAGTGCGAAATTTGTCCCAAAAGAAATTTTGAAAATAAATAGAATTCCGTTGAAGTCAAAGCCAAGTAAGCAGCAGCGGGGGTTGGGGCTAAGTGCAGACTACACACCCCCTCTTCCGCCCCTCTTCTTCAGCCTGTGTGTGTGTATGGATCCATGGCAACTAATCAGAAATTCCGTCTCATGCGCGACCATTTCCACGAAGTATTCGCGGCTTGCCCCGTGGAAAAAAGCGGACGGAGCAGTCTCGAGCAGACAGGCAAGCAGAGGGACCGACAACAGGCAGACAGACAGCCGCACTGAGCTGACGGACAGCGCAAAGACATGCTAAGAGGCAGCTCCCGTTCCCGTTCCCGTTCCTTCTCCTGCTCCCACTCTGTCGTTGGGATTATGCAAAATTCAATTTGCAACTTAAATGTGTTTATTTTGCGTTACGCTGGGGCAATTTTTATTTTCACTGAAAATGAGGGATTTACCCGCCAAGAGTGGGAGGGGGAGCAGAGGAAGGAACGGGTAGTCCAGGCTGCCAGGCAACCCAAGCCAGGCCAGGCAGTGTAGGGCAACCAATGAACGTTGCCACCGCCATCAATTTTCCAATCTTATTGAGCGTTTAAAAGTGTGTGTCGAGTCGGTTGAGGCTGGGACAGAGGCAGGGACTGAGGCAGGGACTGAGGCAGGGGCAGGAACTGTGACTGAGGCGACATCGTTTGGTTTTTCCGGCGTAAATTGCTGATTTACAAACAAAATGTGATTTCCCCCATCCACATCCACTCTCAATCCTCCTCCAGCTCAGCTGCCACTCCCTTTTGCGGCTCTGCATAATAAAAGATGAGAGAGCGAAACGAAGAGGAGAAAGAGAGAGAGAGGAGAGACAAATTGTCAAATTCAAATTCAATTTGATAGTAAATTTCGTTGGCGTTTATCTCGTTTTATGAGGCTGCGCACAGTGGGCGAGAAGTGTCCCTGCTTTCTTTTGGATGCTGTCGATTATAAAGTGAATTTACTGCCTCTATAATGCCCGCCATTATATATACACTTAGTTGATCGATGGCCAAGCCTGACCAACCTGCTGTCAGTAAACATTTTGACACACTGTCAACGCGGCCCGCGGGCTACAGAAGAGACTGAGGAAGGTACTGAGGAAGGTACCGAGACTGAGGCTCTGTAGATTCTGCAGATTTCGTATCGCACTTTTAATTACGTGTCAGTCAGTTTCAGCGTCAGTTTACTTATGACAACAACAACAACAACAACAATGGGGAACAACATTCAAAGTTTTCGGTGGCAACTGGGATCCATCCGCATAATTTATGCCGCCACTGTAATTTGACAAGCGCCTCAGCTGCCTTTGCTGCCTCAGCATCAGCCTCGAACCGTCGCTGGGCTTCTCTCTAATGAATGTCACCGCCATTGCGCCGCAAATGACAGTTGAATGGAAATTTAGTTTTAAACAAAGCGGCGAGCAAGTCTGTCACGCCCTCTTACGCCTCCTTTCACTCTCGCAACGTCCACTAGCAGCCGCAGCCACAGCCTACAAGGAAAATGTTTTAGTTGCCGCACGCAAATTAGCTAAAACTTTTTCCCCATCGTCCAGCAGTGGGTGGCAGTATGAAGAGGGGGGACGAAGAGGGGTGGTTCAGGAAAATGCCATCTTGAACTCTGATAGGCCAGGGCAAGACTTGAAGCTGAAGCTCAAATGAATATTTGATAGCGCTGCGAGAAAACAAATTAAAAGCGCTGGCAAAAGCTTGTTGCATACTTTATGGCGCTAATTTAGGTAGAAAACGACCAGAGGGGGAGCAGGGTGGAAAGGGGGCAGCGAGGACAGAAGCAGCAGCTCGTTTGTGTAGCAGGCCAAGTTGCAGAACTTAAGACCTTTCCTGGCCTCCTTCCACTGCCTTCATTGCCCCTCCCCCGCCCGCTTGTTTATGCACGCACATTAATTTCAAAGGGCTGCAATGGCCAAATAATGCGATGCCCAGAGGGGTGGCACAGGGCGTGGTGTGGCAACTGGGCAAGCAGCCTCAAACTGGCGGCGATGCGACAAGCGACAAGAGGCACACGCTGCTGCAACCACCGACCGCATTTCAATGTTGCAAATTTTGTCGCTACAACTAAATGCTTTTAAGTGCATTTTCCTGTTGCCACAGCCCAGTCAAGAGGGGGAAGGGAGGAGGAGACAGGGTATGGCATTGCCCCAAAAATTTGTGATGCTGTTTTGCATTTGCAGTTGCTGCTGCTGCCGCTGGCCATGCGGACGAGTGAGTGCAAACAACAACAGGCGAGCTGAAAGGGTGCACACACTGCGTATGCGTAATGCCGCGAGACACGCCATAAATTCAACGATTAAGGGGCATCAATTAAAACGCGCCTCAACTCGACAGGGCTCGGCTCAGGCTCAGGCTGACAGGCACACACACTCACTCGCACTCGCCTCCTGTGTCCACTCACTGCGAGCACTCATGAATATTCATTCGCTATTTATGTAAATGCCCCGCACACACTTTTGATAATGTGTCGCGTTTTAATTATGAATTAATTGCGAATGATTTCAACATCATGCATTTTAATTGACAAGCCACTCGCTCCCTTTTCTCTCTCTCTCTCTGTGTGTGTGTGTGTGTGTGTGGGGGTGACTCTGCCTGGGTGCGAGTGAGAAGTGTGAGTGTGTGTGGTGCGATCTATCTGCAAGGTGTCGCCCACAGGACTGCGGACTGCGCCGAACAATGGCAGACATAATTTATTACAGTTCAAAGAGTAAGGGAGACGAGAGGAACGAGAGAGAGCGGACAGAGAAGAAGCAAGACAGAGAGAGGGAGAGCAGGAAGAGGGAGAGCAGCCATGAGGCGTGGCGTGGCGTGGCTGTTGTGGTCGCCGCTCGTTTCAATCAATTTCATTCGTTATCGTTATTGACATTTTGTAATTTAATCGTGTGCTTTGTCGCATGTGCCCGTCACACACACACACACACACACATACACACACACACACTGGCCTGCTGACATGGCTGCACTTAACTTTATCAGCGTGTTTGGCCATGTGCCGTCGTGTCCATTTTTTCATTCTCCCTTTGCTCACTCATTCCTCGCACTGGCAAAAATGAAAAGCCAAACAGAGCGACGACTTCGCCAAAAAGGACAACAACAGCGACGGCAACAACACAGACAACAACAACAACACGTTGTCAACAAACTATCTGCTGGCATGCAATTAATAATGATGCCCGCGAATGAACCCAGTGTGCCCTGCCCAATCGAGAGAGACGCCCTGGAGACAGCTACGTATCCGTATCCTGCCGAGAGTCGCGACAGGTGTCAACGCGGTCGCCGCTTTCTGCTCTAATTAGCATGTACACTGAGAGAAATCCAGCGGTGTGCTATGTAGATTAAAGTGCGATATATACTGCTGGTATATTGTTGGTATATTGATGGTATATTTGTAGTTCTTTTAGTGCAACGAACTCAATGAATGTTGCTTTATCTTTTCTTCTTATTGTTAAATATTTGTAGTTCCTTAAGCACAACAAACTTGATTGATATATGTAGATATGCCATGCCCTCATAGCAATCCCTACCTCAACTTTATTACAGCGCATTTCTGCTGTAAGACACTGTGCACGTATTTGTTTATACCCAACACTTTTGGGGTGCCGCTGCTCTGCCACTTGAAGGGAGCTGTAGAATGTGCAGACCGCAGCCACATGTTGCCTCCTGCCTTGATTTTTGTGGTTCCCAGCACACACACTTACACACGCAGGGTGTGGAGTGCTTAAAATCTCATTTAGCACTAACGGCAGCAGCAGCTGCGGCCTTACGCCCTTCTCCCCCCTCGCCCCTTGGCAACCAAGTGAAGCTTTCTGGTTTGGTCTTTAATATAAAATGTAAATTTACAACAAACTACTTTTCTGGCTATAATATTTGTTTGCCTTTTTGAGAGAGAGTCGCACTGTGGTGAAGCAATGAAGTGAATGTAGTCGACTATGTGTATACCCTGTTTAAAAATCAAGAAACTGTCTGACTACTCAAAGGAAAACTTTAGTCAGTGAGAATCCTCACTGAACTCAGAAGAGCTACAGTATCCTCTCTGCAAGGGTGTGTCTGAATCTCCATCACTCTGCCGTATTAATATTCCTTAATCTGCCAAATTGTTGTTTAACTATGAGTATACCCTGTAAAAGAACAATGTATAAGAACTGTAGTCACCTTACACCACAACATCTTGAGTAGAACTGCAGCTCCTACATTGCAGGGTAACTCCAAGTCGCGTCTTTCCTCACTCTCTCTCTGTGATATTTATGGCAACTTTTGGCTCGGCCACAGCAGAAAAACATTTGGAGAAAACATTTGTGTGTTTTTGGGTCATGTGAAACTTGATTTCTCCTTTGCTACGCTTCTCCTTGGCTTGTCAGGCGCATATTTTAATTAAATTATGCCCAGGTCTGTGCTGGCCAAGCACAGCGGGGCTACTGCTCCGTTGCCGTTGCCGTTGCTGTTGCTGATTTGGCATTCAATTACGTTCCAGCATATGACTTTTGAATTAAATGACCTGGAAAATGTCCCTGCTTCCCTGCTCGCTCCTTCCCCTTGCCCCGCCCCTGCCCGGCCCCTGTCAAGTTGTGCTGTCTAACAAACACATTTTACGAGCTAATCAACGTGGGTAATGACCAAATTAGAGTTGGCCAAGACAACAGCGCATGGCTCGAAATTGAAGTCAGCGGGGCCAGCAAAGCTCTGTCCACTGTCCATGTTACAAGGTTCACGGTTCATTGTTTACGCATTTGTAGTGCAACGACTTGTAGATACCCTGTAAGTGCAGAGTGAAGTAAGAAGTTGTCTTCTGTATTTTGTTTGGTAAGTGACAAGGCGCAACTCCCGACTTAATCAATTGGAAAAGTGAACATGCCACATGCCCCAAGACAGTGAAGAGAACAACTTCAACTGAAACAACAACAACAACAATTGGCCGTGGCATATTGAGTTCTTTGTTGTCCCCCATAGTCGCATATCGTGGTGCGTGGCAGCGAATGAATAAGAAAAAAATACTCCCCACACACACACAAACACACACGTTCGCAGGCCTGCGTACATGCTTGCACTCGTGTATTGTTTACCCTGTAACTCTCACATACACATACACATACACACACATGCACACACACACATGCATAAGCGTAGCAGGAACAGGTCGGACCAGGGACAGACGTCATTGTGACCGCCGTGCGGTCGTGGAGCCAAATGAAGCTCACCAATGGCACCCAAGTGGGCTAATCAGCAAGCAGCAACTACACACACACACACACATGCACTAGCACACTCACACATACACATATACATGCTGGGTACCTATGCGTATGACGCTCTAGAGAAACATTCGCCTAGAGAAGACCGCACTGACAGTCAGTCCTGTCTGTCTCTCTGTCTGTCTGTCCGTTGACGTTGCGCTGCAAAAAACAAACAAACAAACAACACACACACTCACATACGGACACACGGAAAATGGCCATTTTGCCGACAAGAAAAACCTTTCCCTGACAGAGATGAGTCAAAAAGTAAACTCGGCAAGCACAAAAAAATAAAACAAGCGTATAAAATGAAGTGGCAAAACGTAAACTACAACATTGCCACAACGTGCATGTGTGTGTGTGTGTGTGGGTGTGTATGTGTGTGTTGGGGAGGGGGAGGCACATGTGTGTGTGTCCGTATTTTTATTTGTTTTCCGTTGTTATTACGACTCCATTGCGTTTAGATGGAGATTAAGTCGCAGCGACTCTCTTACGCCTTTCTACCCCTTTCTTCTGCCCCCATCCCCTCCTCCTCCCCCTTCTTTTGTTGCTCTTTTCGTTGTTGTTGCTTCTACCAATTTTTTTACTTTACGAGCAGTTTATTTGCCCCGCGTGTGTGTGTGTGTGTGTGTGTTTGTGAGTGTGTGCCAGCCCCAGGGCGAATGAGATAACAACGGCAAAGCGACGCGTTGTTGTTGTTGTTGTTGTTGCTGCTGCTGCTGTTTTTGCAGGACAGCAAATGAAAACTGTGAGAAAAATAAAAAACAAAGCGGCGAAATGAAAATATTGTGAAAATTTTGTATGCATATTACACGCGCGCCGCTGCTTGACTATTATATTGCTTTTCCAGGGGGTAGCAGAGAAGGGGGAGAGGGGAAGGGGCAGGCGATGGCCATGCGAACGCTTTTATTAGTCACTGTCGCACACACACACACACACACACAAGCACACACATTGTCTGCTCTCATAGTTGCTCCCCAAAGTGCCATCGAGCAAAACACTCTGCATGTGCTGAATGTGTGTGCGAGTGTGTGTGCGAGTGTGTGTGCGAGTGTGTGTGCGCGTGTGTGTGCCTGTGTGTGTGTTGATAAGCACATGGTAATTTTTGTTTTAGGCCTGCGTTTTTGTTGTTATTGCATTAAAAATACACACACACACACGCATATAGAATAGTGGCATACCTAGCCAGCAGGGCAGAGTTGCCAGACCGCAACAACCGACACACAATTGCAAAAAGAGAGAGAACAAGGAGTGGAAGAAGAAGAGGAAACCGGAAAAAACATATGCCCAAGTGAAGAAGAAGAAGAATATGTTCGATGCTATAAAAACGTATGAAACTGCGCCGTGCGTAGACTTGTGTGTGCCACTGTGCGTGTGTGTTTGTAGTTGCCACACATAAAAGTAAATTGACTGCGAATATTATATTTCCCTGGCGAGCTGCCCCTCCTCCCCGCCTACGCCTCTGCCCATCTGCTGATTATATTTTTTATCACCGACTTTTTGCGCACTGCAAAATTTTTAATTTAGCTGTGTACCGTGTGTGTGAGAGTGTGTGTGTGTGTGTTTCACGTTTACCACTCTCTCGCCTGCCTGCCACGCCCCACGTACAAGTGACAATGGCAGCCGGAGCAGCCTCTGGAGCAGCTTAAGAGGCGGGGCAATGGATTTATCTGCAACGCTTTGTGTCGCCAGCACAGACACATTCACACAGTGAGTGCAAGATATACTCGACCAGGACGGGTCGGTTGCAGTCTAGCTGCAAAACGCAAAGAATGAATGCAAACAATGCCAAGCGAAACAAGAGAGGAACTCTGTGAGAACTCGAGATGAAAGAATATGGAAAGCGCGCCAGAAATAATCTATGAAAATGTCCAAATAATGAGCTGAAAAGTTTGTCAAAAATGCTTTTAAACTGGGATTAATGTTGATAAATTCTTTACCAATTTCACAAATTTATTTGAATGATTGCATTTTATTCCTTTTGGGTGTGTTAATAAAATAAATTAAAAATATTTCATATTCCCTAGAGTTTGTTTAGTAATGCAAAATAAAGAGGGATACGTTTTTATAATGCAATTATCAATTTCCTGTTCAAATAAAATAATTATATATCTCTTCATACTCTTTTGCCTTTAATTCCTTGTCTGTATATCGATATCTGTAATAACTTAATATATTTGGTAAATTCAAAAATTTTAAGTTAGTTGTTTAATTTTTAGATTCTTATGTATTTATTCTTTTTTTTATTTTATTCTTAAGTATTTAAAATAAATTAAGTTTCTTTTCTTTGTGTTCTCTACTACTATTTTTCTTTTTCAGCAGCGTGACACGCATCTCTCTAGTCACGATGTCATCCCAAGCTGCAGTTGCTGCAGCAGCAGAGTGCGACAGCTGCGACGCTGGGAAAATTCATTCCAATAATGCATGAACATCGGACTGGGAATTGGCTTCACACAGTGGGCAATGTAAGTATGCGTCGTACAGAGAGTGACCAAGTTAATATCTAATTAAAGCGTAGTTCGCTTCGCTTCTCACGCGCTTTAAAGCGCTCTCGCGCACGCATCAAAAGTGGCATTAATTAGCTTGGCCGTAAAGCAAAGGTGCGAGTAAGAAGAGATGTGTGTGAGGGAGGGGGACAGGGAGTGTGAATGAGAAAGGAAGTGGGAGTGTGTGTACCCACGTTTGAGCATATCTGTCTAATAACCCAAGGTGCGTGTGAGTGTGTGTGTGAGTGTGCTGTATTACACCAGCTCGAGCATAATTTCTAATTAACTTTTTGCTGCGCTGCGTTGCTCAGGTGAGAGCAGGCAACAGGCAGGAGCAGGAGCAGGAGGAGGGGAAGGAAGAGGGGCAGAGGCGGGCGAGTCGACACTGAGATCCCTTTAGCACGTCATCATAAAAATGTTTTGCCAACACATTTGCCACGGAAGCCTCTTGGGCACAAGAACGTGCACCTCAAGGGGGCAGCTGGGGAGTGCGGAAGCGGAAGGCGGAGGAATGCGTAACAAATGAAGTAAAGAAATATGTACGACAAAAGCAACAACAAAGGGACCAGCTCGAAATGGTAATAAAAACAACAACACCTGTAAACCTGTTGTTGCTTTTGTTGTTGTTGCTTTTGTTTTTATGCGTTAAGTCATTAAAATGAAAATTTATTATGCGCACTGTGTGTACAGGCGCCTACAATGGGCAGCTGCCACATCCTTAGCCTGCCTGGGCCTATCGAGCGTATACGTAACGCGCACATCTCATTAAGCCAAGAGCTGTTGCGGCTGTTGCTGCTGCTGCCTCTGCTGCTGCTGCTTCTAAATGAAGCCAATAAAGCTTTTTATCTGCCGACAACGTGATTTATTTATATGCCCCCGAAATTATACTTAAAGACGTCTCTGATTTCGCAGCAAATCCCGCGCGTGCACACATGAAAAGAGAGGAGAAAGGAAGGGGGAAGGGAATGCAGCTGCTCGCTTAGTAAGGGTATTCCCATTCATTTGAATATGTTTCTCTACAGATTCGTTACGTGCAAATCGATTCGCAAGTTTGCTTTCACCTGATGATGCAAAGGTTTCCCCGATTCCCCGACGGGGGTAATGGAAATTACATGTGGCGCGAAGCGTAGCGGAAGCTCTTAATTTGCCAAACAGATCTATGTGTGTATGCTCGAGTGTGTGTGTGTGTGTGCATGTGTGTGCGTGTCTGCGGCAACTATCAAGCAAGTTTGTCAAATGAAATTTATGCGAGCTGCGTCCGTAATTGAAGCGGAAATCCACAAGTAGCAACAGCTCCCAGGAGAAGAAGCAGAAGAAGACAAGGCAGAAGCAGAAGCAGCAGAAGCAGAAACTAATAATTTACTTTATTTGCACCTTTGAAGAGTCATCGTTGTTGTTGTCTCCTTCTCCCTCTCTCTCTACCTCTTGCTGTGGCTGTCACTGTTGTCCTCGTTCTCGTTCCCATCCTGGCATCGGCAATGGGGAAAAACTTTTACACGTAGCACACACATGCCATCAGGAAAATGGAAAAAGTTTCGGTTTCCACTTGCTTGCTCTCTCTTCCCCTCTCTCACTCTCTCTCCCTGTCTTCCCTTGACTCTGTCGCCCATCTATTTTGCTGCTCATCAAGGCGCGCAAATTAAGAAAATTATCATGCGTCGTACCTAGGCGACGTGAGTGTCCCTGTCCCTCGTCTCCCCCTGCCCCCTGCGGGCTACGCCACTGCGTCTCCTTGGGGCAGGAAAGTTTCCCCGAGCAGAATCCAATTAAACATAAAAATGAAATAAATTGTGACATTTTCCAATTAGCGGCGAAAATAGTCGAGCCAAAGCAGCAGCAGCAAGAAAGATGAGCCCGCTGACAACATGTGTCATGCGGCTCCAACCCATTTCCCCCTCCTCGGGGCACTCACCCCCCTCTCCACCCGTCCCGGCTGCTTTCAAGACAAATGCCGGCACCAAGATGTCTATCGGTCCTTGGCGCTGGCGCTCAGGCTCGACTAGAGGGCTAATTAATGGCGTCAGTCACATAACAACTATAACAACAACAACAACAGCAACGGGAACGGAAACAACAACAGCAACAGCTGAGCACAATGCGAGCATTTTCCGACTGCAAATTACAAATGAGTTCCATTGAAGGACGCCCAGGACGAGGACGGGGACGGGGACGGACAGGACTCGAATGTGAAAATAATTGCCAAAAATAACACAGCATTTATTTATGCTCGACTACGTTCGCAGTGCGCCCTCCTAATCCCCTTTTTTCTCGACGGCCAGGGACGTAGTCAAGACTTGGTGAAAGGGGGCAGCAGAAGAAGCTTCACGGCAAATGTCTTCGTAGAAGGGCTGGCACAACACACAGGAATGCTTTTGAAAGTCGCCTTGCAGAGCACCCTCTCCCTCTTCCCCCCTCGAACACGCCCCTGGCCAAGAGATGCTGCGGACATTGAGGTCCTTCCTTGCCACTTGGCACATGGCAACGCGTTTTTATGATTTCACTCGGCATTTTCCATAGACAGTTTTCTAAATGCGCAAAAACACATAAAAATGTTGAGCAATTTTCCTCATTTCACCCGCATCTCCCCGCTCCCCGGTCCCCCCGCTTTCCGCTCGTTGGCGTCGCCTCGCTTTGTTTTGCTCGCTTGCAATTTGCAACTAATTGCCACAAATTAATTTTAGTATCCTTTTAATGGCATTTTGAATGTGGTAAATGACGTCGACGGAGCCAAGAGAGAGATGACAATGATGCTCTTTGTGTTTCAATTGCTCTCGGAATGCTCCCAGAGAGGGGAGAAGCAAGGCGAGGAACGGACCCCGAATGGACGCAGGAGCCAAAGGATCCAAAAGGATTTTTGTGGTTTGCTCTTTCTGCTCTGCTCTCGCTTTCTTTTCATTTTTGCCCGCAATTTAATGAGCTGAGACAATTTCCCGACGACGAGCAACGAAAATTATACAAAAAACTATGCCATGGAAACCCGACAGGACCCTCCTCCTGCCCCTCCCTCTGCTGACAACTCATGTCACTCGCTTACAATGACGCGCATTTAGCTGGCAACGAGAAATTCCCCGCTCCGCTCAGCTCCCTACAAAGTTTTCAGTATTGCAAAAATCTGTAGTGGAAATTCAAGGCACACAGCACGAATGTAAACAGAGAAGGAAGGGAGGAGGCGGGAGAAGGAAAGGCATCTGTGTTCATTAGACTGCCATTGTGTGTGTCTGGAAGAGAGAACTTGGATGCGGGTTCGGTTTCCACTTCCGGCAGACAGACGTAAATCAAATCGGCGTGTCAACAACAAAACTAATTTATGTATTTACGACTCTGTTTCCTGATTATTCATACGCACTGTGTGTCCCTGTCTCTGTCTTCGTCTCCGTCTCCGTCTCCGGCTCTGTCTCCATCTGTCTCCCTTCATCCGCTCGTGCATCCTGTGTCTGTGAGTCTGACAAGCTCTGCTCGATGTTGACTTTTATTAGCTCTAATTACGCAGAAGTACTCGAATGTCACTTGCACGACTCGAGCGACAAATCAAATGCAGTTTGTAGTTGGGACACTGCAAGAAAAGGATGAGTGAGTTGCCTGAACAACTGAAGAAACTCTTCTCTTTTCCCTACTTCCTGTCAGTGTCTACCTAGTTGTTTCCCCCAGTTCTCAGTACTCTACATCTATTTCATTTCAATACCTGCCTCCCACTTTCTCTCAGTGCACCGCATACAGTTGCACTATTGCAGTCTGCGTTCGCATTGCAGCCACGTCTACTTTTCAAATCATTTGGCAGGCCATAACTGACAGTTACTGACCAACAACTGCAGCAACGCCCCCTTCCTTCCACCTCTTCGACTTCTGTCTGTTCTGGACATGTTCTCGATGCAGTCCGTGCTGCGCTGGCTCTGGCTCTGGCTGCTGCTGTGTTTGGTTTACGTGCTTAAATTGGCAATTAGCAGATTAATTGTCACTGGCAATACATATGCGTCAATATTTTGTGCAACCGACAGCTGCAACGCCAGCCTGCACTGCGTCTGTCTCTGCCCATCTATCTATCTGTCTCTCTGTCTCCTGCCTGCCTGTCTACCCATCTATCCAGCTGCCTGTCTGTCTGTCTGTCTGTCTCTCCGCCTCTCTGTCCATCACGTAGTTTGCTTTACGGCCCTGTTGTTTACACAATTGTTTCACTGCTGCAACTGCAACTGCTGCTGCTGCCTCTGCCTCTGTTGCAACTGCTGTTTGATTTTACTAACGAGCATTAGCATAAATTGCAGGCAATCGAAGCAGCGTGGGCTATGTGTGGTCTATCCCCCCTTCCCCCCTTGTCTCCCCCTGCTCCCCCTCTCTGTATCCCCTTTGTCTGGGGCGCCATTTCAACCGCTGGCGTTGCATCATTTCACAACACTCGACATCAAATTTGGCCAAATATCATCGAACATTGTGCAGTCAATCAGTTGTAAATTTTTAATGAGTTTTCATTTATATTAACTGACAGTCAACTGGCCATTTTCCATTTTCCATTTGCCATTTTCCACTCACTCATTTTGGCCATTCGGCCTGCGGTTAGACGCAGTGCACTGTGCGCAGTCTAAGTAATTTGTCACGCTAATTGGCTGCTGCCTCGTCCGCTGCTGCCGCTGTTCCAGCCTCTGCTCTACCCAAATTACGCATACGACCCTCTCTCCTGTCTCTCTCTTTCTCTCTGGATTGTAAACTACAATTTGTAAAATGCAAAAAGGAAATCATTCTCAGCATTTGCTCTATATTTTCAGACAACTTCACAATTAACTCAAAGTTCTCATCAACTTTTCGTAAAGGGTTTGCAAATAACTTTCTAAATTCACTGCAAAACATAATCAGAATTTGTTGAATTAATTTTCTCTTTTCTAGTTTGTGCAAACTCTCAAGAACTTCGCCTCATCAATAGCAAATAATTCCATAAATTTAGAAACTTGTGTAAACAGCTCGCGTTTTTCCTGCTGCGTACATCGACTTAATAAGGGCTTTTAGTCTCCCATCTCCTTGGCTTCCACTCTTCCTGCCACATGCGGCAGCTGCTGCAATAATTTCACACAAAATATTTCCTCTGCGCATCGAGGCTGACGTTGACAACGATAATGTTGCTGTTGCTGTTGCAGCTTATTCAGTTGCTCATACATTTCACTTGACTTCACTGGCATGTCAACGCCAACGCTGAAGTCGACGTCGACGTCGCTGTCGACGCTGACTGAGGCTGGGGTCTTGAGGCAAGGCAACTTATCATTTTATAAGCATTTCGTGTTTGTTTTTGTTGTTGGTGTTCTTCTTCTTCCATTGCCCTGGCTGTTTTTTCTATCTGCAGCATGAAAACAAAATATTTTGTTGCATTTTGTTTTTCCTCGTTGTCGTACCCACCCTCACCTCTCCCGCCCTGCCCCTCTTGTGGCCACAGGCAACAGTCTGTGTGTGTTTTATGTGACAGATACTTTAAAATGTGGCAAAGTGGTTTTTGGCAACGAGCAGTGCCCCTCTCTCCTCCTCCTGCCTCTACCCTCCTTCCTCTTGAGTGGGCAAGGTACTCATGCACTCGCACTCGCACTCACACTCACATTCACACTCGAAACACACTTGTACTACTCACATGCACTCGCTGTCGAGTCGGTCATTTGAAATGAAATTAATGTAAAATTATGTGCCACGTAAACTAATTTTTATGCGACGGCAAAGGGTATGACAAGGGGGCAAGCAGAGGGGGAGGGGGGTCAGCCAGGGTATCCACGATTTACGAGCATAGCAAGCACACTTGGCCGCAATCCTTTCATGGCATTTGGAGAGCGTTTTATTGCGCCGCTGCTGCCACTTAGAAAGAAGCTGGAAAAAAAAGGCAAAAAAATTACCGCGACGCGCATTAAAATGTTGCCAGGCGCTACCCAAACCCCTCCCCCTCCCTTCTCCTCTCCCCACCCCTTTGCACACGGGTCCAGTTCGACCCTGCCCAACCGACGCGCAGTTGTTGTTAAAGTTGAAATTTATATTAGGCCAACAAAGTCGCCGAGGATGCGGATGAGGATGCGAATAGGAGACGGAGAAGCGGATGGGGTTGAGGGCTGGAATGGGATGGGGAAGGGCTTGCGCCTGTCGTTGAGGACAACGCCGATGGCGCCTGCCTGCTCTCAAGTGCTCATAAATTCACGAAAATTTCACAGCCGACGGACCAACAAAATAAAAAGCGAACCCTTCAAGGATCCTACGAAGGCAGCCAGGAGAAGGGAGGGGAGCGGGAGGCAGTGAGTGTCGAGCTGGCGTCAGCTGTTGCAGGGCGAGCATTGCAGTTGCCAAGGCGCACACACACACACACGCACACTCGCACTCACAACATAAATTGTTAAAGAATTGCCACTTTACAGTCGTAAGGACCACATAAGCCGGACAAATAAAAACCGCTGCCCGGGTTGACCTCCTTGTTGACATTCCACTCCACTCCTGTGCAGTGTGGCGCCATTGAAACCAGAGCGAGGTGTCTATAGAACCCACCTGGGTTGTTTGCCCCTATTGAACTAAATCTACTCAGCTGCTGAGCTCCAGTTCTGAGATGATTATATTGTATTATATATTGTCATATTCATAATCAGCATCAGCAGCTGAATCGAAAAGCCTTGCTCATTTGACTGTCTGTCTGTCCTTAGAAAAATCTACATCTCGGATACCTTAAGAGTTTGGACTACCAAAAAAATGTGAAAAAAATCTAAAAACTCTGCTCAGATATCAAGTTTTTTAAATAGAGTCCCGCCCCCATAATCGATAAAAGGTTAGCTCCATATTTCGTTAACACAATAATAAATGATAAATGATTTCTGAAAATTTGGTTGCAATAGAACTATTAACATAGAAGTTATTTAAACAATCGTTACTTAGAAGCCGCTCCCGAATCAGTTCCCTGAAGTATGCAACAGCAAATTCGCTCTGTATATTTTTGAAATCTTATTGTTCAGATCGTTAGCGGAAATATCACAGTCGATCAATCTCGATTGTAGCTTTCGTGCTTGCGTTCATTTGGAATTGGAATATCCTTTCAGTATTTATCCCTCCCGTCTTAGAAAGTATTTAAAATCTACAAACTGTGGTCTATTTGCTCTTCTCCTGCCGTAAAGTATTCTGATTCCTCGACAATCTGTGCAGCTTTAAAGGTCAATGCAATTTTCGGGCATCTTTTTCGACTCACATCCTTCTTTTCCTCTCCTAATCCGCCTCCGCCCACGTCCGCAACTGACATGTGTGGACAGTGTCCTCCGTGCCATTATCTGTGTTACTGACCAGATTCCCCAACCCTTCTACCCTCCTCTCCCCCCGGCCCTCTCTGATGCTTCTGCTGCATGTGAAGTGGCGTGATTTATAAGCGCTTTGCCGGCGATAATAAACACACAGGATGAGCACGGAGAAGAGGAAGAGGCAACACGCCCCGAGGGGGGCGCAAACAAAATGAGAGGCAGCACATGCAAAATAGTTTGGCATCTGTGCCCAATCTCCATCAAGCTCCCCCTGCCTATCTTCCCTTCCCTGCCTGCTTGCTCTGCCTTTCAATTTTCTTTGTTCGCTTTGCGGTTTTTTGGGACAATTTTTTACATGCATCCGTTGACAATAAAAATGGCAATAGACGAGGGAGAGAGAGAGATAGAAAGAGAGGCCAGTCGAGCAGGAACAACCTAACCTAACCGCACGTCGGTCTCGGTCGGTGTCCGTGTCCCTCACACTCTCTCTGTGTGCCTAACCTCCCGACCTTCCCCTCCCTGACTCTCCTCTCCATCATTAATTTTGCACAAAAGGAAGAGGGAAATTTCTTTGGCAACGAGAACAGATCGACGGAACCGAGCGGCAAATAAATAAGGCTCGGCAACAACTTTGTTTGTTCATTGGCAGCTCTCTCGCTTCCTTCTTCTGCCCCCAATCTCCGACTGCATTCTTCCTATTGCGGCTCGGATGGCATCAGGTCAGGCTAGAGCACCGTCGCCGTCGCCGTCGCCATCTTCAGTTGTCTTCCGCCTAACACGTTCGACATTTTGTCGGTCACACGCTGCGTTGAGTTTTGCCAAATTGAAATTGTTTTCCCAAACAACAACGGGGCGTATCAGTGATGTTCCTGCCAAGAAACATGCCTGCCAGCCTGTGTGTTTGTCTGTGCGTGTATGTTTGTGATTTAGTGGGTGACGCAGGCAAAAAATGGTCCGCAGCCAGCAGAAGCAGAACCACTTGACAATGTAGACGAAGATGACTTGGCAATCCAATTTGACTCCCCATACACGTATATCTGGTCATATAGGTGTCTTTCCACGTTCCCGATCTGTTGCCAAACCAGTAATTAGACATTTACTTATGCTGTCACAAATCCGAGCATAGTTATCGTTCACACTAAATAAACACAGAATATTTGCTTATCATTTCAAAGGAAATTAAACTATGTCGGAAAGACAGAGCCCAACATTCGACGCCACACCTCATGTCGACCCTAAACGCATTTCAGCCCTGATGGGCCAGCCAGTAACGCCAGAGCCGGAACCAGAGCACGAGCCTGAATCGCAGGCGGAGCAACAGCGACAGTCAGTGTGGGAGTCGCAACCAGAGCGACAGTCACAGCCAGAGTGGCAGTCACAGCCAGATCGGCAGCCACAATCAAAACCGGAGCCACAGCCAAAGCGGGAGCCAACACCAAAGCCAAAGCCGGAGCCACAGCCAGTGCCGGAGCCAGCGCCGGAGCCACAGCTGGAGCCAGAGTCGGAGGTAGAAACGCCGCGCATGCCGTCAGTGACCTTCCGACCTATACCCGCTGGAGGGTGGCCTTTCAAACCCCTTGCGAACAGGCCGAGGGGCAACTTTTGCTGCGTCGCCAAGGAGTGTAAGTGCTAACATCGACTGTCCATCACCCGCTCACACTTGATACTCGTTTCCTTCCCCCGCAACAGACTACAGTGAGTACACCTACCTGGTGGACTCGCTCATCATTACGCCGCGACTGATGATACACCGGCGACCGCTACGCAAGGGCTCGGCCTATGAATTTACCTTGACGATTCGCAATAGTGGTTTGGTAAGTAAACTATAATCGATATATTCAATAACTTTTCTATAACCGCTACAATGCCATCACGTTCAGTACCCTCGCTTAATCAATGTAAGGACGGACAGTCCCACCGACACGACGATTGCAGTAGAGAAATACGATGTCAATCGATATCTGGACACTGACAAGGTGCTCACCGTGAAGATCTCCATATTCAGCAAGACCGCATATAAAATAAACCGAACCCGTCACATCTTTATCGATTCCTTTCATCCCAACATAACCTTCCAAGTGCCCATCATTGGTGAGTCCCTCAAGCGAACATAGTTACCTCAAGCGACCACATAATTCCATTCCATTATCGATGTTTTTGCTTAGTTCTAAAAAAGGACCTCAAGGAACCTGAAGTGTGCGAATATCTGAAACTTCCCAGTACGGTTCCTTACGACACTTCATACTTTGAAATGCTCATTTACAATTCATGCAACCATCCTGTCCGAGTGAAATACAGAAAGTACCTTTTTCCGACATTGTTAATAGAATATTGTGACATTGATATCCGCCTCTTTCAAATTTGCAGTAGCTTCATAGGCCTTAAGCTAAACTATCTGGGCGTGGGGACGATACAGAAGCATGACTTTATCAAGGTACTGCTCTGCTTTACGGCGACTAAGTTGCAGGTGTACAAAGGCTTCTTCAACGTCAAATTCGGATTAAGTAAGCAACTTGAGTCTCAGAGCACATAAGCACTTTAGTAACCCATTGCAAAGATCCCCCTAAGCTGGTGGTATTCGACTTCACGCCCAAGACCATGTCGGCGTACGTTAACCGGGGCTACATATCCTTCGGTCACGCCAAGTTCACCGACAGCTTCAAGCGGACGTTCCACATATGCAACGAGAGTTCGCACTCGCTCGATGTGCACGTGGACTACTATAGCACCAACGCAGAGATGACACATAAAACCACCCCAAGTGTTAGTGGCACTGAGCGGTCGAGCAAGATGTTTGATGAGGCAGTCAGTTTGCACAGCGCGTTGCTGTTTGACTTCAACGACGAGAAGCAGGAGAGTCGAGGATCAGCACTTAATGAGGAAGCCAGGATACACTTTGTGGTGGATGCGCCTGGCAGCATCCCCAACAATGCATCCACTGAGGTATCCGTCACGTTTCATCCGGCCTTCGACAATGAGTCGTCACTCGCTCCCGAAGGCGAGGACCCTCCCTACATGCAACGCACCAAAATAATCTTCTGCTTCACTGATTCGTACGAGTGCATCGAATCGCATTATGTATTGGTTCAAGGAGAGATCGACGGCGTCGAGGTGGAGGTGTTTCCCCAGACAATCGATCTACGTAGGATCTACCTGGGCGAGGAGCACTGTGCCTTCATCAAGGTCCTCAATGTTGATGGTCGGTGGTGAATCGCAATCTTACAACATGTTGCTTAATACTGCCTCCCACTCAGCGGTGAATGCCAAGGTGAAGTTCAAGGACAGTTTGGATGCGGAAAATTGTCACGTGCAGATCACCCCCACCGAAGGATTCATGTTGAGTCCCTGCGAGCGCAACATGTTCCATCTCTCGTTCTACACAGTTCAGCCAAAGACCTTCTCCGTCACACTCCGCTTCAAGGTGGACAACGGTGGCATTTACAATGTGGACGTCAAGTAAGTGTGACACTCCGCTCCACCGACCTGATCGTCGCCTTCGAGTAATCTAAGGATATTTCAGTGGTGTGGGCTTACCTGTGCAGCTCCGCACGTTCCCACAGCTCGTGGAGTTCGGCAGCATCCCCTTTGCGATACCCCAGAAGCGATTTATGCTGCTAATGAATCCACTGGCCGTGCCCATTACATTGCAGGTACAGACCTCGGACGACGGTGAGGAGCAGCCGCTGGTGTTTAATATTCGGGAGCCGAGTAAGATTCTGCCCATAACGATCAAGGACCCCATCAAGGAACTGCAGTTTGCCAAAGAGGACATGATGGCCGGCCCAGAACCGGAATGCAATATTGAGTTTTCCACACGCGAGCCAGATGAGAAGTCTGTTCACTCCATCTCAGTCAACGAGTCCGTCTACAGTCTTGACTTCGAGGAAAACGTCCTGGGTGAGGGACCAGAAAAACGAGAAAAAAGCTAATTCAAGTAACTTCTGTCCTTCTAACTTTACCTACTGTAGAACCGATTCCTGCAATAGCCGCGCATCTGCTGCAAACTCTGAAGAAGCAAAAGATCTTTGACAAAACTGAGACAGACAAACGCGTCATACACGAGGCCCTGGCGAGTCTCCTGAACATCAACTACTTCAACATCTTCAACAAGCACAACAATTTTATTTTCATGGACTGGCACGCCATACCAAGCGATCCCAAGGAGGTTTACTGCGACAACGAGATCATCTATCTGCGACCGAACACGGGGCGCAGCGTTACCATCCTGCTCATTCCAAACAAGCTCGGCTACTATCGTCGCTCCCTGACCGTGCGCATCTGTCCAGCGTTGCCCCAGAACTGCACCGAGACCAGCGACGATCAACAGTTCAAGTCGCTAATCAGGTCGGAACTGATGTGCTCCAAGCTGTGGTTCGAGTACAACTGCTGTGCGCCCGAAATCGACTGGAATAACTATGTCGACCTAACCGATCGCACCATCTACGCAGGGGAGGAGTACAGTTTTCAAATGATCTTCACCAACACGTCCAGTATCGCAGGTTTTCTGCACTTTGACGTCATTGTGAGTAAATGCTAACCCCAGATCCATTAAAAGATCCATTCTTGAATGCCCTTTCTAGCCCAATGAGATGAGTTTCTTCGACGGCATCTGGAAGCATTACATTGGCTCAAAGGCCACTGTGACTGCCGAATGCCTGGTCACCTTCCGGGTGCTGGGCAAGAACAAGCTGTCGGGCTTGGTAAAAATAGTGGGGGATCCACATCCGTATCCGTTTCATTTGTTCGGTCGTGTGCTGGCCACGGAGATTCGTATCACGCCATTGTTCGTGCACAAGCGGATTCAAGTCTTTGAGGAGGACAGGGTGCACTTCTATATAGACAACTTTACGCCGACAAACACCAAGTTGATCATGAATTTGGTGAGTAGCATCGACCCATACACCTTAGCGATGCCATTAATATTCTCTTCTTTGCCGTCCACAGAAAGATGGCCGGTTCCAATACCTGACCACGCGAGGCGGCATGTTGGCGCCGACTGGGCAGAGCATGTACACGACTCTAGTATCACTTTACACCGACCCAGACCTGTATTACAACACAATGACTATTGATCTTCAGTTCGACCATGTGATAAAGATTCCCATTACCTATCTGGTTGAGGGTGTGCCACTTTGGTTCTCGCCCGACATCAAGAAGAACGGATTTAATGCGGGCTTCCTTTTCACAGACCTGAAGGAAGAATTCCAAGCGAACCTCTTCAAAAACCGATTTGTCGTGAAGGTCTTCAATAAGGGAACACGCGTTTACCGCATCACTATAAACCGGCTCAAGACCTACAATCCTGACCTGAAGCCTACAGCGTGTGCAAATCAGCCGCTGACTGCTCGCTTTGAAATGCATCCCAAGCTACTGGAGATCCCCCCTAACTCGGAGAGTGAACTGGAGATACTGATCAGTGGATATGAGGAAGGCACGTTCTTTTGCGACTTCATGATGACCATAACGGATACCACTTACCCGCAGCGCAAGCAAGTCATCAAGGTGCCAGTTAAAGCGACATTTGTCGAGTGCCAGCTGAGTTGGCAGGTCAATCCAATAAACATCCATTACAGACCCTGTGAGCCGCTCAAGGAGCGAACGTACTTCCGCACCGTCAATCTGATCAACTGCAACAATATGAGGATTGAACATGTCTATCTCGAGGCTGCAGGCCCCTTCCGAATCAAGGCCATGTACGAGCACTCCTTCGAGAAGCATCTCGTTCTGTCCCTGGACAAACTGGAGTGGCGGAAGATCTACATCCTGCTGAACAAGTCGATGGCAAAGCACTTGTGCTGCAACGATATTGAAGGACGAATAGCAGTGTTCGCCGAGGGAAGAATGCACAAACACCTTAGCGTTAATGTGAACGTGTGGAGGCCGGATCTGAAAATCCTTATGACAGAGCCAGACTTGGTGCTCTTCGATCGTGGGCATCCGTACGACTTCACCTTCGAAATAGTGAACGAGGGCTGCGCCACAGGAATATACAAATGGAAGCGCATCGATGTCAGCGAAACTTTCATTGGCCCCGACGATTCAGCAGATATGGTGGCCGAGGTCTTGTCGGAGATCTTGCGCATGCTGGAATACAGCACTTGCGATGAGGAGCCAAACATGACGTTGCGCTACCAGAAATGTCGCTGCCAGTTCAGAAGACAAACCGAAGTTGGCAGTCTGGTCCTCGACATCATCGACGAGGTTATCAATGAGCTCGACTTGAGTCAGCGTCGTTTTCTCATTCACATGGACAATGTGGACACGCGTCACGATAAAAGCGAGGTATACAGTTCGTCCAGCTTTGTACGATACACGATCGACTTCATTCTGGACCAGCTGAACATCGAGTCAAGCCAGCAGCTGTCGGGGGCTTCCTCCGAGTACTGCTTCTCGGACCGGTTCATTTACTTCTACAGGAAGACTGGCATTCTGTATGAGGCCGCCATCAATCGGTGCGAGATCCATCTGCCACACGTGCGACCATTCCACGAGATGAAGTCGGTCTTCAGTCTGGAAGTTGTCGGAAGTTGTCAACCCAGTCGTATTTTAACCGTGACTCTGGTCAATCTTCTGCACAAAATCAAGTTCCAGAAGGATAACATCTATCTGAACATCAGGGTAAGTACTTCCGTAAGAAGAGCCTCCCATTTAATTGCTTCTCTTTGCAGCCCTGGTACGAGACCTACAAAGCCACGTTCAATATTACCAACCTAACCAAATACCCCCTGGAACTTTATATACTGCCCATAGTGTGTGACAAGAACAAGCTCGTCGCTGGCTATGCGAAGCTTATGCATGATAACTTTATGATAGTGGATCCACACGGCATCGACCAGATCAAGGTGTCCGGAATACTGGGATTGACCGATAACTTTGTGCGCATCTTCGCCATGGTGATCAATGACAGCGCCAACTGCTACTTTCGGCTACGTGGCCAGGGAATTCTGCCCATTCTGAGTGTGACGACGCCTTTGCCGAAGCTGGAGCAGAGTCTGAATGATATTTTAGAGGAGTATGAGTATCTCCGCATCATCTACAACTACGAGATATTTAAGAGTATTACGGAATGGGACAAGGACGGCCACGGTGACCTCGAGGAAGACGGTCTTGATCAGGAAACTCTATGGACCCCCGACTTTAGCGTGTTGTCAGAGAGTGATGAGGATATGCCTAGTGAGCGTCAGCAAATTCACGACAAGCAGTTCTTCCTGATGATACATACCTACGTCCAGGTGTTCAACAACCAGGAGCTGCCTATACGCCATCCACGAGAACGTTTACAAGTCATATGTGGATCTCCAAAAAACCCCGGCATCGCTGAGGAGGTGCAACGTGAATCACTTCACCGTGCAGCCCCTGCCCTGCGAGCACCTCGCCTACGTCCTCAACCTGGGTCCCCTCTTACGTGACACTCTGCGCAGGTTCGAGCTGCGCCTGCACTTCTTTGGACCTGGCAAGCTGATTGCTTCCGCCCGCACAGTGGTTCGCGTGCCAGGGCTCTACGTGGACTTTAAGGTCGACAACCAGTAAGCGGAAATGTAATGCTTACGAGCTTCAGATCATTTATTCTTCGTTCTGCCCACAGCGCCGACAAGAAGTTCACCTACTGGGCGGA
Organism: Zaprionus africanus; assembly: GCA_018151435.1. Classification (NCBI taxonomy): domain Eukaryota; kingdom Metazoa; phylum Arthropoda; class Insecta; order Diptera; family Drosophilidae; genus Zaprionus; species Zaprionus africanus. The sequence goes on along the minus strand of JAECXB010002307.1, from coordinate 2,376,018 downwards.
AAAGTGCAATACTCCAGAGTTCTTCGATAGTGGCTATCGCAATATGTGGGAACGTCTTGCAGACGCGACTAGTCCCCGCGTGCAGCACGCCCATTCCTACGATTTGGATAGTTTTGTGAGGCACCAACGTGATATCACGGACAAGGATCGCAAGCAGATCACGGATTACTACAACAGCCTGAATCCGTCGGTGTATCCGGATCACAAGCATCACTTTACTTTGGCGAGAATCTTCACTACGTATCACTCCAACTTCTCGGGCGTCGAGATGCGGATGGTTGGGCTCTTTAAGCCCGAGTCAAAGTACTACGAAAAAGACCAGCGTGTGGAAGACTACATATACATCGATGTGAGGACCCAATTAAGAAGATATATGTATATACAATCTGACTAATAAAATGTTTGCCCTGCTTGCAGCTCCACATGGGACCCACACTGCCGATTCTGCTGCGAGGAGTCATCAAGTAGCACACCTAGTTTTGTTCAGTTTGTTGATTAGTTTATTGAAATTTATGTGCAGAAGTTAAACAGATGCGATCGTCAGCAATACATGTTCAGTTGTCGGAAGAAGTAGTGGAAAATCAACAGCACACAGAAGGAACTAGTCACCGGCAAACCCGCCGCCTTGATCCAGCCCAATACGTTGTAGTCGTCGGGGTACAGCTCGAATGGCTCCGTCGGTATCTCCCCGCAATTCGATATGACCACGGGCTCGAAGGGGAAGTCATCGGTGTCTGTTTTCACCTGGTTAGGATTACACAAGATTTACCACTATTTTATTCCTAGATAACAACAAATATGTCATGATCCATATGTACTAGTCTGTAATTGTTGTTGAATAAATAAAGAAATATATTTCTTACGTCTTCGATGGCATAAATCGTGTCCATTCCCTCCAGCACCTTGCCGAACACAGTGTGTTTGCCGTCCAGCCACTTGGCACCCACTGTGGTCACGTAGAACTGACAGCCATTGGTATGCGGTCCCCGGTTCGCCATGCCCAGGTAGCCAGGTCGATTGTGCTCCACCTCGAGCCCCTTCTCCTCATCTTCAAAGTAGTCGCCATAAATCGATATGGAGCCAGTGCCATCTCCGTTTAGTATGTCCCCGCCCTGCACCAGGAACCGATCAATAACCCGATGGAACCTCGCTCCCACGTAGCTCGTTCCGTTTATACCTCGCAAGCAGATGTGCCGGAAATTGGCAACCGCCTTGGGAGCAACTTTTCCAAACAGACCAAAGGTAATGCGACCCAACGGATGCTTATTGTGCTTCACATCCATGTAGATTCGCGACGTAACGGTAAAGCTAAGGCAATCCCCGACTGCGGCCAGCACAGATGCAAACAGACAAAACGCGATGAGCTTCATCTTTTAGAAGTCGTATGATGAAATACCAATAGGCAACTGAATCAAGAAACGAAAAGAACCACGCGCTGCCAGGTGCAAAGAAGCCCACCAAGTTTCAGGTTAAGTGCAACAAACACAACGCGCCAACCACCCCCTCCCTCACAACCATCGCCCCAATTCACATGTGCCTGTGTCATTGATTTTTTTATTTTTTCGGTGATTTTTCGCCCTGCAATGAATGTATGTAGATGAAATACGATAAGGTTTGGTTAAGTGAGGTTTGTTCTAGAGGGCGATGCCACGTTTAGAAAAGTATGCAACAAGATCACTTTCAATTTGCCATGTATGCTCGATAAATTAATTTTGCTTTATTGCCCACATTGCAAAATGAAAGAAATTCGGTTAACTTTGTCTTAACGCAGGTGGTCAACATCAAATAGAGGAGGGCGATGCCACGCCTTAAAAAGTGTGCAACAAGATCGCTTTCAATTGCCCCATGACCATCTGGCAACACTGCCTGTGTCTTCTCGATAATTGCTTCCGATTCGGCAGGCACCAAGTTCCTCTGCACTCGCCAAGCGTCGATCCAGTTCGCTCGAGTGTTCTTTGCAGACTCTCGAAACGAAAAAATACCAGACAAACAGAAACCACAGCAAGAGAGAGTGCCGAACAGCTTCGAACAGCAGCAGCCAATCAGAGGAGCCCCATACAGTTAGAGAGTGCGAAGTGGAGAGTGTGTGCACGAACATCTGAGAGAGCGACTTCGACTACGAACCAGAGAGCGGAGTGTGTTGTGTTGTCTGCCTGCTCTTTCTTCTGCGTGCCTGGCAATGTCTCGGGTCGTCTGCTGCTGTTTTGCTTCCAGTGCGTACCAGTGCACACATATACACACACACATACTCTTGCGGCTGTGTGTGCGTCACTGTTGAGTGCGCTCTCCACTCTGGTGATCGAGAGTAAAACAGCTGTTCTGTTCCATGCATATGACTTGGTCTTTAATATTTTGATTTAATTATATTATTATCTTACAGTAATTGTACATTAAAGTAGTTAAAGTACTTGTATAAATATGAAATTCTCATTGAGTTTCTATATAATAAATGTGATACCTTAATCGGTAAGTGCAGGCAGGCAATAACATACAAAATAACTCTACTACTATGGTACATACAGTATATACAGTACATTATACATAGATGATCATATAAATTGCTCAGTATAAAACTATTCTAAGGCGCCCAGGCGTCCAGGATGCAGTCTTCATTGGCTGGGACTTATTCCATATCGCAGATTTTAAGAGGTGAATGTACAGTGTGTGCACTGTACAAGGGACCTGGGGGTGTGGGTGGGAGGGAGGCAGTGAGATCTAGACTTTCGAATCTTCCTCGGAAGATTCGGGTGACTCCTACATACGCTTCTTCTGCGGATGAATGTACTTGCACGACTTGCCCATATGGCAGTGGCCGCGCATGAACTGTTTACAAATGCCAGTGTTGTTGTTGTTGTTGCCACCGCCACCGCCTCCACCGCGATTGGAGCCAGAGCCCGCTGAGCGCCAATTGCCGCCGGAGTTATCCTGAAAGTTGTTGCCGCCGATCCGCCAGTTGCCGCCACCGCCGCCGTTGTTCTTGCGATTATTGTTCCGCGGTCCGCCGTTTGTCATGGGCCCAGACATGCCATTTGGCATGGGACCGTTCATCATAGGTCCATTGGGTCCAGGGCCGGGCATCGGTCCTCCTCCGGGTCCATTCATCATCATGGGTGGATAGTTCATGTTGTTAAAACCGGGCGGACCTCCAAAAGGACCTCCTGGGCTGCCAAATGGACCTGGGTTGCCCATAAAGTTTGGCGGCATGTCCATGCCTGGTCCCGGTCCAGGTCCGTTCATGGGATTCATCATGGGACTACCTTGCATTTGATTCTGCCAGATAGGCGGTGGCCCCGTCGGAGGCTGCTGCATATTCATCGGCATTTGTGGATTCGGGTTGGGCATAAAGGTATTGCCAAACGGCTGAAATGGATTCGTCGCCATCAGGTTGGGATTGAGTCCGGGAGGCATTACGCCGGTATTGATGCTATCCACACCAAAACCAATCTCACTGCTGGCAGCTCCATAGCCCTTTGGCTCCGGCCAGGGTAACGCGCTGTAGTCATTGACTGCATCGGGATTGCCCGTGAGATCGTCAATCGGAATGACAGGAATGTCGTGTTGGAAATGTGGCTCCAACTCGGCCTCGGCAGGACTGTCGGGTATCATGTCCGGCGAGAAGTAGAGAGCACGCAGTGTGGTCGCCTCTCGTTCCGCCTGCACCACCCGCTGCTTGGAGGCACTGCCATTGGGATGATCAGGAACATTCGCCACCTCGATGAGAGGACGCCACTCCATCTGGGGTTCCATGTTGTCGTCAAAGCCCCGCCGGGAAATGTTCAAAGCATCACGTTCGCTGTACCGTTCCATGTTCTTCATCTCGAGGAAGCTCTGCTTCGTCACATTGACCCGCTCCGAACGATCCACCTCAAAGTAACGGATCTGTGTCAGCTTGTCTTCGGGCTGCCACGTGAGCTTCTTCTTTGGACCTTTTCGACGATGCAGCATAAGTACTCCTGGTGGTCCATTTGGCCCGCATCCTGGTCCAGGCTTCTTGGGCTCCTCGGGTGTGTCATCCATTTCAACATCCGAACTAGCGTCGCCGCCCTCTGCCGCCTTCTCCTTCTGCACCTTTTGTTCAATATCCTCCTTTACTTTGTTCAATGGAATATCATCGTCATCTATGTCCATATCCTTGCCGGGAGATCCTGTTCTGCTGTCATCGTTTTCCTTTGTGCTATCTTCCGACTTGTCTTCACTCTTTGACTCATCCAGTGTGTCCTGATAGAACTTCAAAGGAGCCAGGGGCGCATCCTTCTCAGTTGGCGAAGGTGAAGCGAGAAACTTTATCTTCTTCTTCGCAGCCTTCTTAGGCTCGATGGAGGCAGCCAGTGCATCAGAGAACAGATTCGTCTCCACGAGGGTTTGTACTGTAAAAATTAATAAAAAAATTAGTTACAAATTCGATAACAAAGACATAAATTAATTAAATATCATTACGTACTCAGCGGATGTTTGCTTTTGTTTAAGCGGAGAAACCTATAGGAAAAACGACCCTAACAACTTTTAAAAACTGAATATTCTCGAAAATTCTAGGTTATCTCCCAAACGAGTTGACAGAACGCCATCGAACCCGCACGCATCGAATCAACGCATTACCCCTCCCCGACTCGAAGTGCGTCTCTCCCCTAAACTGATCAACGTGGGGGCGTGTCAAGCCTTCAAGTAAACAGCGACCTCGTTCTCAGACCTTGGTAGCGACATGACCAGGCTCGAAACGCTTTGCAAACTAAGCTTAGACCAGCAGCAACAATAGGAATAACACTCCAGAATCATGTCGATATATATAGGTATATATATTTATAATCTTGTCCTTGCATGGGCTACCAAACTTTGAGAACCGCCAGCTCAATGTTGATATTTGGTTTTCGTTTAAATGCATATTTTTATTTCAATAGAAAAAGTGTATTTTTCTAGAGGCAAGTCGTATTTATTTTTGTTTTCGTTTCTTTTCGTATCAAGTATCAAGTATTAGGTATAGTAGGTTAGTAAGCCGAATCTACATACCTTATAAGCTAAATAAAGTGTATTTGTTTCTGCATCAGTTCATAATATATATATATATTCTATGTTTCTATATATATATATATTTGTGTATATGTGAAATATATGTTTTGAGTTGGGGTTTAATACTTAACACCAAGCCGACCTTCCACTCTCGAGCTCGAGCGCATGCGCCGTACTATGGCCCACCGGCTCTGTATATCACACACGCCTGGGGTCAGTTCACGTCAGATTCGCCGATTCTCAGTTCCAAGATGCGCTATATATATTCAACAATCTTAATCACAGTCTATATTTAAAATCAGTGCGCCCTGATTAATCATCCATTCTCTCCAACAGATCCACAACAGACCTGTGCAGTCACACTCTGAGACTGATCAAAACAGTCTCTTTTACGAGTTTTAATCGATACCAATTTCAAAGAGAAAAATATACACAAAGTACCCAAACAATTAACCAAACTAATACTTAACAAACAACCCAACAAAATAACCCCGTAAAATGATTTCAACAAAATAGACAAAACTTTTCTCCAACAAAAGCAAAAATCCGGCAGAGTTGATTTTCTGGAAAGAGATAACGAAAAAGTGCGATTAGTAGGGTGTTCGTAATGTTGGTGCTTACTTTTTTTCGGTGCTATCAGCTTAACGGATCCAGGTCGGTCCACATGCCCGCTCACGTTGTTTATGTCAATCTTAGTCTTCTTTTCGACGGGGACACTATCCCGGGGTGGCGGGGACGCACGTTTCAGGGAGAGCGGGGCTATGAGCGTTGCACCAGATGGTGGTGGAACTGTCGATGTTGGCTTCTTTAGACCCTTGCGAGATGGCGGGGGAGGCGCCTCTTCGGTAAGACCGTGCGAACGGAACTTCGATTGATACGTCTTAACCGTAGCGGTTTTCTCCGTATCTCGGCGTATCTCTATCGAAATTGAAGCCTTTCTCGATGGTATCGATATGGATTTAGGCTTTTGAACATCGACCTCGCCATCCTTAAGCTTTTTATCGGATGCAACTGGTGGAGGAGGCATCATCTTGGAGTCTTTTTCGTGCTCCTTCTTGGAACCAGACGAGGATTTCTCCTTTTCGCGACTGCGATCTTTAGACGAGCTAGAGGAGGACGATGACGACGATGATTTCGAGGACTTGTGCTTAGACGAGGAAGATGAGTTAAGGCCCTCTTTGCGATCTTTGTCTTTGCTGGAACTTGAGCTCGAACTTGAGCGCGACTTGTCTTTATCGCGATGCTTGTCGCTAGAACTACGATGCGACGAGGAGGATGAACTCTTTGAGGAGGAGCTTTTAGACGAGGACGAGGATGATGATGAGGATTTATGGCTAGACGATGAAGACCTGTGGCTACTGCTGCCACTGCTGCTTGAGGACTTTCTGTCCTTCTCACGATCTTTCTCAGATCTCTTACTTTTATCGCGTGGACTTTTATGTTTTTTATCGCCATCAGCATCAGCATCCTCCCCAGACTTCAACTCTCTTGTTGTGCTACTATCATCTAAAATAGATCTCTCTGAACCTTCTATACTGCCACTTGTCTCAGCCCCTGCCTCAGTTGCTGGTAAGGAACTATCGTCATCATTATACAGACTATCTGCAGATGCAGCCGCAGTTGCAGATTTGTCAACAGTTTTGATTGTTATAACTAGATTGCGTTTCCGCTCGCCCGAGGCAATTGTGTAGTTTTGTGTTACAGGCCCGGCACCACCACTGTCCGTGCTGTCGGAGGAGCTATGTTCCATATTCGATACAGAGTCGGCAGTTCCAGCCGAGTTCTCCTTGGGCTCAACTGCCCCCGCAGGCGACGAGTTGGTCGTAGTAGCACAGCTTGGATTTTCCGTAACAATCTTAAGCCACTGTTCAACCAGACGTTTGGCCAAAATGCGGACACCTAATCAACAGAAGAACCAGTTTTGTAATTTTGAATGAGAAAATAAACAAAATATTAATCACTTACCTTCATTGCCTCCATCCTTGCACAGTCCCTTTACCAAGATAGGAGCCGAATTGATTTTAAGTCGATTAACATCGACCGGAGAAAGTAACAAGAGTTCCAGGATCTCCTGCACTAGGGGCCAGTTCATAGTCCGTATGGCATCGCTTAGCCAGGTACACACCAGACCCCAGCCACCCACAGTCATAAAGTCACCCAGCAGTTCTGTCTTAGTCGACTTCAAGATTTGCACGTAGACGCATTTGGAAACCAACTTTTTTGAGTATTTTGTCATCAACCTAAAGGCATTAAAGATGTTAACGCTAGGTGTCGCTTTACAAATGGTTCTCACTTACCCCGCTATCCGTTTAACTTCGGCTGCACTGAGAATGCCACCATTTGTATCTAAGAGTACCCGAAGGCACTTCAACAATTGCAGCGGCACTATGCGTGGCTGTAAACAAACGTAAATAAATACTAGTAGATTTATATTTTATACAAAACACCAAACTTACCATCTTTTTAATTTTTATAAATTGTCCGGCAACGCCGACAAACGTAAAATGCACTATCGTTGTCTCTTTCTAACACAGGCGTTGTGGTAAGCCGTGTGTGGCAACTAATGAAAATGCAAGCACGACGAAGATTACGTAATGCGCTAATACTTTAGGCCATCAAGATGGTATTTTTTCAATTCTGCAAATCTAAAATTGTAAAAAAAACACCACTCAGTAATTGTTCACTTAATTGTAATTGATCTTAAATTACACTTTACAGTAAATCTGCCAAGCGACGCATTTGAAACGCAGACCTAACAAACATATGCAAAGTACTCTTCTGCGTACTTTTTATTAATAATGCTTGTCAATCGAGTTGCAAAACGCCCTTGAAATCGTTTTCGTCTTATTTATTTAGCTGTATAGTCAAGTTTCTCTTGAGGATTGTTGCAATTAAAACGTGTTCCGCGTACCAACAATGTGGGAAACTATGCTGTTGTGGAAGTAATCGACTAACAACAATCGATACTCGAAACGAACATGCAACCATGAAAAGGAACCAACTACTCGTTTGGAGCTAAATTACGTAGATTTTCCAGAGTATGTTTTTATTATTTATATTACATTTTCAATGGACACGCGTTTGATGATTATTTCAATGCAGCTTCCTACTATGTTAAAAACTATTTCAACATTTATTTTTTTGAAATGAGTTGGCAGCGCTATGCCTGCCAAAAGCCACGTAGGCGTGTCCAGACGCCATATTGATTTTTCACGGAATTTCACACAAATACGAAATATGTTGAAGTTGTATAATTAAGCAATACAATACCAATGTTTTACACTTGATATAAAGAACTACTTAAATTAGGTCAACTTTATGCAATTTCTGCACTTCGACGACACGTCCACGCCCCAAGGAGAGTGACTATGCAGTTTTCTCGAAGACACTTCATGCGTTACGCATGTGATAAATTATTTGTTTCTTTGTTTTTAGTAATATGAGGCCTACCAGTAAATCAGTTGGATAAAATATTTTTTTCTGCTGAACTTGTTTATTTTTATATCGATGCGTTGGAAAATTTATTGCGTCTCAATTTATGCGAAAGTGAAAGTCCGAACCTGAACGAAAATAACATCGACCAAACTCACCCAAAAGCAACAATGGAATGAAAAGTAGGGATTTTGAGCAAGCACCTAATCGGGTAAGTGTTCAACTATCGATATTAAATTCACATCGATTGCTTGCTTTTGAAAAATTACATCGATATTTCAAGACGGTCACACTGGTTGCTCAGCTGTTGACAACAAACGTGCACGTTTTACAATTTTGTTTAAAACTAAACTCGGAGAATTTGTAACGTTAAAAAATGAGCGACAATGAAGATGAGGGTCAAAAGCCTCTGAGTACGGAGCCGGTGGACAATGCATGGTCAATGAAAATACCAAGATTTAAGGAGGAGGACAATCCAAATGGTCTCGTTGAGGAGTCCTCCTTCGCCACTCTGTTCCCTAAGTACCGTGAGAAGTATTTGAAGGAAGTGTGGCCTCTGGTTCAGCAATGCGTGGCTGAGCATCACCTGAAGGCGGAACTGGATCTGATGGAAGGCAGCATGGTGGTGAAGACGACGCGCAAAACCTGGGATCCCTATATTATAATCAAATCCCGGGACATGATCAAACTGATGGCGCGTAGTGTCCCCTTTGAGCAGGCAAAGCGGGTCTTGCAGGACGACATAGGGTGCGATATCATCAAAATTGGCAACTTAGTACAAAAGAAGGACAAGTTCGTAAAGCGACGTCAACGTCTGATCGGTCCCAACGGAGCCACACTGAAGTCCATTGAACTGCTGACAGACTGCTACGTCCTTGTCCAGGGAAACACAGTGTCGGCCCTGGGACCCTACAAAGGCCTCCAGCAGGTGCGCGACATTGTGCTGGAAACAATGAACAATGTACATCCCATCTACAATATTAAGGCACTGATGATCAAGCGCGAACTGATGAAGGATCCCAAACTGGCCAATGAGGATTGGTCACGCTTTTTGCCCAAATTCAAGAACAAAAACATTAGCAAACGCAAGCAGCCCAAGAACAAGAAACCCAAGAAGGAGTACACGCCCTTCCCGCCGGCGCAGCCTGAGAGTAAGATTGATAAGCAGCTGGCTTCGGGTGAATACTTCCTCAACAAGGAGCAGAAGCAGGCCAAGAAACAGCAAGAGCGCAATGTCAAACAGGCGGAGGCTGCCAAGAAACAGGACGAGCGACGCAACAAGGACTTTGTGCCACCTGTTGAGGAGCCTCTTAATGCCAATCGCAAACGGGCAGCGGAGGAGAGCAGCAAAGTGGATGTTAAGGCATTGAAGGCAAAACTGGTTAAGGCAAATAAAAAGAGTAAAAGTTAACTTAAGTTAGTTTATAGGAAGACATTTCAATGATAATAAAACTAATGATAATAAATAGCAATGAATGTATGTATGTATTCTTTTGGTATTATTATGATTTCAAGTAATCTGGCAACGCTGTCGCCTGCTTGCTCTCTTTCTCTATGGCGCTCTCAGTTACTGCTGGCGCTCTCTCACTGTCACTGAGGCTTAGCTCTGGCTAACGGAGCTAGAACCAGCCGAGCTGAGTTAGCCAAGTTAGTACTTTGGTTTTGCTCTGGCCTGACGTACTAGTCGCGGCCACAGCGGACAACGTCGCGTGTGCTTCAAAAGAAAGAGAGAGAGAAATAAAAAAACAGTTACGGCGACGTTGCGGCTATTTATTTCACTTATTTATCCACAATATTTTGTTTGCTAGAGTGCAAATAATTACATACGCGTTCTCACAATAGTGTATGCAGTAGTGTGAGTGAGTGCATAAAAGCCAGAATTTATAAAAGTGCTGAAAAATTGAGAAGAACAAAGGAAAGTGGAAGGCCGAAACGGAATAGAAGGAAGGCGAACGAGAATTCGAAAGCATAACAAGACAGGTAAAAATAATTCAAAGAGGAGAGTGAAGAGAGTCGAAGCCGCAGACAAAGTTGAGATTGCCAAAGTACGAAGATAGATGTCAAGTGTGAAAGAAAGAAATTACAACAAAAGCGCGAGCCCGGATACAGTTAGATTTTATGTTTGACGCGAAAGAAAAAGAGAGATCAATGTGTGTGTGTGTGCGAAGTGTTTGTTTATGTATGAAATACCAGATTTAAAACTCCCCTGAAATACGCACTTAAATCACAGTTGGATAAATACGAATAACTAGCGAAATGAACGTGACAACAAAAATTCGAACTCGTGCTAATTAGTAAAGAATGTGCGACGTGAGAAGACTGTGAGAGAAGGAGGATGATGTGAGCTTAGTGTTATCTACTAACGAAAATCTTGTGTTTGTGTGTGCAATGAAAACCATTGGAATTTGCATTATCGCATATCTACATATGCATAAATAACTACATATAAATGCGGTCAATTAGAATACATGAACACAACTACAATAACGACACCAACAACAGCAACAACAATAACAAGCAACAACAGATAGCGCAGGTCTCGATGAATTAGTGAATGAATTGAACGAAAACGACGAAAATCAATATGGGAAACCTGCCGCCGCTCCCAGTTTGTGTGCACGTGTGTGTGTGTGTGAGTGTCTTTGTATTGTGTGCATACCTTTGGTATTATTGCCTATGCTATGCACACACACACACCAACATAGATCTACATGCATATGCATGCGTACTTTTGTATGTACCTAACACTGAGCAGCCGCCACTGTGTGAGCGTGTGTTCGTGGAAAAAAAATCGTAAAAATATCAACAGAGCAAGAGGAAAACAGGTGGAAAAGAAAGCTTAAAAAATGCGGTCGTCAAAAAGTAAAGTTGCAGTCGCGGTAGACGCAGCGGGGACAAATCCGAGTTACCTTTTTGAAGCGCACACATACACACACACTCATAACAAACACACACACTCACATTGGGTGATGAGGAGAGCAGGAGAGCTAAGACTCTCGACTTACCTGTTAGCCCGTCGCCGCCCGCCACGCATGCGCATGTGTGTGAACGGGATGGCAATAGTGTATTGCTTGGGGTGTCAGTGTCGATGTCTTCCCATTTGTAACTGAGCCGCGAGTCTCACTTGTTCACAAGCTAGTTTTTCACAGGGGCACCATAACAAAACAACAACAACATGATTTCAGAAATAACAAAAACGTTTGTTGTTTTGCCATTTGTCTTTGCATTGGAATTTTTTAGATAAACAAAAGAGAAATAAAATAAAAGTCCATGTCGCAGCTTGTGGCTTATCTAAGTCTGTTAAGACATACAATTGTACCACTGTACACGCACATACACATACATATATATGAATATGAATGTACACCCCTGATTAAAATAATAGGTTCACTCTTGAACCATAATAATTTGAAGGTACCTTTACACAACTTGAATTTCCATATTTTTAAATATTTGTTAATATGGGTAAACCTTATTTTATTTTGTGAGTGGAGTGTACCTATTATTTTAAAGAGGGGTGTAGGCATGTATATTTTGTTATTTACTTACTCCATATCTTACTGGCATGCGCACTTGTAAAATGTATTTCGAAATACTAATTCAACCAAGACGAATGACTCTATGGGGGCTACTATCAAAAAACAGTTGCTTATCATAGCTTAATTAATTATCTTCTTGCCTGCCGGGTTGATCAAGCGGGACTGTTACTATTTTAGTTAATTTATTATTGCGCTGACGCCACTACAGAAAGCAACATAATTTAAAGTAAGGCCAGTGATTATTTTTTATCGCATTCATTCCTCATTCATGATTGTCTTCGGACGAAGAGAGAGAGCAAAACAAAGCAGGGTATGCAGGGTATATGCTGTAAATCTTTCGAATACCTCGCCGATGATGCAATTCGGCATGCGAAATATAAACATGGCAAATTTAACAGTCCAGAGTAGTTGGCTCTAACAAACAAACATACACACAGAAATACGTGCACACATTGTATACATGTGTGCGTGATCGTGCCTTGGGTATCCGGCGCAGTCGTAGTCGCCGTCGTTGCCTGCGCTGACGGCACACGCCTAAGTAGTAGCTGTCACTTAAGTCGAGGGAGCGGCTGTGCATGTAAGTGTGTGTGTGTGTGTGCGCGTGTGTGTGATTATAACTGGGAGTGGGGCTCTCTCGAGTTAGTGCTCTCGCTCTCAGTCTCTCTCTTTATTTGCAAAGCTGTTGTGGTGAGCTAAACAGAGGTGAGGTGAGGAGAGGTCGTGTGAGAAGGCTGAGCTGAGGTGAGGTGGGGTGGTGAGAGGGTAAGCCACATAGACAATCAGATAGATTCTACCACCGTATACTGCTTTGCGCGGTGTGGTCAGGTGAGGTGCGGGTGAAGGGCGCGCGGTTTTTGAATTCCTAAGCTGCGCGACTGCGAATCAAATGTTAAAGTTTGAGAATAATTGCGTTTGAGTCTCTCGCTTGTTTGGCGTGTGGAATGTGGAATGCGAACTGAGTCAGAGCTGCGAGCTGCGACTGCGCAATAGCCTTCCAGCTTGCACACAGGTGTTTAACAGATTCGTTTGGGTTTTCACTTTTAGCTGAATCAACGACCAGGAAGCTCTCACACTCAATATGGTCAACCATCACTCGAATGGCGGAGGCAGCGCCGGCAACAGCAGCGGAGGTGCCCATGGTGGGGGCGACTATTCAGGCGATGATCGAAGTGGTGGTGAAGAGAGGGAGCGCCTCGACGGTGATCTGCACGACAAGCCCACATACCTATTGGAACATCTGGCCACATTCACCGTGAACAAGGAATCGGGGATTGTGTATCCTGCGGATGGCATGCGGCGGCTGCTGCAGCTGGAGAAGACCACAGGCATCTGGTCGCAGAAAATGCAGCTCTGCTTGGATTACCAGTGGGTGCTTATCATGGACTACGAGACGGGGGTAAGTGAGAGTGCAATGAAATCCAAAGAATCCCATGGTAAAGATCATTCTTCTTGGCAGAACATAATCGAGCGCTTTCCTGCCTCACTGGTCCAGGAACCGACCGCATTTACATCCAATGACGCCATGGAGCTGTACAACAACATACTTGTCTTTATCGTATCGGGCGGTGGCGGTTCCCGCTCCGAAATGCACATATTCCAGGTGAGTAGCTCTCTTCCAGGCTACCCCAACTCGATTACATTTCCTCTTGCCTCTCCCCTATAGTCACAAAGCGTTTCCGCCGTGCACTTGGTGGAGGATTTGAAGCAGCTGCGGAGCGGCAAGATGATTACACAGCAACGTGGCTCTACGCCAACGCAACACGCAGGAGGCGCCTCCTCCAGCTCGGGCATGGGCATGATGATGAGCAAGACATCCTCGTCCTCATCGCACAGTCGCGTCGATCATCACCAGCGCGAGCTGCGTGATCGGGAGCGTGGCAGGGAGCGCGAGAGGGAAAGAGAACGGGAGCTACAGCATCAGCATCACATGCACCAGCGCAGCAGCGTTGTGGAGCAGTACGGCATGCGGGCGAGCAGTTCAGGTGCTGCCGGAGGAGTCGAGGTGGACCACATGGGCCACAACGGTGAAACGGATTCGGAGCATGGCGGCGTCAATGATCGCGACGAGACGAGCTCCACATCCAGCGAGAAGTACGAACGGGATGTGGCGGTGCTTAATCATTGCTTTGACGACATTGAGAAGTTCATTGCCCGTCTGCAGCATGCGGCAGCTGCCTCCAGGGAGCTAGAACGTCGTCGACGCAATCGCAAGTCGAAGAAACGCGATCCTGGCGAGGGTTTGCTCACCCTACGCACTCGGCCGCCGCATGAGAAAGAGTTCGTGGATATCTTTGCCAAATTCAAACTTTCATTCAATTTGCTGGCCAAGTTGAAGGCACACATTCACGATCCCAATGCGCCTGAGTTGGTGCATTTTCTGTTCACGCCCCTCGCCCTGATCGTGGAGGCGTCCAGCGACACCTACTACGAGTCGCAGTTGCCGTCACGCGTCATTAATCCATTGCTTACCCGCGAGGCCATCAATTTGCTGATCAACTGCGTGACCAGCAAGGAGACCGAACTGTGGCGCTCCCTGGGAGATGCCTGGGTGATCCCACGCGATCAGTGGAAGGAGGATGTGGGATCGTATCATCCGGTTTTTCTAGATGGTTGGTCGCCCGATTATTTAGTCATCGATGAGTTGGAGACGACATCGCCCACGCACGTCAGCAAGCGACGGCTCGACGTACAGCCTGGTCAAGGATCGGGACACGGTCTGGGAATCAATGGACGTGGCGCTGCGGGTGGTGGCTACGATGACTACGACACCAATGGCATCGGGCTCTCCCTCAGCGAGAAGTACACGATTCACCATGGCAATGATCGAGAACGCGACAGAGATCGGGATCGTGCAGGTGCCATAAGCGCCTCTGACTTTAATGCGCGTAGCGAGCTCTCCTTTGATTCCATTGACCGGGGCAGCGGTGGTGGTGGCGGCGGCGGTGGTGGCGTGCCAACCCCTGGCGGGGGTGGTGCTGGTCCCAGTCTAAGTGCAATAACGGCAGGTCTGCAGAACCTTCACACACGAGACCCCCGCAACGTAAGTGGAGGTGGCAACTATGGAGTAACTGCCGGTGGTGGTGGAGTCTCAGAGATATCCGCTGGTGCAGCACGCAGCGAGGATCAACTACTGGAGGCTTGGCTGGAGGACCTGCAGTCGTCGGGCGCCAAAGTCGTTCTGGTCACCTACCCGCGCACCGCCAACAATGATAAGGAGCTGAGCGTCATGCGCGGCGAGTACTTGGAAGTGAGTTGAAAGAGGGATTCCCCTTTGAGTTGTGCTAATATGATTCATGATTCACAGATCCTGGACGACACACGCAAATGGTGGAAGGCGCGCAATATGCGTGGACAGGTTGCCCACGTGCCCCACACGATCGTCACGCCCTTCAACTACGGCGAAGCGGAGGGCAATGGTCAGTTCTATGGCCAGCAGCAGTCGGGGACGAGCAAGTCCCGTCATGTGGTAAGTAGCTTCTCTCTCTCTATCCCTCCTGTACAGTTCTCTAATTTCGGTAAACTCTTTGTCCCAACAGGATAATTCAAGCATCGAGCAACGTTCCCCTGACGCCACGGACATGATGCGCAGCAAGCATCTGGGCAAGAAGGGCGAGTTCCGTTACTTTTAGGCAGCAAGTGCATTCAGAGACGGATCAATTACGGAATATACCCCCTACTTCATTCGTAGCTGTAGTATCTGTTCTACTTGTATATGTGTGTTTTAAATGGAAACTCAAAACTAACCATAAGACTAACTATAAGTTATATTGCATTGGATCCACACACACACACATACTCGTATAAGCTTAAAATCACATCACAGACTATGAATATGCATGTATATGTGGTAGGTGTTTATAAAGGAGCTAGAGATGACCCGTGCACGGCATGAATAGATTGTTTAAATAAAGTCTTGTCCCTGCATTTTAAGAAGCAAATTTCATTTACGGATCCAACGATTTATTCGAGAAACTTGATAGACTAAGGAAAGTTTAACTGGTGAACAAGATAAATCCAACGATTGCAAATTCTATTAACGGATCAAGTTAGGAGAGACTTGGAACACTTTTAGATAATGGAGAGCTTCTCCACACGCGACAAGAGAGGCGAATCCGAATGGTACTCGAGACTGCGAACAGCAAAGTCGCCCACATCGTTGGTGAAGCACTTCAGCGTCGAGATGGAGAAGGGACGCAACGGAAAGTTGTAGTAGGTGAAGTACTGTCCATTGACTGCGATAAGGAAGGAGCGATCACCGATGCCGAAGGCGATCTTGAAGAGTTTGCCACGTATGAAGGGGAACTCTCCCTCGGTCTCTTCATCATCAATGGCAAAGCTGAGGGAAGGAAATCACGATTACTTATAGGAGAGATTCAGGAATGATGAATGGGGTGGGGGACTCACCTGTTGTCCTCGCGCTGATAGCTCCGCGAGACGGTCGTCTTGTCGAAGTTCACATGGAACTTGAGCACCATTCTCCCCGTATCGTTGCACTGGAAGCATATGGAGAACTCCGTCGTGGGCGGCCCCTTGGCAATGCACTCCATGGCCACAACGGTACCGGTTTCGTAGCGCCGTGGCACATCACTCTGGAAGGCAACTCGATCGGAGCAGAGTAGACTGCGTGGAAATACCAATGGGAAGAGCATACGATGATGGAACTGCGAGATCTTCTCAAAGTCTCCGTAGGTGCGCACGTAATTGATTTGCTTAGGGAACTTGACGAACTCGAAGGATCCGTAGAGCTGATCGTTCACATAGATCTCGAAGCAGCGCTGCAGCACCGCGACGCGAAATGTAAAGCATTGCCCTGGCACTAGGGGATTCTTGGGACCATCGCATTTCCAGTTCTTGGATATCTCTTCTTGCTTCCACCCCTCGCCAGGCTGGAACATACTGCGTATTATCTGTCCCTCACGGAAGTTCGCCTCGATCTTCAGGAAGACCGTTTCGCTTTCACCCTGCTCGGTCACATTGTCCGTTAAATCTAGGGAGATTCTACAATAGATTTGTAATTATCATGAATAACAACTTTCATAATTTGACTTCCGACTTTGCACCTACAAGACACCAAGAATTATTGTATGTTCATCTTTCTATCCCTTTTTAAAGATTAAACATTCATATCCATACTTTCCACTTGAGTAACTTTACCTGAAACTTTGTCCTGAATGAAATTTTTCACCTGACCTGTATCATTAGATAATGATCGAAACTTCAACGTTTATGACTTTGGTTATAATTCTAGATTTGTGAATCATCAAAAAATAATGCTTAGGTTGTTCCAATTTTGCTCTTTCTCTCTTTTCCACCTCAATTGTAAGCCACCTTCTTTTCGACTTTTTGCAATAATAACTGTGCTAAAAGCCAACCGATTTTCCTCTTATATGTCATTTCAGTCATAATTTATACTTTAGAGACCTTAAAGCTTCAGATACACTAGTTATTGAGTTCGTATTTATGTATGTGCCGTTGTCTTTAGGTTGTACATCCCTCGATTACTTTCGATTGATATTTGCGTATTCTACTTTTAGTAATGTTAAATGAATTTTCTCGTTAGATCTTGTGCACACTAAGAAAATCGAAAAAATATTTTTATTTGAGATTTCTGAACACTGTTTTACGGTTTGTTTAGCTAAATATCGAACTGATTCGCGATATATGGAGAGATTCGTTGCCTACTTATTGGGATGGGGCTTGACTTTGCCACTGACGATGAGGACATGACCGAACGGCACCTCGGTGAGTACTTTTGCCTTCCAGATGTTCATCGCGACTGTTCGACTGCTCGACTGCTCCAATGCAACTGACTTAACGGATTAGCAGTCAGCACCGGCGAGGACTCTCCTGTGCCGACTCTGTTCGGGCGCAGACAGTTTTGTTTTATGCGATGTTATGCTAATAGATTTGCCATTCATTGCTTTCTACATTTATTATGATTATGTAAAGCGGAATGACGAATTACCTGCAGCCGCATGCAAACTTGACATGGACATGGACACGGGCAACCCGGTAAGGTTACCTGGCATCGAAGGACCCAGCCAGCACGACGAGTAGATTGACTGCCATAGCTGTAGGTGTATGTATATGTGTATGTGTAGGTGTAGTAGTGTAGTGCAGTGCTGAGGGAACCTTGCGCCTTTATTTATTTCAATTCAATCCTTGCCTTTGTAACCCATAACTGTCATCCTGAAGTTCTTTTCACGGTTGTTGTGCTCCCGCCCCCAAGGCGCTGCCGTAGCACACGCCCATTTGCAGCTAGTTACCACCGTGGAGAACAGAAGGGTTCTATTGTTGTTGCGTGTCTTCGACGAGGCAGCGAAATAAAACAACAAGGCAACAATTGATTCCCTGTCTAAAGTTTTTGCATTTGCCAGCACCCCCGAGTCGGCTCGACGGCTCGACGGGTTCTTGGGCCAATTCGTTTGTTGGGAATTCGTTTCTTTTGACGTTTCTTGGCCTTCTCTTCCCACCTTCTCTCCTTCCTTTCCTTTCTCCTTCTCCCTCGCGAGATTCCGTTGATGTATTTCCTTGCCCGTCCTCACCTGTCGCTTGCACCTGAGGCCCTTTTCGGCTCAAGTAATTGCGTTTCAACATTCCACTCCCCTCCCCCCCCTCTCCGCTCCATCTCAAGGGGCAGAGGTGGCACCCGTCTCTGACTGCTACCAATAATCACGCTCTAATTGGTTAATAACGACTGTTGTTCGGAAATTAATAACAATATCGGGCTAATAAATTGACAAAGTTCATTGAACCATCGGCCTTGGCGACCTTTCACCTCTAACCTCCCTCTCCCTAACCCCAAAAGAGCAATCAGAGCAAGGGGTAAGCACTAAACACAACTAATGAAGTAATCGTGTCGATTTCAACTTTAATTTCCGGTTGTCACCGCGCTGATAAGTCGCTTCGGCTCGAGTCGACTCTGCCTCGACTCGATTCCAAGGTTTGTATACGTTGCACAATTATCAGTTTCGGTCTCGAGTCAAGCGAGCGAGCAAGTTGGTGCCTTCCCCCCTTCCTTAAAGGTATCTTTATCACTGGAAAGCCACGTCGCCCACGGCTATGGGACTGGACCCCACCTGGGGCTGGCTACTGACATTGTATGTTATCGCTTCGGCTCCCTTTCCCGATCTGCTGCTGGTGCTGCCCCTGCTGTGAGCGTGTCGAATGAGTTTAAAGCAAGCCACGACACGTCTACAGAAATCAGATTTTACACTCGTGCGGGAAAATCGTAGAAGCCATAATGATAATGGCTTTATGGCGCTATGCTCTATGGCCCTATAAAGCTGGCAGAAGCCCAAACCGATCACCGATCGCCGATCAGCGACATTCTTCGAGCTGTATACGTACACATCGGTATATACTTGTATGTATTGGTTATCAGTTTAACGCTTGCCGATTAGGTAGGCTAGCTAGCCTGCGTATCGCGTATCGGGGCCATTATCAATCCCGATTCCGATTCACAGTCTGAGCAATTTATGATTGATAAAGGGGCTGCGAGTTGAAGGGGAGCGCAGTTGAAATCGAATCCAATTTAGATGACGTCGACTAATGATCTGGTACTCTGGTATATTGTAACCTATATAGCTCTGGCAGAGCGTGAGGCAGGGTCTTGGAGAGCCACCACGTGGCTAGGGGCTGTAGGCGTTCTGCTAGGCATGAAAATAACTTAAGCCAAACGAACAAACTTATTGCCAAAGGATCACAGTTTGAATTCCCTTGGCCCAAGGAATTCGCTGCCCGAAACACAAGAGGAGAAGAAGCACAAGAAGAGACACTTTGAAGATCGGCAGGGATAAAGACTCCGTCTATGACTCTCCGATCTACCGATCGAGCGAGCACCACACACACTATATGCACTTGTCGCGTATCGAAACGTAACTGAAACGTTAAACTTGTCGATGAAATTTAAAACGTCAGCGCTGCCTCGTCGTCGACGATCGGCAGAACGCCGAGAGAGCCCCTCCTTCTCCCCCGCTCAACTGATATGAATTGCAAGAAGGAGGAGTCGCAGCACCTGTGTGCGTGCGTGTGTGTGTGTGTGTGTGTGTGTCTGCCTGCCTCTGTGTGTGAGGCCAAAACGGCAAACAAATAAATATGAAATATTGAACGCATAAATGTGGGGAAAAGTGGGTAATAGTTTTGTAGATAGCATGCATAGGTGTACGGGTACCTGCCTCCCCTCTCTGCCCCGTCAGCATGTGTGTGTGTGTGTGCTGTCATTGTATTGGCTATTAAATTAACGACAGATACTCCAAAAAGAAAATGAAATGGAAATGTCGTCCACGACGACAAAAGTAAATATGGTTTGTTCTTCGACGAATGTGTCGAGTGTGCATTACAATTTATCTCACAATTGATTCGGAGAGTTCGTTCTTCTTATCAGCAGCAGGTAGTCGGGTATGTCGGTGTGTGTGTGCCAGTGCGTGTGTGTGTTTGCAAGTGTGTGTGCGTGTACTGCTCCCATAACACAAATGACAACTTTAACTCAACTGTTGTTTGCTATTTGCTCGACATACTTACATACATACACTGGGAGAAACCAGCGAGAGTCCGGCATATGAGGGAGGGAGTTTCATAGGAAATTCTTCATAATTTGTTCATTTCAATGCAGGTAGAACATTAGGGAGGGAAGTTCGGGAGGGAAAATAAATTAGGATCGCACGTTAAGTTGAGATATATGATCGTAAATTCCTTCTAGGAAATTGATAAAATATATTTAATATTACTTATATATTGAATGATAATGAAGTCAAATACTGCAAATCGATACTTAGTGACTTATATATTCAAAGTAAGAAGTATCTAAAAAGTATAAACCTATTACGATGTGGAACAACCTCTGTTACTTTAAAGTATATCGCCTTAGCATTATAAACTAATTATTAATTAGTGCCCCTCTGCTTCTTTCTTTTTCTGCCAGTGCATCACCACATACTTGTGGCTCTACGTCAAACGCTCTTCACGACACGTTGTCTCTGCCTAGGCAATAGTTAAGGGAAAGAGAGAGAGAGAGAGAGAGAGAGAGCTGTCTCATACAGGGCGCTTTATCTACGAAACATGTCATGTCTTCTTTGTGTGTCGAGAAAACTCATAATTTTCTTTGATGTTTGCACGAGCCGAGGTGTCATTAATTGATTTATTACTAACGTTGATTGCCATATTCTGTCAGTCAGTCCCACTGTCTCACTGTCCTACCTGGAGAGCGATCTTGATCTCTCCTGCAGATCGGATGCATCGCCCAGATCCCTCTACACTAATTGCCAACCAATTAACAATTTGGTAATGTATTTGCTACCATGTCAAGGTGGAGAGAGACTCCTTGCTGTCGCAGATAGCGACGACATGCTGCCAGCACTTAGTAGATTGACTGGGCATGGATGGTGGGTGGGCAGGTACAGGAGAAGCGCAGGTGTAGAGGAAAGTTTTCGCTAACTTTTGGGCAGCGTGTACACGCAGATCGCTTCTTTCTTATATGTACGTGTTTATTCGTTTTGGGCTCTGTTTACACTGGGAAAAAAGCACACACAACTCTCTGTTTGTTCAGCTTGCGGATTGAACCTGCTCTGGTACTAGCTCGGGTACTGCGACACGTACATATAATGTGTAGAAATGTAGAGAATACCAAGAAATATGATATCGATCACTCGATCGCTCCGTCGACCCCTTGTCTATTGCGTTGACTCTTAGCAGGTGGGTTGCGCAAGGCCGCCATCGCATTGCAGGTGTCCCCCACTAGCTCATACACGATCTCTTCCTGCTTCTCGTCCTGCTCCTCCTCCTTTTGGCTGAGCACCTCCAATTCCTTTTTATAGTTCGCCAGCGCTCGTTGCAGCAGCTTCTCAACGGGCGAGTAGGTGGAACGAGATCTCAGTCGTGCCTTGGCTATTTCCAGGGACTATAAGGGATTGCAGAATTAAATTTGGTCTCTTCTAGAAACTCACCATACTCACCTTTAGTATGTTGGCATTGCGCTGCAGTGCCTCCTCGTAGGACAAAACCTTTGTTAGCTGTGCGGCTGTAGATTTTTCTGCTAGTCTTTCATTTTCCAATTCCAATTTAAGTTCTTCTGCTTGCCTGGAAGTAAAAGATAAATAATAATAGTATTTCTTTCTAAAAAATCTAGAATAGCCAGAAAATGATGTTGCTAAAAGTAAAATGATACCAAAAATAGCTATAGCTCCTCTATTTAACAATTTATCCCGCATTTGTCAATATCACGGTATTTCTAGTGGGAAAATAGCTAAATTGGCAGCACTTGTTCTACAGCAGTACAAACCCAGAACAGCAGGCAACAAAAATATAAATTGCTTGAATTTAATATTTAAACAGCTGCAAAGTATACAACACTTTTTGTCATTTTCAGACACCACTGACTAAAACAAAACAAAACACAAACAAAATAAATAATTAGAACAGGCGACAGTATATCAATTTTGCCTTTGAAAAGATAATTGACTTTAATATGACTCGCCACTTTTAATTAATTAGTTTAACTTAGCTAAAATATTTACGGCGGAGAAAAGCTGGACCCTCAGCTGATCAGGTAATCTTGAGATTATTTATGCAGTCTACGGTTTTATTTATTTATATTGGCACTTTGCACTTACACCTTTTCCAATTTCTTATCGATTTCGGCCTCGAGTGCCTGGTATTTTTCATTTATCTCCTTAATTAAATCCATAGTTTTGCCGAATCAAGGAAAAACAAAGCGACGCCAAACTGACGCAAAACTAAATGGTCGCTAAGCAACGGTACTTTTGGCCAGTGTTGCCCATCTGACAAATGTTGCCCACAATAAAAGAGTCAATTTTGTAATACTGGTTAATTCACAAAAATATATTTATATTAAATATTTCTGTATTTACAGTATCAAGCCTCCTACTTACGTTTTCTACGTCGGTCCTGCAGTCGGCCAATGTCAAAGACTGAATGGTGCAGTATATAAGTAATATATAGTGCCGAATACATATGTATATAACCGGTGCCTCAACCAACAACAAATTAGACATAATTTACATTTACTTATTCAACAGGAATTGGGAAATATGTGGAGCCACTCGCTCGGGGGTGACCAGATGCAGGTGATGCGTTCCAGGCACCTCCAGGTAGACCACCTGACTTGCGTTCTCCTTGAGGGTGTCAATAACTTCCTTGTAGAATTGGGGAGATTCGAACTTCATGCCAGGCACAGCCCGAATGTTGAGCACCTTGCAACGTATTTGCCTGGCATACGCCAAGGTCTGTTCCGCCGTGAACAGTCCCATTGTGCTCACCTTGAGCCGCAGATCACGCGCAAAGAGGAATCCATCCCGGTTGGGGCGCATGCCCCGTTTCATCAGGATCTTCACAGAGGGTTCATCTACAGACCCGTCGTAGGCATCCATCACCAGCTTGACCATCTCATTGTACGAGTAACAAGGCTGTTTGCTGTCCGGCAGCGTCTCATAGTCCAGAAACTTGTCCACTGATCTGCCAGTGTTTTCAGCCATACGCTTGACTCCCCGCACAGTGGGTCCAGCGATGTCTATGTTGATCAGCTTGTGCACATCTTCAGGGAAGCTGGCCGCGTACATGAACGTGAGTGCTCCGCCCAGAGAGTGGCCCAGCAGTGTGACATTCTTCCAGTTGTACTTGCGCACAATGCGGCGTATCAAGGTGATCCCATCCCAGAATATGAAGTAATGCATGCCCTGTGGATACTTAGAGGATTTGCCATGCCCGGGAAGATCGATGGCCAGCACCGAACACTCCGCGGGCAGCAGCGGGCACAGCCTGTCGAAGGATCCGCAGTTGTCTTGCCAGCCATGCAGCGCCAGTATCGGTTGCTTGTTCCGGCAACCCCACCATTTTCCTAAAATTAACAAGCTTATTAACAATGTTTTTACAGCCGTTGTTTACTTAATGGCGTCATGGAAATCACAAGCACGACGCACTTGATGGTGTTAATAACTATCAGTGATGCCGGGTTACTATCAGCTTAACAGCCACTAAAAAGGCCATGCAAATTTAGCTAAGAGAGTACTTAATAACGTGTCGAATGGACTCGTCTGGCTAGACATGTTTGCAAATATATTACAAGTAAAAAGGCCAGAATTGTCGCTGTTCCTGCTGAATTGGCAACACTAATCTTCACAACACTTCACTGCCACTTCACGTGCGACGGCGATAGGCAATTCGCGTGTATTGATAAGCTTAGTAAATGACTCAGCGCCCTTCCCCTTTCCTACCTTCGACTGTTCCCCATGGAACTTCTATGGAAAACTCGTCCCAATGGTTTTCGCCCAGCATCGGAACACAAGCGCTGCCATCTGGAATGCCAAAAGAAAGTATAGCATTAGCTAACTGTGGAACAGGTTTTTAATTTGCTAATTAAATAGAAAAAACAGCTGTTATCAAACTGGTGAAATCGAGCGACTCTTGACGGTTCAGCTGGATGATGGGCTACACTTTGGACCATGGGTCACAGTTGTCCATTCACTCACTTGTCTTCGCCGACATGGTGTCATTCAGTGGTATTGTTGCTGTAGCTACTCGGGCCTGTGCCATGTCTTGGTCGTCGTCGTCTCTGAGCACGGACAGCGAGCGGCTCTGCGCTGCGAATCAATGCGAAATACGCGACTAAACGACGAAATTGGCCAGCTGTTGAGCAACAACACAGCAATAATATTTAACATAGCTTTGTTATGTAAGTTAACAGTGCGCGAATTGTGAGGAGCAAAACTGTTAAATGTGGGAGTTGGACAATGGGGGGTGCGTTAATAAAAATGGGTTTCCCTATTTTAAAGGAACCCTAGAGCTGCCAAAAATTTTAAAAAATTAAAATTAAGTAACGAAGATTTTTTATAATTTGTAGAGCACTGTCCCAAAAACTCGCGTTTTCCAACACTGCAAGCGTACACAAAACAAACTCGCAGCAGGAAAAAGTAATAGAATTTTTTGAAAATGTAAGTTAGACGATATAAAATAATGAATTTATAATATAACTTGGTATTTTCATGACAGGACGGAATACTGGAAGTCAAATGAGCGCAAATATTGCGACTTCTGCAAGTGCTGGCTGAGCGACAACAAAGGCGTGAGTGCAAGTTGGAAACGTATGAAGAAAGTAAACAAAATAATAAATAAAACATTTTTTTAGAGCATTGCGTTCCACGAAAGTGGCAAGCGGCACAAGCTAAATGTTGCCAAACGGATAACGGACATCTCGCGCAACAGCGAAAAGGCGGAGCGCGAGAAACAGAAAATGAACTCGGAAATACGCAAAATGGAGGAGGCTGCGATGAAGTCCTACGCGCGGGATATCCATGGTCACCATGGCGACATGACGGCGCGTTCCATAAATACAGTGCTAGGTGCCGTGACTGCCTCGGGCAGTAGAAGCAGCAGGCAAGGCGAGTACAGCAAACCGAGGCAAATTGATCCAATGCGTTTGGAGGGAGATTCCGATGAGGAGGAGGATAGCCGACGGGTCACTGTGGGCAAGGTAGGCGCAGATGCTGCCGTGCCGGATGCTTCCCTCTGGGTCGAGGGCAAGTCTGATGAGGGTCACACCTATTACTGGAACGTGAAGACAAACGAATCCGTATGGGAGCCACCCAAGGAGGGCTATCTCTCTTATGAGGAGTACGAGCGCATTAATCAACTGGCAATTAGCCAGCAAGAGATCACTCAAGCAGAGGAATCTCTACGTGCTCGGGCCAACGCGGACGAGGAGGTTGCCCGCTTCAATCGCGAGAAACATGCGCGAATGTATCGCAAAGCCGAAACGCCCAAAGAGAAGAAGCAGAAGGAGGAAATAAAACAAAAGTACAAAACCGAGGAGGAGGCCGCCAACAAGGAGATTGGCCAGTGGCAGGTTGTGGAAACAAAGTAAGTCAACAAGATCCCGATCACTATAAATATTCACAGTATTAATTCATTTCTGCAGACCGCCCCCTGCGCCCATTGACTGGGAACTGCCACAGACAGATTACTATGCACCTGCTCCTGTAGTGTCTGCCTTACCTGATGCTGAGCCACCTGTTAAGCGCTTCAAGGAAAAAACCATTTCTGGTCTGGATGAGGAAGCTGCGTCCAGTGCGCCTGCCACATTCAAGAAACGCAAATTTGCCAACAAGGGAAATGCGCGGAAACCCCTGGACGAGTAGCCAACAGTTCTAGCGAGTAATTATTAGTGTATAAATTGAAATAAACATTGACTTAATATTGCCAACTACAGTGAGTGTACAAAAATTCCGCTTAAAATGTTCATATCGTTTGCAACACTGTTGCTGTTCTCTTAGCGCTGCCAACTTGTTTTATTCGTGGTACTTTATGTATGGCCACCCTACTCGCGCCATTCAACGTTTACCACACGACGGCCACACTTGTTCGCCAGTTCATTTTTCAAGTTTGCGACGAGCGCTTCGAGTCGGTGCGTCGGACGGGCGTCTCTTTCAGTTGTTATTAAAGGAGAATTTTGTTGTGTGCCTAATT
Source organism: Zaprionus africanus (assembly GCA_018151435.1). Classification (NCBI taxonomy): domain Eukaryota; kingdom Metazoa; phylum Arthropoda; class Insecta; order Diptera; family Drosophilidae; genus Zaprionus; species Zaprionus africanus. Next base: position 2,349,565 of record JAECXB010002307.1, on the reverse strand, counting down.
CTGTTAATAACAACAAACAACACAGGCAGGCGCAGCGTGTGTGTGTGCGTAGAAGCAAAAGAAATAAATAGTAAAGAGAGCGCAGCAAAAGTGTGTGCACATAAATTCAATTAATGTAAAAGGCAAACGAAAACGAAACGAGAAACCAGTCATCGTTGTCGTTGTATTTGTCTCTTGTTATTGTAGTTGTAGTTGTGTCTGCAATTGTGTTGGTGTTGTTGCTACTGTGAGAAAAGAGTGCAGAGTGTAAAAAATTAACGTAAACAATAATAGTTAATTCGAAAAATTGCCCGTTGTTGTTGATCAATTACAACACACTCATAGACACAGACGTACTCACAAACACATACAAACATACGCATACCAAGACAGTGAGTGAACGCTGTGGCGGCAGCGGTGGCGGCGGCGGCGTTTGTTGTGCCTGAGGAAAGGTCAAGCGTTGCGTAAAAAGAGGTTGCAACACACACACGCATAGAAACACACACACATACGCGGAAACTGTCAAAAATATATATAAATGCATAACTGTAACTGTGAGTGAAATCAGGCAAAATTCAGTTCGTCTACGTTTACAACAGCAGCGCCCCCCACGCCGCGGACATCTATCACCCGCATCCGCATCCGCGCACCAACAACAACAGCAACAACAAGCTCGAGTCGGATACCGAGTGGCTGGAGGAGGACGAAGGCAGCAGCAGCGGCGGCGGAGGAGGAAACAAAGCAAGCAACAACAACATTAACAACACCAACAACAACAACAACGACATGGCAGTACGCAAAAAACAGGACGATAAATTCCTGCTAGCTCTGCGGGAGCTGGTGAACAGCAGCCCCGGGAACCGTCAGTGCTTCGACTGCAGCCAGAAGGGGCCCACCTACGTCAACATGACCATTGGCTCGTTTGTCTGCACACGCTGTTCGGGCGTACTGTAAGTACCTAAAAGTGTATAAAGAGTCATGGGAGTATAGAGTACTTTGTATATAAGAGTACTGAGTATATAGAGTACTGAGTAAAGAGAGTACAGAGTATAATACTTACTTCCTAGGGTACCTGCTGTTGGTACCTTTCCACTGTCTTTCATTCAGCATAATACAAGTCCCACGAGTGATTCTCAAATTTTCCGCATAAGTGCCTACTGCTCTCCTAATCTGTTTACTGCTCTCTTTCTCTCTCTCCCAATGTTTAACTACTGCTCTCCCTCTTTCGTGTGCATTGGTCAATTAAATTGTTCCAACGATTCCATTCGATTCCATTCACCCAAGATAAGGTGATCGAATCGAAGTTATTGACCGATAATTGCTACAGATGTTGGTTTTGAACCCCCACCCCTGTGAGAGGGGAGTCTTTATATATAAAAGAGCTGCAGCTCACGTGAAATTTGCAGAGATAAGAGATGCAATCTCCCTCTGGGCCTCTACACTGTGAACGACCGATAATTGGGGATCGAATGCATTGACCGACCCCAACAGCTTTGTCTTTAGTCTCTGTCCGTCTCTCCGTCTGTCTCCGGGCACTGTCTCCAGTCTCTGACTGTGCAGGCGAAAGCGAAAGTAAATTCATTTCACCATTTTCAGTCGGGGCGACCAATTTGGAAATGCAAATCGCACAAAAACTTTCAATTGACGAAATGGCAGCCACTTTTTGGCTTTGCAATCGAAGCAAATTGTTTTTGGCGTCGGCGTCGGCGTCGAGGTTTCTATTTGGCAGACAGCGAGAGAGAAAGAGAGAAGAAGGAAGGGAGAGAGAGAGGGAGAGCGGCGTTAGTGTGAGGGAGTCACGCAAGTAGAACGTGGGGTTGGGCCTGCTCTGGTCTGCGCTGGTTCTTGGCGGCGCTAACAGTGTTGGCTTGTTTTGGCTCTTTTCTAGCTTTTAATGCCAACTAATTGCCAAATTGGTTTGCAAACAAACTCGCGCACTTTGCGCGATTAAATGCAAATTGAGGTCATCTCCTCTTGTTGTTGCTGTTCTTGTTGCTCGCTTGATTTACGCACTTCCGCAGGTCGTTCCCCTCCCTCTCCCTCTCCCTCGCCGTCTCTCATTAGGATGATTGCTTTCAATCTGTGTACGCGCTTCCGCAGTGGGCCACCGTTTCCCAGAGTTTCCCAGTGCAGCTGCCCAGCTGTGCCCGCGTTGCATCTGCCATATGGAAATGCACATTCCGCACAGATTGTGCCCCAGATTCCACACCAAGCTACTTGGCTTCAATTGGGCTACATGCGGGCCGGGACTGGCGCTGTCAACGTTCCAATTGCCTATCGATCAACGATAACCAAACATATCGCTTACCTCCCTGCTGGGAGCAGCAAACTGATGACTGAAGTTGATGACTCATTCGACTGCAGACTGCAGTGGCGACTCTCTGTTGTCGTCCGTCTCCAGTTGCCGCAGCGGGAGAATAAATAAGTATTACGTGTGCACTTAGAGAAAAAGGTGAAGCTAAATTCTTTGCCTGCACATCGTCTTCAGTTTATGCAACACTCTGCAACACACATAAGGCATGTGACAATGTTCCATAATTTACCATAGTTTATGGCAGGCAAAAGGGCTCATGAATTTCGTGCAGTGTATGTAAATGGAAAGCCGCATAAATGCCTCAGCCTTTTGGCATGACAACAGACTGCAGACACAACACACAACTCACCCAAGTTGCACACACAAACACACACACACACACTCGCAGAGACAGACAAGCAACAACTCCACTTAAATTCCACTCACCTCCCCCCCTCCCTTGCTTCCTCTTCCGCCCTTGCAACTGCAGCACAGGCAGGCAAACAAAAGGAACTCAAAGTCCAAGACGAAATTGTTGTGCATGTTTCAATGCTACAATGTTTCCTGCCCCTTCCCCTTCCCCTCTTCTTCTACTTCGCCTTCTCCCTGTCTGTCGTAGCTGCAACAGCAGGAGGAGCTGCCATTCAAGCGAGCTTAGGTAGGAGTTGTTGCTCTGGCAGTGCCTGCATACCGGCCGGGCCGGGCCGAGCCGGGCTGGCCGCGTTTGGAATGGGAATGGGAATGAAGTAAAGGCGCAAAAACTCGTCGAGCAGCTTTTATGCATATTTTCGGGCCAGTTGCAGTTGCCACCGCTGCTGTTGCCGTTGTTGTTGCTGTGGCAATGGCAATTGCAGACAAATTGTTGCACCTCAATCGAGGAGTCGCTGTCGCAACTTAAAATGGAACCATCTGCTGGCCGCAGCAGTGTTTGATTAGTTTGTTGATTAGATAAGACTGCAGAGAAGTTCGATAACTCTTGATATCGATAGTTAAAGCGCTGCTTACAGATCAACTAACATTAAAGTGCTGTAAAGGGCTTTGCAGGTATCGATAGCTATTTAACATGCACTCAGAATGAAGGCAGGCAGGAAGAGAGAGGGAGAGTATACCGCTCTATACGTCGTTGCAGTGTTGTCTTTGCATTGATCGATATCATGCACCCAGAACGAAAACAGGCAGGAAGACAAAGAGAGGAGAGAGTGGGAGAGGTATGCACAAGACGGGACCCCTCTCGCTCTCTCAGCGACCTCTCTGTCTGTCCACTGTGCTACTTTCTCGGGTGCGTCATCCCAACTTGAGCAACTTTTAACTGTAACTGTAACAGTAACTGCAACTGCGGTGCGACGTCAACGTCGGCGTCGGCAACGCTACCCACTGCCGCTGCTGCTGCTGCTGCTGTTCCTGTTCCCAGCTGACAAACACGCGCAACTTGCTGATATGAAATCACTGTCAATACAGTCATGTGTGAGTGCGTGTATACATGTGTGTGTGTGTGTGCGTGTGCGTGTGTAAGTGTACTCGAATCAGCTGCACGTCTTGTGGTCAAAAGTGAATATGTAAATTTGTCGATTATGAAACCACATAATCACGTCGAAGAAGCAGAGGCAGAGGTAGGGGGCAAGACAGAGACGGGGATAGGCCAGGGCAGTGCAGGGCAGGGCGTAGGTCTGGGGCAGACTTTCACCAAGCGGTGTCAGCTGTGTTTTCTGTCTGTCTTTGGCCCTTATTCGAGGCGAAAAAAGACCAAAAAGACAAACGAGCAAAACAACAAACAGTCAAAGCAAAGAAACCAAAGAAAAAACAAAAGAAAAATCAACGAAAACGCGACGCGTATACGGCAATTAAATGACTTGTGTTCATCTGTCTACGAGTATATATCCAAGTAGATATATGTCTCTATAAAGCTATATATCTGTCTATATCTCTGTGCGTGTGCGTGTCTTACAGAGTGTAATCGAATTGCCCAAGCAAAGAGATGAGACGCCAGAGATAGGAGAGGGTAGTACCGCGTTCGGTTCTGCTGAAGAAGTTCTCTATACTTTGAAATATACACAACATTTATCTACATCTAACATATATATCTATATCTATATATATGTATTCTGTGTGTATTTTGGTAGAATTCCCAGCTATTTTTACACCAAAGTGAAACACTTTGTGTGCTGGGCCTCGTTTTGTTTTTCTGTTGCTTTTCCGCATTTGTCAGGCTCTTGTTGTCACTCCAGTCTGGCTGATAATTCAGTTACCTGTCTATAACTGGGTATATACTCGTATGCGGGTGAGAGTGTGTGTGTGTGAGGGTGTCTGGATTTGTATTCAGGTGTGTGTGTGTGTGTGTGTGAACAAGTTCCTCATTAAGATTCGGTAAATGTGAATCGCATATCGAGTAGAATTCAGCAATAGTAATCAAAGCAAAACTCTTCCCCCCTCTCTCTCTTTCTCTCTCTTTATCGTTCTCTGTCTCTCTCTTTTGAGCATTAGCAATTATTGCGCAGTTTTGCTGTCGACTGTCGACTTTGTTATTGAGGCGAAAATGCATAGAAGAAGGTGTCGTTGTCGTTGTTGTAATCGCCTCGTTTGTTTTATTATTTCGTTTCACTTATGTAGATACCCTGTGCAGCTAAAAGAAAAGGGGTAGATTGAGCGGAGAACCATGATAACAATAAAAATAAGTATAACAGTAATCAATATAAATATATTATCTATATATTTTTTTTAACTGCAAAGGAAACAATTTATTGAAATATCTATATGATATACAAAATGTTCTTACTTTACCTATTCATCAGCAGTTATGTGTATGTTTCTTGCTTACCTTATTATTATATTTTATTCCATGGAAAATATAGCAAACAGTTTGATTAGTCATGTCTAGAAACTTTAAAAAAGCTTCCTAATATTGCCTATGTACATATGTATATTGTCTGGCTTAGTATCAGTAATTTGTAGGATTCTTAGTTTCCTTATTCATATATAGTTATCATTCGTTTAAACTAGTACTGGGTATGTCCTAGTCGAGCAATGCGCTCTCCCTCTCTTTATTTCTATAGTTTTGTTTTCTCTGCTTAGTTTCGCCTTGAAATCGAGATTTACAATCTATAAATAATGGAATACGGCAGCAACGATCGCTGCGATCGCTGGCCGAGTGCAATTTCGAGTGCGAAAACATTCAGCAAATTGCAAATTATTCAGATTATTGATATGATGCATCGATTAGGCAGAGGCAGAGGCTGAGAGGGAGGGGAGGCAGGGGCAGAGGCAGCTGTGTTAGCCGGAAGAGACTCGCCAAACAGGCAGTTGCACTCGGCTGTGGGATGTGTGGGCTGTGTGTGTGTGTGTGTGTGTGTGTGTGTGTGGATTGTGAGTTTGTGGGTGGGGCAGATGCCATTCCACAGCTGGAGCTGATGCTGATGCCGTTGCTGATGCCATTGCTGCTGCTGTGAGTTCCAATTAAAAGCGGGTACTCAAACAGCAAATGGATGTATTCGTTTATTCGCCTAGTCGCCTTTGTGCGCCTCTGTGAGTGGGCTGCAAAGAGAATCGAGAAGCGAACTGGTTCCCCGTGGAGCAGGGAGGCAGGGTGGGGCCAGGGCCGGGGCCAGGCAGGGAGAGATCTCTTCACCCCGGGGTGTGCAAGTGGCGCCTACGCAGTTGGGATTTATTGCGCCGAAAAGAGAAAAACATTTGCCATGTCAAAGTTTGTTTGCTCAGCTCTGCGGCGCTCTAAAAGCAAAGGAGGAGGGTTGAAGAGGGGCGCATAAAGTGGCGTCATTTGGCCAGCATAGGCGCACAGAGAGGTCGCAGGGCGGTGCAGTGGGAGGGGGGAGGCAGCCCACGCTGGCCCAGCTAAAGTCCGCATGCAATTCTCCACAGCCAAAAGAGACAACAAAAGGGGCTCAAGGCTTCTTCCCTTGCAGGCTCGAATTGCAGCGTCACATTATTAAAATATTCATTGAGCGTTGGCTGGTGGCAGTGGGAGGGAGTGGGAGGGAGGAGCCTAGGGGTGGCTATTACTACAGCACACTTGAGGCCACAAGCTGCCCGCCTGCCTGCCTCCCTTGTCAGTTACCACTTGCCAGCACCCTCTGCCCTCCTCCTTTCTTCCTCCTTGGCCAGTGCCAAGTTTAATTTATATTGTGCGACAAACGCTGACAGAGAACCTTCACCAGCAGGCAGCAGTGTCGCCTCTGCGCCAAAAGTGGCCACAGAGGGAGACAGACAGACCCGCAGACGGACTCGGCAGCAGATGGTGGACATTGATATTGATGTGGCCAGGCACACAGACAGAGAGCGAGAAAGGGAGACAGACACAGAGACAGGCGTGGGATTCTCCTGTCAGTTAGCGTGCTCTCTAATTGACGAGGCTCCCCTGCCTGCCTGCCTGCCCGCCCTTGCTGCCCTGCTCGACTGATAGATACCCCGCAGCTGGAAACACATTGCAAACATTTCATTTCTGTCTGTTGCAGCAAATTTGCTGTGTCTGTTGAAAATCGAATGCCGGCAGTGGCTGGCGACTGGCGACTGGTGAATGCGGCTGGCACTGAAACTTCTTGAGTTGCAACTGGGTCAGCACATTTCCTATACTTGGCACCACTGGCAGAAACCGCAGCGCAGCGCAGCGTTGTTGATTTTATAAGGCGGAATGAATGGTTATGCCATCACAATGCTGTCTGTGCTGCCCCCCTCTCTCTCTCTCTTCCTCCTCCCTTCCTCTTTGTCTCTGCATTGTTGCAAAATGTCAGAGATAAGTTCAAGTTAGAGCACTTCCAGATGGTTCTTTCTAATGATGTTTAGCGAATATTTCCGGTGTTCGCCACTTGCCACTTGTGCCACACTTGCCCCACTGAAAAAACACTTGTTTATCTCCCTGGGAAGGCCTTGAGTCCATGTGTGTTGCTCTGTTTGTTTTGCAGTGGCAGTTCCATACCCTGTAGACATGTTTATGCCTGTTTTATGGCATGTCCGTTACGTGCTCGAAGGGAATATATGATGAACAGAGAGACATGATTACGAGATAAGAGGGAGAGAGGGAGGGAGTCTGCAGAGCCTCGACTTAGTCATGCTCTCTCTGGAATAAATTTATAACTCATTTCAATTCTATTCTATTTTAAATTCCATCTCAAGTAATGAGTAATATACCCCATGATAATTCCATACTCTCACAGGGTGACGACGTTCCAAGTTAGGCGCAATTTTAGTTGATTTACAAGGCGAGTCTAGATAGCAATGAGTGTGTGTGTGTGTGTGTGAGTGTGTGTGCTCAAGTATTTACATACAGATGACACATATCTCTCTCTCCCACTTGGACTCGGACTCGGACCCGGCTCAAGTCTGAAACGCTTTCGTCGCGGCGTCGCCTTGTGTGACACTTGACTGCGGTTGAAACTGAAACTGCGCTTTGATATTTTTAGCCCTGCCACGTTGCAAATGTGTCGCACAATTCGCTGACACTGTCGCAATGTCACAACTTGGGAACCATTGCCCCATTTGTGATACGCCCCCAGACGCCTCCTTCCCTCTCTTGGAATTGCCCATGAATCACACTCGCGGAGAACAACATGTTATTGACATTGAAGACCTTTGCTCTAGCGAATTTGGTCAGTTCCCAGCAGCGCTGCTAAGGCTGATAAGACTATACTTGGAATTCATTATTATCTCTCACTCAAAAATTCAAATTTACTAAGTTTCGTCAGTAAACAGCCTCAGTCCCGTGGGACATGAATAAAGTAAGTAAGCTTAAAATTTCTGCGAATATATCGCTGGGGAATGTCGTCAGTTGCCGCAACAGGAGCGTCGACCTAGTCTGATAAAAAATATACTAGAAATATTTAAATTCCATGGAACTTATCATTGCCAAAGTTCGTTAGCAGCAGCATCCCAGTGGAATAAGAAACACCATACAATCAAATTTCCATGGAATATACAGCGCCAAAAATTTGAGATATTCCACTAAGACTAAATGTTTCTGGGGAAAGACTTTCGGAAAATTTTGCAAAGCTTAAGCATCTCCTAGAAGAATATATTAATAGTATGCTCTATAATATACATATATTTAAGCAACTCTGCAGGCAAATATCGATAGGATCAGGGTTGCAATTGACAAGAATAATCGAGCAGTGGAGTCTGTCGAAGTTAAGAGTCCCAGAGGAAGTTGTTGAAAAGCCCGACTTGACCTTTTCGAAACGTCGATCGATAGGTCTGAGTGTCGTCGGAAGTAGAAGTTATGTTGGGTCAATCCAGCTGAGTTTGTTTAAGTAATACTTAGCGTTATCAATTTGACTTCTTTATACTCTTTAAATATAAATAAACAATTACCTAATATATCATTAAATAGAACATACATGTCATAAGAATATGATATCACAGTTTATTATATTAGTACTTCTTCTTCCCACAATCGCTTCAAATTTACACAGAATACATACGAGTATATCGAATATTCAGTGCCATCGCCAACTGCAGCTGCGCATCTTCCGCGTCTTTTGTTGTCTGCGGCGCCGATAAGCTCGATCAGTTTCTCTTTTGTTCTTCAATTAGCGGACATGGGGTATAAATAACGTCAATGTACGGTTAAATACGAGTATGAATCTGTAAGTTCGCATATATAGCCAGGCACGTGACAACGACCTATCTTTAGGACTAATCCGTTGGGTCTGCCTTGCCCGCATTTACTCGGCACTTTCCGCATTCGCAGTTATCAGTCCCCAATCCCAGTTCCAATTTGCGCATACGACGCGACTTGACGCCCCCTGAGACCCACTTATCGCGCGTCAGCAAGTATATTCCCAGTCTGGTTGAGTTTTTGCTATTGCGTATGCAAAAAATAATAAATACTCGCGATGAATTGTTCTGTAGACATTCCCAGCTGCAGCCTCCACAGTTGTCGCTCAAGCTTCAAGCTCGCGCGTAGTCGATCGTGGCCAAGAGTCAAAACTAAAATCGGAGTCCAAGTCGAAGTCGCGCGTACCTTCCTTACTCAGTTCAAGCAGACAGTGAATACATTCAGAGGTAATATCGTAATGTGTTTGAGGAACCTTCAAAGTGTCTGGCGGCTTAGAGAGGCTCTTCAAGCGAATCTCCGCAGTAGGCAAAAAGCTAAAAATACCAAACGAACAAACGACTGCATTATTAGTTGAGAATGACCTTAGCAGTTTTGTCTGGCATTACTGTCAACCCACTTAAGGGGGTCTTAAGTTATTTACCGTCTTTAAACACATTTGTACACAAAACCAACGTTAACAGTTTTATTTTTGTGCCTTGTCGAAATGGAAAATTGATTGAATTCCAGTCGCGCTTTCTCTCTTTTTCTCTCAATTATAACACTCAAATTTAAATCAATTGAATTGGAAAACAAAAAAATTGAATATTTCCATAGATTGATAAAATGCTAGAAACTGTTTGAGTAAACAATTTTTGGGTATTGTTCGAGAACAAAGAGTGATGAAATGTGATTTAGATATTGCCGAAGAGAACTTCCTTCTAGAGTCGAAACAGAACGAGTTCTTTATAGCAAAGTGCGTGCGCAAATTTTATTGTTGTCTCTGTCCCGATGAATAATTATGATTTCTGTCTCGAGTAATTGGATTTCTGAAGAAATCAACAAATGACAAAATAGAATAAAAAGCAAAAAAGAATTAAGTTCAGACGGGCAAATACAAAACAGAAGTTCGGCTTAAATATTTATCTAACATCGACTGTTGACAGGTTCTTGAGAGAGTGCAAAGGAGAGAATAGTGAGGAGGGGAAGTGGGGGCCAAAGTAAACTTCTGCTGTTTGCTTTTCTGGTTCCCCAAATTGCTTAATTGACACTTCTTTAGCCATTGCTCGTTCTTATCAGCTGACAAGTACCAGCTGCGGGGAGTGGGGAGAGGGGGCTTCTCAATGATTCACAGTGAATAAATGAATGTGCGCCTTCGATTCGACGTTGCCAAACCACTCGAGTTCCAAGTAAAAGTTCAAATGCGACGCATGAATGTGAATACGAATGTGAATGTGCTCAGTGTGCACAGGGTATTCTTCTTGCTGTTGTTGTTGTTGTAGGTGTTGTTGTTCCTTCGGTTTTATTATGATAACCGTCGCAGTTAGCTTGTTGCGGTTCTCTTGACGGAAACGTTATCGTCATCGCAGCGTCGTCGGCGTCGGCGTCAGCGCAAAACCTCATGTGGTAGGTCTGAAAGTTTGTCGAGTCTCTGCTTATTTTTATTAATACCCTGTAGTCAGCAATTGAGAAAGTAAATAGGCATGACTAATACGCGAAACACTCTCAAGCAAGTTTCAGTTCGACTACAACAGGAAATCAATTAGGGATTAGCAATAAGGAAGAGAGTTGGAATGGAGACTATATGTAGATAAGATTGTGTATTGTAGGAATAGGGAATAAAGTTGGAAAGATTAAGAATAATTACATAGATTATGTGTAGATAAGTTTGTATGTGGTATATCGGAGGAATAAGGGAGAATCTTAGATTAAAGATTATGTATAGATACAATTAAAGAAAGGAATGAAAGCTGACTAAGATTGTACAATATAAATGCTAAAGGTAGATAGGATTGTACATAACATATAGTATATGTATGTAGATGGGATTGTGTACTACATATAGTGTATATAGATTGGATTGTATAATGGGAAGATATTGTTTTAATTGACATAGAGCGGTATCCATTCCCGATTTGTGTAAGGATAAAGTGTCCTCAGGTCTAGCCTTATATCAGTGCCTGTAAATGTATGTTCAGCCCGGCTGTCCCTGTATCTCGAGCATTGTATCTGTATCTGTAATGTTGTATCTGTATCTATATCTCTAGCGTTGTATCTATTTGGCTGTGCATAATATTTCGCTACACTTTGTTGCCGCCGCTTTGGCTTTTTTTGTTTTTGTTGTTTTTTGCGTTTATTTTGTACATTTTCTTGTTATTTTTGCCGCAACTGAGCGACGAGTTTTGTTTTTGCTTTTTTCTGCTGCTTTTTGTTTTCGTTTTTTGTTTTTCGCTTTTTGCTTTTTGTTTTTGTTTGTGCTTTTTACGCTGAGTGCGCAAAATGCGCAAAAAACAAGTTTTGCACTTTGTGGCGAAGTGGCAAAGCAAAAGGCAACAACAAAACAGCAAAAACAGCAACAAATATAAAACTTAACTAAGCTCAGTTTACTCTCTGTGTGCGAGTGTGTGTGTGTGTGTGTGTGGCATTGTGTTTGTTTTAATTTTGTATCCACTTGTGCCTAGCACGAAAGATCTGTCGCTGATTTGGAAACCCCGACAGACCCGACAGACCCCGACAGCTGTTCGATGCGCCGCACAAACTCTTAACTCTCCGGGCTTTTCCAGAAACGAATGCGAATTGCGAGTTGTGAATGTGAATGTAAATTGTGAATGTGAATGTGAGTGCGAATATGAGTGCGCATTGAACCACAGCAGCTGCTGCTGTTACTCGAACGTGATCGTGCTCAATTTGGAGCTGCATTTCAGGTTCTGCTCAGCCTCTACAGGTTCTGACCACCTCCTCTTCCCCTCCTCTCTCTCTCACTGCTCCTCTTCTTCTTCGCGATCTGCCCAGATGACACACTTTTCTCGCCAGTTTGACACCCAAGTCAGATGCGCTGCTGATTCTCAATTCTCAATTAGCGTGTGCCATTACGACGTGCCTACACAGAGAGAAATGATCTGTTGGGGGCAGTATGCCCCATGCCCCTCTGCACTATGATCTCTATGAGAACGCAGGCGGCTCTTTAAGTAGATTTTCTTCAAATTGAAAGCACACTTACCTCGCTCTCCCTGCCTCTTCACGTCTCTCTCTCTCTTTAGTTTTGCAATTTCCATTTCTTAATTGCATCCATTAAGTGCGGCATTGCGACACTCAAGTACGCAATACTTGAGTGGGGGTTTCTCTCAGTGTATGCGCCTAAATAGGCATGAGTACTTTGTACACTTTGCCGAGAAGGTCTCCAGGTCGCGTCCGTCTCGGCTGCCTCTCGGTGCGTCCTACCTTTCAATTAGCACACTCGACAGCAAAACAAACAGCCAAGTGGCAGCTGTGTGCGACTTGTGTATACCCTGTAGGCAGGGCAGACAGCAGTAAGGTGGGGTAGGTCCAGCAGCAGTAATTAGTAGAGGTTTACAGAGTGCATACGACTTGTGAATACCCTGTGTGCTGTGTTTGCTCAGGTGGATAAGATTTGCTCCTTTCAGTGCTTAGATACGGAAGTACTCTCTTCTCACGCCCCTAACTATGAATGCTCCTAACTTATAGTTCGCTGAAAACCTTTGAGTATTCCTCAACAGATATTTAACCTGATAAGGGGTATAACGGCTGCGGTAAACGGCTTGCTTATACCCTGTAGAACCTACTGTATGTTAACGCAAACTCTCTGTATATAGTCAATCCCTGCATACCCGCTTGGCACCTCCTTGCCAACTACAGAGTATAATGGCAATTACAGACATCTGTGCGCGACTTGTTTATACCCTGTAAACCATGTTAAGATGGGGTAGAGTGTCTGCTCTTCAGGCGCTGCATACTGCATACCCCTTTAGCACTAACTCACCAACTACCTGTATCATATACGACTTGCTTATACCCTGTAAATGGTGCTGAGGTGGACTACTTCCACTGGCCAGCTCTTCACACTGCATGCCTCTTCATACTTGCCAGCTACAGGGTATAATAATACTGCCATTTTTATGCCAAAGCGTTTCAAATGTTTTTGCCGTAAACGCTGGGCGTGGCAACTCGTGTGTGTGTGTGTGTGTGTGCGTGTTTGCAGAGGGGGGCAACTTTCACTTTTCTCTCGGGTTTCAAAAATAGCCGCCACAGCTAACGAACAGGGTGTGCGTGCCACAGCGTGTCCACTTGGCAATTGCCGCAGCAGCAGCTGACGACAAGTTGGCAACAGGAGAAGACATGAGAAAACCCGCATCTGATATCCGCTCTTCCTGTCTCCCTCTTTCTCTCGCCCTCTCTTTCCTTCTTGGCGGAAGTGGCAACTAAATCGAATCGTGACTGCATTTCCCCCAGCTCCCCTCTCTTCCCTGCAACACTTAAGCCACTGAGGCCGTGTCCGCTAATTGAGCCAAAAGACAGAGGGGAAGAGGGCTGGAGGGGGGCAGGAAGGCAGCCTGCAGAGATGCCTTTGAAAGAGTTTTCCCAGCACAAAGTGCACTCATTAATTGAATCACTTTTGCGCCCCAGTTGTGTCCAGTCTCCTGTCTCTCTCTCTCTCTTCTCTTCTTCCTGGCAATTTGTTGCAACCTGCAACGCAGACAAATTGCAATTGCGAATCGCAATTGAGTTTGCCAATTGCATTAGGAGACCAAACAAGAGAGAGAATGAGAGAGGGAGAGAGGGAGAGAAGTGCAACAATGCCCTGCTTGGACCTTGGAATAATCGAGGAAATTATAAACTTAATTGCAGTAGCTCTGAGAGGCTCTTAGAGAATCTTTCCCTCGATCTATCGTTAACAAGTTGAGAAAGGTTGCTAAATGCATTAAAGCTTTAAGCGTAGAGACAGCTCATATGGGGGGTTATTATAATTGCTTTATTATTGTGAGATATGAGAGATCGTAATCCTAATTTATAAGGCAGTAGCTTGTTAAGCTATTTTTGTAAGAAAACTTAAATAAAGCACTCGCTTTTCGCCGCTTTGCACCTTCCTCCTGCCTGCTTATGCACTTAGAGTGACTGCTCACTTAGCCAAGAGATTAGTAGCCTCTTTAGCCTGCCAGATCCCTGCTCTCAATAGCTGGTGGTGCAAACTTATAAGCCAAAAGACTGTTAATCTTCTGAAAAGCTGAGGAAATCTGACAACTTTTCCAGCATATCTCGTTGAATTTTCTTGTCTCTAGAATCTGCAAAGCCCGATCAAAGCTCTCGCTTTTTGCCCACTCTCCCCCACTTGCACACTTCCTCCCTCTCATCAGCTTCCTCTTTCATCTCCCTCTCCTGCTCCCCCTCTGTCAGTTACAGCGCCTCATCGTCGTCTCGTCTCGTTTGCCATGGCGAATTGGCGCTCTGAGCCACTGAAGCGTTCATGTGAAACGTCCAGTTTCTTCAGCACGTATGTATGTGTGTATATATCATATACACACATATATAAACATGTATAATACGTTTGCATATGCCACAGTAGTTGTAGTTGTTGCTGCTGCTGTTGCTGTGCCCGTTTCGTTTGGGAAACTCATGAAAAACTGAAATTAGCTTCTATGAGACTGCGTGGCAGTAAATTTGCAGCCGGTTTTCGCTTTGAGTTTCGATTTTCATGCTTTTCCCGGTCTTCTTTCCAATTGCTTCCTCCCACTCCTCCATCCACTCGACTTGGCCACTTCCACTTCTCTTTTTGCGGCTGCTCTAATTGCAGTCTCTCAAGGCCGTTAATTAATTTGCGCAATTAACTGAAATTGAACGCCCGTTTAGCGTGTCTCCCCCAATGACCCCATTGTGCTGGAGTGGAGGCCAACTGGGTGTCACATTTGCCACCTGTGCACACCTGTTAACGTTTATTATACCCGATCCCCCATAGGGTAGAAGGGTATTGTAACATATTGCCGGATCTAACCCCCTCTCTCTCGCTCTCTCTCTTGCAGACGTGGCCTGACACCACCACATCGAGTGAAATCCATATCGATGGCAACATTCACACAGGAGGATCTGGACTTTCTCAAGTCACACGGCAACGAGCTGTGCGCCAAGACGTGGCTGGGATTGTGGGATCCGAAGCGAGCACCGCCGCAGCAGGATCAGCGTGAGCTGATGATTGATAAGTACGAGAGGAAGCGTTACTACCTGGAGCCAGCGAGTCCCTTGAAGTCGCTGGCCAATGCAGTCAACCTGAAGACCAGCAATGGATTACACAATGGCTACCACACCACGATGGGCAATGGCAATAGCAACGGCAATGGAAATGGAAATGGGAATGGCTATGCTAGCATTCAGCTGACTCCGCCTGCTGCACAACGCACAGCTGCCAATGGACTGGCCAAGACGCCATCCACCACGGCCATCAGTCGGCCGCAGCATCATCACCATCATAATCAGCATCCCCATCATGCCCAGCAGGATGCCTTCCTGGGTCTGAGCAGCCTCAACAGTGCCGGCTCCACATCAACAGGCGCTCTCTCGGACACGAGCAGCTGCGCCAGCAATGGCTTCGCTGGCGAATCGGACTTTGTGGCGGACTTTGGATCAGCAAACATATTCGATGCCACCTCAGCACGCTCGGCGGGATCACCTGCCGTCTCCTCGGCCAGTTCGGTTAGCTCCACCAATGGTTATGCCAAGGTGCAGCCCATCAGGGCGGCGCATCTCCTTCAACAACAACAACAGCAACAGCAGCCGCACAATCTGCTCAACGGCAGTGGAACAGAGAACTTTGCGGACTTTGAGCATGCGCCCATCTACAATGGAGTAGCAGCTGGTAAGTTGCCTATACGGGGTATCTAGAGTACCCACAAGTCGTCGCAGAATGTCGACTAAGCACCTTCGATACTTTTCACTTTTAAATGAATCATTATGAACTTTAGTTTGGCTTACAACTGACACACGCAAACACGCACAGACATGCACAGACATGCACACTCGAGACACGTCCAGTACTGACCCCACTTCAGCTACTTCTGCTTGCGCTGCTGCCTCTGACTGTGCCACATGTTGCCACCCCTGCTGTAATTCCAATTGAAGCTTCCCATTCTCGCTTCACCTTTAGCTCGCTTAGCCCACTTCCCAAGCCCACAACAACAACAACAAGAACAATGTAAACAAAAACAACAAGAGCTTTCTTCGATTATCAACTCTGATCATTTCTGCCTTTCTTCTTCTGCTCATTTGCGCAAATTCTCCTTGCCTCCTTCCTTCCTTGTTGTTCTTCAGCCACGAATCGAAATAGTTTTCAATCGTTTGTCGATTGGAGTGACTGGAGTACGCCGGGCTATCTAGATCCCTTCGAGACGAGGCTATCGAAAGTGAAGGTGAAAGAGAAACCACTGCAGCAACAGCAACAGTACCCACCTCCGTCTCCACCACCAGCAGCAACTGCAGCCGAGGAGGTGCCTCATTCAACGAGCTCGAGAACATCTTTATTCTCAACCAGTTCCTGGTTCTCAAGCAGGGATGATTCATTCGAGTACTCGCCCATGGCATCTCCTCCCCCACCACCACCAACAGCAGCAGCAGCACCAACTCTCGATCTGAATCTGAATCTGAATCTGGCGCCAACGAATCCCTTTCTGCCCTATCTGCTGCAGGGCGAAGCAGCAACACTCGCATCCGTTCCCGAGGAGGAACAGGAAGAGACGAGTTCAAGCTCCCCTTTCTCGGAGTCCTTAAATGCCTTTCACAATCCTTTCTTTACGTGGAGTAAGTTTCCGTTCCTTGAGTTGCATTTGCCTTGCGTTGTTTTGTTTTGTTTTGTTGTTGCTAGTTTTGTTTGGGTTGTTATTGTTCAGTTGTTGAGCTGTTGAGTTCCTCTGCTTTGTTTAAGTGAATCCTTGCTGGAATCGTGTGTACTAATTATGAATATCTCTCTGTGCAGGTGCCGCAGTACAGAACAGAAGCCAGCTCAGCCAGTCAAGCCCCAAGGGGGCGGCAAAGGCTGCAGCACCCAGCGAGGACCGCTATGCAGCGCTGAAGGACCTCGACGAGCAGCTGCGCGAACTGAAGGCCACTGAGGCGGTAGCCACAGAGGCACCCACGCCCACAGCGGATGCCTTTAGCAGTGGTAAGTATACGAGTATATACTGGCCTCAAGTGTGTGCTAACTAAACTAATTGCCCTCTTCTCTCTCTCTCTCTCTGTCTAGCGAACAACAACAACAACGTCAATCCCTTCAAGAGCCAGCAGCAGCTGCTCAACAATGTGGTGAATCCATTCCAGGCGAACAACAACAACAACAGCACGCAGCAGCAGCAGCAGAATCTCTATGGACAACTGACGCTCATACCAAATGGCTACGGCAGCAGTCCGCTTCAAGGCGCCGCCGCCCTGGGCCAACAGCTGCTGCAGCCGACGTCAACGACAGGCGCGGCCAGTTTCTTCAACTTCAATAACAACGGCTTCGCCGTCTCTCAGGGCCTGCCCAATGGCTGTGGCTTTGGCAGCATGCAGCCGACGCCTGTGATGGCCGGTGGCATCAACGGCGCATACAACAATCCGTTTGCGGTGAGTTGAAGTCTCCTCAATCCCCCATCCCCTCAATGTGTTGCAGTTCTAAGACATCGTATTCTCTTATCTCCCAACAGGCTAGCGGCGCCATCAACACCAACAACCCATTTTTATGAGATTCAGACTCGAGCGGAAGGAAGGACCAACAGCTGCAGCCTCCGCTCTCTAGTTGGCTGAGACGTTGACAGGGATCAGAGCAAGTAGCCAGAGCTGGTCTGGAAGTCGGAGGCGGATGCGGAGTGGGCACGAGGGAGAACAGCCGCTGAACAAAGGAAAAGTGAACCGAAATTAGTCCATTTTACGAACAATAGCTATAATCTATCTATATCTAAAGAAGGATACATACATCTATACATATATATACATCTATATATATATATATTCTTTTACAAGCTAACTCTATATACATATATTTATACGATATTCGCGAGTAACTAAAGATTTGTATTTACCGTTTGCCTTTAGCGTCTATAGACTTTTTACTAACTAACTAAAACTAAACTAAACTTCATCAGTTCAGTTCGTCGTGTTAGCTTAACTTAAACACTACACATACATATACATATATTATATACATATACATACATATATTTATAACTAAAGAAACTACTAACTAAATGCGTAAGGTAGCGTTATTATCGAAATCAGATTCGGATTCAGATACAATAGGTTTCTGTGTCGCACATTACACGTTCTGTTCTGTTACGTGTGAGTCCCCAAAGTGGAATCAGATGTAGAAAGAAACTCTCAGAACGTTTTGCATCCTTGTAGCTCTCTCTCCTTCATATTCAATCTATCCAATCTTCCTGTTCGTCAGCTATTGATTGTGTGGCCTTAATAAGATTATGAAACTGTTCATTGAACGCTCTTAAAGCATATTGCATATATCATAAATATATTATACAATATACAATATTAATACGAGATACGAGTGTAATCAGTACATATGCTTTTGTACCTAAATCAAAATGCGTTTTGTGTTAAAACTTGTTATTGAATCCATAATTAATAAACACACACACACACTTAGAAGGGATAGTTTGCTCAACACACACACACAAACACAAAGTTAAAGATTGTTAAATATACACTTCTATATATCGTGTAGCGTGGAGTATGTTGCATCATCACTCTGCGGCTTATATGATTCTAGGTATTCATTCATGATTATTTGGAAACTAAGCAAGAATTTTTCCATTTCTAGCCTAAGCATTATCGAAGCCTTAAAACAAATATTTAAAATTATAAAATTTAATAAAACCACAAAATAAATCAACCCACCTTGTGTTTATTTTGCATATCAATGATTTGTTTCCAGATATAGATTTCCTCGAATCCAACTGGAATATGAATCCCGTAAATAAAGAAAACACAATCTTGTGCAAATTATTTGATGTATTTTAATTTTTATTCATTCCGTTTCGGTATAATTTCTAGTTTGTTCTCTGTTTTGTTTTTTAGTACTAGTTGTGTTTAGCAATCGTTTAAATTACTATAAATTATTTAATCTTTATGTTAATATGTATATGTATATATATTTAAAAATTCGCATATGAAATAAGTCGAAAGTCATTTAAACCCTATGATGGTTTTAACCTGCGCCAGCTACAAGCTCTAACCGACCCCCTCTGATCAGACTGATTTATCTGATCGCGTTCTACCTTTCTTTACTCCTTCCTCTTCGCTCTCCTCCTTCTTATCTATCTTCCTCGCTTAGGCTAAATCAAAAACAAAAACGGCAAACAAAATTGTAATAATTAAAACAAAATTAAAGCTGGAATCGCTGTCGCTGTCTTCTACTTCAGTAATGCGTAATAAATAACTAATTAAAGAAATAAAGTATGAGTTATAAATAAGTTGGTTTGTATATGTGAAGGTGTGCTTAGGTTAGCATTGCATCGTATCAACTGTACAGTATGGCTTATACGTGTATACATCATATTTATATATATATATATATCATTTATAAGTTTAATAGGGGGTCTCTCTCTTCGCTCTCTTCTGATGATTATGTTTATTTTTAATTATGCGGCTAGAACAGCTGTTTAGATATTATGGGTATTCCGTGTGTGATTATATCGTATCGTAGATGATAATTAAATTGTAATAACAAGAATGACTGTGGGAGTGTGTGTTGGATAACGATGGATTGTTGGATAGTTCCTTCGTCTCTCTCTCAATTAAATTAATATTGTTTTCTCTTCTTTATAATAAGCTTGGTTTGCTTGCATGTTACAGGGTATTCAAGTAAGTTGTTTCTGTGCTATCGTATATAGGGTATCATCGCACATATACACTCACACACGCTCGCACACTCATCTACAACTCAAATACATAACGTTGTGTCGTTTTAAAAGCGTTTCTTCTCTGAATATCGTATTATGTATCGTATTTATACATATATATATCTGCATATGCATATTTTTAGTAGAGTATAGTATGTTGTTGTAATTGTAATGCATGTTGACATCTAGAATTGAGTTGCGGAATCCTTTGGTTCTTTCTTTTTTCGATTCTCCTGTCCTGTATCTGTCTTTGTCTTCGTCTTCGTATATAGTTTATATAGTCAAATGGCTGTACGTAGTTTACAAAAAGAGGCTAATCAAAAAGGAAAACGATCAAAGCGCAGCCAATTTAGCGTTAATAAATCAATGTAATTAATTAATATCTCATATATATAGCATATATATATCGTATTATAGTTTTATAAAAGTACAAAAAGTCTGCTGAATGAACTATGAACCGCACTGAACGAACCGATCTTTATATACATATATATGTCGTAAGCGAAGCATACAACTCAAATATTATTCATGTTGCTAAGTCTGTGAGTTTGTGTTTGTGTGTGTATCCGGTATATCGTGATATATATCCGCATGTGGGAAGAGTACGATGAGTGGCGAATCTCGTCTAGGCTAGACCCTCCTCCTACTCCTCTTTAACCTATTTACGTGCCATTGGCCTTGGGCAGTGGCCGCACCAGATACAGTTTCTCGCCCTGCTTGTTTGTGTAGATGGGCGCTCTTTGGTAATGCTCGACCAGCTGGTCCAGCGAATGGAACTTGCGTTGCCCAATGCAATACATGTTCTGCTCCACATGCACCCGGAAGTGCTTGTTGCGGCCAGGTGCCTTTAGGGAAACCGAGTAATCGCCCATCTGTAAAACATTGGATTAGATTAACCTTGAATCTTCATCTATATCCACTATGTCTACTCACGTTAGTCTCACTGTCTCTGATGAGGAAGTCGCCGTCGTGTCCGTGCCCATTGAGCACCGTGTCGCACTGGCTGCGCGTGATGGCCCCATAGTACCAGGACTTGCCCGCCAGATTGGGGCGCTCGATGGGCTGCGAGGACTGCGATGGTTTGTTGTTGCCCTCGTTGCGACGCTCCATGGAATCGCCGGCGGAATTGGCGCCGTTGCTGGCGGCATTGTTGCTGCTATTCCCATTGCCATTGCCAGCTGAGCCGCTGCGATAGGGCGTGGCCAAGTAGTCGTTTAACTCTTGTAAATAATTGCGTGGAACTAAACCGACTTGGCCCTGATTGTTGCGTGCCTTATACCAGTCCGGATCGGAGGCGGGTCGATCGACAATCTCCAGGCGATCGCCCTTCTCGAACGACAACTCCTGATCGTTGTTCGACGTGAAGCTGTAGAGCGCCACCTGCGAAGGAGGAGAAGGAAAGAAAAGGGTTATTATCTGTTAAGAGGTTTACCCCGAGGGGGAGGGGTTACTCACCACAATATCGAGCACGTTCTCTGCCATGGCGTAGGTGTGTATCTCACCATCGTTATCACAATCTTCGGTTGTGTAGTTGCTGGGGAACCAACCGACCGAGTTGCCGCTCTGGCCACGCCACCAACCATCGTTCGACTTCTCCAGGATGAGGATGCGAGTGCCCTTGGTGAGCGACAGCTCGTCGGGCTGCTGTGCCTGATAGTTGTACTTGACAATGGCGGTGCCAATGGCCTCGGATGGATCCGGTGGCAAGCGACGCGACATGGTTGGGCTCTCTATCTGACGCGACGGCGAACAATTGGGCAGAGTTTTGGAGCCTGAACCCTTTTTCACTTTCTTCTTGATGCTACAAAGAGACAGAGAGGGAAAATAGAGAGAGCGAGCGTGCACAACGCACACTTGAGATTAGTTCGATTGACTTCGGAGTGTTTTCACTTTGGGGTTAGGCTAATTTACGCAAGGGGGGTTGGTTAAACGGGGGTATTCCCTACTTCACTTCACCAGGTCAGGCTTCAGGTGTGTGTCGGGTGTGAGGTGTAGTGGGGGTAGTGGGGGGTAGGGGAAGGTGCGGGAAAGTGGACAGTATAGAATATCTAACTCTACTCTTAAACAATCGAGGGGGTAATCAATATACAAAGTAAAAGCAAATGAGAAGGGAATTCATATCATACACAATAAAATACAAAAGCCGAAAGCAGAAAGAGTTAGGAAATTAATTACAATACACAAAAAGAATTTCATCAAAGCAAAAGGAGCATTTTCTGTTTTTGTACTTTTCTTATTTCTGCTGAAATCAGAATGGAAAGAATACTTAATTTTAGTGAGATATCATCTGTTATCAACTATTTGCATAACTCGGTTTAGTTTACTCGGTTTATCTCGCTCGTTACGCGGGGGAAACACGCACCTGTCGAAGAGGGAAGGCTTCTCCTTCTTCACATAGTTGCTGGGCACATAGCCGGACTGATTGCGACTGTTCTGGACACGCCACCAGTGCTTGGAGTCGTCCAGCAGTAGATAGCGCTCGTTCTTGCGCAGATCCAGCTCCTGTGCTCCCTGCGCGGCATAGTCGTACTTGGCTACCACGTAGCAGACGTCTTCTTGAGATTTTCCTGGAAGAGCAGAGAGAAAGGGGGTTAACTTAGTCATGGAAGACGAGGAGTGTTTAGGGATGCGTGTGATCTTACCGTGCTTCATGTTGCCCGCCATTGATTGTGGCCCAGCGGCGTTGCCAGCGGCACTGCAACTACTCGAGTTACCGCTGCTACTGCCGTTGTTGCTGTAGTCTGCTGTCGGCGCCGACAACGCTGGCTGGCCGAAGGTCACACTTTTGTGCTGGGCACTGCAGCTGGAGGCTGTCGACAGGGTGCGATGGTGCTGCTGCTGCAGCAGCGACGACTGCCTCTGATGGTGCACAGGCGAGCCCGAACCCGAGCCGGAACTTGTTGTTGCCAACTGTCGATAGTTTTGATTCTGATGCAGCGGCAATTGCGGCGGATATTGCTGCTGAGATACTGTTGAGTTGCCAGAGGAAGCGGAGTTGGAATTGGGGATGTTGCGCGCGAATCGCTGTGGGTATTCCAACATTCCAGTGTGGCTCCTCAATGGCTTGAGAAGCGCTCCTGTTGCCCCGGGATGCTCCTGCTCTTCTGATGCTCCTGGTGCTCCTATGGGATTTGCCGCTACTGTTACAAGTTGCTAATGCAATGCCAATGTGTGTGTACAGTGCGTATGTGTGTGCGTGTGTGTGTGTGGTGGGGCAACAACAACAACACAAGCAAAAAGCAAGCAATGATTCAGTTCAGTTGTGGATCGTGTTTGTCGTCAGTGTTGTTGTTGTTGTTGTTGTGGTTGTAGTTGTAATTTCTATCGCTCGGAGTAGTCTACGCTGAGTTGAAGCTGGAGCTGAAGCTGTGGGGGGCGTTGCATGTTGCCTCCTCCTCTTGCCAACGCATACTGCAGCTGTAGTTGTTGTCATGGTTGTTGTTGTGGATGTTGTTGTGGATCGCAAAATAAACGTTTACGAATGCGGCGAGTAATGCAAACAAAGATGTGAAAGAGAAAACGTAAAAGAAGAAAAATGTAAACAACATGAAATTAAAGCGTGTTTTGCATGTGTGCGTATGTGTGTGAGTGTGCCTGTGTGTGTGTCTTACTCATAGAGAAGCATTAGCGAGAAAGCTGTTTAAACTAAGTATGAAGCTGAAGCACTCTTTAAATTGTTACATACATATGTTAAAATGTTATAAAACAACAACAAAGGAAAGGAAAACATTGCACAAACAAATTCAAAACAGACCTTCGGGCAAGGATAATAACATAGAGAGAGAGCAGATAAAAGTGTGTGAGGGATGATAATGATGATGAAGGTGATGATGATGATGGATTTATTGGAGAGTCTGGAGTTAGTTGCAATTGTTGCCAAGCGAGTGAAAGTTGCCTCCGCTTACTGTAAATGGGGCGGCGCACCTGCTCTGCGGACACTGCTGTTACTACAGTGATGGCGCGTCAATTGAACATGCCTTACAATATGTGTTATACTGACTGTTATACAATGATTTATAACCACAGCTTCTGATAATATTTAAATTTAGAGAGGACACTGCAGTTACAGTGATGGCAAATCAATTGAGCATGCTGTGTGTTGTCACTGTTTTATACTATGGCTGACTGTTATACAATGTATAGTTTGTGACCGCAAAGCAGTCGATAAGTGTACAACTTCAGACTGACACTTAGTTAACATTCGATAAATTCATTACTTATAGCGGACACTCTTCTGCACATACAGTGATGGCACTTTAATTGAGCATGTTTAACAACGAGAGTCACAGTCGGTTATACAATAAAAAACTGCAAAGTAATCGATAAGTTTATAATTTGGAGCTGTATTTGGCACTGTAAAAAGGACACTGTTATTACAGTGATCGTGTGTTCATTGAACGTGCCTTGCAACCATCGATAAGCAACTATCGATCGTTATATGACTTAGAGCGGACACTCATGTTAACAACCACAAAGTTTTTTATACAAATGTGATATGAAGCTTAATTTAGAAATAAGCATCATAATACAATAGCAGATAAGAAACTTCTACTTCTTCTATTAACAATAAGGAAATGGATTTGAAATTGGCAGTTTCAACTTCAATTCGAATTGAAATACGATTTTCATATCTGCAATTAAAGTCAATAAAATTGTGCCTGTGCTTGGTTTTAATTGATGAACTCGCTTTGATTGAACAATGGCAATCGATTTCTTATCACAACCACAAAAGAAACTCTCTATTCAAGTAGGGGCCTGCAGCAAAAGAGTAAACTATCCGAGATTGAAACTGAGGCCGTGTTGAGCAACAAGAAAATGTCGTTGAATGCATGAGTCACGAACAGGAATTGAATTTAGGGGAATTGGAATCGGAATTGGGTTTCTGTCGAACACAAACATTTGCCTTCGGCTCATGGTTGCGAAGTGGGGCGCAAAGAGGCCAAGTAAGAAAGAAAAACACACAGAAGAAAACAAGAAGAGAACATGAGGAGGTGTTTGCAGTGTTTACGTAATCTGACAGCAGGTTACAGAGAGACAGCGACACAGACAGAGGGAGATAATGACAGTTCTCATCAGGCCAGAGACAGAGACACGGCATTATTAGCCCCTCAAGAGGTTGTTGGCCAAAAGCAAAGTCAATGTCAATAGCCGCCTAAGGCCGTCAACCACAAACAAATGGCCAATAATTAAAGATCAATATTTCGGGTCGTCATATTGGTCATTGGTGATGCCCTCCGCTCTCTCTTTTCCTACACTATGAGTTTTCAAGAGTTGAAGGTTGCGGTTTTAAAGCTACGTAATTAGCAGCCCACTCATATATACCTAGCGGGTTTTACTAGGAATGATTTTTGTCATTCCTCCGCGATAAGAAAATACAAATAGAAATTGCGTGACATGTTGAGGGGGGAAATAGAAAACGGAATTGCAGACGTGTTTAACGAGTGAAGGCGAAAGCAGTTTCAAATACACGAATCTGATTCTTTCTTCTTTTGCATCTCCATTAATTTTGTCTGCTGGCCTCGGGGAGAAAGCGGGGACAAAGAACAAACAAATAAACGAAATTGCTAGACAGGCAAAAATATGCAAATTATGCAGAAAGAAACGTTAGACGTTAGTAGGGTATTCTTTGAAAAACCTTAGACTATCATATGGTAAACAATTTGCTATAGTATTGTATTCTTTGTAAAATGTAAGAGTATCTTTTGGCATACCTTACACAGCTTATGGTATTCTATGGAGCTCAATTTTTGGCTATTATACTTTATAGTTTCAGGGTTTCATATGCTGAAGATCGGGTTGTGTTCTTCGAAGTGTTCTTTGAGGAGTTTAAAGGTTTCTTAGATCAACACTGAATATTTGCCAACAATTCTACTGGTTCTACTTTGTCAGTCAGCACTGTATGAGCACGTCGTGCATCGTAAGCTGAGTGGGGAGCAGCTGTAGAGCTGGTGGAGCTGTTGGTGGCGCAAGGCCATCGCCGGCTAACAAAGTTAAGACATTGGAAACGCTTGGATGGTTTCTGTTTATGGCCATTGAACTGTGTTCGAGTTCGAGTCGTATCTCCGACTGCCAACTATTTTTGTCGCAATTTATGTTCCATGTTTGTTTTTCTTTTGTTGTGTTGTTTGCCAAGGTAGCAAGGAAAGAAGTGGGAGAGAGGAAAGGGGGAACTGTCTCTGCTTTGGAGACAGCTCGTCAAAGAGAAATTGAAAGAGTTGCACGTGCTCACGAGTTTATGAGGCGGAAAGTTGTTTCCCAACCCACGGTACGGAAGTGTTCGTTCCATTCAGCGGACCACAACAAGAAGAAGAAAAGAAACAGCACATACTCAAAATTGGCCCTAAACTTATTGAAACAAATTGAGACAAAACAAAGCACAAATATTTATTCAGGGCGAAGCTCTTAAATCACAGAAAGTGGAGCAGAAAGAGCATCAAAACAGACAGAAAGGGCAGCCACAAATACAGTTCGTGGAGCAAATCTATAAACACGCACACACACACATATAAATACATATGGATGTGTACATAAATCTATTGGGAAGAGGAATTCTGGGGCAGTGGGAGAAGGGGGTGGGGGAGACAGAACACTGATCTATTGTTATTGTTGTTGTTGTCGCCTCAATTTGATGAACTGTTTGGAGTCTCTAGAGGAGCAGACCTGTGACATGTGGGATGTGGAGTGAGGCATATGGATTGTGGGATGTGGACTGTGGGTTGTGGGCTGTGCAACGGGGCTGCGAAGCAAACTGCGCAGCCATATTACGTATGGTGGTGGAAATTGAAAATGTAAAAAGGGGAAAAGAGGGAAGGGGGGGGAGTTGTCTGACACATATAGCCACGGGCGGAATAGCGACCATGGTAACCAAAATCTCGGAAGAAAGCCAAGGATGGACCGCACACAGAGAAAGAGAGAGAAACAGAGAGGGAGAGAGTACGTTGTTTGAGGGTTGGAACGACACCCATGGCACGGGGTACGCACAAAAGAGATGAAGATGAAAGGCCGGAGAGCAGCAGCAGATGCGCAAATCCGCATACACCTTCAGTTTTGTACGTGAATGAGCATGTGATTTTGTCCTGGCCAAGTACCGTACTGTTTGGCCGGTGGTGAAGAGAGAGTGCCAGAGAGAGCACTCAGTGAGGGAGAGTGAGAGCGAGAGAGGACAGGCAGGCAACGTAACGGACTAAAACCAAACATAACAAATGAGAGCGACTTTAAGAGAGCGAGAGAGAGTGAGTGAGTGAGTCGGACATAGAGAGAGAGCGAGACACAAAACAGGAGCTAAACAGGAGCAGCCGTATATTTTGTGTGTACCTACCGGAGACGAAAGTTTTGGCGACAGCAACGGCGACGGCGATGACGACGGCGACGGCAACGGCAACTCCTAGCAGCAGCCAACGGCCCCAGCCCTTTGTGCAGCAGCAGAAACACTCATGTAAAATTGCACTTTCTTCACTTGCTGCCAACAATATTTGCACAGTTCCAGGCGCTTGCCAAAGTGTATTGCACTTTACACAGGTTCCACAATAATAATAATGCTTCAAATGTACATTATGTGTACATCTGTTCGTTTGTATGAGTGCGACTGCTGTGAGTGTGTATAAATTATGCTGCACAGTTGAAAATCACACAAAACATACGATATTCATTTAATTCGAGACTTTTTGATTCATATAGTTTTGCAACCGCACTTTAACGCAATCAATTCGCGCAATTAAATAATTTCCAAGCAGTTATTCGCGTTTAATTATTAATTTTTTTAGCAGATTTACCGGAGCTACTTTTTCGTCGCTCTCTACAATTTCGATAGGTTGAATTTCGCCCACATCGATATTTCTTTTATGTTTGAATCGAGTAATTAGTGCAAACAGCTGTGGCATCGATAACTCATTTCGTGCTACGGATGGTACATCGGTATCCCTGCGGAGTATCGTAAAAGCAGCACATATCGATAGAAGAGGACTATCGCAATCGCAACGATGCCTGGAACAACATAATTGTTAAACGAGCGCAATATTTATATTAATAATAAGTTAAACAGTACAAAATGATTAATGCGGTAAGGATATCAACACCTCGGTTTCTGGTTCGCCAGTATACTGCAAAAGCAAAGCGCAGCGTGCTAGCGCAGGATAAGAGCAAAGTGAAAAGTAAAACATAAATGAACATTCCAATTCAGAATTAACCTGACGATTTGTTTTTGTTTAGATTACGAGCCCCGTATCGCAGGAACACATACGAATCGCGTGTATGTGTGGGGCTTTCAGGAAACAGGAGCCCTCGGTCTCCAGACGAATATAAAGAAGTCACAGGAGCGATACACAGAGATGGTACATCACCCCACCCGCCTGCAGTTCTCCAACAATAATGATATAACCGATGTTGCAGCGGGTTACGGATTCACAGCATATGCCGTCAAGCGGTCTGACGGGGAGACACTGTTCGGCAGCGGCATCAACACAGACTCCCAACTGGGATTTCAGTTTAAGAACAGAAGCAAGGAACCAACCAATCTGGATGTCCTTATCTACCCCACTGCGATACGGCTGCCACGCGTGGAGAGCGACACGGATGAGGGCATGCAAATACGCAGCATGTCTGCAGGACGAGCTCATCTGGTGGTGCTCACGCAGAATGGTACCATATTCACACTGGGCAACAATTCCTACGGCCAGTGTGGGCGATCGATCATCCAGGATAAGTGCTACAGTCGCAGTGCGTTGATTCACAGAATACCACAGGGCGATATCTGCGGTGAGGACGATGAAATCGTGAGCGTGGAGTGTGGGCAGGATCACACCATGTTTCTGACCAAACTGGGACGCGTCTACACCTGCGGCTGGGGTGCAGATGGCCAGACTGGGCAGGGAAACTACTATTCCGCTGGCTACATAACTCTAATCGGAGGCGACATCGAAAAGGAACGTATTGTGCGCATTGCTTGTGCCTCCGACTGTGTGCTAGCTCTGAATGAAGCAGGGGACGTCTTTGGCTGGGGTAACTCGGAGTACGGTCAGTTGGACGACTCACCTGATGCCGACACGCAGATAAACACTCCCAGAGCCCTTAAGCTGACGAAGGGCATTGGCAAAATAAAGGATGTGGCTGCGGGCGGCTCCTTCTGCATGGCGCTCAATGACCAAGGACTTGTCTACACCTGGGGCTATGGCATTCTGGGCTTCGGCCCCTTCGTGGAGCAGACATCAAAGCCACAGCATCTGCTGCCGCCCCTCTTTGGACGTAATGATTTCAGCAATGCCACAACTGTGGTGTCCATCGGTTGTGGTGTCTTTCACATGGGCGCCGTAAACTCCGATGGGGATCTTTTCATGTGGGGCAAGAATCGATTTGGTCATCTAGGTCTCGGTCACAAGAAGGATCAGTTCTTCCCCTTCAAGACAGCGATCAATGGAAAGGTGACGAAGGTGGCCTACGGTGTGGACCACACCATAGCCATATGTAAACCTTATATATAGGAAACCAAAGAGAAACCCCCTTAACTAGTCGCAATAAAGTGAGAAAACAGTTTGAAGATCACAAATTCGCGTTTTAATACATTTAAATCGATTAAAGAACATTTAGATTAATTTGTTTGTTATCTGATGTTGCTTTCTCTCCATCTTCATCTCAATCTTCACATCCTCCACGTCTTTATCTTTGTCATGCGATGTAAATAGCTGTTCGATTTCGTTCTATACATATCGTATGTCATGTGAGCACGCGGTACGCAGTTATAGATATATATAATATATAGTTAAATAGTAGTATAATATATAAAATATGTAATTGGAATGCAGTGTATTTATATGTATCAAGTGGTTGGGGGATCCGGGGCTAATTGCGCCCTTACTCTCATATGGTACAATAGAAAGTTGCACGAGATAAACAATCCTAAACAGCTTCTTAGCTTCTACATACTTCCTTCGTTCCTTTTCCAACTTCTCATCGCACTCTCGCGTTTTGTATTTGTCACAATTTCGTCGATCGCATTTTAATTGCTTTCTAGGTACATTTCTTTATAGGGTCTATGATTCGCTATTTTCTATTCTTATCTTGGCCAATACTCATCATCTGTTCACTAGATTTGTAAGCATGCTTCTTCCCGAACTACGGTCTAGACTTGCAAAACTATCGTTAGTAATATCGGTTGGGATCCTGAAAAAAATCTAATACTGTTTCCTTCGGGCGAGCCAATATGGTTATTGAGTAGTCTAACTATAAAACATATAACAAACATAAGGGAAAAGGTTTCTTTTATTTTCAAATTAACAGAGAAGAAAGTTTAAAATTTGGCTATAAAAATTTAATCATAAACCTGGTAATTGTGAAAACCACCGATCTAATACTTTAGATAGACCCTAAACAAAAGTGTCTGTCCAATCATAGAAGCGCAGCATTTCAGCGATAGAACGTCCGATAGTTTTACAGTTCTAGAAAGACTACAAAAGGAGGCGTGAGTGCCTACAGATCATCGTTATACATACATATAGAAATTGTTATTTCTTATTTTCGTTTTCGTTTTGTTGTTGTGTTTGTGTTTTTTCTTAATGATTTAAAAGATTGCGTGGCATTGCACCAACTGTAGCTCAATCTAGTTACTTCTGCTCTTGCTCGTAGGCCTCCACCTCGGCAATGTTGGCCAGATCGTACTCGATCACACCCTTGCCCATGAACTCGGCATATTTGCCAGAATCAGGCAAGAGATCAGCCGAGCGCTTGGACACTGGAAAGATAAGATAAGTGAATTAGATCAGATGTGATCAGATATTATTCTCTTGTTTACTCACCTCCGGAAATAAACTTCTCCATCATGTAGACCTTCATGTCGTAGCACTCATTGGCAATGCGCTCCGAGATCAATGACAGGTCCGTAATGCGGGGCGTGATGACGCGCATGTTGCGACGCACGCGCTCCGTGTCGATGTTGTAATAGCCTGATCCCATTTTCTGCATCAGATCAATGAAGCTGCTTGGCGGCAGGGTCGTCTCACGGTCAAGGGGCATGATGAAGCACCTATTGCTGCTGGTATCGATGATAGCAGACTGGTTCTCCTTGAAGTCGTGCATGAAACGACCGCGACGTCCGTCCTTGAAGTCGGGTACGTCGATACGAGCATAGCCATCGCTGTCGCTGCTGCTGTCCAGCTCGATCTCCTCACGGAAGTAGTTATCGTTGACTACGTCGTCGTCGAATTGCTTGACACTTTCCTGGTTGGAGCCAGTCAGAGGCAACAGCGTGCGCCAGTTTAGGGAGAAGGCATCATCGTTGCGGGGATAGAAACGCGGCAACTCAATGGAGTCCTCGGCATAGGGAATGTCGCACAAGGCGTGGTAGCGCATGTTGGCATGATTCGGGGCATAGATCCGGTACAATGTCCAGCCTCCTAGAACTCCCAGCATCATTACAATAACGGCTATCAGGAACAGCAGAAAGGACTTCAGGCAAGTGTACTGTGGTCGGTTGAATACCATGGACTCTGTATCCGCATCGCTGTAGGCTCCCCCTTTGGGCTTTTGTTGCAAGGAGGAAGACATTATTATTAGAAATCTGTATCAATTGTTTACAATAATAGGATGTGTAATGAGGAAACAGTGCATAACGCAGACTCTATATAAATATATTCCATCTGAAATCGTAATTATTAACGCAGATTTATTTTTGCAATTTCGCACTTTCTGAATACCTTGTTCAACAACGTCGCAAAACATTTAATTTTTATCGCAATTTTCAGCGTTTCTGCTTTTGATACGGATAAGAATGTTCCAGACACCAAAAACAGTCAGTGCAGCGATAAGACGAATACCCAATACACTATCTAAAATACACTATTAAAAATGGAGCTAGTTCGATTCCTTCTTGATACTATAATAGACCTTTTTCTAAGAATATAATAAGCGAATGGTAATGTAGATTTCGTGAACATTTAATGTTTTTTTAAATTATTTTTTAATTAGCTATAGTTAGCTAATATTTTTTGTATTCCCGCACGAAATCGGTGATTAATGGGCTCGTTGACCCACGTAGTTCTTGAAATTCGCTCATTATATTTTTTCTGACAGCGATAAGAAAGTTCAAATCGTTTAATTTTGAATAAAATGCTTTAGTTTGTTCATTAGGGGTACATTTATTTGATATCTAAGATAAGATAGGGTATATTCTTTAGTATTCATGATACATTCTGCAATTTCTTCGCTTCGTTTAAAATTCTTAAGCGGGATAAGACGGAACTTTATGCTTAATTTGGTTAAACTTTTCCTAAAGAATTTGTTATGGGCTGAATTTCAAACCCTTTGCAAGGTGCTCAGTTGTCGAATGCGGGCACTCTTATCAAGTTTGTGTACATGTAGTTATTTTGAATTTTCTAATTATAACTTCGATATAAGGTAAATGGGTTTCCCCCAACGTTTTTCTATAAATCTGTAGATGCTGCTGCACTGATTACAACAAAAACTACAACAGCAGACAATCATGCATAAACATGCACATATCCATGAGTGCATTCATTACAGCAAGTTTTATCGTCACACTCGTGTGTGTAGCCCTGGCTATACAGCAATTTACAGGGTGTATGTCTGTGTGCTGGGGTTCACATGTAAATATGTAACTTTATCTGTGTGCGTGTGCAGTTATCGTTGATGTGCAAAGTGCAGCTAGTAAATAGACTCTCACTAGAGCAATGGGGCATTCGCATAGGCAGCGAAATTGGAGAATGAAATAAAACAATAATAAAAAGAACTGCGAAAACAGAGCTGACACATGCACAAATACGAGCACAGGTACATATGTATGTATATATGCATACACACAGCGAGATACATACAGTATCTGTAGATTATACATATGTATGTGGGTGTGTGAGCTTTGGGGAAATTCTCTTACAAAACATTTTTATCAATCCCCGAAGGGACTTTGAATTCGGTCTGCTTTGTTGTTAGGTTCTGTCACCAGCAACAGCAACAACAACAACGACTAATCGTTTGGCCTCAAAATGGACGAAGAAAAGAGTGCAAGGACACTGGGAATTCCAGCATGGAAAAATCGATAAATATGCATGCTGCTGTGCACACAGGGACACTCACACCCACACGCAGTCCTACATGTATTTGTATGTACATAGAAATCTCACTGTAACAGGGGTTCGCCCACGACCAAAGAATCCCATACACACACACACACATTCAATGAAAACGAAACTTGTAGCGCTGCGAGAGCGCGAAGGACACAGGATATATTGGGGCTCGCAAGGACAAGTTTTGATGATTGTATAAATGTGAATTGCAGGTGGGACTTACACTCATTAGCGAGCCATGATGCATCATGGCCTCATCGTTCAGATGTAGAGGTAACGGCACCTTCTCCAAGTCCTTCTTTTCACCAGTTAATTTTGCAAGAATCGTCATTTTGTTTGCTCTTTTTTCCCAACAAATTTTGTGAGAGCTCGTTATTTGAAATAAATGCGCTTCAAATTTTGTTATAAACTAATGACGAGTTAATCAAAAAATAATGTATTGTTATAAAATCAGCTAGAGTGATGTTTACTCTTCAATTATTTTTTCACTTTGTTTTGTATGTGCAGAAGTAAACTGCGTAGCAAGCAGTCGATACTTTTCACCTGCTTACACTTGCATCAAAAGAATCGATACTCGGACGATTCTTTAATGTCGGTTTTGAATTTAAAAAGATATGTACATTTTTAAATTTGAATTATTTAGTTTTTAAGCTAATTAAAAAAATAAGAAAAAAATTAATGTGTTATATTCCGAAAACAACCAACTTCAATTTACACATTAATAACGACCTTTTTATCGAATATGTATCCAATACTCGATACTTGCATGAAATGTATGACACATGTTTGATTGTTTGACGGAAGAATTTACTCTGTAACTGAATTCTTAAATGTACCTTCTTTACAGCTTAGCACTACTTATGACTATGTTGATTTGAGAGGAAGGCCAGATGACCCTTGGGGCACTTGTTGGCGTAGTGCCCCTTGTGTCCACATTTGTAGCAGGTGATCTCTTCCAACGGCGTTGGTATTTTGATAAATGCGGGTGGCGGATGGTTGGGAACTCCATCCTCATTATTCTCACCACTGTGATCCATTGCATTAATATTGTTGCGGTGCTCCAGGGTGCCCGCATACTGTTTACAGGAGTTCGCCTTGTGCCCCAGCTCGCCACAATAATGGCATGTGGGAAGTTTCTTGTGCAGTTGATCCTTGCTGAGATCGGCCAGAGGCGGCAGCTCGAAGCGTGGGTGCATGTGCTTGCAATTGGGTCCTTCCGGGCAAAAGCCGGCTAGATAGTTCATGCAGAGCACTCTACGAAGATGCTGGTGCCGGCAGTGGGGCCCGTGGCGACAGAATCCACGCTTGTACCAGGGGCAGTCTTTCACCTTGCTCTGTGGATCGATGTGCAGGAACGGACACTCCTTGTTGTGGCAGGCATTGAATCGTGAGTAGAAGTAGCACTCAGGCATCTTGGTCATGTCGTACTCGTGTAAAAACTCGCACTGGTCGCCCTTTTTACAGAGGCCGCGCAGCCAATGCTTGCAGACGATGGTCCGGTCACCACGTATGTGCCGGAACGGGCAGGCGCTTCCTTTGTCGCACTCCTGTCCATTTTTTGTTATGAAGTTGCAGACCGCCGCAATGGACTTGTCCATGCCATGGAACGGCAGTGGTATGGCCCCCACCTGCTCGATGAGATCCCGCTCTGCCTTGAACTGCAGGCTGTTTACGTTGGCTAAAATAACGTCCATGCCGATGCGGTACTTTTTGCATAAACAATAAAAAAGCGCGTTGTTTCGGATCTAATGTTTTTTTTTATGAATACACGAGCCAATATATCGATAGCGGCATTTGGCAAAGTGGCGGCTTGTCGATTTATTTATAGGTATGTTGTCAAATGCAATAATTACTCAATAATATTCCTGCCAGGGGTAAGAACGGCTTGTAAGCTGTTTGTCAATGGTAATATTTATCTTGTTTTTTTTTTTTTAGAAAAAGTAAGAGACATAGATTGTAATAGGAAATAATTTTGCATTGTTGGCGTGATCTACATACTAGAAAATGTAAAAGTCACGCCGATATATCGATAGTGTCTAAGAATACAGCGATAGTTGCGCAAAAAAAAGAGTATGCGTGGTATGCTGTTCAAGATTGTTGCTAGCAAAAAACTAGAATTTTAATAACTGAAATAAATGATCGTTAATCTGTAGAAATATATCTAATGCAATTAAAATTTATTTTAAATTAATGTAGATTATATGAATGAGTTTTTACATGGGGTTGCGGGAGGAGGAGATTGCAACATTTGCAGCATACCTGCCTTTACCAATTGTTTACGCGATGTCGAAGGTTCAGAATGAGTGTTCATTTAATAAAAGGTTAATAACGGTTAGCGAAACAATTGGGCGCGTATAAATTATGTGTGCGACGCCACGCCCGCCAAATTCATTTCCAATTACCGCCTCCAGCTCGCCATGTTGCCCCAATACGAGCGTTTAAACGAGCCGAAAAAGGTCTTCTTCCGCATATCATTTGCCAAGTTGGCCGGAATCGCCGTAAGCCTACCCCTAGGTGCCTTCTTCTTCTGCGTGCTGTGGTCCCTAAAGTTTGACTTTGTTCGCTCCACCTTCACACACTGCGACGTGCCCAACTACCTGCCATCGGTGTCGGCTGCTATCGGCAACTACGAGCCCCAGAAGACGGTATGGCGTCTGGCGATCTTCCTGCACCTGCCACTGCGCTTGGCAGTGGCCAAAATGTACCTCGGCTATTACAGGGAACACATACGGCGTAATCGTCGTCTGTTTGGCATCCTCGCCTGCACTTTGAATGTAATCGAGGACTTTGCGCTCTTCTGCCTCTCGCTGTGGACGTCGGCGGATAACTACGAGATCCATCGAAACTCCTTTATTGTATTCATTGCTTGCAGTGAGTGCTACATGCTGATCTCATACCTGTTAAACAGGAATGCACGCAAGGTGGTGCTGCTGGAGCACGAGGAAAAATCGCTGAGATTCAAGCGGAATCTGTTCCTTATCAATGTAATTGCCTTCGGACTAGCCGGCTATTGCTTTATGCGCCACAATGCTCACTGCGAGACGGGAGGTACGTCATCTGAACACACCATTGCCCAGCAGAGATCTCTCTAATCCTCTCTCTTCTTCTCCCTAGTCTACACCTTCTTTGCGCTCTTCGAGTACATCGTGGTACTGACCAACATGGGTTACCACATAACAGCCTGTTGGGACTTCTATGGCCTGAACGTGGTCTGCGATGCTAAACATGGAATTTATCTAACGCATTTCTAGAACTCTCTCTCTATCGATCCGTCTGCCACTGGACATATTCCAATTGTACATACTATGCGGTAGTAGCTTAAGCTCAAAGTTTACTTAATTTTTAAAGAGAACCGAATCAACTTAACTGCGACAAATCAAATACATAGTCGGCTCAGCAAATATATAGCTAGTTTCTATTAAAATCATTTGTATAATGTCGGAATCGATAAAACTATTGCCCCTTGCCGAGCAGGAAAAGCCGGCGTTGGCTCCCACGTGGCGCTTCTCTATATCGCGCTTCTTGTTTGTGGGATTCAGCTCGCTGCCTTTCTGCCTGACTTGGTGCATCATTGAAACCATTCTAACGGATTATTGGTCCTCTACGTACACCCACTGCGGGGTGCTCAACGTGCTCCCTTCTCTGTCGTCAGCTGCGAGGCATAATGAGCTTGTCTGGCGGATGGTAACGCTGGAATCTCTGGTGTGTCGAGTGATTGTCGTCTGGCTGTATGCGCGCTTCTACAGGCACATAGTGCCGCGTCATTTCCCCCAGCTGGGTGCAATCTGTCTGCTGCTGTTCCTCCTCGAAGGAATCGGCACGATTATCATGGCGCTGTCCATGCAGTCATCCGGAGGGGGTCGCTTACATGTACTGACAGTGCTCTCCATTTGGTGCTCCCAGACTGGTTATATGACGGCTTTCAACTACTGCTATGCCAGTTATCCCAGCTATGCCCTGGAGCCCCATCAGCTGCGTTCCTATCGGCTCAAGCGGAGGCTAGTGCGACTGATCCTCGTCAGCCTCGTGGGGATGTTCATCTTCTATCTGCTGCACAACAAATACTGCCTGCCTTTGGGTGAGTTGGGAGAGAGAGAATCCTTCGTTTCATTGATTGCCTGCTTACAGCCTACTCCGTCTTCTCGTGCTTCGAGTACATCCTCAACTACTCGGTCGTGTGCTACATATGGAGCACGTACCTGGACTTCTACTGGCTATACTTGTGCTGGAATGCCAAGAAGGGATTCTCGTTGCAGAACTTAACCAATTGAATACTCTTTTTATTCTACTAATCTAATATTATTACACTTTCAACTACGATTCGTAAATGCGCACTAGATCGTCCACGGTGATGGGGTAGCTAGTGACGGGGCAGGTGCCGTGCTCCTTTAGGTGCATCGCAATGCACTTCCAGCAGTAGACGTAGCCGGACACGGCGCACGCTGTCGGCGTTTGCAGTTTCATCAGGCAAACGGGACATTCGCCGTTCTTTGGTTGCGCTTCCTTTAGCTCACTGGGCAGCTCCCGCTGCTGCATGGCCTGGGGGTTCTGGAGGGTGCCGCCTAGCTTGCGTCGCTGGTCGTTGGAGTACCACCACTGAATGAACTGCAAGAAGAAGGCAAGCACCTCGAGCATCTTGAGGAATATGAAGGTCCACTTGTCTTCCTTGGGTGGTTCGCTGGGGTACCTCAGAGTCAGACGTAGTGCTCGGAATAGGGGGGAATGACTGGAGGCATATTTGATCAGGTACAGGAATGTGTGTACCGCACGCGAGGCATTGTAGACGTGGAACAGATTGATAAGGTATGCCTCCCACGTGTAGGTGTTTTCGTGCTGGGCACTACGAGCTTTTAGCTTGCGCTCAATGTAGGGCAGGAGCGTCAAGAGGGTCGCCGAGCTGAATTGCTTCTGCCGGGTGAGGAGCTCGCCAGTTGCTGTAGCTGTGCGTTGCAGGCCATAGAAGCTTTCGCCAAAGGACGAGGCCCGCTTGCGTAGGTATAAATACTGTAGGATCCATGTAACTACCGGCGACAGCTCCTCGCGCACCCGAAGGTTGCCCCAGAGCTTAAAGTCCAATCGCAGTCCGAAGTAGTCAAATACTTTGCTAAGCGCCGGGTAGATAAGGTTGTCCAGGGTCTCGGCGGCCGATATTTCAAATATCGAGGGTACATTCTGTAGATTCTGACGTACGTTAGCTGCCTCCGCCATCGTTATAACGGTGGATAAGCCGAACCGCAGCCCCCCGCCGATTTTAATTAAACAATTTTGTTAGGTCAACGAAGATAAGGTAGCAACAGTTGTTTGGCCAGTGTTGCTAAGCGGGTAATGGGAAATTTTCAAGCACCATGTTATTGTTATCGACCGACCACCACAAACTATCGACCGCGCAAGCCAGCTGTTATTTTTACTGCAAATTTCGCCTGCATTTGATGTGCTGCAAATTGTTTATAAACAAATAAAGAACATGAAAACAACGGGCGGTGGCTCCACGGAGGAGCCAAACAAATCGTCACTCACAAAAGTTAGCAAAAAATCAACAAAATCGCGTTCGAAAAACGCTAAATTGCAAGATACAAGCAGCAAAAACGCAGCGCCAGTTGCAGGAGTTGTTAGTGGTGCCACAGTCGGGAGTTTGCCAGCCACGCCTACTCTGGTGAACTTGGCAGCCACTCCCACAACGCCCACGACCAGCCTAGGCAACTATAATCTCTTCGATGCATCCTTTGCCGTGGCAGGGCACACAGCCGGGGTTGAGGCGGCGGCAAATGCCAATGCCAACCGAGTGGTGAGTGGGTTAGACTTTCTTCTGGCTTGAAATGAACTAATTCCCTTTGCCCCGTTACCCAGGGCCACCACAACAAGAGTTACGCTGGCTTTGACCCGCGCAGCATAAAGATTTTCTGGGAGCAGCACGACCAAACCGACGTTGAACTGTCTCAGGATGTCTGCGCACGTCTGGCGGAGGATGCCTCGTACAAAGTCTGGGAACTCATTAACGTAGGTTTTAACACTTCCATGTCTTGTTTCCAATAATACCTACCTACCTCCAACAGAACGTCAAGGTCTACTCGCGTCACTCGGGCGGCATAGTCACCTACGATCTCGTCAATGAGGTGCTCAAGGATGCGGATGTGCCACCCATGCTGGGTGCCATGGATACTGACTGGGACTGTATTGACTACGATGGCAGCTACTTCTTTCACTCCGACAAAATATTCGAGCTGCGCGATGAGTTCCAGAAGGAGATCTCCCTCTCGCTGCCAAACGATGCGGACTTCAATTGCATCTGCCCCATTGACGACAAGAACACGGAGCATTTGAAGCAGTATGTGCAGAGTTTAGTAACGGGTAAGTCCAGCTCAGTCAGCAAATCCAGCAAGGCGAGTAATTCTTTTGTAATCCCTCCTCCATCAGCTGCCATCTATGGCGAGGCAAAGGCACGGAACGTGGCCGTCTCTGAAGCCTTTCAGTCTCCCTTTATGGGTGCCTGCTATCGCGTCATAGTCAGCAAAATGTTGCAGCTGCTCGCCTTCAGGCAACACGATCAAGTGAGTCAACGTTGTTGGCGTCTCCTGCGCGCCTGCAACTACAATGCGCAGGCGAATCACATCAGTTGTCGGCCTGAGTACTTTCACCTAGCCGAGGTGCTCATCTCACAGCTGATGGCGCCCTATGAGACCATCAAAGTGCCCGAGACACAGTCGTCTCAGGTCAAAATGGAGCTTGAGGAGGAGCAGGCTGGTTTGCCCAACCCTGAACAACAACAGTATTCCACGCAGGCCACAGAGCTTGAACAGCAGCAGCCACAGCCGCAGGCGCCTCAAGCTGCACCAGAGATTCCTTTCAGTGGCAATTCTGCACATGAGGAGACAATTTACAAACTGGAGGATGACAGCAACGATGAGGTGCAGCAGGAGCCTCAGCAATTGTCCAGCTACTTTGCCAGTCCTGTGGGAAACAGCTACGTAGATGAGCTGTGCGAAACCATTGGCCAAATGGCCGCCCAGAGTGGCTACCTGCAGGCGGAGTGTCTCTTTCTTATCAAACGGCGTCTCGATAGATTCTTCGAGGGACGCGAAGTGTGCAGCGAAAGAGGTAAGGTATTGGTCTTCAATCTAATCGTTAGATGTCACTAATATTCCTTCCCTTCCCTGCTAGACTTCAAGTACATCAGTCGCGCTGTGCGTGGACTGATTGCACTGGGGGAATACGCCTTCCGTGAGTTCATCCCCTACATCTACAAACTGAATGTAAATGAAATCCCTGAGAGTCTCTGGCGGGATCTTGTGCCCGCTGCCATATTCCTTGGGGGGCGGGACGACATTCATCTGTACGAGTGGCTCGAATATGGTTGCGGTGCTGGCACTCTGCAGCCCTTCCTGGTGCACTTTGTGTGTAAGTTAAGATCCAATTTTAGATCTTGTGCAGGCAATCTAATCTCCCTTCTTGCAGCTTCCTATGAGAAGATGATCTCCAAGCGCTATGTGCACGCTAGACAACCTGCTTACAGGCTGGAGGCACAGCCTGGCGTGCGGCGTCTGGAGTGGAGCACACTGGCAGCGGCAATGTGTCACGGCGATGATCCGAGCAAGGCTCTCAAACCAAAGCCAACTCTCTGCGAGGCATTTCCCGAACTGGTGCAGCCGAATCTGAGACTCAACTGCGCCGGCACAATACGCTTCAAGTTCGCCGGCTGTCGTCCAGTGCTGCTCAAGCCAAAGGGCGTGGCTGCCGCCCATTTCATGGACTCGCCCTCGACCAATGGAGGCGGCAGTGACATTGTGCACTCGGACATACTCATCGCCAAGCGGAAACTCTTCAAGCCACTCACGAATGTGCGGCGCGTGGCGGCCACCAGTGGCTACCACTACCTGCGCATCTGAACTCGACTAGGATAAGGATTGACCCAAGGCAGCAGTAATAAATGTAGAGTAGATCCAATCACAACTTTATTACTTAATCTTAGGGGCACTAGAAGGGCTCCTCCTGAGGGAGGGGCACGCCCGCCTCCTTCATCTCCTCCAAAATACGTTTGTTGATGATGTTCTTGATGTTGGCATTCACATCAGGCAGCAGTCCGCCAGTGCGTGCGGCGTGCTCGATGCGCTGTACCACATCGATTTCTCGCCGGGATGAAATAAAGTTCGTGACCAGCGACTTATCCAAGCTGCCCACGCGCCCAATGCGACCACAACGATGAATGTAGTCGGATACGTGCAGGGGAAAGTCAAAGTTGAGCACATGCCGTGCCCTGGTCGTGTCCAGACCGCGACTGCCCACGTCTGTGGTGGAGAGAACATCGCAATTGCCACTCTGGAACTGCTCGAAGCGACCAATTCGAATCTTCATCAACATATCCCCATTTAGATTGATGCAATTGATGCCATTGTTGTTGAGGAAGATGGATACGTAGTCGCTGGTGGCGGACTTGTTGCTGAACACGATCAGGGGACGCCGCTTGCTTAGGTTTTGCTTGGCTAAGGTCAAGAGGTTGGCAGGTCGATCTGCCTTGGACATGCGCAGGAACTTCTGCGTCACATGTGGCATCAGGTAGTGCAACTGCGGACTGACCACCTCTCGTATGGTCTCCACATCGATGACGCGCTGGAGGATCTCACGTGTGTTTGTGGGCATTGTGGCCGAGGCGAGCAGCAGCTGCGTGCCCACTGTGTGTGCATCCTGCGTGTGGTTCTTGTGGAACTGGAGAGGAAGAGAAAGAAGTAGAGAAGAACTTAAGCAGAGAAGGAGCACTCAACACTTACGGGAAATCTCCTCAAGAAGTAGCAGAGCTTGTCGGTAAATGAATCGTCCAGCAGTGTGTCTGCTTCGTCAAGCACCACATGGCGCACTTGGTCCATGTGATAGACGCCTGTGGTGACGAGCTTGCTGACTGCGCCCAGCGTGGCCACCAGTATGTCCATCTCTTCGAAGTCCGGATTCAGCATCAATTGTTTCGTCTTGCCGCCCAGCAGCGTCTTCACCTTCAGGTCGGTGCCCGCGCACAGCTTTGTGGCTATCTGTGAAATCTGTGTGGCCAGTTCGCGTCCCGGGGTGAGTATCAGCACCGTGGGCGTGTTCAGTTTCCGTTCGTGTCTCTCTGCTTGGAGTCTGCGATTGATCACGGGCAACAGATACGCCAGCGTCTTGCCACATCCAGTCTCGGCGGCAATGAGTGCATGGAAACTGGCGTCTACAATGGGGATGGCCTGCGCCTGGATTCCTGTCAGCTTTTTTATGCCTAGCTCCGTCTGCAGATTCTGTAGGAGAATCTCGTGCAGTTTGACTTCTCCAGTGGCCAGAAACTGTTCCAAGCTCTGCATCTCTGCCTGCAACTGTTCCCGACTGACAGTGGCATTCAGGGTGAAGTGATCCCCCTTGGACTTATTGTGCAGCCATCCCTTGGAGCACAGTGGTAGCGTACCAAACTTGGCATCCGCTCGTTCGTGCTGCAGCAGATTGAATTGTGTTCGTCGGCAGGTGATGAGTGGTTTAATCTGTGCTTGTGCCTCCTTTGGCTTGGCTTGCGTTGCCGCCTTGGCGAATTGCCGACGCAGCACTAACGACAAATTTTGCAACATTATTTTATAATTTAAATGCGGCACGCCGCAAACAGCTGTTTGTGTTGTTGATTTGATGGTCATGTAACCGAATTGCAGTGTTGGACAATGCGACACCGCATAGACTACTCGATACTATCGCCAAAGGCAAAGCTCAAAGACAGTGCTGCCCATCATATCGATATATAGTGAGTTGCAACCGCGCGTCGACCGCGAAAATTATAAATGACGCAGCAAGTAAACGATTTATTTAAAGTTGTATTATGTG
The DNA here is from genome assembly GCA_018151435.1 of Zaprionus africanus. Lineage (NCBI taxonomy): Eukaryota > Metazoa > Arthropoda > Insecta > Diptera > Drosophilidae > Zaprionus > Zaprionus africanus. The sequence continues at coordinate 2,306,968 of JAECXB010002307.1, read as the reverse complement.
TCCTAAATAAACGTAATATTGGAAGTATTTGTAATTGGAATATAAGCTGACTATGGTAAGTTAAGCATTTAATATTGATTGCATTCTCATGAGGTAATTTTAGAAGCAAAATCTTGCTGGCACCTATACACACACAGACTCACCACACACCAACTGCAAGTTTGCCTCCCTCAATCTTCAATTACTTTTGCTTGCAAATATTAAAGAATATTGTTGGTTTTCCTTTGAGCTAACTGAGTTGGTGCAAGTAATTGTATTACCTTTGTTCTTAACGGTAACGAGGCTTATGAATCTCTGGCCAATAACAAACTTGAAACTTTGTACAAATTTCACAAATTGCAATGACAAAACGAGCCCATAAAAGTGCATAAAACTTTTACCCTGTTGCGTGCAAAAGAGAGAGACGGAAGAGGATGGGGAAGAAAAAGAAGAAGAAATATCATAAAGAAAGGAATTCACTTTCATGCGTGCATGTTTCTGCGTGTCTGTGAAGATTTTTAATTTCTGTTACAGTGTGCGCAAAAAGTCATCATGGGGAACTGGGGAAGGGAGGGGTGCCCGTTTTTTAATATGTTTTAAGTAATTTGCGCACATTTTCGAATTTTTATCGCGGCCACAAAACTTTGTCCTTTGCATTTAACAATGCTCCACGACAGATGTCCTTTGTCCTCTGACCCCAGCTGCTTCCCCTTCTCCTTCCCCTTTCCCGTTTCCCTGTGTCATTGCTTGTTGGCGAGCGTGTAATGATGACTTTATGACTTTATTTACGTGCAATAAAAGCAACAATTCAGCTTGGGGACATTTCCACATGCATTGAGGGTGCCTCTACCTCTCTCTCCCCTCTGTCCCCCCCTCTTAGTACACCCAAATATAAAAGCGATTTTCAACTTAATTTATTCGTTGTGCTTGGTTCGTCTGCCAAAGTGGGCTGAATTTTAATTCTGCTCTTTTAGTTTTTGGGCTTTGGAATATGTTAAATACCAGCTGGCTCCGACTGGGGATCTCTACCTTTTTGATGTTGGCTTGTCTCATGTGTGCACACTAGTACATGTGTGTCTGTGTGTGCGTGTGTGGGACTCTGTTGTCATGTTGTTGCTGTTTGTCCTGCTTTCTTTTCTTGCTCAAGTTGCTCAAGCCTGGCTAAATTTGCAATTCCAATGCGGAAAGTGTTAAAGTCCCTCCTGGCTGACAAGACATGTGCGTGCGTGTCTCTTTGCATAACGGTAGTGGTGTCTGTATAAAGTGTCTGTGCTAATGTCCTTATAATAAGCCGCAAGCCCAAAAAGCAAATCCAATAATGATCAGCCTTGTTCTGACACTCGGTTTCACTTGCGTTTTCGACAGCGATAATTGAGATAAATTTGGCATTATTTCACAGTGATGGAATTATCTATGGCAGGCAGGCAGTTCGGGCCTAAAGGGGGAGGTTGAAAGTGGAACTGGGAACACACATACAGTGAGTGCAACAAGTTCGTATTGTTGCTGTTGTTGTTGCGCGATGTGTCAACAAATGTGGATTTGTGCTTAAATGAGCTTCTAAATATCACACATACACATATGACGCATATGCCAAATTGCCTGTGGCCACAGCGACCGCATACAGCACACACACAGAGGCACACACACACACTGGCACACACCATCAGCAGGCACACTTAACCAATTGAATAAATCACGCCTGGTGTCGGCTCGCCTGACCGTTGGCAGGACATTTGCATGTTGGGGATAAGCGTGAAAGTCGGCTGATAAAATTGTTGAACAAAGGGCAAAGTGCAGCAGCCAGTCAGCAGAGGCAGAGGGGCAGCCAGCAGATGCAGAGGCAACAGCGGAGGCAGCAAAAGAGCCTGTTGTTTAATTGAAATTTGCATAACTGCAAATTTTTGAAATGTGTCGTGTGCAGCAGCAGCAGCATTAGAGTGTTGCTCTGTGTGTGTGTGCGTGTGTGCGTTATGCCTAAATTTGCCAGCAAGTTGGTAGGTGTGGTAGCAGTCAGTGCCACGCCCATGTCAACACTAACGGCGACAGCCGCAGTCACATCACTTGACGACACACGCAGACACGCAGCAGAACGTTGAGTGTGGGGATAGACAGAGAGAGGGTGAGAGAGATAGAGAGAGAAAGAGATGGAAAACAAAGCAGAAGAGCCGACTGCAGCAGCGACTGTGGCAACGATAGAGATAGCAACAGCTGCGACAGCGACAGCGTCAACCGCAGTGCGTGAAATGCATTTAAAATTTTCTGTTGCATACTTCGCGGCGTCAAATTACAGCCTCGTCGAGTGCCGCTCGCTTTGTGCGCCTGTGTGTGCGTGCGTGTGTGCGTGTGTGTTTGCCTATGAGTGCCGGGCAACACTTTAAAACGTGCATTAGGCAAACAGTGTTTAAATATAACGTATACGTATTATAGAGGGATTTATTTCATGTTTGCCTCATTACGCTGTGTAATATTTTAATACTCCTCACGCGTATTTGATTTTAATTCCATTTCCCCCCTCATGATTGAACTATTTGTTTGTATTTATTGCTGTGCGGGTCAATAAACATAAAACTCAACTCGATTAGTGCACAAACTAACACTCAAAGGGAGAAAAAACACTAAATTTAATTGTAAATAATTGCAAATTGGAAAATGTTTTCAGCTTGTGCGATTTTTAAGCTTTTTAGCTTTTCAATCATATCCAAACGGATAAATCTCTCTACTGGTTCATTGTTTTACGTGACCCTTCGTTGCTGGCCATTTATTTTGTTTATGTGCTTACGCTGGGAAAGCAAGAACAACAAATGCAGCAACCAGTGGCAGCAGCAGGAAATGCGGGCTGGGATTGTGTTGTTGCCTCGTCTCGGGTTTAGTTCACCGTTGCGGCTTTTAAGGGCTTAACATATTAATTAAACTTAAAGTGGAAACAAGGAAATACACACAAAAACACTAACACACACACACACAGAACCCTCGACCATCTGAACTTTAAATTAAGTTTTAATCTGTTGCTCATATTTAAGCAGACGTTGTCTACACTTGCAGAACCAAACGAAAGACTGAGTTCAAGTTTAGAGAGTGTAAATGTTATTTCTTAACTTACACTAACATTTCTGTCAGTGTATGTGGGTGCTTACCTCGCTCAACCCGTTTAAGTGCGATTATTATTGCATTTGAGCGTGTTCATCTAATTAAAGCACACACAACCTGTCGGAGCCCACAACGAGACTGCGAACACGCATAAATGCTTATTGGCAAAACATGCTGACAGAGAAAGAGGGCGGGGCAGGCGGACAGATGCATTTGCTGTGTGGACAGACTGAATGACAATTGACAGGAACAATGCGACCTCAATGGGGGATTCCATACGAGTTGGCATTGGTTTGTTAATTAACAACATTTTTGAGTGGTCGCTGAATGAACTTGCTGCGCTCACTTGTTTGCAAAGTGAATGAAATTCGTTCAAATGAATGAGAGTGCGTGGGCGCAGGAGGGAAGAAGAGCAGAGAGAGAAGAAGGGAGATTGGCTGACGGATTGACAGCTTAATAAATTAAAATGCATTAAGTGGCTGTGCGTAGATTTGCGGCAACCATAAATCCTTCAACAGACTGAAAGGTAGAGGGAAAAGGAGGGAAGCCTTCATGGCTTTGGGGCTGCTTCTTTGTGTGTGCCTCCGGTTCGGGCTTAAATATTATATTGTAATTCAAATGTTTATGGCCATCAACGTAAATAAAAATGTCTGCTTAACACTCACACTCACACACACTCGTACTCGCGTGCGCCCTTCGGCACAAGCAGCTGCAGCTGAAGCCAGGTGATGAATGTGGCCCGAAGGAAGGCAGGCAGGCAGGTCGGTAGAAGAGAGAAAGGTCCTGCTTCTCGCCTTGCTACCTTAAGCTCCCGACGGAAGAAATTCGCACGCGCACAGCCATTGACACGGCTGGCAGCTAAGCTGCCTGAAGGGAGCACGGGGCCGTGAGATCTTTTTTTTCGGGTCTGGGGCTGCCCAGGTGCCACTTGAGAAGGGGAGAAGCAAGAGCAACAACTACACACAAAAAATAAAAGCCAGTGAAAATCAAAAACATGCAAAATAGCTTCGAATTCAAAGGCAGCAGCGCGTTGCTCGCATATTTGTCAGCGAGTCTGTTGTGAGTGGATTCATGAGTGTGCGCCTTGATAATAAATACATGGCATGAATTTAAGCTTAAACCCAGCTAGGCATGGCATCTGTAGATGCCTAGGTTAACACAAGACACAATCGAAAAATTGCGAGCAATAAATAAACATCCGCAATGGGAGAAAAATAGACAGGGTGATTCCTCATCCCTCTCCTCGTGCTTAAGCGCCAAACAGTCACTCAGTCAGGCAGTCCGTCTCTCTGTCTGTCGTTCGGTCAGTGTGGCTACAAAAGCGGATACGGATACAGATACACATGGCAAACGCACTGGCCAGAAATCGACAAATCATAATAATCATAATCATGAGCTAAAGCCGATTTCAGCATTGGGCAGTGCTAGTGATTGGAACAAGGTCACAGTGCTTCAAAAGCAACAGTTGCAAAGTGAATTAACAAAAGCATTGAATGGTATTGTAGTGAGAAACAGGAAGAAGAAGATATATCTGGTAGTAAGTGTATATATTCGATTGTAAAACTATATATATCTTATAAACATTTAGATCTCAGTGACTATAAGTGTTACGGCTAAAAAATGTGGTAACAATAGATCTTAATATTGCAGGCAGCTAAAAGTATCCATGTCCGTTCTTGCCACGCCCTCTTTCGCCCCGTAAATCGATAGAAAATTGAGTTATTTTATGGCTTTACAATTATTTTTATCTGTGCTCTGCAGTCTTGTAATAGTTTGAAGTTTTGAACTCTTGAACATTTGCTTGTCTTCTTTAGCAAGCTTCTCCCACTGTGCGTTGATTACGTTTGGTGTTGCCGACTTTTGTGCAGCAAGCCAAGAATTGCCCTCTCACTCGGGCACAGGGTGTGTATGTGTGTGTGCTAGCAGGGATCTGTGGTTGGACAACGGAACATGAACCGGCACCAAGAGAGAGCTGCGCTTCAATAAATTGTCTGTTATCATTTTCATGTTTTCGTATTGACGACGGGTTTCGGGGCCAGCAGCTGAGCGAGGAGTATTGGCCATCGTCCGACGGGGCTATGAGCAATGTCAACGCTCGTTGTTAACGTTAACGAAAAGATGCTGCTTAGGAGGAAATCTGCTTTTGGCCAGGCCAGAGCCAGGCCAAGCCTAATTTGCCGGAAATAAATGTGCAGCGATGTGTGCGGACTTACGACAAAGTCAGGGGCGGCCTACGATAAAGGAAGGAGTCAGGAGTTGGTGGCAGGCGCCAGCAACGGCGACTGAGGCAGGAAATTTGAAACTTGTTAGAAGTCCCTCCTGAAAGTAGCTGCAGAATTACACGTTGTTGCTGCTTGCGGCAAATCCAATTTCAAAGCATGCATTTCGATTAGAAAGCAAAAGCAACTCGTTCTTATTCTCGTGCCAGAGATTATCACTCGAAATTCTTCACGTTTTTAATGCCAGCTGCCACTCAAAGAGCCGTTCAATCATTTTCCGTTTCCACTGAGGTTTCTTCGACGTGTGTGTGTTTCAAATTAAATGGATGCGCATGAGTTTCATGGATTGCTCAACCTGAGAATCAGTTTATTTTAACACACAAACAAGAGTTTCAAAAGACTTTTTCCCAAGAGAGCAGCCATTAACGAGCTATGCGTATGATGCTGGTTGGCAGGCAGGCAAGCTCGAATAGACGGTGCCCTGTAGAAGGTAGAGTAATAGCAAAATATGAAGAAGTATAGGTATTTTGGGTCTTTAATACAATATATGTAGCATATATTTTGATCCAGAACAGAACTTAGAACTTTACCCATTCTCAACTGATATTCCTAATGAAGATCTGCATTTCATTTTAAATCTATTGATTTTTGATAACATTTTGACTATTAAAGGTTTAGAATAAAAGCTTCTTAATTTCATCTTTTTGAATTTCAACAAAGGTACAGCAGTTTAAATTTCAGTAAACTGTCGTTTACCCCTTGTTTAACAAAACCTTTCTTTTTACGACCACAGGGTATAAAGTGTATTCCCAGACACTCAAGCGTGCTACTTTGGTGCAGGCATGGCGATGTTGCAACGCTGTCGATGCTGCTGCAGCCGATGGCAAAGGTTGCTCAATAAGTTTAATGGACATTGTTGTCATTTACCAAAAGGGGAAGCGACATCGATAGCGCCAAAGAGTCTTACTAAAGGACAGAGGGAGTGTGGACAGAAGGAGGGAAGAGAGGGAGTATGGAGAAAGGCAGTAGAGAGTGGCAGAGGCGTCTGTCATGTGGCGTCGTGGCATGCAACCCTTTAGCAGTTCTTCGACAGCAACATTATTCATAAATGCTTACAAGTGGAACGTCGCCTTTGGGCCACCCGCGGTCGTCGGCGCGTCCTCAATTGTTTTCAGCTTCAGTTGCCAGTTGTGGGTTTCAGTTGCCAGTTTCCACTCCAGTTTCGGCTTCAGCGTCAGCTTCATCATCAGCGTCAGCACGCGCTGGCAGAGTCGACAATCAATCAGCGTCTTTCAGCAAGCTCTTTGCATAATTAAAACCTGATGCGTTATGCGTTTACCTGCCGTTACCTGTCGCCTGCTCTTTATTTTTGGACCCTGTGAGGGAGGGAAGGAAGTGGAGGAAGTGAACTGTAGCTTGGGGCGTTTGCGTGTGTTGGGGCTTTGGAGAAATTACAAAGACATTGCCGGAACTTGTGCCTCTTCTACTCGGTAAACAGCAGAGCTTATCCTGCTCAGTCCCCTATCAGGCCTCTGTCGCTCTCTTCCTCTCCATTTCCCTCCCCCCTCATTCTCCTGTTCGAAGTTGAATCCAATTTGACTGATGAAAACGACAATTGGCGAGTGACAAGCGCCACTACGAAGTGAGCTGAGTTGTAAATCTCGACGGGTATTTATCCAGCTGTCTCCTGGTTAGTTGCCCTGGCATTTGATTCCTGACTCTCAGTCGATTCTCAGTCGATTTTCGATTCGATCTGCCCCGCCTGCCTTTCCATTTCCGTTGCCATTAGGCATTACATGTGCACAGAGAGAAATAAACTGGGGAATAAGTGAATATACATAATTTACTACTTTAATAATATTTACGGTTCTCTTCGTTACAAACTTATACAAACTGATCTATCCTGTGATTACCACCTGGACTAGTTTTTCTAGGAATTTGAACTGTTGAATTAGTAATGAAAAGAAAGAAAAAGTAAGACATAACAAAGATGAATGCTTCATGAATATATCCATTAGATAACAACCTCATCGTAATTCAAACTCAGAAGTTAATCCAGTTAACATTAGACACGTTTTAAAAAATTTGCTGTTGGGAATTATAAGGAAAGACTGTTGATTTTGTTACTTGTTATTAAACACCCTCGTCCAATTTGTTTAGTTGGCTTTTCTTGCAGTGCATATGTCGTAGCTCGTATCAATTAATTGGTGTGTAGCAAGTGCTGGGTTTTGTTGACGTGATGCGATTGTAATGTTCGCTCATCCCCACCACAATCCTGAATCCTCAATTTCCAATCTCCCTCGCACAAAGGTAACTCAATTGACCTGGCGTGGGGGCGTGGGCAGTGAATCATGACCATTTCAGGCTGCTGTTCTGGTCTGGTCTGTACTGTTTCCTGTTGGTGTGGGCTAATTGAGGCGCATGGACACTTGTAGATAGGGGCGTGCTTGGGCAGAGGGGGCGTGGGCGTTGTAGGAGACACAGGTATGCCAGATTTAATTCCATTTAATTGAATTTCTGCCCGTTTATTAATTGCCATGTGAAGGATGCAACACAAATCGAATGATTGCCACATCGCACACAGGCACACTGAAAGGAGGGTGGAGCGGGGAACTGGAGCTGGAGGCTGGCCAATTAGTCAATCAGCAGCCAGTTATATTACAACAACGAGGACTCGTCGTAGTCGTCATCGCTGCGTGCTCGGCGTGCGGGCGTCGCGACCAATTAAAATGGCAAATGACGCCCATGAGGATACCCATCATCATCGGAATCGTCATCATCATCATCATCATTATCAGCATCAGCGTCTGCTTTAGGCTGCACTCCAGTGGGACAGGCCATGCACAAGTAATTAGTGCACTTTGACCGCTTGTTACAACGGTTTTTTGATTGGTCCTCTCCGAATTCGCGTTTGAAGTGATTCGCTTCGCTTTGCTTTTCCTTGCTTTGCTCTCTGTTTCGCCTTCGCCTTTGCCTGGTCTGGCTTTGTCTTCTCTGCGTTCGTTTTCTTTTGTTGATTCTTTTAAATTTCGCCTTTCAATTATTTTATGCAAATAAGCAAAGAGGCACGTTGAGCGCGCAGATTATGCCAGCTTCACAGAATTCCTTTTCCTCTTCTCCTTCTTTACCTTCTTGCCACCCACCCCCCACTTCGCCCCCTTGTGGATTTGGCATCAGGAAAGAAATCCGCGTCGCACAACTCTACTCACGAAATGAATTGTTTGTTATTGCTGTAACAGGATTCCTGTCGCAGCTTCCCATCTTCACCATATCTGTCCCTGTTCCCCCTCTCTTTAGGCGTAATCAACTTAAGTTGGTCAAATGAGTTTGGTCGTTTTGAATGTTTGCCGAGACGAGAAAAAGAAACAAAAAAGAAGAAGAAACCATATAAAACGCCCGCCTTGTTTGCTTGGAGTCTACCTCAGAGTTCTCGCTGAATTTCCACAGAGTTTCCCACGAATTTCCTTGTCGTTTTCCGTGTTCTCTGGCTTAATTGCTGACCAGTGTTGCCAGATTCGCTTTCACTTCCATTTAAACATTTTCATTAAATTATCTTAAATTGAAAATTAAATGTTTTCTACCGAAAAAAGCGCTTTAAGCGGATGAGATTTCGTAGAAAGTTGTTGATAATTTAATAAGAAAATCTTCGCCTTAGTTAAGCCAAAAAAAGGCTAGGTAATGTAGCTATTTTTAGCTCGACTCTTTATTTATTGTGCGTTAATCTTGAATCTCGCTTTGATTTGTGTGCCTTGGTAAATCGCGCATCCCAGGGGATTTACCCAGGTGTCCAGGGTAGGTGTTCAGCTCTGGTTAATAATTAATTAACAAGACTAACTGTCGAAGCTTAATTGCAATTGTAGAGAGAGACAGGGAGACAGAAAGAGAGAGAGAGACGAACAATTAAATATTAAATACGCCATGTGAAATGCGTAATGTAATTTTAATTATTTTGACACGCAAATGTCGCCTTTGAGACCTTGAGACCCCCACGACGATACGACGCTTCAGGTGCCTCGTCTTGAAAGGAGAAGAAGAAGAAGAGAACGCAGAGGCAGATCCACCTATCTCGCTCTCGCTGCGGCAATATGGGCCAAAGCGTAAGAGCAAAAATAATTGAGATGTCAGCTGAAATTCAAGTGGACTTTTATTGACTGTTTCCCGGCTGACTGCCCTTGGTCCCCCCTTCGTTTGCTTTTGCTCGCCTGTCTGCCCTGAGCCGGGGGCAAATTCCTTTCGCAACTCGAGTAGCATGCAATGTCATCACCCACGCACTCCCACACACACACACACACACTGACACACACACACATACACTCGCACCTCGTTGGAATGTCATGTTTTGTCTTTGGTCGTTTATCCTTTGTCTCGGACCTTCGATTTGTTAGGTAGGTGAGAAATGCCAAGTAAAATCAATAGATTGACTTCTGCAGACCTTTTGCGGTTGCCTTGCCTCCCCACTCTCCTCCCTCTCTCTCCTCTCGTGCCTTTTTTCAGCCTGCAACAACTTGAGGCACGTAGCCCGTTTATGCTAATAACAAAAGCAACAACAGCCACAACAACAACAACAATCGAGCAACGAGAGCAGCAGCAGCAGCAGGCAATATGTAAGTGTAACCTAAACCCAGCACAGAGAATCCCGTTTGCCATTTTACCTGCCACATGCCACACGCCACTCGCCGTTGTGCCGCATGCCGCGTGCCACATCCTCTCAATGCTTGTACTTACACTCATCCGCATGCTCGGCATTGAATAGCGTCCCTAAGTGTCCTTAAGCGTCGTCGAGTGCCGTTTCAGGAGCGAGTCAGGAGCGCCATAGCTATAGCTGTAGCTGAAGCTGGAGGAGATTGTGTTGTGGTTAAATTGCGCCAAACATATTTGACATTTTATTAAGGCGAACAGCGATGGGAAAAGCCAACGGCCGCATGCACAGTGGTGAGAGGAGGGAGGCAGATAAAGAGATACACATATGATAAATGGGAAATATATATACTTATACTATGATGATATGCATATATCATATTTCTCTCTTATAGATTTATGCAATCCCGAGTTACACACTGCTTTTTCCGCTTTGGTTTCAGTTTCCTATTGAACAGCTTTTCATTGCTCTTGCTCCACTGTGCCACAGTAAACGACGCATGCGACGCATTGCCGAAGGGTTTCGCTTTGCTTGCCTGGGGCTAATAATGACTACAAGTGTTTTTCATTAACTGCTGCTTATGAATATTAAATTAAAAGTGCGTTTCAACAAATATTACGCATACGCCGCATATAGCATACATGAGTGTGTGCTGGAGAGTGCGTGTATATGTGTGGGTGTGGCAGTCAGAGAACAATGCCTATAGATGTGGCATATTAGAAAAGAACGTGCCACAATCTGTGACCTAAGCCTAAATTCAATTTGCGCCAGACCGAAATAAACCTACTTAAATGTTGTTCCAGTTCCAGTTCCAGTTCTGGGTTCGCCTTCTACGCGAATTCAATTTGCAGATTGGCCAACAACTTAAAGACGCGACGACGACCAAGATGACGACGACGACGGAGACGCTGCAGCTCATGAATTTTAAATGAAATTAAACAACAACAACAACAGCAGCAGCAACAAGAACATCAGGAGCAACAGCAACACGAAGGGGAACAACATCAGCAACAGTAGCAACAAGAACAGCAAGAACGTTAGTCGTGTTTCATTCGTGACTGCAACTACTTAGGAGCATGCACTGTGAAAAATCTGTGGAGTTTGTGGCTCTCATTAAAGTGCACTTGAAAATACTATTTAAATTAATTCTATACTTGCAGAGGGTATATTGATTTATGCCAGGAGTTTGCAGGGTACTTTTGAAGTCATCTCCGACCCCACAAAGTATATATATTCAGAATCAGCATCAATAGAGCAATTAAACTAGACCTGTTCGTCTGTCCGTCTCTCAGCATTGAAGCTGTCTTGATGAAACTTGGCACACATGCTTCTTAACGTTGCACATTGTAAATAAGTCAAGATGAATCGTATCGGACCGATGTATCGTATAAACCAATCGGATGATATAAGAAACCTGCAAGGGTATAGAACCTTCGGAGTGCCAAAGGTAGCCTTTCTCTGTCGTTTCTGTTTTGCTTAACGCGCTGATTTGAGTATGTATCTTAAAGATACAAAAAGATTCACAATTCAACGGAAAAACTGAAAACTTTTTGAGCAATATATCATAAAGAGTTTGGTAGAGTTTGGTTAAGTTAACTCTAAAGTTTGCACTTGATTTGCCCGAAAAAGTTGTGCGTTTTCTTCGAGTGTGCAATGAGGAGCAAGAGCGATGAAGTAGCAAAGGAGAAGGGGCAGCAGGAGGTGATGCAGCAAGAGGAGGAACAGCAGGAGAAGGAGGACGGCTTCTTCAGCAGAGCTGTAGCTACTGCTGTTGCTCGTGGGCGTCCAGCAGACAAGAGATTATTGTGTGTAGCATGGCAGGACTTAGTGCTGTAAGCGTGGCAGACTGCTTGGTCTGCTCCGCCCTTCCTTCTCCCTTTTCCCTTCTTCCTTTGCTGTCTGCTGCAATTGCAGTTGCTGGCAGCGACGCCTCAATTAAGTCGAGGCGAATAGCTCGACGATTTGAGTGGGGCATGCAAACACATCGCCAACGCTGTCTAACGATTGCAACTGTCGTCATTATAAAGCCCCAACACACGCACACCCTTACACACACACACACTCGTACAAATACTGAGCCTGGACAAACTTTTTGGTTACTTTGAAATTCAATTTTACGCAATATGCGCAAATCGTGATTAAAATCTTGTGCCAGCTCTGCTCATTGCGCACTTTGCGGCTGGCGGCAGCGTTGGTGGGCATTTATAGCATCCGCTACGTTCCCCCTTAACCTCCCCCTCCTCCCACCTTTGCTGCATCCTGCTGTTGCTTCAGCTCCGTCTTTAGCTGCCTGTTGCCCCGTGATAGGGGCCTACTTTTTCGGTCTGTCAGCGTAGAAACTATGAAAATGTGTTTTCAAATTGCGAAACAATTTGCTGACCGTAATTGAACTTTGCTGTTGCCAACCATCCTGTTGTCCACGTTGTCCCCGTCGTCATCGCCGTTGTTAGTCCTCATCGTCGTCGTCATTGGGCACATAAAACAAACTTTGAGCGCTCATTTGGCTGCTGTGATCCCTCGTGCTCCTTCCACTTCCTCCTAAAAGTTTTCGGCGCGCAGCCTGCGGCAAATGGCGGTTCAGCCCGCATCCAGAATCCAGTGAGAGAATCCCGTATCCCAAATTCGGACAGCGAGAGTTTCACTTGGGTCTGCAGCACTCGCAAATTCGCGCCTTTGTTGATTTGCTGTTGTTGTTGTTGTTGTTGTTGCTCTTGTTATTCACTCGTTCATACGCATCGCGGTTTGGTTAGGCCAATTTGCAATCCTTTCCCGATCCCCCGCCGCGCAATGCAAATGTCAAAAACAATGCAAATCGTTGCCTTCATTTGCTGCCGTTTTTCATTCCAATTCATTTCCATTTCGTTTCGTTTCGTTTTGCATTTCGTTGCATAATTGTTGACCCTCGACCTGCCGCTGCCCCCTCCTCATCTACACACATGAATATTTCAGTGCTCCTAAGTAGTCCGAGGCAGCTGGAGACTTTGGCCCAGTTCAGAGTTGGCAATTTTTGGCAGTTTTCCGGAAATTTGCACAAAAATTTCATAACGACGTTCTGCGGATTTATCGAATCAGCTTGTGAAAAGTCACAGCAAGTTAAACAATCGGTAATTCGAACCGATAAAGTTGTAAGCTGTGGCCAACTACAAAAAAAAAGTAAATAGTTTTGGGAGGATTTCCGGTTGACTTCAAGAGAATAATATTATCCAAATGTGAGTGAGAAAAATGTGTCCCCTTCTCGCTGTGCGCTGCTGACCTTTTGCCATATCGAAGGACTGCAAGACAAAGTTTTGAATTATTTATGCCGCTCCAGAGGGAGTGTGCCACAGCTAGAAGCCGAGAAGGGGAAGGAGGCGGTGAGGCTACTCAATGCCAATGCTGCTCTTGGTGACGTCTTCTCCGCCTCTGCTTCGGCTGCTTGTGCAATGTTCTTCCTGTTGCATGACAAAAACTTTTATGCTGTGGACAGCACAAGGCGACGTGAAGAGAGTGGGAGTGGAAGAGAGGGGAATGAGGGGAGAGTGCGGAGGTGCCCCTTCAACACCCTCTCGTTATTTGTCGAGCGTAATTAGCCACAAAGCATGCAGCTTGTAGTTGTGATGTAGATGTCGACAACGCCATCGTCAATTGCCTCTGAGGCTAAGTTTATTTTTTCCCCTGCGTGCTTATACCCTGTAAATGCAAAAACAGAGGGTGAGAGGTAGCACGGCAAGGAAGAAATGTAAAAAACTCTAAGAGAATACAGTACTGCAGCTTCTTCTTTTGAGAACTTCGCATCAGACATGCAAATTTGATACATATTTTGTAAGAGAAGCATCTTGGGGGTATCTTAAGGGTATCTTGAGGAAGTCATAGGGTATCACAGGTTATCATAGGGTATCATAGGGTATCTTATCCTAACACAGACCTCCCTGAAACCTACGAAGCGAAAGAACTTGCGGTGTTTGTGGGAACTGCAGCAAAGCGCTTCGCTGACGTATGGTTTGCTCTTCGACCTGACTGCATGTGAGTGGCTGCATGTGTGTGAGTGTGTGTAGTGTGTGTGTACAGTGTGTGAAATACCACAATTTCAATTTCAAAGTATCCTTTTAGCGAAAGGGAAATGACATTTACGCGCTTTGTTGTGGTTTGCTCATGCATAAAACATTTTTAGTTTATATTTTTTCTCCCGTTCTCGCTTTCTGATTCTTTTTTATATTTTTTTCCATCTTCTTCTCTTTCACAGCCTTCGCAACCATGCACTCGTTGTGCAGTAGGCGTGGCGTGGTCCAATACAAAAAAAAAGAAAATGTTTTGCATGCGGTGCGCGAACAAAGCAGCGCGAAGGCGCTTTAAAAACTGCAAAAGCTCGGAAAAACTGGAAGGTAAATGGAAAAAAATATGGGAAGCATAAATAATAAAATGAAAGTTAAAATCGCTGGCCAAACAGCATTAAGAGAGCCCAATTAAGAGTGCTACGCGACTGGCAGATACCCTAAAAGGAAGGAGAAACTTGACATGGAAACAAGCATGGAAACTTGACAAGCTGGAAAGACATTTTCAGTGACGTTTCTCCTCTCTTAAAGATATTGCTCAGCAGCCCTTTCAATTAGGAAATACTCTTTAATACCCACATAATTTGAAGGGCTGACGAAGCTGTTGGCACATTCAATTCGTCATCAAGGTAAGTAGCAAGTGAAGGAAACACGAAATGCTAAGGAGGAAGGGGGCTCAGCGCAGTGAAGCATGCAGTGAAGGCTTCAAACTTGAGACTGCCAAACAGAAAGAGATTAAACATTAAATTTCTACAACAAACGAGAGTGAAAGAGACAGAGAGGGAGAGAGCGAGGAGAGGAAAGCAAACAATAAGTGACAAAAATCAATGGGAGAAACTTCTGGCGCTGCAAATGCGCTTCCTGTTTCCTTTTAGCGCGACACTACGGGATGCAGTTAGGACACGACAGACCGGGACGAGACCGGGACGGGACCGGGCCGGCCCTGTTGGCAGTTCTTGTTGTTGTTGCTGCTGCTGTTGAATATCAACAGGAAATGCAGTGAATAAACACGTCGATACGATTCAATTCGAGTCGAGTCCTGTCGATTCAAGTTGAATCACTATGTGTGTGTGTGTGGCAGCGCAGTGCGTGTGTGTGTGTCCGGGTGTGTGTGCGCTGCCTGCTGGTTGCATTTTGAATGGCATTCAATTCAATTCTATTCGATTCGAATTGAATACTCGCTTTGTATGGCGACGCATTCACTGTGGGCCAGCTTCGGGCAATGGCCGACAAATAATGCAAAATGCATTTTCGATGTCGGTGACAACAACAGCAGCAACAACAACAACACCAACATCAACAGGACAAATAAATTTGAAGGCACAACTCGTTGCGTAATTGCATTCATCAAAATGAATGCTATTTCATGTGAAAGTACATTTTTTTTAGTACTCTATAAAAGGGTATAACTGTTTAGGGAAGAGGGAGAGCAGTGAGAGCTTCATTGTATGTAGATATCATTCCTAAGTAGTCGAATGTATGCTTAGTGTTTGATAACTGAGTAACTTATATTATATAGCTTTGGCTCTACCCTTTTATAGGGTATTTGCACTTCGACTTGACACAGTGGTTGCTCTCTAGCAGTAATCAAATTAAATGCTGTGCAAAATTTTTGACTTTCATGGGCTGCAAACTCATATGAGCCATGGAGGCTGATGGCCCTGGGCTGGCAGGTGCTAGGGCCTTAAAACATGCAATCAATGGCGAGCATCAGACGCCATCAAATGCTCGCTCTTCTCCCACCCCTCTCTCTCTCTTTTCTGTTATCCTTCTGCCATCGCATATACCCCATCATATTGGCCGTCGTCCATCAGTCAGCCAGTCAATCATATGAATCGTTTTCGTTTACGTTTCGTTTTCGATTCCAATCAATTTGTTTGGCATTTTTGGCTGTTCCACCCTCTCTCATTCAACCTCTCCGGCGACCCCCCACTGCAATTGACCTCCGAGTGGGCTGTTTTCGGAATGCTTCTTGTTTGCCTCTTTTTTTTGTTGTTCTTGGCTTGCTCTATCGATTTTGTGCTCCGTTTTCAAAGCAGCAGGAAAACACAGCAGGGCAAACACTTCCATCGAATCGCGTTGCTTGTTGCATTTTTAAATACGGTTTAAAGTAGTTGTTGTTGGGAGGAGGAGGGTCAGGGTTCGAGTGGCATGTGGCATGCGGCAACTAGCTGCCCTGGCAACGAATCCATCTTAGTTCGTACTTCCGGGACTGTCAAAGAATTTTCTTGTTAGTTATTGCAACTAGTTCCCTTCGTATTTCGTAATTCCCAAGAGCATTATACCCTGCACTGCGAATAGAGGCGGGTGGTTTAAGCTACAAGACTTTAACCTGTGTTGTTTCATAAATGAGTTTTTTTTATTCAGGAAAATAAGTCTTTTTCGGCCTGCTTTATAATACAAACTACAGCTTTATTTTTGGGGTTTATTGAATTTATTTTTTTTTGTTTATTGTATTTTCCTTACACTTTTGTCTGTTGTATACAATCTTAGCTATATCAGAGATCTCAATGGGTTCGGATTGTAGTACACTTTGGATATAATACATGAATTTTGTGAAATGATTCTCACCTTATCTAATGGGTAAACTACCGACTAAAATAACCGCGATACCTTTTTCTCTAAAACTAATTCTCGAAGTGAGATAAACTTAACAATCTATTCCTTGCTTACTGTGCTCATCATCTACAGCTTGGATTAACGCCATCGCTTCTTGAGATCCTGCAGTTGCTGGCCCTGCAGCTGCGTTTTGGAAGCCGCCACCTCCGGCTTCAGTGGAGCATTTGTTGTGGATGGCTTTGTATATTTGCGATTCGAGTTGGATGCACCGAGAGAGTTCTCTCTCGCACCGGGCTTGGCAGTGCGTGCAGTCACGTAGCAATGTTGGCTTGGGTTGCCGATCGAGCTGAGTCTGCTCGCCAATCCTCGTTCGCACTGTCCAGCTGGTGTCCTTTTCTGCTGCTGCTCCTGTTGCTGAATCTGTAGAGATATGTGAGATATGTAGAAGTGTGATATGTAATTGCCACGCCCACCTGTGGACTCTTCTTCAACAGCACACGTTCCTTGCCCGGAAAGTTGAGGTTCGCCGTGGAGCGCGTCATCTTCTCAATATCGAGTCTGCTTCGCAGCCCGCTTACCTGTGACAAACCCGGCGGATTGCGTCGACCGTGTTCGCCCTCCACTGATATGGAGCGCTTGAATCCGCCCTGATCCACTGTGGTCGGCAGCTTCTTCTCTGGCTTCTCCTTTCGCTTCTGGTCGGTAGCAGAGACACTCGGAGTTACCGAAATCAGGGCTGGCAGTGGCGGTGCCGCTACCTCGGACATTGCCAGCTGCTTTTGAAGGCGCTTCTGATCCTCCACCTGCTCCGGTGGCTCGATGTTGTATTTGTTGTGGTACCACTCCGTGATAGTTGCGCGCATCGCGTACTGGCCCAGCACGAATTGCCGTGTCAGTAAGTAGAAAATCTTTACCTTGTAGCCACATTTGGCACAGAGACGCGACGGCAGATCGGGCATGGTGTGGAATTGCTTGGGAGGAGGATTAAGCTGAAGCACTGACTCGATATGCAGCTGTTACTTCCACTTACAAACTGCAGTGAGGTGCGCTGAAAGAGCGTGCGATAGTTGTTTATGGAGGAGTCAAACTCAAAGTCCAGCGGCTTGTCCAAGTCGACAAAGGTGCCATCGTCCAGGCAACCACAGATGCGGCAGCGTTGCTGCAGTTCCTCCACGCTCTTCAGGCTGCCGGGAACCACGAAATGGGATTGCTCCAACGAAGCTAAGGCCTTTTTATAGAAGGCGTCAAGTTGATCCAAGCTGCGGGGAGACGAGCAAGTGTAGGGTATATATTTGTCTCTCTCTCTCTTAACTTTCGCTGCTGCTTTAAGTAATCTCTCAAGTTCTCCCCCTCCAGTCAGGGTCCGAAATTTGTTGGGCGTGACGTGGAAGAGGGGGTTGGTAATGGGTGTATAGTGCGCGCTTATGAAAACTTTACACTAATTGATAATTAAGCACTTTGCTTGGCCACGCTATGCTCGCGGGGAGTGTAAAAAGTGTGCGAAAACTTTGGCTTCAAATTTCACTCCCAGCAATGCTTATAAATAGGACAGAGATAGAGACAGGGAGAGGGAGAGAGAGAGAGGGCGACTTCGAAGACAAAGCACTTTTCTTGGCTAGCTAGGAATACTTTCTTTCTTTCATTCTTTCAGTCTTTCCCTCTATGTCTACATCTCTCCCATTCTCTCGCTGTCTGTCTGCCTGAAACTTTTTAATTGACTTTTTCAATTACAGTTTAATTTTGTTACTACAGATACTGGCACTGCCAATTGAAGTTTTCTAATGTGGAATGCATATATAGAAAGGATGCAGGATACTACCGGATACTGGATAAAGTACAGAAGGAAGCTGAGGCCAGAAAAAGCGAGGCGAATAAGAGAGCAAGATGAGAGCACAGCACACACACAGCTAATCTATCATTGTCCGTTGCTCATATGAATGCTCGACTGTGTGCGTCTGTGTGTGTCTGTGTGGCAATTTGCAAAACTTCAGAAACACGCACAGCCATCAGCAGCGGCCCGTCTGCACTCGAGAGTTCTAGCAGAAACGAGCTAGACAAGCAGCGAGAAAAGCAACCAACTTGTCTCTCTGTCTGTCTGTCTGCCTGTCCACACGGACCTCGTCACGAAGGCAAAAATCTAAATTTATTTGCAACAAAATTTGAGTCAAAAAGAAAGTTAAAAAGACGAGTTTCTCTGGTGGAACAAGAAGAAAACATGGAAACAATTTGATGAAGAAAGGCTGCAACTGGAAGTACGCGACTTTAAGATACTCATACTTGCCTTACATAACTATGTCAAACTAAATATTCATTTTAGGCTCAATGAAGTGCTTCTCTCAATTATAATTTAAGTAACTTGGAAAAGAGTTAATTAAGCACTGAGGAGGAGAAGGAGTTTCTTTATATCTGCCTTGTATTTCGAAACTTTATTGTGGTTCTTGTGTGTGGTCTTCGCAATGCACGATTCACCAAGTTAGAATTATGTCTGTTCTGAAGTAAGTTTTATTTTTTACATATTCCCAACACGTTCACTCACCTGATATTAGTATCCATGGTAAAACAAAATTGCAAGTCTTTTGTTGCAATGGAAAATTTGAAATGAAAACAAATAGGTAGCTTCAATTATGTTGAATATCGCATAATATCATCGACTTTAGCAGCTGAAATCACGAAAATTAGCCATTAAATAATTCAACCCCAGCACATGATGCACGTCAGCCCCGATAGCACCTGTATTTGTGGCCCAGAAAAAGGGATTGTGTGTAGCGCGAGTGGGAGAGTGGAAAGAGAGCGAAGAGAGGCAGAGCCAGAGCCAGCGCCATTGCCTGGTAAAGCAAACATGTTACTATTTATCTTGCACCGGACAAAGCAGACAAGCGAACAAGCAGAACACAAAAAATGGATGAGAATGGAAAGTAAAAGTACGCGGAGAAAACAACGAATTCGTGCTGCCCTACTTAAGGGAGGAAAGGGAAGTGTAAAGGTCTAAAGAAGGTGAGTGGGTATTCGTTGGTTAGTTATAAATATATTAAAATATTAATATATTTTATATACGTATGGGAAATACACTGAGTGGTCAGTCAGCTAATCGACCTTGCGCTTAGAGGGTATGACAAAGGCATTGGGCAAAGGCAATAAAAGAGATACGAGCTCGAGCACGAGCATAAAACAACAAAAGCCCGAAAATGAATGAGCTCTCGGGCAATGCCGGGATTGAGGCCGGGATTGGCGGTTCGCTCGCTCGCTCTGTCCGTTAGGTCTGCCAGGAATTAATCCCAGGCGTGCACTTTTACCGTGCCCCACCTGAGCCGCAGCCTGCGCTGGCTTGTTGTGGGTTCACGCACCGGACAAAGACGGAAGATTCGAGTGCGTAGAGTGATTTTAATTGAATAACTACATGAAATGTCATGCGGGTAAGACGGATTTGTTTCCCCAGTGGAGGCAGCGCTGCCATTGCTCACCTGCTTTGACGGGCTCCAAGATCAGGTGATGTTTCGCTCGTGCTAAATCCTTTGCTCTACCTTACCTGTCTCGCTCTCTCTATCTATCTTGAATCTGTTTCTCAACCGAGCTGTCTAACTGTCTCTTTCGCTAGCTGTACGTATAAAAGTAAATATGTTTTGAATATTTCTGTGAAATTATTGTGTGTTGATTCTATTCACTCCAGAACTGAACTGGGAACTAGGGGGCAAGGTTAGCTGTCACTGTCAACAGGGCGCCGAGAGTGGAATTTGTCAAAGCCTGCTTAAGCTCTCATTTACATACGATATGCATATGCCGTGTACCACAATAGATAACTGCGATGTGATGTGGGGCATATTGTCGCGTCAGTGTTGCCCCACAAATACCGCAATTGAAGCTAGTTTAGCGGGGATATTGGTAGTGAAATCATGTCGTGACTGGTTTGAAAATTCCCGAAATGTATTTGAAGTTTTCACAGTGAGAAGCTTTTCAGCTTGTTGGATTCTGAATATGCAGATATAAGTTATGCAGAGATTCGCACTTGATTGCCACCTTTTATGCACGTTTTCGCAGCTGTTCCATATGCCATTGTTCTTGTGTGTGTGTGTGTGTGTGTGTGTGCGTGTCACTTATCACACTTATCTGGCTCGCTTCTCTGCTCTGTCTGCTGCCTGGTTAACATTTCTGGCATATGCCGGTGACAGGAATGCAGAGTAATGGCAGGGGAGACGGGGCTGGCCAGGGCAGGTGGTGGGGATGGGCCTTGCTTGCTCTTCCTGCTGCTGTCACTGATATGTAATATTTATTATGTAAATATTGGCAACAAATCCTGTTAGCCTGTTAGCCAGTTGGCCTGTTGGCCCGACAGCCTGTTGGACTGATTGCCCTGTTCGCCCAGCCTAGGCCAGGGCAGGAGAGGCCAGGCCAGGTCGGGTGAGGATTTGCCTTTGTAATTGAGGCTTCGCTGTGGCCACGGCTTATCCCTGCATTTACAGCATCCTGCACATAATGCGCGACAGACTTTTATGATAACTAGCAAGCTCAGTCTCAGTTTGCTCTGCTCTTTTCCTGCTCGTTTCGCTCGTTATCATTTGGCTCCCTCTGCTTTTCTGCTCCCCTGCTCCCACTCCCTGTGTGGGCATAGTTCAAATTAGCGTCCATTAATTAGACGCTCTGCAGATTGACGTTTAAAGTAATGCGACGTGTCCTTGGGGCAATTAGTGGCACAACAGGGAATCTAAGGGGGGAACGCGACGCATAGACAACACTAGACTGCGTGGCAATTTGTTTGTAATTTGCGCTGAGTGCAATGAAAGCAAGAGAAGGAGTAAAGTAAATATCCTACTTTATTATCTGCCTAATCTTACTCATGTTGTCTAGTGTAATTCCTCGCAGTTTTGTCGCAAACTTTGCCAGCACTCTGAGCACTCGGAGCCTCTGCACGTCTGTCACCATGCATTAAATTACGAAATATTCCCTGCCCACACTTCTCCACTCGACCTAATAGATCATTTGCTGCATCATTACGCATACGCCGCGTATGCCGTCTGCGGCAGCTAATCCTTTTACTGCCTCTCGCGTTGGCGTCTTCAGATTTTCTTGGTTCGATGTCGGCACGTAGCACAAATCGCAGTGGCATTTTTCTTGTTGGCACGCACTCTCACGGCCACATACATCACTGTCTGCCTGCCGGTCCTACCCCCTCCTCCCTCTCGCTGTATGTCTGTCCCTTTCTCACATTTAATGTGGGCCACCGCGAAGCGGATGAAGCGTTGCGCCGTTTGCCAGCAGCAAATCAGTGTCCTTGCAATGCCTCGTTTTATTTCACTTGCTTTTAGTCTGCCCAGCTCCCGCTCCCCCCTCCTCACTATTTCTCTCTCTCTCTCTCTCTCTTTCCTTCTCCTCCCCTGCACCTCTCTGCTGTCCATTTCTCCTCATTTCTCGTGCCCCCGTTGCGGTTGTCCTCCCTTCATAGTGGGCACTATAATTCTATTATGGCTGTAAAGCAATTTTATTTCGGGCTGTTTTGTTGCGCCCCCTCTCCTCTCCCCCTCTCCTTCCCTCCTATCTTTCTCCTGCCGTCGCGCGCCTCGTTTAGCTTTCATTTTCACATCTGCGCTGCCATTTTCATTTTCATTTCGCATTTTTACGCTTTGAGCGCGTCTTTGCCCCCGTTCCCCCCACACCCTGTCCGGTCTCCCCTTCTCTACCCCTTGCATCTACACCGAAAGAAAATAATTGTATGTTTACTTAAGGAATTTCGTTTTGCGAAAATTCTCGCACAACTTTTTATTGCCAGCCAAAAAAAAGAAGGAAAAGAAAAATTGTTATTGGCAAAAAACAATTGCGAATCGCTATAAAAAGTAATTTCTGTTGCTATTGTTGTTGTTACTGCCTTTTTTCGTACCGTGTACCCTTTGCCCATTAGCCGGCGAAGCTGTCATCATCAAATTACGCCCCGTTCTTTTGTCTCGGCTCGCGCCGCGCTGCTTTAATAGTAAAGCACAAAAGCGGCTACTGGCCACGGAGTTTGCTTATATTTTCGCTATATTTATGCAGCTGTTGTAGCCGTTGCTGTTGCTGTTGTAGTTGCTGTCTTTATATCAGTGGCCAAATTAAATTTAGCTAGCCAACCCTTTTCGTTTATCTCTTGGCAGTTATCAAAACTGATAGTGCGGCAACGACGTTGTCTCTTTGCGATCTGCTTTATGGCGCTCTTTGCTAGGGGGCGCGCTCTTAGCTCTCTCTCTCTCATACACTCTCTCGCTGTCTCACATTACACATACGCCGCGTCGATCGGCCACAGTAGCCGAGCAGAGCCGGGAACTGCCGCCAGTCGTCGTCCGAACGCGTGCGAAAGCGAATCGCGAAGCCTCCGCTAAAAAATTAGACAAGCTGAAGCTGAATGGGATCCGCACTCGCAACTGAATTGAAGATCAACTGAAACGAGAGAGAACGTGAACTTGAACGTGCCATGGCCGCGGGACTGGATGATGAGGAGCGTGATGCCATCGTGAACAAGCTGCAGAACGATGTGCACACGCTGCAGGAGCTGGTGCGGAATCGGGAGAGCGAGCTGATCAAATTGCATCGAGAAATACACAAGCTGAAGGTGAGAGGAGGCGAAGAACTGCGGAAGTGTTTGTGGAATCAATTAGGCAGTTAGGCAAAGGTGTTAGGTACACATGCTGAAAGGGTACAAAGCGGGGATTGGGGAAAATAAATAAGTGAGTTATGAATAGATAAAGAAGTTAAGTAGAGAACTTGTTGGGGATATATTCAAGGAAGAAACGAGTAAAACAGAGGGGAAACTTATAAAGGACATGGGTACCCTATCTAGAAACGGGAAGTAATAAAAGTATAAATAAAGTTAACAATATATTAGCAAGTTAAATAGAGAAGAACTTTGTTGAAGGATGAAACGACTAGAATCAATTCTTAGTCAATTAACAGGTGCAACAGGAAGAGGCAACTTACGTAGGGCATAGGTGTAAGGTACCTATGCTAGAAGAAAAGGGGAAGAAGGCAAAGAAATGAGGGTTACGAGTAATTAGGGAACTAGGTAGAGTTGCTAGGGAGAGCACAAGGAATGAATGAGTAACAGAATCAATTCTTAGGCAACTCGCAGGGTCAGCTGGGGAATGGGAAACTTACGTAGGGCAGCGCTGAGCTGAGACCTCAGGGAACCCTGGCGAGCGTTGTCATTGTTTAATGCATCGTTTGTTTGTTTTCTTTTTTGTGTTATTTGTTGCCGCGCCGCAGATAAGCGCCACACACTGGCAACACCAGTCGCAACAGTCGCAGAGCAGAGCAGCTACAATTGCCCGTCCAGCGTATTTCGACTAATTTGTATTTGCTTTGTATCGCACAGATACAAAGCAACAGCAACAACAACAGAAAATGTATCTGGAATACGCGCACAATCGTATCAATTGCGTCGCATATCGCGTTATCTCTGCCAGGGGGCAGGGGGGCAACAAAAGCAGAAGCAGCAGCAGCAGCCGGGGCTAAGCAGTAACGAGACAGCAACATAGATACCAGATACGAGGCTAGTCTGTGCCCTATGCCCTTGTCAGGCGTTAGCTTAGCTTAGTTAGTTGCCAGTTGGGTTAGTTATGCTCAGCTTTGTCTCGGTCCGTCCATAATAGTTTCGTACTTGAACATCTCTTGGCATTGTGCAGCAGCTCCTCCTCCTCCTTCTCGCGGCCTGTCTGTGTGTGTGTATTTAAATTGTAAAGCGTTTTTATTGAGCCAAGCGATTAGCACTTCTTGGCAAGATTTATTTTGCTGCTGCTGTTGCTGCTGTCGCGCGCGTCCGAAGAGCACAAGATACGCACGCTCTCAGCACACTGAGATACGGATACATGCACAGCCAGAGCTACAGTTAGAGATACAGATACAGATACAGATAGAGATAAATCTCCCACTCCCGCTCCCAGCAACAACAACAGCAACAGTGGCGGCTCTGCTGCGCTAATTGGTGGATCAGCCTCGGCTTCTGCTTCGCCGCTCTTCGCCAGCTTCGTCTGGCGGCACTCGGTGTGTTTGCTTTATGTAAATAAATACATGCGATTCCGTACTGTTGCCACTGGGGCCAGCACGCGCCCTCGAGGAGAAGAGCGGGGGCGGGGGAGCGAGAAATTGAAAAATAAAATAGTTAAGAATGCCGAGCACGAACGTGTGCGACTTGGGGGTACCCTGTAAATGCGGAATACAGTATGAGAGCTACAAGCTATGTTTATGGAAAGAGTGGCATGCTCTCATGTGCTAGTTGATACCCTGTAAAATATGAAATGAATAATGTTGATACCCTATAAAGTTCAAATATGCCATTATCATAATTGTACCCACTCTCTATTCATTTATTTTCCTTCGCTCTACCAAACTGATATACCCTCTATCGCAGTACTTTCCCCATCACAGGGTATTAATTTGCCTCTATAATTATCATTGTTATGTTTTGGGCTAAAGCTGCGATTATAAACAAATTTTCCACAATTTTGTATGTTCTCTCACTCTCTCTTCGCATCACTGCGTAGAGTGCAGGGTATCTCTAATGCAGAGCACGCAGACGATTTCAGAATTGCTAATTTTTATGTAAATAATTTTGGGGAGCAACAAATAGCCCAGGAATGGGAGCGGAAAAGTGGCAAAGGGAGTGGAGCGATCGAGCTAACTGGGGAATGGGAACTGGGACTGAGACTGGGCAAGGCGAGGTGTGGCGCGACGAGGCGACACTTTGCACTGATACACGGCGGCTTATCGCTTGTTTGCCTTATGAGCCATATACGGATCAGGTATTTCTAGCATTATCTTTTCGCGTTAGTTGCTTTTTGGGTCAGTTTCGGTATTAGCATTTCTGGGTGGGTGCTTTAGTGCCTAAGATAAGATGACACTTGCACCTGGCCGCACTTCGAAGGTCGTGCCTCTGAGTGGGTTGACACACTTCCAAGCGCGTGTGTCCCCACTGTGGCACGTGAGCAGGTCTCGTGAGGCAGCTGGGGTCATTGACTAGGGCCATTTATTCAATTGGGTTCCCATGCATGATGTGCAATCACATGCGCCGCTGATTGGGTGCCTCAATTGGCTGAGAATTGATTAACCGACGCCTCTCAATTGATGATCTCAATGCAGAGCGTGCTCCAGCAGACGACAAATCATCTCAGCAAGCAGATGCCCACATCGCCGGGCAAGACGAAGCTCTACTCACTGCCGGAGCAGTGCGGGGAGGTGACGACGAGCAGCCTGCAGAGGAATGCGCATGTGTGCACCTCGTGCGGCATGTCCATGCCGGGCAGTGCGGAATATGCCCTGGAGGCCCTTTCGCTGAGTGCATCGACAGCTCCACTTACCACCCCGCCACCACAGCCACCCGCCACCGATGCGCGACCCAAGCCGATGTCAGCGGCCATCAAGAAGCAGGGCGTGTCTGCCGAGAGCTGCGTGCAGTCCATGCAGCAGTCCTACAGTGCGCCCATTCCCAAATACGAGAAGGATTTTAGGTGAGTCGATGAATCAAGCCCGCTCCTTGTCTTTTGACAAGTGTTCTTGTTGTGTTTGGCAAAAATATCGACTAGATAAGCTATGATGCAGAAATCGAACCGATATTGACCTTGAGTCAGCAAAAATGTTATTAACAAATGCAGGTCGTAAGCCATGCTTTATCAAAAATTAATAGATTAAACTGAACTCATCCATCCCCCCTCTTAGTGCCAAGCAGCAGATCAAAGACGCCATCATGGACAATGATTTCCTGAAGAACATCGATGCCTCGCAGGTGCGCGAGCTGGTGGATTCTATGTACTCCAAGTGCATCGGGGCGGGCGAGTTTGTCATACGCGAGGGTGAGGTCGGTGCCCATTTGTATGTCTCCGCCTCGGGTGAGTTTGCTGTGATGCAGAATGGCAAAGTGCTGGACAAGATGGGACCAGGCAAGGCCTTTGGAGAGCTGGCCATACTCTACAACTGCACCAGAACCGCCTCCATTCGGGTGCTCAGCGAAGCTCGCGTTTGGGTCTTGGATCGACGCGTGTTCCAGCAGATAATGATGCGCACGGGGCTGCAGCGCATCGAGAACAGTGTCAACTTCCTGAAGTCAGTGCCACTCTTGCGCAATCTCAGCGATGAGTTGCTGGCCAAGATAGCCGATGTTCTGGAGTTGGAATTCTATGCCGCTGGGACTTACATCATACGTCAGGGCACAGCGGGCGATAGCTTCTTCCTCATCTCACAGGGCAATGTGAGGGTCACACAGAAGCTGACTCCCGCCTCGCTGGAGGAGACGGAGCTGCGCACGCTCAGTCGGGGCGACTACTTTGGCGAGCAGGCGCTGATCAATGAGGACAAGCGAACGGCGAACATAATCGCCTTGCCGCCGGGCGTTGAGTGCCTCAGCTTAGATCGGGATTCGTTTAAGCGACTCATCGGGGATCTGTGTGAGCTGAAGGAGAAGGATTATGGCGATGAGGATCGCATGCTGGCAATGAAACAGGCGGCGCAAAGCGAGGACATCTTTGGGGCTCAGGCGCAACAGGAGTTCCCAGATCTCAAGCTGACAGATCTAGAGGTGATCAGCACACTGGGCATTGGTGGCTTTGGTCGCGTTGAGCTGGTGAAGGCCTATCATCAGGGCAGGGAGGATACGTTTGCGCTGAAGTGCCTGAAGAAGCGACACATTGTGGACACTAAGCAGGAGGATCACATCTACAGCGAACGCACCATCATGCTCAGCTCCAAGTCGCCGTTCATCTGCCGTCTTTATCGCACCTTCCGGGATGAGAAGTACGTCTACATGCTGCTCGAGGCGTGCATGGGCGGCGAGATCTGGACAATGCTTCGTGATCGCGGCTCCTTCGAGGACAATGCGGCACAGTTCATCATTGGCTGCGTTCTGCAGGCCTTTGAGTACCTGCATGCCAGAGGCATCATCTATCGAGACCTCAAACCGGAGAACCTTATGTTGGATGAGCGAGGCTATGTGAAGCTCGTGGACTTCGGGTTCGCCAAATACATTGGGAACAGCTCCAAGACGTGGACCTTCTGCGGTACACCGGAGTACGTGGCACCAGAGATAATCCTCAACAAGGGACACGATCGTGCCGTCGACTATTGGGCCTTGGGTATCCTTATCCACGAATTGCTAAACGGAACGTGAGTTGAAAGGAAAGTGTCTCGAAATATTTATTGTGTACAATCAAAAACTCTATTGCAGACCACCGTTCAGCGCCGCTGATCCAATGCAGACATACAATCTCATACTGAAGGGCATCGACATGATCACATTCCCCAAACACATGTCCCGCTGGGCCGTGCAGCTCATCAAGCGTTTGTGCCGCGATGTGCCCTCCGAGCGCTTGGGATATCAGTCTGGTGGCATACAGGATATCAAGAAGCACAAGTGAGTGGCAAGTTCCTCGTTGGATAAAAAAAGAGACTAACCCAAGACTCCCTTCTACTTGCAGGTGGTTCCTGGGCTTCGATTGGGATGGCCTGGCAAGTCAACTGCTGATACCGCCTTTCGTCCGACCCATTGCGCATCCCACAGATGTGCGATACTTCGATCGGTTCCCCTGCGATCTCACCGAGCCACCCGACGAGCTATCCGGCTGGGATGCGGACTTCTAGCCTTCTCCCTGTTGTTATCGTTGAACTAGTTTACTAGATTACGCTTCTTAACTCAATAATTAGTGATTGGATAGAACTTGTTACTTAATTAGGGGCTTGACATTAAACCAGTATGGGAATATTCAGGAAAGACAGCATAGCCAACCTTCTGGGCAGTGCTGAGTGCGCTTAGACGGCGAGCTCTTGAGAAGCTCTTGAACTGAGGCAACCGAGTTAAGTTGTTATGGATGTTTCATGAAGCTCTTAAAGCCTCTCTGGTCGGTCGGATCATGTTGGGACATTAAATGACACATCTTCCGTAATCGATTAATTAGCGGGGGGTAGATTGATTCGCAGCCGGGCTGGGGCGTTGCAGTGAGCTCTAGCTCGTTGGGGAACTGGTTGAAGAACTCGTCGTAGCTTAGTTTCGGTGCCCTGGCACGCCGTGTCCGGCATTTGCGACAGTTGCAGTTCGCCTCGCGGTACTCGTAGAAGGCGTAGCGTGCGCGGTGCGCGGCACCCATGACAAAGGTCGCCGAGCCACTGAAGTTGGGCGTGTAGACGGGCGTGTTGAAGACATCGGATATAATTTGTAAAACCCCCTTGGGTACAACACCAGAGCCAACAACAATTACTTTGCTGGTCGGACCGAATTGGAAGTTAGTGTTGGCGACGAAAAGACGCCGCTGCATCATTTGACCCTCGAATAAGGCGCGCACTTCTGTCTGCGGATCATCGAATTGTGCGACGCCTACAAGGGCCTCATCGGACAGTGCGTCGACGGTACTGTTCCATCGCAACGTGCCCTGTGTTCCGAAAAGGTATTCAGGGACATCAAAGCGTACCATTAAGTTGCCGTCGTTGCCCATCGGCGTCGAGTCGAGCATTTCCTCGAGGACCTCCCAATGGTCATTGGCCAGCTCCTGCCGTACAGCGTTGCGCACATTGGAGCCGTTGCGGAAGGTATACAAAGTCATATACTCTCCGGGCTTCGTCGGATGGCACATAACGTGTCCTTGCTCCACATATGGTCGCTTTTTGGAGGGAACGATAACATTGTCAGTAGACCACAATCCTATAATAATGGAGTCTTCGTCCGGCCTGAGAGCGGCCACCGTGGTTGGGGTGTTTCCAGTCGGGCAAACAATCATGCAGTCCGTGGGGAATCCCCAGCGAGTGACAAAGTAATTGTGGATGTGTCCCTGGAGTCGATTTGGTGCAATCGGCAGCATCAGGCGGTTCTTCAAGACGGGAGCACACCCGCTGAGGCACTCAATTGACCACACCTTCTTTTCGATGTCCAGCAGACCCATGAACGAGCCATCAGAGTAGTCAATGGATGCAATGTTGCCAACCAGAAGAGAGCCCAAGAAACTGCTCAACATCGAAATGCGTATTATACGATGGTATGTTTTAGGTTCTTCGACGTAGATCTTTCTTATCTGCGCACCAGGCATCTGTTGAAAGCACTTGGAGCCCGTAATTCTGATCATTTCTTTAACGCCTCCCACATCTTGTTCCATTCCGAAAAGCCGCCGCATCTCGTTGCAAACTGAGATCAACTTAAAACAATCGTCGTTGAGCTGCTCGTGCAGACGCAGTCGCGCATTGAGCCCACAGAGCCGCCGGAAACCCTTATCCGTCCAAAAGACAGGACTGTATCGATGGGCCGATCCACCAATAGCTACAATCGTATTCAGATCGGCGCCATGACCTTTCAGGCAGTTAATCAGTATGTCTAATGCCTTGACATACATCACGGGATTCACCAGAAACTCGCCTGCAGGACAATCAATAGACACACCTTGCACAGTTTCGAACTCGGGCAAGTCAACGTCGTAGGTTACGCACGCCGTGTGGAGTACCTGCATTTTGGAGTCCAGGATGACAGCCTGCATCATGGTGATACCTAGGCTGATGCCCATGTACGTGTTGGAGCTGTGGTCTTTCGGTGGTCTCTTACACATTACGATTCTTTTTACTTACAAATTTTGAAATTACTAAAATGTTTGCTGAATAACATAATCTATAAACAACTCTGTCATTGTTCGCTGCGATCCAACATCGTTATCAATGTCAGCTGGAGTCACCCATGGTGGAATTATACCCTGGAATTGGGTAAGTTCTTTTCACTTTTTATTTAAGTACATGAATTTTAAAATAAATTCAGTTGCGACCATTTCAAAAAATTTTTAATAGATGACACGATTAGTTAGCCTAGATTTAACCGTTCCAATAGAATATCTTTTATCCCTTAACTTCTTAATAGATCTGTCAGCGGTATGTAAAAATGTTCTATTCCATCTGCATTTTCTTTCATAGCAGTGTTAAGTGTGCATACTTTAGTAGTTTAGGTTGCTTAGGTTGTTTAGAATTATACAATTCAAATGTTACTGAGACGAAATACAAAATTTCTAATAAATAAGTGAGCATTTTTACGAAATCTTCAATTTCATTTGATTAACATTTGTAATGCATAGTCACCGAAGCTGCACAGAACCCAAGTGACTTAAATGTATTCTTGAAAAGGTTCCTCGTTGCATAGGTTGTTTGGGTTACAGTGTTTTATTGAAACTTCTACGTTATCTAGAATTTCAATTGCTTATTCATTACATCTAAAATGAATTATGAACTAATTTTCTGAGATTCCAATATGGTAATGCTCTTACTTACGCCTGCTTAGGCCGCTAGGCGATCGCGTCTCTGTTCGGTTATCTTGAACTGGAGCAGAACGACCAAGTAGGTTGCCATGAAGGAGATGTTTGTTGTAATCAGTTCGCGATTGATGTTCGCATAACCATCGAGATTCATAATGGGAGGATTCTTGTTGATGGCCACCAACAGCATGTCGACTTCCTTCTGGGTGGCCGAGTCGACAGCGGTGAGATTGATGTTGAGTAGTTTCGTCTGGAAATCAAGGCCCACCTTGCGTGAGGCGTAGTGCGCTTCGTTGCAGATGATGTAGAGCAGGCACATGCAGTAGAAGACGATGACGAAGAGTCCCACTTCCTTGTAGGTGGCGCCGTGGTCAATGATCTCGCTGATGCTGCCATAGGTAGCAATGATGCTGGTGAAGAAGATGACCAGACAGTACATGCCGTACATGTTAGAGTAGGCGCGTCCCAACTGCTGCATCATGTGACTCAGATCGACCCACAGGTGTCGATACTCGGTCAGTTTCTGGGCGGGTTTCTCGTCCCGAATGGTCGCCTGCAGGGCATCCGACAGGGCACGACTGGCAGTACCAAATGCGTTGCAATTGATGTACCACAGACTGCAGAAGCAGTTCAGCATGGCGATGATAGGGTAGTAGGCAAAGGTGTACCACAGCCGAAAGTCCGGCTGGAGAAAGTACTGGGAGAGGTTAATGGCAATGCTCAGCAGCCAGGAGAAGATGCACAGCGAGTAGGTGAGCACATACAGGTTAGGAAACACAATCGAGGAGCCTGTGGTTTTGTAGAACTTGTACTGGTAGTTGGTCCACATGTTCTTGAAGATAGCCACTTGGGGACCATGACGCCAGCTGGCCACGGGCAGCAGAAAGTTGGTGAAGAGCAGGCTGATGAAGATCACGTTGTAGATGGCCTCATCGAATCGTTTGTCTGGGCTGGTGATGAACTTCTTGACGCGTTCACGCAGCACCAGCACCACAATCGTGGTCTGAATGCTGTAGATGAAGATGGCCCACATGACCTGCTTGGATGTCCAGGAGTATTCGGTGCGTGGTAGATTCTTCACGGGAGGGTTGCGATGAATGGGCATCACGCCCATGATCTGGAACAGCACGAGCAGACTCTTGGTGGTGTCGTAGAAGGAATCGTACTTGTCCAACTCGAGCGGATCATCCACTACGTCTGGCTTACGCACGTAAACATCGTCCATGGCATTGCCACCGGCGAGCATCTTTAGCTTCTCGCGATAACGTTCCTCGTCCTCGAGAAACGCACGCTGCGTCGGGTTCAGCTTGGGGGCCACCTTGCCTTTGCCTGGCGGTGTCAGGCCGCGGCTAACCGCCCAGAATGACATGACGAGCACAATAGAGACGAGGCAATGACAAGAAGCAACAGCAGCAGCAGCGGCGTATCCCGTCGCCTTTATATGGCCCGTTTCTGCTATTGACTTTTGATTGAAAAGCAAACAAAAGTACCAGGTACCCGCCTCCGGGCCACGCCTGCACGCCTCTATTTGCTTGCCGATGTCCGTGCCGTGTCCGGTTGTCCGCCATGTCCGTGCCCGTGTCCGTGTCCGTGTCCATTAAATATGCCCAGTCGCTGTATGGGCCTGTCCTCTCCCGCCTCCCTGCCTCGTCGGGTCGTGCCGGGGTCGGTTTGTTGTGGTCATTTGCTGCTGTAAGGCTGCCTCGCGTTTTGCTGACAAAGACGCAACGCCACGAACGGGTGACACAGGGTGCTGCACAGTGGTGCACACCGTCAGGAATTCCCCTCTTTAATTGCTATAATTATTTGCATAAACTTTTTCAGTTGCGCTCGAGTTGAAAAACATTTTTGCATCATTTTGCGTAGTTTGGCAAAGTCATGAAAAGTTGCAAATAATTTGTTGATACTTTGCCAACCACTGTGCACAGGGGGGAGGGGTGGCGGACAGACACGGTGTGAATATTGTGTGTGAGGTTGGTGTGGCCGAAGGACACAGCACAGCACAGCACAGGATGGAAGGGAGGGCCAGACCGGGTCAGGACAGAACGGTACATAGAATGCGCTTAATTTGCCGGAAATGAAAGTTTAACGATGTGTAAATGCTTACGAATGCCGATAGAGGCTCGCACTAATGACCAATAAAAATGTGCCACCGTTGGCCGCTTGGTCGCTTGTGCCCACTGTGAGTCACTGTGTCTGACTTTTGATCCATTTCTGCCTGAGGAAGTTAAAGGCTCCACAGTCCACTCCAGGCGGGCGGGAGGACAGTTCCTGCTTAAAGCCGAGCCGAGGCCAGCTAGATGAGGTTCGCCTGCTGCTGGCACAATCTCAACACACTCATGACACACAGCAAACACACACAACACACACACTGAGAGTGGGACATGCTGCACAGTCAGCAGCATTTGAAATGTGTGTTTAAAATAGACTTGTCCAGGTCCGAGCAGAGCTGCGAGACGAGCTCCGAGTAAGCACTTCAAAGGAGGCATTTAATTTTGGGCTTCTGGCCAACTGTTGCCTTCCTTAACGGTTGCACTGCAAGTGGATGAAGCGGACTCTGCTTCTGTTTGCTAATACCCTGTAGAGGCAGTAGAGCGGAGAGAGGCTAAATATACTTAAGGGAGTTCAATGAAGGAAGAAACCGCCTTCTCTGAACATATGCATGCACGCGCCCAAAAACTGTAGCATATCAGCAGGGGCAGGCAACTCCGCTAAACCTTTTTAAATACTTGCATAACTTCTGTGTTTAATGTTCTAACTGATTGAAATTCGGGGGACAGATAGAGATAAAAGTCAACTAAATATGTGTGGTATTTCTAATATGTCACTTAAAATTTATAAATTTAATTACTGATATGTTTATTAAACCAGACCAGTCTCACTAACTATCCAGGGTATCCTCCTGTCGACTTCTTCTCGCTTCTTCCACTTTTGACAATTTTCATTGCGAATAGTTTGGCAAACTGTGCCCTCTACCTCTGCCCTTCCCCTATCTGCCCCTCTCTCTTTCCTCGTTTAATGCGAAAAGTTTCAAGACTAACGGCAAAGCAGCAGCAAATAAATAAAGTGTTTAGCTTGTTTTTTATGGCAGGATTGCAGCGCAGGATGTGCAGTACAAACATTTTGTGTGTGACATAATTGCAGCCAAGTCAGCCGGGAAGATGTGCACAGCCGAGTTTAAAGCCCAATCCACTGCAATCCGACTTGGCATCCCTTGACCCAACATTAAAGCCACAAGACGCAGGAAACCAAAACTGAAACTGAAACTCAAGACGAAACTGAAGCTGATGCTGCAACTGCTGTGTGGGCGATAGCAGAAGTTCGTCTCAGGATTTGTGTGTGTTGTTTGCTTGGGGTTATGCCTGGCTTCATCCTCTCAAGGCTGTCGCCTTTGTACGTGCCACATTCGTTGTCTGCCGTGTGCCTTGTGCCTTGTTCGCCCCTCTTGTCACCCAGCCTGTCACATCGCTCTGTCGTCTGCCATCCCCCATGGCCGCCGGGCTGTCAACTGTGTCTGATCGCCAGCGCCGCTGCTGCCACGTTGTGCAGCGCGAACAAATTACATTTCGATTTCCGTTTTCCACTTGCCACTTGCCGCTTGCCGCACGGCACCACACCGTTCTCCGTTCTCCCGCTGCTTCTTGCCACATGCCACAGGGGACCCTCAGGGGCCGTAGGAGTGCATTATGCAAGTGTCTTTCCCCACTCGAATCGCTCGAAATCCGCCCCGGAAAATGTGCTCAGGCACAGAAATAACTTTTATTAATACGTACAAGGCGAGTCGGGATTCTCTACATTAGCTGCATGGCTGCAGGGATGTTGCATGCAACCTGGCTTTGTGCGCCGCAATTGAATAGAGAAGCCCCAATGAATCGCATTGTCGTGTCCCAGATTGAATTTATGATATCCTCATCATGAATATGGAGACAGACGACAATGTGGTATTCAAATGGATTCCCCAATTAAAGTCCCTGCTCATTTAAAGGTGCAAACGAATCTAACATCTAAGTCCTTTACTGTTCTTTTAAGCTTTTAATAGCTGAATATTCGTATTTCATTTTATTTCGAATTTATTTTCCTCTGCTTTGTTTGCCTGGGCAGGTGAAATTTGTCTTTATTTAAAGAGCAAAATCTAACAATCCTTACAATACCAATATTTACTGCAATGCATTGCACAATTACATTTGCATTATACCCAGTAGCAGCTGTGGCTGCAAGTGTGTTTGTCTGCTCTGTCCACATTTATGAGATTATAGAACCAGGCGCTGTTCAAGTATTTCTCTCTAGTTTGTCTAACAATTTTATCAATTTTTTTATTATTTATTTAAAGCAAAAATGGGTAGATTTAAAATATATTGTGAATATCAAGCAAATGAAAAGAAGGAGTTGAATGAAGGATGAATTTGTGGTCAGTAAAAATTCAAATGCAGCACTCCAGTTGCGGTTGAAATGGAAAATTTGCAGATGAAAAGCGGTTTGTTTTCAACAAATCTAAGAGCTAACGTAAATATGAATATAATAAACATTGAAGCCAGTCGGTATTGGAACAAGCTAAGTCATAACTATCATATTTCATAAATATTAAAAATATCATGGAAATATTAGAAATATCATAAATATCATTCAAGAAACAAGTTAGGGTTTTTAGAATTGCAAAGAAATTAACATTGATATAGTTTCCCATGAGGAATAAAAGCTAAGTCCATATTAAAACAGCTTAACTTAATTATAAGTTAGTTTACAGGGTATTTCACAGTCAAATGCACATTATAATATTAATTTTCTAAACGTTTTTTCAGCTGTTCCATTTGTTATATCAATTTTAGCGATAAAACTGACGCAATCAACATTTTTATTGCTATTTTAATTGAAACAATAATCGCACAAATTGCACTATTAAAGATATTTTCTAATCTACGACAAATTCATGTGCAGGCTGCTCTTCAATCACGAGTTCCTCACTCGCTCACTCTCACTCGCTCTCTCTCTTTCGCACTCCTTTGTGCTGCCTTGTGGCCTGCAGCAGCAGCTGGTTAATTAACTCGTTTGCTGGGATTCCAAATCTGAATGCAATTGCCACATGCCACTTGACTGGGACGTGGATCTGGATGCCATTAGACATTGTTGATGTGATTATTGGCTGCTTATCTTTCAGTGGAGAGGGGAGGGAGGGCAGGGCGGTAGCTGACCGTATATGCAAATTGTGAAATTTAATCACGACGCAAGTGCATGTGAATATGTGAATGTGACTGTGAATGTGAATGTGTCTGCTGCAAAAAGGTCCCTCAAGTGGATGCTCTACTAAAAACTATTACAGCAGAGGCAGCCAACCGGATGCGCTTTCTCTCTCCCCCACTCTCTCTCCTCCTCTATCTCCCCTGTCTACCCCCTCTTTCCTTCTTTCTCCTCTCTTTCAACAGCAAATAAATTTTAATTTAATTTCGTTTGGCCATTTAAATTGCAACTCACACAAACACACACACACACAGGCAGGGAAACGGATGTAGTGTGTGCACTTTAGTTGCTGCATTTTACATGGCAAAAGCATAATGCAATTAAATATTAATCATACGCACTGTGTGGCAATCGGGCTTGATTGTAAGCAAGGGCACACAGAGGCGAATGGGCAATAGATAGACCAGCATATTGGCTGGCCGAGTGGCTGGCTAGAATTCGATTTATCGACAAATTAGCAAACTGCATACACACACCACTTACACACACACACACTCACACACACACACACACTCACTCGACTCTCGCTCTCTCTCGCAAATTGACTAATTAGTGCTAAAAGCGAATTGCAGCTATGTTTGGCCTAAACCGCAGCAAGACCGGAAATAATGGCATAATATATGTATGTATATAACATATGTAGGTCTGCAGATATATATCCACTTACATACATATATATCTTTGTAAATTGCGATTATCTCGTTCATTTACAAACCAATTTCCTTATTTGTCAGGTTAATGGCAGCACGCCGGTATGCAGTGTGAAGGGCATCTAAGTATCGGGGGCATCTATAGAGGGGCTTCCATTATCGGGGGCAGCCGCACACACAAATTAATGTCGAAATTTTCAATTAATTTTCGCTCGACTTTTCACAGCTTTAATGAGCGAGCCGCAATTGCAATTAAAAGCAGCTCAACTATGGCTTTTATTTTAGCCAGCTTCCTTTCTCTTTCTTTCCTTCTCACTCTTCTATTTTGCAGAGGGTACATTTATTTTGGCCAGAAGCTTGCAACGTACATTGGGAGGCATCTCTGAGTCCAAGGAGCATATTTATTCTAAATCAGCTTTAATCGAGAAATTGATTTTGGCCTGTCCGTGTGTCCGTATGTCCGTGTATCGGTGTGTTTCTTAGTTTTAAAGCTAAGATGATGATCAGATGATATATACGAGCCTGCAAGAGTATAGAAACTTCTGCATGCCCTTCTATCTGGTTACACATTTTCCCTGCAATAATCCACGCTTCGATGCGCTCATTCGCTCTGCACATAATAATTTTTAGCCTCAGCTAAGCTTCTCCGTCCGTCTTCCCGTCTCTCTGTTTGTCCCGTGTCCGGAGATCTTCAAATTTTAATTAAAAACGCTTTGCATATTTTCCCCCATTGATTTTTCCAGCTGCTGCTGCTGCTGCCACAATGCGCTTTCTATGCGAAATGGCAATGCGTATGTGTGTGTGAAATGTGTGTACTATTAGTGTGTGTGTGTGTCATCTGTGTGTGTGTGCGAAGGTGTGCACAAAGCAAGTACAGAATCAATTATTCCTCCAGCGGCGCTTTTGTCGAGCCTCAATTGGCATTTTGAATCTGTCGCGCTGATAATCGAGATAAGCAGACTGCCTGATGACGAGGAGAATGAGAAGAGGGGGTACAGTGGGATGGGGAAGTATTAGAAGAAGGTTGATGAGCAGAAGAGAATGAAGGAGGGATGCAAAGAAGGTAGCTGAATGAGGAGTCGACTCTCGTTTCACTTAGTTTCCATTTTCCATCTTCCTTTTTATTGACATAGTGCAATTTTCTTAGCTAAGCCCACGCTCAGATGAGACTGGGGGAAGCAACTGATGACTGTAGAGGAGAGTGCATGACTAGCTTATACCATGTAATGAGGGGGCTTTGCCTTAAAGTATAGATGTATTCAATTTATTTAAGATATCCCGAGCTTATCTCGACATACATCATGAGTTCTTTCTCAGCTGAGTCAACTCTGGCACATATCTACCCACTTCTTCCACGTACTTCCACTCCATGGCCTGTAGAGTGAGGGAAGTGAGAGAGGAGGGGAGGTACAGAGTATAATAATTCGCAGAGTACATAAGTGCCAAGTAGTGCATCAATTAGTAAAGCAAACGCAGTCAGTGAGCTGGCAAAGTGAAAAAGCAAGCGATTCCCTTATCCCTCCAGCTCCCTTTCACCCCCTCCTTCCAGCTCCCTCCTTCTTTGGCTCTTTGCATGCAGTGAATGCATTCTATTAGTCCTGCGCCCCGTTTGGGGTAGCTCTCTTTCCCTCGCTTGCCATTTAAAGAGTCAGTTCAGGCTTCAGTTTCGCTTTTATCTCTGCGCAAACAGTTGGCGCCCCCAAAGGACATAAATGAAGTGTCGCCATTGTCCTGGCTCGGTCTCCAGCTTTAGCACTGGCTCAGCTCCTGCTGCGGCTCCTGTTGCCTCTTGTTTCTCTCTTTGCTGCTGCCTCTTCTGTTCCTTCTTCTTCTCTTGTTCCTTCCCCCACTGCAGCTTCAGCTCCTGCTGCATTGCCCATGCAAATGCGATAGCATTAAAGGATTTTTCGGCGCATAAATGTGCAAGGCAGACGCTCCTTGCCTCTCTTCTTTTCTCTCTACCTCCCTCCCTCTCTTCTCCTCTCTCTCCTTCTCCATTTGCCATTCGCATTGGCGTCTTTATCTTTATTTTAGTATCATGCTTTTATTGACTTGGCGCATTTAACTTTTAATTTCACAATGTTCAAAAGGTGTCGTGCTCAACAGAAGGCGCTAAGTAGTTGGCAGGGAGGCGTGGCAGGGTGGATAGAAGGCAGGCAAGGCATGCAAAACTTTTTCTCGAAATAACCCAAAGCGCTTTAAATGCCTCGACGTCGACGTCAGCTCGGGCTTGTAACACCTTTTTAACCTGATTTCGCTGGTGCCAGGCGTGAAATCATTTTTAAGGCGTCCCAGACTCGACGTCGTTGTTTTGTACAGAGCGAAGCACGAGGGCGATGCGCCCTAGTCCCTGCCAGGTCTGCCACGCCTCCTTGAGTGCGAGGGAAGGTGTTTGCCTTGGAGAGCCTTGCAAATATGCAGAGGAGGCTTTTACTTTTTTCCCACCCTCCTCCTCTCCTCGGCTTCTTGTGCTTTTTTTCGGTGCCATTCGAGGGTTTTTAGCTTTTGTCAGCCAACGTGGCGTATACTTAACGCCAGCTAGCAGCGCAGTCAGCCTGCATTCTCCTCCCCCTTCACCCTTTTTCTCTCCCTTTGGCTGAGCAAAAAACGTTTCGAGCACATGCAATATTTATGATTATCATTTTTTGTACGTTTTCGATAGCCTGCTGGTGAAAAGGGATGCAGGGGGAAGGGGCTGGGTCTGGGAAACTGCAGAGTTTCCCATAGAGTTGCCCTGCATTTCACTTGTCAGTTATCGTTGTTGCTGCAGTTGTTGCTGCTGCCAGGATGTCAGTTGAGGCAAGGTTATGAGGCGGCCGCCTCAAGTGAAATATGTGTGTCTTCAGCATATACCCTGTAAATGGGAGTAATACATGGGGTCTATCAAGAAGATAGTTGAAGGAAGGAGCATTTAAGGGGAAGAGATCCGAGGGAAGTTAGTGAGAACAGTCTGTGGAAGAATCTTGCTAGAGCGAAGGCATAGAAAGCAGAAGGAATGCAAATAAGGCAAAAGGGAAATATGAAAGGGGGTTGCCCTTACCTAAGCCTAGTTATTTCTCGCTTAACTATCCTTCTAAATTTTAGGGCTCTTTACAGGGTATTACACGTCCGTTACACCGCTCACTCCTCACTTGTTTTATTTCGCCATTTATTTTCCCATGCTCAAGATGAGTTTGAAGTAGTTTCCTGCATCCTGCTGAGCAAGAGATTCCTGTTCGAAATGGCCAACTAATTCGTATACTATATAAGCACAAGTAGTAGATAGATATATTAAGCATAATATGATTTCACTGTGCCACGCCCACTGGCAGTAGGCCTTCTTCTTTTTGGACTGTGTGTGCACTTTGAGCAGATTTAGTTGCGAATGCTGAACGTATTTTTACAGACAGAAAGTTTTAGCGTGTTTCAAGTCAGACACGTTGTGCGAGTGTGTGTGTGTGTTTGTGTATGCATACATGTGTATATGTGTGTGTGTTATGTTTGTGTGAGTGTATCTTGCTCAACCAATTTGTGCTCTGCGCTTGACGTGATTTACAGTTCCCCAGCGAGCTGTTGCCACACTCGCCAACCGACTTAATAGTCCGAGTGGAAGCAGAGGGGGTAGGGGAGGAGATGGAGGAG
Source organism: Zaprionus africanus (assembly GCA_018151435.1). NCBI lineage: Eukaryota > Metazoa > Arthropoda > Insecta > Diptera > Drosophilidae > Zaprionus > Zaprionus africanus. The sequence continues at coordinate 2,266,726 of JAECXB010002307.1, read as the reverse complement.
GGAAGCGAACGAACTGCAGCGGAAAATGCGAGCGTGCTGGCAGTGCATGCAAATCAATTGAGCATTTGCAGCTGCCTCTGCACACTGCGCGATGATGGATTCGCCGTAAATAAACAGTTGCTCAGAGGATACCATATATACTTTATATAAACATGTATTGTACATATATACATACATGCATTTAGTAGACACTCCAATCTATTTCTGCCTTACTTTGTCTGCTTTGCCTGCCTTTCTCCTTCTCCTGCTCGTATCATTTGCAGTCTCTGTTGTGTTTTGTGGTCAAGGAGAAATCACAAAAACTGTTAAATAAATATAAAGTGTGTTTAGCTCTGCATTATATATCATCACTCAAATCGAATTGTATCTCGATATGGCATATTCAGATTTCTTGCGGTGCATGTGTGGCATGTGGCATGTTGCTAGCCGAGGGATGAACATGGACATGCACGACTTTCCTGTGTGGCATTAGCTGCATTTCATGTGCAAGCGCATTCGTCTTTTTGCAATACTGCTGCCCCTCTTCCTCTTCTCCTCTCCTTCTCCCTCTCCTTCTCCCTCTCTCTCTCCCTTCTCTACTCTCTTTCTCTCTCGCACTCCCCCTCCGCTGCTCATGTCGTCATTGCCATTTGAGACTGCAAACTTAACTCAGCACAGCTGCCCGTTTGTCACAAATTTAGTGGAAGTGCGGCATGTTGCAAGTTGCTGCTGCTGCTGCTACTGCTGCTGCAAATAGCGTGCAGTTTGTTAAACACGACGGGGCACTCTAGCTCTCTTCCCCTCTCCCCCTCACTCTTCCTCCCCTCTCACTCTCTGGCTCTGGGGGATTCGCAGTCGACTGGTTTAACATAAAGAAGCTGCCACAAGAAGTGTTGCATGCTTTGAGGCGCGCACTTTGGCACAGCAGCAGCAGTTGCAGTTGCAGCTGCAGACGGCCAGCTACGCATAGAGTTGCCAGCTTTGGCAAATCCAGTATAGCCAGTTGAAAAAGCTAAAAGAAACGCAAAAGAATGAAAACTTTCAAAGCAATTTTAAAGCTATTTTTAGCTAATCAAATTTCATAAAGATTTTTAGCTAGTTTTTTTGGAATTAATAATTCCAGCTAGATATGCACGTAAGAAAGGTAAGTAAAAGACAACTTTGAAAGAATAGAAGAATTTCAAATTCTAGATTATTATTCTTGTTAACTAGATTAAAAGTAACCAATCAAAATATAGTCAGTTTTCCAGCCAAATTTACAGCTAAAAACAAACTCATTGCAACTCTGAAACAGAGCAACAGAGGAAGAGAGTGGAAGGAAGGGGGAGAGAATGAGAGTGGACACATAATTAAAGGCTTTGCCAGATCCAGTCGAATTTAGGAAGCATTTGTCATGCTACAAACTCTCAGCTAGTGCTGTGGCTGAAGCCGCAGCCAAAGCTAGCTGGAATATATCAAGCTGAATAACAAATCGAGAGGCTGCATGGATAATAAATCATCTTTTCTATCAAAAAAGAGGGGGAGGGGAAGGAAGGGGGAGTGGAGGCGATTTTCGGTAAACGCCTAATTATCGCTGGAGAAACAGTTTAGGCGACTGCGGCTCGATACTTTTGACGAGTGGCGACGCAGCGAGCTAATCCCAATGCTGATTAGTTTGGTGTGCCTGGGAAAATATGAAGTGGCAAAAGCAGCAGGAGGAGGAGCTGGAGGTAGAGGTGAAGGCAGAGGCGGCAATGGAGGCGGGATTATCTCATGTCCTTGATAAAAGCTGCGTCAATGATGGAATCGGACAGAAGTGTAGAAGAAGAGGAGAGTGGGAAAGGGGGAGGTGGAGAGAAGACTAGAAAGAGAAGATGGGGAGAGGGCAGAGTGTGACTTGGTTTGGGGTCCCCAGGCGAGATTGGAGGTGGGTTCGTCGAAGTCCATCACCATCTGTGGTGGCTCAATTATTTTGCTTATTTATTTGTGGAGTGGGAGGGGAAGGGGGAGTGGCGCAGAGGGAGTATCTGTTTCTGTTTCTGTTGATTTACGCAATTCAGCGTGAGTTAAAGCCGTAAATCTGTTTAAAGCTTTCCTGCTCCCTCCCTTCGAAAGAAATGTTTTGTAATGCGGCGTCCAAAATTTGATTTTAATTGAATTTCTCATTTTCGAGGGGCTGTCTCATCTAGTGGGCGTGGCACATGGCACAGGCACAAATTCAATTTGCCGCTAAATGAGCTAAATGCGATTAAATTTGCGACAGTCAGAGAGACAGACGAGGGAGACAACAGACGAGAGACAAGAGACACGAGTGATGTATCCTGCCTCCCTCAATGCACATTAAAGTCGAAGCCTATTACAACGGGCAGAACAATGTGACGAGTGTGTGTGTGTGTGAGGGTGTTGCCACATGGCCAAACTTGCGGCATGTGTTACATGTGATTGCCTTGCAAGGCAGGAGACATTCCACAGAGAGAGAGAGAGAGAGAGAGAGAGAGGCGAGGCAAGTCGCAATTGGATCGATTGTTTGGACATATAAGCAGTTGCCAAATGAGAAAAACAAATAAAAACCGAGTATGACAAGCAGAAGGACACTCTGTACTCTTCTCTCCTTCACTTCTCCCTCTTCTCTCCTTCTCTTGCTCTCTCTTGTCGCCTGCTTTGTGATGATTTGCATGGACAGCAATGAGAAATGACCGAGAGGAACTTTGGCAAGACACGACAACAAGTTGCGAGTCGCAAAAGTTTTTTCTCTCACGATTCTGAGGCGTCTCGACAGACAAACTAAGACAAAAAGCGCTGAGAGAGGGGGGAGAGCCTGGGGCAGGCGCCAGCCCTGGGTTGCCTGGCCTGAGACTTGCCACAGCTGCGGTCAGAGCGAGCCAAAGAGTTAATAAAAAGTTGTCTTGTCGCCGCACGGATTCAGCTTGTTTTATTGGCAAGCTGCAACGTCAGCAACATTTCTATAGCCTCAGCTGTTCATAGGGTAGGAAGAGTAGGGGGCAGGGGGCGTGGTGTGTGCATAGAGGCGGGCCATACGGCGGTTTGTCTTGCGGCAATCGCTTGTATTTTATTTGCATACAATTTGCCCGTTTATGGCCGCCAAGAGTTCCGCTTCCCTTCTCCCCCCCTCCACTGCCCCTTCACTCTTTGCGTTTGCGGTCTGCGTTTGTGTAAAGGGTGAGGAGGAGGGGGAAAGGGGCCTCTATACTCGTATATGTGTATTTGTTATTTGTATTTATTGATTTCCAAGTGAAAACATTATTGAGGTCGGCAAATTGTCCAATATGCGTGTAGGCATGAGTTATGTGCAGCAAATATACCCTGTAATTTGACAGGGAAAAGGCTGAGAGACTAGGTGAAAGAGAGTATCTTGATCCCACTTGTTGTTCCTTCTATCTATAAGTTGCCTTAGACAGACATACCCTGTAACTTAGCAGAAAAGTAGCTACCCAGACAAGAAGAGTTCCCCAGTATCATTCTGTTTTAATTCAATCCTACCACCTTACAAGTCGTGCATACCCGCCGCACGCATTGCTAATGGCTCTACAGGGTATCCAAAATTGTATGTTGCGTATGTGCGCAAGGCAAATTTGTGTTGAAAATGTCGGAACAACAAAAGGACTTCATTATTATTGGCTGCATTGTGTGCACGTGTGTGTGCCTGCGTGTGCTTGACTGTGTGTGTGTGTGTGTGACTATCTCAGACTATGTGAGCGTGTGTGTGTGCGGTGTGCGTGTGTGATGACAGCCTATGACCTGGCAAACTGATTAAATTGAATTTCATATGCAAAAGGTGAAACTCAATCAAGAAAACATAAAGGCGGCGGCACCTGCATCTGCTCACCTCAGCGAGGATTCTCTCTGCGTGTGTGTATTGTTTACCTGTGTGTGTGTGTGTGCGTGTGTGTGTGTAAGAGGCAGCCGTTTCAACTGCCCGGATTAACCAAAGCCCACGTTCGGCTTTGCGGCTTTGTGTGATACGACACTGATATAGACCCCCTCGTCTGCCACTTCCCCTGCGTCTGCTGCCTCCTCTCCTTTCCAACTTCTCTTTCACTCCATCTCTCCCTCTCTCTTTCCCTTTCTCCCTCTCTCTATATTGCCTGCTCTCTGTGTGCTGTGCAACCTTTGAGGCTGAAATTAATAGCAAAATGTAAATTAAAAGCCCTTCGCCCACCTCTCTTCCTCTCTGCCTGCCTGGCAGTTGGAAAGGTAATGTGAGTGCGTCCTGCGTGGCCTGCGTAATGGACTCGCACGGCGGCGCCAGTAAACAGCAGTTCCGCCAAAGGAACTAGCTCAATTTTGTAAGCAGATTCAAGTGGTTTTCGAAGCACTTTAAAGCGCGTGTGCACTGAGAGAAATTGGGAGGAAAGGGAGAATTTTTATATATTTTGATTGAAATTTAAATGAATTATAACAGATTAATGTATCGACTTTTGCAATGAAGATGGATTTATATATTATATTCATATATAGACTACCATTAGTCAGCCCAAAAGTATGCAACGAAGAGTGAAGAGTGTACACACTGCGAGAAATGGAATAGAATCAATCAATTAAAAGGTAATTAAGTTGTTTAATACTCAATTGAGGTGCATTGGTTATGACATGAAGAAAGATAATTTCAAAATTCACTTACATATAAAAGATACTATAAATGTTTCTTTCAATGCACTTTATACGCATATGAAAAGCCAAAATAAATGAAATGATTAAGATGAGTGTGCAATGAAGTGGAATAGATGTACTTAGATTATCACACACCATTCACCTAGGCCTGCTTATGTTTCTCGCAGTGTACGCTGCTCATTTGTTGAGTGAGTGAGTGAGTGAGTCTGCCTTGCTTCATAATGCACATAGGTGATAATTTCATTTGCCCAGCTGCTCGAATAATATCAAAAACGCACGCTTGAAACAGACACTCACACACACACTCACACACACACCCGCACACACTCAGCACGTACGCAACCCGCACACATATCGAGCTAATAAAATTTTAATGAAATTACGAGCGTGGAGCAGGTTCAGTTTCAGTTTCACGGCGACGGCGACAGCGACAGCGCGAAACGACCTTCGACCCTTCATAATAATCACGGCAAGCCGAAAAATTTTATGTTGCCTACGTGGCAAAGCATCGGTGGCAGTGGCAGTGGCAGCAGTGGCAACTAAACTGTGGCATAAAAGGCAGGCTATTAGCTGTCGCCGTGGCCCGCCATCTCCCCACCCCTCCCGTCCGTGTGTGTGTGCGTTTGCATTAATGTTGCATTGCCTCAGCTCGCTCGCTCGCTTGCGTCTTTTAAAGTCGCTTCTGCATCGCTTAATTAGAGGTAAACTGTAAAACGAAACGAGCCAGCAGGAGGGGCCAGCAAGGGGAGGGGGAAGAAGAGAGGGAGTGAGGAGAACGGGGAGGAGGGGAGTCTGTGCACTTGAACTGACTTCTTGTCGCATAATTGCTAAGAGCAGCAGCGCAACGCAAGTTTTGATTAAAAGTTGGCGCTGCCTGTGCTCGGTTTTGCCAGATTACGCATACGTCGCGTATGCCGAAAGTCGAAAGTTCTTCGCTGTTGCGTCCTAATTAAAACTTATTTTTATATAGAGTTGTCGAAACAAAAGGGGGAGCGTCCTCTCCCCCCCCCGACTCCCCGCCCTACACTACTCCACCTTTCTTCTATTGTTGTTGGTGTGTTTTGTTGCTGGCGCCAATGAAAATATTTACCAAGTCATCGCGCGCGTCAAAGTTGCAGCTGCAGGTTACTCATACGCCGTGTGCACCAGCTGCGAGTTGTCTGTGAAGTGTTGTGTGTGCGTGAGTATGTGTGCGAGGATGTGTGTGTGGGGTTGCGTGTCAAGTGCTGTTGTCGTTGTCTTTCAGTTTACTCGGGGCTTACCTTCTCACGTTAAATGAAGCACAGCTTCACCTCGACTCGAAACTTTTCCACTGCTTTTGACACGCTTCACTGTGCCACAAATTAACCAACGAGTTTTGGCCGCCATATTTCACTTTTCTACAATTTTGATGAACTTTTGAACAAGTTGAGAGCGAGAGAGAGCAAGAGTTGTGCACATTTTCAAACTACCGTGATGGCAATTATACTCATAGCATCCATGAGTAATTGGGTATTAAATGTGCAGAATATTGAAAGTTTACGCAACTGAAATCCAAAGGTAGACTATTTAAATATGTCCTAGAAACTTAATTCATATCGTGAGGGTTTAAGATATTTCTTGCTGTTTTTTAATGGATTCTATATGTGACCACTTCCGTCTATATTTCTAATATTCTTTTCTTCACTCTTTTATTTCAGGTTGACAATATGAGATGTTTAGTGCAGAGTTGAGCTTTAGTCTTGGATGGATACTTGGGTTTAGCAACATGCTGTGAAATGTGGAAGCTGATACACTGTCGAAAGCAGCAGCAGAGTACACCCCTTTGAGGAATAGGCAGAAACACCAAGGCACTGCCGTGAACGTATAGTCGCACTGCACGGTACTGCACTGCATTGCTATCACTAAGACTATCAGGTGTCAAAGAGATCGTCCTTTAATAGATTACTTGACAGGCTTTGCTGTGTCTGACAAACACTCCGATAGACAGAATGGGAACGAACACCAGACTTGCAACCATCGAAGTTACATCTAGGCTGATATAACCTTAGGAGCTTTAAGCAGATAATGAAGCTGAGTAAGAATCATGAAACCATCCATACAAGGCTACTTTCAGGTCTGTTGGCTATAAGCACACCTTATTTAACTGGCAATTAATGTGCACTACAGAGAGAATAATCTCGCACTTTACGTTCGCCATGGCTGTCGATGCTCCACTTAAATGTGACGTGTTTCCCTGTTTATTTCCCAAAGAATTATCTCTTAATCGGATTGATGTGCCTTGATAATTTTATGTAAAGTCAAAATCTGATTTCCTTATCAATTTTTCATTCATATTTCTCACGTTGCCTCGCCTGTTAAACATTTCGCCTGCTGTTCAGCTGTTCGACTGACCGTCTGTCCGTCTCTCTTTGCGCTTACGTTTAACAGGACCGGTAGTCGTTGCTGGATCTAATTAAAATTTCACCGCCTGCTGAAATTAATGAGGTGACTGAGGCTGCCGCTGCCGGCCAATGCGAAGGCAATTGAGCTGAATTTAATGCAGGCCAAACGATTTAATGTGCGCCAATATTTATGGAGAATGCGGCAGAGTTGAGTGTAGAGACAATGGACAGTTGGGCAAACAAAGAAGCAGACGGACAGACAGAGAGAGAAATAGAGAGAGAGAGAAAGGCAGACAGGGAAGGCAGACAGGGAAGGGCGACATCTAATGGGCGCATGGCTCGTTTGCTTCATTTGCAGTGCAATTGGATTCACAACCGCAAATCAAACACAGCTCAGTGCAGGCTGCAGAGGCAGAGACAGGCAAATGAGTCTAGTTTGGGTAAAGTAGACAGTTAGGTAGGAAAATTGTGGGAAAATTGAGGAAAATTGGGGAAAATGCGTAAGCCGTTGGCTGTCGCAGCTGCAGATTTGCATTTGGAGTGAAAATTAAACAATAACTCAAACGAGACAATTACCGAAATGTGCAGGAATGTGCCAAGGGAGTGAGTAAGAGAGAAAGGCAGGTAAAGGGAGACAGAGAGAGGGAGAGAAGGAGAGAGTTAAGCTGCAGTTTTCGCTCTTTTTGAAGCACAGCAGCAACGCACGCGTTGTCGCAAGTGTGCATTCAGTTTACACATAGTCAATAAATTTCGTCGCAGGCACGTTTCAGAGCTGCCACGCCCCTGCCTTCTTGCTAGCAGGGTTGCCATAGCCGCACAGTCGCCTGCTGTCGCGTCGGCTACCTCAGCTCAGCTTGTGGCAGCTTGTCGAAATTAATCATTTGGCTGCCAGGCCGCCACGTTGCCACTGCCAGTTGACAGTTGCCTTTTCACTAATATACCCTGTAAAAGAAGTCAGGGAGTTGCTGATGTACAACATAGGTCAAAAGAGATGTCTTTCTACAGAGGGACGACTCCTTAACAGCTCTTTGTTCGTCTCTACTACGTGGCATCTGCTAGTCGTGCTCACCTCGCCTGCTCTATCCCCTTCATTTCGCTTTCTATGCTTTGGCAATCAGTTTTCCGTGAGACTCTTTTCGAGCAACTTTCTCTCGTTCTCTCATCTGTCGTTGTCGCTGTCGCTGAACTTCCGTTTCCGTTCGTAGTTGGCTTTGCCGCACGCGCTGCTTCTGCTTCAGCTTCTTCTCCAGCTTGTGCAGTATGTCAACAACATTATGTTATATGTGCGTTCTCCCTCTCGCCCTTCACCCACACTCTCACTCTCTCACTCATGTGTGGCAGTGGGTGTTTGAGCTTTGGCTGTTATTCCATTCGCGTAATTTCCCATGGTATTTTTACGCATCTCAACATGTGAGTGCATCTGCTTCATCCATGACCAGACCAAGCCCTACTGAATCCCAATCGCAGTCAGCCGCCTGTCTTATATCTTCTGTCTTCTATCTGCATTCCCCCGTCTGTTGTCTCCTGTCTCCTGTCGCCTTCAGCTATTGCGACAACTGGCGAGACTCACTCAACTCCTTCAACTCCTTCTGGCAATGAAATCAACAACTTTTCTCTCCCTCCCTCTCCCTCTTTATTTGCCTGCTCTGTCGTGCGTATTTGTTTGTGTTTTAGTACTTCATTTTAGTCTCCTTCTGTCTGTCGTTCTGCTCAGCTTTATAGCAGCCATCATCTAGGTAATAACCTGTAGCCATGCACTGAGAGAAATCACGAGGTGTTTCACCTGCAAGCAGCAGAAGATTTCTATGATTGATCGACCATATTCCCCTTTGTTTGACTCTCCATAGTCTACACTGATTCTTTAAGGCATCTTCCACTTCTTCTCATCAATCTCTTAAGTACCTATGGCTTTCTCTCAGTGCAGCTATAACTGGTTTAAAGCCCACGCACATATTTCAATTGTTTCATCATACTCTGCGTTATGAAGTGTATTTGCATGAGCTCAGCCGCGGCTGCAGACAATTCTCCTTCTCGCTCTCCCCCCCTATCCCCGTCTCTGTCTTATGTCTACCTCTGTTGCCTTCTCCTTCCTCTGAGACTTGGCATTGGCACTTGAAATGTCAATCAGACGTTCACTCGTACAGAAATCCGTTTTCCGCTTGTCATTTACCATTGAATCGAGATTCCCATTTTCCAGCTGCCTATCCACATTTCCTTTACCCCCTCCCCTCTCCTGCGCCCCTGCCTTATCTATCTGTCAGATAACCAATTAGAGACTCCTTTGGGCCCGATAATCTTGGCACCTTCAATTAAAATTGGTGCAAATTGTCGGCATGTGTTTTGCACTGAAATGGAAATGGAAAATGTATCAAAGTGACAAATGTGCCGCATCTGCTCACGCCTGATTAGGTTGCCCCATCCCCAGAGAGGGGGGGGGGGGACTGTCGAGATTGAGGAAGTGGCAGCAATTCCTTGCTAAATGTATATGAACATATTTTGTCATCTTCACGAGCCACGAAAGCAAATTGCGAGTAAAACTTTTTATTTGGCACAGCATTTTCACTGTTTGACGTTGCCACATTGCCACATTTTTCTGTTCTCGGTCTCGTTCCTGTCTTGTTGCTGTCTTGCTCGCTCCATTCACTTCTCCCTCTCCGTTTCTTTTGAAATACGGGCAATGCATGGCAAGCAAATTTATTGGCAAATTGGGAGTGCACAGTGCTTTTCTTTTGCCTCGAAATTGTTGCTCCTCCTACACTGGAAGAAACGATGGGAAAAAAGGAAGCTAGGACGGTTTGAAATAGAAAGAGGGCATATAGCTTAAGGAAATCTAGGTAGAAACTTGGTCCGGATACGGCTAAAAATGTTGAAGAGGCATCTGGTTTAAGTTCACAGCTTACTTTACATACTTTATGGCACTTTTATGGCAAATCTTCGTACTTTTATGGATACAATAAAAAAGAATTATAGAAATATTGGTATATACAATTCTTTCTGTTTAAATTTCTTCAATCTTCTGCAATATTGCAAGAACCTTGCTTGCAATTAAGAGTTCCTGAAGTGTTCTTCATTCTCAGCCTCTTATTTCTCCAAGTGTATCTGTTTCTTGGTATTTGTGTGTGTGTGAAAAGCACTTGAGTGTATTTTTTACAGCTTGCTTTTTTGTTTATGTTATTTTTATTGATTGAAAATAACTTAGTGCCGCTTTATGTGTGTGTTGTTCCGCTCCGTGGGGGGAACGAGGGACTGGGAAAGGGAGTGAGGAACGATACACGAAATAAACTCGACCAGTTTATGCCAAAGGTATGTAAATAAAACGAGGCAGTCCTCCTACCTGTCAGCAGAGTGAGGTAGAGACAGAGAAGGAGAAGGAGAGGGAGGAAAGAGGGTAGACGAGTCTGAGGAGGCATTGTGCTCTGGCTGGAATTCATTGAGCGTCTTTCGATAATCCTGCAAAATAATGCAAAGGGAATTCGGAACAAGTGAGGCAGCTGGGAGTAGTAAGACAAGTGAGGCAAGTGGGACACAACTGAGACAAGTGTGGCACGGGAGGGGGGGGGCAGGCAAGTGGAGCTGGGGGCGCAGTTACACTAATTAAGCGCGAGTTGAATTGCGTCCTTTGCTTTAATGAGCAGGGCCAGAGCCAGAGGACAATGAGGTGAGAACTGGAAATTGCCAACTGCCATGCGGGGCATGGCAAATGGGGCGAATGGGGCACTCTGCGGTGCGCACCCTGTGCTCATTTGTCAGGGGTCTGCTCCTCTGGCACCGCATAACTGGACCATATTAATTAGCTTGATTAAAATGAATATTTCGGGGCAACTTTTTGTGTCGCCAGCTGCTGCCACAGTTGCTGCACAATAAATAAACACTTCTTCTCTATTGTTTCGGCAAAAGGTACTTGAGCTGCCCCCTGTCCTCCCATGCTCCCACCCCCTCGCCCCCTCTTTCTTCCTCAACGTAATAAACCAAATGTAAGGCGAGCCCCAAACTGCTTCGCTTTATTGATGCGGCACACGCGACGTATGCGCAATGTACGGCAGCCGGTGGCACACACGGTGAGCGAGAGAGAGAGAGAGAGAGAGAGGCATGCGGGGTGAACGGGTGGGAAGTCGGAGAAGTGCGACGTGTCGGCCAGATAAATCTTCATGCGGCATTCGACGAGGCAACAACGGGCGAATGGAGCCATGAAATATGTCGGAGCATTCGTTCGCCATCCTCATTCGCATCCGCATTCGCGACTGTGCGAATGTTGCCATCCGCACTTGTCGCTGTTTATTTGGACGATTTCGTTTCATGTGCTTTTTGTTTTTACGAGCATAAAGATAAATTCACACGATCCGGTGTGGAGCTCGAGCGACACGACGACGACGTCGCAGAGACCGCCCAGGTCGACCGCCCTCGGTATTCCGTCGTTCATGCGATTTTATTTATTTATTTATAGTAACAAATTGCAATGTCAACTTAATCACCATACTCTATTAGTTTGCTGCTTCTCTTTGTCAGCCTTGTTTGCTGTTTGCTACGCCCTCGCTTGCCCCCTTCCCCCACTTCCGGCTCTGCTTCAGTTGGCAAACTTATTTTTCGGCTTTATAGAAAGTCATTATTTCTGTTTGCCCTCGAGTGTGTGGTGCCCCCTTATCGCCACCCAATAAAACAAGTTAATTAATTAATCATTATTTTTTTGTTGGCTTTTTTCTCTGTTTATTGACGTTATGCTGAATACTTAAGGGTCTGAGAGGGGTCACAGGGGGAGGAGGGTAGTCAAAGTCAAAGAGGGTCGAATTGGATTACAATGCTAAAACTTAGTCCACTTATGCTAGTATCGAGCTACGACTACGAGTCTACAACATTTTGGCTACAACAAATACTGAAACGATATAGTAGTAGTGCGCACAGTGGTCACCAGCAGTGGAATTCCTCTTAAATCTCATTTAAGTCTAGAAGTTAAAATTAAAATACTTTGATTGCGATCGATAACTTATTTTAAATGCTCAACAAAAGCGTATTTGATAGGCTTTCAAAACATTACGATATACGACTTATGCGAGTGACCACTGTGCGAGTATTTTTTTTTGTTTTGTTCTTGGTATTTTGTTTTCACTGGTGGCAACGTCCCTTATGCATCGTGATACGAGAGAAGTTTGAACCCTAATGCACTGGCGATAATTAATCATATTGCACACTAAACCTACGAACTATATAGTATTGCTCACTGGATACCGTAGATGGGAACAGTATTCCCACAAACTGTGGTGGAGAAGGACAAAGAGATTGGGAGAGATGAAAGAAAAGAGAATCACAACAGAGAACTGAATCAATCTATGAAATGGAGGCGAAATGGAAAGTGGGAACAGTTGGGGAACACTCTGAGAACAGTTAAGAGTCAAGACCGCCACAATTTGTGCAACTAATGCAGCAAAAACTTCTACTTAGCCTATAAAGAGAAATTCTGTTTGAGAAGGGTCAACTGGAGAGGGGAAAGGAGGTGAGGGGAGGGGGTTAGATGACTAGCTACTCGAGAGGTCGAGGGGTTTATCGAATATCGTAACTTAACTAGCGTTGTTATCCTAATGCGTTTGATTGCTTTAAGCCGATGATTGGTCAGTTGCACACGCGCGATTCCCTTGGCAGGACGAGGACGAGTCGCGTGTCGAAATAATTGCTTGGTGTTTCTTCTTCTAATTGACAAGGATTGGGCGGAAATGCTGGCTTCTTGTGGGTGTATCATGGTCGAGGGGAAGGTGGGTGACTGGGTGAGGTGGGCGACTGGTCTGGACGTACTACAACAAGAACACTAAGCGACACCGTTGCTCGTTGCGGGCTGCGGATCCTCCTGGGAGTCGAGGGATAGTCGCGACTTGGCCGCCGTCTCCATGGACTTCCAGTTGCCTCCGCTTGTGGCATGCTGCAGCGATATGCGTGGTATGGACTTGCAGCTGCCCACTGCAGTGGAACTTTCCGAGCCCCCGCCGCCTCCGACTCGATCCTCTGACTCGGCCAGCGCACTCAGGCTGCAGGTGGGCGGCAGTATGCGATGTGGGAAACGTGGAGAGCCGCGTACACGCTCCCTCAAACTCGGCACGGGCTGCACCACCGAAGGACGCCGACTGCTGGGCAGCTGAAAGTTCACCTTAGTTTCCGGCAGCTTGACATACTCTGCCACCGGCTGAAGATCAAAGCGTTCACCCGAGATGCTTGGTATGGGCAGAAAATTGGGATCCTTTGTGAGATGATCGAGATGGGTGCCGCTCTTGGTCAGTGAGCCACGGTGAATGGGCTTGAGATGAGACCCATTGGAGCAACTGCCTCCCTCGATAGCCAACCCATTGACGTTGCCCTCTGCGTAGATGGCATTACAAGAGGCTGTCTGCGAGGAGGGAATCAGCCGGGTGAAGAGACCCATGTGCGACTTGAAGGCCGCCTTGAGACCCTTCTGGTCGGCCAGGCTGGCCGTGGAGCCCTTGTTGCTGCTGGTGGTGCGCGAGAAGATGCCGCGCAGTCGATTGATCAGGCCCGTCTTGGCCTCGGTTGCCTGTTGGTGCGCAAGGCGCAGATTGATAAGGTCCTGTGCCGGCAGACAGGCCTCCTCCAGCTGTGGCTGCGAGGCGAACGTCACGGAACGTCGCATAGGAATCTGCATGTACTCTGCTGATGGCCAACTCGCACGTGGAATCACCGGCGGCAGCACGGAGAGCAACAGGTTGGGCAGAATCCCCGAGATGCTAGGAGTTCTTGACTTGTTGGGATGCGGCATTGGAGCCTGGGAGATGTTACTCGTTACGGTCAACTCCGGCTTGAGGTGACCATGTCCAGCGAGCAGGGAGGTGGACGAGGAGGTTGTGGTCGAGGCTGTGGTCAGCCCCGACTCCAGCAGTCGCTCCAGCTTGCGTATCTCGGCATCGAGTGCCTGTATCTCCTTCTTGTACACCCTGTTCTGCACCTCCACGCGGTACTGCAACTCGCGGCGATCGTCGACGACAAAGCGACGCGTGTTGCACTCCATCTTGAGGCCCATGCTGTGTATCACGGGGTCGATGATGTCGTCTGCGGTGAGCATGATGGCAAAGAGAGACAGGGGGAAACGAGACAAGGCAACAGTTGAGCTACCCTAAGAGCACCTGCCCCACCGAGTACTTACTGCGTGCCCAGATGTCGTGTAGCTTGGGAATAAACAGCAGGCAGAGCGTCGCTGTGGTGGAGGTCAGTATGAGGGCCGTTATGGTAATGAAGGCCAGCGTGACGCGCTCCGAGATCAGGTTGGCTAGGACGACAACAATGGCGCTGGTAATGACCACACTGTACACGGAGACGCCGATGTACTGCGAGTCGTTCAGGGCGGGTATCTTGACGTGGCGCGTCTCCCAGGCCATGTACACGCCCACCACCAGCAGCAGGCCCTTGTAGGCGTACAGCACGCCCAGCCAGGTCTGTGTGTGCTGTGAGCGACAAACTTCGACCTGCAGAGGGAGAAATCAGTGACGAATGAGTGGGAATCAAGGCAACCACTTGGAAGGTGGCTACCCTCCTAGTTTCTCTCAGTGTAGCTTGCTGTGTTGTGTGTCAATTTACAAGTAGAGACTAGAGCGACTAGAGGACCCACCTGCGGCTGGTAGACAACGCTCCGATCAATGGCGCTGATTTCGAGTGTCAAATTATGCAAATGCCTCTCCATGGGGTCCGCCACCACCCAGAGGGTGACCAGGAGGGCGTCGACGAGCAACAGGCCGCACACGAGCAGAATTAGCTGAATGTCCTGCAGCATTTTGTCCTTAAACACGCTCCCAGTGCGTGTGAAGATGCGGTGCACCCGATACGTCTTGGCGAACATGGAGCCGAAGGCGAGCGAGAAACCCGCCGACAACAGATACACGCGGGCCTATTAGGGCATTAGAGGGAGAGAGAGATTAGAGTGGGAGACGGTGTCATGTTGTGTGTACTGAGCGGGGCTAAACAAGTCATCAATGGCCAAAAGGAAAACAACAGGATGAAACAACAACAAGAGGAGGAGGGTAAGGACTCAGTGGAGCTGCGGGCCTCGCTTGAAATTTATGCAAAATAAAGAATAACACAAAAGTTGTGAGCTCTCGTCGTGTCATGTGTGCCGACCTCATGCCATCCCCCTTGCCTGTTCCGCCCCCCTCCGTGCCGTCCCCATGCAGCCATTATGTGTTGCGAAGTACAGCGGACTGCGAATTTCCCTGGAGTGGAATGTTTTTTCGCCCAAAAATGTTGCCCGATGACAACGCGGCATCAAATTGGACTTTACGGCGCAACGTGGCGTGGCATGGCATGGCATGGCGAGGCGGCTTCGTCTAGCAGGTTAAAGATTTACGCAGATTTCGCACATAATATTGCAGCTATTTATAGCCCGAGCTCGCTCAAGTCAAAGTCAGATCCAGGTCTGGCACGGATGCTGCTCTCCAGCTGGCAATGCGGCAATTCACATAAATAACAAGGCAAACACATGAGTTGTGCGACGTGAAAGTTGGAACTGAAACTGAAAGTCATATTTGATGAGCAGGCAGAGGAGGGGCAGAAGGGAGAGCAGCTAACTTGATAGTTACACTGCGAGAAAGTAAAGACAACAAAGCAAACTTTGTTTTACAACCTGAATATGTCAGATTCCTTTTTTATGTTAATTCTCCTTTGGTCAATGAAAACGTTCAAAAAAGGGTTTACTCAGTTTTGGAAAATATGTAAAACAAACAGAAGAAGACTTGGCAGACGACTTAAGGGTATATATATTCTTTCATAGATCTCAATTATTTAAAGAGCTAGAGCAATCAAATTTGCCATGAAGTTTTCTGTGTGTCCTAGTTGGAAAAAAATTATTTCTGAAATGAGATGCCACTCCCACCGCCCGCGTAAATCATTAATTGTGTTTTCCGATTCGATTTTAAATTGACGTATATAAGATAAAACATTCTGACTTAGATATTTATTTAGTTGACTTTAGTATCTATCTCTCCTCAAAATTACAATTCAGTCGAACAATAAACACAGAAGTTATACAACTTTCAAAGTGGGCACTGAAAAGCTGCACGCCCCGGATGGTATGCTTTAGTTTTTGGCCCACATGTGTATGTTGGAGTGATGAAAGTAATAGACGACAATAGGCTTTTTCTTAGTGTTTTTGTAATGGAAGAAAGGTATCTTACAGCCAAACGAGCCTGTTCTTTTGGTTGATAAATATTTCTTTGAGTGTATTCGCGTTTGCTTGCATAACCGAAACTCAAACAAAGAGTTCGAGCTCAGTCCCAGTAGCAGGCTCAGCTCGCTGTAGGAGCAGGAGGATGATAAGGAGGTGGGGGTAACTCACCGTGCAGACCGTGGCAAAGGAGTCTGCCGCCGAGGGCAGCGTCGAGTGGTCCAGGCCCAGCAGGATGACGGTGGCATAAACAAAGATGCATCCCACTGCGGTGATGTTGCTCAGCTTGGGGCTGGAAAGTTTAATTGCTCTGTGGAGAGGAGAGACAAACAAACAAGAGCAAGATGGAGGGAGGGAGGGTGAAAGAGAGTAAAAGTAGAGTAAGATGTCAAGTTGAAAGTGCATTGCAAGCAGCCGCTGGGACTGGCCTGACTGCTTCTCCTTCAGCCGTGGACCTACTTGAGCTTGCGAAAGTGCAAATTGAAGGCGAGGAACGCGATGGCGAGTGCGATGCCCACGCTGGAGAGTGTGGCTATGGTGTAGAAGGCCAGCGGAGCAATGGTGGCCACGCGCAGCTTGAACACACGCTTCGCAATGGGCACCTGCCCACTGTGCCACTTGACCGGGCGACAGCGCGGGCAGCGGAAGTCCAGGGCATCTGTGGCCGGGTAGTAGAGGGCGACGGGTTCCAGTAGCCCGCGCTGGATCTGATAGAATGCGGTGGTGCCCACGCGATCTGGACCGCTAAAGGAGACGGGACCCTGCATGCAGAGAGAGAGATAAAAAGCGAGAGAGAGAGTAATGAGAGTAATCCGATTCCGCGTGAAATCTCTCTGTTTTCGGTTGCTTCTCCTCGTCTCCCACTCACCGACACTCCCAGAAAGTGCAGTTTGCCCAGCTGCTGCAGGAACTCCCAGGCCATGTCGCTGCGCGTGTAGTCGAACCCGTCCAGCTTGGACTGTGCCGCATCCTTCCGCCAATGCTCCTCGGCGGCGCGCAGGGCCAGCGCGATTGCCCACACTGCGTCGTAGGTCTGTGGCGCGTAACGGGAAATGGCTTCGGGCAGCAAATGGCTGCCTTGACTGGTGCCACGCCTCCTCCTTCTCCTTCTGCTCCTGCCACTGCTGCTGCTGCTGCCCAAATCCGATTGTGGTGTCACTCGCTTGTGGTTGCCACTCCCGCTGCCGCTGCTGCTGCTGCTGCCCGCATCCTGGTGATGGAACTGCGAGAACTGTTTGCGCAGCTGTGAGTTGAACATGTGATTGTTCTGCGAATCGAGAGAGAATTGCGAGCGATTAACTCGACCACTCATCGCTTAAACGTCCACCCACTGCCACGCCCAGCCATTGCCACGCCCCCACTACAGCTGTCCCTCCCCCCATCATAATGAGATTGCCAGCTCATTATGCGCCGCCGATTTCATGGCTGGCACTAAAACGATAATAAACATTTTATCATTCTGCGCCTACGAGTCGAGCAATCGTTGCCGCGGGCCACTCGTGAATCAAATGAATCATTTTCAGAGCGCACAGTGGGGCAGAGTGCTGTGATTTAGAAGGAAACTACGGGGAGTCTTGGGGAACTGTGCGGGAACTGCTTGAATAAAATATTTCTCCTAGAATATGAGGAATAGAGGAAGTGTACATATATTTTGTGTGTACATTTAATCATATTTCTCCACTGTGCAAGGGCCTATCTTTCTTGGGAAAACACTTGATTAGCTTTAAGTTCACAGAAGAACTTTAACTATTTCTTGCCCATTTCGCCCCACTGTACTTGAGTTTATGTTGATTGTGAATCAAATGAAACATTTAGAAAGTACACAGTGGGGCAGATTGATGCAATGTTATTCGATTGTCTACTGTATAGCACATCTGAGTATTTTGTGCACCAAATTAAACAATTTTCCCCACTGTGCAAGGGACTATCACAACTCCCTGATCTCTCTTAGGAAAACTCTCTTTCATTCACAAGTTTATCTTTACTACATAAGATAACTATTGCTCTGCAGTTTGCTCATTTTGACCCACTGTGCTTGAGTTTATGTATCCCAATCTAGGCAATTAATCTTCTCTCTTCAACCCTCAGCAGCAACTCTTGATTTGCTTGAACTTTCACACTGCCTTGGGGCATCTCAACTATTGAGCCTTAGTTTCATCAATTCTCCCCACTGTACTGAGGACTGTCGGTCAATCTATGCAATCAATCTGCTTACCAGTCCGCTGTAGCTCACATTGTTGCCCACGATGCTGTTGTGCGTGGACACCACAATGAGATTCTCCACCGCCAGCTGCAGCTCGTGCCTGGTACACGGTGTCTGCTGGTCTGTCCACCATGGGGCGCCCATGCTCTCGTGCAGTATCCAGGCATAATCGGCGCCAAACATGCGTAGCCTGTAGGCCTCGCACAGGATCTGTGGAGCCAACTCCTGCGAGAAGCTGCCGATAATGATGCGTGTGTCCGTCTCCTGTGGCCAGAGGAACAAAGAAGGAATTTGCCAGGTGAGAGGGTATGGGGGAGTGGGAATAGAGGGGGTGGAATCAGGCTCAACTCACCCTCAAGAGCAGCAGCTGCTCCTTGAAGTCAGTGGCTGCGAAGGTGATTGTCGCCGCACAGGAAATGTTGGCCGCCTCCAGTTCGGTGACCAAATTGTTCACTGCCAGTGAGTGAACCTCCTCGTTCTGGGAGAAGGTCGTCACGGTGCCCCAGCCAAAGCGACGGATGAACGCAATACGCGCCGGATTGTGGGACGAGTCCGGCGCAACGGTGCGATAGAAATACGGAAATTCTCGTCTATCGCTCAGTGCCGGCGATGTGGAGCCAAAGGAGACCTGTAATCAGTCGCAGTGGGGAAGGAGACAAGGAATTATTATGTGCAGCATGTGGCAAAGTTTCCTGCCTGTGTGTGTGTGTGCGTGTTTGTGTGTGTGTTGTCTGCCAAGTTTCGGCTCATTTAGTCGCCACATACGCGCAGCAAGTCAAGCATCCAAAACTGAACTTCAAAGGCCAAACGCAGTCGTGCCCAGCCTCAGCCTCCTGCTCAGCCTGCGCCACGTTGCGGCATTTGCATGCAACATGCTTCCAAGTGAATTTATGTACGCCCCGCCATAGCACCACAAGCGGATTCACGCGTTGCTTAAAATACTCTAGCCGGGGGGCCTTCTGAGACGAAGAGCAGTTTCTCCCAAGAGACAGCTACATTTTAAATGCTGACCTTCCTAGAGTGTTAAATTGTATTCTTCATAAGGTTGCACATTGTAATTGTGGATGGAATGCCTTTTCCAAAGGGAGTGCTGATGACTTCTGATTTCAGTTATTAGTTCGATATCGTGGTATATAAATTGTGTAAAGCATTCATTCAAGTTATCTTCATTTGAACAGGTTTGAAAAAGTTTATTCCGTTTGCTTCTGTAGATCTTATATATTAAAAGTCTAACTTGTATTCTTTTTCATTTCAGGGTATTCCCTCTTCGGCCTTCCCCTATAAGTCTACGCATCTTGTCTAATAATTTGTAGCAGGCTGTTTACTTCATCGCGCGGAAACGTTTATTGGCCGCCTTTGAGCCCCGTCGGTATTTATGCTAATCGAGCGAGACGAGGCGAGGCGAGGCACGTGAGTTGATTAAATTTTTGAGTAATCGCCCAATGGGTTTGGGGGAGGTATTTGCATATTTTAATCAGGCGTGTCTATTGTGTGTCTCTCTGACTTACCTGTACAATGTTCCAGTAGGGCACCACCTTGGCCAGACTCTCGGTGACCTCGGAGCAGGCAGAGCCGAGCAACATCATCATGCGAGTCGAGGGTTGTGTGTATATGGCATGAAAGAAGCGATCGACGCCTACACCAGGATCACACTGGGAGAGAGAGGGAGCAAAAAAGAAGGAGAGTGAGAGAAGGCAAAGGAAAGAGACTGCAGAAGAGAGAGAGTGAGGTATCCCCATTTACCAAGATCTCTGTATTACGCACCCTCTCTAATCCCTGTATCCCCTTCTCTACACCTCGCTGTGAGTCAGGGATTGAAGTCAATTGGTTGCAGTTGAAGTGGCAAGCGGCAGCTGAGAGTGGGAGCTGCTCCGTGACGCGCAACGCGTCATAAAAAGCGCGCCAAGATGGCGCAATAAACATTTTTAAAATGTCGACTCTTGACTTTGATAGGAGATGCTGAGATGCCGATATGAGCCACCGCCTCAGACTGACACTGTCTCAAAGTGCCATCAAAAAAGAATTTCATGTTCCCACGCTACCAGGCACAGTGGGACGAGGCAGACGAAGGATTTAAATTTAATGAAATGAAGAGAGCTACTGTTGAATAATGGTCCCTAGCAGTGAGAGATAATCTTCTGAATTATATTCGAGATAAGAGACACTCAAATATAACAAAATGAAAGAGAATTATTTGAATAACATTTGAATTAGGTTACCCAATAAAAACAGTTTACTTTTGAGAAATAATATTATATAAGATTAGCAAGTAAGTTCGTTGGGTTTTTAGTTTTAAATGAATTGTTTGGGATTTAGGAATTATTCGTTTTCATTGTAAGGTATCGTTCTTTTCAATAACACAGTATTCTTGTTTTTTTTTATAATTTGACTTTAACCTTTGAAAGAAGTTAGCCTTCACTGAAATTTAGGATAGTCAACCATTCCTAACAATTATAGTATTTGATTTGTTCTCTCTGAACAAGGTTCGTCATCAATAAAAGATAAATGATTAGATGAAACCTTATTTATAAATAGGAACAGAAAGCATCGACGCTAGAGTCCGAACCCAAATATGATTTTATCTTTAATAAAGTTTAATAATGATATTCATAAAATTTTATATCTATTAATATTTGAGTTTATTATTCTGATATATTTCTAGTTTCTCTTGATATTCCACAAACTGATTTGAATATTATGTATCTTATCAATCATCCCACTGTGCGACGCTGGGCCTGCTCAATTGCGCTGCTCGCAATAAAAAAAATGTTGATGACAAATTTCTTTTAGCTGCCGTCGCAGCTGCCGCCGCTGTCGCAGTCGCAGTCAGCGTCTGTGTCTCCATCTTCATCTTCATCCTCCGCTGCTGCTGCGGTTGCAGATTTTCTTATTAAGTTTTAATGTTGCACGCGCCACTAAATGAAAATTCAATTTCGTAATGGAAGCAGCAGCGTCACCAACGAGGAGACTGCGGTGCCTAGTTCCCCATCCCCTTCTCCTATCCCCCTCCCCCTCTTGTCCTACTCACCTGGGTGTCATTGGTGACCAGCTCGAGGGTGTAGCCTGGCAGCAGGCGCTTGCGGTTGATGTGCTCCACGGCCATTGTGGCAGCTCCCAGTTCGCTGAGCCCGTCGGGACGGGGTCCGCGCTTGGTGGACAGCTCAAAGAGGCCGAGGAGCACGATTTTGCCATGATTGCGCTGAATCTCGTCGCGCGACATGCGCCGCTCGCTCTCGAACACCTGGTTGACTTTCAGATAGCGTTGCTGCTGCCAGCTGGAGAGGTTCGAGCTGCCGCTGCTGCTGTTGCTGTTGGTGTTGCTGCTGGTGTGGATGGTGGGCAGGTTGCTCTTTGCGTTGAGGCGCTGGCGGCGCTTGACTTTCGTGCGCGCACTCTTCCACTCCGCATGGGCGTCTGGACGGCTCGGGCGATGCATTTCCCCGCTAATTACTGCGTCGACAGCGGCGCCGACAGCTGCACTCAGCTCTGCCGAGGACTCCATGGCGGAGGTGGTCGACAGCGATGCCAGTGCTGCCAGTGCCAGCAACATTGTTAGCCATGGCCGAGGCAGAGGATGGCATCTCCACCTGGACGGGCTCACGTGAGTTATGCGCATCCCGTCGGCAATGGCGCCTAGGCCCATTAATCAGCACGGCATTTGCTGCTAGCGGTATCTCGCTCGGATGTTGACTATAAACAGAGCTTGCCAGTGGGTGGGAGAACCCTTCTCCTCCTCCTGCTCCTGCTCCTCTGCCTCCCCGACTGTCCCTCTGGTCGGACGTATGTGAATATGTATCGCCTTTTTATGCACTCTCTGCCCCTGACACGCGCTTATCGACGGCTCTTCCTGCAGCTCGCTCTCTCTCTCACTCACACACACTCTCTCTCTGTCTCTCTTTCTGTCTGTCTCCTTCTTCGTTGTATTTGGCGTCAATTTTATCGCCTTTTTATTGGCTTCACTTTTGGTCTCATTTTGCTGGGGCTGCCATTATCAGTTCTCGCTCTGGGCACGCACTGTAAAAGTATTCGATGGTCATAAAAATATGCACTAGGGTGTAGGTTAGGGTGCTCACTCCTCCACATCCCCCCTCCCCCTACCACGTCACTTGTAAATAAACAAAAAACGAACGAACAATCAGCAGCAGCCGCAGCCAATTGCCAGTTGCCTGTTGGCAGTTGAGAAAGGATTAACTCTTCAATAGAATGGAAATATCCATGCCACACACACACAGGCACATAAATATAGACACACACACACACATAGACACACACAGTGGGCCAGTCAGGCAGTCAAACGTGCCTCTCAAGGCTACACAAGAAGAAATGCCGGCGGTGCAAAGGCAAAAAGTTTGCTCGTTGCCAAAGCAAACTACATCAAAAAGTGCTGCAAGATAAGCGGATAGCACAGGATAGAAAAATGGAAATTAAAAAGAAAAACTTAACAAGAATTTCCCTCATTTTCCTCAGTTTAGCATATGACTTGACTGATTAAATTAGGCACAGCTTATCGTGATGGAAACTTTGGCTAAAGTATTTTGGAATTATTTTTGAAATTAAACAAAGTAGTTGCATGTAATGGAGGCAAAGGATGAAAGCAAGACTGGCTTGTAGTTTAACTTGCACTTTAACTGGCAATTTAAAAGAAAGCTCAGGTAAAACTTCTACTCCAACGTAAACTTTATTATACCTCCTTTGATCGAGATCTCAGCACAAATCTAATGCAACTTTAGCTGGTATTCAATTCTGGATTCAACTTCATTAGATTAAAGGTATGCCTTTGCTGCAATTTAACTACAAATCAATAGAGTTAACTACAGCGACTGAGTTTGAGCATAACTTTCACTCCAACTTGAACTTCACTGTTCCCTCCTATCATTGAGACTTATTAGGATTTTTTGTTGTCTATTTGTTGATGGTTTCACAGGCTAAATTGATTATTGACTTGAATGAGGATTTCTGTAATTCTTTCTCGATCTTTAAAGATATAATCTTCTTAAAAGTACTGCTCCTTTTGTAGAGTTTACTAATGCTCCTAAAGCCAACTACACTCAACTCAATTCACAGAATGTTCTGCAGGAAAACAACCAAGCTTCATTCGTGACAAGACTTATCAACTTTAACTTGAACTTCATTAAACATCCATTCATCAATATTGAATAGTGTTGTTTGTAGTCTAATTGTTGATGGCAATGCAAGATAAATACGTTATTGACCTGAGGACAATGCAAAATTAACATTAATTGAATACTTTTTCTATATTAAGACACAAGTTCCTCTGGAAGGGACCTATTCATTCATAAATGTGCCTTAAAACATTTAGATTTCAACTGTAGTTGATCATCT
The DNA here is from genome assembly GCA_018151435.1 of Zaprionus africanus. Lineage (NCBI taxonomy): Eukaryota > Metazoa > Arthropoda > Insecta > Diptera > Drosophilidae > Zaprionus > Zaprionus africanus. Next base: position 2,243,076 of record JAECXB010002307.1, on the reverse strand, counting down.
TGAAGAGATTGACTTCTCTTTCTTACAATCTTATTCTGACTTAACAATCTTTCTAGTTGCACTACTGTGGCTCCTCATTCATTTACAATCCTTTATAAAAATAAATATTTATTTTCTATTATTAATTTATATATGTTTGTATTTTATTTCAGTCTAGTGCCGACAGTTTAAAAGTGCACACTTCGTGAAGAGTTCTCTGCCTTCTGATCTTTACTATGTTCCTCAGACTTTACAATCTTTCTCACATATTTTACTTTAAGTGTTCCCCCGACTTAAAGCCACATCCCATTAATTTCCTGCAAAATGTAGTTCAAAATATTCTCTTTCTCTCTCGCCCTCTGTTTATTTTCTCTGTGTACAAAATGCCGTCGACTTTTGTGCAGATTGTTTGGGACGTTTTGTTACGAGGGTCGTTTGATAAGTCCTTGACTTTTTGTATTTGCCGCGCACCTGCTCTAAATACAACACTGCTCCTGTCAGCAGTTATCGATTAACAGCTGACTGTAAAATTTTGAGAAAGCTGCGTTTTTTGGTTTGCGTTTTATAGGCATTGAAAGCAGACGATCTCAAGGCCCTCAAAAAAGAGGGTCGTTTGATAAGTCCGTGACTTTTTGTATTTGCCGCGCACCTGCTCTAAATACAACACTGCTCCTGTCAGCAGTTATCGATTAACAGCTGACTGTAAAATTTTGAGAAAGCTGCGTTTTTTGGTTTGCGTTTTATAGGCATTGAAAGCAGACGATCTCGTGAATTTTAACGAAAATGGAGATCGAGATCGTCTGCTTTCAATGCCTATAAAACGCAAACCAAAAAACGCAGCTTTCTCAAAATTTTACAGTCAGCTGTTAATCGATAACTGCTGACAGGAGCAGTGTTGTATTTAGAGCAGGTGCGCGGCAAATACAAAAAGTCACGGACTTATCAAACGACCCTCGTATTTGGTTCAGTTTTGGCTCAGTTTCTCTTCTTTTTTTCTGTTTCTGTTTCTGTTATCGTGTGTGTGTCTGTGTGTGTGGGTGTGTGTGTGTTTTGTTTCTCTTTTGGTCGATGATGGCTTTGATGGTGTTGCTGCCCATTGCCCATTGACCAGTGCTATTGCCCATTGCCATTGCCCATTGCCAGCTGGGCATCGACAGGCGAGAGGGGAAAGGGGAGGCGACGGCGGCAGTTGGACCCATTTTGGCTTTGCCTTTGCCCATTATTTTTTATGCTAATGGGGAGCATTTTGCGCTTTCATTTCGAGGCTTTGCGAGGGTCGGAAAGGGGTGAGGAGGGGAAGGCAGGAGGGGAAAGGGGTGTAGAGGGGCTACTTTTGAGCATCACGCGCCACAGATTTCTATGTATGCACGTATGCATAATTGTTTCGAGATTACAACACACACGCACACATAAACACACACAAGCAGGCAGAAACATGCAGTGGCCTGCACACACATGCATAAACATGCACTCGCAGCCGCCTTCTTTCGTTTCGTTTCGTTTCACTTAGTTTTTGAAAACGAAACGAGAATCGCGCGCGCACTTTTTGCCGTGTCCTTAAAATAACTTTTGGCCCATTTTGTTCTTGGTCTTTTGTTTTGCACTGTGGCACACAGTGGCGCGACTGCAGAGGGCGATAGAGGGGTTAAGGGGGAGCAACCACACACAAATACACACACACATATATATCTCCCTCCTCAAACAGTTAAAGCCTTTGGCAATACATTCTGCTCAGTTCGGACGTGCTGCGACTAAAGTCTTAGCAGTTGACATTTGCCCCACTGTGCGACGCCTCTGCTCGCCCTCTCCTGCTCTCCTGCTCTCGTTCTCTGTCTCTGTCTCTCTCGCGCTGCATGTCAGCGGGCTACTTGTAGTTACATTTCATACATTTTGTTTTATGCTTTCTGGTCTTTCTATTATTCTGCCATATTTCACAATTGTTGCCGTGGTATTTAAACCTGCACTTATTTATGACCATGCAAGCGTGTGTGCCACGCCCCCCCCCCCTCTCCATAGCCCACAGCCCACAGCCCGCATTTTGCCCGCAACTCACACGCTTCAGAGTCTGCCCCCCTTCCCCTCCTGCTCCTGTTGTTGTTGTGCTTGACATAAATTATGCAAAATGCTGCCTGCATTTGTAATTGTGATTACATTTTTATACCCTGTGCCCGCAGGTATTATGGGAGTATCACGAGTAGTACGGCAAGTGGGTGGAAGAAAGAGAGAGAAAGAGACGGAGAGGTTGAGAAATTAAATATGGAATATGTGCATATGCGACATTATTTGAGTTGTTATGTTAGCTAAAAGAGCTTGGCAACTATTTAAAAAGAACCCAGATATTGTTTCCTCTGCTAATGATGCATTTCCAGGCAGATTTGTGTCATTTCTGCGCTGTAACTCTTTGAGTGGGCTACATGCAGAAGATTTTATAACCAACTGACAGTGATATGCAAGTTATGCGACACTGTTAACCAGTTTAACCGGGCAGGGAAAGTTATGAGAACGCGATATGAAGGAAGTTGACAGGTTGCTGTACGAATTTGAGGAGAACTCTATGCAGCCTTCCTTTTCTTAAATCAGCAAAATGTTTAACTTTCTATAACTGTTTTAATCATTATTATTAGCTAAAGGAATTCTCCCTTTGGAGAAAAGGATGCAGTATTGCGATATAGTCTGTATGTTCTGCTTCTCTGACTATCTAATAAGAGATACCTCAGTTATTTAACATTATTTTGAACAACTCAAGGAAAGTAAAGAGTAACTGATTAGAGAATGTACTCTAGGAAAATGCCTTTCTCATCAATCGAGAAGGACTGAAGTGTATAAAAATCTTTATTCCTGTGTGTATAAAGTGTATAAAGTTATATTATTTCATGTGTCTAACATTATGCGATGTATTGCACTGATTCCTGTTCTACACTTCTTGCAGTCGCGCCTGGCGCTATGCAACACATTCCATAACACTTGCATGACACATTCATTAGTTATATGGCGAAAATGTAGAGTCCGTTTAGGAAGATAAGCTGCAGAGTATGTTTTAAGCAAGTATTGCCTTTCTTTCTTCTTATCCTTATCTTATCTCTTTGCTCTCCTCTGTTCATAGATTTCGTGGACTTATGTAGTCTTACGCTTTATCTTATCTTTCAAATGGGCAGCAACTGCACATTTCAAGAGATATAACACTAAGATACTTAGCTAAAAGAATACATTCTTAGCAAGTATTCTCTACCTTTGCTTTCCACTGTCTCCTATGTGTCAACAGTTAGCATGTTCATTAAATTTGATGCTCTTTTCAATCTTTCAAATGGGAATCAACTGTTCTCTTCTCCTACATTTCCTCAGATATTACTGCTATTTTAGACATTAAGGTGTCTCAATATTCTCTCAAGCCTTGTAAAGCATCTCATTGGGATCCCCTTGCAAATACATGAGATACTCAACAACATGTTTCACATTTAACTTGATTCGCCTGCAGAGTATGCCGTGAGCAAGCATTCCCACTCGGTGCTCCTGTTCTCCTCTCATGTGTGTAATGTTTGTGCGTGTAGTTATGAAGTTCGTTGCCATTTGACAGGGCGCAAATACATGCACAAACTCAGGCACGTACACAGGAGGGAAGGATGAAGAGGGGAGAGGAGGGGAAAGGACGTTGCTGTGAATGGAACTGCCAAGTGCATTCTTATGCACTTGAGTCTACTGAATAGTTGATGCGATTTGATTTGTTATGCAGCTTTTTCTACTTGGCCAAACATATTCAATATTTAAGCCAGGCCAATGGAACAAGCAGAGGCAAAAGACGAAGACGAAGAAGAAGCAGAAGCAGAAGAAATGCAGGAAACTGAACTGGGCAAACTGGGGATTTCCACTGGGCTAAGCAGAGACAAAACACGCGCTCTTCGAGGGCGATGCGATAATAAAACCAGCAGCGAATGCTGCTTATAAAATTATTATTATCATCGTCATCGTTTTTGTTGCTGTTCTCACTGTTGTTGCTGTATTCACACTTGAGTTACGAGCGAATTTCATTCGGATTATTCGTGAATTATTTGCATTTCTTTGGGGCTGGCCGAATATTACGTATACGCCAGAGGCAACACTCGCCCGACTCGCTGCGCTTGATTTACTTTGCGCGATATTTGTGCAACTTTTTTATTACAATTTTTATTATTTATTACTGCCAGCCACTAATTGGATACGTCCTTATTTTCTGTTTCTTTTTCGAATTGAAATTTAAATTGAAATTTGTGCGTCGGTTTTTTTGGCGGCGGAACGGGATCGGAGACGGTTTCAGAGGCTGGCTGGGAGGACTGCTCCGAGCTGGGAACGGAGCGACAGGCGCACGCGACGAGCTCCAGACCGCAACTGTTGGCTCGCATTGACTGCGCGCTGCTTTTCTGATAAACTTTTGGTGGATGCTGCGCGTCTCTTTCAACCGAGTCCAGTTTCAATTTCAACCGAGTTCAACTTCAACCGGCTGCGCAACGGCGCATGCGGCACAAAAAGGGCGCCAAAATTCATTCATGAAAAGCAACAGCTAGGGAAGGGAGTAAGGGGGCGGGGCAGACTCGACGTGGGCGCAACAAGCTGGCGAAAAGTTTCGCCTGGGAAATTTAAAAATGCGAACTGAGAAACGAGAAAGCGAAACGAAACGAAAGCAAGTTTAACTTTAAATTATTCAAATTAATGCCCAACATGGAACTAAATAATTTGCAACTGTCTTAATGCAATATTCATTTATTGTGCCAGCCAAATGAAAGGACGAATGCAGTGGCAGCAACTGCAGAGAGGGGGGGGGGGCAGTGGAGGGCGTGGAGGGAGGCGTGGAAATGTGCTGCACATTTTGCCTTAAGTCGGCCGAAAGCTGCAATTGAAGCGCCAACAATTGGTGGAACTGACAGCCAGGACACACTTAATTACAGCTGCAGCTGAAGACGCCGCTGCAAGGTCCTTCTTCTTCTGCTCCCCTTCCATCCCTCCCTTATGTCGCTGGCTCGTTTTTCAATATTTCAGACAGCTGAGCTGATAAAATGCCCATTGAAATGGGCTGAAATTGAAAGATGAACAGAAAAGTTTGGACTCGATTTGCAAGCACTTGAAGTGGGTGAGGGGGGGAGGGAGGAGTATGGGTGAATCTGTTGATTGTTCGAGAGTTCTATAGGAGGACTAGAACATGCTTGAATTGCAGGCATTGACAAATTTGATAATGTGCTGAGAGAGTGCTCCAAAAAGAGGTTGAAGAGAAACCTTTGAGACAAGAATTTTTGGGACTTAAGGATGGAAAGAACTGAATGATAGGCAAGATAATTTCATGGATACTCAGTAATATATGACGAGAGATTCTGATAGTAAACTTGGAGATTGATTGTATTGTCTACTTGAATGTTAGAAAGAGATTAAAAAAGTCAGAGAAAAAAAAAGAGGGCTAGATGCTATAGTTGAATAGGGAATGATTATGCTTTAGTTAGATAATATTATCAAAAATGCATCAAGAAATGCTGAGTCACTGGCAATATCCAAACACCATTTGCACAGAATTAACAGAATTTGAATCCCATATTGCTTAGAACATGTTAAAAGAAATTAATAATGAATGAATGATTAGGAATGTGCACTTCATGCACAAGTTTAGGTCATGCAGATTGATTATACATATTTTATGGAATATTCACTGCACATAAGTAAGCTTAAAGACATGAATTGCAGATTGATTGATTTGTCTTTTCGAATCTCGTTATGTCAATCATTCAATCAGTTTTAGTACTGTCTGCCACAATCGGATGTGCACTTGTCTCATGCAGCTTTATTGATAGATTTTCTTTAGACTCGCACTCAGTTCTGATTGCAGTCTATGTGTGAGAGTGTGAGTGAGTGTGTGAGTGAGTGTATTCATGAGCAGCAGCTCCCTAACTCCCCTGGCTACAAAGTTGCCTGGCTGATGCTGCTGCTGCTTTGCTTCTCCTGCTACTGCCTCGGCGTGCCCTTTGCCCTTTGCCCCCCTGTTCCCCCCCCTTGCCAGCACTTTGCGCCTTTCACTTTGCACTGCAATAATTTGATTTTTGATTTCTGTGCAATTTTTTGCGCCATTCATTGCGCACAGTTATCAAACAAAAAGTAAAGGGGGTAAAGAAGGGAGAGAGGGAGGGAGGAGTGAGGGGAGCGTAAGGAGGGGGTAGAGATGAAAAAAGTAATTAATATTTGCGCCCTGCGCTGCGTTGATTCAGCTGCAAATTGAGTTGTTTTATGAGCTCAAGGCTGGGTAAACAGCAGCAGCGGGAGCAGACGTAGATGCGTAGGAGGTGGGAAAGGGGAAGCCAGATGAGGGGAAGGGGTGCAGGGATAGCATGGCAAACAACAAACCCAACTGCAATTTACACACACAATTTGCAAATAAACTTTACACCCAACTGTGGGCAATCCATTTGCCATGCACTTAGCCCAAAACGAGCACCAAGTGGAGAAGAGGAGGAGCAAGGGAGAGAGAGAGAGAGGACGTGAGGGAGTTGGCAACAACTTGCGATTATCGTCACTTGACTTGAGCCGAAGCTGGCACCGCACGCCACAGGCACGTGGGGAGAGGCGTGGGAGGCGGGGAGAGGCGTCTACCAATGCAAATTTGATGCAACAGTGCAGCAGAGCAGAGCAGCAGAAGGAGCGCAAGGAACAGATGGAGCAAGCCAAGCAACCGAAGCGAAAGAGCCAAGGAAGAGGCAAGAAGACGAGGAGTCAAGGAGTCGCAGCCAAAGAGCATCCTCGTTGCCTAGACACTGCTCGGGGAAAGTCTCCTCGGGGCCAAGTGCAAAATATATTTTCGACAATTGCGAATACTTGAGCTCTTTACACCCTGTACAGGGGCATGTCAAAGGGGTGGAATACGTATAAGACAAGAAGATTCAGAGTGGAACCAGAACTAAAAAGAAGCTGCACTTGAACTTGAACTAGCCAGAATTAAGGGAACAGGTTGAGAGCGTAACAAGTAATAAATGAACTGCAATTCAAATTGTTATAAAACCGAAGTTAGAAGGAACAGATTGCGAGCTGAACTAGTGATTGACCATAAGGAACTAATGCAACCTGAACTGGCACTGGAACATACTTAATGAATTTTAAATATGTGTCGGAATTGAAACTGTTAATAAGATGAAATGAACTAAAATTTAAATGTCAACAAGGTTCAAAACTGGAGCCAAAACCAAAACAGGAGTAGAGACTTGATTTAACTAAAAGTAAAACAAAAACTTCAATAAAAGAATGGAAGTGAAAACGAAGAATGAACTGGAAGTGGAACCGGAACCGGTGCCAAAACTGAAGTTGAAGTTGATTAACTGACTTTTACTGACATTATACGTAGAAGTCAATGAAGAGCCAAACTGAGGCCTACTCCTTTTCTTCTCACTGCTCTCTACCCCCTACAGGGTATCTGTAGGTCGATAAAGTCATTCTCATTGCACAGCCAACACGTTCCAGCTTGTTTTAGCTTGTGAGCGGGTTTTGCGGACTTTTGTTTTGTGGCGTTTGCTCGTTCGGGGCGCAACTTGAGGCTCAAATAAAATGCAATTACACCGCAAAACTCAATTTCAAGTGTCAAAAAGTTGCGCTGCACTTAAGAAGTTAGCATTGCATGGAGGCTCCTCTTCCACCTCCCTTCTCTCTCTCCCTCTCTATAGTATACCTCCGCCTATGCCTTTGTTTGGGCATTTCCATTTGGCTTGGCAAATGTGTCTCGAGCGAACAGAACATAAAGCGGATTACGTGGAATTCACTCGACTCCTCGACAGGCCACGCCTACATTGCCGTGTATTATTTATGTGTGATACATTAGACAGGCCATTGTATCTCTCTCCCTCTCTCTCTCTCTTCCAGGTGGAGGCAGAACTCATTTGCAGACTGGTCAGCCTCGGCCTCCTTCCCCATTTGCATTTTAAATGATGCTGTCAACTTTTTACAATGCCACTTGAATGTTCCATCTGTCGCCCTGGCTCACAATGGAGTGTCATAACTTGGTCGCGTCGTTTGTCAACCGCGGCAATGAAGAGAAAGAGGAACAGCAGAAAGAAGAGGGAGAAGTGTAAACAAAAATTCGAATTAAATCTGCGATTGCGCGTCAAGTATTTGCCAAGCAATCGATCAGTCAAATTGAGTTTACCTCGTCCCTTTATCTGATAAAATCAGAAAAATGAGTTGTCTAGCGGGAATACCCTGTAATGTGCAGAGCAGGGGAGCATGTGGGGGGAGATACCATTTGATAAATTAGTCTGCAAGTGAAGTTTGATTACTATTGCAGAGTATCTGCTAGTCAAGTGGTCTCTATTAATTTTCATTGTTATTTCATTGCCAATACTTGACTCACACTCTCAATGAGGTATTTGCGACTGCTGCGAATAGTTGTGTAGCTCGAATTCTTTTATAAAGTGTGGTCAAGCTAATAAAAATAGCGCAAATTGGTGTTGACAGCTGAGAAATTGACCGCATTTTTCATAGCTTATGTACGTTATGAAGATAAGGAAGGTAGAAAACAGGGTAAAAATATAGGTCGATTAAAGGAAGGTAGATTTCTGGAGTATGCCACGAAGGAAAGAGTTTCATTTAATTTCAAACTGATAGTTTAAATTCTGAGATGATTTTGTAAAACCTTTGCAGTTTGAAGTTCAGTAATAAACTCGATATTTATCGATGTAACATTCTTGTTACTCTAGCTTTTATTGCAAGGGATTAAGGGAAAAGAGAAAAAGCAAATCAATTTAGGAAATTTAATTAATTAGCCGAGGGGCAATTTCTCACTATGATATTTGCAATTTCATATTCTATCACTTTCCAGTCTTGTATGCACTCATATTCAAGAGTTTCTTCCTCAACGAGTTACTTATTCAGTTCATATTATTACCTAAAAATACTTTTATATTAAAAAGTAAATACTTAGGGTATTTATTGGCACATATCATCTGCTGTTTCTGCTTGTTTTCACGTTGCCTTCATTTGATTTTGTTTTGTTTAGTGTTTTGTTTGCGGACACTTGGCAAATTGGCAGCTGGCAGCGGTAACTGTAGATATAACGGTTACTCCCCCCCCCCTCTCTCTACCCATCTATCTCTCTCAGTCTTCCCCATCAGCTACTGCTTGAACTGCTGCGGCTGTTGCGGCCACTGAGGCAGTTGCTGTTGCTGTTGTTGCTGCTGCTGTTGTTGTGCCAACTTTTGACAGCAAAGAATTGAGAGAGGGAGAAAAAGAGAGACTGAGAGAGATGAAGAGGGGCAGCGGGGCCCACTAGCATAGAGCGACGGCGAGCATGGAGCAATTTACACGTTTCGCTTGTCGTCGCACGTGGCGTATGCGTAATTTAGTGCTGCATACTTTGCGGCGCAAATTTGCACTTTTGTGACTTGTTTAGCTACACTTTGTGCCGCCGCCAGTCTGTGTGCTAGTGTGGCAGTTAGTGTGTGTGTGTGTGTGTGTTATTGTCAGTGTGTGTGTGTGTGTGTGTGTGTGTGTGTTCCAGTCTGTGTTGAGTGCGGTGTGCGCTCTCTAACTGAGCAGCACTTAAAATCAGGAATTCAATTATCTTCGAGACACACTCGCACACACACAGACACACACACACACACACACAGGCACGCAGACACACTCTCTTGCCAGCCTGCTGTCATTTTGTACGCACTTTTCACACCTGTTCGCCTTTTCAAGGCCAACAAAGGCAGCACAAGCTGCACAGGGAGAGTCACTAAAGTGGAGATGGGTACGGGGGGGAGTGGGAGGAGAGTTGGTTACACTGTAGTCTCTGCTGTGGTTTGCTAGTTTGCCCATCAGCGTCGACAACTTTATTGTCTGCTGCCTCAGCCTCAGCCTCAGCTGTTGGCTGCGGCATTGTGGCGCCCCAGCACACTTTGCGCACACGGGGATTACATTTTTCCAGGGCACTTCATTTGCAACAGGCAGGGAGGAGGTAAAAGTAGAGGGGAAAGGGGGCTAAAGCGGTTAACTAAGTGAGCCGCCCGAAATCGGCTTCAGTTTTCGGGCGCAGTTTAATTATAATTTTCACTCCACTTTCCTTTTTTTCACCTTTCCCTCCCCCTTTGGTAAATTAGCTCGAAACAATTAACACCTGTTTGCCGGCTGCCTTTGGCAGCTACTCGAAAAACTAACACAGGCAGGAGGCAACGCAGGCTGGGCAGGAGAGGGGGAGGGAGGGAGGAGCAGGCAGGGGAGGCAGAGCGAGGGGCGTTTCAGCGTTTCGCTCGTTGTAAATGAAAAAAGTTGCACAAAAACTTTTCAAATTACAACGGAAATCCGTGAAAATCCTTTTAACAAAGCAAAACACGTGGAAGGGGGCGCGGTGGAGGTAAAAGGTAAGTGAGAGGTGCGTGGGGAGGGGGGAAGAGTTATTGTTGAGTTGGGCACGCTTAGGTTTTGCCTGGTCTTGCCATGGCTTATAGAATACGAGTACATGGCATATTAGTGACGTTACGGCGCGTTGGCGTTGGCGATGGCGATGATGAACACGAACTGATTATGATGGCGGTTTAAACTGGCAGAGAAAGTAGGAAAGAGAGGAAGGGGGAGGTGAGGTAGAAATAGGAACATAGGAAAGAGGTAACGGGAACCAGTAAGAAGTGAAGCAACACGTGCTGTCGCTGAAGATGACTGTAAATTGCTTTAGTTGCTTAAGAAGCTACAGCTGGAGGTGGAAGAAGAAGGAGGGAACAAGGCTGAGGCTAATGGAAAGGGGAACAAGAGCAGGAGTAGGAGAAAAGTGGCAGAAGAAGCAGGAAGAGCTGGAGGAACAGCAGGAACAGCCTCTCTTTGGCAACAACATTTTCGAGCACTTTCAAAGTTTATTTATTGGTTCTCAGTCTGAGCAGGCTAAATGCGCGTGTGCCTGTCTGTGTTTATGAGTGTGTGTGTGAGTGTGTGTGCAAGTCTAGAGTGTGTGTGTGTGTTTGTGGCTCACTTGACAGCCGACGCGGCGTTGGCGGCGATGAAGCTTTTAACTTTTAATGAAAATATTCAATTTTCAATTTTTCAGGTGTTGCACATATTTACAATTTTTGGAAGAAAACTTTTCGCGCCAGACCGAACGAGAGCGGAGGTGTGTGGGTGTGTGGAGTGAGTGTGTATGTGTGTGTGCTACTCTCTGTGTGTGTGGGTGGCGCCCCGCTAAAATGCCGACAATGAAAGCCAAAAAACCTTTAAATATTTTAATATTAATTAAGAGCGAAAGCAGCAAATTTAAATAATTTGCAAGGCTTGTTGTTGTTGTTGCTGTTTTTGTTGTTATTTTGGGTAGCTTACGCTTTAGTTAATTAAATGAATTGCTGCCATAATACCCTGTAGTTAACAAAAAGAGAGTGAGAGAGAGCTTTAAATTACATTTAGCATGAATTTGCGAGCTCATAAATTTTTGTAAATGTTTTCAGAGGATAAAAGTCTTGGAAACTTTTATATTTATAGGCAACTCTGTCTGTACAGGGATACAGAGTATCTAGAAGTTGTGCATACCCCACTGGGATATACTCTCAATACCAAAAAGTGACTTATTTTGGCGCATTTTCTATTTGGCTTTATTTAATTAGCTGCACAGCGCATTGTGTATAAAAGAGAGTTAGAGTATCTCGAAACGAATCACTGTGAATCATTCGAGTACAGAGTAAGAGGGGAGGAGAGGGGGGGAGGGTAGTTGATTTGATTTGCTGCCCGTTCTAACTCGATTGTGCACGCATTGATTGACAGCTTGTTTTGTATGTCAGTTCCGTGTGCTTCTGTTTCTGTTTCTGTTTCTGTGTTTGACTTCCAAATCCAATTCGAGCTCGAGTTTGATTTGTTTACGCACTCGCACTGGGATTCGTTTGATTCGTTTGATTCGTTTGATTCGCTGCTGCTGCTGATGCTGGCGATGCGATGAAGAATCGCGCACTGCTCGTCCCGGCAGCTGGCTGTGCTGCTTTTATAGCGCAGCTGGGATTCAATTGACGAAGGATGCTTTCAATCGAGAAAGAGAAGATAAAGAGAGAAGGAGACAGAGCGAGATTGTGTTCAATTTGCCGGCTGTAAACAAAGGACAGCTGTTCCTCCTTGTGTCCCGAGGCACCCTGTGAAAGCTGTTGAGTGTAGTGGAGACACACACCCTGCTATAAAGCGCCATAATTGTTGGCCAAGGCCCAAAAACGTGTGCCATAATTAATAACCATAAAGTGGACAGGCGCATGCGTGAGAGAAGCAGCAGAGAAACAGGAGAAAAGTGGGAGAGAAGCAGGAGAGAGAGGACTGCGAGTGAGCGACGTGTGCGAGCGAGTGCGACTTTGTGGTGCGAAAGGGATGCATCGTAAACAAAGCGAGGCACTTGTCGTCGCTCGGCAGACGCCTCAGTCGGGCCTCCTCTCGCCTCGTCTCTTCGTGGCTCGTCGTCGATTCGCCGTCTCAGCGCTAGAAAGAGATGGGTCGTAAACAAAGACAGCTGCTCGGTGTCATTGCTCGCTGCTTGCTTCGCTCATTGAGAAACCTCAGAAAGAGGACGATGACAACGTGCGCTGAGTGGGTCAGGTGCAGATGCGTGGCCCCCGCCTCCTACTGCCAGCCCCCTTGCTGCCCCCTTTTCCTGCCCCCTTTCCCTCTCCGCTGCGCGTGACTTCTTGCGGCTAGTGCAATTTTTAGACCTGACCCCTAATTGGCTTTTGACGCGTTGCCAACCTTATGTAAGTGGCACAACCTTTATAGCGACCCGAACCAGAGGTACCTAACTGAACCCAACTTGGAACTACTCCTAATTTTCTGACTTGGCCAAATCGTCACACGCAATTTGCGTGCTCATCGCTTATGCAAATAACCGCAAATTGTCATCGCCCCCTCTCCCTCACTCCCTCTTTCTCCCTCCTTGCCCGTCGATGAGGTAGCTGATTTATTTTTAAGCCTCATCGACTCACAGAGGGTATTCATCTATTATTCGTTTTCGTTTATTATAATTACAAGAACAATTATAATGACAAATGCAAATTGCACAGAAAGCGCTTTGTTTTCTCTATTTCCATTGCCACACTGAGAGAAACTACGAGGTAGGTTACTATATATAGAGTCTTGATGATTTTTAGACTCTCTCAACTTCTATTTTTTGTTTGATATGCAGCTGAATAACTGATTGATTGAGTGCAGTTGAGCAATGAAGTTTTATATTTGTAGCATTTTTCGAACATTTTACTAATTTATTGCAACTTTACATATTTTACTGGGTAAAATGTCTTTAGTTTTCTACTTTAGTATTAGCAGTCAATTTAGCCATATTTTCAGTTATTTTAAAAAAATTTACGCTGTGCAAAATAACTTGACTTATGTTTGCTTTTTATACCCGATTTTTATTGGGTAGAAGGGTATTATAATTTTGTGACAACTGTCTATTTCTAATAAATTAGATGAATTAATAAACATAAAAGTTATTTTAAGAAATATTTGTATGAAGATAGTGATTTCCAAGCCGTTCCCTGCAAAATATGCAATACAAAATCCGCTTAACTTAGAAGTTGTATATTTAGAAAATAGTTTGGGTATCTAACAGTCGAGCACACTATGCTATTGCTTTGGAGCTTGTTTATTAAGACAACATGTTATACATATTAATATTTCACAGGTTTTTTTTCTCGAACTAGTTAAAAAAATAGTTTCGTAACTTTTAGGAAATTACTATTACTGTGATAATTTCACGTATTTTATTTATCTACTCGTATTAACTTACTAACTACTGACTTTATTTATTTGAAAGCAGATCTTTTGTGAAGTGTTTACAGTCAACAATCAGCAATTTAAATGTATTTTTAGTATTTTTGTTGAGTGCATTTTGCTCTTAAATAACATGACAAATATTCTTTGAATATTTCTCGAAAGATAATTACATTTTCTTGTAAATTTCGAATGGTTTCTTCCAAAAAAATCCAATTAATTAACGAAGTAAATTCCATTCTTAATTTCCTTGTTACTTCCCCACATTTCCGAACATTTCTCACTGTGCATTTGCCCTCTCGCCGCCGTCATTACCCACGCTGCGTATGCGTAATGCGCGAACAAAGGTCACGCGCGCCTCTCTCTCTCTCTCGCACCTTTTGGGCTGCAATTTTCCACTTAAGACAAAAACGAAAAACAAATCAAACTCACTTGGCATAAATTGCAGCTAATGTGCCGCATTAGAAACGATCTGCCAAGTGATCAAGTGATCAGTGATCTTCCAGGCAGTCTCGGCTCATCCACGGGCTGCGACTGTTCATTTTGTGTCTCGTTGTCTCGTGTCGCGTCGAGGCAAAGTGTGTCAAAGTGCATTAAACAATTGCGGTTAGTTTGGGTCCGTCTGGAAAGGTGCCAAGTGAGAGGGAGGGGCGGAAGGGGGTTCAACTCTTTGACGTGTGCGCTGCGTGCGCGTCATTAGCCCGTTGTCTGCCGCAGGCCACTGTGTCTCTGTGTGAGTGTGAGTGTGTGTGCGAGTGTGACCAAAACAAAGCCAAAGAAATGTTGGGAAAATAATGTTCTACTGCATGTTTTCACTTGTTTTCTCGCCGTGTTCTCTTCACTCTTCCGATTTGGTTAAGTTTTTCAATTTTCTTGCTGCACTCGCAGTTCATTATTCGCCGAATCGCCGAGCTCAGCTGACGCGTCGCAGCCACCGCAAACAGTTGCCAAGTGTTTCCGTATATAGAGTGGATTGTACACGAATATATAATACTATATATATGCAGGCAATACATCATTGTTCGCCGTAACGATCGTCGTCATTGGCTTAAATCGCCAGCCCTTTGCAGAGTTACGCGCAGTATTGCGAACGTTCTTACGGCGTGCGGAAGTCAGCACTCATCGCAGTGTTATCGATATCCGATCGATAAACAACTTAAGCCTCGTCTTGTTTACCGGTTCTGTGTGTTGTGATTGAGTGACGGAAGGCAGAGGCAAAGGCACTCGCCATAATTGAATTTGCAACGCAATAAACAGCACACAAGGCTGTCTCTGTCTGTCTTTGTCGCTGTCTCTGTCTCTGTCTGAGTGCGAGGCGTCTCTTGGCTGGACGCGTGACCCTTCGCCCTTTCGCGCTGGTTCGACCCTAGCAAGGCGGTACAACGGCTACAGCAGTGCAACGTGTGCGGAAACTGTTGATGCAACAGCAGCTGAAGCTGCTGCGCAAGTTTCAGCAAGAGACTAAGCTGGCAAAGCTGAGTTAAGCATACGCCCCGTGGACAGTAGCGTAGAGTAGACAAGTGTGTGTGCGTGTGTGCTGTGTGTGTGTGTGGAGAAGTGTAAAGAAACCAGCGCAAACCTGGGTAATTTGTGGTTAATCCTTAGAGGTGAGTTGCACTCAAATACAGTTATTAAAAGGTCATTTGAGGGAGACAGAGAGAGAGAGAGGAATGGAGAGATAAGAGTTCGAGGCACATTAACACGCAGGAGAAGGCTCATTAGAGACAGAGTCTAACTCCAACTTCTTCTTCTGCTTATAGTGCGTAGTTCAACCTGCCTTGTCTCCCCCCACTTACCTCCCTTGAACCTCCCCCTGAACCTTGTCAAGTGCAGGTTCGAGGCTCCTTCGATTCGATCTGCAACATAAATAGCTTAAGAGACCGACAGTGCTCGCCATGTTCGCGTTAAATCAAAGCGAAGTGAACAAATCGCATTCATCTTAATTATCTGCCAGACAGAGAGAGGCAGAAAGCAGGAAGAAAGAGAGAGAACGAGAGAGAGGGGAAGGTAAAGAGATCAGATCTGACAGTTGGCACGGAATTATGGCGCACAACCAATTTCAACCGGATCGCGTCGACCTGCGCTGCAAGTCAGATCTACTTGATACTATATAGACCACGTCGGTATATATGGTATATAATGATGGTCTTCTGCCCTATCGAGTTGGACGCCTGCCCAGCGCTGACCGCTGAGCACATGATTTATGGTTGACAGCTCCTTGACAGGAGCTACGCGTTGGATCGATAACCCAAGAAGGTGACCCAACGGGCACACTAGCCTGCCCCAGGTCCCCTCAGTTTACCCTTCAGTCTGTCCCCCATCCTGCCCCGTCTAGCCAACTGTCTCAGCCCGCTTTCAAATCATTATCGAGTCCATTAGAAATGAGGCCAATCGAACCCAACTGGCCTGCCCCAAAAATCGATGTAATCGCAAAAATAGACTAAAGTGAAAATAAAAGATGAGTGAGGTTAGGGAGGCACGAGGATGCATGTACCTGGTAAGTCCCACGTCAATGTGGGAAACTTTGATGATGCGGCAGAAAGCAAATGGAAATGCCACGAACACGAATAGTTTGTGAAATGGGGAATTGAAGTTCATACGTCAAAAAGGTGATACGAGCTCAACCTGAAAGACTCATGAAAACTTATTCTTTGATTAACTATAGATTTGTTATAAAATAAGTCTTGGCTATATCAAATTAGACAAATTTTCTGACTATCAGAACATTTTTTTAGAAGATCGTGAAAAAACCCCATTAAAAATGCATGAGAAAATGTTTAAGGAATCAGATGAGTATTTAAATGTGTTCTAGTAGTTTTTTAAAATACAAAGTTCAACCAGAACAAAATGGGAGCTGCGTCATGCCGAACGAGCCCTTGCAGGTTCTAATATTCAGCTCGTTCTGACTTATGTACTACGTGCAGTAATAAGAAGCATGTCTACTAAATTTCATTAAAAAAGCTTTCAAAATGAGAGTCTAATTTGCGTTGCAACAAACAGACAGACATACGGACAGTCAGACGGACGCACAGACAGTCAAACAGACAGACATGGCTAGATAGACACCCCTGGTGACGCTGAGTCAGAATAGAGATAGTTTAAAAATATCTAAAAACATATAAAATACTTCTTAAAAGTTCCAAGATATACCAACTTCTTGTCCGTTTAATCAAACTTGTAAGATTTTTCTTTGCTTTATTTTAAAGCTCTTTAACAAATTTGTAAGAAATTTCTCATATTTTTCTTTCGAATATATCATTCTCAATCATTATCCGAATTCGATTGAGATCCAACTACTTGTAAATCAACTGCGCAATAAATCCTTCAATAGTTTCACAGCTAACATCGCCTCAACTCCCCAACTTCCCTTACCTATCGCGATGATAATGATCTATTGAGCTGCCCGTGGCAATTTGCCTAATGTAGCTTAGCCAAACTCGTGGAACACACAGACAACATCGTCAACGTTGGCAACGTCGTCATCGCCGTCGTTCGTTCGAAGTTGAATCAATTTTGGAAATTTTCCGCCAGATGATAATGATGGTGATTATGAGCGAGGTCCGTCAATCAAACGGTGTGACAAGTGCGTGCCGGTCTCCGTTCAGCTCTCCGTATCCGACTCCTGCACGGGGTTGCCCCTTTTGCCTGCTGTTTGGGACGCCATAAAGAGAGAGGAGTGTGAAGAGCAAGAGTGACAGCAGAGCAGAGAGAGTAGGGGAGCCATTATGGCACTGAACTCTCACTCTCTCTCGCTCTCTCTCTGTCCTAGCTTGGACTCGGCATAAAAGGCGCACGTCAAGCTGAAGCGGCGCACAGTCGACGGAGCAGGCTTGGAGCGAACGGAACGGAACAAGGAACAGAGCGGAGCACAGCGAACAGCAACAGACAGCAGACAGATAAAGGAAAAGGAAGAGCAAGAGGAAGGAGAAAAAGTGCATAGTGAAAACGAAAACGAAAGCGGAAAGTTGCGGAAAGTGCAATCAGGCAAAGGCAAAGTCAAAGGCAAAGGCGAAGCAGGAAAGTGATTAGAGAAGGTGACTGTGTCTGAGTGTCTCTCTGTGTGTGTGTGTGTGCAGGTGTGCAGGTGTGCGCCTGTCTGTGTGACACAGATTCACTGAGCACGAGATTTAGCTGAGTACAACGCGGAGCATATCGATTATTTGACTGCAGTCAGCCGAGGAGAGGAGCAGCAACAGGAGGGGAGCCTAGGAAGGTCGCCTAAATTCGAGGGTAAAGAGAGAACCAAAGCCACAACAACGGAGCCGATTTCGGAGCAAGATTTGTGGTTAGCTGGCGCAGTGCGAGACGCCGCAACAAGCAGAACGCGAACACTGACGGCAAAGAAGACAACGCCACATCGGTAGAGTGGCGTGCGTAAGAGCGAGAAGGCAACAGAAGGTGCAACACGAGGCACTGCACGAGGCAGCCCACGAGGAAGTGCACAAGGAAGTGCAGGAAACCAGTGAGGTACATCATAACGTACTGCGTAAGGAAGTGCACGAGGCACTGCACGAGGTACTGCACGAGGAATTCCACGGGATACCGCACACGGTGCTGGTGCTGCTGCGCAGGCGAGGCTGGCATGGCTTACCTAATTAACATACTCAAGTTCAATGTGAAGTATCTAAAAAATCAATAATTGCATCGAAAGGGGAAGCGGAAGGCACAGCAAGGAAGCCAAGCAAAGAGAAGGGGAAGCACACAAGGAAGCAAGTGGGAAAGAAAAGGCAACAAACAGTGAGGCAGGAAGGAAGAAGGAAGCACATCCTGTTGCCCACTGTCGCTGCACAGCTGAACTCACCCGTTTGCCATCTCACTCACGCAGTCTAGCGCTGTCTCACTCACTCTCTCTCTGCGTTCGCTCTCTCATCTCGCTGAGTTGCATCTCTCTGAGTTCCCTCTCTCTCTCTGGATTCTCTTTCTCTCTGGATTCTCTCTCGTCTCTCTCTGGTTCCTCTCACGACTCTCTCTCTCTCGTCTCTCGCGTGGCCCCTTCGCGGTTTCTCGCTCTCCCTGAAATGGAAAAGTCTGAGAAATTTTCAGATTACCTCTTCGCCAAAATGGGCCCCCCCAACGTGACGGCCGCCGTGCACGGCACCGAGCTGCCCCCGAAGACGCATCCGGAGCGCAGTGATGCGCCCGTCGAGCTGACCGGCTACCGGAAGTGGCTGCGGGACAACCTCATGCTGCTGGTGACGCTCTCTGGCGTGCTGCTGGGCGTAGTGCTGGGTGAGTACTGGCTAAGTGCAGCTCAAGCGGAGTAACTGATTAACTAATCTCCTTCTCCTCTTACCTCCCCCTTCGCAGGCTTCTCTCTGCGCCCGTTGCAGCTGCATGGCGACTCCATCATGCTGATCTCGTACCCTGGCGAGCTGTTCATGCGTCTGCTGAAGCTAATGATTCTCCCGCTGGTCATCTCTAGCCTGATTGCCGGCTCGGCCAGTCTGAATGCCAAGATGAACGGCAGGATTGCGCTGCGCACCTTCATTTACTTCGCCTCCACCTCGCTCTTCAATGCTGCGCTCGGCATTGCTCTGGTGCTGCTCATACATCCTGGCAATCCCGATTTGCATAGTGCGGATGCATCGGCTACGGATAGGAAGGCTGTGAAGCTGTTGGACAGTCTCTTGGATTTGGGCAGGTGAGTGGGAAAGCGCGTTTCAAATCGCCAGGGAACCGCACTTAAGTCGCTAAACAGTCAACTGTTGCTGCAAGCAGTGCATTCGAACTGCTTGCACTCTGCATCGTTTAAAACCGCTAGCGAACCGCGCGCGTTTTGTGCGTAGTTAAACTGCTTGGTAAGCCACCATGCACTGCTTGCACTCATTGTAAAATATTGGAGTGCTGAGAATCGCTACAAACACGCGCAAGCTATGAGGCAGTTTATCTTTGACGATCTTTAATGGGCTAAGGTAGTGAAGCCGGAAAGAGCGGCTTTTCCTTATTCTCTGTTTTCAACTTGTGGTCCGCTCAGTGCTTAAAGCAGCTACAAAAACGCGCGCTTTCAATTTAACTGCTTGCTATCGCTCCGTGCAGTGCTGACATATTCCGTTACCTAAAATCGCTAGCGAAACGCGTGCGTTCAGCAAGCAGTTCATGTGTACTGTTTGCCTGGCTCAAGCATGACACTGCTTGTACTTAGTTTTAATAAAACTGCTTGCACTCTACATAGCCTTAAATCGCTAGCGAAACGCGTGCGCGTCTTTAAGTTTTTGTGTTGCAAACAGTCTTATCAACTGCTTGCCTTTCTCAACCAAATAGCAACAAATCGCAGCACTACTTGTGCCATGTTACGAAGCAGTTGCCTTATACTCATGCTCTACTGCTTGCAGAAACGTATTTCCGGACAACCTGTTCCAGGCATCCATTCAACAGGCGCACACCGTCTACCTGCCCAAGCCGGGAGTAGTGCACCACAACAACAACAACAATGCCCTCAATAATACGCTGAATGACACTGCAACCGCTCTGGTGCGCACTGGAATGGAGGCACTGCGTCAGCAGACGGAAGACAACCCAGAGTTGGTGGAGGAGGAGATTCTCGTAAGGGATGTGCAGTATCGCAATGGAACGAACACACTGGGGATCGTCTTCTTCTGCCTCGTCTTCGGCACGTTCCTCGGCACCATCGGGCAGAAGGGTCAAGTCGTGGTGGATTTCTTTGCGGCCATCTTCGAGGTGATCATGAAAATGGTGACCTGCGTGATGTGGCTAACGCCGGTGGGCATCAGTTCGGTGATCGCTGGCAAGATACTCAGCGTCGACAACCTCAGCCTGGTGATGGCCCAGCTGGTGTGGTTCATCATCACGGTGGCCATCGGGGTGCTCATCTACCAGTGGCTGGTCATGCCGGGCATCTACTTTGTGTTCGTGCGACGCAATCCCTACAAGTTCTACGCGGGTCTCATTCAGCCCATGCTAACCGCATTTGCCACAGCCTCAACGTAAGCCTAAATAACACAAAAGCTCATGTATACCCGTTTTACAGGGTATAAGCAAGAAACGATATTTATCTCAGCAAGGGTTGATCGAGAATACGATATTACGATATTCGATATCGTAAAATATTAATGATTTGCCTAATATTGTGTGATATTTTTGATTTGTTATCGATTCGTTATCGATATGAATTGTGATACTTGTGATATACGATAGTTATCTTGATAGTTCATTTATCTGTGGGCCTCCTTATCTCTGAAATCTGTACAAATTCCTAGAAAGTTTTATTAAATTTATATTTTAATTTGATGAAATCAGTTAGAACTATTCAAAATTGTATTTACTGCAGTGAATATTTAAGGTTATTCGCCCACTGTATTAACCCCAATTGGAGAAGTTTCAAAATTGTGTTGAATATTTAAGGGATTTGTCCCACTGTAACATCCCTGATTGGCGCAGTTCAAGAGATATTTTCTTCCAAATCGTTATCTTCCTTTGTTGTTCTTATGAAAATTCAACTCTTTTGATTTCCACCAAACCCACCACACACACACACACACATACACGTACTCTTATCCATACACACACACACCATGAACGTCTTCCGCAGCGCCGCCGCGTTGCCCATCACATTCCGCTGCATGAACGACAAGCTGCGCATCGATCCCCGCATCACGCGCTTCGTCCTCCCCATCGGGTGCAACATCAACATGGACGGCACCGCCCTCTTCATAGCTGTGGCCTCCATCTTTGTGGCCCAGATGAGTGGCATGGTACTGGGCTTTGGTGAGCTCCTGACTGTCCTGCTCACCTCCACTGCGGCCTCCATGAGTTCGGCCAGTGTGCCTAGTGCGGCTCTGGTGCTGCTCCTCGTGGTGCTGACGGCCATCGATGCTCCTGTGCAGGACGTCAGTCTGCTCTTTGCTGTGGACTGGCTGGTGTAAGTAGGAGGTCCTTGATCCTTGAATCCCTTATACTTAAGCACCTTCTCCTCCTCCTCAGCGATCGCATACGCACCACCAACAACATGCTGGGAGATTGCTACACAGCCGCCGTCGTGGAGGAGTTGTCGCGCAAGGAACTGATGGCACTGGATGCTGCTGCTGTCAACTATCAGGTGAGTCCAGAGGATGCTTCTCATGGCTTGCCTATCTAAAGTACTTCGAACCTTAGGATCTGCCTGCTGGCACCCCGAATGGACACCATGGCGGACTGCTGGAGGGTCAAACAGAGCTGGAGACGTCAAACAAGAGCATCTCCGACGCAGTCGTTGTGGACATGAGTGCCGTCATGAACAACGTGAATCTCAAGCAGGACCACAGCAATCGCAGAGTGTAGATTGCTCCCCAGAAGAAGAAGAAGTTCTATAATGATTCAGAAATAATTCTCAAAGTTACCCCAAATGATTTGAAGGAAGGCATCGAATCATTCTTACTCTAAGTTCTTAAACATTTCTCGCTTTCTGATGAGTTTCGAAGAGTTAGGAACCATTCTTATAGTAGTAGTTGATATATATCAAAAGAAGCGTAGCACGTAGCGAAACCAGCAAATAGACCACAGTGTTCCTCAGTTATCCCACCCCCAATTGCAGTCAACTTTTGATAGATGTTTTTTGAGTATCGATAACTATACAATTAAATACAGGTAGAATCATCCAATCGATTGTGAGACTGTTCAAAAGAATTTCTTTATACCCCACCCGAAACTCCCTGGAAAAGGTCAACAGCAACTTAGCCACATAGCCAAAGTCGACTAAGATCGACTATCGATAAAATATCTAGATCATATAGAAACATAACTAGAGAGAGTTGCAAAACTATAGAGGGAACTATCGAATCAAGTGTTGTGGCACATTTGAGAACAGTTTAAAGTTGCCTTTCCAATTTGCCGATAGTTCCCTCGATAGTTGAGTAACTTCGACAAACATATATCACTATAGTGTATTGGAACCATCCAGTAGTAGGAACAAGCATCAATTATTATACACAAGCAGCAAGGGAGGCAGAAGAAGGAGAGGGAGAAGGAGAAGGAGGAACAACGTTTTTGTGATGTGTTTTAAACTATGCATAATCTCTATGGGTATTATTTAGTAAGCGCGGTCGACTAGGCGACCTTTGTGATCGAGTCAATGACGGGATGAAGGCAGGCAGTAGGAAGGATATAGAAGGAGCGATAACTTCGACGATAAGATAACTTCGATTTATATTGATTTTGTAATACGATCTATGTGTATGTGTTGTGTATGTTTATCTGTCTGTGTCTGTGTGTGTAGCGCATTCTTATTCTGTTCGTAAGTTAGCTATTGCAATCGCAGGTTGTAAACACGAAGAGCTGAAGAGGGCCTAGCTATAGTTTTAGTTCTGGAATCGATTACACACCCGAGCCCCGATCACACACTCAACCCGAACCCTTCTCACTGTTTTATTCACTCACTCACCACGTATCGTATGATTATCCCACGCATTCGTAGACTGAACTGTAGATTTAGTGTGATTTCCGAGACATATTATACTGTACCACGATACGATTATACGAATATCGATTATACGATTATATGAATATACAATATGAATATACCCAAAACGATCCATTTAATTTCGACTTCGAGTGCAATAAAAGTCAAGTGAAAATCGCGTTAGGTTTTTCTTTTCAGCTGGAAACCAATTCGAATCCAAATTGTAAATGAGTTTGATATTATTCATACAACTTAAATCGGTTGTTTCCGTTGATTTATCGATAGCAAAACACGACACTGAAATCAGGTATCGAGGCGGCCCTTAAGTGATCTACTGCGTGATTAGTTGCAGCCACTGAAACGGATATTTGCCTATCAACATGACCATAAATTATTCGATCGATCGATCGATCGCATGTTCGATCGCCGAATGAATGAATCATCTACGGGTTTGTTTACAATAACTTGTACAATAACGCCTGCAGTCAATTTGCCCGTGAGTGGTTTTGCACACAGGTTCAGGCCAAATCGGGCTTATATAATTATATACGTACAAAGTACTTGCAGCAGTACCAAACCAGCCACGGGTACGGGTACGGGTACGGGTACTCATATACGACTACAATCAGTGCAGGGTCCGAGTCTCAGTCTGAGTCTGCGTCGCACTCGCAGCTGAGATAAGGCATTTGAATGAGTATCAGCTGTATTGTTTCGCGGCTGCGCGTCGAGCTGCCTTGGCTGCCTCGCTGCCATGTCAGGTGTCAATCCACAATTCACATCCAACTCGAGACACAGCTAGGCAGCTGCACTGAGAGAAACAAGGAGGAATTGAAGATATGTAAGTGGATTTATGAAATAAATCAGCAAACTTCTGGAGAGAGCTTATCAAGTGTTTGAAGGCGAGTATAACAATATAATACGATATAAATTTATAACAGGGAATCAGAAAAGCTCGATACAATTAATAAAATATTTAAATAGATCAATTGAATCTTAGAATTCTTCAAAAAGTTTTTGAAAATAGGTTCAAAGAAACGTAAAGTAAGGAATCTTTTGATTGATTTGTTTCTTCTGGGGTTTCTTTGGGTTCAAAAGGATAACAAAAGTTCAATTGGACCTGAGCTTGTTTTAATTACATCGGGAAATGCGAATATATCTTTAAACTCCTTGAAAACTTTGTAAAAACAGAAGGTTAGTAAGTTAAAAGAAAAACAGAAAAGACTTTTATTTTTTCTTCTTTTTCAAGTTTTGATTGAGCTACACTTTGATGAGCTGACAGATTGCCTACTACTATTAGCGTTTCCCTCAGTGTAGACTCACTCGCTGGCTGGCTGCACTTGAGCCCAACTGTGCAGGTGAATGAATCAAGCGCTGAATAAACAAATGAGCTGCTGCACACATGGCGGCAATATCTACACAATTTTCATATATGTTTCGAGATGCAAAACTGTGTGTGGTGTAGCTGGTGTGTGTGCAGTGTAGTTGGTGTGCTGTGTGTGTGTGTGGTGGTGGTGGTGTGTGGCTCTGTCGGCTCAGGCACATATCAAAAAGTGCAGTCGCATTGAAAAGTGCGCAATTGCAAGCCCAACAACTGTCGACTCTTGCCAGTCCAACTGTCGCGCTGTCTGACTGTCTGTCCGTCCGTATGTCCCACTGTCTTTGCTGTCTATCTGTCTGTTTGTCCCACTGTCCCCCTTGTCCCACACTGTCCAATTGTCCAACTGTCCCAGCTGTCCACCTGTCCCACTGCCTGACTGCCTGGCTCACTGTGCTGACTGTGCTGACTGCTCTTGTCGCGTTGGCTGAGGCTGAGCCCGTTCGCAGTTCGCGGTTCGCAGTTTGCAGTTGTTGTGCCGTTTCGTTAGTGTTGCTGTTGTTACTGTTGTTGTTGTTCGCTGGCGTTGGAGTGTTTGGCGTCTGAAGGTCTACTTGGCAGCGGCTTTCGAGTGTGTTGGCGTTGCCGTTGCCATCGTCGCCGCTGCTGCTAAAATGAAATACGAGTGCAAACAAACCGCGCAACTTCCATAAGAATGCCGCGGGCTCACCCAAATACACCGAAGACCCAAATACGCTTACAATAAGAGGGAAGTTCATTGATTTATGAAAAGTAAGTTTAAATTTTAAAGCTATAAAGTTTCATAAAAATATGCCAAGTTTTCGTCGAACTCAGCTGAAAAATATCTAAGGTTTGTCTATGAATCACCTTATCCCCAAAATATTTAACAAGTAAAAGCTCAACATGATCACTAGCGAAAGCACATTAAAGCTTTTTATAGTTAAGCAGGGGGAATTCTTATATGAAGTAACTTTTCTCTTTTCTCCTGATTGCAAACCATTTGAGCTAAATGAAGAAAGGTTAAAGCAGAGTTCTCAAGGAAGAAACCTTCACTGTATTCCGCCTCTTGAAGAATCGAGAAAGATAACTATATATATGAAGGGAAGGATAATAATAATAATAAAAATGAGGCGAGATCTGAAAAGTTCTTGGGAGAGCTCTTCTCAATATACATAAATACCTTCCACAGTCTTTCTAGTTATCTTTCTTTAACTTCTTCATAATATCTTCAACTACTTTCTTATATGTCTCTCTCTCTGTTTTCTTACATGTTAACATACCTGTCTATATCTCTTTCTCCCTCCTTTATTGTGTACATCTAATTGTCACTCGTTCCCTTTTACTCACTTTGCTCATATATATAAATCGCTTCATATCTGTCCATTTCAACTCCATCCCATTTCTACTAACTCTCTCATCTCTCTGTCATTTCTTCTCTAACGTTACCAAACCCTCTGGAAAGTGCAACTTCCCCAACATACTCCTAGGCATAGGGTAGCCCCATGTAGCCCGTAAAGAGCTCGACGAGAGTAGATCGAGATCAGTCAGAGATTGCAGCTGCTTGCGGCGCAGTTGAAAGAATAATGGGCCAGCACAAATGTACAATGCGAATACCCTTGTGAATAGTCATGTGAATGCGAGTACTCGTACTCGTACTCGCATGCAAGCGAGTGCATGCACATGCATGTGCGAACTTGCGCCGACACTTGGCCGCGTAAAGTATCCGATAATGCATAAAGTCGCTAGACAAATGTGAGCCAGTTTCTGTTTCTGTTTCTCGATTTGCATAGCGGCAGCTAATTAACTCAATTAGGAGTGCAGTCTAATGGCGAATAGGGAAGGGGAAGGGAGGAAGGCAGAAGGGGGAACTGAGATTGGGGATTTGTAACTGAATTGGGATACGAATTCGCTTTGAATGATCGAGCAGTTGCGGAAGCTTAAAGCCGTGTTGACAACTAACGCAGTGCGCTTATCTATTCCCTCTTCTTCTCTTTCTTTTCCCCTTACTCTCACCTCCCCCTCTCTCCCTCTCCCAGTCTTTCGGCCTGTCTCTTACATCTGCTAAATAGATGGATAGATTGGCAGATCGCAGGCTGAGAGATCGTCCAGATAGATCGCTGGCATAATCAAACTAGGCATTTAAGCCATGTTCTGCCCCCGGCTCTGTGGTACCTACAACAACGATAACAACAACAACAACAACATGCACTAGAAGAACAACTACTAGTACAAGTTGGCCAGTTTATGGGCAATCTATGCTCCTCCAGCTCCAGCTCCAGCTTCAGCTCCTCTATAAATTTGCAATCAACTTTTATCAGGCCTGGCCGGGAACGTGCCTGCGCTAACGTTTCTATTCACACGCTTGGTTTGAGACAACGGGAATAAGTGCACTCAGAGAAAGGGAAGTTAACTTAGAGATAATAGAAAATATATATGTATATATCTGTCTGTCCGTTCGCACATCAAGTTCAAGTTTGTTTCAGAGTGTTTTAGATGCTACTTTTGG
Organism: Zaprionus africanus; assembly: GCA_018151435.1. Lineage (NCBI taxonomy): Eukaryota > Metazoa > Arthropoda > Insecta > Diptera > Drosophilidae > Zaprionus > Zaprionus africanus. Next base: position 2,216,163 of record JAECXB010002307.1, on the reverse strand, counting down.
TATTCTTATGACATCGTATCCGTATGAGACAGCTTTCTTCCCTGGGCCAGACAACTACTTTGACTAGGACAAAAGTGAATCATATTGCAACGGTGAGTGTCCGGTCAAGAGAGGTTTCAGTGTAGAATATATGTGTTTAATGTGTTTTTCAAGGCAAGCTGACACTAGCACCGTTACTGATATCTCCCATTTTAATGTTCACTTATTTTTATTGTATATGAACTGTAAGTTTGATTCCATCTAAAATAAATAGGGTTTTCGAATAGAATAACGCGAAAACATCTTTGATATATCAAAAGTTTCTTTGAAGGTTCCTCATACCTAAAAGTAAGTTCCATTCCAGGAAAGTCTTAATGAAACTTTCCCCATCTTTTATAATAAGTAACATTAATTTCTCTCAGTGCCGGCCAAGCGTTTCAGCGCTCTCAGCTGCTTCTATCGCTGCTTCTTCCTCTTCAGTAACCGCTGTCGCTGCTCTGCTGCCTCAGTTGCCGTCTCAGCTGCTGCTGCTTCTGCTGTCGCTTCTTCTTCTTCTTCAGCTGCTGCTGCACCGCCAGTGATAGATTGGCCCACATTCGTTGTGATCTGCGAGTCGCCAATTTCATGCAAACGTCCGCAGCGCCATCAGCAGGCATCCCCCTCGCTCTCTTTCTCTCTCTCTGTCTCCCTCACTCTCTGTCTCTGTCTTCCTTTCCTCTGCCTCCTGCGCCTGCTGCTGGCTTGGCATCTGCATTCTCCACGTCATATGCTCGTCGCAGTCAAAGCCGAGGTAATCTAACCAAATTACTGTGGTGTTCACAAACACGTTCTCTAAACGGTTTCATAATAACAACGCAGCGACAGCGACGTTAGCGTCAGCAGAGGCAGCGACTGCGACGGCGACAGAGCTAAAGAATTTGTGCGCGGCCGTGTCTGCAGCTTCCTTCTCATAATGCGAGTGTGCTCAGCTTAGCTCATCTCATAGCTGCATATGGACAGCAAACAGAGACATGTTGTGTATACCCTGTAAATGTGTGAAGAGGGGTATGAGTGATTTTTGATTGTGAAAGCTAACAGAGGAAAACTTACCGAGGAAGACTTTGAGAAATACTTAAGCATGGGATCTTTTTACAGTGTATTTTTATAGGAAACAAAAGTTAAACCCTACGAAATCTACAAGAAATGTACACTTTGAGATATTTCACACAAGCAAGAGAGTATTTTATACCTCCTGCAGAAAGTGTGGAATTGAAACTTGAATAAATCAAAAGCTACAGGGTATGTTATAGTCAGACACTTTGGCCACCAGCTACTGAGGTCTTTTAGTGCAGAAAAGGAATACCTCATACTTCCTAATGCCAAATCTGGACAAGAGTCTTCGTTATACTTTAAGCTATAAGGCATTTTGAAGTCTATCACTCTGTCAAGCAGCTTCTAAACTCATCCACAGCCAACAGAGCATATTGAAAAGTCTCTGGAGAAACACTTGCACTGGCAACTGCAGCAATTTGAAAAGTACAGGGTATCTACAAGTCGGTTACTAGCCAAACTTCTCTACACTGCGATGCAACTCTGTTCTAATGCAAATTGCAGCAATAATTGGCCTATTATGCCACAGCAGCAGCAGCAGCAGCCAGGCAGGCAGCACTAGGTCGCACTGTACTATATTGTTGTTTTTGTTGCTGCCTCTGCTGCTGTTGCTAGTGAGCCACGCCCATTGCCCGCCCCGCTAGCCGCCCCTTTCACGCGGCATTTAATATGTGTTTTAGCCAAAGTTAGTTGGCATTAGAAGACAGAAAGAGACAAGTTAGGAGAGAGGGAGAGAAAGAGATCTGCAAACCAAATAAGGAAGAAGCTGAGCAGAAGAGAGAGAGACAGAAGGAGAGGGAGAAGGAGATGAAGAGGGAGGAGTTTAGCTTGGACAACATTTACAAGGCGGAAGCATAGATCGATCCCCGAGCGCGCTCATTAATTAGTCGCCATGGCAAATTAATGCCTAATCAAATTTTATTGAATTATAAACCAAAAGCCGAACTAGAGAAGGAGCTGCAGCTGGAGTAGGAGAAGGAGAAGGATCCACAGCCGCTGTTGGGATGCAGATGTGACCAGAGGCAGAGCTCCTAGAGCGGGGTAATTAATGTGCGCCAAAGCTGCCGACGGCATTAAAATTAATTTGAATTGGGCAAGCAAAGGCAGCAGAGACAGCCAAGGCAGCAGAGACAACGAAGGCAGCCACAAAAGTCATGGGAAGATGCGCTCTGGCGCTCTCGACAAGTGTTGAGGAGCAGCCCCGAAAGCAACAACAACAGCAGCAACAGCAGCAGCAGCAACTGAGGCAGCAACAAATGGGCAACAGCTCGTTGCAATTTTAATTAACTGCCGCGTCTGCGCATTAAAATTGTTTTGACTTTGTTAAATGCTTGCAAATCAAGCAGAGACATGAAAATTTACGCGCAACAGCAGAGGCAGCAGAGGATCAGGAGGAAGAAGAGGGAGGGGCATGGGAGATGTAGCAGCAACAGCAGCAGCAGTTCAAGAGGGTGCAGGTGCAGGGGAAGATGAGGTAGAGGGAGAGGCAGCTAAATGGGCAGCCTGAAATCGATATGTGGTCACATTCGATGAAGCTGCCGTCGTCGTCGCCGTCGTCGCCATCTCTGCCCGGGCTGCCAATGGAATCTGAGTCGCAGCAGCGCAGCTAACCGGGCATTACTCAGTTCCAGCTCCAGCTCCAGCTCCAACTGCAGCTCCAACTCCATCTTCAGCACCGAAACACAACAATCAGGCAAATGACCAACGTCAGTGGCAGTTGCAGTGCCAATGAGACAGTGCGCAACAATTTATGGGGTGCGCTAGACGAGCAGGCACCCTGTAATGGCATTAATAAATGAATAATATTATTTATTATTATTATTATTCTCGTTGAATTACAATTTCATTGTCTGTGAAGAATATTGAATTTTCCGAATTTGGAAAGGTTAAGTGAGAGTTCGCCATTTGCAAAAGGTATTTTTAGAATCTTAAGACTTAAAGACTGTATTCAGTTATTATTTGTAACATGGTTCGATTCTTTTTCTTCGCTTGATTTCAAGACATGCAAAATACTTGGATATACGAATTTACTATGCAAGTTAGATTTTGTTTCTCAAATTAGCAGCTCATCCCCTTAAAAGTCTGGGAATACAACTGCATAAAAGCACATTTTTTTTTTAAAAAAGATGAAATTTAATGTCTTTAAAAAAATATATTATATGCATAAGAGTAAAGATTTAAGAATCAAGGTTTAATAAAATTAAGTAAATATTATATAATATTTTATATATATTCAGTATCCTCTCGCTAGCTTGCAAGTTATTCTGTAGTTTTTTAATTTTGAAAAGACTTTTCTGAAAATTTAGAGCGTAGCTTAGTGAAGAAGGAAGTTTTATATGAACAAGATATGAAATGCTAAATGAGCTTCATTAATAATTGTAAATTTGCAAACTGTCAGTCTGTGAAATATGTGCATTGTATTTAAGATTCAGATAAAATTTATGTTTGATCTCTACCACGACCCCTTTAGCCGTTGTAAATCGATAAAAAACATTCAAGCACAAATTAAATGTAGGTCAGTTAATTTTTAGGAAACACAATAACTATGATTATTTCTGATAATTAACATAAAGGTTATGTAAGAAATAATTGTATAATAGTACTGCATTCCTAGTCCTGCAAAGTATGCAGCATCAAATACACTCGAGTTGGAGAAGCAGAAGTTATATATTTAAGAAAGCAACTGTAGCTTTCATGCTTGCTTAAACATGCATTGATTATATCTATATCATACACACAATGTGATCTGTACCCTCTCATACATCATTCTTGCCTCACTTCCCTCAACTCACTCCCCGGTCTAACAAGTCAAACTCTGCTATTGTTACCAGTTCCGTATCGCATCAAACACTCTGCTCCTCCCTGTGGGCAGAGACAGTGGCTGGGGCAGAGGCTGGGGCAGGGCAGGTCTGGCAACGCTGGCAGCTGGCAACGCGCAAATGTTCGCCAATGTAATTAAAAATGCATTTGTGCTCCTTAAGAGGCTGAGATCGCGCGTAGATCGCCGGCGTCGCTTTGCGGGAGGAAGTGAACATTAAAGCGGGCAACGGGAATTGGGATCGGGAGTGTCGGGAGTGACGGGACTGTCGGGATCGGGAGCGAGTCCCCGGGAATGCAGCGCACTAAGCTAAACTTAACTGCAATCAGTAATCGGCAATCGGCAAACGGCAATCGACGATCGGCGCAAATTGTCGTGAATTAGTCGCCGAATCAATGTGTGGCATTAGAAGCGGACCAAGGAGACGGAGGGGGGCGGGGAGAGGCGTAGCGAGGGGAGTCGCTTTCAAGTGCCGCCTGGCAATAGAGTCGAGAGTCGCCACGGCTCGACTCGACTCGAGTGCCGACTCGCGGGTCAGCTGCGGCGGCATGACAGAAATTATCACATCACGCATACGACGTGTAGGACGCGATAGAAGGCGACTGCGCTGCACTGCACTGTGGAGCTGCACCGTGGAGCTGCACGCGTGAAATGTCAAAAGCTAAAAATGCCATTTAGTTGCGGCTTACGAGCGTACGTACGAGAGACATATGCTAAGTATACGAGCTGCTAGGGATGTGTGCGTGACACGAGCTTGTAAGGGGGATAATTTAGTGATTAAATTAAGTAATGACTATGAACTATACATATTGTTTCCCTTAAGGGGCTTTTCGATAGTGCATTAGCGATGAGTGCTTGCCGTGACACGAAAAATAAAACAGTTTAACAACTTCCTTAATCTGAACGATATATTAAAGGCTAACTACAGTTACTGATAGTCAAGACAAATCAGTACTTCGTGTCGGCTATAAATATAGTGTTTCTTTCGTACAGTGTCTTTATCGTGACACGAGCTGTGATGGGAGACAAATATCCTATCAAATCCCTTAACGATTATAAATAATACATATCGATTCTCTTTGCATGGTGTGCATCGATACTAAATTTCAGCTATATAATACATATTTATAATGAACGAGATGCCTATGTATCGTGACACGAAAGTCGAAAGTGCCTATCTATCCAACTTTAGTATATATCAATACCTATTGATGCCTTTTCGATAGTAATTCATCCCTTTTCAATATTTATCGACACTCCTTGCCTTCATTGCATGTCACTCTCGCTCTCGTGCTCCTGTCATCGTGTAGGCACGCACCCATCACTTTTGTGTGGCATGCAAAGTTACAAGTGCAAGGGAGAAGGAGTAGAGAGGGGAAAGGGGGAGAGGGCAGCAAATGCAAAGTGCTCATGATTTGTTCATTGTTGTCATTGTCCGCGTCGCGCACACACACACACACACACACGCAGGCAGCAGTTGGCGCACATGTTGCTTGTTGCTTGCTGCATGAGGCATGAGGCATGAGGCATGAGGCATGCAGATTGGCCAGAAGCGATAGCGATAGCCTTCTTTTTGTCCCTCTCCCCAACTTATTTATATGTGTGTGTTTTTGTTGTTATTGTTGTTGTATTTGCTTTTTGTCTGTTGCTGCTGCTTGCTGTTTTCGGCCTGGGCTACAACTCCATTCCATCCATTCGATCCATTCGGTCCACTCGGTCCATTTGTTAGCCAGATGAGAAATTTCCTTTTCAACGCGCCACGACAAACCGCACCTGCCTGGAGCCTACGCTCGCTGCGACGGCGACGACAACAGCGACGGCGACGGCGACTGCGGGCAGCGCGCCTCCATTTTGGTTTCCAATGAAAATTTTCAAATTGGAAATGTACAAATGTCGATCCCTGTGTGTGTGTGTGTGAGAGAGAGAGAGGAAGTGTCCATGTGTGTGTATCAATTGATGCATGTTTGATGTGACGCTTTTGGCCCTGCCAGCCTCTCTCTCTCTATCCCTCTCTCGCTCTGTCACCCTTCTCAGCGTGGGTCGACGGCGACTGCGCAGCCCGTGTGTGTCGAATCGTTTTGCATTCGTCGCTGCGGGCCACATTCGCACAGGCAATTCACACACTCACACTCTCTCACTCACACACAGACATTCGGGCACACTCGCACACACTCTGGCAACTCTGCACGCGAAAAATTGTTGTTTGTTTTATGCAAATGATTGCGCCGTCGCCAGCGGCCCGCGCAGCAGCTTCGCCGTCGCCGTTGCCGTCGCACTTTAACTCTGCTTGTGCGGCATTTTCCTTCCCGTTTCATTTTCGGGACGCAATTAAAACCGAAAGTGTGAAAGGCGAGAATGAGCGAGCAATTGTTGTTGTTGCATTTGTTAGTTGTTGCTGTTGGTATAAGACTCAGATTAGAGCTGCACTGAGTGAAAGTGTCCAAGCGAATGAGATTTGCATTTGCAAATGCAATTGCGTCAGCGAGAGGGAGACACAGAGAGAGTGACAAATTACAATTGAGTATAACAGTGCGTAGTGCATAGAACTGCATTCCAATACGGAAGAAAAGCAGAGCAGGCTAAGCCTACAATGCATGCGAGAGGAATAGAGGGAACAGAATAAGAGAGTGCACTCTGAGAGCATTAAGGAAGAGCAGCTGAGCTACGCACTCATTGTTGTTGCGTGTGCAAGTTATGATTTATTCTAATTACTCAAACTGCTGCTGGTAATGCAGTGCTCATATGGTGTGAGAGTATAAATGAGTGAGTGGACGGAGAGTGCAAATATGCTCTAGGGTTTTGTTGTTGCGAGATGAACAATCAGTGCAAAGTTAAGAAAATGAGAACAACGATTAAGCATTTATGTAAAGCAACAACAAAATCCAGTGCTTGGAATCGGACAAGGCAGTGCGTGCAAAAGAATCCATGCATATTGACAGAGAGTGCACAGTGAGAGCAACAGTTGTGCACTATGCAGTTGTCATTGCTTGAGTGATCTATCATATGCGCGGGCTAATTACAGACTTACATAAATGAGAGCGCACAAACAGCGCGAGTGCTTAAAACTAGACAGAAGGGAGAAGCAGTCGTAGTGAACAATGCGTGTGAGGGAAATAGCGCACACAGAGAGAGCACAATGAGAGAGCAACAACTGCAGTGCTGCTGTTATTGAGGGAGCTTATAGCTCCAGCAGGCAATGCAGTGCTCATGTGGATGAAGACGGAGAGCAAATGAGAGTATTATTGGTGCTTTGTTATTGTCTTGCACGAAATTGCCGAAACTGCGCATTGAGTTTGTCACGCACGCAGTGCAGAAGCCGAAGGAAATCCGAGAGAAAATTCCAGAACATGCAATTTCTCTCATTAATGTCAGTTCCAGTAGAGCAGACAAAGAACTGTGACGCGTATTTAACACTCGTAAAGTGCGTGTGTGTGTGTTAAATGAAAACAGATTGTGCTCAATCAGCAAATTAATAACTATTGTTATTTTAATTGTAATTGTTTAAGACTTTTATCATTTGTTTAATTATTATGGAATACAAACTATGCAAGTTGCTTCCCCTGCACCCCGCCTCCACAGCGAGCGAGCGCCGGATAAACGGTGAGTTGCGCTTGCGCTCTTTTCCTTTCATTGTTGTTGTTGTTCTCTCTCATTATTACTACTGACTGGCTGTCAAGGTCAAGGCACATTTGTTCATCACGACAAGATGCAACAAGTCGATGCAGAAATTTTCAAACAATTGCAAGTTTTCACAATTTGCATGAGCTGCTGCTCAGCTGCTGCTGCTCTGGCGCCGTGTGGTCTCTCTTGCACACGCTCTCTCTCTCTTCCCCCTCTCTCTCTCTCTTCTATTTGCTAGAATAAATTAGCGTGCAGCTAATAGGGTTGCCTACTCTCTTCGACTCTTACTTCCCCAACAACTTCCACTGTGGATTCTGTGTGGACTGAGTTGGTAGGCAGCTGTCAAAAACGTTTTGTTGTTGTTGGATGCTCTGCTCAAGATTTCACACACATCGCTGCAAGCCAAATCTGCAAACGGATCGTCTAACTGTTTGTAGAAGGTGGGATGAGGGGGGAGGAGTGAGTCGTTTGGAGTGTGGAACGTACGTCTGTTTACTGTACAGTGTCAGCTTCCTGGCCGCGTTTGACGCGTTGATTGCCGCCATGCGGAGCACAGTAGCCAAGTCAGAGTGACAGAGAGTTGCATCTGCTTCTTCTTCTTCTTCTTCTTCTTCTGCCTAAAAGGTTGAACTGCGGCTGATTGATGAGGCATTTGCATGCCGATGCCGATGCCGATGCTGTTGCTGATGCTGAACATGCTGATGGATCAGTCGAAGCAAATCTTCGTCTGCCACACGAATGGGAATGCGTGAAAGTGACGGCCACCTGGGGTCGCCCTGGGCAGAGGTGGAGGTGGCCGAGGGAACAAGGGAACAAGCAGAGATAATATCAAAGATAACTTTCGCCAACTTTTCGTACACAAGCAACCACAACAAGTCAGAGGGCATGATTAATTGGGCGCCCTGCGATCTTTCTAATCTAGCAGCATCTGTAGCGAGTGATTACTGTGCACAATTAACCCACTGACCGCTGGCGTCGTCCGCTGACTCGATGATTTTCAAATTTCCAACTATTTGGTTAGTGGAGCCCAGCGAGGCCGTCATTAAATGCAGTCGTCGTGCTTGTCTGGGCTGGAGACGTAAATTGCCGGGAAAATATGGAAGAAAGTAACAAGCAAGAGTAACAAGTCTATCAAAGTAGAAAACGACATACCAGAGAGTTATGATTAGAGCGAGTCTTGTTAACTATCGATAGTTATCGTGCCATCTCCAGTTAGGTAAATTGAAACCTAAGTATCGGAGAGTCATGATTAGTGGGAGTCTCGTTAAGTATCGAAAGTTGTTGTTCCATTCTTGTGTTTCAAAAAGAGTAGAAACAGGTTTTAATGCTCGACATACGAGTAGTTGAGCCATCAAGTTTTTAATAGTTATCGTCCTTGCATACCATCTCTAGCTTGATATATAATCGAAGCAAGGAAGTTTTGAGGTAAGATTGTCTAAAGCTTTGACTTGCTAACCATCAATAGCGACCCGCACTATCTCTAGTTTCAAAAATGTTCAAAGCAGATTTGCCTGTTCAAAATACTTACTATCGATACTGATATACTATCGCCTTGCCTTAATCGGCACCATCACTAGTTTTGCAAGTATTCGGAGTAGAAGAAAGTCTTAATGCTCACAGGAGCAAAAGGGGCAACTCTGTGAAATCCAGTGAGTTTCAGTACAAAGTTCCGACATTGAACTGCCAGTTCCAGTTCCAGCTCCGGCTCAGGAAGTCGTCCCACTCATATTGTCACGTTCCCAGTGGTGTCAAAAGTGCACGATATTCTCGAAATTGTAATTAACTTTTTGACTCGATTTGACTTGACTGGAGACCCAGAAACCAAAACCAAACCAAGAGACCAAAATCCAAGAGCGAAACAGAAAGTAAACCAGCGCAGCGAATCAAAGCACTTGAAGGCATTTAGGCACTTGGTACGAGCACTTGGAACCACTCGGAACTAGTGCTAGAGGCGACTGGGGATAACCGGTGGCATTTGCTGCCCCCGACGAAGCTGAAGCTGAAGCCAAAGCTAAAGCTGAAGCCGATGACCATCGACAGGTGTGTGCTCGGTCGGCATCGAATGTGGCAGCGTTTGGCGGCGATTTCGATTTCGTTGCAATTAAAATTCCAGTGCAGACGACGGTGGAGTTGCCACTTGGCCTGGCAGCGCCGCAGCTCGCAACTCAGAGCGGGCCACTTGATTAACCATGGAATGCGTCGAATTCAATTTGTTTCTGTTTTGTTTTTGTTGTTTGCTCAACTCGACAATTAAAATTGCCGACGGTTTTAGTTGAACGTTTTTTATTATTCAGTTTCCCCTCGACTTATCTTCTCAATTCAACTCACCTAGGCCCACTTCACCTCCCCCACCACACTCACACCTGAAGTAAAGTTGCCGAATTGGCTGTCAAATTGCCATTGCATAACTTCAACTGCAGATCCCGCATGCAAATCAGTTGAATACTTTGATTACCGATAAAGTAGTTATGAATAGTTGCCGCAGTGACAGGTTGTTTACGGTCAGTTCTCCAAGGGGAGAGGACGGAACTTTGTAGACTTCGCAAGGGAGGCGCTTGAAAAACATCAATTAATTAAAATCTCATTAGTTTTTTAGTTTTTGATGAAGCTGAGAGTGTTGAAAGTCCATGATGAAGTCTTTAAATCTTAAAAAGAGAGAAAAATAGACAGAAAGCCTGTACGAAATCGTTGAACGGTCTAAGCTAATTATGATAATCGAATGATCATAGAGTTTTTCTGCATTGGAAAGAGGATAGCATGGAAAACATAGGAAGCATATGAAATTCTTAAGTTTTAAATGAATTGAGAGTTAATCATTACCTCATTTGTATACCAGATGAAATTCGCATAGTTGTTGACAAAGTTTTGACTGTTTAGAGTCTAGAACAAACATATATAATCTAATTTTTCAAAGCATTACCAATTAAGGTTCACATAATGTCAGTATCCCGCGGTTATCTCATGGTTTTTGCAATTTAATGAGTGTCAAAAGTCCAGATAGCTCCAATTATAATGAAGTTATGTTATGCAGTTCTTAGTCTCATTTTCACAGCTCATAGATCAATTAGAAGATCAATGTGGGCCTTCAAAGCGCCTCTGAGTTGTACTAGCAGATCTATCGACGACCTCAACCCCTTAACCCCGACATAAACAATTGACGGAAAAGTGTGTTGCAAATGCCGCGAATGCCGAGGGGAAACCGCAATGCACTGCTGAGGCGAGTCAGAGTCGCGAGTCGAGAATGGTCCATTGTCAGATTGTCGGATCTTGCTCTTAAATTAATCCAACGTTGTACTTCACACGCTGCCACAAAATGCTGCAACAACTTAATGCATGCCAATTGTCGCGCCTTCATCTAGATACACTTTGGCTAACAACAACAACAACAACAACAACAGCAAAAGCAACTACGACTGCGAAACAGCAATAGCAACAGCAACAACAGCAGAAACAGTAAAAAAAACTAACGAGGAGCCAGGGAGGCCATCAGTTTGGCGGAGCCATCCAATCTCCGACAAGCCGCAACTCAAATTGAATGGCAAAAACTTTTTTGACTATTGCAACAGTCCAAACAGCCACACACTCAGAAACACACACACACACGCGCCGTTGCCGCTGGCCGAGGCTGTCAGTCTTGAAGCGGGCAGACGCAGCTTCGGCTCCAAACTCTGCCCAGCTTCAGCTCCAGCTCCGGCTCCGGCTCCGGCTCCGACTCCATCTGCCTGTTCCAGCCTGTAAATCTGTATGCGCGTCGCGGTGTCAAAACTTTTTAAACAAAATAATTAAATGTAGAGAAGCGGGAGAAGCAACAGCAAACAGCATGTAAAAAGCACAGAGCAGCGGGTATGCCTGACTAAAATATACTCTGTAGTAGTTACGCAAGGCTAGATTACTTACACCCTGTACTCAATTATCCATGCAGGAGAGGGAGTTCTGCATTTCGGTAGACTTCTTCAACAATGTCTGTCTTGTCTCTTACAGTCATTCTCCAGCGCGACAAGCATATACTCTGCAGTGCATTTTGAACTCTGCTTGCTCCATGATTTCTACAGGGGTTGTTAGTAGAATGGTCTCTATGTGGCCGCCTTACTCCATTCTTTTCAGGCACCCTCTCGCTATCTTCTACTATAGTATCCACCCTGCACTAACTGAAAAATAGAACTATACTGCCTTGAAACTATGACTTATGCAGGGTATCTTTCGCATTCCTGGCAATCATTTTCTAGCCCAACTTGCGTTTACCCTACACTACTTAAACAATTCATCCCACAAAGTTCAGCTCCTTCCAAGCTGCTCTACGGAGTCTTCACTTCTTCCTCCAAATTTACATACAGGATATCTTAGTAGCACGTTCTCTATGTGATTTAGCCGCCCGCCTCATCCTATGCAGGCATCCTCAAGCCTTCAGAGCAGGGAAGCGAAGAGGGACAGCTGCCTGGCGGAGCGACAACAAAAGCGCGCCAGGCGCATGCAAAGAAATCCGCTAGAAAGTCATGTTCGTGCCGCTGCAACTTGTACGCGAATCGTAGCTGGAGTCGGAGCTGGAAATGGCCGAAAAAAAATGCGCGACATGCCTCTCTCGATGTGCCCCAGCTGCTGCTGCTGCTGCTGCCCCAGCAAACTACCTCGGCTGCATAATAATTTATGATGGCGTCGTCCAAGATGTGGGTTAATCGTGTTTTGGGCTAGTTTCGCTAGTTGCCCCCTCTCGTGGCACAGCGATGTGGCCTGTGCTGCGGGTTCTGTCTTGTCTATCGGTCTGTCTGTCTGTCTGTCTTGTCTGTCCTGTCTGCCTGGCTGTGCATGCTCCTCACATCCAATTACTAGGTCAGAACCTGCACAAGTCCTGATTTGTGGGCAATTTCCTTTAACTAGGCTGCCGTTGTGGCTCTGACTCCTCCCACAGCAACGAAACGAGGCTGTCAATCATCGTTTAATTCTTGGCAATGAATGCGTAACCGACTTGTGGGTACACTGTCCCCCCTTCCCCTCTCTCTACTCCCTACTACTCCCCCTAGTCTTATGGCTGCCTTTGCCGTCCTCCGTTTGTCTTTCCATTAGCGTTTCGAGTCCCATTTTAGCCATGATGAGCCGCCAAAAAGCAATAAAATATCGTTTTATTAGTCTCGCTGCAAGGTGTCTGCCGAAGCGGGGGAGAAGGGGCGGGCTGCAGCGTGGGAAGGAGGGCGGTGCAAGCAGGAGAGACTCGACAACAAACACGAGCCACGTGCACTTGCCAAACGAGTCGACTCGAGCTGGAGCTCGAGAGCTGCCGTTCGACTTAATTCTTAATGAAAAGCACCAGCTGGAGCTAAGGCTAGCTATAAGCCAAGGGGGAGGGAGGAGAGTAAGGGAGGGGGTAGGTAGGTGCATTTAGTATGCAGTTAAACATTCTGCAGCCACTCGACTTGCCTCCGACTCTCGTTCTCGTTCTCTATGGGTCTGTGGGTCTGCGTGGCAGCCGAGACACGACGTCGTCCCCAGTGCAGCAGCAGCAGCAGCGGCAGCGGCAGCAGAATTTATGCATATGACCTCAGTTATTGACATAATTTCGTGGTCGGGAGCGCATTGAAAACGAAACGAAACGAAACGAGCCAAGTCACCCAGTCGGACTGGACTGCAGTCCGTTGAGAGAGCAGAACCTGATTGAGAAGTCTTGGCTTGTCCCGTCTTGGGCAAGGGAAACATTCCTGCTGGGTCACTTGAGCACCCTTCAGCTCCCGCCAGTGACTGCCTCTGCTGCTGCTGCTGTCGTTGTTGTTGTTGCTGCTTGCTGCAGAGATGATCGGATCCGGATCGCTGCGAATCGTTGCCCCGCTGCCTCGTTGATTGTGCAAATGTTCACGCTGCTTTGGACAAATGCGCAAATTTGTATGTTTCCGCAATGTTGCCTGGCAGACGTGGACAGGCTGCAGTCGGAGAGGGGACTGCGCGGGGGGACTGGGGGGAGGGGCTGTGCACACACACACAGGTGATTATCAGCGAGTCCGAAGAGCTGGAAGCCAATCTCGGCGCATTTGTCAAATTTCCCACTTAATCCGACGCGTCGCTTCGCCACTCGCAACGCAGTGGAAAATTGTCGCAGCAGCAGCGGCAGCAGCAGCAAAAGGCGCCCCACGGTGCCCCCAAGTCCACAGTGGACAGTGAACAGTGTAGTCGACAGAGAGAGGCAGCCTCAGTCTGAAGTCTGCCTGCATCTGAAGTTGGCAGTCCCCAATCCAAGTTTGCTCGGAGGCGCTTTAATTGGTCTTATGAAATGGACAAAGTGCGAAATGAGTTATGCGCACGCGCGCACCCGCTGCAAGAGTGTGTGTGTGTGTGTGTCAGTGTGTGTGTGTGTGTGACTATGTGTTCGAGTGCGAGCTCGAGCCCGAATACAAGTCCGACTCCGAGTCCGAGTCCGATAATGAACGCATGTGGGAATTCGAAAATTGGATTTGGCTATTGTGCAACACACACAACTCGCTCTGTCTCAGTCTCAGCCTTCTCGCTACCTCTGCCCCTGTACCCCTCTTGTGCACACTGAGAAAAACTTGGACTTACTATAACTTAGTATACTCTTGCAGAGGGTATATTAACTATGGTCAGAAGTTTGCAATGCAGCTTGGGAGGTACCTTAAACCTCATAAGGTTATATTATGAATCAGCATCAACAGAGGAATCGAGCTAGCCCTGTGCGTCTGTCCGCATGTCCGTATGTTGTAAAGCAAACTAGTCTCTCATTGTTTGAGATACAACTTGGCATACATTCATCTTATTACTGATCACTATAACATATAGCTGGCATGGGGACAATTAGCAAAAATGAAGGCATCTTTCTTATTTTACAAATAACTTGACTTATCAGTGCCAATCAGAGTTGAAAATAATATTGAATATACAAAATTCCATTCAATTCAGCACCGTTATATATAACTAGTACTGGAGGATATCAGAGGTTATAATACCCTGCAAGGGTGTAGAAACTTCGGCATGCTGAACGAAACATTTCTTCCTTGTTTGATTTGTAATTGACCCAGTTTGAGCATTGTGTGTCTGCCAAGGCAAGACGTCGTCAATTGTTTGCCATTTGATGAGCATAAATGGTAAGGTATTTTCTCTCAGTGTAGCTGCACTCGCTCGCAGCTCGACTTGGCTCAAGTTGGAGCTGCAGTTGCAGTTGCAGTTGGAGTCGGAGTTGGCCGTAAGTGTGAGCACGCAAAGTATCTATTAGCGTCGCCTTTGCGCGCCGGAGTCAAACGGAATCTGTTTAGCAGTCGCTTGTCGTTTCGTCGTTGTCGTTGTTGTTGTTGTTGTTGTTTGTTTGCTGTTGTTTGTACGTCTCTCTCTCTCTCACTCACTCTCACTGTCTCTCATGTTGTTGTCGCTTTGCAAGTTTGCAACTCTGCGTCGAATTATCTGTTAATTTGTGGCAATTTAGAGATTTGCAGATACGTTAAGTGAGGCGCATTGAGCAGAGCCTGATAGCCCCAAACAGTAGCCGAGTTGAAGTCCGTTGCCAGTTGTAGTTGATAAGCAGCGATTGAGCTGTTGACGAGTCTGTCATGCGTCTGTCTCTGTCTCTCTCGCTCTCTGTGTCTCTCTCACTTGTGACAGGTATTCAAATCAAGGCAATGTGCTGCGATCAATCAAGCAAAGTGTTTGAAGTCGGCGGAAACTTACGCAGGTTTTCTGTGCAGACTTGCAGCTGGAGATATAGAAAAGAGAATGAGCTGTTGAGCAGTGTAAATGAGTTTAAAATGAATACATTTTCTGCTTTAGAAGGAATGAATCTTCATCTCTCTTTAATGATCTTCTACAACTTTCTTCTTGTGCAGCTTCTTCAACTTTCGTCAGACTTTCGTCTCTCCCCTTAGATGATCCTGCCTCTTCTTCAGTCATCACCAAATGGCAGTTTCTATTTATAGGCCTCTTCCAAGAACCTTTCTTCTCCGGCTCCTCTCCCAACTCCTCTCAATATTCTCCACTTAAGCCGGGAGATTGCTAACGACTTTGTATGCAAAGTGACAGTGACAGCACAACATGGACATGGATAATGGCAATAGCAAACAAAAGGGCGTGGCCAGCTGAAGGGTCAACGAAGTCTGCAGCCGCATCCGCATCCAGGCTCAGTGCACAGTGGCACAAAAACGCTACTGAAACACACATCACATGATTATGCATCTTTATGAACTGACGTAACCAATTAGCGGCCTTTGATGGCTACTGACGTTGCCGAAAATTGAATTTGCCGTTACAAATTGTTGTCGACAAGGTGCGCAGACAACACACACATACACAGGCAACACACACACACATACCACTGTGGTTGCCTGTTCTACTAAAACTTGGAAGAAGTCGCCGATTTCTCTCCCAACTGGCGACTGACTTGCGAAAATTCCTGAGCTCAGCAGCAACCACAAACAAGCTGCGGATTGGTCGAGGGAGGACCCCCAAGGCAAAGAGGTAGAGAGGGTAAACAGGAGGAGGGCGGAGCTGAGTTGGGGGGCTAAGTGAGCTCGCTCCCAATACGCATGCGCAATTTTTCAAAAGCTTTTAAAGTGAAGAGCTCCGGCAAAATTACGTTGTAATTTTTGTAATTTCTGTAATTGCCTAATTCTGATTAATTTGAATTGACGAACGATCCGAGGGAGACAGAGAGAGAGAATGGATCCGAGAGAGAGAGAGAGAGAGAGAGGCTGACCAAGTCCAACTCTGAACTGGAGCGCTGACGAGTAGCTACGACACGACTTTGCCTGCCTAGCGCGCACTATGGGCAGAGAAGGCAACAATGTTGCTCAGAACTTGCGAATCTGTAAGTTACCAAGAGAAGGGAATCCATATAGTCTCCCCTACTTGATACACTCCTCCTCTTTGCCATTCTCAAACCACTTTGGCCCATGGTTGCCCTCGTTCCCCGTTCTGTGGATTGAGAGGTCAAAAACTGAAAATTATGCAGCATTGTTGGCAGCAGTTGCCGCAGCTTCCCAGTGGGGCCTGTTGGGGCCCTGAACCGCGGGTAATCCTTACTTATGCGCACTTCTTTGCCAGAGAGAAAGAGAGAGAGAGATTCAATTTATTTGCGCCTCGGCAGTGCGTGGCTTTTTTTAATTTGATTAAAATTTATGTAGAACTAGCCAAGGCGATTCCAATGCGAGCCAAACCTGATAAATGTCTTCTGAGTTGGGGTTAAGTTGCTCGCGAGTTCTTCCAGTTGCAGCTAGAGCCAGCAGCTTTACGTGATTGCATCTTTATCAAAGTTGCAAGGAATTCCATGAGAACTAAAGGGTATAAACTACACAGGGCATCTCTCAATCGTGCATTATTTTGGATTGCTTCACTGAGATCTCGAAAGGGGATAATCTGGCTTGTTGGCGACAAGGTCGCTGGGTTAATACCGTCGCCAACGGGGCAACAATAACTCAATTAAATTTCTGCCCATTAATCATACGCCATGTGAGACGCGGACAGAGCAGACGCACCAGCAACAGCACCGGCATCAGCAGCAAAATGTGTGAAAATCTCCCGTAGCGATGAAAAATTAAATGCAACTCTAGGCAAACATAGATCATCAATGAAATTTAATATGCAGCGAGTCAGTTTGGAAGTCAGCAGCGGACATTGGGAGCACACACACTCCACACACCGTCTACACTGCTCACACACACACACACACACTCTACAAACAGACAATGACATTGTGTAGCTTAATTAGCCAAAGTTGTTGACTGTCTCTCGTTGTTTGTTCGCTGTCTGTGTGAAAGGAGGCGAGCAGCGAGCAGCTCCCGCTGATTAGAATATGAGCTGGAAAATGTATCTGATACACATTTTGGGATCTCATCGGATTAGACTGCAGCTGAGGCTGCTTAATGAAGCTGTTCGCTGCGTTGTAGCTCAATTAATGGAAATTTAATGGCAGACAAAGCGCTCTCAACGCGGCCACAGCTACGGCTTGCCTAAATGATGAGAAATTGCGCAAGCCAGTGAATTTATGAGTGCTCTCTCGCAGAGAAATCAATAAGCAGTGTGGCATACACTGACAAGAAAGATGGGTAAAGTCATGATTTAAATAATTATTTAATTATTATAATCTTTATAAGAGTTGAGATAAGACTCTGATTTGAGTTTGCGCTCTTGATTGAAACAGCTGTTAATATTTATACTCTCTTTCTTGTCATACACTTGTGCTACTCTTACCTCTACGTAGTCAACTGTTTCTCTCAGTGCACTCATGGCTGGCTAGTTAGTTGGCCTGTTAAATGCAACTCTCTCTTTCACTAAATGAGCCAACAAATTGCAACAAGCGCAATTTCACGGAATGCTTAACAAACTGTTGTTTAATGCGTGCCTATAATTTATGCAGAGTGGTTGGTGGTGCCTCTGCTTCTGCTGCTGATGGTGGTGGTGGTGGTGCTGCTGCTGCTGAGGCAGCGTGGCAAAGCGAGGTGGCTCTATGAGAGCTATGCGAGAATACCAAGAACAAATGCGACTTTTGGACATAATGCGCGAACTTATGCAAATTCCGAGCCACTGCAAGCTGAGCCTGAGCCACATACACAGTCGGAGAGATGCAGCCCCGAGCTTGAGCCAGAGCCTGAGCCGAGTCCAAGCTGGAGCTGGAGCTGGAGCTTGGAGACGAGGCATGACTTATGCCTGAAATTTGTCTAGTTGTCAGTAAATATGGGAAATCAGTTTACAACATGCGTGCCACGGTTGCACCCAGAGCTGGAGGCAGGCAGCTCCAGGTCTCAGCCTCAGTCGCAGCCTCAGGTCCAGCCTCGAGGTCCCCAGCTCGGCTCGGCGACGACAGCGACATTGAGACTTAAGCGGAAGGCACAGCAGGAGCATAGATAGCAAACATCAGATACTGCGACTCGTAATGGCGACAACAGCAACAAAAGGAAGGAACGAAGGAACGAACAACGACAACAGCGACAACGACGATGCGACGTCGACAGCGACGGAGACAGCGACAACCGAGTCGAGGATGGAGGAAGAAGTACATGCAACAAGGCTTGTTTGGCCGTGATGAAGGGGCCTCCAGTTCTCGAGAAGAAGACGAAGACGACGACGACGACGACAAGACGAGCGAGCAAGGAGCGTAGATTGATGCCGCCGTTGTCTATTGACTATTGATGACGAGGTGGGGCCAGAAGACTGCTCTTCTCTCCTCCCTCTCCCTCTCTCTCCATCTCAGTATGCATATGAGGCAGAGGAAGAAGATCTCTGCGCCTATAAGGATAATGCGCAAACACACGCAGGTTGCATCCGAATTTGCATTGCTAAAGTTGCCTGCAGCCACCGTGTGAGCCCAAAAAATATGAGAAATATACGGAGAGAAAAGGGTAGAGGGAGAGTTTAAGACTAAACACATTCTTTCTTGCAGTGTAGGCATAGGAATGGGCATACTTAGTACGGATGCTTAGTACAGTTCAACGAACCTCTGAGGCAGCTCCGGTTTTAATCGAATCGCAGACTAAATGCCGTGAATTTATGCATAATTTGCCCACTGTGAATGAATCGATCAGAGTGCGATCAAAAGAGTCCACACAGCTTTAACAACTTCCCATAATTTAGAGACAGAGAGAGAGGAACAGACAAACAGACAGAGAGACAGACAGACAGACAGTGACAGGTAGAGAGGGGAAGAGAGACAGATGGGACACTTCTGAATTGAGATTTCAATAAATTTCGCATAAAACCAAGTAAATATTTAATTTGGCTGTTGTGTAACATAAATTCACCGCTAGAATTAATCCCCAGCTGGAGTCAATTAGTATTTTACGGCGCTTTTATTGGCCGCTTCTTCCAAAACGAAACCAAAAACGAAACCAAGCGACGACAGTCGTCGACAAAGATCAAAGGGAAGAATCGTCGAACGATTTTGAATTCCAAATACATTGCTTTTTGCTTGAAATATGTATGCAGATGTATTTATATTATATTTCTATTTATGTGACCCGTCCCCAGTCCCAGTCTCAGTCCCCAGTCCCCAGTCCGGCTTCATTAGCTGCTGCTGGGAACCCACCCAAGTGGCTGTGCCAGCGACTGTGGCTAAACTCATGTAATTGGAACGCCGTCTTATCAGCTAAACAGCCAGGGAGACGAAGTCAACTGGCAACTGGGAGGCCATTCCGAGCCAGAGTTTACGAACGAAAGCGCTTTTCAATTAAAACTAAAACAGAAGGTAGAACAAGTTCGTCGAAAGGGAAGATGGACGGAGGAGAGAGAGGAGAGGGGGTGCCATGAAAAATCGAACAAAATGTGCGCTCATTAAAAATTCGCATAATTTATAGATTAATGAATGTTGCCGACATCTCCGAGGTCGACTCCAACGCCAGCTACCGAAATAAAATAGCAATATTTATGTTTGTCCACCTCGCCAGAGCCAGAGTGAGAAAGAGAGAGTAAGAGACAGAGAAAGAGAGAGGGAGCGAGACGTCATCGAGCGGGGGCGCTGGCAATAAAAACGAGCAACTAACTGGAGTTATGATTCCCGGATGAGTTGCTGATGTTCCCCCCACCCCACGCCTCACTTCCTCTCGCATGTCATTTGCATGGCCATAACAAAGGATTAGACTAGAGGACAGCCTGGAGAGACTGGAGAGGGAAGAAGCCTGCCGTGAATACTTAGACGAATGCGCAAATAAATAAAACTTACTATCGGCCATAAGAAATCAGCAAGGCACAATAACAACAAAAACAGCAGGGAAAGAGATGAGGATGGAGGCACAACGAAACTTGTATGCACTATAAGGTGATTGAGCAGTGTTTTCTGTACGGTATATGGTATATAGTATTGGGAATTGCGTATAAGTGTAAGAGAAGTTGGGTAAAGTAAGACTCCTATGCTCGTTTGCGGTTCTTTTTGATAATCTCTTGGAATTCAATCGATAATATTTAAATCTTTTAATATCTGTAGTTTTTTCGTAATATGTATAAGAAGAATGGGGTTTAGTCCGTGATTAGTTCAATTGTTAATCTATTTTCTAGAATAATGTAATTTATTTATTAAGCTCAAAACATTTTTTTGTTTTTAGTTATTTCATTTAACTTTATTTTAACTTTTATTTAACATGAATGATATTTTTTGTAATCCCAAAAAAAATGTTCTACACCAAGCCTTATTCTCTTTCCTTTCCTCTTCTCTTCTTTGCTACTTTCTTTGGCTCTTTCCATTTACTTTCCCCAAGAATGCTCAAAACAGTAGCTGATTTGACTATAAAAGCCACAGCTATCAATGGGAAAAGTGCTTGAAATAAAAAGAAAATGGATAAATAAATAAATTACAATGCAATTTCTTGATATAACACGAGATCCTTTCATAGCATCAAATGGTGGCCAGTGCCAGTGCCCCCAGGGTGAGCACAATTTATGGCTGTAGTTCATTAAAGAAGGAACTACGTGTGTTTGGGTCAACTCGAGAGATATATAGAGCTATTAATGAAATCGGGAATAAATTCGCCAACTAAATGCGAAAATTAGAATGCCCACTGTCTCATAATAAACAACATCATCAGCAAAAACAACAAGCAGGGAGGGAGACGGCAGAGATAGAGAGAGAGAGAGAGAGGCAGGAGACAGGAGAGCAGGCTGTGCTCGGCAACAGGCAACAGGCAACGGCAACATGTGGCAGAACAACAATTTATGATGTTGCCGCTGACAGGCGAATGTTGTTTGCAGTTGTTGTTGATGACGATGATGATTCCAAGGATGCATCATCGGGAAACAGGCAACGGGCACAGAATGCAGCTCTGAGTCTGAGTCTCTGCGCAGCTATTGATTTTTGAGCCGAATGAATGGCCCAACCCGAACAGAGTTGGCCAGAGCTGGACCTGGGCTGGCATGCCAGCATCTTGTACATCCTATCCCCCTCACCTGCCCCCTCTGCAAAGCTGTTTAGCTGCACAGCGTTTTGCATATTACTTGCATGATGGATTCGGCTGCGGATTCGTCGTTTTGTGTGGGCCTAAACAGCAACAGAGCAACAGAAGACACACAAAGAGCGAGAGAGAGAGAGAGACTCGAGCAGATCTCGGGCAGAGATGTCGCCACATGCTGACAAACTAAACAAACCCGAACACAACCGGGTAGACGAAGATCTCTCGTCAGATCTCGTTCTGATCTGTGATCTGTGTCTGTTCGGTGCCAAATATTGCCTGAAATTAAACGTCATTATGCGATCGGCGCAACATAAATCCATCAAGTCGAGAGCAGCTCAAGAGTGTGCACTGAGAGAAATCATGGAGGCAATAGCTTATAGAGGGAAGGGAGCGGGGCCCGGCCCACTCGCAGTGTGGTTGGCGTGTGTGTGGGTGGCGTCGATCAACAACGATCGCCGATCAACTTGGCGCACATTGTGAGTTAGATCTGTACGAGTGTGTGAGTGTGCACTGTATATATACTTATATAGATATATTCTCAAACACGATTCTTGTGCTCTGTGCCGCTCAAGTGCCTGTCAAGGCGTTGTTGCTGTTGTTGTTGCTCTTGTTGTTGTTGCTGTTGCAGCTCACATTCATTTCAAAGTGCAAATGCAAGCCGACAGCTAAGCGACGTCATTTAGAGTTTTGACAAGGCGGCACATGGCGGCAAATGGCCAAAATGGTTAAATGGACGCCCTCAAATCGCGCTCAGCCTCAGTCGCTGTTGCAGTCGCCGTCGCCGTCGCTGTTGCAGTGTCAGCTTCAGCCTCAGTCAGAGCAGAGAGATGAGAGCTAAGCGAGCTGTGTGTGAGCTGTGAGCTGAGAGCTTCGTGCCACCAACGTGCATTCCAGCTAAACCGACAACAACAACAATTGCAGCAACTAGAAGAAGCAGAAGAAGAGTTGCAACAACAACAGCAACAAGAACAACAGCAACTGCAACAACTGACAACGATGGCACGCACATTTCGTGTACGATTCCCAGACAAATTGCAGAATTGGCGAATGCTTGAGAATTCTACAGAAACGGGGAATCAACTGCTGGGGATCTATGGTGTGGTCCCGCTTCCTAGGAGCAGTATTTTGGTTAAGCTGGGAAGCCTGCACCCCATCCCCCTCCCTCCCTTGTTGCAACACGCCCGTTTCTATTGTTGTTGTTGCTCTCATCTCTTTGGGGGCGCCAAATTCGCACATGTTGCGTAAGCAGCCGAAAAAGTTGTTGTTGCTGCAACGCTCAATTTTGGCTGTGGCAGCAAACAATAACAAAGGGGCAGCAGTGGCAGTGGCAGGAGTAGGGAAGGAGGGGAGGGGGGCAGGCCTACCACGGTCAGCATACCAAACACTCAACGTCAAAGCGCACTCCATGGCCACTTCGGCTGCACTCGGCGGCAAACAGAGCCCCCAAAAAGCAACAACAACAACAACAACAGCAACAACAATGTGAGGCGAACTTGTACACAGGTGAGCACTGCGATCCAGTTGTAGACAGCAAGAGAGATAGAAGCAGAGAGAGAGAGGGAAGGAGGAAGAGAGAGAGAGAGCGGCAGAGAGAGCGAGGGAGAGCAAACCGGTTTATGCTATCAGCATAGCAATGTTCTCCCCACCTCAGCCTACCTTCACTCTGCTCTCTCTCTCTCTCCTCTCTCTCTCTCTCTCTCTTTCCACTCTAGCTAATTTACATGCCTGTGTGCCTGCTGCTGCTGCTGCCGTTGGTTCTTGGCGAGGCGTTGGGTGCATTGCTGGACTTGACTTTAATGCTTTTATTGAGCACGATACGATATATCGGCACGACTATCGGCCAACAAAGTTGCATTGTGCGTGAGAGAGAGGTAGCGAGAGTGGGAGAACGAGACAGCGAGAGGAATATATGGAGAGATTTAGGAAAAGATATATAGAGAGATATGCAAAAAGATACAAAGAAATATTGAAAGATATAGAGACATATAGACAGAGATGTCAAGAGAGAGAGAGAAGTACAGAGATTAAAATACATGAGTATGTTTCAACAGTTGATTGGCTGTCATCAAGGCACTCTTTAAATATTCCTGCACAATTTGAAACAGGAAGTTCCTTAAGCATCTCAGCTCTTGAACATGTTAAGCCAAGTGAAATTAAGGCAACTATTTCGGCTTCAAATCCCATTGGAATCAGAATGAGCTGGAGCCACCTTCTCAAGGCAAGGAAGGGAAAAGGCTAAATGTTTCTCTATCTCTCTGTTGGTATTCGACCGCGTGCTGTGCAGCCTCTGATGGCGATGCTGGGCCCAGAGAGAGAGCAGCGTGTGTACTTGCACCACTAGCTTCACAGCGAGCATAAACCGACCAAACAACTGTGTTGAGTTCCAACTCACCTCACTCGCTGCTCGCTCACCTCTCTGCATTCGCAATCAGCTTCGTGGTGAGCTCGCTCTCTTGCCACATGCACTTGACCACAGGTGAGTTCGTGGTGTGTCTTTGCCGTGTGTGTCTTCTGTGTCGGTGTCGGCATCGTCTCTGGGCCCACTGGGAGAGCGAGACTAGTCAGTCTGTCGTGTGCTTGCGTCGCAGAAACATTGAACAATTTGAACGCGCGGATTAACGCAGCTCGTCGCCTTCTTTCGCAGTCGTTGTCGCCACCGTCGTCGGAATCGACAACTGAATCGGAATCTCAATCTGAATCTCAATCAGAATTAGAATCAGAATCTGAATCGAAAAGAAATGAAACCGAATCCTAAGAAGATTCGACAGAAGATTCGTTAAGTGATCATAGAAGTGAAGACAAGTGAAGAACAAGTGCACGAAGAATCCAAAATCCAAGAAATTCCATTTCTAAGCCGCATAAGGAGGAGGCGTCTCTTCTCTCTGCCAGTGTGTGTCTCTCTGTTGTGTCTCCCTTCCCCCACTGCACTGCGCATTCTCCCTTCGCCGCGTTTTTATTTTGTTTTCGTCGCGATCGTCGTCGTCGTTGCGTCGTCGTTGCCGTCTTCGTTGCCGTCTTCGTCGCGTTTTGCGTCTCTTTCGCCGAGCAGCAAAAATGTAAAAACGGAATTTGCGAAAAACTTCCGACTCGATGCCGAATCTAAAGAAAATTGCGATATTTGCATTTTAATTAAAGTACAAGAATTTCCAACGCAACAACAACAACAAATATATGTAATCAAAGGAAAAAGAGAAGAAAAAGAAAAAAAAACACCTCAAAAAATAAACCAGAAAAAGGCGAAAAGAAATATTGTTCAACAAGTCAAACGAGTTCTTTGGCTCGCTTTGGCCGTGTGGCCAGCAGCAGCAGCAGCAACAGCAGCCGCAACAGCAACAGCAGCAGCAACAACAACAACATCAAGTCGACTCGCAGTGGCACAGCGAGCTGTGTGTTTGTGTGTGTTGTTGTTGTTGTTTGGTGAAAAATATTGACAGCATATTGCCAGAAAATGTAAGAAAGCTGCAAAATATACACACGAAAATACTAAATACGAATAAGGTGATTACACTCGAAGAAATTGCTCATTTGATCGAACTGACAATACCCTAATTAGCTAAATAGGAAGCTGGAAACGGCGGCAAACAAAAACAGCTTGAAATAGTCAAATTGGTTATTGGGAATTGAAGTCAAGAGAGCGCGGGAGAGAAAGAACGAAAGAGGGAGACGGAGAGCGTGCTTAGAAAAACACTTGGCTGCCTCTTCTTCTTCTTGGTCTCCCTTCGTTTTCCTGCTTCGCCTGCCTATTGTGTGTGCGCAAAGGAAAATGTGGAAAAAACAAACCAAAGTTGAGATTGAAATTTTCGGTTTCTATTTTCTACCTGTTTTACACGTATTAATCTCTCAATAGCCAACGGCACCTGCGAGCTATCGTTATCTCGGTGTCCCGTTCCCCGTTCAAAACGTGCGGCGACTGAGCGATTTGTGTGTGGAAAACTGTCGCCAAACAATTGAAAATTCCTGGAAAATCTCACACCAGAAACCAGAGTTGAAACATGAAAGTATTTTCTAATTGCAGTTTGTGCTCAGTTTCTGTTCTCGTTTCTTTTCCCGGCGAGGAAGTGATTCGTGCTCGGCTTTTTAATGCCCATTTCCATTAAAAGGCATTAAAAATTCCGTTGAAAATTATATGAAATTATAACATATTACGGTCTGGTGCTGCTCTGTCGCTTGGTCTCTCGATCTGTGTGTGGAGTGTGTGCTGGCACTTTTAAACCAATTTTCGGGCTGATGCTAAAAGCCAAAATAGCTTGACATTAGTAGGAAATGGGGAAAAAACAGAGGCACTAACTGACAATGACTAGGGAAAACAAACACCAGGCATTTCGGGTCGGGTCGAGTCTCCGACTCCGACTCCGTTTTATGGCCCTTAATTTACACTTCCTTCCAATTTCCACAAGCGAAACAAAAGAGAACTTGAACCCGCCCCGAAGTCGGCAGCCACCAAAGGAAAAACGCAGTGCGGCAGTTGGCAGCAAAAGCGAACAAAATATAATTTTCATTTCCCATTTTCATTTAGCCTCTCGCATCGCTCTCTCACTCTCTCTGCCTCTCTTCTGCTCTTGGCTGCTCTGCATATTTTGCTTTATCAGCCCGGCTGCACTTGGAGCCGACCTAACGGTGCTAGCCAGGGAGAGACTGTCTTTATCTTTATGCAAGAGTGCGTCAGGGTGTTCTTGCTGAGATGCGGGTGATCGGCTGTCATTGAACTGAATGACTTAGGCAGCAAACTTGAGTGTGTGTGTGTGTGTGCCAGAACGAATGACTTAGGCAACGAACTTGGCCAAGCGCAATTTAATGCGCTTTAAATTGCTCGTCTTCGTCTAATTGCCGCAATGCTTAGCGTTATACAAACAAAAATTACGCTTTAATCTATTTTTGCCCGGCCCCCAACGCACACACACATTCACCAGCACACACACACACACAGAGGCAGGGGCAGAGGCAGAGGCAGCTGCCCCTTTTGCGGACCACACGCGCGCCTCATGCGCCGTGCCAAGAAAATTACATTAGACGTGGACGCAGCGCATATGCCTTGGCCTGTGTGCCTCGGCCAGTTGCCACCTGCCACCTGCCACATGAGGCACACCCGCTCCCGCACCCGCTCCCACTCTCGCCCTGCCCTGCGCTCTCTGCGTAGCGCTAATTTCTTTGTTGAGTCTCATGCAACTTGGCACCGCGGACATTCGAATGTGCTAGCCTGTGATTAACTTCGGAATATGTTCATCGTTTTGTTCCAAGTGTCTTCATCCGCGCCGAGAATCTACGAGACAAAGAGGCAGAGGGAGGAGTAGAGGTAGAGGCAATCGCAATTGCCATGAGATTGCGATTGGGATTGGGTGTGGGGTGTGTGGGGTATGTGCTGTGTTGCCCGTGGCAAGTCAATCGCGCTAACTACGCGTAAATATCTCTCTATGCGTTTTATGAAACAAAGGAGAAGGCAAAGTGTGATACCCTGTAGATGCGAGTGATAAAAGCCTCCACTCTCTCTCCTTTTCTCCCTCCCAATTTCTGTCTATTACACCTTCCTGTTCTATTTTGAACATAACTCTGCCTACGAACTATAACGACAATAAAACTATAAAACAATTCTCTAGAAATCCGCATTTTATCTAGGTTTAATTTGTTAAGCTCTGCGTTTTATTGCTCCCCAGTAAACCATATACCGTGTGTATATTGCACGCTGATCAGAGTGAGCAGCTCGGGGCGGCATAAAAATTAACTCAAGATTGGGCCAGAGCTATAAAAGCTTCCACTTCCAGCTATTCTCCCTTTAAATAGAGTTATTTTACACTCGAAGAAAATATAAATGAAATACATAAATGCAATTATTGTACAAAAGTTGGTATAGTAGACACAGAAGGTTACCCTGCCAACTAGAAAGCATTCTCGACTCAACAACTTGAATATGTTTTGATTGGCGTAAATAGAATCGCCCTGTGTGGCTCCCTAAACTTATCCCCATTCAGCTAAAAAAATTGATCAATTTTTACAATCAAATTACAATAAAAAGTTATTTTTGATGTAGTATAGATGATAAATAATAACAATATATTATTGTAGTCAATTCAGTTAAATTTTTCTTTCAGTGCAGATCGGTAACAAGTGTATTTAAGAATTCGGTCAGGGACTGTTTGTTTTACTTCGGCAACGCGCATAAACACTCAGTCTACATAATTTGATTGTCTTAATGGGGGCCTGGCATATTTTATAGAGCTGCTCCACGAGCCATTATAATAGTATATATACTGCCATAGAACAACATCATTTCCATGCGATAAATATAACGAAACGTAAGAAATTCGTTGGTTTCAAATTGGAAAAATATTCGGATTTTAATGGTGCAGACTGGAGGCAGGCAGGTTAACGAACCAAGCAGCAAAGTAAAGTGAGATAAGCTTGTTTGATCGTTCGATCTCGAGTTGATTTTGCAGCTTTATGATGGCCCATTAAACTGGCCAAACAATGTCCGAAATATGCATACCATGACAATTATTGCTAAATGCTTTTGGCTACTCCAAAACACACGACTCACGCTGCGACTTGTGTGATGCGAGGTGAGAGATGGAATGAGATGAGGTGGGTTCGCGTTCTGTTGAGTTCTGTTGGGTTGGGCAGAGTTTGATGCAGGGACTTGTTGACTTCCGGTTTCTTTCTTTGGCATGTCTAATAATATACCTCATAATTGTCGGAGACGGAGAAGAAGAACTGTCTGCAACGGTAACGCGAACCGTGGGACAGCTTACAGCTATTGCAGATTAGAGTCCAGGGAGAGGGAGAGAGGGAGGGAGGCCAGACGAGTTGCTGCAGGTTGTTCTTCGCTTTGAGGTGCCTTCACGATTTCCAGTTCGGGGACACAATCTCTCCTACGTGAGGCGTCATTTCATATTTCTTCTTACACCTTGAAAATTGCAATTGGAATTGGTTCAGTTGACGGACGCTGTGCGGCGATAAGATAAGAGACCGCGAAATGCCGCTAATTAATTGGCATTTATTTAGCCAGACGAACTGAGAATTTCCAACCAGTCTGAAGCCAGGCTTGAGAAGACATTGACTTCGCTAGCAAAAGCTTCGCCAATTTGTTTCTTTTATTATACAAATCTTAAGTACAAAGTACAGTGGTAAAATTAGAGAGTCTGCAGATTTCTTTTGTACTCCCGAGAAAGTGAAACTCGCAAAGGAAATTGAAATGGAAATGAAAAATGCTTTCGTGCTTTGTTGGTCAGCCAAGCCAAGCTGAGCCAAGCCAAGGTGTTGGGCCTTCTTTGTTCCACTTGCATTTTCGCACTTTTCCATGCAGAAAACAGACAAAAAATCACATGCAATTTTAACGCTTTCCCAGTCTCTGGCAGTCTCTGGCTGGCGGCGTGTCTCGTGCTCTCGAGCTCTGGAGCTCTCGGTCTGCTTGGCTGATCGTGGTCCAAGGCGAGGATTTGCATCTTAATGAGCTCAATTAATATGCAAACAATTAAAATGTTGCTGCTTATGGCCGCCACAAGTCCGACACGACTTCGATTGCGAGACTGAGAGACGGAGGTACAATGGGACAGATGGACAGACAGACAGATAGACCGTACTGTGGTGTGTGCACGGCAATTAGAAAGCCATTAGAAATAACTTATTAACACAGCCAGTCACCACGCTAAGCCCCTCCTTCCCTCTGCGAGTCTCGCCCCACGCCTCCTCGTGCATTGCGCATTTCATAAATTACTCAACATTTAATTAAACACGCTCTAAAGCGCTACTTACCACCTACTTAGCCGCCGGTTTTAGACAACAATTTTGCATAATTTGAAGTTAAATCATGAATATCCCCGGCAAGCAGAACAACAACATCAGCAACGACAGCATGAAGTGGATTTTCTGACTCGTTTCTTTGGCTCTTTTTAATTGTTAATTGTGCAACAACAACAACAACGAATTCAGCATTTTTTATCGCATGAGTAATTAAAAGAAACCCTAGGAACATGTGTTATGTGCATGTTAACCAGTCCCAGCATGATCTGCTCCTCCTCTTCCGCCTTCGCTGGACATTAGACAGGCCCATTGAAGGATCTCTCTTCCTGTTTGGTCTTTTCTGTGCAGAGGAAATAATTTATAATCTACCAATTATAGCTTATTCTCAGGTCCATTGGGTCCTCCCAAATTGATTATTAAGTCCAATTTTCGTAGCTACCTTCCTAGCACTAACCTTCTTTACCGTTCATCCTCTGGCTGCCCTCGGCTAATTAGTTGCGCCATCAACTTTACGCGATTCCCTCTTGTTATTGTCTTCCCTCTTTTTTTATGTGTATTTCATTCTTCTCTCCCGCAGTTATGTTAAACCATATAACATACTCGTACATATTTGTTGTAACTTTTATTTGCCATTAAGTGCATTTTATTAACGCCAATGCAGTCCGCTCCCCCTTCCCCTGCCTTCCTCCTCCTCTGCACTTTTTGGGCTTTACGAGCTTTTGCGCTCGTAAAAGCAAAACAAAAAGCGAATGCACTCCCAGGAAAAGTAATAATTTTAATGTCCCATCTAGAGAGGCAGATAGAGAGAGTGAGTGCGAGAGAGAGAGAGAGGGTTAGAGAGGGAGCCAAACTACAATATAATTACACACACAGAAACTTTGTCATTTGATATTAGAGAGAGAGACTCACACGCAACCCCAGGTGGCTGGGCAGGCACAGTGGACGATGTGTCCACTGTGGGCACTTGAAGTCAACTCGGTGGTTGGTCGGCGCCAGCGTGCCAACCAGATTCCCAGAGTCGCTTTCTAATGTGTTTGGTTATTAGCAGTTCATCTAAACTTATGACAACTGCAAATCAAACTGACGTTTCCGCAGCAGCAGAGGCTGTGGCATAGGCAGTGGCAGAGGCAGCAGTGCCAGCAGTGGCAGCAGCTGAGACTGTGAGCTGAGCTGAGGCGGAATCCCATTGGTAATTTGCGTATGGCCCGTCAAGTGTCAAGAGACGGAATAGAGCCCGTGTCCAAGTGGGAACGGGGTTCATGTCTAACTGTTGCACCGGTTGCAGTTGCAGGTTGCAGTTGCAAGTTGCAGTTTATTAAATTACGTTTCATGTCTTGCTCTAGCTGCTCTTCCAGGAAGGTCTCAGCTCGTCATTATAAAGTTATTAGAGACCCGTTTGGGCACGACAACATTTGCCAAATAGACATATCCCCCGGTAACTCTGCTACCCTCTCATGCTCTTCCTCCCCCTACACAATCTTATGTCAATCAGATTGTCGCATAATTGACTTCACAGAAGACTCTCTGCCACTCTCACGACTTTCTATGAGCTTCTTCGCTCCCTCTCTCCCTCTTTTGTTAACATTTCCCACTCCAATTCGGGACAACATTGGTAAAGTCCGTTCCAGTTATTTAAGATAGTTGAATAGTGTTATTAATTCAATTTTAATTGCTCGGGTTGATCATTCCTGTGTTGATTCTCTGGCTGATTATCGCGCGATGAGCTGGCACTTTCCTGAGGGTTATTCCCCCTCCCCCTTCCTGAGATAGTTATCGCAGTCAAGAACATCACGAACCCAACCGAACCCAACTGCCACCACTGCGTGCGTCATTTTTCTTGGCCGTCCAAATGGGGCAGCTGTTGTTGGGAGGTTGTGCTATGAGAACAAATCCATTACTAGCGAAAGCCATGTACTAACGGTCGCCTTACAATTGTACAACTATGTAAGCGAGTCCAAAGATAGATCAGTTTATGGCAGATAAACAGAACGGGTGATAGAAGAGGTGCACTCATCAGAAGCTAGAAGCCAATCCAAATCGCATTCGGTGCATTACAAAAGAGGTTGATTTGGTTATTAATCTAAAGAAATTTAAAATATACTCCATTTTCTAACGGATAAACTTAAAAAACCTTCCAATTTAACACTAGGTTATATCCGAATAATAATGTTAAAGCTTAGATTAGCAGACGGTTTTTTTTCGCATATTACTTCCCTACTCTAACACACAGGCACACGTAGATCGGCAGCCACAGGCAGCTGCGCTCTGCAATATGGGGTTGTGCTTAGTCAGAATTTGGGCAATCGTTCCTGGTACCGTATAGGGAATTGACATGATCTCCGTACAAAATTTTAAGCTTTATAGGGTAGCCAAGAGTCGTCCATCCTGCTCTTTTTGCGGCTTCGCTTTTTACTTGTTTGATATTTCTTTTATTTTTTGGAATTTTTTCGCTTATCGCGCGAGAAAAATCTCTTAAATTGCAGCAGCCAAGCGATCTCATTGTTGTTTTGTTGTTGTTGCTATTATTATTATTGTTGTTGTTTTTTGGCCACTCGAATGCCGAAGAAGAAAAGTGTTAGTCATGGTCTTGTTAACTAAATTGTTGACCACGACTCAGACTCCCTGAATCTCTCTAAGCTCCCTCCATCCCTCTTTCATTTTGGCTCCCTCTCTCTCCCTCCTCTCACTTTGACTCCGTGCATCTCTATCTCTTTCTCTTCTTCTTTATCCCATGCCCTCTCTCTCTCTCTCTTTCCCGCCTGCTACCTTCCTCTCTTTTCAATTCGTTTCGAACACAATGAGAACTCAGTTTAGAAATTATTTGTTCGAGTTTGAAATGTTTCTCAGTGTTTGACAGTCTGTATGTGTGTTCGTCTGTCTGTGTGTGTCTGTCTGTAAGTGTGTTTGTCTGTCTGTGTTTGTCGGCAATATTTCAGTCTACACAGCAAACAGACCCAGCAACGGACCGACACAACTCAGACCAGGGACCCTTTTAGCCTTTTAACCTTTCCTACGCAGGTAGATTCCGACCTGCGCCTTCTTTTGTCTTCATCTCGTGCTCGTTCTCCGTCTTCTTCTCCAACGTTTTGCTTACCATTTGAATTTCAAATGGCCATCGTGTCATCGATTCTCCAACTCCGACTCTGACTCCGACTCCACAACTGGCTTGTCCAACTGGAGATGCCTGCACAATGCGTAAGCCCTGATGAGCTGCATCAGTCTCAAGCTAAGCGCGTTAGTGCAGTTATCAGTCTATTAGTTGCCATCTATCAAAGCCGACTTCCACTCCCCCTCCCTCCCCTCTTTCTCCACTCATGCACTGCCTCTGCGTGGGTAGCGATTATTTAGTATTTATAGTCACGTTTATAGTCGCGCATTTGTCCATATTAGTTGTTGGTTTTAGCTCTTTCTTGGGTTGGATTTGATGGAAAGCAAGTCAAAGTGGATTTTTAGCGGTTTTATTGTTTGTTTACTTTGATATTTGCTAATTAAACTTGAGCGTGGTCTTTATGAATCATGAAATGTATAAAAGATTAGTTATACCCTAGTCATTTCTCTCAGTGCATGAGCAAATTCGAGTGGAGCCTTATTAGTGTAATTGCATAGTGAAAAATCAAACTTTGATTACTAATTGAAGCCTCTCTCTCTTTCTCCCTCTTCTTCTGCAGCTCAAAATGGCCGCAACCCTGGAAGGAAGCAGCAAAGCAAACGAAGGGCAATCCCTGTCGGCGACATCAGAATAGGGCGCCATGTTGGGTTTTTAGCACGCAAACAACGACGGGAACCCGAAAAAGAAAGACAGAAACCGAAACTGAAACCGAAATCGAACCCAGCAAACAGAAACACAGAACAAACACAAACCCAAAGCTCAACACGATGCAGGGTACAACAACAGCAACAAGTTTCAGTTCTGTGAACTACAGTAGGAAGAACAACAACAGCAGCAGAGCGCACAGCGCCACGCCCACGACGGGCCAGAAAGATTACACAAGGTTTCACAGATGCCGGCGACGTGGTCGCAGTCGAAGTCGTTCAAGGTCATCTTGCACGTCCACGTCCGCCTCCTCTCCCGCCGTCTCCGTTTGCCTCTGGCTTCTCCTAGTCTTCTGCAGCCTTGCCAGCAGCCTGGCCGGAGCGGGGGCGGGGGCGGATAAGGAGCGCGAACGCATCCTCGAAGTATCCGAGGGTGTGCCCGTGGGGCACTTGATTGGTTATATAGCAGACTCCGAGAGCATCGACAGTGTTCCGCCGTACATGATTATTGCAGACGCGGGCGTGGAGACGCATCTCTCCATAGACGACTCCACGGGGGAGATACGCACCAAGGTGCCTTTGGACCGTGAGACAAGAGCCTCCTACACCCTGGCTGCATTCCCCAAGATCGGTCGCAGCGTTCGCGTCGTGGTGAATGTGCGCGATGAGAACGACAATGCACCCACCTTTCCACAACCCTCGATGGACATTGAATTCCCCGAGAATACACCGCGTGAGGTGAAACGGACGCTGCTGCCCGCTCGGGACCTAGATCTGGAGCCATACAACACACAGCGGTACAACATCGTCTCCGGCAATGTGAACGATGCCTTCAGGCTTTCGTCGCATCGCGAGAGGGATGGAGTGCTGTATCTGGATCTGCAGATAAGTGGCTTTCTCGATCGCGAGACGACACCCGCCTACAGTCTGCTCATTGAGGCACTCGATGGCGGTACTCCTCCACTGCGTGGCCTTCTCACGGTGAACATCACCATCCAGGATGTCAATGACAATCAACCGATCTTCAATCAGAGTCGATACTTTGCCACAGTGCCGGAGAATGCGACTGTGGGCACAAGTGTGCTGCAGGTTTACGCCTCGGACACGGATGCAGATGAGAATGGCCTAGTGGAGTATGCCATCAATCGGAGGCAGAGTGACAAGGAACAAATGTTTCGCATTGACTCACGCACTGGTGCCGTGTACATCAACAAGCCACTTGACTTTGAAACGAAGGAGCTGCACGAACTGGTTGTGGTGGCCAAAGATCACGGAGAACAGCCGCTGGAGACGACAGCCTTTGTCTCAGTGCGCGTAACAGATGTGAATGATAACCAGCCGACAATCAATGTGATCTTTCTCAGCGAAGATGCCTCGCCAAAGATATCGGAGTCAGCTCAGCCGGGGGAGTTCGTGGCCCGCATCTCTGTGCATGATCCCGACTCGAAGGCGGAGTATGCCAATGTGAATGTCTCTCTGAATGGAGGCGATGGTCACTTCGCACTGACCACCAGGGACAACAGCATCTATCTGGTCATTGTGAACCTTCCACTGGACAGAGAAGCCACATCCAACTACACGCTGAGTGTGGTGGCCACGGACAAGGGTACTCCACCACTGCACGCCACCAAGTCGATCTTCCTGCGGGTCACAGATGTGAATGACAATGCGCCAGAGTTTGAGCAGCCTGTGTACCACGCCAACGTCATGGAGGTAGCGGATCCGGGCACCTCAGTGCTTCAGGTACAGGCGCGTGACAGGGATGAGGGCAACAACGCTGCACTCAGTTATGCCTTGGCGGACACGCCCGATACGCATGCACAGTGGTTCCAGATCGACTCCCAGACGGGCCTCATCACCACCCGCTCGCACATCGATTGCGAGACGGAACCAGTGCCGCAGCTCACAGTGATTGCCAGGGATGGCGGACATCCTTCACTCTCCTCAACGGCAACCGTGCTCGTGACCATTCACGACGTCAACGACAACGAACCCATATTCGATCAGAGCTTCTACAACGTCTCCGTGGCCGAGAACGAGCCAGTGGGCAGGTGCATACTCAAGGTGAGTCATTAGCCCCCAACCCCTTAGCACTATCTATTCTTTTATATTCGACGTTGGTAAACCTATGTTACGTCTCTGTCTTTCTCTATCCGCTTTGGGCTGACCCATTTTGGAGGCCCTCGCCAAGTGACTCGAATCACACAACGAGCGGCACTTATGGATTTTCCACGTACTTGAAACCCAAACTAATCTCATGCATCAATTACCCAGTCCCGAGTCCCCATCGCTGCCCCAATCCCGCTCTCTGTCCGATCAGTCAGACATCGACATCCGTAGGGAATTGCGGGGCAACTTGCCCCATAGACATGTTTGCTTGTGTGATACCCTGCCACAGTGGGGTATAACAGTTCGGCAGGTAGGGTGAAAGGGTGTCTACTTGTTAGCCAGCAGGTCCATCTATAATGAATCCATCCCGGCTTCACTCTGCGATTATTTCCGCTCTTTGATTTCAATCCAAGTCCGAAATTACTTAGGGTATTTTTACGATCGGTGCGTTTCCAGTGTCATTTCCTCCTTGTTAACTATTTTTTTTTCAGTCGGGCAGGCAGTCGAATTCCAAACCGTTTCAGTTCTGTTTCCCCTCGTGCCCCCTCTCCTTCCCTACCCCGTTTTGCCATCCGCACCCGGAGCAATGCAGGCTTCTCACTCTTTTGTAGTTAATCCATTCATCATCGGGTAATTACATTTTTATAACATTTTTCCCCGCTCACAAAACAAATGGGCAACCAAAAAGAAACAACTGCTGCAACAACAATAGCAACAAGAGTCACAGCAGCAGCAGCAACAGCATCAGCAGCAGCAACAACAACAGCAACAACAGCAATGAAATGGGGCCTAAAACCGTTTCTAGCGCTTAACGAAGGCATTTTGTTCGCTGTTGTTGGTCGTCGGCTCTTTGCTTCTCCACTTCTTCGTCTACGCTTCCATCTCCATCTTCGTCTTCGTCTCTTGCTCTTTTTATCACCCATTTTTTCACACACACACACACACTCACACAGCCTGACGTCGACAAGACTTTGTTCGTACTATCAAATGTGACCTCTCTTGTCTCTTGTGTCTCTCGCTGTGCCGCAAACAAATAGCTAGAAAACAGCCAATAGAAATAAAAAAAGCTGAAAATGTTGACGAGATTCAAAACTTCCCAGCAATTTAATAACACGAGTTTCAACTCAACAACGCAATGTTGTACATTAAAAACAACTTGGGAAAAATTAATGAATTATAAATAGAAATATCGCATAAAAGATTCAGTTTTAATGGAAACTCGCTTAGTTCCCACTGCGTGGAGATTAGCGAGCAATTATAACGGATGCAGGATACTGAAGACTCTTTGGATTACTTGGCTTTCTGTGCAGATCTTTCTCACTCCCCCTTCTTATCTAATTTCTGTCGAATTCAGATACTGAGTCCAATTATCGTCGTAGCCTCGTAGACATTTCCGCAAATCAAATCAAATCAAATCAAATCAAATCATATCTCATCAAAACACAACAACGTGCGATGTACGAAATTAAAGGCTGCAACAATAACAACAACTCGAATAATAACAACAACAACAAGTAGAAATAACAACGCCAATTCTGGCAACATGAAATTTTCGATGAAATCTGACAAAAAGTCACGTTTCCTTAATTACAATGAAAGAAAAGCAGATTTGTCTTCCCTCTTCCTCTCTTCGCTGCCCTCTGCCTGGCGCGTCTTTCCTCAATTGTTCCTCCCCAAACGAAACCACAGAGACGAATGAAAGATATTCGAAATACGAAATACAAAACGCATAATTGGCTCACGCAAAAATGAGAAAAAACAGAAAAAGAAAAACGCATAAAAGAAAAAAACAAAATTTCAAATGAGACTCAGATATACATCTAGAGTTTTGAGAAAGAGATAGATGCTGCACAGATGCTGATAGTGTGTGTGTGTGAGTGTGTGCGAGGGCTCAATAATCATAAAAGCGGCGGCCACTAAAAAAAAACTAAATTCGGTGCACACACACACAGAGGCCAACGAAATTTGTGCTCGGGTTTCTTCGTTTTTTCATATTGAAGCCAATCTGTGGTTCTGAAGACAATAAAAACTCGTAGCCCCTTTGGAGAAAAAACGCAAATCGGAATTTGGAATATAATAAAAAAGGGAAACAAGCGCAGCCAAAGGGCCTGAAGAGACGAAGACGAGACGAGACGAAACGAAGCGACAGAAAGAGGCATTTTTGTTTTTTGTGGCACACACAACTGAAGAAAATTAAAAAACGCGGTAATATATTTAATATATAAGTCAGGCAGGCAAAAGAACATAAGGCAAGGCAAGGCCCTGAGCTGTTTCAGACGGGGCAGGGCATGGCAGGGCGAGGCAGCGCCCCAACAAACAATAAACCGAACAATTCTGAAACAAAAAGCCAAATATTTGACTAAAACAAACCTGAATCAGGCCAGTTGCGTTGGGAGCGCGAAACGCAACCCCAGCCAGGCTGGGGAAATAACTGACTGAGTGAGAAGACCAAATACTTTCCAGCTGCTCGTCATTGTTTGCTCGACTTTTGGCACTGCACGTGGGCGAGGCGAGGTGGTTCGAAGCGGTCGAACAACGATCGATCTGGCGAGGAGCCTGTGCGCAGCTGCGAATGGAATTTGCCATCATCATCGAGGATAATTGCAGCTTCATCAGCAGACGAGATGACTTTTAATTTTGCTGCGCCTCTCTCTCTCTCTCTCTCTCTAAAATATATATATATATATATATATATACAACATCAACAACATCTCCACAGAATGGAACTCAGACTCGATTTCTGACTGTAAATAAAACTGCGGAGAGAACATTGAAACAAGTTTTCAGTTTCCTAGAGAAAGTTGTTGTTAGAGTGCATAACAAGGAGCCATGAGAAGAAGGGAGACGGTACTTAGGTGTCTCTCTTAACTATTACCAAGGCTGACAAATGGGAATACTCACTTTTATTCAACAGATTTTCCATTGTATTCAAAATTCCCACATGAGATTCGACAGAAGATGATACAAAACAAGCACGAATGCTATTGTCAAGTGCACTCGACTGTGATACACCCGGTACCCACCTGACCAACAACGATTTCTTGAATATATAATTTTGATATTTTTGTGTTTATAAAAAGTTAACCTAAATAATAACACATAGGAACAGCAAATTTGGAAATACTAGCTATCACACGGACAGACAGACAGCCTACAAAGAAGGTAATGCTGAATAAGAACATACATATATGCTCCTACTATCCTTCTCCATGTTTCATACTTTTAAACAAAGTTAGAATCCCCGTTTCTAAACACTTTCAATTGTCGAAGGGTACTCGTATAATTGTAGTCCTATTATATCTGAAGAACACTGCGACTAAGTTTGAAATAATTTTATGTCTTCCGAGAGAAAGTTCTCAAATTGAAAAATTTAGATTTACATGGATAATACTCGCATTTGCCCAAAAGTATTTTAACCGTTGCGAACTGCCGACTAACTGTTGTTGTTGTTCTTGTTGTCTGAGTCAGCCTTATAGGGTCCGCTGTGGCACGCAGTCGCAGTTGCCGTTCCCATCTAGGCCACACCTATTTTGCTGGCCCGAGCTGTATTATTTTCGAGAGTGCGGGAGCGGAAATGCTATTTAATTAGAGGCGATCAAATGCCGACCGAGTCGGGCTCCCAGTCCCAGTCCCAGTCCCGGTCGCAGTCGCAGTCCAGGTCTAACTACCAAAGGGGCCTGCGACCTCGAGAGATCGAGAGATCGACTATTTCTACGACTACGATGCGAAGGCATCTAATGGCTGACCAAATTACACTTTAATTTGGGCCGAGCGTCGAGCGGCGAGCGAATGACTTAGGCAACGAACTTGTGGCGACTCACAAACGAAAGACTTAGGCAACAAACTCGCGGCATGCCGGCATTAATATTCGTATTCGAACGAAAATTAAAAACTCATTATGCAAATTACAACGAGAGAACAGAGTATGCCAAGGAGGCGCGAGAGAGGGGGAGAGGGTGGTGCAAGGGACTCACCTCCCCCGCAGTCAGTTGCTTTCGTAGACAACATAATTTGCTCGGCGTGTTGTTGTTGTCATCTCTCGAGATTCGCTTGCTCGTTTCAGTTGTTGTTGTTGCTGCAGTTACACACTAAATTACATGCAATTACATTGTCGTTGTTGTTGTTGCTGCTGTTGTTGCCTTGACTTGAGACTGGCCAAGCGCCCTCTGCTGCCTCTGCTGCCCTGCTCCCCCCACTTGACGACGGACAGCACGCGGAGCAGATTGGCAGCTGCTGCAGCCGGCGCTGAAATTAGTTGCATTTCGTTGTTGTTGTTGTTGTTGTAGTTGTAATTTCGCATTGTTTGGCTAATCTACGTAAATCTCATTTTGGGGCTCCCACAATTACGACTAGGCAGGCAGGGAGGGACGAAGGAAGGGAGGGCGGGGAGGGTATTGCGAACTGGGCCTGCCCATTTGCCCATTTGGCAAGTTATGTGGCTGCTTCTCTAATGCCATTGAACTGGTTTGTGCCGAGGGTGCAAGTGGCAGGTTTCAGCCAGCATACACACACACACACACACACACTTACGCGTTCTCTCTCTCACTCTCTTTCTGCCTCCTCTCCCCGTATGCACCAATTTTCTTTGTCTCTTGCATCAATTCACTTTTTTCTAAACACTGAATCGATGATGGTTTCAACAGTGTCTCTCTCTCAGGCTCACGCACTCTCTTGCTCTCTCTCCCTTCCTTTCCCCCTCCCTCTCCACCGCTCCTGCTCTCCCTCTCTCTCTCTCTCTTTGCGCTATGCTCTCTCACGCACTGTACGCAACTTGTTTTGCACAATGTTAATTTTATAAACACCTTTAACGCATTTTTGTGCGCTCACATTCCATAAATGCCAAAGCAGAGCTCACGAGAGAGCGCCAGAGAGCGCCAGAGAGTGGAGAACGGCAGAGTGGAAGAGCCTGAGAGTGTGAGAGAGAGAGAGCAGCTAAACTCACCTCACTTGGCGGCGAATTCAGCGCCTTGTCATTCAGAAATTCAGCTCGCTCTCACAGTCTCTCTCTCTTTGTCTGTCTCTCTGTCTGCGTGCTTGCTCTCTCGTCTGTGTCTCTCTCCTTCTCTCCTTACCTTCTCTCTTGTATCTCTGCCTCTCTCTCTCTCTCTCTGACTTTGTTTGTAGCGAATGTGTGTGTGAGACAAAATGGTTGGAAAATCATGGCGCAGGCGCAGCCGGTTTTCGGACTCGGCTCGATTTTGTTTTACGCCGCGTACTTGTTGTGTGTGTGCATGCCTCCATGTGTGTGTGTGTGTATCTGTTTATGTGTGGGTATGCCTAATATATGCAGCAACTGTGTGTGTGAGTGTGCTACTATTTGGGCTACCAGCAGTGTGGATCTGATATTTAAAGCGCTTAATATATTAATTAAGTTGCCTTCGCTCTCCCTGCAGCAGAACTGAGGGCAGAGATAAGAATGAATGAACACACACACACACACACATGCAGAGCAAACCTTACTCAGTTGGCAAAACAACATAATTTTTGACACAATTTTGGTAAAGTTAAAAATCACAAGATTATCTCTGAAGGGTTAAGGCGTTAGAAGAGTCGGCTCGACTTGCAGTTATCCTCAGTCTGACAGGCACTTACGAGCTCGTAAAGGGTCCAAATTATACCTCGGACAGGGTTATGCCCTGTAGGGTATATAAAGACGACAGACGACATGAAGGGGCAGCCATAACAAACACCATGCAGAGAGAAACCAACAAGCAGCAGCAGCAGCAGCATCGGCAACAGAGCCACAAGCGCTGATCACAATCAAAACATCAATAAACCTTAACTGATAGCCCTGGCCAAAAGGAGCGGCTTTCTTCTGGACTCGAGCAGAAACTGGGACTCCGACTCGGACTCCGGCTTGGACTGTGACTGGGACAGGGCACGGGGTAGAGGGACAGAGCGAGTTGGGGCATTTTGCATTGCAAGTTGGCCCGAAAAGTGCGTCGACTTCGTCATCACACGTCAAATGTGCATCAATTCGCGGCAGGGCAGACACGCGTGCAACATTTTGCGGCACGAGAGAGTGACAGAGAGAGGGAGAGGCCTCGACTGCTTGCTCACTCTGGCTTGTCTTCTGCCTCTGCCTTCATCTGTGCCTCAGCCTCCTTCTCTGCCTCCTTCTCTGCCACCATCCCCAGTTCTGTCCATATTTAGTAAATGCCGCTTCTGTAGCTGCATTTAAACGTGCAATTAAAGCGCGCACACACACTCCCAGAGAGAGCGAGAGAGAGAGAGACAAGAAGAGAGCGAGAGAGAGACACTCTGATAGGACGTTGGACTCGTCGCGAACTTAGACTCGATGCTGGCGCGCGCGCGCTGCGTTGCGCTGCGCACATCACAACAACCCGAGGGCATTGGCTACTGCATTTGCATAGCCGCCACTCGGCGACGTTCTCCCGTTCTCTCTCTGTCTCTCTCCCTGTCTCTCCTTGCCGCACTCTGGCTGAAAATATGCGCCGCGGTTCCTCCTCCTTCTTCTGCTTCGTGCCTTTTTGGGTTGCCTTGGCCGTGCCGTCAATTTCAGTTATGTTGGCCAAAATAGCTTCTTCTCCAAGTGGATATGCCGCTGATTGGGGACGGGCATAGGGAGAGTGGACAGTGGAGCGAGTGGGGGAGAAGTGGGATGTGCATGGACGGTGTCAAGTGTGCGCAGCTCAAACAATTAACTCGTCTCCTTGTCCATTAGCTGGGCCTCTTGCCCAGTCACAGTCTCTTCCCCTCTCTCCCTCGACAAAAATCAATACAGGCAGGCAGTAAGTGAGGCTAGAAAGGCAGGTCGAAGTCTACATACCCTGCAAGTGTGAAGTGTGGGGTATATAGCAGGCAGAGCAGCTACTTCAAGTGAATGAAAGTAAAGCTTAGTCAGTTAATTGAATGATGAGTCTTTTCTGAAATCATCTCCAACTTAGAATGCCCTGTCTACTTACTCATCTTGCTCATCTCTTTATGGACTGTCTTCTTTGCGGATCATTTAGCGGAAGAGCACAAAAAAAGGCCAAAAAAGAAGGTGAAAAAAACTGAAAGTGCGTTGATTGATGGCCAAAGCGTCGACGTCTCTGTCGATGAGCTGCCAAAATGCTTTGCTGCTGCTGTGTCAGCTTTGCAGATTCTTTGGCTAGTTTGCCAATTGGTGTTGGAGGTCAGGCCACGTGCGTGTGTGTGCGAGTGTGTGCGCGAGTGTTTGTGTATGTGTGTGAGTGTGTGTATTGGGCAGCATTTGCATATGGGGAAGCAATCAACGCAGGTTTTGAGGAGTTGTTGTCGTTGCTGCCGCTCCCTGTTGCCTTCTTCCTTCTCTCCGCTGTCTGCTATGTCTCTGTGTGTCTGTCTCCCTCTCTCTCGCTCTGTCTCACCCTCTTCCCTTCGTCCCGTTCTTAACAACTTCTGCTGAAAAACGTGCGATTCTAAATGAGCATATCAACAGCTTACAAGCCAAAACCAAAACCGAAAAACCAAAGCCACAAGGCACAAGGCGAAACAAAGCCCAAACCCAGCCACACACACACACAGACACATGTGCAGCACACACACACACATGCAGCACACAGACAACAAGAGGTTCCTGAAAAGACGAAATACGAAAGACTTTGGACACAAACTTGGTCGCTTGGTGCCTTCGCTTGCCTGCGCAGATGCAGCGTTGATAGCTTTTGCATATCGTTGTCGGCTCAAAGTCGCAGACGGAGACGGAGACAGAGACGGAGTCGGAGTCCTCGTTGCAAAGTCAAAGTATTTACCACAGTGCAAAAAAACTGCTGAAAAAAGGCTGCAAGTTGGCAGCTTATTTGGCCCTAATGTCTCCTGCCTCAGTTGCTGCTGCTGCTGCTGCTGTTGTTGTTGCTGTTGCAGCGAGTTCACAATTTTAATTAGTTAATTATTTTTACTTTTAAGCAAACAAGATTTCAGAGACAAATAAAAAGAAGTCAAGCAACGGCAACGGCAACGGCAGCAAATCCCAGCTCGGAGTCAGGCCAAGCTGAGGCCAGACCAGGTTGGAGTCGCAGCTTGAACCCCTCGAGTTGGAATGGCCGGCAATCTGCATACGTGCATCTTAAACTTGCGCTCCCGCTCGCTCGATCTCCCACTCTCTCTCGCTCTCTTTCTCCCTTTACCTTCTCTCCCTTTCCCCCTCTCTCTCTGCCACTGTCTCATCTACGCCTGCTGCTTATTTGTCGTCATGGTCTCAAAGCTTTTGGGCTCCTCGTGCTGCTCCCTTTTAACTGATGCTGCAGATTTGCACCGTCTCTGGCTGCTGCTGCCACTGCCACTGCTGCTGCTGCTGCTGCTGCTTCCGCCTTGCCTGCTGCCTGCTGCCACATGCAGCAGTTCTTGAAATCTGAATCTGACCATTCTCCATGCCACATTTCGGCAAATTCCTCACAGCGCGTGGGTTGCTCCAAGATCTTTTCAGCACTGCTGATTGCCGACTTCAGATTCATTGTGCGGCCCATCAAAATGCCTGGCGATTTTCGGCGATACTTCTCCCCCTCTCCAGCTCTCCCCCTCTCACCATCACTCTCTGTGAAACTTGCCGCGTCTGTTAACATGTGTACGGATTTGCATATTTTCTATAAGCCAACGCAACACAAAGGGAAACTAACAAAGAGCAGACAAAATATCGAAAAATATTTCATAAATCCCCCACAGCCTCAGCGGACTTGGAAATTAAATTGTCAATCATTTTTATAACGTGCCCACAACTTTGGCTCGCAATCGAGCTGCGTCGGGTGCGTGAAAAGAAGTTGAT
Source organism: Zaprionus africanus (assembly GCA_018151435.1). Lineage (NCBI taxonomy): Eukaryota > Metazoa > Arthropoda > Insecta > Diptera > Drosophilidae > Zaprionus > Zaprionus africanus. The sequence continues at coordinate 2,172,452 of JAECXB010002307.1, read as the reverse complement.
GCCAAAATGATATGTGAAAAGCAGCAGTCGCAGGCCATAGTAATGTGGATGGATATAGATGGATAGATATACAAGAAATACAACTATTTATGTGTTTAGTTTCGATGGATACCCTGAGCGAGGGAAGAGTGGGCAAGTTGGGTATGATGATTTAAGGTCAATAAGGTGGGCAACCTAAGTATGTTTCATATATGTGCCTAGGTCTCTTTCGAGATGAATGGAACTGCCTCGAATAGAGAGTGGAGGGACTTGTTAGACTTGAGAATGAATGAATGATATCAGTTTATCAATATATAAACAAATGAGTCGTTCGATCTACTTACACCCTTCTGGCACGAGGTTGTACAAGATTTCTGTATCTTAATTTGCATTCCCAGTTCTTTGCTAAGGAGTATATGCTAGTCTAATAACACTTTGACTAAACTAGCCCACTTGAAGTTGTTGTTCTTTGTTTCGTGTGCTGTTTGAATTTTAAACAGTCATTGGCTGCCTTTGTTCATTGTTTGCCAAGTTGTTAACGTTGTTGTCGTTGTTGTCGTTGTTGTGTCTTGTCCGTTGTCTGTTGTTGGCACTTTGTCGAGTTGACGAGGCCGACGAAGCCCGCAATGACGATGATGATGGAAGATATGGCGCGTAGACAAAGATCTAACGATCTGTGTTTAGTCAACTTGCGACAGTGGCTCGACAAGTCAAGTCTCGACGGATCGCTTTGGTCGCCGTATTCGATAAATAAATAAATAATGAATTATGCTGATTATTAGGTGACTTATGCAAAACTTGAGGCTAGCTGAAAAATCACTGCGATTAGCTGATTTGAGTGTTTATGGGCTACTACTTGGCCATAAATCAAGCGCGTGCTACCCCAAAACACGAAATCAAAGACAGAGACCATCAGTCACTCCATCTGCGATTGGAGGAGGTGGAGGTAGAGGAGGCACTCCTGAGTGTGCCCCCTTTGCAGTTCGACTGAGTTGCAGTTGAAAGCACAAATAAAAAACTGAAACTGTAGCCCCAAAATGCAGAGAAGGATAGAGGAGGGGGGAGGAATACAGAGAAAACATAATAATACTTTGTTTGTGCCGACTTTGCCGTCTGGTGGTAATAAAACTGCAACATTGTAAGATGTTGATGAGCTGCCACGACATCAGGCGAGACAGTCAAGACAGTCGAGAGAGTCGAGACCTGAGAGGCGACGCGTCGGCAGAGACAGCAATCTGTGGCACACACAGTTATTGATTAAGGCCCATAACAAAGCAACGAAAATCGCCAAATTGCTGATTGAAAGCCACAGCCAAGGAGGGGGGTGAGGAGCAGGAGGAGGAAGGGTAAATCAGTAGGGAGAGTTGCAAAAAGATGTGTCGAAAGCAGCCGAAATAACTGTGCACTGTTCAGACTGCGGTTGCAGTTCGCATAATTGCAGTTTGTGCAAGCAGACGAGAAGAGGAAAAGGGACAAAGCAGAGGGGAAGATAAGTTCCACCTCTTTCCACGATTGCCCGAATCTGATATCACATGTGCCCTTGGGGAAGGGCAACATGCCAACGTATACTACGTTAGTAGAAACTGACCCATTTACACTGCTAGACATCCCTGAAAGGAAACTGAGACGAGGTGACAGACCTGTTCACCTGTTGAACTCATTGTGCACAAAGGGGTTTGCATGTCTCTGAAAACTAAGGGATGTCTTATTGCCCAAAGCAACCCTTAAAAAGCCTCACTTTATAAATAATATTTGCCGATACTTCTTTGCTTTACAACCCACTCCCTCTTCACAGTGTAAGCATAGTAATTTCACTTGGACAACACCTTATTCTCTCCCTCAAACACCTTCTTTCCCTCTACACTTGATATGATATTAGTTGATACTCCTTTTTATAAGCAGAGTATTCAATGTATACGAAGAGTATTCCCAGTTCGACAACACCTTCTTCTCTCCCTTCCTGCTGTATCTGCTGGCAGTGAAAAGCGATTTAAATTATTAAAAGCTGGAGGAGTTCTTGCGAGATTGTCCCGCCGAGGAATTCATAAATTAAATCAAGTTAATATTTCAGTGTCGCTTGGCTGCTACACCCTGTAACACCTACTTGCTCAGAGAGATATTAAAATGCTTAATTGAATTTGTTAAACACAGCAAGCCCGAAAAAAGAGAAAAAACAGCGAGAACAGATAAGCAGAGCAGGCATGGCCAGAGAGAGCTTCTTCTGCTCGAGTAATCCCTTGTAAGTTCACACTGCAAGAGGTGTGTGTGTGCGTCTGGTGTGTGTGGCTGATCCTCAATGGCCGCCATAAACAAACGAAAACATTTATTGCCGCTGATTGTTAATTTGTGAAGCGATAACGCAGGCACCGGAACCCACAACGAGCGACCTCAATAAGAGCCACAGAAAAATGCGTGCATTGCCGCAGTGCAAACTTGTGACACCAACAAAAGGCAAAGAGTTAAGGCCAGAAAGCCAAAAGCCCAAGCCAAAAATTCAAGCCAAAGAAGAAGCCGCACTCGCTGCACTCCTCCCCCTTCTTCTGCTTTCGCTTCGGCTGCGGCTCTGATCACTTGATATCGATAAACTCATCCTTTTCTCGACTCACTCGCACATTAGCACGCATGTCGTTTCCTGCACCACACAAATGACATGACAAATGTCTTTGACTCCGACTCCGACTCCAACTTTAGCTCGGACTCGCACTCGCACTCGGACGTAGCGAGCCAAGCTGAGGGCCATGGTAGGCGGTAGTGCTGCCTGTTTGGCCTTTTTCCCGCAACTAGCAGTGTATAGCCATTTTCATGGTCCACTCAATCTTATATATTTATGAAAAATCATTTAATCTTTATTAAATTTGAAAAGAAAAACATTGGTCTTCATTATAGATCTTGAATACTATCTATTTTGTTGAGAGGAAATTGAGTTCTGAGCTTCAAATCTTTATAATATTGCCTAAAAACTATGCAGATATCCTGGGATATTCCAATTTGTTAAGAGTTTATGCACCATTTTAATATAAAATCAAAATTTAAGTAAGTATATTGAATATACTGTGCTGCATACAGGGTATGTAATACGAGTAGTTCAGCAAACTTAACCTACATTGCTTACATCTTTATGAATCCCTTTTGGCTTTTTTAAGTCGCCTTAGCCTTTTCTGCTGCTCTGCCAGCTCTGCTCGCCGTATACACCCAGCGGCAAGCTAAGGCTGAGGCTGCCCAGCCCCTGTTGCTGTTGTGACTGCGACGCCGACTGCAACGGCGACTGCAACTGCGAAGCTGACTCTGACTGTGGCTGCTTTTGTTGTTCAATTCAATTTATTGTCGAAAGTTCGTAGTTGAAAGAACATTTTAATTTGGCTGCGATCGGGGGCCTGAGACCTGGAGACATGGACTCGGACTCGCAGTGGAGGCTCAGTCGGGGCAGTCAGGAGTCTCGATTGGGAACCCTCGCGCTGCTGCTTGGAGCTGCTTTCCTTATAGTTTATGTGGCATGGGCGCATTGAGCGTTAAATTCAGCTGACTTGCTGGCAAATTGAACTGCCGACTCTGACTGAGGCTGAGCCTGAGTTGGGGATGAGTTGAGGATGAGGCTGGGACTGAAGCTGAGGCTGAGGATGGGGACGATTAAAAAGTAACTGTTTTTGGTCAGGGTGTCGAAGTTGCAGTTGACTTTGAGTTTGGCTTTATTTAAACGTTTATTTATGCACTTTTCTCTCACTTCGAGCTGAAACTTGCGACTGCCTTGCGCATTTCTGCTGTTTACTTTACAGTTGCTGTTGTTGCTGTTGCTGCAGTTGTTGTGGCTTCATTTCAGCACAAATTCGACAAATTTATACCGCGATTGCTTCCCATCCCCCTCTCTCGTGTGCCTTGTGTCGTGTTTATTGGGGAATTTATGACGTGACGTTGCTCCCCGCGTGGCTCGTTAGTCGAATTGTGAGTCGAGTTGAGTTGAGTGAGCGCTGACCCCGCCTGACAGCCGCCATCAATTGCCATCAATCAATCGTTCTAACTGTACATGCGAGAGCAACAAATAATCCATATACCTGTGCATGTGTGTGTGTGTGCGTGTGTGTGTATCAAAGTCGTTGAACAAAACTGCGACTGCTTACCGGATCATAAATTTGTGCATGCGTCTCATTAAACAGCAAAGGGAGCAAAAGTATCAGATTACTCGCTTCCACTGTCTCCCTCTCTCTCTCTCCCACTCTCTAGAAAGTAAGAGAGAGAGGCAGTGGGAAAGAGTTGAAGTCATCTACAATGCCATCTACATATTTCGATACTTCCACAGAAGACAGCACAGTCAGGAGGAGAGAGAGAGGGAGATCATTCTTGATGGACGCAAAAGTGAATTGTTGCTGGCATGTTTGAAATTTTATACACATGGGAGGCGGATTAAGAGATTTACCAGCAAACTAAGCTGCCAAAATGAGGCTTTGCCCGAGAACAAGGGAGGGGGACAGTAAGTGGAAGGCTGCCAAAGTATTTGACTGCAGTTGAAGTTGGAGGTTGAAGTTGCAGACGCAGAGGCAAAGGTAGATCGAGGCAGTCTCGGCCTGGCAGCAGCATCAAATTAAAGTTAACAAGACAAAGTGTTAATGAATTATTTGGAGGACACGTCGCAATGTGTCCAGGGAATGAAGAAGGGAACGCAGCAAGAACAACAACAACAACCAAACCGCAGACAACAACGTGGCTCAGGGCTCAGGGCCATTCAGCTGTCGTGGTTGTTGCTGTCGTTGTTGTTGCTGTCGTTGTTGTAGTTACTGCTGCTGTTGCTGTTGCTGCTGTTGTTGTATTTGATGTTTTTGTGGTTGCAATCGACATTGGTGCACAAATGAATTTCATTAAAGAAGGGGAACAAAAACCAAAAAGAAACTGCAACAAACATTGTCGACAATTAAAAAAGCTCAAAGCCGACAGAGCGTCGCTGCACTGTGGAGCAGAAAGCCAAACTGAGGAATGCGAATGATGCCAAACTAAAGTAGAATATTTAGTATGCTTGGCAAGAAGACACCCTATGCATACCCTGTAATTAATGCAACTACAACTGCCCGGCTTCACTTCTTTTGCCTTTTCATGCCTTGCCCCACTGTGCGTTGTCCATTTCGTGGCTGGTGTTGCTGTCGTCTGGGGATTGGGGATGAGCTTCGACGCATACAAACTCTTAAGTGGTTCGACTATTTTTAGGCTGCTTCGACTTCGACATTGTAAAACGAGTCGGCAACGCGGCCAGAAACCGAAAGTGGGAACTCTCTGGAGAGTTGCCAACTTGCTCCCGCTCCCGCTGCCATTGCCACTGCCAGCCCTGCTACGCATTCCCATTACAGCTACACGCTACGCCAATCAGGCAAATTAGGCAAACATTTAATTTCAAATGCGCCAATGTGCAAGTTCGTTGCCTAAGTCTTTTGTTTGCTGCCAGCTATTTGCACTGCTCTCCACTCTCGACTCGGACATCAGCCTTAAATTAACTCAACTCGAAGCGCAGTGAGCGTGCAGCAGCAGCACGGGAAAATGGGGTACCCACGTTGGGCGCCCGTGCGTGTTTGTGCGTGTCCACTGCAGTTCGGTTTGTTGTGCTTTCGAGGTGTGGCCAAGCTGAACACAACGTTCATTTAACATAATCAAATATTGATCTCGCTGCTTGAGCATGCTCTCCCCTTCTCTCTCTTACTCCCTCCCACTCCTCTTGCGGGGGAGTAGTGTAAATAATTGGCAATTGCCTCTAAATGTCGCTCTTCAGTGGCACATTTCGAGAGACGCACAAAAGTAACTTAAAACCCAATTCAGGCAAATCGGAAACGACTTCTGTGACTTCGCTGCGAGCAACGCAAAGGAAACGCCGCCAAATTAAAAATGCAAATTAGCAAAAGCAAAACGAAATCGCCAAACAGACGCCGAAAGGAGTAAGAGAGAGACGGGTAGACAGATGGGCAGAACAACAATGGGCAGCAAATCATAGTTGTTGACATTTGGTTAAGTTCATTAAACTCGACGCAGCCGCGGGATAAATCAGACAGTCCACGACTGTGAAGGAAAGGAAAGACTTGAAGAGTGGGAAAATTATGAGACACATATCTTTAAAAATCAGTGATATACGAAACCATTATAAGAAACCTATGCAAATATATTAGATAAATGATTTAAACCACTTAAAACAATTTCTTGAATAGGAATTCTTCAGTAGTTATTTAAAATATCATATAAGGAGTTTGACAAAAGACAAAAAATAAGTAAAAAAATTAAATGAATAAGACCACCCATTCATAGTCGAATACCATTAATAAGTACCTCATGTCGGCGAAACATAAAGAAAGTTTTCAAATTATTATCAACTGCGCAAATCTTCAAACACAATCATGAGAACATAGAACTCAGCTTATTTCAATAAAGAAGAAACTCAAACGACATCTGAAAGTCTTTTCAAAAGTTGTCGCTTTCAAATAGTTAGTAAAGATGGAGAATTATATTGATCATTATAAAAAATTCGTAAGCCTTGAAAGAATTCGAAAAATGTTCGATTTAGTCGAGATTAGTCATCACTTCGAAAATGATCCGCACTTTGTGATTCACTATTTCGCTCTGCAGCTTCATTGAATTTTCCATTTAAGATACGATTAAATTTTAAGTTTAGAACAAATTTGCACAGTTTTCTATACTCACGCTTTACTGTAGAAATTAATATGAATGTCTGGCGATGAAGAAGCAGATGGGAGACGATGTAGAAGGATGAAGGTGAGCAGAGAGAAGTAAGAGAGTAAGAGAAGTCAATGCGGTGGCGCAAATAATGGCAACGGCTTCTCACTGGACACAGCAATGGCCCATGGCTGCTTGTTGGGGCCACCAGCAGCGATGATTCCAGCGATGATCAGCGACAGCAAAAAGCTATACAGGCCTACGTTCGTCTCTTCCCCCCTCTCCCTAGCTGAGCAATCGTTGTCGTTGTTGGCTCTGAAGACATTGCCAACATTTTTGCGGTCCGCGCTGCGTTGACAACTTAATAAATTTTGAGTGAGCAGCTCGAGCAATGATAGAGAGCTGGCAGAGAGCGAGGGAGGAGAGGGGAGGCAAGAAGGCAGAGATGGAAGGAGCACTGTCAAGAAATTTCTCCACTGAGTTAGTTGCTTGGTTTAGCTAGTTAGTTAGCCGAGTTGAGACTGCCTGCTTTGCTTGGTTATTAAACTCGCGCATATTTTCAATAATTTGCTGGACTCGGAGAGGATCGTAGCGCAGCGGAGACATTTCCTTCTATTTATCAGAAACGCATAAATTTCTCAAATATTTTTTTCGACGTGGCAGATGAACAACAACAACAGTAACAACAACACGAGGAACGTGAACAATAAATAAATATATAGTAAGTACGAGTGGCGCAATACACACGTGCAGTTAACACGATCGAACTTGTCTGTGAGAAGGGGGAGGGGGAGGGGGAAGGTGGAAGGCGGGGAGACATAGATCGACTCCAGCTCGAGTTGGTTCTACTTGCATTTCATTTCAACACCAAGCGTAAATTTGTACTTCCTTTAGAAGAGGGTGAAGAAGAGGAGGCAGAGGCAGCAGAGGAGGCATGTTGCCTCTGCTTCGTTGTTGTTGTTGTTGCTGCGCGCTGAGAAAAGAGATTTATGTTCATTATAGATTATTTCTGTCTGATGATGTTAATTTTGTTGCATTTCTCGCATTTGCTGCATGCGGCATGGGGCAGAGACAGTGAGACAGAGTGAGAGACAGAGAGAGACCAGAGAACGTCATTCTACTGCGCCATGTTCCCCTTGACTGTGTGCTGCACGTTGCACGTTGCACATTGGTTACCGTTGCATAGAAAGGAAGTTAAAAATTTTCAGCTGGCGCTGCCTCAGCTGTCTCATAAATGTTGTTTTAGATTGCTGTTGTTGTTGTTGTTGCTGTTGCTGCTCGTGTTGGTGCATTGCATGGCAACATTTGATTTGTTGCGCGCACGCCTTGGCAACATTGTTGCCTGTGCTGGTGCCGCAATCGATTGCGAATGTTGCCAACACGCAAAGGAACTCAGGGCTGCACTGAGAGTGTATTTATAAAGCGACAGAGAAATATTTCTCAATTTAAGGGCATCATTTAGAAGATATTTTAAGAGAACAAAAATAATTGCCGACTATTTATCAAGAATGAATACTAAGTCCCTTCTCTTCAAGTTTGTTCTAGGTATTTTCTCTTTCCTTCTGTTTCTATTATCAAGAATAAACCCTTAATTTCTTCTATCCTTCCTTCTCTTTCTATTATCTAGAATGAATACTAAGTCTCTTCTCTCCAAGTGTGTTCTAGATGTTTTCTCTTTCCTTCTGTTTCTATTATCAGGATTAAATCCTCACTCTTCTCTGTCTTTAATACTCTTTCCAAAATACAATCAGAATTACTACCTAACTTCTAACTATTATCAAGAATGAATACTAAGTCTCTGCTCTCTTTCCTTCTCTTTCTAGGTAAGCAACTACACTCAACGTACTCCAAATGGAATCCATACTAAGTTAAGCGCGAGTATTATGTGACTTTCGGCCGTGTCGCCTGTCAGACGTTTGTCAACACATGTCAAGCGACGGCAGCATCTCGGAGAGACAGCGCTAACGATGCCGCCGACTAACAATGCCAACAATAGCCCAGCCACGCCCCCTACACTGTAATCAGCTGTCATTATGAGTGTGGCTGTGGCAGTGGAGGGGAGGAGGAGAGAGGGGGGCAGGCAGCCATAATAATGCCATGTTCGCTTTGTGTTACACCAAGCGCGCAGAGCACGCAGAAAATTCTTGATGCAATAAAACATTTGTGTGGCACATAAAGCCATAAAGTCGATGGCATCCAGTTTCCCCTCTCCCTCTCTCACTCATTCTCTCTGTCTCGCTCTTTGAGAATATTTTCGGTATTTCTCGCTTTGCTCTCTGGGCACTGGGCACTGGGCACGCTTCTTCTACTAGAAGAAGAAGAGGGAGGGGAAGGAGATGGAGGAGGAAACTCTAGACGAGATGCGACTGCGCAAGTTTTATGTGCGCTTTAAATTCTGCTAATGAAACCGTGTGGCAACTGCGAAGGCGCTGAGACTGCGACTACGACTGCGACTGAGACTGCGACTGAGACTGCGCAGCGACGCCCTAATGTCGACTTTTGTTCACTTTATGATCGCGTTGACATTTTTATTAACGCTGGCCTTAATAACAGACACGCACAACGGATGCCGGACACGGGTAGAGGGGCAGCTTGGGGCAGCTGCTGGGGGCAGCCCACGCCCCGTCGACGCGCGCTCGAACTGAAGCAAACAGATTTATGAAGGCCATAACAATGAATTAAATATGACATTGATTGCTATCGATAGAGTTGTGGTCCGTTCTTTTCTTCTCCGGGAGAAGAGAGGGGGAGAGAGAAGAGGAAGAAGAGAGAAGAAATCTTTTATCGCCGGCATCATCGATGCATATGAAATGGAAATGGACAGGCAACTAGCAAAGGGGCAAGAGGGGAAAACTGATAAGCAGGCCATACGGGAAAATCCCCCTTCTCTTCCTCTCCCTCTCCCTCTCTGGCAGGTTTAGTCATCAGTCCCTTCTCCAACACACATTTCCATCCAAAGTTCCCGCTGCGTTGTTGCTTATGCAATCTTTGGGCAGGCTCGTATATCAAGTGGCCAGTGACGTCTGTATTTCAGCAGTGACTAGCTAAGGGGTAGAGTGTTCCTTCTCCTTCCCTCTATATCTCCCTCTTGCTCTCTTCCCCCATGTCCCTCGTCACTCTTTGTCCATCTCAGCTTCTCTCTCCCTCTTCTCATTCCTCAGTTCTGCACTATATAATTAGTTTCATCAACGCAATAATCATGCGGCAATCACAAGCGAGCGTCTGGGCGGGGCTGGGAGCGAGAGAGAGAGGAAGAAAGCAAAGGGAGAGAGAGAGAGCGAGAGGGAGAGAGGAACACCTTAGGTGCAATAAAACTTAAATTACTGCGTCTGTTTTTTGTTTGTGGCTCCATTTGAATGCTACGTTTGTCCCTTTCGTACACGAAGGAGCGAGAGAAAGAAAGAAGAAGGGAGTGGACGAGAGAGAGCAAGAATCAGAGAGAGAAGGAGCCAGGAGAAGGATGGCCCAAAGCCAGCAATAATGAGGCTTGCTTATGGCCGACTTCTCTCGCTCATCTTCTGGCTAAACAATTAGTGACGAAACCAGACCCAGTTGCACGCAAACACCTGAGCACAGCACGCCAAATAGCATGTGCACGAGATAAACAACTCCCTAGCAAAATGATATAATCAATATAAGTATATATAACATATACATTCACTATCTCTCTTTCCTTTCCCTCATTACTTTCATTTCGAACGTTGAACTAAGGCGAATTCGAAATAATTTGAGGCCTGTCATACGAGTAATTAGTCAAGTTGTTGTTGTTATTGTTGTTCCTTCTTGTTGTTACACTTGTTATTGTTGTAGTTGAGGTTCCCATTGTTGTTGGCTTTGTTTGGGCTTCCACTTTGGCATCGGCTGTCACTTCTGTCTCTGTCTGTCCATCTGTCTGTCTGTCCCTCGGTCTGAGCTTAGTCGGGGCTATTTCACTTGCTTAGGCCATTTATGAATGGATTTCGTCGTCGTCGTCGTTGGCCCCCAACGTAGCCAGCAGCATCGGATTTCCAACTCAATTCGTTAATGGGGTCGACCAACCGAGTGAGACAGGCAGGCTGTGGGAGAGAGGGTGCAAGAGGCAGGGAGGGGGAGCTGACATGAAGTCGAAACAAAAGTTGCTTAGTTAACCGCACACACAACTTTTGTAGTTCTGCTGAGCTTGCATGTAATGTAAAACAAAACGCCTCAATACTTGAGAGGCACGCTCGCCTCCCCCTCCCCTACCCCACCCCCTGCCACGTTCTTGCTGCTTGTTGAGTCTCTGTGTGTGAAATAGACGAATTGATTTCGCGCTTCGATGCAAATGATCAAAGCGGATGACTTTGCCGGGTCAGGTGTCGGTGCTGGCGGTTCTGTGTGCATTGAAAAACTGTCTGTCTGTCCTTCTGTATGTCTGTCTGTCTCCCTGTCTCTCCTTCTGTCTGTTGTGCTGTCTGTCTGTCTCTTCTCGACTGTTTACTCCTCTGAATGTATGTCTGTCTGTCTATCTATATATTCTGCCTGTTTTTCTGTTGGTCTGTCTCTCTGACTGTCTTTCCTTCTGATTGTCTGTCTCTTTGTCTGTATGTTTGTCTGTCGGTATGTCTGTCATCACTTTATGTTTGCCATTCTGTATCTTTGACTGTTGTTCTCTGTGTCAGTCAGTCCCTTTGTCTATTCATCAGTCTGTCTCTCTGTCTCTCAGTCTGTCTGTCTGTCTGTCACAACAAGTGCTATCGGTAGTTTCCAAAATAGAAAAAGAAAAACTTAAATAGATAAAAGATGCATCTGCCGTCTCTTACGGCATTAAAAAGATATATCTTCTGCAGTTTATCAGCAATAAATTTTGATATCTACGTGCGAGTCAAGGCAAAGTAAGGCAACTTTTCATAGCAATGTCGACCATTTTATTTGGTAAAAGGGATGTAATAAAGACAGGAAAAGAGTGGAGAAAGGGGAGTGGGAAGTGGAGAGAGAGTTGTGGAGACAGGGGAGAGAGAGGCGCGCTTGCAGCCCAGCACGGGTTCTCAGCTTGCAATCGCACAGTTTACGACTTGAAGACGAAGCTGAAGTTGCAGTTGCACTTGGAGTTGGCAACGGCAGCCTGCAACTTGCGACTTGCAACCGGCGAGTTGCTGCGCACGCCACTTGCCGCGGTAGCGCATACAATTAAAGTTTTAATTATCGTCTTTTTTCGTAGTTTTGTTGGCTGCCACTCTCCCCTCTTTCTCTCTCTCTCCCTCTCTCCGTCTCGCTCTCTCTCTTTCGCTACTTTGTCAGCGGTAAAAAACTAATAATTTGCAGTAAAAAAGATAACAACATTGGCAATGCCAAAGCAGCCGCTGGAGCCACACAAGTTGCCACCACGACGACGGGTCTCCCTTCCACTTCTCCTCTTCCCCCTCCCTGCCGACCCCTTTCCTCGTTTCGTATGCTTAAAGTAGAATAGAACAAAAGTTGGCAAATAATTTGCAAATTTTTACGAGGCAGCGGAAAATTATTGCAGGAAGCTGCTTAGCTAAACAGTTGCACGTCGCACAGGTTGCACGCTGCTGTTGCAAGTTGCCTGTTGCCGGTTGCCTGTTGCACATTGCTAGTGGAGTTCGTACTTTGAACCTTTTTGAGAAAATGCCAACGAAATCTTGACAATCGAAGAGCGATTCGCCTTGAGGAGCCTCGTCCGCCTCTGCCTCGCATGTTAATGAGTCGCGCCTCGCCTCGTCTCGCGGGCCTAACGAGCTGATTGACTAGAAAGGGGAACTACGATACTACTACGAGTATATCGATATATCGGCCAGTAATTGGCCCCGATAGTGCGATGTGCGATGAACGCTGCACGTTGTAAACGAAGCGTTATTAATCGCTCGGCCTAATCAATTATCTTTAGCATCTTTAATTAATTTTATATTATTCGCCTCGCTTTGGTCAGCGGGCAACAGCAGCTGCCAACTTATGAGCATCTCTCCCTGCCCCCCTCTCCATCACTCTGCTGGCAATTGCAAATTGTAAATTGCGCTCTCCCTTTGCCCATAAATCGTGGCGCACATAACTCAGCCCAATCGGAAATTGCTTTTGCGCTTATCGATTTACGCGCCTAATCGACACAAGACAATTTTCAATTTAGCACTCATTCCATTCCATTCTGCTTCTCTATCTCTCTCCCTCTATCTCTATGCACGCCCCTTCCCCATGTACCCCTCTCTCTATAAAATTAATTACAAATCGAATAGTTTTGGGGATTCTCTTTTTGTCTAGTTGTGAACAAGGCCAGAAAACAAAACGGAGCAAGAAACAACGGCAACAGACACAGATACATCTGTATATATATATATTCCCAGCTGATTTGCATAATCTGCTATTAATTGCGTTGATATCGTATTCAAATTTGGGGGAAAATCGAGGGAAACATCGTGACTGAGCGAGAGAGAGAGGGAGAGAGAGAGAAAGCAGACGGCAAATTGATTGGCCTTAAATACCGAACAGAAACATTTGGACAGCCGCAGCGGCAGTCGCAGTCGCAGCTACGGCCGATCTTGGCACTGAGAATATATATCTGCTCATAAATAAGTTTCTTAGGCCCACAGTGGTGACGAGGGGGAGGGGAGTAGGCCGTATGAGAAACACGCTGTCCGGCTTATCGGGCGGCTTGTCAGACGATTGATTAATAAACACAAAATGGAAATTAAAATGGAAACAAACGAAAGCGGGAATGACGGAGAGTGTGATGAAGAGAGGTGGAAAGAAAGCAAGAGAGTAAATCAGTGATAGAGGGGAATAAGTTCAAAATAGAAATGACTTAAACAAAATGACACTAGCTGCAAACAGAATTGAAGAGGAGATAGCGGGGAGAATAAGAAGAAATAGAGAGAATAGTGCAAGAAATTGAAATAAAGTGAATAGAACGAGTAATGGGAAATATATTTGAATGGATACAAAATAGTAAGAAAGAACCATAGAAAATTGTAAAAAATGAAAACCGTTTAGATGTTTACAATTATGCTTAACAACAAAAATGTGCATTCTAGCTTTTAAATAAAACTTGCAGTTTAACTTAAATCGTTTAACGGAAACGAAAGGGGCGTACCCGAATTCTTAAGCAAACAATATCTACATACGTACATAGAATCATAAGACATATGGTCAACAGATGTCTTTGTGCTAGCTTATCCAGTCTCTGAGATATAGCTGTAAACCCAAGCACTTGTAGTAACCGAAGAGGAAGAACAGGAGAAAGAGGAAGGGAGTTAGCAATGATTGCAATTGATTTTTGACAAGTTACCCAAAGTGTCGCTGCTTGTTTTGGAATCTCTGGACATTTAGATCTGGCAGACTTTCTCGCTAGATTAATCGACAATTTAAGTGGCTATTTGAGCAAGTGTCATGCTGGCACTTGTTGCTGGCCCACTGCATGGGCTACTCAGTCTCAGTCTCCGTCTCATTCCCAGCCTGGCCAGAAGAGCAGCCTCTTCTCACAGTGCGTTGGCCACATCTTGTGCAAACAGAAACAGATTCAGATACTTTCCTCGTTGCTGTGCTACATGTTTGGTAATGCCAACCAACACCCACAAATTGTTGTAGAAGGCAAAGGAAGGGGACAGAGGGGAAGGAGGCAGAGGGAAGGAGGCAGAAGGAAGGAGGCTGGCAGGCTGCAGGTTACCCGCCTGCGTTGCCAAAACGGACAAATGCTTTAATTAAAAAAATGTGTTGGCCTATTTGGCCACAAACAACGTTGCTTGTAGCTCTCTCCCCAGTATGCCTACCCCTTCCTCTTCCTCCCCCCTCTCCAACCCTCTCTTCCAACTGGCGTTACACCATTAACCGTTACTATTAACCAGCCCAAAGAGACTCGCAGCAGCAACAGCAGCAGCAACAGCGGCGACGTCAGTCGAAAATCTGTCATAAATTTATTATTTTCAATTAATTATCCGCTGTGGCAACTCTGGCATGGGCTGCCTGGGCTGTCGATCGGCCGTGGAACGCCCAAAACGCTGCTAAATAAATTTCAAGGCAGATATAGTCGAAAAAGTGGAGGGAAAAAAGCTACAGCCAAGTCTAGCTAGACAAGCGACGTGCAAATATTTTAGCCTGGCCAAAATGCCAAAGTGCTCATTAGCGCAGGCGACCCGAGACGACGAGCTGTGGGACCCGAGAGCGATACGAGAAAACGATCCAAACTGAACCAAAGCAAAGCAACGCAAAGCAAAGCGAAGCGAAGCCGCAACGAGTCGAACCATGCGTAATTTATTGCTGCCAAAATAGGCGATCGTCTCGCATTTTGGCCAAGACCGGACTAGGTACCTCACTTCACAGAGAGGGGGAGGGGAGACAAAAGTGTCGCTGGAAAATGTGAGTTCAGTTTAGACGAATCAAACGAGCAAAACGATCAGGCAATTTGGCCAACGCATCGGCATGATCGGTATTGATTGAGTTTTCCAACCGCGATCGGGCGATGAATGGAGCTCGAATACGTATTCGTGAATCGAATGAATGAAAAAGGCCATTGCTGACAAGCAAGCACTGACACTGGGACAGCCGAAATGGCCACAAACAACTGGGCCCAAAAGGCAATGCGGCAAGTGTGGCAAGTGCGGCGAGTGAGGCAAGTGGAGGCAAGTTTGTTGCGCAAACAGTTTTCTGTTTTCGGGGCGACATTTGAAACAATTTCGTGAATTAAAATTCAAACGGATTGAACGCACAAGAATGCAACCGCCAGAAAAGATGGACAGACCACAAAGAGGAAGAAGAAGCAGTAGTAGACAACTGCGTATCAACGGTACCAGGGGCCCTTGTTCCTTATTGTTGGTTTCTTGCTTTCTTATATAATGAGTGTTTCATAAAACATTTCACAAATTGAACAAACCAAAAACAAACTAAATTAAATTTTATCCCCTTTGTTATATTGGAAAAATCATCAATAGTTTGGATAAGTCTTTATTTCGGGCCCCTTTTTCATCGCACACCTTACACACGCCCAGCTACGGCCCTGGTACGAGAAGCAGCAGCAGCTGATGATGATGATTTCAAAATATCTCTAAACCTTAAAAAGAAGCTAAAAAGTCAACACAGAATTCCAATCGATGAGCAAATTTTTATTATAGTTGCGCCGTCAACTTATCTTATTTTCACTTTATAGCGCCGGGAAGATCTCTTGCCTCCTATCCCTCCTCCATCTCCATCCTATTGATAGTGCCTCCAACAATCGTCGCTGACAGCCAATGCCGCCAAGCCGAGCGCGCGCAGGGGGCGGGAAACGTTGCAACGATAGCGACGAAGGCGCATTTCATACTCGTAAAAGTGCGGCAAGTGCTGCATGCAGCGGAGGCAGCAGCCTCTTTGCATTTTATGGTGCAACCAAGCGGTGGGCAGAGGCAGTTGCAGGCAAGGCAGGTTCAGCTGCAGCTTCGGCTTCGGCTTCAGCTTCGGCTTCGACTCCAGTGCGAGCTTGTAATGTGTTCATGGCCACGGCGAACTAATCAGAAAATTGAATCGCTTTAATTACTGCAAAAGCAATGAGCATCGTTTGCCGGCTGAGAGAGCAGGCGAGGCAGTTGGCAGAAGGGTGAGGGAGGGGGAGGGAGCAAGGGAAGGCGATGAGTGCTCATCAGTGTGCTGAACGGAGGCAGTAGAAGGCAGCAGTAGAAGGCGCTGCGTTTGCCGGCATAGCCTGCAGATAGTGGGCATTGCTAGGGCAGGGGGAGGAGAAGGTGCGGTGGAAGAGAGAGAGGGGAGGGACTATTGCCAGGGGCAATGGCTACTCGTCTTCTATGAGAAATTACTTTGGAAATTTTGCAATAAATTTTAATATGCGTGTAATGAGTGGATGAAGAATGCGCCACAAAATGGCGCAATAATTAGAAAAAGAATTTATGCAGCATCACGGTGCATGCCACACCACACAGAGCACACTTACAGCACAGCACAGCAGCAGCAGCTGCTGCCACTTGGCTAGATTTGGCTAGAAAACGGCAGCCGCAGCTGCTGCTGTTTCCGAAGCTGAAGCTGAGGTTGAGGCTGCTTTTAATTGCCCAAAATAATAGCTTAGACTGACTGCGCCCACGGCATGTGAGAGGTGGCCTAGAAGAGGCAGTAGAAGAGGTAGCTAGAGAAGAGTGGCGGGAGAGGGGAAGCAACGAGGCAAGCGGAAAGGGGGAGCGGCCAACCTAGTGACACATAAAAGTGTCGCTTGTCAGAGACAAAAAAACCACCGTTAAACTGACTTTGGCAGGTCGTTCTTTTAGTTTGGAGAGGAGATGTGACTGCAAATGAGGGGGAGTGCAAGGAGAGAGGGGCGAGGAAAGGGGGAACTGAACAAGTCTGCCACTTGAAGATAAATAATTGAAGTGTACGAACGTAAGCGGTCAATAAAAAAGCAGCAGCTGAGGCAGCGCAATGTGGATGGGCAAGAGAACCCTCGCATACACTGCGAGAAAAAGAGTAAACAATTTAAGCCAGTAGTAATTTAATCAATGCCAGATCAGTTAAACTTATTTCTTAAATCTTTTCTCTCAGTGCAGCCAAGTAGAAGTTGCAGCTGAGGCCGAAACTGAGTGTGCCCCGAGGGCGTTAGTCGAGCTGCCAAATGTCGAACTGAGGCTGGCCGAGGCTGAGTTACTAAATGCGAGTGCGAGGAGAGGAGTAGAGGGGTGTGAGGGGTTCCATGAATGTGAGTACTGTGAGTACCCCTACTTCGACTACGACTTCATTGCTGACCGTGGGTAAAACGACTAGGCATAATGCCAAATATTTACCCGACAGTCGACGTATTAAAAAGGGCAGTAGAGGGAGACGGGGAGACGGGGAGATCGAGAGGAGGGGCATAACAGCTGGGGGGTAACTGCCGAATTCCGGCGTGGTACTGCCACCGTTAGCTGCTACTGCCTCTGCTGCGTCCGCCTGCCGCTGCGGCAGTAACTGACACTTTAACAGCAGGCAGCAACAAGTGGGTGGACGTTTATGTCTCTTTGTCTTCAGTTCAGCGAGCTGCCTCTGCTGCTGCTGCTGCCTCCACTGTCTTTTGTCTTCTGTCTCCTCTGTCGCTTGTCTTCTGTCTGAGTTTTCCAGCTTCGCTTTTGGCTTATTTATTTCACACAGCCAGTCAAGCGTTGCCTCTTTTAACTTTTCAGTTTTCTGTTTTTGGTTTCTCAGTTTTATGAGCTGCTCATGTTTTTCGTGGCCCATTTGGTTTCCATGGGGAGAAGGGGGGAGGAGGAAGGGGGCGTGCTGACACAGTTCGGGAGATGCTTTCGACTTAAAAGCTGTCAACAAATTTGACAGTTCGATGTGGCCAAAATCACGTTGGGCTACAGCGAGTGGGCGCCTTCGCAGTCTCAGTCATTTGTCGTTTAGTGAATCGAGTTGTCCGTAATTGCGCACACTTTTTGAACACCTTTTGACGAGAGCAGAGGAAAGGCAGCAGCAACAACAACATCAACAACAACAACAGACATCAGCATTATAGAGATCGATCGAGCTGGCCTAATATGGAGGCATTTATTGATCGTGGGCGTGTCATTTACTGATGAAGTGCTGTCGAGCAGCGAACAGCATCGAAATTGAGGCGAAAGTACACGGCAAACAATGAGTAGTTGAAGTTGAAGGTAGTGAGTGAAGGGTGAGTGCAATTGACTGATAGATACCCTCTAGTGTTATGATGGCAAAGGGAATATGTAACATATTTAGCAGTCACTGCAGTAAGTGCCTTCCTGACACTGTCTGGCATTCCTGCAAGAGGTAAGGTAACGACGAGGAATATTTTTCATAACTTTAGTTTAAAGCCAGAAACTTTTGTGGAGTGCATTGATATGTTTACTTCGATCCAAGCCAGTAGCAGACTTTTATTTTTCAGCTCTCCTTCAGTTTTGATTATTGATTCTTCTGAGAAACAATTATCGAGTTTCTTTCAGTGTAGCTGCTGTGGAAGAGTAGTGGCAACTGGTTGCTGGATTTGGTTGCTTAATTAATTTTCTGTACATTTATTTCTTTTGTTTAGTTTTCTTTCTTTTGATTTTGTTTCGTTTGATCAGCATAGAAATATATTTTCCACTTTCACATGAATTAGGGGGACCACCTTTGGTTTCACCTGGCCGCAATACGAAGCGGTGAATTGTGAAATGCTTAATTGAGTTGTCTCTTTCTCTTGAGGGTCTCCCTGTGGTACTCATGGTATAAGATGTGGCCTCGTCGGTAGTAGTTAGTAAACCCTACAGAAGTTTTTGCTTCCTCACTAATTCTCCTCTCTCTTTCTCTCCCTTTCTCTGTCTTGCAGGTAAGCCATGACGACGTGACGCCAAGCTGACGGGTAGCTAAGTTTAGTGTCTAAGACAAAGGCCACGCCCTTTGGCCATTAAAACGGAGAAGCGTAAAAGTTAATTCGCCCAGGCAGCGGAACCGAAGCCGAAGCCGAAGCTGAAGCCGAGGAGAGCTTAGGCTCTGCTACGAGGGCGTATTATTTATAGAACGTGCATATGTTTCCCTTTGGGGCAGTCCCTAAACTCAGTTGCCAGTTGGCTGGAAGCCGGAGGAATATCTCTAAAATTTGGTAGCCATTTTGCTTGGCTTCCCTCTCGTTCTCGCTCTCGCTCCCTCTCCCTTGCTGACTCTTTCTGTCTTTCACTCATTTTCTGCTTTGTTCGCTTCGCGTGCTGCCGACAAGTTTTTATTATGTTTTCTTATGAGCATTTTTACTGCTTTACATTCTCATAATACATAATACAGTAGGCTGTGGCTATAACGAAACTGTTTTATGGCCGCCAAGAGTCCAAGAAGAATTTGCAAATTGAAAAATTACCAAGGCGAATGCAAATAAACAGCTTCTCACTCAGCCCTCCCTCTTTCTCTGTCTTCTCTCTGCACCCTTCTTTATCGCAGGGGAAGTGGAGTTCCCTTCTCCGTTTTCATTTCTTATAGAGAGACCCGACTGTACTCACTTTCCTCGCCAGTGCTACTGATTGCCTCTAGAAGGTACTGCGACTCAGCTCACTTGTACCGCCTTCTTCTCTCTCTCCATGGCCATTTTGACAAAAAGCAGAGGGGGTAGAGGGGTAGGGGCAGGGCAGGGCATCAAGTTTCTGTTTCTTTTTCTGCTGCTGCTGATGATGATGACGTGACGCTGGAACTCTCTGACTGAGAATGACGCCGACTCAGACTTGGGTTGTCAGTGCTCAATTCTGCTGCTGTTGTTGTTGTTGCTGCTCTCTCGTTGTTGCTGTTGTTGTTGCTGTTAGTTACTGTGGGCAATCAAGTGTCTGTGCGTGCATCGAGTGCGGGCTACTGCTGCTGCTGCTGCTGCGCTGTCAAATTGTTATTGTCGACCCCGATACGAGTTCACAAATTGGTCGAACAATTTGCGTACACTGAGAGAAAAGCAGTGGGTGAGTTTGCAATTATATTGTTAACTATTTCGCACAGTGTATCAGCCAACAGCTGCGTCCTGCTCACCCACAACTGCTCAAGTTTGTGTCCTAAGTCTTTTGTTTTTGTCAGACGCAGACCATGTTTGTAATTACACACACTCCACACTGCGTCTCTCTTTCTCTCTGTGCATGTGTGTGACCTCTGCTCGACCACGCACTGAACTGGACAGTGGGCAATGTGAGGCACAGCGCGGTACAGTGGACAGGCGACATGGCAGCAAGAGGCAACTAAATGTTTTCGCCCAAAACGGCAAGTTCTAGCAGATTTTTTAGCGACTACAGAGTGCGACTGCTCTTCGACATTTTGCCCTTTTTGGGTGCTAACTGAGAGGGGGTAGAGGAGAGAGGTAGTGAGGGAACGAGGGGGAGAGAGGGAATTGCCTGGCAAAAGGGACGCAGCGAAGTGAACTTCCAGTTTGGTTGGCAGTTTTTCTTTTAGCCTTTATTCAAGCAGAGCTGCATTTGCATTTCTCTCTCTCTCTTTGTCTCTCCCCCTCTCCACTCTGCAATCGCTTGGGCGTGGGCTTTGGGGCGCAACACTTGGCTTGAAATTAGCCAAAGAGCCTCATTAGGAAGGCGCAGCTGTAATGGTTCTTATCAAACGGGAAACGGTTCTTGTAGTTCTTCCTCTTCTGCTTCTCGTTGTAGTTCCTCTTCTTCTTCTTGCTGGCTAGATATGATTGCCTATGACAGGTTGTGGCCAAAAGCAAAATATCCAAACGAGGGTGAGACAGGGAAAGAGAGAGGGAGGGAGACAGAGACAGAATCCGAGAGACGAACATAGAACAACGCTTGTCGACTTGGTCGACTAGTTCAAGGTGTCGCCTCATGTTAAATGCCACGCCTCCCCCCTTGTGCTCCGTTCTACCCACTCCCCACTTCCCCCCTCTCTACTCCTCTCTGGCAATGTCGCCGTCAGCACGCTTCAATGGCGGTTTAGCTGCCGCATGATTGATGCCTGTTTTGCGTGTCGTGCGCTGCTTTCCATGTTCCACTCGCGCAAGTTGCGCTGTCTCTTTGTCTCCCCTCTACCCGCTTGCCCCTCCCCTCGTCGTGTTCATCTTCATCTCTCTATCTAGCGCGACAAGGCCATAGACTTGAACAGAAGTACAGTTAGAATGAAGCCGGAGCTCAATCTCAGTCTCTAGAGCTTGTTGCGACATCTGTCGTCGTCGCCTGATTGTCACCGGCTGCCCCCCCCTCTCCACATCTCTCCCCCTCTCTCAACCCCTGCAGCATGGCATGCTGTGGCAGCCGCATAACTTTGCTTAGCCAAAAACCCCACACAAAGTAGACTGAGAGAAAGATTTGAGAAGGAGAGTAGCAGAGAGAAAAACATAGAGAGGGAAAAGAGAAAGGAAGAGAGAGAGAGAGAGAGAGACGTAGAGCGAGCGAGACAGCTCGTTACGCGCAATAGTTTTATATGTATTTTTCGCTCATTTTCCGCTGAAAAACGCACTTGACTAACATAAATTTTCTCATTGTTTACTTAAAGGCAGCAGCAGAGGCAGAGACAGCGCACAGTGGGCAAAGCTAATGCAGTTACAGTGGCACATCCTTGCCGAGCACTGCATACAATTTGCAGCACTTTATCGCACATTTGCCCCACTGTGCCGGGACTCTGCTGTGTGCCAACTGCGGCTGCATCTGCTTCTGCTTCTGCTGCTGCTGCTGCTGCTCACTTGATACGGCGCACAGGCAATGCCAGTCTGCAACTGCAAGCTGTTGCTGCTGTTGTTGTTGCTGCTGCCATTGTTGTTGTTGTTGTCGGTGTTGTCAGTTGTTTGTTTGTTTGTTTGTCTGTTTGTTGTTGCATTTACATTTTTGGTGTCGATTCAATTAGTAAATATAACCAAAAGCAAACAGAGAGAGGGATAGGGAGAGGGATAAAGAGGGAAAGGGAGTGGAACAGAGAGAGCCAAAATGCAGAGTCTGCTGCAGTTGTTGTTGCTGCTAAACTCGGGATGAAACCTGTAGACTGCACACTGTACACATTGTTGACCATGCTCATGCCTAAATAGCCAGCCAGCTGGCCAGCTTGGACAGCCTGGACAGCCTGGACTGTGTAGGAAGAGGGAAAGGAAGGGAGGAGTCTCATACAGGGAGAGAAGGAGGAGTCTCAGGCGGAACATTGCTGATAAATCTGGAAGGGGGATGGCAGGAGGAGGAGGAGGAGTGTGCCATGCTTGCTTAGGCAATGACTTCCTGCTGTGTGTGTGTGTATTAGGAGTGTGTGTGCAAATTAAATTGCACGCTAATGAAGTGCGGAACCAGCTAGCCAGCAACTGCCCAAGCAGTGCCAGCCCAGCCCAGCCCAGCGAGGTGAAGGCGCCTGCAATCGCCGCTAAGTTGCAGCGAGAGAAACACACGAAACACACGGAGTAATGGCTTCATTTCTCGACAATCGACAATCGCCAATATGACACAAATTGCCAACGAAATTGGACAGCATCAACTGCTCTGACTGGCCTCTCCTCTTGGCCCCTCGTGGCCCCTCCTGGTACTGCAACTGGGCTGGGACTGAGACAGAGGCCGAGACTGAGACTGAGGCTGCTTTGGGTCAACTCGCGCATGATTTGCCATGCACTGCGCTGGCTTGGCCATTAAATGGCAATAAATACATTGAAAAGTGTGAGCTGCTATCACCGGAGAGCCAAAGCAGCACCAGACTATCCAATAAATTGACTACACTCTAAGAAAAACTGTCTACAGATAACAGAATGAAGAAAACCTAAAAAATAAATCAACAACTTCGATGAGTTTCATAATGAAATTGAACACCTTATATAAGATAAACTACACTGATATTTGGCCTGCTATATGCTGCCGCTTTTATTTTTTTCTGCTAATAGTTTCCCCCTTCGCATGTACCCCCTTTTCGCTCAGTGTAGCTCAAGAGCAGCGTGAGACGCAAAAGCCGTGAACAGTTTTTGACATTTAAGCGGGCAAAGGCGCCGCCTGCATTGCACTCACACACACAGCACACACACACTCATACACACATGCACTCATATACACATACTCACACACATACACTCACACACACACTCGCATACGACTCTACAATGTTCAGTTACATGGCAAGATTTTGATTAGAAGGTGAAATAATGATGTTAACCTCTTTTGGTGTTGTCTGTCGTTGTTGTTGCTGCTGTTGTTGTTGCTGTTGCCTGTTGCTATTGCCTGCTGTTGTTGTTGTTGTGTTTCATAAGCATTGCAGACATGTTATTGCTGCATCTATTGCCGTTGTTGTTGTGGCTAAATGGGGCCGGGTTAGAGTTGATTTCTGCACATTGCATTTTAAATATGAACACATTTTTGTGCAGTGCACAAAACGAGGCAAAACGAAAGGAACGGAACGAAACGAGGAACAACCCGCAGCTCTGGCTCCAGCTACAGCCACAGCTACAGCTACAACTCGAGCTGCAACAAGAATCACAAGCAGGGGCAGCAAACACGGGCAACATGCTGCTTTTGTCGCTAGAGCGACCAGGAGTTAAATATTTTTATAAGGCAGAAGGAGGAGGGAGTGGGAGAAGAGAGGAGGTAGGAGAGAGGAGGAAGTAAAGAGTGAAGGAAGAGAGGCGGGGCAGGCAGGAGCGAAGAGGAGCATCACAATGTGCAGAAGTGCAAGACAATCAGCAGGCGAAAAGTCGCCACCACACTCGGACTCGGACTCGGAGCTGGCGACTACCGAGTCCCGACTCCAGATTCTCCATAGCCAACTGCCAACTGCCAACTGGCGACTGTGGCCAGCAGATGATTTACTGTCCAGTTGGGTTTGTGCACATAAATTCACCTGCGCTGACAGTTTGCCCCGAACGAGTCGAAAGCGAAAGGAAAGGAAAGGAAAGGAAGGGAAGCAATTGCCCAGCTTCGATTCCTATGCCAATTGAATACAATTTTGGGCAGCCGAAGAACGAAAGAACGAGGAGAAGAAGGCAAGCAAGCGTGGCAGCTTCTAAGAAACAGAAGGAGGTAGACAGAGAGAGAGCGAGAGGGGAGGAGGATGGCATTG
This sequence comes from Zaprionus africanus, assembly GCA_018151435.1. Classification (NCBI taxonomy): domain Eukaryota; kingdom Metazoa; phylum Arthropoda; class Insecta; order Diptera; family Drosophilidae; genus Zaprionus; species Zaprionus africanus. Next base: position 2,148,422 of record JAECXB010002307.1, on the reverse strand, counting down.
CCATATGCAAAGGAGCTGCAGGTAGTGATTGACTCATGAAAAGGCACTCGTCGAGTGAAACTGTTGAAAGGCAAGTGAAGCCAAGAAGAAATCCCCAGCCACAATCCCAATTCGAATTCGGATTCGCATTCGAATTCGAATCTAATTCAAAAGAAATGTGATTAAAATCGAGCACAGGCTGCCGAGCCGAGCTGAACTGAGCTGAGCTGCTTTTGTGATGTCATTATATTGAAGAATGGCAGCCAGAGGCAGACATTGACATTGAAAGAGCCGAGCCAGGCAGCGACAGCAAAGGACAAGCCGAGCAGAAAGCAACAGGCAGGGGAGCAAGAGGAGCAGGCAGAGGCACAGGCTGAGGGGGAGAAGAGCCTTAGCCCTTGCTACCTGTGACTGAATGTCCATGTGGGTCGCCTGCCTCTCTTCTTTGCTCTGGCTAAACGCAATGCCAAAGCGAAGCTAATCGCTGCACAAGGCACGCTGAATATAAATACAAAACGAGCCACAAGAAGAGAGGGGGAAGGGAAGGGGTAGGGAGTGCAGAACAGGGGGCAGACAGCTCAAGAATGGCGGCATTTGCGCTTAAGCCATGGCAATGAATTCATCGTTGACATATCTCGTTAATTTAATTTCTTATCGTAGGGATAGCATCGTCGTCGTCGTCGTCGTCGGAAGCCGCATGGCTGACTGATTTTGGCGGCGACTCGAGTCGAAGCTGTGCAGTGGGGAGAGGGGAAGGAAGGAGGGAGGGAGGAGCAGCAGCAGTGCCGTCTGGTATGCAAACTAGCATCTCGGGCAAGGATGCTCGTTGCGCTCTTGACTCGAATCTGTTCGCTTAGCTCTGTTCTGTTCTTTTATGTTGAGCTTGGCTCTGTTCTGCTGTGAACTGCTTTTGTTGTTGCTATTCCTGTTGTTGCTGTTGTTGTTGTTGTTGATATTGTTCTCAGTTGCTTGCAGTGCGCGAGGAGCACTGTGCAGCTGCACTGTGGGTCGAATGCTATAGAAATGTTTAGCTGGGAATGGGAAAGTCTTTGAAGAATACAAACTGTTGCTGCTTGCTGTGGAGAGTGTTAACAACACTTGACTACAAGTTATTATACTCTTGCAGTCTGCAACGCGCCTAAGGAGACATCTTGCAGACAACCGTCGGATTTATCGGGCCACTATAACATATAGCTGTCATAGGAACAATCGGCATATTTTGATTTTATAAAAATCTTGACTTATTAGTATCAATCAAGGCAAGACACCGTTATATATTACTAGTATTTAAAGTGTCACTGATATATGAACTGACTCTGTGCCTTTTTCCAGCTCACTTGCACCACTGTGCCACAGTCTGTCTAGTTATATTCCCCGCTGTCTCTCTCTCCATGTGTCCCTCTTCCTTCTCTGCGGCTTTGCTACTATAAATTTTTGTCAACGATTTGTACGCATTGTCTTCGCGTTTCTTCTGCCTCTTCTTTCCCTCCCCTTTCCCCCACCCCACTCTTGCCTTCCTCTTGGCTGCGCTTGGCAGATTTTTAGCATAACATTTGATTATCATTGTCAATTGTGTGTGTGTATTTATGTGGATCGAAGTCGGGATCCCTTTGTGCTAATCTGCATCGGCATCTATAGCATCTGTACCTGCATCTGTATCTGTATCTGTATTTGCATAGGTATATGTATTTGCATTATCCACTCCCCCCACCCTCCTCTTCCACTGCATTGATACTTTGACAGCACAAATGATTTAACTGAGCTGTCAATCAATTTGCATCGATAAGCTTCTCTTGCTCTGGCAGGTTCGTTGCCTGAGTCTTTTGTTTGCCCAGGCCCAGGACCCAGTCAAGTTCGTCTCCTAAGTCTTTTGTTTTTAATTGTTATTTGCTTAAAATTTCGTTTGCCAGAGACGCTTGCCTCAATTAACGATAAGACATCTAGAACGGACAGTCTCCCCTTCCACCTTGCTCCCTCCACCAACCTCCCCTTGCCAGCTGCCACATTAAGCAACATTCGCGCAAATTAACGCAGCAGGAACAAGGCAACAGTTGGCAACCTTCGCCTTCATCCTTTCGCTGCCCTAACGAAGTGCGCGTACTTCGCCGTGGGTTACACCCCACGCGCGCGACCGAATGAAGCGCATCAGCAGCGAATCAGCAGCGCATCAGTGCTGCCGCCCCCGCCAAACCCCGACGGACAACTTGTCCGATCTCAGCCCAATCTCGCTGCGATGCAAGCGTTGCCGTTGATGGTTTTACGCACCACGAGCAGACCAACAACAACAGCAATAACAGGCACAACAACAATAGCAACAACAACAACAGCAACAGGCACAACAGCAACATCAGGCACAGTCCCTTGCTCAGGCCAACTGGTGTTGAAAGCAATTTCAAAAATGATGAGTATGATCGAAAAGTTCTTTCTGTTCCCCCTCGCTCTCTCTTCCTCCCTTTGCCCCATCCTCTCCTCCTGCCCTTCCATACAGCTTGTCCATTTGCCTCCACTTCAAGTTGCGCTTCAGCATCGACAACTGCTGCTGCTGCTGCTGTTGGCTTTTCGATTTGCTTTCAATATAATTTCCGCCCCTGCTGCACCTTCCCTTACCCCTCTCCAGCTGTCCCTCCTTCTCTCGCTGGCAACGTGCGCGCATAAATATTTGCAGCAAAGACCCTTCCCTGCCTCATTGTCTGTCTCCCCTTCCCCCTCTCCCTCTTCCCTTCCCTCCTCTCTTACTGTGGCTCCAGCTGGCCTTCTTCTCGAGGAGAGAAGCCAATAAGCAGTTTTGCTTTATCGCTTATTAAAAATCATTTCGCTCTTCGTATTTCAGTTTCACCTCCATCAGCAGCAGCGGCAACTGCTCCCCCCCTTCCCCCTTCTGCGACTGCACTCAGTCAGTTCTCTTCACTGCTCCCTTCCTCTCCTTCTCTCGCCCTTCCTTCCTCGGCCCTCGATATTGTGGCTTTGTTATTAACTTTGGCTCACATGTCGATCACTCTTGATGATTTTGTTCAATTTTAGCGCACATGAGAGCGCCGTCTACGTCTCCATCTTCAGCTTCAGCTTCGGCTTCAGCTCCAGCTCCAACTTCGTCGCTGAGCAGCAGTTCCAGTTCCAGCCTCAGCCTCAGCTTCAGCTTCGAGCTCCACCTCAACTCGCTCTGCCTACATTCCAAGCCAGAACAACAGTTGTCTGCCTCAATGCGTTGTCTGCCTGCCTCAGTGTGTGTGTGTGTGTGTGCGTGTGACTGTGTGTGTGCATGCGACTGTCTGTGTGTGTGTGTGTTGGTGTTGTGATTGCTATCGCAGCCGAAGCAGAAATATTTATTCAGCCCCCAAAAAATGTAATGTTATTTTGCTGCCGTTGCACGTTGCTCTGCTGTTGTTGTTGTTGTTGTTGCTGCTGTTGTTGCCGTCGCTTTGAGTGCCCATCAAAGTTGATGACGCTGCTGATGATGACGTGCCGTTGTCAGAGTGCCGTCCGAGAGAGTTGAGTTGTCCTCGCTTTCATTCATGCAACCTCCTCTGCCTCTGCCTCGGCCTCTGCCTCAGTTACTGCCACAAGCTCAGCCTGAGCCCAAGTTGCCGTTGCGGCCATTTTCCTTTCAGCTTACATTTGTTCGCTTATGCGTCCGCTGTGGCAAATTATGGCAAATACACACCTTACCTTAGTCAGGCCTTACCTTACCTTACCTTGCCTGCACTGGGGCTGCACTTGCCCCATCTCGCCACGCTGCCCCACTCTGCCCATGCCGCAGACAATGCAGACAGACGCAGCTCAGACTTAGCCTCAGCTGGGAGAGAACTCTTTTTATTGCTTTTATTACACCGAGAAAAATGTCGATATTAAAGTGATTAACCGGAGATTATTGTTAAGCCTTAGCTGCGGCTCTACAGCTGCAGTTTTCCATATAAGAAGCAAGATTATATAGACTCTCCTGAAGAATAGCAAGTCAGATATTGACTACCATATCATATTGAGCATAAGGAATAGTTTTGTGAGCAGGAATTAATACTTTAAGCGATCTTTGCTATGCCTTAGAATCTTTCTTCGAAAGTGCTGAGTAGCAACTTGCTCAAATATATTAATAATAATCTATAAATAAAGCAAACGTATGAAGCAAAATAAATAATACATATCCCACTATTGCCATGTTGTCTCGCTTAGCCCACTTCCATGTAAAGCGCCTCTCAAGCTCTCATTATCTTCTTGCCTGCCATATCACATCAGGTTCTTCTCATCCGTTTTTTATACGAAACTTTTCGTTTCGTTTTCATGTTGTGTTTCGTTTTTCTTTTGCATTTTATCGATTTTATTTCTTATTGTTTTGCTACGTTGCCTTCTCTTTCCTCTTCCCCATCCCCATCCCCATTCTGATGATTACAAGATCACTTATCTGCCTTCAATAAACTCTCCGTAGCAGTTATTATTTTTTAATGTAGTTTTTAAGTACCATCAAACACTTGAGACTATGAAGCGAGAACAGCAGCAGCAGCGGCAGCAGCGATCTTACGATCGATCGAGCAGAGGCGATGGTGTATATCCATTAACGAAGGCCCTTTAAGTAGTTGTGGCTCCTCTCTCCTTCTCTCTCCCTGTCTCTGTCTCACTCTCTCTCAGAGAGTCGCAATCGTCTACAAGTTGTTCATCAGCAGCAATTACTAAAGCACTTGATTCATGCATTATCTGCCTGCGATTTGGGGGCGGCCTCTCCAGTCAGCCAAGCCAAGCCAGCTGGACCCAGTCATCCCATACCAGACCATACCATACCAGACCTGCCCATAGCAGCCCAGACCAGCCCAGTTATCTGCGTCATGTGAGCGGAATTTCAATTCACTCGACGCACATTTATCTCTTGTCCAGCCTCGCAGATGTGGATCTAGCCAGGATCAGCCACAGCTGCCGCTGTGAGTGCACCTGAGCAGCACCTGAGTTGCACCTGTGGCCAACACTTTCTTCACTAGCAGTTCACTTTATTGATATCTTTATGGTGCATCCCTTGTGCCTTGTGCCTCGTCCATCCCCATAATCCTTGTGCCTCCAACTGTTGCAAGTACAGTAATTTGGCCAGAGGTGGCCCAGGCAGAGGCGCATTCTCTGGCATTTGTTGCCATCATTACCACATAACTCTGCTTTATGCTCTCCACACACACACACATACACACACACACACGCAGGCACACGCATAGCTGAGATTGACTCGAGCCATTCATTGCACATTCCATGCTCATGTTGCAGCTCCCTTTTGTCTGTCTGCCTCACTTGAACTACTCTTTACACTGAGAGGAAAAACATCTTGCTTATTCCCTCTAGGGTTGCCAAGTGGTCTTCGGGTTGACCTCCTTTATAAAATATGCAAACTACTCTAGTTTTGAAATGGGAAATTCTTTCAAATTCGTCTGTTTTCACTTTGCCTTTCTTCTTCAAGTGTATTTCCCTCTCTCATTTTCTTTCTCCCACTCTCTCTGCAATTTTCGTTGTTCAACTTATTGCTGTCTGTCTTCTCTTGCCTGCTCTCCTCCCTCCTAGCTTAGCTCAGCTAATAACTGGCAATCTGCGCCCTTTTCAATCTCATTGCGCATTTCAAAGTGGACTCCAAGTTCGACTTGGACTTCAACTCGGACTTGCAGCTCCAGTTCGCAATAGAGTTGCAGTTGAAGCTTGAGTTGGAGTTCAGTGCCTGGTGCTCTGCTTAGTACTCTGCCTTCTGCTCTGCTTACTCTCTCTCTTTCTCTTCTTCCTCATTCTATTCTATCGATCTGCACAAGGTCTCCCTGCTGCTGTCCCTTCTCTGTGCCTTCTCCTGCTTCCCTAACACACAAGTAGAACCATCTGGTCTTTTGATTTTAATTATATATTGTGACCACTTCAGTTCAGTCTCTGTCTCAGTCGGCGTCGCTGTCTCAGTCTCGGTCTCAGTCACCGTCCAGTTGGGTTCGCAGTCTCTGTCTGTACCTGCGCCAAGAAAAACTAAGATTATTTAGCTTATATCGCTGTGGGCGTGTCACTAAATAAATTACTTTTCTATATATACACATACGAGGCACACACACACACACAGACACACACACCACACTGAGGCAGACAGGGTGTGTGTATGAGTTACTGAGAGTTTCCCACACGTGCAGCTCTTGCCTCGACTCGGACGCGAACTCGGAAAATTGTTTGCTAAACGCCCTTTCCTGCAACTGCAACTGCAACAGTTGCTGCTGCTGCTGCCAGTTGCCAGTTGCAACAGTTGCTGCTGCTGTCGCTTGTGGGCTGCTCGCTGCTGCCTCTTGTTGTTGTTGTTGTTGTTGTTGCTGTTGAGTTGGCAAACGTTGCTCGTAATTAGCATAAATCACTTCAAAAAAGGCTTCCTTTTTGGCTTGACCAAATTTGTTTTATAGTCTTTGTGGCTCTTTTGGCATTTTGGCATCTCTGACTGGCAGCGCCAGAGTCTCAGCTAGAGTCTCAGCTAGCAGTAGAGACCGCCCTCGCCACCGCCCCCTTTTCCGCCTCCGCAGCAGCAGCAACAACAACAACGAGAAAACACGACATCGACAAAGTCACGCATCGCTGACCAAAATTGGCACAAGAAAACTGCAGGCAGGGGAGATTGGGAGTTTGTTTGTTTGTTCATTTGTTGTTGCTTTGGTTTTTTGGGCCTCTTGAGCAATAAATACCATTTGCATTGCCTGTGTGCCCCCAACAACAACAGCAACTACAACAACAACACTCGCAAGGAGCAACTGCAACATTCGAATAGAAAGTTCGATTCGATTATTGTACAAAAATAAAACTTAATTGAAAGTTAAGCTACTTTTTTGTTGTTGCACTGCCCTCTCTCCTTCCCCACTCCTCCTCATACTGCTTTGCTGGCTGCCTTACGCATGTTTTCTTAGCTGTTTTTCAGCTACAACTTTCTCAAGCTTAGCTCAGCTTGCTGTGCTCTCAATTAGTGTCCATCAGCTGCAGAGTTGATCCTGCGCTCTCTTCACACACTCGTGACATGACACATAAGCGTGATCTGTGACAGCCCACCGTGACAGAGCAGCGCACACAGAGCAGAGAGCGACATTAGTTTTGCGGCCAATTGGAAACTGTCAAAAACTATTTGGCTGCATCTTCATAACTCTAGCAAACGAGGCGAGACTTGAGAGACGAGAGACTGGTTCACGAACGTGGCAAGAGGGGGCTCGCACGGGAGAGGGAGGAGAGCAGACTGCAACTTGTTGGCCATTCCATTAGGCCACCGCGTCGTCAATGGCCCACTTGCCCCAGTTGCAACTGCTGCAGTCGTTTGGCTTTTTGGCCTAAACTATGCGCATTTTTGCATTGCATTTGCTCGCCTTTCTTACAGCTAAGCCCCCCTCACACCCCTCACTCTTCTCTCTCTCTCTCTCGCCTTCTCTCTCCAGGGAGGCTAATTGAAAAAATGGTTTATTAAAATGGCAGGCGATAAGCCAAGGAAGCGCAGCGCGAGTGCCGGAACGCAGCCTGTGGCAAAGTGGAACAGGAGGATGGAGGAGGTGGGGAAGGAGGCAGAGAGGGGTGTATAACGCATTATATTTCCGTCATTAGAGGCAACAAGTTTTTCGGGGGCATTGCATAAGGAGGCGCAGTCGCGCTCAGTGTGTGTAGTTCGTTGCCTAAGTCACTGCTGGCCGTAAGTTCGTTGCCTCAGTCTTTTGTTTTAGTTCCCATAATTTGTACTACGTGACAGTCAACCAAGTGAACCCCATGCCCAGCAACAACACTCCCTCCCACTACAATCTCTGCAATGCGTCCCAATTAAAAGTCGCGCTTGTAGTTTCAATTGTTGCTGTCGCTTGTTGTTGTTGCTGTCGCTTATTGTCGCTTGTTGCTGCTTGTTGTTGCTTGTTGTTGCTGCTTGTTGTTGCCTATTGCTGCTGGTCATAAATCGCGTCTGCTTATCATTTTCATAAACAAGTCACAATAAAAACGACGGACGCGACGCGACGCGACGCTCACAGCTTATGCAATTCTGAGAGTGTCTAAGAGAGGGGGAGGGGAAGGAGCAAGGGGGAGGGGGGCGACCCAGTCTGGTCAGCAGAGCGGAGCACCGCCATTTGCCACAATAATGACAGGTGTTTGTAACTCGTTTTCTGCAGCCATGGAAACTAACGGAAGGCACCGAAAAATACGCTGAGGCGAGAGACAATCGGCGAGGCCAATCGCAAAGAGGGATGGAGAGGGAGAGAGACAGGGAATGGGAACTGAGACTAGTGCCTGTGCTGGCGGGGGGTCGCCAACGCAGCGCAGAGAGAGAGAGAGAGAGACCCCAAACAGATATTTGCATTAATATAAAGCCCAAACCAATTTATGCCCGCCAGCAGCAGCCAGAAAAAGGCCAAAAAATATTGTGCGAGGCAGACTAAATGTTTGACTAGCCAGGCACACACAGACACACACACACAAGCACACACTGTGGCAGTGTCGGTGTTCTCTCAAGCTGTCTCGAGTTGAGATGCAAATTCAGATTTAATCCTGCAATTTGCATAGAACATGCAATTAATTTAAGAGCACAGCATTGGATTAAGTTCAGCAGTTAATATAAGACCAATAAAGCTTAGTTCAACACACACACAAACACATTTATATATATAAAAACATTGCTTGCTGAGGTCTAAGTAACCTCGCCGCAATCTGACAATTGTATTTATAACTATGACAAGCTGCAGTGAAAGTGATCTTTGCTGCTGCAACCTGAACTCGCTTGTGGCTTCTTCTTCTACTTCTTTAGCTGGTGCTTCCTCTCTGCCCCACCTCCATCTATATCCATCCCCATCCATCTGTCTTACATTTTCATTACTACTGCCATTTGTTCCTGTGGTCAGAGAAGCCCGCGACGACTTTGATTAGGTTTCTGCCGGACCAACCTGCGATTGTGGTTTGCAACTCTCTGTGCGCACAATAAAATTGATATTTGCGGTTTCACTTATGCTCTGTGTGCTGTGTGAGTGTGCTGTGGTGCCTCACTGTGGCTGCCTTGCCTGCCCCATCGGAATGTGCCCTCTCATCCGTCCGCCTCGTGCATTGAACTCTGTCTAGTCGCTCTCGATTCGCAGTCTGATTAGAGTCAGCTTCGTCTGGGAGACATTTGTCATTGTTAGCGCGTAATTAACACACGCCCCTCTCCGCCCACGTTCCCCCACTTAGTGGTGGTGCCACTTAGATAAATCACATGTGGCGCTGTGTGGCAACTTAATTGCAGAGTTTGCCAAGAGATTTCCCGACCAAAGTTGCCCCCAAGTTTGCATAATCATTTTGAAAAGTGAAAAACTGAGCTCGACTAATGGCGAAAATATTTCAAGTAAACATTGAAAAACACTTGCGGCTTACGCTGTGGAAATTCAATTTGCCTGCCCAGGCACACACATACACACACTCATAATTAATTTCGGAATGGGGCGACCCACCTGCCGTGGACCCCTGAAAAAATCAACAAAATCGATATTTAAAATCACATAAATCGCAAGGCAGTGCGGGCAACGGCGATTGCAATCCATGTGGCTACACTTGCGTTCCACTCTTGTGTTCCACACACACACGCAAATACACACAGCCACACAGAGTCCACATGGGCAGGCGACAACTGCAGGCAGAGAGGGAGAGAGAGAGACCAGGCACCACTTGGTGGTTTGATTTATGCCCCCTGGCAGGAGGTGGATGATGGTGGAGAGGAAAGAGGGAGGGGTAATGGGGGCTAAAGGGGGCGTGTGGGTGCGTCTATTGGCCATAACAGGAATTGCATTAAATTACGCAAATTCGCGAATGAAAAACGAAACAAGCGAACGAGCGCAAGCGAGCGAATGAACGAGCTAAAACTTGAACTTTTGATTAACTTATGGATTGCCCGGTACCGTTAGCCGCTGCCTGCCTGCCTGCCTTCCAGCTTGCCTGCTGAAGCGGCACTTGCTCCAGCTGTAGTTGCAACTCCAATAGCAATACCAACTCCGACTGCAACTGCAACTGCCTCCTGCCTACTGCCTTGTCCACTTTACGTGTCGCTCGGCACATTTATCAAAGTGGCCAAAAAGCGCAGGCGCAGGCGCAGTCGAATGAAACTGAGTAAGCAAAGTCGAAACCGAAACCGAAAACCGTCAAGCGACAACCGAAACCGACTACGACTTGGACGCCGTCTCCAACTCCGTCCGAATCCGAATCGAAAGTGACCAAAATGGGCGACAATGAAATAAAATGCAGCAAAACGTGCTGCCTAATTTATGAGTGCGTTCAACAGCTAAATATAGCTGCATATTGGGCTGAATTTGGGCAATGATACCCTGCAAAATAAGTCATGGGGTGTATAGCAACTAGGCGTGGAAGAAGCTTCAAAGTTGTTGTAATTTAGTTGTAAAATGTATAAAAGTTTGTGAGATCTAAACATGATAAGCAACATTTGTTATATAGAACTTTATATCTGCCTGGACTGCCAGTTACTCTAGGATGATAAGCATGATATCTACAAGTAAAGAAGAGGTGAACGTTCCACCGTTTTACTTTACAGGGTATGCAGTGATGAAATAAAGGGTACTCTCTGTTACCATATACAGTAATTTCTAAATATTATTTACTCAGTATTCAGATTAAAGTTAAGCTGCATTACTTAATGCACTTACTTACACAAGGCATCTGTACCATGTTTCTGCTCATATATTATCTACAGGGTATACGCTCATATATTATACGTATGCCGTGTATCTTCCTTTTTCAATTCGAAAACAGCTTTCCCACTTCAATGTTTTCGACTTGATTTTTTTCGGCACTCGCTTTTCCGTTGCTTTAGTCTAATTTATGGATACCCGATTCCCATCCAATTTCCGGGAGCCCGTAACCGTTCCCGTGCCCCGTGCCCCAAACACGTAGCAACAATTTTGATTTGCGGCCATTCGACGCTGCGCAAATATTTACACAATCTCAATAAATTTATGCGCTCTTCTTCACATTTTCAATTTGCAATTTCTTTGCCGACTTTGCTCTGCAGTGGCGGCGACTCCGAGTGGCACTTTGTGTGTGCTCTGCCTGTGCACAATTTATGCAAATATCCTCAGCGCGGAGAGCGAGGCTGAGCGAGCTCTGGCTCTGACTCCGACTCTGGCTGTGATTGTGATTGTTATTGGCCTAGAGAACCGATCAGTAGAGATCGCGATTGCGTTGATCGAACACGAGCACAGGCTCGTGGGCGGACGAAATTGAATGCGTGGTACGATCCCCTGAGACAGAGAGAGCAAGGGCTGCTGCTGCCCCTCCCTCTCACTGCTGCTGCCCCCGCCCCCAACTGCTGCTTGTGCCTCCACTGCCACTGTGATTTTTATCGCTTGGTCTTTTAGCTAAGAGGCCTGATCTAAGCTCAGCTGACTCTGTTTCTGTGTGGCCCACTTGCTCCACTTTCGGTGAGGCTGACAGACAGCTGGTGAGAGCAGGAGAGAGTGGGAGCGGGACAGGGAGAGAGTGCGGGAGAGACAGCCGTGAGAGATGGAGACGTGCAACGGTTATGGCAAGTTGCAAGTGCGATCACATTGGACAATTTCCTCGTTGACTGTTGCCCAGTTTGGTGCGACTTTGGTGATTGTGGCAGACGGCGAAAGTCCAACAGTAAACAGCAACAACATCCTCAACAACAAGCGAGTGCATAAACAACAACAGCAACAACGATGCTGGCCATTAAAAAAAAACACTTTATTAAAAACCCAACAGGAAAATTGGACAACCGAAGCGATGTTAAAGGAAAGCCCAGTGCAAAAGCAGCAAAGCGCGTTGCATTTTCACAGTTTCCCAGACATGTTGTTGTTGTTGTTGTTGTTGTTGCTGTTGTTGTTAGTGTGATGTTGCTGCTGCTGTTGGCACAATCGATAAGCTGGTGCAACTAACAACGCATTTGTTATTCGACGTTGTTCGCTTTCTGCGTTGCTGTTGTTGTTGTTGTTGCGTCTGGTGTTGCTGCTGTTGCTGTTGCTGCTTTTCTCGTCCCGTTTTTGGGGCGGAAGCAAATTGCAACGTGACAAACGCGCCAGCTGATCAGCCCCATCAAGCATGACGAAGTCGAGAGACGCAGCTCGAGTCGAGTTATTTCTCACCCGACTTTAATTGATGTAGCCAGCGGAGTCTGAGCCACAGCAGCAGCCGTTGCTTGATTAATTGCTGCTCCAGTTAAGCCAAGCTCTCCCTCCCTGCTCCCCCCTCTCCGCACTCCTTCCTCGCCTACTGCCCTGAGCTGTTGTGGCAACAAAAGCGGGCGCCATCTGCCAAGACGCCGCGGCGGCCCCACGCTGCCTGCCAATTAGAATGTTTTATGGCAGTTTGGACGGACAAAGTGACGGACAGTGGGACGGACACTGGAACGGACAGTGGGACAGACGACTCCACTGGGCTGTGGATGCTGTTCTCGCTGTTTTTCGTGCTGTTCTTTTCTGGGTCTCCCACTACAGTGAGAGAAAAGTGTCGGGAAGAATTCAAGTTGTGATTTCTGTTGTTAAGTAGAACAAAGAAGAGTTTGAACAGCAATTGAAGTAAGAAGAAAACATATTTAGCATATTGAATATGTATATATATTATATATAGATAACTTATCTGCATACTCAGGCAAATCATATAGACATCTATGTTTAACATTTCATATATAGAAAGATCGCAGCTCATTTATTCCTTTTAATTCTTCATTCGCTTCAACTTAGTTCGCTCCCTCCTCCACTTCATCATCTTGTTCTCTCTCCCTCAACCTGCACTTCTTTCTCTCAGTGCATACGCTGTCCCATTTTGCACCCGCATTTTGTGCTGCTGCTGCACGGCAGCAACTGTTGCTGATTTGCCCATGACGACGTCACTTCCTGTGCTCCTCTTGATTTCATTCGGTAATGCGCGCAGTCAGCGTAGGCAGCAAGTCCCCAGTCGAGTCGTTAGTCAAGAGGAGAACGGAGTAGGGGAGGGGGAAGGGAAAGGGTAAGGAGCACTGTGATGTGGCCAGGACTGTGAAGCGTGCATTCAACTTAATTAACGCGCTCTGGCACACACACACAGCAGAGGAACTGCGGCCTAATGAGGCGTGGCTTGACTGAGGCTTGCCCTGCCTTGGCTTCCATTGATAAGCTCAACGAGATTGGCCCCCGCAAGACGAGCCAGTTGACCAGTTTCCTTTCAGGCAAGTTCATGAACTTTGGGGACACGAGGGATGCAACCATGTCCACTCTGCAACTGTGCACTCTGGACAGCGCTCTGGCAACGCACATTTCTAGGCGACGTGAGGACGTGCGCATTCCTCGAGTGGAGACAACGTTCACGAGTTTATGCAACGATCCATCATCCAAGCAGAGGCTTCTACGGCCACTTCTGCTGCGCCTGCTGCTTCTTCTGCTTTTTTCGGCGGGTGGCAGCTGCAACAACAGCACAAGAGCAACAACAACAACAGCAGAAACAACGGCAGCAACAACAACAAACAGCAAAAAGGCATTTTGAGGCAACGCGCAAACACAAGAAACGCATTCGCATTTGCAGCCAGCTTGTTGCCAAGTGAGTTGCCTGTGTTGATGCCCACAGGACATGGGTGTAGTCAGAAAGGGGTTGCCACTAAAGAGCAAGCATACATTCTTCATCAGCGTCAACAGTCAAGGAGTAACTAAATTACTGATTACTGCACAAAGGATGTCTTCAACGAATACTAGATTTAAATGATTGCTTAAATCAGGAAGAAAGGTCACATTCGGCCTACAGAACCTGCTATACTTCTCCAGGCTCTTGTATCTTTCGATTGTTTCAATACTAGGGATATATAATGGTGCAGAATGGAATGTTATTGTGTATATTCAAGATTATGTCTTACTTTGATTGGCTAAAATCTATATTCCCTTATGTAAGGTTATAAATATAGTTGCAATCGTAGTTCCTAAAATTTGACTGGAATCTTTTCAACACAAGCCAATTCTTTCAATCCCCCTATCTACCTCTCAGTCTACGCCCCTGGTCACAGTCAGCGGCAGAGCCAGAGCCAGTGTTGTACCCCCGCTTGTGATGTTATTTACTGTTGTTGTTGCTGTTGTTGCTCGTGTGTATTGACTGAGCTTTTGCATAGTTTGTTTGCTGGTTCGTCTTGGGGTTCGCATTGCCATCGCATGTTTTTGGCCATTTGGCGTTGTTTGTTGTCCGTGCTGTTGTTGTTGCTGTTGTTGCTTTGGTTGCTGTTGTTGTTGTTGCAGTCACAGTCAAGTCCACTGCAGCTCGAGGCCTGCAAATGCAAATCTGCGGCGCACGCATGTATTGGAATTTTGATTTATCAATAGATGCGGAGTGGGCGCCCAACGTGTTCCCAAGCGATGCAGATGCAGTCGGACTCGGAATCGGAGTCAGAGTCGAAGTTTGTTGCAGTTTTGACTTTTGTGGCGAAAGCAAAAGTTTTGTTCGCTTCGCTTTGAGGGAAAGGCGAACTCAAAGTTGAAACGACGTGGCAGCTGCGCCACAGCTGCCACTAAAGAGGCAACATCTAGTTGCAACCTCTGCTCCCACTTCCCTCACACTTCCCTTCCTGGGTGCAACATTAAAGCAGCCTCTCCTGCTCATTTGACTTCTCCTGCTTCTTCTTCTTCCTCTTCTGCTGGGGAGCGCACAAACATAAATCAAATGGAGGAAAATGTACAAGATAAATTTTTAAGCACACTTATTTAACACCTAACAACCTTGTTAGATGCATTTTGATGATGCAACCAGTCGCAGTCTCCCTCTCCGCTCTCCTGGCTCGACCCGGGCAAGTGGCTACAGCTGGCTGAGGCAGCACCTGAAGCACCACAGCCCCGACAAGGTGGAGCAGAGTCTCTCTCTCCCGGTCTCTCCCAGTCTCTCCCAGAGTCTCCCAGTCAAGACACGTCGCATCGCGGCATCGTCGCATCGTGTGGCTCAGAAATCTATACCGGAAAATTAAAAATTGTTAATAACACGACAAGCTGCGTGGCCATTTGGCGGGGCAGAGTGGATGCAATAACTGTTAGAATTGCTTTTCGGTGTAGGACTCTCTCTCGCTCCCTCCCTCTTCCCTCACTCCTCTCTTTCTCGCGCGACAAAGAAACGTAGCGAATGTTGTATGTGGTGCAACTTTAAATTGCAAACGCAAATAGTTGCCAGACTATGTGAGAGACTGTGCGAGAGAGAGGGGAATAGTGGCAGAGAGAACGCAGCTCTGCTTGGGTGCTCCATCAAAAAGTCACATCTGCTCACATATAAATCTTGTGTCCACCGCCAGCAAAGGGTGCCGAAGCAGAGAAGGCAATGAAAATACTTTGCAAAAAATAATTTATAAAATTGCAATAAATATTGAGAGACGCTGATAAGGCGTCAACATAAATCAGGTGCCATGTAGCGAGGCAGAAAAAGAAGAGCACGGCAGACATAGCGGCATATCAAGGACTGAGACCAAGACTCGACTCTCGCAGGGAGGGAGAGGGAAAGGGAGAGGGAGAGGAGTGAACTGTCAGCGTGACTAATCAATGAAATAGTGTGAAATCTGTGGCCCTGCTCGGATATAAGGTTTATGTCTTTATAACTAATTCGATGCTAGAGCGAGAGGCAAGACAATTGCACGCTTTCTGCACACAACATAAGCCACAAGAGAAACAACTGAACAGCCGAGGAAACAAAGAGATCTCGAGATCTCGATCGTCGCCCACACAACAAACACTTTCGTTGCGGCGATGTGTGCCATGTGGATTAAGTTTCATTTGGGATTGTTGTGGGCATCGAGTTACAAATGACACGGCATTAGGTGTGAAACCTAGAGAGAGAGGGGAGTAGGGGAGAAAGAGAGGGGGCATAACTGGGCTAAATATCAAATTCGTCTGCAGGTTCTCTACTTTCTTTCTACTTCGATGTGGCTTTAAGTGCTTTTCGAATGGAATATTTGGCAATCAGAATCTCCCCTCTCTCTCGCTCTCCCACTGTTTCTGCATCTCCCTCTCTGGTACACTCTGTGCGGCACGTAGTCATTTCTCATGGGGCAGGCAAGCAGGCGCACAGGTAAATCATCCACATCTGCCGGAAATTGCATAAAAATATGCAAGGCTGCGTTCACTTCAATGTTGGCCTAGACAACTGTTGCGCCTGCCACATGTTGCAAGCAGAAGACGAAGTAGAAGTGGAGGTAGGTGAAGGTGCAGAAGAAGGTTGTATCAAGAAGATGGCAGGAGGGAGGCAGGCAGGTCGGCAGCTAGGCAACTACAGTAAGCCACAGGCCCGAGACATGTCCGACTCTTATCAGCGGCAGCAACTGCGCGCTGTGACTGCCTGATAATCCCTGGCAGAGACACGACCGACATTTGGCCAAGCTTGTAGAAAGAGAGAGAAAGACAAGGGGAGAGAGAAAGAGAGGAAGGCAGAGGAAGCGAGAGAAAGGGAGCTAGAATGTTAGAGCGGGAGGCAGAGGTGTTAATCAAGAGCCACACCACGACTCTGTGGCAGCTGAGGATGTGGCATGGTACGTTGTTGTTTGCTTGCATCACCTGCACCTCCTGCCTCTGCCTGCCACAACTGCTGCCTCCTCCTGTTGCCTTCTCCAACTGCCTCAGCTGCCTCTACTGCAAGACAGTTCTCAGTTATCCCAGAAGCGGGGCAATCATCCGACAATGAGTACGAGACTCGACCGCATTGTTGCTGTTGTTGTTGCTGCTGTAGCTGTTGTTGTTGCTGTAGCTGTTGTTGTTGCTGTTGCTGTTCGTGTTTGGTGTTTGGTTTTGGCCATGACAGAATTTCTCTTCGTTTTGGTTTCGGTTTTGGTTTTGCTTTTCTCGCATACGATAAATAA
Source organism: Zaprionus africanus (assembly GCA_018151435.1). NCBI lineage: Eukaryota > Metazoa > Arthropoda > Insecta > Diptera > Drosophilidae > Zaprionus > Zaprionus africanus. The sequence continues at coordinate 2,131,657 of JAECXB010002307.1, read as the reverse complement.
GGTAATTGAATGAAATTACTTTTGACAGCTTATTTGCATACATCAACAGCGGTAGCCGCAGCTGCAGATGGGGAAGGGGACAGAGCTGAAGATGGAGCTGGAAGTGAAGTTGAAGATGCAGCGAGTCGACTCCAAGTTGAAGTTGCAGCGCTTGCAAAGAGCGCTTGCGAGACCTTGTTAGGCCATAATTGGTTATTGAATGCCCGCAGTTGCCCGCGCTCTTCTCCCCTATCTCCTTCTCTCATTCCTTCTCTCTCTCTTTTCTTCCCTTCCTTTTTCTTCTGCCACTCCTCTCCCTTGACATCTTCCTTACTCGTGTGAGAAGTGCGTGCTGACAAAGATGAATTACTTTTGTGTGAAACGAATGACTCAAGCGACGAACTTGAAAATGTCAACAAGGCAGCTCCACTTGTGCCACCACAGCCCATCCCCATCCCATCCCTATCCCAGGCCTCACACACTGGAACAATTGCTGCTTTGATTTGCCTTTCACTACTGTTTGGGCCGCAGTTATCAGCACTGTCGACCCACGAGAGGCGTCCACGTCGTCTGTCTGCCAGGCGTCTGTCTGTTGGCTCCTTCTTCATCTCGCTCGACTCATCATCATCGACTTTGTGTGGGCGTTCATAGCAGGAATCAAGAGTTCTCCCTCCCCTCCCCCCTGGCTGCTGTGCTCTGTCGGTCGCTCGCGGTTTTCATGTTGTTTGTTGACAGATAAAATTGCCAATCTCGCGTCTCGTTTGCCGGCCCATTTGGCGACAGTTTTGCTCGGGTTAAACGGGTTTAAACATTCTGCCAACTAAGCTTAATGAAAGTCTTTAGTCGCGACGACTCTCGACTCCCTGGCAGGGCAATCTAAGTAGATCTGTGCCTGCTGCTGCTGCTCCAGCTCCTGCTGCTGCCTTTTGGCTTACAAAAAGTGTAATTAGCGCTGGAATTGAACGTGAGGAGACGCTGGAGCTGGGCTTGGACACGTTTCGCTTTAAATGCATATCAGTCTGGGCCAGAGAGCAGGCGCAAAGCAGACAGACAGACAGACAGACCGAGGGACCCGACAAGCAGCAGCAGCAGGAGTAGCGGGAGAAGGGGCAGGGCAAGTGGGAATCAGCTTAGCTGTGACTGGGAATGGGAATGGGAATGAGACGCCTGCGACTATTTAAAGTGAAATAATGACAGTTTTAATTGCTGATTTTTCTCGTTGTTCGTTGGCGTCAAAATGCCAGCACTCTCAGGGCTACAACATTGATCCCATTCTCCCCCCCATTCCCCCCACTGCCCCTACTCCCGCTAGTCAGCAGCCTCCACGCCTCGAGCTATTTTTAGGGCTCGAATGTAAATGTTGATTACGCAAATGCCAACTAATTGGCAGCCATTAAGCGGGGTCGTTGCTCCTGTTTCTCCTGCTGCAGTGGCTGCCCCTCCTCACTCTTCAGACTCCCCTCCCACCCAGAAAGGGCTGCCACAGTCTGTTGCGGGCGTCGTTGGCCGAAAATTAAAGTTGACATTCGCTTGATACGCGTGCGCGGCCTGCAGCCCCAGAGGGCTTACATTGTATGCGTTTTTTGGGTCGTGTTTACAGTGGTAAAAATATGATGGAAATGCGGTTAAAAGGGGAGAACGAAATAAGCACACTAAGAGTGCTTTTGGAACCTTTAGATACTCCTTACCAACCAGGATCTTATTGCATTTTTCTTATGAAATAAAAGAGTTTCTTATTTAACTTTGAATATTTTATATATTTAACCTGCCCTTGCCCCACTGTGCTTAGTCGCGGGCCAAGCATGAGCATAACAAATTGCTCCACGGGTGTTGCAAATTAAAGCTGAACCGTGGCAGGCTGCGGATAAGCCCCGAAGTAGGCTGGGAAAGGGGACGGGGGACGACACCTCGCGGTTTCTTTAAATCAAATTAAAATTTTGACAACTTCATTTGTAATTGGGAAACATCGTAATAATGCAACGTTCTCTCTCTCTCTTTCTTCCCTCAGGTCTCGGCCAGCGATCCCGATTGCGGCGTCAATGCGATGGTGAATTACACACTGGGCGAGGGCTTCAAGCACCTCACGGAGTTCGAGGTGCGTTCAGCCTCGGGCGAGATTTGCATTGCTGGTGAATTGGACTACGAGAGGAGAAGCAGCTACGAGTTTCCGGTGCTGGCCACAGATCGAGGTGGCCTCAGCACGACAGCGATGATCAAGATGCAGTTGACGGATGTGAACGATAATCGCCCTGTGTTCTATCCCCGTGAATACAATGTATCGTTGCGTGAATCTGGATCGGCACAGGTTTCCGGTACCCCACAGCCCATCGTCGCTGTGGTCGCCACAGATCCTGATGCAGGCAGCTTCGGTCAGGTCTCGTATCGCATTGTTGCCGGCAACGAAGGTGGCATCTTTCGCATCGACCGTTCGAGTGGAGAGATCTTTGTCGTCCGACCCGACATGCTCTCCGTGCGCACTCAGCCGATGCATATGCTCAACATCTCAGCCACCGACGGAGGAGGATTGCGCACCAGCACCGACGCCGTCGTCTTTCTCAGCATCATCGACGCACAGCAGCGTCCGCCGATCTTCGAGAAGGCGCGCTACAACTACTACGTCAAGGAGGATGTGCCACGGGGCACTGTGGTGGGATCGGTGATAGCTACCAGCGATAATGGTGAGTAGTACAGTGAAGGGTAAAGTTGGCCGATAGATCCTATTAGCTGGATATCCACAAGAATGCATGGATGTACACTAGGGTAGATCAGTGGGATTAGTCGGAGCAGTAGAGTTAAGTACATTTATAGAGGCAGATAGATAAGAAGGTAAGAAGAGTAAGGAGACAGATAGATCAGGAAAAGATTGAGCTGGATTCTCCAGAAGAAGCAGCAAATCATCCGCCGACTTTACTGCACTCTTCAAAGCGAGTCTTTACTGTGCTGCGATCCGTTTGACCAAATTATTGGGGCAATGTCTGGCGACGTCTTTGTCTGGGATGGCATTCATTAGTTCAGTGAGCTGGAAAACAAAATATGCGCATATGATGGACGGACAAGAGGACGAAGAGTGGACAGCCGGATGAGCAGGCGAACACAGTCGAGCAGGCGAACACTGGCAAACCGGGTCGAGTGGCTCAGCGGCTGAGCGGTTGAGCGGTTGAATGGTTGCGCCACAACAAAAACAAGCTAAAGAAAATTAAAATAAAATTTGTACAGGCAAAAAAGAGAAGCAGAGACTGCAACAAAATGGGCCACACGAGGCACACAGGCAGGGAGAGATGATGAAGGGGGAGGGGGAGCACAGTGCACAATGGCCAAAGCAAAACACTTCAAACGCAAATTTCGGCAGAAATCTGCACCCATCAACGAGGCAACGACGTCCTCGTCATCGCTTCGATGATACACACAAAAGAGGCCCCAGACACGAGCGAAGGCGAAGGAGCAGCAAGAGGTGGAAGGGATGGAAGCAGTGAAGGGGGAGGGGGGAAAGGGGAACACTGACTGAGGCTATGCAAAAATGATTTTCGAGCTTTAATTTGCTGCTGCTTTCGCTGTGCACTTCCTTTCATTGCTCATTCCATGCCAGTTCCCTCGTCTCCCCGTCTCTCTTCTGCTTTGCTGCTGCTCATGTGTCAATCTTGAAGCTCTTTGCTGCTTCTATTGTTCCTGCAACTCATTGCAGTCGGAGAAGGGGCCGGGACAGGGGCAGAGGCAGATCCTTTGTTCGTTCATTCTGGCATTTGAATTGCCTTTAATGAGGAACCTTTTGTGGCTTCTCCAGTCTCCAGTTCGTCGTTGTTCCTTTGATCAATTTGTTAACCTCTTTCCCTTTCTTTCTCTCCTTCTCTCTGCAGCTCAACAACGCGGCCCCGTGCGCTACTCGATCTACTCTGGAGACCCCGATGGTTACTTCAGCATTGAAGCAGCCTCGGGCAACATAAGGATTGCACATCCGCTGGACCACGAGGCCAAGGCGCAGGTCTTGCTGAACATCCAAGCCACGTGGGGTGAGCCACCCGTCTATGGCCACACGCAGGTGAACATCGAAGTGGAAGATGTGAACGACAATGCACCCGAATTCGAGACGAGCATGGTGCGCATTTCTGTGCCGGAGAATGCGGAGCTGGGCAGCCCCCTCTTTGCCGCCCACGCCCATGACAAGGACTCCGGCAGCAGTGGGCAGGTGACCTACAGCCTCAGCCCCAGCCCCGGCAATGCCACCCAACGAGGCGGCAAAGGCAACGGCAACGGCAACGGTGGCAGCTTCGCTATCGATGCACGCTCGGGCCACCTTGTGCTATCACGACATCTGGACTACGAGACAGTGCAGAGGCATTCGTTAATAGTCACGGCCACCGATGGCGGTCACCCGCCACTCTCCGCCGACCTCACCATCCTGGTGGATGTGCAGGACGTCAACGACAATCCGCCAGTCTTTGAGCGCGACGAGTATGCGGTGAATGTGTCCGAGTCGCGGTCAATCAATGCGCAGGTAAGAACTGGTTTGCCCTCCCAACTACTCCCTACTCCTTACTCCTACAACTACACTGAGAGAAATATTGTACTAAGCAAAGAAACTGCCGTAGCTTCTGTTGTAGTCTGAAGTAATGAGACCTTCTTGCCTTGACACCTTCCAAAGGCACAGAGAGTCCTCTCTCAACTGCCTTCTTCCCACTAGCTCTCGCCAGGTTTTTTTCCAGTGTAGTTTTATTGAAAAATAAATTTTTGTAATGCAAACTAAATGCGCAACATAAATTTGATTAACAGGCAGTAAAAGTCACGCTTTGTCAGGCAGGCGTCATATCTTTTTTGAAATATCTCAACACCCCAGAGGAGCCTCGGCCGAGGAGGATGCTTGCGACAGAACGTGGCAAGTAGCCAGGCTCGTTGCGGACTGACTGTGCGCGGTCCGAACTAGTTTTGATCATAAAATCAGTTTATATCTTTGCCATCGCGAGGCCAGTCGAGCCGAGGCGAGGCGAGTCGAGTCTCCACAGCGCATCGAAACGAGTTGCGGGCAGTTCTAGGGATTCCTCTAGAGATTTACGCCAGACATGCATCACAGATTCCGCTGCAGCAGCTTTGGCTTCGTGATGATTGATGATTGATGACCGCCAGCCGTGTTTGGCATGTAGATCTGTTTCCCCTCTTCCTCCTCTCCCTCTCCCTCCACCTTGCCCGCCTTTCTTATCCCAAATTAACACAATCTGCCCTCATTGTTTCAGATCATCCAAGTGAATGCAACGGATCTGGACACGGGCAACAATGCGCGCATCACATATCGCATAGTCGACGCTGGAGCGGACAATGCCAGCCTTAGTTCGAGCGGACTCAATGTACCCGGTGCCAGTGGCAGTGCCAGCTCCAGTTCCAGTGCCTCCTCCTCGGATGTGGCTCAACATTTTGGCATCTTTCCCAACTCGGGTTGGATTTACTTGCGTGCCGCACTCGATCGTGAGAGTCGCGATCGCTACGAACTGACCGTGCTGGCCACGGACAATGGCACTCCGGCGGCACATGCTCGTGCCCGCGTCCTCGTGCGTGTGCTGGATGCCAACGACAATGATCCGCGTTTCCAGCGCGACAGTTACGAGTTCCGCATTGAGGAGAATCAACGTCGCGGCGCTGTGGTGGGCGTTGTATCCGCCACTGATCTGGACATTGGCGAGAATGCCGCGATACGCTACAGCCTGTTGCCGGCCAACTCCAGCTTTCAGGTGCATCCCGTCACAGGTGAGTTCTCCTCTGCTTCCTCTTCTTAGCCATAAATTAGTGTCACCACCAGCACCGAGAAAGAGAGAGAGATCGAGATCGAGAGAGAGTGTGCGGTAGCCAAACCCATTCTTAGATATCGTCGCTGTCTCTCGGTATCTCTGCCAACAACTCACTCAACGCTCACTTCGAGCTGTGGCCCCGTTAGACAGTGTGCACTCTGCACTGCGAGAAAAAGTGGAGCAAGTTAAGAAAGGTTCTACAAGTAGGCAAATGATCCTAGATCGAAATGAGCGTCCAAGTGGAATATTGTGTATTTAGCTATCGATGATCGATTCTTCCCAAGAGTATTCCCACCTTCCGTGCGGTTTTCCCACTTTGGAGTATTTCCTCGTTCTAATCTCCCTATGACCCTGGATGGAATGCAATGGAGAATGTCATATTTAACTATCCAAAGCCATAGCTTTCATAGTTTTCCCACCATAGCGTGCTCCCACCTGCCAATCTCCCCCACTTTCTTCGAGTGTGCCCAATCCAAGTTCCACTGTCACTGTCACTGTCACAGGCAGGCAGGCAGCCAGCAGCCATGACCCATGGTCATTCATTACGGCACCAGCAGCAGCAGCTCCTGCACTAGCTCCTGCATTGCCCACGTCGCCCATAGATCAAACGCGCACGAGGCACACGAGGCACACAGAAGAGGGAAACCTGTTCCAGTCCAGGCAGCAGCAGCAGCGATAAAATGCGATCTGTTTGCGATACGCCAAGAGATCGAGCCAAGTGAGCAGGCCAGAGATAGCAGGCAAAGGGGAAGAGATCTGCCTCCCACCTGCCTCTCTCCCGCTCTCTCTCTCACCCAGTCTTCTCCTGGCCTCCTCTCCAGCTTGGAGCGCATGACCATTAGTGTTCGAGCAACAACAGTTTTAACGCTGTCAGCTCATCCGTCAATGGAATATCATTGGCTTGACATTCAGCTCCGGCCTCGGACTCGGCCTCGGCTGCGGCCTCGTGCGTGTCCACACTGGGAAAGGAGCTCGCTCCAGCTGCCGCTCCAGCTTTGCCTGCTTCATTTAAATTAAATATGGAAATCGCGTGCAGCTAATCCTGGTAGCAGCGATGCAGACATGCACTGCTCTCATTCAGATACCCTAGCAATATTTATAACTTCTTCTCTGCCTGTCCCCGCCTGGAAAAGAGCATCATCATGTCGGCTCCTGCTCTGGAGCAAACTTGTTTTCCTGACATGATTTTCTCGCTGGCCGCCGCTTGCAGGCAAACAAAGTCTACAACAATTTTGATGGCAGGCGCTGGCACCACCAGCACCACCGCATTTTGGCATTAATCATCGACGACCCAGTTTCAAGTTCCATTTTCCAGAGCAAACAACAATGATTGCTTCCCCTAGCTCCCTACCTCCCCTCCCCCCTCTTGCTAGTCTCTTGATTAACCACTTTTCTCTCTCTTCTCTCTGTTCTTTGCAGGCGAGATAACCACACGCGAACCACTCGATCGGGAGCTACGCGAACTCTACGATCTGATGGTGGAGGCCCGCGATCAAGGCACACCGACACGCAGTGCACGCGCCCCGGTGCGTGTCCATGTGACGGACGTGAATGACAATGCGCCGGAGATAGCGGATCCCCAGGAGGATGTGGTCAGTGTGCGGGAGGAGCAGCCACCTGGGACCGAGGTGGTGCGCATACGCGCCATCGATCGCGACCACGGACAGAATGCATCGATCAACTATTCACTGGTGAAGGGTCGTGACTCCGACGGTCATGGAAGGTTCAGCATTGATGCCAACACGGGCGTGATCAGGACGCGCGTCATGCTCGACCACGAGGAGCGCAGCATTTATCGTCTGGCAGTGGCGGCCACCGATGGCGGCAATCCGCCAAAGCAGACGCTGCGAATGCTGCGCGTTGAGGTGCTCGATCTCAATGACAATCGGCCGACGTTCACCAGCTCCAGCCTCGTCTTCAGGGTGAGTGAGAGATTTATGGGAGGGTCAATGACTGCAATAGACACAAGACACAAGACTCAAGACGGAAGACAAAAGACTCCAGTGAGGAGTGACTGAAGTGGGAGGAGAAGGGAGGAAGGGGACGGGGCAACTCTTCCTGGCCACCTTTTCCTGGAAAACTTTTGTCTATTTGACGCTTCTAGTTTTACACGATGCAGCGCGCGGTTTTGTTTCCTGCTTGGACCTGGGCTCCTGCTCGTCCCCCTCTGCCACTACCGCTGTCCCCCTTAAGCTGCACCGACTGCAGTCGTGAGCTGCGCGTTTGTCGCCTGCCTTTTGTGCAGATGATTTGTTGCATCAGCGTCACGTGACAATGGCCAAGAACACGACTCCGACTCTGACTCCAGGCTGGGCTAAGGATGCCGCGCGAATGTTGCGGGTGTTGGCCAAGAAGGGGCAGAGGGAGCGGAGGGAGGCAGGTCAGCCTCAACTGCTCGATTTGCATTCGAAGCCGGGAACAAACCTTGTCGCGTTGATTGTGCATGGCGCACGCGTAATTGTCACTATGAACTGTGACTGGGAATGGAACTGCGACTGGGACTGTGGGTGTGAGAGGAAGAGTGTGCATGTGTGATTGTGAGTGTGACTTTGCTGAGGCTGACACTGTCACAGCACAGAGGCGTAGTCGAAGAAGGGGCTAATTAAGCAGCTACTCTGACCATTATACAAAATATGGCTCCTCTCCTGTATTTCAACGCTTGCTCCTCTCATCACCTTACTTCATTCCCTTTGCCTATTCGACTCGCCTACGCCCCTGCACTGGCTTGTCCCTTTACTTGCCCATTAACTGCGATTCGCAACCGTCATCTGGTTGTTCCCGTTGCTGTTGTTGCAGCGGTCTTCTGCTTAGATTTCGGCATCGCGTCGCGTCGCTTTAACATTTTTATCACGTTCGATTCGCACATGTTTTGCATACCCCGCACAACAGACAAACACATCATGCAGCAGCACACACACACACACACAGTCCCATTCCCAGCCACACAGCCACAGTCGGGCACATCTCCATCTCCGACTCCATCTCCGACTGCAGCCACAGCCAGCGTTGCCCACTTGCAGCCACATTGGACGAGGTTGGACGACGGCGACGAGAGCCGCTGATGGCTGCGACGCTTTGACATGCATTTAATTGCCTCCAACTCGCCTGCTTTGCTCTCTCTCTCTCTCTGTCTCTGTCTCTGTCTCACTCTCTGTCAGTCAGTCTGCTCCTCAGCCTGACTCTGTCTCCAGTCTTGGGGCCCTTTAAATCCGCTGCGGCAACAATTAAAATTGACACATTTCGTTGCGTTTCGTTGGCGGTTTTTGCCTTTGATTTGGCTGCGCTGCCCCCTCATTCCCCCTTTGCGTCCCTCACTCTCTCTCTCTCCCCGTTCCTCTCCTGACTAACTGCATCTGCATTCTTCGCGCTTTGTTTAGTTGCGTTGGCGTTGCATGGTGAATGCCACAAAATAAATCTCAGCATAATGCGCCGTTGTAATTAAGCGATTCTCCCCCAGCTCAGGCAGCAGGCAAATGACTCAAGCGCTTAAACTGTCCCACAGCTTGAAGCTACACTGTCACAAAAAGTGCACTGCAAATGCAGTTGAGCTCAGGGAAATGAATACGAAAGTCTATCGAGTCTTTACCAGCAGCAAAAGATTTTCTCTACAGATTTCTCTCTCAAATGATTTATCATTTCTCGCCTTGATTTGCAAAGTTAACTTACTTTTTTCTCAGTGTGACAGCTAAGTGAAGAGAGGCAGGGGGTAGATAGGCGGGCTGGCTATAAAAGTGCACAACAAATCATGCGCCATTTTGGCGGTGTCCATTTTTGTAGCAATTCCGTGCATAATTTGGTGGTTACCCGAAATGAGACCGCAACAGCAGGAGAAGCAGAAGCCACAGCCAGCACCACCAGCACTACCACCTTGGTTGGGAAGTCCATCGTTAGTCGAGAGGCAGATGGGTCCCCAAGTACCGAGGCACAGGTACAGCTCTCCCTCTCTCTTGCTCCCTCTCTTGCTCTGTCTCATCCTGCGTAATCTTGGCGGGGCATAAATCTCTTGACTGTCATTTTTGTGTCTCCATTTTGGCGACCCAAACAATATTTGCAATGTTTTCTGCTTCTTCTTTTTTGTATTTTATGAAAAAAGATACCCACACACACACACGCACACTCACTTGCACACACATTCTGCCTGCCCTATAGAGACAACGGACGAACCTTTTCTTGTTTTATGCTCAGAACGGTTTTTGCGGTTTTGCATATTAAATTCTTCTTGCAGAAGAGTCGTCTCTTCTCTCTGCAAGTTGGAGAAGACTCCTCCCTCCTCCTCTGCTCTCCCCTGCTGATCTCTCTCCACTCATGGGATGTCTCACATTTTTCTTCAGTGATTTTCGGGGCCGCCAACTTGGTCGGAATGCATAATTTCTTTTTAATGCCAAGTTGCCCCATCGCCGAGAAGACGGTGGCTCTACCTCTCTGCCTCTCTCTTTCTTGCTGCCTCATTCGCCTGGGAATAAGACGAAGCAAGGAAGGCAGAGGGGAAGGTGGGGAGAATGAAATTTTTAAATGTTTGCTGCCTTCGTAATCTTGAAGTATGAATTATTGCTTTAAGATTGGATTTTCAACACTGTTGTTGAGATTAAGATACGCACAGAGAACAGAACAGAACAGAACAGACCCCAAACCCGAACAGACCTGGCCAAGACTTGGACTGAGACTCGCAGCCAGCCCATTCCCGTCCACAGTCTCGCGGCCTCTGCAACTGACCAAGTAGAGCGACCCAAACTGCGACTGGGAACTCTCGCCTCCTTCTCTTCTAACCAACACATAATCTATAATTGCCTTCTTTGCTACCTTCTTCTACCTTCTGCCACAGGTACGCGAAGATGCCGTCGTGGGTCATGTGGTGGGCTCGATTAGCCCCAACGAGCGTGCTGCGGAGAGTAGCAGCCTGCTGGCCTCAGATCTTGCAGAGCAACTGTGCGTCACCTACACGCTGAATCCGCTGACCAAGGACCTTATCGAGGCTGCCTTCGATATTGACAGGAATACGGGGAATCTGGTGGTGGCCCGTCAACTGGATCGCGAGCTGCAGTCTGAGTTTCGCTTGGAGATTCGCGCTCTGGACACCTCAGCCAGTAACAATCCTCAGAGCAGCGCAATAACGGTGAAGATCGAAGTGGCCGATGTGAACGACAATGCCCCGCGCTGGCCCCACGATCCTGTCGAGCTGCAAGTGAGCGAATCTCTCTCGGTGGGTTCGATCATCCACAATTTCACGGCCACCGACGCGGACTCTGGCACCAATGGGGAACTGCAGTACCGCCTGCTGCGATACACTCCGCAGTTGAATGAGAGTCTGGAGCAGGCGACGCCTCTGTTCGCCCTGGACTCGCTGACGGGTTCACTGAGTCTGCAAGCTCCTTTGGACTTCGAATCTCTGCAGGAATATCTGCTCATTGTGCAGGCCCTCGATCAATCCTCCAATGTCAGCGAGCGACTGCAGACATCGCTCACTGTGCGACTGAAGGTGCTCGATGCCAACGACAATGCGCCACAGTTTGTGGTGCCACACACCAGTGCAGGCAGTGCAACAGCCTCGGTCTACCTCAGCGATGCTCTGCGCATTGGTGAAGTAGCCACGCATGTTGTGGCTGTGGATCGGGATGCAGGTGAAAATGGACGCGTCAGTTATGAAATTGTGAGTGGCAACGGCGAGGGAAGATTCCGCATCAAGCCACAGACGGGGATCATTGAGCTGGCCAAGACACTGCCTCCTGCCTCGGAGCAGTTGGATAAGACAGGCCGCTTCACACTGACCATACGAGCGACTGATCATGGCGTGCCTGCTCCCATGCAGTCCACGCTCAGCCTGCAGCTGCTAGTCCAGGGCAGTCACAGTAATCCACCACGCTTTGCTCAGGCACTTTACCACGCAACGATCCTAGAGAATGTTCCCAGTGGCAGCTTCGTACTGCAAGTGGCCGCAAAGACCTTGCATGGTGCCGATAATGGTGAGTGGAGGAATAAGGAAGCAACTCCTCCTATCTAAGACTAATCCATTCCTTATCTTTCTTTTCATTCCTTACTCCACAGCTAATCTCAGCTACGAAATACCTAGTGGCGTGGCTGATGATCACTTCCACGTAGACTGGCAACGTGGCATTGTGACCACACGTGGTCAGTTCGATCGCGAGTCCCAGGCCCGCTATGTGCTTCCCATCTATGTGAGGGATGCCAATCGCATGGCCATGTCTCCGGCTTCTGCTGTGCGCAAGCAACGCTCCTCGGAGAGTAATGCTGAGCTGATCAATGCACAGCACTTTGATGTGGCTACATTGATTGTCACCATTGGGGATGTCAATGATAATGCTCCTGAGTTCCGTCCTGGCGCCTGCTACGGTCTCTCCGTACCGGAGAATAGTGATACTGCCATCATTCACACTGTAGTTGCCAGTGACGCCGACGAAGGACCCAACGCGGAGCTGGTTTACAGCATAGTCGGTAAGTAAAGACCTGACCCTCTTTAAAATCAAATATGTTATTCAATCTTCTTCGTTACCCCTTTCTGTACAATCTTTTTCCTTTACTATTTCCCTTACTTTCTTTTTTGAAACTCCTCACATTATTCCTTATATAAATCTCTTGCTCCTTCTCTTTTCAGGTGGCAATGTGGGCAACAAGTTCAGCATTGATGCCCGCACGGGTGAGCTCAGTGCCCGCTCCTTGGATCGGGAGCAGCAAGCACGCTACATGCTGCAGATACAGGCCGCCGATCGTGGTCAACCCATCACGCATCAGGGCCACTGCAATATCAGCGTCCTGGTTGAGGATCAGAATGACAACGAGCCACGCTTTGAGCTCTCCAAGTATGTGGCCAGTGTGCAGGAGGATGCACCCATTGGCAGCAGTGTGTTGCAACTTAGGGCCACTGATGCGGATCTCCATATCAATTCGAAGCTCATCTACTCCTTGGCCAATGAGACGCAGTGGCAGTTCGCCATCGATAGTGAGAGCGGCCTCATCACCACAGTGGGGTAAGTAGAAGATTTATCAGATAGAAAGGGGGAATGTATTCAGGGAAGGGTTGAGGATTTCTTCTTTTTCGCTGATGTATCAATCTCACAGCTTGAGTTCTCTGTCTCTCGCACAGGGGGCAAGGGTTATGTCTTCTTTCTGCTTTCCTGGCTTGGGTCAATGCAACGTGCTTGGCTTATCTGCGTGCCAGATCTCTAGGCAAGGACACTAGAAACATTGAAATAATTTCCTCAAGGGAGACACAGTCAGAGCTTTACAGAGACAGAGCTACAGCAACAAGTACCTTGTTTCTTGCGGCCCACGCAGCGACAATCCCAATCCGAATCCGGCTATAAATAGCGCACAACTCTGTCGCCGACTGTGTGTACGAGTGTGTGTCTGTGTTGTACGCACAAAAAGGGTTGGCCCTACTTTTTTGCTACTCCCCGAACTTGGCTTATAAGGCCTGGCCAGGTTTGCTTGGTGATCTCGTCGGGGATCTGCTCTGCTCTGTAACTGGGACTGGGACTGAGACTGGACTGAGGCCCCCTCTGGTGCAAATTTATGCTTATTGACAATCAATGATGACAACAATTGCTTGTTCCGTCTCTGCAAGGCGGGCAGCCTCAGCGGGCTGGAGGCGGCAAGGGGAGAGAGCAAGGGTTGGCATTACTAGTGCTCAGTTCCGGCCAGTTCTAGTGACAGACAGCGAGATGCATTGCCCGACGTTCAGCTTGGGATTCGGCATCGACTTCGTCTTGGGCTTAAGGCCGCCTTGCTTCTTCTACTCCTGCATCTTCTCTTCTCTCCTTCTCCCCCTTGTGGTTGCTGCTGGCCCGGGGGCACTTGAACTGACAGTAGCGTCAGTGTTTGCCATTTATACAAACGCGATCCGCTGTCATGTACCAATTTTTATCTTGCGCTGATTGTCGGCAAACAATAAAAACGAAATCCACCGCCACCAAATGCACAAAAAAGCTGAACAGAAAAACAGAAACAGAGCAGACCAGATACAGAATGAAGAAGGGAGAGACAAGAGAAAGAGAGGGATATAGAGAAAGAGCAAGAGAGAGAACGTAGAGCGAACGGAGAACTGTAGAACAGACAGAACACATTGGGGGGGTAATGGCACAGCGAAGAATTGTAGAGCGACAGACAAACAGGACAGAAAGAATGGACAGACAGGCGGACAGACAGACGGACAAACAATTCGTGACGTTGTTGTTAGTCTTGGTCGCTCGTTCATTCGTTCGTTTGGTTGCTTGGACGCTTTCGCGGTCGTCGTTGCGGAGAATCCAGCACTTGGGCTAAATAAAGTCAGGCTCCAGCAACAAGCAGAAAAAGTACAACAAGAAAGCTAAACACCACTCCAAGTAACCGCACTCAGAATACCCTGTAATAGATGCTAATGCATCAATCGGACATAAGAAGGGGTTAGGACTTTCCGCATTAGAAGGGTATAAGAGTATATCCATTTCTAAACTACTAAAGAATACTTTGACTGTTCAGTTCGGGATACTCTCAGAATTGGGCCTAGTAATATCTCTGTGCAGTATCTCACTCCTTTTATTCTTCCTTCGCTAGTTACCAAGCTAACTCCCTGATCGACTGACGCAGCAACCTAAGCCGACTGACGAAACTGCGACAAGACTAGGCGCAATTTCAGACTGTTTCGTTCGCTTGTTTCGTCTATCCGACTGTCGGTCTCCCTGTCTGTCTTCCTGTCTGCCTGATGACCAGCAAGCGCAGCCGACAATGACAACAGCAACAACAACAACCACACGAAGAAGAACAGGCTGAACGGACAAGCCCTTGAAAGCATTGTTGCTTTTGTTTCAAATAGACAACAGACTCGACTCGAAGTGCAACTTGGACTCGGTCGCGGACTGACTTCAGACTGGAATCTCGAGACTGTCCCGAGTTTACACTCTGAATGTTATCCGTGGCATTCCTTCTCTTCTTCATCCTCGCCTCACTCTTGACTGATTCAATTCATAAAATGAGGCTCGCCAGTCCAAGTCGAGATGAGCTTGTAATTTGCTTAATTCATTTTATTGGCCCAACATGCACCCAACGATTCGCTGCTCACTGCACTGAGAGAAAAGAAAGAAACCCAAGGTATTTGCTTCCCAGCTCATAAGCTGATTATATAGTCAGGTTAATCAGATAAGAACTTAAGGTAGCTCATTCTAATTCCAGTCGGGGAACGATCTTCTCATTTTCTTGCTGTGTGCAAGGCAAACTCCCGCAGGGCAGGGAAGGAACCTGGGCGGATTTTAATCATTTTGGTTTATTAGTTGTGGCAGCCAATGCTGCTTGAGGAGGGGGGAATAGAACGATTCCCCACATGCAAATGACTTAATTACCCTACATGGTTTCCCCTGCCCAATGAATTCCACATCATTTCGTGTGGATAATTGTGGCCAGGATTAGTCGCATCGCCGATCAGCGCAGCAGGGAGACTAATTAGTGTAATGTGATCAGTCGTGACATGGGTTTCTCTTTCTCCCTGTTCCCCTCTTCCCCTTCTCCTTGTTCTTCCTTTCCCTTGTGGAACTTCCGCTAATTGATTTATTTCCCAACTATTTCATCGCAACAGAAAACTGGATCGCGAGCTGCAGTCGAGCTACAGCTTCATGGTTCTGGCCATGGACAAAGGACGCTACGAGGTTCGCTCCGGCAGCGTCGCCGTGCAGATCAACGTGCTGGACATCAACGATAATAGGCCAATCTTCGAACGTTACCCCTACACGGCGCAAGTGCCGGCGCTAATCCAACCAGGCCAGACTCTTCTCAAGGTTCAAGCTCACGACGCGGATCAGGGTGCGAATGGGGAACTACTCTACGCTCTCAAGGCGGATAGTTCGCTGGGCACTCCAGCGATGCGGAGTAAATTCCGAATTAATCCCAATACGGGCGCCCTGAGTGCAACACAGAGCTTGGCCAGTGAAACGGGTAACCTTTTGCAGCTGGAGGTGATTGCACGGGACAAAGGAAATCCTCCCCAGAGCAGCGTGGGACTAATCGAGCTGCTAGTGGGTGAAACGCCGCCCAATCAGCCTGCTCTGCGATTCCAGAATGAAACCTACAGGACGAGCATCAGGGAGAACTCTCCGGCTGGGATGCCCCTACTTCATGTGGCGGCTGTGCGCAGTGATGGACGTCGCCAGAGAGTGAACTTCTCGTTCGGCGCAGGAAATGAGGATGGAATCTTTTCACTAGATGCCGCCACAGGAGAAGTACGTGTTGCTAATCCCACACACTTGGACTACGATCGCTTTGCCATACCCACTCTTGCACCCCTTAATCGTGGAAGAGCTCTGCACTACGAGCAGCAGCAGGCAGAACAGGAGGAGGAGCAGCAGAAGCTGGAGGAGACTGCAAATCAATTGAACACCTCACGCAGTCAACGTGCTCTGCCAAGTTCCTCCTTTGCACTGGCCACCACGCAACCCCATGAGCTGCGCTTGGTTCTCGTTGCACGCACTACCGAGGCACCCTTCCTGACCAGCTACGCTGAGCTGGTAATAGAACTGGAGGACGAGAACGACAACAGTCCACAGTTCTCGCAGCGTCAGTTTGCCGCAACTGCCTCGGAGGGCAAGAGCAAGGGCACCTTCGTGGCCCAGGTGCAGGCCTTCGATGCAGATGAGGGTGCCAATGCAAGACTGCGCTACCACATTGTGGATGGCAACCACGACAACGCGTTCGTTATTGAGCCTGCCTTCAGTGGCATCGTGCGCACCAACATCGTGCTCGATCGTGAGATTCGCGATGTCTACAACCTCAAGATCATTGCCACCGATGAGGGTGTGCCACAGTTGACAGGCACCTCCACCATTCGCGTGCACATTGTGGACGTCAACGACAACCAACCCACGTTTCCGCCGAACAACGTTGTCAGCGTTAGTGAGGGTAAGTCTTACGAAGATAAGAAGATCAATCAACGAGAAGAGAAAACTGGCAGTACCCCAGACTAGGCAGTACTCTAGCCCTGGGCAATACCCTCGACTAGACAGTACCCTAGACTGGCAGTACCCTAGAGCTAGGCAGTACCATACCCTAGATTGCCTAACATTGTCTTTGATTACTTTCTTTCTCTACCCTTTAACTACCCAAACTAACTTTAGTTTCTTCCCCATTTCTCTTCCTCTGTCTGTCTTCCCTCACAGCCACCGAGCTGGGTGCCGTCATCGCCTCCGTCTCAGCCAACGACGTGGACACCTACCCAACCCTGACGTACCGCTTGGGCAGCGAGTCCCCGGACGAGAAGGAGAACCTGTTACTTTTCGGCCTGGATCGCTACAGTGGCAAGTTGGTGCTGAAGCGTCGCTTGGACTACGAGTTGCAACAGGAGTATCAACTGGAGGTAATCGCTTCGGATGCGGCACACGAGGCACGCACCACATTGACCGTGCGCGTGGCAGATGAGAACGACAATGCGCCACGCTTTGTGGCAGAGAAGCCTCCCGCCTACTTTGCAGTGTTGCCTGCTCCAGGTGATGTGCCTGAGTTGGAGCTGGAATTGGTCACAGTGAATGCAACGGATGCGGACTCAGAGGGACGCAACTCGCAGATCAGTTACAGCATTGAACCTGCCCACGCTGGCTTCAGTGTGGATGCCACAAGTGGCATTGTCTCAGTGAACACAAGCAGTCTTCCAGCTGCCACTGCCAACGGGGATTACTTTGTGCGAATCGTGGCCAGAGATGCGGGTAAGCCTGCACTGAGCGGATCTACCTTGCTGCGTGTGCAACCTGGCGATGGAGCAGCGGGACGTGGTCAGTTCCTGCAGACTCAGTACAGAGCTCAGATCAGTGAGGCAGCTCCAGTGGGTTCAGTGGTGCTTCAACTGGGACAAGATGTCAAGGAGCAAACACTGCGCATCTCTGCAGGCAACGAGGAGGCTGTCTTCGAGCTGCTTCCATCCAAGACTCTAGTTCTGGTCAAACCACTCGATCGGGAGCGCAATGATCTCTACCAGCTGCAACTGGAGCTGCTCAACCAACTTAGCTCCGCATCCAACTCTCACTCCAATGCATCCTCCCCTGCGATCTCTGTCTTTGTCAGTGTGCTGGATGCCAATGACAATGCACCGATCTTCGATCCCATGGCCAAATACGAAGCAGAGATCAGTGAACTTGCCCCACTGCGCTACTCCATCGCACAACTGGTGGCACTGGATGCTGACCAGGAGAACACACCCAACTCCGAGGTGGTGTACGACATCAGCTCCGGCAATGATGAGCACATGTTCACCATCGACCTCGTCAGTGGCGTCTTGTTCGTCAACAATCGCCTGGACTACGACAAGGGAGCAACGCGCTACGAGCTCATCATACGCGCCTGTGACAGTCACCAGCCACGCCCACTGTGCAGCCTGCGTGCCTTCAACCTCTCGCTGCATGATGAGAACGACAATGCACCTCAGTTCCCGCTGGCGGAGTACGTACACTTCCTGGGCGAGAATGAGCCGCTGGGCAGCTTCATCTTCCGTGCCCAGGCGAGTGATCTGGATCGAGGTGCCTTTGGCAAGGTCAATTACAGCCTGGTGCCTGCTTCCGATGATGTGGACAACTCGTGGAGCCTCTTCCAAGTCAACTCCAGCACGGGAGTCATCAGCTCCGCCGCGGTCTTCGACTACGAGCAGCGACAGCGTTACCAGCTGCAGTTGCGTGCCAGCGACATAGGCGGACGCAGTGCTCAGGTCGCTGTGCGAGTGGAGATCGAGTCGAGGGATGAGTTTGCACCTCAATTCACAGAGCGCTCCTATCGCTTTGTGCTGCCAGCAGCATCGACCATCCCTCTTGGCTTCGTTGTGGGTCAAGTGCTGGCCACAGACGCTGATGGAGGTGCAGATGGACGCGTGGTCTACCAACTGAGCCGGCAGCACACTCACTTCAAGGTGAATCGCAGCAGTGGCGCCGTGCTTATCAAGCGCAAGGTGGACAGTCTCATTGCCGATGGACGCGACATCAGTTTGCTAGTCTCCGCCTCCTCGGGGCGAGACAACTCACTGAGCAACTTGACTGTCGTAGAGATTGCCCTGGATCCGTTGGCACATCATAGCACCAACCTGGCTGCCATTGGTAGCGCAGGTGGGAGCTCCTCTGGAGGTGGCAGCATCAGTGATTGGCTTGTGGGACTTCTTGTGGCTCTGCTGCTCATCCTGTGCGCCGCTGCTGGCATCTTCCTCTTCATCCACATGCGCAGTAGGAGACCAAGGAATAGCGTGAAGCCACAGCCCACCATGGGTGTGGGTGTCGTCGTGGGAGTGGGCAACTCCAACAGCTATGTGGATCCTAGTGCCTTCGATACGATGCCCATTCGTGGAGGTGCTGCTGCTGTGGCTTCAGGACAATTCGCACCACCCAAGTACGATGAGATTCCTCCATTCGCAGGCAGCTCTGGAGCTGCAACCACATCGGAGCTATCCGGCTCAGAGCAGTCTGGCTCAAGTGGACGGGGCTCTGCAGAGGATGATGGCGAGGACGAGGAGATACGCATGATCAACGAGGGACCACTGAGTCATCGCGCAGGTGCAGGAGGATCAGGTGACGATGGACGCATCTCAGACATTTCAGTGCAGAACACGCAGGAGTATCTCGCCCGTCTGGGCATTGTGGATCACGATCCCAGTGGCAATGCGGGCGGAGCAGGCTCTAGCCTGACTGGCTCCATGCCCATGGCCATGCCCACACTCCACATGTTCGACGAGGATGCCACAGCACGCTCGGATATCACGAATCTGATCTACGCCAAGCTCAACGATGTCGCAGGAGGTGGCTCTGAGAGAGGCAGCAGTGCAGATGATGCAGCCACCACGGCGGGCAGCATTGGCACTGTGGGACACGGACATGGACACGGCTATGGTGAGGTGCCTGTGCCAGTGGGCGGTTCCCTCAGCTCCATAGTGCACAGCGAGGAGGAGCTGACGGGCAGCTACAACTGGGATTACCTGCTGGACTGGGGACCACAGTATCAGCCATTGGCGCATGTGTTCTCCGAGATCGCTCGCCTCAAGGACGACAACATGTCGGAGCACAGCGGCGCCTCGTCGAGTGCCAAGAGCAAGCAATCGCTGGCGCACTCCTCGCACTCCAACTCCACCGGAGCAGGCAGTGTAGTGCTCAAACCACCGCCACCGCCCACCCACATTCCGCCGCCGTTGCTCACCAATGTTGCGCCGCGAGCGATCAATCTGCCCATGCGCCTGCCGCCCCACCTCAGTCTGTCTGGCCTGCCTCGTTCGCCCATCGGGCATGAGGCCAGTGGTGGCTTCAGCACATCATCCGCCATGTCGCCTTCGTTCTCGCCTTCTCTCTCGCCGCTGGCAACGCGTTCGCCTTCGATTTCGCCACTTGGCGGACCGCCCACGCACATGTCGCATGTCTCACTGCCACGCCACGCCCCGCCACAGCCCAGTCAGCGTGCCAATGTGGGCACACGCATGTGAACTGCAGGAGGAAGAGGAGGAGGAGGAGACTGGATACTGTAGACTGTAGAGATCCCCCCAAAATTCGTGTGATTCGTAGAATATGAAGTTAGCCTTAGTTATTATCCCTAGTTAGTGCCAGAGACTTGCAAGAGAGAAAGAGAGAGTGAGAGCGCAGCAGATAGTATTACTTGCACCACCACAGACACACGCACACATAATACACTCCCATACACACACCCATTCACACACGCATTCCCAGCAATTCCTGCAGATAAAGAGCTTCGCTCTTGTCCAAGGGGTTTTCTGCTGAAATCTCATTAAGCACAACACACACACACACACTGACAGACAGACACACAGACTGTGCAGTTGTTGTTGTAATTTGTATATAGCATTGCGATAGTATATAGAGACATCACGATAAGTTAAACCAACCGACCACAAAGCCAACAAAGACTCTCTGAAAATACGCTTGGAGATGGAGACGGAGATGTGGAGATGCCACATCCAAGCGAGCCATAAGTTGTAAGTTGCATTTCTTTTAGCGCTAAATCGTAATAACAATAACACACTATATAGTGTATATATAGTATTTATATGTATCGAGAACTAGCAACTAGAACTAGTTATAAGAAACGAAACGAAACGAGACGAGACGAACGAAACCGAAAGGAAATGCGAATGCGAATGCGAATCTAAATGATGCCAAGCCAGGCCAAGTGCACTTAAACCATTAAAAATTAACATTTAGAATCGAAAACTGAATCAGTGCAAGATGAAGAAGAAGAAGCAGCAGCAGATGAAGTAGAAGAAACGCTCGCATGTCTCTGGCAATCTTCATTCCCCGAATCGACTGAGAGAAGAAAGCAAGAAGTGCTCTAGAAGTGGAAGACGAGGCAGTTGAAGGAGGGAAGTGTTGTAAAAAGTTGTTTTTAGTAATCATTGGAGAGCCCTTGTAAATGTTTTTCCATAGCACGAAGCGTATTTATAAAGAGGAGAAGGAGAAAAGATGAGAAGACGAAGACGTATCTACGAGTTAGTTTATATAGTGCATAGTATAGTTTGTATATCTTCACTTGAGAGTGTGAGTGTGATGCTACGATGATGATCTTTACGATCTAGCAAAGCTGTATAAATATAGATCTTAACTACCCCATAACTATCCATATATATGTTAGCTATCTATATCTAACTTAAGCAACCGTAACCCTTAAGCAACCTAGTTTGTAATAGCGAAAGAAATCAAAAAATAATAAAAACATCGACAAAAATAAATATCAACTAAAATATATAAAGAGAATTTCATATATCGGAAACTTAACTGACATTCCTTCTGGCCAGCTTGTTGTTGTTGTTGCTGGGTTGTTCGTTTGCCAACAAATTGCTGTTGTATTTGTGATTAATTTCCATTAAGGTCTCAAGCCCCTGAGGGCTCAGAGCGCGTCTCAGAGCTGCCTTCGCAAGGACTGTGCCGGATTGGCGGCATCGAAGATCGTTTGTTGGGTCTGCAAATGGAAATGGGAATGGATTGCCGGCAGAACGCCTTCATTATTATTATTTTCAGTCAGCATATACCCAGTATTTGTGGAGATGGAGGGGGATTTGATAAAGTTTTAGTGAAAAAAAAAATGAACAAATAATCAAAGATGATTTACTTAGAATCACTCTCTTAATCTGGAAATAAATGGAAGAGATAAATGGATTGGAAGAACTGCTTATATATATGAAGGGTATTCTTATAGTCTCATATACGGTATCTGCAAGTGTTTTTCTCTCTTATAGGGTATCTGCAAGTCTTATACTCTGTCAATCAAATGCTTTGTTTTTTTTTTGGGGCAAAAGCAAAAGTGGCCGAACACGCCTATTTCACAACGAGTGAGAAGGGGTTGCTGCAAGGTCTTGTATAAGTGCCGCATGTACTGCTGTAGCTTGTTGCCGATGTTGCCGCATGTTGCATGTTGTAGGTGGCAAAAACGTAGCTGAACTCTTGAACTGGCACGCCACATACGCAGAGAGCGCGTCTCTCATTCCCAGCGCGGCTTCTGCGACGTTGTCTCCGCTCGCCAATCTAAGCCGTTGATAGGCGGTGGCCGCCTTGTTGCCACAGTTGCTGCAGCAGCAAAAGGTTGGCAAACAAATTCTAGACGCTTGGCAGACGAGGCAAGAGAAGAAAGACAAGAAGGGGAAGGCAAAGGAGAGAGAGGGTTAGCAAGTGACGGCCACTTTGTCTTCATTTCAAAGATGCAGCATGAACTCATTTATTTGTTTCTGATTTCTGGCCAACACCACACCTCCGCCTGCTGCCACTTCTCCTCCCTCCGCATGCTCCTTCCGCTCCTCTTGCTCTGACTGCAGCTGAGTTATTTCCATTTGCTGCTGGTCGTATCAATTGCAGCAGATCTTTGCCAGAGCTGTTGAAAATTTGTACTTCTTTTTTGGCAAGGTAGCAGAGAGAAGAACTGTGGGGAAGCCGAGGGGAACCTCATCTAAACGCTGCTGGTTATTATTAGCAGCAGTCAATTCATATTACAGTAAATACAAATAACAACAGAGCCACCTGGGCACTGCATGTGTGCTCCCCTTCCCCTTCAGTTTATGCCGCTGCCAATGATGATGATGATGATTATGGGTTGCTCGCCTGCCTGCCTGCCTGCCTAGGTATTCATTTGGGCCACGCAGCATTTTTGGGGTGTGTACGCAGACAACGCATGCCAACAACTGCAACAACTACAACAAGTACAGAAACAACAACATGGCGGAAAGTGAAAAGCCTTAATTTGTTCTAGTCCAGAGACAATAACAACAGCAAGAACGCAACATCGACAACACCAAGAACTGACATGGCAACAGCCAGAGTCAGCCCGAAAGGGCGTACACAGTGGGAAATGAGATGCATTTGCAACTGCCTGCTGCATGCTGCATGCTGCAAAAACAGAAGATGCATTTTATTCAATGAGTGTGATAAAGCTTAAGAGTTTCCAAGAAAACTTCAGTGAACATCTTGAAATAATCATGCAGCAGCTAATAGTGACTGCAGATACTGCAAAGAGGGAAAGTATCAGTCAATATTTGATAGTTAAGAGAGAAAATATTATGTAAACTGATCTGAGAGTAAACTTAAACTGGAAAGAAACTAATAAGTTACTGATAAGTGGTAGAAACAGAATTAACTTTCCGAGTAGAAAATATTTAGAGACATAGATATTCATAGAGAACATATGTATAGATGCCTTATTTTTATTTCAAATAAAAAGTTCACTACTTCTTACAGAACTTTACACATTAAGGTCTCAACTAAGGTCTTTTTCTCGCAGTGTGCTTTAGCTGGTTTATTTTTAAAGCCATTTAAGTGGCCCTCGTTGCTGTTGTTGCTGTTGGTGTCTCCCTTGTTGTAGGTAACTATGAGCACGTAGACGCAGTACGCAGGGCCCTGCGTATTGTTCTATGCATGCCAGGCAGGACGGATGGACATTTTTCACTTGGCCTGTCAAACGGGGAGAGACTTCGACAGCTCTTAAACAGCAACAGAGAGACAGAGAGAGAGAGGGGCAGTGCCATGCCCACTTTGCCTCAGAGAAGGAGGAGGAGGAGGCGAAGGCTGTCAATGCAATGGGATATGCTTCATTTTTTACAGCAATTGCTGGGCAAGGAGGGACAGAGGGGAAACTGGGCTTGGTCGGCCCGATTTGCGCCAGCTGATTGCAAAATAAGTGATTTGCGAAGCTGCGGGCTGCGTGATAAGATGCAATCAGTCGTAGATCCGGTACACTGCACCCCCCTGCCCCTCTCCCTTCCCCGCTCCATTGCGATCTTATGCCTTTATAATTTGTCAATACATCAAGCTCACAATAAAGCGATTAAAGCGACGCTCGACGACGCAAATCCCATAAAGGCCAACTCGAGGCAACTTCAACTGCTCAGCAACCTCAACCCCAAGCCAATCTCAATCTGCAATCTGGAAACTCCGCATCGAAGTCGAACTTCAACTCGACTCAAGCTCAACGCGAATCTTTCTTCATCTGCCAAATTCTTGAGGATTGCCAACGGCAGCAACGACGACGACGACGACGCATGAAATACAATAATAATTTTATTTCAACTCAAATGCGCGCTCGACTCTTGATGAGAAAATTAAAGCCGCCAAGCCAAGTCGAGCTCCCCAGCAGCAACAGGGGAAGCCATCGCCATCAAGCAGAGGCCTAAGCTCCTGCAAAGTCTGAGTGAAGACGCGCGCTTCGACGTGGACAGCACTGGAGTCAGTCGTCGGCAGAGACGGCGGCTTAATAACAATTCCATTAGCGGCTAATGTCTTCATTGCAAGTGTCAGTTATGGGGGCGCAACAGAGACAGACGAACAGACGGATAGAGAGGGAGAAAGGGAGGCAGAGGTGCAGGACAGGACGAGGGAGCCTGCAGCCTCCTTCCTTGCCACCTTTCCCGCCGCTGCTGTTGACGCTAAACTGACTGCCTGGCGCGGCCTACGTCCCCTACACACTGTGCACAGTGGTCAAAATCGAGAGATGAGCTTGATTTGTCCTATACTGAGGTATATAGTTTTGTACTATATAGTGTTATAAGCTGAATTCATTCACTGAGTTCAACATTTCGATTAAACTCTACCACTGTGCCTGTAAAACATGCCTCAAACTGACTCACAAAGTCTGCATACTGCAGTTCCCCTTCCCCTTACCCCCTTCCGCAGCCCCCTTACAACTGCCGCACATCGTTTCGCATGTCAGTTTAACACTTCTCTACAAAATCCTTTGATGTGGAATTGCGCTGCGCTGTGCTGCTTTTTATTATAGCGCACGCTTGATTATTGTCCAAAATTTATGGCAATGCCTGCACTAATAAGCTTGTTCACAACGTTCCCCCCTTCTGGCTCCTCTCCCCTGCTTGGAATTAGCATTCAAGTGGCCAACAAATGCGAAAATAATTGCTGCCACGAAAAATACATTGAGTGAGAAGAGAACGAAGGCAGCAAACGGGAAAGAGTGAGAGGGAATGAGAAGGGGAGAGATCAGTGTAGAGGGGAGCAGGGGGGAGGGAGAGCAGCAACTGCAGGGGTTTGCTAATTGCCGACATGATTGGCGCAATCGCATCCCACGGACATAAACAGAAAAGAAAAAGAGATTTCCATTTTTATGATCAAGTTCGTTGTCTAAGTCTTTTGTTTGGCACACTGTGTCCATTTCCGGTTCCGCTAGCCAAGAGGGGTGAAATTGGGCAGCTCCAGCACAGCACAGCGCTGCTTTTGATCCATCACAAGTACACACACACACACACACACGCAAACACAGTCCTGGCCAGCAAAATAGCCTTGGAGTGCATCAAAGCAAAGTTGCGTCGTCGCCGCCGCCAAATGAAATTCGATACGTTTGTGCACTGCACTGGCGCCGCTGCCCCTCTGCCCCTTCCTACCTTCCTCCTGCCCCCTGCTGCTTGCTCTTCCTGCTGCCCAGATGCGAGATGAGTTGTGAGTTGTGTCTGTTCTTGTATTTCAAGGTACCAAATCCCTAACCCGATGACGATGCACAGGGCAACAGGAATCCATTAGAGACTGACAAGGCAGCAGCAGCAGCAGGAGAAGAGCAACAAAGACAACAACAACAACAACAGCAACAACAAGAACAACGTCGAGCACGCTGCATAATGAAACACGCGCAATCTGGCCATAATGGCAATGTTCTTGTGCTTGCCAATAGAATCATTCACCAGGCCAGTCTCCGTCTCCATCTCAGTCTCCAGCTTCGTCTCCAACCCAATTCCAATCCCAATCCCGCACAAAAGCAGCCATTAAAATATAATAATAGCTGCCATAGCTGCAGCTACAAAAGCAGCAGAGGCAGAGGCAGAGCTAGCTACTGTGGCCAAACAATTTGGACATGACACACCAAAGCAACAACAGCAACAATAGCGAGCTGAGCAGCAGCTGCTGCATTGATGCGATGATCGAATCTCATAATGCAGCTAGAAGTGGGGGAGTGGGAGGAAGGGAGAGAGAGAGAGGGGGAAAGAGGGAGGAGGAGACAGAGAGAGGTGTGCTGCTGCGAAGCGATGGAACGTCAAAGCTAAACAAGAACAATCTATCCAAATGTCCATCTATTGAGCAGATAAAGCTGCAGCAGCAACTCAGCTGCGTCTCCCTCTCTCTCTATTTTCGTGTACCCTAGCAGAGGATATTTACAGTGAGTCATTGAGTATGTTACGCAATAAAGCAGCAGAATGGAAGAAGGAGCTCAGTTGTTGCCGACTCTATTTACTTATTCAGTTTTCTCTTCACTTCAATCTTTCTTATTTTTCTTTATTTTATTTCTCTTCAGGGCACATTTTATACATCTTTCAACCATGCTTGTCCTTTAACCTTGTTGTGAAATTGATCTTCAGTGTGTCCTTCTTCCAAAACTTTGTTGTTCGTTCCCTGATCTTCGTTTAACTGACAAATTTTTGCTGTCTTCCAACTAAGTCGACATATTAATCTCCATTTTATCATTGCTCTAAATTGAACTTCTAGAAACTGTGATGATCCTTAGCTATCCCCTTGAAAGATATTCCCCAACTCATTAATACTCCTGCTGATTCTTTCCATTACATCTCGATAGTTCTCTGATCTTCCAACATCTAACTCCCTCTAACCTTCTTTCTATTTCCGATAGCGCATCTCATCTTCGACTCTATTTACTTCTCAAGCTTTCTCTCTGCTGTTCTTCTTCTGCCTCTGATTCTTCTTCTTATTGCTAGCGCGTGTGTCTAGGGATTTGTGTGAGCTTACACTTTGCTGCCGACTACAAACGGCGGCTGATGAAGATTAGCCTCAGTCAAGCTCAGCCAGAGGAGAAGGATCTGCTGCTGTTGCTGTTGCTGCTGCTGCTGTTGGTGGCACATCAACGTCAGGCGGCAACATGCAGCCATTTTTGCAGGCATTGTTTCGACGCTTTGTTGAGCGTTGCTCTCAGTTGTTGTTGTTGTTGTTGCTGCCTGCTGTTGCTTTGGCTCTGCTCTTGCTGCTGCTGCTGCTGTGTTGTTGTTGTCCTTTTAGCATCAAAAGAGATTTGCATTTTATCGCATTGCGATTCGCCAGCGGAAATAACAAAATCAACAAGCGGCAGCAGCAGCAACAGCGGATTGTTGCTGCTGCTGTTGTTGTTGTTGTCGTTGTCGCTCTTTGATGCCCGCTGACAGTCGGACAGTTGCTCAGTTTCCCCCGATTGAAGTTTGGAGCTTGTAGCTGAACCTGAGCACAAGTAGAAGCTGCACAAGCTGAGCCTGAGCTGTGCCTGAGCTTGAGCGGATGCTCAGTCATTTTCGGCGGCCTGTCAGTTAATTGAAATATTCGTGCCGTCGTCAGCGTCATCAATGTCAGTTGCAAAATGCACAGCGAGAAATATTCAAGTGCAAATTAGCATGGTAAATATAGGAGAGATTGCAAAAGAGAAGGCAGAAGAAAGTTCAAAGTAAAGAGATTGCGAAAGATATAAAAGTTGAAGTTGCAACGAAAGGTAACAAACATCAAATGAACAAGAAGAATAAGTTCATGGCCGATGTTGATGCTGATCTAGAATGTATATAGTACTTTGTGGCATCTGTCCCTCATCCTCCCGTCTATTACCCTTCAAACCTTGCCCGAAGTTGCTGCAAATAAATCTCAAATCATCCCATGCCATCTCATCTACCACTAAGCTCATCTTCATTATAATCCCCCATATCGTGTGCAGTTTTATTGGCAGTGTACTCATTAAAGCGTCGGTGCGGTATCAAACAACGATTTGCATGCAGAAAAGAGGCAGCCACATGGAGCTCACCAGCTGGGGGAACTGGACGGAGCTGGAGGAGCTACTGGCCAATCCACGCTGACTGGCCAAGGCGCTGATCAAACACAAAACGTGTTAATGTGCCAAATGAAACGATGCAACAGTTGTCAGTCGAGGGAAAGGAATGGCAATGCGAGTGGGAACGGAATTGAGAATGGAGAAGGGGGAGTGGGGAATGGGGAAAGGGGAATGGGGAAAGGGGCAGGCTGAGCTTAAGGCCGAGCCTGGACTGAAGCTGGACAAGAAGCTGCTGCTGCTGCTGCTGCTGCTACCCGCTGTGCCACAAAGTTAAACAGAATCAATTTATAAATCAGCGCACTGCGCACTGTGCTCCGCTGTGGCTTTAAAGGTCAGCGATAACAACAACAACAACAACAACAGCACCAGGCAAGAGAAACAGCAGCAACAGCAGCAGGAAAGACTCTGGCCAAGAGGATTGGCCAGCAGCCTCGTCCGCGATGAGCAATTTATTGTGTCAAACTCAATTATACTCGTGTGATATTTTTGTTGGCCCGCAAAACAAAACAAAGCAACAAAATGCCAAGGCACACACACGCAACACACACACGCACACACACACACTCACTCAGCACATACACAGCGCAAAAAGGAGCAACCTAAATTCTCGAAATGCTGCAACTTTGGCCTGCAACAAAATGAAACACACACATTCACACACACTCGCACACACACATGCCACAGCCTGAGCTTCAGCTACAGTCTCCCCTTTCCTCTGCCTCTTCTCCACCCTCCCCTCATTGCAAGCGAAATGAAAGAAGAAAAGTTACAGATAAATGAGCTGAATCGTTTGGCGAAAGGCGCAATTCAACTGCCAAAATAACAAAAGCCAAAAAAAGCCAACAAAAAAAGCAAAAGAAGCCAAATAACAAAATAAAAGAAATGCAGCAAGAAAAAGAATCAGAAGGGAAGAACAGGAAGAACAACAACAGAGCAGAGGGTCAACTGACTGAGCCAGCAGCAGAAGCAGCAGCAACAAGCGCTGATCTTGCAATGCCCTACACTGCGCACTGTTGCGATAGTAATGCCGATAGTATCGATAAAGATCTCGATGGGGGAATGAACAGAATTAAATACGATTACTACTTGTTCCTCTATATTTATTATTACTGCTTCTATTTCTACATCACATTCAGATGATTTTCATTTGCAATAAACATCGATCGATAAACATCAGAGAAAATAATATATTCTTATGAATTCTCAATTTCTTCTTACTTACAAGTTTTGATTGTATCGATAATTCCGACAAATGAGCTTCATATGCGATAATTATCGATAAAAGTCGATAAATCATCAATTATACCTACAGAACATTATAAACTTATAGGAAATATGGATTCTAGCCTTTTAATATGTTTCTTTCTTCTCCCTTTTTCGAATATTCTTTTGCATTATTAAAAATTGCGGCTTATTCCATTAAAGATTGATTAGAATCGATGAACATATCCAAAATATAGTGAATATGTTTCTTATGAATATATAGTACAATAATTTGTATTCTTCTTTAGCCTATATATACCCCTCTTTATCGAATATATCTCTCCCATTGCCCCCTTCTCATTTACAGTTGCAGCCCATTGCGGGGTCTCAAACTGGCTGAGAGGAGGCCCAGTGACTTCCAAAACAGAAGTTGACTACAACAAAACCGCAGGCTGCTCTTCTCTTCTCCTCCTTCCCCTCTATCCGCAGCACTGCCCACTGCCTCCTGCTTCTCCTCCCCTCCCTCAGTTCCCTTGCGGCGGCTCGCGACCAGGCAACACTCACTTTTTGTTCACTGGGCAGCCAAGAATTTCACGTTGACACTTTTAAGTGGACATCAAGCAGTTTGCGCATATTTCCCCATTCCCCTCTTGCCCTCCTCTCTGCCTGCTCCTCCCCCCATTGCAGTCGCAGTCGCAGCTGCAGCTGCAGCAGCCGCAACTGAGGCCAAGTTTCGGTTTGGGCTCTTTCGGAAATTTACAGTTGACTCTGAAGACTCTCTGGCAGAGAGAGAGAGAGAGAGAGCGAGACAGAGGACAGTGCGGGGGGTGGCGGCGTGCGAGTTATGCGATCTTTGGACTCTTAACGATTCCGCTTTGTTGTTGTTCTTGTTGGGGACTCTTCTCGCCACTCGCTTCTCTCTTTTTTGGCAGTCGTCGTCCTGCAGCGCAGGGTCAGAAATTCAGTTAATTTAGCGAGAAATGTACAAAAGTTGTCAGCACTGCAAGCAGCACTGCAGAGAGGGGAGGGGAAGAGAGCAGGCCAGAGGTCGGCTAACCAGGACAAAGAGAAGAGAGCACTGAGAAGACGCGTCTTCTATTAAATGCGCCTTGCAAATATGCGAAATTCGAAATGCCCCAATGCGATGCGATGCGAAGCAGTTGCATCAAAGGACACAATTAGGCGCAATCCACCAAGAGGAAGCCCATCAAAGCGGCTAAGCCGCCTATAAATCTTAACTCCCCCTTGCCCCCGTCTTACTCCCCCTTCCCCCTTTCCTTGTGAAGCACACAAAATCCACGCGGAATTTTTATTGCTTATTATTGCCAGCAGTTTGCCAGTTTGCCGAAGTTCGCAAAGACATTTTCGAAGATTTTCGAAGAACTTACACAAAGTATCGAATTTCATTTCCTCTTCTCCAAGCGGGTCCTATGGTTACACTCGAAGAAACACGGTGGAGCTCTGCAAAAAAAGAAGAAGGGAAAGCTATTTTTAGAAACATAATTAAAGCTGGAAGATTCTCTCTAAGAAAACATTTATAATTCTGTATAGAACAAATTGAAGAACTATACGAACTTAGTATGAAGAAACATGAACATGTTGTTGCTCCTAAAGAAGAAATCGGCATCAAGATTTTAAAATACGTTTGAGACAATTATTAAGGTTTATAAAGAGTAGATAATACGCCAAATCTACTCTATTTTCAGTACACTTTCAAGAAGAAATTGACGAATCAGCAATGCGCAAACTCATCATGAATATATTCTTATCTTCTTTCAATTCAAGTTCCCCTTTTGTAGCTCGCACCAAATATTTTCTCTCAGTGCACTGGCCGCTCGTTCACTTGTCATTATGATTCTGAACAATGGCAAATTTGGCTGGCTGACCCGAAGACCCGAAGATCTTTTCAGTTCCCAGTTCAGTGCTCAGTGTCCAGTGTTCAGTTCTCAGTTCTCTGTTTGAAATCAGATCCTGAGCAGCAATCAGCGCACACAAATCGTAACGATTTCTCATTTTAATCAATTAAAAAGTCAACGGCCGCATGTGTCTTTTGTAACTGTAAATCGCTGACACTTGCCGAAAATATTCCGAAAATAAAGAGTTCCGAGTCTGAAGTCCCGAAACTGAATCCGAGCCGAAGCAGTTCGACTTGTGGCACCAGTCCGAGTGCAACTCTCCGCAGTTTGTTTGATTAATGAGGTGAAATGTTGTGAAATATTGCATAAAGGGTGCAGGCAGGAGGGGCAGCAGCAGGGGGAAAAGGATGCAGAGGGAGGTGTGGGGGCGGAGCACATCGACAAATCAAATGGAAATCAATACCTACATGAAATTTAACGCCTCGCAAGATTCCCGTTGTCTGTTGCTGTTGCCAGGCTCGTTACGAGTCGTGCTCATGACCCACCTCCCTCCGGGAGCCCCGCCCCCTTTGCGTCTTCATCACGCGGGGCCAAATATGGCTGAGGCAGCGGCAGCAGCAGCACTCGCAGTTGTCACAGCAGTCAAAAATGTTGCCAAATGAAATAAAGAATTTGCGAAAAACAACAAAGGAAAAACAACATGGAATGAGTGGAATGTTGCACACCCAAGATGATCGACTATGAGATGCTCTCTACTAATTCTTCTATTCTTACTTATACTCCTACTTCCTCTGTAAATGCACCTTATGCAAATATACGTCTTTTCCCTGTCGGAACTCTGGAATTTATAATTGTATATACATTCTACTCCTCAAGTTCTACTGATAGTATTAACACTTCTTCTACTAATACTACTTCAACTACTACTACTACCACTACTACTTCTACCACTTCTACTACTACTACTACTTCTAATTCTACCAGTACTCTATTCTCCTACAAATATCATTAATTCCTTTCCTACTTCTACCACTACTTCTAGCTCTACAAATACCTTCGCTGCTAAAACTACTACTATTTATAATACTACAAATACCTAAGCTCCTACTTATATTACTACTCCGACTTTCCCCGCTGCTTTCCTCATATTGTTAACTTGTTCATACTACTACTACTGGTCTTCTATTTGTCCTACTACTTCTTCTGCTGCCATTCTATTCTCCTACCTTACTCTTCTACTTCTTCTTCTACAGTTGCTCTAGTCCTTCTCTGCCATTACTACCATTTCTAGTAATGGTACTACTACTACTTCTACTACTACTAATATTAATGATCTTTTAATACTACTTCTACTTCAACTACTTCTACCACTACCATTGTCTTACAAACTTCCCCACTGCCTACTACTTTTACTACTACCAATACTTCTTCTAGTACTACTACAATCAAATTCCCACAACAAATCACTCAATCAAATCTTTCAACTCTTTACAACTTTAATAAAACCCATTACGGACATTCCATTAATGCAGGGTATTTGTATGTGAAACAGAACTGCAAAGTGTGAACATGTAAACGTCAATCCAATGCATTCAATGCGCATTCAATTCGAATGGAGTCGGCGAATGGAACTGCGAGTGCAACCTGAGCTGGAGTCGGAGACGGAGATCGGATACCAGAGGAGACAGAGACTGCGCCAAGCTGCAGGTGTTCCCAACTTGCGCGCTTTGGCAAATAGTCGACTCCAACTATTCAGCTATGCAACTCCCTCCGCCTCCCTCCCCCTGCCAGCCCCTCCGCTGTGAGTCGGGCAAAGCGTGAAACGCGCAATTCAAGTGAAACTAAATCAATAAGCACGCGGCGTATACTTAATCAAGACATAACGCTCGCCCAAATCATCAACGAGACCCGCAGCTAATCTGCTAACTGGCAACCGGGACAAACCCAATCATAATCCTCGCCAGAAATTACCATGATTAGCAGAATTAGAGTGCAGCAGGCTGCAGATCATCGCAACGCGATAAACCACTATTTAGTAATCGATAAATACAGAAATGTGTAATCGATTGTAACTGGTGAAAGCGTTGCTAACGCCCCAATCGATTGTCGATTGTATAAGGCGATTTGGGAAGGCACTTGAAGAAAGCAAGACAGGGGAAATTGGGTATATCGAGTGGGGCTTAACAAGAGGAGATTTTTACTTCTTCTGGAGATGAGCCCCTTTAGAGATGAACCCCTTTAGAGAAAAGAGGATTGCACTCTTTCTAGAGCATAAACCTACTTTACTATATTAAATGTTCTCGAGTTCGAGAACATCTCTCTCTAGTTTGTAGATAATTCCATTTGATCTGGTGCTCAATTTCGTTAGTTTACAGTCCTCTTTTTACGATGGATCGTATGCTGTTTTTCTGCGAGTGTACGCTGTATCCGGAGGCAACTGCTTCGCACCTTAATGCAGAGGCAGCTCCAGCAGCTGTGGCACTTTGTCAGCCTTTTCTTTTCCAGGCAGGAGTTCTTCTAGACTTCTTCGACTCTGACTTCGACTCCGTTCGATTCGCTTGTCGTGGCAACTGTTGACCCAGTTGCGGGTTTAGGCTTGAATAAATATGGCACTGTGGTGCAGTCTGTGCTGTGCTGTGCTGCAGTCAGTGGTGCAGTGGCTCACATAGCAGGCGCATTAAATTCTAATAATTCGCTATTATGACATGATAGTCACGTATTAAGCAAAGCAGCAGCAACAAACAGCAACTGAAATTATGAGACACACGGCAGACAACCGGTTAGGCAGCTAACCCATGCACCTACCCCCTTCCCCGCCTCCTGCACAACCCCCTCGATTGGGAAAATTAAAATGAATGCGCCGCAAATGCCAAAATATTTGAGGCAGGCAAAATTTGCATTCGCATCGTAAAACTGGCCCAAAAAAACCAATGCGGGCTATGCTCGTGCCCCCAGAGCAGGAGGGGGAGACGGGGAAGGTGCATAGGGAGCAGGGGATGGGGGAAAAGAGTGCTTGCCACATACGAGTAATGCAGATTTGTTTGTGGCAGACAGACTGTGGCAGCAGGCAACGGGAACGCGCTGCAGTTGCATTTTACATTTGCATAACAAAGGCGCAAGACTTGGCGCCCGAAGGCGAGTAAACAACCCAGTTTACCGCCTGGCTACCTTATCCCCTCTTTCCCCTCCGTCCTCCCGCTACTCCCTTGTCGTTCCCTCACCCCTCTCCCTTGCCTACCCCTGCTTAATATTTTGGCTAGCTTGCCTGCCTGCCTTACTGCCTCGAGGCTCATTGCGTTGACACATTGCGCAGTTAGCGCTGCAGTCAACAGCGCAGTCAGCAGCGCAGTCAACGTCGCGACAGTGTTGAAAGTTGTGTGCGGCCCACACACAGTCGCACACACACACACAGTGGGTCCCACTGCTGATCGATTTGTGGCCCCTTAATTTGATGCCAAAATGTGGCGCACACACGAATTGCGCTTTTCATATTTGCCTTTTGTTTATTGTGCGATGACACGAGCTGAAAATGGCGAGGGGAAGACGGAGGAAGTATCTTTCGAACTCAGATTAATCACAAGATTATAAAATATCATATGTCAGGAGTGGCAGCTCAATTAGTTAGCTCAATATATGCAAATTAAACTTATATTTTGATTAATTCATTAATTTAAGCTGCAGACTTTGATTGACTCAAAGTCTTTAGTATTTCTTTGGTATAAACTGCATTTAGATAATTTAAAA
Source organism: Zaprionus africanus (assembly GCA_018151435.1). Classification (NCBI taxonomy): domain Eukaryota; kingdom Metazoa; phylum Arthropoda; class Insecta; order Diptera; family Drosophilidae; genus Zaprionus; species Zaprionus africanus. The sequence goes on along the minus strand of JAECXB010002307.1, from coordinate 2,096,871 downwards.
ATCAATATATGCTATATGTATTTTTTTGTAGTTTTAATTGACTGAATATCTTTAGTGTTTTTATGATATTTACTGCATGCTGATATTTGACCTTATACGGACTTTATACAGACTATATTTGTTCAATATGTATAGCACATTTCAGCAGTATTTTATTTGTGTGTTTAACTGTACATGAAGAAAGTTACCCTGGAAATTTATTCGAGACCCAATAATGTTTAAAGATCTCAAGCATTTCTCCCTTTGCTATCTACACTTTTTGCCATTAATCTACTCTTTTCTCTTCTAATCTCTCTTCTATTCCCTTATCAACTCTCTCATCTATTCACTCATCTCTTCCCTCTTCCATTTCCCCTTCAATTCCCCTCTTTCTTCCCCTTTTCTTCCCCATCTTCTTAGTCGAATTCGCCGCTAAAATTTCCATTTAGTTAGTGTCATTTTGGCCGGCAATGTCATTGGGTATTTAGCACACACTGTATGCATGCAGCGCATACTTTCGGCCAGCACTGTCCGAGTTTGTCCGAGTTCTTTGCGAGCCATAGCAGCTGCTGTTGTTGTTGTTGCTGTCGCCGGTCTGGTGACGTGTTTTATGCGGCGTGTTGCTGCACCCGCGCTTGGAGCGAAACTTGAACTTCGACTTTCAAAAAAAGCCAACGCAGGCAGGCAGCAACAACAACAGGAACAACTCTGGGACGGCTGACTAATGAGAGAATTATGCAAAAGATAGAACGGCCCAGATGCCTGGAAACAGCCTGCGAAAGACCACAGACTGGGGCAACACTGCGTATGCGCAACGACAACAGCAGGAGGCAACTGAAGGCAGCAGGCAGTAAAGCGGCTCATTAGCTCCAACGCCGGTGGCGCTGCTTGCTACAGCGCGGGGCTAATCGCATTGGGGACCACAAAGACTGCTGGTGAATGGCAACAACAACAACGGCAACAACAACAGCAACAGCAACGCACGGCTATCAACGGAGTGAACAACAACATGAACACATCTTATCGGGCAACCAATTAAGACAAAAAACTAAAACTCAAATTGAAACTTGAATTCGAATTCGGATTCGGACTCGGATTCGAACTAAACTTGAAAATGCCAAGCAGAAATTGAAAATCGAAATGAAAATCAAACGCGCAACGAGCAACACACACAATATCGATTGTAATTTGAGATTGAGAGAGGAGAAGGGAGCAGCAAGTGGCAATTACACTGAAAGAAATATGTTACGAAAATAAGTTTAATACTTACGAAGTCTAGAAATATCTTTCCGATCATTAAAAGGGTGTTTGGCACCTTTGAAAGAATCTCCTACAAATTTGAGTTCTTTGGACCTTAATTTGATTATATTGACTCAACCTATTATCTGATTTTGGAAGTCTGGAATGGAATCTTTATATTCGCTTTACTTGTAATCTTAACGAACTTTAATAAACTGTTGTGTTGTTTTCAGTGCAATTTACGATTTAATTTACGATTAGCACTAACAACTCATTTACGTTCGCATTCGCATTGGACTGTTTTGTTTGGCTGCTTGGCAACTCTGGCCAGCTGGACGTGTAATGAGCGACGTGCGACATGGCCAATGGCAACTTGCAACTGGCGCAGACTCAAATTGTGTCGAGTGTGTTGGCAATTGGCAAAGTTAACTGTGGCAAGTGCTGATGCTGAGGCTGTTGCTGTTGTTGTGTCTGTGGCAAGCCACCTGCTGCTTCTATTGTGTTGCTGCTACCAATATTGCTCGGCAAGATGCCGCCGATATAAGCCCACAAAGAGTCAACAACATGTCACAAAAGTCGACACCAATTGGCCATAATTCAGTTCACAAATCGCAGAGCCCAAGAAGGTCGTGCAGACAGAGAGAGAGAGAGAGATAGAGAGAGAGGGAGAGGAAGACAGGCAAGAAGACTTGGACTAATTGAATGCATTCGCGGGGGTGTTGCAGCCCACGCATCTTCTGCTGCCAGCTGCCTCCATGTGGCAACTCCGTCTGATTCTTCTCTTCTTCTTCTTGGTTGGGGAATCTATTTGCATTGTGGTTTGGATTTCACGTTCAAAGGTTATGACGTTGTCGTGTCAACGTTTCATTATTTATTGTTGCCAGCCGAAAAGGGTTTGCCGCCCAAAACAAAAGCCAACTAATGCGCCCACTCCTCCGACCTGTGGAGTTCTCCTCGTGCCTCTCCTCTTCCCCTTCTCTTCACCCTCTTCTTTTTGCCTGTCGCTTTGTGGGCTGCAGCTGAGTTGGTTCTGTGTGCCCCCCTCCTCGACTCCTGCTGCTCCTGTCAGTTATTAATGGAGCGCCATTGTCTGCACAGCATCTCCCCCTCCTCCTCTCTCCCCCTCTCGCCTCTCTCTCTCTCTCTTTGGTTCTGGCTCTAACGGCGCTTTGATTTTGCTTAGCAAAATTAGCATTCAATACAAAAAATTCTGCCAGCAATAGACGCCAATCAACGCCCAAACTAAACCCCAGTTGGCCCTAAGGGGTATCTGCCCCTTGCCTCTTGCCCCTCTCCCCTTTTCGGTCCCCTCTCTTGCCAAGCTAATCAAAGTGTTACGGGTGGGGAATGTTGATCAAACAAATTATGCAACAATTATGTGCAGAATCGAAAATTAAATGCAGAAAGTAGTCAGAACTTTCACCCTGCCCGACTGCTAGATACCCTGTAAACAGGTCAAACCTATTTAGATAGTTGCAAATAGGAACACTCACATTTATATACTCTCTTCCAGTTGGACTGAAACCTTTTTCGACTTCAAGCTACCCTGTTAACAGTCTAAGGTCTGCCAATCAGTCTTATCACTTTGCTACACACTTTGTTTATATTTATCCCACTTTAGCATAGCACATACCCCTCTTTCTTCAAATACTGGGTATCTTAAGGCCTGCAGCTTCACTCTGGCAGCCTCTTTCTTTCAGTCTCTCACATGTAGGTGGCGCTGTCGACATCGACATTGCTACGGTACACAGATCTTGGCATTAGATAGGCACTACGCGCGATTCTCCTCTCCAGTCTTCCCCTCTCTTCCCTCCTTCCCCCTTTTCTGCTCCCCTCTTCTGCTCCTGCTGCTCCTAATCGCAATCGTGCGCGTTCTTATTCTCGTTTCTCTGATTGTTAGCTGAAACTCAGCAGGCAGACGCAGATGGAGACGCCGACGCGGACTCCGACTCCGACTCAGATGTGAGGAGATGCGGAGATGTTGCTGAGGACGCGTCTTGTTGCCGACAACGTTGATTTCAATGTTTCATCTGCCGCAAAGGCAACAGCAACAACAACATCAACAGCAACAGCAACTGCAACAATGAGGCGAGCGCGCCTTTTAATTGCCGTGCCGCCAACAAACATTAGAAGCCAAAGCAGACGAGGATGACAACGCGGATGACGATGATGGCGTTGTTGTCTCCACTGTCTGTCTCTCTGACTGTCCATCTGTCTGTTTGTCTGTCTGCCGATCTGTTTGTCTGTCTCTCTCTCTCTCCTTGTACCTCGTACTATGTTTCCGTGTCTGTTCCTCTTGTTGTTGTTGCTGCTGTTGTCATGTGGGTGGAGAATATGACGCAGATGTCTGTTGCCTGCCTATGCCTCCTCCCTTTTCCCCCTGCATAAATAGAACAATACTGCACTGAGAGAAATGTTGAAGAATGAAGAGAAAGGAGTGAAAAAGGTGCCAAAAATATTAATTATTATTTTATATACACTGAAACCAAGAGTTCATAATGAAGAGTTATAAAGAAATGATGATTGGAAGGAGTCTCAAATAAGTATAAGTTAATTTGTTATACTCTTGTTTACTCTAAAGAAATGATTCAATGAAAGAAACTGAAGGGAATTGAGCATGTTTTAGTTTATAAAAAAAGCAATCAAAATGTTACTAGAAACTTTTTCAAGTTTAACAAAGTCAAGCAGAGATCTGCTTCCACTTTTGCTCAGTGCAGCCACAGCCCAGCAAAGAAGGTAATGATGTGATTGTGATTGCTGTTGTTGTAGTAGTTGCTGTTGTTGTTGCCGTTGCTGCTGTTATTGCTGTTGCTGATGTTGCTGCAGTTTGACATTGCAATTGTTTTTAATTTCAGCGACAACATTTCATTGTGAATAGCCAAAATGAAGCGCAGACATTTCCGGAGTGATGAATGGAACAGTGGCATGAGTTGCAGAGGGGAGAACAACAAGGAGAGAGGGAGACAGAGAGAGAGAGAGATAGGAAAAGAGAGAGCGGCAGTGGAACAATACGTGTATAACCGTGAGGAACCGCTTATCGTACGGTATTGCGGGTATTGGGGCATCGATATATGAGAACCAACAGCAGCAGCAGCTGCTCGGCAACAGCAACAACAACAGCAACAGTAGCAACAGCATTAGAATTGCTAAAACCACTCAAAATCAACGACAGCAGCAACAACTGCAGTAGCTGCAACAACAGCAGCAACAACAACATCGACAACAACAGGCAAAAATGTTAAAGTGATCACGTTTTCCAGCTAACCAAACGGCAGCCGGAAAATCCTTTAGCTTGGAAAAAATCTCAGCTGCTGCCGTTGACATTCCAAGCAATGTTGCTGCGGCTGCAACTGTTGCTGCTGCTACCTTTGCGCATGCTAATTTTTTGCTCGCTGCCCAGCGTCGCCTGTCTCTCTCCCTCTCTCTCTCTCTCTTTTTATATATGTGGCTACTTATAGCTGGGCACACATGTGCATCGGTCTACTATATAGGACTGAGGGGCCCTCGGAGTTAACTGTAAACTGCGGCAAGGTAGCGCAAGGCAGCAAGTGAGCCATGAAGCATGAAAGCCAAACAGAAGCTACGGCAACAGCAACGAAGAAGAAGTAAGTAGAAAATAGCTACTGTTGTTGTTGTTTACAGCGCGTATACTATATGTGATTCTGCAGCCTCCTTCTTGTTATACCCGCTACCCATAAGGCTAGAAGGGTATTGTAACTTTGTGCCAACAGGAAATATATGTAACAGGCAGAAGGAGACGTGGCAGATTCCACAAGCAATATATATTCATAATCTGTCTGTATGAACAACTTGATCCCAGAGACTATAATAGTTAGCTCTATTAAATTTGGAGATAAAACATTTTTAATACTTCACGAAGATATGATATGTTTTTAGAATAAGACCACGCCATTTTTCACATCCGTAAATTAATAAAAACCTACATCTAAGAATAAATTTAATGTAGATAAGTTCAATAAGTTTGAACGCCCAAATGATATCTGAAAGTTTGGTTGCGATCGAATCATTAACAAAAAAGTTATTTGATAAATAATATTAAAGTAGTATTAATCTCACGTCCCTATAAAGTATGCAATACAAAATACTCTCAACATATCTTATGAGTCGTATATATAGTCGGTGTGTTCAGGTGGGAAGCGGGTGTATCACAGTTGAGCACACTGGACTGTAGCTTTCTTGCTTGTTTCCCCTCAACATTCTCCCCGCCTACAGCACATTGACAATTGTTTTGGCATCGCGTCTTGCCTTTCTCCCGCTCATCTTATACCCTGTTGATGAAAGGATGGAAGTATGTTGGTGGGGGAAGCAAGCTAATGGCCGGTACTTTAGAGTCATAAATAGCTATTGATCTTCAGTATTTAATACTAGAGATACAGTTTTCTTATTTTATGCTAATCTTATAGTTTATTTTGATCAATTTAAGCTTGAGTTCCTTAGCAGGTCTTACATTCCACTCTTCTAGCATATTTCTACACTTTTCCCATTTTATATTCTCATACTCTAGATTAGCATCCCTATCTTATCTCAATTCTAGCTGAGGTTTATCTACATAGCTGTTCTTGCTACATTTAACTCTCTCTATGTACAGGGTATCTCTTCCAGTATCATCCTCTATCACAGTCTGCACTCACTTTAGTGAATTAAAGGCTTTACATATAAAGCTCAGGCAGCAACAACATCCGCTGGTGCAAGGAGAGACAGCAGGAAAGAGGCAGAGGGAGTCAGAGAAGGGAGGGGGGTTTCCAAAATGCAAATAAATGCCGATAATTCAAACGATAAGTTTGTCTTTTGTCTTGTTTGCAGCTACCGTTTGTTGTTTGTTGTTGCTGTTGCTTTTGTTTTCGCTGATGTTGCTGCTGTGTTGCCTAAGGCAACAGGCCATTACGCCTGCATAGACAGTCGGCGGGGACAGCAGGACAGACAGACAGACGAAGGCAGCCAGGACCATGATCACGATTTTCAAGTTTCGACATTTGATTGAGTTTTCGTACTAACGAATTTTTCAGCCTCAACTCGAGTCGAGTCTTTGTCGATATCTGCAGTGTGTGTGTGTGTGTATGAGTGTGTGTGTGTGCGAGTCTGGCTGGGTGTGGGAGGAAACATGTTCCTAGTTTCCTTTGGCTTGGTATCTTTGTTCGCTGGTATCTCCTCTATCTACATACGCTAAAAGCGTTAATTTGACACAAGTGACCCGATTAAGCGGCGGGCAAAACGAAAGACTTAGAACACAAACTCGCTGGAGTAACAGGCGGCAACAGCAGCGTCCAAACAAAAATGTTAACTTCACATGTTGATAAAAATATGACAAGTTGGCTGTCATTAGTCACACAATTAACATATACAAATATTGCAGGAAGCGGGCTCAGGCCGGGGCTGAGGGAGAGGCAGAGGCAGAGGCTGGGCAGAGATGTTGTCGAGTCAGAGTCACGTACACACACACACACACACAGACACACACGCATGCTGCATGCTGCAAATGAGGGAGCAAAGAGACGCGCAGGAGACACGCTGACTTCAGCAAATTGTCAATTACTCATGCGATGAGCGAAAGGAGCAGATGAAGCAGGAGATGAAGCAAGTGGGAGAAGGAGCAGGGAAAGAGGCAGAGAAAGAGCCAACAGGGAGTGCAAGAGGAGAGAGAGGAAGAGAAGGGAAAAGAAGCAGGGAGCAGGGGCAACAGCAGGAGAGGTAACTGGCCAGCCATAAGTTGCGCAACTGCAGGCACCGTCGATGTTGCTGTTGCTGAGGTTGCTGCTGCTGCTGCTCCTCTTGCTGCTGCTGTTGTTGTTGCTGTGGCAAGCGACCGCCTGTCGTCGACGACTGCCTTTTAAAGCATCATTAGCAGCGATAATTAGCGCCGTGCAACGACAGCCAAGAGATTGCCAGGAAGGCAAAGAAGGCACAGCCACAGACAGAGCCAGAGACAGAGACAGAGAGACAGACGCAGACGCTCAACACTGACGCTGACTGACTGCAACTCTTCCCTTTCTACCCCTCATCCCTCCCTGCTCCTGCTCCTGCGCCTGTCAGCCACAACATTTTTCGGCTAATAAATTCAAAAATTTTAAACGTTTTTGGCGATTTTCGCTTTGCTGCCTTGGCAAATTCGAAACTCGTGAGAGATTTGTTTAGCTTCGGCGACGACAGGTTGTTTCGCCAGTGGAGTAGAGAAGTCTCAGCTGAAGGGGGATCTGATTCTATATAGCAGATATAGCATGTATCGATCATTGATCGATTGCGTAAGTCGCACAAATTATCACTTGACCTAATGGGAACTAACTTTGCTAAGAACAAACGAACTTGACTTGAATGCCTGCTGCTGACTATCTATAAAGCAACAGGCGTAATCTGTATAAAATATACGAGTTGATAGCAGCTTCATTTAGAGAATCGGACTATATATGCTAAGGTATCCCGTTAATGCAAGCTTCATTCATGTTTCAGCTTAAGTTTTCTTTAATCTTTTGCACTGTGTAAATTGCTTAGTCCGGGGGAGGATCAAGGCAAGGGGAAGACAGACAGAGAGAGACAGCAAGACAGACGCACAGACTGACGGACTGACTGACATGTTAATTAGTCGCTTACATGACAGCAGTTAGTTGGCCAAGCTTAGCTACAGCGCAGACAGCAAGGGGGAGATGGGGAGACACGCAGAGAGAGGAAGAGGAAAGGAGAAGAGAGAGGGAGAAGAAGAAGGAGAAGCAGGGGGTAAGGTGCGACCGAATCCCAGACAGAGTCCATTCAGCTTGTTATTCATTATTCAAATGCTAATTTCCCAGTTGGGCAACAACAGTTGCTGCCGTGTCTGCTGTTGCTGCTGTTAGCCGCAGTTGCTGTTGAGTAATTTTAATTGAGCAATTTGCGTGATTTTGATTTATTTTTCGCAGCGAGTTGAAAAATAAAATAAATCGAAATCGAAATGGAATGAAATAAAGCTGAGTAAAGCTGCGGTAAGCGGGGCAAATGTTGCTGCTGTTGTTCTTGTTGCTGCCAGCAACGTGTTTCCATTTGCCATAAATGTAACTGCATATTGCAGGGTTCTGTTGCTGCTGCTTCTTCTCGGTTCTTTGATCACGCTTTGAGCAACATCAGCAACAGCAACAGCAATAACAATAACAACGTCGGCATCATTATACTCCCCCTGCTTCACGGCAGCAGCAGCAGCAGTGTGTGTGTGTTTGTGTGTGTTGCAAGTTGCAAGTTAACAAGCTCGCCGCGTGCAAATGATGCTATTAAAGTGGCATTTAAAATTTAAGTTGCACTTAAATCGCACCTCTCGTTCAATGCCTCACAATCTGTCGCTGCTATTCCCCTGCCACTGCCTCCCTCTCTCTTTCTCTCTGTCCCCTTCTCGCTCTCTGTCTTTCTCCCTTTCTTCCTGGCAGAACAACAATGGCAGCAGCAGCAGCAACATTAGCAGAGGCAGCAGCAACACACGACTTTCGGCTGCCTTTTGCATATGTATGAAGGCCTCTAATCTGCACGACGACCCATCCCTGTCTGTGTGTGTCTCTATCTCTGTGTGTGTGTGTGTCTCTCTCCCTGTGTACCTGTGTGTGTGTGTGTGTGCAGTCGTATAAGCATCTAAGATGCCGCGCTGCGATGCACGTTGGTCGAGCTTAGATCGTCACCATTGCTGGCATCGCCCCAATGTTGCTGCCGCTCTGCCTGAGTGCCTGAGCTGCCTATCAGCAACAGCAACAACAGCAGCAACAACAGCAACAACAACAACAACTGCAGCAGCAGTTTAGCCATTTGGCTTAACTGTCGACTGTTTTTCTGCTTTTCTTCTTCTCCCCAAGCGGCAAGCAAATAATCAACAGCAACAGCAGCAGCAATTGTTGCCGCCGCCGCCAACAACAGTCTCAGCAACAATTGCCGCCGCAATTGGCCAACTCGAAAATGTGTTACGGTCACAAATGCTTAACTTTTACTAATACTTTGTTGCTCCTTTTCTCTCTACGTTTTTTTCTCCTTTTCTGGCCGCCCCAACTTCTTCACGCCTCAATGTTGCTGTCGTTCCCGCAGCAATTGCTGATGTCGTTGTTGCTGCTGTTGTTGCAGTTGCTGTTGCAAATGCTGCGAGTACGATTTCATAGATAAAACATTCTATTTGGCAATTAATTGGCGTTTTGTTAGTTTTCCAGTTGAATTTGTATAAATGTTTTTTGCGCTCTGTTGCTGCTGTTGTTGTTGTTGCTGTTGTTGTTGTTGTCGACCCGCGCACGATATTGAAATGCAGGCAGCAACAAGTTGCAAGTTGCTGGTGTTGCTGTTGCTGCGAAGGCCTTTTTCGTGATTGTCAACAATGATTACTATTTGACTGCTTGACTTGCCTTCTCCCCCTCCGCCTGCCTCTCTCTCCTCCCCTCCCCTCTTGCCACTCTCTGCCAGGCAATTAGAAAGTTAGCAGAGAGAACTCCAGCAAAAGCTGCTAATTAAATCGAAGGCGTTGCTGATGTTGCTGCTGCTGCTGTTGCAGAGACAATGCAATCAGCCCCTAGGGCAGCCTCTTCCCCCCTTCCCCTCATGCCCCTACCCCCTCTCTTGTTGTATTTATGGCATCCAGGAAACTGGCCAATTGACATTAACCCTAACAGCGACAGATGCTAAAAATGCTGCTGCTGCTTCTGTTGCTGCTGCGTGGAGAGTTTAGCGAGTTCATTGCGAGGTTCTGCTCGAGACTTACAGCAGCAGCAGCAACAGCAGCGGCAACAGCAGCAACTTGCAACTGGCACAGATGAATTTATGTATGCAAAGCATCAGGCAGCAGAGGCAGCGGCGGCAGTAGCGACTCAGGGAAACCGAAAGCTGCGACTGCGCTGACTCTGACTGACAGGACAAAGGAGTTATTTTTCACAAAAGAACAAAAACAAAAAGGGGAGCAGCAGCCAGCGAGAGAGCGCACAGTGGTGCGAGTATATAAGGGAACATACCAGAAAGCTGCAGTGGAGTTTGGGTAACGTGATTGGTACATCTAACCTAACCTTACCTAACTAAACATAACTTAATATTATCCAACCTAATCTTGCCTAAAATTACCTGTCCTAATTTGACCTAACCCAACAACCTTACCTAACCTAACCTCACCTAACTTTGCCTTACCTAACCTAACCCAACCTTACCTAACCTAACTTAATCTAACCAAATCCAGCCTAGCCCATGTAACCTTACATACATAGTATAAACAAACCTATTCTGACCTAATCTAATCTAACCAGAATTAACCTTACCTAACGTTATGTAACATAACCTAACTTAACCTTTCCTATGTTAACATAACGTAACCTTACCTAAACTAACTTATCCTATCTTAACCTCACCCCAACAAATGGTTCACCAGTTATTTCACTAAAATTATTTCTAAGGTATTCCTAAATCGTTTATATGCTGATTCTTATGTTACAATACTATCGAAAAATTACCAATTAACGATTAACGGGGGCGTAAGAAGGCGTGGTTGAAATCTAAATCTAAATCTTACTTGCTTTCAATGTTGCAAATCAATCTCACCAAATTTGATGTATCTGAGACTATATAGAACATATACAACTCATGAGAGCGGAGCTGCCTCCGACATTAATTCTCAACCTCTTCCCGCTTACAGACTTCTTTGCTATGCACCCTTTAGTCTCTTTTTCAACTAGTTTAGCCCCAATGTGCGGCGGCTACTTCAAGTGATGCAACCACAAAGGGCAGAAGTGGCAGCGGTGGCAGCAACAGTAGCTGCAACTGCAACTGCAACTGCAGCAGAATGTGCGGAAAAGTAAAAGTAAAATACGCCGGCTTCAACTTCAACTTCAGCTTCAACTTCGGCTTCTCTCTTCGGTTTTCTCGCCGGCTTCTGCTGCTGCTCGGCGATTACGAGTGTATGCAAAATGCCAGGACATAAATTATCTTCGCCCAGGCGGCGGACAAAGTGCCCGGCAAGAGAGAGAGAGAGTGATGGAGACAGAGAGAGAGAGAGACAGACAGAGAGGCAGCCTGTCAACTGGACCGAATCTGCAACCGAAGCCAGACAAAGCAAAGCAGCCGCAGCCGCAGCAGCCGAGGAGGAGGAGACAGGAGTACTGAAGGAGGAGGATCGCGGACAGGCGAAACAGGCAGGAGAGGCGGCTGTCAATAACCGAATCTCGGTTTCAGATGGACACAGACGATGGACACGACGAGGAGCCCAAAAGCAAAAGTGCGCCCGATCCTTCGACAATTGTCAAATGCAGTGGGCGATAGGGTGTAGGGGGAAGGAGCAGCAGGGGGAGGAGTGCTCAGCCCAGCCCAAACCGCAGCTTGATTAATTTATGGCCTCGGCTCGCTTAACCAGATCCAGCTACAGCTCCAGATCCAAGTCCAAGTTCACATTGTGAGGCGACTTTGTGTTTTTGTTTTTGTTTTTAGGTTTTTTTGGATTTTGGCCTTGAATGACAGCAATGTTATGGCATGACTACACTGAAAGAAAACAAAGGCATCAAATAGATGAAATATTTGCGCATTAAGCTGAAAGATTGCACTGAATAGACCCTGTAAAGGAGGGGAGGGAGGGAGGAACCCAAGGGGAACTCTGTGCTCTGCGAGGTGTTTTCGTTACGGCGAAAATTCGCGGAAAACTCTCTCAGCGCATAAGTCATGAGCAGCAGCGGCATTGTCTGGTTGCATTTGCAGCAGTTGCTGCCTTGTTTCGCTCCGCTTTGTCAGCACGACTTGAGCCAAGCCAAGCCGAGGCGACGGTGGCCAACGGACAGCAACGTGATACCTTCGATTCGCTCATTAGATGGTCGCGCGTTCTCGGCCCCGTTTAAAACAAAGTATGGGAAATACGCGAAGAGAATCACAGCCCTGTGAAAGGGTGCTTAGAGCGAGTATACCCTATGAAAAGCCTGTGATTAGAACAGTTTAGATGTACTTTCTGGAGTTTATTTTCTTTCTATGTAAACTTAAAAACTCCGATTAAGCTCAGATTTCTAATGTTATATCTTGTTCTTCTTACTTTCCCCATTCACTACATCTTTCCCTGAACTATCGATAAGCAAACAAGAACGATATACATACTATACTATCGATTGTTTTACTCAATGCTAAATCAGTTTCAACTCCCAGTCGCTTCTTCTTGTTTCTGCATATTTCCTTTTTGTTCTCTCCCTCGCAAAGGGTATTCAATGCAAACAAAGCTACAAAGAAACTCAACGATTGTTCCAAATAGCAAACTATCGATAAAAGGCGATACCCACGCCGCACTGTGTTGCAAATTCTGCTGCCGCTGCTGGTGCAATTGCCCCAATAAGGCAAATTTCCTAATTATCAAAGACAACAGCACAAGATCACGCAGCACAGGAACTCCAACTGCAACTCCAGCTCCATCTCCATCTAATTTAAATCGATTTATCGATGTTTTACTGGCGATTTACAAGCCAAGCCAGACTGCAGTCGCAGTCAGAGTTCAATGTTAACAAGAACTCGCATTGGGTCCACCACATCCGAATATCCGATACGAATCGCATCGGCACCGAAACGAAATCAATGGGCCAAATTGAGAAATTGAAGCCTAATCAGATAAAAGAGCGTGCGACTTGCGCGCAGAGACCGACAAAAATTGATTAAATATGAAACACGCAAAAGTTGCCGCACCACAACATGCCCCCTCCCCTCTCTCTCAGCCTCTCTCTGGTGCTCCTGGTCTGGTGCTGCAGCATTTGAAAAATTGAAAAATAAATTGAATTCATAAAAAGATTTATTAAATAAAGCCGGCAATTTTGGCAATCCGAATCCCGACGCCGCTTATCGCCGGCTCAAAATCGCACGATCTGCACGACGGCGAAGCGAAGGCGGGGGCAGAGGAAGGAGGCGGTACTGTGGCTGTGGCTGTGGCTGTGGCAGGCGTTGCAAGCTGTCTCGCCGGCTATGGGTATCGCTTTTCAATTGGGGACGGCCGCGCGCCAAGGTTAAACATCAATTAAATACCGTAAAATTGCCAAGTGGCAGCAACATCAAATCTAACGCCTGCCTGCCCCAGTGCAACACAGTTTTGTCACCAACTGTTGCCACATGGCGACTGTTGCCTGTTGCCAGTTGCCAGTTGCCACTTGGCACTTGGCAGTTGGCAATTGCTGCCTGCACTCGCGGTTCATTTGCATAAAACAAATTTGGTATTAAATGCTAAGCCAGGGCGATAAGATCATTAACATGCATCCAGTGCAGTCCTGCCTCCCCCTGCCCCGCCCCCCTCTAATTTCCTGCGGCCTGCGTCGTGTGAGAAAATCGCCAAAGCAGAGTAGCTAAGCCCCCACCTCATTCTCTCTCTCTCTCTCCGTGTGTGTGTGTCTCTCTCTCGCTGTGATAAGGCTACCAATCGGACACCTTACAAACGTTGCAGTTAGCCAGTTGCAAGTTGCAAGTTGCAGTTGTCTGCTGCCTGTTGCAGCTAACGGCATTCGCATATTATGAACAAATGTTGCTGAGCTAAAGCTCATTCATGCCACAAATCAAATGCGGCCAACAAGATGCCCCACAGTGGGGCAAATAAGGCGAGCAGATAAGCTGAATTGCAATCATTATGAAAGTGGTTTAATTTCGATGGATCCAGAGTAATAATTATGAAGATATAAAATTGAAATAAAGTATGTATAATAAATAGAAAAAAATTATAGTTTTAAGTGAATGAAAATTAAAGATAGACTTCCTTATAATTTCACATATTTTGAGACAATAATAGTTTGCATCTCCATAGGAAAATTCAATTTTTTTGAAAAGTTTGCTATTTTACATTTTTTATCAGTGTAAGTAAAAAGTAGAAGGATATATATGTGTAAATTACTACTGTGCTAACCAAATAGAAATAAATCTGATGCCATATATTATTTATATCCTTTTTATACTTCTCTTTGTCCGTATGAACACGTAGATCTCAGGGACTAGAAGAGCTAGGACTGTCAAATTTAGTAGCAACACATCCCATTGAAGCACGCAAATAAACAATTCCATACAATTTTGCCACGCCTTCTTTTGCCCTCTTTAATCGTAGAAAAAAAGAGAAAGTGTAATTTCAAAGCTAGGGCACTTTGGTGTGTATATTTCTTAACATCATTCTACTGATTTATAATCACTTAAAAGCAAAATAAATTTATCACAGTCCGGTATATTATACAACCTAGTCAACCTTTTCTCCCACATTTTCTCTCTTCCTCCCACTGTAGCTGGCCTCTGGCTGTACCTCATCCCTGCTGGGCTGCCTCATCAGCTGCAATTGTTGTTGCACTGTTTGCCTAACCTCGGCCCTAATGAAAACTTGGCCATGAAACCGAACCGTTGCAAAGCAGTCGAGGATTTGCCTGGAATCGGTCTCAGATATTTGCAACGCGCTTGCAACAGTTGCTGCTGCTGTTGTTGCTGTTGCTGCCTCGTCGTGATTCTACAATTTCTTCATTTTATTTATTTAAGCATTGCAGACATTTTTTCTTGTCTATAGCGATGCTGCTGCGCCTCTCCCTCGCTCTCGCTCTCTTCCTCTCTCTCTCGCTCAGCAGGCGCATTTCCCATTTTCCCATTTGCTGATGCTGCGCTGCAGATTTGCATTGGGGAAGAGTGGGGAGGGGATGAGACGGAGGGAGTACTGTGGGTAAATTAGCCAGAAATTGTCCATGCGCTGTGGGGAGCAAGTGCAGCTGCTGTTGGTCAATGGGGCTGCCGAAACATGCAACACTTGCCACAGGTTGCAAGCAGCTCACTGCACACCTAACTCCACTGCTGCTGCTGCTGCCTGCAACTTGCTGCCTGCCACAACAAGCTCCGCCTCCATTTTCTCTTGCTGCGCACAGATAACGCACAGCAAAATTGAACCCGACCCGATGCGCGAAATGCGAAACGCTTCATCCCGTTTCCCTCTCTGTCTCCCGCTCCCTCTGCCACACTCCTTACCTCTTAGCCCCTCCCCTGCACTCTCCCTCTCTCCTACTGCAAGTCAATGGCCAATGAAAGCCACCTCTGACCCCGCCGAGACGGTAGTCATCGCCGAGCGGCGTTTCGGTGTGGTCGAGCCTCCGCGGCCTCCTCGCGATGAGGTTAATACACTTGCCTCATGTTTAATGCTTAATGGCACTAAAATATTTTTAATAAAACATTTTTTGACTTTGATTTCGGCAAACGGTGGAAAAACGCTGCGCAAATTACCTTTATTCTGTATTACACTGTGCTACAAGGTTTGCAAATGGGAGTGCACTTTGACTGTCTTCAATAATTGCCATCATTCCTTATTCCTGATAATGATAAAGATATAAACAGTAAGCTACAGTAAATTACACTGTGCTAAAAGGTCCAAAGTGGAAGTGAAAAAGTAAACTCTTCTGTCTCACTCTCGCTGTCCTTTCTTTACTGCATATTTCTACAAAACAATCTCTTTCTTTTACAGTGATGTTCGCTGTGCTTAAAGGTTTGAATATGCAGAGAAAGAAAATACCACGAAAGCTAAAGGCGAGTGTGCTAGAGCGGCGGAAGGAGGTGTGGCCAAAATCTTAAATAAACTTTTTATAAAATTTAAAATTTATAATACTTTGAATTAACTTTTTTTCTCTGGTTTCTTATGCTTTCCCATACAATCATCTATAATAAACATTTATTTAGATTTCAACTCTTTTAAGGGTCTAGTTCCTTTTTCTCCCTCTCAAGCACTCTCTCTCTCTCTCTCTCTCTCTCTCTCTCTCTAGACTTGTTCCCATTCCTTTTCTAATTACCTTTTGCTCACGCATGTTCCATAACCCTGTTGCACAGTGTTGTCGGAGAATTCTCCAAAGTAGACAAATTGCATAAAGCAAGCGTGGAAAATTTGAAAAAGCGCTGGCCATGTTCAGTTTGGGCTCAGCTAGAAGAGGGGGGCGTGGAGGCAAGAGTGGAAGCAGAAGCGGTTAGCTAACGCACACACACACACACACACACTGCCAGACGCACACACACACACATTGGCACAGTTAGACGCCCACTTAGTACGGTAATTTCGAAAACGTGCTCCTTTGATGAGAGATAATCTCATTGCCTGCTGCTGTAGTTGTTGTTGCTGTTGTTGTTGTTTATATGTCCCAGCCGAGATTAACTGCAGCAGTCAGAGTTAGGCATCGACATGGCAGATTTAACCACTCGCCCTCCCTTCCTCCCGTCCCCTTTCTCTCGCTGTGTGCTTATGACGTCGTCAGTTGCCACTCATCATCATCATCATCATCTGGAGCCCCTAATGGCCAAAATGGAATATCTACATTAGAGCACCCAAGCCAGGCCAGGCCAGGCCAGGCTGAAGAGTAAACAGAGGACACTCTGGACAGACAGACAGATGCAGGAGCAGACGCCGCAGCCATTAGAGAAAGCCACCGGCGTGGTAATTAATTAGACTCGTCCACAATGGCAACCAGCAACCTGCAACCTGCGATGGCAACCTGCAACTGCAGCATGCGGAGGCTATCGCAGTGCACTGCGCTGGGACTGCAGCTTAACCTCTACATCCTCTCCCATTGGAGGTTCTCATGATCCGCCCGTTTCACTACTAGGCCACCTACTCGGCCTCGTTAAACCTCCGATCCAGACTCGATGCCAGGCTCAACTCAAGCTGGCATTCCTATCGAGGCAGGTGACTGTGCTGCACTTTCCCCTGCACTCGAATTCGAAAGCAATGCACTGAGAGAAATGCACTGGAGTATATCAAATTTACTAGACTTCCCATCAAGCATCTCTCTGGTAACTCTCCAGTCTTTCTCGCAGTGCACACTCCAGTGCAGATTCAAACTGAATTCGCTAATCGTCGTTCCTCATCGTCAGCTTGAGCTTGGAGAATTGCACCAAATGGGGTCGCCTTCTCGTTGTGGGTGATTGTGGGGCCAAGCTGGCCACCTGCTTCACTCTGCTGTGGGTGGGTGAGTCGCAGAGACGGAGACTCCATTTGGTGGGGCAATTAAAAAACCATAAGATGTACAAATTACAAGAGGAATATGAGAAGGAGGCGATGGGGAGGAAGGGGAGGCTGAAGAGCAGAAAGAGGGAAGTGGGGAGGACGATGAAGGGAGCGAGGGGGCTCCCATAGGGACATCAAGTTGGGGGCAGCTCTCAAAATTCATCTCGTTGGGGCACATTTATTGCGTGGACAGTGGGACAGATACGTTTGATTTATCGTTATTTTCATTTAAAAGGCAAACGACAAAAATCAAGCACAGCAGCAGCAGCAACAACAGAAACGAACAAGAACAAAAAGGGCAACAACAACAACAGTACACAGCAACGGCAACAGCAACAACAACAAATCGATGTCCCATCGCGCGTTTTAATGACAACGACCAACTCGAAGGCATTTCAACAGCCACAGTTGCAACAGCAACAACAGCAACAGTCGCAGCAGCAACAGTCGCAGCAGCAGAAGAAGCCACAAAAACTTCTATAAATTAAGAATATATATATAATGCTGCATATACATGTATTTTATATATACTTGTGCAGAGTAATAAATATATATACTCCTCTTTTGTGTAGAAACAAGCGGAAAAGGTTAATTTGAACACGAAGAAGTTGGAATACTCTTGATGAAGGGATTGAGGGTGGCGATAGAAGTGAGAGACTGATATATATTAAAGGAACGTATGCACGTATGAACTTTATGTACTAACTGCCTTTGCTAATATACCTATTGAAGGAAAGATATACAGAAAATATTAGGAAGTCATAGAATGAATCAATGCTCAACTGATCTAAATTTCAGATTGAGTGATATAGAGATACTTCTATGGTAAACTGATTTGAGAAATATATTGGATGGTCAAGGGATAGCTCGTTCCATTTAATTATCTAGATAAACATTACCTAAATCTTCAACTGCACTATGTTACATCCTTCTCCACACAATCCCTATACCCTTTCAGCCAAGGGCCTGTTCAGTGTTTCTAGACACACAAACACAGAACAGAAAAAAAGTCAACAGAGCCACCACCAAAAAGGATGCCCGGCGGCGGCCAGTTGTAAGTGAGCCACTGCACTGGGCGATGACTTCAAAACGAGCGACGACGACGACGACGACAGAAGCAACAACAACAACAGGAGCAACAGCAACAGCGACAGAGCAGCGACAGCAACAACAACAGCAACATCGTCGACGACAACAACATTGATCGCGAATCGCATATCGAGGACAGGCCTGGCCCTGTCTCTTCTCCTGTCCCTCTCCCTCTTCCCCTGCCCTGCCCTGCTTCACTCCCCCCTCTCCTCATGCAGTACAGAATTCGTATTCAATTAAAAAGCGTTTATGCTGCAATTGCGAGCAAACGAGGAGGAATCAGGGGCGAGGCAGGGGGCAGACTGCGCTGCAGGCGCGACGGGGTTCAAGGACCCACGGGGCGTATGAGTGTTGCATAGTTTTCGAAAATTCAATTTGCGATGCGACGCCAAGCAGGCCAACACAGAACAGAGTTGCCAAGTCAGCTAGTTTTGGATTCAAGCTAAATTTAGCTAGAAAACTAAAAATGCCACTAAAAGAGGAACTGCGAATGTTGTGTTCCTTCTCTCTCTCCCTCCTTCTTTCTTCTCTCTCTGCCTTGTCACTTTCGCTCATTTACAAGCAGCCAAAAAAAAGAGGAAAACAAGCTAGTTTTTTTGTTTTTAGCTGGCAACACTGTCTGTCGCCTGCTGAACTAGTTTTGCAGCATCCTCGTTTGCCGCGTCGTGTTGCATCGCATTGCACGTTGCACGTCCAGTTTGGGCTCCTCTCTCCCTCTCTCCTTCTGTTTCTGTTGCGATCGCCGTCTTAAGTGAGTTATTATCATTGCTCGCTTTAATTGCCGTAATTGAAAGTGAAAATGTTTTCCTTTTGATTTGTGCCATGGCAAAAATGTGTCTAGGTGTCAGACGAGGCACTTCACCACCGCGCAGAGGGAGGAGTAAGGGGGGGGAGGTGCTGGAGGGGTTGGAGAGGAGAACTAGCTTTAGTTGACTGCCAGTGGGTCGACGCGGCTCAAGGACAACACGCAAAAAACGCACAGTGTGCCACATGCGGCGACTGACTGTTGCAGACTCTCTTTTTGCTGCATCGATAAAAACTTGTAAAATTGATTACAACAAAATTCCATCCATATTCTGACAGGCAGCAACAAAAAACTATGCCACACTGAGAGAAAAGATTGACAGCAGTGAACAGTTGTGGGAGAAAGTCGGTTATAAGGTTGTATATGTTTTATACTCATTCGAGATTGCCAATATCTATTTTGTACTTAGTATTTCTGGACACTTTTCCAGCGCAGCACACTGAGAGAAAAAAAAAGGAAAGAGGACGAAGTTATCAAAATTAAATCCTGCGAATTTCGATCATAAAAAGTTGAAATGTTCTAAGATTATCGTCTAGCTAAACTTGAGAAAATTGATTTAAAAATACAATTCTTCTATGGAATTAATTAATAAAATATGATCAATCAAACACATATAAAAGAAAGACCTTGCATATGACTTGTTTAGTTAACCTATTCTATATCATATATCATCATACTCTGTCGATTTAAAGCTTGCCTTCAATATCCCAGTTTCAACTTCAAGCTCTCAACGTTCTTCCACACTTTCCTTTCTTGCTGTGCAGTTGCTCCTGTTGCTGTAGTTTCTGCAACTGTTGCTGCTTGCTGTTGGTCATTTGAAATGCATTTTGCAGTTGCTTCCATATCAAAGTCGTGCGCTGTCAAGTAATGAAGTTGCCAGATCAACAAAAACCAACAACAGCAGCAGCAGCAGCACAGCACACAAAAAGCTGTCCACACAGAAACAGCAGGCAGCACCAGAGCAACAGCAACAGCAACAGAGGAACAACAACAACAGCAACTGCTGGCGGTACCTGAAGCCGTAGCCGTGTCTACCTGTTGCGCTCTCTGCCTTGGCTCGGCCTGGCAAATCGTGCAGACGATATCAGTGATCAACATGTTGCCATGGCCAGCCGCATCCCTTTGTGCAGCTGCAGCACCAGCATCAGCAGCAGCACTAGCAGCAGCAGCAACAGTTGCCGTGCGGCGACAGAACATTCGACAACAATTGCAATTGCTACCGATTTTTATTATTTGTTGACAAATGTTGCTACCCGTTGCATTGTTGCTGTTGTTGTTGCTGCTGTTGTTGCTGTTGCCGTTGCTGTTGCTTTTTTGGCTGCTCCTAATTACAAGCGACGGCGACAATATGCCGCTTGATGCTTTTGATGGCCGCGCTCCACCCGAAAAACGCGTTCCCAGCTAATTTAGACACCTCGCATGCCACAGTTGCCCCCTTCCCTTGCCCCTCTCCCCACCTCTCCCCCTGCCTCATCACCTTTCTCTTGCAGCTCATTTTCGCTCGTCTCTCTCATTAAACACGCCAGAGCCAATTGCTGATCTCTCAAAAGTGTTGCTGCGGGGAGGGAAGGCAAGGAGATTGTAGAAGGGAATGAGAAGGTGAAGCAAAGGGGAAGGGGGATGGGGGAAGAGAGGGGAAAGGGGGGTATATTGGAACAATTATGGCGACAGCCGCGCGGAATTTGCAACGCTTGTAAGCGGCTGGCCAAAGGCTCATAGCAGCAGCAACAGTGGCAACAACAACAACAACAGCAACACATTGCCGCCAGGCACACCAGCAATTGCTGCTGCTGATGCTGTTGTTGCTGCTGTTGACCTTCGTGTTGCCGGCGTCGCCAAAAGGAAATAAAGACGAGCGCTAGAAACGAAAACAACAACAGAAAGAGCGGCAATTATCTCTTCTCTCTCTGTCCCTCTCTCTCTCTGTCCCTTTCTCTCTCTCTGTCTATCTCTCTCTCATGTTGTTGTCGCAGTTGCAATTGTTGTTGCAGTTGCTATTGTTTCTCCTGTAGTGCCAGTTGCTATTGTTGCTGCTGCTGCTGCTGGGCACTTATTTAAATTGCTGCCGCGTTGCAACACTGTTGCCGTCGCGCCACCAACTATTGCTGCGGCGGCAATGACAGCAAACAACATTGACCGCAACACAGCAGCAACAAATTTTGGTTGCATGCCACACACGTCAACAATGTCTAAGCCAAGTGAACTATGGGCAATATTTGAACTCTGCCCCTCCCTTTAGCTTTGTCTCTCCTTCTACGTCTCTCTCTGATAACATCCATCTAGCTGTCTCTGTTTGACTTGTGTCTCTGTCCCTCTTACATTTTCTCTCTCTATCTCTGCCTCTTTCCTGTCGTCGCTTATTTTGGTTGCTCTTCTCTGCTTCCTTCTAAGTTGAGGTTGAGGTTTTATTAAGGCTGCGGCTAATGACATAAGGTGAACAGTCTTAAGCAATACATATACCATAACTTGAGATTGTGTTTATATGGCAAGGTATCAGCTAATTCATATATGACTTTTACATAGAAGCTCATCAAACTAAACTCAAAACAATCCAAGCCAATCTTTTGGTTCTCCTCCCAAAAACATTGAAGAGCATAAAGCTTTAAGGAATCTCTTTCTCTGTGTCTCTTCTAGGATATCAGCTAACATACTTGAATTTCACTTCAGTTTTCTTGAACTCAAAACATCTATTTTCTTCCATACAGACTCATTTCTCTTCAAATATAGTGACTTTTCTATACTAAACTAGTAAGTTTAGTGTGACTTCTAATCTTCCTATTGCTCACCTTTTTCTTATACGCTCAGTTCTGACTAGACACTCAATTTCTTCCATAAGTCTATTACCATAATCTTCCTAAAATGTGTGATAATTATAGGTATATCTATTCCACAATAGTTGTCGTATTGATATATCTTACATACATAGTTCTAATTCTCCAACAACTGCAACACCTTCGCCTGTGTTCGTTCTAATGCGTATTGAAAAAGTGTCAACATTCTCACGATATTCTTGTTTCCTCTCTCTTTCTCCCACTCTTTCTGCACTCTTTCCCTCCCCCTGTCTTTCTCTTTCTATCCTCTTCTATCTACTGCTTCGTACCCTGCCATCTTCATCTCCCACTATCTCCTTCTCTTCCCTTGTCAATTCACTACAAATAATTATTATTAACACCAAAAGCAGCAAAAAGTCGCCGCTGTCGCTGTTGCTACTGTTGCTGCCAATGTCTCTCTCTCTCTCTCTATCTATCTCTGCTTCCACCTCTCTCTCTTTCTTTCTGCATCTCTCCCTCTACGTCTGCCTGCAGGCAGCAGAGCAATCAATCAAAACTCCGCTCCAGATCCGCAGCCAATGCGTAGATTTATATCAGCGCCTTGACGATGTGTCAGCAACTGTTGCTGCTGCTGCTGTTACTGCTGTTGCTGTTGCCGCCATTTGCTGTTGTTGCTGTTGCTGCTGTTGCTGCTGCTCCGATTTGGCTGCGCGAGGATTTGCTGCTGACAGAGCGAAGACGCCTCATAAATGCAACAGCAGCAGCAGCGGCAGCAGCAGAGGAGGAGGCCGTGCTGCCACTGCCGATTATGAGATGATTGCTTAAGATGACAACGAGCAGGCTGAGGTGACTGAGATTGCGACGCCGCTGAGCTGGCGAGCTGAGCTGAGCTGGAGACAGAGAAAGAGAAGGCGACTGACTCAGTGGCTCCGCTCATCGCCTGAGCTGAGCTCGGGCTCTGCAGTTCTGACTGAGGAATGCCCCAGCGAGTGGCAGCAATAAAAATGACGTTCCAGATTATTGCACACACTCGCACACACACACACACAGACACACACTCGCACACACAGTCGTTGAGCAACAACAAAGAGCTCGCGACATGCCTCAATCCGAGTAGGGAAGCAGGCGAGGGCAGCCGATCCCAATCCCGACGTGGACATGAACGTGTTCCGCAGCCGATGATGCTTACGCGCTTTTCAAGTTCCACACATAGTTGCTGTCATTATTAAAGACATTTTCAACTACATTCTAGTGGGTACTTAATTTCGCTGACTGCTGACTGCTGACTGCGGCAGCAGCAGCAAAACATACCAGACATGGCAGGGCAGCAGCAAGGGACAGCCGAGCAGAAGGAGGGGGGAGAGGAGGGAGAGAAGCGAGGATAGGGCACGCGAAGGCGGGGGCGGGTTGCCAAGGAATGCCACCTCACACGCACTCGCCAGACACCAGACAGCAGACAGCAACAGAGGGCAGAGGAGAAGGGCCAAACGACGCCTGCAACTACAGCTAGGCTACAGTGAGAGAAACAGAAGAGTGATATATGCTACTTTATGATTATGAGAAGTATAAAAATAGTAAACGGTTATCAGGATGGAAAGTGGGCCAAATGAGGCGTGTGGCATGCAAACTGTATCTACTGAAAATATAAATGCAATTGTTGATTGTTGTACAGTGATAGTTTTATATCCGCAATAGGGTAGAAGGGTATTATTCTTTGTGCTAACCAAATATGTAGGTAACAGGTTGAAGAGGCGTGGCTTACACCACAAACTATATATATTCTTAATCAGCATCAACAGACGGTATAAGGCATATCTGTTCGTCCGTCTGTCTGTTTGTTTAAAAACGTAGATCTTACAGACTATAAGAGGTGGAGCCACAAAACTTGGTGTCTTTATATATAAAGGTGCTATTATTCCACGCAGCTTAAGTTTGTTTAAAGATTTTACCACGACCCTTCCCGCTCACTGGCGCACTCTTCACTGTAGCATTCATACTAGCTATTTTGCAGCTATCATCTTATTGATTCATTTTATTCAATCATAATCAAAAGATATAGACATTACAATTTACCAATTTTTAGCTTATGTTTGCAATTTTTAATTCCATTATCATTAAATTTATGTTTGCTCTTTTACAATAATTATTTACGAACATTCAACAAAATTCAATGCAATTTGCTTAATTTCATTCTCACCTTCTCATTCTCAATTTTCAATTATTTATTAATTTTATCTTACACCCGCCTTTCTTGCAGTGTAGTCGCATATTGCGCCTGTCATCTGCTGTCTGCGCTCTGATTGGATCGCCTGGGATTGGCAGGCAGCAAAGAAGTAACAGTGGGAAGCAGGGGAGTAGGGGGCAGAGGGGCGTAAAGGGAAATAGAAAGAAGATCAGGGGGAAGAGGAAGCTTGATTTGTTAGCTAAGCTGGTGGCCAGTCTGTATTATTTTTATTGTGTGTAGGCAGCCCAAAACCCTTTTGGCCCTAGACACATTGCAACTGCAACAACAACAGCAACTGCTTCAGCAGCAAAGCAACAGAAACAACAGTAACAGCAACAACAACAGCAGCAACAGCAACAACAATCGAGCTAGGGGCAAAGAAATTGATGAGTTAATTAACGCGCATCGCCAACATTCCGGGCGACTAATAACCAAGTTGTAGATGACCACAACGACGACGATGGAGGACTGCAACCATACGCCATATTTATGAGCAGCAGCAGCAGCAGAAGCAGCAGCAGCATTGCTGGCAACGGCAGCAACAGCAGCAGCAACTCGTTGTCGATCTGGCACTTCAATGTCAGTTTGTTTATCACGATGATCACGATGATGATGCTGACGATAACGATGATTATCGGCACAATAATCACGATGTTGCTGCTGCTGCCAATGTTGATGCTGTTGTTGCTGTTGCTGCTGCTGCCTGGCAGTATCATTGCTCTCCTGCAATGCGGACAGAGTGCAATGCGTTTCTTTAATTGAGTTTTGTTTTGCCCGTGACTCTTTATGGCCATGTTGACTGTGTGTCAGTCTCTGTGTGTGTGTGTGTGTGTGTGTGTGTGTGTCAGTGTGTGTGTGTGTCCAGCAGCAGCAGCAGCATGGACAACAGCAACAACAGCTACAACGGCAGCAACGTGGCATATTATCACACAACCATTAAATATGATGAAGACTGCCGAAGCGAGCAGTGACGGTTTCCCCCTCCTCCCCCCTGCCTAGCTGAGAAGAGAGCCATCTCTCATCCATCCACCTCCTAGCTCTCTCCCCCTGCAGTCATCTTGTCTACCTTGTCTCTTCTGTCCTCCTCTCCTCGCAGACTGTTCTTCTAGCATTGCAGGCTTCCCTCGTGTCTCTGCTTCCTTCGTCTTGCTCCACCTGCCTGACTCTCCTTATTGACTGACCAGAGAGCCTTCCCCTCGTGACTTCCCCTTCATCTACTGTCTCGTCTACCTTCCTCTTTCTCTCTTTTTACTCCCTCTCCCCATCAGCCTGCTCCCCCTGCTTCCGCTGTGAACTCCTCTCCTAGTGGCTCATTCGGTCTGCCTCCTCTGTCCCTCTTCCCTACTTACTACTACTGTCTCCTCTCTCCCACTTTCCCACCTGTCTGCTCCTGCTCTTCTCTCCTCCCTCTCCTCCTCCTCTCCTCTTCTCTCCTCTTCTCTCCTCCTGCTGCTG
The DNA here is from genome assembly GCA_018151435.1 of Zaprionus africanus. Classification (NCBI taxonomy): domain Eukaryota; kingdom Metazoa; phylum Arthropoda; class Insecta; order Diptera; family Drosophilidae; genus Zaprionus; species Zaprionus africanus. The sequence continues at coordinate 2,071,363 of JAECXB010002307.1, read as the reverse complement.
TTGTCATCAACTTTACGCATTTATGACGCGTTTTCTCATCGCTGCGCAACCTTCTTCTCGCTAGACAAAAGGCAAACAACCGCAGGCTGCGTGTGCCCCCTTCTCTGTGTGTGTGTGTGCGTGTGTGTGTGTGTCTGTACTCCATATGTGCCTCCTTCTCCATGTGTGTGCTGCTGCTCAGTGCGCTCTGTGCACTCCCTGGGGCCATTACGCATACTTTTAAGTTTAGGCCTTTGGCACTCGGTTGATTTCTTCTACTGCTGCTGCTGCTGCTGCTGCTGTCGCTCTTCCTCTTGCTCCACTCTAGTTGCAGTTGCACTCAGATCATTATCAATGATCTCTCTGTGGCATTCCCTGCCTGCTGCTGCTGCTGCTGCTGACTGACACAATGCCAATGGCAGAGCAGCAGCGCGGGATCATGAGCTGAGCTATGCGCTGATTGATTGCCTGCCTTGTAAATATTTATACACTGCGAGAAATGAGGGGGGAGTGGAGAAGGGGGCAGGAGGGAAGCTGCAACAAAGTTGAGCTTGGCTGTGCTGCATTTTGGCGAGTGTAGCCACTGCTGCTGCTGTTGCTGCCACGCTGGCAATTTATTGGCCAAGCTGAGATGCCTCTGCTTCCCCTCTCCCTCTTCTCTTCTCCCCTTTCCTCCTCTCCCTGCCTCCTTGCAGACTGCCGTTGGATGATTAAAAACGCTTTTGTGTAAATTATTAGCTGCAAATTCTCAGTTCAAAGTCATTTGCTGCGCCACATTGCCGTTGTTGCTGTTGTTGTTGTTGTTGTTGCTGTTGTCGCTCATAATTCTCGCCTTGAGGTTTGCCACAGGTTGTGCCCCCTCCTGTTGCCCCTGCTGCCCCTCCTTGTTGCCTCATCAATTGCCTCTTCGGTGTGAAAATGATGTATGTTGCTCTGCGGTTGGTTTCGCATTGCAGTTGAGACGGAAGAAGGAGAAGGAGAGGGAGAGGGAGAAGGAGATGCAGAGGGAGTTGGCGACGCAGTTGGGCCATAGATCCGGTGTGAGCCTTGCCTGCAATCGTCGCCTTTGACTCTCTGTTTGTCGGCGGTTGCTTTGAGCATGTAAACAAAAGCAGGCAACGCCCCTGCCAGCCACGCCCTCTCTTCCCCCTCTCTCTCTTCCTCTGCCTTGCCACCTTGTGCCCTGCAACAACTAAATTTCCTTAATATTTCCATTTGCTTGTTGATAGAATTTATGCTCGGACTGAGATTGGGTAACTAGCCACAGCAGCAACAGCAACAGCAGCAGCAACAGTTGCAGCTCTAGTTGCAACAGCAACAGTTGCTACAGCAACCATGACAATGACAATATTTATTGACATTTACCTTGGCAAAAAAAACAAAACGTACTGCCCTCGCCAGGGCAGCAGACAGACAGTCCAGGGCCACAGGCGAGAGAAGGCAAGAGCTGCAGGAAGAGGGGAAGCAAGGGAGGAGGAAAAGTGCAGCAGCAACGCCAGGCTGTTTAACTGTCAGTTATCATTCACTCAAAGGAACGCGAAATGACAAAAATGCAACTTGCAAAGGAATTCAATGCAATCCAAGGCAAGGCAAGGCAACGTCGATGTTGCTGCTGTGGCTGCAACTGTTGCTGCTGCTACTGCTGCTGCTGCAGATGCAAATGTTGCTGCTGAGTTACGAGCAACAGTAACGACAGCAGCAGCAGCAGCATCGACTTGGCTTGGACAATGGGCACAGGATGTTGTTGTCTCAAGGTCTATGCCATAACTCAGCGATTGCTCCGTTTTCACTCACAATTAAAGAGCAGCAAGCAGCGATACACTGAGAGAAATAATTGTATTAAGCGGCAGTCAGGCACACCGACAGAAAGACACCCTTCGTCCTGCTTTAATAACTCATTACACTAGGAATACTTAGAAGATAAAGCTTTCAAGTCCTTAAAAAAATGAAGGCTCGCGATCTTAACCACAATAGGTAACTTGAATTAATTCGGTGTTTATTGTCCTATCGGAATGAAATTTGGTAATGAGGTAGATATTTTAGTCTGCTTAGAACATGTGAAAGTCAGAAAGCTTTATCATTTAAACGTCGCTTACAAAGCGAATTGAAAAAGTACATCATTGATTTGCGGGGGAGGTGGGCGTGGCAGATAAAATTTGATATATACATGATCAACTTATGGTGTGCAAGAACCTTCATGCCAAATTTTTTCTCTTCATCTGTTATAATAGCTGAGATCTTAACATGGTTCAGTCGACTCAGCTATTGATCCTGACCAAGAATACATACATACACTTAGTAGGGTCTGCCACGCCTCATTCCTCCTGTTGCATACATTCGCACAAAGTTAGAAGACCCTTTCTTAATTATTATTTCAATGGTAAAAGAGTATAAAAAGGAGACAACTCACTTGCTTTCTTCAAGCTGCTTGCTCTAGAATATCCACTGTTTCTACACACTCTTTTCTTTCCAGTCTCTTACTGTTTCCCTGTCTCTCTCTTCCCCCTGCCTCCCCATTTACACTCCACCTCTTTGCCTCTCCCTCTCTCTTCTCACCTTCTCGCATTGCAAATTTGAAATGAAATATTTTCGCTGCTGCTGTCAACGCGAATTCTGTTGACAACACATTAGCAACTGTTGCTAGCAACGGCAACAGCAGCAGCAGCAATGGCAACATGTTGTTGCTGCCACTGAACGTGGCATGCGCCGCACGATTTGCAATTTGCGAGCTAATTGAACGCGTGCGCAGGCGCAGTTTGTTCTCTCACGCTTCCTTCTCCTCCCTTTCTTCCTCCCTCTCTCTCTCTCTTTCTCTCTTACCCACTTTGCACTTGCCACATGCAGCATGCAGCAGCAGCAGCAGCAGCAACAAGTGCCTGGCGACAAATGGAGAACGACAGGCAGAGAAAAAACATAGAAACTTGAAACTGGAAACAGAAATCGCCTTTTGAATTGGATGAATTTCGACAGCGCCTCGCAGCGCCAACTGGAACTAGCCAGGCCCAGTCCCCTCCCCCCTCCTCACACTCCCCCTCTCTGCACAACCCGTTTTGCAACTGCAATTGTTGCTGTTGTCACCAACAGCAGCAGCACCAGCAGCAGCAGCTGAAACAGTGGGAGGCTGCGGCGAGTCATGTGAGAATGGGAACATAAAAACGCAATGCCTAAGCTACGTTCGGAAGGGGGCCTTGAGAACCATTAACCAAAACTATCGCGTATTAAAACAATAAAATATTAAATATCCCACTATAAAAGTTAAGCCTGCTATAAACTTTTTATAATAACCATAAAACGAGAGCTTAAATGTTCAAGATTATGCAAATTGTTATGTTACTCGCGCTGAAAATAGATCTGAAGTAAAGCAGATAAAGATATGGCATGGAATGGGATGAGGTGAGTGTGAGAAACTCTGAGATTCGCCGAGATGCTCTCAGTGATTCCTTATACTTCCCTCTTCAGTCCCGTCGCAGTCATTCCTTTGCTTTAATTTGCTAGGTATCTTAATGATTGCTAATTATTAAGCTCAACTCTAATTAAGCTAAAGGTTTTGTTAACCTAGACAAATAGTAAGAGAGATGACGTGGAAGATACTGAGTATGAGTTAGCCACAGTTTCATAGCTTTTATAAAGCGATAAGATATGATTGGAATGATATAGATGAATTCTTAAAACTTTCAGCTCTAATTACTTAAGTAATTGAACTGTGTTTTGTCTGAGTTCTTCCTTGAATTGATCAACTATCTTTATGATAATTAAGTATCTCTGAGTAGCTGAGTAGGGAATACTAACCTACAGACACATATTACTAGTCAATTGAAAACCTATAACGCTGGCAACTCCTTTCAACTCATATACACCCCCATTCATAAATAAATAAAGAAAACTCAACACAAATTCTTATTTACTTGACCAAAAGAATTCTCCTGTCAAACTATTAAATAACTTCAAAAGAGAACAGTCCTCCTACACCTTAACTCCTGTCTTTTCTCCGTTCTCTTCAACTTAAAGAAGTGACTACAAAGCATTCTCATGGCTCATACCGAATAACTACTGTAGTGTAGCATTAAAATGGCCGCCGGTTGTCGGCGTTGCAAAAGTGACGCAGCAATTGCCACGTCAACTGCAAGGCAAGGAGAGAAGAGAGCGAGAAGGAGCAAGAGAGACAGACAGAAGAGGCCTCTAATTAAAGGGGTGTAGCTGCTGAATGCTGCTAATAACCAACAGCAACAGGGCAACAGCAACAGGGCAACAGCAACGGGGCAGCAACAACAACAACTGCGAAACGAGCAGCCAACGATGTGGAAAACAAACAAGCCAAACCCAAAGGGCAGCAAAGGTAGCCCTGCTGCTGTGGTTGTTGTTGCTGTTGTTGTTGTTGCCACCTGTTGCCGTCTTCTTTAGAGTTTGCCTCTTGCAGCAGTTGCTGCTGTTGTTGCGCCGCCATGTTGCTAGTGCGTTGCAACACACGCAGACAACACCCCCAACAACTTGGAAAGATCTTTGCGAGATCTCAGCGAAATCTCGCGCTATTTATGCATATTTTATGACAGCGAAACCTGCTCCTGCCCGGAGGCCAACTAGGCCAATGGGGGGACAGAGATAGCTGCTTTGCGTGAGAGAGGGAGACAGAAAACAAAGGTAGAGCGAGAGAGAGGGAGAGAGAGAGACAATGTGGCAGACAAATTGTTGCCTACAAATCAATTAAATTGCTAATGCAGCGCGACAACAAACAAAACGGCAGCAGCAACAACAACAGTAGCAACAAGAGCAACAGCAGCAGCAACAACAACAACAACAGCAGCAGCAGCAATGGCAGCAACTGCAAATCGTGTATTAGGCTCCACAATTTTTAATGGAGCCACATTCCAGTGGCTCCATTGTAATTCCCAATGCCGCCAAAGCGACCACAAGAAATGCAAAATTGTTGTTGTTTTTCGCGATTTTTCAGTGTTCAGTTTTTGGTTTTCGACCAGACTGAGACCAAGTCAGAGTCGGTAGTAATGAGGGACCCAAACTGTAGGCTACAGTAGGCACCACCAGAGGCACCCAAGTACAAGGTCAGCCAAAGAAGCAACAGAGAAATTCAAAGAGAAAGAAAAACTTTATTCCCCAGAAAAAAACAGTGACCTTTCCGTCTGTCTCTCTCTTTACCTACCTCTTTCTTTCATTTTCTCCCTCTCATTACTTCTCTATACATCTATAATACTCTTCTTCTAGTATCATAACTATGCTTTCCTCATATTGTCAGCCTGCTTGTCTCTCCCTCTATCTATCCTTCTCTCTCTTGCAGCTTATTAGTCTCTGCCCATCTCATATATCTCTATCTCTTTCTCTACCTCCCTCCCACTCGCCCACCTCACCCACTTTTCACACACTCGTCTTGGCTCGGCCTCAATCTCAATTCCCAGGCAGCGCCTGCTACACTTCGCCTTGCCTCACCCCCTCACCGCACCTCGCAGTGATTTATGTGCCACGCCTGAGCTAATAGAAAGGTCGCCACATTGCCTCGTAGCCTAGCGACACCTGCGGCCATTTGTGGCCAAGGAAGGTGCACGACGGTGTCAGTTTCCACTGCACTCGTGTGCCTGGAATTGGGTCTGCTCTCCGTCTCTCTCTCTCTCTCTCTCGCCTGGCCAGACAGACAGATAACTTAATTGGGTTTTCTGTCGAAAAAAGGCGGCTAATGCGCGGCTGCCACGCCCACTCTCCAGTGTGACCCACTGTCTCTGTGCTCTGCTAATGGCAGCACGTATTAATTCACATTGTGTTATACATTTCTGCCTGATGAAATGCCATCCAAGTCCGAGTGCAAGTCGAAGATGGAGTCCAAGTCTCAGCCCTAATTTGAAGCTTTCTTCAGTGTGTTTGGTAACAAATGAGCCACCGTTTGTCATGGTCAGGTTAATGTGCGTCTCTGCTCCCCCCGTCTCCCCCTCTCTCTTCTCTTTGTGTCCAGTTTCGCACAACTTCATTAGGCAGGCTCAAGAGGTTCTCAGAACCGGACCAGGCCGAGAGGAGCCACGTCTGCATTTACCGTTACACATGCTATGCAGCACATGCCACACCCCCAACGCCCACGCTATTTTCACTGAATACATTTGCATTTATTTTTTGGAGTGATTCGTTATCTTCTCTTATGGCTTATCTTAGGATTAGAGTTGCTGAGGTCTTAGTTTCCAGGTCTTGCTGAGATCGTCAGTGCGGACAGGTCCCTAGCACGCATGTACATTATTTTCTGCTCCTCTTCTGCACGGATTTTCTTAAGTTCCTGCTGATGCTTTCGGGTCACCTCCAGAAATTTCAAGTAGTCGGGATCAACTTCGTCATCATCCTCTTTGATGTCATCCTCCTTGATGTCATCCTCCTTGACGTCATCCTCCTTGATGTCATCCTCCTTGACTGTCTCCGGAGGATTCACTTCAATCACTTCATATTCACCCTCCTGCGACGATTTTTCCTCGTCTTCCTCCTCGTCCTCTCCAAAGTCTACACCTAAGAAGAACCACACCTGCTGACGATGCCACTGCCCGAGACTTCTGAAGGTGCGTTTCCAGATCTCGGGCATCGCGCCTTGCACCACTGCGCCTTCGTCTGCTACGATTGCCTCAGCTTCTGCGTTCATCCATGCTGCTGCAGCCTCTGCAGCCTTTTCCGCGGCCACTTTCCTACGCCGACGTCGTGACAGTTCATGTTTTCCCCGCCCACGGCGCCTTTTCGGCTTTTCCTTGTCCGTGTTTTCCTTGTTCATTCTATTAGTTTCTTTTCTGTATTTTGTTTTTTATTTCCCACTCATTTTTGTTTACGATTCGTGTTGTTGTTACTCTTTAGTCAAAATTTGTTTTTCGATGTGTATACTATGATATCGATAGGCAGCAAAGCGTACAAAGTTGCCATTTATAAGCAAACAGCTGCGGGAGGCAGCGTTGCCACATATGTAGAACAAGCGAGGCTTGGTATTGAACCATAGATGGCGCTTTGAATAGGCGCGCAATTTGAAATGTAAGGAGAACGCGTTGGAATATTTAGTATTAAATAAATTTATGAATGTGAAATGGTAATTTAGTAATAAAAATTATTAATTAAAACAAATATTGATAAACAATAACAAATTTCAGTTTAAATAAGACAACTAAATAAATATAATGAATGAAAAAGTTAACAAAATATATATTCACTCTCTTTATTAACTAGCTTAATAAATTTTGATTCGATCTATCAATTTTTTTTTAGCTAACACCTAAAATTTTATTTAAATAAGTCTCTAAAAAAATAAAATACGCAAAAACCCTTTTGAAAGAGTGCAGAAAATATATGTTTCACTGCATAAGTTCGAGTAATAAAATTAAAATATATTAAACAACTTTGAAATAATGTTGATTCAGTATTGCTAACATAGCTCATAAAAGAAGCAAAGAATTCTTAAAAATTTGAAAACATAATAGCCATTCATTACTTAATACTGCCAACCTCTAGATCTATATCTACCTCTGCTTGTCCAGTTGCCTGCTACCCCCAGCCTCTCCCTCTACCATTCTTTCTCTACCTATCTATCTCTTTCTAAACCTCTCACCCCTTTTCAAACTGACCAGTTGCTCGGCTCGGTCGAGTGACTTCAATTTGCAGTTCTCGTCAAGCCGGAGGCTCGCGCGAGTGCAAAGCCGAAGGCAAAGATTGTTGTTCTTCTAGCTCTGTTGTTGTCCTTTTAAATTGAAATCCCGGCCGAGGCCGTATCACTAACCCGGGCTCGAAGGAGTTGGACAAGGATTAGGGCGGATCAATTTGCTTGTGGTGCGAATGCAAATTGGCCAGCGGTTCGATTTAAATGAGGCTCAGCACAAGCGCGCAAACAAAGGCGGAAGCAGCCGCTCCCGTTCTCAATTGCAGAGAGTGCTGAGTGCCTGCACAGCCTGCGAACCCATGACCTGCAGCCGGAACAAGGCATAAATCCAGGAGCAGCGTGTGTCCTTTTTGCGGTTGCTCCGCATTGAGCTTCGAGCACGGGCGCAGGTCGGCCACATAAAGGAAAATTAGGTTTACACCTACTTTTCCAATATGGTCATAAAACAATTTAGGGATTTACAAGGGATCAACTTATGCCGTGCTCTATCATCTCTATCATTCTCGCTCTATCTCCCTCTTTCTCTCTATCACTATCTCTCTTCCTGCACACGTGCAGGGGGAGCATTCCTGAAAGCAACCTCCGCCTCATCCATCCCCACCTTCTTCTGCTCCTTCACACATGTTTACTTTGGCAACTTCTCCAGGGGATTGGGGCGGAGCGGGGGGCGTGACTGGGCGTGTGCTTTTTCATTTTCAATAAAGTAATATGCGCTGATAATATGAAAAACATCCTGCGGCCTGGATTTGCACGCACTTATTCCCTTTTAATGGACTCGCCTGACAATTTCTCTTTTTGGGTAATCTTTTGCATATTTTTTGCATATTTTCGCACATGAAGACAGCAAGTCAGAGGCGTAGAGCGAAAGGGGGATACACTAAGTAGTTATTACTGCCACCTGCTCTTACTCTCCCTCTTGATTATAGTTTCTCTACAGAAACTTCCTTCCTTCTTAAAACTTATCCAAAATCCTTATACAGTTTACTTTGTACCACAAATCCCGTCGCCCCCCTTCTGTGTGCGCCCCTGTCTGGTATAATACTTCAATTTTCCACTGCCTGCATATATTTTTATTATTTCATTCACTTGAGGCATGCAGGGAAATGAATCTTTATCCTTGGCCCAACTCCAAGTGAAGATAATGCTCCAATTTCCTCTCAACTTTCCAATTTCCCATGCTTTCCTCCGCTGCTTTCTCTGGCCTGTGAAATGACAATTTGGCTTTGCGTAGCCTGCAAATTGATCTGCTGCCAGGATGAGCCGCAGCCAGAGGATAGCTAACAAAGTGAACAGGTAGTCCCGGGGATTATAATTCTTGAGCACGGGATCAGCCAAAGCCTCGCACCGAACCCACACCGGGTTAGGGTCGCGGGTAAGAAAGGGTAGAGCAGGTCGGACGAAAGGGCGAAAGGGCAAAAGGGCAGAGGGCTGAGGACAGGCAAGTTAGTAACTCTCATTACTTTAAATGGATTTCAATTAAGTTGCAAATTGATCTCAAAACAATTGAGTCCCGTCGAGGCGTTTGAGTGCCCACTCTCGTTGTGCTTGTGCTTTAACCACATCCGCATCCTAAGCCAGCATAGACCACGAAACAAAAGGACAAAGGACCGCGCAAAAGGTTTCCCTTTACTGCTGATCCAGTTGCGGTGGTTGTAGGCGTTGCTCATGTTTTCATTCATCTCGTGCTGCTTCCCAGTGTGTTGGTCTGTAAGCGATACGAGAGCGCGAGGCGAGAGAAGCAGCTGCCAATTGCTGGAGCACTTGAGAACGCAATCGCACCCGCCTCCTGCCCGCCCCTTTGCCCCTTCTACTCTCGGTGATGACTGTCAGTTTTCCCAGCGCCTGCCAAGTGGCGTCAACTCTGGCGTTGACAGGATAACGAGATTTTCAAGTGGCCAACGGGTACAGTGGACAAGGCTGAGTGATATATCGTTTATTGGGGAACCCTTGCGATCGTAGAGAGTCCACTAATTGTCTGTTATTGTAGAATTGATTGATCCTTTAAAAGATATTGAATACGTCTTTCAAAAGTAAAGAATTATTCGGCTCGAAATCGATTCTTCTGATCGGGTGGATTCTGTTTCAAGGAAAGAAAATCAATTTCATTGTCTACTGATCATGGAACTTGTTGAGGTGCTAAGAAAGATAATATATAGTAAAGACTGAGGGATATATCGGATACTTTTTTTAATGGAATATGATCCGTCTCAAGGCAAGCGAATACTTTTAATTATTAATTCTTCATGGAACTCTTTGACTATCAAAAATATTAGATGTGTCTCTGAGAAAAAGAGAATTCTTTGGCCCCTAGTTGATTGAAAACCCCAGTGTGATCATCCGTAATCGCACCCATGGGAGAGTAACAATCCTCTTCTTATCTTCTTTCTGTGATTTATTTAATTTGTCTATCGAAGTTAGAAATAATTATAAAGAATCATAAAATTCACCCCACTGTGCACCCACTTTACACTCGTTTGCAGACAAAGCAAGCTGCGCCAGCTGATGAAGTGCTCAAGATACAACTGAACTGGCAAAGATGGCAACCGCCTGCGCAGCTCAAGTCCAGTTCAGTCTAATCTCTGCAAGGTATTAACGATTTTTCTCGCAATTAGTTGCAGGAAATTTTGAGGAAAAAGAACCAGTCAAGGCATAAAAAAGGCAGCGCTAAAAAACAAAGCGATTTTCCAACGACTTAGGCACGAGAGAGTAAGAGAGAGAGAGGGAGTGAGTGAAAAAGAAAGGGAGAGCAGGCAATCAAATGCGCATCAGCGATCAGCACAAAGTGCAGCGTGTGAAGAAAAGAGCAGGAGGAGCGTGAGCATTGAAAGGGAGCCAGGATCGGGTCGGAGCTCATGGCTGGGCTCTGTTGCGGTACAGCGGGGCTTATCCCGGCTGAGCCTTGTTGCGATTTGTACGGTCAATTGAAAAGGCGGCCAGGAAAACGATCGTAGGTTTAATGAAAACAAAAAATGGGACGCAGCAATTGGCGCAGCAATAGAAATGGCAACCAGGAACGGAACCAGCACCAGGACTAGAGCAGCCTGCCATTGTTTTTGGGCATTGTTTTTTATGTAGACAAAATAGAACACGCAGGATAACAAGAAAACATGGCACAAACAAAGGAAAGAAAGAGAGGGGCAGCAAGAGAAAGCAAGAGAGAGAGGGCAGGCTCAGCTTCGACATTTGTACAAACAAACACACCACACGCAGCGAGCCTAGAAGAAGCCGACGTACACTAAGAGAAAATGGGTGACAAGTAATAAAAAAGAGAAAATTAGATGGTAAATATCTTGAGAATGCTCCTGGAAAAAGGCAGAATACAGCATCCAGTAAGAAAGTTGTAGTTTGAGCTAGTGACTTGCATTTTGTCGATTTACAGTGGCGGAAGAGGGCGTGGCCAAGTCTTAAGTCATACTTTTTCTGCGTGCGATTATAAAATATATTTTCACCAAATTTTATAGCACTAGCCTTAATAGTCTCAGAGATATACATGTTCATACAGACAAATATGGGTATATTGACTGCTATGGCTACATTGATTAGTCTTTTTGCCGTCGGAAGTGCTTTTTCCTGCCTATTACATGCAGTTCTGTTTGGCATTAAGTAAAATAATTGTTTAAATTGCAAATTTATGTAGAATAAATCATAACTAACTTCATATATTCCCAATACATTGTTCTCAGTGTACCGTACACTGTGCTCTAGTCTTGGGGCTGTTTCCCTCCAATTTTCTTGCTTCTGTTTCGACTGCTCTGTTTTCTTTCTCTCTCTCTCTCTTTCCCTTCCTCTTTTGGCATCCTTTTTGCAATCCTTTCGTTTGTCTGTTTTGTCGTTTCGTTGTTTGTTTGTTTGCCAATTTGCGCCCAGTTTCTATTTGGCTTTGGCTGCCTTTTGTCAAAGGTGCGTGGAACGTGGAGAAAACTGTCGGGAAAACAGTCAAAACAGTCGAACAACTCCAGAGCAGCTCGAGAAACTCGACCCGTCGTCGCACTCTGATTGTGAGATTTGTCAAGAAAGAGTTAAGGCAAATAGAAGAAAAGGCTCTGGCAGGGACCACCAGCATTCCATCCAGGGCTGGCTAATTAATTGAGTTGAAGTAATTTACAATTGTGTACCCCCCTCTCTTTCCTGCACCTGCCTTTAGCTGATGATTTATTCACGTCTTTGGCCTGCCCGAAAATGCTTCCGTTTCCTTTCCATTTCCAGTGCAAATATTTACCCCGCCCCAAGGCGTATAATTTAAATTTTTAATTACGCATCAAATCAACAAAAATTATGACAGCTCAAAGACAAAAAGGTTTCGCCCACTGAATAGGGTAGATATGAATTACAAAGTAAGCCATAATTAATTGCATTTCCTTTCTAGTTCCATTTAGAGATTATAAATCTGCAAAATTAACATGTAGAATTTGTTTATATGTAACTTTAGATGGATTATATAGCTTATAATCTTTAATCGTTACAACTTCAAAAGTGAGGACACTTAAATGTTTGCAGGACTTTCAAAAAAATACTGCAAAATCATATTCAAGGCAGTAAATTATCAAAAAATGAGGATAATCTTGAATAAACTTGATATTTTATATATCTTTCAAAGGAAAATCCACGTGTAATTAGAAGTAATTTTGATCATTATGTATGTTACTTAAATATATCTCAATATTAAGCCAAGCTAATGTTCTTCGAAGGTAAAATACCTAAAAAAAGAAATAAAATATAGAATTTTCCAGTTTCACATCCCTTTTCAAGTAAGTATTAACAATATTTTCCAACTTCCACTTTAGTTTCCAGTTCAAACTCATGTTAATATTAAATCCTCAATAACTATCAAGCTGTCTTCGATGAAGTTTTCCATAAGTATTATCAGTTTATTATGTTATGCCTCAAATCGATTATAATCCCGGTAAATGCAGGCCAAAACTCAATATTGGAGTTCAAACAGCGCAGAGAGATACCCTCGGGCTGGAAAAGTGTGGTACCGAGTTTGCTTGCACAGCAACCAGAGGCAGCTGTCGGGGCAGTTGTCCCTGATCGACAGACTAGGGATCGCTCTATTGAAGGGAAACCATTTTGTTTTTACCTCACGCCCCGCTTCATTCATCCACATTTCGCTCGTTCCTCTGCGTGCTCTCTCTCTCTGCCATCCCGATTTCGGTTTTATTGCACCTTTTGTAGTTGTTTCTCTTGTTTGTGTTGCCCTCTCGCTCACTCTCTCGGGCAGTCGGAACTGTTTGCGTCTCGCTCTTGCGCATAATCAGAGCAATTTGCACGCTTACGCATATCGCTAGATTAAACTGATCCCTGGCCTGATCCCAAACCTGATCCCGTTGCGATCCCAATCCGATCCGAGCCTGATCCCTTGATGACGATGATGATGTGGCTTCCGCCATGTCGCAGCAAGGCAGGCGATAAAAACGATATTTGGATTAAGCATTTAATTGAGACTGCTACGAAACCGGTCGAACCGGGTACGGCCGGCCATGACAGGGTAGTTTCTACTGCAGCTTCTGTCGGGGATTAGTTTGTCGCGTCGTGACGTCATTGCGGATTCCATTAACATATCAATGTCAGCGCCAGGCTGATTTTCGATTTGAGATTTCTCGATTTTAGCGCTGCGAAATTCGCTTAAATTTTTAACAAGGCAAATACCCAAAGCGCACACACGCATGCACACACACACACCCTCTCTCAACTCAAGCAAACAGAAAAGAAACTTTTCTAATTTCGCAACGAGAGAGACAGAGAGAAAAAAGACAAGTAAGAAATATACAGTCTAGTGTGCTTCACTTTGATATACCCAGTAAAATTGTTTCTTGAAAAGCTTTTCTGTATATTAACTAATCAAAATCTACTTTCAGATATCATTTAGAAAGTGATATGTAATGTATACCAAAAAAAAAACATTCATATTTTATAAATAACACTTGCCAACCGATTTTTCTGTATTTGCAAAGAAAAAAGAAGACATAACTAGATTTAAAATCGTCTTTATATGTGTAGCGTATTAAGATATATTGTTACCAAATTTGATAGCCCTAACTCTTAGTGTCTCTAAGAGAAAAATATTCATACGCGACATTTTTCCATCAAATTATCATAATTTATCTTTTCGTTTTTATATATCCACTATGTGATTATGAAATACCTTCCAATGCCTGTTATATATACGAGTATATACTTGTTTTGGTTGCTATAAAGTTAGAATACCCTTCTTCTCTATGCGCAGCGGGTACAAAAAGAAAGAAAAGCGCAAAATTGCCGGCGGCGCCAAATATTGCGAATGGAAACACAAATCGAATTCGAATAAAAAATCATCAAGCAGCACAAGGCAAAGCAAAGAAGTAGCAGCAGAAGGAGAAGCTGGAATAGAAGCACAGGCAGAAGAGGAAGAAGAAGGAGAAGCAAAGCAAGCTGAGCAGCTGAGGGAGAACGTTGGAAAAGTAGAAAAACCTTTTATTCCGCAATGTTTACAGAGTCCTTTGCCAATTGAACTTTTTCCGCCAACCGCAAGTGGACAAGGGGCAGAAGGGGGAGGTGGACAGGGGGGTGGGTTAAGGGAGCGAGGTCAATCGAAACGTTGCCAAATAGTCGCGTGGCACAATACTTAGTCGAGTTAATTTAATTTGTTATTTAAAATTCAATCTACGAACTAAAACAAAAAGCGAAACCGGAGAAAAGTTTTCAGCTCAGTGAGGAAAAAAGAGAATAAAAAACGGAGAAAGAAGATGGAAAAATACAACGTGGGCAGAAAAAATCATCATGTTGCATGTGGCAGGTTACTCTGTGTCCTGCTCAACTTTTGAGCTTAGCCAGGCGCACACACACGTGTGCATAGCCAGTGTGTGTGTGTATGAGTGTGTCCCAATTCCCGACGGCATCAGCGTTGCATGTAAGAAGTTCAGAGCTAAAACAAATAATGTACGGGAGAACTCGAGGAGAGATTGCCGCACTCGTGGAAGGAGTCCACGCTTTCTCTGACTATTTACGCCCCAATGGGCAGTCAGTTCCTGCCTCTACCCCTTGTCTTGTTCCTTCTGTTCCTGGTCCTTCTCCACACTCTCCTCCTCCTGCTCCTTTGCCTGCTGTTTTTACAGCTCGACTTGCTTAATTATTCAATAATTTCTAAAAGCATTGGCAACATTCGACTACGTCGCACATGTCGCCTGTTCCTCCTTCCTCCCCCCTGTCTCTCCTTCCCTCCTCATCCTTGGCTGCTTCATCCTTTCATCCTTTCGCCCTTATAATCAGTTGGATACATACGAGCGAGCGAGCACTCGTCACACTCGTAGCTTCGGCAAGCACATAAGCTTCTGCCTCCTGCTGTCGCCTCCTCTCGATTGCATGTACAGTGGGACAAGACTATAAGAAATGTGTGTGCATATCCAAAACTTTCCTCATATATATCTTACTCTCCTTTAACGAGTACTGTACTTGCACAGCTCATGCTCTTGCATATTCATCGCTGTAGCTTGCTTTGCTTTCTTTACCATCGCCTTCAACTCTCCCTTGTCCCCTCTTTTCCATCCTGCTCCCTCTCCCTCTGCTGCCCGCCCTAGGCACGCTTCACTGTAGTTGACATGGCAGCTCCTGCTGTGTGTCCTGCCATTGCATTTATCATTAGTCTAAGCTCAGTTTGTGCTTTTGCTGCATTTGGCTGCAGGCAAGAACTGAACCCTGAACCCTGAACCTTGCTTGGGATTTGCACTTGGTCATGTTTGATGTGGAAACTTTAGATTAAAATATTTTCATATGCACATGCACACACACACACACACTCACATAAACACACGCACGTACATACAGTGACAGCAGCGCCATGTAAAATATTCCCTATTTTACTTACCATTTTCCGACTTTTCCTCCTTCTCTTCCATTCCTTTCACATCTTTCGCTCCATCACATTAATCAGAAAATGGCGCTGACTTCAGAGAATACTCCTCCCGCCTCCCCCTCCAACAGTGTGCTGTACATAAGGCATCTGCTTCCCCAGGGCAGTTGAGGAGAAGAGAGTGGGGAGGGGGGAGTGCTGCCTGCTAGGAGCGTGCGCCTGGTTGAGACGCGCCGAGCTCCGAGGATTGAGCGCATAATGATGTTTATGTGTTGCCAAAAACATAAAAGCATTAATTTAGTCATTATCTTCTTAAGATACGACGGAGCGCAAAGCAGCAACAGCAGCGGCAGCAGAGGCAGCGACGGCGCAGTCAACGTCGCTGCTGCAGCTGCCTTTGCCTCGTTGCCTCGTCGCCAATCTCAGCGCGAACTCCAACACATAATTTCCACATCGGCAACATTTTTTTATGCCACACTGTGAGCGCAAGCAGACAGGCAGTATATGCCCGTCTCACTTGCACTCGCACGCAGCCGCGGGGGCTGTCAGTGATGACTTTATCTGTATAAATAACTGTCAAAAAAAGGAAAATAAAGAAATAAAGCAGCAGAGAGAGAGGGAGAGAGAGGAAGAGAGAGAGAGAGAGAGAGCAGCGCGCCAGTGCGACAGAGAGAGAGAGACAACGTTGAGTATCTTCGGCTTGCGCCATCTTTGCGTCAATGGGTAACGGTAAATGATAAAGATGTCGCAGCAACAGTCGTCGCTAGAGGGCGTCGTCCACCACCAACACCACCACCAGCAACAACAGCAAGGTGTGAGTGAGAGCGAGAGAGAGAGAGGGAGAGCACCCGCTGAGAGCACGTTCATTCAAACATGGCAGGGCGTGACTGAACCAATGCCAAGCTGCGCTCTGATTGGTCACAGCACAAACATGTCTGCCACGAGCTAGACAGAGAGAGAGAGGAGGAGAGAAAGAGAGAGGGCACGCTGCTCTGCTCTGCTGTGCTCTCTGGCTGCGGCAGAGACTTCGTCTACGATGCCTCGACTCGTGCGCGTCAGTTCACAACAGTTTCGCAGCTCGAGCGAACAAGAAGGGTTCAGTCGGAGTTACTCAGCGGCACTTAGTCATTCTACACTTGAAGAAATCACTTACTTACTCAGTTAACACTCTCTCGTCGCGCGTGTCAGTGTGTGTGTGGGTGGTGTGTGAACTCTCAGTGCCACTGCAACTGCAATTAACGCAATTATCGCTTTAAAACAGTCAAACAAAAATCCGCCAAAATTCTGTCCTCACTGTGGAGCACGCCTGCGTCGCAGCTTGCGTCCGGCGCCAACAGCAGCAGCGGCGATAACAGCAGCTCCGCCAAGGCCAAGTTCAAGATCACAGTGGTGAGCACGCCCAGTCCTTCCCCGGGCTCGCCTCCTCCCACGCCGCCCTCCAGCTTGGTCAGCATGGTGGAAACAAATTCCCCGCCGGCAGGTTACGTGCTCAAGCGCTGTGCCAGTGATCTTGGCGAGCATCAGCAGCAGCAGCCACCACGGCAACTGCAACGCTCTCGTTCCCCCACGGGCAATGCCAGCAATGCTGCCTATCACCTGACCACGGCCATGTTACTCAACTCCCAGCAGTGTGGCTACCTTGGCCAACGGCTGCAATCGGTGCTGCAACAACAGCAACAACAACAACAACAGCAGCAGCAACAGCAACAGCCTCAGTCGCAGACTCCCTCCTCGGACGATGGCTCCCAGTCGGGGCAGACCATTCTCGATGAGGAGCGACCACGTGTGAGTGGACCCACTGCAGCATCCGCTGCTGCTGCCTCCCTCTTCACCATCGACAGCATTCTGGGATCGCGTAGTGTTGCAGCTGCAGCAGCAGCAGTCAGTGCTGGCAGCAACAACAGCAACGGCAATGCGCACCACAACAACAACAACAACAACAACATAAACAACAACAACAATGGATTGGCAATGGGCCTCGGTAAACGTAGCACAGAATCACCCGCCTCACCCAACTCCAATTCAAGTTCCAGCGCCGCCGCCAGTCCGATTCGCCCGCAACGGGTTCCTGCCATGCTGCAGCATCCCGGCCTGCACTTGGGTCATCTGGCAGCGGCTGCAGCAAGCGGATTTGCTGCATCTCCATCAGATTTCTTAGGTGAGTTGAAAGATATAAAGAGAGTATATCCCATCAATCCCCCAACTGATCCACAACTCAACGAAAATCTCGAGGAATGCGACCTTGTCTATTCTCTTTTAGATCCCAAATGATATACCTATATATATAAATAACAATCTAAGCAGTCTATACGATTTTCAATGATTTACTGAGACGGAAAGGGGCGTGGCAAGATTTTAAAGCATTGTTTAATTGTGGGCAATAATAAGCCATACTATTCCCAATTTCAGTTGCCCTGGCTTTTATGGTCTTTGAGATATAAGTGTCCATACGAACAGAAAACCGTATAAAGCTATACCGCATTGATTTTAAACACTGTTGAAGACTATACGCACTTTGGTGTATAAAAACACCACTATAACCTAACCATTTCCTATTATCAACAGCATTTTTAAAAACTTTCCAATCGATTCAATTTCTATGCCTACTTCAAACAGAGCTTAGGTCTATTCTACATCTCAATATAACTCAACTCTCGGGCTCAATCCCAGTTGCTGCTGCTTCACCTTCAACTCTCTTTCTCTCTTCAGCTTCATCTGGCTCGACTGAATGGCATTATTCGTAATTAGTCATTGATCCGTGAAAGATGATTTCACATTCCGTTCCATTTTGCGGTGAGAGGATTTGCATTCAGATTCGAAACGGCCCAAGGGCGAAGGTGAAGGCAGCATCCAGGGGGTGGTGAACTCGACCAGGGTTGGGTGGCGTGGCTGAGTCTTATGTTGATTCGAGCGTGGCCGCATTTTTATGCAAAATCTCTGGCCGGCCACGGCATGTTCACATGGAATATTCGCAGCCTCCGCCGCCGCATCCACATTCAAATTCAAAAGCTTCGGCTTCAGCGCCGCCTTTACATGAATATTAAAACGTCAAAGTTTTTTTTCGGCAACCGGAAACGGAAGCCACGGAAGTGATGCGCTTCAACTGCTTTTTCAGCTTTACTATGCACATTTTTAAGGATTTCCTCGCAGGATTCCCCTACCTCATATGATTATTTTTCCACGCACAAATGTGAAAATTAACCTGACAATATTCCGTCTCTTTCTCTCTTGCTTGCAGTCGCCTACCCCAACTTCTATCCCAACTACATGCACGCCGCAGCCGTTGCCCACGTCGCCGCCGCCCAGATGCAGGCGCACGTCAGTGGGCATGGCGCTGCAGCTGCAGCCGCCGCTGGACTCGGCGCCCATGGCCACCATCCGCATCATCCTCATCACGCGCATCCACATCCGCATCTGGCGCATCATGCACAGCATCATCTCGGCCTGGGCCATCTAGGACATGGTCCACCGCCGAAGAGGAAGCGTCGCCATCGCACCATCTTCACCGAGGAGCAGTTGGAGCAACTGGAGGCCACGTTCGACAAGACGCACTATCCCGATGTAGTGCTGCGTGAACAGTTGGCCCTCAAAGTGGATCTCAAGGAAGAACGAGTCGAGGTGAGTCACAGTTCATTTGTGAAAGGGATCAACATTACTTGGGATTGGGATAGCCATTTGTTTGATTGATTTGGAATCATTTGATGCCAATCAAATGAGGTTGAAGGTAGCACGTAAGTGTAGTCCAGCTCTAGGTAGTAACCTGCCTGAGTATCCTTTATCAGATTGTTAGGTTATCAATCGATTTGACTAATACGCTTTTGAATAGCACCTTAGACAGTAACTCTATGACTAATCTCTCCGGGATTGTGATAACCGATCAATCGATTGGAGTGATAGCGTTGATAAGAGTCGATAGACTTATAGATCAAGGTTAAAAATTTAAACCAAAGATAGATGGGAAAATTTTTCGACGCTTGACTTCATTATCGGAAAAAAACCTCGTTTAATTATCAGAGTTCGACTTAATCAATTAAAGCTAAGAATCTTTGAATCCCTACCCATTTAGGGTTTAAACTATTTGAACGTATTAGACTGGAGAACCCTATATAAGTCTTTTCTACGCCACATCTTTTATGGAAAAGAAAACACTTTTGTTTAGCCTTACATTTTACTTTTTTCACTTCAAATCGAAAAGCTGATGGAATTGAAATCAAAACAGAAGGGGTGTATATTTTGATTCAAATGGTTTCCCACTTTGCAACTAATCGTGCTCTTTAATCTTACTTCGTATTGCCTTGGCTACCTTATAATTCGCTAGTTAGCTATGCGGTTATATGTCCACCGCCCTTGAACACCCACTCGACAGGATAATTTCATGCTCGTTTTAATTCGGCGAGCGAAACCAATTGAGTGCTGATGCCCCTCGATCTCAGACCATCTGCATCGCAATCTCTGCTTCTCTCACACGCTTCTCCTCTCACTCTCTCCCGTCTTTCTCCGCTTGTCTCTGTGAAATTCCCAATGTTTATTTAGTTGTCAGCGTTTAGCATTTGTCGGGATTCCTTTCGTCCGCAAAACAATGCTACGATTCACTTAATTTGAGTAATGGGCCACGGGATGGCCCTCAACTTTGAGGTTATGTGCGTATCATTGCCAATGTAAACAACAGGCTGCTCTCAGACTTTGTCTGTCTCCCTCCCCGCGTCTTTCCTCGTCGGCAAAGCCTACCCCGTGGTGTGCTTACAACCATCCCTCATCCGGGAATCGAGGATGCACATTAGGCAAATCAGCTCGACGCGAAGCCCTTGGGGGTGGATCCGGCTACTGCGATTCCGATTCAAAGTCCATTAGTGTCGTGGCAAACCCAACACACAACAAACAGCGACAAAAGTTGACAATTTAATTTGTAAGCAATTTATTGATGGCGCTGATAGCGACGCCTACCCCCGGAACCCCTGTTGCTGTTGTTGTTTTGTCGGCTGATTAAACCAAAGCTAAAGGCGGGTACTCGGGCATCTTTGATGGGGATTACCAGCGTCGCCTGTTGTCGCCGTGGCAATATGTTGCCTGGTCAATTGTTTAATCTCGAAACAGGCACCCCTTCTCCTTGCTGCGCCCATGGCGAAGCACGCCAAGTGCGACAATGTTGACATTTGCGTAAAGGCCCGAAAAGGGGGTAAGGCTGTCCTTGGGTCTGGGTTCGCCTCGTGCCCTGCTGTTTACTGTCGAGCTTAAGACTACTAACGATATTTAGTATTAACCTGATGACAACCCGCGAGGCAAATTGACGCCTTCACACGCCGTTACACGACGCACCAGGCGACAATTTGA
This sequence comes from Zaprionus africanus, assembly GCA_018151435.1. Classification (NCBI taxonomy): domain Eukaryota; kingdom Metazoa; phylum Arthropoda; class Insecta; order Diptera; family Drosophilidae; genus Zaprionus; species Zaprionus africanus. Next base: position 2,050,607 of record JAECXB010002307.1, on the reverse strand, counting down.
CCGCGGGCTCTAACCGGGTCTAAGCGGATTACGCCAGGAATGGAAATGGCAATAGGAAATTGCGATTGAAATCGTGATTGCGATAAGTGTGTGTCAACAGAACCTGCTTATAGAGAACCCTTCCGAGTTTATAGTAATTATTTTAACGGATTAGGACCTTTGCCAGGAACGGAACTTGAGAATGCAAGTTGGAATGCCAAAAACACCTCGATAGATTTCAATTTCTCAACAGCTTAATTGAAATTGATTTGGAAAAACTGACAAAAAAGTTGCAGCATCATGGGAGATGAAGAGGACTGGGCAGGGGAGGAGATGGAAGAGGAGGATGGGGGGGAGATATGCCAAGCGCTTAATTAACATACAAGAAAGAAGACTTGAAACTTGTCTCTGACAGCAAAAGCATAACCCAATCGAGAAAAACCGAAAACCAAAAACAAAAACCGAAAACAAAAACTGAAAACCAAATCCAAATCTTGTGCGCAGTCATCGTCGTAGTCCGTCATTGACTTAAGCAGCATAATCAACTTGAGCGGCGTCTTCCACTCTCCACACTCCACTCTCCATTCTCCACTCGGGGCAGCTACTGCTTCTGCTTCTGGCACTGCTACTGCTGCTACTGTTTAGCATATTTGCATGCCGAGTGTTGCCACTTGAGCCCACTCCGCCCATGTCCGCATCTGCGTCCGCATCAGCATCAGCTTCTGCTTCTGCGTCCGGCAACGCTGTCCGCAACCTCTGCTCGCGTTGGCAATGCCATAAGTGGCAATAATTATTGAAAATCTTGCCTAAGACAACAGCAACAAATTGGTTGTGTGCGCTCTAAAATAGGGACTATGGACGACTTGCTAATACCCTGCAATTTAATATGCAAATGATAACAAGTATAAAGACTACAGAAATTGCACATACCAATTACCATATTCATATTCTCTACATACGGACAAACATGGCTTCTTATCTGTTAATATTGTTACAAAATATAAATTTTTGGTCTATAAATACCAAAAAATGCAGGCAATTTTCTATTATGGCAACTTTCTAATCCCCTGCGGTATTTCTCAAGTGCGTATACCCTCCTCCACACTCTACTACAGGGTATACCCAAAACAATCACAGTGCGTATGAGTTCCCATCGCCATTTAAATGATCTGCTTATTTTGACTTCATCATTTACAATTATTATTTTTATTTAGACACTCGAGTGTCGGCTCATTCCCTCTCTCTCTCACACTCTCTATCTCTGTCTCTTCTTCGCTCTCGTACTTTGTTTGCCTGCCTCTGCCGGGGTAAAACAGTAGCTGAAAGAGCTGTGAGCTGCGAGCGAGTTGTGGCCACACAGATCAGACTCGAGTCAGAGTCAGAGTCTGAGTTTGTTTTCGGGTTCTCGCTGCGATGCGTGCAACTCAAATACGCCTAATCCCGCAGCTCAAGTGATCGAGGTGATTTCGATTTCAGATCTGTGGCTGCTACTGCCTTCTCTTTCTGCCTTCCTTCTTCTTCTTCTTTGCATTCGGAACGATCATCATTGTCAATATTAAGCCCCGTTTTTCTTAGCCAAGTCAATAAACTCTTCGAGCGCAGCGCAAATATTTATTTTAGCCTCGTCGCCAAGAAATTAGTAAGCAGCTCCTCACGCTCTCCCATTCTTTCTACCTTCGACTCTTTCTTTCTCTCCCTTTCTCACTCGCTCACACTCAAATTTTGTGTTTGGTTTTACTGTCTAGGCCAAAGAATGTGCACACTCATCGTGCCAGGATTTGCGCCCGCACAAGAAAAGGGCTCACAGAAAGGGATAATTGAATCAGGAGAATCAGAGGAATCAGGGGATCAGTCCTAGACAATTGAGACAATCGGGCAATTGGGTTCCCTCCTTAGTGCCGCCTCTTTTGAAGTTGCACAATCGAGTGGGATCGGGGCCACCTGCGGTGCACAGCAGCAATTAGGCAATCATCACAGTTATTATTGTTGGCAATGTTGTTATTATTATTCCCCTCTCTCTCACTCTTCCTCTTTCGCTGCCGCCCTTTCTCTCTGTCACTTGCCGCCCCCTTTGTTTGCTTAGTGTGAATCAAATGAAATTAAAATGGCAATGAGCTGGAATCAGCAGATTTTCCTTAATTTCGGAAAAGCTGCCGCAGCCCGAGGCGCAAAAACGCGCTGAAAACCGCCCAAAAAGCACTCAGCACATACAGTGGGCCAAGGCACACAACATGCCATTAAATTTGATCTATTGAGTCCAAGAAATATTATTATTATTATTTTCCCATTTTAAGTTTTTTTTTTAAATTGTTTCATAAGCTTTTTAACTATTTAATAAATTGCTTAAATTCGCCCACTGTGCAGCGTCGCCACTTTGCTGCTGCTGCACTGCCCGCAAATCTCACACGAGCCTTTTTACTCCCCACACACACTGCGGTGGTGAATTTCGCCCTGCTGTTATTGTTATTGTTGTTGTTATAATTTTTCATAATTTTCCATTATTCAAACACTTGAGAGCAATTTCGCCTGCAGAGCAAGTGTCTGCGTGTGTGTGTGTGTCTCTGTCTGTGTGTGTGTGTGTGTGTTTGTCGACAACGTTTAAGGGTCGCTCTCGCAATTCTCGCGGGACTTTTGTGCGGCGCAAAGTGCGTTTGTGGCCCCCGGCGCAAGGTGTTGAGGGGTATTACGAGGTCGACCCGTGAGGGTGAAAAGGTGGGGAAGGGGGAGGGAATCACGTCCTTTTCAGCATGTTTGCTTTACAGTTTTGGCTGTCGAAGCGTGTAACCATAGACAAATATTGTGTGTATGTGTGTGTGTGTGTGGAGTGAAAATTGGCCTCGAAGCTGCATAAATTTACACAAAAAGCGCTAAGCTTGAGCTGGGTAAAGAGAGAGGGGAAGTGGGGGGGCCAGGTGCACATCACTAAGCTCTTAAAAGGCCACCCCCCGGTTAAGACTTGCCCAGCGATTAAAAGCTGTTAAAATGTTTTCTTTTTTCGGGTATTTTCCATAAGAATTTGCATTATTTGAGATTAATTCGTAGCTGGTGGACAAGCAGCGACATGATTTGACATGATCGCTCAAACGTAAACAAGACAAAAGCTTAACTTACCCACGAGTTAGCCCAGAGTCACGTTCATCCCTCGCGCAGTCGAGTTGCCGCATTATCATTGTTCCTTTCTCTTTCTCCTCTTTCCATTTGTGTTTTTTGCTTTGCAAACACACAAAAAAACACGCGGTATTTAAAATTTTCACTGTTCAAAGATTATCAACATGCTAGATTTGTTGTAACATAATTTCAGACAAACATAATGTATTTATTTATTTCTACAAAAATATCAATTAATATTTATTATAAAATTAATTAAATTAGTTATTTGTTTTTCATTTCACTTTTAATGCGCAGCTAATGGCAAAGCGCAGCCAACTTCACTGACTACACGAGAGAACATGTTGAGTAATTGCGCAGAGTTGATGTGGAGTCAAATTTAAAAGTCTTCTGTCTCTCTCGCTCTCTGAATTGCAGCGATCATTGCCAAATTGCACTTACTCACTCGCTCTCACATATGTATGTGAACTTATGTTGGTGCTGCCAACTCAGTTGTGGCATTGTTCTCTCTCTCAATTAGCAGTGCGCTCTTCAAATACTCACTCACACTATCGCACTTACAATGTGCTTAGTTAACTTAAATCAAGAGAAGCTCAGATCATATGTGTGCTCTCAATTGAAGTGCATTAGTGTGGGAAGATAGAGAGTGGAAGAATGCAAGTGTTGACAGTGCATGAGTGTATTAATTTACTTTTGTATGTGTGACTTACTCCAAGTAAGTAAGTTGTTCTTGCCTGCTCTTCTTTATTTAGTAAAGAGAGCAATTCTGCCCAAACCACTCTCTTTAGTGAGTTGCTTAATACTCCTTCTCCTTCTATTTTGCGAGGTGAATAATAAATAAACGCTATCAATATTCCCTTTATTGAGTCATTGTTATGTCATGCAGCCTATGCCTGCCTTTAAATACTGCAAAAACTACACTGCAGTTGCCCATTTAAAGCAACCTGTCGTTCAACCTGTCTGTCTGTACTGCGGCCTCTCTCGTTACAAAATCAAAGCAAACTACAAACTGCGTTCGAACGTGAGTGGGAAAAACCTCGTAACGAGCCAGTTTCACGGCTGCGCGATTTTAATCCAACAACACGAAACAACGGCAGTAAAAACAACGACAGCAGCAACAAGAACAAGAACAACACGGGGTAGACGCAGACGAAGAGCGGGAAGAAGGAAGAGGAGGGGGGAAACTGGCTTCCGTGTTGGTGACGAACTTTCCGACCGACTTGCGTTGCCAATTTTCACTAATTAGAGCGTCGAGTGCAAAGGCAGCCGCCATTTTGTGTTGCCTCTGGGCTCCACCTACCACACTCAGTTGAGCGAGTGAGAGAGAGAGAGAGAGAGAGAGAGAAGGAGAGAGAGTGAGTATGAGAGGCAGTAACACGCCACGCAGGCAGGCAGAGATATTTACTCACGTTGCCAGTCAACTGCAAAGGGGATAGAGAGGGAGAGAGAGAGAGAGGGGGAGAGGGGCAGTTTGTGACATTTTTAGCTTGACTTTTGGCCTTTTTTTGGCCACAAAATGTTGCAAAAACATGAAAATTAGCAGCAGCAGCTGCGGCGATTAACGAAGCGCAAAGTTATCATAGCATGCAGTCAACTATGCACGCACACACACACACAAACACACACACACACATACATACACGCAGACATAGAGAGAGTACAGCCATTTTACGCTTGGTAATCCCGCTGAACGTCGACGGGGTCAGCAGTTGCCAAAAATCAAACAATAACAGAAAATGACCACGCTCTGTCTCCCTCCCTCTCCCTCTCTCTCTCTCTCCCCCGTTTTTCTCTCCCCCTCTCCCACTGTCTGGGCCATAAGGCGCTTTTGTAGTTAATTAAAAATCAACTTGCCCCCGGTTTGTTTGTTCAATGGATTTCATGCACGTTTCCACTGCCACGCCCCCTCCTTCCCCACTCCCCCTCCTGCTCTCCTTGCTGGGGGTGCCGCTTCTTCGAGTGGATTTTGTAGGTATCAGCGATTTATGCGCTTTTGCCTGAAAAATCTGTGGCAATATTTGCCAACTGCAGCTGCCACACCCCCTTCACCACCCGCTGCCAGAGCCCATGCATGGCAAGTTGTCGCTTCCAGCGGCGGCCATTTTGTTGTGTTTGCAAGCCATTTTTTGTGCCTGGTGTTGCCAGATCGACGCGACGAAGGCTCCAATTTGCATGCGCTCCATTTTCATTGATGCCAGAACCAGAAGGAGAGGGTGCTCCACCCACCCTACTCCACCTGATGGAAGGAACTCCTCTCCTCTTCTCTCCTTTGCCTTCCCCCGTTTCCTTCCCCTTACTTCCCCTGCCTTGCTCCATTTTCATTGCTACTCGCGGAGTTCAGCGCAGCGAAGCCTCCTCCAAAAGCTTCCCCTCTGCCCCCTTCTCACTCATCCTCGACGCCTCCACCTCTTTCCCTTCTTCCCCTCCCCCCTCCGCTTCCTTTGTGCCCTTCTCTGTTTATTTAATTTGCCAAAAAATGTTCACTGCGCGCGTTTTACGCGCTGCAAAAAACGCGCTGGCGGCTATTGAAAAATGTTGCGTGCGTGTTAGTCAGATTTTAAACGCAGTTTGCCAGCGGGGTCAGAGGTCACGTGACCACCACACACACACACACTCGAACACACACTCGCACACACACGCATGCAGTCTAGCGTATATTGGCCGTAGAAATTACGGGATTAGGTTTTTTGCCTCCCAACCGCCTCCGCTTGACTGCCTGCCACGCCCCCTCTTCGATGCGCCTACGGCACTGTGGCTGACGAAGGATTAGAGTTCAATGTGGATTGAACCAAGCGGACTAACAGTTAATTAAAATATGAAACTTTAATAAAGCAACGTCGGCGTCAACGTCAACGTCAATGGCGACGGCGACGGCGACGGCAAAGCGACAAAAAACGCTAGCGATTTTCACGCGCGAGTTTGTCCTTTTTTTCAATTAGTCAACTGTTGCATAGGCGTAGGCAGTTTATGTCGAGTTTATTGTTTACATAATTAAGCTCTTGACTAAATTCATGGCCTGTTGGCAAATTTAAGATACCCTGTAATGTAGAGAAGGGGGAATTTGAGTGGAAAATTGAGTAATTGTGAAATAAATGTAAGTTAAAAAAAAACTTGAAGTTTTTAACTCATTTCAAATAAAAACAATAACCTAAAAGTTAAAGAAAGAGAAAGATTTAAAAAAAGAATAAAAAAAAATTATTAATTTACTTTGAACAAGTGCAAATTTAAATATTTCAAGATAAAAACAAAGAAAAATGCCTCAATTATAACAATAATTATAATTCTTCTTCTGCAACTCCCTTTACAGGGTATATTAGCAGTTGAGAAAATATTTATGAATAAAACAACTATACAAAATACTGATATGAAAGTTTAAAGGAAAGAAACAGTCGAGAAGTTTATAAGAAATCGAAGAAAAATCGATTAAAAAACAAAAGAAAATCTGAAAATCATCAGTTTTTAACCGTTTTAAGCCAAAAAGAAAGTATAAATGACTCGCAAATTTTGAATATATTTATTTTTTTGTATGTTATAAATATATTTATTTACTTTTTTTCTTCTGCACCTCCCTCTACAGGGTATGCAACAGTTCTAGCTAGTTTATTCATAATCGTTTTTTCTATTCTTTTAATATTTTGCAAAATGCATCGGTGCAAAGCGATTTATATGTGTTTGCGGCGTGTTATTTTAATAACTTAAGCTTATAAAATTATATAATTATGAAAATAAATAGCGACACCAACACGCACACACACACGCACACACACACACACACGCACACACACACACGCACACATAGTCAGGCTGTAGGCAGAATTTGAAATTTTGGAGAATTAATTTAATTATTTAAAATCAAAAATTGATGAAATTTAAAATGAAAATTCGCAAAGTGGCAAATGCAACGTGACAGCTGCAACGATGCGGAAGAAGTGAAGATGGAGGGGGAAGGGTAAGGGGAGGGGGAAAGGAAGAAGCTGCGCTGACGTTGCCAACAGACGTGGCAAGTTCAAAGGTTGCCAGGCAGTTCGCCATTTTGTAGCCATCCTAAGCAAATAAGCACGGCAACGCCCCCGTCTCAGCCCCTTCCCCTGGCCATCCTCGCCTCCTGCCTAAGCCTATGCCACTGCCCGTGCCCCTGCCACGCCTCCTGGTCTGCATGCGCCTTTTGACAGCTGCAGAAATTTACACAAATTACACAAACTCAAAATGAGCTCAGGCAGCTGCGCGTCCAGTCAGGAGGAGGAGGGGGAGGAGGTGGAGGAGAAGAAGGAGCAAGAGGAGCAGGAGGAAGAAGACAAGAACGATAAAGCTGAAAGAAGCGGCGCCAAAAAGCAAGAGGAAGAGGAACAGAAGGAAGGGGAAGGAGTTGAAGAAGAGAAAAGGAAAGAAGAGTAGATAAAGGAGAGCATGAGGGAGAGAAGAAAGAGAAGAAAGAAGATGCGCTTGAGGGGAAGTCAGGGAAAGAAGAAGGCACTAGAGGAGAAAGTAGAGAAGGGAGTTAAAGGAGAATTTAAAGGGGGAGAGGAGGGAGAAGGAGCCAGTGGGAAGAAGAGCAGCAAGAGATAGTAGAGAGTAGACTGAAGGGAAGGTGAAAGTAGGGAATCATCCAATCTATTGCTTCAGCTGGCGCAGTAAGAGAGTAAAGGAACTGCAAGCAAGGTGACCTACCAGGTGCCCTCCCTACAGCTCCAGGTCATGCCAGCAACTGCTCCAACTGCTCCTGCTCCTTTTGCCCCCGAGCTTCCACTCCTGTTCAGCTGCTGCTTATAAGTTTAGCGCATTTCTACCTCCTCCTGCCTCCTCTCCTCCCTTTCCTTCCAGCTCTGCATGTCATTTGCCACTTGCCTCCTCTCCTTCTTCCTCCTCCCCTCTACTCCTCTTCCCTTCACCACTCTTCCCCCTCCACTGCTTCATTCAGCTGCTCTCCGGCACTTTGCACTCGCTTCCATCTCGTTGTTATTTCAACAAATTCAGTCGATTTGCTGCATAAACATTTCAAGCCAGTCTCCCCCCTCTCCACCTTTCCCTTCTTGGGGGCGTGGCACTGCGCAAACTTTGCTGCAAATGATAACAGAAATGGAAAAGTAAAAAGGAAAAACCGAAAAATGAAAATGAGCAAAAGGAAAACTTTTTCCCAGCTAATTTTTCTAATTAAACTTTTTGCTGAGTTTTTCGCAACAACAACAACAACTAGACAGCAACAACAACAACAGTTGCAGAAGTTGTTGCCAATTGTTGTTGGCTTGCAACAAAGCCAATAACAACAACAACAACAGTATTTAGCAGTATTTTCAGCAGTATTTATTTGCGCTCAACAATAACAAAATGGGCAAGGCGGCATCAGGGATGATTTGCAGGGATTGGGCAGAGGCGTAGTCAAGGGGAAGGGAAGGGAGACAGCGGCAGAAGCAGCAACATTGAGTTGGCTCCACCCCGTCGCCAAAGAGACAACAACAACAACAAGAACAAGAACAGTTGCCCAAATGACAAGCAAGAGACATCAAACAAGGGGTGGAGAGAGAAGCCTCTGTTGAATCTCCCCCTCAATCACAGCTCTGCGTCAGCTGCCTTTGTCCTGCCCTGCCCTGCCTCCTTCTCTACCTTTCTCAGCAGCTTCTCTGCTCTACATCTCTCCCTCCCCCACCTCTTTAGCAAAGCAAATTAACCCTTAAGTCACTTCGAGCCACGAAATGCTTTTGTTTTAATTAACTAAGTAGCGCAGGGTTGTCCCGGGCAATGAGCATAGGAATGGGGGCGTCAGTAAGTGAGTGAGTGGGCGTGGCCTGTGCCTAATTAAAATGCGGAAGAAGCAGTCACAAAAAATGTGTGCGCATTTCTCTACATTAATTACTGTTACAATAAGCCAAGCTAATTGGGCGAGACGCGAGATAAGCGCGAAGTGCGGGCAGCCATACAAAATGGACGCACAGTGGGCCAGGGATGCCAGATATACCTAACAAAAGTAGGATGGATTAAGATGAATAAATGGATAAACAAGAGAAAAATAGTAAAAAAAAAAAACAGAAAAATAGATTTTGGTTAAAAAGAGGTAAAATTCAGCAAATTTATGAGTTTATGTTAATTCTCGAGGTCTATCGATATATTTTTATATCGGAAATGTGCTTGAACAAAATATTACAAAATAAAACAATCATGCTTCTTTTTTATGATTAAAAATCGAATAGAAAACCTGAAATAAGGATTTCCAAAAAAATCAAGTGGTTCACCATGGATTTCAAGAGTAATTTCATTAAAATTATATCAAATTTACTTTTAATTTGAGCAATATAAAACAATTTTTTTCTGCGTCCAATATTAAGAGATTTTTTCACCAAATTTCATAGTCAAAGCACTTACAGTTCCGCAGATAAAGGTGTTCATACCAACAAAAATGACAGCAAAAAGCAATTTCCATTGATTTCTCCCTCCATTAGAGATTTCTTCTACATATACCATATTTGTGTTAGGAGTGACTGCATAATATATGAATATAAGCAGCCTTGTCTTACAACTATTAACTGACAACCAACTCACATTCCCATACTATTCGACCCACTGTGCAAGGCCAAGGGCAAGCAGAATATGAAGCAAAAAAAAAAACAGAAAAATTTTTAGCGGAAGAACAAGTAGGCAGGGGCTGGTGGATACGGAGGAGTCGGGGGCACGGGGGTCGCTATAGAAAATATAATTTGAAAAACGGATGAAAGTGTTTTTGAAGCCCTATCAAAGGTTGCCTTGACTAAACCACGACTCACCTCCCCCTCTCTCGCTTCTTTCTTCCAGGTGTGGTTCAAAAATCGCCGTGCCAAGTGGCGCAAACAGAAGCGCGAGGAACAGGAGCGACTGCGTAAGCTGCAGGAGGAGCAGTGTGGCAGCACTACGAGCAACGGCAACAACAACAGCAACCCCAACAACAACAGCAACAACAATGGCAGCAACTCTGGCAACAACACGGGCTCCTCGCCCGCCTCCATTGCCGGCTCGGCCAAGTGTTCCCCGGAGCACTACGCGACGCAGCTGGTGCACATCAAGAGCGATCCCAATCAGTACAGCGATGCGGATGAATCCTCCGATCTGGAGGTGGCCTAAAGAGGCCCAACTCTGCTGTAAATAGTGCCGGCCACTCCCCCATCAGCCCCTCCCTTCTGACACCCCTTTTTGTTTTGTATATAAATAAGAAGTAGAAATAAAGTCACAAAATTTGTTGTTAATTTTAAGTTGAGAAGAAGCAGGAGAGGATTACCCCCTCCCCGTCTTCACTTTAGCCAAATGTACAGTCACTAAATGTATGTGTAGTCCTATGTGTGAGAGAGAGAAAGTGTATGAGTGAGTGAGAGAGAGTGAGTGTGAATTTTTATCTAGTTGTTTCGTGTCGATGTATCCCAAAAACAAAGTAAACCACAAAGTAAACTAAGAAGGGGCACCTTATGGAGTGTATAACTTGGCAACCTACTCCCAAACAGACGAAGTTATGCCACTACCCCATATCCAAATTATATAAATTGTGTTCAATATGTAAAACAAGATCGATAACTCGATAACTTGATGACTTTATAAGAACCTTTTTGAAAATCCCTTAGAAATGTCCAATAAGTACCTCAGTTTGTCGTCAAGTTAGTCAGTTACGCGCTGGTCTGCCTCCTCTGTGTATACATATGATAACTGTACTTCCCCTCCCCCCTATTCCCCTTGAACCGATAATGATAACAATACCCCAATAATGTAAGGTTAACTCTAACTTATTGAGCAAATAAAACAAGCCAAAAAAAGCAAATCAAACAAATCACAAAATGAAACTAGCTTTTTATTTGGGGTTTCTAAAGTTTTCAGCTGGGGAAGACCCAGTGGAGTTCACACCTGTCTGGGTCTGGGTAATATGAGCAGCAGCAGCTGGAAAAGTTTCTCCAAAGATGATACAAGGATCTGGTCAATGGCCATCGAAGCCTTCGCACTTGAAGGGCGTCGCCCCTGAAAGCAATTTACACGGAGCCAACAAAGGCAACTTCAGCTATTGCAACTTGAAAAGTACACTGAGAGAAATGGGGAGGCAGTTGAAAACGAGTTTGCCTTAGCTGAGATTAGAGTCGAAATTAATCTAAAAAACGGGGGAGAAAATATAACTGAGTTTTAGCTTGTAATTTGATGAAGACGGAATTCTAAAAAAGAAATTAAAATTTGTCACAAAAATTTTTTAATTATTTCATTGATCGAAATGGATTAAATAAGGAAAACAAATAATTATCACTTCATAAAACAAACTGTCTCTTATTTAGGTGAAAAAACTAAATAACTAGCTTTTACAGAAATTGAAAACATATTTTATTTGGTTTTAATTATTCAAATATTGTTTTCACGCTTATTTAAGCATTTTTTGTTTAAAAAAGGGAATTCTAGCTTTTATTAGAGTTAAAATATAAAAAAAACAAATATAGTCAATAATCTTTTAATATTTTCATCACCTATTTAAACTTATTTATTTTACAAAAGAATGAACTAGCTTTTTTAGAATCCCACAATTAGTTATTCATTTTCATCAAGAAAGTAAAGATAGTTATACCATATGAGACTCAAGCAAATTTCCTCCATATTTTTCGCAGTGCATCCTTCCTTTATCTGCCTATCTCTATCTATTGCAACTGCTGCTTGTTGCTTTGCTTTGCCTTCGTCTTGTTCCATTTTGATTTGCATTTTTGCACAAAACACAAGCAAAATCATTTGCTACCTTGCGAGAGCCTCCCCACCCTCTCTTCCTCTCTCTTTAGCTGTCTCTGTCTATCTTTCTCTGTCCCCTCTCTCTTTCTATTCCCCTCTCTTTTCTCTGCTCCACCCTTCAACTTTGTTGCCTCTAGCTTGTTTTGTATTTTGCAATTTCCGCCTGAATGGGCATTTTAACAATGACTTCTCTCTGTCTCTATCGGCAGATGGAAGAAGCATCCATCGCATCGTTTAGCTGTTATTGTTGTCATGCCGTCGCCTTTGCCTTACCCCAATCTTTGACCAGCTCCAGCTATCCTACTCTCTCTCCCCTCCCACCCTCCTTCTGCCATTGTAGCTTTGTCTCTGCCAAATTTGGCCATTTTTCGACAGTATTTTGCCTTGTTTTTATACCCGACACGAGTAGGGTAGAAGGGTATTATAAATTTGTGGCAATCGAAGATGAGAAGGAGGCGTGGCAGACAACATAACAACCTTTGTATATACTAGGTTCATGTTGATATAGCTAAGTACGTCTGTATGAACAGGTAAATCTCAGTTAGTTATATGGACTAGGACTACCAAGTTAGCGTGACCTTATATATAATTATAGTTATTACAGATTAGATTCGACCGACATCCGCTTCTGCCTCGATAAATTAATTTGAATCGAACAACAAACGAGATTTTAATGCTTGATGTACACAAATTTGGTTGTAAATGTATTATTAATATAAAAGTTATTCAAGAAATAATATAATAAGGTTACTGATTCCAAAAGTATGCAATACAAAATATGCCAAACATAGAAGGGTATATCACACTCAATACCAATCGACTGTTGCTTTGGTGCTTGTTTCCTCCTGCTCCTGCTGAGTGACATCTTTGGCATGTTATTTTCCTTTGACCGTACCCGAATCAGCATCAGACTCAGCCAGGTGACCAAAATTCAAATTCAATAGTTCCCCCTCTCTTTTTCTCTCTCTATCTCCTCTCTCCCACCTTCGCTCTACTTTGCCTTGTCATCGTCGCCATTTTGTTTCTGTCCTCAGACTATTTGCATAGGTCGAATCGGTTCTACCTTCTCGAGTTTCATTCCCTGAGCCTCCTCCTCGAGAGCTCGAGTTCCAGTTCCATTTGCAGTATGTATAGGGCAGGGTTCTGTTCTGTTCTGTTGATTCGGTTTTAATAGTTCGTGTAAAAATCTACAAATATTTGCACTCTATTAATTTTCGATTTTGATTTCTTCACTCTTTTTCTTCTTTATTCTTTTTTTTCCCCACTGATTTTTCTGTTTTTCTAGTGCACGCTTCATATTTTCCGCTGCGTTTTGTTTTCTTTCCTTATTTCGTGTTTCTGCTCTATCAACAGGGAAATTTAATATACCTAGTTCCCTCGTCTCCCCCTCCCGCATCCGCTGCTATTTACACACGACACACACACGAAGCCAACTTTTTGTGTTTTTAAAATAAAAATTATACCATTTAAGCGTCATATTTTTTTACATACACATATGAAAGGGGTGTTTGTGTGTGTGAGGGACCATTATGTAGCGCACATGAAATATTTACCCATTAAATTTGCCTTTAATTAAATGAGAGCCTTTTTTCACATCACATGCGAATCCTTTGCTTGCCACGCCCACTCCTCGTCTCCCTTTCGTTTGTTGGAATAAAAATATTGTTAATTGCAATTTATTCACATGAACACCTCGCGTAGGCCAGGAGCGTAGGGAGTGAGGTGGAGAGGGGGCGTCACGTTCGTCGTTTCTCGCATTGATTTTAATATTTCATTATTTAATATTTACCCACTCTTCAGAGTGAGAGAGTGAGAGGGGGAGGCAGGGAGAACACCTCGTTCAGCTTCACTTTTTACATATGCGTAATGAATAAATGAGTTGGTAAAGCGCGCAGATTCCGATTCAGTAAAGGATTCACAGTCTGATTCAGTTATGGATTGAGGATTTTATGCTGGAATTCTTTTCGATACTAATGGAATATAGGTAGACCAATAAGCCCATAAAAGGGGAATAAAATATATAAAAATATCAGTTTATGCAATTTTTCGTTAAATATTTTTCAGTTTTCTTCAGATTAAAGTATATTACATAAAAAACCGCTTAGAATTTGGTGCAAAATGTTAATAGGTTAAAATCTTAGAGGTCAAAGATTTTGAGAATAGAAAAAAATATCTTTCTCTATATTAAAGTTGTCATTGTCATCTTGAAGTGTCCGTAAACATTGTTATTAATCAAATATTATATCATAGTAAGTAATATAAAACGTCTATTTGATCTGTATATAAAATATATCATATTTAATATTATGTATTATTAGAAATACTAATATTCATGTTAGTTTACTCATCTTGGTCTTATTCTTATTCATATATATTCAATACGTCTACGTTTTCGTACTGATTTAGAGTATTTGTACATATTATAAACTCTTTTGTTTATAAATTTCTTAATTATTTGAAACCTGATTCTACTTCCTACTAATGTCTAGGAAAATAACTTTCACTTATCATATTTAATATAAACCCCCCACAATAAACTTCATTATAAGAAATAAAACTTAACCCTCATATGTGTACAGCTGACAGCCCCTTCAATAACTAAACATAAAGTGCTTATGCCATTGTAACTAAAACACTGCACAAAGACCTTTCTATATGCAACAAATACCTATAAAATATCCGCAATCTATTTTACTCAATATAACCAAAACACCCTGCGACCTTCTATTCGCACTACCAACCCCCTCTTTGTGATATTGCGACCGCTTGACCAATGGACAATTGTGAGAAGAGGAGGCAAAGGCAGAGAAGAGCTGGGGGAGCATTTGTTCGGTTCGCTCCCAGGGGCGAAAATGGTGAATAGATTAGCAGGTGAACAGGTGAGTTTAATCCATAAAATGTGCGATTATTGCGTTATGCGGCCCGCGGCGAGTTCCATATAAAATATAAACAGACGTTAGAGAAATTAAGGACACGACATAGAGTAGAAAGCCAGGCTCAGGCAGTGCAGGCTGCAGGCAGCAGCAGCTCCTTGTGGTTTATCCTTGTGTTATCCTTGTGCCTTGATGCCACACGAAACTGGGACAGACTCTGGCTACTGCGCTCCTCCTCCTTCCCCTTGCTTCCCCTTGCTTCTTTGCCTATTTGACTATCGATTAAAGTTTGTGGTCCTTGTGCATACAGCCGCAAGAGCTGCTCCCCACTCTCCTGCTCCCTCTTGTCCTGCTTCTACTCCTTCTTCAGCTCCTTCTTCTCTCCCCTTTCCCGCACCTCCTCCTGCTTTCTGTGTCCTTTCAAACTTGCAACATTTTCGATTAATTTCAAATCATGTGTGTGCATGTCTGACGGGTTCAAAGGCGTGGAAAGCTTCAAGAACTCCAGCAGAACTTATCCAGAAAGAGAGAAAGAGAGGGGGAGAGGAAGGGGGTTGAATTCCAGGCCCAATCGTGCCCGGCTGCTGCCACACCACCCCGTGACAGTTGTGCGCTCCAGTGCATTGCATTGTCCTGCCACGGATTATCCAATGGCAACCAGTCGAGGTCGCAGGGCGACGCCGTTGATACCCAAGCGCAATTTCACCTGGAGTTGGGCACCGGGCCTCCCTCTGCGCTGTGGCCAGTGCGCCCGCTGTGCGTCAAACCATGAGCAATTAGCTCATTGTCTGCCCTTAGCTGCACTGCGAGAAAAAGTCGCCACGAACTTTTGAATATCTCTTTGATGATTTCAACCATTTTTTAGCCATTATTACCTCTCTATTCCCTCTGCTTTGCTCTTCCTCCTATCTCGCTGTGCATTTACAAAATGGCCGACAGGCATTCAGGCCGCCGCGCCATAGCATTAGTTGGCGCCCAAGCGCAGCCAAATCCACAAGGAGCTTACCAAAGTGTTAAGCTCAGTCTGGGATCGCGATCCCGAGCACCGAGCGACGCGTTCCAAGCTTAATTTAAGCTCCACAGTGCGGAGTACGCTGTGGCGCCACTGCTTCCAAAGGGCATCAGGCGGCTGCTTTGCCGGGCTTAGGCCTTCAATGCAGCTTACCACGAAGGGATCCGGCCATTGCGCTAATGACGCTAAATGGAAATTACAGTAAGGTGAATGGGGAGAGGGATCAGCAGCATCAGGGGAGAGGGAGAAAGCAAAGAAGAGCAGGGGAAAGGGAATAGCAGGTAGAGAGAACAAGCAAGAGGAGGAAGAAGGGAGGAGGTAAAACCAGAAAGAAAGGATACCTTCGGCATGACGATGTATTTGAATACATTAAAGTATCAGAGGTATGTCCTAAGGTGCATTGCAAACTCCCTTTCAAAGTTAAGGTACCCTCTGCAAGGGTATAAAATGCCTGCAGTAGAAGGCAGTAAAAGGCGCCCGCGGGATACCTCATAATAAGTAGAGGGAGGGTGCTGGAGTAGGCTGAGGGAGGAGCAGTAATCATCATTATGAAGTGGAGGATGCAAAGGGATCAAGCAGTGGATGTAAGCACATGGAGCAGGCCGAAGCAACAGTTCCACAGACAGAGGAAGGGAGCAGCAGGCAACGGAATAAGCAGGCAGCGGGAACAGTCCGGAAGTGGGAGCTAAAGGAGGAACTGCCACTGCCCCCCTAAGCAAATGTTATTTTCAAACAAACACGCCAAGAGAAACCCGAAATCCATTCAAATCACACAATTAGTTTGGCTCTAATCCGAGCCACAAATACAACGTGCGAGTCCCTGGCAGGTGAGGCAGGTGGGGGCAAGGCCGTGTGTTTTGGCTTTGCCTTTTGTTACGCATTACCAATACACACACACACACACCCACGCACACGGGACTCTGCTCTCTGCGCTGCACAGGAATCCATAGAAGCCTCTGAGCATATCATGACTTTTTGGGGGTCACACAGAGAAAGGAAGGGAACTTTCGGGGCAGGTTTTTCTATGTTAAATATTTTCAACATGCACCCCGTCTCACATACATATCTACCTATCACCAACCTCCCTCCATCTTACTGCCTTCTTCAACTGTGAAATGCCTCGAAATGTGCTATGAAATCCTTGAAAAGAACTAACATTTGATACATATTTGTTTCAAAAATGATTTTCAATCTTATTTTGACTTGCCTAAGCGGTTTACAGCAAAAATGAAGGATATCATATTTTGAAAAAATTTGGTAGTTTTTTAAGAGGGTAGCATAGAAAATTGAGAAACTCTTTAAAAATTCTATAGCCTCAATTTTAATTTTTCATTAATTTAGGTGAAAATTAATTAAAATAAACAACATGTGGTGAAAATTAATAAAGTTATAGCTATACTCGTATAGATAGGTTAAGGTCTCAGATCATCATAAAGGCGTTGAGAACTTGGTGATTATTGAAAGGAGGTAGCATGAAAGCCTTAGCTGGTATATCAAAATTGTAGGACCCTCTGTTTATCACACTGATTCAATATAGATGTCAAATCATCAACAATAATTCTTTGAATTTTATATAAATTTTTACTTTCAGTAGTATTGAAAGCTATCTCAGATCTTGGAAAGAGGGTGTTGATAGAAAAGAGGGCAGTGAAGACCTCGTAGACGAATTAATAAAATAAAATAATAAATAATATAAATAAATTTTTTTTTGGAAAAAAGAAGAAAACTTTTTCCAGACCGAGATCGAATAAGATTAAATAGAGTTACAAGACCACTTGCTACCCTGCAGTAAAGAAGACAGTACCTTCGATTTTCAGACACTCCCGTAAGATGTATTTTATATACACTTGAGCCAGATAACTGGCCATTAGTAGAATAACTTAGAGTGAGTTTGAAAAGAGAGATTACAACTAGAAGAGAGAGCAGAAGAGATGACGTTAACTACAATTAGAATTCGGCTAGGTTGAGTTAGAGTTGATGGGGCGGGGCACTATACGCCCACGTCGTGAGGATTATGGTGATGCAGCTGCTCCACAAGATCACCGATGCCATCGACACCAACGCCAATGCTGAGGGAGGGCAGTGTCTTGTCCAGCACCAGCAGCGAGGGCGGGGGCGACTTGGGCTCCGTGTCGGCGTGGGAGGTAAGCAAAGAGAGGCTGCCGAAGCTCGGATCCAGGCACAGCGAGTGCAGCACACCGTTGTCAGTGACCTCATGCGAGTCGTAGGCGGAGACGGAGGAGGAGGCGTGCGTCAGCGGCTGCTCGTGCTCCATGCTGAGAATGCAGTCCGCCTTGAAGCTGTCGATCGTGAACTGATCCACGCCGAGGAACTTCATCTCGTCATAGCCAGCTGAGGCATCTGCCATGTCCAGATCGAGGGAGGCACCGAATGCGCTAGCCAGCGCCTGATGCTGCACTGCATCCAGCGTGCAGAGCTGTTCGTGATGCGGGTGTGGATGCGAATGCTGTTGGTGCTGATCCTGTTGCTGCTGCTCCTGTTGCTGTTGCTGATGTTGGTGCTGATGATGATGATGAGTTGCCTGCTCTGGCTGTGTGGCGGGCGTAGAAGGCGGATAGGTGGACCACTCCATGGACAAGCCACTGCCCCCTCGCTCCAGGCCCAGATGATCGATATTCAGATTGAGGAAGATGTTGGGCGAGAGACGCGATGGCGACAGGCCTCCTGTGCTGTAAGGTGCCTTCAGCTCGTTGTCCAGCGAGTTGGAAGACTGAGGAGGCGTGTCCGGTAGCAAGGTGCCGCCTCCAGCTAAGGATTGAAAAGTAATGAGAAAGATTTCCAATAGAAATTCAACCTGACTAACTCACCCAAGGCACTGTCCAGCTGCCCCAGCACTGCGCTGTCATCGAATGTCACATCCATGTCCAGACCGGAGCCGGATCCCTCTTTGTAGTCCACGCCCAGCTTCTCCTGCTTGCGCCACTTGGCACGTCGGTTCTGGAACCAAACCTGCACTCGCGCCTCTGTCAGCTCGATCCGCACTGCCAACTCCTCGCGGAAGAAGACGTCCGGGTAGTGCGTGCGCTGAAACGCTCGCTCCAGCTCCTGCAGCTGCAGTGTGTTGAATGTGGTTCTGCAAGGAGTGGTTGGATTAGACTGTTGCCAAAGACTAATACTCAGGGCTGCATATCGTGGGAATGGGAGGTTAATTACCTCTTCTTTATTATTGATATTTTCTTATAAAGTTCTTTAGAACTAAGAACTTTCCTCAGAATTTTTTCAAATCCATTGCAAGAAGTCCACCTAAAAGGAATCTTTATCGAGAATCGGACGAAATATTGCTGACTAAATCAATACTGAATACACTTCGTATCAATACCTTCCATATTCTTCGAGACTTCCTTTCATTTGAATTGATAACCTCTCAAGAAACTTATCAACAAAAGGAAACAGCTCCGCTTCTCTATTATCTGCTTATATATTGGAGATATACTTGAATATCTCGTGCTAATATGAATTCTACTCTAACCGGTTAGGTCAGCTAGAATTAAGAACCTTTCTCTGGAAACTTCGCCTCTAAGAACGCCATAAGGAGAGTAACTACTAATGATCGCAAGGTTTTCGACTAAAGGAGAAAGCCTCTAACAAAATATCCGTGAAAAAGATCCAAGAGAAACTTTCATTAATGTATGTAAATTCCTGCAGGGTATTCTCTTCTAACCAAAATGCTGAACTAGTACTGAATACCTTTCTCAGAAAGTATAGCGCAAGGGGCTTCTCGAGAGAAGGATCAACTAAATGTAGAAACTTAACTTGAACTGGTACACTAAACTTAAACTGCGTCTATTTAGTGACTTCTTAGAAATCAAAAGAAAAGGAAATCTTCAGCTTTCTTTCACAATCAGAAATCGAAGGAATCAAATATGCACCTTATATTAACTTCCTATTCCCATAAGACACCGTCCTAACCGGTTAGCTCAGCTAAACCCAAGAACCTTTCTCTCCGCTCTTCAAATCTCTCCGTTGCTTTGCAGCCCTGGTCTTTATCGTACCTGTATCTCCTCTGCTTGCGCTTCATTGTGCCTTTGTCCATGTGCCGTGCCCTCTGCGCTGTATCGCTCCTGCTGTCACTATATAGTATACTTAGATGATAGATTTGACTATATATAGTCAATGTTTTTGTGTGTCTTGCGTCTTCACACGATTCGTGACATAGTCGCAACTGTTTTTTCCATTCTTTAACGATTTTCCCTGATACGCGTCACTTTCTACGGCTTCCTACCGATTTTTTACGCTTTGCCAAGCGGATAACTGTACACACACTCCCACAACAACAACAGCAACAAGAGCCACGACAACAACAGCAACGATAGCAATGATAGCAATATTAACAAGAACAGCCTCCAAGGATGTTCAAATCTTGCTGCAACTCTCTCTCTCTCTCGTTCAGCACTCTCTCTCTTTCACTCCTGCCGCTCTTCACTGCAGTTTGAGCTGCCTGCACAGTTTGAGAGCCAATCTCTCTCACTCGCTAGCTCGCGTGCGCGCCTCTCAAACTGTAAAATAACGCCGCACCGTGCGTGGCGACGACGCGCTTTGAACTGAGCCAACTCTGAGTCTCGTCGGCTGGAGGATTGCGCCGATGGGAAGCCCTAGCAATGCCCCAGCGGCAAATGCACCTGAAAACCGAACTGAACTTTCAGCTGCCTCAGCTAGTCAGCTAGTAGTGCTAGTCGGGCAGCCGTCGTCGTCGTCGTCGTCGTCGTCGTCGATATGAGCTCATAGTGAGTAACTCCCGGGTCGGGAGGGGGTTGCAAGTGTCTGGGTCACTGGGTTCCTTTTCGGCTAACCTAAACACTCAAGTTTCTAGCCGGACACCAACAGCGGACAGTGTTATAAATAGCCTCCACTCACCCCCTCCCCCTTCCCCGTGGCGCCTTTTGTCATTGTGTCAACACTTGACCCTTTTGTTCACGCCGAGGATGCTGCCGACGATGTTGCTGAGCTGCTGCTGCTGCTGTTGCTGTCCAGGTGACGCACCATAATGGACGCACAGACAAAAGGTAATCCGAGGCGTCTGGAGGCGTCACCCTTTGTTCCAGCTTTGGTCCAGCTATAAAAGCAGTTGAGCAGTGCCGTCAGCCTTGCAAAACGAGCCACACTCTCCTCAGGCACGGATCAAGCAGCAATGCCATGGGTGAGTTCCAGCATGAGCCTCTCTCTGTACAATCATTCAAGCCTTCCTTCCTCTGCAGATGCCCAGTTTACTGCCAGCGCTGGCGCTGATGCTGCTGCTGCTCTACGTCGATGGCAATCGGTTTGCAGCCTATGACGAGCTTGGAGCATCGCAGGTACTGCCCCGCAATCTACCCAAGTTCTGGCCGGAACAGTTGCAGGCGGATGCAGCAGACAATGAGCTGGCTGCGGGCACTTCTAAGATGCTGAATGCTTTCTTTGGATTAGCCCCCACCACCACAGAGCGACCCACGGAGGCGGCACTCAATCCCTACCAACTGCCGCCCATGTACTACAACGATTTCTATGAGGATCTGCTGACTAGCAAGCGCAACGATGTCCACGCCGCCGGCTGTGATTGCAAGGTTATGGTGAGTAGAGGAGGCACTTTGGGTTGACACTCCTCTTCAGCACTTCTTTCCTACAGAACGATCTGCTTGACTTGGGCAACGGCAACTTCCCCCGCTACTTGATGAGCGCTGTCTGTGAGCCCAAGTGCACGCAGGGCTCCAACTGCAAGCCATTGGAGTACAAGGTGAAGGTGCTCACACTGGGTGCAGAACAGCCTGGCCAAGCAGGCAAGCCACCAGGCTCCAGCTCCTCCTCTTCCTCGCTGACACGTCTCTGGCTGCCTGAGCCTCTTGCTGCCGCCTCTGCCTCGCAGCAGCAGCAGTCTCTGCAGTGGCACTTCAGGACTGTCACTGTCACTGCCGGCTGCTTCTGCACCAACTAATCCTCCTCCTTGACACTCCATTAAATTGATATGTTTATTAAATTGCACAATACAGCGACAATTGAAAACGCCAACGTTGCTTTATTGAGCTGCTGTGGTCAAGATGGACGATCCAAAAGGGATCGATACACGAGTACTAAAAACATTATCGAGATATGATTATTCGAGTACGAGGTTACTAAAGCTGAACTGGGCCGAATTCAGGCTTAAGATGCAGTTGCTATTGATAGAGACAAAAAGAGAGAGTCTTTCTATGAGGGAAAATCTATAAAAAAAAAAACACAGAGAAGGGTCTTAAACAAAGACAAGAGAATCCATCTTGGAAATAGAATTTATCTTTAGAGGAATGTGATAAGGAATAGAAGCTTTTAGATCCATGAATCTGTTCAAGTTTAATGCTTATTTGTCCTACGCAATCCCTTCTCAATTAGAGCAGAGAATATGATGAGGAATAGAGACTGCAAGTTAGTTTATAGGCTTCCATTCCTTGCGGAATGTTATATAGAATCATTGATCAACAGGGAATATGATGAGGAATATAATTTTAAAACTTCCTTTTTCCGCTTGGAATGTTTTATGAAATTCGTTTTCAATTAATTAGAGCACGGATTGAAGCTTTGAATCCCCCTTCAAATGTAACAATAGCAGCTGCAACTCGAGCCTGTCGACCCTTGTGATATATGAATACGTAAAAAAGAAGAGCGCTTCTGGTCAAGGCACTTGGACGGTGTCAACTATAAACAGACATAGATATAGTTGCACTCTAATGGACGGAACAGTGAGTCGAGATTATGATTACTTAGAGATTACTTAGCAATTCTCAGAGTGCGTGTGATGTGCGTTGTCTGAGCTGAGGTTCGTTTGTGCAGCCAGTTAGGGTGCTAAGCCACGCCCTGCGAACAGACCCACGCTCAATAGGAGTGTGGACAGTAGCGTAAACACTTTAGCACCTTGTCGTGCGGGTGCGCCACTCTGCAAAGAGAGAAGATGATTAGGAACGTAACCAATGCCAGCTCCCCATCCTACTTACGATGACAAAGTAGTTGCACCTGTCGCCCTGGCAACACTCGTTGCAGGCCCAGTCCTCGTACCAGATGTGAGTGCAGTACAGTTGCATGTAGCGCTTCCTCTTCGACTGGCACTGCTCCTTGGTCATGCAACGCTTGGAGACGTAATACTGCTTAAGGGCTCCCTCCGAGAAGTAAGGTTGACTGCCCCAACGGATCTCTGTGCCGCAGACATTCTCATACGATTCGCAGGTCTTAATCGTATTGAGGCACTTCTCTGTGTTGCCCGTCTGGTTGGAGCACACGTAGCACTCCAGACCTTCCACGAAGTTGACTGCAATAGAAACGTTTCATTGCACATTTCATTGCACATGCCACTTGTTGTTGCCTCGTTAAGGTGTGGCTTGACTCACCTCGGCTACTCAGATACAGCCCCATCAGGGCCAGCATGGCGATGTGCCAATAATTCAGCATAATTGGTTGATTCACTTGTTGCCCCTCCAGTCACAGAATATTATTAGGAAATTGAAAAACAAACGCTCTAATTGAGTAAAACAGCAACAACTACGACATCAACAACCACTCCCACACTTGCATTGAGCTATCGGCCATTACGATAACTCTTGCGATAACGATAATTTCCCAATAAATTGCAACTAAATGATAGCACAATCATTTATAAACAAAAGAACCTTTCGTTAAATTGTGATGAGCTAATAAACTAAAGTATTTATAGCCTGTTTAATAATTTATTAGCAGCTGTTTCATTAATACTTCGCAGTGAAATTACCCCTATTCTTGTCTGTGCGCTACTTTGCAACACTGTTCTTCTGTTCATACTTGCCGCCATAAACAAATGCAAGCAAGTAAGCAAAATACAAACATTCGTCATTGTCAGTACTTTTATTACGCATATCAATTGCAGTTGCAATTAATAAACAGGAAATACATTAAAAGCAACCCGTCTTCACTGAAAAGATAACAATTATTTTTAAAATATGCTACCGACAACATATAAAAGCAGCTGAAACATATTGCCAAGCAAAGCGGTAACTGGAGATCATCGATCAGCAGAATTATTTATATTTTCCTCATATATACAATCAATTACTATTGCATTAGCTTCTGTAATTAACACCTTCGGAGCAGAAACCCCTATTTATTTATCAGACTGACGATTTGCAACACTGCTGTGCGTGCTTTTGCGCTGTTTTGTTGCCGTTGTTGCCGTCGTGAGATTTTGAGTGCCAGACAGACTCACAGACAGGCGACAAGTCCGACAGGATGATGGCCAAGAAGGAGCAGGAAAATGTGATAGCCACGCCCGCAGTGCCACTGGGCTACCGCCAGCTGGGCACACAGGTGGCCGGCCACACATTCGAGGCGAGCAACGCGGCCGCCGTGGGGCTGCTCCAAGACGCGGGGGAGGGTTGTGTGTTCAAGCCGCTGGGCAAACCGGAGTGCGGTGTGCGCGAAGTCACATTCTATGACTCACTGAGGGTCGCTCAGCGGGTGCTGGCGGGATCGGCGGGTGCATCGGCCCCAGCTGCCAATGACCTTAATGGCAAAGGTGACGCAGCAGAAGCGCAGCAACAGCAGCAGGATGACGCCGAAGTGGCCCGCGTTCTGTCCGCACTGGCGGCGCACGTTCCGCGCTACTACGGTCAAGTGAAACTGGTTGTGAATCAGCGCGAGCACACGTTTATCAAGCTGCAAGATCTGACACACAACATGAGGCGTCCGTGTGTCATGGACATTAAGGTCGGTCGTCGCACCTGGGACCCGCTCTCCTCGCCGCACAAGCGCGCCATCGAGGAGCAAAAGTATGTGATCTGCAAACAGAACCTCGGCCTGTGCTTGCCCGGATTTCAGGTGTACCAGCCAGGCAAAGAGGGACCGCGTCTGCTCCGTCACGGACGTGACTATGGCAAGAAACTGGACGTGGAGGGCTTCCGCCAGACATTGGCTACCTTCTTCAACATCAACAACTGCAGTTCCGAATGCAGCCAGATTCTGCTGGAGGAAGTGTTGCGTCAGCTGCGCAGCATCCTCGCATGGTTCAAGCGTCAGCGCCTGCTGAACTTCTTCGCCAGTTCCTTGCTCATCTGCTACGACTACGAGCAGCTGCTGCAGTGCAACAACTATTCGCCAATGCAGCTCAATGGTTTCCACGAGAAGCCGTTTCCTCCCACCACACCCGATGAATGGATACACGTGCGCTGCATTGACTTTGCCCACGTCTTCGCCTCGGAGGATGGGGAGCCCGATCACAATTACATGTTCGGCCTGCAGAGCCTCATCGACATAGTCGAGTCCATGCTCCAGCGATAGCCTCAAGGTTAACCCAGGCACACCAACACTCACACTCCCACACACACATATATATTTGTATTATCAGTAAGCCAAAAGATAAGTTGGCAGCAGAGCTGCAGCTTTTTCCGTTAGAATTACAGGAGATGAACGAAAATAAAACAGAAACAGAACAAACACCGAGAAACAAAGCTAATTACTTAATTACTAGTAATTAACAGACCAAGCAATTACTATTTTGATAACTATACAACATTACTGTCGAAGAGCAGAGCCAGAAAGAGGATGATTACTTTGATATATCTGATCATTGAGCTGAGGTTGAAACTAACATAAACAAACAAACATAAACAAAATTAATTTATTTAAAAGAAAATTAAATACAATCACCTCTGAATTTGCGTAATTACTTAATGTTAATCAAATGAAAGACGACAAATAATTGAATATAAATACAGAGCAGCTAAATAATTATAAAAGGTCACCAACTTTGGAAAACTGAGAATTATTCAAGCAGCTTAATTAATTACTCGGGTGATCGCATTTCAGTTGTCCAAATAATTTATCGGTAATTCTAACTACTAATCGAATTGAAAGCTCAAGAGAACTTATTAATTAATAAGCTCAATTGCCTCAACAATAACTTGGTCATTAATTGAATTTGATAAATAAAAAATAAAAAACAAACTGTCTTCAATAGATGCTCAATAATTATAAATAATGAAATAAAACATAAGACAAATATTTACAATATTGAAAAAAAAATTAATTAAATATAATTGAGTAAACTAAAATGTAAACAGCCACTAATTGTTCCAAAACTTGAGTATGAGTATGATTAAAAACAAGAAACCTAAATAATTATAATAATAACTTTGTAATAGATTATAATTACCTGGTAATTAATTATAATAATTATTGGGTAATTATTTATAATTACTGGTTATACTTACTACCCAATTGAATCCACCTAAAAACAAAACTGGAAACTCCCACAAACCAAAGCAAACTCAGCTCAATATTTAAATACATTCACTCTGTAATTACATGTAATTGATAAACATTCACTAGTAATTAAATGTAATTGAACCGTGGTCCACAGTAGTTCGTTCTCTCCAACAAACCCATCGCAGAAGCAGAAGACTACTCTAGAATCTTTGTAGAATTATCGTAAATAATCGTAAATAAAATACTCGATTTGTACATTTCGCGTTATATTTCCGGGTCTTATCAAAATTACAGTTACGAGTTAGGGGTAATGGAGCTTCTTAGAGCGTATAGTCCAGCTCGTAGCGCTCGTACTGGTTCTTGGGATCATTCGTGATCCTCGGGTAGCCGGCAATGAGGGCATCCTGTCCACCAATGTAGAGCGAGTTGTAGATCTTCCAGTAGACATCGCGCACCTTGCGGGCGGGATGGAAGAGACCCTGCAGAGTGTACTGCAGTATCTTAATGGATCCCAGAGAGACACGTAGTCCATCCACGGAGTCCATAAAGGCCTGCACCAGATGCGGTGAGGTCTCAAAGATATTGGGCCACACATAGTTGAGCAGATGGGTGAGTGCATCCTCACAGCCGAAACCATAAACCCCCAGAGACATGTGCTTGATGGCCGAGCAGGCAGTCTGACGATGCACCAGATCGCGATCCATGAGCGCATCCTCCAACAACGGACACACTGCATAGATGTAATCCTTGCCCATCTCCCCAATGTACTCGAACAGGAAGGAGAGTGACTTCAACACACCGTTCTGCACATTCAGCTCCGGCACACGGTACTCGTTCATCAGGGCAGGGAGCACGGTGAAGGGGCGACAGGTCTCCGCCACGATGGCAATGGCCACAGTGGTGCACACACGATTCTGACGCTCCTGCACCTTGAGATTGTTCAGCAACGTGGCTAGCACATCATGGGGTCCAATGGCCTTGGCAATGTAACCAAAGGTGTTCACAGTGGCACGACGGATTGCTTTCTTGTGTGCCTTGAGTAGCTCGAGGAGTTCGAAGCAGATACGCATCCACTCCCTGGCGGACACATACTCGGGACCACGATCCGCAATGCGACCCACCAGATCGATACAGTTCTCCTGCACCTTCTCGTGACGATTCTTCAGAATTGGAGTCAAACGGGGCAATAGATCCTTAATGGGTGGCGTCATCTTGGTCATGCCAATGACATTCACAATGGCCTTCAGGGCGCCCAGAATGCTGCCCAGCACCTCGGGATACTCCTCGCCCAGATACTCGTAGAGCACCACACCCAAGTGACCCATCAGCTTCTCCTCCTGGCAGGTCTTCATCACGACAGCAATGCGTGAGATGAGATCCGCCGCCTGTTGACGCACCTTGGCGGATTTGTTGTTCAAACGCCAGAGGATGGTACCGCAGATCTGTGGCAAGTAGGGCTTGACGCGCTTGCCCAGCTGGTTTACTATGGTGCCGAAGCCATTCAACATGACCACATCTTCGGTTGTCTGTTCCTGGAAGGCATACAAGATGCCATCGATGAGCTGCTCCTCCAGGCGGGAATCAATGTCTGCCGCACCCAAGTTGCCCATAATCTTCTCCACCGTCTCCATGACCATCTTACGGTACTGTTCGTTCTCATCCTTCAAATCATCCACGACGCGATTGATGATCTCCGAGGTGCCCACCTTGTTGGCAATCTCCACTGTGGTATCCACCAACTGGCGATAGTTACGCCTGTCCAGTGCCATGCGATGATTCCAGAAGAACTTGAAGAAGTGCGGCAGAATCTCTTCCTTGATGTACTGCGGCTCCACACCGTCAGTGGCGCAACATTGCTTGACCACCTTGAGCACAATCTTCTTCATCTCCTCATCCGGAGACTGGAACTCACGGATCAGGATGAGCATCACCTCACGCGTGTAGTAATTGGCATATTCAGCATCCATCAACGGGATCAAGTAGCCAATGGCCTTGAGGAAGGCGGCCAATCCCTTACCACGATGTGTCCGGATACCCTTCCACAGCGGCTTCAGCACCGAATCGAAGGATTCAATGCCGTAGGGTGTGGCTGCCTCGGCGAGGGCAGCAATGGCCAGCGCAGTGATGGTGCGCACCTTTTGTTGCTCATCCACCAGCCCATGCTCGATAATCTCCACCAGCGCCTTGAGATGGGGCAGTATAGCGCAGCCCATAAGGATGGCAATCTGCTGGACAATCTTGATGCCTGTGTGCCGCGCCTGCCACGACTTCTTTGACTTGCACACGGCCTTGAGGAAGGGCAGCAACGAGGGTATGCCCAATGCGGAGGCTACCACAGCAAATGCACGCGCCGTTGTGTTCCTCACGTACTCATCAATGTTGTCAATATCCGGTCTCATGGTGGAGATCATCGTAGCCAATCCTGCAGCCTTGGCCAGATTGGAAATGATCTCGCGACCCTCGATACGCGCATAGTAATCCTCATCAATCAGCAACGGCTCAATCACCACAAGAATCTTGTGCACAAAGGGACGCACTAGATCATCCAATTTGTAGAGCACGCGATCAATCACCTTGACGAGCAAATGACGCTCCTGATCCTCCAGTGTGGGTGACATAAGCAACGGCAGAATCTGATTGAACAGTGGCCCAGCTCCAAACTCACGAGCCTTGTCCGTCATCTGGCGCAGAGCGGACTTACGCATCGGTGGCGATCCGTTCTTGATGGTCAGCAGCAGCTTCATGATCTTGCGCTCCTTTAGCTCCTCTGGGGAGAGGGCATCCTCGTTGACATCCACCAGCAGCTTGTCAAAGTACTGTGCATCCTCGGGCTTCATGAACGGCAGATTTTGTCCCTTTGGTTGGTTGTCCATGAACTTGGCATTCTTGTCCTCCACCTGGATAAAGAAGCCAGCAGGGGTGCCAGCTATGGGAGTGGGCGTGGCCATTAGTTTGCGACCAGGAGTGCGTAACGGTACGTATCCTGCAGGGGGTGGGAGAATCTTATAGCCCGGTGGAAACATCTGATCCAACTCCTCATCAGTATAAGGTCTATTCCTCTCATCAATCTCCTTCTCCCAGCGATAGGCCTGCAGCTGTTCTGGTGTCATCGCAGCTAGTGCTCCAGGAGTGGGTGTGGCCATTGCCATGGCCTTAACTCCCACTGGAGTACTGCCTCCTGGAGTGAACTGAGGCGTAGCATGTCCGGGTGTTCCATGTGGTGTCATGCTGGGCGTCATAGCGCTAGAGTTGCTCGGCGTGATGGCCGGCGTCGTATTCGAAGGTGTCTCATCCCATCGCGAGCGACGTTTAGAAGCTCCCGGCGTTGACTCAATGGAGATACTCTCGCCGGCACCGCTGCCTGTACGATCCGGCTTAGGGGTTTCGGCCCAGCCACTGTGGCCGGGAGTCTCTCGTTCTGTCTTTGGTGTCTCATCCCAGCGATTCCTGCGTGCCGATTTCTCATGCCCAGGAGTCTCATGTCCTGGTGTCATGGCGTGCGCTGGTGTTGCATCCCAGATGCGAGTTCCAAGTCCAGGTGTGGCACCCGGTGTCTCGCTGCCTTTATGGCCCGGGGTCTCATCCCAACGATGATCTCCGGGTGTTTTCTGCAAGAATTCATATACATTCACCTCTTTAAAAGGTACCTTCTTCCTACTTACATCTTCCCAAGTGGGTGTGGCTGCGCTGCTGGGCGTCGCTGCCACTTTGGCGGGTATGAAACTGTCGCTCACTGTTTGATCCCAGCGTCCGCGCTTGCGTCCTCCTTCCTTGGCAGCAGTCTCTCCATTCGATGACTTGACGAGAGTGCCCTCCTTGGACTTCTCCATAATGCGACGTCGCAGCTCAGACTCTTCGCCCTTGAGCATTTGCTCCCGCATAATGTCTGTGTAGGTGCGGGAACCCACATCCGGAGTCTTGCCCCCGTCGGCAAAGGGATCCGCACGCTCCGGGGAGATTATTATGCGACGGCGCTTCTGTCTGTACTCATCCTCACGATCTGCTATAGTTGGACGACGGCGATCCGCCATGGGATCGACATCCTCCTTGCCTTGGGTCACATCCTTCAGCACAGATGTGGGTGCTGTGTACTGTGCCCGTTTCTGTGGCACCGGAAACCCATCGTCCTCTTCATCCTCGTCGCCCTCATCATCGTTAGCCGCTATGGATGTGTTGTAGCCCTCGTAGCGCCCCTTGGCCCCCTTACCCACTGCCTTATCATCGTCATACAAGTCCGTGTCGAAGAAGCCGCCGCTGTCCAGCAAACCTACGCCGGCTGCCGCTGCTTGGTTCTTTGCGAGTTCTGTTTTCTTTGCCTGGATATCCGAGATTTGCGCCTCAATATCTACAAATAAAACAAATTAGAACACATTAAAATTGATTTTCTCCCCGCTGCAAACAACATAAACTCGCAGGTATAAGGGATAAGGGGGATTTTCCACACATTCCGTCATGCTCTTGGATTTTCCTTCATTCTTTCCTTTATCTTTTTCACTTACCTTCATGAGTACGCGGTATATTTTCCATTTTTACCAATTTATTGACAACAAACGTATGAAAACGCGTACATGAAAATTGTGCGACAGTATTAAAAATGGTTTCCCAAATTTACATTACACAACACTAAGTCGATACACTCACAACACGAAATAGTCGAAATGGAAACTTATCGTTTCCAATCGATGGTTGTTATCGCTAAGATTTAATTATTGTTCCTTATATAAATTTATAAAATAAAATTAAAATAAATAATAAAATAAATTTCTAAAATCATAGTTTAGCAGATGTTATTTTCGATAAGTTTTTTATTTTACCAGCTGAAACAAACGAACATACCGATATGTTCTTTATTACTGTTATCGTAAGTTTTACCACCTCTAGTTTGTAGCACGTGTTGTTTGTTATTGTCTTCGTCGCAATCCCGGTTAGAAAAATGTTGGCCAAGAAGCAGAAAATGGAAGCAGAGCCGGAACAGATTGTTGCCCCACACACGCTGCAGGCACGTCTAATATCCGACACAGGCGAGGAGGCGGGTCCACCCATAGATCTGCCCTCGGGCATCACAACACAACAGTTGGGCCTCATCTGCAACGCGCTGTTGAAGAATGAGGAGACAACTCCTTACCTGTTCTTTGTGGGAGAGGATGAGATCAAGAAATCGCTAGAGGAAACACTCGACCTTAGCAAAGTAGACACTGAGAATGTCATCGACATCGTCTATCAGCCACAGGCCGTCTTTAAGGTGCGTCCAGTGACAAGATGCACCAGTTCCATGCCAGGTCACGCAGAGGCGATTGTTTCCCTTCACTTCAGCCCCAACGGTGCTCATTTGGCCAGTGGCAGTGGTGATACGACAGTGCGCCTGTGGGATCTCAACACAGAGACTCCTCACTTCACCTGCAGTGGCCACAAACAGTGGGTGTTGTGCGTCGCTTGGGCGCCCGATGGCAATCGATTGGCAAGTGCCTGCAAGGCGGGTAACATCATCATCTGGGACCCGGAGACTGGAAAGCAAGTGGGTCGCACACTGACAGGCCACAAGAAGCACATAAACGGACTCAGCTGGGAGCCGTATCATCAGAATCCCGAGTGTCGCAAGCTCGCCTCAGCCAGCAGCGATGGCGATTGTCGCATCTGGGACGTGAAGCTCGGTCAGTGTCTGCTCAACATTGCTGGTCACACGAACGCAGTCACAGCAGTGCGCTGGGGAGGTGCAGGCATTCTTTACACCTCGTCCAAAGATCGCACAGTCAAGATGTGGCGTGCTGCAGATGGTGTGCTGTGCCGCACCTTCTCAGGTCATGCGCACTGGGTGAACAACATTGCACTCAGCACTGACTACGTGCTGCGGACAGGACCCTTCCAGCCAGTCAAGGATAGGCTCAAAGGAGTTGGCAGCCAGGACAGTGAGTTGGAATGAAAATATATTTACTAGATTACCCCTTAACCCTCTCCTTTTCAGCTGAGGAACTGCGCGCTGCTGCCCTGAAGCGCTACCAGGCAGTCTGCCCGGATGAAGTGGAGTCCCTCGTTTCCTGCTCGGACGACAACACGCTGTATCTGTGGCGCAACAACCAGAACAAGTGCGTAGAGCGCATGACGGGCCACCAGAATGTGGTGAACGATGTCAAGTATTCGCCAGATGTGAAGCTCATCGCCTCCGCCTCCTTTGACAAATCCGTGCGTCTGTGGCGAGCACACGATGGACAATTCATAGCCACATTCCGAGGCCATGTGCAGGCTGTGTACACGCTCGCCTGGTCAGCAGATTCGCGTCTCATTGTCTCCGGCAGCAAGGACTCCACCCTGAAGGGTAAGAGTAGATTCTCCCACTCTTGTTCCTCCACTAATCCTCCCATTTATACCTGTAGTTTGGAGTGTACAGACTAAGAAGTTGGCGCAGGAGCTGCCTGGACATGCGGATGAAGTCTTTGGCGTGGACTGGGCGCCCGATGGCTCCCGTGTAGCCTCTGGAGGAAAGGACAAAGTGATAAAGCTGTAAGTGGAATCAGACTCGATTTCTCCACGAGGTTAATCACATTTATTGTTTCCATTTACAGGTGGGCCCACTAAGGGAGCATTCTTTGTACATTTAATAAAGTTAATAAAATGAACACATTGATATATCCTGAGTCAAAGTAGTCATCCTTCCTCTTTAAACACTCTGCTGTTCCATACGTTGTAGGGTCTCTTGAAGAGAGCTCTGAAAAGTGCCCACGTCGCGGAAATACGACTTGGGCACCGCTGACTTGGAGAGCAGTGCCTTGCCGGCAGCCATAAAACCAGCAGCGACGCACTCATCCACGGAAAGCTGTTGGAGCAGGGCAGTTATAAAGCCGGCACAGAAGCTATCGCCGGCTCCAGAGTCATTGACAATTTTCTGCACCTTGGGCACGGCATAGAAGCGCGTGATGTGCCCGCAGTTGACGGGGGAGAGGGAAAGGAGTTTACTAGAATCCTGCACTGCATCGGAGCGGAAGCTCACAAGCACGCCCAAGCCTCCCAGCGTGGCAATGATGCAGTTGAAATGTGATTCGATCTGTTCCAGCATCGTTTTGGCCTGTGCCAGCAGCACGTTCCGCTCCTTGTGCGTGTCCACCTGCCAGTTGACTGCCTGCCCCGTTATGGCCTCCACAATGGTCTTCAGCTCGTGCAGATTAGGCTTGACCAGGCGAATGGGCTGAGTGAGATCTGATCCCAGCTTAAAGGGCTTTCCCGCAATGAACATGTCCGTGGGCTCAAAGAAAACAGGCACCTGGAAACGCTGCGCCATCTGCAGTGTGCTGGTCATGGCCTGCTCCGACAGGTTGCTGTCCATGACGATCAGAGGTGCCGACCGAAAGAGCTCCACGCGTTCTTCCAGTGCCTCAGGAGTTATGCTGTTATGAACCTCCATATCGCCCAGAAGCAGCTTACAGTCACCCACGCGATCGAAGATAATTGAGCAGAGCGATGTCGACTGTGTCTCGTCCACAATGAGGGACGAGTGCAATGCTGGGGGCATCAGTTGCTTTAGTATGTTGCCAAAGCGATCATTGCCCACGGCCGAAATTAGATTCACATCGCCGTGCAGCTTGTAGATGCCCTCTGCAATGTTGCGCCCCACTCCTCCAGCTGTCTGCTTGGCCACGGACTTGTAGGTGGCTCCATCCAGATGCAGCTCATGTTCATCCTTTACCTGAAATGTAAGATCCAGTATGGAGGCGCCTACAACGAGCGGTTTGCGAGAGGAGACGGAACTACTCCCAGGAGCACCTCGTGCCTCTCTCTCTCTCTTCTTGGCCAGCGCACAGGCGATTTCAGCAGCTACCGCCGCATTGTTCTTGATCAGCGCAATGTTGGCCTGCAGACTGCGTCCTTTGGTTAACTTGGCTATGTGCGAGAGCAGAAAAGGAGTCACATCCTTGCCAGCAACGCCTTGGGCTTTCGCCTCCGCATTTGCCTGATTGATGGCGGCATCTATGGCGGCTTTCTCCGCAGCAAACTCAGCTGGAATGGGTACGCCAATGAGTACTCCCGACTGCAGCTGCAGCTGGTGCCAGGAGTGCAGCAGGTCGGCACCGTGGTCAGCCGTGGGAAGATTGTAGGGCACCTTTGAGCCGCTGTCCCTTGTGTAGAAGTCGGGAAAGACGCCGCCAGGGCTGTTGTAGCTGGCCACGCACACACCCTGCGTTTCAAGATACTCCAGCGTGCGCGGTATGTCCAAGATGGACTTGACACCGCTGCAGACCACCGCAACAGGAGTGCGTCCCAGTTCCACTAGATCGGCGGAGACATCGAGCGTAACATGGCCCTCGCGATGTACACCACCAATGCCACCGGTTGCAAAGATTTCAATCCCTACACGATGAGCAACTATCATGGTGGCAGCCACTGTGGTGCCTCCACTTTGGCGCATGGCCACCACATAAGGCAGATCCCGACGAGAGCACTTGATGACCTCCTCACGTGGCTTATTGGCAAGTGTCATAAGCTCTTCCTGCGTGAGGCCAACCTTGATGCAACCGTCTATGATGCCAATTGTCGCCGGCACAGCACCCTTCTCACGCACGACCTGCTCTACCTGCAGAGCAGTCTCTACGTTCTCTGGCACTGGCATTCCATGTGTAATAATCGTTGATTCCAAGGCCACAATGGGCTGCTTCTCAGATAAAGCATGTCGAATGTCGGGATGCACAACAATGTGTTGATTTGTCGTAGTCAATGTCCGGCCTAAGGAGGATTGGAGTAGGGCACGCCGGCCGAGCAACGAACATGTCCGTAGCAGCATTTTTACACTAATAATGTGTAATAATGTAATAACTTTGTTTACAATCTAATTTGTTGTAATTCTCTGTATTACAATGAGCCTGAGCTCATTTTAGCAACACCAACTATTTGTTTATAAAGTAACACATGTGGTTCTTAACAAATTTGAATGTTAACTTGGCAAAACAGCTGAGCTCAATTCAACTGCTGGGTAACTGCTGCGCCTGTGAACTGCTATTTCAACTGGTCACACTACGTGTGTGTTTATTTATCGAAAAACGATATAAGAGTCTTCGATATTTTTGCAGCATTCAATTTAATCGCGCAAACTTGGCGTCGCTTCTGTTTACAGTTAACTATACAGTTTAATAAGGCGCATAACAGGAGAAAAAGCTTTAAATATGGATTTGGACCAGAGCGCATACACCCTAGAATTCTTTAAGTTTATACCAGAACAAATATCCGCAGAACGTAAGTCAGTATTTTGTATTATGTACAATTGCTTGTACAATTATTTTCAATTGTTCAGGCGATCATCTGATAAAATCACTTATTGGTCGCGCTGTTGAGTCGACAATTACGAAAATTGAAACGCCTACCACATCTGGATTGTTAACTAAGGAGAAGGATACTGTCATTGATCTTATGATGGCGAGTTGTCAACCAAAATTGGATGCACTGCGAGAACTGGACAAGAAAACCTTTGATGTGCCTCCCCATGTGCTGCTCATCAAAGACTTTGAGCTGGAGCAGCAGGTGACTGAGGAAGAGGAACACGCCAAGGCAGCAGAGTTGGAAAAGCTTAAGCTGCGCTATCGTCAGGTAAGCACTATGAACAGTACAAGATAATCCCAACTCCTCTTACTCTTGTTTATTATCAAAGAACATGGCCATGCTTGCCGAGCTGAAGGCAGAACAGGAGCAATACCAGAAGATCGAAGCACTCATTCAGAAGGAACTGGAAATGCATCAGCGCATCTATGACGCCTGCTCCAAATCGGAGCTTAGAAATTTACACCTATTTGCCAGCAATCTGGCAGATGTAACTGAAAAGGAAGTGGAGATGACACCCTGTGAAACAAGTATTTCTAATTGATTACCCCTAGTAAGGCAGGTGCAGACCTGCCCATAGCCAATATGCTGCCAAAAGATAATCCGTAATATGTAGTTTCTACTATATAGTCCCTTGTTTTATACTATAGATATATCATTGTTTTCCAAGATGTGCAAATAATTGCATATTCATCGTATGATTCCCTCTCTGAGCACCTCAGTAATGTCGTATTATTGCCAAATTGTATATATACTAGTAATCTCTCTGTTAATGAGTCGTGCCTCTTCCTGTGCATACACACACTTAGACACACCCATCTATTTACTCTCTCGCATTTACCGAAGCTACCCCGAGTCTATTTTTGATGAACTGACTCCGCGTCCAGTTCGCGTCCGTCGCCAATAGTTCAACAGCCGCCGGTTGGGTTCTATCTGCTTGGCACGACCACAACGCAGCCACACGCCGAGTTGTCGGCGCTGCCTCCTCTGCGGCTGCTGCTGCACAGAATTCAATCACTGGCGAGAAATGGCAAAAAGATGTAGAGATGTTTGAAGCTATTTATAAAATAGTGCGAGGCGGCAGCGACAAATTTTTTGCGAGGCATATTTAAAAACAACGATGCAGAAGCAATCTGCAGCATCCGAAGGCTGAATACCCTTACAGTATAAAGACTATGAATAGTGTAGAGTATAGTGAATAGCCATAGAGTATGTAAAGTCCGCTAATATATGTATATACGTATTTTTAAGGAACTAACTAGAACCTAAACATACACATTCACTTGGACAATAAATTATTGTTTGTACGGGGCCCTAATGGAGTTATTGTATTTTATTTATGTAGGGTAGTATTGTATAGGTAGTATTGGAACGATCAGACGAGATAAGAACCTGCAAGGGCTTTAAGCTTTTGGCATGCCGAAGGAAGCCTTACTTCCTCCTTCTTCAGAACCTAGGGCAACCCGTACCCATACCAAGCATGCAACCCGTATCCCAACCCACACACTCTTCGGCATACTCTTAGTTAGGGTATAACAATGCAAAAAGTGCCACAAAAACAAAACAGGCAAGAGATTCGTCGACGACTTCGGCGTTATTAATAAAAGCAGCGCTGCCGTCGCTTGGGTTGTGTTGGGATGTGGATCGGGTGGTGCCTCTGCCTGCCTGGGCGGCTGCATTTATTCGCATTCGGATTCGCATTCTCATTCGGTATTTCGCCCGTGGAGTTGCACATCGTCGCGACGCGTCTGTGAAAATCTGAAAATCTGAGGTAATCTCTTGAGCCATTTTATGTAATACATATAGCCAGATAATTATATATATCAATCATATATCTACATATTTTTGCAGAGAAATGAATGTGGAGAAGCTGAAGCGGCTGCAGGCGCAAGTGCGCATCGGTGGCAAGGGCACGCCCCGCCGCAAGAAGAAGGTCATGCACCAGACGGCGGCCACCGATGACAAGAAGCTGCAGAGCTCGCTGAAGAAGCTCTCGGTGAGCACCATACCCGGCATCGAGGAGGTGAACATCATCAAGGATGACCTCACCGTGATTCACTTCAACAATCCCAAGGCGCAGGCTTCGCTCTCGGCCAATACGTTTGCCGTGACGGGACACGGGGAGACGAAGAAGATTGTGGAGATGCTGCCAGAGATACTGCCCCAGTTGGGTCAGGATACAGTGCTGCAGTTGCGCATGTATGCAAATGCCATGTCCAGTAACCAGAAATCAACGGAGAATGGGGCTGCTGCAGCTGCAGATGATGATGATGTGCCGCTGCTTGTGGAGGACTTCGATGAGGTGGCCAAACTGGAGGCGGACAAGCAACAGGAGAAGCCAAAGGAGGCCGATAAACCCAAGGAGCAGGCAAAGAAACCCAACAAAGCAGAAGCCAAGCAGCCTCAGCCAAAGAAACAGGAGGCAAAGCCAAATGAGACGGCAAAGAAGCCAAACAACAATCAGCAGAATGAGAAGGCAAAGGCAAAGCAGGACAACAAGAAGGATAACAAGAAGAACCAAGAGAAGGAGAAGAAGAAGAGCGAGTCTGACAAGGACAAAGTTGATGGTCAAGTTCTGGCTGGCCTTGCAACTAAAGAGGAGAAACAGGCACCAAAGGCAGCTGAGCCACAATCGAAGCCAGCACCAAAATCGGAGCAAGCTAAGCCAGTCGAGCAAAAGGATCAGCCATTGCCAGCTAAAGCCGAGGCAGTGGCTCCTGCTAAGGCAAAGACTCCACAACCTGAAGTGGCTCCAGCAAAGGCGAAGACTCCTCAACCAGAATTGACTCCTGCAAAGCCTCCTCAACAGGAAGCAACTGCCTCCAAGGCAAAGACGCCTCAGCCCGAGCAGGCTCCAGCAAAGGCAAAGACTCCTCAACCAGAAGTGGCTCCAGCAAAGGCAAAGACTCCTCAACCAGAAGGTACTCCAGCTAAAGCAAAGACTCCTCAACCAGAAACGACTCCCGCAAAGCCTCCTCAACAGGATGCAACTGCCTCCAAGGTAAAGACCCTTCAACCAGAGGCAGCTCCCTCCAAGGCAAAGACGCCTCAACCCGAGCAGGCTCCAGCCAAGGCAAAGACGCCTCAGCCCGAGCAGGCTCCAGCCAAGGCACAGACGCCTCAACCCGAGCAAGCTCCAGCCAAGGCAAAGACGCCTCAGCCTGACCAGGCTCCAGCTAAGGCAAAGACACCACAACCGGCTGAATCTTCAGTTGCTCCAGTGGGCACTACTCCGGCTAAGCCGCAAACTCAAGCTGATACACCCGCTCCAATCCAAGCAAAGTCGCCACCACAGGCATTAGCAGCTGTTCCAGTGACTCCTACCAAGGCTAAGACACCGCCAAAGCAAGATGGACCCGCTCCAGTCAGTCCCCCACCAGTGACTGCCTGGTCAGCTGTGCAGACGTTGGCCCAGATAGTTGCTGCTGATCCACCCAAACCAGTTGTGCAGCCAGCAGCACAGGAGAAGGTGGAGAAGCCCATTGAGAAGAAGGAACCCGCAGCACCAGGCACAGCCAAAGAAGAAGCACCCCCCGCTAAGGCAGATGAGAAACCTGTTGAAAAAAAGGAAACTGCAGCTCCAACTCCACAGAAGACGGAAACTATCGAAGCCAAACCCACTGAAAAGAAGGAACCACCAACTGAACCAGCACCAGCTGCTGCAGTGACTCAGCCGACTCCAACAGCAGTTCAACCTACTCCTGTTGTGGCTGCACCCTTACCGGTAGTGGCTTCCCCGACGCCAGCAGCAGCTCCAACGACTCCAGCTGCAGCTCCACAGAGTCCTGCAGTGGTTCAGCCTGTCGCTGAAGTAAAGGCAGAAAAGAAGGAATCTACTGCCGTGTCCACTGGCAAACCAGCAGAGGAACTAAAGACAGCACCAGTACCGGCAAAGGCAGCACCTCCTGCCCAAAAGCAAACTGATACTCCCAATGTAGCTGCTCCACCGACTCCAGTAGCAGAAAAAAAGACCGAGGCCCCAGAGAAGGTCACAGCGGCACCTCAAGCTGCTCCCCAGCAACTCAAAGAGACGGCTCCCAATCAGGTGACACCACCACTTGTTGAGGCCAAGCCTGTTCCAGCTCCAGCAGTGCAAGATGTCAAGATCCCGGTCCAGAAACAGGCAGAGCAACAAGTAGCTGTTCCACAAGAAGCTCCTCAGCAGCAGTCTAAGCAGGTCCAACCAGAGGCTCCTCAGCAGCAGCCAAAACAGGCCAGTCCTAAGCAGGTGACTCCACCAGCTGAACCCAAGCAAGCTACGCCACCAGCTGAACCCAAGCAAGCTGCAGCAGCTGAGCCAAAGCAAACATCGCCTCCAGTTCAAGCTCAAAAGGGAGCAGCTGCAGCCAATGGCAAGAAACAGGAACAAGCTCAGAAAGGCAAGCAGCAGCCAGCTAAGCAAGGTCAGCAGCAACAGCAGCAGCAACAGCAGCAGGGTCAGAAGCAGCCACAAGGCAAGCCTGGACAACAGCAGCAACAGCAACAACAACAACAGCAAAAGCAGCAGCAACAGCAGAAGCAGCAACAGAAGCAGCAGCAGCCACCCAAGGAGCAGCAGCCTCCAAAGGAGCAGCGGCCCCCAAAGGATCAGCCACAGCAGCAGACACCACAGCAACAGGCACCACAGCAACAGGCACCACAGCAGCAGGCACCACAGCAGCAGGCACCACAACAGCAGGCCCCTGTACAACAGGCACCACTGACTGCTCCACAATTGCCTCCGCAGCAGCAGTCCCAACAGCAGCCACCCAAACAGGAACAACCGCAACAGCAGCAGGCACCTAAGCAACCACAACAGCAGCAGCAGCAACAACCAAAGCAACAGCAGAAGCAACCCTCTCCTAAGCCAGCAGCTGGAAATGCCGCCAAACCAGCTGGTCAGCAGCAGCAACAGGGCAAGGGTAACAAGACATCGCCGCCAAAGCAGCAACAGCCAAATAAGGCGCCACAGCAACAACAACAACAGAAGGGCGATGGGAAACCCAGAACACCCGCAAATACACCAAACTCATCGCAAGCATCTCCCAAGGCGTCGCCATCGCCAAAGGGAGGAGCCTCACCTAAAGCGACCTCCCCGAAGGCAGGCACGCCAACGACCCCGACACCCGCGACTGCTCCCGCTGCTCCTGGTGGCAACTAATTTTCTTGCATTTTTTAAAAGTTTAACGCCCGATTGCCAGTCAAACTTCATTTTATCGATAACTCTGGTTTGAATTTACTTTGCGACGATTACTCTTATATTTGAAACCGGCTCAAGATGGCAGCAACACACTAAGTAAAACAACAACAACAATTGAATTGCCAGTCAAACGACGAAAACTCTGGTTTGATTTTACTTTGTGACGATGACACTTTCATTTGAAACCGGCAAAAGATGGCGCTACTTGCCAACAACAACGATCAGCAACTTGAAGGAAGAAGAAGCATCAAGTTGCCAGTCACTTGTTAACGCAGCTCGATTGCGCCGATTCGATTTAATTTTG
Organism: Zaprionus africanus; assembly: GCA_018151435.1. NCBI lineage: Eukaryota > Metazoa > Arthropoda > Insecta > Diptera > Drosophilidae > Zaprionus > Zaprionus africanus. The sequence continues at coordinate 2,009,946 of JAECXB010002307.1, read as the reverse complement.
TGACGATTACTTTTTATATTTTGAGAAATAATAAAAACAGAATTAAAAACAAGATTGAACGTGATGCTTGACTAATTCAATTTCTGCTCCACTGCCGCCGGCTTCTTCTCGTCCTTCTTTTCGGGATTGAGCTTCCACATGGCGTAATTCAAGGCAGTGGCAAAGCCCAGCCATGCCATATAAGGCACGAATATAAGACCAGCCGTTTTGTTGACGCGGTAGAAGAGTACACCGCAAGCACCGGCCGCGGCAGTGAGGGCGACAATGTCAATAAGCCCCTGAGTGTGCAAAAAAAGGGAAACGATTAGAAGATAAGGAAAACCGATTGTAATACCCCAACTTACGCCTTTGATGTTATGCTGGCCAAAGAATATCGGTGTCCACGCCCAGTTCAGGGCCAACTGTGTGCCATAGGCGACCAGCGGGAGCTGAGCATCGCCACTGAAGCCGCCGCCATCACGCCACACCAGGTAAGAGCCAAAGCCCATGCCAGCATAAAGACCAGTCCAGACGGGTGCAAACACCCAGTTGGGAGGTCTGAACGAGGGGAAGTTCAGGTTTGCATACCAATTCTTGAGGTTGTTCCTCGTCAGCTTTCCATTAACAATGCCTCCCAAGTTGGGCAGGATGACAGCACCTGCAATCTTCAGAGCAGTGGAAGTTGAAGTTTCCTCGGCCATTTTTTTCTATTGTTGCTGCTGCTATGCACTCAACTCAACTGTTTATTTCTTCCAAATGCGTCGTAATAATGAAAAGTTGTTCGGCCCCAGTGCGAGCCCGAGAGTCGGTGCCGGTGATTTCATGTATCCAATGCGCGTTCGTGTCTGTGTAGTGGTGTGTAAATGTGCAATTATGTGTGTGTATGTGTGATGAGAGTTTAATTGCTGTCTGTGCTCTCAGCTGTGAGAGTTAAGTGTGTGTGCGTACGTGCGTGTTTGTGCTGAGTGACTTTTGCACTGCAAACACTGCGCAACAAGTTAGTGTTGGTGCTGTGCAGTTTTTAATGAAAGTCAAAAACTCAGTTAAATAGGAAATCAAAATGTTGGGCACAATGACAATGTTAGTTATATTGTTCAGTGTAATAAGTAAAACAAACTTGTGGTGTGTAAGAAGTAAGTGTTGGCGTAAGTTATGTAGGATAGTGTAAGTACTAGAACAATCTCTACGCGACAAGTTTTTGTTTTGCTGTTGTTAACACTCGCATTACAAACGCAACAAGTGTAAACGTTTGTTTTGTCGCACAGTGTGATTACTGGAACTATCATGTGCGTAGAATTAGGGAGGGGTTCGACCGAGCGTTAAGATTATCATGCAAATAGTTGTTTGTTTGTGAAATAATTGTAGTTTTACACTATCGAACACTCTCGAATGTTGATACTAATTACCATTACACTCCATCCCTTTCTAACACAGCAGGCCAGTGGTCCGCCAAGGTACAGGAACAGGAGCAGGAGCAGGTGTAGCTACCATGGCAACCGTTGCTTGCATAGTGTGTTTGGGCCACAACAAAGGATTCTTTTCCTCACTGAAGTCGACGCTAAAGGATGACACTCTACTTTGACACAAAGATTGAGTTCCTGGACTCGGATGCAGTGAGCACCATAAGCAGTTGGCATCCCAATGAGCCCCTCTTCGCAGTGGCTTCCTACAGTCAGGAGCGCGGAGGCAGTGTCACCATATTCGCAGACACAGTAAGTGACATAAGTGGAAAAAGGCACTTCCACTTGTAGTTGATTCTATTTCTTCTTCTTCCTTTTCAGGGCGAACCTCAGCGGGATGTCACATATCCGGTTCACGCCTCCTCGCAAGCCACAGCGCTGTGCTGGCATCCGGAGAAGGCTTTGTTGGCCACGGGTTGGGAACATGGCGACATACATGTCTGGTTTGCTGGTCATCGTGAGTTCGCCAGTGTCAGTGGACCCCACAAGGCACCCATTGTGCTGTTGGAGTTCAGCGAGCAGGGCGGGCGAATGGTCACTGCAGATGCCCAGGGACTTGTTACAGGTTGGCGCTGTGACGGACAATATCAGTTCCTCACAATGTTCTCCCACGATCTGCGTGAGGTGCTGCTGCTGCTCTGCTTTCGTCGCACTGTGGAGAGTGAGCTGCGCGAGGAGATGGCCAATCTGGCCAAGGCAGCTGTGGCAGGGGATGAGAATGCCCTGGATACACTAACCAATTGGCGTCCACGCACAGCCGCGCGAAGTCACTCAGGCGTGCGGGACAATCATTGCTTCTATGCTTGCACCCAAGGGGGCGTGGTCTACTACATCAATCAGGGTGGCACCTGTACCGAGATCATGAAGAGCGGGCTACAGCAGCCCGCGATTGTGCAGATGCTGTGGCATCCCAAGAAGTGAGTAGGTCTGGTTTTAAACTGCTCATACTGATTCTCTTTCATCCTTCAGAGATGCCGTCATCTGCCTGCTGGAGGACTTGACCATAACCCTGTATCTAGTAGAGTCTACTGGCATCTTAACGGAGCTGGAGCGTGTCAAGCTTAGTGGACGCGGCGGCTCTGGAAAACTGGGCGCCATTGCCTGGGCAGGCAACAGCTTGGCCATCATCACAGGAGATTTGGCTGTGAGGATTTGGGATATTGAACGCAGCGATAACTACTTGCTGAAGATGGATCTGCCCAGCTCTGCTCATGGACATGGAATGGGTGCAGGTGTCACCTCATCAACGTCTAGTCTGGGTGGCAATGGCGGTTCCTCCTCGTTCAGCGTGGAAAGCAGCGGAGGGGACAGCAACAACTTGACTCGCAAGGTGTCCAAGTACGCGCAGCTCTCGGGCTCTGCTGCCGCCACTGAGATCTTCACCTGCCTTGCCTACAGCACCAGCAATCAAACGCTCTGCGCTGCCACTAACCAGGGCAACCTCTACACCTGGAAGCGCACAGTAAGCTGCTTTGTGGGCGCCCCTGAGGATGCCTGGCAGCTTGGGAACATTGCCACACTGTCGCGACAGGGCGCCATCAAGAGCTGCATCTGGGGGTTCAATGAATTGACCAAGCCCTGCATTCTAGTCAACTGTTTGTCCAGTGTATTCATGCTGAAGGAGCAGCCACTCTTGGCCTTTCACACCCGCACTCTTTGGGCCGTCCAGAGCTCGGCAAAGTGTGTCCAACTGACGCATTGCAGCGGGAGGCAGAGCCAAGTGCAGGCGGAGTTTGCAGTGACTGCACTGGCGCTGAACGAACTCAATCTGGTGGTCAGCAATGGACGCTCCATCTCCTCGTACAGTCTGCAGAAACTGGACAAGAGCATGGATGAGTTTGAGGAGATTCTTGAGGCATCCGGAGCTGGTTCTAGTGGTGCCACACCCACGCTGACTGTCAGGATGCTGCAGACCTTCTCGGCTGAGTGCATCACCCTCTGCCTGCACAATCAGAACATCTTCTGCTTGAGCTCCAGCGACATTGTCATCTACTCCGTGGGCGGCGTCGTTCTCCACAAGATTCTGGGCAACGATATTGAGGGAAAGATCATTGGCATGGATCTCACTGGTTGCTATCTATCGGTGTTCACCATGAATGGCTATGTGAAGGCGTACGATGTGAGCAGGCACGATCCTAAGCTACTCTTCCCCAGCAAATCGGGACACGAGATCTTCGATGACTTTGGCGAGTTCATTCTGGTCAAGTGCAACAGCTTGGGCAGCCACCTGGCTCTAGTGATTGCCAACAGTAGCTTCCAGCCGCTACACTCGATCTTCTGTTGGGACTTCGAGCGGAACAACTTGCTGGAGTACAATCTGATAAAGGAGGGAAGCGAGGAAACTAGGAGCAGCTCCAGCTTACCTGTGCGCATCTTCTGGGACACTGAGGAGCCACGCCTACTCGCTGTGGAGGTGCGTTCAATGGTCATGGTGCCGGCACAGAAGCCAAGTCGCCAAGCTCAGAACCCCACTCCCTCCCACTATGTGACCTCGCAGACCCTCGTCATGTTCTACTCAAGCAAACTGAATGTGCTGGAGACACAGTCACTGGATGCAGGTGCGCAACTCTTAAATCTCTGCGTGCCCAGCGTTGTCTGCTTGAAGGTGAACGCAGTGCAGAATCAGCCTCTGAAGGATTTTGTGGATCTGCAGCAATGTGATGTGCTCACCCGGCGCCAAGTGCTCAACTTCAGTCTCCATGTGGCCGAGGGACAAATGGATTTGGCCTTTCGCTGCGTGCGTTCCATACAATCCAAGGTTATCTGGACCAACCTGGCCAAGATGTGCGTGCACACAAGTCGCCTGGACGTCGCCAAGGTGTGCATGGGTCACCTGGAGCAGGCTAGATCAGTGCGTGCGCTCCGCCAGGCGATGCAGGACGATGATCTCGAAGAGGAGGCCAAGGTGGCAGTGTTGGCCATTGAACTGGGCATGATCGAGGAAGCCAAGGAGCTATACAAGCGTTGCAAGCGCTACGATCTATTGAACAAGCTGCTCCAGTCCACAGGCCAGTTGGATGAGGCACTGAAGGTGGCTGAGACCGAAGACAGGATTCACCTGAAGCACACATACTACCAAAAGGCACAGGCCCTACGCGAGAGTGGGGACATCAAAGGCGCCCTGGAGTACTTCGAGAAGACGCAGAATCCGGTGCAGAACATCACTCAGTTGCTGCTGATGGAGCAACCACAAGCCATCAAGCGCTACATCCAGAACACAAGTGATCCCAAGCTGCTACGCTGGTGGGGTCAGTATGTGGAGAGCTCGGGGGATATGGATGCTGCTCTGGCTGTGTACAGCAAAGCCGAGGATTGGTTCTCGCAGGTGAAGATACTCTGTTATCTGGGAAAGATATCCAAGGCAGATGCAATTGCTCGTCAGTCCGGGGATCGTGCTGCCTGCTACCATCTGGGGCGGCACTATGAAAATGTGGGCAAGTTCCAGGAGGCGATTATGTTCTACACACGCGCCCAGACATTCAGCAATGCCATAAGGATCTGCAAGGAGAATGACTATCAGGAGGAGCTGTGGACAGTGGCCAGCTCATCACGGAGCCGGGACAAGGCCACTGCAGCTGCCTACTTCGAGGAGTGTGGGAACTTCAAGTACGCCGTGGAGCTCTATCATCGCGCCGGGATGCTGCACAAGGCACTGGAAATGGCGTTCGAGTCGCAGCAACCAGAGATTCTAGAGATCATTGCCTCGGAGCTGAATGCAGAGTCTGATGCGGAGTTGATTAACCGCTGTGCGGATTTCTTTGCCAGCATCGAGCAGTACCAGAAGGCAGTGCAGCTGCTGGCCAAGACAAAGCACCTGGAGCGTGCGCTGAACATCTGTGTGGAGAAGGGCGTGCCTGTAACGGAGGAACTGGCGGACATGTTGACGCCGAGCAAGGCTGACTTCGATGAAACCAAGCGAGTCCACATTCTAGTGCAACTGGGTGAGCTACTTCAGCAGCAAGGAGACTACCACAGTGCCACCAAGAAGTTCACCCAGGCAGGGGACAAGGCACGTGCCATGAAGTCCCTGCTCAAGTCGGGCAACACGGACAAGATCATCTTCTTTGCAACCATGTCGCGACAGAGAGAGATCTATGTGATGGCAGCCAACTATCTGCAGGCGCTGGACTGGCAGAGTGACCCTAACATCCTCAAGCACATCGTCAGTTTCTACAGCAAGGGACAGGCGTATGATTCTCTAGCCAATTTCTATGCCATCTGTGCGCAGATCGAAATCGAGGAATACCAGGACTATGAGAAGGCATTGACGGCCATGCAGGAGGCAGCCAAGTGTCTAGAGAAGCTTAGCCATGCCCAACACGCCTACAACAATCTACAGCGCACAGTGGCGGATGTGAAGAGCATTCTGGAGATGCAGCAGGCACTGCGAGCAGGAGATAATCAGGCAGTCATCGGTGCATGTCGCAGCATGTTGAGTAAGTGGAGACAAGAAAGATTCAACTCCAAATTTAACACTTTATTCCCCTTTCAGTTAAGCCCGAACTGCCGCCCATACGCCACTCCCACATACTGGCCATGCTGGTGCGTGCTCTGGTCTACTCCAAGCAGTTCCCCGAAGCAGGACGCGCTCTCAAGGAACTCGCTGTGAAGGATAATTCCTGGAGTGCCTCAGGGCTGGTGGACAAAGCTCTGGTGCAGCGTGTGGCCAAGGAGTGCGATCTGGACTTCGATCTCATCTGGAACTCGGGACGTCAAGTGAGCACATCGGGTACAGCGACGGCAGCAACCACAATATCCATGACAACAACCACGATCACAAGCAGCGATGACGAAGCTGATGACGAGGAGATCAGAGAGGAACTACATTAGGCGTTCCCAGACAACAGTCATTACTCGCAGATAATGCAAAGTTCGAACGGATCCGATGAATAATTCTAGCTCATGGACGTGATTTATGGGCGTGATTCCCTCACACAATTTACCTAAGGTGGTTTCACCTTAATAGAATCGCAAGAGTGAAAGTGTATAAATAGGAAAGCTGCTGGCTATATTTAAAATTGATATAAACTTGATGGAATAATCCAATATACATTACCCATAAAGTTCTTGCCTATATATCGACTTCAATATATGAAATAGCAGAAGTTGAAGGTAATTAAAAAGAACTTTCTAGTCCCATATATTACCTGAAACAATAAAACCTCCTATATACTATACTTAATAATACATTTGCACTGATTATATATCTGTTTATTTCCAAGATGATATTGCATTTTCTATAATTAGTTTGTTTTGTATTGTATAGAGAATATTCCAGCATGGAAACTTTCATCCCACATTTGCATTACAAATCAGACGTGACCAGTGTACATAATTTTAAGAAAATTTATATGTGTAAGTTCTGTTATCCCTCTTGCTTGATTATGTTACTTATTTTGAACTTTCGCGACCGCATTATCAAAATTTCTCAAAACTAAAACCTTTCAAAATCCCAAAACTTGTATTTTCACAACTCCTTAAGGCAAATAACTTATTTCCTTTAACACCCGTAAATCATCAAGGGGAATTAAACCGTGTTCCTTTCCTGTATTGGAAAAATCACTCTCAATGAAAAAGGTGAACTACATGCGGGGTTAGCTTTTGTAATTCTAGTTTATTTATTTAAATTCACACTAGCTATTTGTATTTCACAAATAATTAAATCCGTTCTCTGGGATTGAATTCATTAGCGGGTAATGACTCCCATTCAATGTCGTCACGAAATACTATGGCAAACAGTCGCAGTCTTATGAATGAGCAATGAATGAGTAATTTCACAAGATATTGTTTAGGCTGAAAACACTAGCACTCACACACACTCACTACAAATACTCATCACACACACTCACTACAAATATTCATCACACACCCACTTTCACGGGCAAGTTATGAATGAAACTGTACGCAAAGGGAGCTTCTAGTAAAAGCTTCGTTCCTAACAGGTCGGATCTGATACGATCTTCATGTCTCACTTTTATCTGCTACCGCAAACCAAAAATAAATATGAGAATGAGTAGACAAATACAAATAAATATAGTAATATACGATAGGGATATCTGTGGCGCCAGGCAAAGTCGAGTGGATGAATCACATGAACTAAAATTGCGAGCGCCATCGCGAGCTATGAAATCACAATTAGTTCTCGGAACCGGGCGCTCAATTCGACTAATTTCAATAGGGCAGTCGTCTATTTGTTGTACCCAGGGAACTGCTCTACTATCTGAGAGAGTACTCGCTTTCGAAAGCTTTTAATCGGTCGCGTAATGCATGTTTCCCATGAATGAACCGAAATCCGACAGTGTCTTCGGCAAGCAACGGAGCGTGTATTGACCAAAAATGATGAGGCCTATGGCTGCGATACGATGCGAAGACGAAGACTCATAAGGTTTCCAGGAACGATGACAACGATCCGACGAGACGAGAGAGCAACAGACAGACAGAGAGAGAGAGAGAACGTACGAGAGAGCGTGCGAAGATGTGTATGAATGAATTTATTTATTGAATAGCCAAACGACCTTATGCCCCTCTCCTCTTTCATCCTCTCTCTCTCTTCTTCATACTCGCAGCGTGCGAAATGAAACCGGTGCATCATCAGTAGCGTAGTCAGAGGGGTTTATTTGTCAAAGGAGATAAAGATGAAGTATAAGAAAGAGAAGAGACAAAAGAAGAGATTTTAAAGAAAAAATCACAAATATTAGGAGGATTATATTAAAAAAATCAGTATAAATTTACCAAATAAATAAAAATCAAGTTTAAGATCAAATGCTTTTAGTTTGAAGATCGATAGCTGAGTTTCAAAAAGATAATAAAACATTTTGCCACACTATCCTTAATAAAACCTATGTCTCTATAGTAGAGTAGGCTTTCCTTATTTTAAGAAGTTAATCATCGAACTGATGGTGCTATTTAAATACAAATATAATGATTTATTATTCTGAATATGCGATAAGCAATAACTTTACGTCGCTGGGGTAGCTCGCATTGCCCCCATCTACGCCATTTGCGTGTGCCTGGGGAACTCCATGACACGCTCTCAAAATTGTTTGTTTGTGTACGTCTCGGTATGAATGAGTCACACTGCACGATCGACGATCAAATGCTTGAGCGTGTGCGACGTCATGCTTGCGAATGAGATATTGGGAGAGCAAGAGACAGAGAGAGGGCACGAGAGCGAGCGTAAGATTACAAAGTCGAAAGCTTTTGCTGAACCGGTCGTCGCGATCGAGAGAGTGGGAGACCGCCTGCTGGAGATAAAGACCGAGCGGGAAAGCTTTCGCTGCTTCGACTTCGTCATGAGTTTATCGCTGCTGGTTTAAGGCTGATCATTAACTTGTTAGACGCGAACCTGTGCGGATGCGGCGCGAAGACGACGACGAACAGCGACGATGACTTACCGACCCTAACTAACCGTTAGTTAGAGATCGATTAAACGGTTATTGGATGATTTCGCACAATTTTCCAATACGTTTTCCTCAACTCGTAATCAAGTTCGACTTTGATTTGGTGATAAAACTCGCGCAATTCCCTCAGTGTAATCAGAACCGCGTCACGTCTGCGTGAATCACTTCGATCCTCGAGACAATTTTGACGTCAAAAAGATAGTGAATTGAACACAGTGCGGGTCGTTGTTTATATTGACTGACACATACTTGGGGTAGTCCCACATGGCCATTCTGCGTCAGAGTCAGCTGCAAGTCAAAACAATCAACAGCTTCTTGTGCGTGGAGAAGCCTGTGCTGAGCTCTGTCTATGCCATGCACCAGGATGCCCGGCCAAACTGTGTCGGCGCATCCACGAGAACTTCCACAACAACAACAGACACAACGCCTGCAGAGGCAACACTGGATGCAGCGCAAGAGACGAAGACGACGAGGGATGCATCGAGTCCAAGGCTGCGTCCACGCAAGGCACGCAGAAGGAGCAGTAGCAGCTCCTCCTCCAGTTCAGATGAATCCACATCCAGCTCAGACACAACCTCAAGCAACAGTAGCAGCAGCAGCAGCGATAGAAGCGTCAGCAATCGGCTGCCCCCTACCTGCCTCCCTGTGTCTGTCTCCCCGCCTACACCTGTACCCGCTGCTAGTTCGGATACGGAAAGTGATCCTCCCTCGCCCGTGCTGGTGCCAGTGGATCCACATGCCTGGACCACAGAGGACATTGCCAGCTGGGTTAAGTGGCTGACGCGCAAGTTTAAGATCGAGCCGGAGCCCGATATCTCACGCTTCCCCAAAGATGGGAAAGAGCTGTGCGAGCTGAGCCGCGCTGACTTCTGGGTATGCGCGGGGTCCCGCATAGGAGGTATCCTTCTGGCCAAGCACTTTGCACTGACGCTCTACCATGCCACAGGACGCGAAACGAGTCCCATGCTCAACGAGAATGAGCCAAGTAAGTGAAGTCCAGTCTAATCTCAAGACACATAAATCCCGATCTGCCCTCCGAGATTGCAGGCTGCTCTGTAATTGCCGGCACGTCGTATTCCCAGTGGCACGTTTAGGTAGCGAGTGAGTGAGAGTGTGGGAGCGAGGAATCCTTTGTGGTCAAGCATCAATTGAATCCTTTTCTCGCCCCTTAATGGCAACTGATTAAGATTGCAAGGTGTCGATAGCGTCGTTACTTATGTGCCTCATTGATTGTTTTGCCAGGCACAGTCAATAAGAAATGCGCTATGATAAGGCTGGGAAATTAATGGCAGAGGCGGGGGTGGAATAAAAAGGGGATGGCCAGACAGGCACGGGTGAGGGTGGGAGGATGCGTTGCGAGTTGGCTTTTAATTAGGTTTGCCGGCTGAGGAAGGCGCTCAAACTAAACCTACATAGAGGTTCCCTACACTTCATCAACTCTGAACTTACCTAACCTCACTTCAGCTAACCTAACCTTACTTCAGCTCACATAACCTCACTTCGCTTCAAAGTAACTTCATTTCTTCCTAGCCTTACATTTGTGCAGCTCACCTAAATACCCTGCAGCTCACCTGACCGCACTTCTCCTCCCCTGAACTCCTTCCAGCTCTTATTTTCTTACCCAGTTCACTTAACCTCACTTTTAATTATGCGCGAGTTCCTTCGCGAACTCCTTGAACTCAGCACTAAGCACATGGCTTAGAACTTTCCACTCATAAACGTAAATCGCGGCGCCGCAAAGTGTGCAACACTTTTCACTTGTCATAAAGAGGGGGGCTAGGTCCGTGACTCGCTTCGGGGAGAGAGCTTCGAGTGATGAACTTAATAATAAACGATGTAAATATGATAATTTCTCACAGGATGTGGCATCTAATAATAAAATCAAAATAATCCTAAAAGTCAGCAAAGTCACAGAGCCAAAGTCAGAGTCACAGAGAAGGAGCTGACGCAGGAGAGGACGCGAGAGACAGCCTGGGAGGGGGAGTCCAGGAGTCGCACAGGATTCACAGTGACAACAGCACTGCGGGTGGTCAGTTGTGTGTGCAGTCTGCGGGGCACAGGAAAATATTCAATTCGTCGCATCCTTCCTGTTCCGACTGCTTTCCTCCTGCTCTGTCTGCCTGCTTTGCTTGCCTTCCTCCTGCTCTCCCTGCCTTGCTCTTGTTCTGGCATATGTTAAAGAGCAACTGCGTCGGCTTCTGCTCCTGTTTGTGCCTTGCCAATTTAATTGATTTGTTTTTTATGCCAAAGAGGATTACACGTCGTCGTGGCGCAGATTACAGTTGAATCTCTGCGGCCGCCCTGAATCACGCCCTGTCCTGTCAACCCCCCGTGCTGTGCCCCGAGGGTTGAGTGGCTGCACGTGCCCCGTGACTTTGCGACTTTTCGACTTTTGTGCCCCGAGATGCCGAAGCATACATTTGCCACCAGCTGCGCAGGTGAACTGTCTCATTCGGCTCTGCTCCAGCTATAGCTTCGTCGTGTGGCGCTGCCGACGCCTATCATCAGTTGCCAAACGGTATTGGCCCGAAGCAGTTCGCCAGCTCTTGCGATAAAGCACAAAGAACATTTAAAGAATTCCCGTTAACATAATGGACCCAATTCTACTTATAAAGAAAATTGATAAAACAACGAGAAAACCTAAACAAAACAAAAATTATATCATTTGATAAGGAAACTTCAAAACATTGTAGAAATTTTGGAGAAAACGATTCAAACATTATTGTTATCAGTCTTATATAAATCCCATTAAAATTTGAACATTATTAATAGTAAATCTTCAAGGTTTCGTGTTAAAGTGACTCGCGAAAATCCCAGTATGATATAAAGTGTTTGACCCTCATTCTGGCTAGCGAAACGATTAAAAGAGCTGAGGCAGAAATCAGAGAAAAGAATCCCCAATAGACCGGGCACACTTCTAACAGCATTTGAAAATACCGAAAACTTCCCAAACATTGATAAACAATTTCGTGGGAAAATAATTTTATAACTTAAATGTAACACCAACAATTCCCGAGATAGAGAACTAAATAATCTTGAAAAGCATTTCGAGCGAAAGTAATCGTAATATTTTTAAAATTAAATGTAACCACTCTTCGAAATTCCCTCTAGAGATATAAAGAATTATAATCTTTATGCTCAGTAATCGTTAAAAAGGAATTACGAATAAAACTGGGAAAGTAAAATACAATCAACTTTCGATTTCGAATACGAATTCTCCGAAAAACAACTAAGCAATCGTTTGAGAATAAATTATATCAATAAATAGAATCTGCTATTAAACAATTACCTATTAAAACCTATAGCTAACCTTAACCTATAGATAACCACGATATTTGTGAAGTACGCGTGCCACAGATCAGCAGAAGGAATCCACTTAAAGCCTAGGAATACCTACGAGTATGTTAAGACCTTCCTCACATTGATAACTTATTTCAACGGAATACATTCATAATAGTTCCCAAAATGCAATACTAAAGATATGAAGAACTATAATCGTTAAAAGGAACTGCGAATAAACCTTGGCGAAGTGAATAATCAACTTTCGATTTCGAATACGGATTCTGCGAAAAACAATTGAGCAATCGTTGTGGAATAAATTATATCAGGAAATCGACTCTGTTATTAAACAATTACCTATAGCTAAGCTCGATATCTATGTGAAGTACGCGTTCGGTGAAGAACAGAACTCGACAAGATGAGCGTAAGCGTCGATGTGGGCGTCATGTGGCGCCTCTCGGAGGACTTTAACCGACGCTTTGGACTCCGCATGCAGCCAGCACCGACGGCGGGGGCTACACATCATCCACATACACACCATCACGGACACCATCAGCATCCACACCCGCACCACACAGCCGTGCATCATTACCATCATCAGCATCATCCACATGGACCCACAGCCGCGGCACACTCTATGATCTTCAATGGTAATGAGTGGATGATAAACCAAATGGCATTTCCGGACAGGGACCACATGACAGAGAATAAGAATAGAAATGTAGCAGCGGATTGTGAATTGTGAATTCTTCTCTTTGCCTTCGCCTCTTCGGCTCTTCGGCTGGTTCTCTTGCGGATGAGTCACCTTAGGTTATGCTGTTGTTTTCGTGACAGCTTCAAAGGGGTTTTTCCCAGTAGTACAGCCTTGAGGCTCCTCACGTTTTAAATACATTGTGGGAATAGCCCAACCTTGCCTAGGCCGGTCTTGTCTTGCAGGAGTTGACGCTCTTGAGGATTTATGAAGCTTTCATTTGGTTTGGGTTTGCCACGTTGTTGCAGCCATTGACCAGAAAATCTTGTTCTCCCTCTCTCTCTCACAACTCGTGCGCGCCTCTCTCTCAATCTCTCTCTCGCTCGCTGTGTCTGTGTGTGTATCTGTATCTCTGTCTGTGCCCGTCTGTATCTGTTTGTGTTGCCCCTGCTTAATTTGCCTCTGTCTCTTGCTCTGCCTCTTTTCAGATCCGTATCAGCTGCTGAACGCTGCCTCTCACCGATTGGTCGCCCAGGGCTCCGGCGGGCAGATACAACTCTGGCAGTTTCTGCTGGAGCTGCTCGCTGATTCGTCGAACGCCAACTGTATTAGCTGGGAGGGCCAATCCGGTGAGTTCCGGCTCATCGACCCGGACGAGGTGGCAAAGCGATGGGGCGAGCGCAAGGCCAAGCCGAATATGAACTACGACAAGCTGAGCAGAGCTCTACGGTGAGTACCCGCTCTCCCCCCTCCTCTCCCTACATCGTTACTCCAGTTAAACTGGTTCCCCTACTAGGCCCACTGGACCTGTCGCAATTCCTCTCGGGTCTGACTCATGCACTGGTCAGTTGCACTGCAAGAAATACTAGCATTATTAAAAACTCTATAAATCATTATTTTTTGATAAAAGCTTAGGCTGAAGTCGGACGAAATAATCCCTAAAATTCATAGCATACTTCTAATCGAATTAATATGTTTTGATATTTATATTAATTTAATATTTAGAATTTATTCTTAATTGAAAAAATCAAAATACAAACATTTTAATACACTTTGAGGCAGTAGGAGGCTTGACACACCCCACAAAGTACATAAACTCTTGCTCAGTGTCAAAAACAGAGGCTTGTCAGTAATACAATTTATTTTTTTTTATTTTTATTTTTTTTTTATATATTTTTTATTATTTATTTTCGACTAAAAAAAGAATTTTATAAAAAAAAATTAAAATATAAAGTTAATTAATTATAATTTATAATTTGTTTTAGATTTACATCGAATCTTCTAATGATCTTATATTGGCAAAATCATCAACAGTTTTTGAGAATTAAATAGCAGAAAATTGTTGTTGTGAATTATAAGTAATTTGTCGAAATTGGACAAAGGGTTTCTGTGCTCGATTGTAGCTTTGTCACTTGGTTTAAGTTTATTTTCTAATCTCCTCTCTTTCTCTTCTTGTCTCCATTTTTAGTTACTACTACGATAAGAACATCATGACTAAGGTGCATGGCAAGCGTTATGCCTACAAGTTCGACTTCCATGGCCTGATGGCCGCTTGCCAGGCACAGGCGCAGGGCTGTGATCCGGCCAGCAGCATGATAAGTTCCTATAAGCATCATCATCATGCCGCCGCTGGCGGTGGCCCACATGGCTCGATGGCAGGGCAGCATGGACTGCCCCATCATCTGGCCCATCACTCACACACACACGCACACGTGCATCCACACGCACACATGCTTACTTCGCCTGCGACATCTAGTTCCAGCTTGGGATTCCCCTCACCTTCGACCGCGTCGTCCCTGCCCTCGCCTAGTACTGTGCCCCAACTCTTCGCCAGTCCCAGCATCGGACCTGGGACAGCATACGGCCCGACTGGACTCGCATCCGGTAGTCAGTCTACTACCAGTGGGGATCAAGCACCCAGGACATCCTCCACGGCCTCGACAACGGTCAGCTATGCAGAGCAACAACAGCACACCCCGCCCAGCAATGCATTTAATTGAAATGGCAACCTCAATTTGTTTTTGGGGTTGCTTTAAGGACTGTCGCACTGGATGGGGAGGGGGGTCTGGGGTTGGTTAGTGGACTTGCGCAGGCACCGCCCGCTGCGCACAAGGCAAGCACTCCGTCTCGCTCTGGCCAAGGCGACAGATGCTAAGAGGCGCCTGTAAAAAGGTCATTTCGCATAATTCCATCTACTTTTGGGTAATTAAGTAATTTTCGTATGTGATAAAATGGAGCAATACCAGAGAGAAGCAACAGTAGGAGGGAAGGCAGAACCTTTCCTTTCCCGGCTAATTTGTTACATCGTCTGTTATCCTTATCGCTTTTAAGCCTACCCTACTTTTAATCTGTGTCTAATGTAAATAGAGAGAGGTCTCAGAACAATATTTATATTATAACATTATATATGTAAGTTCGCATCTAAAATTGGACATGAAAACAAGAGAAATACAAATCGCAATAGAAATACGGAGTATCTATAGGTCTACAATACATATATACATATAGTAAATGGACTCCTAAACGGAGTACACAATGGCCAGTACAATGTAGATCACGCTGAAGCCCAGAAAACTTATGCGATCCACAGCGGTGGCGAGGAGAACCCAATCGAATTGCACAGCCCGCGCCGTGGGCATTTCAGGGGGATTAATGTCCTGGCTGGATATCTCGTCGTCATTGTCGTACACATTTTCCTCCAGCTCCTTGGCTCTGCCGTTTCCCTGCACCAAATTCTGTTCATGATCGGTGGTGAAGTTGGACAGGAGGAGGAAAGTACCCAGCTTGCCATTAAGTACATTTTTGATGAACCCCGGCACGCGACGCTTGTGCTGAGCTGTGGACAGATACAGCACAATAACTTCGATAATGGTTGATACGCTCAACAGCATCAGGCTGGCGCTATAGAAGAGAACTAAAGGGAACTGGGATTAGACCTTGAGAGGGGAAGCATATTTTAGATACTCACCAATCATTGGAGTATTCTCGGCCAGCACGGGCAGCAGCTGTGCAAAGTACATTAGGAATGCTGAGATCAACACAATGAGTCCTCCATTCAAGAGGATCTTCTCACCCATCTGAGGTGGCAGCCAGAATGAGGCTAGTGCTAGTATTATAATACAACTAGCTGGCGTATAGATGACAGCAGTATACATGGTAGAGCGTCGCTTGGCCGTAAACATGAATTCGATATAGTTGTAGAAGTCCTGCTTAACGTATTCCGTCTTTCCATCCACCAACTCCCACTCCGTGGACTGCGCAAGCTCAGCAAAGTCAACTGCCTGATGTTGGGCATTATACGAGGCATCTATGTGGCCCTGTGCCCAGCTGCCAATCTTCAACTTGCATATCTGCACATCATACGGCCAGTTGCGCATGTTGAGCTTGCAGAAAGCGGTGTAAATAGCTGGAGGCACCCACAATGCGGTGCCATTCGCATAGAAGATGACCCTTGTCTCACCAAGGTAATCACCGTCTTCTTCAGCTGCATTGAACAGCGAAATCTTTGGCTTCCACACCTTGTTGGAAGGTATGCTTATCATGCCGATGTTATCGTAATTCTTGGGGTCCCATTGACGGTCCTGATCCCGCCATTGCTATACGGAAAATGCATTAGAATCTGTGTGAGATATTTGGAACACTACTTACCGTGCTCAACCAGCAATGCAGGGTTATCTTGCCGTCCATCTCATCGATGTCCAGATAATTGACTGCCAGCGATAAAGATACATTCGTGGGCTTATCCTGGTAAAGAGGCTGGGTATCCGAGTCATAATTAGTGAAGAATTCCATATGAAGACGATCTTGGGCGCTGACGTTGTTCAGCGTATCGGTTTCGGTATTTCCCGCTATCAATAATCACACGTTTAATTAGAAATCAGAGTATACATAGTATATATATTTAGCTCACTCGAGGCGCCTGGCACGGAAATGAGTTGTGTCATCAGAAGTATTCCAATTGGAATCAACAGCGACGGCAACTTACGGCCGGAAACGAATGTTATCTTCACTGGCATTGTTTTCTTCAAGTTCACACAGTGTTCTTTATTTATTTTTGTGTATTTTCGGATCACTTGCTGGGGACTCCAGATTCAGTGCAAGCTCCTCGCCTGCCGGATTTGTACTGAGCATGCAGTGAGATTTGAAGCTCAATCTCAGCTCAGCGCCTGCACATGGCTTTGTAGCTCTTCTGATAAGCTAAGTTAGAGATAAGAAGAGCATATGTAGGGAGCTAGAGTATATATAGAGCGGACGCCCACACAAGCAAGAGAAGCACAAATTCATAACAACGGCCGGGTCTAAGATATCGCATTAAATTTTTAATAAATTAAAAAACTGGCACGAGTGCAGTGCAAAAGTATAAGATAAAACCTTAAACGTAATATTATGTGTAATTTGCGAAAGTTTCAAATGCATATTGAAATAAAACTATATGCAATATTTAAATTTAAGCAGTGCAATTTTCTTTAACAGTCTCATTTGGGTTTAACAGTAAAGCAGGAAACTTAAAACAATACTGTTGACTGGCTCATTCAATTACATTCGATATATGAAATGTCAATTATTTATTTAACATAACCGGCTACTGTTAAAAAATCGATAAAATAATGTTAACTGCGCTCATCTCTAGCGTTGACGTGTGCGTCGACTGCTGTTGCCTGTGCCTGCCGCTGTTGTTGTTGTCTGTGGCTGCGTGTCAGTTTTGTTTTACCCCCAATACGCGAGCCAAATCGTGTACGGCAAATAGAATAATATAATTACTAATTCGTAAGTGAAAGAAGTAAATAACAGCAGCAGTAATGGCGGAGGAAATTTTGGACTCCGTAAAAGATGCAATAAAGGGAGTATTCGAGAACGCAAACGGCAATGCAAACGCGGAGCCCAAAAATGAAACACTTACGGGTGAAAAGAAAGTGTCAACGCCGGAGGGTATTGCCGTGGCGTATGGAAGCCTTGTCATAATGGCCATGTTACCCATTATTTTTGGCTCCATTCGTTCCGTGAAACTGCACAAATTAAAAAAGGTGAGTGTAAGAGGGGCCCGCCATGTTTGCACATTGTCTCAATTGCCCCTTTCAACTTTCTCCTCAGTCGACCGGAGAAAAGGCAGATACAATGACCAAGAAGGATGCCATGTACTTCCCACTGATTGCCTCGGTGGCTCTCTTCGGGCTGTACATGTTCTTCAAGATATTCAAGAAGGTGCACATTAACTTGTTGCTGACTGGCTACTTCTTTATTCTTGGCGTGATTGCTCTCGCCCACCTGCTCAGCCCTGTGATCAACTCACTGATGCCCGCCGCCGTGCCAAAGGTGCCATTCCACATACACTTCACCAAGGGCGAGGGCAAGCACAAGGAGGACATTATCAACTACAAGTTCTCCACGCACGACATCATCTGCCTAGTCATCTCCTCAAAGATCGGAGTCTGGTATCTGCTCAAGAAGCACTGGATCGCCAACAACTTGTTTGGACTGGCCTTTGCCATCAACGGCGTCGAGATGCTGCACCTGAACAACTTCATCACTGGTGTCATCCTGCTCAGTGGCCTCTTCTTCTACGACATCTTCTGGGTCTTTGGCACCAACGTCATGGTGACTGTTGCCAAGAGCTTCGAGGCACCCATTAAACTAGTGTTCCCCCAGGACATTCTCGACAATGGATTCAGTGCATCCAACTTCGCCATGCTCGGCCTGGGCGATATTGTCATTCCCGGCATCTTCATTGCTCTGTTGCTGCGCTTCGATGACAGCAAAAAGCGCAAGACGCGCATATACTTCTACTCCACGCTGGTTGCCTACTTCCTGGGTCTGCTGGCCACCATCTTCGTGATGCATGTGTTCAAGCATGCCCAGCCCGCGCTGCTCTACCTTGTGCCCGCCTGCATGGGTACTCCTCTGCTGGTAGCACTTGTCCGAGGAGAGCTGAAGGTGCTCTTTGCGTAAGTTGACTTTTGACCTTTATCTCTATACCTGTAAAGTTAATCTTTTATCTTTCCCACTACAGCTACGAGGACCATCCCGAGGAGAAGCCCGAGAAGAAGGAGAAAAAGGAGAAGGAGGAGGGAAGCACCAGCGGGGGCGGCAGCAAGAAGAAGGAGTCGAAGAAGGCAAAGTAAATGAAGCCACTATTGCAGTCTCCAGATCAATAACCCGCGTACATGTCTTCTATTTAATTGGCTAAGTAACTGATTAACTGATAACAACTAGAAAAGCTCACACAGATCTTACGAGTTTATATGGCGTGATTTCTATATCGGTTGCAGTATTTCTCTGATTAGCCTTTTTGCTTACTGCAACAACTTCCAGCAACCAATCTAAACTATAAAAGACCATTTCAATATCTTTAATTGAGTTAGAATGTTCCTTCGCAAGGCACAACCACCTTATTGAATTTGATTAAGTTAAAAATTATTTGATAACTTGCAGATCTTTTTTACCACAATAAACACTGTATATGTCTATATAAATGAATTGTAACAAAAATTACTTGATAAGAAAAATAAATTGAAATATTCCAACTTTTTAAAACCATCCTATCATATTGCATATTAAACTTTCCTTGTCAGTCACGAAAATACCATGTACTTAAACTTGTTTGATATTTTTCATTTTGAAGTCTTTTTCCTTTATGCTTCTTTGGTCACACTATTAAACCTAACATATCGAAGCATCACCTTAACTAATCGATGTTCTATGTTAATAACAGCAGCCACTGTCTATTTTGTATGAATATAGATTGGTATCACGTTACCTTTGAAAATATAAAAAAAATAATAATTTCTAATGTAATAACCTATCAAGCTGAGCAGATGTTGAAATGAGAACGGCAATGGAGTCTTGTATTTGAAGTTAACTGCTGTCTACAATCATTCGATTAGTCTATCGAGCGAAATTGCAACAGTGCCATTTGAGTAAGCAAAAACCGCAGTGAAGCGCATCAGTTGTGGAACAGTTGAGGTTACTGTAAACACAGCCAAAGCCGTGAAATTGCGCTAAAATTGTGTAAAAAAATTTGCAGTAAAGTAAAAAAACTATTCATTTTATTGAAAAGATAGTTACAAAAAGCAGCAAACATAGCAGCGAGGTTAGTACTTGTGTAGAATGCCATGATTCTGTTGTAATTGCAGTAATAATAGCTGGAAATTTTTTCCGCACAGACGCAAGCAGCGTGTACAGCATAGGTAAGAAGCAGAGAAAGACAAGGAGACGGCGACTCGGCGATAGAAAAGCGAAAACGAAAGCGAAACGAAGTAGAAACCTCTTGCAAAAACAACAAAAGGTGCAGAGCACACGATGTCTGGCATTGCTATAACACGTTTGGGCGAGGAGCGAAAGGCTTGGCGAAAAGATCATCCATTTGGCTTTGTTGCACGACCGGCCAAGAACCCCGACGGCACACTCAACCTGATGATCTGGGAGTGCGCGATTCCCGGCAAAAAGTCGACCCCATGGGAGGGTGGCCTGTACAAGTTGCGTATGATCTTCAAGGACGACTACCCAACCTCGCCGCCAAAATGCAAGTTCGAACCGCCGCTATTCCATCCCAATGTCTACCCCTCGGGCACTGTCTGCCTCTCGCTGCTCGACGAGGAGAAGGATTGGCGTCCGGCCATCACAATCAAACAGATTCTGCTGGGCATCCAGGATTTGCTTAACGAGCCCAACATCAAGGATCCGGCACAGGCAGAGGCATATACCATCTATTGTCAGAACCGGTTGGAGTACGAGAAGCGTGTGCGGGCTCAGGCCCGTGCCATGGCTGCCACCGAATAAAGAACCAACAACACACAATACAACAAAAACAACAAATAAATATAAATCGCTTCTCCATGAAAGCACACACAGACACCACACACACACACACATGTAATAGTGACATTGGGCAGGCGTTCAAGTGATCATACACACACCCACTCACACCAGCCTATAGGAACGAGGCGTTTTCGGGAATGCCCCACTTCTATTTACAAAAACATTTTAATATCTCTAAGTTGATTTAATTAAAATGAAAACCAACAAAAATGTAAAACAATACGAAATTCGGTTTGCACCAATTATAAATTATATATATAAATAATACCTATATTATTACATACTTTATAATTATATATATAATATAGAACTCTCTCTTCATTTCGATTCACCGCACTGTAAGATTGGCATATTTGTGTTTCAATAAATGTATGTGACATGTAGAAAGACGCCAACTCGTTCTGCATCCGGCTTCCCCCCGTTATCTTCGATTTGAGCAGGGCTCCTCAAACGCAGCTACAATGACATCATATTTTGTTGACGTGGAGATCGAAAAGCTTAAACTATTTCATAACGGGATTGGAGCACGTTTTTGGATAAGAATTTAGAAGTTTTGTTCTGTCATTCCTGACCAGTGTTGCCAACTCAGTAATTTGTCCAGCTAATGATAATTCGCTAGGGAGGTGATGGGGGGCGGTGAAATTTAAAAAGGATTTCTTTTTTTTTTAAATTTGAGCCTAAAAGTATGCTATGAAAATATGTAGATTTGTGGGAAAAATGTATTAAAAATTCCTAGTCCACGGGCCACGAAACGTAAGCGAAAACATAAAAAGTCATATATTTCCGAAACTAGCAGGACAATTTGGATTTACTTTGGCCCAGTGATAGTCCTGCCTGAGACGAGTTATTTGACATGCGATTCACAAGGATCCTCAAGGATACAACCGAGTTTTAGCCAATTTTCATTTTACGGAAAATTGCTTATATTTCGGCTATAAAAAGGACTTTTGGTCCTTTGATTTAAAATTACGATATGGTTGTTAGAGGCCCATGTTATGGCAAAAGCACATGATTGTAGTCCTGCAAATGGCTAAGATATAGCCGATATTGTGTTTTGGTACCGATTTTAGCAGGTTCCACCCTTGCAAAAAATTGAATTGAAATTGTATATGAAAATCACGAAATCTTTGAATGTAAATCGGCAGTATGACTGTCTGTGAGTATAAAATGAAAGGTTCTTTGGAAGGATCAAAAGGATATAAGAAAAGGATAAGATAATGTTTTAATTATATGATAAATCATGCAAACCCAAAAGGGTATTGCAAAGACTCAACTTACAGGATTCTTTGGATCAGGATACAGTTTAAAAACTCTAGAAAGCAATATTTTTTATTTTGTTTATTTTGAATAAATTAATTAGCTTTATTGTCGCACACTCTTAATAAATACATGGATGTAAATTATGTTTATGTTTAAATTACACAGTTTTTAGTTGTAGTTGTTGTTGTGTCTTTTGCTGTCCGCCTAGGGGCGTGTCGCACTTTCAAAATATGTTGACGTTAGTCACGTAATGGGACCTATAGGATTATTTACCGTCTACCGTCTCGAGTGGGCCCGAGAAGTCGGCTCTCTAGACACTATATATGGTAAGTATGTATATATAGATAACGATACATACGATGTGTATTTGTATATCGAAAACTTGTAGTTTCTTGCACTCGAATTTAGTTTTAGTTTCTCTCTAAGTGGTAAGCTTTGGCATGCATTATATGTCATGATTTCTACTATATATATATACGTTTATGTAGGTTATATTTAGGGGTGTGTAACTATAGCCATCGATAGTCAATCATGGTCTATGTCAGAGCTGAACAACTATCGACAGTACTATCGGGGAGGAGAACTACGAACTAGTTGATGGGAATATTTAGTAATCTTTTCATATCATATGTATATGTGCGTGAGTTCTGCCGAAAGTAATACCGATAGTTGTGCAGATCCAGTCTGGCGTGTCTGGAAGGGCAGGGAGATTCTCCGAGAATACTTTCGATACTGTGGCGGTTGTAGCTGCGTTTTTTGGATTCACGCGGATTCAATTCTGGTTCCGGTTCAAGGCTTGGGTACGGCTTCAGTTCCGGTTCTGTGATCTGTGTCTGTTGATCTGTGATTCAGAAGCACTTGTAGTACCATTCGAGCTGCTTGCGCTGCGCCTCCCACATCAACTGGCTCTCTCAAATGGCCGCCTCCTGCAGATTCTCTTTGTTCTTCTGCAGCAAGAGTAGCTCGCTGGGCGACTGCAGCGGCATGGCGGCATGGACACCACCGCTCACCGGATTAGGACTGGGGCTGTCACTGGCCTCGGGTCGCTGCAGCTTGCCCTTGCAGTAGAACTGCTTGTGGGCCAGATACGTCTTGACGTAGTTGAACGAGATGTCGCAGGTGGAGCAGTACTTCTTCAGGGCTTCGCCCAGCGGTGAGTTGGCCATGGGCGGGGGCAGTGTAGGCGGTGGCGGTGACACATCCAGCCCCATGTCAAGGGGCTCCGCTTTGATGTGGCTATGTGGTGTGCCAATGGGTGAGTTGTTGTTCTCATGTACGAGACTTAGCGTGGCCACGGGTGGCTCCATGGGCTCCGATTTGATGTGGAAGCTATAGAAGAAGGGGGAATAAGTATATACATACATATAAGGAACGGTCGATGTGTAGCTTACCTAGTGACATCTCTGTCGCCGTTGACCAGGTTCACCTCTGGAATGACATGGGCGCTGGCTGCATCCTGATCGCGCGACTCGGGCGAAATGGAGGGTGAACTGATGGCCACATGTGGGTGCAATAGTTTCATGTGGCGTAGCTGGTGATAAAGAGAGAGGGGGATTTTGATAAGTTGAGGTGGTACTAGTTAGTCTTACTTTAAAGATTATTATTATTTGAAAATATCTTTAATTTCAATCAACGTAATTTCAATCACAGTTATCGATAAGAGATTTAAATTTAAAGATATCGGGAATGCCCAGTATATTTAAATATTTCCCAGTATATTCAAATAGACATTATTTTGAATTTAACATAAAAGCTATCAATATCGAAGATATCGATTAAACATTTATGATGTCGATATATTACAAAATATACAAAAAGAACGGTCACATTAAGTAGATAAAAGAAAGAAAACAAAAATTAAATGCATCGTTTTGTTAAATAATTTCATTTAAAACAATGAAATTACTTATTAAAATTTAAAATTCATAACCGTTTTCATTTATATTTGCCCTACGGCATTACACGCTGAGAGTACTCACCACATTGCCCTTGTAGGTGGAAGCGTAGTTGCAGTAGTCGCAGTTGAAGATCTGCGCAGGATGCTGCTGCTGCTGTTGTT
Organism: Zaprionus africanus; assembly: GCA_018151435.1. Taxonomy (NCBI): domain Eukaryota; kingdom Metazoa; phylum Arthropoda; class Insecta; order Diptera; family Drosophilidae; genus Zaprionus; species Zaprionus africanus. Next base: position 1,986,003 of record JAECXB010002307.1, on the reverse strand, counting down.
GCTGCTGTGGCTCCATTGGCTCGGTCAGCTCCAAGCTTAGAGCAGGCTGTGCAACTGGCGCCACTGGCTCCTCCTCGAAGATGCAGGTCATGTAGTGCTCCTCGTTGACATCGCTGGTCTTCTTGTCAAAGTGGGTGCGAATGTGGGTGCGCATGCCACGCAGTGTGTTGCCCTTGTACTGGCAGATGCTGCAGCGGAATGCCTTCACAGTGCCGTGCATCTCCATGTGCTTGCGTGCTAGGGAAGCTGTGGGACTGACCACACCGCAGACGGGACACTTGTTTAAGCTCGCAGACCCAGAGACGGAGCTGGCAGCCGTCGGCGGTGGTGGGGGAGGTGCTGCACAGGGCATACCCGCCTCGTGGATTGTCTTGCACTTGCCGCACTTCTCCTTGGGTAGCGCAACAGGGTCCCCTGCAGCAGCAGCAGCGGCGGCAGCAGCAGCGACCACAGCTGGTGTCCCCTTGGGGCAGTAATAGTTCTGGTGGGCCCGCAGGTTGTCCAGCGAGGTGTACTTGATGCCGCAGGCGGCACAGATAAGCTGTTGATAGGCCACCGGAGTGGTCTCAGCGGCAGAGGCGGCGCCGCTGCCAGGTGCTGCACTGGTTCCACTGGGCGGGGAGCCGCCGCTCTTGGAGTCGCCTCCCTCTGCGGGCTCCTGGTTGCGGGCGGAGCAGTAGTGCTGCTTGTGGGCCAAATAGTTCTCGTACTTGCAGAACACAATGTTGCACTCCTTGCACTTGGAAACGCCCTGCTTCACATAGATCTGCGGCTGTCCACTGGGCGGGGCAGCTCCTGCTCCTCCTGCTGCTGCGTTGGGAGGTGCTGCTGCGGGTGCAACTGCTGCTGCTGCCACCGAGGGGAATCCCAGCTTGCTAGCCAGCTCGGCTGGGCTGCTGCTCCCGGCTACGGCGGCAGCTGCAGCTGCTGCCAACTTGAGCGCCAGTTCGGGATTCGTCTTGGCCAGCAGCGACTCGGAGAGCGCAAAGTCGGCGGGCAGCATGGAGCGCAGTGGCTGCAGATTCTCTAGCAGATGTGGCACGCCGCCCACTGCCAATGCTGGGGGTGACATGGAGGCAGCACTGCCGGCGCCAGAGCTGCGTGGACTGACAGCGCGTCGCTTGGGCGAGGGACTCATCGAGGGACTGCTGGGCAGCGAGGGAGCACAGACAATCTGCTCGGGCGTTAGGCTGCTTCTGCCGCCTCCGCCTCCACCCTCCACATTCTCCTTACCCAGCAGCACTTCCTCGGTGAGGCGTTGGCGCTGCAGTAGCAGCGAAATGGGCGAGCGACGCAGCGACAGATCAAGGGGCGTGGACTCACTGTGGAAGGCAGAGAAGAAGACGAGGGTTAGTTGAAGGAGTCTCTTCTTCTCTCTCCTCCTTACTTACCGCATGCCCCCAGTGGCTTCCTTGCGCTTTGGCTCCGGCGGGCTGCTCTTGTTCTCCTGCTCCGCCACGCTGTTGCTGGACGACCTGGCAGGACGATCTGGCTCCAGTGCAGGCGGCAGACTGGCCATGGGGTTGGGTGTGTGTGTGCCTGTGGGCGTGGCACTGCCGCCAGCCAGTGCATTGATGTTCAAAGCTGTGGCCAGCGGCTTCAGTGCGCCGTTGTCCAGTGTAAAGCAAGTGGCCTCCGGGTTGACAATGCCCGAGGTGGAGCTGGTGCTGCAAGGGGGAAGAAGGAGTATTAGTAAGAGATTCCCAATCTCTCTCTCTCTTTCGAGTCTACTTACAGTGGCCCCGGAATGAGACTGGCAGCGCGTATCAGGGAGCAGGGCACTATAATGATGGGATTGGTGGGCAGTGCCAAGAAGGGCTGTGGTGGCGCCACCTGCAGTGAAGCAGCGGCGGCAGCTGCAGCAGCAGCAGCAGCTGCTACCATAGCCGGCGTGGGCGTCTTGTTGCGTGTGGATTGCGGACTGTGCTTGCCACTGCCAGCTGCAGCTGCAGTGGCTCCACCTCCTCCTCCTGCACCCGCACCTGCTGCAGTTGCTCCTCCTCCTGCTACGCTCTCCGGCTTGGGTGTGAGCTGGCCGTCGCTGCGCCTGGAGCTGCAGTAGTGCTGCTTGTGGGCGCGGTACGTCTTGATGTTGTTGAAGCGGATATCACAGTCGCTGCAGTAGCGATCGATTTGCTGCGGGGAGAAGAGAGCAAGAGGAGGGGTAAGTAAAGGATTATTAGCTGACTGGGTATTCCCTGTGATTCCCCCAGGTACTCCCCCAGGAACTCCCCCGGAACTCCCCCTATTCCTCACTGAACTACTCACTTGACTAGAGCTCTCCTCGCCTCCTCCTGCGATGCCGTTGGCCGCCTGCTGCAGCTGGGGCAGCAGTCCAGGCAGGCTGGTGGGGGGTGCGGCGGGCGAGGTCTGATGCATGCGCATGTGCCGGTTGAGGGAGACCTTCTTGTCGGCGCTGTAGGAGCACTGTGTGCATGCATATTGCTTGCCAGTGCGTGCCACTTTGGCTGGTGGCTCCGAGCTGGACCCTGCTCCGCCTCCAGAGTTGCTGGCTGTGCCGCCGGATGAGCTGCTGCCACTACCGGAGGAGCCACTGCCAGGCTTGTCGCCCGCTGTGCCCGCCTCCTCGTCCGTTTCCTTGTTACGATGCGAACAGTAGTAGGCCTGATGCGCCTCCAGCGTCGAGGGGGAACTGAAGGCGATGCCGCAGGGCAGGCACATGAAGCGCGTGGGCTTCAGCAGTGGCTCCACCAGGCTGCTGGGCTCAGGATCGGGCTTGATCAGCTGTGGCGGTGGTCCCAGCATGCGTGCCTCTGTCAGATTCAGCTCCTTGGCATCGGGCTTCAGTGCCGGATCGGAGGCAAGGAGCGCATTCAGTCGCAGCTTGGGCAGCACTGGAGCTGGTGTTGGTGTGGGCGGGGGACTGGGCGTGGCGGTGGCTGAAGGCGGCGTTGCCGGTTGCTCGACTCTCTCCAGCTTAGGGATTAGCTCGGGCGAGGGACTACGCGGCGGGGTGGTCGACAAGTTGTCTGCCTGCTCCTGCTCCTGGTCCCCGCCTTCCGGCGCTGCCTGCAACTCCTGCGCCATGTCCTGCTCTGTGTCTGTCTTCATGGGCTGCTCGGAGGCGTTTATTGTTTGCTCCAGCTCCTGCTCAGGCTGCTCCTCGAACTGTTGCTGCTGCTCCTTCTCCTCGCTCAGCTCGCGTGCGCTTAAATCTTTGGAATCTGTAAGGGAATAAGAAAGGTTTCGTGATTAGTGGCAGTGATGGTGAATGTGTCTATATCATGGTGTGTATGGGCATTTAGGGAGTCTATCTAACAGATGTAACAACTTTAGTTCTTATTACTAACGACCTGTGCCATATTTCTTGCGAAAACCTGGAGTTTCAAAATACCTTTACATCTATCCTAAACTTCAAAGCTCTGGCTCTTGTAGTTCCAGGGATCAAGCTGATTGAAGAGGAGTGTTTTCTCACTTTCCTTACTTTTTGGCCTGCAAAAATTGAGTGTGTCTTAATGGCTGTAACCGTATCTGTGTTGCTTTTTGTCTGTATGTGTCAAGTATTGTTTTATCACATTCATTATTTTTTGGTAAAGAGCTGAGCCTTGTTTCTTGAATAACAAGTTCGATAGTTAACTACTCTTGATTTTCAAAATATCTTTGCATGCATGGGGATTATAAAATTCTATATGTCAAATTTCATAGCTCTATCTCTTATAGTGCCTTAGATCTGTGTAAAGAACTAGAGGAGTCTTACTGTTCAGACTTGTATGGTCTGTTTTCTGTATTTAAATATCTGTACTCTTTCTGAGGCATATGTGGTCATTAATATCGTAAAGGAATGAAATCAATTTCGGAATTAGCTGGATAATATTTATGTATTTGTAAGAGATATAGTTTTAACGCAACTGTAGAGCAAATTTTATATATTTCGAGTGCATACTCTCAGAGATTTGCGTATTCAAACAGATACTTTTTTCTATATATTCTTCTATGGCCTGCTTCGTGTATATGTGTGTGTGCGGTTGTGTGTGTATGCGTCTGCCTGTCTGTTGCAAATGTGGCCAGATCGCAGCAATTATTATCGAACAAATTGTCAGCGGTGCGAGTGAAGCGACAGGAGGCAGCTGTGAAAACAATGCGACGTTGTCTCGCTGAGTCTCCCAAGTCGCAAAGTCGCAACTCGCAAGATGCGGACAAGGTTCGAGGCCAGGCCAGGCCAGGCTGACTGGGGACCATTTGACCATTCGAGCTTTGTTTATCCCGCAAACGCATCTCGCGTCGTCTGTCGTGGATTACGTGGAAAAGCGCGCCCAGAGTGGAAAAGCGCAAGAGGCCTCGCTGGCTTGATGATTAGACCTGGTCCGGGCCGGGGTCGGGCTGACATCTGATTTGTTTTTGGGCACAAAATATTATAACGACCAGCGATGCGAGCCGGATAAGCCAGAGACAGTGGGACACACAGTCGAAGAGTCGAGCAAGATGTGAGCACCTCGATAAGCCACAAGTGGGAAAGGGAGAGGGAGACAGAGGAAGACGGAGAGAGGATCGAAGTCGGTCTGTTTTTTCTTCTTGCCCATTTGCAATGCGCGTTGACCTGTCAAAGCGAGGCTATTGAAATGTCAGCGCAACTTGTTGCTGTTGCTGCTGTTGCTAGCTGTAGCTGCAACTGTTGCTGCTGTTGCTTGCGCAGTTGCAACTGTAAAGGCAGCCAAGTTCGTCGCCTCAGTCTTTTGATTGCCGCGCCCACCGCAGTCAAGCCGCCCTAATTGCCGTGTCGATTTTCACGAATTCACACAAAAACTGCACGTGAACAATCGACAGCAGATCTTCTCCCCACTCTCTCTCACCCTCCCTCTCTCTCGCTCACTCTCTCTCTCTCCCGTTGGCGACCCCAGCCCGACCCCAACCCGACGCGGGTTCCCTGTGCGAATTCCTGCGCATTCTGCTTATTTGTAAGATATTTATTGCCTTCGATTGGCGCGCGATAAGCAGCACACGTAAAGTGTTTGCCCAGCTCGACAGTGGGCCGAAAAGGCAGATTAGTGGGCAAAAAAAAGAAGCAGCTAAACTGGGCAAGGAAGGCGAAGATATCAAGGCAAACCCGAAGAATTCTTTCTGCGTAGATCATCATAAAGTTGCCGCTAGTTCACGCATTTTGCCCACTGTAGAGAGAGAGTGGGAGGGAGAGAGAGGGGGGGCAGAGGGGCTGCTGCTAACAATGGCAAAGCAGCAACCACAGCTGAAGCTGCTGCCGGGCAGCTGCTGCTGCTGTTGCAGAGGATTAGCTGCGTTGTTGCCGCATCGACGATCGTTTGTTTAGCCATTTCGTAACGTTACGCCGCCTCACACACACTCGCACACACACTGACACACACACACACTGACACACAAACACACGGCACACACACTCGTCTCGCCAACGCCAACAATTGTTTATCAATTTGTTAAATCAGCTGAGCCGCCGCCGTTGCCGTTGCCGTTGCAGTTGCGATCGATCGTCGCCGATAAGCGGCAGCAGCAACAGCAACAGCAACAGCCACGGTAAGTAGGTGAAGGTGGGAGCGGGGGAGGGGGAGCAGGCAAGGGGCAAGGGGAAGGGCCCACTTTATCAACCGGCAGATTATTGTTGCTGGTTTCTCACTTGGCTCAAGCATTGTTGCCTCTGCTGCTGCTGCTGCTGCTGCCCTCGGTGGGCGTTGTATGCAGCCATAAACAATCGAGCAATCGACAATGAGAGAGAGAGAGAAGGAGAGAGCGAGTAAGAGAGAGGGGAAGCGCGTTGCAGGGGCAGAGGCGAAGGGGCGTGCGGGCGACCCTTTGTTCATTTGTCGCTGGGCCTCAACTGCTGGACCGCCGTCGCTGCTAATCGTTGCGCGAAGAAGGTCAGTTAACCCGAAAAACCATTGGCGAAGTGCACTGAGAGAAAAGTGCGAGTAAGAAGGTAATGTCAAGTGAGTATATTCCTGAGTATATTCCTGAGTACGGGTAGGTTAAGTGATGAGTAAGGCAGCACATCTTCAATTTAAAGTTGAAAGACAGAGTTGAAGATCGTGCGACTTAATTTCGCTCAGTGTAGAGCGCAGTGTGCGCAAGCTGCAAGCTCATTTTTGGCTGAGTCGATCTTGATCTGGCCCTGGCTGCGTCTTTGCCTGCGTTTGCGTACCCGGCTCCGACTGTGGCCTCTCCAGGCTCGGCACAGGCAGACGTAGGCAGAGGCAGCGCGATCTTTTCTGTCTAGTTGGCCCTGACGACGCCAGTTGGTCTGGTGGGGCTCAGAGCTGGTCTGGGCTGGTTGGGATTGCATCAGAAACGGGGGTCTGGGGTTCGGCTCGGGGTCGCGTTGGGTCGGCTCTGCTAGACAACGGTTGCAACGGGGCGTATGCGTAATGGAGGAGAAGGCGTGCTAAGAGGCCTCGCTTTGCATGCCCCTAGGAGGGAGAGCGAGTGAAGAAGCAGGCAAAGGAAGAGGAGAAGGGAGAGAGAAGGGGCAGGCTGCATCAGATGGCATAGGCTGCTGCAGGTTCCACAGACTTTTAGGTGTTTATAATTAAACAAATTTCCCAGCCAAACAAATTGAAAAACGTGAGTCGCAACTGCAGACAACCCTGGCTCGGGTTGGGGCAGAGTTGCCGACGCTGCCGCTGCTGATAACGAAAATCTTCATTTTCGCGCGAAAATGTTGCCACCTTGTGGCGAACTCCGTCGCTGGCAATCAACGCCATCAGCAGCCAGTGCGACTCCACTTGGAGCAACTGCAGTTGGAGTCGGGGACTCGAGGGTGGGCGGGTTGGGGGTCTGCTCTGCAGGTCTGCGGGGCAGCTTATCAATTGTTATTAATCAAAAAGGCAGCAAAACAAATGCAGAGAGCGCAAAATTCGCCAATTCGCGAAAAGAGATTCGCAGTCGCAGCGTTGCTGGGCAACATTTCATTTCACACTTCGACTCCAACCCGATCCCACTTCGACTTCGCCTCCGACTTCGCCTCCGACTGCAGCTGGAGAGTTAACCCGTGCAAATAATCAACATTCTCGTATCTCTCTTCGGGGTTCGCCAAGCTATTCGTGATTTACTCGCAGTGCTGCGCTTTTTTTCAGCACCTCCTTAGCGCGTCCTATGGGAAACGGGGCTCAGTCCAGCTCCAGCTCCAGCCCCAGCTCCGAATTCTTTGATCATTCCGGATAAGCAATTTTGTTTCTTAGCTTTTGCTTTACGCCTCCCTCTGTCTCTCTCTTTGCCTCTTCTCCTTCTTCCTTTGCCAAGTGTGAAAAGCAGAAAGCTCAGCCCTCAGTACAAGAATTGTGTGTGTATTTCAAAAACCTTAAGAATTCTCATGGCGCCCCAGCTGTACTATATGAAATACTATTCTCAAAGCAGATACCACATGCCTCAGTAGCACACACTTTCGCCTTTGTAAACTTTAGTTTGATTAGACCTTATTTCATTGAGCTCAGGATGGCTTATCTTAGGTGGAACCTAGGAAGAACGTAGGTGCAACTACATGACAAATTTTCAAATCAAAGATCTTGTTTGTTACGAGGGTCGTTTGATAAGTCCGTGACTTTTTGTATTTGCCGCGCACCTGCTCTAAATACAACACTGCTCCTGTCAGCAGTTATCGATTAACAGCTGACTGTAAAATTTAAAAGCTGCGTTTTTGGTTTGCGCTTTATAGGCATTGAAAGCAGACGATCTCGATCTCCATTTTCGTTAAAATTCACGAGATCGTCTGCTTTCAATGCCTATAAAACGCAAACCAAAAACGCAGCTTTCTCAAAATTTACAGTCAGCTGTTAATCGATAACTGCTGACAGGAGCAGTGTTGTATTTAGAGCAGGTGCGCGGCAAATACAAAAGTCACGGACTTATCAAACGACCCTCGTATATAGTACATCCTCCACATTCCTCTCAATTTATTATCAGCATTCTCTTGCTACATATGCAAGTTCTCTCTCTACTTGTCTATTCATTCTGTATAAAAATTCTCTTCCTACAAAATTTCTATCTCTAGCTATACTTTCATGTATTAAGGTCCCTTATTAACATATATCTAGTTAATTAAATTCATATTATAGAACAGGCAACAATATGAATAGGTATCGTAAGAAGCCTAAAGGTCTTAAGGGCATGGTACATATTTCATACCCACTACAGTAGGAATTTATTGAAAATTCTACATGCTGAGCCTTTCAACCTACTTATTAAACCTTTGTACATATACCAAATGGTTAAATACTATAAATATCGTAAGGTATCCATGTGAATAGGAACCAAAATGAGTTTAGGTGTCTTATATACTACCTAAGCACATTCTGCACTTCATTTATTACCCAGTGCCGTCTTGCTCTGCATCTACTACTGTACTTGTGCTTCTCCTACATTGACTCCCTTCCTCCCCTCACTTGCTTCTACTCCCAGTCACCTCTCTAGGGTTCAGGCTGGCGACTAATTTAGCGCACGTCTGGAGGGACTGTGACTGCCAACTGCAAACTGCGACTGCGACTGCGACTGAGACTCGTAGATGTCACAGGGAAATGAATACAAAGTATCGACAAAGACAACTACTACGGGGTAACCATGTACTCTATCTGCCATCTATAGAAGTCGAACACAGCAACAGGCAAGCGGAGGAGGGGGAGGGGGAATGGGGCAATGTAAGCACCAAGGACCGTAGTCAATTCCTCGAAATCAAGCGAGTCTCAAACTCTTTTTGATGTCTTAATTAAAAAACGTGCAAATGATGCGAACGGGAGGAGGGAGGGGAGTGTGGAGAGTGAGGGGAGGGGAGGGGGATCACTAGCAGAGCTTGGTGCTGGGGCTGGGGCTGTGCACAGAGTTCAATGTTGAGCAATTGATGCAACTGTTGAGATGTGTTGCTGCTGTGTTGCTGCTGCAGCTGCTGTTGCTGTTGTTGCTGCCACTGCGGCACGGCATGCTGATAAGAACAGAGAGAGAGGGGGAGGGGGGTGCAGGGTTTGGGCAAGAAATTGTCGCAGTACTTGAAAATTTCGTGTGAGCACGCTCAGCGGCGATTGTTGCTGATCGGCAACAGCACCAACAGCAGCAGCAGCAGCAACAGTTGTCCTCGCACACACACACACACACAATGTGCAGCTTTTTTTTGATCAATTGCGATCTTTAGTTTCAGCTGCTCTTGCTCCCACAATCTCGTGTGCTGCCGCTGCTGCGAGCAACTGTCGCTGCCGTGCTAGCAACTGTTGCACAAATTTAAATTGACCCAAGTGCAAGTTTGAATGTTGCTAATCTCGAATCTCTCCCAACAGCAGCAGCAACAGCCTGTGCCCGCTTTTTTGTTGCTGTTGCCGTTGCTGTTGCCGGTTGTCGACAGCAGCAGCAACATGTTGCCGAGGCAGCCTCATAATTTGCGTTTATTAAACACAGTCTTCATTTGCATAAGCCTTCGCTTGTTGCTAATGTGATTAGCATCGCTGGCAATGTTGCTGCTGCACATCAGCAGCATCTCGCCAACAAGCAGCAACAGCAGACACAGCAGCAGCAGCAACAATTGCAATTGCAAACAAATCACGCTTTGGGGCGATCAATCAAAAAACATTTCAGCAACTCGACAACGACAACGACAACTGACAATTCAATTCGAGTTGCCCTCAGCAACAGCAACAACATCTGCTAGACACGACAGCAACATGTTGGCCTGGTCGAGGAGAGAGCAACGGTTGCTGCTGTTGCTGTTGCCCTCGTTTACAGTTACAACGAATTCGTGAGGGCGGCTGCCACGCCCACCCACGCGACCGCCCACAGGGCAGGCAAGGCGAAGAGAGGAGAAGAGAGGAGAAGAGAAGAGAGAAGAAATCGTGTCTCTCATTGTGTTAACTTCAATTTTGATGACTTTGATGAGTTTATCAACTCCAAAGGAAGGCAGAGAAAAGGTGGAGAGGAAGAGAGAAGAGAAGGAGAGAGAGAGAGAGGGAGATGGAAAGAGTTGCTTGGGGAATTGCGTCCAGTTATGTCGCAAGTAAATTAAGGAGGCGCGAACATTGCTGCGAGCCAAATGAAACAAGACAAGGGACAGAGAAAGAAGCAGGCAAAGAGTAAAGGCAGAGGGGAACAACCAAAAGGGGGGTAGGCAAAGAGAGAAGACAAAAAAGAAGGCAGCAGAGTGAGGGAACAAGGCAAAGACATCGCCAAAAGGGGACGGACCTCACGCAGGCGTCGCGATGAGTTGCTAACAAGGCGAGCGCAGGCAACGACAACAGCAACTGCAGCAGCAGCAGCAACAGCAACAGCAACAGCAGCAACAAGGCAGTTAACAAGTACAAAGGGAATTGCCGACACGCAGTTGGCAACTCGCAGAGTTCTTGCCACGCAACGCGCGACTCCGCGTTGCAGCTTCTTCAGCCTCGAGTGACTAACAAAGCGGCACGCCAGACACATCATTACCTACCAATTAGGCCTCGACTCCAGTCTGGCTCTGTGTTCTCTCTGTGTGTGTGTGTGTGTGTGTGTGCCTGCCTCTTTTGGTGGCACAATAAACGTTTACAACGCTGCAGCCCGCCAACGGAGCAGAGTCGGCAAAGGAATCTTCTCCTTCTCCTTGTCCCTCTCCTGCTTCTACTTCAGAGGCAAATAAGCCATAAATGCAGGCAGAAGCAGCAGAGGCAGCAGCAGCTTGGGGAATTGCCTACCTGGTGCCGTGTGCCGTCTTGATGAAGTGCAAACTGCCTGCTAACAGCTTATTATTAGTGCCCCAAAGTGTCGCGTTCGTCTGCTATGCGCCGCTTGATGAGGCACCACAGGGAGGCAGCGCAGGAGCTCGCGATGCTAAATGGTACTGGTCTACAAGTTGCAGTAGCTTCTGAGACTATTGTGATGGTAGAAAGCTTTATTGTAAATGGAGAGAAGGATGAAGTTTGGCCACACCCCTTACGGCCCCCGTTAATCGGTACAAAAAAACAGAATTCCAAGAGAAATTTTAATTCAAAACAGAATAATTTTAACGCCTAAATGATTTCTGAAAGTTTGGTGGAGATCGGATGATTAAAATTAAAGTTATTTAAAAAAACATTTTAAAGAGGTACTCATTTCCTAACCCTGTAAAGTATGCAACCTAGCGTATGTTAAGGTTAGATATTTAAGAAACCGTTTTGGTAATCTCTGCTAGCTAATTCATACTCTTAATCCTATATACGAGGGTCGTTTGATAAGTCCGTGACTTTTTGTATTTGCCGCGCACCTGCTCTAAATACAACACTGCTCCTGTCAGCAGTTATCGATTAACAGCTGACTGTAAAATTTTGAGAAAGCTGCGTTTTTGGTTTGCGTTTTATAGGCATTGAAAGCAGACGATCTCAAGGCCCTCAAAATACGAGGGTCGTTTGATAAGTCCGTGACTTTTGTATTTGCCGCGCACCTGCTCTAAATACAACACTGCTCCTGTCAGCAGTTATCGATTAACAGCTGACTGTAAAATTTTGAGAAAGCTGCGTTTTTGGTTTGCGTTTTATAGGCATTGAAAGCAGACGATCTCGATCTCCATTTTCGTTAAAATTCACGAGATCGTCTGCTTTCAACACAAGTTGAAATTGACTTAAACAAATGGAATAGAGCAGGTGCGCGGCAAATACAAAAAGTCACGGACTTATCAAACGACCCTCGTACTTAGAGCTTTGAAACAGCTTTTTTATTAGTTATGGTATTCATAAAGCTTTTAACAGCTTGAAGACTGCAGTTGACTGGTTAAAAGCTTTTATGGTTCATTCTTCATTTAACCTAAAGTCAACTGAGGTTTCTTAAAGCTCATTTCAGATTTTGTCATTCTTTCATAAAGGTTTTAATTTGTATTTAAGATTAGATTCATACTAACGCTTATCAAACTAAAATTTGAAAGGGCATTCTCTGAAATGAATCCAATAATTTGAGAGCTTTTTGCACTTTGAAAGTTACTTATACAGATTTTAAACTCTATTCCATTTCTTTAACGCACTTTCAACTTGTGTTAATCAAAGCTTCCTGCCCATTTTAATCCAGTTCCGCACACAAAACTGACTCAGCGCATCTTGAATTCAATTTCAGTTATTTACTTGCAATTTTGCACAAGGCAGACAAAGGCAAAGCTTTGCCAACAGCAACACTACCAACAACAACCAGTAGAAACAACAACAACAACCAGTAGCTGCAGCAACAACAACAAATCGTTGCAATAAATAAATAAAAACTAACGAGGGTCATTCGATCACCAAACAGAAATGATTCGCAAATGGAAATGGAAAAATCCATTTCCTTCTGCCGTTTGACACTTTTCCGACAGCAACAACAACAACTACAAGTAATGGCTAATTGACAGCACTGACTGTTGGCTGCTACTATTCACTATTCACATTCATTTGTAGCTATTCACTATTCAACCCATTCATTCACTTTATTCGACAGCAGCCGCCCCAAAAAGAAATTGACGAAAATTCGCAAAATGCTCGTCATAAAAAAATTACAACATAAATCACACACACACACACAAACACAGGCACACATTTATGAGCCATACACCCCTTATACACACACACAAACACACAGAGTGTGAGGGCTGCTGTATTAAAAATAATATCGTCGTCTGGTCGACAAAGATAAGAAAATTTATCCAAAGGATTGCGTCGTGTTATGGCCAAGTCACTCTCCAGTGGGGGCGGACAGACCTGCCACACCTCCCCCAGCTTCTCCTTCTTCTACTCCCTTGGCTCCTTTGTCTGCGCAACCGCAAGGACAAGGCCAACCTGCCTTGGCCCCCTCGGGCGCAGGCACTTTCTCTCGTTGGCTCTAGGAGATTTTATGAGCAGCCCAAGTCGAAGTCATCATCATCATCGTCGTCATGAGCAGGCCAGGCCAGGCAGGCAGGACTTAGACCCGCTGGCCTGTCTCCCTCTCCCCCTCTTCTTCACTCCCCCTGTGTGTGTGTGGCGATCTGTGGCCAGCGATAAGCCTCGTTTTTTTGGGTGTATAAATTTCACAAAAAAGGATTACCAGTGCCCTCCAAGTGCCCCCCGCCCCCGCTCTGTCAATATTTGGCCAACTGTGTGTGCGTGTGTGTGTGTGTGCGAGTGTTTGCGTGTGTAATTTATTGTTAAAAAGTATAAATTTTATTTGCCACCCCTTGGCAAAGTGTATCAAGGCCTAAAAGGTCCGTCCCCCCAAAAAATAAAGTGCAAATAAAATTATGTTTTTGCGCACACGCACGCCCCCTTACAGGCTCTCTCCTCCCCCCCTCTCACTCACACACACACTATGCACTTAATCATAAATACAAAATACGAGCGCGCGGGCGACGCTTGACTTCAGCGACGGCACACGCTGCGTATGCGTAATGTGACGTGGAATGTTGCTGCTGCCGTCGCTGCTGCTGGAGACGATGGACGTTTGCTGATAAGCGCAGCGCGTAATGGATTTTCGTTTGGCCCCCTTTGTCGACCTGTTGTTGTTGTTGTTGCTAGGTTGATTTTTTCAGTGCAGCAGCAGTTGCTGTTGCTGTTGTTGCTGTTGTTGCTGTGTTGCCCGCAGCACAAGCTGCAGCACGTCCCGCATGCCCACTAGGCTTCAACTTGAGTAAGCAGCGCAAAAAGCCAGCGCAAAAAGAGGGCAAAGAGAGGAGGAGGAAGAGGGAGAGGAGTAGTAGGGAGAGGGGAAAGAGGAGGAGGGGAGGGGGGGGCAACTTGGCCGTCAAATGATTAATTACATGCCGAAAAGCTATCTAACAATTTGACTTGCGTTGTCTCGCTTCCCCCTGCCTCTCTCTCCCGCACTCTTGCTCCCTCTCTATCTGCCTCTCTGTCTATTTTTTTGGTTTGTCATTAAGCCGGGGCCACAGCAGCAGCAGCAAGAGCAGCACCAGCAACAGCAACAACAATAATAAAAAATTATGCCATAGATAAAATGCCATTAGAGAGTGGCGCTCATGTGGCCAACAGAGATAGAGAGAGGCAGAGAAAGATGGAGGAGGAGAGAGGGGAAGAGAGGGGGCAAGCAAAGTGGGCGGGCAGGACAGGAAGGTAGCTCACTTAGCGCCATTAGAAGACGAGCAACAGCAGCAGCAACGGCAGCAGCAGCAGCCAGTGGCAACTAACCAACCAAAAACAACTGCCAGCAACAACAACAACAAGGAAGGATGGCCATGGCCAGCAGCAGGGGAGAGGCAGCAAAGGGGGTAGAGCGGGGGGAGGGTACAGCAGAGGCAGCTGAAGCAGGCTCTGGCTGGATGCTGCTGCAAGTATGCAATTCCAGCAGATAAGCCGAAGCATTCATGAATTTCACAGATAAAAACCACAAACACACACACACACAAAACACACACAGTCTACATGCACACACACATATACAGGGATAACACACACACACAGACAAGCACACACACGCGAGAACACAGAGAGCCAAGTGAGATATACAGCTAGTAGATGCGCTTACAGTACATTGCACAGCAGCAACACCAACGGCAGCAGCACCAGCAGCAGCAGCAGCAGTAAAAGTGAGCAGCAACAACAACAAGGACAACAACAAGAGCAACATGGAAGAGAACCAATGCAAGGTTGCCTTGATGGGCGGGTCAACTCCCACCAGTCTCTGGGCAGGCGAATAGAAAAAGGCAACAGCAGCGATAGCAAAAGCAAAGGAACGAGAGGCACAACTAGCAGATACCCTGCGGATTGAAGAGGGAGAAGTATGAAAATATAGTAGAAAGGGTTGATAGTAAAATATGATATGAAGGATTTGTCAGAAGGGAGTGCAGTAGCTCAGAAGGGGGTATATAAACAATGTAAGAAGGTAGAAAAGACTAGAAAGTGAAGGAACAGGAGAGGTGAACAATATAATAATAATAATATACCATCAACGTCAAATAGAATGAGCTATGAATAGGAACAATGAAAAAAAGGAAAGAAGAAAGACAGAGAGATGGAGCTGAAGAAACTTCGATATTTCATCGATGGTTAATATGAATAAATTTAGAAAGCATTGATGTTTCTCCAGCTCTACAGACAAGTCTAGAAATAGAAAACTTTTGAGAAGATAATTATAGTAAACGTTGTTAAATTTTATTCATGAATGATTGACTAGTAGATACCCTAAGGACACAGAAGAAGAGAGACAACTTTAAGCGGATATGAGTGCAGTTTTAAGTTCAATTAAGTTGCTGATGATTGATGGAATGCTTTCTTCAAACTGAACTTTATTACTTCAATCTCAAGAGAGTCCTAAACATCCTCCCATTTTTCTATAAACCCCATCTATATACCGACATTTTATCAGCATTTTATACCATTCTCCATCAAGAACTTCCTGCCAAGTTCTACCAACCAATCCAATATAACCACAGAGACCACACGAACAGGTGCTCGAGCTTAGAATTCAAAGTGCGCACAAAAGTAAAAACCGTTGGAGCTAACAGGGGTGACCACTGGAAGCAATAGAGAGGAGAGGGAGCGAGGCGGGGCAGCAGGAATGTGACTCTGCGTTTTGCCACAGTTTGTATACTCTTGCAGAGAGTATATTAACATTAGGAAGGAGTTTGAAACGCGTTTTAATTAAAATTTAAATAACTGAAGTTAACAATCAATGTTGATTCAACACCATTATATATCACTAGTACAGGAACAATCGGGGGATATAAGGACCTGCAAGGGTATAGAACCCTCGGCTTGCCGAAGGTAGCAATTCTTTCTGGTTTTTTGTTTGCTTGTGTTGTTGTTGCAGTTGTTGTAGCTGGTGGTGTTGCTGGTTGGTCTGCAACGTTGCCATGGAGTGTCAACAGCTAGATAAAGATTAGCGCAGACAAACGCCCACTTTTGGCGGGCACTGTTACGCCCACTTACGGACACTCGTTGAATGTCTGTGTGTGCCAGAGTGTGTGTGTCACTGTGTGTGTGTGTGTGTGTGTGGCTGCTGCAAATCTTTCACTGACGCAGCACAAAAAGGCCACACGGCGAGGGCAGCAGCGAAAGAGAGAGACAGCAGGGGAAGGGGTAGAAAGGGGGGTATGCTCCTCCGGCTGTGCGGATTATTAATGATGAATGCTTGAGAAGGCAGCGAAATGGCGTGGAATGTCGAGCAGTTGCCCCACCTGCCCCTCTCTCCCCCGGCAAAGGTTGCCATTTGACCAGGCCACAAAACGAAGCAAACTGAAGTAGCCTCCACCTGCTGCTCATCTCTCTGCCACTCCCCCTCTCTTCCTGAGTGCCTTCATCATCAAGGAGAGAGAGAAGAGGGGGGCAGGAGGCAGGGGGAGTGGCTGGCTGGCACGTTGACATTGCTGATGATTATGAAGTGATATGAAATTGATGCCAATGATGCTCTCCGCACAACACGCACAACTTGACAGGCAGCTGGACAGGCACACAGAGGAGCAGGGGGAGGGGGATGAGGCATGGCAGCAGGTCGAGGGGTTGCTCTTGCCTGTACTCAGTCATTTCCTGTGTGTGTGTCTGTGTGTGTGGCCAAAAATATATTCCAAATGGGGTTGTCAAAGGGTTCTTCTTGAGGTGTCAAAATCGCCAAACCGCACTCAGACACAGCTTAAGGGCCAAGGCAAGGGGTAAAGGGGAGACGGGGTCGGGGGGAATTTAACTTTGAGCCGACCAATCAACGCATTTCGCTTGGCACTGCACTGATAAGCCCAAAAGGGGGCGGGGCAGGGCAGGCGGCTCACTCGAATTGGCTTTATGAACTTATTTTTTATGAAGGGGAGAAGGAAGGGAAGGGGGAGACGGGGGAGACTGACACTGGATACGACACTGGATGTTGGAGAGCAGATTAAATTTTTATTGGCAAAATATCAGCAGTGTGCAGCATGCGACACAGACGAGGGAGAAGGAGATAGAGAGTGAGTGAGAGGGAGAGGTAGAGGGAGACGGCGCACATTGAGCAATTTATTATTGGCATTAACGGGTTATGCTGCCCTCGCTGGATTTCGCTGCTGACTACGGACTGATAACAGTTTTAGTCACTTGCCAGGGCAGTGAAAGAGGCGGCAAGGGGGTGGGGGTAAGGCCTGAGGGAAATCCCACAGCGGGAGATAGAAGAGGAGAAGGAGGAAGCAAGCGCAGATTGACAGACAGTCTCATTCGATTCATCATCACTCACCTCTGCTGTCGACGGTCATCTCTTCTGTGGTATCGGAACAATCACCTGCAAAGGCAAGAAAGGAAGAAGAACAGTTAGAAGGGATTTCAAATATGAATATGATATTGGTGTAGATTCTGAAATGTCTATATAAGCATAAGAAACATCTTTATAATGTGTTCTTTTATGAAGAATTGAAGTGATTGCTTGTGAGTTTATTTATATTTTATTTCTATTGATGAACATAATCTATTGGGCACCTTTCTAGTTTATAATTTACAGCATATTACCATCAAGTTAATATTATAAATATTATTGTAACAGCTATTTATTATAGAGTTCCAATTCTTATGAAATTTTACATGCATTTATTTATGCAGAATAAATCTAATTGGGTAAGTTTGATTGCAATATCTTTAAAAGTAACTAAGACTGCCGATAGTTTGTATGGCAGCTACACAATATATTAGTTCAATCTTGATAATTCCGACTTATTTACAGCGTGCAGCAATAAAAAGCAGTTCAATGTATGCATTCTTTATTCTTCTTTATTTAATTCCGTTTAGGAAATATGATACATGGGGTAACTTTCCAATAAACGTCAATCATTCATTCATTCGTTTGCAAAAAGCTAGATAAGTCAAGTATTTCTCTTTGATTTGGCTTTCCATTTGCTAAAGAAACCCTCAACACTCTGTAAGCTATTCCATTTGCAGATTTCTTATCTGACTTTCTTCCCTTCACTTCACTTTTTTTCACTTTCATGTTTTTTGCAACCCTCCTAAACTTAATCAAACTAAGAAGATGATCCTAATTGATAAATTTGCAATCGATACCATTAGTCTATAATGGGCTAACAGATTTTGCCAATCTGAATTCATTATAAACAGTAAGTTGACAAGGCTTAAAGCACTATATATTATTAAAATATATGTAACGTGCTCCCGTTTACGCCGTCTTGCCATATCTTCTGTATCTGATAAGCTTGATAGTCTTATTTGAAGTCTTTCTGCATTGAATCTTGAGTCCATGGAAGCTCTTGTCCGTTTGTCCGTATATACAATACTATATTGTACAGTTTATCTAGTTATACAAATTACATATAATATAATCTCTATCTAATTATATCTGCCATACTATATTATACTCTTTCACACTCTCTTTCGAGATCTTTCCCGCCTCTTTCATCAACAACAAATTTATCCAGTTAATTTCTTAATTCAGCCTCTGATTGTGATCTTCGCATTTTCCCCTCATTTTCTCGGTCTGCGTGAAAATGCATGAAATACGCGCATCGATAATAATCGATTGGTATTGAATACCCGTTGTGTTATTCACTCTCGTTGCAAAATACATATTCACAATAATTGCATTGCGAGTGCGGAGTGAAAACAATGTTTGACTCTCTGTCTGCAGGTCTGATTGTCTCCCCCTGTCCCCCCCTCCCTGTCTGCAGGTCTCCCTCCCTGTCTACCCCTCTCTCTCTCCATCTGCCTCTCTCTCTCTGTCTCTTGTTTGTTGTTATTCATATCGCCATCGCATCTGAGTTGAGTACTACGCACAAGACACTCGCACTCACACTCACACTCATGCTCAGCAGTAGCTATAGCTGAAAACTATAGCTATAGCTTGAATATGGCTAGCTCTGGCCAATGCTCAAGTCCAAGCTGTTGCTGCAGTTGTTGTTGCTGCTGCTGTTGTTGTTGTTGTTCTCTCTCGGTTTTGATTATATTTCGCTGATATTCACTTCAAGGAATTATAATAACAATAATAACAACAATCCGCAGAATTCCTCGTTTCTTTTTTATTTCTCCTTCTCGTTTCGTTCGCCAGCAGATTGTAGATATCACACACACACAAACACATGTGAGTGTGTGTGTGGGGCAAGGAATGAATGTGTTGCCACACAGCGTAGATAGTCGACTGATAAGCCAAAGCAAAAGCTGCGGATAACTCAGCCAACTCCAACTCCGTCGAAGTGAGGCCCAAGCAGGGCTCAACCCTTCGACGTGTGAGTCGCGAGCGGGACAGTGAGTGAGAGGGAGACGGAGAGAGGGGAGGAGGAGAGTGAAAGAAAGAGAGAGCCAGTGCGAGCGTGGTCCCACCTTTTGTTGTTGCTGTTGTTGCTGTACTGCTGATCATGGCGCTGTTGCTGCTGCTGCTGCTGATGTTGCTGCTGTTGCTGAAGTTGTTGGCGGGTTTTCCTCGCCTGCAATCAGTTTGAACTGCACTCAACACACGTTTCATTCACTTGCATATTCATTTGTATATTTGTATATTCATTAGAGTATTCACTTGTGTATTCACTTGAATATTCGCTTGCGTGTTAAGTTGTATATTCACTTATAAACAGCTGCATTCAATCAGTATTCACAGAGTATTAACACTGTTATTCGCTGCTGTATTTACTTGAGTATTCACACTTGTTATCAGCTGTATTCACGTAGTATTCACTGCAGTATTCACTTGACTATTCACTTCAGTATTCACCTTAGTATTTCCAGCTGCATTCACTTCTTATTTTGCTCTATTCACTTATATTCACTTCCCATTCAAAGTACGCGGCACACACGCGTGTCTCACTCACTGATGATTGACTGCGTGATTGACTGACTGACTGTCGTGATTGTCGTGACTGTCGTGACTGACGTGGACGTTGTCGGCGTCGCGCGTTGCTGCTCGCTTCGCGTTCTACGGCAAACTGAAGTAATGAAATTTTCTCTCTCCGTGTCTGTCTGTGTCGGTGTCTGTTTCTGTGTATCTGTGAGATACAAAGATACCGAGGCCAACCAGCCGAATGACGCCGACGACGACGACGACGACAGCGACGCCGACGACAGCAACGCAGCAGCGCAGTCAGCGCTGGCAGCGCACACAGCTGATGTTTGTTGATGGCTGCGCTGTCTGCTGTTGGTAAAGTTGTTTATCTTTCATTTGCCAGTCCGTCTTCCCCTCTCCCCCTCCTCCCTTCTGTCGCTGTCTGTCCGCCCCTGGTCGAGTCTATCAGGCAGCCCTATCTGCCAGTCCGCAGAGTCGGCACCCCCTTCCCCCCTGCCACTGCCACTGCCCCTGCCCCCGTGCTATTCCAAGTCGCAGTCTGGATTCGTATCTCTAACCGCCACACACACCAACACACACACACACACACTCGCAGTCGCCTGCCAAGTGAAATAAGATATCTCTCGCTCGCTCTCTCTCTCTCCCTCTCTCGCTTCCTTTGCAGCGACGTCGGCTGCGGCAGCGACAGCGACAGCGACGTCCGTCGTCGTCGTTCGAAATTATTCGAAACAAAAACTGATAAAGCAGTGATAAGAGCGCAGCGCGGCGCGCAGTTAGATAACATCGAAGCGAAGCCAACCAACCAGGCAGGGAAGGCAGCAAGGCAAGGCAAGGCCTGAGGCAGCCAACCAGCAGCAAAAACGGATACACACACACACAGGCACACTCGCACTCACTCACACAGTTGCAATTGCGCGCTGTGCACTTACAGATACAGATACAAAGATACATTCAACAAAAGCAGGCGCTGCTGCTGCCGCTGCTGCCGGTGTATGTTGCTGGTGTGTGTGTGTTGCTGGTGTGTGTGTGTGTGTGTGCGCGAGAGATGCTTTTGTGCGATATCGCGTCGTACGGCTAATGGAATTCTGATTATTGCTTAGTGATAAGCGTTTTGTGTTTAATTGTATCTGTGTATCTGTATCTGTTTCTGGCTCTATATACACTGAGAGAAATGAGTTTGGGGGGCACTGCTTGGAGGTGGATTGTTTGTAATTTGATATTGTTGTTGGTGCTATAAGGAGGAATCATTTCAACTCTTTTCGTAGTGAGATATTTCTGACTTCTATTTTAATGGACAATAAATTTTAAAATTGAGAAAAGAAAATTAAAAAAAAAAAATTAATACATTACATTTTTAAATACAAAATTACTTTATATTATACAATTATATTCTGATATATTATTATATTAAATTAATTTATATAAAAAAAAAATATTTTACCTTTAACTGTTAATCAGATTTATTTTCTTTTCAACACAATTTTTTTAAATGTGCAAAAAAAAATTTAAAATATCTTTAAATATTTTAATATTATTTTATTAATTTTATTTTTTACTTTTTTATGTCAACTTTGGCGACTAAACAAGAATTATGAAATTATTTTGTTATATATTAAATAAATAAATAAAATTAAATTACCGAACTAAAAAATAAAGTTAGAAGTATTCAAGAAGTATTTTCACATTTTTAAATAAGTTTCTTCTACAATCCAAATATCTAATTTCTTTCTCTGTCTTTACTTAATCTGCAGCTCTGGCCCCACTGTGCCTGCATCCGCTTGTTCCGTTTGCACTGCGAGCTGTTGCGCTTATCACCCCCTTTTGCTGTTGTTGTTGTTGTTGTTGTTGTTCCCATTTCTGCTGCTGCTGCTGCTCTGTGGCCTCCCCCAGAGTTCATTTCCTGCTGCACAGCCAGAGCTGCGGCCAACACCTGCCCCCAAGTGCCAGAATATCTGCTGCACTCCCCCACTTCCCCCTCCCATGCTACAGCCCCCCGCCACATCCACATCCTCATCCACTCTTGGCTCACGGGGCTTTGGCGCTTTTCAGTTTTCATTGTATTTATCAGCAAGCGTCGATCTATTTTAATGTTGCTCTGGCTACAGATGCCCTCCTCCCCCCACTCCCCGTCTCTCTCTCCCTCTCTTTGTCTCCCTCTCTTTCGCTCTGACTTGTGCTTATCTTGCACTTTTATCGGCGTTTGGTTTATTTCATTTGCCTGGCAGCTTTTGCAGATGCAAAACGTTTGCCAGATCTTATCAGTTTGCCCACATCTCACACACACACACACACCCGCTCTCTGTCTCTCTCTTTGTCTCGCTCTCTCACTCTCTGCATCACCTGTTCAGCCAGCGTCGACTGCGCTGCGACTGCGTTCGTCGTGTTGCGCATGCGTCGTGTCCAAAAAAGAGTTGCAAACCACCAACAACGTCAACACCAGCAGCAGCACTAGACCACACCAGCCCAGGCTAGGCAAGACCAGGCCAGGCACACCACCACCCTGCCAAACCCTTCCCTGCCCTCCCCTCCCCTCCCTCTTTCTCTAGTCTGGCTTTGCTGCTGCTCTGGCTGTGGCTGTGGCTGGTGGTTGCGCCGATTATCTCGTTTGCCATTGTTGACTTTTAATTAGATTCATTAAACGTGCCGCTTGCCGCCGCCGCCACGCACTCGCCTAACCTCCCCCCCCTCTCTCTTTTGGCAGACTTCTCTAAGTCCCTTTGCCTTATTGCCCTAGGCAAGCGAAACCTTTAGATACCCTATGAAAATGTAAGGGCAGAAGGTGAGAAGTTTGTTTTGAATTTAACAAGGGAAATTAGCAGAAGAAAAATATATAATAGAAATACAACAATAAGCCATAAATTTATATATATTTATACTGTGTATTATAAGAATATTTTACTATTATATAGAACATATATTTTCATTCAAGATTGTATGCAAAATGTATTTTTAAATTAAATTGTAATAGGTAAATATTTATTTCACTTTACATTTTTACCTCGAACTCAAACCCTTTTGAACCCATTTACAATTAAACAACCAGGGTATCTCGTCATCGACTTGTTATAAATTGTACACTCTATCTTTCTCTCTCACGCTGCCTATGATTCCGAATACATTTTCACATTTGGTGGGTGTTTTTTTTGTCGAGTTTATGCAGCGTGATAAACACTTCATGCGTGAATATCTGCAAAAGGTTTTTGATAAATGTGCTTAACATTGTTATTGCTATTTTTGTTTGTCTCGATGTTGCTGCTGCTGTTTCTAGGGTGATGAACTATCAACAACACACAGCGACAACACTGGCTATCACTCTCTTTGCTCTCCCTCTCTCTTCTTCTCTCTCTCTCTCTTGGCTGTAGTTAACGAGCTCAGCTTGGCTTGACTCGGCTCAGCTCAACTCGGGCTCACTCGGGCCAATTGTTTTGTAATTATATTCATGTTAAGTACAGTTTTCCTCTCTCTTTCTCTCTCTATCTCGCTCTCTCTCTCTCCCACTCTATGTGTGTCATTGTTATTACGTGCGCATTTATTGGCATTAATAACGGAGGTAAATGAAGCCAGATCAACGTTAACTGATTAACATGGGCAGAGACCACGAGATAAGTTTACAAAATAAGCATAATAAAGGGTATATAAGTGTGTATTGACGAGGAGATACCCTGTGGCAGAAGAAGCAGTTGCCTTGTAATTGAATTACAGGGTATATTAGCAGGAAACTCGAGCAATGATTGAGGGTATTAGGCGTGGGCTAAGAAGGATACTCTCTAGGATATTTTAAAATTTATGTGGCCAAGAAATTGCTGATATATTGGCGTGGAATGCCAAATGAGATACCCTGTGATACCGGCTGATTATGAAACGAGAGTATTTACAGCATTGTTGCACATGCAAATAGCATACCCAGCTGATCCACTTCCCTCTCATTTACAGGGTATTCTCAAATATGCTGCAAATAATGAACCAAATCATTTCGCTTGAAATTTTTAGTTGCTGCAATTGCAAATGACGCAGCAGACACACACCAACTACAACAACAACAACAACAACAACACACACACACCCGGCACACCCGCTCACACACACACACAAACAAACACACACCCGCTCAGACATCTCCACTTCGACAGCGACCCGAAGCGACCTCGATATACGAGGGTCGTTTGATATCCGTGACTTTTGTATTTGCCGCGCACCTGCTCAAATACAACACTGCTCCTTTCAGCAGTTATCGATTAACAGCTGACTCGATCTCCATTTTCGTTAAAATTCACGAGATCGTCTGCTTTCAATGCCTATAAAACGCAAACCAAAAACGCAGCTTTCTCAAAATTTTACAGTCAGCTGTTAATCGATAACTGCTGACAGGAGCAGTGTTGTATTTAGAGCAGGTGCGC
The DNA here is from genome assembly GCA_018151435.1 of Zaprionus africanus. NCBI lineage: Eukaryota > Metazoa > Arthropoda > Insecta > Diptera > Drosophilidae > Zaprionus > Zaprionus africanus. Next base: position 1,962,010 of record JAECXB010002307.1, on the reverse strand, counting down.
GGCAAATACAAAAAGTCACGGACTTATCAAACGACCCTCGTATGCCTTGCCAGGCCGATATGAGCCGAGAGACGAAGCAGGGCAAGGCAGGGCTAGGCGAGGGGAGGGGAAGGAAGGGTAGCTGATGCAAGGAGAGGCAAGGCAAGTTGCGGCGCGGCGTGTCGAGTTCACTCGCAGCGCAGTCGGCGCAGATGCAACCAGCTGATAAGATCCTGGCGCTGATAAGACCGCAGTTTGGGGGTTATTTCATCTGCTCTTGCTGTTGTTGTTGCTGCTGTTGTTGTTGTTGTTGTTCCATTTGTTGTTTTTCCACACGCTGCTGCTGCTGTTGCTGTTGCTGGCGAGTCGCGTTATTTCATTTCGTTTGCCTCGCAGATCGTCGTTAAGATTACCAAAGCAGCAAGAATTGTTGTTGTTGTTGCTGTTGCTGTTGTTGCTGTGGCAGAGCACATAAAAAGGGAAACAAAACAACAAGAGGCAAAGCATTTATCATGGTATAAATCTACTTAAGTTTTTTCTGTACTGCTTATACCCGCTACCCATAGAGGAGAAGGGTATTACAGCTTTGTGTCAACTGAAAGTGCATGTAAGAGGCAGAAGGAGGCGTGGCAGATTTCAAAAAGTGTATTCTTATTCAGCATCTACAAATAAGTCGATATAGCCGTGTCTATCTGTCTGTCTGTCTGTACGTCTGTATGAACGCTTAAAACGGTAACAACAGATTTCCAGGCTTCATTTTATTCCTGGACACTTTATTTTTGGTAAAAATAATAACAATGAACTCCAAAATGATTTCTTAAAATTTGGTTGCAATCGGTTGATAAACATAGAAGTTATTCAAGAAACTATTTTAAAGCGTAACTTATTTCCAAGCCCTGCAAAGTATGCAAGACAAAATACGCTGAATACTATATATATTAGAAGTTATATAAATTTAAAAAATTGTTAAGGTCAGTTCGCTAACGGGTATAACACAGTCGAGAACTGCCAACTGTCTTTTTCTGGTTGTCTTTTTTTGTTTCTGTACCACAAGTTGGCATTATGTTGTTGTTGTTATTGTTGTTGCAGTTGTGATTGTAGCCGTTGTTGGCTTTGTGGTCGAGTGTAAACTGAGACGACTGCGACTGAGCTTAATCGCTGCAAGGGTATCTCTTAGTCTTATATAATCACAGTGTTTGCTCACAGCCTGAGCAACCTTGGGCCGCGTCTCGATTAAAATCGCCAAGGCGCGACTAGCAGAGGTAGTGGCAGGCAGGCAGGCAGGCTGGGGCAGGCAGGTGCCAAGTGTCGACAGGTTGATAGCACAGCAGCACCTTTCCCACCTGCCAGTTTTGCTCCACTTCCTACTCCCCCTCCCCCTCCCGCAACTCACTTTCGTCCTTTACATTTCTGCATATTTATGAAGCGACGACAAGCTGAATGACTTCATTGTAGCGAAATTAAATCAATTAACCTGCCGCGCACAAGGTGCGAGTCAGCCTTCCCTCCCCCTTCGCTTTTACCTTAGCTGCCCTTCTGCTGCTACCCACCCAAGTTGCCACGATTTTCACGAGCAGCGCCTTCGCTCTCGCTCTCTAATCGGGCAATCAATCAAAATGATTTAAATTTCATGCCGCGTTCCTGAAGGGGCCACTTGCCCCGTTTCGCAGACGGAGAAGAAGAAGAAGGAGAGGGGGAAGGGCAAGGAGAGGAACAGGCAGTGTATTAAGTCTGGTGTGGCATATAAAACTGAAGTTGGAGCATAAAACGGGAAGAGAAGTGTATAAAATGAAGTGAGAAAATCGAGTTGTTAAATTGGAAAACTTAGGAAACCTGCAAAATTCTTTAAAGTGGAACAATAAAAGAATAAAGAAAATTTTTAAAACAGAAATTATTAATTCTTTATCAACTTGTAAACAAACCCATTCACGACAGTTCATTTTCTAGGTGTCTTTTAAGAGCTAAGATTATATATCTTAGTGACTGGATGATATTAAGCAAAGTACTCATGGTTTAACTTATCATATCACTTACAAGGTCTAAATAAATATTTCTCTAAGTAACTCTCCAAATGAAAATAAAAATTATTAAAGGTTCTTCTAGTTTTTTTTTAAAAGAAAATATGCTTACGTTGCTTATATGAAAAACAACAAGTGAAATACCTAAATTAAAACTTACTTATAAATTTCTATATGACATCAAGATTTTTCAAGACTTGCAACTCACTTATAAAAAAAACTAAACCAAGACACTCCATTTTGAATAATTGTTCAGATCTTAAGTAATATTAAACCAAACTCAACAATGTTCTAATCTACTCTAATCTATCTTTATGATTTCTTCAAATTTCTGCGTTATCTTTCATTGATAAGAACAGAAGTGCTCAAGCATGATTCATTATATCAGTTCCCAAAGTGCCCCGCTCATTATCCTTATAAACATCTCATTGTCGATGATTGATGCCTTGGGTTATTTTCAGTTTTATTGTGCTCCCATCCCTTTCTCCTTCTTCCCTTCTCATTCGTTTTCGTGTTTTGTTTATGCTAGTTTCAGCTCTTCTTGTTGTTGTTGGTAGTCAGTCATTCGGCTCTAAGTGGTCATAAAATATGCTTAATGCATCAGGAAGCCGTCGCTATGCGGGTGCTACGGGTACCGATATATACCGAGTACGGGTTGCACCCCCTTTAACGTAAAAGCGACTGCGAACGTAGAGCGTCGTAAAACGTAGAAACGTAGGAAACGTTATCTGACGGGGCCAAGCGGATGCCTCGCACTAGCGGCCTTGCAGCCAAGTCCAGAGAGTCAGTTCGGTTCGGTAAGTGCGAGATTAAAATATTGGATAAGGTAGCAGAGGCAGCGGCAGAGGCAGAGGCAGCGGCAGAGGCAGCAGAAATGCACAGTACGATAACCGAAATGGAAATGGAAACGTTCCTTTTCCACCGGTCGCCGCTTTCGAAATATATTTTTGCGTTATCGACATTGCCGCCTGTTTTGAATACTCGCAGTCTGTCTGTCTCCCTCTCTCCTTCTCGATATCTTCCGTCCTGCTTCCCCTGGGCCCGTAAGTGAGTGATAAACACGAGTTATCGCATCAATTAGTTCGGCGTCAACTTGACGTCGTTAAAGACGAGGCCAGACGTGCGAAGGAGAAGGCAGGCAGTGCAAGAAAGAGAGAGAGAGGGGGAACTCAAAACGAAAGTCAAAAACACAGCCATAAAACCCAAATCGAAGAGACACCAAGACCAAGTCAATATCGAATACCCGCGATGCGAGACGCGACGCGAACAAAGTGTCAATGATCCTATAACCGATATTGAGATGACGTCGCCGTCGTTGTCTCCGTCTCGTACGCAAATTGAGCTCAAAGAAGGCTTGTAAAACAGTAAACGTTTCTCAAGGCAGGTACAAAGAGAGAGAGAGGGAGAGAGAGAAGGATAAAGAGACAGAGAGAGACCCCGACTGAGTCTGAAACCAAAAGTGGTCAATAAAATAATTTCAAACTTCGTCGCCAGCTTCAAATGAGCAAAGCAACGACAGGTAGGAGGGAGAGAGAAGGTGCAGCAAGGCAAAGAGTGTGAGTGAGAGGGAAATAGAGTGCAGTCAAAGTAATTCATAAATTTGAAATGATTCAGTCGTGGCAAAGTGACCCGCATCCACAATAAACAAATCGTTTGCTCAGCCTCAGCCGACGGCGTCAGCTGCAAATGAGCAAATGACGCCAGGCGAATGAGCGGGGATGAATCATTCAGAATATTCACTCAGCATTCAGTCGACACTCACTCGTGCCAGAGATGCAGATACAGCACATGTCGCGCCGGCAGAGCTAATTGACGTTCGGGCAGAAGGACCTGACTGCCTAAGAACTCTGCCTCTGTCTCAGTCTCAGTCTCTGTTGGTGCCTCTCTCTGCCTCTGCCTCCGTCTCCGTTGGTGTCTCTTTCTCATGCTCTCGGGCCTGTCAACGGCTTCAGTGCGTCAAGATCTCGAGTGGATAACGGGTCGACGTCGCCCGCTATCGCAGCCGGAAGTGCCATCATAAAAGGAAGGTGCAATAAAAATATTTTACGCGCCGAAGCCGCAGCCTCCTCCTTGCAAGGGCGGCGCTTGCTAAACTGACTAACTGGCTGACTGTCTCATTCTCTCTCTGTCTGTCTGTCTGTCTGTCTGTCCCTCTGTCTGTCTATTCGTCTCTCTGTTTGTCTGTCTGACTGCCTAGTTCACGCTTGATCAGCCGACGATGTCAATTGGCGAACGAGAAGTGTCGCGCTGAACCGAATGACGACTACACTGAGAGAAGCATTTGGTGTGTGAAATGGAGACAGAAGTGGAGAGTGTAGGGAACAATATTGATTAAAACAATGCCAACAATGATGTAAATAATAATGGAGATAAAAGATTAATTAAAATGATTATAAATTTTAATGATAATAATAAAATAGAGGAAAAATATAAAAATATCAATAAATGAATGCTTAATAATGATAATCACAATACTTTATTAATAATCCAAGACGTTATAATGATGGTAATAACAATGAAGCATTAATTATAGTAAGAACTATAATACGAGGGTCGTTTGATAAGTCCGTGACTTTTTGTATTTGCCGCGCACCTGCTCTAAATACAACACTGCTCCTGTCAGCAGTTATCGATTAACAGCTGACTGTAAAATTTTGAAAAAGTGGTTTTTTGGTTTGCGTTTTAATAGGCATTGAAAGCAGACGATCTCGATCTCCATTTTCGTTAAAATTCACGAGATCGTCTGCTTTCAATGCCTATAAAACGCAAACCAAAAAACGCAGCTTTCTCAAAATTTTACAGTCAGAGCAGGTGCGCGGCAAATACAAAAAGTCACGGACTTATCAAACGACCCTCGTACTAATATCAATAATCTAATAAAAATACTTTTTACATTTTTAACATGATACTCTATACAAAACATTCACAACTCTATCAAAGTTCCCTTCGCAGCGCCCTCTTTCTTCTTTTTCCCATCTCAAACACAATCAAGAAACGCATATACTCTGTTCATTCCCTCTTACTTACTCTCTCTCAAAAAGAGCATAACAATGTCTCAGTCAACGTCTTGTGTGTGCCACATGTGATGACACTGCAGACAAGACAAACTGAGGAAGCAAAAGGGAAAGAAGAGGGGAAGGAGGCAGCAGAAAAAGATGTCAGCAGGAAGAAGAAGGCGCAACGGAAACGTTGCGCTGTCTCTTTCTTGCCTGCACTCAATTTGCTTGCTTTGCTTATCGGTGCGCATTGCTTGGCTGTCGTTGTGTTGCGTGTGTGTGTGAGTGTGTGGGTTAGTGAAGGGTTCACTAAAGAGGAGGAGGGAGAGTAGATGGTGGAAGGGGAAAAGGGCATCAGGGTGGCCAGCCTAAAGTGGCAGCCTGTGAAACATGTCGCCAAAAGTGTCAGGCTCGAAGCTCATAAAAATCATAACCATTTATCGTATGACTTCAACTTGCCCCACAGGCTGACCCAGCAGGGCAGTCGCCAAGGGCGGGGCGTGGCCAGAGATGCCTATCAATAAGTTTTGGGGCAAATAAAAAAGCAGTGGGATAATAACAATTCAGCTAAATTACAAATAACGTAGCAAACAAGAATGACAGCGAATGACGAACAAACTTTTAGAAGTGTAGATGAAAGTGGATGAATAATAATAATAATAAATAATAATAATAAATAATAATAATAATAATAATATCAAATTATTGGGAATTGTAATGAAAATAATAATTTTAATAATAATGATTAAATAAAAGTAATGAATAGTAAATAATTAACATGTATTTATTAAAGATATAATAATAATAATATCAATGAAATTAATAATGATAATCATAATGATAAAAGCAAAAATAAAATGGTAACCCAAATAATAATGAAAACAATAATTATAATAATTTGAATCATAGGAAAAATATCAAACATAATAATATTTATTAAAACAATTAAGGAAAATAATCGTAGGGCTTTTTCCACCCAGACCCTTCTCCTTTTCATACCTTCTGATAAAGTGGGAATTACAATGAAAACATTAATGCAAATAATAATGACTAACGAAAAGGATCAAATTTTGAAGTAACAATGAAAACTGTAATGACGTAAAATTAAAAATAATAAAAACAGTAAAGAAAGTAATAATGACATTTTTAATGAAAACTATAACGATTACCATAATGAATATATATAATAGGAATAGAATAGGAAAATTATCGTAAGAAAGTCAAATTAATTAAAATAATTATGCAAATTTATAGTTGTCACTCCTTTCTCCCACGCTTCTCTCCCTCTCTCACACCTACTCTCCTTCCCCGCCTGCTCTCTCGCACAGTGTGTGTTCATTAAAGCAAACTTGGACACGCACACACATAAATCGCTTATCCTTTATCCTGTTGCTGCTGCTGCCTCCGCTGCTGCTCTGCTGCTGCTGCCTCTGCTGCTGCGAGTGGGCAATGATAAATTCTCTCGACGGCGACTGCATGACAAACTGCAAGGAGCACGCAGGACGCAGCTGCCGATAAGCAAAACTGGGCACAGCCAGCAGAGGCAGAGGCAGAGCATGTGGAGGCAGGAGGAGCAGAAGGAGGTAGAGCTGGGGCAGGGGGCGTGGCAGTTAGTAAGGACCAAAGCCAGCGCAAGCAATGCGTCTCCTCCTCTCTTACTCTCTCTCAGTACGCGCGGGGCCATTAAATTGACAAAATACCAACACACAAACAACAACAACGGGTGCAGATAGAGATAGTGGAACAGAGACAGCAAGAGAGAGAGAGAGGGGAGGGAGTAGGGGGAGGGGAAACGGGGCCAAGCCACAAAAAGGACATTCCTCAGCGCCAGAGCAAAGCGCCATATTTTATATTTTACATTCTTATCGCAAACTCTCACTCAGCCATTCAGCACAGTCCGTCGAGAGAGGGGAGGGGGAGGGGCACACTCACACACACACACACACACACAGAGGACAAAAAGGAATCAACTGAAGCTTGCCCGTGCTGCTGCTTCTGCTGCTCACAGCTGGAGCTGGAGCCGGAGCTGATAACACCCGCGCTAATGGGACCAAACAATGCCAAATGGAGCAGTGCAACTAGCGGGGAACGAGCAGTGAAGGGGGCAGTGGGAGCAGGACAGCACAACGAAACGAGGACACAACACCAGCCAACAGCTAAAGATTGAGCCAACACCCTCCCCTCCCCTCCACTCCTCTGCCCCTCCCCCTTTGGGCTAGGCTTGGCCTTATCTATGGCCATCAATCAGGCGAGCAGCGAGCGGCGATAAGCAAAAAGATTTTAAATGGAGTCGCAGGCAGAGCACACAGGGCGCAGTACCACCCAGGGGGGTGGTGGTGGTGGGTTGGTGGTTCCTGCTCCTGTTTTGTGCTCCTGGTGAGCTCCTGGGCGCTCCTGCTCGCCTAGCCCTGCCTGGCAACCGGTTTGGGTTTTAGAGGAGCGTCGCCGCGCCTCGCCTCGTCTCACGTTGCTCCTCGACGACTGTGCGACGAGATAAGCGAAGCGCAGCGGAATGCAGAAGCCAGAGCAATGTATATATGTATATGCATGTGTGTGTGTGAGTGTGTGTTAGTATTTGCGGCAGGCAGCTCCTGTGTGCGGTGCATACACTGAGAGAAACAATTGTGGAACCTTTGCGGACATAATGCAGATTGGAGACTTAATAAAATTGTGAAATGTGTTTCTATAACGATGATTAAAGTAGATAGTAGTATATACAATGGTATATTACCATAAACGAAGTATAATGGATAAGATCGATCGAGCATTATACAGTAAAGCACAAAAATTATTCACATTATTGACATTATTTTAAGTTCTTCCCTCAATTCTTGACTCACCAACATGGTTATTCCCCTAAAGTTTATCCTGTCAACAGGAATAAAATGAATTGCATTCGAAAATACTCACCTGAAAATATAAATAAGAAATCAAAAATATGATTAGTTGTTATTCAATGTAGAACTTAGTATTTTTAGCTTATTAGGTATAATAATAATGTATAAATAATATATATAAAAAGAATTTAGAGAACTAATTTTTTACATGTCCGTCTGCCTTTCTGTATATCCAACTACAATAGATCTTAGAGACTATAATAATTAGCTCTGGCTGCCTCATTTAGTGTCAGTATGAGTTAGATCGACTTTGTTTTATAATTTCATCACACCCCTTTCCACTCCCGTAAATAGATAAAAATCGAATCTCATAACTATCAAGGCTCAAAAAATTTCCAAAAATTTAGTGGCGATCGGATAAATAACATTAAAGTTAGTTAGGAAATAATTTGAAGAGTTACTGAGTTGCAAGCCCTGCAATGTATGCAACACAAATCAATGCAACGCTAAACATACAAGTTAAGAAATCGTGGTACATATGAAATTATATTTTATAACAGCAAATTATGTTTAAACATGCTTTTTATTGTTTATAATTTGGAATTTCTATATCAATTAAACTATTAACTTCCATTCATTATTCTCAGTGCACTATATAGTTGGCGCTGTCCAGGTGGCATTGCCAAAGGACCCACTGCTTGCTCCTTCTCCTGCCCACAGTCCCCTCTGCTGCTACTGCTCTGCTGCTGCCTTTGGGCAAAAGTTTCGTTCCATTTTCTGATGACGCGACGCGGCGGCCTTATCAGCGGGCGCAGCTGGATACGGCCACACCCGAGCCCGCACCCCCCTTCCCGCCTCTTGGCCAACTCTTGTGTCCTGGGCAGGACGTGGCGCAGTTGCTTATCGGCAACTCACACACACGCAGTGAAAGCGTGTGTGCAGCTGAAACAATGACAGCCCGTTGACAGCGGTTCGACTCGGTTAAGGTGCGCACAGAGGCAGGGGCGTGGAGGGGGGAGGAGGGTAGCTTAACTTGGCATAATGAAGCCTTTCAGTGTTGGAAAATGCGCGTTACATTCAATGAAATTGTTAAATGAAAATGATTCGCTGTCGGCTGAATGTGAATGTGAATGCGAATGTGAATAAGCTTTTATGCAGCACCCCTTCCCGTTGCCCCTGTCCTGCCACTCCCCCTTTTTCCACTCGCCTGCCGATTGATTAAAACTGTGTTCCAGCTACGCGCCAGGCCCTTCCCCTCTCCTCCACACCCCCTTCTGGAGCCCCTCTCGACTGTTGCCGCGCCGTGTAGCACCTTTACTTAATTAACTGAAGTGAAAATGGCGCCCAAACAACATTTTGGGGCAGGCGTAGTTACCCCATCGTTGCTGTTGTTGTTGTTGCTAGTTGCTGCAGTGTGGGGTAGGTAGCAGGGGTGGGGAGTGGAGGGGTAGGAGCAGGTCTAGCTGTGGAGGGGCTTGCCAGGTGGCAGGCGGCAGCTTTGCTTATCGCTTTGGAATGTGGCAAGCTATTCCAAAGCTCAGGGCAGGCGATAAGCGAGCCAAACACACACAGGGACGCACACACACAGATACACTGTGGCACACACTGTGGCACACACTGTGGCACACACTGTGGCACACACAAGGCACACACACACAAACAGCGAGTTTAGTTTTGGTCGCAAAGCAGCGACAGAGCAGAGGCATAGAGAGCGTGGGGGAGGAGAGGCAGAGAAGGGGAAGAGGGTGTCTGCCTATGCGTCAAACAAAGGGCAGGTGAGTGGGAGGAGAGAGAGGGGGGAGTGCAAGAGTAGAGCACACATTGTCGAATATTTTCGGGGGGAGGAACTCGTACCCTCCTCACTCCCATGCACCCTTCTCCTTCCCTATACTCCTCCCCCTGCCCAACCCCCTTTATGTGCCTCCCCAATCTCTATTTAGTGACTGTGTCTTTGGCTTCTCCACGCACAACACGGCGGCACAACTTCATATCGGTGTGTTGTGTGTGTTGTTTGGGTGTTTGTGTGTGTGCCGCTGTGTGTTGTGTAGCAGGCGCTCAGCAGCGCACGAAGGATGCCGATTGCCGTTGCCGATGGCGCAAAAAGGACTCGGCGACGACGACGACGACGACGACTTGTTGTGTTCGCCAGCCAGTTACACAGTTACAGCCACACACACACGGCTATAGATACATTTGTATCTCACGGATACAGATACACATTGAACGCAGGGACGAGGCTTTTGTCTCGCCTATCGCTTGTTGCATACTATACGTGTGGCATGTGGCAAGTGGCAACTGGCAAGTGGAGAAGGTATTCCGTTGACCCAGATTACGCAATCGCGAGCTGCCTCACGTGTGCATCCGTCAGATACAGATACAGCTACACTGCAAACAAGAGAAGCACAAGAACAAAGCGTGCAATATCGAACTGATATGAGGAGAGATGGAGAGAGAGAGGGAGAGAAAGATATTGAGATTGAAGTGCAAACATTGTACATGGAAAATATATTGAAATATCTCTTAGATTTTCCATGAAATATGCATATTTAATAAACAATTTCAAGCCAATTTTCCCGTTAATTTTAGCTTTGTTTCCCCCGATGTTTCCCTTGTTTCTCAATACATCGCACACTGCGCGCAGATACCGAGCTACTCAGCTGCTCAGCTATTCGCATCTGTTGGCGGCACGTGCAGTTTGGCTCGAAAATTCAGCGAGATTAGCGCCAATCTCTGGATCAACTCGTCAGCCGCAGCTGCCGTCGCCGTCGTCGTTGTTGTTGGCGATAATCGCCGCTCTTATCGCGGCCAATTCAGCTGCAGCCCTCACTAATTAGACCACATGAGGTTGTTCAAAATGTTGCCAAAAAAGCAGACGACAACGGGCAAACGCAGAGATACGAGGTTGAATTGGTCGAAGCATGCAGCTACTAATCGGTTATCGGTTATCGATTATTTCTCTTGATAACTTCGCATTGCAAAGTTTTTAATGATGATTGCTGGCACTGTGATTGAGTGTACTCAAGTCAACTTTTTCTGGGCAGATATCATATATATATATATATTCCTGTCGAAGGGGGAAAAATAGCTGTGAGTCTACTCAAGCTTCTTCTTCACATAAGTCTCTCTTGTCATCTTCTTCTTCTATCATTAGGTTTACCTGCAAATACTTTTTAGACTTCATGAATAGGTTTCTGTATTTTGCCTCAATTTAGGCTCTTTTTAATTAGATACTTATATTGAAAACCTATGCTAATTCGTTGCGACTTATATGTCTATGTCTCGAGCTTTCTTTCTTCTAAATATCTAGCTATACAGAGTTATTTACTTGGAACTATACCCAATGCCGCTAGATAAAGGGTGTCTCTAATACTTAAAGCTTTTTTCTCAACTTGTTACTTATCTGCTCAATAAATATGTTCAAAAATCAATCATTCAATTTATTTATTTGCAATCCCTTTCTTTTCAAGGGTATCTTAGCGTGTACTACATTATTTTCTCTTCTTGACACACCAAAATAATTCAGTTTATTTTTGTCTAATCGTCTCTCTTCACTGGCGTCGCAAAGACCGATGCCAATGTGCGATACAACTGATGGATTCTTTGATGATAAGCCGAGTGTGGCTTCCCCCCATACCCTCTACCAATACCCCCTTCCTAGAGACCTTACTCTTTCACAATGTGCCACAGCAAGACATATAGAAAGAGGAACTGAAAGTTGTATGCTTTATAGAGCGAAAACAATAGCTGGAAATTATTCCTCTGCTTTGAATGCAATTCGATCACTAATCGAACATCCTTGACACAAATCAGTTGATTCGATCAGGTTACCTCAAGCGCTTTCGAATCGAATTGTCAATTTGGTATACGAGGTACATAAAAACTATCGCCTAACTATCGCAAGTTTTATGGATGCTCGGGAATTGATGCGATTTCATTTGGTTTACGACTCCATAACTTATGCACATATATTTGTGACTTAATTTCGGGCGATGTTTTTGTCGTTTCTCGTTGTCGTCGTTTGTCGTTTGGCGTTTGTCGTTCGGGGTGTTCGATTACAAGGCCCCCGAAGGCATTGAATATCGCTTAATATTGATGAGACTTTGTGCTATCGAGACTTTGGCTCTGGCTGCGACTTTGGCGCCCCCTTGTTCTACCTAAATGTGGCTAACTCAATGTGGCATGGGGCAAACAGAGTCATAAACTTCTGGTTTATGGCTACACACACACATAGTGGCACACACACAAACACACACTCGCAGATTAGCTCGCACACCCAGGTATCAAGGCGCTATCGCTGAAAAGGATCTCTCTCTGGGAAAGCCAGAACGAGTTATCGTCTCTGGGCATCTCTCGCTCTCGGTTCGCTTCGGTTCGGTTTGTGTTGCTTTGGCGGGAGTTCTCTTTCTCCCCCTCCCCCTCCCCCTGGCTGCCTTAAATGGGTGTAGCTGGGTAGCTGCCAGCAGGATATTTGCCAATAATGGCAAAAACTTTTTATAGACACACACACTCCACACACGCACACTCCACACACACACACGCAGACATATGCAGAGAATTTACGGGGGCTTTATCAATCAATCTTAATTAATCACAGCGCGCAGATCGCATAAAGCTCGCAAACGAGAGAGGGGGGAAAGTTGAGGGAGGGGCAGGTAGATAGGTAGAGGGGGGCGGAGGGCAGGCCACCTGGGCGTGGCAGGTGCCTAAACAAAAGTTTCGTCATCGTCAGCAACAACCGCAAATCGATGGCAAAAGTTGAAGCTAAAGTTGCTTGTGGCCAGAGGCAGCTGAAGAATGTCGGAGAGAGAGACAGAGAGAGGAGAGAGGGAGAAAGAGTGAGGAAGCCAGAGCGAGGGGAGAGTGAGAGAGAGAAAGATTCCGGGAATGTGGCCGAGAAATATGGCGAGAAATGTGAAATGAAACATGCACGAAACATGCTGCAAATGTTTCGAATTATTGTTTGCCACCTTATCGCACTGTGGCACAATCTGATTGCTGCCGCACAGCAACAACACAACAACAACAACTCAGAGAACAACTGCTAAACCGACTGCTAACTGAATAAAACTTTTCGATATTGATTCGCTGGAATGTGACTGGGTGTGTGTGGCCCGAGAGGCAGCTATGGAACTAGAAAACTTTTGACGGATGCTCGATACGATAGTTTGTAAGGTATTTCACTATTAAAGAGAAGAGATCTATGGATTAGGAACTTGATTTGCTTACCTTTGGAATATGAGATACTCATATTCTCAAACTGCACAATTTTACACAAGTTAAGCAATAGTTTTAGACAACAAATGAAGTTTAGGTAAGGCACATCGTAAACGGCTTAATGGAAATAAAACCTTAGACAGTGGGTTGGTACGATAGTTTTAATATACATGCATAAATATGTATTTGACAGTTGGGGGAATCGAGTATAAGTTACTCATATTCTTAAACACATCATGCTTAACTTGACGATGCTAGTTATAAACAAAACAATCGTCTACAAAGCTAAAACATATAATAAAACTGTTACACCTTTTCAATGTTAGTTTATTTGAGAAAAGACTGAACTAATCTGACATTAATATACGAATAAATTCCAGACTAACACTCGGATTATCTCAGGCAGTTGCAATATCAAGAGTTCTCACTCCCTGCAGCTTGCCACACCTGTCGCGCACCCGCAGCGCCACTTGCAGTTCCAATTCCAATTCCGATTCCGAATCCACTTTCAGGGCATGCCCCCAGAGGCGTTTATCAAACGGCGTCGCCGTAACCTCCGTTGCCTTCGTCTGCGACAGATAATGAAGACGCCACCGCCATCAGCTGCATCAGCAACACTGGGAGAGGGAGAGGGAGAGGGAAAGGGTTGAGGCACGGCAAAGGGAATCAAAGGGAGCCGCCAGGGCAGGCAGCGCCACTCAAGCGCCACTTAGATGAGATGTCTTGATGTCGATGTCTGTGTTCCCCTCTTCCCTCTTCCCACTCTCCCTTATCCCGTATCCCTTATCCCTTTCCCTCTCTCCCTCTTCATCTACCATTTCTCTGCCCATTCCGGGGGCATCTTATCAGTAGCGCAACGAAACGAAACGAAAAGAAATAATTTTCATTAAAATGATTTATGATAATGCAAAGCGCGCTGACCAAGCAAAGACAACGCCGAAAGCACCTGGCAGCCCCCCTATCCCCTTTCCCCTGGCCACCCTACTCCCCTCCTGCCCTGCCCCAGTCACAGTGACAAATCGTGCCATTTAGGGGCAGAGAGAGGGGACAGTCGTCGCCACATAATTAATTACAATTTAGTTTATGAACTATGGAAAGTTGGAACTGCGCTGGCACTGAGACTGCGCTGGGGAGGATTGATGGATGCCATCGATAAAGCTGACAAATTTGCTTTTAGCCGTTACGATTGCCTCGAGAACTAACGGCACACGCCCCCTCGCACGCCCCCGCAACTGCCATTGCTTTTCCCTGGCTAATGAGGACAGTGAAGCGAACGAACAAGTTCGTTGGTTTGGTTGCCTCGCTCGGGTTATCGCAATCTCTCAAGGCGCCAGCAGCGGCCAAAAAGCCAAAAAAGAACATGCTACACTTAGAGAAATAGTGGATGGAGAAGTAAATGGAAGGGAAAGCTGAAGCAATGTAGACAACCTAAAAAATATCACTTAACCCTAAAAAAATAATGCTTAGTATTTTCAAATCATTTGTTTTTGCAATAAAATATATTTTAAATTTCCATTCAATACAAGTATTAAATTTCCATTCAATACAAGTATTTCATAAACAGATAAGAATTGTCTTTTTTAATCACTCCATTCCAATTTTAAAGAAATTATTTACTATTTTAAGTAAATTATTCTGATGTTGTACTCCAAAATTTCCTCATCAATACTCAAGTGATTTACACGCTTTTTCCTATATGCACAACTTCTATATTTAGCGAAATATGCGTTGCATACTTTGCAGGGAGCTACTTGCACATACGTAAAAGAAAGTCTTAAATAATAATTTTAATGTTAACTGCTTTAACTCTTTCCTATTTAAAATATTTATAACTTCACAACATTATTCAATGTATAATTAATTATTTATGGAGTACGAGTATATAAATCATTCTTAAGTTCAATGAAAAAATATATATAAGGATAAACGAATAATAATTCGATCAACTCCCCAATTTACTCTCGATCTTTCTATCCTGTAAAATTGTTACCATATTTACTCACTTGACTATTTCTCTCTGTGTATGCATAGTAGCAGCAGCAGTAGCATTAGCTGAGGGAAAAAGCGCACAGTCAGCGCGGGCCACAAATCAGGCAAATGCCGAAAAACGCCACAAATGCCGCCAAATGCGAGTGCGGCCCTGCCCCCCTTCGCCCTACCCCTCCAAAAGGATCACGAAGGATAAGAAGAACAACAGTTTTGTGCTGTGCTAAGCGAGAAATATTAAAATATAATAATTCTGGCTTATCGCGAGTGAAAAATCACATTTAGCTGTGCGCGAGAAGCAGCAACAACAGGAGGCACAACAAGGAGGCAGGACATGGGGCAAGCCGAGTCAAGGCCAGCGCGGATAAGGCAGTCAAGCGGCAACAGCGACGGCGACGGCAAGTTTTGGTGCCACCAGCTGATAAGGCAAAGAAAGAACACAACAATAGAGAGAGAAAGGGAGGGGAAGTGAGAGAGAGAGAGAGAGGGGCAGAGAAAGAGGAGAGGGAGAAAGAGGCGAGGGAGAGTGTATCGGGAGTCAAGTTGAGTTGAATTTGTTGCCTGAGTTGCCACCGTTTTGTTTGTGTTTTTGTTGAAATTCACAACCGGCACGGAACAGGCGCACAGCAAATGACAAAAGAGAAAGAAAGGAGTAAGAGAGACAGACAGAGAGAGAGAAAGAAACGAAACAACGGCAGCAGAGGCAGCACAACAAAACAAACGCGCCAAAAAGGCAAATAAAAAGACGAAGGCGCGTCTCAATACGAGAAGTGTGTGTGTGTGTGTGTGAGAGAGAGAGTGTGTAGCACACGCAAAATAAAAACTGCCTCAAAGATAAACAACAACACAATAACAAATAAGCACACACACACACACACAGAGAGAAAGAGCCGCACTCTCGTGAGAGTATCAAAATCGGTAGCAACAAGAACAAACAGTAATAGCAAACAACAACAAGAACAACACTTACACTCTCCCTCACACGCACACACACACACACTCAATCTCAGACACCGTCGCTCTCTCACGCACGCACATTGGCAAAAGGTAAACAGCGGCGAACCGGCAAACAAAACAAAACAAAGCGCCGCAACAACAACAAATGTTTCGCCTTCGCCGCAGTCAAATAAAAAGTGCAACAACAACAAAAGGTGACTGCGTGTGCCATTGTCAGTGTGTGTGCGAGTGTGTGTGTGTGCTTATCCTGAGAGGGAGAGAGTGGCGTCGCGGCAGAGAGCAACAATACGAACGTGTCTGCACACGAACGAAAGCTCTTCGACACGAAGCTGTCGCGGGCATTTGTCTTCGGCTTTGGCTTCGTGCTCGCAGTTTGATAAGCATAATTCGTGTTGCTGTCGGTTGTTGTTGCTGTTGTTGTTGCTGTTGGTGTTGCCAAACTTTAGCTGATAAATCAAACTTAGAAAGTGCGAGGGAGAGAGGGAAGGGGGAGAGGCATTTTAATGTGGGCAGAGCTATTTACCAAGTTAATAAGCGATTAGGCCAGCTCTGACTCATAATCCACTCACACAAGCACAGGGTGACACTCACAGAGTTGCCAGGTCAGTCCTTTTATTTTTACATCTAGTCTGAAAATATCTCTAAGATTTACTGTCTAGAAATCTGTACTTAAATAAAATATATTTTTGATAAGATTTTAATAAAATTATTCTTTTAATCATTGCGATTTTCAATCATGAACATTGACCTTTTTTTTTTTTTCTTTCCTCTTGCCTATCCTTTTCTTTCCTTTGTATTCATCTTAATCTATTCTATCCTGACTCTCACACACACAAAGATTCTCTCACTCACTCATCAGGCTGCAAAAAGGCTAAAAAATGCATAAAGAAGCATTTAAAGCTTGCAAAATTTTATGAAACGTAAAACGTGCGATAAGAACAGCCACTAAAGATGCTGATGCTGTTGCTGCTGCTGCTGCACATTCTGCATCCTGTCAGAGACAGCAAAGACAGGCAACAGCAGCAGCAACAAGAAGGCGCTAGTGCAACAACAACAACTGCAGCACATACTACAACAAGTGAGAAAGCTTCACTTTTAAGACTATAAAGACTTTGACATACCCTATAGAAGAAAGTCTGTTATAATATTATTTAATTTATGCAGATATGAAGATAATTACATAGAATGTTTGTTGTGTTCCCGATTATAGTATCGACGGTGTAATTGATGGTGTAAATACACACAGAGTTGCCAGAGTACAGAATACGTTACTGAATTTAAAACGCACTTTAGATCATTCAACCTGTAAGCCCAGAAAACGATTTAGATTGCTTTCCTGTTTAAAAAACTTTCACTTGACACTTCACTGCATTCTCTTCTCTACATTGTCTCTCACTATCTTTCCCTTCTCTCTCTCTTCTAGCACACCCCTACCTGCTTGCCCTCATTTACAGGGTATCTGGCAAACAGTAGCAGCGACAAACACGCAGGCAGCAGTTGCAAGTCGAAGCGAGGCGAGCTGAGGTGGGGCAAGGCAAACTGTGCATCGTCATTACGAGTTAATTACGAAGGTTAGACGTTGCTGCAGGCAACTCAAGGCAGGCAAGCCACGTGGGGGCGTGGCAGTGGGAGGCTGTGCGATAAATGTTGTTCTTGTTCTTGTTGCAGTTGTTGAAGTTGTTGTAGTTAGTGTCGCAACGAGGAAGGCAGCAAAAATGATACATTTTAATGCGAATCTTGATAGCACAAGCAGCACAGATTGCTGCAAAGAGAGAGAGGGAGAGAGAGGGAGGAAGGGGTGGCGGGGGGAAAGAAAACTCCTGCAGACACACACATGCACATGCTGCAAGAGTGCACACGAGATAAGCGCGCTGCTCATTCGTGTGACAGCTGAAGAAGTTGTAAGGCAGAAGAAGAATGAGAAGGAGACGGAGACGGAGATGAAGAAGCAAGCAAAGTGAAGACGAAGGGGAAGGGTAGGGGGAGGGTGAGGGAACAAGTGGGAGTAGGAAGAGCGTTTGCAATCACTTGAATATTGCACTAACAGGCACGTAAGGCACACACACACACACACACACGCAAACAAAGACGTTAACGCTGCCGCTGACGTCGCAGTCGACGTCATGTGTATGTGTGTGAGTGTGTGCGGCGCAAAAGTTTTTAGTGTCTGCACAAACGCGCGTGTTCCCCCAAAAAGTTGCCAAGCCAGCGCTGCGTATACGTAATATAATATTGCTCATACGCCGCATTTGGTTGACAAGCAAGTGCAAGTGTCCATGTGTGTGCAAGTGGGTGTGCGTGTCTGTGTGTGTGTGTGTGCAGCGTGATATCCTGCTTACAGCCAGTCGACAAGATTTCAAGAGGCGTGGCAGGACGGGGGCGGAGCAAATAGGATGCAAAATGCTTGCAAGTAACTGATAATTCGCACTCAGCTGCCGCATCTGCCTCCGCTGCTGCCTCACAGTTGAGGGAAGTGCACTGTGAGAAATGCATGACAGGCTTGAGATTACAATTGATTAAGCAGCAAAGGGAATGAATAGAAGTAAGAGAACTAAGAATAGAAAGTGGCAGAGAAAATGGAAAATTTTCTAAATTATAATTAATTAACAATAATTATAGAAAAGAGTTAAATATAATGAAGTATGAACCATCTAAACAACCGTAGATTATATTAAATCCAGGAATATTTCTTAGACTTGACGGATTAATAAAGATAACTTCTTCAAACATAAATTCCTCCTATGAAGGATATGGAGAACGAAAGGTGGAATAGATCGATGATAAAATAATAAAATATCTAGGGAAATATATGTACGTTTAATATATTCGATACACATTCTAGCACACTTAGGAGTATAGTAGATAAAGCCTCCATTATGCTTCAAACCTGCAACTCTCCCTCCGCTTTTTGCACAGTGCATTACGTGGATTCAGAGCAAGATGTGGGGGCAACATTTTGTATTTTGCTGGCTCGTTAGATAAGCAAAACGAAGCCAAGCTAGAAATGATGGCATGCATTGTACGTAGTATCTATATACATATATCTCCGACACACACCAACACACACACACGAGTATTTAAACACACATAGGAATGTTTTTTTTATTACACTCGCATCGCATTTGCTTGGTAATTCGAAAAGTTCTAATCGCACGATGAGATAGATAGCACTGCCGTCCATTTCGTGTCCAGCACACACACACATACAGAGACACACACACACACATATGAGTATTCTCATATATGGAGAGAGACCTGGCGCAAAGTGGCCTAAACATCAAAAATCGAAATCGCAAATGAGATCGAAACGTGGCTCGTTACGTGGCTAATTACACATATTGAAAAGCTGTGGAGGAGGGCGATAGGCAGCTCTGGCCAGCAGGTGCACATCCCAGGGGAGTGCAGAGAGGAGTGAGGAATGAGAGGGGGCAGCAGGACAATGCCTAAACGCAGCTCGTCGTAATTACAGATTACAAATCTCGCGTATGTAAACAAACATTTTATATAAATTGAATTTAAACAACAAAACAATTGCGAATTGTTGATCAAATTGCAATTTAGAAATGCACAAAGAGGACAGAGAGGGGGGGTGGGGAGGGGGTACACACATTCCCTGGGCACATCCTGTCGGCCTGTCCTGTGCCTGGCTTCACTCTGGGCCAGCCTGCAATTAAGCCCACTGATGTGTAAACTTAAAAACGCCGATAAAATTGTCAACGTTTTCAATTTGCGCGCACAAAAAGCGTCAGCGACAGCGACAGCCAAAGTAGGCGCACGTGCCACGCCCACAGCGCGAGAACAAACAATGCAAAAGGCGCAACAGTTGCCACTCGCGGCCACAACCAAAGGAAGCAACAACAATGGGCGAAAATTGCAGAAACAAAAAGCAATGAAAATCGAACAGGAAAAGCAAATCAAAATTCGAATCGAATCGAGAATCGAGAGACTGCAATCGATGCCACATTGTGGCAGCCACAGCCTGATTGGCCACACTGTTTTTCATGCCTTTTTTTGGGCCACTCTAAAGGTCAGTTACAGTCTCCGGAGAAGGAGCAGGGGGAGAAGTTGTCGAGCAGCTTGCGAAGAAAGAATCGAAAACGTAACGCGAAACGTGGCGAGAAAACCAGATTTGGGCGGCGCCAGAGCGCAGTCTGAGCTGGCCACCAATCAGAGCAGGCTTCCTCTCTCTCGCTCTCACTCTCTATCTCCTTCTCTTTCTGCCTGGCCCTCTTTCTCTTTGAGCCAGATTCAATATGGTTGACCAAAAGCGACGACAGATGCGCGGGCAGATAAGACGCGAGCAGAGAGTGCGTGATCAGAGAAGGTTTTTCCAAAGAGAGAGAGATCAGAGAGAGAGAGAGAGAGAGAGAGAGAGAGACACAAGAGAGACCCAAGTCCTTGGCTTATGCAAATCCAAACCAGTTTCCCAACCACATTTCACTTTTCCAGCCAATTATCAGCGACGCCTTATCGATCAATACCAAAGTACGATCAACGATCGCATCACCAAACTGGTTCACTTAGGAGCTGGAACGAACTGCGATGCGAGCCAGAGATAAGCCAAAAATTGAACAATAAACTGTCGCTGGGCTGTCGATGACTTCATGCGCCAATTTCAAATCGAATGCGTATCCAAAAATCGAATTTTAAATCACACCTCGATCGAAATAAAATCACTTAAAGCAATCTGCATATGCTCTTTATGGCTGTGTGTGTGTGTGTGTGTGGCTTCGATATGCCATAAATTACGAGATAGAAGATGAATACGTATCGCATCGTATATATCATTCCATTTTAAACATTTTTACATATTTTGTTTTCAACACAGTCTTTTTATACGTCAAAACATTTCACGCAGCTCTTTATGCCCTGCAAAAAAAGTAAAATGATTGCTTATTGAAATACAACACAAACTTTTCAGACCACCCTCTTATTTATTAGATACTTGCACAGATATGCAAGCAATTTTATCGCGCTGGCGAATCTTTTGAAAGCGGCCATGCTGCGTATACGGAATTTTATCAAAACAGGCCGACAAAACACAAGGGAAAATAAGAAGAAGAAGGGAGAAGAGGGGGGGGGTGACAGCAGACCAGACCGCATTGTTGTTTTTATCATTTGTGGGAAGTCCAAATAACAGCACATGATATACAACATATTATATTCAAATATTGCGAGGGTCGCGTAGTAAGTTCGCGTTGGTGGATTTGGTGAAAGGGCATGATTATTATTAATAGAAATAGAGGACTCAAATATAAGACGAATTAGGAAAATGAGAGAAGAAAGTCGTAAGGGAAAAAATGTCTAGCAAAGAAAAGAAGAGTAAAGTGGAGTGAAGTAAGGAATCGATAAAGAAAATAATATCTGCAATAAGAGACAAAGGTACAGAGAGAAGACAATGAGCAAATTGAAATGTAAATGTGTAGAACAGCCTCCTTACCATCTTCTTTTTACTACCAACGAGTAGTGCGAATTTGCTTTCTATATTTTATGTAGAAAAGGTCTTCTTCTCCCATCCATCTAAAACTCACCGAGCCACCCACGTGTGCACATAATTTAATGGGCATTTCAATAAAATTAGAAATTTATGGAAATTTGGCATCATTTGCCAGATAAGAAACTTAAAAGCTTAAAACTAAAATGTGTCGTTAATGCGCCAGATACGATTCAAATCGAACCGATTCGATTTGATGTGATGGAGGAGATTCCATTTGGTGGGCAGAGAATGGACATATGTAAATCCACTCACACACACACACACACACAGTCTCTCACACACACAGTCACTTCTCCCATTTCCACTTCAAATAAAAACAGCCGCGCAATATTTGCGAATCGACTGAGTGAAGAGTGGATGGAGGAGCGGGGCGGGGGGCGTGGCTGATGGGAATCTGGCATCCTTCAGCTGTCAGCAGGACGCATGTAAAAACTGTGCAAATATCAACGCCATAAAAACTCCCAACAACAACAACAACGACAACAACAGCAACGACAAACATGAAAAATTAACATAAACTGTGCAAAGTTCTCTCTTTTTCCTATACGATATACGATATGTATATATTCCCTATATACTGGACTGCATCGCGGGCCATCATCAGTCAGTGTCAGAGAGAAATGTCGTTTTGTCAGCTTCCGCCACCATTTTCCCCATTTTTTCGACCATTTTCCAACACGTTTTTTGTGTGTTTGTTGCATTGTGTTTTGCCGTTTTCTTCTTCATTTTTCTCACTTTACTCTCCTGATTTCCTATGAGCGATTTCATTCGTTATAAAAACAACAATTGTTATTCAACATGCTTTGTTGTTGTTGTCGCTAAAAGGCATTTTAGATTTGTGGCTATGGCAATTTTTGATTGTTGTTCTTGTTGTTCTTTTTTGATGATGATCCTTAAAGTGGCGTCGATTAGTTCACAGTGAGTGGCCAAAAGTTGTTTGCTGGCGGAAGTAATAAATCGAGGAGTAAGAGTAAGATGGGGATGCGATGATGATGCATTAACGAATAGTTCATAATATACATTTTCGATATACTAATAAACGATATTCATTCACAGTAATGTTTCTTATTAAATAAATTCTTTTTCTTACGATATTGCCTAGAGATATTCCGTAATCATATCGGAACCATACGATGCATAGTGCATTAATTCCCAACTCATACGACAGACCTACGATTCAACCTACGATATACAGATTTACGATATTGTTTAACGATAACGATGTACAAATTTACGATCTTCATTTACGATATTTACCAAATTTACTTTCTTTATGCAGTTCATTTAATATAATTCTGATACATAAATCTACGATATAGAAAATTTACGATCTTGATTTACGATACACGATATATACTGAAATAAGCTTTACTTCAATTCTGCTTTACATTCAATATCAATGCCAATATACAAATCAACGATGTACAAATTTACGATCATCATATACGATATATGCCAAACTAACTTTCCTCCCAGTATGCATTACATTCATACCAATGTCGATAAGTTGCTCCTTGACCCACCGCTGATTAACAGTGTATTCACGTCAACCACAACCCTCCGCCCCCTTCCCCCTCTCCCCTCTACTCGGCCCAAGGCCAGACTTATATGATATATATTCATGTGACTGTGTGCTGAGTTTTTGTAAAATGAATTCCAGTTTGTCTATCGGCCCCGTCAGCCTGAGTTGTTATCGGTGACTCGGCGCAGCGCGACTGCGTTGCGGTTTTTATGTCCGCCCACAAATTTATATGGCCTGCGATAAGTGCGATAAAACGGCAATACGAGCACACACACACACACATACATTAGCATACATAGTACAGGGTATATACCAGTACATAGTGTTGTGTATGTGCATGCATGTACATGAACGTGCATGTATTTGCATGCCGTATGTAGATTACTTGGTTTGGCGGATTATCGCACGAGGCAAGAAGAACAGCTGGGGGCACACATACGATAAAGGGCAACAAACCCGCATCCAAAACCAAAAAACACAAAAATGACAAAAGAACAAAAACAAAATGGCGTCGCTGCTGGCAGACGATTGGCCCAGAGCGAGTTGCCTTATCAGGCAGCGACGATATCAGCGACAGCGCGCAAAGCTGATAAGATAAGCGAGAAGTGCAAGGCGGGGAGGGAAGGGAAGGGGTAGGGGTAGGGAGAGAAAGAGAGAGAGCGACCTGCGCATTGCACGCGACATTTTAATTAAAATATTAACAGCTCAAGGAAGAGACATAGAAAGAGTGGGGGAAAAGAGGAGAGAGAGATGAAAATGAAAAGCGCAGCGTGAAAATGAGAAATGAGCTGTAAACAATTAATTGGCAGTCGAATTTTGACAGGCACTGTAGCCTGAGAGATCAGCTGAATGAAGCGAATTCGCTTTGATCATGCAACACGAGGCAGCAACAGCAACAACAAAGCAAAATACTTCGAAACACGTTGCAAATCCAATCAAAAGTTGCAGCAGGCGAAAATGCATTGGAAATCTCTCTCTCTCTCTCTCTCTTTCTTTCTCTCGTTGTTGTTGTTGTTGTTGTTGCCACAAAATTGGCATCAATTTAAGCGAAACGTGGCAGCCTCAGCCTCGGCTCAGAAAATGATTTCAATGCAATTCGCACCTCATAAATCACGAAACGTGTCCCAAGTGCACAGCTAGAAAGAAGTTTGGCTTGGCTTAGAGAGATTGCAGCAGGTCAGGAAATGGCTGGGGAGTAGATAGACCAGAGCAGGGCAACCTAACCTAACCAGCAGCAGCAGCAGCAGGCGCAGCAGGCACCGGATGAAGCATAAAGTATGCTGGAGGTGAAGCTGATGCCCAGGGGAGGAAGTGGAGGTGGGCACAGAGCCAAAAGCCACCACAATTTGTACGCGAATCTTTTGGGACACACTGCAAAGCAAGTTTGGGAATGGACTAAGCTGTGGGAATACCCTGTAAATAGATGGAATTTAAAAAGCAAGTAAGGTTGGGATACTTATAAAGAAGGAGGCGGAGAAGCAAATCCAACAGCAATTTCCCATATACAAAATCATTTTTAATCTCTTGTTGCCATTCTATTTACAGAATCTTTTGTAATTTTACCCTGTATATATTTTTAACTTACTGAAAACTGCAAAATTAAGGTACTTATTGGTATCTTTACTTTTACTTTCATCATTCTCATCTGGACATATACCAGAAATCAAGGTTTTTAATGAGAGGATTTCATAGCCGAAAAGAAGAATCATTTCTTCAACTTTATATGATCTTTTTCAAATCAAACCTTTCATTTCATTCTCAAAACACCTTCTCACATTTCCAAAACTACTTTTTGTACAATCCAAGCATTACAGTACCTGCAAAGAGAGAGAGAGAGGAGAAAGCAAACTATTAGCTAATGTACCAAGTAAGATAAAATATGTTTTATGTGCTAAGAAAATCATTATTATTATTTCCCCGACTAAATCATTATTATAGCACCTCCTGAGGCAAACAGATGGGATATATGTATGGGAGAATGTGCTATAAAAATCGCGATTTATGGCGCATGTTGGACAGTGTAGACGGAACAGTTAGATCATTGTTAAGTGGCTGCCATTGGCGAATTTGTTGCAGCTGGGAAAGAAGCGGGAGCTGGAACTGGGAAGAAGACTGGGACTAGGATGGAGCTGGAACTGAGATGCGGAACCTGAGCTGGGACTGTGGAATGTGTAGCCATTAATTGAAAATGCCGGGACTAGCTTGGAAACGCTTAAGCAGTTAAGAAATTCAGGCTCAAATGAAAGATGGTGTCGAATCGTGCACACCAACACACACACACACACCAAGGCACACACACATACACACATCCAGGCACCCTCACACACACCAATCGCGATGGCTTGCAAACCTTGCAACGTCTGCAACGCCCCTGGCTGCCATTGCAACACGCGAGGCAGGAGGCAAGAGGCAGGGGCAGCAAGGGAGTCGCCTCAGTTCTAAAACTGGAACTGGAGCTTGCTCGTGCTGGCGGCTCTTATAAGCTGGCGATGATCTCGCCAGATGCTGCACTGCGATGCTGGTCCGAGGCTGGCTCAACGAGCCGTGAAAGTGTTATAATGCGAGAGCGAACCGAACTCAAACTGAACCGAGCCCTGAGCCGAGCACTGCAGCGATACGACACGACCCGACACGATGCTAGACGAGGCGAGACGAGACTCAGCTCTCTGATATCATAATCACAATCGCTAAATAGGCCCCGCCCATATGCAGTCAGCCCTGTTGCAGTTCCCCCTCTCTCCGTCTCTCTGCCCACAGTTCCCCCACATTGTCCGGGCCTGGAGATAACAGATGCGGTAGGCAAATTTTACAGTGCACCTAAATGAAATTTTATTATTATTGAACCTTAACTAAACATTATTAATAAGGGAATATGGAATGACATTATACAAATTAATCTTATTCCTTAGTACTTTTGAGAAAAGTATTACTATTATTTGATTGGGAAAGATTTACTGCGACCTTATAGACCTATTGTACTCTTGCTGAGTTTAGAGCGCACTGTCCATTCCACTTGATCTAAGAGAATCCATAATTTTGCACGGACTGGACAACTTTCTCTCATTTAATTTGGGAAGGTGCTTGCCTAAGAGCCATGGTGGACATACTGTGAGTAAATGCTTAGGTGTCTCGGGATCTGACTTACAGTATCTGCATAACTCATTACTCACTATTCCTAGTTGACTAAGGTATACTTTTACCCTACAAAGAAGTGTAGGTTACCCTGTAAGGATTCTTACTGCGTTCATGCTCAGTTCCTTTATATTATAGCAGCCTAAAAGACTGCGCAAGTAGTCTCCCGATTCTTTGCCTCCCTGACCTTAGGTACTTCATGCGTACTTCTGCCTTAGCCGCATAAAACTCTTGCCTTATTACCGTATATTGTATTTTCAGAAAATAAACTTTTATTACATTGAACAAATATTAATACAAATATATATTTATTTCCATCATTAAATTGAATCGATTATCATGTTATCATTTTCAGTATCGTCATACTCTTTTAATTTCATCTCTATAAGCTTTCTCTTCCCATATTTCCAATATGTTTTCCATTTCAACTCGTTAGATTTGATTATCCCCTTTTTGCGCTTTTTTTCTTTGGGGTCATACTAGTTTAAGCTCAGTGCAGGCGAAAGGAAATCAGAGCCATGGCCAATCCCAAGACAAATACGAGTACGAGTACAAGTACAGTTCCCCATAGAGAGAGGTAGGTGTGAGCTGGGTGTGAGGATCGTCGTTAGGACGAGGGGGCAGGGGGCGCTCCCAGTGGGTGCTCGATTCGTGCCGGCAACGATTTGTGAATCCATCTACAAATTGTGTGTTGTGGGACCTCTGAGTGTGACCCGGCTGAACCAGCACGCTCGACGCCCGATCGAGACTCGGTTCGAAGATCGGTTCGCTCTCTCTCCCTCTCTGTCTCTGTCGTGGGTAATAACAACGTGCCTGGAACTATTTGGCCAGATGTGGTAACAAAATTAACACCTTTTTCAGCTGCCTCCTGTTGCACGAACTGATTTTGCATTTCAGATGCGGAAGAAGCAGAGAAGGAGGCAGCGGTAAAGGGGCTAGAAGGATCAGCGAGCTGAGAACGAGGCAAGCTGCGATCGGCCTGCCTAATTGGCATGCTAAACAAGCTGCGTTCAACACGATCTACCAGGCGTATCAGGCAGACAGACAGACAGACACAGAGAGAGATAGACAAAGAGACAAACAAACAGACAGACAGTGAGTCGCAGAAGTTCTTCTTCCTGCTGCTGCATTGCCATTGTCTGTTTGCCTTGTTTGCTGCTTAAATGCGACCATTGACTGGACATGGAACTGTTTGTCGATGGCGACATTAGTTTCACACGAACGCCCACACAGCAGGGGCCACAAGGAGTGGAAGGCGGGGCGCAATCCAACCAACTAGCCAAACGACGTACGAAATGATGATGGCCATCTCGGTCGACCCAATCCCAATGCCAATACCAATTGCCAGCTAGGGGTCTCCGTTTTGGGGTCTCTCGGGTCTCGGGGCTCGGGTCTGCGGCGCAACAGGCATAACAAAATCGAGAGTGAGAAAATTCACAGTTTATCAATTTTTATACTCTTGCAGAGGGTATATTAGTTTAAGGCAGAAACTTGTTAGGCACCTTACATTCTTTATCAGCATCACCTGGGAATTCGAACTAGCCATGTCTGTCTGTCCGTCCGTCCGGATGTTGCACACTAGTTTCTCTTGATGAAACTTGGTTTGATACTGATAAAGTGAAACCCCGAATGAGGCATAAGGGTATAAAACATTTGGCAAGCCGAAGGCAGCTTTTCTTTCTGGTCAAGTTTGTTTTTCTACAATTTTCCACAAGGAAAAGAGGGGAAGAGGAGCAACTGCGTGGGCACAGACAGGGGGCGATCTGAAGTTCAGTGTTGCATTGAGCGATAAATTGCCTAATAAACAAATCGGAAATCAACAAAAGGCAAGCACAACAAGAAGAGTAACAAAGAGAGAGATGGGGACAGAAAGAGAGAGAGATAGAGAGAGAGAGGAGGAGCAGCACAAAGTTGTTGCCAATTGCCATCAGAAGAAGAACAAATACTGAGAATTACGTGGCCCCCGAAACGAGGCGCGATAAGAGTGAATTTTGTTTTGCAAGCCGAGGCTGCAGATGAAGCTGAAGCTGAGCTCGAGCTGAAGCTGTAGCTGGACATCCAGTTGGATCAGGCGGGGGGAGGAGGGGAACACACATATGGATATGCATGACAGATAACGGCGTGGAAAAGCAAAGCAGAAATTGAAGTCCGAAACAAAATCAGCGCCACAAAATCAGCTAAAAACCAAAGGCGACAGTTGCCAACGCGAGTGGGAACCCCGCCAGCCCTCTCACGCTTGCTATCTCCCTCTCTCCCTGCTCGCTCATCATGCGTACACTTAGAGAAATTTAAGACTTTCGCAATTATAAACTTGTGCCGCCAATGCTTTGAATGTATTAAAACTAGAACGATTCTTTCTGTTGATAAGAGTTAAAAGAATGTTTGATTGCTGGAAATTTTAGCGATGACTTTCTTTTAAAGCAATAAATTCATAAGATCTGAATACAGCAATGAAAATATGCGGGAATGTTTAATTTTTAATGCTTTTAAAAGTAAATTTAACGAGGTATTTTTTGTTTATTTAAAATAGAGCAATTTAATTATGGGGAATTTCAACTTTTACTGATTTCATAGAAATGCAAAAAAAGCTGAGTAATAATTTAAGTAGATTGTTTTTCATGTTTGCAATACTAAAACTGAAATCTTGATCTGGGCGTGCGATATATGTTACGGGTCATGCGATATTTCTTTAAAATATTTTTTGACGTGGCAGACCTCACAAATTATATATATTCTTGATCAGAATCACTAGCAGAATCAATTCAGAAATGTTTATCTGTCTGACCGTCATCAAGGGAGGCAGTCAAGTGCGTTTTTATACTCTCGTACAGTAAAATTGTCTTTTTGGCATTTCGACATACATAGGTCGAAGGGTATTGTTTGTCTTCATTGGTTTTTTTAAAACTTCCTCAGTTTTTTCCTCAGTGTAGATTGCAGCGCCTGCACTTGGAGCTGGACTCGCCTGCACCAGTGCCTGCGCCTGAGACTCGAGACGAGGCCAACATTTTGGATAACCAACTCAAGATATCCTCACTCACTCAGCCAATACCGAAGCTCTTGGCCTCTTTGTCTGCTTTGCTGCTTGTCTTCTCGCTCTTACTCTTGCTGTTGTTGTCTCTCTCTCTCTCTGGCTTTACATTATGACGACGACGAGCAAGACGTGCTGTTCTTGTTGCTGGCTGGGCCGCCCAGGTCCGAGAGCGCGTTAACGTGGCGAGTTGAGGCCCAGTTTGAGCCTCGCCCGGAACGCGGGCTTATCGCCTTCTTCTTACTGCTGCACTCAGCGCTAATCTACATGGAATTATCGCCACACACACACATATACCCTGCGTGTGTGTGTGTGTCGAGACATTGAAAATTAGCGTCGCCAAGTGAATCATGCGACGCGGCATGCCGGTTCAACGGATAAGACCGACTTGCTGCACTTATAAAATAATTATAAGCAGCAGAATTAGCCCCCCTTTCACAGTGTCTCTCTCTCGCTCTCCCTCCTCTCTTTCTTTCCTGCCTCACCTGTCACCACAGGTCGCCGGGCAGCGACGCCACGGCGCTAAGTTATCGTTGCGGGCCATTTCGAGAGCATTTTATCAGTCTCGGCAAAGGGATATGAAAAGTGGACAGCGACCGACAGAGAGATGCGAGAGAGGGAGAAAGAGAGAGATGCCTGGGCGCCTCTAGTTGTGGGGGCCCTGGTCCCAGGGGGTCTTCTTCTGATAGCCAGAGAGACGTTTCTGATTTGGAATTCTTTATTTCGCACTGTAATCGAAAAATGCCTTTGCCTCTGCCTTTAACTTTGACGTTGACGTCGCGCAAGCTTATCGCTGACCTCGATCTGCACACACACACACACACGCACACACAGACACAGATACAGAGAGAGAGACATTAAACACAGCAGCAGCAAAAACCAAATACCGATGCCGAAACTGAAATCAAAATCGAAAGCAAACGGAATAATGACAGACAATGAAAATGAATGTAAAGCACAAACAACAAGCACACAAAACAAATGCCATGCAGTGTGTACCACGTAAATCATAAATGTTATCAGTCCAAGAGATCGACGAACGGATGCTCTACAAGCAGCAGCAGCAGCAACAACAAACATAATTAAGCGCAAAGAGACGGCAGCAACAGAAGCTGAGGCAGCAACTGCGACAGAGACTGAGACTGAGGCAGACGACCAAATGACGATGGATGGATGGCCCTGCCACACCTCCCTTACACCACCCCCACCTCCTCCTAGTTCAACGACTAATGGCAGCCATATCAGCTGCAGACCAGGCACAGGCAGCAGCAGAAGCCAAGGCAGAGGCAGAGGCAGCCCAAGTCAAAGTACTATTAGCTTGTCTAGATGGCGGCGATAGGCGACGATAAGCACAGGGGAAAGGGGGGGGTGGCTGTCGGGGCTGATAGTGGGAGGTGGGCGAAAGATGAGCAACGAGTGGGAGAGAGTGCAGGCTCCTTCTTGCAGGCAAAGGGAGACTGCAGGGGGCAGATGAGGCAGCTGCTGTCTCTTGCTGATATCAGCTCCATGGCAAAGAAAGACAGTGATGCAGGGAGGGGAAGAGAGAAGGGTAGAGAAAGATAGGATAGACAGCACAACATCCTCTACAGAGTAATACCCTGGCGAAAATACAATAATAATTCATAGGTACCGATAGATACCATAGTTTTTATTGTGCGAAGACATTTTATAGAATGCCATAAGTGAAGCTTATATAGTAAATCTAGTTGATATAATAATGCATATAAATCGTATACATTTCCAAAAAAAAATCTTACTCGGTATCAATCTGTTTCGACTTAAATATAGTTCACTTTTTCTGTATTGATATATTTGATACATTAATATTTATAACATAATATAGTCAGTATATATCAAAGATTGCATCTACATAATTTATGGCTGGTTTATGGCTAATTTAATACTATTAATCATTTAATTTGTACAGCTAAACTGACTAAATATTCTTTATTCATTCTTAGATCGTTCCTTGATCATTTTCATCTCTTCAAACTTCAATCAATCTCAATATACCCCAAAGGAAGTAACCCGTAGGGTATCAGGGTAACAAGGGCAATTAGCTCTTGAGCCCAGCGACAGACAGACACCCTATAGGGGGTACCAGGAGATGATAGAGAAGGAGGAGAGTGAGAAGAGGGAGAGAGTAATTGAAGTGGCGACAAAATGTCTTTATTTATATTTTGATTTGCTCAATTCGATTCGATTTCAAATGAAATTCATATTTCGCGCGTCCGTTCGCTTTGCTTATCAATTTACCAATAAACGAGGCAGAACGGGCAAGAGAAGAAGGAGAGGGAGGAGGAGAAGGGGCGGAGAACTGGTCGCCTTGCTGATGTGATGATGCCACAAATTTGAGGCACGTCGAACTGCCTCCCAGTCCCAGCGAAGCTGAGCCTGCTATCTCGACGACATCATAAATCGATGTCCATTTCGAATTCCTGAGCAGAGTCTGAAGACTGAGATGCGACATTATCTAAATGCCATTTAAGGCCGCAGTCGATGCCAAAGCCGATGCCAAAAGCAGCGCTGCCCACTCATGCAGCAAGTGGCACAAGTGGCGTGCGGCAGGCGGCGAGCTTGAAACACCTTTCAACAAGACAGTTGCGCACATTTGTGGGCCATAATTAAAATGTTTTAATGCCACAAACCTGCAACAACAACAACATGCAGACGGAGAAGAGGCAACTGTCCGTCTCTCCGCTCCCTGCCTCCCTCTCTCTCTCTCTCTGTCCATCTTCCACTCGAGTCGGCATTCAAATTGCATGTGCGGCATCCTGGCGAGAGCCGCAACGTCCCGTGCCGAGGCGCACCGAACACGTTGTTAACATTAATTTTGCGCCCTGCAGCGACGCGCGCGTCACAGTTGCCACAGCAGAGGCAGCAGCGCAGCAGCGACGCAGCGGACGGCGGCAATTACGCTAAACTGAACAAACAGCGAGGCTGTAAACAAACACGCATCCATCAGGCCAGACCAGAGACGGAGTCGGAGCCGATGCTGGAGTCGAAGTCGCCACAACCAGAGCGGCCTGTCCTGTCTGGTTGCCTTGCTGCCTGCTCGCCTGGCTGCTTGCAACAGGTCTTTGCCACGCAGCAGCCTGCGACAAACCCGTTTTGAATTCTCGCTCAACTTCTTGCATGCGATTTCTGACATGGTGCAAATCGCAGGCTCGAGCAGCGCTTAATGGTGCCTGTTGCCATGTAAATTATGCTTCCTCAACACTTCACAGCATACCCTGCACAAGCTGATAAGCAGAAGGGGTATGTTGACTATGAGCAGAATTGAGTTACAAAACAAAAAGTTATGGAAGAGAGAGCAGGGGAGACTAAGAACACGATACAAGGTGAAAAACATATTAGAGTAATATTTAAGAGGTATCTTTAGTACATAAGCAACACACTGTACTTTTCAACTTGCCACTAATCCCTCACAATTGGTCACACTGTTGTTGACTAGAGAGAGAGGTAGGTTGAGTTGACTCAAGTTGATGAGAATTGAACAAGGGACTAGGCCAAGTAAGTAATGAGTAACGAAATGAAGTAGACTAAATTACGTGGTATCTTTAGTCTTTAAGCAATAACCTACACTCCTGATATCTCATATATAAATAAGAATTGGTCACACTACAACTTACAATGTGCAAAAGTTAGGTTAGAAGACGAGAAAGAAAATAAAGGAGAAACTCGTAATTGATTTTAGCAAACTAAAGTAAGAGGTATCTTTAGTTCATAACCCGCACGCTACACCTCTGAAATTCCAAACTGTGACTCACAATTGATCACTACACTACACAGCCCGCCCAGTGTTAGCAAAGGAATTCGCCCCCCTCCCCCGGAAAGAGCATCTGCACTTCGACCAGGCGATAAGGCTCTAGTGATGCTTGTCATCTTATTTTGCCGCTGGTGCCACTTGGACCTGGCTCCGCAACACGGCGACGCATTGGCGACGCATTCGATTGCCGTCAGATATACCCCCTATATATATGTGCATATACGTGTATATATATTGGCTCTGCTGCGAGCTGCGCTGTCCACGTGTGCTGCTCTCCGCATATCTGTGTATCATAATGGAAGACGAGACTGTGAGGCTGAGGCATTTAGATAAGACCTGGCGGCGGCCCGAGTGGAGGCCTCCCTCCTCCTACTCCTCCTCATCGCTGCCTGCCAGGTTGGACCATTCAAATGATTACGCTTAAAGTGCTCCGCGACTGAAGACAGAACTCTCTTTCGCAGCTGAGCAACTGAACACAGAACAGGAACAGAACAAGATACCGAAAACAGAAACAGAAACAGAAACCGAACAGAAATCGAAATCGAAACGGAGCATGAAATGAAATCAAAATCACATGATTGAGTTTGTCAAAATTGGGCAGAATTGGGAACGAGAGAGACGAGGGCTTGGGCTGGGACTGGGACTGAGACTGGGACTGGGGCTTATCGCCATCGCAAGATCGGGGAGTATCAGCGACAAAACATAATTCGAAATTGAGCTAATGAGATTTTTGTGCTGATGACGCGATTCCCTCTTTATCTCGCCCCGTCTCTCTCTCTCTCTCCCTCTCGTGAAATGTCTTTTTTGGCAAAATGTTTTGATAAGCATCAAATGAAGTAGGCAACCCCCTCTGCCTCCTTGTCGAACTGGTTCATTTTCGATTTGGGGAACATGAGTGATTCGTTTTTAATCTTTGATTTAATTTGTGTGTACTTTTCGCTCAACTCGTGTACGACTTGTGGGCCTTGTGGGCTCTGTGGACCTTGTGGGCTGTGTGAGCTGCGCTGGCTTTGTGCTTCGGGCCAAAGACGACAGAGAGATAAACAAAATGGCCGTTGGGGCTGTCGCCTATCGCAGTGTGTGATCGGCGCAAAGCTAATGGCATAAATAGATTTCATATTGTGCCCCCTCGCCACCCCCTTGCACCAGCCCTGACACTGGCAGACTTAATTACACACTCACACAGAGACAGATAGAGAGAGAGGGAGAGCGAGAGAGGGGCAGAGGGAAGGAGGACAGAGGGTAGTCGCACGTTGTGCCGGGTTTGATCAGCACATAAAATCTAGAAATATATTTTTATGGATTTTTAATCGATTGCCGCCGCTTGCGAGACACGTCGGCATCGCAGTCGACGTCGGCGTCGAGCACGATGTTTGAACTGGCAGCGATTCGTTTTGTTTGATTGTCGTGCGTAAATAGAGGGGATAGAGTGGAGCTAGAAAGGAGGGTAGACAGGTGCAGTTAGAGGGTAAAGAGACGGTAAAGACAAACTAGAAAGAGGGGTATGGAGGGAGAAGAGAGTGAGCTAGAAAGCTGAAAGGTGGCAATGCGAGAGTTCTAACAGGGTCTAACCCCCCAAAAGAGAAAGGGTAAAGAAGGTATACGAGCAAGCATGTTGTAGAGAGGGTAGAGACAGGGTCTGGGTGGGATAGTAAGGTTGGTTCCGAAGGAATAAAGCGCAGTGTAGTGGAGCTACATAAGGAGTAACGCGAGGTAAACAGTTAGGCAGTTAAGTAGGTTGTATAGAAGGGTAGAGAGAGGGTGCTTAGGAGATAGAGAAGAGCTAGAAAGGGGATAACGCATCATAAAGGAATAGGGAAGTAGAGAGGGTCCTGATTCAGTTAAAAGAAGGTAAGTAACTTCCAAATGGGGAAGTGGTTAGGAAGGGTTAGAGGTGAGGTAGAGATGGGGTAAAGTTGTTTGGGAATGGAGAAGGTACCTCGCTGCAACCGCAACCAAAGACATCCATCGAGCGCGTCGTTTATCGTGTAATTAGTTTGCTTCTTTATCTAAAGCAACTGCAACGCACCTGGTGCCTCCCACTACCGCCTCCTTCTACCTCGCACCCTCAATTGAGACATCCCAATTTTCGTTTAATGCGTAGGTGGAGCAATCTACCAGCCCCACCCCCCTGGCTGAATCACTTCCTCGGGCGTTATCTCTAATGACAAATGTTTGCTTAAAAATCTTTTAATTGCACTTGTTTCGGTTTCGGCTTCGGGTTGGGGGTCGGTTTCATGCTTGGGGTGGGGGCTTTGCCTACTGAGTCTCCGGCTGATAAGCCAAATTAATCGCAGCACTTAAATTTTCATTTGAACTGCTGCCCATGCGGCCTACCTAGCTCCCTAGCTCCCCAGCTCCCTCCCCCTGAGTCATTTCCCTTCTTCGATTGGAATTGAAGCCCGAAGTCGGGTAGAGGAGGCACAGATAGAGACGTCGTCGACGTCGACGGAAGCTACGGGAGCAAACCGGGTAGCCGAGCTAGCTAGACAGACATGCAAGTATAAATTTAATCAATTTATCGCCCGCCAGTGACGTAGGCAGGAAACATTCGCGAGGGGGCAAACTTTACTAAGTTCTAATCGAGCTATGACTTTGAACTTGGGTTTGACTTGGAGAGGTCTAACCCCCTAGATCCCTCCAAGCCACGCCTCTGACTAAGTGCGAGAGGGGTTAAGGGGAGCTTGTAATTAATAACTGATTGATGACTCGAGAGGAATCTCTAGAACTTGAACACTTCAAGCGCTGCGACCACCAGCGGATTATCAAGTCCAGCGGGGTCCCAGGGTGCCGCAGCCTAATCAGATGAGACAAGAGGAAGACGGGGGAGGGCGGAGCAAGGGGGAGTGGACAGACCGGGTCCGGTTCGCTGGTGCGCTGGTCAATTAAACGGCGACTGCTGCTGGCTGCGATCGCTGGGAATAGATAATAGGACCTCGCCTGAACTCGCAGTCGAAGATAAGCGCGAAAAAGATTGATAAAGATGCGGCCCAAAACGAAATCGAAACAGAAACAGAAAGCAGCGCGTCCTGACATTGGGAATCCACTTAATTAAGTGGGTGGAGAAGGAGAAGGCGAAGGCGAAGTCGAAGAGAAGTTGGAGAAGAAACGATGATGATTATCTTGGCGAATGTGTTTTGCGCGGCACGAACTTCGAATCGAAGAGAATCTCTCCAGGCTTCGCCACGCCACGTTTAGCGTATGCAGAGCGTCATACGACGACGATAACGATAGCGATAACGATTGCAAACATCTACGACAAAGTCAAGTCGGGCCACTTGAATGCTCGTTGGAAAAATACCCGATGCCCACGAGCAGATAAAGTGTCAAAATATGATTCGAATTCGAATTCTTCTAGATCAACCACTGTGATATGCAGAATTCATAACCGAATGACCGCAGACACGTACCGAGGCAAGGCAGAGGGAGAGGCGAGGGGAGGCGGCACTACGGAAGCGACCCCCTGATAAAGGCCCCCGAAATCACAGTGCGCACTCTCGGGGACTAGCCACAAAGACCGCTAGCCACTGGCCACTGGCCACAGCCGATAGTTATCGCGATAGCGATTAGACCGGGACAGACTGCGACGGCCTGACAAAGATTTATGGGAAGCGACACCTTATCAGTTGCCAGGCGACGGGCGATTCTTATTTCAAATCAAAGACCGGGCGACCCATTTGCCGCTGCCCGTTACTTTGCTGGACTCTGCCACCGTCGCTGCTGCTGCTGCTGCTGTTGTTGCTGCCTCTGCCGCTGCCTCTGCTTCAGCTGCTGGCGATGATTGCCGATTTAGATTGGAGCTTTGGGGCGGCAATGGGAACTGATATCTGATGCCATCGCGAGGGAACGAAAATTAATTAGGCGTGCGCAGCGATATCGCTTTGTGGAGAACCCTTTCACCCTCTCTCTCTCTTCCCTTTCCTCTCTCTCTCTCTCTCTCTCTATACTCTATCAGACCCTCAGTCCGACATTTGCCAAAATCATCATCAGTCCGAGGTGAGCGAGTCTGATCGCTGTGCGATAGCGAGTCACAACAAACAATATAATCGCATAAATACTCATCGCAGTCCCACATGCACACACACACACACACAGATAGATATGTACACGTATGTATGTGTGTGCACTTGAAAAATATTTGATTGATTGCTAGACAAAGAAGAAGTTCAAAGAGAGAGATAATTCCGATATCTCAGGGAATTTGAATTAAAAATAAGTTTAGTTCTATTTTTGCGCTTAATTCAATTTATTTTCGTATCGATTAAAGCCATTTTGCATATACCAGAAGTTAATTTAAACATTTTTGACTGTTGAAAGTGGAGTTTAATAAGCACAGTTCGAATAACTGCAGCTATGTCCCTTGTATCAGTGACTGATCACATGCAACTCTGATAATAATGACAATCGTTGCTTATTAGTAGTAAGATATCACTCCAAACTGGGTCGCAGTTGTTTCTGTCAGTGCACGTGAGTGTGTGCATAGGGTACAGTAGAGCTTAATACAATTGTCAGTAGTTTCGTACAGAGTAGTAGCTCTATACATACGATATACGCACGCATACCTTCACACACACACACATATACGTATAGACGTGCAGCTACAATCCGACAAGCCAAATCACATTGACATTTTTATCTTTTGTTGAAAATCTCTCGAAATTGTTATAAAACAGCCAGACGACGAGCTGCAGCAACAACAAGAGCAACAACAACAAAAATTGTTTTATGTATTTTTCAGTTTTAGTTGTCGTTGTTGCTGTTGTTGCTTTTGCTGTTGCTGTTGTTGTTGCTACAATTTCTGTCGTTGTTTTCAGTTCATTCTCATTTTGAAGCAAAGCGCGACAATCTTGCCATCAGATCAGCTGATAAGCGCGAGCTGTACAAATCATACAACAACAACAACGACAACAACAGTAACTGCAACAACAATCACACACAGCTGTTGCTGTTGTTGTTGTTGCTGTTATTGTTGTAATTGCTGGTTTTTAGCTTTTTGGTTGTCTCTCAAAATGACTACAAAACATTATCGCAGCTCGGGCATCGAATTTCAAGTTTATTTCGATTGCATTCGCCGATTAGAACAACAACGATTCGGACAATAGACACCAGACACCACAGAGACAGCCAGCCCTGACACCAGGCCCCCTCCTCAGTCCCCTTTCCATACCCCCTGCCCACTGCCGCCTTCACATTGAGCTATTCCCCATTGATGATTAGTCAGCGAGTCCAAAGTGAGCTTGAAAACTGATCACAGCCAGCACGGATGTCTCTCTCTCTTCCTCTCTTTCATTCTCTCTTTCTCTTTGAATTCCAATCGCAAGAGTCACGATTGAATATAGAAATGGAGCGATAATTCTCGACTCAATTTATTCTTCTCGCAATATATTCTTAAAAGATCACAGCAGATATCTTATCGAACTTGAAGACATTGCAATCAAAGCGTGAATATGCAATAAAGCAATTAAAAAAAGACTTCTATCTCCAGCGACAATCTCCATTAGAATTCTCCAGTTATGAAGAATCGTATGTGGAATTTCCCACTCTTTATATAAGCGAGATCCCCTATGGATTTCCCTGCGGGTGTCTTTATCTGACGACAATCTTATGAATATTGAAACAATTCCCAGTTCAATGAAGGCATTACAGCGATATCATCTTATCTAGCATAGAAGGAGAGATAGAGAGAGGAAGAGAGAGGGTGCCGCAGATTAAAAAACAGTTCTTTATACAAATGGTAATTCCCAAAACCCCCAAACGACTTTATCGGACCCCGTCTGACAATCTGAAGTGAGTTCGTCGTGCGTTTAATAATCTCTCACAATCTCGAATCGACTTATCTCGAACTCATCAATCATCAATCACTCCACGAGGCAGTGCATGGTATGTATAGGAGGCGACTCTCAGCTTACGACAGCATTTTATTTATATATATGTATATATTTTCCTGTTCCATTATTCTAAATACAACAATATTCTCGCAAATGCGACGCTGACTGTGTGTGAACTGCTTTTTGTTAGTTCCACTTCGATAAGCGAATCCAACTCGATATCGCAATTGTGTTTACTCCGTTGCTGTGACTCAAGATTCAAGCACGTACCCCCTCTTCCCCCCTCCCACTTCTACACTACCCCTACCCCCCTCTTTCCCCGTCGAGCTTATCACAGTTGATATGCAAATGCGCTGTCCAAAAACAAAACGAAACGAAAACAACAATTTGTAATTTGTAATGCAAGTTGCTGTTATTGTTGCTGTTGTTGTTGCTGTTGCTGTTGTTTATCTGCTGATATTTCCTGGTACGATTTCAATGCGAAATAAAAATAACAACAACAAACAAGAGAACAAGCAGAACAAACGACAAAAGCTTATCGCGCTTATTAAAAACACAAACACAATGTCAAAATGGCCAAAGCTCGTATCGAGCTGGGCTTATCGACTGTCAGAGCCCCTCCCGTCCGACCCCTCTTTACCTCATCCCCTGTGGACAGTGGACAACTCTAACGGGTAATCGGGTAAGTCGTCATCGTCGTCACAGGGTGGCCTTGGTGCAACCTGAGCTTGGCGGGGCTTATCAGCTGCAGCAAATGGCGAATGGCAAATGGCAAATGGAATACACATGCAATACACATGCGATACTCACACGATACACATGTGATACACATGCGATACACAGAGTACAACTAGTTAGGCCGCTCTATCTGGCAGCGCAGAACTGGCTGCATGACACGTACCCGTTGATTACGATGAGTCCAATCCAATCCAAGACTCGCAATGGAATTTATCTTCTCCGACATGCAGCGAGCCCGAGGTAAACTGAACTCAAAACTCAGCCCGGAGCTCACTCTTGGCAATTGTCACCCGCATGAGGCGCAGATAGACAGACAGACAGAGGGACGGACAGGGAGACAGACAGGAGGACAGACAGTAGAATAGACAGGGAGGGGAAGGGAGCAACTGCCTCGACCAAGTTGTGCTGGTCGTGTCTTTTGTTGGCTCAGAGATAGTAGGACAACCGAGCGTAGCGAACAGAGCCAGCTGGCAATTAACATAAAATTAGTGATAAGGCGTAATTAAAATTTATAAAAATAACAACGACAACAACCAAAAATGAACGCAAAGTGTTTATCTATTCGCGTTGTCGTTGTCTCGACCTGAGGGACGCGCTGAGGCACCAATGTCACGACTCAACACTGACACAAGCCAGAGACGCCGCCGTTGCCAGTGTTGCCATATCTTTTTTGGACAAGCTTATGTAAAGCTCACGCACAGTGGGGAAAAGGAGCGAAGTGTTGCACAGAAGTTGTAAACATATTTGAGAATGCGGACTATCTAGTAGAGGTGGAGAAGCATCGATGTTATATCGATAAACATCGATTTTTCTTATAAAAACGTAAGCACACTCTTTATGTTTCTCCAGCTGTACTATCTAAAGATGAAACGTATGATAAGTTGCCATTAGGTAAAAATCGAAGGCTCTTAAAAACTGAGAAGTTTGAGTTCTTTTCAAGATGTTTTTAAAGGATTAAAGTATACTTCCTTTTGTTAACATTTTATATTATCAGTTTTATGAGATTTTTATAACTTTATATCTAGTTTGTTCTCATAGTTACCTAGGAAATGTATTGAAATATTGATATAGATACCTATAACCTAGTAGAATATTTAAGAGTCCGAACTACCCAAAGGTAAGAAAGAAAATCACAGAAGTTTTAGCACTTTAGTACCTATTTTTATTGAAATAAAGTCCACTTAGTTTTGTAAAAGGTTTATATAACCAATTTAATAAGAGTTCGGTAGCTTTTTATCGAGTTGGTCCTAATCATTGATAGTTATCTAGGACAAAAATGATTACTGCTCATTAAAATAAATAAAGTTACCTATAAAATATTGGCATGAGTACATAAAAAAAGAACAAACTGTTCGAATAAATATATTTCTCACTAAGAATCAACTATTTTCATACTTTAAGTACTTTGTTCAATGATTCATTAAGCTTAAAACAAATATAAACATAAATAATATGTGTCGAGAGTGACAGGTAACACCGTCAATTTGTTCCACTGTGCGCTGTGATGGCGCAATACTTTTGCACAGTTTTCGTTTCATTTTCGTTGTTACTTCTGCTACTGCTGCTGTTGTTGTTGTTGTTGCTGCTGCTGCAGTTGTGATAAAAGTTTATCGACTGCGCGCTTAAAGCTATAGAAATTTAAAAGCAACAACAACAACAGCAACAATAAGAGCTGCCAGCAAGTGTGCAAAAGATAAATATGCAAAGCGGCTCAGAACGAGGTAGACTGTGAAAGAGAGAGAGAGGGGGCACACCGAGAGGGAGAAAGGAATAGTCACTGATAGTGCGCTAGCTCAGAAGAAAGCAACGGCGCAGGTGCAACAACAACAATAACAAGAAGAACAACAACAGAAGCAACAACAGAAGCAGCAGCAACAGCAACAGCTGCATAGATAAGGGCGCTAATTTATCGAAACTGAAGCCGAGCTGGTTGTGCACACACACACACACACATACAGCGATACTGTTGGCCAGTGTGTACACACTGAATTTCATTCGCATGACGTCGATATCATTACAACAAGAACAACAACAACAGCAATAATCAAGCCAAAAGCAAACTAAACCAAATCCAAATCAAGCCAAACCGAAACGTGCTCGATAAGGAGGAGAAGTTCCAAGAGCTCAAGCTCTGTAGAGCTTAAGCCCGCCCAGCTGCGAGCTGTGAACTGATGTGAGCAGCGTCAGGTCGCCCGGGCACGTATTATCGATTCCAAAATGCATTCATCGTCGTCGTATATCAAACGGCAAATGGCAAAGCGAACGAAAGCGAACATGGAACATGGAACAGCGAAATGTAATTAGTTAATACCCATAATAAGGTGTGTCCAGCTTCGATAAATCCCCAACTTCCGAAGCACCTTCGCTCCCGTCACCTGCACCCCCCTTTCCATACCCTATAAACAAACAAATTTCATTTAAGTCAGGGTCAATACAACCCAGAGGGAATATATCACATACGTTACTTCAGATAAGATTGTTTAAGGAAAGATATGGCAAAGAAAATGTGAGTTGGGTGAATAGTTACTTATCTTCATTTGAATATCCCCATTTCTTAAACATAATTAGTATTTCTTTGTATGGGTTATCTTCTTTCCTTTAAGTTGAAGACTTGAGTTAGGTTATTTAGAAACTAAGATCGATTACAGTTCAGAAATTAAAAGGTATCATCGATATATTTACCATATTGTACGAGTATATAGTATAAATAGTTTATCTTTATGATTCATATTTCTTTCTTTAAGTCAAAGACTTTCTTTAGGTATACGTAAGACCGATTAAAGTTCATAAATTATGGTAGAATATAAATAGACTGATAAATAGTCACCTATCTCGATAAACATTAATAACAAAAATAAATACTTTGGAAGAAAATACAACTGAATTAACAGATACTTAAAACAATAACTATATTTATATGTTTTCCTATATTAACCGTTTTTAAAATATTTATATGCACGATAAGATCAATTTGAGTTCAAAAGTATACACCAAAGCTAGGTAAATAGTTAGTGTCTTATCCAAATGGTACCCCATTTGAAAACTGTACAAGTATTTCCATTTATCGCTTATCTTTCCTTCTATACCAGTCAAGTTTCACTAAGTACACAATGACAATCGTATTACTTTATTTTGGCTATGCAGGTACCACCCCGCCTCCCCCACCTTGTACAAGTACAAGAACACGAAACCCAGTTCGTTCACATATGGAAAACGAACGAACATTACGAGCTGACAATGCTGTTTCTTTCTTTCAAAGCAGGTGTAACTTCTTGGGGGAGTACGCGGGAGTTTCCAGGGGAGGGGGGGAAGAGAATAGAGCGGGGGCTACTCACCTTTATTCAACGGCTTTGGGTTCGACTGTTTGCGTCGTGACATCGTTTGCTTCCAGTGCGAAGAGGGGCTCCAATGTAGAGCTAAGCTGCTAAAGAAACTTCGTCTACATCAAATCCAGATCCAAATCCAAATCCAAATCGGTTTTCATTAGCTTAGCTGACATTTGCCGGCGGATAAAATTCTTCACGATCCACACACACACATCAACACGAATACACTTCACACACAATCCACACACACGCGCGCACTGACTCAACGAGAGTGAGAGAGAGAGGGATACAGACTGAGTCCAATTGGAATGCAATTGGAATTTTGCAGTTATCAAAAATGTCAATTTGCAATTTCAATTTCAATTTCTGATTATTTTTGATTTTCAATGAATTATTCGATTCGAATTCAATTAATTTTTAACGAGCCGCACGAGGATCGCGATCAAGATCAA
The DNA here is from genome assembly GCA_018151435.1 of Zaprionus africanus. Lineage (NCBI taxonomy): Eukaryota > Metazoa > Arthropoda > Insecta > Diptera > Drosophilidae > Zaprionus > Zaprionus africanus. Next base: position 1,918,731 of record JAECXB010002307.1, on the reverse strand, counting down.
AGATCTATATTAATATTTATATGTATATGTATACATATATATTCATTTGTATATTTATTTATAATTATTTCAATCCGATCAGTTTACTCAACAATTTCAATTGTTGCTCGTTGTTGCTCTTATTGTTTTTACTGTTATTGTTGTTGTTATTGTTGTCGCGTGTTGTCGCCAAGAAAGCGTCGGCAACGTTGTCGTCGTCGTCGGCGTCAGCGTAGCGTAGCGTGGGCGAGCAACGTCCGAACAGTGCAAAGTCTTGCTCACAACTGAATCGCTGACGTCGTCGCTGCTGCGCTGCCTGCTGCCAAAAGCTCCAACAGCAGCAGCGACGTCGGCAGCGAAGCAACAGCAGCAGCAGAAACATAAACCGGTGCGCTTTACGCGCTCTTTCTCTCTGTCTCTCTTTCTCACTCACTCTAGCAGCTTTTTCTATTTTGTTTTTCTCTTATTTTTCATTGTGCCGTTTGCTTTGCGCGTCTCATTCGCCGTATGATAAGAATCAAAACAAAACGGCGAAACACAGCGCACGTTGCGCACAACAAACACGGAGTACGCACACTTGCAGGCACTGTATTTGTGGTATTTATGACTTGCAATCGTTGCATTTTACTTATCACTTTTTATTCACCCTTTCTTACATGTTTTTCACTCATTTCTCACTTATTTTACATGTGTTTGTTGCAAATTTGCATTGAGTCCAAGCCGGCGCCGACCTGCGCAAAAAATAACATCACAGTTGAATTCGCTTGACAGCTGTTTCGCCGCACCGCAACCTCACTGCGCACAAGCGATGTATCGATAGGCAGTGCTGCGCAGGTTGGCAACGCTATCTGAATTGATTGGCAACATCAAGCGTGTGAGTGGGAAGAGTGCAGTGTACTTTTGCGCGCACTTGTTAATTTATAACATTTTACGTTTAAAAATGCTAACAGAGCGCTGTTAAGCTATTAACGATCCCCTACTAAGTAAGGCATACTTTTGGGCGCTGCTTTTTCTGTTTGGCGCAATTTTCAAATTTAGCTCGAATTCTTTTCGAATTTTATTCTCTTTTTCGCTAATTTGGTAAGTTTCCTACACTAATTATTAATTAACTAATCGTTTGACTAATCAAATAGCTAATTGGCAACGCGTGCTTAACGAAAAACAAAACAATAACAAAAACTGGTTTCAGTTAGGAATATAAATAGAAAAGGTGGCAAATATAAATAATAATATTAATATAAATAGAAGGTAAGTAAAATTAAAGCATTTCTAGGGTATGTAGCCTTGCAGCGCATGCACGCGCCACACTGTATTTTATATGCACAGTTCGTCTTCTTCTTTTTATATTTTCTTTGTCTTTTTCTGGCTTTTTTGTCTGCCTTCTTCTAATTTGCACCTATTGCATTTTAATGGAAATTTTTGGCCGCGCGTTTTGCATTGCTTTCTCATTTGATTTGAAAAATGCCGACAGCGACGGAAATGAAAAGCTTCCGCTAGCTAGCAGGGCAGCACAGGCGACCCAAGGCTGACCACGCGGGGGAGGAGGAACGGGAGGGGATTGTCTTAATATGCATTGGCAATAAATATAGAAAGAGACAGGAAGAGGGAGAGAGAGAGCGAGGAATAATCCCAGCTGACATATGGCGCAGCTGATTAGCCCCCCAACGGTTAGCATAACTCAACTGCCCCCACACCTCTCTCCCTTCCACCTTCCCTCTTCCTTTGGTCATTTTGGTTTGGCATTCGTTCCGTTCATTAAACTCGCTGCAATCAAAGTTTCGTGTGCGGCGACATTCGCCCCGAAACCTATAAATACATCTGGCAACCTCAGGTAATATTGGTAATATCGGTAATCGCACATAGTGCATTAGCCTCTCTACCCCTCTCTCTCTCTTTCTTCCCTCTTCCTCTCTCTGTCAGGCCTTAACTTGGCTGGCTCAGGTCAAGCAACTTGCCTCAAACTTGACGAGGCCAGTCGCAAAATTCGATCGTCGTCTTGTTGTTTTTGTCGTTGACCCAAGGGTGCAGTTACCTTGTGCCAGAGCGAGACAGGGAGAGGGAGCAAGAGGGAAAGAGGCAGCGGCATCTTTAGCTGTTTTTCGGCCGTGCATTGATCCGTTTTGTGGCTGCCCTCGGCTGCGTTGTTGCCGTTAACCTTGTTTCGCTCCCGCTCTCGCTCTCTCTCTGTTCACTCTCTTGCCTGCACTCTCTCTCTCTCTCTCTCTCTCTCTCTCTGTCTGGCACTCTCACTGGCTGATCATCATCATGATCATGATCAGCTTCGTCATTATCCTCGCCTTGCATAAATTAAAAATGCTGATGAAATTCGCCAGACGCGTCGCATAAGGCAACAATCAAGCCAACTTTGTTTTGGCTCAACTCATATTATGCATTTATTTTTACACGCCTTTCTTCGCACTGTTCCTTGGTTATCACTTTTGATATGCCGTTATACGGCTGCGCCGACTGCAACGCCCACAAAACAGTTGCGAGCAGTTGAGCAGAGACCAAAGAGACCAAAGTCCAATTGGCGCGGGCGCCCTGCTCTAAATTTAGCTGCATAATACAGATATCTGTATATATATCTATATATAGCTGGCATTGCAATAGAAACTGCAAACAGTCTGCCTCCCTCTGCCTCTCCCTCTTTCTCTCTCCATCTCGCTCTCTCTTGCTAATTGACTTTGCGGTAGGTTCGTTTTCGTTGGCGGCGCACGCTGCGTATGATCAACGAGCACGCATACGCCCCGCTTGACCCGCTGCGCTTATCGCGTTATCAGCCCCTCACCTTCCCCTTCTCTTCCCCCTGCCTGTCTGCGTCGCCTTTTCCACCCCCGCTTCAAATATTTATAGCACAATCGACCGCAACATGATGAAATCAAAATTGTTTCAAGATTTGCTGCGAAATTCGCAGGCCTTAACTGGTTTTCTTTCTTATTGTTATTGTTGTTGTTGCTGGTGTTGTTGTTGCTGGTGTTATTACTGCTGTTTGTTGACAGCTCCGATAGCAGTTGCTGCTGTTGTTGTTGCTGTTTCTTCTCTTGTTTGCTGGCATTTTTTGTATGTTTAATCAAGGTCATCTTGAAGCGTTTGGCGCAACGAAAGGCAAAGAAGCTACACGTTTTGTGCCTGGCTAAAAGAATTGCCGAACTCAAGGAAAGATTGGAGAGAGTATTTGCAGTACTTAAAGATATCTTAAGAATTTTTAAATCGATTTACATTAACAGACATTTTATATTTTAATTAATTTCTGTTTAAAGAGTTTCTAAACTCAGCCGCGGCGAAAGAAGCTAAAGATTTATACTCTATACACAATGGGTAGAATAGTATTTTATCTTTGAGCCAACCTTAAAAGTATAGGCAAGAGGAGACGTCCCACAAACTATATACATTTTTATATACATATTACTATTATCAAAGATATATATTGAAGAAATCCCTTTGGATTTCAACTGTAGTTTTCGTGGTTGTTAAGATTTTTTAATTGAAATTCTTACATTTTCCTTCCTTCATTAAGATTTAAGATTTTTCATGTTGCTCTCCTTAATATGTTCTCTGTATAATATTCAGCTAGCTTTTACTGTTATTAGCATATTTTCTTTTTTTAGAAAAGTGCTTATTACTTCTCAGTTTTAATTTTCTAAAATATAATAAACATTTTTATAGAACTTTAATTCCAACTTTATCGTAATTTCTATTCTTCATTATTTTATATTAACACTTTGAAAGCAGATTATATTCATTCAAATTTCATTCTGTTTACAGCTCTAAAACATTGCTAGAAATGTTTGCTAAATAATAAATTATTGTTTTCTTTTAATTCAGTCTGAATTACAGGGCACCCTTTGACCTTGAGCCAGAGTCTAATTGAAAAGTTGCTCTAAGTGGTTTGTGTAATCAGTTGATGAACAACAACAAGTTAATGCAAAAGCGTGAGCTGTAAATACCCTGCAAATGGGTAAATGGGAAGAACAGAATCTCTAAGCTGATTAATCTCTATGCGTCTACAGATATGTATCTAATATATTCCCTATAGATAAACTGTCTCATGCTTGTCATGTTATATAAACAGAAATTACTATTTTATTGCAATAAAAACAGCAACTTAGGTACACGTGGCAGAGTTACTCATTAAATAGCTTTGGTCTATCATAAACTTTGCCTAGACATGCTTATCTCTTTACATATATGTCTCATATCATGAAAACTGTCTCGTGCTGTCGCGCCTTTTTGTTTGTTATATAAGCACAAACTAAAGTGAGGTTAAGCTCAATTAGAAATTGCAAACTATTATGAAATACTTAAGCTAAATTCCCCCTTCTAGAACAGAAATCTCCCCCCTTTTCCACACTCTAGCTCTCTCTCTCTCCTTCTCTCTCTCTCTCAGCACATGCTCTTGATTGCTTATCTCGCGCACTTCCGGCGTTTCCCACTTGACTTTCCCAGAGTCGCAGTTCACCTTCACCTGCTGCCCCAACGTAACTTAACTTGTTACTTTGTATCACACGTCGCACACATGTTTTCCCCCTTCCCTTTCCTCCTCAACTGATTCAGCTCAGTCTGAATGAGTCTGTGACTTATCTGCCTTGGAATCTGTGCGATCTATATAACGCTCTACGCGATCTCTATTTCCGATCTATTGCCCAGACATGACATCATTACAAAGTTCACTTTGCAGTCTACATTGCATTATTCCACAATGAAAGTTGCGTGAGAGCTTGGAGAGTAAGGCACGGGAGAAAGAGAGACAGAGAGAGAGACAGAGAGAGGCCGCTTCAGGGTCTGTTGGCGGTTCAACGTTTCATGAATTTGCGCGTTGACCTTTTCGCTTGCAAATTTTCGTTGTTGTTTTTCGATTGTTGTTTCCTTCCTTCTGTCTCGGCGCTCGTTGTTGTCCTTGCCCAGTGCCAACGCCTCGTGTGGAATGACAATCAGCGAGAAGTACGAGAAATAGCGAGAATGAGACACACAGACAGACAGACTGAGTGAGAGGGTAACGACAACTGGGCGTATACGCAATGTTGCCCTTCAATTGCTCGCGCACTCGCACCTTCTTCTTCTTGTTCTCCGTCGCCGCCACGACCTACGCTGGATCATCCGATTGCTTCAATCGATCGATCGATCGATTTATGGCCTCCCCGAAAATCACACGGTGCATAATTTGCGAAAATATGTTAATTTCTTGAGTATTATTTTTTTTTATTATTTTTCGGGTGTTTTTTCTCGCGCTTGGAAGTTTTTTCCACTTAGTTCGCTTATAAAGCAAATAAATCTCACACTCTCCTGCACTCTTTTCAAATGCTCGTAAAATATACGTAAGCAGATCGAGAAATTATAATGAAATCTCGACAAAATCGCATATCTTCATCTTCGTCTTCATTTATTTTTATTTGTTTATGGAAACGCGTCGCGAGTTGCTAAAAATAAACAAATAGGCGAGCGAATTTAGCAGCTCGTGCTGCGATCAGCAACAACAGGAGGTGGCAGGCAACTGTAGATACCCTTTATAAAGGCTGATTATAGAGTTTTTTGTTATTTTTGAGAGTTTTCCAACACTGAAGTCAGTGTTTCTCAAAATTAAGCTAGCTAAAGCATCCTAGATCCACAATACCAAATTTCTTTAGCAATATCTCTCACAGTTACATATTTATTAAAGGTTTTTGGAACACTACACGAGGATTTATCATTACTTTAAGGAGTTTTCCAACACTGAATGAAGTTTTATTAAAGGTTAAGCTAGTTGAAGTATCCTAGAGAATGAATAACGAAGGTTATAGCAATATCTCTCACAGTTGTTTAGTTATCTTAGGTTTTTGGAACACTAAACAAAGATTTTCCACTACTTAAAGAAGTTTTCCAACACTTCAATTAGTGTTAATAAAAGTCTTGCTAGTTGGAATATCCTTGAGCCTAGTCTAGAATCTTTATACCAACATTTTAAAGCAATATCTTCAATAGTCTCTGAGTTATCATAGTTTTTACATAATAAATGAAAGATACTTCAACAATCTATAAACTTTCAGCACTGTAGATTACTCTCCCGAGTGCACACAAAATTTCATAGCTCTATCTCTTCTAGTTACTGAGTTCACATAGACCGTTGCCCTAATTGCAATTCATCCCTAGTGACTTCCCAATCATACACGAGCTGTCTGGCAATATTTAATCACATAACTATCGCCGACACAACATGCCCTCTGCTGTCATGACTTTCACCCAAAAACAATACGAAAATGTGCTAAATTGGCGCTCCAATCGGATCTCCTGGGAACACGCCAGACATCCATGCACACCCATCCAGCCGACGGAGTGTGTGAGGGCGTTCATGGTATGTGGGCCTGATTAGCCGATCGTCTCGCTTTCAATTGAGAATTTTAATCTCCAACAACGACTTTGTACTCACTTCTTCAAACTTTTATTCGTGTTTTTCGTTTTCTTTGACTTTTATTTCAGTCGATGCTATAAATAAATTGCAAAATATTTCGGGGCCGATTCCCCGTGACTTTCATGATGGTCATTCCGACAAACACGGAGCGCCCTTTGTGATCCCCAAATTTACGAATGGCTCGACGACCGATTCAATAAGTCACCGTCTAGACGTTAGAGATGGCACTGGGTATTCCAATGTTCCGTTGTTCTCAGCTGATATAGTAGCCGGATCTGTAAGTTTATGCCGAGCGTATGGATAGAATTTTGTTTATTTTATATATTATTATACTATATTCGTTACAACACTTTATAATATACTTCTACTTAAAACACTATTATAAGATTTACATTTTTTTTATGATTCTTCACACTTTTTGTACTCCTTGATCCTTTTCTACTAAAGATTTTATTCTGTTTTCAAAGGTTTCCTCTGCTCAGCTTAAAACTTGACTATCGAATAATTTTCTGTGTTAACTTCCAATTTTACTTATATAGTTCTTCGTTTCTTTAAGAAAAGTATCCATACTTATAGTTTTTTATTCACTAAAAGAATTTAATGCAACTTCTTCGTTCAATAACTACAAAACATACTATCGCATTCAATTTCATCAAAGTAGTATAAATCAAGTTTAGAAATCTCTCTTCCCTCCACTTTCTAGTTTGCTATTAGTACCTCAGTTATACTCAACCTTATTTCCAAAGAGCAATAGCTCTAATATCTCGATGTTCCTCAAAGTTCTACGCCCCTACTTCCTCACGTTGTCATCTCTAGCGCGCAATGCGAGGCTCAATCATCGCGGTTACTGCCCACTCAATCGATGCGTGGATACGAATAATCACTTCAAGCTGTCGCTGTCGCGATAACGCACACACTCACTGAGACTCCCACACACACATACACGCACTCACACACACACGCAACGATCGTCATGCGGCGAAATTCGTCACAGACACAACAACAACGACAACAACAAAGAGAGGAACAACAAAACAAACAACACACTGACTAAAGTCGGCCACTTGGGCGAAAACAATGTCAACAAAACAACAAGAACGTGGAAAATAAGCAGAAGCAGCAATACTCAATAGGTGCTTGGGGTGTGTAGGCCCGAGTAGGAAGAGGAGGGAGAGGAGGGAGGGGTGGAAGTGCAGGCAGCTTAGTGTAAACATCGCACACACTGCGCACTTGGGTTGTTTCCATTGTTTGCGCGCACACACAAAACATAAGCGAGCCTCCCCTTGGGGGCAGTTGACGACCCAAGCCCCGAAAATCGAAACTGTCATTCACACAAATTGCGCATACGTCACGAGGTACACACGATACTACGGCAAACAATTCTCTCTGAATCTGTTTGACTGACTGATCGATTAGCTAAGCAGACAAAAAATAAAAGATACTTCTATCTTCTAGTAACTCTTCTTTGTTTCTCTTTGAACATCCGCATTCTGCTTGACGAATCTTCAGTTTTCAACTTGCGCCGCATGAATCATTCACTTGATTTCGCCACTGACTATTCACAAATTGTTGAACTCATCAGGCTTATTCACTTGTCGCTAGATTTCTTGAATAATTCCAATGATTATAACTAATGGCATTATTATATTATTTATTAAGTAGTATATAATCTATCAGGCCTAAGTGCTTGAGCTGCGATTCAAGTGCTGAATGCGTCACTTGATAAAGAATTCTCTGCGGGAAAAATTCTATTAGAAGATCTTAGATTAACTGGAAATATATATAATATATACTGTAGCTACCTTTAGCTAGAATTCTATTAACATAATATATGATATTTATATGTATACTATTTGTACGTTTAATAATCGAGAGATGTTCTTATCGCTGAAGGTCTCTGACATCGGCTTCAAAAACTAGACTTCTCTTTTATGAATATTGAGTAGACACCCTGCAGATTTTTCATTTAAACATTTCTTCAAATCTTATAGTAATGTTATTTGTTGGAGGTCGCACTTGTCGTTTATCGATATTTCTATCGATTTACAGACTCTAGATATGGTTTCTTAAACGTCCCTTTGCATTCCATGAACGGATCCCACAATCTTCTTTATTTCTACTCTTTCAATGGATTATAAGCCCTGGAAATAAATATTCATAGCATATAATCTTCCTCACAAGTTCAGCTACCCTTTAATTTCCTCTTTCTTTCTCCTAGCACACTTCCGTGCGCCCACAAGTGAAAACTGTACACAATAATCCCGTAGTGCCTTCTCCCCTCCGTTCCCACCTCCCCTCATCCGACTACCCATTGATTAACCCATTGAGCTGTGCACGGGTCGTATCGGCTTGTCTAATCTGTTCGCGCGCCACCCCGTGATGTGTGGGCGATAAGGCTGAGAAGAGAGGAAGACAAACACGAAGACGGCGACGGAGAGGGAGACGGAGGAGAGAGAGAGGGAGAGAGAGACGAAGACGTTCACGTTCCGACAGCGATAACCGGGGCACAACAACGGGGGGAGCACACGACCACGCCTCTGGCCTGGCCCGACGCTGACCATGCGCTCACCAGCTGGACGTCCGCTTATCGCCGTAGGGTTGTCCGCAATTGCTTGGCCTCTGGCGACTCTGCCGACGGACAGACCACCCGAACCGAGTGCTAACGTCATGCAAAAAATTGTGAATAACGCAATTAGATAGTCCGCTCTCACTCTCGTTCTCTCTCTCTCTCTCTTTGTTGTTCTCTGCTAATCTATTTGCGTGCCTTCTCCGGGCCTCTCCCAGGCGCTCAGCGCTCTCAGCGTCTGTTCACGTTGAGTTCACGTGCCAATCAGCCGCTTCCGAAACGACCTCGTCGCACAAAGACCCACAGACCCATCCCGGGCCTCTGCAGGTGCCCCCACCTTCCCATTCCCATTCCCGTTCTCATTCTCATTAGAAATTTATTTCTGTTTTGTCCTATTGATGATGATGTTGTTCTATTTGTTGTGCTCGTGGTTGTTGTAGACGCTTGTTTGCTCAAGCATCAAGCACAATTGCCGCTACTCACGATTCCAACCGACTAAGCAGCTGACGAGAATGACGAAGATGAACTTTTTATAGGATTGTAAGGGTATCGAATGGGGTAGCACGAATTTAATGCGGTCCTAGCATTGTTTGTAGACCTAAGTTGTATATTCTTGGAGTATTTAACACGTACAGCTCGTCAGGTTGAGCTAGACCCTTAATTTCCCATTGTTTTTTACAATTTCCAGAGTACCTTCCCTTCAATTCTACTTTACCCTACTCGTTTTTAATTGTGCTAGCATATATAATAACTATTTATTTCGTTAGAGCCTACATAACCCTTAGATCTCTTCAAATTTGAGTTAGACCCTTCTTTGATGATGATTTTATCACATTTCTAGGGTATGTGCAGTTCAATTTCAGTATAAGCTAGTCACTTTTGTCTTGGGATAAGCAAACTACGTATTTATAAAGAGCATTGTGCGCAGATCTCTGTAGTTAGAACTTCTGCACCTTATCGATTATTATCCTAGTGTATCTGAAGTGCGACTTGCCTCCTACCCACATCACTTTTTATTGCCTTTTCTTTATACTACGCCGCCAGCGGCCTAGGCTACTGTCATTGCCCCAATAAAGTCGCCGACTCGCCGACAACGACGCCCTGCGAACCGGTTCAGGGACAGACGTCCTGCTTCCCCATGGACAACAACTTTCAAGTTCATGCGAAACTTTTGGCAAGGGCAGCAACTGGGCCAAGGTCGGGCGACAACCAGAACAACAAAGCAGGGCAGAGCAGGTAAGAAGGGGAACACCAAGGTGTTCCAAGGCGAATCAGAATTTATTGAAGCCCACGAAAACGTGCGGGGAAAGGCCTTGACTCGCCGGGGCTGTGTTCATTCGCACTGGGAACTGCGCTGAAGGTCGCAACGAATTTGTATATTTCATCCGATGCGATCCGAAAATGAAGCAGAATTCTCCACTCTTCGTTCTCCACTCTAAACGTTCTCAGCTCTCCGGGTGAGCAGCAGATAATCGGTAGCAGCAGCTCGGACAACGCAACGCGTCAAGCGGCACGTAGGCCGGAAAGCTCCCTAACGCATTGACAGACAAAAGTGGGATTAGCTATGGCATTAAAGGGCCAGGATGATGGAATAGGAGTGGGAATGGGAGTGGGGGAGGAGGGCACGCAATGGTGTAAACGACAAACAACATTACATTATGGGCGCAATGGAAACTTTTTGTGTTTTTTTGGGCAAACGATAAAGAATCGTTTCGAATTCGTATTCCAATTTGAATTCAAGGTGTGGTGAGCGAAAACAGAAGGCAGAAAGATAGAGAGGGAGATATAGATTCATGTGTAGAGTTGGGTCATTAGATTGATATGCGATAAATGAGCATTATAACATAAGAACTGCGCTATAAATACGTTTAGATATGGCATATGTTCAACATATTTACGGCTAAGGTCTTGAACAAATGTGTAAAGTCTGCTCATAATTTATCTACCTTGGAGATAACCCTTTACGTCAAGTCACGCGTTCAAACATTTGAGCAAATCCAATGCAGATATGCTTGGGAATCTCTTGAGAATTTCTAGAAACTGCAGAAAGAGAGAAAGAGAGTGAAGATAACTGTAGAAGCGTCAACTGTACCTGGTTAGATAGGGAGATAACGGGAGAGTGTAGGAGACAGGAGGGTATCTGGAGCCAGAGTGATTGAATAATATAAATAATGTAATGAAAATACATCTTGAAGATAAACCCACAAATAATCTAATAATCTAATCTAATGGATACACACACTCAGTCATGGTTGAGGAAACTCTGTATCCGCCAAGGTCCAACTATTTACGCACCGACTGGGGCGTAGTCGGAGACGGGGCGGGGCCAGGGCCAGGCACTTGTTTACTTTGGTACGGAGCTATCTTTCGTTAGCTCGCGCGAGGCAAATTGATTTGTAGCGCTTATTTAATTTATAATTTCGCTAAACGAAATTTCGTTTATTGGGGCGGAGCTCAGGTACTCAGAGAAGGGGGAGGGGAGGGGGGGAAGCTACCTGAAATAGCTGCATTGTCACGAGTGCTGGATGGGCCCATGATGGCAGCATGACGTCATCGAGATGCTTTTGTGGCGCGTGCGAAAGAGACTCGACTTGACTCGACTCGCCTCGCGGCAAAGACTAGTTCGGGGGTTTTACCCAGTCGCCTTCTCCCCTTCCACTTCTCTTTCCCCTCTGCATTCGTGCCAAGAAAAGCAATAACAAATTCTCAAATGAAACAAAAAGAAAAGCTAATGTGAATGACATGAAAATTGGAAATGGAAAACGGGAAATGGGGAAAAGTGTCGAAAAAGTTGTATGTGTTGCCGGGGCAAATTTTAGACGAGCAAAACAAGCGCCAAATCTGCCACGAAGATCGCGCTGACGTCACAGGGCACCTGTGATTGACGTCCATAGAAGAAGCAGAAGAAGAAGAGCGAGAAGGAGGGAGAGACCATCGCAATCCACAAATGGCGAATTCGACGCAGCTTGGGGCCAAATTTCAGCAGCTCAAGCGAGCTCATTAATAAAGCATTTGGCAAAAGGCCCTGAACCCAGACGCGTTGGCCCTGCGACGTCATTGCCACAGCCACTGCTGCCACCGCTGCCACAGCTGCTGCCTCAGTCGCTGCCTCTGCTGACCTTTGGCGCAACAGGAGAGGCGGCAAATGTGTGACGTCACGCCGGCAGGCAATGTGAGCCTGCGACGTAACCATAACACCAGGTTGCGTCAATGCAGGCACTCTCTCCCACACACTCTCTCTCTCTCTCTCTTGAAACTGCGCTCTCTCGCACTTCACCACCCGTCTGGCAACCCTGCACATGGCGGCCTACGTGCAATCGAGAAGGTGCGTGGGCACGTGGACTGCGGGTGGTGAATTGAGGGTGGTGTGTTGTGGGCGGTGGGCTGTGGGCTGTGAGTTTGAGCCGAGAGTTCGAGTGGATTCTGCTGCGTAGGTGGCCTCTAAATGCGTGTCAAGGCAAGTGCCGTACAAGTCCCGCTGTGAACTTGAACTGGCTGCCGCCTGGAACCGGAATACACGCTAATTTTAGATGCCCCCCCTGGCAATGCTGATTAAATTGAAACAACGTACATACACGGTCCAAGGCAATAAACAGACCTACACAGCGCCAGCGACAGCGACAGAGACAGTAAATATTCATTTGTTTTTATTTATTTGCATGTACGTACCTAACCTATGTCTGTGTGTGTGTGTGTGTGTGGCGCACCTCTTGCGCTGGGGTAGGCTTTAATTGCGTTGCGCACTTTGCATGCCAATATCAACACACGATCCACTGCAGCTACTATCGGCCCACTTCCACGCCCACCTCAGATAGAGAGACACACATACACTTACACACACAAACCAACGTGCTGCACTTGAGTTCCGCAAAAATTCGTACACGAATTTCAATTCCGTTTCCAATAACAAACAAAACACGCAGCAACTTAAACACACACATCCACACCCACAAACAGTCACTCACAGTCGTACACAGTCACTCACTTACTCACACACACACAAACGTGCATAGTAGAGAAACAGGCACGCCGCCTGCTACTGCCTTCTCTTTCCCTCACTTTGCCCGCTGTTTGCCCGCCTGGGCAAGTATCAACAAATGTTCACGTGAACATCATGAGGTCAACGCGTGATACAGCACAGTATGATAATTCACAGACACACTCACACACACATAAGCGGCTCTCTCACACAAAGCGCGCGTGTTTTGTATGGCGTGCTAGTTTCGGTTGCGCTCTCCCTCTCTTGTTGTTGTTGTTGCGCAAGAGCGCCACTTTGTAATAGTCACAGCTGTTCGACGACGACGACGACGACGGGACCACTCTCTCTCACCATCTTTGCTCTCACTCTCGACGTTTGGTGACTGTGAGTGGCACGAGCCCCTTTTTACTTTGGGGCGCAGCGTTGCCAGACGCGAATGAGGCCGCATCGCATTTCACTAATACTCAATTAATTGCGAGTGCGAAATACTAAGCAAGGGCATTAATTCATCAAGTCAAGTGGATGACAGTGCTGCCTACATGATTCCTACCTCCACTCAATGTCTTTTGCTGCTGGCAACACTGCACACTACTCTCAACTGTTGAACACAGCAGTACCCACCTCACACACACACACACACACGCACACACAGGCCGCCCATTAATGAAATCCGTCTGCGTCTGGACTGTTGTTTGGCTGCTTAGCAGACGATCTAGCTAATGTTTATGCAAATATATGCAGTAAGGCCGATCTTAAAGTCGTTCCATGTGTCTGGCCAGAGCCAGTGACCATTCCGAGAGTACGAGCCTGTTTTTTATTCGCCTTTAAAAAGCGCTTAATCACGAACTTCCGTAGCAACAAATGCGTCAGCCTCAGCTCCAGCCAGGCCTCAGCCATGGCTTCGGGGTGTGTCTGTGTGTGCCTCTCTCTCTCACTCCACCTCACACACTGTGCATGTGTATGTGTGTGTGTGTCTGTTGTTGCCTTTGCTGTGCACGCTCCATGTGCATGAACAGCGGCTATGAATAGATAGCCCCAATGGAATTTTGTTTTTACCCACCACACCCCGCTGACATCCACCACCACCAGCACCACTACCACCAGAGCGAGGTAAACAGCTGATGACGTCCATGCGTTGGTTACGTGCTCTCTGTCTATGTGTGTGTGTGAGGGAGTGAGTGCTGGTGTGTGTCTCTGTCACTCACTCTGTGCAGGCACTTGATATAGGGCCCGTGCGTGGGCACGGACCTGACCTTTTGCCGCCAAAGTCCCCACGCTTATGCAGAATGTCAGCCAGGCTGGCACTGCGGGGGCGTTGCTGCCTCTGCCTCTGCTGCTGCTACCCACGTTGCCAGTGCCTGATGCCGCAGAATCGTGTTCTCCGCCGCGCTGCTTCTATTTCCCCCCACAATTCGGTCTCATTGCACTGGTTGCTTCAGCCGACGCCGACGTCGCAGTCGCCTTCGTCGATGACGATGACGATTTTTCCCCCAAAGCATACACCCTACACCCGCTGCCTCTGCCGCTGCCTGCGCTTCCATAGTCTGCCCACTTACAAGTGATTACGTCGGCAGCATGCGCTCCACTCTCGCACTCACACACCACAGTCTGAGTTTTGTGTGTGTGTGCGAGTGTGTGTGTGTGCGCCGCTGCGACTGCGACAGCGACTGCGATGGTCTGTTGGAAGCTCGCTGACTGAATGTTGTTCATTCGTCTGTTGAATTCTGAACGCTTCGGTTCGCTTACTCGGGCTCCTTCCCACAGCAGCCGCATCAAGTGAATAAAATCAAACAAGAAACACTCTCAAGAATAAGACCAAAAACTTGTGTGAATAAAAAAGAGTTAAGAAAGCTCAGCAAAAGTGATAAGAAAAAACCCCAAAAGAGAAATAGAAACAAACTTATCGGCGCTACTGCAATATCTCCAATTACAAAGGGGAAACAAGTGCAAAGTGCAAGTAAAATAGAGACACAACAAAAACAAATACAAAACACATTCACAATGGATATGGATACGTCGTTGTTGCTGCCATCGCCGCCTGCAACGCCTCCGCTGCGGGATAACAAAGTGGAAAACGTAAGTCCAGAAATGACTCACACACTGAGAGAAGAGATTGACCTACAAAGTGACTGACTAAATGAGTGCAGTGTATGCAAGTATCTGTGTGTGCGACTGTGTGTGTGCTAACTAATTAAAATTAAATGCGAAAAATGCAGCCCTGCTCAGCCTCGGGCCTCCGCCGTGAATTCCCGCATTTTTAGCGGAGACGCCTTCGCTTTTGACAAATCACGCAACAAGAAGAAAAATAAAAAGCAAAAAAAAGAAGGCAGAAAAACCACAAGGCAAGCCATTAAGTGTAGTGACGTCGCTCTCTCGCTTGCACTTGCCGCGTTTCTAAAAACAAAAGTCATGCGTCTCGCTCGCACTCCCCTATGGCTATGTGATCACGCAGCAAGCATGCTTTCACGTGAACACCGCATGCACAGCGAGTGATACAAACACACACACGCATACAACGAGGCGAACATTGGACTCCACCATACAGCAATGTGTTTGTTGGTGTTGCCTAGCACAGCAAGAGAGGGGAGAGAGACACCAAATTCCGAAAGAGAGCGCATCGTTGCTCTCTTTGTTGACGTAGTCAGTTTGTTTGAGAGCCGCTAGAGTGCGTGTGTGTGTATGAGTGAGTGAAGGTGAGTTGCCAATTAGAAACGGCAAACGGCGGCGTCGACTGCGGCAACTGGCGGCAAAAACAAACAGTGCCAAGCCCCAAGCCTCATAAAAAATATGTCACATTTTTGCGCTTATCTGACGCACAAACAATCCACTCACAATCCACACACTATCTCTCTCGCACACACACTCGCACACGTGCCGAGCCCATAAAATGATTTGACGCTGCTGGCGTCGGGTAAAATTCCATTGCCTCCTTTTAGGCGGCACTTGAAAACGGAATCAAAGCGGTTTTCGAAAAGTTCAAAAAACTGAAAATGAAAATGAAAAAGGCAAAAAATGCCGAAAAAATGCGTCGCCGCGTGCAATGAACCCCACTGTCACTGTCGCGGGGGGCCTACTACAGGTTAAGGTTAAGTGTGAATGGCCTCGGGAGACGCGACGCCCGCGCACAAAATTAGCGAATTCATTTTGGGCGAAAAAGTTATTGTGGGTCAAGTCTCTGAAGGGTGACGAACTGCATATCCACATCCCGTTTATTGAACCTATACTTATGTCTCGCCTTTCTCTTTCTCCTCTTCTTCCTTCAGGCCGCCAAGGACAAGCAACAGGTCAATGAGAACCTCCTCAAAGCTAAACTGAAGTTGGTTGCCACACAAAAGAATCAGAAGAACGGTGGTATCATCACTCCCAATCCCTCGGATACAGAGGACGATGCCAGCGATGTGGCACCACCCAGCAAGAAGGCACGCCTGGAGCAGCCTGCAAACACATTGACACCTCCGCCAGAGAACAAGCAGAAGCAGCCCCAGCAGGCAGGCTCGGACCAGGAGTCGGAACATGAACAGGAACAGGACACAGATGCATTGGCACGTCGCGTCAGCGTCATCATGCGCGTCAACAGCGTCGGCACTGTCTGCTCCTCCACCTCCAATCAAGGCAGCTCCAGCGCCACCTCCAGCTCCAGTCAGTCTCCCGTCAGCAGCAGCTCCAACTCCGCCTCAACCATTGCCCAGCTTGCCACTCCCATCTCCGACGATTACCCCGAGGAGAATGTGTGGCGCAATCTCAAGTACAAAATGAATCGCAAGCGTGCCGCCGAGGTGGCATTGCCCCCAGCACCAGCTGCAGCTGAGCCAGAGGCACCTGCGGAAAAGCAATCGGCGCCTGCTCCTCTGCCTCTGCCTCTGCCCGTAATCCCAACCACCAGCAACATCTACATTGCACCACAGCTGCTCCTCCTCAGCACAGTCGCTGCCCAGGCGGAGCCACAGCCCTCTCTGCCGATGCCATCGCCCTCTGCCACTCCATTCCAGCTGCAGTCACCGGCCTCCCCCAGTGGCAACAACAACAAACGCATCACAGCCGCTCAAGCGGCGGCCACACGCAGTCGCATCTACGAGTGCAGTTTCCCGGACTGTGGCAAGAACTACTTCAAGAGCAGCCACCTGAAGGCGCATCAGCGCGTGCACACCGGCGAGCGTCCCTTCATCTGCAAGTGGGAGAACTGCGACAAGCGCTTCTCCCGCTCCGACGAGCTGTCGCGGCACAAGCGCACCCACACGGGCGAGAAGAAGTTCCAGTGTCTCGTCTGCCAGAAGAAGTTCATGCGCAGCGATCATCTGTCCAAGCACGTGAAGAGGCACAACAAGGACAAGGCCAATGGAGTCAATAGGAACGTAGCCAATGTTGCCACCGCCGCCGCCGTTGCTGCCTCCCTCTGTGAACCCACGCTGCAACTGCGTGCAATTGCTCCAGCTACAGCTCCAGGCTCCAGCCCAGTACAAATTCCAACATCCTCCGCCAGCCAGTGCTCCTCCAACTCCAACTCCTCCTCAGCATCCTCCTCATCCTCGTCGAGTGACAGTCTGCAGTTCTACAGTGCGCAGGACTTGCTGCGATTGCAGACGAGCTTTGTGGGCACCTTCGGCCACAGCCAGCGATAGGAAGCAGGAGGGAGCACACCACGCCCCCTCTTCCACCTCCCAATCTCAACTTGACAGTATCGCCAGCCCAACAACAACAACAACAAGAACAACAACAAATAAGTCACAAAGGAGCGATCCCGCACTGGGCAGCTGCACTAACCTTAGGTTAATCCCCCTTAACTTAAACCCCCTTCCCCTAGTTAAGTTCTCCCCCCTCCCCCTTCCCCTCCCGCTGAGCTAGTTCTTGTCATTTTTGCTTAAACTTAAAACTTCTTTTAATTTTACGTACGCATATATCAAGATCATATTCAATATAATCTTATAATCCTTGTAGCTACTTTGTTTCCCAAGCATAGTCTCTATATAGCCTGTATACCTAACTATATATACTGTATATATACAAAATCTGTGATATTTAAGTTTTCTTAACTATTTTCTATCGTTACAATGTGTAAATCTTTCCTGAAAAATTGTATTTATTGCTAATTCGTGGAAAACAAACAACGCCTGCAAGACAAGGCAACAATCTCAAGAAGAAATAAGATAAAGAAATCAGAAAATATATTGTATATTTTCCGTATAATTGAAAAACCAAGACTTTTATTTATAACTGTGGGAGACCGAGAGGTCTAGATGGTATAGATTGGGAATAGATCTATAACTGTTATAAATCTAAGAAATACACATCATGGGATTTTTACATCCCTCAAGAAAAGAATCTCAAGAAGAATTAAGATAAAGAAATCCGGGTATACTCGTATATAATATATTTTCTTTATAATTAAAAAACCAAAACTGGTATTATTGATATATAGATCGTGTATAGATCTGATGGATTAAGATGGTCTTATAGACTATAGTTCTTATATATCTAGAGGGTAAATGACATGTAAATAGTCCTATGAGAGTAGAATATACAGTACCTGGAACTTAGATGTACAAAATGAGGATGACTTATATCTCTAGACATTTAGAAGGGATTCTCTTCTCCCCCAAGTTTCAATAAGGAAACTCTCCTCCCCGTCTTAGATGCCCAAAAGGGCACTCAGTTCGCAGATGGGTCTAGGCTTTGAGTGAGGGGAACAGGCTTGCCGCACTGCCATCTCCCACGTGTCCAGCAAATGTGACAACGAATAATTCTTGGGCAATTTAGCCATGCGAGCAATCAAAGCCTGCTGCACTGTCTGCAGGAAGGGAGTGGTGGAGTACTCCTGTTCGGTGAGCGCACAGTCTGGAGATTGCCAGGGATATTCCTCTGGCACACTGACACTCACTGGAGGCACGCTGGGCAAACGTTTGTCATCCAGGCAACAAATCAACTTGATGGTCTTGTTGTTGTTCTGTGCCGTCGTATCCAATTTGACCTTGAACTTGCTGTCCAGGCGAGCAATCTCTCCCTGCAGCACATACGGCACATCCTGGTCGAAGGGCGAATGCTTTTTCTCCTCCAAGCGCGGGCGCTTTGCCGGAACAGGAGCACAGATGTCGGTGCCAAAGAGCAACTCCAGACTAGGGCGGAAGGTGCGATGCAATGTGTGATTGGCCAACGGACTCTGCAGTGTGGTGTTGATCACCTCCAGCAAAGGATTCGAAGATTTCTGTAGAGCAGAAAGAGTAGATTAGAGAGAGGGAAAAGAGAAGAGAAAAGGGGGAGATACACTTACGCCGAACTGCTGCCCTGAGTAGGAGAACAGGTCCATCTTCTCCAGCGCCTTCTCGCACTTAAGCAACGTGTCCAGCTGCACACGCTGTGTAGGATTGCAGAGTATTTCCAGCAATTTGCTCATCTTGGTCATCTTCTCAACATCTGCAAAGGATGGAGAAGATTAGTGAGTCCTCAGAGCAATCGGGAAGGTGAAGGTGCCTTCTCTACTTACTTGCTCCATCATTGCTTATCTTGCCCAGCATACGCTTGAGCGGCTCAATGTACTTGGTGAGCTGCTTGTATTTCTCCCTGTACAGCGCCTCCTCTTGGGGATTAAACGGACTGTTGCCAGTCACCTGACCAGGTGTGTTGATCGAAGCACTTGGCGATTGCTGGCGTATGCTGCGCTGTGAGTTCTGCATCATCATCTGTGGACTGGATTGAGGCACCAGTGCAGGACTGGGGATCATCTGTGGCGTGGGCATCTGTGGTGTGGGCGGCTGTTGAGTGGGCGTCTGGTTGCCCACCAGTTGCTGCTGCTGTTGCTGTTGTTGCTGCTGCTGTTGTTGTTGTTGCTGCTGTTGCTGCTGCTGTTGTTGCATTTGCTGCTGTAACTGCTGCTGTTGTTGCAACTGTTGTGCATCCGCTGGCGACGGACTGGAGCGCATGAAGGGCTGTTGTTGCTGCTGCTGTTGGCCACCAACACCGACGCCGACGCCTCCAACGCCAACTCCAGCTCGATTGCCGGGAAACATTTGTCCGCCTTGCCCCATTTGCGCCATGTTGGGCTTCTGCTGCATATTCGGTGGCATGTTCACATTCATGCCACCCATGGGATTCATTGCCCCACCTTGTTGCACTGCATTGGGCACCGGTAAGCCGCCTGGTCCGCCCACTTGTTGCTGCCCTGCTGCGCCGCCCACCACATGCTGCTGCTGTTGCATGTTCGACGGCATTCCCTGCATACCCTGGTTCAGTCTAAGCATGGGATTCATGTTGAGCTGCAAGCAATAAACAGATTTATTAGTCTCTTTCTCTAGTCCCTCTCTCTACCTACTCTTCTGTACTTACCACCATGGGCGTCATCTGGTTGGGCATTCCGCCAGCTGAGCCACCTTGTCCGCCGGGTCCGCTGTTCGGTCCGGGTCCGACCATTTGGTTAGGTACCTGCGCACCTCCCGGTCCCATGGCATTCATTTGCATGCCACCAGCGCCGCCTGGTCCGTTACCTCCTCCTACTCCTCCACCACCGCCCATCTGTTGAACCTGCACCTGCATAGGCAATTGACCGCGTATGTTGGGCATGGGCTGCATCTGCTGTTGCTGGCCAGGTCGCTGTTGGTTCAGAGTCTGCAAGAGGTTCGACGCTGTTCCTGGTCCGCCTGGGCCTGCACCCATTTGGTTTGGCACTCCTCCTGGAGCCCCGCCCATGGGCATTAGCTGCGGGTTGCGATTGCCTTGACTCGCGAGATTCTGTAGAGCATTTAACGGGTCCTGCATGATGTTTTGCTGCCCCATTTCTGCATTCGGTGGCGGCGCTTGTTGCTGCTGCAGTTGTTGTTGTTGCTGTTGCTGCTGATGTTGTTGTTGCTGCTGCTGCTGAGACTTGCGCTGGGACATATCCTTGTAGTGCATAAACAGCTTAGCCACCAGTCCTAGATACTCATCCTTGGTGCGGGACTTTCGAAAAATATGACTCTCCATGACGGTGGCGTTTTTGCTCGGCTCGAGGCCGTGTTGAGGCAACATGTCGTGGCTGCCGCAAGAGGGAGGGAATATCATTAGAACAACCTCGTAAATTGCACTATTGCCTTTACTTACATCTTGGAAATCACATTCTGTCGGAAATTCTGACTTTGCCACTCTTCACTCATGTTTGTAAACTTTTATTAGATGTTTTATAAGATATATTAAAATGTTTTAAGTAAATTCACTGTGCGTCGTTCAACTTTGTTTTTCACTGAACCAATTGTAAGTGTTTATCGATAATGAAAACTCGGTATTTGTATATCGGTATATGTGGCGGCACTGCCGATAAATTTTTCCATTTCACAAACCATACACCAATCATCTGGCAACGCCACAGTCTATTTGAAATGAGGCAAGCAAATAGTGGGATTTTAATAAAATGCAGCTTATTTTTTTTAAATTATTATATTGTATTAGTCACTGTTAATGTTATCAACTTTTCAGTTTTTATTGTTGGTCTTGCTGTTGCTGCTGCTCAGACTTGCGCTGCGCCTTTCTTTGGTAAAAAATAGTCAGCTTGGCCAATAGCTTTAGGTACTCATACTTATTGGTGCCGGCCTTGCGGGAAATACGTTTCTCCAGACCTTGGGCTTTTTTTCTTGCCTCGTCGCCGTGTTCAGGCAACTTGTCGTAGCTACCGCAAGCAGGGAGAAAAACAATTAAAGCAACCCCGCGAATAATGCTTATCCATTACTTACATATATGATCTCGCATTCTTACGAAAATTCGGAGTTTTCCATTCCTCAGTCATGCTTGGAAAATAATTTAAGTCTGAATTAGCAAAATCACTTAGCGTTAGAGATGGAGTAAGATTCCTCTTATTGACGCTATAAATATTTACAAAATACTGAATACTAATTAATAGCATTATCATTTAGTCCATCAATATACGACATTTCGGCAATCAGCATCGGGTAATTTTCAATAGTAATGCTGTACAGCGAAAGTATTAGAAAAAACTCCGAAAACATTATCAGATGACTTTATATTGTTTATTTCTATTCTTTCAATTATTGTTTTCCAAACTATTTATTAATCTGTTAATTGATTTAATTAGTTATCAGCAACAAATTGAATACCGATCTCTTTGTGCACAACTATCTGGCAACGCTTGTATTTTCAAATCACACTCTTTTCCTTGTCTGGCAGGCCTCACTCCAGTGTTGCAGGCCGCGGAAAAGTGTGGCGCGCAATTTCAGGCATGAAATAAACAAACAATTAATGCTAATTACCTACCGGCGACGCTGTTGTTGTGTTAACTGTAAATACAGAACGTACCGAATGTCGCGTTCAATTAGCACCCCAAGGTGCTATTGTCGTTCCTGGTCGTTGCCACTAGACCCTCCTGCTCCAACTGAAACCACCTGTATGAAAATGCGCTCACAGAGAAAGAGACACAGAGAGAGAGAAAGACCGAGAGAGAGAGAGATTTACATACGCTCTCTGTGGCCGAACTTTTACTAGCTTTCGTTTTGGCGCGTGCTCACCGTTTTTTACCGTTTACCGTTGCTGCTCATTCGTATCTCGACTTTCAGATAGAGCGCACGTCCCTCGGCTCGTTCGCGGCGCTCCGTGTGTGTCTTTCTCCGTGTGTGTGTGTGTTTATTTCTTTGCGTTGTTATTAACTTTTATATTTACTACGTCTCTACAACAACTACAACTACGTTTTCCGTGCATACACACACATGTAGATATATTGTGTATACACACGTACATACATATATATAATTTGTTCTCTACGATTTACGCGCGGCTATTTTGATTCGCCACGCTGCTGCCACCTGTACAGCGTTACTCGGTTAGTGTGTCTTCTCTGCCTGCCACCCCTCCTGGCCCCTGGCCTACCCCCCTCGCTACACACCCCTTCCACAGTGCCTCAACAACAACAGAAAAACAATAATAATTGGCAACGCTGTCAATGCCGGCTGCATTCAAAGTCGCGTTTTGTGTACGTGTATCAGTATCTCTATATATATATCCGTATCTATATCTATATCTCTGGCTGTCGCAGTATCAGTATCTGCAAGCTAAGTTCGTGCAAAGCTTCTGAGGCCACACAAAATTGTTTCATAAACGCGTCTCTTTTTACCAAAAATTAAGTGAATAAAAGTAAAGTAACAAAACAAAAACAACAAAGTAGAGTGCAGAGCACTTACACATTATCAGCAGCAGCGACATTACCTTGGGGCAACAGCAACGACAGCAGCGGCAGCAACTGCGACTGCGACTGCGACGCCGCCGTCAGCTTGTTTGCCCGTTTCTGTGCGTCTGCGTGTGTGTGAGTGTGTGTGCGTGTACTAAATGATAATTGAATGCAATAAATAAATGGCCCAAAGAGCCACAACAACAACAACCGTAAACAGCAACAACAACAACAACAGCAACAAGAATTTTATCAAATTATATCACTAGTAACAGTGCATAAAGCACTCGGCAACAACAACAATAGCAACAGTGACAGCAACAACATCCACAACAACAGCAACAACAACAAGAGCAACAGTGACAACGACAACAACAAAATAATCAAGCGAAACAGCAGATACAAAACAAACACACCACAACAACAATAGCGACAACAACAACAGCAAAGCGCGCAGGCAGAACATTTAAGTGAGCAGAGGCAGCGACGGCGACAGCGACAGCGGGCAGAGCTACCAGCGACAGCGAAAATAGCAACAAAATGTCGAAAAACTGTTGAGGTTCGTATGTGTGTGTGTGTGTGTGCTTGCATGTAATGACAGCCAGTGCTGCCAGAATTTGAATTGAAGTCAAAAATAGCCAAACTATTTGAATTACTAGTTGAATTCAATGGAGTCGCAATAAAAATAAGCTCAAACTGTTATTAAAACCGCTAGATGGAGCTATATTTTTGGTATTCTTTTGAAAAAATGCTAGTCCTGACCGGAAAAAAGCTAAATTTGGCAACACTGAATGCTAGCGTTGCTTTATGAATGCCGAGAGCTTTTCTCTGCCTGCATGTACAATGCCTGTCTGTATGCGTGTGTGTGTGTATGAATACGTGGTTTATTTGCTGCTTCAGTGCATACGACACCCCCTTTCCCCTCCCCGCAACCATTCCTCCTACATATTCACCGACTTACACTACGCGCTCTCTTCACCTCAGTCTCTTCGCCGCGCTCTGCTCGTCCCCCCTCTCTCTCTTGTGCGAGTGTGGCTTATGCTGCCTGCGTCGCTGTCACAGCTGGCGTCGCAGCAATCGCCGTCAGTCTTGGGGTGCTCTACTTATTCTGTTCTTTTGGCATTTTTTGCGCCCCAATAGCGACAACGACAACAACAACAACGTTGATTACAGCCGACAGCCCAAAAAAAACCTCCAACACACGCGCACATACACACAACAAAAAAAAACAATGAAAACAATAATAATAGCAACAGCAGCAGCAACAGCAACAAAAGTGTGTTGACATTTTTTTTCTGTCGTGTTTCCCCGTCTGTTTTGCTCTATATATATGAAGTATGCGACTGTGTGTGAGTGAGTACCTGGCTGCGTGTGTGTGTGTACGTGTTTAAGTTATCAAGCCGAGCTTGTCAACGCAAGCAACACGCACGCATGCACATGCATGTCTGTCCCACTGTGCGCACTGTCTGTGTGTGCGTGTGTATGTGTGTACAGCTGTACACATGCAAGTAAACAGATATTTACATATGTTTTGTGTGGGAGAATGGGGGGGGGGGGAAGGGGGCTGCGCGTAGGGCTTCCATACAAGCTGTAAATGACATCAAGACAGGCGACAATGAAGAAGAGAGAGAGAGGGAGGACAAACCTATCGATTTTCAATCAATATTTATCGGGGGCAAAGCGTGGCACACGCTCAGCAGAAGAAGAAGGAGGAAGAGGAGGAGGAGAGGAATGAAGAGGAAAAAGGAAAGGAGGAAGAAGAGGAAGCGTCGGGGCAATAGTGTCTTTTTCTTTTGCTCTTCTATTTTTTTTCTTTCTATCTTCGTGTTCGATTTTTCGACTTTGTTGTTTTGCATTTGAATTGCTATTGCTTCTTATGCGGCTTCGGCGCCGCCAGCAACGTCAACGTCGGCGTCAACTCTTGGCTCTGCCTCTGCGTCTGCCTCCCTCTCTTTGCTTTGTTCTGCCATTCTCTGTTCACCTTTGCGACGCGACTCACTCACGCATGCATAATCAACAACTCAAATGCAAATATGTGTGTGTGTGTAAGTGTCTGCATGTGTGTGCTTGCTCTGTGTCTGCCTCTGCCGCTGCCGCTGCGCTGCCTGCTCTCTCAGTGTGTAATCGCGGCTTTTTTATTATCATTTGATTGCGCGCTGCTTTTATGGTTTGTTTTTTGTTGTTATTGTCATTGTTGTTGTTGTTATTTTTTTCTGTCGCCTATTTTAGTTTTTTGTAATTTTTGTTTTTGTCAAATCCCTTTTCGCAACGCGACCGCAAATTGTTTGTGTTGTCGTTACCTCCGTTCGTTGCCGCGTCCAATTCAATTTCGCTTAATTCGCTTTTGGTTTTGTCGCTCGCTCTCGCTTCGATTGGTTTTTTAGGTCCTACACTAGAAATGTCTCGACTGTTGCTGCACCTCTGCCGCCGAGGCTGCCTGCCGCTGCCTTTGCCTCCACCTGTCACCTGCAAAATCGAAAATTTCTCAATTTATAACTGCCCCCCTCTCCCCACTCTTCCCTCTGCTTCGCATTTGATTGTTTATTATACCCTTGCATAAGGTATATTAATTTTGGCCAGAAATTGAAACACATGCGGTATACCGAAGTTAGACCTTCTTCCTGATTTTTAATACCCTTTGACTATTCAAAATTATTATAATAACTTTCTTCGTATGTATGTAACAGTCAGAAGAAGGCGTGGCAGACCCCAAATGTATGTATAATTTATTCTTGATCACTAGTATTTTTGACTTTGACTAGTCTTTGCAAATGTCAATGTATATTTTACTAGGTGTAGGGTATTTACCTGTCATGCACGCCCGACTGCATCGCTTGTTTGGTTGTTTTTGCTGCATTTGTTGCAGTTTTTTGCTGCAGTTTTTGTTGCCTGTCGCTTGTTTGTCACGCTTCGCCATCGAACCGTTAGCAAACGTCACCGGCCGTTAATGGGAGCGTGCACGGGCTTCGACTGCGAGAGTGAAGGGGCGTTGCGGGGAGACGAGAGGGACCTGTCTGTCATGTTCGCTTATGAGCATCAACGGACGGCAATACATGCACACCCTCATTTCCTGCCTGCAGCGCAGCAGCTGTCAAATGTGCCTCCCCTCCCCACGTTCCTCCTTCAATCCCTTAACCTCTTTACTGCACCCCTTTCCGTCCCCACTCTGCCTGGCGCTGCTCCTTCGCTGTCGACGTCCACTTTCAGTCAAAGCCGGCAGCAGCTTGACTTGTGTGTGCGCCTTGTGTTCTCACCACGGCAACCACTTGTTTTCCCAAGCACAACAACAACACACAAACACACACACACATACACACAGAGAAAGGCAAAGTCAGTCACACATACACACAAACAGAAAGGCAAGGCAAACTAACTCAATCACACACACACAGAAATGCTAAGTCAGTCTCACACACAGACACACACTAACTCAGTCGCACTAACCGACCAACACTCACTCTCTCTCTCACTACTTTTGCCTTTGGCTCTCCCACTCCTGCTCTTGCCCACTCTCTCGAACAGCGTTGCCACCCTTTTGGCAGCCTTTTAAACAGGACTTTCCGCTCTGTTTGTGTGTGTCGCTGTCGCCGTCGCTGTTGGCGCCAACGCCGATGCTGGCGCTGACGCCAGCTGCGCGCCATTCATTCACATTCGCATTCCGTTGCGTCGTCGTCGTCGTCGGCAACAGATGAAAAAGTTTTAGCTGCAAGTCGCACGCATCGCACGAGGCACAAAAAAAGTTATTCGAGTTTTGTGAATTTTTAATTAAAAACTGTCGGAAAATGTCGGACAAGCGTCGCGTTCGCATCGCCTGTAACTAGACTACACTATCGAGCAAGGTCCAGCAACAGTATGTGCTACATCTGTCTCCCTCTTACTTTCTCTCTCTGTTTGTGTGTGTGTGTGCTTGTACTGTGTGCGCGCCTTTTTCCGTTCGCAACATATGGCAACATAATTCGCAACGATTCTCAAGTTGCAAACGTGCTGAAGCTCGTTTTATTCAACGCCGCGTATACGCAATATCGGAATTGAGCAATAACATCTGGCCCGCTTTACATATGCACACACATATGCACACACATATGCATATATGTATGTATGTACGAGTATATGCACACGGGTGTGCATATATGACACCCAAAGCGAGGCTTCTTCGATTTCATTTTTGTTTTCTTTGGCAAATTTCCATATACTCGCATATGTATGGACTACGGCATACCCTGCCCTGCTCTGGCCTAGCTCAGGCTGCCCTGGGCCAGTGTGTTATTAACATATTCTAGTGTAGCGTAATCTGTGACACGTTTAAACAATGATTTTCAATGATGTTCACCCCTTTTCAAAGATACTATCATCCACGTTGCATAAATTTAACTCAATTTGTGTGTGTTTGATAAAGTGAAACCTTTCGGGGGGTTTCCCATTTAAGAAGATGATTTCATTTCATTAATATTGAGAGTACAGGATTTTGAGATTGATACTTAGACTGATTTGGGTGGGAGAACGTTCGAATATGCTCTTTATAATTTAATGGGTATAATATATAATAGTATATAGTATAAAGTATGGGATACAATATTTCCTATTGCAAAACTCATAAAGTTGACAGAGATACATTAAGGTTTAAGGAACATATATTATGCATTAAACTATATAGTGTAAAACAAGTTGTATATTGTATACAAATTCCCTTCTTTATTTCATTTTACTTATATATTCCATGGTGAAATTTCTATAGTATTAAACAGTTCTTTTATAATATAAGAGTCCACTTAATACCATTTACAGGGCAAAGTTCTTTTTTAACGTATACAACATTTTTGCAGCATTTCAATTCTGGTTTATTCCTACACATTTTGTTTTAAACACTGCGGTTTGTCTAAGCGTGGAATAAAGATCATGATATTTTCCTTTTAAGTGTAACAATTGTTACTTTTCATATGTCCTTATCGTGTTAATGGTATAAATGCTTTTGAGTGTGGAATAAACAGTATCTTTTTTTTGGGATTCCAATTGAAATCTTCATGTGACAGAAGTGATTTTGCATTATTTATTTGAACCTTAACCTATTTCAACCTTACTTTATATTAGTTATCATTATACAATACTTTATGTTACTTTTCTCCAACTTTGTTTATTTTCTTAATCCATAATGAACATTAATGTTCACAGAACACCTTTAAGTTTCGTTCCTTATATTTAGTTTATGCTTAATTTTTCTTCTGTTTCTAATGCTTCGTATATTAGAATTAGTTTGTTTATGGAGAACTTCCGTAAACTTCTTTCTTTTGTTTATATGAGTAGTATATTGCAGTATACTTCTATATATTCAACCCAAATCTAGCTTGTTTCCCATTATGATAAACCTCATGACCCCATTTGAAACACAGTGAATACCTTCGCATAGCCAATTTTATATTTACAATTTGTATTCGCTTTCGTTCTCATTCCAATTTCGATCTTGATTCGGACTGTGGTTTCGCATGATCACCGATGCTTCTAACTTCTGGTACTACCCGAAATTCAAGTGGACACGCTCAATTAGCCTAAAAGCCTTCGAATTTGAGTGCCTGGCTGCTCATTAGTTGCGATTGTTTTGGCGATTGCGGACGATTGTTTGGCGATTGGCGTCGATTATTGGGTGATTAGTGGCAGGTGCAATCTACTGGCCATCATCAGATGAGCTGTGGCATGAACTACTGGCATTGCAGCCGTGGCTACTCGCACCATTCAACCAGTCAAGAAGTTATCATGAAGCAATGCGCAACTCGCCGAGCGCGCAGCGAGTGAACGAAAGTGAATTAGCATAATGAACTCAGTTCGCGGCAGCAGTTCGCTTCGATTCTACTCCGCACCACCGTCCGCCCTGTCTGTGCCGTGCTGTGCCTACTCGACGGATTGTCTAAAGCAACAACGACGTGCTGCTGCTCACCACGTGGGGCACAAAGGGCGCAAGACGAGGGAGCTAGGGCCAACGGGGCGTATGCAGAATGTCGCAGCGCATTCGGCTGCAACTTGCGCTTTCGCTGAACGCTGTTGGCTGCGTCTGCTTGTCACAGGTGGTCGTCATTGTTGTTGTTATTGTTGTTGTTATTGTTGTTGTTGTTGTCTCTCTTACACAGTTGCAGTTGTCTCACTCGTTTGTGTTCTTGTAAATGGTTTGTGGTCAATTCAGTCCGTGGAAAAACTCATCGCAGCTCATTACATATGCAACAACAGTGTGTGTTGAGAAAGGGAAAGGAGGGCGGGGAGGGCGTGTGTTGGAAGTGGTGAATTAAACATGCACACACAGCAAGAAAAATATGAGTACTTCCGGTAGACAGCAAGAGTTTTATATATCATATTATGGGGGTACCTCAACACTGCATCACATTTCAAGTCACAGCAAATTGTAGAAAATATTTAAAAATGTTCTAATAGTTTGCATAGGTTGTTTCACTAGATACCCTGTAAAATAATTTTACGCACTTTTCATACAAATAAATATAACATTGTGAACAAAATAATATTATATTGCAGACAAAACTTTGTTGATTTTTCTTCTTAAGTCTTAAGCACACAAAATACATTTCCAACACAATATACATTCTTATTCAGTATTAAGATTCCAGTCGATGTCTGTCTGTATGAACACCTAGATCTCAGAGACTATAAGAGCTAAGGCTACAAAACTTGCTGACAATATTTCTATTAACTGCACACAGATAAAGATAGCCTTAGAATTGGGCCATGCCTCCTTAGATCCTGTATAATACAAAACGAAAACGAATAGCAAACTTAGTGTGTAGTTAAAATATTTATTTTA
This sequence comes from Zaprionus africanus, assembly GCA_018151435.1. Classification (NCBI taxonomy): domain Eukaryota; kingdom Metazoa; phylum Arthropoda; class Insecta; order Diptera; family Drosophilidae; genus Zaprionus; species Zaprionus africanus. The sequence goes on along the minus strand of JAECXB010002307.1, from coordinate 1,888,882 downwards.
GGTGTATTCTATATTCCATTATTGATGTTTTAATATATGCCGTTTAACCATATAAATTTATTGGTATTGGGTATAATCAGTCGAGCACACACTACTATAGCTTTCTTATCTGTCATTGCCAAATATTTAGAAGTTTCATCTAGTGCCCACAATCAATATACCCTTCCACTCAACCCAAACTCAATCTTAATTAGTTTTTCCTCTTAATTTCGAATGAAGAGCACTTAAGTACTTTCTATGTTTTATCAATCAGGGGGCTCCAGTTGGTTTCTATGTTTCTATGTTAAGTTCTTTTGTACTCAATTTCAAGCACTAACTGTTTCTCGCTGTGCAGCGACTGACTAGGAGGCGCAGGAGGCGCCGAAGGGGCGGGGCAAGCACGGGGACACATTGAACACAAGTAGCCAGGCGCAATTATCTACACAATTATTTTACAGTGTGTCTATTGTAGTGTCTGTGTGTGTGTGCATGTATGTGTATGTGTGTGTGTCCCACTTTGTTGCTTTTGTGGCTTCTGTTGTCTTTTTTTCCTCTCTGCCTTTTGCTGCCTCTGCCTCTGCCGCTGCTGCTTGTGTTGCCTTTGCCCCGTTGGGCGTTGACATTGAGCGTCGTCCGGCGTCGCTGGTCGTCACGCCCATAGTCCAAAGCGAGGCAGACGCTTTGTCGTCCACTGTACAGTGTCCTCGCCAGAGGGAGGGGGAGAGTGGACAAGGCAGGGGCGTGGCATAGTGGGCGGCAATCGTTAATATTTAATGTACAATCGCATTTCACAAAGTTGACGCGCGACGCTTTTTCATTTCGAAAGGGTTCGGGGGAAGTACGAAGAAGGGGTAGAGAGAGGCAGGGAGAAGCAGGAGAGGGACAGTGAGGGGTACAGAGGCACTGGGACTTTCCCCTTTAACAGTATTTAGACATCACAGGCCCCACTGACACACTTGGAACGCAGTCGAGGCCTGAGGAACCTGAGCACCTGCGCGCGTGCTGCGACATTCATGAACATTAAAGTCGCCACCAGCAGCAGCAGCAGCAGAAGCAGCATTGCCGGCAGCAACAACAGCAATCCACCTACAACAACAGCAGCAACAACAACAGCAACAACTGCTGCTGCTGCTTCAAGGGTTGCGGGTTTTCCATTTTTCATTTAAATGCCATGGAATAATTGCTTTTTCCTGTACTTGCAGCGCACAAACTGCGCATGTGTGTGTCACAGTGACTGTGTGTGTGTGTGCTGTGTGGGGGGAGTGTAGCTCGAGGGCGGGGGCAGCGTTTTGTAAACAATGAAAAAATTCCACATATCATCAAGTTTTGTGCTTTTTAAAGAGCGAGCAAACCCTTCATTAACCACAACAAATCGAAAGGGGGAAGATGAGGTTGCAAACATGGTGGGAAATTTGGAACAAGCACGATAGCTACGGTAGAGTGTGCTCGACTGTAATGTACCCGCTTCCCAGCCGAATAAAATTATATAAAAATATTTATTTTCAACGTATTTTGTGCTGCATACTTTGCAGAGCTTGGAATTCAGTTCCTCTTTAAAACTATTTCTTAAATAACTTTTATATTAATCACCCAATCAATACCAAATTTTAAGAAATATGTTGGGAATTGATTGTTATTATGTTTAACTAAAAGAAACTATGCTAGAATTCAGGGGAAGGGAGCATGGTAAAATTCTAAAGCAAACTTCATCTTCTAACCTATGCGTAGCAGGTATAAAAACGTGTTAGCAAATACACAGTGCTTAAAGCAGGGCATTTAATATGCATAGGTCCCGGTGGTAAGATATATCAATGTCTTCAATTTGAACGGAAATCGAAATAGCAAACTATTTTTGTGGCAGGTATCGAGGGAACTATCGGGGAATTTCACCATAATTAGTGGTAATTGCTTGGCATGACGCAGAGGTTTCCTTTGTCAAGAGGTCTTCTATAGAAGACCACTATCTATAGAGCACTATATTTTAAGGTCATTTAATTGTTCCAGTTTTCACTTTCCCTAGCATATTAAGCAATATCTTATTTAGATAGAATACTATAGAACCTTGAAAATGTAAAATGTTCTACGTTAAAGAAGTAAAACCTTTTGGAGACAAGTTTGGGAAATGTTTTCCTACAATTTCCTGATAATTTTCGTTAATTGACGAAATTGAGAAATGACGTTAAGCGTTTTCTGTAACTGATAAGCAGAAAACCGAGAAACAAACTGAGGTTCCGCTTCCTGATAAGGTTTTCCTTTTAGATCTTTCACTTAGTTGCCCAACTTCTCTTGGCATGGACTGATTCATTCTCTGAAGACCTTCTATTACTCTCTCTCTCTCTATCTCTCTCTCTCTTTCCTTTTCATTCCCTCAATGTTTCTTCCAGTGACTATCTCTGCCTCTCTTTGTCTTTCTCTTTATCTGTTTCCCTCTACCCACCTCAATTGAATTTCTCTTACTCACTTTACTCATCTTCAACTTTCTCTCTCTCTTTCTTTTTCCAGCCCGCAACATGGACGCGGCTGCGATGGCCATTGCAGTTGGTGGTGGCAGCTCCGGCCCCGGCAGCAGCAGCAGCAGCAGTGCCAGCAGCAGCGGTTACGGCAGTGCCACAACCACGCCCACAACGCCACTGGGCGCACACTACGAGACATCGGCGACGATAGCCACTGTTGCTCCTTTCTACAGCGAAGCCTTGACCAGCTTGGATGCACAGCAGCGACAACAGCAGCAACACGCGCAGCAGCAACACGCACAGCAGCAACACGTGCAGCAGCAGCAACAGTCGCACTTCTATCACCAGAACTACAACTATGCAGGTGCTGCTGGAGTGGGCGTGGCAGGGGGCGGCTCCATGTCACTGGATGCGTACAACTACAGTGGGTACAACTACAATGCCCCACGCTACGAGAAGTTGCCCAGCATCAAGTACAACAACAGCAGCAGCAATAGCAACAGCAACAACAACAGTTCGAGCTACGCCAGCAACATCAACAGCAGCAGCAGCAACACGGGCAGCAACAGCAGCAGCATCTACGGCAGCAGCAGCAACGGCAACAGCAACGTGAGCAGCAACAGCAGCAAGCCGCAGGCAGCTGCCACGCCCTTTTACGCCCAGCCACAGAGCGTGTCCATGTCAATGCCGCCAATGTACATGAGCAACAGCAATCCCTACGAGGCATACAAGGCCTACAAGCCTCCTCCTCCACCCCCGACGGCAACAGCAGCAGCACAGCAGCAATATCACAATCTGGGCGTGGGCATGGGCATGGGCGTGGCCATGGGCATGAACATGAACATGCAGAAGCCACTGCAGCAACAGCAGCAGCAGCAACATCACGCGCAGCAGCAGCAGCAACTCCATCACCACCAGCAGCAGCAGCAACAGCAATCAATGCAGACAACACATCAGCCCCATCAGCAACATCTGCCACAGCAGCAACAGTTGCCGCCACTGGAGCCGAGCTACGCAGCCATCAAGCCGAGCAGTCGCTACCAGAACATGGCGCCAAGTGGAGGAGTTTACGGAGGAGCAGGATTGGCTGCAGCAGGAGGAGGAGTAGGAGTGGGAGTGGGAGGAGCAGGAGTAGGGGGAGCAGGAGCAGCACCTGGTTACTATGACAAGTACGCCATGTCCCTCTATCCGCCCAATGGCGGCCTCAGCTTTGGTGCACCCGCTCCACTCTACAGTCCACCCGAACTGGCTGACGCTGGTTATCGTGGCAAGTCTGGCAACGCTACAGCCAACTGTCACTGGACAACCACACCCAATACCAGCTCCACAGGCTACCATCACCAGGCAGCAGGTGGACCTGGGGCAGGCGGGGAGATGTACTACAAGTACGGAGGGAATCCCTACCAGGCCAGCATGGCGGCTCAGCAAACTCCCTACGGCGCACGCGGCATGTGGACAACGGCACCTAATCCCGTCGAGAATCCGCCCTCAGCACGTCAGAGTTGCTGCTCGCAGCCATATCCACAGCAGAGTTGTTACTATCCACAGCGTTCAGTGGCGCCTCCACCACATGCGCCACAGAGTGTTGTGCAGCCTCCGCCTCCACAATATGCTGTGCCTGGCGGTAATCCCGGCAAGCTCAAGCCACACCCCACAGATCTCTATGCCTCCTACGATCAGAGTCAGAGTCAGCGCAGCTACATGCCCCAACTGGGCATGGCCGGAGGAGGTGGAGGGGCGGGAGGTTATGGCGCCATGGAGGCCAATGTGAGCACCGCCTACTACAACGATCTCGGCAGTCTGGATGCCTATGGAGTGGTTCCCCCTCAGCAGCTGCAGCGTGCGCCGGCTTATCAAGCTGGAGCCGGTGCCTCCTCCATGGGCAGCTCCCTGGACTATCCCGCCTACCGCAAACGTCTGCATCCCTCGGCAGTTCCAGCTCCTCCCAGCAACAATTGCTACCTGGCACAGGGCAATGGCCTAGCCGGGCTGGAAGCACATATGGACAACTATGCGGGCTACGATCTCCATGCTCCAGTAATGCCTCATTATGCTGCCTCCTCACACAAACCTGCACCGGCCGCAGCGAGTGCGCACAGCTCCAACATTCGCGACTTTCTCTCCAGCTGGAATGATGATGAGGAAGAACAGCCCCTGGCTGTGGTTGCTCCCACGCAGGTGCAGCCACCGCCACAGGTGCAATCTCAGTCCGGTTCCAGCTTCATGTACGAGACAGTCCTGCCGCCAGTGCAGGGTCCAGTGGCCACAGCCGTGTTGGATGCGCAGGTGGGTGAACTGAATCTACCAGACATCATCATCGACCACCACGAGAAGGTCGTGGAGGATTCCTTTGGCAGCTTTGATGTGGAGAAGGAACTTGATGAGTTGCGGCTGAAGAAGGCGCATGTGGAAGCGCAGCCCGCTGCGGAGAGTGAAGCGCTGGCGCTGGAGATTCTACGTGCGCCTCCTACGAAGGTGCAGGAGGTATTGCCCATGAAGGAGACGTCGCTACCGGCTCTTCCCTTGCCCGCTCTACCCCAACCTGCTCCGCTACCTCTACCCCCCAGCATACCCGAGACGGAGTCCAGGCCTGAACCTCAGTCCCAGATTGAGTTCGATCAGAGCGCAGACAACTCCAACGAGTCCACGTTCGAGAAGGAGTACGAGACCTTCATACACAAGATCGGCGGCAGTGAGGAGGATGAGGGGGAGGAGGATAATCCAGGAGCACTGCGGGAGCATGCAAAGCGCTTTAAGTTCTACAAGCGCAAGCGGAGGACCACGGAGCAGCAGCAGAGCAATGAGATCTCTCCCACTTCGGATGCAGTAACTGCCACTTTGGCTTCTCCTTCCGCTTCTCCTCCGACTGATGTTGCAATGCTCCCTCCCACGCCCGCTCTCTCTCCCAAGCCCGCCCAATCCACACGCGCTAGTCGCTTGAGGAATCGCATCAGGATGCTTAAGATCCTTGGCTACGAGAGCCCCAAGAGCAAGCATCGCTTCTATTTCCGCACCCTGAAGCTGCTGCGACGCAGGTTTGCCCAGACACAGCTAAGGCAGCAGAGGGTGGAGCGCCTGCGTCGACAGTTGGCACTGCGCAAGGAGCGACGTCTGCCCCTTATCAAGCGACAGTCGGCCAAGCTGTATGAGCACAAGGGGAGGCAGGACAATGTAGAGCAGAGAGAGAAGCAGCAGCCAGAGGAGGAAGTAAAACAAGTCGAGGAGGAGCCGAAGTTGAAGCAGGAACAGCAGCAGGAGAAGCAACGAGAGCTGAAGGAGCAGCAAGAGAAGGAGCTCAAGCAGAAGAGGCACCAAGAGGAGCAGATGGAGCAGGAACAGCAACAGAAGCAACAACAGGAGCAGCAGCTAAAAAAGCAGCAAGAACAGAAGCAGGAGAACCAGAAGCCAAGCCTAGAGCTCGTGCATCCCCTTCAGCAGCATCTCCCCTCGAGCTCAAGCCGCGAGACAGTCATCAAAAGCGTCTATGCGCTGCGTGAGGATCAGCAGGAGCGAAGTGAGCCCGTGCTAGAGCTTCAAAGTGGCGACTCCAATCATACACTGCAATCCGTGGAGTTGCTGGGCAGCTTCAAAGGCTTCGATGATGTGGAGAACACGAATCTGTCGCCCAAAGCAAAGCTGAGAGTGGAACCCGAAGAGGAGCCCACCCCGCCCCCTGCAAGTTCGATTGAGGATGAGGTAAAGAAATGCAAACAGTTGGAAATACAACGCTGGCTGCACAACAATCTGGAGGAGTCCAATATGGGGGAATCCAATGTGGAGGACTGCAACATGATGCTGCCTGCGCCGCCGCTGGCTGAGCCTGCCAGTGCCATCATCTGCTTGTCAACGTCATCCTCATCTAGTTCCTCATCCAGTTCCTCCTCGAGCAGCTCCAGTGATGACAGCGACTCAAGCGACAGCAGCAGTAACCAAGAGGAGCAACAGCAGACACAACTGAAGCAGCAGCAGCACGAGCAGGAGAAGCAGCAGGAGCGGAAGGAGCAACTAGAGCAACCCCCAATGAGCAGCAGCTCCTCCGAGCAGTCAGAGAGTGATTCCAATGAACTGGCAGCACTGCAGAAGGAGCTATCGGCGTCAAAACTGCCCGAGTTCCCGGCAGAGTTGACGGCAAACACGGTGGAATCTCTGGACTGCGACATAGCCAAGCTCAAGCAGATACTCGAGAGCGATGGCGACGAACAGGAGGAGAAGGAGAAGCAGGAGCAGGAGGAGAAGCAGGAGCAGGATCAGCCCGTACCCAAGCTAAGTGACCTTAGTAAGAATGCCTTAAATAGTTCCTTAATAAAGAGTAGTAGCATAAGAACCCCCCAAGAAGAAGCACCGCAGCCTCGCGAGCTCAGTGTGGAGGAGGCGCTGGCAGAGATGTATCAGCAGATCGGAGAGGATTGTGAGGATCGCAAGGATCTGGAGACAGCAGCTGTGGCCGGGCAGGATGTGCTGTTGATCAACCTAGCAGACATCTTTGACAACAACAGCAGTGATCTCTACGTGGTGCAGTGCGACATGAACGAGAACATACTGGGCGTGGTGGCTGGAGAGGATCGTGAGCCATCACATGAGGCACACTCAGAGTTGCAACTGATTGAGCTGCTCGCTGATCCCATAGATCAAGCTCTACCCCTGCCCGAGGAGGAGCCTGAACCAGAGACTGCCTTCATACACCACGAGGAGGTGGTGGTGCCGGAGGAGAGTAAGGAACTGCTGCCCGATCGAGCGCGACGGCAGTTCCTCAAGTATCTGCATGCCAAGTATGTGCAGTGCAACATCAGTCGCTTCTACCACGCCCAGCGTGTGCTCAAGAAATACAAGAGGAGAAGGCCTAGACGCCCCACGATCCCAGCCCGAGCTCAGTCTCAGTCACAGTCCTCCCCCTACTCCTCCTCCTCCGCCACCTCCTCTTCCTCCAGCTCAACACTTTGCTAAGTGAAGCGTGCCTAATGGATTTTAAATTTGAATTCAAATTTTCCATACACACCCCTTACACACACCCCCACACACACACAATCATTTCGAGAATCTCAAAAGACTTGTTTGTATTGTAAATCACATTTTTTGGCATTTTTTATATATATTGTAGTTAAATCCCAATCAAATTGTAATTAGCCATAGAATCAAGCGTATATATACGGTATATATATTTGTGTAGTCTATATAATATCTAGCTTTATTTTTATATAGTTAATCACATGCGAATTTCGTGTTGTTTGTGTTTTTTTTTTTTGTTATTCCATTTCGAATCTCGGCATTTAGATATTTAAGTGCAGTTTGGAAGGGCGTCGACATGACGATATATATACGCGATCTGCCCCATTACCATGCCATTACGGCGTAGCTCTGTCCGTCCGCCCCTCGTTCGTCCGTTCGGCTCGCGTGCAATTAGCTTTTAAGTCGAGCGTATATGTCAGTCCAGTCAAACTTAATACCTGTCTATCTACACCAACATACATTAGTATATATAGAGGGGTATCTGATTTAAAAGACAGCGAAATTTGTTTACATTTTGCATACCCTGTACAATTTGAATACAAAGGAGAAGAGCTTATTTTTGCTTCCCATTCCATACCGATTCCAATCTTACTTAGGCTCTTAAGTTTGTATAACCGATAATCCTATATTGTTCTCATGCAATTCCTGTCTACAGAGTAGCTATAAGTCAAGTTAACATTGACGACTAAAAAAAAGACCTAGAGAAAAGACATTCCCAAAGCTTAAACTATTTCACTATTTTTCCAATATTTTAAGTAAAACCTTACTAAGAACTTTATTTGGTATTTACAAATAATATTTGCTTCCATAACTCAGTAAAATCTGCACATAAGTTCTCATGTCAAGTTTTATTAAGATCCTATATCTACTGGGTATGTGCAAGTTGCGCATACCCGGCCTCAGAACATTCCTACCTTCGCTTATCAACAAAATTTATCAGCATTTTTGGTGGAGCAATTTAAAGCACACATCATCAGAGGTCACACACACACACAGCTGGAGCGCGGCGCGATAGTTGCAGAGATGTCGAAGCAGATACAGATACAAATAGTAGTGAGATAGAGATACAATTACAGATACAGATAGGGCACAGACACGTCTATATACATATATGGTATATGGTCGCATATCTGGTATGTGAAATTCGCGTGTCGCGTCTATCAAGTTGAGGGCCATGTGGTTTTCAAAGCAAAAAAAACCCCTGGGGGGCTGAGAAGGGGACGAGGGAGTTGGGAGACTTTGTTGGTTTTAAGTTTTAGAGTTTTTTTTAGGATTTTAAGTTTTGCAACTGCCTTCATATAGAAGCCACCAAATGCAGCCTAGACCAAAAAAACAAACAACAAAAGTGAAGGAGAACATAAAGTAGCAAGAAAACTGTTAGATTTAACTGTTAGACCCGTTAGTTCTGTTCGGTTAGTTCAAGAATTGTTTTTGTTTTTACCTAGTACAATTTAGCTTGAGCGAAAGTTGTTATCGTAGCAAATTATTCAATGATATATGGTATATAGAGAGGAGAGATCTGTAAGTTTTACAAGTGCGTTTATGGGCCTTACCTAGTTTATAAGAATTTGCTAACTGGCCTTTTTGGTTTTACATAAACCCAGAGGGGGAGAGGGAGTTATGTATGCAGCTGGGAGAGGTATGACCTAACTGAGGAGGAACTAAACGACTTTGCTATGGATAGATTGCAAATGCCATGGCTTATATAAGAGTGACCCAACCAGACCAGACACGATCGGACCATACAGACCTTCAGGCTAGTTGGTTAGGGTTTTTAGACCTTTTAGACTAATCATGTGAGACCACCTATATAGCTAAATTGCAAATATGTATGTATGTATACCTAACCTAACATTAAGACGTCATTTCTCTTGCAACACATTCCAAAGGACCAAATGAAACACACTATCAAAATGTTATTTATAAATGTATAGTTCTAGTATATTTACCATAGACAACTTTCGGATTAACAGTAATATGTACTACTTACTTATATATTTACCTAAATATTTTTCAAAACTAATTTTGTGCAATTTTTCGAAAGTAGAATAATGTGTAATACGCTTAATTTTAGTACAAAAGCAAATTCAAATGCAAAAATGCTAGCCGACTAAATGTAATAATATTTATTATGATACCATGAACTATATCTACATGTAAATACCCTAAAAAGTCTAAATGTTCACACACACACACACGTACACATTTTATCCTATTTCTATTTATATGCGGTGTACATTTCTTTGTACGATTTAGACCCTAAGTACTGTACGATCTGTCCAGATTGTGAATATATATGTATGTATACATAATAAATGTGAGTGTCTTTGAAAAATATTTAAATATATATAGATGGCAAATCAACACCATATACTAAAATATTGATTGAAATAAATGTTTTATGTAAATGTTATTGCAAACTTAAATGAATTCTTGTCTCCTTCTCTCTCAATTGCAGCTGTGTCACGGTGCAAATTACGCAGCTATGCAAAATGTGCCGTTACATTTTGCATTTTGCAAAACAGCGCATATAAAGCGGCAACGCATTAATATACAAAAGGAAAAATAATCTCTACTTACACAATTCGCTTGTTTATATTTTTCTTATTTCAAATTATTTTATATACACTTTAATTAAATTTCAAATCTACAACAATTTCACGTCCGCCATTTATGCACTTCATGTTGAAGCCTCTCAATGCTGCACTAATCCTCGCTCTTACTCTCTCTCCTGTTTCAATGCTCTGAGCGAGCTTACAACTCTCATTGCATCCGATACATCCTTCACAAAACCCTCGTCATGGCATTTGTGACGTCACACTTGCCTGCAAACTCTTTTGACAAGGTGGCAGCTCTGACACTGGCACACAAGTGTTGGCAAACACACACGGAGTGCGAAGCTGCAGTTAAAACAAACTGAAGAGAAATTTAAATACACATTTGCAGCTGTTTGCTATTTTCGGCTTATATACAGAAATATGTATTGCATTTTATTCAATTTGTTGTAGAATTCAAAAAACAGCACAGTTCACAAATCTAGAATTTGCAGGCTAAAGTAAAAAACCAACTTGGGGTTAGGTTTAGTTTAGTTTTTGGTATCGTTTCGTTGCGCTCTCTCTTTCTTTCTCTGTTTCCGTCACTGGTTTGGTCATCTCTCTCTCTGTACGTCCTACTCGTACTTGTCAAAGTAACGCTTCTTCAGATCCGGCGGATACGTAACGTATATATAGTGCTCGTTCTGACCTCCGGCCACCTCGCTCTGCACAATCTCGTGCGTTGAGGAGGAGGTGCGCAACGATTGCTGAGAGGAACCCACATGACGATGTCGTGTCTCCAGCGGCCGGGGATGTGTGTTGTAGTGGCGCGGCGGATCTCCGCCTGCTACGCTGCTCACATTGCTGACCACGCTCGTGGCAATGGGCCGGGAGGAGCTACTTGTATAGTCGCGTCGGTCTAAAATGTCCTGTGGGTAGCCCAGGCTCGTCGAGTGGCGGTGCAGCGGAGTGTTGGCGTTGGAGGAGGACGCTCCCACTTGCCGGACGACGACTCCCGACGTGGGATGGGTGGGCGTACCCAGTGCTCCCCCCGCTGGACGCTGATCGGCGATGTAGTGTCGCGGACTGTGTCGATGATATTGAACTGGTTCGGGGTATAAATCCCGCCCGGATGCCGCCGCCGCCTGCAACTGTTGCTGCTGGTAGTAGACCTGCTGTTGCTGCTGCTGCTGCAGTTGGTCGACAGTCCGACCAGGTATCGCGACGCCGTCCAGCTGCTGCTGGTGCAGCTCGTGGTGCGTGGCATAGTCGACATGGTAGTGGTGTGGGGCAGGCATGTAGATGCTGCCGCTGCCCCCTCCGGCGCCGACATAATGATTGGCATTGATTGTCGTTTCTTCGGAGCTGAAACAAATGACTTGGGTTTGCTCAATCTCAATGGGGCCAACCCCCCGCGCCACGCGCTCCTTCTCTCTACTTACTCGAACAGTATCCAGATGATGTAGTAGCAGAAACAGATCCCAGTGGACAGCACAAAGATCAGGATGACAATGAGACCCCAGGGAAAGGCACGTGGTTCCAGTGGGCCATCCTCCCAGTACCGATCACAGGTAAGGTACCAGCAGACCGCCTTGTTCATATCCTCCTCCATCTCCTTGAAGGCCTGATCCGTCATCGACAGAAGCAATCCCCCGATACAGCCCCTCAACAACTGCTCGCAGCGTATCTTCAGCTTACTCAGCTCCTCTGGCTTGCAGTTGGCACGCACCTTGGTCTGTCCCTGTTCGGGGCCTGTCTTCGTCGCATCCTCACCACGCTGGCCACCACTGCCCTCCGCATCTCCACTATGCTCGCCCTCCTCCGTCTCGTTCTGCTTTGACTCAGCATCAGGCTCCGCATCCGCACGCTTGAGATGCGCCTGTCCCAGCTCTTTCAGCTTCATCAACAGTTTCTCGCCAGCGGATTTGGGCCCATCCTCACCTGCGCTGCCTCCTGCTCCTCCAGCTCCGTCTGTGCTCTGCTGAGACTGCTGCTCCTTGCTTTGGCTTGGCTTCTCTTGGAGTAATTGACGATTTTGTACTTTGGCGGCACGAGTGGCACTCAATGTGGAAGTTCTGGTGAGGATAAACAGTGAGTGAGGCATATAGGAGAAGGAGTTAAAGCTTACCTTGGTATTAAACTCAAATATGCGGCATTCGCTTTGGCCAGTGCGGAATTCTGACCCAGAGAGTCGCCCCAAACTTCAATATCGGTGACAATGTGCTGATCTCCAAACTTCAGACTGGATGCATCCTCCGTTTGGAACACTTCGCAGCGCATTATGTCACAGAAGTCAGCCAGACAGACGGCAGTCTCAGCCTGCAGAGGAAAGAGGAGTTGTAAATGAGATCTCTACAGGATTCGGCTTCTCCAGAGCTTACCTCGTTGATAATCCCTTTGTGCCGAGTGTCAAAGTGCAGATCGAGAAACTTCTCCTGGTAGAAACTCTTGCCGCAACGCCGACAGGTCCACTGCGTGGGTCGATCCCGTTGCTTTTCATCCTGGCGTGGTGCGAAGACATCTCTTAAGGGATGCAGTGGGCACTCCAAGGGCAGTTTAACCTGACGGAAGTGAAACTACAGTGTCTTCTCTGCCTCCCCTTCTCTCTCATATTGCTCACCTGATGCTTGTCCAATATGGGTGTCCACTTGGAGCGCACTATCTTGCGCACCAGGCGACTGTTATCTCTGGAGCAGAGCAGCTTGATGACGCTGGTCGGTGGCCATGGTATCAGCAGCAACAAGAAGAGTAGAAATTGCTTGGATGTCATCAAGCAGAAGTGCAATCTGCAAGGAGGAGGAGGAGCATCAATAGAGGAGCCTCTACAAGGCGGGACCTACTGACCGACTGGCCAATTAATTAAACCGTTATACGCCCCCCTCCTTCCTTTTCAATTCCAACCCGCATGCCTGTGTGTGCGTGCGTGCTTGTCCACGAATGTATGTGTATGTACGTGTGTGTGTGTTTTTTTGGGTCACTTGGCATAAAAAGGGGCAGCACTACCAGAAAATCGATAGCAGTGTGCGGCACACACAAACAGAGTGGGAGAAGGGGAGGGTTAACCGTTACTTACGGTGCTTGAAGATGGCACTCGGATTGGATTGTGCATGGACTGCAACTGCAGTTATTGTGTCTCACACTCACCTCGAGTCGATGAATAATCAGACGACATTCATTATCTGATTGCAATTTTTTTGTCGCTGTTGAATTTTTAATGCGAACTTTGAGGTTAGGTTTGCGCTGACTTGTAACGGTTTTCGGTAGGTGACAAATGTGTTAAATTGTTGGAATTTAATGCAGAATTCGACTAATTAATTATTTTATATATTCTTTTTTTATTTTTGTTTTAAATAAATTTTGCAGTTCCGCTAGTTTCTTTACGTCCGCACTGCTGAAAATTTGTGCGCTCTTTAACCAGGCTTTCCTGCCAAGCTCTCTCTTTCTCCCTCCCTTTCTCATTGTCCTGCGCCGCGTTTGACAGCTGTTGTAGTAGCGTTGCCACCCGGATGTGAAAATGAAGTTCGCCTGGCGTTGACTGCGACATACCTTGCTAATAAATTCATCGATTACATTTGGTTTCAATTTATTTATTTTGTTTTCTTGTTGTTGTTGTTTTAATCTGTTCATGGTGTGGCTTGGCGTGCCGTGGAACGACTCCGAATTGATATATATTTTACAGTTTCTAGACTATAGTTAAATTTTGCGCACAACTTGATGCAACAAAGTCTTCGCACCTATCAATAAATACTACTTAAAGTACGGCCCTGATGCAGTAATTAGACATCGACGCTCCTCACAGCCCATTGTAGACGCGGTTGATGGACGACTGATCGAGTATTTTCTTGAGGGCTGAAAGAGGATGATGAAGAAATTAACAACTGATATCAACTTTATATAAAAGGGTAACTCACCTTCTTTGTCCTCCTCCGTCAGATCTTTCTTGGGGAACTCCACGTCGAAGGTAATGTACAAATTTCCTGTCAGGTTGTTGTTCTCAAAGTTGGGCATACCCTCGCCCTTCTTGCGGATGCGTGCACCCGGCCAGGTGATCTTTTCGCGCGTCACCGACACACTGTGTCCGTCCAGGTGCTTAATCTCCATTGTAAAACCAATGAGAGCATCCTGCAGACTGATCGTCACATTCGTGTACAGGTCGTCGTCCTTGCGCAGGAATCGTGGATGTGGCATTTGCTGGACTCGTACAATGAGATCTCCTGGCTCGCCATCAATATGAGGCTCACCCTCGGCCACGAATCGGGTCTCCTGGCCATCGACCATGCCTTGCTCCACCTCAATTTCCAGTGTGCGCTCCTCGTTGACCAGCTTCACATTGGGACACTCATCGCACACCGTTTGCTGTATCATCTGGAAGCGCCCAGGACCGAGATTGCGTGTGACCATCTCCTGTCTGCAATTGCACTTGCGTGTGCCCGAGGCGGGTTTCATCACCGGCTTGTTGCGCACTATCTCCACAAAGTTGCCCGAGTAGAGTTCCTCGAGGGAAACGTACATGTTCATCACAATATCAGCACCACGCGGCGTGTCATGCTGGTGAGGATCCCCATTGCCAAAGTGGAAGCCAAAGTCACCAAAGAAACTGGAGAACGGGTCACCACCATGGTCCATCATGCCCTCCTTCTTCAGACACTCCTCCCCACAGCGATCGTACGTCTTGCGCTTGTCCGCATTGGATAGCACTTCATAGGCGGCACCAAGATCCTGGAACTTCGTCGATGCATCTGGATCATCCTTATTTTTATCGGGATGCAGTTCCTTTGCCAATCGCCGGTACGCCTTCTTAATCTCGTTAGTGTTTGCGCTACGTTTCACATTCAGAATTTTGTAGAAGTCTCTCCCCGCCAGCACCTCGTCCATCCAGAGGAAGAGAGCCAGCTGCACAAGCAGCAGGCACTTGATTAGCTGCATTATTTGATTGTTTTGGCCTGCGTAGTTTCTGTCTTGACTCTTTTCGATGTCTACTTTATTCAATAAGACATTATTCGCTTATCTTTATCACGAAATTGAGCACGTCAAAATAATACGGCTGGCAAAAATCGTCAAGAAACTATCTATGCTTGTGTGTGTGCGTCGTGGTTGCTGTTGATTGGTCAAAGCCGGCGTGCCAGTGATGCCACCCTGCGCAATAGTACAGCTGTTTGCATTTTTAGTATTCTTTTTCGCGCGCGGTCACTCTGTCACTCTAAACAAACGAATCGATACCAGTTGCCATATGCCTCATTTGCTTTTAATATTTTTAATGTAGAGTTTAATTTAATTATATGCTTAAATAAACGATTTTAATGTAGTAAAATGAGTTCCCAATATTATGCGTCACATTGTACTTGTTATCGATTTATTTATCCAGCTGCATTTAACCGATAGGCAAGTGTCGTTGCAGAGACACGCGCCCATCTCTAATTTCAAACTGTTTGTGTTAATTGAGACCTTCAAAACAAAGTGTTCGCATTCTTCAACTGCGCGTCGCTGCTGCCGATGCAACTGCCGAGCGATTCTTTAACATTCCAAAGAATCAACAAAGTGCCTTATATTATATAGATATATTAATTACACATCTTATCGGTTGTGATAAAAGAGAGAGTGTCGTGCAGCAGTCTGAAGATAAATAACATTCGATTGCAATTAGGCATTAAAGCAACAACTAAGAGCATAGTCAAAGGGAGGGAGCAAGAGAACCTGCATACGAAAAGAGGTGAGTAATATTATTAACTGCTTGACTGTTTAACAAGTTTATCACTCTGTACAGTCTCATAATAAAAGCTTAGCAACAAAAGCTGATTCACCGGCTGAAGCTCGGCTCAGGGTTCAAAAATTATCGCCAGCATGTTATAAGTAAACTCTATATAGTGCTTTATCAGCAAGAAAACTAAGAACAAAGGCGTTCTACTAGCCTACTGCACGTACACACACACATACACGCATGCATACATATAAATATCTACTTATCGAAAGTATTACTTGGATTCTTGGCAAATCACTTTCCATATGGGGCTTACTTCAACCCATATCCAACCCTAACTCGGACTTTACTTTACATATTGCAGTAGTTCTAGTTTGGATTAGCAAGCTCCCTTACACTATCTAGTGTACATGTGTTTAAACAGTTGCTAATCGGTAATTGCTCCGTACTATCTAATCCGTGGCATAAGTAAACACAGAAATAGAAACAAATCATAAATATTAAAAACGACCTCGAACTCTTGTACCCCCATCGGAGTTTTTACAATGCGGGAAATGCATATCCGGCTGACCTGCATAATTAAAGATTCAATTGAAGACCGAAAGAGTTAGAGGATGGTTTACTCGACCAATTGAATACCCTGGCAAACAGATAAGGCTACGTTTTCAATAGAAACTTCTTCCAGAAGAGAGGAAGTAGATTGCACTCTAAAAATTAATTGCAGATCAAAAGAGCTTACGAGTTGTCGCACCATACACTTCCTACTGCTCTAAATATGTAAAATAGAGGAGTAAAAGGGTATTCACTCCGAGCTATACCCATTCAAATACATAAAGCAAGACCGAAACCGTTGAATATACTATTTTGTTTGCTCTGCATTGGTGTAGTAGAGGGATTTATTGAGATTATTGGATTAGATTGTTTTCAAATATCTCTAAGTAGTTTCCCTTCTGTATTCATATCAACTGCATGCATATTGGTATATTGCACTTAAGATTAGCACCCGTGCAGGTCTGATAAGACGATGGATGTGGATGTGGTTCATTAAAATAAACAAGAACGAGCCGCGGGCAGGCACAGTAGCTGCCTAGCTGGCATTGCGGATTGACGCGGAATCTCTCTGCCTACGTAAGTGCTAAAATACCGAAAATACTATTTTGCACGCGAAATAGAAGCCCAACAAGTGCCGCATTGGGGGAGGTGGAGAGTGGGTGCCTTAACAGGTTCGAGAGCACTCGAGATTCCAAAATTAGTGAGTGAAATTTGTCCCGAGAGCGTGACGGACATGTCCGTCATCCCCAGATATGATAACTTCCATTCAAATTGGACCCATGTGTGTGTGGGTAGATGCCTATCGTAAACTTAAGTACACACTCGATAAGCCAGCACCTGCCTGGGGGGCTGTGGGGCAAACCGCTTTGGTGGTCGCAAATAAGTGTGTTAAAATTCCGCGATTATCTGGCAACGATTAGCTTTAGAACTGTGGGATTATTTATTGTATTATATAATCGATACTATATTGAACGTATTTTCGCACAATTTCTTAGATGCCCTACACTGACTAGTCCAGCGCAAGTCCTTTCTCCTTATTCATTATCATCATGTGTTGTAAGTGCTGTGGGGAGACGCAACGTAAGGTCTGGGTCTTTGGCACTGGCAGTGTCTTTGCCGTGCTGGGCATTGTGCTGGTCTGCCTGTGGCCCACTTGGTCAGAAAAGCTGGTGGAGAATGTGAGTATACCTTATCTATATCTCTACAATCTCTTCTTATATTCCCCTTGCATCCCACAGGGTCTCAAACTGGAACCCGGCACCGATACCTACGACAGCTGGATAGAGGCACCAATCCCGATTTATCTCAAGTTCTACATGTTCAACTGGACCAATCCGGAGGATATACGCAATCCGGACATTAAGCCACACTTCAATGAGCTCGGCCCTTATGTCTTCCTCGAGAAGCACAAGAAAGAGAACTATACGTTCTACGATAATGCCACAGTGTCGTATTATGAGAGACGCACTTGGTTCTTCGATGCGGAGAAGTCCAACGGCACCTTACACGACCCGATCACAGCAGCGCATGTCATCACAGCCACTGTGGCAGATGAGATGCGCAAAATGCCCCGTTTCTTTAAGAAGATCATTAACTTCATGTTAAATACCCAGGGTGGAGAGCTGTACACCACAAAGCCTTTGCACGAGTGGATTTTTGATGGATATCAGGACAATCTGACGGATTTCTTGAACCTTTTCAATACTTCGCGGATCGATATACCCTATACCCGCTTCGGTTGGTTGGCAGATCGTAACGGATCACTGGAATACGATGGTCTCTTCACCATTCACACGGGCACCGACGACCTTTCCAACTTGGGTCGACTCACCCATTGGAATAAGAAGAATGAAACTGGTTTCTATAAGCTTCCCTGTGGCATTGTCAATGGCACAACGGGTGATCTGTTTCCGCCCAAAATGAATGTGAGTGAAGAGATCACCATCTTTGCCACCGATGCATGTCGCTTCATGAACCTTCGACCTTCGGGAACAGTGGAGAAACATGGTTTGACCGGAGTTCGTTGGGTTGGCACCGACGAGACCTTTGATTCGGGTGAAAACTATCCGAACCAGGGTTGCTTCTGTGATCCACGCTTTGAGGAATGTCCGAAAACGGGCGTTGTGGAGTGCAAGGCGTGCCGTGACAAGGCGCCCATCTACTCATCCTTCCCGCATTTCTATCTGGCCGACAAATCGTATTTGGATGCGGTCAGCGGTCTCGAACCCATTCAGTCCAAGCATGAGTTCATTATGGGCGTGGAACCAAACTTGGGCGTGCCCCTGGAGGTGCACGGACGCATACAGATCAACATGATGTTGCAGCCCGATGAAAGTTATGAGTAGGTGGCACTTGGTGCTCTATTTGGAGTGGTTTACTAATCTTCTTTATAATATTTCCAGCATCTATCGCGACGTGCAGAAGGTCCTCATGCCCATGTTCTGGTTCGATCAGGTTGCCGAGCTCAGTCCCGAGCTAGCTCGCACAGCCAAGGTGAGTATTTCGAGTTATATTATCTGTTTATTCCCAGTTTAATATACCCCTCTTCCACCTTTAGCTGGCACTTAATCTGTCCGATTATGGTGTCTATTTTGGCATTGCCTGCATTGTCTTTGGCAGCATCTTCTTGGTCACTGGCGTCGCTCTCACCATCACCAAGCGTTGGGTGCGTCGTCCCTCGGATGATGAGGACATCTTAACCAATTAACCAATTGAGCCAACACATTAACTGAATTAACCAAATTCAACTCTAGCCAAAGTGCCAGAACAATTTAACTCGCGCTAGTTCATTTGTTTATTGTTTGACAGGATAAAGCTTATCCTGCATTTGTGATACACACACACACACACACACACATTCATTGTTATACATAAACTAAGTGCAATATACAGTCGAAGCGTATACTCTATGACGGGCATACTGTTAGTACCCTTTTCATGCATCCTTTGTACCTTTATAAACCATTAAATAAAAACATTATCTATAAGAAACTGTTTCCCTTTTTGTTAATTTTCCCTTTTCAGTATTGTACATAATAAAGCTCCCTTTGTCTCGACTTGGCATTTAACAAAATTAATAGCATTCACTGTCCAAAACTAAAACTATTTATAGATTGTGTTTTTATCTATTTTGTTTTATCCCTTTCAATATAACATGTTGTTATATTCCTAAGTTATAGAGCCCATCGAATTAATGGTACCATGTCTTAAGTGCCTTTCTTAAGATAAGAAACTTTTAAAAGTTTATAACATTTTGTTTTTATGTATATTCAGTATTGTATGTAGTATCTCCACCTCTCGTTATAGAGTTCCGACTCGACTGTACAAAACAATAATATTAAACATATGAGAACGTACTTACTGTGCAATCATTCCATGTCTTACATTTCGATGGTTTAAAATAAAAAGATAAGAAACAAAGAATTTATTAATCATGATGTTTTATTACTCATTTTATATAGTACATACACGTATAGTAGTTACATACATATATTCTATTTTGGAACTGAGTTGGTACAGTCAGTTGCCAAGGATATTCCGCTGGACCCCCAAGGGAGACCCGAAGGGGTTCTGGGCGTTGTTTTTGTTACTTTACTACTATATGGCCGATTTTGATAAAAGCATATAGCTGCAATAGGTTTGTGTGGGTGTGTGCGTGAGTCCCTCTACGCTATGTATGTGTGTGTGTGTCACTTTTACATTTAGCCATAGGCTTTTAGACCAAGAAAAACCTACGCAAATTATCGTGATCACACACACAACACACACAACAAGAAGAACACACATGCACACCGCAATAAGGGGGGTGTGGGAGCTAATATAATGAATATATATGTATATATATATGTGTGTATATATGATAAATCGAAAATATATATGGAGAACTCAATAATCATTCAAATCCAAAGCGAAATCGATGTCGAAAAACGGAGCTCACTCGCTAACGGTAACGGTGGGGCAAGGCCTAGGCAATTGTTTTACATATTGTATACTATATGCTCTATATAGATGGTATATATACTATATACTACACTATATATATAAATGGCATTACGAGGGCGCGCACTCTATAAGATTCTTTAGTTCGAGTTGTGATTAACGAGAGTGTGTGGAACTTAAGTGTTGAGTATGTGTTTGTGTGTATGTGTGTGGGTGGCGCTCACTCTTTCTCTCTCTCTCTCTCTCTATCTGTCTCTCTCCATCTTATTCTAGAAATTTGCATAGTTCTGCTTTGTTGTTTGACTATCAGTTAGTTTCATTTTCATTT
This sequence comes from Zaprionus africanus, assembly GCA_018151435.1. NCBI lineage: Eukaryota > Metazoa > Arthropoda > Insecta > Diptera > Drosophilidae > Zaprionus > Zaprionus africanus. The sequence goes on along the minus strand of JAECXB010002307.1, from coordinate 1,868,392 downwards.
GTTTCGTTTTTTTTTTCAATTTTTTAGTTTTAGTTTTTTGTTTTTCTTTAAATAAAATATATAAAATCAATCACAGTTGTTTTGTTGTTGGGCGGAAGTAGTTAGTTCTTCATTGTATTCTATCTGGCCTAAGCGATCCACTCTATCTCAGATACCAAGAGATTAAGCTACACATATAAAACATGTATAAAAACTAGTCTAAGTTCTTCTTCGTCTTCAGTGTTCAGTGTTAGTTTTAGTAGTAAATTAAGTAGTTCGTATTTTATACTTGAGTATTGTTGCTTCCTTATTCTTTCCTTATTCGTTTCGTTTACGTTTTGTCTTTTTGTCCTGTGTCATTTATTCGGTTTCCTGTGTTTACCTGTTGTTTGTTTAGTTTTCTTTTTGTTGATTTTCCCATTCCTAAATTGACTAGACTGGGTTTGCTGTGTGTGTAAATTGAGGTTCGTTTTGTCTTTCAATGCTTTCTTTTGTCGTGCCTGTAACTATCGCAATTACTATCGCATAGATTGAAAGGCCCTTCAGCTATCGTGTAGAGATAAAAGGGGACTATGGAGAAATTTCAGCTCTGATATTACTCGTCTTTGCAGAATTTTACATTCGATAGTATCGCTCGAGGTTAAAGTGACTCTATTAGACTCTACTGCGATTGTTCGTTAAGAATGCACTAGAAAATCAATCGTTAATATTTCCGATAGTCTCAGTAGTTGGATTGTCACTTTTCGCGATGACTACCAATTCAATGGGACTATTGGGAAACTACAGAGATTTATAGTTCGTATTTTGAAGATTGTCGTAACGATAGTTTGCCGATAGTTGTAGTAGTTGCTTAGCTCTGCCTGCAACTATCAAAACAAATATCGCTAGAACTCAAATGATCGAATTTTACCTCTCAAATCAATCCTTTCTCTTTCTACTTTAGGCGATAGTATTGCCGATAGTTGACTGTTGTCTTGTCTGTTGTGTATAGTAGTGCTGGAAGCTTGCCTGGCGCACGTACGCTACAATCCTGCCGCAAAAACACACTGTGATCGATGCGACACTATGCAAATTCTTGACTCTCTTCCTTCTTCTTCTTCTTCTCACACTCTCCACCAAACAGCATCCACATCCACAACAACAACACCAACCGCATCTGCATCACTTTGTCCACATCTCCACGTCATTCACAGTGATCCAACTAGAGATTTAAGAGCGACTCTCTCTGCTTTGTGCCCTGCTATGCTCTGCCTTAGTTTTGCGACTGCGAGTTGTAGCTTTTGTGGTGTTTAAGGATTAGCGCCGGATCCATGACATAGTTATTGGCCTCGGCCAGTTGCACTGGCAGCGGCGGCAGCTTGTCCTGCGGATGACGATGACTAACCGTGCCCGTGTTGGACTTGCGTGCCTTGCTGAGGGTGCCAGTGGAAGAGTTCATTGTGCTGTGGCTGTGGTTGGAGGCGGTTACTCCGGCTCCGGTTCCACTGCCTGTTCCTGATACTCCTCCTGTTCCCAGTACTCCTCCTCCTCCTCCTCCTTGAACTGCTCCTACTCCTACTTGACCAGTTCCTGTTCCTTGTCCTCCTCCTCCTGCTCCGCCTCCCGCTCCCATCACTTTAGTCTGCTTCAGCAGTGAACGATCATTGCACAGCGCAGAGATCAGCGGCAAATCCAGATGTTTGCTCTTCTCGCGCAGCAAGGCAATGTCCAGATTGGGAGGCTGTTGTGCCTTCTGTGCAGCAGCAGAGGCGGCGGCAACAGATGCCTGCAGTTGTGCCAAGATGCTGTTGCTGTTGTTCCCGTTGCGACTCATGCCGAGTCCCATATCCGGTTTGGGTCTCTCTCCAGCCCACTGTGCACCACTGGAGGTCTTTAGCAACGGGCTGTTGGCTCCGTGAGGATTGAGGGTCAAAGGTTTCTTAGGGGGCAATAGGCATAGTCCCGAGGAGGAGGAGACGACATTGTGGTTTGGCTTCGAGGGAACTAGAAGAGAGAAAGGAAGATTAAAGAGAGAGTTCTCTAAGGGATCAGAGGTGGGGTCTACTCACTTGGTGGCGGCTGCTCGCTGGGCGCTGGCATTGGTGGCTTCTTCCGCCTATTCACATAGGGAGGCGGCGGTGGAGGCGGCAGACGCTTGGACACCTTTGGCATTGGCAGCGAGTCGAACGAATTCAAAAGATTATCATCTGATCGCGATCGTGCCGGATGCAATGGTGGTGGTGGTGGTGGCTCAAAGGGTTGACTGCATAGACTGGCCAGGGACGGGGAGTACAGGGGCGAGTAAGTGGGGCCAGGTAGCTGCACATACGTGTCCGATAGGTTCTGCGTGGAGGCATAGCGGGAGTGGGTGGACAAGGCTAGTAGAGGAGTGCTCCTATAGATGGCATGTCCCTTGCATGTATCCCAGCCAGCGGGATAAGCCAAATGCGCCAGCAGAGCACTCTGCTTGGCATCCAAATACTCCTGTTGACTCACTGCGGGATCCTGAATGGGATAAATTACATAATCCACATCGCTGTACAGCTGCTGTTGGTAGAGCTCCAACTGATTCCTCCTCAGCTGACTGCCGTAGATACCCGGCGGAGGTGGAGGCGGTGGCTGACGTGGCAGACTTGGCGGCGGTGGTGGCAGAAATTGACGTGGCTTAATCACTGGCAGCAGCACGCAGGCCTGCTGTGGTGCCGCCGGTGGTGGAGGCGCCATGGAGGCACTGCTCTTGTGATGCAACCCATAAGGAACTAGGGGAATCCCTATAGCCGTGGAGCCACTGTGTCGATGATAGTGATGCGCCGAGTGGTGCTGGGCGTGGTGCGGCTGATGATGCTGCGCCTGCGGGTGATGCTGCACCTGCGAGTGATGCGGCGGCTGCTGCTGCTGTTGCTGCTGCTGGGGATGATGCAGCGACAGCTGGGAGCCACTGGCATAGTTCGAATTGGAGGAGGAGTAGTGAGTGGGCGCAGCATAGCTGGGCTTGGCCCCATCGGGCAGCAGACTCGTGTGCGCCTTCAGGATGTTGATCTGCGGTCTAGTCGTGATGAATCTCGCCGTTATCTCCTCCGACTGGGAACTGCCGCAGATAAGTGACGTGGGACGCGGCTTGAGTGCTGTGGGATATGGCGGCGGATCACGGCGACGTGGCGGAGGCGCTGCCACTGGCACCGGCACTGGGGGAACTGCAATGGGCACTGGCTTGGGAACTGGTGGAATAGCAGGCGGAGGAGGAGAAGGAGAAGGTGCAATCACTGTCTCCTGCTGCTGCTGCTGCGGCTGCTGTGGATTGGCCAGGGGGGGACCACATAGTCCCGTCTTCTCATGCCTGGCATTGTACGGCGGCGGTGGTGGAGGCGCTGGTGGTACCTCACTAGCTTCTCCAACCTCAATCTCGTCCAGGTGAGGTGACAGTGTGACATAGTCACAGTCCGAGTGCATGGTGGAGGACACTGCCGGCCTGCTGGGATAACTGCCTCGTCCCACTATCAAATTTGTCAACTCATCCGCGGAGAGCAGCTTCTGTTGATTGTTTGTGGGATCACTGCCATCGCCACGGAAGGAGCTGCTCGTGCTGATGTTGGAGTCCGAGCGTAGACGGAACTCGTTGGCCTTATCAACTGCTGATGCTCCTCCTGCTCCTCCGCCATCCACAGCATCACTGGGCACATCCCCCTTCGAGGGTTGAAAGATGCCATAGTGGGAACTCTTCTCCGACTCCGCCAGCTCCGAGGATTGCCCCGTCAACTCACTGCTGTGCATCGTATACACGCCAGAGGTTTCTGTGGGCGGTGCCAGCGTGTAAACTCCATTGCCAGCGGAGGGCAGAAAGTCATCATCATCATCCTCTGCATGTGATTCACTCAATGTGGAATTCTGCGCCGTGTGACTGAATCCGAGCTCCAAGCTGGACGAGGTGGAATGCACCACAGCTGTGGCAGATGGAGCAGCCGGTGCTGGTGGTGTGGTGACCACCACTGTGCTGCATGTGGATGAGCACTGGGAGCCAATGTTGTGCTGGGAACTGGGTGAATCTGTGGCCGTGGAGGAATCGTTGGTGGTGCTTGACGGCATGCAACTGGAGGCAGCTTGTGGTGGTGCCACCTCGCTGCTCACACTGGGCCTCACACTGACACTCAACGCAGCCAGCTGCTCCTCCAAATCCTTGAGAGACATCTGACCCACTGACGACGTCTGCCTGCTCACACTGGGCCTGTCCAGGAGATGAGCCAGCGCCAGGCTCTCTGTGGAGGGTGCAGCCAATGGCGCTGGTGGCGTATTGATCATAATCTCCAGCTCATCCTCCGAATGCACACGATCACTGACAATCCCAGATGTTGTGTTGGAACTTGTGCTGGAGATGACCGAAATCCTCTGCTCGTTCTTGGACTTGTAGGGGAGGAGGAGGCTGCGGGAACAGGCATAGCTCGCATGCAGGCAATGCGACTCTGCTTCCTCTGCCTCCGCTGCCTCCTGTCGCTTGCTCACCTCCTTCAGACGCGCTGCTAGCTTCATGCTCCACTGATGCGTGTCCTTGCAGAGCGTCAGCAGCAGCTTGTTCTTCTCATCCGACGCCGCATAGAGTGTGATTCGACTCTCTCCGGAACGTATCTCGAACTTCTTGCGCTCAAAGGAAAGCTTCGTTATGTTGGGCCACAGGAAGGTCGTCTCCGGCTCTGTGCTGCTGTTGGTTGCTCCGAGGATCTTGATGCCCTTGGCATAGATGACGAACCAAGCACTGCCCGCTCCCGTTTCACTCTTGGCCAGACGCATGCGGAATGTGTGTGCATTGATGGTCTCGTGGAGACTGCAGGCATGCTGAATGTAAAGCAGTTCTGCCTCTGCCGGCGTCAATCCCTGATGCTCACGATGACAGGCACGCAGAGCACGCTTGGCACGCGCCGTGTGCAGCGAGGGAGGGAGGTAATCCTCCTGCCGGAAGTAATCCAACGTGGAGGGAGCAGAGGCGGCGGCACAGGAGCTGGAGCTGGCAGAGGAGGAGGAAGAGGAGCAGGGAGCAATAGTTGGTGGTGCTGGTGCTGCTACTGCCTCCCGCTTTGCATTAGTGCTGGAACTGGAGCTGACGTAGCTGGACAAGCGCAACATGCGCTCATTGTAGCTACTCAAACGTTTCCTAATCTTCGGCAGCGTCGTGGTCATTGCTGAGGCGCCCATCCTGCCACGCTCCTCCTCCTCCTTTGGTTGATTGTTGCTGCTTCCTCCTCCGCCTGTTGTTGTGCCTGGTAATGTTGATATTGTTGTTGTTGTTGGTGTTATTCCTGCTGTGCTTGGTGCATCCCCCAGATCCGCCTGCAGCGCCAGCCCTGCAAGCAGAACCAGCGCCTGATCCGCCTGATCTCGCGCCAACTCACGCTGCAACACGTTGTGGCGCAGCTGCAGGTAATAATTGTGTCTGGAGGTCTCATCTTTCAGCATGGACGAGCTCTCGATGTAGAACTGCACACGGAAGTGTAGTTCCAGCAGAGGTCGTCCATTGGCGTCCAGGCCCTGAGAGAGACACAGCGAAAGAGAGAGTGAAGATGAGCGTGTGCTGTGCAATTGCCGGAGAGGATTAATAAAGGGAGGGCGCAAGCTGATTCCTACTTACATGTGTGTGCGACGAACGCCAACTTTTCGGGCCGTATTTGGAGAGCTTGCTCTCGGGATCTGCAAACATGTACTCGCCATCTGCAAGATAGATAAGGAGGGGGGAGAAAGAGAAACAGAGGAGAGAAATTAGTTATTGAAGCAGGCAAAGAAAAACTTTGAATAGTTCCTGCATGCTTGGTAAGATTACACCAAAATTACAATATCTTTATATTATATATTTTCGATCTTCACTTTCATACAAGTCAATTTTCTATAAATCTCATGAATGGGATATAATTTAATTTATGATATTGTTCATGTGTTTCCCCAACTTAACCTTAAACTAAATCACAACTGAAGAACTTTACACTTCTCTATAGAACTTATTCAACTTCACAATTAAAGAACTCTACTTTGCGCTGCATATCTTCCTTCTATTCTCTGGCCTTCTTCAAGGTCACACACTGATCATAATTTCAAATGAACTTTGGACTAATCCTGCACAAAGTTCACTCCCAGTTGAAGTCTCCAAAAAATGCTGAGCCCGCTGTCAGTTTATGTTGTGTGTTTCTTCTCTTTTGGGTCTTTGTTTTTGTCAGGCAGATGACGACACATCCATGTCAGGTTGTCAGCTTGTGCCCAGTTTACCCTGTTGAAGATCGCAACTCCCAGTCGCAGTGTACTCTTGAGTTGCTTCTGCCCCAAGGGCAGGCCGCGTGCTCGAGTTGTTGTTGCTGTTGCTGTTGTTGTCGTGCTTGAGAAAACAAAATCAACACACACTTCATCATCGAACGAAAAATTGGAATTCCTGCATATGAAATGAGGCAGCAACGGAGGCAGAGACAGCAGCATCAGCAGCAGCAGCAGCAGAAGATGAAAAATAGTAATTATGAACGAGAAAAGAGAAGAGAGAGGAGTGGAGAGGAGAGGAGAAGAGCAGAGAGAAGACGATGTGGAATGGAAGCAGCAGAAACGGCAGCAGGCAGCAACAATATCATAATAATCATCAGCGTCCGAATAAGTGCCTATCAATGACGACGACGATGGAGAAGGCCCCAAACGGAGTCCAACTCCAAAAAAAACAGGTAGAAGAGCAGCAGAGAAGAGAGTGGAAAAGAGAAAGAGGGGGAAAGGGGGAAGACAGCTGCCTGTTGAAGAGTTCGAAGACTTCGACGATTTCTTTTCCGAACCCAAAACGCATTTAAATTTCACTAAACAGTTGCAAGTTCCTTTCTGCCACAGCCTGCCTGCCACACACTGATGGATGCATCTAAGCGTGCAGCAGCAGCAACAACAGCAGCAGCAGGTGTGAGGCAGCCACAACAGCAGCAGCTCCTATTGGGCATCCTGTGCAGCACGCAACGTGCAACCAGACAGCATGCAGCGTGCAACGTGCAACGTGCATTTTGGGCCAGCGGCAAAAACCTAATAATTAACATATTTTCCAACGCATTCCACAGCGCTTACAATTAACACGCACGCACACACTGCCGCACAGCCGCACTGCCGCGCAGCGTAGGCAAGGCAAGGCAAGGCAAGGCAGGTGCAGGCAGGCGGGCACGGGGCTGAGCGGGGTAAATAAATCTTCAATTTGAAACACATGCAACACAAATTACAGCCTCGAATGCGTTGGGATTCCAGCAGCAGCAGCAACAGCAGCAGGCAAGAGGCAGCAACAACAACAGTAACTGGCAGCAGCAACTGGCAACAGCAAAAGGCAGAGGCAGCAGCAGCAGCAGGCAGAGGCTCATCAAGTGGCCCAGAGAGGAATTTAACAACAACAAGAACAACAACAGCAGCAGCGGCAACAGGAATAAGAACAACAATAACAACTACAACAGCAGCTGGCAGAGGGAAGGGGGCAGCAGCAGCAGCAGCAGCGCCTTCTTTCCTTGCCAGCTCGTGTAGAGAGATGAGCGCGTGATTCCAATACGATTGGCAGGAGAAAGGATTTATGAAATGGAATTAACTGACAAGGAATCTCTTCCTTCCTTATTAATACTTATACGAGATTGATAGAACAGCATATAGAAAAGTATTTAATATTTGCAATATATTTCTACTAAATTTATTCTATTAGTATTTGTATATATTCAGTTTATATAATATGCAGACAACATTTTATAAAAATCGGATCATTATTTTTTAAAAACATATAAAAAAAATAGTATTCAAGCTACAACGCCATTTAATTTCGCACCATTATACATGATTAGTATTGGAACAATCGGAGAGGATCTTTTAAGTGTATAACACTTTTGTTGAAGGTAGTCTTTCTTCGTCGTCTTTTGTCATTTTTTAAGAATGTTAAATAACTGAAGCAGAATTCCATTTGAGTTATATATCACCAATGTCTTAATTTAATATATTTCTTTACACCTAAAGTTTCAATTAGTACTATAATAACTAATATTAATATATATTAACCCATCCTCATAATTCACTTCAATTTTTATATTTCAGCTCTCTAAAACTACTTCTACTAGTTTCTTTTCGTGTCACGACTTTAACAACAGACTCAGCTCTAACACGAACGAAATACAGCTGCAGCCACAGTCCAAACCCGCACCCGAAGCCGAGTCCAAGCCCAAGCTGCAGTCCAACTCTTCGTCCGAGTCGTAGCCGTCGCCATGGCATTCTTCAGATTTATTTTTCAAAGGTTTTGAGTAGGCACAGAGCCACAGTACGGGGCACAGGCCGGGGCACAGTCCGGGGAAGCGCTATAATAACCCAACACAGAGCAACAAAATAACCCAAAACAAACAGCAACAACAACCACAAGGAACGAACAGCCTGCAGTGTGTGAGTGTGTGTGTGTACGTCGAAACTGGCTGAAGAAAAAAGAAGCAGAAGAAGAAGAGGAGGCAGAGGCAGAGAAAAAACGAAAAGAGAACGAAACAACATAAAACCAAAAGAATTTTAATTTCCGATGTTATCAGATGCACGCAGCAGTGGCAGCAGCAGCAGAGGCAGAGGCAGCAGCAGCATGTGGCTGCAAGGCCGGTCAAAGGCAGAGGAAGGGGTTGCGGGTAGTAGGGGGGAGGGACGCGAGCGAGAGAAGACGAAGATGAACAAGTCAACGCCATATAATAATGATTATGAGCCATTAACATTAAATGGAAAAGAAAATGCTGGTCTACAGATTACACCAGCAACATCTTCAAGCAGCAGCAGCAACATTCAACAACAGCAGCAGCAGCAACATCCCGCAGCAGCAACAGCAACTGCAACAAGCAGCGACAACAACAAAAAGAATGCGGCACAGGAATCCAAGCAATGCGACAGCTAAAAATAACACCAGGCGCAGCAGCTCAAGCAGCAGGAGGAGGAGGAGGAGAAGGAACTTGAGGTGCAGTAGGAGCAGGAGAAGGAGCTGCAGCATCGGTGGGAGGGAGGGGAGGAGAAGGCACCGAAAAAAGCGACGCCCATTGTGTGGCCGATGATCATCAGCATCCTGTGGCTGTGACAATGTTGCCAAATTGCCAGGAGGCAACATCAACAGCAGCAGCAGCAAAAGCAGGAGAAGAAGAAGTAGGAGGAGGAGCAGATGGAACAGCAGGAATTTGCATAAAGATGAAATTTATTGACGTTGCGTGGCCATAAAATTGAAATTCATTTGCGACACAAAGGCAGGCGAACTGAGAGACGGACAAACAGTCAGTGGTGGACAGGCCAGTGTCCAGTGAGTGTCCAAAAAGGGACAGCAGCATCCGTTGGCTGGCTGGCTGAAAATCGAAAGACTTAGGCGACGAACTTGAGCTGTACGGAACTATGCGGTGTTTGAACTTTTCATTTTGTCTGCATGAGTGTGTGTATGCCTGAGTGTGTGTGTCTGTGTGTGTGTGTGTGTGTCTGTGTGTGTGTGTGTATGGGTGCAATGCAAGCTTGAAACTTGCAACGCTATCTATAAACAGCAACAACAACAACGAGGCTGAGGCAATTTTTGGTGCAGTGAAAGAGCCCGGCATGAAATGCGCGAAAGTATGCGAAGATCACAAAAACAACAACAACAACTTTAGCTGCATGCCAGCCAGGCACACACACACACACACCCCCACATACACATGCCTGCCTCTGACATTGGCAAAAATCCTTATGCAAACTGCTGCATTTCATAGCTCAAGCTGAAGCCGAAGCTAAATCTGAAGAATCCTCAAGCTTGCTTCAGCTTCAACTCGTCTCCTGCTCCACTCTCCCTTCCTCCCTCCTCTACTCCGTTTTCGTTTCGTTTTCCCCTCGGCAAGTCAGTCAGTCTTTCAGTCAGAGGACGTTGGCATGCCCCAACTGCATACCAAATTCTTCTTTTGCAAGCTGAAGATGTTGTGGCAACTTCCGCGCCTCGCTCCATCTCTCTCTCTCTCTACTCGCACTCTTCTTCTTTTCTCTTGCTCTGCCTTGCTGCCTTGCTCCTTCTCTCTTGCGCCCTTCCTCCTCTTTGCCTGCCTCACCTCGTTCCCTGGGCGAAATTGATGCCAAACTGCCTTGCGACCAGATTCAAAATTTACGTGTTGTGTGCTCTTCCACTGGCTTTATCGTATACTCTATTAAAATGGCATAGGCGACTTGTCTTTGGGTTATGGAAAAACTAAAATATATCAGAAATAAGCCTTCATCTTTAATTTTTCTATTATTTGAAGATTCAAAAATATATTTGATTAGATATTTCCTTGAGTTAGCAGTTAGCTGAATAAATGTTTCACTTTCTATCCATATCTCATTGCTAAACCTTAAACTTCTTTAATTGTATGGCCCACGTTGGGCGCCATTTGTATATTTTCTCTAATATAAGAAATGTGCATAGTTCCTCACAATCTCAACTACATTAAGATGATTTCTTTAATCTTCTAGTTCTTCTTTCTCTCATCTTACACGTATACGACACTTGCCACTTCCTCAGAGTATACAAAATTTAACTTCAAATTCGCAACCTTTTCTTGCTGTATATGTGTATGCGTGTGTGTGTGCGCGAATGTATAAGGCCAATGCCAAAGACGTCGCTGCTGGAGCCTCGTAGCAAGTCGCCTACCAACGTTGCCCGTTGCCTGTTCCTGTTGTTGCCTCTCTGTCGTTCTTCTGCTCCTTCTCCTTGTTGTTGCTGTTGTTGTTGTTGTTGCTATGTGTTGTGTGTTGGCTCCGCTGGGGCCGCATCATCGTCTTCGTCGTCGATTCGTTTGTGTTAATGCAACGCGCGACGGCTACCTGAATTACTGAACACGCGTCTTGTGTCTTGTGTCTGTTGCCCGCACGTTGCACGTTGCCTGAAATTGTTTGTTCGCCGTCTACGGCGACGCGTTCCTGCCTCCGCGGCTGCCCTGTCCTCCCCTCCTTGCCTGCCTGCCTGCCTGCTTCCCTGACTATACACTCTGTTGCCGCTGTTGTTCCTTTCTTTAGCCATTACCCTGCATCGGCATCTGCATGACTAATTGGGTATGGCAGGCCTGAGAGTCGGAATGTAGATCGAGATCTAAATGCAGCTTAGCTGCATCATAGCTAATCGTTTAGCTTGAATTCCCTGTCGACTTCTTCTCATCAGATTTGCATCGCAATAACATTTTGTTAAAGGTTTTTATCTTTAAATTATATATTACTTCCTCTTTATAAAACATTTCCCATGCTGGGTATCTGCTAGTCTTCCCTAGTAACCACGTTCACATTCTTAGTGCATTTTTTGTTGCTGTTTATTGCTTTTTTGTTCGTTTTAAGTGCCATGTTGATACCCTAATAGAACAGGGTTGCCATCCTTGTGCTGCCATTATAGAGTAAGGTATAGTACAGTAAAGAACCACATATCGTTATTGATCTTACAGTTCTTCCCGTGCATGCCAAGTCGACCTTCAGCATATTTTAGGTATTTTTATGTGTTTTGGCTTAGTAACAAAGAGAGAACTTCGATACCAAGGAAGCTACTGCTGATGATGACGATGAAGAAGACCGGACGGGTTTATGTTTATTGCTTGTATTTTGCAGGCTTTACAGTTATGCCCCAAACCTAACCTTAAACGATCTGCAACTCACCTATGAGCACGGCCAGACCGAACAGTTCGGTATCCTGCATGCCCTGCGTGGCAAAGTGCAGACATGTCTGCGTGTAAACCTCTCGAACGCGACTCTTTGCATCGACTAGGAAGTACAGAGTTTTCGGCTGCGGTTGGCCCAGAAGTCTAGAAAGAACAGAGAACATTATTAGATCATTGCTAGACCATCAGAATCTACATGGTTTCTGTAGTTTCCGAATTAGTTTTTATTCGTTTGCCCTATAAAGAGGATCTAGTCTGTATCTTATTCGACACGAAGCATTTGTAACTTGCTCCTGCTCTCTAGAGCGTCCTGTCCATATAGTTTAATACCTACCTCAGTGCCAGAAATCGGGAGCCGGGTGACAGTTGCTCGGCTGAGGACGCGCATACTTCCAGGGGCGCGCTGACGGTGCAGAATGCTCGCATGCTGCATCATTTTCCGTATACAGCGCGCACGTTCGAAATACGTTTGTGCTGGAGAAAGAGAAGAAATATAAAATTAGAATGAGTGTGAAAAAAGTAAAGAAGAAACTTCATTGAGGTTATGGCTTAAACTTAAAAGTCAACTTAAGTGGAATTTAAACTGAGTGTATAGCTTAATTATAAGCATAAAATCTTGAGCTATAAACTGCTATCTATAACTATATTTTAAAACCCCAAAGAAATAAGCAAAAGAAATTCAAAGTATATTGAAATTTAAAATTAGTTTTAATCATTGAAGAATTTAAAAAAAGGGCAATAAAAAGAGTTAAGATCCCCAAGCATCTCATTCTTTCTTTGATTCAGCAAATTACAGAAAAATGCAGTCAGTGGGACTGCCCCTTTTATTTGAAAATAAAGTTTTTGGGCGCCTGCTTATTTTTAGCTTTTGGCTGAAAAAAACAATTTCACCAATCAATAACGAACGACTTAGGCGACAAACTTGATTAGGCGGCTGAGCGTGCGTGCGTTGCGCATAAAATTATTAAAATTCAGTTAAAGAAAGTTCCACACCACACACACACACACACACTACACACACACAGAAAGAGAGACAGACGGACAGAGCAGACCCACTGAAACTCGCCTCGTGATGAAAGAAAAGCATTTTGTGCATAAATTAAAATCAAATCGAATCAAATCAACCTCATGGAATGGACACAGAAATATGCAAGGAGAAGCGTCTCTCCATCTGCAGCTCCCCGCTCTTTCTACCCCCCACTCTTGTTGGACTTCGGGTTCGACTGCGACTTCGACTCCAAGTTGGAGTTCGAGTTTGACTTCGACTTTGCGGCCGCATAAATTTCAATATTGGCGCATTTCTGTGCGCAGCCGCAGCCGTCTAATAAATTTCAACGTCCAATAAATTTATTCAGAGTCAAGTTGAGAGAGTCTCGCCGGGGCAGAGAGTCGAGTCGAGTCGAGATCGGAGAGTCGAGACTCTTTATCTATCTGTGGACCAGACGAGGTGCTGCTGCCACTGGCCACAATTCATGCGGAACCGCCCTGACTTATTAATATGATCGCACCGCCCCCTTTCCCATACCCTCTCTATCCGCTCTAACACCGCTCAATCCCAAAATGGACTTTAGCTGGTGCTGATCATCAATCAAAGCGCGCATTTGACATAAATTAGAAACCAAGAATATGTATATGAGTTCCCCGCTCCCCCAGTCTACACACTTCAGTCTGCACTCCATATATTCCCCCTCCACCTTCTTCTCTACTACTCCCAACGATTAAAATGGTTTTTGAAACCCCCCAATTGTATCTAAGCCGATTTTCATGCGCCGAAACTGATACAGAAATAGATACAAATACGAAAAAAATAAAGAGCAACAGAAACAGAAACCAAACCGGACCAGACCACAGACAAGAGGCCAGAGCAATAAGAAACCGACAGAAAACAGAGAAACAGAAACAGAAAGCTGGAAATGATTTACGAAATGTGCTGGCAAATGGAACTCCAGATGATATTTAAATGTGGAATTTATAGGAAATTGATTACACACACTCAGACACAAATCCAATTCGATTTAATTGAAATAAGATCGTATTCAGAGTGCTTTCTGAGTATCGTAAATTATATTTTATATACTGCGAACATCTGAGAGGAAATGCCTCAAGTAAGTAGATACTTATAATGGGTGTATTCCTAATAAAGGTATAGACTAAGTCTGCTACTGTAAGGGAGGAGAATTGAAATTAAAACTGCAGAGGATTTTAGTGAAGTTTAATGGAAAATATATCTATTGCTTTTGCTTGTTGTATTATGATATGATATGATAATATATGTGCAATAATTCTGATGAAGTTATTGTTAAAAACGTTTGTCAAAAGATAGAGTGATCTACTTGGAATCCAATACGATCTATCATTATTATTTTCAAATGGAAATTGGACTCCAGAAAGTATATCAACATTTCTTATAATTTCTTATGTTATAGAATTATTCTGTTCAAACACATTTGAAACTTTGATCTCAATCGTAAAGACATCGTTGCTACAATATTATTATCAACAATTCGTATAATACAATACAAATGAGTGTTATTTCAGTTGTGTAAAGTCATCATTTTCTAATTCAACCTACACCAACTTTAGTCAAATACAACTCTTTTGAATTATTTCGTCAGATTTTCCAAGAATGAACAATAGGTATTCCCCCCATCTGGTTTTGTCAACTTGGAATGAAGTTATATACAGTCTGTGCAAACGTTATGACCGGCGAGGTCAGTTCTCTCTGGCGTTATATAATAATCGCATCCCAAACGTATCAACAATTATCAACATTGTACGGCATTTAGTAGGCGATCAGGTTGGGGGCAGCAACACAGAGATGACTCACACAGACCAAGAGCGAGGGAGATAGAGATAGATAAAGCCGTGTAGAATGTTTTGTATAATTTGTTTAATTTAAAATGCAAACAAATGAAAAGCATTTAACGATTTCAATCATAGCAAATTATCCACATTCCTTTGACTAATGAGAGCGAGCTGAGCTGAGCTGAGTCGAGCGCTAATTGCGAAAGTAAACAACGAAGAGTGCAACGGAGGCAGGAAGGCGTGGCAGAGCAATTAAATGTGCAGAGACAGAGAAAATGAAAGAGAGAAAGAGAGACAGAGACGCTAATCAGCAATTAACAAATGGCCATAAATATTTTGTTTATGTGTCTCGAGCTTGAAAATAAAATAACTAACCGCAGGCAGAGCATGACAAAGAGAAAGAGAGGAGAGGGAGGGGAGAAGAGACAGTTAAGTTTAGCTGGCGAATAACGGGGTCTATAAAGTCCCACGGGCGCTGGTTTTTTTGGGAGCTGTTGCTGCCAATTAAATGGCGCAAGCGCCAGCGGCGAACTTTTCTGCTGTCTAAGCGGAAAAGCAACGACCAAGAGAGAGAAAGGCAGAGAGAGAGAGAGAGAGAGACGAAATGTTGCGCATACGCCACGTTGTGCAGCGACAGCAGTTCCTTAGCCCCCCTCCCTCCTCTCTATGTATGCACTGCATGCCATTGCAGTGAGCTCATTCGGGGCGTGTATGTGTGTGTGTGTGTGTGTTTGTCAACCGAGTTCGCGACTTTGTCGCCAGCAGGCAAGAGGAGGAAGGCGGGCACAGAGCGGCAGAGCTGTGTGATAAATACCTTAGCCGCATGTGCAAAGCATTTATTGAACAAACGCTCGAAACGAATCAGAAATAGAGAATTAGAAATATCTCTGTGTGGATAAATTTCAAATTGAAATCGTTAGCGGAATGTGCGAGTGCTCGCTCACTCGATCAATAAACATTAGAAATATCGTAAATATAAAAGCGGAAAATGTGCCAACATTGCACAGTTCATAAGCCGATCTCAACAGACTCTACAGAAGGCGAAACTGAAACTTTCCGTGGGTTTTGGGGAAATTCGATAGCTTGTTTGGCTATTGGAAGACTTCTAAAGTAAATAGAACACTGCCAAATCTTAAAGAGAAATATGAGTAAACAATTGCTGGAATGTATAAAATATACATAGGCGTGAGTTTGTTTAGGTATAGAAGCTGAAGTTGGCAAGTTCTTCTAGAGGAATATTTTCTTTGGAAAAAGCGAATCATAGAAGGATTTTTAGCTCAAATAATTCAAGTTATCCAGTAATGAATATTTTTATTACTATAGATTGATCTCTTTATTATACATCGCTAAGAGGATGTGAGCCTCATGCACCATTATCAGTGCAGATTTTCTTACACTTGTAAAGTCTAAGATATTTTCTGGACTGATTGAACTTATCTCTTTAATTTCCATAATATGCCTTCCAAAACCTTTTATAGCTTCATTACACATCTTAAGTATAAAATAAGCGTAGTAAGGATTTTATCGAATTTTAGAATCTCAATATACTAATATTTCTTCTTTTATAAATTATTAATATTTACTATATTTATCATAAATTTCAATATTTCTCCTCTTTCAACTTATGAACATACAAAGCTGAGATAAATTAAATCTCAAGAACTTCAGCTCAAAGATAAATAACAAAGAATCTCCCTTATGAACCATGAAATATACAAGGTCCTAAGAATTCTCAGCCTCTTTGCCACCTCATCGACATAGCTAAGTAGCCCAAGGCGTGGGGTAAGCGTATTTAAGCCTCACACAAGAGCACCTAAATTTCTTATTCACACACACATACACAGATACACACACACACACACAGCTAGAGGTATTCTAAGAGTGGTGCCCCTGATATAAACTGGATTCGAGTTCTATTGAAAGTGTTGCCCCGCTCTCTGAAGCAGTGGAGGCTGGAGCTGGAGAGCTAATGAATGACGACGTTTGACGTGGAATTTTTAGCTCATGAGTTGGCCGCAAAGGCAGCTTGACGCAGGTTATACGTGTGTCTGCGTCTGTCTAAGTTTTTTTAATTACAACAAACGGCAAATCGATCGACGACGAGCGTCATTCGGACTCGGGGAGGAACGAGAGGGGGAAATAGTTTAGAGCGATGGCATTTTCACACGCTCCCACGGAACACTTGTTGCACTTACACATACGTATTCGCATGGGTCTGTTTTGTTAATTTGCACGACGGATGCGCGTCAGAGTGCCCCGCTATGAGGTCGAGTGGGGCGTGGCATTTGTGGATTCGTATTTGAATGCGAAATCGAATCAAACATTTCATTGAATTGACCATCGTGAATCGTGGCGAGGCACAATTTTCAACTGAAATTATTATGCCGATTATGAAGTCGTTTTGCACTGTTGTTGTTGTTGTTGTTGTTGTTGCTGTCTCTCCCAGTCAAATAAATAACTTGGCGTTTTGTTGGCAAATACGAATCGACAAAAAATGTGTGTGCGGAGAAAACCAAACAAAACAAAAAGCAAAAGCGGCAAATTGATGGCTGCCTCTTCTTCTTCCCCTTCTTCTCTTCTTTCTTCTTGTTGTTGCTGTTGTGCCAGTTATGCCAAACAATTTTAATGTCTTTGAGAAATGCGCATGCGCGAAATGTCCCTGTCAAAAGGCAGAACGAAAACGAAGACGTGGAATAAGCAGAAGAAACAGCAGAGCACAGAAAATAAACACAATCACGTATTTTGTAAAGGCCCCCGTAACAAAGCTTTGATTGCTGATGGGGCACACCTAGGCGAGGTCTCTGTGGCGCGACCGTTGATTAGAAATCAACAAGTGATCGAAATGGAAAAGAGCAAGCAGCACAAGAACCTGACTTCCTTGATAAATATCGATTGCTATCGATGGGAATGTGACCTGTAAGGCACGATATTTTCTGTATTCTTCAGTATTTCCACCAATAACAAACATTAAACATCGATATATAAACTTAAACCAAGTGTGAAATTATGAACGAAATATCGATGCCAAGTGTTAAATTATCGATGTACACAGAAGAGTGGACAGCGACGCCAGGAGAGAGCACGTTTTAGATTTCTTACTTATTTCTCAAAATAATTAAAATATCAATAAACACACGCAGATGGATCCAACAACAGTTGAGGAACAATTGCAGCAGTGGCAACAACAACAAACTGTTGGTGAATTGCCTGTGGAAGTCGTCCCAACAGCATGCCCACTTCCTTGCTGCTGGCCATGGCACCAATGGCCTTACTGGCAGCTTTGGGGCACACTCCTTCCAGGCGCATGGGAACAAGGAGTTGCCAGGCAATTGTTAAGAGATGAATACTTGCGTACACTGAGCGCACAACAACTGCAAACAGTGGCTGCGCAGCAGCAAAGAGAGCAACAAACTGTAGCTGGACGTGCAAGAAGTAAGCAAAACGTCTCTCTTTCTCCCCCACCCACTCCTACTAATTTATTCCAATATGCATAGATAGAGTATACAGGCCGACGCATGCAAGGCGTCAAGAGAGACGTCAAAGAGAGCGAGCACAGCAGGCCAAGGAGCAGGAAAGAGCAGCAGACGCAAGCGGCACTGCCGCAGCTAGGCGAGGCCAGCACACTCAGTAATGAGAGCAAGCTCTCTGCCGGCGTCAGACGCCGACAGCGACAGCGCGCAATCGCAACGTGTGTCGCATGCTAAAATTAAAGGCGTGCGAAACAAATTTTTTTTGTTTTCTTTATGAGGAGCATAAATTATGCTGCGCCGGCAGAGGCAGAGGCAGCGACGGCAACTGCGCTGCTGCCAAATAGTTGGGCCTTCAGGGTGAATTGATCATATCTCCTGCTGCTGTTGTTGTTGCTATTTGCTTTTGCTGCCTCTTCTTCTTCCAGTGCTGTCAGCGTTTGTCATTCAAAAATTTAATTCGCGGCACATTTTAATTGCTGCAAGCATATTTTATTTCATTGTTTAGGCGTGCAGGAATTTTGTTCAATTGTTGTTGTTGTATTTGTTGGCTAAGGTCAAGTGTGGCAAGCTCTCTGGCACAGTGGGCGGCTGTCAATTGTCGCGCAACCGCAAAAGCAACAACACAAACAGATAAATAAAACAACAACAACTGCACGTAGAAACAAAACACGAAACGAAAACAGACAGTCAGACAGATAAACCGATACACAACTGTGTGTCGATATCGATATCGCATCTCTGCGGTGGCAATCGTTTAACGTTTACCGTTTTTAACGTTTAACGTGTGTTTCTGCTCATTTGTTTATCATTTTTCAGCTGCAACACAACACCGCACAAGTATCAAGATACTGTTGTCCCTCTCCCACTCCCCCATCCCCCGCCTACACCCAATGGCTGCGCTCAATTAGTCGCCTTTTTTCCTCCAGCTCCCGTTTCCACACAAAATCAGCTGCTCGATTTCAGTGGTCGCCATCTTGCGCTTCCCTCTCTCTCCTGCTCTCCTTCCAATGCTGCTGCTGCTGCTGTAAGTGGTCTCCATCTTGCTGCTGTTGTTGTTTTCGGTATTCCCGGTAAAGACAGCATGCTTTATGTGTGTATGGGAGAGTCTCTATGTGTGTAAGCGAAGCTATTTACGACACCTGCTATTTGCCCAGTTTGTACCGCCCCTCGTCCCGCCCGCCTATTTGGCAAGGTGATTAATTGCACAATGAGTGTGTGGCTGGTGATGGTGGTGGTGGTGGACTTTATAAAGTTTCGCGAGTCAAGCGCGGCGGGTTTTATGGCCGCTTCTTTAGTTCAGATAAGGCATTTTGCATTACTGTTGTTGGTATTTTATGAGTGCGCGGCCTGCCTGACTGACTGGAAGCAATTAAAATTCCAAAGAAATTCCCCGATTCTAACTTCGAACAAATTTCATCAAATTGGAACTGCTCGCTCTGTCTCTCTCGCCTTCCCGATGAAATTCACCGAAGCTAACCAGAAAAAATTTCCTTATTTTGGGAATGCTTCCCTACCACTTCCTGATTCGAACTTGAATATTTCCTGGTTCTAGCTAAAATATCCCCTCGTTTTGGGAAAAATTTGCTTTTCTTCTTCCCTCCCACTCTCCATGTCGTTTGCTTACCTTAGGCACTGCCGACAAAGGCCGCTACAGTTGTCGGCATTTTAATCGTTTGTTGTTGTAGTTCTTAGCCAGGTGTGGGGGTGCTGGGGATAATCCGAAATTTTCGTTTGGAGTCGCGAACTGTTTTTGTTGTTTTTTACTTTATTTTATTTGTTGTTTTGCACTGACAATCGATTACCGATTACCTGCGATGACTGCGCGTCGTTTAAATAACTGTAAATTATATTGTTTTTCTTTTTTTGTTATTTATTTATTTTCTTTTTATTTTTGTATTTGTTGCTGCGACAGTGACGGCGGCCAGAAAGCAATTGCTGACCTCTTCTTCGTCAAACACTAACAACACGCTGCGACTGCGCAGTCGACGGCGACGGCAACGACGGGCCGCATTCCAGCGAACACGGCTCTCACTGGCGATTGTGTGGGCGCGAGAGAGCACGAGAGAGAGAGGGGCTGCGAGCGCGGCACAAATACGATTTAATCAAAATTGTTGTTGCTCTTGTTGTTGTTGTGGGTCGCTGCAACTCCGCACATTCACACACACATACACATGCAAGCGAGGGAGAGCGAACACAGCAAGAAGAAGTGAGAGCGAGAGAGAGCGCTGCCGTTTATACTGGTGTTTGTGCTTGTATTAGTGTGCTCTCTTTGGCAACTGCTTTTTGTTGTTGCGCGAAAGAATGCCGTTTGCTTAGTTGTCGTTGTTGTTGTTGTATCTACTGCTGCTGCTACTGCTGTTGTTGTAGTTGTTGTTGGTGCTGTTGCTGGGTCGCAACTTTCTGTGGGGCTATTTGTTTTGACCAACAGCAACTTGTTGTTGGTGTTGTTGTTGGAGTCGCAGCACTGCAGCAATAGAATTTGGTTTCCGAATAAAATATACACACTCACGCACCACACACACACACTTATGCACATAGAGACACCGAAAAAAACACAATGGAAGTGGACACTTTTGTGCTTGTTGTTGTGCTTGTAATTTAAATCGGAATTCGAATCCGAATTCGAATACGAAACTGAATTCAAAATTCAAATCGAAACTAAACGAAACGAGAACAAAGCAACGAACGCTTAACGAAACGCGCACACTGCGAATGCGACTCCGACTGCGACTGCGACGACGACGACGACAATCTCTAGAGCTCCAATGGGGCCGCTGTCGCTGTCGCTGCTGCGCTGCCGATCGCGCGACGTCGACGTCGTTTGCCTCTGAGCTGGCACTGCTAATGCGTGTGTATTGGTTTTTGTATGCACGTGTGTGTGTGTGTGTTCATACACGACGCGCAACCTGCTGCCAGTTCAACTGCTTCGTCCAGCTACAGAAATCAAACTGAAGTCCGAGTCGCGAGAGAGAGAGCCGAGAGCCAGAGAGAGCAGCTGTATTTCTTAGTGTGTGTGTGTATGTGTGTGTGCTGTGAGTATCTCCCACTGAGATTTAAAGATTGGAATGCGCCGTGTTCATGATAGCACTCTGGTTTTGTATGTGTACGTGTGTGTGTGTGCTCAAAAGAGAGAGCGAGCACAAGAGAGCGACCGAACACATACACACTCTCTCTCTCACACACACAGCACCTTTGCTTGACGATCCCCCCTTCCATTTGCAAATCTCGACTTCGAGTCGGAGAGTTCCAAAACAAAACAACAACAAGAGCGGGGAAGGGGAAACAAGAACAATAATAACACGAGAAAGGTAAATACTGAAGAAAATAAATAAAAACTTCAAAGGAGAATCCCAGTAGCTAACTGAAATGTCAGTGTGTAAGTGAAATTCCAATGTTTTATCTTGTCAGCAGCAGAGCAGCGGCAACAACAACAACAACTATTTGGAGCCCAGCACGAAAACAACAACGAATAAGAACATATTCCTGCCTGCGCTACCGCATAACAACTTCCAGATGCTCTTTAATGCCAAAGCTTCCCATGGCAAGGTTGGACACTGGAAGATTGGCAAAGGGAGTACAGGACAGTGCTGCCAATTAAGATATTTGCCCGCCAACTCGGGCTTTGTTTTATGTATGAAATATTTAAAAAACTGCTAAACCTAGTTTTTTATAATATCGGCAACTTCTTGTAGCTTTTTTTTGTATAATTTAATTATTCTTCGGTTCTGGTAACACTGGGGCAGGCTCATCCTCTGCCTGTTCCATTGCTGACCTTCGCATATGTTGCGCCTTGTAGTTAATATGCTGCAGCAGCAGAGGAGAAAAGCGCGACGCAAGGCCGCTGCGGCAGAGACACCAGACTGAGGCTGAGCTCAAGCAGCGAAGAACGCGCAAAAGAAATACCAGTACACACTCACACACACATGTGCAGAGAGAGAGAGGAGAGTCGGCTACTCTGCCGTTGGGAAGGAGGCAGAGAAACAGAGAGGGAGAGGACTGCGCCGCCTCTGCTGCTGCCCGCTGGCCATTTGTAAGAGTCGTTGCCGGCCTGCGCCTGCGTCGCCGTTGCCTCCGCTGTTCGGGCTCTGCTGCTACGATATCGTCACTTGGGCGCATTCCTCAGCATAATGTGAGCTTGATTTGCTGGATTCTTTTTGCTCTCCCTCCTCCTTCTTCTCTCTCTGCTGCTGCTGCGCCACCAACCCCCCCTCCTGTCTTTCTCGCACGCACGCACACTCGAAATTATTTTGTTGCCGTTTTTTCTCCTTGCTTCTCCCGATTTTTTGTAAGTTTTCTCAAATATGCGGCACACACACACACACATACATACATACACATGCATGGAGGCAGAGCACAGGCACCCAGACACGAAGAGTTCTTGACGGGTCGGGGGTCGTCATGACCATAACTTGTTGACTGGAAAGGCAGAAAGGGGGAAGGGAGTGACGGGAGGCGGGCAGTGGGAACCTGGCGCGCGGTCTTCGATTTCTTCGAGTGTATTTGCTATGCGCATTGCTGTTGTTGTTGTTGTTGTTGTTGCTGTTTCTTCAGTTCTAAGACCGGTTGTTGTTGTTGTTGCTACGTTCTTGGTCAGCATGTTGTGTATGTGTGTGTGTATGTGTGGATGCTGGAGCCTGTCGAGGCAGAGGCTTCAAAACAAAAATATTTTATGCAATTCCTTGAAGGCGATTTTTCGTTGTAGTTTTTGTTGTTGGGTTTTTGCCCTTTTTTTTGTGGTATCTTTCTTCGGACCTGAATCGGAATCTTGGCCGAATCTCTCTCTGGCAGAATTGGCGCGCATTTGACAGGGCTCAGCTCCATTTGCAGCTGCTTCTATTGGAAATTTCAAACTGGAAATGGAAGCAGGATTTTTTTAATAATAAATTTACACACTTTCGCAAATTCCAGAAAGTAGGAGAGAAAGAGAGACAGCAACAGTCCTGTGTGAAACGTAGTTTTTGCCACCTCTGAAGCGAGCTTTGATATTTTCGACTGGAATTTAACTCAAGTGCGTCAGTGTGAGTGCGTCACGGTGTGTGTGTGTGCGAGTGCTGCTCCGTTTTCGTTACGCTTCATTGCCGTCGACGTCAACGTCGCCGTTGTCGCATATTTTGTTTTTATTATGACCGAATATTGTTGGCCAGTCATGCCTTCTTCCTCCCTCTTGCCGTGCTCTTGCTCGTTAATGGACGTGGACACTCCTCTCTTGTACGTTCTCCCTCCTCCCGCCCCTCCTGCTTGAGGTATTTTTATTGCTTTTGTTACACTAACTTACTTCCTATTCAACGTTGACGGCGAACTTTTGCTGTTGTTGTTCTTCTGTTCGAAGTCGAGCACAGCGAATTGAATGTAAATAAGAGATCGCCGCGGCGGCGATTCAATGACTCTCCCGCATTCTTTACTCTCTTTGTTTGCGTGTCTCTCTGTTTGTCTGTCATCGATTATTGGCTCCATGGAATTGATGCTCTCCACCAGTGCTGTCAAATCTGTTTCATAGCTAAACTAGCGCTTAAAAAAGCTATAAATAGCCAGAAAATGTTGTTGGTATGTAAATAAAACCTCTAAAGTAGTTGAACGATATTCTATTGACTTAATGCAGTGTTTTTATTTTACTTTTTAGCAATTTAATATGTTTAACAATGAATATCGGATTTTCCAATTGCAACATGCTAGATTTAGTTAGAAAATGGCTGTATTGACATCACTGGTCTCTCGACCCTGACCGCCTAGGCTCGCAATCGATAAATCGCATTCGGTAATTAATGTGAAGAGGAGGAAGACAGATAGAGAGAGGAGAGAGAATATGCAATATGGCGAATTTTGTATTCCAAGCAAGGTTTGAAAACGCATTCTTAAATTTCGCCACTGGAATGTGGAGTGTGGTGCAGAGTTGCCAGAGAGTCCAGTCAGTGTCGACGACGACGACGGCGTCGTCTAATCTGCCTACCCTACTTTCACTCCAATTCCAGTCATCGGCATCGGCATCTCGCTCAATTCAATTTATTCGAGCCGAACTTTTCTCTAGTCGCGCATGCCAGTAGCAGCAGCAACAACAACAGCGAAACAATGGAGCTGCAAACTGGCGCCGCAGTGGGTGGAGAGCGGGGAGAGGATGAGGGTACGGGGCTGCTGGCTAAACTGCAATGAAATTTCGACTGCGGCCGCTGTCGGTGTGTATGTCTGTGACTGTGTTGGGGGATTTGCCTTTTTCGGCATTGGAATGCAGCGTGTCTGTTGTGGTTGTTGTTGTTGCTGCTCCTGCTAAGCCCATAACAGTAGCAACAACAACAATGAGGCGAAAAACTGCCTCTGAAATGTGTTCTAAATAAATTCCAATGAAATAAAAGAATCGAAAATGGGCTTAGTGATGTGCGTGGCGGGCATCGATATATCGATAGCATTGCCAATTGGTATTTATTGCGTGCAAAAGGGAATTTCTTAGCAGCAAAAGGGAATTGCGTGCAAGGAGAGGCATTTATAGGGATCGTGCTTGCTCGTGCTCACGATCTCACGTGATCAGCTCTAGCCGGGATGGGGGCGCGCAGATGTACAAATTCTGCGCTGCGCAACGCGATTGCAATCTTTAGCATCGTCATCAGCGGCAGCAGCAGCAACAACAACAACAACAACAGCGAACGACGATGAACATGCGGCACGGGACTCGCGTCTCTCAGTCGCAGCAGCAACAGCGCGAGCAGCCCCAAAGACCCGCGACAGCGACGTCAGCGTCGCGCGTGCGCAGTCTCAACGGATGTCTGGGCCAGTGTTGTTGTTGTTGTTGTTTGCGTCTTACCTGTTTGCAGGCTGTTGCAGGCTGCAAACCTCAGTTGCAGCAGCTTTCTTGCGCGCTCTCTCTCCTTCTACCTCTGCCCTCTCTTTCGCACTCTCTTGCTACGCTAAAAATCGACAAAATCAACCAATTCCCGTACAGTAGCTGCCGCTTTTTTTATGCTTTTAATGAGCGTTTATATTGCACAGTCCACACACACACACAAACATACACACACACACACACACAGTCCACGCGGTCCACAGTCCACATGGCCGAAACAGCAGCGCAGCCTCGCGAGATTGGAATCCAATGCGAGTTGTTGTTGTTGTTGTTGCACTTTGGTTTGAACTCGCATTTCTCTCTTCTCCTCCTTTTCATCCTCTCTCTCTCTCTCTGTCTCTCCCTGCGTTACGCGTTTTTCCCATATTCATAACTATAAATTCATCCATATTATTTCCCATCAAAACATTTCGCAGTTCCGAAAACCGCAAACACTTGTGCAAATAATCACGTAAAATAGTCAGAAAGAGGTGAGTGGGGGAAGGGGAAATCTGATGATGATCGTAATCAGCTTCATTATGACGATGATCGTAAAGAAGCCAAGTCCAAGTCGCGAGTTTAACGAGTCAAAACGTGCGAAACTTTATGCTGGACACGAACTCAACGCTGGAATCCAGGAAATTCCAGAGTTATTAAAAATATATTTAAAGTTTTGTATGGTTACCTTGAAAATTATGGGACATATGTAGACAACGAAGCTTTTTCTAAAAAAAATATTAGCATAATTGGAATCTAAGTTGATGAGTATATGGTAAATAAGGAAATTTTAGAGTTTTATTAACAAATATTTTTAAAGTATCAGAAAGTTGGCCTGAGTACTGTTCAGATAATGAAGTTCTTTTAACTATAAATAAAGAATTTGTTTATATAAATGTGACCCAAGCTTAGATCGGGCTGTCTGCATTATTATTGTATTATTGTAGGCTAAATGAGTCCCTAAGAATTACCGCAGTTTCTCAAAGCAAACTTCTCTCTCTCTACGTCAATAATTGGTCCATTTTACTTTGATACCTTATATCATTTTAGTGTCTAAGCAATAAATATTATCGTAACTAAAATATATATTTCATTTTAGGCGCGAATTATGTTTCTAGAATTGTAAAGACCTCAATAATTATTATAATATAGGTACCTCAATTTTTATTATAATATTTCGCATTGTTTTAGGGTTTCAACGGATTCGAAATCCATTAAACTGACCTCAAGACCTTCTTCTTATATCATGCTAAAGGCAGAACTCTTCCCATCATTTCGGGCTCAAAAGAAAGTACCCCACATAGTCATAGTTCCACGATGAACTCTCGTACCCGCTCTGGGCTTCTCTCGTTTCGCACATGAGTTCGTGCGAAGTATTTGCTGTGGAATTTGTTACGGATATTTTTCGGCATTTGGCCATTTTACTGCCAGACTAGCGCCAGCTGCGGCTACTCCCCGCGAACTTCAGACACAGTTCCAGCTGACAGCTGGGGCGACTAATGGAAACGGGACTCGGGTTACGACGAGCAAAAATATACGTAGGAGAAGGAGGGGGGAAGGGGGCTGGCAGATGATTAACACTACGTCAAATATAAGCAAAAGTTGTAGCTAGAAAACAACAAGCGATTTTCACTAACGCGACTGTGTCGCGTCAGCGCCGTGTGTGATAAAAAGTAAAGTTGCCCCGTTTCGTTGCTGACGCATTTTGGCCAGGGCTGATAAGCAAAGTAAGCAATGCAATGAACGCGGACGAAACCGCAAGACACGCCAGATTGGCCAGACAGACGGAAAGGTATTTGTGCCAAAAGTAACCAAGTCTAATCTTCAATCGGATCTCTAGAAAGTATAATAGAAAGAATGACTAAATGCAGCTGATAGGAAGTAGAACTTTCAATTTGACCGATCGTGAAGTACCGAAGTTATCGATAAATTGGGAATTTCCATATTTAAAGTGGTTTTTCTTGTCACTTACCAATTATATTCGATTAGATCGCTGGAACTGGAGCGGCTACAATGACTTAACTTGATATGTGGCAAGTGGAATCTACAGAGAGCTGATAGTGATATCGAAGGTATCGATAACTTGTTATTTTGCTATAATGAATGAGTGATTTAAGCCATTTGTAAGCTTTTTCGTTGACACCTCGGAGAATAAGATAGCCAGAATGACGGAATGGAAAGAGTAGGAGTTACAAAAATCTATTATTAATCCACTATTGAAAATATCGATAAATTTGGTATCGAAAATCTTGTAGGATAGTGTTTTTTTTTATCATGAAGAAAAGAAACTTGATCTGATTTCTAAAACAACAATAGAAACACTAAATTTGATATGTGAAGATTAGAAGTTTCAAATAATCAACTAAATTATCGATAGCTAAATGGAGCTTACACATTTTGAAATGTAACATACTAAGCAGTATCTCTAATTCGAGCGGCATTCGAGGATGTTTTTGAAACGGAAACTGGCTAATCCGATCGCGCAAACGGGCCGAGAGTCGCGAGATACGCGCAAGATACGCGCTCTGAGATACGTTCGCTCGGGTAGCTCGCTCGGTTGAAAGAGATACAAGATACAACTCGGCTACATGTGTATCTTGTCAGCAGCGATAATGAGCCATAAGTTTGCCAAATCTCTCGACGGCGTTTAAGTTATGCGAGAATGAATGGAAACCTGCTAAACTTCTGAAATGTGTCTCCCCATTGAAAACGATATTATTCAAATTTTAATTAGCATATGCCGCATACGCAGGGTGGCAGCCGTGGGAGCCAGGCTCAGATACACATACAGATACGCATACCTATGTGTCTCTCTGTGTGTGTGCGTGTGTGAATAGTTGTGTGTGCACACCCTCCCTCTGATAGGCCGATAAATATTTAACTTTTGCATGCCAGCGCGATGAGTTCAACGCGGACAACGTCAACGTTGTTGCCTCTCCTCCTCTTCGTCGGCTGTTGTTGTTGTTGCTGCTGCTCATTTAATTTCCAAACATTTATCAACAAATATTTGGCGCTTATCATTTGTTCGACTCAAACACAACAGAGACAGCAGCAACAGAAAGAAGAACAACCACAGCAACACTCGCCACGTTTCTTCTCTATGTTGCCCTCATCATCAGCAGATTTGCCTGCCTTAACACCTGGCTAAGCTCTGCCACGCCCCACGCCCTCAACTTGCCTTATCCCCCCTCCTACTTCCCCACCCACTAATGTACAGCTGTCTGCCCCAACTGAACCCAAGAGTCAATTCGATTCTGTGTCAAATTTTGCATAACGTTTGCTCAGCTTGCTGAATCTTTTGCTGACGCTGCTAATTACAAGTGGCAGGGGGAGGGGTAGGGGAGAGGATAGCAGCTTGTAGAGAGGGGCAGCTGTAGGTAGCCAGACCCAACGCAAAGTGTTCTACATAGAAGTGAGTGTGCCATAGACAAGCGACAAGGCGTGAAGTCTCTTCGCTGCTCTTGACACTTCCACGATATTGACTTCATAATGATATTCAATCTAGACGATCTTCTATCTACTCTATCCCAACTGACTGTAAGCTGGATTTATTGATCTGTCATTAACAATAATTTCGGATTTATTCTAAGTAAATCCTACATTATTATTATTATTTAATTATTTTTTATTATTTTATTTTCTATACATTTATTTTCTACTTCAAATCAATAATGTTTCTATTTTTAATAAATTTTTTTAAATAACTTGACTTAATTTGTAAGGCAAGTGAGACATAATACTGAATATATACAATACAAATCTATTCTGCGCCATTATATATAACTAGTATTGGAATGATCGAAGGAGATAAGAAACTGCAAGAGTATCAAACTTTCGGTAAGGCGTAGGTAACCTTTCTTCCTCGTTTTTTGCTATAAACCGATGTAACGAGTCTAATTTTGCATAAAATAAATTGATTTCTCTGACAAATTACGGAAAATAAAGATAATAAAGCAATTTGTGTGCCTTGTCTTCCAAGAATTAGGCCACACACGATATAGAGTATCCCTCATACGATTTTCAGTAGTAGAAATAAATTAAAAATAGATTATTAATAAATATTTCCAACATATTCCTCTTCAATATTTCCTTTAATTAATTTCCCATTTTGCGGTTGAGTTCCCATTTTTGGTCTGAGTTCTGAGTCAGCTCAGGTGGTGGACAGGTACGAGGCGACGTTGTGTTGTGGCCACCATTAGCTGCCATGGTAACCGGAAGGTGCCATAGCTACCAAGACAGACCCAGAGCAAGCCAGAAGTATAGCCAGGTCTAAGGATTGTGCAAATTAAACCGCAGAAGGTTCTTGAAAAGATTCCCAAAAACAAAGGGAAACCCGAAAAAAGGTACGTACAAATTAGGGGCATAGAAAAATTAGAAGAAGGCAGTAGAAAGAGTAGGAGAGAGGGAGAGAAGGAGAGGAAAGGGCGTGCAGGAAGCTAAAAAATTCGTTTGCCACAAAAGGGGCGGGACCAAGGCGGGGGCAAGGCATGAGGAATGACACGCATCCGGTTTTAAAATTCCAACAGAGAACGCAAAGAAGAGCGCAGAGAGAGTAGAGAGAGAGAGAAGAGGAGGGGAGGGGAAGGGGCAAGGGGGCTGCCCAGAACAGGCTGAGGAATTCAAACACTTGAAATTAACAACAGCTTCAGCTTCAGCTCTCTGCAACTGCAACTTCAACGAAGGACGTTGGCTGTGCCAATGACGACGTCAACGGCGACTGCGACGCCAGCTGCGACGGCGACGGCGACTGCAACGCTGGCGACACTGGAACTGCAATACTTTCGCGCCGTCTCGCTCTGCCGGCGGCGCAGCTACGAGCGCTGCGTTGAGGTGTGCAACGCCCTGCTGCAAGCTGGCCACGAAAACAATGTCCAAATGTTTGAGCCCCGCAAGCAGCAGCAGGAGGAGGAGCAGGAGAGGGAGCGGGAGAGGGAATCTCGACAGACGGCCGCGGAGCACGGTAGCAATTTGCAGCGCATTGGCCCCAGGCAGCGACAGCAGCAGCGGCGGGGACTACGCGACGATGGGACAGATGGGGCAAGTGCTGCCCGTGCTGGTGCCTCCATAATGCCCACTTGGCTGATGGAGGGCGTGTGGCAATTAAAGATGCGCGCTCTGACGCAGCGTGTCTACCTGGACGATCTGGAGGTGGACGAGGCGGCTGATGGAGGTGAGTGCAAGAGTGCGACAGATGTGTGGATGTGAAAGAGAGAGAGAGGGAAGGTGATGGTAGTGAAAGCTGCGTCTATCGATATATCGGTTGTGCATGGATGGCCGATATAAGAGTTTTTATAAGAGTGCAAATATGTTTGTTGTAGCATATAGCGAAAACATGACGATGCTGAAAATGATAGAATGGTTACAATATAAGAGGCTGTATAAGAGTAGGATAACTTTGGCTTAAAACGAGTATCGATCAACACTTATACAAACATCGATTAAAAAATATGTAGATACAGCGTCCATAAAAAGAAGGGAAAATATAAGAGTTGCCACAACGTTGATTCAAAGTTCGATAAACTTATACTAAAAAAAACCGCACAAAACATCAGTTCTTTGATCTGTTTATCGATATCATCAAAATGCCCTGTGTCGAAACTTTTCTGCTAAGGAAATATCGATAATACCTTAGATTGTGTAAAAGAAAACAAATCGATTTCATTTAAAAATAAAAATATCGATAAATATTAAAATGTCGATCAATACAACAGTGATATAGCAATAAGAAATATTCCACATTGTTCCAATACTGCAATACACTTGCTAACTGCCGATAACGATAACGATACCACATCGATAACTTACTCATGCACCTGTCTTCCTTCTCCTCCCGCTCTACAGTCAACGAGGACGTGGAGTTCGAGCGCATTGCAACGGCAGCTCGTCCTGGCAGCAGCATCAAGACTGCCTTCCAGCCACGCCCCACCACCAGCCAGCGCCGCGCCACGGGGCCAAGTCACTCCAGCGATGGCAGACTGAATACCAGCTCCCGGCCCACCTCGGCCATGACACGTCCGAGCACCGCTGTCAGTCGTCCGGGTTCTTCGCTGGGTACACGGCCTGCCTCCCGCTGCGGCACTGCATCCCGTGTGAGGGCCACCTCAGCGGCCGCTTTCAATGTGGGCGACTCTACGTCGGTGCTTTATCAGGCCTCCCGCTTGAATCCCACGATCTATGCAGAGCGTGAGACCATTGTGAAGGCGCTGTTCCAGTTCCTCTTCTACCACGAGGCAGATGTGCCCAAGGCGCACTCACTCTGCCAGGCGGTGATGGATGTGCAGCGCCAGCGTACGGGGACAGCAGATCCAGCGAGGACGGATTGGTGGTGGCAACAGCAGCTCGGCAGGTGCCTGCTCGCCCTGCACTATCCACGCCGAGCCGAACCCTGGCTGCAGCAATCCTTGGCGGCCTTTCCTCATCCGGACACTTATCTGCTGCTCTCCAGGCTCTATCAGCGTCTAAGGCAGCCGGAGCGTGCACTGCTGCTGATCGGGCAAGCCGTGGAGCGGCACCCGTTCGATGTGGTCTATCGGCTGGAGCAGGCACGCATCCATGGGGGCATGTCCCAGCAGGAGGATGCACTGCAGCTCTATCGACTCGCCGCACGACTGCAGCCAATCAATGTGGAGGCACTGGCCAGCATTGCTGTGGGTTATTTCTATGACAACAATCCGGAGATGGCATTGATGTACTATCGGCGCATTCTCTCGCTGGGCGTGCACACGGCGGAGCTGTACTGCAATATTGCTCTGTGCTGCCTCTATGGCGGGCAGATTGACCTGGTGCTGCCCTGTTTCCAGCGTGCGCTGCTCATGGCCACGCAGCCGGAGCAAAAGGCAGATGTGTGGTACAATCTGAGCTTTGTGGCGCTGGTGAGTTGCGGCTGCAGTGCATCCTCAATAGATTCAATTAATCCCTCTCCTCCACAGACCTCCGGCGACTTCAATCTGGCTAAGCGCTGCCTGCAGCTCTGCCTCACCTCCGATGCCAGGGATGGATCCGCCCTCAATAATCTGGCCGTGCTGGCGGCGCACAGTGGTGACATTATGGGTGCCAAGTCGTACCTCAATGCGGCAAAGGATGTGTTACCTGATGCAGCTGAAGTAGTCTCCAATCTGCAATACATGGATCTACACTACAAGCTTTAGATCGGACACTGGACACACTGTTTATTCTTTAATAAAGTGGATGCAATTCAAATTCCATTTCTCGCGCGGCTTAGGGTCTTTGCAGCCAGTCGTAGATGTTGTCCAGTCCCACTCTGGTCACTGCGCTGGCCTCCACAATGGTCACCTGCTGGCGTATCTGTTTCTGTAGCTTGGACATTTGCAACATGAGCAGCGCCTCGTTGCGCATCTGCCTGTAGGAATAATCCATCTTGGTCAGCACCAGTAGAATCTTTACCTTCTGCAGACGTGGCTCGGTTAGTATAGAGTAGAAGAGTACGCCTGGAAAAGGGCGAGAGGGGGTAGTCAGTGAAGAAAACAGAAAAGAATAGAAGGTTCCCTCCTCCTACCCACTCACCCGCTGCTGAAATCTGGCAAAGATTAGACGCATCCACAACGTATATGAGTTTCTTCACGTCCTCGAAATATTGAGATTGCCTCCAGAGCGGTGCCATACTGCCTCCTATCTCCAGTATCTGTATGAACTTGGGAAGGTGCTTGCCATGTGAGGCCGCTGCCGCCGCAGCAGCTGCGTCTGTCGGAGGCGGTTTCGGTTTGTCTCCATGCGCAGACTTCTCTGGGAAGAAAACCCGATAGATTCCTGTGCCAATAGTGGGCATCGAGTAGCTGGTCTCATCTATGCCGTCCTGTTCCTGCAGCGCCTTGAGCAGGTGCGTCTTGCCAGCGCGCTTCGGACCCAGGCAAATGCAAGACATTTATAACTAATTTAATTTAACAATTTAAATATTTCGTTTATTGATTCAGCAAAACTGCGCGCCTGGCAACCGTTACAGCTGCAGCGCCATCTAACGGAAATTTAAACAACTAAATAACAGTGCTGTAAAATACGATACTTTTGTTGCTGAAATTTATCAAACAAGTTAATCACGCAGTTACTGCTCAATTTTCCAATAGGGAAGTTAGTTTATTGTCTATAAAGTATTATAAATAAAAAAAATAGATTCAAAAATAAAAAGAAGCAAACTAAATCTCTCCCGCTCGCGTTTCGAATTAAACTGTTGCTTGGCAGTGTGGTGCTAGTGGTAACTAGTTCAGTGTACCATTCTCGCGGAACGTGTTCACAGTGGAACAGTGACCGGCAAAATATCGCAGTGTTGTTTTTGCTATAGTAATTAAATTGTAAACAAAATACAACAAAATGGAAATTATTTCTCCGCCCAAAATAACAGCCACGTTCGAGGCTAAAAGCGAAGCAGGATTCAAGAAGCAATTCTCTCTGGACATCAATGGCACCAAAACAGAGTTTGTGTTCCACAACTTTGACAACAAATGGATGCTGATAGTGACGCAGCTGGGAAAGTTGCCGTCGCTATATAGCGTCACGTTCGATGTAAAGCGCGACAATCGCGTTATTCCCGTGTTACATGGACCCGTCGATAATCCGGACAATCATGTCTCCGTCCCGGTGACCATCAGCTGTTGCCTAGGTGCGGACTCGGATGAGATGCGTGGCGGGATTCAGTTTCTGATCAATAAGACTCCACTCAACACATGCCCCACGGAGCTGCTTATTGGGCTAGGACTGAAGCAGATGAAGTCGGAAGATCTACGGGCCATAGCTGAGGTGCTGAAGCAAGGCGTATTTTAGTTGTGCACCCATTAAAGACAAAACTCCATTCACTTATAGTAAACAATTTTTGTATTTCCTCTTTGTCGTTTTGTACATTAAAACGTGTACGATAAGTGGGAAATAAAAAACTTCACTTCACATACACAGCGCATGATGTTGTTTAGGTATGTTTGCAGTTGTTGTTGTTGCTGCTTAGTCGAAGAGACCGAAGCCCATGTCATCGTCAGAGACATCAGACTCCTCCTCCTTCTTCTTCTCTTCCTTCTTGGCCTCAGCAGCGGGCGCGTCAGATGCAGCGGGAGCAGCAGCACCACCAGCTGGAGCAGCGCCAACACCGGAGCCAATGTTGGTGATCAGGTCCTTAACGTTGATACCCTCAAGGGCCTTGGCGAAAAGACCGGGCCAGTAGGGCTCCACATCAACATTGGCGGCCTTCAGGATGGTCGAGATTTTCTCACCCTAAAAGCGATGGCAAATAAGAAATTTAATTAATACACTGTTCATAGAGGTTTAACACAAGTCTACATCGGCCAATCATCCAATTAATCCTCGAGATGGCACTAATTTTTGCAGATTTGTTTTGAAGTTATTTTTGAATTATTTAACTTACGGTGACGGCGACATCGTCATCGACCAGGATGAGGGAGGCGTAGACGCAAGCGAGCTCAGCTTTGGTGGACATGGTAAAACTGTTTGCTTAATTAATTATTGGTGCAAGTTGCCAAAAATTAATGTTTTCAAATAATTGGCCTTAGCTCGAAAGAGAACAAGCACACTGGACAAAATCCTAAACCGGAAAGAACAAAAAAGGCGAAGTTGGCTGCGGGAGTAGAAATTACAACGTTGCGCTGTGAATGGCAAAGTCGCATGCGCTGTTCAACACTGCCAAAAACGTAAACAAAGTATGATAGTCGTCTATCGTTATCGACATTTAGCAAGTAAACAATTAAAAACGCGCGTAAAATGGAAGATATAAAAATAAAGACTGAAGATGAAACAATTAAAATGGAAGAAGATACGGAGGAAATAAAGACAGAAGCTAAAACCATTAAAAAGGAGGAGGATGCCGAGAACGATTGCATTGATAAAATAAATTCCCTGAAATCGCTTGGACCGTTCATTGCCTCCAAGGAAAACAGCGCAAACACAGTTTATTTGAGTGATGTGCCGCAGATCTGCAAGGAACAACCCTGCATGCTGGGCGTGGATGAGGCTGGACGTGGTCCCGTGCTGGGACCCATGGTCTATGGTATCTCCTACTGCCCGTTGGAGAGTAAACAGGCGCTGGTAGATCTGGGATGTGCCGACTCTAAGCAGTTGACGGAGGAGAAGCGAGAGATTATCTTTAACGACATGAATACATTGGAGTACGCGAATAGCTGCATTGGTTGGGCCGTCGAGATCATCTCACCCAGCGTGATCAGCAGCAGTATGTATCGACGCACCAAGTGCTCCCTCAACGAGGTCTCGATGGATTCCGCAATGGGCCTCATACAGCGCGCCATCGATGCAGGTGTCAACATTGCTGAGGTCTACGTGGACACAGTGGGTCCACCAGAAAAGTACCAAGAGAAGCTACTCCGGCGTTTTCCCAATTTCAAAATAACCGTCGCCAAGAAGGCTGATTCCACCTACCCCATTGTTTCTGCCGCGAGTATTTGCGCCAAGGTAACCAGGGATCATGCGCTTAAAGTCTGGCAATTTCCCGAGGGATTAGTGATCAAGGACAATGCCTTCGGCAGTGGCTATCCAGGTGATCCGGTCACCAAACGTTTCCTCACTGAAAATATTGATTTGGTGTTTGGTTTTCCGCGCCTGGTGCGCTTCAGTTGGTCCACGGCGGAGAACGCCCTGGCCGACAAAGCATACGAGGTAGAGTTCGATGAACCGGACTCCGAGAAGCCCAAATACGCTGGCGCCAAGCTGACCAAGTTCTTCAAGGCCACCGACAAGAAGCGAGAGGAGTGCCGCTTGCTCAAGCAGTGTCATCTGGATAGTGTTACGGATTTCTAGGTTTTAAATAAAGATTACTTTTTAAGAGAGAAATCTGCACTGTCTTTATCTTAGGATACCCAAGAGGGGAGAAGGGTATTGGGTAGAGAAACGACTGTGTAATCTTTAATCTTAGGATTAATAGGGACACTAAACTGTTTTGAATCTCAAGATTAAAAAAGAGAGCTAGTTTGTTTTTAATCTTTAATCGTAGCTGCTATATTTGTTTCTTCGCCATTATCTCTTCTTTATAATTAAGTTTCGTTACACACTACGTTCTTGTTGTTGGGGTTTTTCTTGCAGTTACACTGTACGAATGTATGCCTGGGGATCGGCTTGCCCCGATCCCGTTTGGGGATCCACTGCGCGCTCTTAACAAAATGCAATCGCTTTATACTAAACGGGTTGTGTATAAAAAAGGGGAAGGGGGGGACAATACTTAGATACATATAGAGGAGCTTACGACTAAGGTGGAAAGCGCTTATGGAGAAGCAGGAGGATTCGCAGCGAGGCGCTTTTAAACTCGGTTTGCCGCGCCCACAACAGCGGAGACAAGTCGGGGAAAAAGAAGGGAAAACAGAAGAAGGATCAGGAGTTATTTAAGTGTTTGTTTAATAGACATAACCTAAAATTAGCTGCGTGCTGGCGGCGACGGCAGTTGGCAGTTCCATTGCTGCCGTTGATCAAAACTTTCTCAGATCAAGCACAAAGACACTGCCATCGGAGGCACTGGCGCCCACCTTGGTGCCCTTGGAGTTCCAACAGACCTCGAAGATGCCCCCTGTACCCTTGTAGCTGTGCACCAGCTGCCCCGTCTGCGTGCTCCAGATGTGCACGCACTTGTCAAAGCTGCCCGAGGCAAGATATTTGCCATCCGGACTGAAGGCCACCGAGTAGACGGGCTCCGTGTGCTTGGTGAGTGTGTGTATGCAGCTGCCACGTTCCACATCCCACAGACGCACCGTGGAATCGAAGGAGGCCGAGGCGAGTATAAGATTCGTATTGGGATTGTTAGTCCCAGGGCCAGTGGGTGACCACTTTATCGTGTAGATCTCCTTGGAGTGGGCCTGCAGATCGTGACAGCAACGATCGCGCTGCATGCTCCAGATCTTAAGTGTCATGTCATCGGAGCAGGACGCAAGCAACTGACCCTGTGGACACCATTTGATGGCATTCACCTCGTTGGTGTGACCACGGAACGTCTTAATGGGCTCGTTCATGCCCAGCCGACACACATGGATACGCTGATCTGTGCTGCAAGAGGCAAACGATGTGTTCGATTGCCAATCCACGTCCAGGGCGGGTGCACTGTGGAAGGCGAACTGTTGAGTGCACTGTCCGGTGGAGGCATCCCAAATGATGGTGGTCTTGTCCACGCCGGCGGACAGAATGTAATTGCCACATTTGTTCCACTTGAGGGCGAAGATCGGACCCTTGTGCTGGCCCAGAGTGGAGGCCAGTCGACCATCGGTCTTCCAGATGCGTGCATAGCCATCATAACTGCCAGTGGCAAGCAGAGAACCGTCGCACTATAAGAGAAAGGGGTTAGTAATGTCAATATCTCCAAACATCCAGCTCTACTTACATTCCAGTCGAGCGATGTTACATCCTTGTTGCTGGGCACCTCGGCGCCGCCCTTCTGTATGCAGTGCCGCAGGACCAGCTGATTGGAGTTGGCGTTCGCATCTGACATGTCCCAGATGCGTGCTGTGCTGTCGCCGGAACCACT
Organism: Zaprionus africanus; assembly: GCA_018151435.1. Lineage (NCBI taxonomy): Eukaryota > Metazoa > Arthropoda > Insecta > Diptera > Drosophilidae > Zaprionus > Zaprionus africanus. Next base: position 1,831,258 of record JAECXB010002307.1, on the reverse strand, counting down.
GGCCAGAAGATCTCTACTGGGATTCCATGCGCAGATGAAAACTTCACTCTCGTGGCCACGCAACACACGCGCCTTTGACTCAGGTATCTCAATGCTCTGATCTATGTCCATTGCCTCTACGACGGCACTGCCAGGTGTGCCCGCGCCACCGCCTCCTGCTCCTCCCGCACCGCTGCCGGATGTAGTGCTGCTTGGAACCGCACTCTGTGCACTTGTCGGGCAAGGAGCCTGTCCGACATTGTTGCCTTGTGCGCCAACTCGTGTAGCTGCCACGCCGCCAGGTCCTGTAGTTCCTGCCTTAGCACCGGCTCCCGCATTGCCTGCCGCTGCTGCAGCTGCATCCGCACTGCCACCGACCGCAACTGAGGATGCACCGACGCCTGCTGATGGCTGATCTACGCTGCTGGAGTTGCTGCTGTTACCATTTGTCGAGGTAGACGAGGCGCCGTCATCTGTGCTTGTTGCGTTCGCATTGCCTCCGTTGTTCCCGCTGCCCGTTGGATCTCCTGCTTTTTTATTGCCTCCTGCTGCACCTGTGTCCGCATTGGCGCCTCCTGCAGGCGCTGTTGCCGAGTTAACACCTGCTCCGGCTGCTGCATTACCATTGTTGTTGGCTGTTGCGTTGGCATTGGATGAGGGATTGCCGCTGGAGTCCACCTCGCTGGTATCGTTGCCACCGGTGCTGCCGGTGGGCGTGCTGGTGCCGGTGTTTGTGCTAGATCCCTTGGCGGCACCAGCACCCGTTGCATTGCCTGTGCCCGGCTCAATCTTAATTTCCGTTTTCACGTTGCTGTTCGCATTTGCGCCGGCTGAATTAGATGCATCCACGCTTCCAGGCTTGCCAGGCTCTGTTTTCACTGTCGGCTTGGGCGTTTTCACTTCGGGCATAACGGCATCGATGAGACTGAGTCCTTCAATGGGCCGCGCCACTTCACCATCTTCGGCCACGCTCCACTCGACCTCTGTGTATAGCAGACCCTTCTGCAGAATTGTCAAAAGTGCTGCGGGAGGCACCAGAGCGCCATTAATATTACTCTGCGAAATGTGCGACTCAATGCCGAACACATATGCAGAATGTAGAAATCCTGCAGGAGAAAGACAGGTAAGAGGGGAGGGGTGAGAACAAAGTTCAAGTGTCTTCTAGTCATGCTCACTATCTCTCTTTCTCACCTGACTCCTGTAGATATCGGAAAACTAAATAGTTAACCTCGTCGCTGGAAAAACTCATCACGCCCCCTGATTTTCCTCGTTCCTATTGATTCGGCAAAGTCTCGCAATTCTTTCTTGCGGCGGCTCCAACTTTATGGCGGCTGCGCTGGTTGTGATGACACGACGCTGTAAGTACGTAACACATGCGTATCCGGTTGTGTACAGTAAACTGCAGTTCTAATAATTGTTTTCTTCAATTGTCTGTCTCGTTCAATGCACTTTAAAATGCGCTTGCATTTTTTATTCGCTTAGTAAAAAATAAAAAGAACTACAAACACTCGACGACCACTCGGCATATGCAACGCTGAGTGCAAAAAATGGCGGAGTATAAGAGCCCACGATTAACAGTGTGGGAAAGTGTGCGCTGTCTGCACTGTTTATTCACACTGTAGCAATTTTTGATAATATCGGCAGCCTTTTGATATCAGTGCGACAATTGAGTAACTTTTAAACCATACTAATGTAATAACAATATTTTCATTCTTATTAAAATATATTTTATTAAGGAGCACATTAGCAGCCCGCAACAAGTTTCGTATTATTGCGGCTAATAAAGCAGTGCTGGTCAATGCTTTGCAACACTTGTCGCATACGCGCGCTCTGCAACTAGGTTGGCAGTACTGTGTCCACTAGATGGTTGTTGCATAGAAAGGAGAGGAGAGTAGAGGAAAAATCAATAGAAATTTTCATTTGGTGGAATGCCTGGTTGCTCTGCTTGTTTTGCGTTAGTTTACAATTAATAACAGCAATCAACGTGAACGCAATTCTAATCCAATACTCAAGTTACATAAATAGTGCTGAACTGGCAACCAACATTCCGCGGCCAACACCCTGAAGAAAAACCGAAACTAAAGTAGAGAAATAGCAACTTTGAGTAACCGCAACCGTGAGAAAGCCAAACGCAACGAAACGTCAACGACACTCTGAATTCCAGCAAACTCTCTGACGATCAGACAGTTTAAAAAATGTAAGCAGACGACGGCAAACATTTAAATTGTGGCTCAGTCCCGTCTTAGTGCCTAAATAATTTTGAAACGTTCCATGGTTCTCTCTTCGGTGTGTGCAAATAAAACGACTTCGTCATCTTGCGGCGCTGCTGCCGCCGCAGTTGACTGTGTTTTCTGTGAAGAGAAGGAAAAAAATGTTGACGTCGCTGTCGACGCTGACTGCGACTGCGAGACGTGACATGAGCGCAAAATAAGCGCAAACAACCACAACACAACAACAAGAACAACAAAGGGCCCAAGCCGGCCATACTGACAGACTGACTGATCGTGGGCTCCGTATAATAAAATATTAATTTAAACAAGTGCAAAATGCGATAAATGTTTCGCTAAGGTCAGCGAAACCGAAACGTTATCAGAGTCTGGGGAATGTTTTTGGTTTTTGTGCAGTTACATGCATACATATGCATGTGTGTGTGTATTGGAATTGCTGCCAACTCGCGTCGCTTGCCAAATATCAAAGAGTGGGCGTAGAACAGTAAAGGTGGGCGGGGGGCGTTTACTTAGTTGCTTGCCAAATGTCAAAAGTTCAAATTGCGCCAAATTACAGAAGAGAGTGAAAAAAGTTATCTTTATATTATTAAAATGGGTATCAACAAATTTATGAATCTTAATTGAGAACAGTGTCTGAGAGAGAGAAAGAGTGAGCTGTTACTTAATTACTTATCGATATGAATTGATTGACTACAAATTTATTACTCCCAATAGATGCATGACTTTGATAGAGAGCGCAGAGAATAGAAGAGCACTTTCTTATATTATTGTTATTATCGGTATCAATTGATTATCGAACCACATATGTATATCATTGTATACAACACAAAAGACAAGCGAGAGAGAGAGTACAGAGACAAGAATGGCTCTTGATGTATTATTATTATAGTTATCGATATTAATTGCCAAACCTCAATTTTATCATTCCCACAGATTCACAACAAGACGAGACGAGAGTGACAGCGAGAGAGCTACCCAAAGAGAGCGCGAGAGCACAGACGACGTTGCAAACAAATCAAATTCTCATCGGCATCGGCCTGCAGCAGTAGCAGCAGCAGCAAGTGGCGACGTCGCCCAGTGTCGCTCCAACACTCGCCCGCCTGTAATCGTCGTCGAGGCTTTCGTAGTCGTCGAATCCCAGCGATAAGAGCGAGCGCCGGATCTAGTCGAGCGCTCCAACAGATTTTTCTGCGCCCCAAGTTTGCATAAAACCAGCGAAAATTAACAAGCTAACTACAATGGCGCCGGTGAGGGGGGATGGCATGAGAGGCCTGGCCGTGTTTATATCGGATATAAGAAATTGTAAGTACAACAACACACAAACTTACATATGTAAATTGTTATTGTAAACGGTATTAATTCAATTTATCAGCGCGCCTTTCTTATCCGCATACTATATAGTACTTATTTAGTACTCTCATCATATATAGGGGCGTCAATGTCGAAATTTCTTGTTCAATTACGCGAAGAGCTTCAACGGGGGGCGGTATTTATATGAGTGTGCGTGTAAGTGTTTGCTACTGTGTGTGTTAGTGTTCGCTACTCTGTGTGTGTGCTGCAAATTGCTTATGGAGCTCAACTCGGAGACGGACAAACGCTTCTCCATTGGTTTATCGCGTACAATACACAACGGCCCATTACTGGTTTACCCGCCAGCATATCTATTACGTGGACAGTGCTCCCTCTTTCTCTCTTTGTCGCTCTCTCGGTGACTGGTACTAATTGCCGACAGACCGGACAGAGTTGGAGAGTGAGAGTGTGCGTTGAAGAGAGATCCAGAGTGAGAGAAAGGGAAGCAAGAGAGATCTATAGAGAGAGTTGTTTCCGGTCGATCGCAAATCTTGTGCAAACCTTGACCTATTGGCAACTCCCAACTTAAATCACATATCATGTAAAGCTCATCCTGTCAGTCATAGAGTATCCAGTTCGTGGAGATAGCTGATTGATTGTCCGCATTATTGTTGTACGGTTATTTCCCGTCAAATTTCCATTGGGTAACTTCACATAGAATTATCTGACTCATTGTTTTGCTATTAAGCTTTCTAAAATCATATTTGGGCCAGACATATGACATTTATAGAGCACCAAAAAATATTCATACTAACCTTGAACAAAATTTAAGGTCAGCTCATGAACGGAGTAATGTATTATGAGTCAGCTCATCTAATAATCCCGATTTAGTGCCACAAAATATATCATAAATCATATAGATATATCTATCTATTCAAGATGGAATCCAACAAAATATTTTTTGTTCCGCCCTCAAAATAGAATGTACGAGTATAAGTTACTTGATAATGAGTTCATGTGAATTCATGACCCTATTCAGCATACTAACGAATCCACAAAAAAGAAAATTATAAAAACCGATCCATCTGTTCTTGGACTGCCTACTCATTGCCCTACTCTCTCTTTATCCCTGTTCTATGTGCAGGTAAAAGCAAAGAGGCGGAAGTGAAGCGGATAAACAAGGAGCTAGCGAACATACGTAGCAAATTTAAAGGAGATAAAACACTCGACGGATATCAGAAGAAGAAATATGTGTGCAAGCTGCTCTTCATATTCCTGCTGGGCCATGACATTGACTTTGGCCACATGGAGGCAGTTAATCTTCTCTCCTCCAACAAATACTCAGAGAAGCAGATCGTAAGTAAATGTGGACTCAACTGCAACTGAAATATACTCATGAATACTCCTTTTACTCTACAGGGTTATCTATTCATTTCGGTGCTGGTAAATACGAATAGCGATTTGATTCGTTTGATCATTCAGTCGATCAAGAATGATCTGCAATCACGTAATCCGGTGCATGTGAATCTGGCGCTGCAGTGCATCGCAAACATTGGCAGTCGCGACATGGCCGAGTCCTTCTCTAACGAGATACCCAAGCTGCTCGTCTCGGGGGATACCATGGATGTGGTTAAGCAATCGGCGGCGCTTTGTCTTCTTCGTCTGTTCAGGTCATCGCCTGACATCATACCCGGAGGAGAGTGGACATCGCGTATCATTCATTTGCTCAATGATCAGCACATGGGCGTCGTCACTGCAGCCACCTCGTTGATTGATGCATTGGTCAAGCGTAATCCGGATGAGTACAAGGGATGCGTGAATCTCGCTGTATCTCGACTGTCGCGTATTGTCACGGCCAGTTATACGGATCTGCAGGATTATACGTATTATTTTGTGCCAGCCCCTTGGCTGTCAGTAAAGCTGTTGCGCCTGCTGCAGAACTATAATCCGGTCACTGAGGAAGCCGGTGTGAGGGCACGTTTGAATGAGACATTGGAGACCATTCTGAACAAGGCGCAGGAACCGCCAAAGAGCAAGAAGGTGCAGCACTCGAATGCTAAGAATGCGGTGCTCTTCGAGGCCATCAATCTGATCATACACAGCGACAGTGAGCCGAATCTCCTGGTGCGTGCTTGCAATCAGCTTGGACAGTTCCTCAGCAATCGTGAGACCAATTTACGTTATTTGGCTCTGGAGTCTATGTGCCATCTGGCGACGTCAGAGTTCTCGCACGAGGAGGTCAAGAAGCATCAGGAGGTGGTGATACTCTCCATGAAGATGGAAAAGGATGTCTCAGTGCGCCAAATGGCCGTTGATTTGCTGTATGCCATGTGCGATCGCGGTAATGCCGAAGAAATTGTTCAGGAAATGCTCAATTATCTGGAGACGGCTGACTATTCCATACGCGAGGAGATGGTGCTCAAGGTGGCCATTCTTGCCGAGAAATACGCCACTGACTACACCTGGTAAGCAGTAGAAGAGAGAGTCCAAAGATGGAGCCTAACTAACTCCCGCTTTGTTCTTTCAGGTACGTCGATGTCATTCTCAATCTTATACGCATCGCAGGGGATTATGTGTCCGAGGAGGTCTGGTATCGAGTCATCCAGATAGTCATCAACCGCGAGGAAGTGCAGGGATACGCGGCCAAGACTGTGTTCGAGGCACTCCAGGCTCCTGCCTGCCACGAGAACATGGTCAAGGTGGGCGGCTACATCCTTGGCGAGTTTGGTAATTTGATTGCGGGCGATTCTCGCTCAGCACCGCTGGTGCAGTTCAAGCTGCTGCATTCCAAGTATCATCTCTGCTCGCCCATGACACGCGCTCTACTCTTGTCCACCTACATCAAGTTCATCAATCTGTTCCCCGAGATACGCACCAATATCCAGGAGGTGTTCAGGCAGCACAGCAATCTGCGCTCCGCGGATGCAGAGCTGCAGCAGCGGGCCAGCGAGTATCTGCAGCTGAGCATTGTGGCATCTACAGATGTGCTGGCCACAGTGCTCGAGGAAATGCCTTCATTCCCGGAGCGTGAGAGTTCCATACTCGCTGTGCTCAAGAAGAAGAAACCCGGTCGTGTGCCGGAGAATGAGATACGTGAATCGAAGAGTCCGGCGCCCACATCCATCACACAGAACAATACGCACGTTAATCATAGCAACAAAATCAATAGCAATGCCAATGCCAATGCGGATCTATTGGGACTCAGCACGCCGCCTGCCAACAACATTGGGAACCTAAACAGCAACAGCAACAACTCGACACTGATCGATGTCCTGGGCGACATCTATGGGAACAACAATGCCGCCGTCTACAACACCAAGAAGTTCTTGTTCAAGAACAACGGAGTGCTCTTCGAGAACGAAATGCTGCAGATTGGCGTCAAGTCCGAGTTTCGACAGAATCTTGGACGTCTGGGACTCTTCTACGGCAACAAGACGCAGGTGCCGCTAACGGTGAGTGTGCCAAAGAGTGAACCACACGATGAAATTCCCTTCCTAATAAAATTTCTTTGCTTTGCAGAACTTTAATCCCGTGCTGCAGTGGTCCGCCGAGGAGGCGCTCAAGCTGAATGTGCAAATGAAGGCCGTGGAGCCAACGCTGGAGGCGGGCGCACAAATCCAGCAACTGTTGACGGCCGAGTGCATTGAGGACTATGCCGATTCACCAACTATCGAGATCAGCTTCCGCTACAATGGCACACAGCAAAAGTTCAGCATCAAGTTGCCGTTGACGGTGAACAAGTTCTTTGAGCCAACCGAAATGAATGCAGAATCCTTCTTTGCAAGATGGAAGAACCTGAGCGGGTGAGTTGAATGGCTCAACTAACCAATTCCGCAGCTAATACTCTTTCCTGTAAATCTGTTATAGAGAGCAGCAAAGATCGCAAAAGGTCTTCAAGGCTGCACAGCCACTGGATTTGCCAGGAGCACGTAATAAGCTGATGGGCTTTGGAATGCAATTGCTCGATCAGGTGGATCCCAATCCCGATAACATGGTCTGCGCGGGCATCATACACACACAATCCCAGCAGGTGGGCTGTCTGCTGCGACTGGAGCCCAACAAGCAGGCACAGGTGAGCTACAAATCTGTCTATATATCCATCAATATATATAATGATTTCTATATATCCATTTCTTGCCTTCCTTAGATGTTCCGATTAACCATTCGCGCCAGCAAGGAGACGGTCACCCGTGAGATCTGCGATCTGTTGGCGGATCAGTTTTAAGGCAACGCAATCATTATATATATACATATATATTTATAGTGTGTAACTGGAGATATGTCTGGGGAGCTACTGCAGCAACCATTTTACAATGCACAATCCTAATCACCTAGAGAAGAGAAAAGAGAAATATCAATGAAAAAAGAAAAACAAATTATATAATGACATGTTTCCTCGAATTATATGCGACCTTAGTTTAGACGTGACCACGCCCGCACGCCCACGTACTGCACCTCTCAGCACACACACACACACTGCAGTTTCCCAATTGATTTTTGTCTCCCCCACCCGATTTTCCGTTTCTACACGCGCTAGTTGTTAAAGTAAAATGTGTCTGATTTATCATATTTCCCCCTCCCCTCCCCCCAACTCACCCATTTTCAATACTATAATTATTATTATTTTTTGTAATTTGCTAACGAGAGAGAATTCTTTGTAAATGTTAAGCTCAAAAGTTCATTAGAAAAGCATAATTAGATTATGTTGTATGACAAGCAGTAGCAGTTGGATATTACTAAATATATATATACCATATATATGTATATAACATATATATATATACTTGCATATATATAAACACAGATTCATACATATACCTAGTATATATACTATATATTGTTGTAATAAAATCGAATGCAGCAAAAGAGAAAAATATGAAAAAGATTATAAACAATTTATAAATGAAATAATACAAATACACAATTCGTTATGTTATCAACAAGCAACAAATTATTACGCATAAAGCCAACAAATACGAAAAAAATCAATGTTTAGTGTTTTTTGATTGTGAGATTGTGAGGCATAAGTAGAAGCAAAAGAGAGAAGGAAGAGGACCAGCAGGAGAAGGAGGAAATGCAGGACACGTGCAGAAAATCTCATTAAATGATAGACAAATAATTAGCTGATGGAAATCACATACAAATTTTCGATTTACACACACACACACACACGCATTGTTGAACTTGAACAAACTAAAATAAATAATAATAATAAAACTACACATAAATATATAAAACACATATACTATTAAAGGAAACAAATTATTATACATATAGTTACAATTTTCGATTGATCCTGATCCAGAAAGCATGTACTATATATTATTTCGTATGTGTACCATAGATAAAACTAACCAATACCAATACGATATGTACCATAACTATACGCGGAAGTTATTCGGAATTTAAATCAATTCAAATTTTGTTTTCCACATAATCATTATAAGTATACTATATACTATATCGAATCAGCAAGAAGTATTAACTATTCCCCCGATGTGCATCTGAAACGCGCGCCATAAAATGTTGCAACACACACGAACAAAAAATAAAACATGCAAATAAAGTATATAAATATTTGATTAATAAATATACAAGAAAAATAAAAACGATAACTGAAATATACAAGAACAAACATTTTTTAGCTATTATTTTTTGCCTGCTAAAATTGGAAATTGAATTTTCTAACGGTGCGATATAGTTAAATTGTTAAATGAATTTCACCTCAGACAAACTACAACAACAACAAACATGAAAAAGAACAAACTACATATAGCAAATGCAGGAATTTAACTGTACAATTAAAGAACAATGTATTTAAATAAAATAAAATCTATCGAAATTTCAAATGAAATCTGAGCGGAAATATTCATAGTTCAAGAAGGGAATCGAGAGTTCAGAACGAAACCGATCGGGTAATATTCAAGAAATAATATTCAAAAAAATATATTTCCGATTATAAGACTCTATAAAAAGAATTTTCCCTTCGCAAATTTATGTCAAACTTTAACTTTATTAAAAATACAGGGTATCAGCATGTTTATAAGGATGTGGGTCAACAGAACATTAACTACTTCGTCACTCTTAAATCTTATTCAGTTTAAATCTGGCGTTAATATTGACCGAACTCAATTCGGTGACCAGATACTTGAAGGAGAAAGGAATTTCGATCATGGACACACCACTGCTCTCTCCACACAGACGACACGTCTCAGGCTTGGAGGAGAGTCCGCCGTTCTCGTTGCGCTTGACAATTTGTTGCAGTGGTGCCAAGATGCTGCCACACTTGTGGCACACCAACGTATGTGTCTTATCCGAATTGTGGAAGAGTCGATCCTGCAGCAAGAAAGCGGCGCCATGTGAGATAAGCGCATCACGTTCCATTTCTCCAAATCTGACACCTCCTCCTCGCTTGCGACCCTTGATGGGTTGATTGGTGCGTGACTCCACAGCGCCTGTGGAACGCACTTGCCACTTGTCAAACACCATGTGACGCAGGCGCTGATAGTGCACCACGCCGAAGAATATATCGGCAGTCATTTCACGCCCATCCACGCCAGAGTAGAGTCTCTCCGTGCCATAGTAGTTATACCCGCCTGCCTCGAGCATTTTGCCAAAGTAATCAATGGCCGTGTTGTCCTCGGAGAAGCGGAAGGGCGTGGCATCATAGACACCTCCGTGGATTGCGGCATTCTTGCCCGCCATTGTCTCGATCATCATAGCAATTGTCATACGTGAGGGGAAACCGTGAGGATTGAACACAATGTCCGGTATCAATCCCGACTCGGTGAAGGGCAAGTCCTCTGCGGGATACTTTTGCGAGCAGATTCCCTTTTGTCCAGCACGCGAGGCAAACTTGTCGCCAATTGTCGCTGGACGTGCCACACGCAACGTAATGCAGACAGTCTTTCGGGGAGTCAACTCAAAGCTGCCCAGCTGACGAATGCTGTCCACAATGCAGTCCTCCTTCTCGTCCATCTTCACCACCTTATAGGTGGATACTTCTCCATCGAAGTAGCAGTAGAGTGGGCTGCCATAGCTCAGCTTGGTGCCCGGATGTGGCAATCCATCTGTATCCAGATACTTCACCAGGTCCGGCATGTGGGGATGACGTGCAAAGTAGCTTTGCTTCTTAGCCAATTGCACGAACTTGGACTTGTATATGCTGCCATAGGCAAAGCCACGTTCGTAGGCAGCCTTATTGATGATCATGGCATCCTCCATGTCGTAGCCAGTGTAGGAGATGACAGCCACAATTGCGTTGGTGCCCATAGCGAAGTCATCTAGCTGTATGTTGTCATAGTGCACTGGCCGAAACAGTGGCGTCGCTGGAGTCTGCAGACGATAGAGCTTGTTGGCTGCCTGCTTAGGCCAGTTGAGGCACGGTGTGCCCATAGTTTGTTTACCCATCTGACACTGGTACATGTTACGTGGCGACTGATTGTAATCGGGCATTGGAATCAGATTGGCCAAGTTGCTCATAAAGTGCGTCTTTGAGAGCTCCAGATGTGTCGTGAAATCTGGATAGATTTCCTTCTCATCAATGGCAATCTCCATGTACACCTGCTCCAGTGTGCCAATGTACTCCACTTTCTTCCACTGTATGTTCCACACGGGACGCATCATGCGCGCCGGGCCAGTGAAGAGGTACAGACCAGGAAACTGTCCATTCTTCTTGAAAGGAATGAATCCGATCTCCGTCATTTCAGGAATTTGTCCCGTGATTTTCTCATAACGCAAATCCTCAACTATTTTGCTGGCATCGTTCTGAAAGATGTGGCCCAACTGTTTGCCATCCAAAAACACCACATACAGCTTGGCATCCGGATAGCTGTGCTGCGTCAGTGGCAACATGCCCATCTCGAAGAGTTTGGCTGGAATTGCCTAAAACAAAATAAAGACTTATGTAAGTTCCACTCAGCTGGACATATTTCACTACTCACTTCAACAAGCTTTGCATTCGGTCGTTTGGACAGCTCACAGGTGAGCGTCAAGTGATTGAGTAGACCGCAAGGTGTTCCATCAGGAGTGTGCACGGGACAAATGAAGCCCCACGCATCGGGCAGCAGCTGACGGGCCTCGGTCGTGCGCATTGTGGTGAAGTAGGAACCACGATGAATGGCTCTGAAGTGGGACATGTAACGCATGCGATTGATGTTCTCCGCCATGATGACCAGACCACTGCTCTGCATCAGACCCATGCCAGAGCGTGAGTTGACATTGCCAGTGGCCAAGAATGACTCAATGGAGCGTCCCACAGCACCAGCCTGGCGCACACATTGAAGCAGAAGGCTGCTGTTGAGCAGGGAGTCGGGGGTGTTGAGCTTTCTCAGGATGCATTTGTGCACCATCAGCAGCCAAACTTCGATGCGTTCCGTGAGATATTTCTGATAGAGATGACCAGGCAGCAACACTTCCTGCATCATGGCCGAATCAACGTTCTCCACTTTGTATTTGCCCTGAGCACATTGGAACAGCTTCTGCACCATGAACACAATCATCTGGAACTTCTCTTCGTTCGTCTTCAAGTGGATCATGATGCGTTCGCGCATAATGAATTCGGTCACGGCCTCGTCGGGTTCCCACTCGGGTACCTCGGCAATGCGAGAGCGGAACAAGGTGCCGATGAAGGAGCGACACTGAGCCGATGTGTAGACGCCCTCGTTGTGCACTTCACGCAGCATGTTCTGCACACAGCTCAGGTAGTATTCATCAGACTCGTATCCCTGCACAAGACAGTTGTAGATCTGTTCATCTGTGTAGTCCATCAGGCACTTGAGGATCAGGCAGACGGGCACGTAAGACAGACGTTTCACATGCGAGAACATAAAGCGTGCGGTGCCGTTGTTCAGATAATGCAGCACATTCGTCAGAGACAGCTCATCCTCACGCACTGTCTGCACCATGACGCCCAGTTCACTGAAGTTCTGTCCACGATCCTTCCAGGATGAGCGCTTTACACAGATGGGATGATTGCGACGCGTCATGATGAGCATGCGAACAATCTTCTCGTTTCCTCGTATCACAAAGATTCCTCCCCACTCGCTGTCGTGCTCGCCATGCTTGACCATCTGCTCTGGCGTGGCCTGATGCAGATTGCAGGCACGTGAGCGCAACATGACCGGCACTTCACCGAGATCTATGTTAACGGGTGTCTTGTCCAGTCCATTGACACTCCAGCCGAGACGCACCGAGCACATACCAGAGTAAGAGGCGTGCAATTGACGTGCATCTGTCGGATATACTTCTCGTGTGCGTGCATCAATCACTTCTACTGGCACCTTCGGTTTCGATATCCAAATGCTCTCAACATTTAAGGTAATACGTTCACCCGCAGCTGTCTGGAATTGCTGTGGCACCATATACTTGGCTACACTGTCCAGGCCCACAGTGAGCATCTCGTCAAATGAGTCGACATGTGGAGCTCCCAAGTTGGCAAGGTGCTGCAAAGGGCAAGAATAATTCTAAGAAATTTCTATGAAATATATTACTTTCTTACCTTATTCAATTTCTTGGGAATTTGTTTGAATTCAGGCCGCGTATTAGTCAATTCGGGGTATTTTTTCATGGTCTCCATTATTTAGAAATTGTATTTCAATAAACATAAACAAAATCAAATTACTCTTCCCGTTGCACGTGCTGTGCAAGTAACCGATAAATTGCTGGCGCACATTGACGGTGCTGCCAACTCGTTAAAATAAAGGCATGTTTGTAGCTGTTGTGCAACTGGTTGTGACGTCACAAGTTGTAGATTTTATTGTAAGGCAGGGTAAATTGCTCTAAGTCGCAGCCAATACGGATTAACGTTGTAAAGTTTTATTAGCAATAATATTTGACTATAATTAAATATATATGTTATATATTTATTATTTTGTTAAGTTCGCAAGTGCGATTTGAGTTTCGTCTGATGTAACCTTCCTAGTTTGACTTTATTTTCGATAGTTCTCGCTCTACCACAACAGGTGAATAACGGGCGCCAAAAAAGCACATCTCTAACAAAGTGCAGTGTTATTATTATAATAATTATATATGCGTATTATGTAAATGTGCGTGTGTGTGTGCAGATTGAATCTGTCGAGTCTGTGTCTTCAATTTGTTGCAAGCACGTAAGTCCCGTAACGATTTGTATGTAAGCACTGCATGCAACGGAAATGAAGCGTAAGTCGGAAGTGACAACGACTTGTTGTCTAACGAAGTCTCCTCCTTGTTCATCTCGTTGTCCGGTGCTGTCTTGTTTATTCTAAAATATGCGCAAGTTTGTTGCATTATTTATGTAGACTGGATTCAGACTTGTGTGTCTTCTCCTCAACATTGTCAGGTGCAACAACGATTTTGCTCTTTCTCTCGGAGTTTGTCGTAATCGAAGAGGGGTGGAGTGTGGCATGCAGGCATAATGAAGCTGAAAAAGTTCAGTTTTTAGTTATTATTACTTTGGCCAAAGAGTCAAAGAAAAGCTACGCAAACTTGAGAGTAAACATGAAAGTCAAGAAAGCGGCGACTGAGGCGCTTCGGTTTATTATTCCATTATAATGAACAAAATGCAACTATCCCTTTCCCTCTCTCTCTGTCTCTCTCTCTCTCCCGCTCACTCGGCGTCAAGTTTTTGCCGGCAGTGTCCTTGCTGGCGGAGCTTGTTACTTTCGCTGCTGATGCACATTTGCTTGGTGCCTCCTGCAATCTCGCCCCGAAATTCCATGATAAAGGCATCAGGTTGGGGGTGCAGGAGGAGAGGGAGTGGCTGCACTTCAAGTTTTAGTCGCTTGCATTTTTTTGTATTTTTTGTTGTTGTTGTTCCTCTGGCTGGGCTAACAAAGAGGCAACATGGCAAATTGCATTGTTGATTTTCATTTTCAAGCCTGAGCTGTCTTTTCGAGTGTTGCTCCCCCCACCTTCCCCACCCTTCGCTGTAGGGCGACACTTAGCATCAGGAAACCCCTGGCGAATGTGTGCCCTGCCACACTCTGCTCTCCCCCCTTCCCTGTCCTGCTGTGCTCATTCAAAGTCATTGCTGCGTGTTTCCCACTTTTTCAAATGTCGTCGACAATGGCCAAGTTACCCCGAAAAAAATAAAAATAATAAAAATAAAAAAACTTGCCGCTGCCAGTGGAAAAATCTGTTGCAAAATGCATTTTCATTTGAAACTTTTGCCCAAACTTTCCTGCCCGGGAAAGTGCATCTGAAAAAACAATGCAAACACAAACAATTGCAGCACATGCTGCCTTATATATGGACTCACATTAGCCAGCCCCCTTACTACTCCTCTCTCCCCCCTCCATTCACTACCACCTTCCCTATGAGGGAAGTACTTTTCCTGCTTAATAAGTATACATTGTTAGTTCGTCGACTGTTTGGGGGATTCCATCGTAGTAGATAACTGCATAAGAAATATGCGTATAGAGTCTCCTGACTCTCGAGAGACACCTAAGTTGACAGAGGAAGCTTCTTATTAGTTGCTAACAAAGTTTGACTCTGTCCTGTAGGCGGATGCTCTGGGAAACAGATATGTATAGTCTCATCTGGTGGAGAGTAGCGCCAAGAAGCACCTACTTCTGGTGGTCAGAAGTAACGCGAATTACCAATGAGAACAGAAGGGGTGAGTAGCTTCTTAAATATATTATAAATACTAATAATTACGAGCCAACTTTTCGGCAAAGAGAAAGGAAGGCGATCTTCAACTTCACCTTAGTAAACAGTTCCTTACGACCTTATATTGATAGATTGTTTGTTTCCACATAATATTCCTGTTACACCTTATCAGCTGTCTAGTAAACTCTCACTACTTTCTCTATAACAAACCGTCAAAGCATCTATTTTATCATTTAAGTAGATTTTTATTGGACGATGATCAGTTGTTTATCTTGTGATGATCTTCTGATGATCTTTCATCAATGTCACATTATTGCACTCTATTTCAGTGCCAAGGTGATGAACAGCCAGAGAAAGTGACAGAGAGAGAGCAAAATAGAGAGAAAGAGAGATGGGAAGATTAATGAAAACAAAAAGAAAAGTTGACAAGCTTCACAACTTATTTTGTTTTGATCAAATTGTGGCAACTGCTTTAGTCAGATCCAATGGGATTGACGTGTCTGGCTAAATTTAAACACTTGCATGTGATATATATTTTGTTTTAATTAAAGCATATATCAAATAAATCAAGGAATTCGGGGAAATTTGTTGAGCAAGCGAATCCTGAAGATGCTGCACGAAGCTACACGATCTTGTACGATCTTCACTCGGTTAGCTCTGCATTTTGGGAGCGCTTAGAGCATAGAGAGAGATGTGAATTGGTTTGGGTGGTAAAAATAGCCACATACATTAGAATCGTGCTCAGTTCTTCACGAGCAGGCCAAGTGAAAAGTAGCGTGCGATACGCGCGCGGAAAATCATTGAAATTTTCCATAGTATACACATTATATTTACTTTAACGTGCATAGCTTTCTATATATATACATGTATATAGATCGCTGTATATACATGTAAAGTGAAGTAAGGGAAAGTTTGTGTGTGCATTGGAAAACTTTCTTTGGTCGCATTCGAGAAAGTGAAAGCCAATAAAAAATTGCGAAATCGCGCGTGTGATCGATTGCTATAACTTATATATATATCGAGAATATATACAGTATATACGGCAGAAGGTGTAGAACTAATTCTATATAGACACGCGTATGTGCCAAGATTTTGTGTTGAGAAGAAACTGATCAGCCGAAGAGGCGAAAAGGAGAAGGAGGCGCAGAAACAGAAGAAGGAGATCGGGGGCAGAGGGAGACCCAGCATTGTCGGCTCTTTGTCTCGTCGGGCACTAAAAGAAAAGTCGCATTAAGGCAGAAGAGGAAGAAGAGAAGAAGTAAACGGGAAAAGCATAATAAATATCGAGTGCAGACCGCGATCGTTTGTTCTTTGTTCTTGAGCACAAGAATGGGCAATGTCGAGTCGACGGCGGCGCAGCCAGCCAATGCAGCGGATGAGCAGCAGCGGCAGTCGGAGGTGGTGGCTGAGGAGGATGACGAACCATCTTGGTGGCAGGCGATCGAACATGAGAATTTAGTGCTGGAACAGCAGCCAGTTGAGATGGCAGCAAAGCCGAGTGAGAAGCACGTGCAGAAGGAGCAGAAGGAGGAGGAAGTGGAGCAGGCTGTGCCTCGTGATCTGGAACAGTTCAAGGCGGAGCTGGCCGAGAAACGTGCGGCGCGTCAAACTGCTGTGCAGGATATGCGGGATGAATTGGCCTCACTGCGTGAGCAATTGACAGCAGAGCGTGCAGAGAATCGTCGACTTCGAGGGGAAAAGCTGGAGCAGGGGGAAGCCGCTCAGGAAAAAACCTTACCCGTGGAGCAGCAGCAATCACAGCCAGAACGAGACGAGGATGATGAGAATCCCAGCAGTCGCAGTCGCCATGCCAACATTGAGTTGGCCAACGCACAATTGGCACTGCAATTGGCCAATGCGGATAATTTGTCGCTGCGCAGCGAAGTGGAGGTAGTGCAGCGCCAAGTGGGCACGCTCAAGGAGGTCATCTGCTGTTGCAAGCAGATGCTCAGCGTCAAGGAGGAGCAGTGTGCACAGGTGAGTCAGTCAGAGGTAAAAACACTTAACGTTCCCTAAACTAAATCTTTCTTTTCTCGCCACTCAGCTCAAGATGAAGCTGCAGCAGATAGAGAACTCCTTCAGCGAGCGCGAGATGAAGATCATGTCTAATAATCTGCGCCAGGAATACGAGCGTCAGTTGGTTAACATACGCCAGCTACGACAGCTGTACGAGGAGCGACAGCGCGTTGCGGCCGCAGAGTACGAGAATCTGCAACGTTTGATCTCCATCAAGAAGGATGAACTGCTGGCGGAGCAGGAGAAGTAAGTAGAGCCACTGCAGCTGGGGGTTCTTAATATCTTTCTGGTTTTATAATACTGTCTCCCTTCCCATTCGCAGAACAAAGAACTTCGAGGAGCGTCATCAGTTGCTGCTGGGTGAACTGGAGGCTGCCAATGAACAGCTGGCAAAGCTGCGTGAGGAATGCGGCGAGCATAAGTACGAGAAGCGTGTGCTCAAGGAGCAAGTGGGAGCAGTGAATCTGGTAGCTCATCTCATACAATCCCAGCATAATTCAGTATTAATCCCTCTCTCCTCCTGCAGCTCTTTAGCCAGCTGGTGCTGGGGAATGGCAAACACAACATGGACATAGATCGCCTCACCAAAATGCTTGAGGAAAATCGCGACTTGTTGAACGAGATGACGCAAGCCGAGGGCAGCTGCAGTGGCGATGGTGCCATGCTGCCCAAGTTGCTCTTCGAGCTGGTCGAACAGGCAGCAGCGGGGCAAGAGGCGAGTGAGAAGAGTCGTAGTACTACACCAACACCAACAACAGAGCCAGAGCAGGAAAAGGAGCACGAACTGGAGCCGGAGACAAGTGCAGACCAGACGGATGCGATTAAGCAGGAGCGCAGGCAGCTGCAGCAGAGGAGACGCCGCAGCCACGAGCCTGCCTCCGCCCAAGAAATCATTGGCAACTTGCCAAAAGTTTGGAAAGTGTTGATGGAGCTCTTGAGTCACCACAAAATTGAGCGTGTGCAGTTTGAAGAGGTGCCGCCGACAACGACGCCGACGACGACACCAACTACAACGTCAGCAAGTGCAACAACAACAGAAGGAATTGGGGCAGCAGCATCAGGAGTATTTGGGGCAGCAGCAGGAGAAGTTGTCCCAAAGTCGCCCGAGCTGAGCGTCAGCAAGACCTATATCAAACTGAAGGTGAGTACCGCCTGCGCCTGCTCAAGTGTTGCGGACAATCGGGCTTGTTAACTGTCGTATCCGGTTTGCTGATGAAGTGCAGTGCATCCACTCCTTCCTTTCCCTTTCCTTTCCCTTCCCCTTCTGTATGTGCCTGCGGCTGTTGCCAAAGTTTTGCATTATTCACTCAAGCGCTTTATTTAGTGCTGTGGGACGACGAACTGCAGCCGAATTTTGTAGGCGACGCGTCGCTTCATTATTGCTGACGTCCCGTTGGTTGCCGGGAGGGACGAAGAGAGTCGCGGGAGTTAGGCCTTAATTGAATTTATCGGTCAGTTGCGCCGCGCAACAAAGCATGTTCTGAAAGCCCTTTTGTTCTGCTCTAGAAAAGGTCATAGGTTGCAAACTCGCTGTGGTAGGTTGGAGTGCAGTAGATCGATTGAGCCAAATTGACCTAATAGGCGTGATAAGCCCTGGTTGAACTAAGGGAAGAGTTAATAAAAATCAATATGTATCAGACTATGAGAAAGGGAGGATGAACTAATGAAGAGTTAAACTGGCTGCGGTCGGATAATAAACAAAGAAGTTACGAGGGTCGTTTGATAAGTCCGTGACTTTTTGTATTTGCCGCGCACCTGCTCTAAATACAACACTGCTCCTGTCAGCAGTTATCGATTAACAGCTGACTGTAAAATTTTGAGAAAGCTGCGTTTTTTGGTTTGCGTTTTATAGGCATTGAAAGCAGACGATCTCGATCTCCATTTTCGTTAAAATTCACGAGATCGTCTGCTTTCAATGCCTATAAAACGCAAACCAAAAACGCAGCTTTCAATTACAGTCAGCTGTTAATCGATAACTGCTGACAGGAGCAGTGTTGTATTTAGAGCAGGTGCGCGGCAAATACAAAAAGTCACGGACTTATCAAATGACCCTCGTATTTAAGAAATATTTTTAAAAGGATACTGATTTCCAAGCACCGCAAAGTATGCAGCACAAAATACGCAAAGCAAAGAAGTTGTGTATACTTAGAAAATTGGTTTTGTCAGGTGGGTAGCGGATATATCACTTGCCTTTTTAAAGTTGTTTTATTATTATTTTTATTTCATTTCCGATTAAAGTTAGGAATATATACTCTTTATACCTATATACTAAGACTCACCATCTCTCTTTCTTCTTCAGGATCTGATTATGGAGAAAAAGTCGCTGGTGAAGGAGACAACGCGACTGAAGACCCTCAACTGTCATCTGGACAATCGACTGAACGAGCAGGAGAAGCGTCTGAGTGCGGTCAGCCTGGAGCTGACCAAGACCTGGCATCTGGTGGGCAAAATGCAGCGTCAGCATCGCCAGCTGCACACGCAGGAGCAGATCTTGCGCTATCAGTTGCAGCAGAAGCGTCGCCTGCTCAGCGAACTGAAGGATGAGCTGGAGTATTGTCGCCGCAAGTGGGCACTGGCCAGGGCCAAGAACGATGAGAGTCAGGAGTTGTGCAACGACTGGAGGCGAGAGTTCGCGCGTCGTAAACTGGAGGATGCGAACCATTCGGCTGAGAGCGGCTACAGCGATTCGGGGCCGCAGTCGGATGAGGACTCAGCGGGTGGTGCAGTGGTGCAGGCAGAGGGAGCATCTGCTGAGACCTCGGCTTGCCGTAGGAAACACTTGAGGGATCAGTTCGAACACACGCGCAAGATCAAGAGAATGCAGAGCACCTCGCCAGGACGACAGGCAGCTGCAGCAGCGGAGTCGCAAGCGGGGGCTGAGGAGACGGAGGAGATTGTGCTGCGTTGGAACAGTGCGCCGCCCACTTGTGGCTGGCGTGAGGTGGAGGTAGAGGAGGAGGAAGAGGTGACCGCAGAGGATGTACCAAGCACCTCGCGCGGAGCAGTTCCCAAGACGACGCACAGTTCACGCAGCAGGCAACGTGGCAAGGCGCAGGCGGAGACGGAAGGATCCACTCCGGAACCATCTTCCTCACCAGCCACTGCAGATCGCATACAGAAACTGGAGGAGCAGTGCAAGTCACTCATCCAGCAGGTTCTTGAGACGTCCGGGAATCGCGAACGCCTTGAAATACAACTCTGTCAGTTTCAGGACGAGATCACCCCAGCCCAGCATGCTGTGCCTCTCGAGGAGTTCATCAATCGCAAGCGCCTGGAGCGCATGACGCGTGCCAGCTCAGCTCCAGCAACGGGCAGCCTGACGCCACGCGAGGAGGAGTACACACGCAAGCGTTCCGAGCGACTGGGTCGCCTGGAGGAGGAGTCTCGACAGCTTCTGTCGCGCATCAGACGCACTGCGGATCGTGGACACTATCTGAAGAAGTCACTGGATCGCATAAGACGCGCACCTAGTCGCGAAGGCAGCTTCGAGAGCAACACCGAGGAGGAACCCAAAGAGGAGGCATCACCAGCACCCTCAGCATCCTCAGTACCCCCAGTAGCACCTTCAGTTCCTGTTGCATCCCCACTCAACGCCGAGGAGGAAGCATACACAAGTCGCCGGGCAGCGCGACTGCAGCGCATGGAGCAGGAGAGTCAACAGCTTCTCTCGCAGCTCTCGAGGAATACGCAGCGTGGCGAGAGTCTCTCCAACAGGCTGGACACGCTGCACGAGCGGCACGACGGCAGCAGCAGCACCACCACCACAGGCAGCATCTCGCTGACAGTGGAACAGCGCCTGGAAGACATTGAGCGCGTCTCTGCCAGTCGTGCCGAGCGATTGCGTCGTCTGGAGGAGCAGGGCAACGAGCTGATTGCCAGGCTAAGCAACACATCCGAGCGAGGCACCGCCATGATCAATCGCATTGCCGAACGGGAGGCCAACAGGCGGCAGGCCGAGGCTGAGGAGGCGGAGCAGTTACTGGAGCAGTCGCCAGCCTCAGCAGTGGAGGCGGAGGCCACAACTGTGGAGGAGGAGGAAGCACCAGGAGCAGCATGCAGCGCCACGATCACCACAACCTCCAGTCAGTTGGCGGCAGTCCAGCAGTCTACGGGCGCCATATCAAAGACTCCCAATCCGAATCCTGTGCAGCACAAGACGAAACCTCTGGCGCAGCTCTGTGCAGCGGCGCGACATGTGGATGCGAGCAGGAAGCGCAGCAAGTCAGAGCATGAGAAAGAGCAGGGCAGGGAGCAACAGCAGCAGGATAGTGATTCCTTGGAGAATTTAGTGCTTAGCTTACGAGCTATTCCCTACCCCGAGGAGGGTGAGCAAGGAGAACAGACCGAAGAAGGAGAAAAGAAGGAACAAGAGGAGCCCTCCCAGTCACAGGAAGAGGTAGAGGAACCCAGGGCGCCAAGTGAGCAAGAGGAACCAGAGGAACAATCGCAACAAGTGGAAGAGAAACTAAGTGATCAAGAGCAGGTTGAAGAACCTCAGGAAGTGGAAGAACAGCCTAAGCAACCCCAGGAGTAACCTTGCCAGAACTAGTTTCCACTCGAAGACTTTCTACACCATTTACGACAAATGTTCATTAGCAACTACGATAACGAAGAATCAGAGCTCTTTTTTCCTATTTATCCTATATAAAATACTATATGCCTATATCGATTGTATACTATGATGAGCCTGAAGTTTTTTTAAAAGAATAAAGTGTTTAATTTTTAATGTGAAATGGAGATGAACTTTATTTTTATCGCTCCGCTTTTCTTTTTGTAAAGTACATATATTTTCTCAATTTATTGATTCTACGAAACTATCTAACTGCAACTGGGTCCACTTCTTTATGAATATATTGAATAATATAAGAAATTTTTAATGTGGAATGGGAATGAATTTAATTTTTATTTAATGCTACAAGATCGTAATTCGTTAAGTGTAATGCAAACTTTTATGCTAAGCTCGCAATCAGTCCAAGGAGGAAACGGACAGGAATCTGGGGCATACAGAGCCGTCGTGTGTGTATGGTACATGCCACCAATTGGGGCACACATTAGATATCCCTGCATACATGACCGGAATTCGCATAGATTTCTTGGCGACTTATGTGCTCACTTAGACACGCAGGCAGCCATGACATTGTGCCACTCTCATGTCTGTCGCCATGCAGGCAGCCCTTGGGCCAGGGGGCGTGGCAACAGGACGTGGCTAAAGGGCGGGCGCAGTTGAGGGTGTGTGTGCGTGTGTGTGTGGTGTGTGTTCGCTGCAAGTCCGCTAACTACTTAGTTAGCGAAGTCTGCTGCGTTTTATGCAAATTTTTTAAACCTTCCGCTTCCCTTCCTTCCGTGTTCCTCTCCCTCTTGCTCCCCATTACCTTCTCTCTTTCTAGTCGAAAGTGTTGAGGCATAAAAATAACATAGCGTATGTAGTATGTTCATATGCTTTTAAAACCGAACAGAGATTCTACATTAACTTGGCCGACATCGTCTACCAGGCATCACTGTCAACTGATTTCCACGCCCACAGTCGCACATTTGCCACATACATATGCATACTTGGCTTACAATTTATATGTATAATGCTCTTATTGTTTTTAATGAAAGAATTCTATAGGCTTCAAAAAGTATGTTAACTGGAAAATGGCAGTCAACGGGGTTTTACTGCTGTTTTTTATGCTGTTTCTGTACGTCTACAGCTTGTCGGGTTTTCCACGCCTCCTTCTGCTTGTATATATTCAGTTGGCCTTTCTATCTTATGGGAAGCGTCTACAATCACTTTAACTACTCAATTTCATCTCTTGCTGTTTTGTTGTTGGCTGTGCCTGTCTAGTCATGCTTCTGCTGTTATGTTTCATTCTAACATAACATTAACATTAGCATTAACATTTACATTGGGTTTGGGCGTTCATTCTGTTCTTGGGGGCTCTGTTAATGCTACCCCTAGCTGAGAATGAACACTTCCAATGACAACCTGTTAATCTACAGACGCAACCTGAAACAACCTGAAACACATTGCAGACTCCCCTGTATGTTAGCTATTAACTGTATTGCTAGTTCAAATCTAGCTTCTTTTCTGCTATTCGTTAGCTAATTTAAATGAGATTTAAATGCAAGCAGTGCACTGCTTACATGTACATAAGTTTGCAACAAAGATTTGACAAATACTTTTGGTTTCTCACAATGTCTACAGAACGAAATTAAATTCAAATTTTTTTTTTTTGGGCGGCTCAAAAATGTCATTTTAACATGTGTCTGTAAACGCCAGCTGCAAAGTATGCAACATGTTGTAGATAACCCCACTTCGAACCACGACAGGAACAAGTGTGTTGCATACTTAACAGCGTATAAGACTAAGTTACACTGCAGCGCCATCTAGTGGAAATAAAGAAAGGCGCAGCAGAGCTTGCTGCCAAAAGCTGCCGCAGCTGGCGTTGGCGGCGCTGCCCGTAATTAGATGAGGCCTCTAATTGCTGTGGGAGTTATGCCACGCCCACACGCCTTCTCGTCGTAAAATGTATACAATTTGTTGCAGTTGGCCGAGAGAGGGTGGGAGAGAGGCGGGGGGGAGGGAGAGAGGCAGCTAGCACGTCAAATTAATAAACAGCCGGACGTACCTCAAGCTGTGAAAAAGCAATCTTTGTCTGCGTGTTGCGCTGAGGAGAGTGGAGTCCTCCTCCATCTTCTCCTCTTCCTCCTCTTCTTCTTTCTCCGAGATCGGGCCTACTTTGGCTTGGAGATTTATGCAGTTCGCGCGAAGGAAGCGCCGCTGCCGTTGCAGAGAGTAATCTAATTTATTAAAAGTGCAGCCGCAGATCTCTAAAGATCTTTGCGTGAGGGAGAGGGAAACAAGGCAGCAGAAGATCTTTGTAGGAGGGGAGGGTGCAGCAGAAGATCTTCGACCATCGACTGTGGAGCCAAGCTCGTTTGGGGTTTTGATTTACGCACAAATAAATTAAAATATCATAAAAAGGAAATTAAAATTCACTCTCGAACTCTGGCTCAACTCGGGTTCAGCTCTCTCGGGTCTCGATTGGAGTCTGCCTCAGCTTCGGCTTCCTCTGCCTCTTCATCTTAAGCCTCGTCTTCTGCGTCGTTTTCTTCGCGCCGCGGGCTTTTAACTAATTTTTAAACAACTAAAAATACAAATAAATATTTTAATGTGTGATTTACGACAATGAGACGCGCAGGGGGTCGATCTTCTTCGACGCAGCTACGCTTCGCTGCGCCTCGCCTGCTCTCTCTTTGTCTCTTTTTCTCTTTCTCTGTCTGTCCCCATCTCTGTCTTAGCTGCTCGCACTCCCTTTCGCTGTTGGCATCTTCGGCTGCATTTAAATTGGATTTGTGCGCTTCTGGCGCTCAGTGTGAGTCGCCCAGTAGGGAAAGGGAGGGGCGAGGGAGGTACTGTGCCACGCCCTATGCCCACAATGGAATACAATTTAAGCGCCTTTAATGAACTGCGCTGCAAAGAAGCTCACAACTGTTAACTCTCGCTTAGCAGCAGCAAAACAAACAAAGTGACAAGAGGTACGACTGTTGGATACCTTTTTATTATGCCTAATGCGTGCTCGACTATTGAGACGACTTAAACGGCGAGGCTCTGCCAAAAGAATAAGGTGAATATAGCCCCTCCACAACTATTTATTTAGTTCCTTAATTTATTTATCCAGTCTACCATGCATTGAACAGATAAATACCCTGTAAATGTCTATTTGATTTTGGTACTGTTGCTAAAAACTAACATTTTACTAATATATTATTTTTATTTACTATTAAAACATTATGCAATCTTTAAGATATAAAGTGAAATTTTTGTAGTTTTCAAAAATTGCAAAAACTAGTAAAATTGTGCAATATTTTTTGAACATCATAAACTGTTTTTACCTTAAAACTTTATGGCTTTTATTTCAGCTTGCAGCTGCAGGCTCTGTCTACGACAGCTATCTATTCCCCCTGGCCACAATTAAAGCTAAAAATTATATTCGAAATAATTTAATTGGCGCATAAAAACAGCTAAAAATTTTACGATCTCGCAGTGGTGGCTTTTTATTAATTGGGCGTAATTAATCGGCCGATTTATGGGGAACGTGGACAAAAAAAGGCAGCTGAAAGACGTTTTCCATATAACGCATTAAACGCACATAAACCGAAGAGCTCTAAAAATGCCGAAAACAAAATGCGAAAACCAGAAAAAGAGCTAAGCAGATCCAAGCAGATCTATAATCTCGGATTGTGTAATGGTTTAATAGAATCGAATTTGAAAAGGATTGAAAGAAAGATTGAAGGTGTTATAGAATATATGTGCATATGTACGATATACATAAAAATATATATAAACAAAGAGGCAATGAAAATACTCCAGATGATCCTTTTGCATACGCCCTTGCAGAGAGTATATTAATTTTGGCAAGGAGTAAGCATCGCACCTTCGGAGACATCTCTGATAAATCTGGTAAATCTGATACACAATATATAGTTGTCCATCCAGCTAGATCTCGTCTCTGAGTCTTAGATCTATCTTGGTAAAATTTGGCGCATATGCTTGTGAGTTATATTATTTGTTATTTGATATTGTAGCCAAACTTATTGCATAGGTTTTTTGCTATATATAAATAATATGAATAAAAGATTTCATCAAAGTCTGAACCCTTTAACCTAATATTGAATATAGGCAACACTATTCAATTTTGCAGCATTATATATAATTCTTATAGGAACGATTGGAGGTAATTAGGGTAAAGAACCTTCGGCATGTCGTAGCTAGCCCTTTTCTCCGCTTTGTATTTCAATTACAGATCTCTAAGGCGCAGATCAGTAGCCTTTGTTTCCCCAATAGTTCGGCTATTTCTCATTATATTTTGGAAAAATCCAAGTTATTTACAGCCTGAATTGCACTCAGAAAAGTACCGTTAATAGCCATTCACAGCAATTCACTGGCAATTAATTAAAAAGCCATTGACATTCATAAAAAGTAAATTGTGGCAACAACAGGCAACGCCAAAGTTGAGCAACTTGCAACAGCATGCAACGTGTGCAACGTGCAGCGTGTGCAACGTGCAACGGAAGTCGTCGCCTCATTTAATGCATGTGTATTATGAAATTCATCAACAATTCGCAGACACCTTAGGGTGGAACTCCGACGAAGAAGTGTAGGGATCAGGGAATGGGAGGGGAGTGGAGTGCAGCAGAGGGAGGGGGTAAATGGAGTATGTACAAGTATTTATCAACAGCCTGAGCGATCGATACCAAAACACCTGCCAGCTAGTGATGCATCACAAGATGCTGCTCCACCTCCTCCTGCTGTTGCTGCTGTTCCTCCTCTTCTGGCTCCTTTTCCTCCTCCTGCTCCTTCTGCTGCTCTTCACTCTCCCGTTTCCCTCTGCTTCTGCTGCTGCCTACCTGACTTGGATCTCAGCCTCTGCCTGGCGGCTAACGAGCGCGAAAATAATGCGCGAAATGTGGAGCAACAGCAGCAGCAACAGGGCAGCAGCAGGAACCGAGCCTGGCTTCAAGTCCATGGCCAGCGCGTTGTTGTTGTTGTTGCCCACGTCGACTGTGGTGGCGACTGACAGAATTATAATCAATTAGCGTAGCGGACGGCGTGAGCGCATAAAATTATATATACAGCTCGCGCTGTTGGGCCTTCCTTGCCGGGCACTGGACACTGCAGAGTGGCGTGGAGCGGAGTGGGGAGAGCGCAATTTGGTTTAAATTAAAATAAATTCAATTACGAAAACATGAAAATCCATTACGCAAATTATTGTCATTAAAAGCGCAATTTTCGTCGTTGCATTTATGAAATTTTTTGATTAAATTTCTGACGCGAAGCGCAGGAAAACAAAAGACTTAGGCAACGAACCTGCCGCATGTAACGCCTCTGCACATGTATCTCTCTCCATCTCACTCTCTTCTTCAGTCTCTCTCCTTCTCGTTCTCTCTCTGACTATCTGCCTGACTGACTAATTAATTAATTATAAGACGAGCGATTAGCATAGCCCACAGATTGGCCAAGTCGAAGCGGCAGCTGCCTCCGCTTTCATCGTCTTGTCTGCCTGGGATAAGCTTGCTGATTACGTCGCATCACACTCTCACACACACACACACAGAGCAAAAAACAAAAGCAGCTTTCATTCATAGATAGAAGCGACGAGTGAGCAGCAACAACAACAACAACACCGACAGCTACAACGGCAAACGGGTTATAAATGTTAAACGATTTGATAGATAAGATATATTTATGCGATGTGCGATGTGTGTGCGACCAGCGATGAGTGTGTGTGGCGAGTGTGTGTGTGAGTTGTTGCCGTTGGGAACATGCTGCCGAGTGTCGCACTTAATTTGTTTAATTTCTCTGACGTTGCTTGCTCTCTTATCGCAGCCACGTACACTGAGCAACATGTTTGCGGTGGGAAGGCTATGAATTAAATGAGGAAGTTGAATGGGTGCTTTACTGTACTGTGTATGCTTATAAGGTGTTGTGATGAGAGGTGATGTGAAATTTATAAAAAATAAAGGATTTTTGTATCTTTTCAGCTTTTAAGCTTATCAACTAGATACTGGCTATGCAACTTAAAAGATTTCCTTTGGCGTGATTTAAACGAAAGAGCTTTTGAAGCTTACTTTTATGTGCTTTAAAGATTAAATTATTGTTTAAAGTAATAAAAGATTAATCATAATCAGATTAATCGTCGAATAACAATCAACAAACTTCTTCAAAGCTTCTTATATTTCCAATCCTTTCAAGCTCATTTTACTCAACCCACTTCCATGTTGCACAGTGCTTGCTCCGCTTGCGCAGCACTTGCGTTCTGTGTGTGCATAACTGCTGTCCTGGCAACTGGTTCCAGCTGCAGTTACGAAAATTGCTAGACCAAACAAAAACCAAACTACTTAGCCGCACACTCGCCTGGTAATTGAAAATCGATAATCTCTTTGAACCAGTTTGGCTCTGGCTCGAGTCGAGTATGGACTGTGGCCTCTCCACACTGCTTCTCATTCTCCATCTTGGCTACACACACACACACACACAGAGAGAGAGAGAGGGAGAGAGACGGACGACCGCAGAGTATGAACCGCAAATCGTCTGCAAATTGCAACCACAAGCTAACTGAGAGGAGGATTCGTTTGGGTCGAGGCACTCCTAGCGGAGGAGGAGGAGGAAGATGAGAGGGGGCGACTGATTTTAGCACGCTTAATGGTTATTGGTTTAGGCCAAGTCCAACTCCAGCAACAGATCCACTCCAGCCCGTTGGCCCGTTGCCAGTTGTTGGCCCGGTAATAACCTCCATTTATTCAACAACTGCCACACCATAAATTACAAATAATTCGATTTACACAAGATTTTCACTCTTAATGGCCGAAAATGGGCAACGGATCAACGGATCAGCAGATCAGCGACCGATCGAGCCGATCAGCCGTGAAAATAATGATGAAAACAAACAAAACTTAATAAGATTTCTTTCTTGGCCCGCACCCCCCTCGAACATAATCCAAGTGAACTGTAATTGCGGCCAGAGAGCTCTGATTGAAAATCCATTTCGAATCGCAGTTTGTTCGTACTTCGAAATGGCACCTGAAATTGTTAATTATCAGCTCACGGGCTTCGCGGGACACACGGGACTCGGAACTCCTCTCTCAGCTCTCTTGACTCTCCGATCTGTGTGCAGACTCGCCTTGGAGCTGCCTGCATTAAGCCATTAACTTGGAACTTTTGCAGCGGCTTTTCTGGGCCTGTCACAAATGCCGCAAATGCCAGCCTAAATGGCAAATTAGTGACCCAGCTCTCCCCACCCTGCCTGCTTCTCCTAAAGCTTCACCTCCCGCTGCACCACCTTCTCCTCTTCGCGCTACTGTTGTTTCTTTTTGGGCACGCCTAAAAATGTCTCCAATCTTTTTGTCTGCAACCCGCAACGCGCCTCTCCTTGCGTCTGTTCGGGCAGCTGCTACACGGCCTATTTAATTTCACATATTTATACCCTGTTTAGGGGAGACAAGAGGGTATATGGTTGGAAAATTAAATCTATATTGTATTCTGTGCTCTTTATAGAACAAAATCACTAAATATTTCAAATGAAGTCATCAAATCAAAAAGTTTTTGTCTTAATTTTACTTTTATAAATTTGGAAAGAGCGAAGCTTTTTTTCTGACTATAATAGAACAGATTTGCATTTGTATAAATTATGATTTGTCTTTAATGACTTTAATCTCACTAGGACTATAATGGCTTTCCATATCTCATTACTTTATTTATTTTATTTTATTATTTTTATTTACCTTAATCAGAACCTTCTCTTTCATCAGCTCATGTTAATAAGTTACCTCCTACTCTCTTACAGGGTATTTCTCTAGTTGTTCATCCTCTAGTTCGCCTCTGAATTCCAACATATTTTTATTATGTTGTTCTTGTCTTGTCAGATTTTGCACCGCATTCGCATTTTCATAGGGGCCGCATGCCGCACATGCTTCGATTGGCGATTTTAATTTGTTGCGAGCAGAAATTATAAATCGCGAGGCCCGAGTTAATTATCGGCAATTAACGACAACTTATCTCTCTCTCTCTCTGCTCTCTATGCACCTCTCGCTTGCTCGTTCGATCGATCCCATCTAATGCTACGCCTCGGCATGCGTCGCTCTTTATGTTTGATCTGCCTCCCGATCTGGTCTGTCTATCCAGTTGAGATCTCGCTACCCGATTAGCCTAATCTAATCGAACACGCCAGACACCTACACACAAGGCGATCAAAGAGTTTGGTCAGCTCATTAGTAGCTGCTGCGTAGGGGTCTGTCTATGCAAATGTCCACAGAGAAAGAAAGATATATGTAGCCAGAAAAAGGCCAAAAACAACAGCGCAGACAGTTTAGAGCCTACATATGTAGCCAGATAAGCTAAGGAGGCGTAGATAATGTTCGCCGGAGTTTTTTATGCTTATTTAATTAGTGCATATTTCGATTCGATTTCGAAGTCGAATTCCAAGTCGAATTATGCATTCATGCGTTGGCTTTGAGCTACCCAAATCTTTTTATAACTTATCGCCCGGTAGACAAAAGATCGATCTTATCGCCAGCTGACAGTAAAAAAGGTGTTTTTCAACTTGAAAATTGTTTTCTGCTGCCGTATAGAGAGATTTAATCAGCGTTAGAATTGTTTTATAGCTTTATTTTTAATGTTGTTTGCATGCGATAGTTTAACGATAGTAGAGAGCTTAAGAAGAAGTTAATCTTTTCTCTAGATTATTTTTAAGGTGTAAGGCTTAAGTTAAGAAATTGTCTTCTATATGCTCAAATTTTCTTGCTTGGGTTTGTTTAATCCTATTATTATATTTTTGCGATAGTAAAACGATAGTTTTATTGCAGTTTTATTGTAATTTAGTAATAGTTTTTTTGACATCTCTTAACATCTTTTTGAACATCATATTTTATTCCAAATATTATTTTATTGTCCCTCATTTTCTCTCACACCGATAGTAAAACGATAGTCTAAAGTCTTGTTAATCATAGACGTAATACATGCTACTCTGACATAGGTGAGTACCCCATCACACTCACAGACACTCATACTCGCTTGTAGTCTCGTAGACCTCATCTCATGTTGCTTCTACTCCGCCCTGTACTCCTCCTTGCTTTCCTACTCCTTCTCGTATCCATTGATCTCCCTCGCTGCGTTGCTTGCGTGCTGCTGCTGGTGTCTCGTGTTAAGTTGTTGCTGCTGCTGTTCTGGCTACCAATTGCAGTCGGGTAGTGGAGAAGGCAGGGAGGCAGTAGAAGCAGCAGCAGCAGCAGCGTCATCACTTTCCTGACATGTCGATAAGGATCAATGTTTAGCCGGGCTACGTTTTAATATCGTGTCTGTCTCGCTCGCTCTCCGCTGCTGGCACACGCTGCCACGATTTGGGGCGTGGCCCAGAGCCAGTGTGGAGTCTGGGAGTAGTAGCAGGATGATGCTCCTGGAACTCTTCCACCATTTGCCTCGAGGCTGATGAATGGCTCCGGGTCTAAATATAAACTCGCATGTGTGTGTGTGTGTGAGTGCATGTGTAATTTCACTCGAGTTCCACTTTCGACATTACCTCACGCGTGACTCATTTATATAGCGCATATATAATCGTAAGTGTTCTCTCTCTCTCTCTCTCTCATTCTCGTGGATTTGGGTGGCTCGAAGCGTCGCGTCCGGGAGTGCTTTGACTTCTGCTTGTCACAGTGCGATGTCTTTGATAACTAATTGCTGCGGCGCCAAATGTTTCTCCTCGTTTTGGCTGCACTCGGCTCCCCTCTTGGTCCCCTTCAACTTCCTCCTCCCTTCTTTCTCGCTCTCTCTCTTTCTTTCTCACTTGCTGGTGTCTCCTGTGCACAATAAAAGTCACGTCGTTACCGTTTTGTCGTTTTTACGGGTCAGTCTGTGCTCTGTAGGTGTGTGTAAGTGAGTGTGTGTGTGGAGCCACAGCTCAGCCATAAAGTTGAGAGTGTGTACACTGCGAAAAAACTCGCTGTATTTCCTTTGCATCATGTTCTTTTAAATTTTTAATTTTGGTATGAACTTTTAGGAAAAGTGTTTTAGGCTTTAAATGTTCTTAACTTTTTAATTGATTTATTGTTACTAAATATTTTAATAGATATGTTAATTGGTTTATGGTTTTCGAATACTTAAATCTTTCTTATTACTTTATGCGAATTTTTCTCAGTGTCATTTTCTGTAATGAGTTATACAGAAATTTTGTGGCACTCGCCAATGGCCAATGGCCACTCACAGCCTGCCACAGAATGCAGCACAGCCGACGGCGTGTGACATGCAACATACAACACAGTGTAGCATAACACACAACATACACTCACACACACACAGACATGCAGACACACACACGCACACACAAATGCAAAAGTGAGCAATTATGGCAACAAGTTAATTACGAATCCAACGAATCGACAAGTTCCCCGCAAGCTGCACATGACTTGCATAGCAGCCCAAGAGGAGGCATCGCCTGGCTACAGTGGCGACTCCAGCTCCAGCTCCAGCTCCGTCTCCAGCTGCAGTTGCAGTTCCAATTTTACAATCCTCAGCGTTAATTTAATTTATGCACAGACGCACAGTCCAAACAACGAGAGGGAACACTGCATAATTTCAATGGAAACAAGCGAAAGGAAAGACATTTTACATAAATCCCGAGAAAGAGAGGGGAGAAAGAGAAAAGAGAGAGACAGGGAGAGGGAGAGGGATCTTGAAAGTGTGCCAGCTGAAAATGGGGCAAAGGCGATTGGCGAAGACCTCAACTTCAGCTTCGAACAACATTCCACACCAGGCAGCATCATTCAGCGATTCTGACATGGAACAAGACATTGATTTACCATCTTAATAGATGAGTGAGTGGATGGAGTGAGTGTGTGTGTGTGTGTCGAACGGAAGCCTGCGTGTTGTTCACAACATTCAAACTGACACTAATGTATGCCACATATAGCCTATAACTTTGTAGATTGAGCAGATAAGCTTGGAGCTTAATGAAGCTTGAATGTGGGATAGAAATCGGGAATGCCGTCGGCATCTACAAAATGTGACGAGTGAATGACTGATGGATTAAAGGAAATTTAGAGGATTTTAAATTAGATTAATGATATAGTGTACAGATAAATATAAATAAATATAATTATATTATGTATAAATACTTTTTTTAACTTTAATTTATTCAGTTAAAATTGAGGAACGTGATTTGGTGGCAGCATATGTTTAAATTAAATTTTCAATTTTTTCAGTTTGTTTCTAAAAATCTATAATGATATAGTCCCCAAACTGAAATCAAATTTCTACAGTATATATTGGACACCTTAAAACGTAAATATTTTTTTAGCTATTTTTGACAAATAATACGAATTTTCTTGTAAACTTGAATTTTCCCTTAGTATACCCATTAAAACTAGATGATAAAGTCTTCAGATTCAGCTGAAATTTGGATATAACATTATTAATTAAGGAATGTCAGATATGTTGAGTTTCACTGAAATTCTCTACTCAATGAGTGCTTAACCCAAAACTAACCTCACTTTCTACTGAAGGAATTCTATAAAATCAATTCACCGTTATAAACTTCAGTTCGGATTGTCAATATATATTTAGTTTTATTTTTGGCATGCTGTGACTAACAACAAACGTAGTTAACTGTCTCTCAGCTGGTTTAATTCGAACTAAACTTATGCATGCGCTTGCCAAGTTCGTTGCCTAAGTCTTTTGTCTTGCTGTGAATGAATTTTTAATAGCCCAATGCGCTCGTCTTCTTCCCCCTCTCTGTTTATCTCTGTTTCTCACAATCTTTGAAGATGACTTTGATAATGATTCGCAGTTTTATATTTTTGGACAACAGGTTAGATAAGCGAGCGGGCATACAAATGGTGAATATACTCGCGCTCACGTATTCACATGTATTCATATTCATTTATTCATTCATAAGAAAATTGAAGTTTCTATCTGCTGCTGCGAGGGGGCAGAGGGAGGTGGAGGTAAATGATGAAAACCTAATTAAATTCTGCTGCTTCGCATAAAATTTTCATTCACATTGTTGCTGCTGTTGTTGTTTTTGTTGTAGTGCATTTTTTCAGCTGCTTTTGTTGTCGTTGTTGTTGGGGAGGAAAAAATTGTTCAATTTTTGCAAAGTTTAATCAAAGTGGCGCTAATTAGTTTGAGTCGTTTGGATAATTGCAAATTAAACGCAAAGTTAATTGCGCCGACACACGAAATACTCACTCACACACACTGCAAAACACACACACACACGCTTGCATGCAATTACAGATGCCTGGGCAGCAACAAAATCCAACAAATAATGCGGCTTGCATTTTGTCTGACAAAAAGTAAAACAAGCCAAAAAGGAGACAATCGTTTGTGCCGGGCTTTGAGTTGCCCTGTAGATAGCACAGGTATAAAAAAAATAGTGTTTAAACATAATACGTAATAATGTTGTGAATCTAATGAAATTTGGTGCAGCCATAGATATATGTATAAGTTTCAAATAAACATATAATATTAATTTAATTAGTAATCCTCAGTTAAGAATTTAAATAAATCTTTTAAAGTGGTGTACCAAATATCTTATAAATAAATAAATAACTTTTGCGTGTACATTTCTAGCATGTGCATACCAAATTTGATAGAGCAACTATTATAGAAGTCTAGAATAGTCGAGAATACTCGAGATTCAGACAAATTTATAAAAACAAACAAATTAATATTTCACTCAAGCTAATAACACAAGATACCCTTGTTATGGAGACTACTGAGTATATTAAAGCACTGCAGCCGTTGCATTGCTCACGATTCGTTGGTTTTATTGTTGTAGTAGTTGCTGTAGTAAGTGCAGGTGCTGTTGTTGTTGTTGTCGGTGCTCATGACAAAACAATTAAGTTGTGTAGAAGTTAAATTGAATTAAGGAACGTTTTAATCGAATGCGAATTGAAATAGAGACGTTTAATCAGAGGGGAAAAACTACAAAGCAGATGTAATACTTATACTCGTACTAGTATAATACTATTATAGCAACAACTATAACAACAACATGAACGACAGCAACAACAAAACGAATGACAATATCTAATCGAGAGTGAGGAGAGTAAAAAGCTTGCGGATCGTAATTAAAATGCGGTCTCTTAATGTCAGCGTTAATTAGTCGCCTTAATTAATGATTATTAATATGGTTGTTGCCCGATATTGTCGCACATCCCTCCTCCCCCTCTCTGCCCCCTCTTCCACCATCACCTGCCAATGCCTTCCTCAACTGACTCGATTATTATGCAAATTAATTGGTAGCTTTGCATTTGACGAACTCATTGAGAATGCATGAAACGTCGCCGTCGCCGTCGCCATGTGAGAAGAACCCGACGAAGAGCACGAGAGGCCCCGAGGCCTTGCTCAAACATGATTATCACAGTTCCACCTCATGGCAATTACCATGCAATGAGTGAGAGAGACAGCTAGAGCTAGAGAGCCAGAGAGCCAGAGAGGATCCAGAGAGAAAAGAAATAAAGAAGACGATCTGGTAATCGAATTAAGCAGCTTCGTGTTTTATAAATGTTATCATAAATATTCCATTTTATTAATTACCACGCATAATTCAAGCCCAAAAACAGCTTGGCCCGGAGAATAACTGTTCATTTCCAGGGCAGCTGAATATTCAATACGCTGCTAAATATATCATATCATTAAAAGATAAAGATCCCCATGGAAAGAGGCTTCAATAACTAGATGATATTTTGATTGGATTTAGATTGATAGAAATCGACATAATTGAGTCGGGTGGTGTATGGAAATTTAAAACTGAAGTACCTTAATATTCAAACAAGGGTCTTGAAATCTTGATATACCATATAGTATAATCAGTACCTTATATAAAGGCTAAGAAGTGTTTTATTTAAAGAATTTTATGTCTTAATAATGTTTTTGTTCACTTGGATAAGTTACTTTAATGCAACCAACTTGGACTCATATTGAAGCTTATCCCTGATCAATTTTTTTAAGACTCCATATTCCTTTCTTCAGATTATAGTGTATAATGGTTCTCAGACACCGGACAGAGAAATCGCTAAGCAGCGTCGGCGTGTGTTCAATATATTCAATTCAATTTTCGTTCGATTTACGTTTCAGATTCATTGGAACCTTCGTTCGCTCAGGCTCTAATTAACATACTTAATTTGTTTCTAATTTATTCATAAATTTATATTTGTAGCACCCGCCCGTGGTAAATTTTCAGTCGTTGCTGTTGCTTTATTTTTGGCCAAGAGAGATTTATGTGGCATCCGCTGATTAATGGCAGCTTGTGGTACCTCGAACTCTGATTGGGAACCCAAAAACTGGCTGTGAATCAGTTCTCTCAGCTCTCTCTCTCTCTTTCTCTCTTTGTTTCTCCCTCTCTCTTTGTGCGGTGCCTGTTAGCGCTGGGACTTAAGTAGGTGTTGTTACGCACATTAGGCTCCGTTGGAGTCGGTCCATTTGTAATGCGGGACTTAAGCGTAATTTGTGGGCATTACGTGATTTCCAATAAAAGAAACAAATGGCAGACTCAAAGTGGAGGGTGGGAGTGACTAGAAGATGCCCATTACGCCGAGTGGGAAACATTCGATATGCATTCTTTTAATATTTCACTTTCTTGGCAATCGTAAGTGTAAAAAACCTTACAGAGTTGATGAGCCTGGTTTATTGCTTAGGTTTCAATTTCTGATTTGCCTTTAAACATATTTTTAACCACTTATAAGGTGATTAAGAATCTACTAATCCGCAGAGTGTACCATTGTAACTCTGTTAATGTTCATAAGACTTTGAAGCACTATGACTTTCTGTTTAGGTCGTGATCCTAAGATAAGGAAAGTAATAGTTTCTTAGGAATATTTATATATAGATTAACGTAATTCTGTCGTAATTCCACCATGAATTTTTGTTAATGATTCGATCTCTGAAGTGATTTTACAAGTATTCTTGACCACTCGAAAATTTAGGAGCCAAAGGAACCAAAGTAAACTAACTCTGTTTGTCCATGAAAGTTTTTGATGCAGTATGATTTAGTTAAGTTCTTGATGCCTAAATTAATATATAAACTATTTGTTATTTGTATATTTTTCGCTAAAATACTTCTCTCAGATCCAATAACTTAATAACAGGGTATCAAAAAGAAATCTTTGTGTATTATATCACAAACAGTTGGACGTCTGTGGTTGCGATTTATTAATGGAAATTCCGTGATCTATTACAAACAAAAGTAGCTGGGTCCGTTTCGAATAACTTAGTAGAAGGGTGAGCAGGGACAGGCATATAGAGAAGGGAGAGAGGAAGAGGGGAAGGAGAAGCTTAGGACTAGGAAAATTTAAATAGCTCCGCTAGCTGACCACGTCGCCACTGTGACCATTCTGACGCAGCAGCTCCAGCTTCAGTTCGTGCTCACGTGCCTTCAGTCGCAATGCGGCAATGGACGAGGTGCGTCGATCCTCGGGGGGCGTGGCAGCACGTGCAGGTGGTGGTGGCGGCGCCAGTTGGCGCTGTGGTGAATGTGCGTGCGGCGCATGCGGATGAGGAGGATGCGAGTGTGAATGCGTCAAGGTCAGGGCGACAGGCGCCGTTTGAATTGTGGGCGATCCTGGTGGAGGTGGCGCCTGATGGGTGAGCGAGATGCCGACGAGCTGCTGCGGTGAAAGCTGAGCCGGTGGCAGGGGAGGCTGCTGTAATCCAGGCGAATTGGGCGGCGAGGCGAGCAGCTGCTGATGGTTGTTGGGTGAATGCAAATCAGGCGAGCCCACTAGCATGGGTGGCTTGGCGGCCAGCGACGGCGGCAGGGGTGGAGCACGGCCATGAGGCACCGCTGTCATGTTGGCCAGCAGAGACTGGAAGGAGCTCGACGGCGAATACATCGATGCCATGCCCGGAGGCAGCATATGCGGTGGAGCACTGTAGAAAGAAGGAGGAGGAAGAGAGAAAGAGAAGGGAATATAAAGAGCGAATTCTATTGAGGATTAGATGCTGTCTGTCTTACCGCTGGAACTGATTGAAGTAGCCGGATGGTATCATAGGCGCAGATAAGTGTGGATAGCGGAACGCAGCCAGATTGGCGGGCGTATCGAAGGGTTTGCGCAGCTGGAAGCCCAAGTGGGTGAAGGGATTCGGGGGCAGGGCGGCACCCACCACTTGTTGCATGCTGGCGGCGCCGCTGGGCAGATACGGATTATATGGATGTGACTGGGGTCCAACCTTTTCCTGCTTGCGCCACTTGGCGCGTCGATTCTGGAACCAGACCTACAGGAAGAGAGAAGAAGAAGGAGGAGGAGGTTGAGAGGAGGAGGAGGCGCAGTTGAGTTATGTGTTTAATGCAGGCTACTGTATCGCATCCTCCTGGTTGCAAGGCGCAGCCAATTAAGAGGCGTGGCGCATCGCAAACGCCCATTTAATTAGTTTTTAACATAACAATCTGAAGTCGTGTCGGTGCCAAGCAGCAACTGATTGCAGCTACACTCGAAGAAAAGACTGAGGTACAAGTGAAGTTCGGCCAGGTTTATTCAAATTGAGTTTGCATTTGGTCGGACACTTTTATCCATTATGATCTTCTGATTTTCTTTAATTGTAACTCGCCTTTTTCTCTGAGTGCACCTGTCGTATCTCTGTCTCTGCGCGAGAATCCCTTGGGGCTCTTTTGCAATTACCGCTAGAAATTTATGTAAACAAATAATGTTGTTTAGCATGAACGGTAATTAAAAACCAGACCAGACAGTCGGACAGCTTGGACAGTTCGGACACATACAGCTTCGTATTCAAACCGGATCAGCTTGTAATGACTGGCACTAAAGCTATGATCTGAGACTCTTTTTCGTAGTCTCCAAGGGGTTCTTCTCTCTCTCCCATTTCATTAGGGACGACATGCTCCATTATTTTTCAATTTTCAACATTGTTAACTTCACTCGTGAAGCACGCGAATCGAACCGCAAAGTACCGACTAATCGGTTAGCCTTCCTTGCCTAGAGGGTGCTTTGGGCATTTACCTGAATCCGCGCCTCGGTTAATCCAATTTTCATCGCCAGCTCTTCCCTGCAAAATGAAGAAGATGAAATCAAATTAAAGTTGGTTAATCAGACTGCTGTAAAAAAGCGATTAACTAAAAGGAAGATCGTTAGCTAATCTCGGTTAAGGTTGTTAGACTAAATACCCTCTAAACAACAAATAGGTTACGGAAGAATATGATACTTTTTGCACTATATTTTCTATCTGTCTTTTCCTGGCTTCTTAAGTGTTTCTCTTCTTAGATTATCCCTTCATTAGCCGTTCTCTAAAAGCGTAGGTCGCCTTTCTTAGTGCTTCTCAATTTAATTTACAAGGCAGTTGGACTAAACACCCTTTAAATAGCAAGTAGATAACAAGGATTCTATAGAATAAAATACTGATTTGCAGTCTATTATCTACGAGTATCTATCATCAACGTAGTACAATTTCATTGTATTACATTTTATATAAATTTTATGGACCTCTCACTTCTTGCACTAGCACCTTCCTTTGCGCTTCTCAAAAACAGTACACTGCCTCTCTCGGCACTTCTCACATCACTCGCTTGGACAGTTGCTTAATTGACTGTTTCGCATTTATAGCGAAAACTGTCGGCAGTAATAAAATCAATAAACTACAACAAAAAACTTGCTCTAATTGTTGTTGTTTTATTAGCATTATTATTGGAATTGTTTCACTTTTTTGCTCTCCGTGTCTCTTTTGCTTTTTTTAGTTTCGTGTAAATCCAATTAACAACTGCAACTGAAGTCGATTCTGAGCTGGGGGCTCTAATTTATGGCAATTACTCTTGCAGTTTTTCACAACTTGCATGATAATTGAATTTTTCCAAGTTGTCTCTTGTGGAACTCGCACACACACACACACACACACACCTCAGAGTGGACTATGGAAATTGAAAGCAGCAGGGGGCGCTATTGAACTGTTTAGTATCTTAAGATTTTCCATATTGAGCTCGTAAAATAAGAGAGAAGAGGGGAAAGGAGAGGGGAGATGTCATTAAATACCTTTCGGCATTGTCCTATGCAAATCGGTTTCTATTTTCGATTTTATCTCTTGTCATATTACGCTCTGCTCGCACTCACCTCGTAAAGACGTCGGGGTAATGGGTGCGCGAGAACGCCTTCTCCAGCTCCTCCAGCTGGAAACTGGTGAAGGTGGTCCGATAGCGTCGCTGCTTGCGCTTCGGCGCATACTCATCGGCCTCGCAGTCGCTGTTGGCATCCGATATGGGACTGTTGGTGCCGCCGCTGGCGCCACTAGGCACAGAGCCGAGCATCCCGACGGCAGTAGCCGATGCTGATGAGGCGACGCCGCCGCCACGTTCGACTGCAGCATCCGGATGCGGGTGTGCGAGCTTGGCTTCTTGCGGTAGTTCCTCCAGCTTGACCTCCTCCGATATGCCCATAATCCGAGTTAAGCGCACCCAGTGGAAGCTGCAAGAGAGGCAGAGAGAGAGAGAGAGGAGGGAGGGAGTTAGAAACAACATTCGATTAGTCTCGCATTAGAAGCTCGTAATTCAATCAAAGCTAAACATGCAATTATCGTGCACTTTATTACGCCAATTTCTATAATTCTCAATTGCCA
This sequence comes from Zaprionus africanus, assembly GCA_018151435.1. Lineage (NCBI taxonomy): Eukaryota > Metazoa > Arthropoda > Insecta > Diptera > Drosophilidae > Zaprionus > Zaprionus africanus. The sequence goes on along the minus strand of JAECXB010002307.1, from coordinate 1,791,067 downwards.
TGAAGGCTCCCCAGTGTGAGCGGAGAGGGGGCCAGGGGGCAGGGGGCAGCGTGCACTGAGGTTAGCTGCGGTTGCCACCTTGCGTGGCGCGCACTACACTGCTTAACATGGCCAGCAATTGTTTGGTTAATCAATTACAGTGGGCAAGGTGTTAACAGCGAATGAGGGGAGAGTTTCTGACGTCATAGCTAGGCGTATTTTGAACTGAGGGAATACCTTGCATGTGAAATTTATTACAGCAAAAAGATTAATCTAAGTAAAGGGTTGTTTTCAAAGTTGTTAAATGTTATATTACAGATTTAGGACTGCTCATTCAGTAAACTATATTCTTGCATATTCAATCTTCAATGGAAAGTATATAGGAAGGTTTTCTCCCCAATTCAATACGGCTCTCCTTAAGTTCTTAGAGAACACGTAGAACCTAAAGAAAAGATTATATTTAATGTAAAGCGCCTTAAGCCAACGAAGCTAACTGCATATGCAAGCTCCCAAGCATAGTTTCCAGTCTATGTACTTAGTCCCTTTCTTAGCACCTGTTCACACTAAAAACAAGTACCACTCATGCATGTTGTGCAGTGTTTTCAAGCTGTTGCAATAGCTTTAAACTACGGTTTCCTGTTGTCTAGTGTTGTAAGTCGTCGCGCCACAGAATTGCGGTCTGTGGTCCGCGTGGCATATGGCCGTGAAGTCTGATGCTGAGGCAGTTCTCAATGCAAATCGATAACTGGCAATCGCCCAAGCAGCTAGACAGACAAAGAGACTAACAGACAGATAGACAGACAGAGAGACCAGGGGGGACTGCGTCCATCTCAGCTGATCTTTCATCAACACGTTTTGCACCGTGTAGTGGTCGCTGCCTGCTGCGTTTATTTAGTTGTGGGCCGTGTTCCATGTGCAGATCGTTTGGAATTTTAATTAAATTGGGCGGCAACTTCATTTTCATCATCATCAACAGCATTGCCAACCGCAAACGGGGGCAAGTTGCCAGCGTGATGCGATCAGGTGCCAGTCGAAGCTGCCTGTCAGTCTGCCTCATCTTCCATCCATCCACTCTTCTCTGTCTGTCTACATGTTCCTCTTCAATTCTTATTTTGGTAATGGTTGCACATTTTGTTAATTTCATGTTTTGCTAATTAATATACAATGTTCTGCCCGGCGACAATTAACTGCATTAGCCCCCACAATGTAATTTCGTTGTCTGTTCCGACTTTCATTTGAGTTTGGCCTCCACCTTTTCTGGGCTCTCCTCTCCACACTGGCACACTGTTTTTGCCCGGCACTGCATTCCGGTTTGGCTGCGTTGCAGCTTGATTGATGGCCCTGCCTTAAGTTGTCATTGTTGTTGGCTACCGTTGACATTTCGCCTCTTTCCCGTTTCTGACCGCTTCGCCACGACTGAATACATATATCAAAATTGTCCAAATACCTTGTTAAATGGCAAATTAGTGTGGTTCTGATTGATTTAGTTGCATTCTTGCGCCGAGCGATGAAGTTGCAACGTTGCAGACAACCTCATAATCATCCAGAGAATCGTCAGCACCAGCTTCATCATCATCATCAACATCAACATGAGGGGACTCACTGTTGAGTTGCCATGTCATTGGGCTGGCAGTGCAGTAACAGTCAGTAAGGGTATGCCGACTATGTACGACTCTTTGCTGAGGGTTCCAGCAATACTTATAGTTGTACCATAATCCTGTATACTTGATATTTAACGATTTAACTTTCCATTTGTTTGTTATACTACTTCATATAAAATTCGAAAGATCATAAGGCTCCAACAACATCGAATCTCTTCTGTCACTTCTCTCCTATTTACAGGAAAGAGTACACACTCGTCGGATACTCAGTTTCAGTTGTGGCTTCCTGTACTCCTGTTGGTCAGTTCATAACTCATCGCTTTTCAGTGCCGCAACTCATCATTAATAACTTTTATTATGATTCGCACTGTCAGTTCTCAATGTTGTTAACAAATTCCGCGCATTGACAGCTGACAAACTTAATTTGTGTAACTCTCTGTGGCCCGCAAATTATTAAATTAGTTGTACGAATTGCAATTATGAGAAATACCCCGTACACCCCTTCTACCTCTTCCCCTGTGGCTCTACTCGTCGTCAAGCTGGTTAATCTCTCGGCATCAACATCGTAAAATCGCGCTGATTAATTCGTAACATGCGAACTGTGAAAATCTCGTTGTTGTTTCTCCTCTTGCTGTGGCTGTGGTTGCTTTGGACTTGTAGATACGGTGCCAGTACAGTAGACACTCCTGACAGTGCTATGCGGGGAATTTCTGCCGTTTGGCTTTGTTGTGAGGCCGCCTTATAATTGTATCCGCGTTACGACTTTATTATTGCAAAGCGGAGAGAATGAGGGAGGGATGGAGAGAGGGGGTATAAAGAAAGAGGGAGCTTGGAGAATGTGGCTCAAGGCCCAAAGCAGAGCTGAGGATGAAGCTAATACACCGAAAATAAAACGTGTATGAGAATCTATTTCGATGAATTTATTGAGGTTGTGAATATGTAAGGGAGATATAAAGGTTTATATCTTAGATGTTACTTCTCTACTTTCTTCTATATGGTTCGTAGTAACACATATTAGAAATAATATTTTATTAGTGCTTTTTCAGAAAATATACCGCCAATTCTGATCAATTACATTAGGCTAACTGAAACCATACTCGAGATATACGATTTTTTAAATTATCAGCACCCTCAGGGTTTCTTTTTCCCTTTTAATTATGTTCAAAATACGTCAATTGTTGAAACATTTATTTTATAATCTTTACCGTATTCCCTTTTCTGTCCGTGTAGTACACAAGTTGATCAAAGTCAGTTCGACTGATTGACGTTTTGTTAGGCTCGATGGGTAATTAAAAAACTGTTCAGTCAAACTGTCAACTGCTGACGTCGACACGTAGCCAGAAGCCGTCGCCAAATGCCAGTCGCAGTCGGAGTCGGGTTTGGGTTGTGGCTGAAGCTGAAGCTGGCTGAAGATTGCTTCATTTAGTGGACTAATCAAGTTAGCGCTGCGCTCGCTCTGCCCAATTGCAGATAGTGCGATTTCCTTCTATGGCCAATTGGCAAGACTCTTTGCGAGGCCTCCTCTCTCCCACAACCCCCACCTGCTGTGAGGGAAGACGCATCGTGCCTAACTGTTTGACACACACAGCGATGATGGTAGCAGGAGGAAGAGAGGCAGGGAGAAGAAGACAGGCACCTATGCTATGCTGCAGTTAGGGCGCACATGCTAATCAAGCCAAGCGCCAGTCTACAGTCTCCCGTCTACAGTCTGCAGTCTTCTGCCTCCTGTCTCTCCCCATGTGCAGTCTCCTCCGTCTGAGTCTCAGTCACTCAGTCTGTCAGGCAGTCAGTCTGCAGTTGCTTGTTTCGTTTAGAGATAAGCTCCATTAGTGTCTGGAAATTATTTAAGAGCACAACTTGCAACTTCTTGCCCAACTTCGGACTGTCTTGGGGGCTGTCCAGTTGTCTGTCTGTCTGTCTGACTGTCTCTTCGCTGTGTGTCTGTCTGTCCTTTTGAGTTTTGTGCTGAAATTAAGAAATTAATTCCTAATAAAAACAAGAAGTACTACATAGGGTTCAAATTTGGAAACTCCAGCTCCCTGTTCTCTGATTCTGAGTGCAGTACTTCGTTCCGGCTTACTCGATTCCCCCAGTCTCGATTCTGCACACACTTCTGTCATGTCGATAAGCATCAATGTTTTGCTCTGTTCTCGCATCATCTTCGCATCTTCCCCTCCTCTCTCCTGCTGTGCCTCCTTCCCCGCCTGGTGTTGTTTTTATGGCTGCACTTTTGTGTTCTTCACTCTCCACTCGCGAACTGGGGGAACTCGGGGAACTGGGCCGGCAACTGGCATATTTCATTAGCTTGCTGGAGCTGGAGCTGCCCGTCAGGTAGAGGCGACTCCTCGAAACAGAAGCTCTTTTCTGGCATTTTGTTAATGCGTCGTCTGCGTCCCCAGCGTCGTCGTCTTCGTTGTCGTTGTTGTTGTCGTTCTCGTTCCCTGGTCTGTTCCACTTGCTCTGCGTATCGGGTTCACTTTATTTATGGGTTTACATTAGGCTAAACCACTTTAGTCACACTTTGATCATCAGCATTGTAGTAATTTCCCTCCGCTACCCTCTTTGATGATGATAATGGCAAACTTTTTGGGTGGCGACAAAGCTCGTTGTTGTTCCCATCATAAATGATAATGGGGCGACACGATGATGGGCGAGTGTGTGGTCCAGCTTGATGGATTGGCCGCTGATCTCAAGCAGCGAGTCGAACTTAGCCCACCTGCCTGACTGACTGCCTGACTATGCATTGATAAGCTCAATTATGAATCGACAATTTTTGTGACTCACCCGAAAATGAAACACACAACAACAGCAACAATAACAACATAAAACGAAGCCAAGTCGGAGGCTGCACCTGAGCTGAGCTGTGGTTGCTGCTGCTGCTGCCGCTTGTCTTGGCGCCAGCTGGCGATAAGCCGGCATTCTTCTTGGGCTGCGAGGCGCCGCTGACGAAGTCGGTACATTATGGTACCTCTAATGCACCCTATACAACCATACACGCCTATGGCCCATAGCCTATACCCAATTATAATTAGTTTATTCATATCCTGTGTCGAAGCCCCGGCAGCCTCATTTGTCGATGGCGCAATCTTAATTCAATTTACTGCCTATCGTGTGCTGGGCAACACGACTGAGGGGTACCCTTACCTCGAAACGAGAAAGGTCTTAGAACTGCGTGTTGAAGTGTGTTCTCGATCATATTGGAAACTTTGCTTGTCATCAATTGATTGATTAATTGAGATATTTCATTACTCTTTTGACAGCTGATTTATATTTTGAGTATTTGGGGTATTGGAAGTACTTTGAGCAATTGCTGCACAGATTAGGGGAATATGAATAACAGTTAGACAGAAGAGTTAAATGAGATAAGTAGATTTTTCAACGTGTTACTTGATAACTATCGGTATGGTCACTCTAGTAATGGTCACTCTAGAAATTAATTGGTTCTTCATATATATCTCTAACAACTTCTGCAACTTGGTATACGTCAATTATACTATTCATGTGTTCGTATGTAACATGGTCACTCTAGTAATAGTTACATTGATATACTAATAGCTCATGTATCTCTTATATACATATCTTTCTTCAACTTAACATTAAAAAACTTCAAATCATGTTTTCTTCCTGGCCATTACTTTTGTGTTATATGGTAGCTCTAGCTGTGGTCACTCTTATAAAAGTGTCTTTGCATTTCTCGTGTATCCATCTTATATCTCTCTACCGCACTATAGAGCGGACAGAAGAGTCTTAGGAGATGAGTAGAATTTTTTCTAGGTCGTTTTCATCGTGTTTCTTGGTCACTCTAATTGTGGTTACACTAGCAATGGTTACTCTAATATATTTAACGGTCATTTATATTTTTTTACACACAGATGTACAAATCTCCCACATCTTGCGGGACTTTTAAATGAGCCACATGGTCACTCTAGTTATGGACACTCTTTTATAAATTTATTTGACCTCTCATGTATAATGTTTCTTTATTATTCGCTCTTTGCGGCTCCAATGTAGTTTTATAGAGCATTTCTAGTTCGTTGTGACAGCCACCGCTTTCATTTTACTTATGTTTTCTGCCGACCACGCTGGCCACCCTAATGGAAGAGTTGTTGACGGTAGCCAGAGTCGCAGTCGGAGTCTGCTGTTGTTGTTATTGCAGGTTCAAGCTGAGTGAGTCAGGTCCGGCCAGACGATGCGCGTAGCTCGCTTCCTTGCGAGCTGTTGATGTGGATGATGCGAGGCCAATTACTCATAAAATGCATGTTAAAAACGCTGAAGAAGCTGAGCGAGAGTGAAGACTAAAGGGGGAGAGAAGGGGAGGGAAAGGGAGGCTGAGAAGCTGAACAACTGTTGCGCGACGCCTGGCGCTGTTGGCTTTGTTGGCCAAGTTAACTGCAGACAGAGGCTGGAGGTGCATCCGTGTCTCTGCCCTTTGTCATTGTCTTGTACGCTTTGATAAGAGACGACACAGGAGTGGGGGGCGGGGGGACAGCGACAGAGCAATTTGGGGACGTGTCTGAGGTTGATATTTCATGTTTGCATGTTCCATTTGCCCTCCAGTCGCAGTAGGAATGGGAACGGGAATGGGGGAGGGGGAATTAATGAAGCATCTGATGCACAGCTGGGCAGGTCTTGGCGCCATCTCTTATCGCCGTCCGCAGCTGGGCGTGGGTGTCGCAAAAGAGAGAGAGAGAAATGACTGTAGAAAGAGACTCCCACTCCGTTTAGTAGAACCGCCTTCTAATTGAGAAATGTCAGCATATCGCACACATCTGATAGATACAAATGTGTATTGCGTATCTGTGAGATACGATACACTATCGCACACGTAGACAAGTTTTAATTGTGTGTCGTGTCTAATTGAATTGGACTGCAGAAATAACCAATTGGAAATTCCCTTGCAACAGATTTTAATTTACGCCCGATCAATCGGGTAGGCTCCCATTATCTATTGGTAGAGATGCCACCCTGGAGATACCGTTAGTTTCTTGCCAGTGCTGCCATTTACGTCAGTCAATGCGAAATTGTTAGTGACAAGTCACATGGGCATTATTATTAATTAAATCAATAAGTGCGAGTTCTACTCGGTACACCCCAAGCTTATCTAGACTCCAATTGACCGTAGCATATCTTCTACTAGCTATGGTACTTCCTCGACTGATTCGACTTCGGGTTCTCTGACACGATTATCTTGTGGCGATAAGTGCGGGCAGTTAATTTCATTTACGAGTATTTTGTTTAAATTTTCATTGTTCAAGATTAGCTGGGACATCACAATGACAAAGCGTGATTTCCCCCTGGCAGGGTCTGACAATTTTTGTACTCTCTTTAATGGTATTTAATTAAAGCCAATCAGCGATAAACCACCCATAACCTAATCGACCTATCAGCAGGTGGCATACCCTACAAATATCGCTTTGCCGAGTTAATCAAATTTTTTCGGTTCGAAGAGGGTCTCTCCGGGTCTGTAGTCCGCGGACAAGGTGATATGATATGTCCGAGTGAATTAATCAAATCTAATGATATTTAATTTTCGTTTTGAGTTTTCGGGGTACCTACGTTATGATAGGAATTACTCGATTACTCGACTTGTGCAATGTTAAGTTATCCGATTGTGACGCGAAGTAGGTCATTTGTAAGACAAATAATGGAACATCAAGCGATCATATCTTGTGATAATGATAGTTGAAAGATTCGACTATTTAGCACTCCTTGATAGGGTAACTATTTTGACTGGCAAATGAGGTCAAGTGGTGGTTGGGGAGAGGGACTTACTGATAGTTACACTGGAGTGTAAGAGATAGGGTAGAGCTATTGCTTTAAATGGTGTATACTGTAGATTCTTAACTTTTGATTGGTCAAATGATGTCAAGTGGGAAAAACAGACTAAGCAATGTCTTTATTGTGCTTTGACGTATTTTGACAGGGGTAGATTTCGGTATAGATATAAAAGAGGAAGTAGTAGAAGTGATAAGGTATCTTATACAATTGTGAAAGGTATTCTCAGATTAAGCAAAGGTTTGTGGGTTGACAGATTTAGCTTTTTAAACTACAAAACCTTTCTGGAAAAAAGGTTTGCTCTGTCATTATTATTTATAGATAATATAAGCTTCTTAAGCAGATATACATTATATATTAGTCTTTTATGTTACATAATTTTTATTAGCAAAATTAAAAGATTTTGGGATGCATGGAGTATTTTCAAGGCTTTCGAGCTAGGATCTGATATAAAATTTGATCTCAAGATACAAAAACTAAACTTCTATTATAAAAAGGTTTTTGGCGAAGGTTCTAATTAGAACATTATTCCTTATACAATATGCAAATCTAACATAATATACTATATCAGTGGGTTCAGAAATACTACAATATAAAGAATATATATTACAGGTAACAATAAATATATTTAATATGATTTACAACCCTATCCTCAACTTACCTTCTTGTTTTGTAGACTGGAACTTGTGACTATGGAATTGTTCTAGCGACGCACTGATTTGTCCAGTAGTATATATAGTTTTCTGATATCTGGCGAACGTTTAGGAACTCTAGTTATAAGGCACACACACTCACACTCGCACACACACAAATGCAGTGTGTAGCACTTGCCGACGGTCTTTGCACACTAACGTTGCCTGAGTAAATCGCTGCCAACTCGTACGTTGATTGGAATTATCAAATATATTTTCAGAATTTATTGAATATTGTTTAGTTTTTCACTGCACACACACACACACATGGAGAGAGGAAGAGGAAATACCGAACGGAACATGGAAACATTCGTCGTCGGTGCTCGAGCGCGATGCGGCGTTGTTGATAATGATAACCGCGCTCCGTCAGTGCCGCAAGCGAACTACACAAAGAGCAGCAAACTGACAGCGAGGCCGGTGTTAAACTCAGGTGGGCACAACCGGTTGCTGCCGCCGTCTCCGCTGCTGCTGTTGCTATTGTTGCTGCTGTTGATGTGCTGGGCGTGTGAGTCAAAGCGAGAGGGTGCGATCGGTGATCGGAATGAGCGAAGCAAGCAGGCGATCGAGCGTTGCAGGTGTGCTTGCCTGGCTGGCACGGCAGGTGAGCAGCAGCTCCGCCTTACTCACTCTCTCACGCAGCCCCTCTCTCGCTCGCACACTGTCGAGCTCAGTTGGTGTGCGAGTGAGAGAGCGCATGCTGCTGTCGTCGCATTGGCGCAGCTTGAATAGGAGAGACTCGCATAATGGCGGCTAACCGGCCGGCTAAATCTCACTCCCTCTCTCTCTCTCTCGGTCACTCTTTTCCACTTTTCTCTCTCCCTCTGTATGTGTGTGTGTGTTTGCGTGTGTGTATGCGTGGCGTGGCACGTAATTGAATAAGCCTCGCACAAAGTGCAATAAATTTGATTAGCAAAATGGAAATTTATTTCTCAGACTTTTTGTTTGCTTTCGCATTTGTTTGCCATAGATGCGTTTTCTCTCCCTCTCCCCCTCTCTCTCTCTCTCTTTTTCTCATTGTTGCGCCTCATAAATTACATAATTTAGGCGTCGCAGCGCGTGTTGCATTCTCGTTCAGTGTGAAGGGTCTCCTGAATGACGACTCCAACTCTTGAGGGTCTTAATTGCATGACACGCAGCAACAGAGAGAGAGAGAGAGAGAGAGACAGAAGGAGGGAGAGATGGGGATGTGTAAGGGAGCAAGTGAGCGGCACGATAGTTGGCAAATCAAGTACCTAAATCAATGTGAAATAATTGCAATTTGATGGCTTCCAGTGGAAATTTACGATTTCTTTTTCACTTGATACGAAACAAAGTAAAAGTAGTTGATTTTGAACTTGATTAGTTCCCAAAGAAATATATTTAAATATAACTAAACAAAATGTTTAATAACTAAAATGTTTCTATTTAATACTGAAACTGAAATTGAGGTAAAGCTACTAAAATGAGATCAATGCTTTAAAGGATATTAAAAAAATTTTAAAACAAGAAGATTATGAGAATATTTTAACTCGAATTTTAGATAAAAAATTAAAAGAAAAGTTATATGATAAAATATGAAAGTTATTCACCTCAAATTTCCTAGAAAAAAAGAAACTGAAATCAGCAGATAATTAATTTACAATCTTCAAATATACTTAGTTTTATATTATGTTGAAACGAAATCCAAGTATCTTAAGGATGAGGCAATAAAATTTCACAAGCCCATACAACTATAATTGTCTTTGAACTGCATTTAAGTTTTTTAATATTCCGATTCTTGTAACTATTAGCATATATCTCTTAAGGTCTATACTGTGAAACTACTTATTATACTAATAGTTATATGAACAAGCCTAACAAATATGGTTTTTATAATAGCTCATTTCTTTACACTCTCCTCTCATTACATTTCTGATTGTTTTTCTATTCTCTCATTTGTTTTCATTGGTCGATAACCACTTCATTAAGTCCCCCAGTGAAGCCCCAAGCAACAGACAAACGCGGTTCCAGTCTTTCTCTCATCTTAACTTCCCCCCTCGCTCCTCCTCTTGCTCCATCTCTTTCACACAGGCAATAAATAAGTGTTAATGGCAATTGCATACAAATAGTCTGGTGTTTGCCATTATAGCATGAGCATTGTATGGCGATTGTGCGGGTATTATTGGATGGGATCGCATCGGATCGACTCGACTCGGTAACAAGAAGTAAACAATGCGAGGCGGCTTGGTCTGGCTGCACTTTAGCCAATTTCACGCTTCATTTACAGGCGCAATGCAAACAAAAGACCATTTGGCGGGTTTCGGGTTCAGGTTCAGTTTCAGTTTGGACTCTTCGAGCTTCGTTGGGTTCAACGTTCGACTGCAGGTCGCCCTGGGGACGTCACTATCTCCCTCTGTCTGTGTGTGTGTGTGTGAGTAGCGGTACACGCTCTGCGTCCCCATGTGGCCGTGTCAATCAGCTCGTCGCGCAAGGTGTGCGCTCACTTTGGACGCGGGACTCGGGTCTGGTCTGGCCTGGCCTGGCTCGTCTCTCTCTCTCTCTGTTATTCTAGTCCACCGGTCAGTCCATATGCTTCGCGATTCGAGTCCGAGTCCGCTGCGCATGCGCGCACGTCCTAATGTAATTATTATCTCAACAATTGAATTTCCGGTCTACCTTGCCTGTCTCCCTCCACTCTCCCCGCTCCATCTTCTGCGCCTCGACTTCGGCTTCGGGACAGATGTCGCGCAAAACGTTACAAATGTGCACTTAATTGCGCAATTAAATAATTTTATTTCTGCTCCGCGTTCTCCTCAGGTCCCCCTGACCCCTCGCTCCTAGTTGGCTCCTCTGTCGGCGGCATTAAGTGCCAGTTGATTTGAGAGACACAACGCCGGCTCAGCTCCAGCCAGGGGCAGGCCAAGCCAATAGCAAACAAATTACTCACACTGCAATGCGTTGCCATCCCGAGTGCAGTGTGTAGCGCCGAACGAGCGCCTTATCGCCATTCCGAGGCGTCTACTTTATTATATGTTTAAGTAAATATATCTCAAAGAAGGAAGGAACAATTAAGAACGCAGTATGCCTTATGATATATAATAATGCTAATATAATAAACAGTCCTTAGATTAGATTAATGGTGATGAGAGAAAGAACTATTTAGACAGAAGATGCTATACTCGTACATATATCAGACGTTTCAAATACCATGCATACTATCCAAGCTTTAGATACTAAAACAAATCTGAAGAGTATGAGGGTATTTTATATTTTATTGCTTTAACAACTTCAAGATTGTAAAAATGAATTGTCCTTTTTAATACTTATAGGATTTCAATCAATTTCCAGTATTCAATCCACGAATGAAGGTCAAAATCTATGTCAGACAAATCCACTAGATTTTCAGCTTTAAAAAAATAAAAATTAAACTTTTATAAACATTATACAAGAACGTAAGTTCCTTATAAAGTTCCATTTTAAATATTTGAGTTAACTTCCTATTTATTTATTTGATATTGTTTCCAAAGATGATTGAAAACTGTTCTATAAATGTTTCTGTTTTCATTATACAAGGAATACAAGAAAAATTGATTGTATAATTCGCAATTTCGCAAATTTTCTGTAGTCACTCCAGCATTGACTTCCTATCAAAACACTTCAGTCTGTTAACTTGTTTTGAATGAAATTTCCTTAAATTTTGAAATTATAGAACTAATTTTATTTGGAGAGCCTGTTCTTAAGGGTTCGAGCTAATCTTATCGTACTTGGAGTATAACTAAAAACAAATTACTTAAGAGCGAGGAAGAGATCTACACAATGTCGTCTCGGATGTCTAATCTTTCTGTATATATATTCTATAGTTCTACTTAACTCAGCTATTTCCGGGGCTGCTCTATCTTAAGTGTATTTCATTAGCTTATTTTGACTATATAATTCTACACGAGTTTCATTATCAACACGACTCTGTACTAGATCTACTAGACAAACCCTTGATTAACTCACAGTTTAATTAGATTTCAAATTCTGAAGATTTTCGCACCGAAAAGCCAAAGTAATTGTGATTAGTTCTCAAGTAGTAGCGCGGGACTAACTGATATGTAGATTAGTGCCCGACTATGTGGTGCCATTAACCGGGCATATTTGGCCATTTTCACACAACAAATCTGGCCATTTTCAAGTAGTTTTAGCTTTCTCGAGCAACATTTGTCATTTGCTTTGCGTGCTGTTTATTGAGGGAGGTGGGAACGGGGCGTGGTAGTTAGTCAATTATGCGAGTGAACGATGCGTTGGCATAATCTTTGTCTGGCCTACATAGCTGGGTATATTTTCTTTCCCCACCCCCTCAGCTACAGTGGGGTGAAAAAACAAAACGCAACGCGCAACTGTAAACGATACCAAATTATATTTAATTACGTGCGATTAGTTAGGGTTACTGGAGTCGCGCGATCAAATGCCGCGATAAGTCGCCCCGTTCCTCTATGTATATGTACACACACCATATATAATAACCACACCAATCGGGTACCTGCTCGGGCACCTGGGACATTAATTCAATTACAAATGGTTGCGTTTGCGACGACAAACGACAAAAAATGGGGCAGGCGTGTGACATAATCACCCGACCGAGCCGGGGGTCTACTATATCTGGGTAGGCTCTGCATTCCCGCCCACAATTTGGTAATTTGATACGTCGATTTGTCTTGCTTTCATTACGACGCCGTCGACGTCGTCGTCGTCGGTGACATTTTCCAGCGACAAGTGCATTTTCACTCAATTTTCGTGGGGCGGCAAATTGACTTAGGCGGAAGCGCGTTATTAACTGGTTTATGCAAGCCATAATCGCTTGCCAGATTCCCAGCCAGCGATAAGCAGCTAGCGGGTGTGGGTCTCTCCAACTCTCTCGATTACCCATTGTAGACACTGAGAGAAAGAAATTTACTTTCAGTACGACACTCTCCCTTTAATATACCCATATAAAGTAAGGTTAAAAAAGTCAAAACTAAGGTTTAGAATAGGTTAAAAATAGGTTTAAAATACTTTTAAAATAAGTTCGAAATTGGTATAAAATATTTTTGAAATAGGTTTAAACAAGGTTTACAATAGGTTAATAATATATATAAAATAGGTTTAAAGAAGGAATATAATATGTTTGAAATAGGATAAAAGTCATGTTATATTAAGTAGGAGTAGTCTAAACAATAAGATAGTATAAATATATTTATGTTGGTGTTCAAAAATTAGAGGCAACTGCTATCTTAAAGGAATTAATTCACATGGAGGTTCACTGAACACACATATTTTCCTCAGTGTATCGCAACTACCCGTGTTCCTGACTACCCGAACTACCCAATAAGCAGCCAACAATTAAAACGAAAGCGCGGTAATTTCATTTGTACGTAAATCTAATTGTGGAAAACATGAAAACTCACACACACACACATACACTCTTACATACACCTGCACACGCAGAAATGTACACTCCGCACATCCATCTATGGAAACTCATGGCAATTCGTAATGTAGAAATGAAAAATGCTTTGGTAATTAGTGCGTGTACCAAAGTCGGGAGGGGAATTCAACTTAATTGCCTTCAGTGGAGTTTCAGTTTTCATTTTTCGTTTTATTTTTTGTGTTTTTTAGTTTTCAACTTTGTTTTCGGCTTTCATTTTGCGCCTTTTTGTTTTTGCAAATTAATGTTTTTCCAGGTAATTTCAGTTTAATGTGCGTCAATTAAAATTATTATTGTTTATCTCATTCGTTTTGGCTTTGGCATTCTGTAGTGGGATTTCTAGTAAATTAAATATAATTTCTAAAATGACCAGTTCACATTGCGACAGATTATAATATAAATATGTATGCACTGGGGTATACTGTATCGTTGTCGAGGCCAATGACTATTAAAATGCTAAATGTCTGGCATGCTTTAGAAAATGGGTACTAGAAAGGGGTATGTTGTTCAGTCACAAGTTAATTTATTTGATATGGATAATATAGAGAACATTTCTGATTGATTTACTTTTAAATTAACTTTGGAACGCACTCGAAATGCACTGACACAGCTAATACTCTAACTACCTTAGAGATCTAGAAAATTTCGAAAAGATTCTCTGATTAAGTTGTCTTGAACTTGTTTGCCAACTAAGAATAAGAAATCTCTCTATCTTAGAGTCTTAAATATGTTATTAAATAATTTGTCTCTTTTTTTATTTTAAAATATATTCCAACTTTAAATAAAAACCCTTCGAAACTCTTGGAGAATACTCTACTTCAAGTAACCATGTCGCATGCTTCAGATGCTCAGCGTCTGCTTTGTTTATCTGTTTAGGTTACAGGCACAGGCAGATGATGTCCAGGTGTAGCGAGGTCCAGGTGTGTGTGTAGAATTTCGTTCGGTGTCTCTCACCATCTTCGATTATCCCTTTCCCGCTTCTTCCTCTTTTCTCCCTTTATCTGGCTCCTTCGCTGTTTGCCTCATTCCTTCTATCATCACATCGAATTCGTTTGTTTTATAATTGATTAATTAGAGGTCGGTCCTTCTCCCGACTCCACACAGGAGGCCTTCGGCTATCGTTAGAATTATAATTGGTCTGCGGCATGTGTTATCCTAAGTAATATCCCTATTTTCCCTGTCGGCAATTTGTTTGGTCTCAGCACCCAAATTGATTTTATTGACTTGTAAATGATGTTCATTTTGTTGATGTCCTCGCCCCTTCCCTGTGCCTTCTTCCGTCCCTGGCGATACCCGTTAACTGAGGCCAGTTGCTTCCGTCTATTACCATATCCCACATGCACACGATGCATGTCCGTGTCCATGTCCATGTTGGCTACTGAAGTCACCGCTCGTTAAATTTACGACCCGATTCGCGAGGAGAGGGGAAAGGCCGCCGCCGTTGCCGCCTGATGACGGGAGAATTCTCGTAATAGTTATCATATTCTACCCCTGCTTGGGTCATTAGATATGTAATACACTGAAAAGTTGCAGTTGGGCTAACAAATAGTCGTGTAGCCCAACAATTAGTCGTGTTTGGGCGAGAAATTAAGCAGTTAGAACCCAACTGTCTATGTGAACTCAGCTCTTGTTGAAGCTAGAGTGATGAAATTTTGCAGACAAGTTAATTAGGGCTATAGTAGACATATAACTTCGATTCAGCTGAATCGTGTCAAAACAACATTAGTTAAAATTGAAAAACTTGATAAAAGGTTGGAAAATGTGTTTGTTTTAAGAGATGTACCAACTAGGGTTCTCCCAGAATAGTTCTCCTACTCTTTGCCAAGTTTTATTTGCCATTCTAGAGTATTTCGCCTCTGGCATTGCGATCAATAACGATTCTTTTCGTTGAATATTAATTTATTGATTTCACGCCGCCATTGCGAAACGCTTTTGAGGATGGAGGTCGCCTACGGCCTTCGAGACAGTCGGCGCCACGGCCCAGCAGCAGCATCAGTATTAAGAGAGCTGAGCTCACAATTAATTACTTTTTGTAATTAGTTGCAAATTTTATAGCTGGGCCGCATGTGGCAGGCGGCGTGAGGCAAGTTTAAAGTCATAAGTACCCTAAGATGACTGCGAACCGCATTAAGATTGATAACGAGCTAATGAATGTAAATTTTATACTCGAACCTCTCTGTCAGTCAGTCTGTCAGTCACTTAGTCAGTTTGTTCGTCATTCAGTCGGGTAGTCCGTCACTCAAGCCAGCCTGGGAGTCCATTTATGAGTTACTGTTGTTGTTCTTGCACTTTTCCAGTTTCCACTGGAGTTTCGCAAATTGAATTTCGCACTAAGCGCGGCTTCCGTTTGCATTTGCCAGCGACTACAGTAAAAATCCCATAAAAACGAACAGTTCTTAAAGTTTGTATTAAGTAATAAGATACAAGTTGTTGATGCAATGAGACATGCTATGATGGGACATTAACTACGTGTGTGTTTGATTAACGCTGTTTATGTAGGATTTATTCGGCTTTTGACGATAGTGAGTTGACAATTGTTAAGATGTTTGATCTATTGGTCTGTCAAAGTCAAATTTGTGATGAGCATTATTAGAGCATTGGTGGTAGCATTAGTAGTTAATAGTTTAAGGAGATCGCAAGATGTGGATTGAGATATTAGGTTGTTGAAATTGTTTACTAGTTTAAGAAGGTTACAAAATGAATTATTGATAGATTGATCAATTCTTGAAAAGTACTTAACGTTTTTTTATTTAATAAAATAACAATAATAATCTTTTTAACTTCCTCAACCTTTTTAAGTACACAACTTTATTACTAAAGAGATCCCTGAAGATCTGTTCTATAGTTTAAGATTGTCAGATTAATGTTGTCTAAGCCCTGACTGAACCTTGCCAACTTATCGAGTTACCAAGTTAGCTCGACACTCGCTTCTGAGTTGCCCTACCCTCTTGCATTTTACCTTTAGCTCTTTGGTGGACTGATTAATGAGAGGGGCAACACTTAGCCAAAGTCCACAGTAGCCAAGTGAGATGGGGCAAGGGGAGGGGAATGCAATTACGCGATACTTGGTAACAACATATTGGTAATTAAATAGATGGCTCTAAAAGAGGGCCCCATCAAGGTACCTCCTCACAGACGTTGACAAATGAGTTCATCAGCAGCTCCTTTGCTCGCAGCAGCGGCAGGTGAGAGCGAAGCAGATAAGCTAAGAAAGAGACAGGGAGATCAAAAGAGGGAAGGAATATATAGAAAGAGAGTGGGGAGGGGGGAGAGCGTTGAATTAATTTCAGAGTGAAAAGCGATTTATTTTCGCCATTTCGGCCGTTTAATAAACAATTTAATAGCGCGCATAAATTTCAGACATCATATAATAAACCCATTTGTCTTGTGAAGCGGGGAAAACCCAAGGAGAAGAGAGGTGGGAAGACTTATATGCACATGCCGCACAGCCCCGATGCGAGGTTATTAAATTATGCTTCGGCTCAAGCGTAAAAATAAACCGTAGCAAATGTGGAAGGGACCCGAGAGGCGGAGAGAGTGTCAGAGGAGCGTCTCCGTTTAACGAGCCCTAATGGAAGCGAAGATCTGTTCGTCTCCCTCTCCCTCTCTTTCTATAGTTTTTGGGGGACTTTCTCTGTTGAAAATTAGACGCGAGTCGGCTTCAATTAATCAGAGATATTCGAATAAATCAAGTGCTATAAAAGTGACACAGCGTGAGACGCGCCGCCAGAGCCTGCAGCGAGAGGTTGCCCAGGCACAAAAGATGAATATTTAATTAGGAACAAATTAAGAATGCAAATAAATGTGGAACTACTGCGAGTCTATGCCAGATACAGACAGACAGAGAGAGAGAGAGAGAGGGCGTCGAGTCGATTATTAATCGATAGACTTTATAATTAGTGGCAGGCCGTGGCGATCGTAGCTGCCTGCGGGACGTCCATGGGTTACGCTATTAGCTAATTGGGCTGAGTACACAGAGAGAGAAAGACAGAGCAAATGGGATGAGTAAGGAAGAGAGGGAGAGACTGGGGGCTGCCGCTCTTTGATTGTGATCCGTTGAGCGCGTGCTCAAGAGATTCAAGAGAGAAATCTATGATCAGTCCGAGTTACTCTCTTCTATTTGATGTCGATTTTATTACGATGCTTATCGTTGACACCGCTCGAAAGACCTTCGGAATCCTAGCTGAAACGAATCTGGCATTTATCCGGCTATCTGTGTGCTCTTCTAGCGTGAAACAAGCCACAAATTGAATTTAATTGAATATGATTGATGTGCTTGGTCAATGGATCCGCTAAAGACTCTCTCGCTCGATGGGGTAATCAAAGTCTCGACCAATCAAGGCATATTTGAGCGGGTCTAATTGGGCCGAGTTTAGCCATAATTTCATTAGCTGCCGTTTGGCATCCTAACGATGACTTTATTGGGCCGACGACTCCGACTGTGCTTCCTGGGAAGCGGCAGCAACAACTTAATTAAGGCAATAGATGCAGGCGAAGGAGATCTTGCGATTGGGATCGAAAGGCATCAAGCAATTTGTATGCGACCATCCGACAGCAACAAGTCATTTCACACTTTGATCACGCTGTCCAGCTGCAGCTGCTGATCGGGCCAGCTACGACTTTGGGTCCTGCCTGCACCATAAAAGGATGCCCCCAACAAGATCGGAATGTGGCCGTGCATATATTAACTCTCTCGATCGGGCCGCGCCAGCAATCGCCCGCGCTCGAATTGGAGTTGGAGCTGGAGTTGTAGAAGGAGTTGGAGTTGGGGTTGCAGTCGAGCCATGGCACCTCCACGCACAGTCGGCAGTAATTAACTTGTTTCAATAATTACGCATGCGCATTTGCACATGTTGCCCACTGTCCGCTGTCTGGTGTCCACTGTGCCTTGTCCCGTGTCCCGTGCCCGTGTCCATGGCCACATTCGGCTCCTTGCCACATTCGTTTGGAGCATTCTGTTGGCGACTCTTAACAAGATTTTTGCATTGCGTGCGCATTGAAAAGCGACAACACACTCCGTTTCTACAGATACTCTATGAGGGCGGAGTATTATCAAGATTCTTATTGGATTTGTTACAGAAATTAAAGTTATATTATTTAGTTTAATATATGAGAAGTAAAGGAACCTTTTAAACTGAATCAAGTTTATTACGGGTAAAGGCATCACTTTGAGTGTAAGTTTCATATCTCGTAAAAGTGTGGTCTTTAGAATCTTTTGATTATATGGAAATCTCATAGAATCTAAGCCAAATAAATCTACAAGTCCCAAAAAGAAAGAATACTTGAATGATTGTGAATATCTCCGGGTTTCTTTATTCCGACTTTCATAGAGAAGCTCAAGATTCACTTACATGTATTGTAGTAATCTCTTCATTGATATTGGGCATTTCACAACCTGATCAGGTTATTAAGATCTCACCCTAGCCTTCGATGTTAAGAAACCCAAAGGCTCTTCTAATAAAAAACTTATTCGACACAAGTTTGCCCTGGAACTTGTTTCTTAAACAAGATAAAAGATCAATATTTACTATCCTAAAACCCAATTCATTCGAGGGTTTCTCTCTCCAGCAGAGTATTAACTGTACGTTGGGCGCAATCTCTACGCACTTTCCTTGTGCTTTTTTGGTGGAAATTTATGCAGCAGCCGCCGCTTATTAAGCAGTCCATGTCCCAGTCCCGTCGCCGACTTCGTCAGCTGTACCTCTGCCCAGTCCCCCCTGTACGTATCTGTATGGAGGTGGCAGCGTCACTTAATTATTGATAGCATTACAAGCGGGGTTCAGTGGGTCACCGCGTGTCGCTGTCGCAGTTGCCCAGCTCCTGTTCCTTGCACCTTTATGGAGGCAAGTCCAAGTACATGCTCCTCTCTTGGCGCGCACTGTCAACAATTTTTCTTTATTAGGGCAGTACAACAAAAATAATTTAGCACACAAACATATAATACGAAAGGAAATGAAGGACCGGTCAGAGAGGGAGAAAGAGAGACTTGTGGGAGAATCGCCTAAAACTTGTTGCAATCGATGTCGTGAACCTCAACGTTCTCCATGCCGGGAATACTCTTCACAGCCTCATTCATTTCGGCAATGGATTCGGGAGTATTCGGTGTAACGTTAGAATCACTTGAGCTCGAGCCACCGCCCAAGCCTTCCATGCCGGGCATGCCTTCGAGGCCAGCCATCTTGCCCAGCGCTGCCAGTGCATCCATGTCCGACATGCCACTGAGATCCATGCTGCTCAGCACATCCTCCAACCCGGCAGAAGCATCTGCAGCACCAATTAGCTGCTGGTTGCGAACCTCGGTGATGACCACCTCGGTGGTGCTGAGAAGAGAGGCCACTCCGGCTGCATCCTGGATGGCAGTACGCACCACCTTAGTGGGATCAATGATGCCCTTGTCGATGAGCCTGCCATACTCATTGCGCATGGCATCGTAGCCGAAGTCGTTGCTTCCGTTGAGCACTTTGGCCACCACCATGGTGCCATCGACGCCAGCATTCCTTGCGATAGTCTGGCAGGGCATGCGCAGGGCGTGGCATACGATGTCGATGCCATGTTTGAGGTCTTCGTTCTTCGGGATCAGCCGCTGCAGTGGGGCAATGCAGCGTATCAGGGCGGTGCCACCTCCAGGGACGATGCCCTCCTCGATGGCTGCCCGTGTGGCATTGAGTGCGTCATTGACGCGATCCTTCTTCTCGCCCACCTCCACCTCGCTGGTGCCACCAATGTGAATGACAGCAACGCCATTGGTCAGCGTGGAGATGCGCTGCCTGAGGCGAGCCTTCTGCTCCGGTTTCGTTGTGGGATCCTCCAGTTCCTGCGTCAGCTCCTCGAGGCGACGTTCCAGCGTCTCAGCCGTGGACTTGCCCTGCAGCAACATGGTGGAATCCTTTGTCACAATTGCCTCACCCACCTCGCCGAAATCGCTTTGCTTAGCCAGCTCGATCTTGGAGTAATTGATGTCATCTCCAAAGACGGTGGCACCAGTGGCGACGGCAATGTCGCCGAGCAGCTCCTTGCGGTACTCCCCGAAGGCAGGTGCCTTCACGGCGCACACCTGCAGGCCCATCTTGAGCCGGTTGAGGACGAGAGCATTCAGTGCCTCGCCGCTAATGTCATCGGCAATGATGAGGAGCGGGCGACGCTGGCGCAGACAAATCTCCAGTGCTCCAACAATCTGCTTCAGCGAGTTGATCTTCTTGTGCGTGATGAGCACGAAGGCATTGGCGTACTCCACCTTGCCCCCCTTGTGGGTGTTCACAAAGAAGGGCGAGATGTAGCCCCTGTCGAACTGCAGACCCTGCAGCACCTGCAGCTCATCCTTCAGGCGCTTTCCCTCCTTGACGGTGATGGTGCCCTTGCGGCCAACACGCTGCGTTGCCTCTCCAATGAGGCGTCCAATCTCGGCATCACCATTGGCCGAAATCGTTGCCACTTGCTCGATCTCCTGACGCGTCTCCACTGCACGCGACATCCTTTTGAGAGACGCCTTCACGTTCTCCACTGCCAGCATGACGCCACGTCTGATCTCGAGGGGGTTGGCACCGCTAGTGATGTGCGACAGGCCCTCCTTGGCAATGGAGCGCGCCAACACGGTGGCTGTGGTGGTGCCATCACCAGCAGTTTGATTCGTATTGTCCGCGACGTCCTGCACCAGGCGTGCACCCAGCTGCATGTGCTGATCCTTGAGAGCAATCGAGCGGGCTACCGAGACACCATCTTTGGTGATCTTCGGCGATGTCCATGGTCGCTCCAGAATCACGCTGCGTCCCTTGGGACCCATGGTCACAGCAACTGCATCCGTCAGGACATCCACGCCACGTATCATGCGTGCCCTCGCCTCCATCCCGAAGCAAACATCCTTTGAGTAGCACCGAGTGATGCCTTGACTGGCCTTGAGCATCTCACGGACATACGAACGAAACATGTCAGGACTCTTTACTGAATACTCTAAAGGAATCTGTACTATATATAAATCTGGGGCTCGTGTGACAAAATGTATAAAAAGTATTTGTATTTTTGTTTTTTCTAATCTGGATTGTACCGTCTCTGTCTCCTTTTACACGACAAATGGAAATGACACGATCTACCCTGGTCAGGCATCCGTCTGACGTAACTGCTATCGCCTACTCACCTACATAGTTTGGATTTAAGCCTGGGCTGGGAGAATAAACATATTACGGACAGTCTGATATTTTAATATTTTGAATGTTGACTTTATTTGGCATATTATTTTTGGGCCTGATTCACAACCTTTTGAGCTCAACTTCCCAACTAGAAGCTCATCAACTAGAAAACTAAAGATTTTTATTTTTAACGATATCTGTTTTTATATAAATACAATTTTATCTTAATAACTACAAACCATAGAAGATCAATGGTCCACTCAACAGTATGAAATTCATGATCAGTTGATACATATATTAAAGGAAAAAGGATAGTCTGAGTTTCCTCCCTAAAAACTGAAAGATCATTTGATATGTTCATGTTATGAATAACATGTAAAATATTGTAGTACAAATAAATTAAATTTTATTGAAACTCTTTTGTTAGGAATCAATTCGCGATTAATTGGAAAAGGTCAATGACTTTTCTTAAAATTAATTTCAAATGACTTTTAATTACTTTTCTTGACATTAATTTTAGCTTCCTCCCAAGTTACTGTACTTAACATATAAATTATTTAGGAAATTTTTTTAAAAAGGGAGTGATTTTAAAGCTTCTCCCTGCAAAGTATGCAACTGAAAATACACTAAACATAGAAGTTATTATGTTATAAAGTGGGCATCGGGCATACGCGACTATAGTTTATTTTTCCCAATCTCTCAAGGATTTGGTTGTACTAGCATTCAACTTGTCCTAATACTTAAGCTCTAGACAAACCCAACTCCCTACAAACTGGTGTCCATTCTACATATGTATGTGACTAATGCGAGTCGCGGGGGCAAACTCCGCTTATCTGTCTGTCTCCCTCTCCCCCTCTTTCCCTTCCTCCCTCCTCGCTTTCAGCTTGTGTGTTCCGCTTGTCGTATACCGTATTTGGTGCCCTGTTTTACGACGATCGCATTTGGTGTTGTTGCTGTCGGACGTATTAGGCGATATCGTAAACTGAAAGCTGTGATAAAACCATTAACAATTTATTAGCGTGTTCGAACCAGTGTTCGTAGCATTTTCCACCGCCTTATGGGATCACGTGAGTCACTTTGTATACCGCTATGAGTCAGTTCCCCCTTTGTCTTTCCCTCTCTGGCTCTCTCTCTCTCTCTCTCTCTGTCTGTGCTCTCCTTTTGATCTATCCTTGTATCGATTGCGGCAACTGATTTGGGGGCCTTCTACCTTATCAGCCTCCAATTCAATTAAGCGAACAATCAATTATGATTTGTCACGCGAGTTTCCAAAAAACGAAAGATACGAAGTGTGCCCCCCCTCCCTATGCCATCTCCAGCCTTATCGCAACTGTTGCGGGTCTCTCGTTTCATGTTTGACATTTCTTAATTATTGATTCTATGTTTTCGCTACCTTTTGAAGATTGAAACATGTGTTCCAGAGGCCATGTCTTCCAGAGAGACTGCGAAACGGAAATGAAATTAATTGGAAAAGTGCGTAAGAAATATTTGGAAATATCTTCAACTAGTTATGGAACACGAAGAGTTACGAGATGTAGCACCCGCATCGAGCTCTCTTATTTAACTAGTTTTAAAACAGGGCAAAAGAAATTAACATTTTCGGAATTTATTTTATAAGACTAACAAGAAAGGTAATACTTATTTTGATTACGTTTTAGTATATGATAAAATATAAAGCGGCTAAGTAAATTGGATATATGGTAATTAGAATTAAAATTTCTACATCTTAATATTGTTTGACGTTTCCTCACCATGATAAGGTTTCTGTACAATACAAGTAGTTCACAAACGTTTTCTTTTTGGTTTTTAAAATTTATTTCTATTTTAAATTTATCTATCGTACTAGAGTAAGTAACCATTTTATTTCATGCCAGATTTGAATTTATTTATTTGTTATAAGATTCTATAAATTCGAATAAAGGCTTAAACGAGTTTATTCAAGCCTCCAAGATCATTATAAGAAGGTTCTAAGGTACCTAGAGGGACATTGAGGTACACAAAGGGTTCAAAACTCGCTTGCTTTACAGAAACATCGTATAATAATCATTTAATGTTTTCAGCGATATGAAATTTATTTTTGCATAAAATACGATGAGTTGTGAGCTAGGATATTTAGAGAGTTAGCAGAGGGGTCTTAAGACGCCTAAAGGGTTTTCGAGTGCGCGTAATTCGTTTTTCCATTTACAACACCCTCTTGCGCTACCTTCTAATGATCTCTAATGAACTTAGTACCTTGCCAGCTCTCTTAATAGTCAGTCTCTTGCTGCCTCTCTCTCGTTGCACACAGATCACAAGGGACAACTGGGGCTCCTGCATAAGGATCGTTGCGCCTGTCAACGGCAAAATCAACTCATCAACGTTGACAGGGCCGCAGGTTCAGATGGTCGTGGTGCTGTGCTCTGGTCCTACCTAAATAGCCGCAAGGTCTTTGCAATTGACGCGTGATTGGCATGCAGACCTGTCATCCATCCCGGCCACATAGCATTGTTGCATTGCAACATTGCAGCATCGTCTGCCAAAAATAGTCATGCCACAAACGAGTCGCGATTCAGTCGAAGAGGCACATTGCAGGCCGTGGCTGTTGCTGTTGCTGCTGCGGAAGGTGTCAGCTACTTGGTATGGATAGCAAAGCAGTGAGTATCATATGGTGCAGCACCCCCTCCCCCTCCTTCTTTCTCTTTCTTTTATGGGTATCTCTCTCTCGGCTAGTGCATATTTTAAATTAATATTATTAAGACTTTTAGCCAAAACGGGCAACTGTATCTGGCCTAATTGGAGTGCAGCAATTGCCGCTCTCCCTCTCTTTCTCTCATTCGCTATCTCTCTCTCTCTCTCTGTGTACCGTCGGCAACAGCAACAAAACAAATTGCTGTGGCGACACCTGCCGACACTAGGCGAACCTCCCTCTCTCTTTCTCTCTCTTATGCACAGGCGCCGCCCTCTTGTGCAGCCAATCAGCGCACGGCACAGAGTGCGAGAGCGACAGACTATGTTTGTGTGTGTGCGAGAGCTGTGGCGCTGGCGTTGGTGTTGGTGTCGCCGACAGGCAATTTACATGAAATCAAAATGAAACGTTAATGCAAGCAGAAATGCCCTGTAGAGGGCGCTCAATGCAGTAAAGAGAGAGAGGGAGAGAGAGTAAGGAAAGCTGCATACAATGAGTGAATGAGTGAGAAGTGCAAAAAGACAGAGAGAGGAATTAAGGTGCATACAGAGACATAGAGGAAGTGAGTTAGTTAGTAAGCAACCCATATACCCCTTACAACTGCACACAGGGTATCAACAACAACACTCAAGTTTTGTTTGCTTAAACTTTTACCATTTTTTTGGGGGCAAGTGTAAAGTGGCAGCCTGTTCAAGTCCAAGTCCCTTTGCCAGTCTGTCTCTCTCTCTCTTTCCCTCTCGTTGTTGCTGTCCCTCTCCCCACTCGCCCTTCTTGGCTTGTTTCTTTCGAGCTGGCAAAGTATTTTTGATTGTTTTTTAAATTGTTTTTGCACGCGATTCGTGTTTGGCGGCTTTATTGCTGTAATTGCCAGGGCCAATTCGTTGTTGCTGTTGTTCTTGTTGTTGTTGTTGCAGTTGCAGTTGCAGTTGTTGCTGTTGTTGCACCTACATAATTTAATTTGAATGCATATGAGACAACAAAACGAGTAATTGAATAAGTTTCTTTCTGCCATGTTGTTGTTTTTGTTGTTTATTTTTGTTGTTGTTGTTGAAGGCTGTCACAGTTTTGTAATATTCGTGATTTTTACTAAATTTGATTAGGCTTCGCTCGGCCCCAAACACACACGCCTCCCTCATATATTATATTCACTTACAGGCGTGTGGGTGTGATAACTTCAGCTGTTGGAATGGGTTTTTATACCCGCTATTCATAGGGTAGAAGGGTATTATATAAAGATCTTAGACACTGCAAGAACTAAAAGTTATTATAATTTCTAAACCCCAAATTGAACATGAACAGTGTTGAGAAACTTTATTATACATGATAGGGAACGGATTAATTGGTTAACAGTAAAGTTTTAAGTAGATGAAAGTAGTCTTTCTTTGGGATTTTACAGTGAATGTGTAGATAGGTATTAGGGAAAAATTTTGAATATTATATAAATAATTATACATAATTAACTTCTATAGGGTACACAATATGGTGATTACTTTTTAATTTGTAACGGCTTTCGAGCGAAGATAAAACGTATTAAGAAAACCATGTAATATTAATTACTTTGAAATTGAAAATTTAATGCAATAACAGTGGAAATAATTGTAATGTAATTGGGTCTGCTTTATATAGAATGGATTCCTTACTACAGTTTAAACAGTTCTTCTTTAAGACACCGCCAAAATGTTGTTACTTTTCGCATATACAAGCCTGATAGCTAATTTGATATTTTCGCTCTCCGAAGGTTCGGGTTTTACGAACTTAGAGAAATTTGATACAACGTGAGTTCACTGAACTTAACCACTTACTAATACTCCAAAATTTAAATTTTAATTGAACTTTTGTCAGTCGAAAGTGCGCGAGTGAAGACTTTCTAAGAGATACTCTAGAAGACTTCTTAGAGGAATTTGAGCTGCTTTTATCCGGTCAGAAAAAGTTGGTATCTGGAATGGAAAAAGTAAGAAGTGATCTTTGGAAGCTTGAAAAGGGTCAAGAACGGCTGCAAAGGATGTTGTCTGGTGACAGTGTTAAAATTACTACTGAAGATAATACTGAACATACTGATGACGATATTGATATAGATGAAGACTGATAAGTGGAAAAGTGATAATGATGGCATAAAAAGTAAAAAAATAGGGAAATACGCAGGGGCAAAGCTACGTTCATGGAAATACTCATCCTCGGCTAAAAATAAAACTGAGGAAGAAGGCTTCTTTCGGCATGCCGACAGTTTTATACCCTTGTATGTTTTTATCTCCTCCGATTGTTATGGTACATTGATACTTTAAGTTATTTATTATTATTACATAGCTAATTCTAGTCTCCTTAAATAAATACCAAGACCACCTTTATTCTTCTTTTGGGATCTCAGGGTTAAGACAGCTACACTTTTCTTTACCATTTTTAATGGTCAAATAGTAGATACAAACTTGTATAGGACTTATATAATACGTATTAAGACAACCATAAACTATTTATTTTAACCGTCAAATTGACAATTTAATGGAGTAATGGTGGAAAGAATTGGGAAACTATATATATAGAGTAGATTCCTATTCTTCCATACACCGTGAAAAAGTTGTTGGTAACTGGATGATTATTTTGCGTAGAATGGATGGAAGTGTAGACTTCTTTAGAGGACTGGGACAGGTACAAAGTTGGATTTGGGCAAGAGTTATGACACCTCTAATTTATTTAAAAGGTTCTGCTGTTATAATATCGTAGAGAGTATCATAAAGCTAGTCGCGTGCCGCTCGACTGTTGCTCTCGTTTAAAGATTAGTAAAGAATAAAGTTCTGCAATTGTTCGAAATAAAACTTGCTGCTTTTTGGCGGTTCTGTCCATTTCCTTCTTACTTACTGAATTCCATCTTGCAGCCAGTCCCTCCTCTCTTCTCCTTCAAAATCTGATTGCAATTTTTGTTGCGGTTTGTGGCCCCCAAAATGATTTTTGACCCGAGATGTCTCTGCCAGAGAAAGAGAGGAATGAAAGAGTAATTTGTCTGAGAAGTTCAGGAAATTTTCGAATTTCGAGAAGTTGAACTAAACTGAAATCCGCTCACGTAAGCGGGCAGGAAAATGACCGGCGTAATATGATTAAAATTCATTCATTTTGCGCATTATCCAAAGTGGTTCGTACACCTTTGTACGCGTCTCGCGGGGTCAGACATTTGATTAGGGGGGCGTTTTGCGATTATTGTTCGACGTTTTGCGAATTCGATTTCGATTTTAGTGTCGATGAACTCCGGAAACGAATTCGCTGAAAATTGGCAACATGTTATGATTGAACATATTAGGAGTGTACATGTATAGAAACATAAGCAAACCTTGAGAAGCTGAAGTGGAGTGTAAAGTTGGAGAAGGGGAATGGGAAGTGGGCTGACTGCGAGCTGATCCATTAATCATTGCTGTGGGGCTACCATTTAATTAATTTGATTAGCATTTATTGTTAAATTTTGCAAATTATGAATGAATTATGAATTTAAAGTTTGACGTAAACAAGTTCGTTGCCTAAGTCTTTCGAATCGATCGTTTTAATCTGCATAATTTTAATTAGTACCTCAAAATCCGCCGGCCACGCCCCTTTAACATGATATCTCCACCCCTGAGGGAGGCAGCTCATTATTAAAATGGGAAATCAAATTTCTCAGCGATTCGATTCGGTTAAATTTTTGTTTTTTTTTTTTGGAGTTCTTCTGTGCGTGGGCTGCATCGAATGGAGAAGATGATGATAATGACGATCATGAATATGCAATATTAAAATATATTAATTGACTGTTCAGCAGATCGTTAGCTTCTTAAATATGGCATTTGTGAAGGCGCTGTTCGGGGGAAGGTGGAGAGAGCGAGGCAAGATTGGTAGTTACGCGTGTCTTCTCGTTGCCATAAACTAATTAATGTGAACACTGCGCAACACATTTCAATTTGTGTTTACCGATGTGGCTTGCCTTCTATGCAGCATTGACTTCTATATTACATAAATATCTATGTATTTTTTAATACTAAATGATCGCTTACTATAATTAATAAATTTTATTTTAACTTTCAGAATATTGCAGTTTCATATTAAAAGATCCTACCAGATTTCTCAACTAAGTTTAAAGGCATTTCTCTCTTAAACTTTCGCTGAAGATCTTATTCTATTATTAAATCTTTGAGTTTCCAAATAACGGGCTGCCTAGTGTTATGTAAAATCGCTGTTGGGTGCGTTGTAAACGCCATTAAGCTGAAATTAATAACGATCTACGAACATGGACTTTCCGCCCCGTCGAGAACCTACCACAGTTTACCATCATGTTTTGATGTCCGACGACGATCACCTGATGGAGCTGGTTCATTTATATGCATGTCTCGGCACAGTCTTACCGATGTGGGGATCCCAGGTGATCCCAGGGCGATCTTCGGCGATCTTGGGCTTGATCACTCGCGATTTCTCTCTCGCTTGCTCAGTTTCCCAGCCGCGTCGAGTCGAACAAATGTTTGCACAACACACGATAATGATGACAGCCCCAAATTAGCTACTAATTTCCACAGACAACACACTTCAGCCTGGCCTGATGATGATAATGATGATGATGATGACGGACGAGAAGGAGGTGGATGTGAGGATGAGTAGATGAGGGTCACACTGGGCCAGGACCTCACACAGCTGGCGCTGCCTCGGCTGCTGCGCCGGAAGTGACGTGCCACGACTCGGAGTCGAGTTCAAATTGCCATAAATCAGCATTTGATTATCCTGCGCCTCATCTTCTCTCTTTCTCTCTCTCTCTCTCTCTCTCTCGTTCTTCGATTTTGTTTCGTTTCTCTCGTCATGTGCGTGTTACTTTGTTTTTAATTTATTAATTATTAGGCGGTGCACCGACGACGAGCACGTTGGAGGACGCAGAGACCCAACCCCGCAACGCTTCCGCTATTAGCGAAAACTGCGCAAATCATTCACAGACTACACTGAGAAAAATCATGATCACGTGCATCAACAATTCGACATTTCCCAAATTAAATTAAAAAGAGTCCTAAATTAAATGGAAACAAAATTCAAAAAATAAAATACCTATGAAGATTTTCAACTAATTTTCAATTATTTTTCTTATCTTCCTTCATAATTCTTCAAATTTCTTGCTTTAAAGTTATTTATTTTCATCTGCCTCTTTTCTTGCAGTGCACAACAGGCTGCAGAGCCGTAGCTCGTCCCGTTGCACGTCGGGCGTTGCTGACTGGCACTCGGCTACCGCTGTCGCTGCTGCTGCTGCTGCTCCGCTCGGGGTGGTCACCCGAACGTCACTCAAATTGAAGTCTTGCAAATGAGAATTGTGTGAGAGACGGAGAGAGGAAGGCAGGGAAGGAGAGAGGGGAAGCTGTGGAGTGGAGATCTTCGCAGTTGTTGGATTTTTAATTAAGCGTGGACTGTGCCTGCACCCGAGGCCATTTCGTCAGTCGGCTCGGAAGAGAGGGAGGGAGACACAGGGAGAGTGTGCAGCAGGTGGAGTGGGAGAGAGGGGGGAATTGGGGGCAACAGGTCTTGTTAGTAATTTTTAATTTGAGCTCTTCTGACAGCTCGCTGTCATATAAATTTAATTGAATTTACATTTTTATTAATTGCCGCGCAGAGAGACGGAGAGAAACAGAGAGAGAGAAGACAGTCCAACATAGTGATACTCCTCTCCTCTCGTTCTCCCTCCTTCTTTCTGCTGCTGCTCTCTCTGTGAATGAATTTAATTTGAGATGATTTGTTGATGGTTTCGTTGCGGTGATTTCTTGCTGACTAATTTAATGTGATTTTTAAATTGCCACAAACCGCTGAGTGTGTGGCCAGCTGAGAGACAGAAAGAGAGAGAGAGACAGGGAGAGGGGGAGGAAGACAGAGGAGGCTGACAAAGTGGTAGACTCATCAGTAGATTGATTTGGCGGCCCCGGCAACAAGGCGATCTCTTCTCTTACCCAAATTGATGAGACGACACGCCTCTTCTGGCGGCAATGAAGAAGAAGATGAATTAACGGCCAGACAGAGACAGAGAAGATGGGGAAAAGGAGAAGAGAAGCTGTTGTTGTGTGTGCTCCATTATAAACTAATCTAATTTGCCCAGTGTGGATGACAATTGCAATGCAGCCTGCTCCACCTGCCTCCTGCCCCTCTTCCTGCTTCCCTTGCCACTCCTCACCCTTTGCTAACGAGCCTCGCCTCACTTTGCCTGGCCTCTTATGCAGTTTAATTCGCAAATCAAACAACCGCAGGGCAGTGAAGCAGGCAGGGCCCGCGTATTCTCGCATACATAAGTAAATTAAAAATAAATTTATGTGCGGCCCAAAGGCGTTGGCCAGGCCGAAGAAAGGAAGAAGAGACTCCGAGATGCGTGCGTGAGTGTGTAAACGGGTTGTGTGTGTGTGTGTTTTGGCCCGTTCCGAATGCAAATCCAATTAAAATTGCCCAAGTCGGCAGTCGCGACCCTCTTGGACTCAATATCAAATCCTGCACTGGCGCTAAGCCGTAAAGCGGCGCTGTGCGCTGATTTAAAACACTGCGGGGCGTGCTTATTGATTAAATACAAATTGCATTCATTCATCATTGGACGCCGCTGAAGTTGTTGCTGTTGCTGCTGCCGACGCTGCCGTGGCAATTAAATTACACTTTGTAGTTGAGCCTCCGCTCATAATTCGCTCGTTTCTCAAGCTATAAAACACAATTAGTTAGTACAAACAACCGAAACTGATGTAAGAAACTTAATAAAGCAATAATTACTTATTTGAAAACGTGCGCGCAACGCCCAACAGGTTGGCAGCATCAATGAGTTCTGTAGTGTGGTATGGCAGCACTGCAATGCGAGTGAGTTGTGGAAGAAAGATTGAAGGTTGCCACTAGTGCGAATTATTTAAATTATATAAATTATTGTCATAAATTGTTTAATTATTAATTTAAAAATAAACACTAAATGCGAGTACAAAAATAAATGCGAGTACATTAAAATATTGTGCAAATAAATTGTTGACGCGCAGTTAAGGCAGTCAGTCTGGCAACGATGCATAATTGTGTCTGGCAGCCTTCTCTCCCCATTCTCTCTCCTTCTCACTCTCTCGTAGTACTTATTGTTTGCGCGCACTGCGCAATAAGCTGTTGTTTTGAATCAAGTCTGGAAGGTATATGTTTTAGCAGCGTAATATTAATGCCAGATTAAATTGTTTTGCATTAAAGTTGCAGCCCGTAAATTCTTAAACACAGTTATGCATTATTTGTTTATTTAATTTGCAAATAGTGTGCATGCCAGTGTGCCCAGATAGTCAGCGTGTAAAAAATACCTTAAAATACTAACAATGATCCCGCACCTCTCAGAGCACAACACAAAGTGATTGCTCAACTTTTTAATTCACACGTAAATTATTATTATTGTTTACGCTACGGGCAGCACAACAACAACAAAGAGAGGACGCGGGAAAAACATTGAAATTTAATACAAACACACACACACACACACGCGCACACACTCAACTACAGTGCATTGTTGTGCCATGAGCTGCTGCTGCTGATGAAGTAACATAAGAACAGCTGTTTTTTAAATTGGATAAGAATGGAACGGAATTCGGACGACGACAGGGAGCGCCTTCTGGAGCGGCAGGAGCAGGATCTGCAGGACGATGAGCAGCTCCTGGGCGCCTCTGATAGTCCACCCCACTTTGTGCCCGCATTCGTCGACGATAGCGACGAACGTAGCCTGCTGGAGCGCGACCAGGACGAGGTGATGCTCATGTCATCGGCGCCCACATCCGGTGCAGCGCTAACCTACTGTGTCTTCTACCTGCTCGGTATTGGCACCATGACACCGTGGAACTTCTTCGTCACAGCGGAAGATGTAAGTGGAGCAAGGTCGGGACTGGCTGCAGGTTTGTCTGGACTGGAACTGCGACTGCAATGAAGAGAAATGTAGCTCAAGGTCAAAGCCACGCCAGCAGCCAGGCCCGTTTGCAGTGCCAGTACAGAAATGGGGAGACTTATTTACATGTGTCCAAAGTGCATAACATTTGCTTCTTATCTGTTTCCTCCGCGCTACATTTCGCTTTATATTGCTGTTTTGTTGTTGTCGCTATCGTCTTTAGTTTTCTTTGTGTGTTTGCTTTGTTTCTGTTTGAGTCAACAAGTCTAACCCCGCTCCTCCTCCTGGCTCATCTATTCTACTTACAGTATTGGAAGTACAAGTTCCGCAATGCCAGCGAGAACAACAGTGTGCCCTACGACGGGGATGAGTTGACCCCACTCCAGCGCAGCTTCACCTGTGATCTCACACTCACCGCGACCATTTCGGGCACCACATTCCTGCTGCTTAATGCCGTCTACGGGCATCATATATCACTGCGTGTCAAGATGCTGGGCACCCTTAGCACCATCCTAGTGCTGTTTGGAGTGACGACCAGCTTCGTGGAGGTCAACACGGACAAGTGGCAGGAACAGTTCTTCCTCATTACACTGATCATCGTGGTGCTGCTTAACAGTGAGTGAATTATGATTAGAGTAGTGCCGGTATCTGTAAGGTAGAGGGGTAAAACAGCCAGTACAAAGTATGTATTATATAAATTCATGATCAGTGTCAATAGCTTAGCCATGTCTGTCTGTATGAACACCTTGATACCTGTATTTTAAAGAAATTCATGGTCTATCGTGCCACGCCACCTTTCGCCTCTGTAAATCAGTTAAAACAGCTGACCAGCTGTAATATAAACTTGTGTGACACACTCGCTTTTTACATGCGTCAGCCCCATACGAAGATGAGTAAGAAAGGTTACCTTCGGCCACAAGTTGTGCACCTCCTCTCCTCCTATTGTTCCAACCCTAGAATTTGGATGGTATTCGGAATCTATAATACAATATTATGCCCCACTTCGATTGGCACTAAAAAGTTATTTCTAAAATCAAATCTGGTTTTTATACAAAAATCTGCATTTCGGCCAATTGTTCCTAAGGCAATTAAATGTTAGAATGGTTAGAATGGTATACTTTATAATATTAAAGGTAGCCCCCAAGGTGCGTTGCAAACTGTTAACCAAAATTTACATACCCTTTGCAAATCCATAAAACAGTCATGTCTGCCTGTATGAACACCTAGAACTCAGACTCTACTCGAGTTGGGTTTATCATATTTGGTTTTATTATATTTTTGCACGCCGATAAAGACAATTTGGCCACGCCCTCCAGCGCACCTAAAATTGATAAAATCCACTTTTACTAACTTTTTAAGCTAGCGCTTTCATTTTTAGGGTACATACATAAACAAGCCAAATAACTTCTTCAATTTGCTTGGGATCAACTACGGAACATAAAAGTTATTTAGAAATGTATTATACTGAGGCCGAGCACACTCTATTTTGAATGTCTTTTCTTGTTTTCCCTTCTTATCTGTTGCTTCTCCCTCTTTCTCTTCTACACAGTTTCCGCTGCCACCATGTCTGGTGCTCTTTATGGTGTCGCTGGACTCTTTCCCTCTGAGTACATGACCGCTGTGGTCAGCGGGCAGGCACTGGGCGGAATTCTCACTGCTTTGGCCTTCATCCTGGTGCTGGCTTTCGATGCAGGCCCCTCGGCCACAGCGTTCGTGTTCTTCATAATGGGAGCGCTGCTCATTCTGGGCTGCATCATTTGCTATTTGCTGGTGAATCGTCAGCCGTTCTTTCAGTATTATCTGGACGGCGGCGATAAGTACAAAGTGATTAGTGCAGTGCCCTCGCACAGGCGTGGAGGCGAAGATGGAGACGATGAAACGGGCGTGCCACTGGAGCCGATACTCAGCCAAGTGCTCAGCAAGATCTACACGCATGCGGTCACCCTGGCGGTGCTCTATGCCACAACCTTGTCGGTCTATCCTGCCATAACGATACTCATGCGGTCAGAGCATCATGCCAGCCACACCGAGTGGACGGGTGAGACCAATGAAAGTGCTTATTATGACTGATAGAGATGTTAATACCCTGCAATTACAGATATTTACTTTCTGCCCGTGGTAAACTATTTGTTCTTCAACACGGGCGACTATTTTGGCCGTTTGGCGGCTGGCTGGCTGGACATGCCGTCGAACAAGAACACGTGCCTGCTGCTCACTGTGATGCGTGTGCTCTTCGTGCCCTGTTTGCTCTGCGCCAACAGTGGCCAGCATCGATTTCTGCCTATTCTGGTGGAGCACGACTACACCTTTATAATTCTGATCGTGGTCTTTGCCCTGTCCAATGGTTACCTCACCAACATGCTGCTCATAATGGCGCCAAGGTAGGATTGAGGGAATCTGTTTTTATTACCCATTCCTAACGTTTCTTTCTTTCCTTGCAGAGCCGTCAAGCAGCATGAAAAGGAGGTTGCCTCGTCCATTATGGCTGCTTCCCTGAGTGTGGGCATGGCCGCTGGATCCCTGCTGAGTCTCGCCTTTGTGCAGATGTTGTGACCCTGCCCATTCGCCCGTGTCCTCTTTGGTGCCTTAGCAAATTAATATTATGTAAATTTATAGTTAATTGCTTTTACTTTCGGACATTGTACATTAAATTGTGATCGTAACACGTAATGCTCCAAAATTTGCCAATGTCTCCGAAAAGACAAAGAACATATCGACCCGAAATTATATATGTGTCCAGGATTGTACTGTAATCATGTTGTTTATGTAACCTATCTGTAAGTTATAATGTACTTTTTTTACTCTGTGTCGCAAAATCAATCAAAATAAATTAATAAGTTTGCTTTTATTAAGGTTATTCTCTTTGTTTAACGTTTATTTTTTAGGTTTTTCTTTTCTGCAGATCACAACAACAATGTGGATTAATTCGATTTAAGTTTAGGTATTTGTTTATTTTTACTTGAACTCCATTGACATTTTATTTTCATTTAACATTTGTTTTAATTATCTGTGATGTTTTCATTGAATTCCCTGTGCAATTTCAAATCTAAACAAAAGGCGCCAAGGCGTGCTGCCAACTGCATTAATTAAAGATCAACACAGTGGCAACGCTAAGTAACTTAGTTTCACAACGCGCATTTGTTTGACTGTTTCGCACACTTGTTGATTCGTTAAAAATTGTTGTTTGATATTGTGTTTATAACGGAAATTTGTGTAAAATAATTAAATCTATATTGTTAGCAACAACTGGTTGTTCGCCGCGCGGATTTTAGTAAACGGATTGCTTTTTTAATCTATAATGAAAAATTCAAGTTGTTTGTGCAAAAGTTGCGCGCAAGTGGAGCGCCGGCCGCCATATTGGCTCCTTTGGTCACTTGATCGCATTTGTTGTTTTTTTTTCATGTGTGATGTTTAACAAATAAGGTGGCAAATAAGTTTGAAGTGTAGAGGAAATATTACAAATGATGTTTTGTGTAATTAAAAAAGGTTAGTCAAATTTGATTGTGAAGCGTGGGGAGCATGGAGCAGGCGCCGCCATATTGGCTCCTTTCTTCACTTGATCTTGTTTGTTGTTGTTTTTTTTTTGTGTGTGTTGAGTGAATTGCAGTGTGGTGGAAAAGTTAAAAGTGACTAAAGTTGCCAGATAAAATAGGGAAAAGAAGAAATAATTTAGGTGAGTCTCTTTCTTTTAATCTTAGGGAATTCATTCGACAATGTTGTGAAATTCACTTTTAAATGCTATATTTATTTAACTTCTGAATGAATCCATGTGCAAAGTTGTAAAATATGGTAATATGCGTAATTATTTGCCGACTTTAAGTATTTTATCTTGAGTTTTCTTTTTCTCTATGACATCAATAGAGTATGTTTAAAAATTGTTGGTTTTAACAAGGGGAGTTCTTCCAGTGCATACACACATACATATATCATAGTAAATACATAGTTTCTAGGTTCTGGTCTAACATTCATTTAGCTAAATTGTATTTATTCAATTCTTTATAGTATAATACTTATGTAGCAACAAATTCGCTTGCTGTTCAAGAAATTTCATTATTACCTTTATAACATTCAAATTTTTTGTTTTTTCTTGGGGCCTAAAGTGTTTTCTGTTATATTTTTTTCTGTTGGTGTTAAACACCGTTTTTGCTTTTTAATTTTTCCGTTTTTTATATAATAAAGTGTTATTTTTTCTTAATTCAATTTAAGTAACACACACACAACAACGAATTAGTTTGATAAAAGCAATTTAAAAACAGCATCAGGGGCGCGCATGCAATTCTTTTTGGGATAAGCAAATAAAGATTCTATTTAAAAAGCGATTGCAACTACAACATTAATTTCAACATGAACAACATCAACGACAACGATACAACACACAGATACAGAGATAGTTATGCTTAATGGACTTATGTACACATACAACACCAAAACTATTTGTTGATATACTATATACAGTCCGGTTTCGCTTTATCCCAATTCCCAAATCGATTTTCCATAGCATACTTTTTAGATTTCGAAGTGGAATTTTCCCGAAACCGGCCTGTGATAATACTCTTGTAATGTGCCCAACTGGGGTCTACTATTTGTTTGATCTTTGGGCCAATTATTGTTACATATAACTCACATACACATACATATATAGAAAACTGTTTCACGCAAATCTGCCAAAACTATGGACATGTTTGCGCATGCATTTTGCTAAACACCAATAGACATTAAGACAACATTGTTGATGATCTCAATGGATCAGATCTATAAGGAATTTGAAATTGCATTCTGTTTGATCGATTCCTTATAGAGTTGCTCGACTGTTTTTTGTGAAAAAACAACAACACACATACTTATATATTGTATTCACCTATTTTGGGACAGGAATAGGAGATGAGGGGGTAGTATTGCTTGGAATTAGAGTAAGTCTACGTTTACAACACATTCAAATTACAACATCAATTTGGGAGCAGGTAAGAATAGGGGGAGTTCTAAGGGAGGGGACATGGAGGAAACTTCATCAAAGTTTTTGAAGAGTGTTTCATTTTCGATTTTTTACGTAATTTGTTTTTTTTTTTTTGCATAGGAAATTACAACATCTAAGGTGGTTCTGCCGTCCAGTGAAATGTTCTTTCAACTTTCGTTTTAGATTTTGATTTTTTCTCATTACATGTATGCATACATATACAACGTGTAAGAAACATGTTGCTGTTGTTATTGTTTTAAAAGTTTTCTATCTTCTTCATTGGTAATGCTGAAATTTTGGATTTCGATATCGATATCGACTTTTGTTTGTTTACAAGGCAGCTTGGGTTTATCTAAAATAAAAATCATATTTAGGTTCGATACACAATTATTGTTTGATTGTCGCTTCAAAGGGCGTGCCAGTGCTGCTCAAACTGTGACACGCCCATTTTTGGTATTCATCGTATTTTGGTGTTGTAGGTTGTGCGCGTCTGGGTGTTTGGGTGTGTCTGTGACAGTTTGTGCGTATGTGTCTGTGTCTGTGTGCGTTAGGTTGGGTAGAGACAGAGATTGAGAGCGAGAAAGGGAGATAGTAAACAAAGTTGGTTTAAAATAAAAAAACAGAGATATTTTTATTAGAGGCGCGAATATATAAACTAAACTAAAGCACTAAAAAGTAAAATAGAATAATGACTAAAACAAGCATAAATAAATAAGTGGAAAGCCAACGCAAGAAATTGACTAAATGTTGGCCTGGGCTTGTGCTATCTCCTCCTTTCCTTTACTTCTTTTCCCCATTTGCGCGAGATTCGTTTCACATTTTGTGCATTTTGTGAGAGCATATGTTAACAATGAAATATACACATCATGTACAGATACAGATACAGATATAGTAGATAAATTAATTAATTCATATGTATATAAAAAAGTTAAGATCAATTTATAAAAGTAATACACACAACCACATTTAATAGTAGTAGAAATGGAGCACGATCGAAGAGTCTACAAAGATAAAAAGAGAAAGACAGTTGAGACTCTTCTCCATCTTATTCTTCTTAGTTTTCTTTTTGTGCGCCGCTTAGTTTGCTTAACCTGTTTCTCATTCGTGTTTAGTTAAATAAATTAAGTTTTTTTAGGTTAGACATTCAGAGTTGTTTTCAGCGAAGTTCGAATAGGAAGAAACCGTTATGGTATGCGGTATTAGATATAGATACAGATACATCGGTGTAGATTGTATCAGGATAGAGATGAAACAATTACATAATAGCTAGATAGATATAGTACACACACGTACATAATAAATACACTGACTGTTACAGTTACACTACATAGACAGACAGCAGATATACAATAGTTACAGATACAGATACAGATACTTATACGTGTATCTGTATGACATATGTATATGCGAGAGAGAGTACAGCTAGTTTGTTCAGTTAGAAAACGCGTTTCTTCTTCGTTACGAAATACAGTTACAGTTACAGTTTACAGTTTATAGGTTAGGTCTACAAGACTAATCGAGTTTCCTTTTTAGCTTAACACTACGAAGACTTTGTTTTTTTTTTTTTTTGTTTTCTTCCTTGTTTTTTGTTTCTCCTTTCATTAACATTAACACAACTGCCACAAATACTGAGAAACTCCGGATTCTTCTGTGATCTTCAGACATGGAATATCTTTCCTGCTTATGCACAAAGTATCTTTTCAAAACCTTCTGTCATCTTCCCATGTTTACGTCTTCATTTCTGTCGTAATGCTATTGTGTGATTTGGCTGGTGAAATGGCCATAGCGCCACCTCCACATGCACCTCCAGCACCCGCAGCGTCCAGCGTTAGTGTGAGATTATTGCCCGATATTGTTGCTGAGCCCGAGCTGGGTACACCTCCCACTCCCGCACAGCCATGATGGTGCGGGCCATGGAACAGCACCAGAAAACCGTTGTTCGAGACACAACTGCGAGATTCTGCATCCTTGTCGAGTATTTGACGTGCCTGCAACGAAAGAAAGTGGGAAAAATTAACTCCATGTCAAACAATATAAAACTTTTATGTACGCGTTCATACAGATAAACATGGCCATAGTGAGTCTGCCATTGATGTTGATCAGTCATCCCCTACTCACCTTCGATCGATGATCCGCCAGCGCATTGCGCACTGCATCATGCTGCTTCTGTAGCTCATCCGTGCGCTTGTCGTATGTCTGCTTGAGGCGTACACGCTCTGCCACGCCCCGCTCCACCACTGAGCTGGCCACTTCACGTTTCATTCTGTGAAAGAATATATCGTTACTTTGAGGAGAATTCTTTCAAAGTTGTCTCGAAAACCTCGACTTACCTAACCAACTCATCGCGATCTCTGTGCACTGTTGCTAGGTTTTTGACCTCATTGCGTCGTGCCTCCTGCAATTGATGCATCACTTCACCGGTGACCTTGTCCAGTGAGGCCTTTAGCTGTTTTGTTTGACTAGCCTGCGATGCTTTGAGCACCTTCTCCGCAGCGGAGTAGATGGCCTCATGATACTTCTCCTGCAATTCGCGATATTGGGCCGTGTACTCGCGGCAAGCATAGCGTAGTCGGGAATCTTGTGTGCCCTCCAAGCTACTGGCAGCGGCAGCCTCATCCCCCAATTCTCCAGCACCGGCACTTTCCTCGCTGCTGTCGCCCAGATCGAGAGGACATGGTGGCACCTCCACGCCTGGTTCGCTGTACGGAGAGAGACAATTACTAATTTCAATGGCGTCATCTGGCAGTGCCAACCTCCCACAGAAACCACAGACACTTACAGGCTCTTGTTACTCAGACGTTTCACCAGTTTGTTGGTTATGGCAAACTTTGGCTTCTTGCCCTCCAGGGGGCTCATCTTTTGCCCTGCGATTTTAACTTTCTCCTTGTCGTGTTTCTTGCGCAATGATTCGAGTTTCTTCTCCATCTCGAGGCGCTTCTCACGCACAGATTTGTGATCGAGAATTTTCTCGAGTGGCTCCGCCAGCACGAGATCCACATCGAATTGCGATGACTCTACCTGCCGAATGGAAGTGCTCACCGACTGATCTAGCGAATGTTGATGTTGTATGCCACCAGGTGCCACAATCGATGTGGAGTCATCGTTGCGTCCTCCATCTGTGCGATCGGCGGGTAGCTCTACGGAGAGAGCGGCTACGGTGGAAATGCTTGCACGATGCTTGGGCGAGGTAGCCAGCGATTCCACTGGGCGTAGCTCCTTCTTTTGGCCACCTACTTGGACGAAAACGACTAGTGGATCAGAGCAGAGTCGAGCAAAAGTAGGAGAAAGAGAGAGAGACAGAGAGAGAGAAAGACCGAGCGAGAAATTGGAAAGGAGTAGGAGTGGGAATAAGAGTAGGAGTAGGAGGAGGGAGTAGGTGGAGGAGAGGGTAAATCAGGGTGCAGTTTGAGTTGTTGTTGTGTGTCCGTCAACCGTTTTGTGTGATGGTGTTGTGTGTTTTGGTGGGTGGGTGCGTGGGTGCGTTTCAAACCAAATCCAAAATCCAAAAGTTTTTTAACCATACAAAAGAAAAGTAGAAAGAAAAGAAAGTAAATTAAAACGCAAACAGGGTTCGCACTTGTTCCTTTCGCTTTATCACACGCACACAACGCAACAACGATGAGCACAACGACTACTTACACGACTTGGAGAGTTCCTCATCAGCATTGGCCAGTGCATCTGTTTCATCGGTCAGCACAGACAACTGTATATCGCGCTTCTCCAGTTCACTTTGATATTTAATAGGATTGGCTAAAGCCTCAGCAAAGTTTGACAGATCATCGGGTACATAGTCCTTGACAACGACGCAGAGAAATAGCGATGCCAGCGCAATGGGTTGGCCCACTTCAGAGCGGAGATTCACATGACGATAGCCAGGACAGAGACCGATGACGGGAAGCACACGATGTCCAATCAGCTTGCCGCTCTCCTCATAAGCTGCCACACGAATGCTTGCCAGTTCGGGCAGCACGACCTTCTTGAAGACAAAGGGTTCCTCATCATAGACTGGATTCATTCCATTGTCCCTCACTGTCTTTGTGCGGAACTTCTTGCGCACTGTATCCGCTGGCAGACCATACATATCGACCTCCACAAAGGTATTTACACGCTTGTCTGTTAGAAATTGACCCGATAACACGGTAATCGATACAGTGCCTGCAATAATGCCATCTACAGTGCTCTCCGCAAACGGATCCAGTCGACGATCCGAACGTCGCATGAACTCCGGCTTCAAGAGATAACCAGAACGAGCATTATACTCGAAGATGCCGAGATTCAATTGCATTGCCAAGTCGAGTGTCTGAAAGTTCAATGCCACCAGCTGGCAACCTGCATTCCAGAACAGCTGTGGCATAAAGTTGGAGCTATCGAACCGTGTGCCCGCTGGATAGACACGTGACAACTGATGCTTGTTGTAGTTCACAAACTCAATGGGTCGCTCCTTGAGCAGCGTTGTTGCCTGCTTCTCATCGAACGAGGACATCTCGTAGCAGCGATTCTTCTCTGTAATAGGGAAGAGGATATGGCATTATTGTCTCTGTATCTAAGGAATAATAAAAGTTGCACTCACTTTCTGCATTCTCAAAGGAGCTAAAGTGTATGGGCTGCACATAGTTAACCAGTGCGGATATTTCTGCACCGGCTTCAGTTTCTTTTTGTGCCTTCTCTGGCGGAGGTTCATTACCGCTGGGCACGCTGGGCGTTG
Source organism: Zaprionus africanus (assembly GCA_018151435.1). NCBI lineage: Eukaryota > Metazoa > Arthropoda > Insecta > Diptera > Drosophilidae > Zaprionus > Zaprionus africanus. The sequence continues at coordinate 1,749,311 of JAECXB010002307.1, read as the reverse complement.
TATTGGGCAGGGATTCATCATCGCTGGAGCTGTCCGAGTCCGAGGAACCGGTGCTATCCTTAGAACTTTGGCGTATTTGCTGTGAAAGTTAAAAAAGGGGAAAAGATTAAAGCATTCACTTAAGATTTCGCACAGTTAATAAAACAAATAACATGATATAGAAATCTTGTCTGGTATTTGGTGACTTGTTGAAGTTTAAATTGGATGCGACGTCATCCTGCAGTACAGCTTAGGTCAGCAGCTGCTAATATGAAAGCCATTATAATGTTTCGTCTAGGGGGAAGGACACACTCAAAGAGAGACGTGCAGACGGAAGTCAATGGGGTCGGTGTCGGTGTCGATAATGCAGCGACAGAAGCGGCGCATAATGGCAAGAAAATGGCGTAGATTATGTTTCCTCTATAAGCGAAAGAAGAACGGGAAAGGGGAAGAGGAAAAAGAGAAGAGAATTGTGAACAGAATGGACTTCGCACAATGGGAGTGTGCTGCATGTCGTCTCATTGTGCCTCTCATGCATTGCATAAAGTTCACAGTGCAAGAACAACAACAGCAACGACTATTGATGCACAACAGTCTCAATGGCTTCGTCTGCCCCCCGTTCACTTCTCTTCTTCCTATCGCTTTTCATCTGCCTGCGTATTCAATCCTCTTATTCAGCAAGCTCCTCTATGCACTCTGGGATAAAATACATGAAATTGCCACTGAGTATATGAAAAAATGACCTTAAAAGGCGATTTCCATAATTCTAAAGAAAGAGAGACAGAAAAGAGAGTTTCTGGGGATATTCAGGGAAAATGAAAACTATTTCTGGACATATTGGAAAAGCAATAAGCTGCTTCAAAAGCTTTTTATACCCGTACAGAGAATATATAAGTTCTGGCCAAGAGTTCCAACCCAACCAAAGTGACCCTCCGACACCATAAAGTATATGCATTCTGAACTCAACAGAAGAATAGAACTAGGCCTGTCTGTCCGTCCGTGTTTCTGTCTATGACAGTGCAAACTAGTCTCTCAGTTTTAAAGCTGATAATGAAATTATGCTTCTTGTTGCTTATATACTCGTACACAATATCATTCAAGTATAATTTATATATACTAACTAGTTTACGATCGATCATAGCATATAAGACACTGCAAGGATAAAAACCTTTGGCACGCCGAAGCTAACTTCTTCTCCTAGTTTATCGTAGTACTTTAAAAGGAATTAAAAGAGGTTTTTCCGAGTGTACGATTTTCCTCTAGACTTTTTCCATTCGTTTCGCATCGCATACACGTCAAAGTTTGCATCGATTTGGCCTTTTCAAAGCAACGCAATCTATAATTGTGACAGCCTTAGTCAACACAGTTTGCTGCTGCTGCTGTTGTTGTTGTTGCATGCCCCTTGGCTCCTGACCGCAACTCATGTGGCTAATGAGCCCAAAATGCAATCCCAGCATTGTGTGTGTGTAGTTGAGTATGCATGTGTGGTTGAGTTTGTGTTTGTGTGTGTGTGTGTGTGCTCGCCACTGCGGAAGAGCCACATCCGCTGCCATTAGCTTGGATTTTCTGCCCACAACTCGATGGCCTGTCCGTGTGGGCTTGTTGTGCAACAACAAACCGGAACTCACCCCTTGCCACTTGCATCTCCAGTGACTGCCTACCGAAATCATGAATAATGATGCGACCTAATAGCAAACTGTGCAATTAAATTAATATGCATAATGCTAGTGGGGCTTACAGAGAGAGACAAAGAGAGAGGGAGGGAGATGAAGCTATTAAAGCGAGGATATGAACGCAATTTTGTTAATGCTCGATGGTAAATTGTTTGTTATCCTCTTTATTCGCATATATGTATGTGTAGAGTCTGCTGCAGTTGATTAAGGATATCAGAGTGAAAGTTGTGAAATAAACTCAAAGGAACACACCAGCGAGTGTTGATTAAGCCATTAGGAAAATTGCAAAAGGAGAGAGAACTTTATTCAAGCTTAATAAAATTCATAAAAAAAGCAACTTTATGTTTCTAAACACCAGAGAATAGAAAAGAAAATTAATTTTTAGCTAGCAATAGTTCACTGAGTTTATTAGCCAGCTATCCATAGGTTAGAAGGGTACTATAACTTAGTGCCAACCGAAAATTCTTGTCTGTATGAGATCCTATAACTCAGAATCTTTAAGAGCAACCGCTACTGAACTTGTTTAGAATATGCCTTATTACTGCACGCAGATAACGTGTGTTTTAGAGCTTGTTCACTGAAATATGCTAAGCATTTATAGAAAAATAAAATTTTTAATATTAGAAACTGCTGAATTTTCAGTAAGATTCTTTCGTTTTCTATATATTATATATAAAGTTGCTGTATGGAGTGTTCTTTTGCTCAAGATGCTCTGCTGCTTATTATTATCATCATAAATTGCAGAGTCACCCTTTTTTTTGTTGCTGGTTAACGGTTCGTTGATTGTTACTGGTCATCAAGCAGCTCTTCAATTCATCCATTTATGTGCGCATCTCTGCGTGCCAGTTTGTTGTGTGTGTGAGTGTGTGTTTGTCTGCTGTGTGGGTGTGTTGTCATTGCTACATACATATGTAAACTCAGAGCGTAAACACAGCAACGACGACAATCAACATCAAAAAACAACAGCTGTAATACTCTTTCCCTCGAAAGGAAGAGGATTCTCAGAATGCCAAGAGAAGGAGATTGAAAGGGTGTTTGAGAAGAAGAGGGGAGAGTGTTGTGTACACACACAAAACACAGACACAGAGAGATAAACAGTGCTGGGACAAATCAAGCGAGGCAAATAGAGAAAAGGGACGTGTGTGTGGGTGCGTGTGCTGCCATTAAATGCAATTACAGACATGCTATAAGCCACGCCCCCACGCACACCCAGACGCCTGCACACCCACACACACAGACACACATATACATTAAGAACTGTCTTTACTTACTTGCAATGGCGGCGCATGTCCTCCTCCTCCGCCACTGACAATGTCGCCATTTGCGGCGCCCGTCAATGTCCTCCCTGCTCCTGCTGCTCCCTCGTCATGCGCTGCTGCCGCCACTTGTTGCGCATTGGCAGCAGCAGCCGCTGCTGACGCCGCCTTTGCTGCTGCATCAACTGCAAAAAAAGTGAAAACAATTTAATCAAAAAAATTATATAAAATGTGATAAATTAAAGGCCCATAAAAGCGTAAAAGCTTTTAAGAACTTTTCAAAGAAAATGCGAAAAAAAAATTAATACTAAATTGGATGAAATCAATAAGGAAACAACAACAACTACAAACCACAATAGCCAAAGTAAATAACACAATTTTATGACATGTCAAAAAAGCTTTTAAAGCATTTTAGTCGACGGAGAAAGAGGAAGAGAGGGAAAAATCCTTATGTCGTATGTAGGAAAAATATATAATATAATATGAATTAATGCCATTAAGCTCTCTCCGTCTCATTCTCCCTTTCTCTCACAAAGTTGAAAATTGCCAAGGAGTCGCAGCGCCAATTGGCCAATTGCTCGGGGATTAGGTAGGGTTGGATACCAGTGGGGAGGGAAAGTGGAGGCGTGGATATTCAATGGCAATTGCCATGGACGGGGGGAGAACTGCAGCTCTCCAGCGACAACGACGGCGAGGACTGCAGCCAGTGGCAAAAGTCATTTGCATTTATAAATTGGCTTTTTGCAATTCATGAGCGAAATGTCAACTGCGGTGGCTCCAGGAAGGAGGGAGAAGAAGGCAGAATGGAGAAGGAGGGGGAAGCGGGTGAGACGTGAGTAAATTGTGCAGTTGTGCATGCAAATGGCTCCTACAGGACACACACAGGAACCGCGCCTCAGCGGCCCATTAGCCAGGGCACTGAGGCTCCACAGATGCGGCAGGAGAAGAGAAGGGGAAGAGGAAGAAACTAAATGCATTTAAATGCAAAACACTAATAAAACTTTATAAAACTGCGAGACGAGAAACAGAGGAGGAATAGGAGATGAAGAAAAAGGATGCCACTGCATATCGTTTATCGTAAAATGCATATCGTATATCGCCAAGTGCTGTCACAACATATGCTCGGGGTGTTAAGTTTCTGATCTAATCATTAAATCTACAATCAACTGAGTAGTTTAATCATAGCGTAAAGTAAACTGTGATTTCCACAGCATAATATCCTATTACAGGAAGGGAGAGGAAGCTGGAGACGGGAGAGGTGCCACAAGAGGGAAAACGCGTCATGGAAAGAGAGCACTTGGCAGACCTCATTTCTGCATTGATTATATTCATGTGATTATATGCATTTCCTTCTGTATGCAAACTACTTCCAATTCCATTTCAATCTCAGATTGTTTTTATAGTTTTATGTCTTGTTTTTTCAACAGCAATTTCCTTAAAAATATTATGCCATTTCCCAACTCTTAAATTATACATACGACTTGGTGTTAAGCCCACGCACAGTTGCCGTTAGTTTACGACAACAATAACGAAAACAACAACAGCTGCGTGTGTCGAGCGCATTTGCATTTCCCCAGGTGCTAAGCAAGGCATAAAAGAACACCCCCCCACTCCTTCAATGGGTGTCCGTCGATGGCGTAACATATGTAGGAACAACAACAAGCGTTACGAACACACACGCACAGCATATAAAACACACTACACATTACGCATACGCCGTGAGGCGTGTAACCTCACCTGAGTTGGCCGTCGTCAGCTTATTGCTGCTCGCTGGTGTGCCCTGTCCCATTGAGGTGGGTTTCTTATGATGATGATGATGGTGATGATGATGCTTCTTCTTGTTCTTGATAATGATTTTTCGTCGCAGCATCGATGGCGGTGGCAGCTCCATATTGGGTTCCAAGGGATGCGAGTCCAGGGGTTTGTCCAGCAACATATCGCCAAAAATTTCACGGCAATAATTGGCAATTTTAGCCTATGAAAGAGATGGAGAGTGAAAAGAGAAAGAGAGGCAGCATTATATCACACATCATAGAGAATAGTTACTTAACTGACTGCTAACTGAAATTTGATGAGTTTTACCTCAGCCCTTCTACTCCCTTCCCCTGCTAGACCCAACGTATGTATGATGGCTTTGTCTGGCTGTAGTTACCTGTGTTCCCCATGGAAAATTTAGTTTATATTACTACTTTTAATGGTTAAACTTTTGCTAACAGAACTTGCGCCTTGCGCGCCAGGGCTCCCGTAAAAAGTTTGCCTTTGTTATTATCTCGTGGAGCTGAAGCATCAGGCAATTACCTTTCGAGTGGCTTCTGAGATTCACCACAGCTACAGCAGCAGCAGCTGTTGTTCTGGGCTAGAAGGGGTGTAGGCGGAAAAGGTAGGAAGCTCTTTCAGCTCCCAGAGCAGGGACTACACATGTGTGAACGTGTAAGTTTTTGTTTGCCTTCTGATGGATTGTTTGGCTAATGTGCACAGGGAGACAGCTGGAGCGATGCATAGAGAGGGAGCGAGGGAGAGAGAGACGGCGTGAAAGAGGGAGTACACTGTGTTGACTATGGGTTTATTCTATTTCTTTTTTGCTAATGTTAGTTTAGGACGGACAACGTCAAAAAACTGGGTTAATATTCATTTTCCCCCCTGCCGAATGCTGCATCTTTCTTTGTGTGCTTTGTGTGTTAATTCCTGACTTTGTGGTTAAGAGAATAAACTAATGTACTAACTGTACCCAAAAGAATAAACTTTACTTCTGAGTGTACCTTCAATGTACACAATTCTGACACCTGAACAAACTGAAACACTCACCTGCTGCCTGGGATTGCAGTGATTCTCAAAACTTAATATCACAGGGTATTCGGATGTTTTAAATGCGCTCTCCGCAATGGCCTCGAGCACGTCCTTGGCAAAGATTTCGGGTACGAACGTGTAGCCATGCACAATTACCGGCTCCTCGGTGCGTCCGTTCCAAAAGTCCAGTTCAACGCATCTAGAGAGGATAAGGAAAATAAAGTCAACGTATGTACGCGAATCTTCACACAAAATGGCGCCGCATAAAAAATCAGTTTATCAGTTGACGCAGACAAACAAAAAAAGCGTTTAAAATGTTCTTGGCAAACATCAAGTTTGCGTCAATAAATTTGTGATGTGTGTGTGTGTCTGCATCATCAACGTCAGCCATGCTGATGATGGCGGCAGTAAAAAATGGCGACCATGCAATTTCCGTTTTTGGTGAGCACATAAAACTCACACACACATACACCTGCAACATTGTATGTCCTTCATACACACTCACATATAAAAAGTGATGGAGCGTTAAACCGCAGCAAGGTCACGGTCAGCATCCAAATGGGGTCAACTGACCACACACACACACATAGAGTGAGTATGCACACACCAACACACACGCACTTTTACATTTAATTGCGTCATTAGATGCGTCAACTAATGGCCACGCCTCATTGGCCCACTGGCTTACCTGCAGCCCGCGAGCAGGCATTGCCTATAGATTTCCACAGAGGATTTGCCCGTCAACTGATGTCCCGTTAGGTAGGTGTTGTGCGACGAGTTGATAAAGTAGTGCGACAGCGGCTGATCCATATCATCGCAGAGATCAAGCTTATTGGGCGCCATTATAGGGTTATCGTCGCCCATGAGATATCTAAGAGAGAGAATGAGAGAGAGATGAAGATAAAGTTAGTAAGAATAATGCATATTTTATCATTTGTTAATACCTATTTAACGGCTAAACTTATACACTTTGCGCAGGCAAATACTTGTAATTTGTTCTGTTTTTCATTACTTTAATTAACTTTTTAGGTGTGTTTAAATCAGTTAAAGTACTTAAATTCTATCAGGGAATTACACATGGATACTCTGGCTCTGAGACTTCATCTTAACTGACTTTTTTTTGAGAAACTGTCGAAACGGCTCTCGCTGCACTTACATTTTTTTTGCATATGTTGCATGTGATATGTGAAGGACGCTAAGACGTAGCGTCCTCAGCGCCTGCTGCCAGGCAGCAAAATGCGCGCTTTGTGAATGCTGATGATGATGATAAAGGGAGAGGGATAAATGATGACGACGACGCTGCCGCTGACGAGGCGTCTTAGCCCTTTTTCGCGTCATGTGCACAAGCTTGTTATGAGTGTGTGTTTCAAGTGCCGCCGTCGCTGCCGTCGAGTGACTCTAACAGGCGTTGCTCTAAGAGCACCACGACGATAAGCTGTCAGCCTCAGGGCAGTGCAGCGCCTGCGGGAGGCTTTTCTCTCAAAGAACTTACCTCAAAAAGCCATCTAAACTGAGCTGGCCCTTTTGTGCGTTGAATTTGTTTGGCTCGTACTGCTGTATGAGCTCCTTTGCTCGCGCTGGATTAGCATAGGGATAGAGGATCTCATTGAGACGTGGATCGCGCTGCGTCTTGTTGAGAAACTCCACCAGTTGGGCAATGGACATGCATTTGCGCTTCGAGTTGCCCACACTAGGAAGAGAGAAAATAGTCACATTACTGTCTATCAAGGAGGGAAACACAAAAGTTACTCACATGCTATCGAATAGACGCTCCACCTCGGAGCGCTGCGTCAGATATTTGTACAAATTGTAAAAGTCCTCGAATTGAAATTTCGATACCGATATGCTATCGACCTTGCCGGATGGCAAACCGGTCACGTCCAGTGCCTTCTCGACACGTTTCCGATCCTCTTTATTTTGCGCAAAAAGTTTAATGATGCTAAAGTGGTCACGGCCAGCAGAAAGAGTCGTGGCAAGGAGGGAATGGGAATAGGGAAGGTCCAGACGTCGTCATTGATGCATGAGACACGTTTTTTAGCCACATTCAATTGTTGCGTTAAAGAGAAGCACAGAGGAGGGAGGTGGAGTGTATAAGAAGAGAAATGCAAAGAAGAAATTGGCGTGAATTTCAATTTTCTAAGCAACACTTAACAAATATTGTCGAATGCTTCAACGCACAATATATAAAAGCCAAGCGAAGCTAAAGCTCCAATCGTTAAGACCTCAAGCTCCCTATTGGGTTTCCTTTCCGGTCAATGTTGTGCTCGAGTTTTGAAGACTGTTTAACTGTGTGTGACACTTACTTTTTCACTGGTATACGTCCACTTTTGTCCACCTGAAGACAGAGTTTTGTGTGCGCCTTCTGCAGGAACATTATCGCCGAGCCGTTCAACTGGGCCAGGCTGTAGGCCAGCTTGATGAGACCATCCGACCAGATCTATCGGAATGAAAAGGAAATGAATAAAACAATAAACAGCTCGAGAGACTTTTCTGAATACCCTCTCGAAAGAGATTTTTAGGGAGTAAAAAGCAAAACTAAAAATAATTGATATACATTAAATAATATTTCGGAAGTAATATTAGAGTTTGATATCTTCGCCATTTTCTGGGCTAGTACAACATGAATGCCAAAATTTGCATGTTTGTTTATATTCAACGAATTTTATTTGTGTGTGCTCCGAAATTCCGTAAAAGTTTATGAAATTTTGGCATTCAAATTTGTTTATAGAAATGTTTGCGACGCGTGCCAAAAATAATAACAATAACAAAGCACATGCCACAAGGCACTGCCCGCGTCCCCTCTTCCCCCTCTCGTGCCCTTGTCCGGTTTTGACTGCGCCTTGCCTGGCCCTGAGGCTGATTGGGCCGCGTGCTAAAATATAGAACATTGATTTTGACCAGCCCAGTTAGCCAGCTGGGGCAGAGTCAGTGGCAAGGACATGAACTAAGAGTCCAGTCAGACATAACATAAAAGGCGTGGTAGACACACACACACACACAGACAGACACCAACAGCCACATGCATGAAGAGGCCTTATGTGAAATCAATAAAATGTGTGTTTCGTCAGTTATATTTTTATGCGCATTTGGCAAACGTTTAAAAATAGTCTCTGCCGGCAGGTGTGTCCCCCAAGGTGTCCCAAATGACTCGACTGGAAGTCATTATCATCAGTTGTGCGATTGTGTGCGTGAGTGTGTTTGTGACCCACTTTTGCCGCCTCTTCAGTGTTCGTATTTCAATTGTCGTCAACTTGTCAATTGGCCATAATGAGTGGCACAGCTGGTGAGGAGTCTAGCTCATTACTACCAAAATGATTCCCCCCTCCTTTCTCTTGTTGCTTGCTTCCTCTTTCTATTTTCTCTGCTCATTTTCCTTACCTGTGCAATGTCCCGTTTGGTGCAGCAGAAGTTGACAAATGTCATGTTGACGAAATCGGAGCCGTGGCAAATGGTAACGGTTTTTTCCTCGAGTGTGTCCTGTAGTCCAAGCGTCACAATCTGCCGTAACTTGGCGTCCTTTAAATAGAAAGAGAAAAGCAAAAAAGACAGAGTGAGAAAATGAGTATTATTAATTACATTACCAGAGATAAAGTTGTATAACTATGGCCACTCAGTGTCTTGTAAATGGAAGCCCAATTCTTAGTTCTAACCCGCAGGTTGTGACGAGAGACTTATTTTGCAGTTTGTAAAGCAAATAACTGGACAGAAGCAGCAGGATAAAAAAAACAGAGGAATGAGAGTGTGCTTCTCTATCTTTTCAATTATCATCGAATGGACCAATGGGACAGCAGACACACCCAGTTACCGGGTCCGATGAAACAAAACCGAAAACGAGCAACATAGCATATAGATAAAGATACTAGTATAAAAATCTATTCTTTATATTTAAATCTCCGAGCAGCGCTGACTGCGCTTTTGCTTTCTTTTTGACAGACAAATTGTTTTTGTTTTTATTTTGTTGTGTAGCCCAGAACCAAAATTTAAAAGTAACAGAAAAAATAAAAAAAAATAATATTTGGTTACCAGAAGAAGTTAGGTAGTTTGACAGAATGTCGCAGAATGTCGATAAGCCAGCAAATTTGCAGAAATTTCCTTGCAAGTATTTTAGGGTTAAAGCCGGATATGCTCCGCTTGTATTGGCCGCCAAAGGGGAAAAACGTGGCCCAGTTTGGGCAAGGAAAAGAAAAGAAAGGCAATACAAAGCTCCCTCAAATTGGACTGGGATGACACCGTACGAAGTAATACGAAAGAATAATTGCAAATCGTTTCAATTTTTCTCCGAAGAGAGTTATCCCAGCATACGACCGACCCAATTCATTTGTAGCGAAAAGCAGACAGCAGAAGAAGTTCTCGATGCTGTAGTACAAGATTGTGGAAGGTATTTTAGAATGGAAAAGGATGATATCGTTGACATGTGGAAACAGAGCCCCGATAAGAACACATTGGGCTTCTATGGTATTGACACTGAGAGTCAACAGGAAGATGCTGATGCGTTTAATAGATTGGTTTCAAAATGCCTAAAGAAAGTTGCAAAAAAAGAGGAAACACAACCGAAAATCAAAACAGTTCCGAAAAAACCGAAAAAAGAACCCGAAGGCGATTGTGAAGGTCTTGTATTAAATCATATGCTATTGCATAGGAAAGTGTATACTATGCCCACGGTTAAGAAAAAGATAAGTGCAATCAACGCTTTGGAGACGATGCACTGCCCTCCATGTAAGAGGGAGAATCAGCCTTTTGTGAAGACTAACTGCGATGGTTTCTTTAATTTAAAATCCCTTCATGGCGATATGGGAAAGTGCGGTTCAAAAAAAAAGAATCGTCGGCGAAGAAAGCACAAGTTTTGCGATTTAAACACTGTTATACCTGAGAATGAATGCACATATCTCGAATGGTTAAAATACAAAAATGATCCCAAGCCATTTGCCAAGGCCTTCAATGAAGAAATGGAAGAGATGCAGAAACTGCAGATGCAACCCACTGAACCTGAACCAAAAAACTATGAAGAACTATATGAAAAACTAATGGAATGTTTTGAAAACAATCAACTGGATCCATTGTGTGAGGCGTACAAGGCGTGTTGTTTGATAAAAAGGAAAGGTGATGATGAAGGTGGAGCCCCCATACCGAAGGTAGGTATAATAAAAGTTCCAAAAAGAGTTCCGCTTATTGAACAGAAAAAGAAACCGGAAGATGAAACTGAAAAAAGTGAAGATGAGACTAAAAGAGATGATGAGACTGTCAAAGGTGATGACGGTAAAGACAAACCTAAGAAAAGTAAGATGCGTAGAAAAGAAAGTGGTACACTATGGGAACAAGTTCCTCAAAATAAACCTATAAAAGATAAAGAAAAAACTAAAAAAATAAGAAGTGATACCGACAGTAGTAGTTCACTTTGGGAAGAATTGCCTCCAAATAAGCCTATAAAAGATAATGAAAAAACTAGAAAAAGTAAGAAAGTGATAAAAGAAACTGATACAGATGGAAAAGATAAATCTGTTAAGGATAAACCTGTTAAGGACAAATCGGAAAAAGTATCTGATAAAGGCAAAACTGGTAAAGAAACTGTTGAAGAACCCGTTAAAGAAGTTGGTAAAGAAACTGTTAAAGAAATCGGTAAAGAAACTGTTAAAAAAACTGATAGGCCGAAGAAACAAGATAAATCTGATGATGACGTCTCAGATGTACCTGTTAAACCTGAAAAACATAAAAAAAGCAGGACTGATAAAGATAAACATAGAGAAAGTAGTACTGAAAAAGTAACACAAAGTGAAAGCAGTACTGAAAAAGTTACACATAGAAAAAGTAGTACTGAAAGAGTTATACGTAGAAAAAGTAGCACACATAAAGATACACTAAAAAAAATTCGTTCTAGTACAGATAAAGGAAAAGGTAAGGTGGGGAAAAAAGAAAAAGAAAAACATAAGCAGAAAGATGTTATTTCAAAGGAACCTGGTGATGAAAATGTTCCTACGAAGGAAGAAACCCCAAAAGTTGATACAAAAATAAAAAAAAGTAAAAAACATAAATTGCATGAAAAGCCAAAAGAACCAGTGAAAGTAGAAGAGCCTGTAAAGGATTGTCCTTGTAAAATCTGTGAGTTCATGAAATATGTTCCAAGCGACAATCTCCTCATTAAAAAATTGAAAGATGAAGAAAAACGTCGTCAGTTGCGCGATTATTACAAGGAAATGTGCCAGCGTAACAGGGCTAAAAACGAACAGATAAAATGCCCTGCACCACCACGCAGGGTTGAAGCTATTGAATTTGATAACGATTTCTGTTGTAATCCCAAGTTGAGCGAGTATTGTAATTGTCTAAAGGGAATGCATGAGCTGAAGAAACAGTTGAAGTGTGAGTATTCTAATAAGGATGAAGTGATGTCCGACATGCAGAATTTAATAGAACGCATGAGCAAACGATTCTTAGAATGTCTGAATTGAATTTACAGTCCTTTTGTGTATCTATAAATTGTCTCTTAACAATTCGTCTTTATTAATAAAAGATGTAAGTTTATGATGTTTAGAAAAGAACCCGTAGTTTTTGTGTGCTTGACTGCCATCATGTATATACCCTATGCAAGAGCACAATAAACGTACACTGGAATGAGCCAGTTTATGTTACTGGTTGGTTGTACAAGCGTCGGTATTAGTTTTAGCATTGTTGTCAGTTAAGCAGTTGGTTCTCTGCCTCGTTACCCCTGCAGCAGTTGTCACGGGATCTGCAGCTTTGTGCTACGGTTGCACTGACTAGCAGTTACAGTTTCGGCGTCGACGTTGGCATCGTTTGCCTCGGGGTGTTATCCGAAGCGACGGTTGACTTTATTGGGCTGTCACCCCGCTGGCAAAGCTAACATGCAGCATCTGGAGGATCAGTGTCCTTTAAAATGCATAGTACATACAAGTGAGTACATACACAAGACCGTAATCAACAGGGGGTGGGGCAAGGACATTGGGTAAGTTGTCACAACGGAAGCGGGAGCATGAATTTGGCATTAACTTTGAGGATAGTCATGTCTTGATATTTACAGTAGACCAGAGTCAGCTCAGTATTTATGTACATGAATGTGTGCGCTTTCGCCAATGACAAACTACTGGATAAGGGACAACTGTCAGTGGCAAATATGACAAGTTTGAGATACACATATGTTTGTTTTTGTGCTGTGTGTTCAGCATGTTTATCAAGAATATTTAATATACGACCTATACAGACTAGTTAGGCAAATATATTAATATTTTGCACTACATTTATAACGATTTTTACTATCGATAGTAGTATAGCAATAATAATGGCTTATAGTATCAGTATATTTAGCTGCTAACAGCCAAATAATCTGTTCCACTTACAGATTTTTGCCTAGAAATTTTGTCTTCCTATAACAGCTATCTGTGCCGCCATCTTTTAAATTAAAAATAATTTGGCCAAATTTGTCGCAATAAATAATGTAAATGTCACAAACACATCCACATATAGACAACACAAAGACTAGCGAAAACTTTCTGGGCAACGCGCAAATGCGGAAAGGATTTAATCAATTTCACGGCAACCCACAATGAGGTGCACAAAGCACGGTAGATTCTTTGCAAGGCTGTATAAGGCTATGCTCTCATTACGTATGCAATATTTTATATTATTGTTCAAAACTGAAATTTGACAACCTTTAGTTTTTTTGACAAATTCTTAACTGTTGTTTATGAAAGAAATGAAAAAACATAAAACCAAAACAATATAAAAACAAATTTTTTGACCAAATCCAAAGTGCAGAATAAATTAAAAATAAAACATTTTTAGGCCCAAGTCCACAGAAAAGCATTGGCTGGAAATTAATAAAGAATGTGAAAACTGCAAAGCTCGACATGTGCTCAAAATATTTTGCTAAAACAAAGACGCAGCTCCCTAAGACATTTACGTCCAATTGGTGGAATGACAAGCCACTATATCAACAACTTAAAATATGGCCTCGTAACACAGTTAAGACTGCCGAGAGGGCTCCCTGTTCCGATGACAATAATCATGCAAGATTCTTTGACATGGAATCCGATGATATTTTGGAAGTATGGAAACAGAGCCCCAATAAACACACGTTGGGATTCTATGGTATCAGCTCAGAGCTTCCACAGACAGAAGCATTTTTATTTAATCGTCTAATTTCAAAATGCCTTAACAAAGCGAACGGCTTTAAGGAAGTGAAAGAGAGAAGAACGGCGGCTGCAAAAAGGTTACCTGACGAGCGGAAAAGTATTAATAAGCCACAGAAGGTTTTTCGCGAACCTTGTAACAGGCTTGTTCTTAACACTCCTTTATTAGCCGCGAAAGTCTTCACTATGCCCACTGTGCAAAAGAACCTAAGAGCAGATAAAGCGTTGGCGTTGTTGCACTGCCGTAAAAAGAACGAGCAATCATGTACGTTTAATTTCATACAAAATAAAAATATGTTGAAAGTTACGCTTGAAGAGTTAGTTCCAAAGCAAAAGTGCAGTCCGAGAAAAAATTCAAACTGCGGTTGTGAGGGCAAACGATATAAACAGGACTTCGAAATGAATATTAAGAAGATTTTGGAACAAGACGACCCAGAGCCAGAAAACTACGAAGAATTATATGTTCAACTACTACAGTGCTTTGATCACGACAGTCTCGACCCAATATGTGAAGCTTATGAAAAATGTTGCAGAAAAAGACGTAATGAAATCAAGCGATCCGGGAAAGAAGAGAGAGCAGGGGATGAGAGGAAGTGGGGGCAACGTCGAAAAATTCATGGAAATACAGAAAGATACGGTAAAGAAGAAGTGAAAGCAAAAGGAACCCCAGTGGGCAAAGGAGAAGAAGGTGTGGATGTAAAGCCACACGAACTTCCAAATTCGCTTACACCTAGTATTTCCTTAGTACCTAATAGTATTTTAAAACCTACTTTGCCAGACAAGCCTGTAAAATCTGATGATAATTATGGATCGGGAGACGGACCACGAAATGAAAAGCTAGTGGACAAAAAGGAGAAAGACAAGGAGATACATAGTACAATTCGTAAACCATTAGAAAATTCTAGACAAAAGAAAATTTCAGAAAAAGAACCTATACAAATTACGCACAAAGAAGAAGAGTCTAAAGAATCGTCGGAAACTCAAAAAATAGAAAGCTTTTTAAAAACGAGGGATTGGCGAAAACATTTCAAAAGGCCACATGAGCCTCCCGAAACACTTAGACAATCTATTCATTCTCCGGAAAGAAGGGAAAGCTCACTTAGTCCGCGGAAAAACTCAATTTTTTTTCAAAAAAAAAATAAGTACTCAATTATTCCAAAGGAATCAATTGAGCGACCAGTTCTTTCTTCAGGAAAAGTTTATCAACCATCTGTTCCTTCGGGAAAAACTGGTCGACCAGTTGTTCCTTTAGAAAAAATTGAGCAACCAATTCCTTCAGAAAAACACGATCAACTGAAAATTAAACTGAACGACGATAAAACATCTATTAAAATATCGCGAAGAAATTCAAAAGACAGGAATCTAAAACATTACAGAAATCGAAAACAGCTAAAGATGTACATTCATCATCCCCGAAAGAAGAAAAATTTGAACGATCCAGTTCCTAAGTCGTTAATGAGAAATTGTCCTTGTAAAATCTGTGAGTCTTTAAAACGCGATTCGGACACTACGCTCATCCGAAACTTAAAGGCAGAAAAAAAACGCCGACAGCTTTGTGACTATTACAAACGCCTTCATTACTTCAAGTTCATTAGGGACGAACCGTCATATCGGGCTCCACAACACAAATGCGATGCCATCAACTGTGATAACTGTTTTTATTGCAATTTCAAGTGGCAACAGAATTGCGATTGCTTAAACGCGATTCAGGAGCTGGAAAAGCTTCTGACGCATTCCACTGCAAAGAACGATGTGCATTTCAACCTTGAGACTCTTAAGAAGAGGATTTTTCATCGCATGTGTAATAGTTTGTCATGAGGTGTTTGTTCTAGCTGTCTTTCAACGTTCTTTCGGTTAGATCAATCCTATGTATTGTGGAATCATTGTAATTTATAAACAAATGTGTAAAATCGTTCATGTTTTTACTTAAACCTTTGCAGAGTGTAAATAAATTTTGGCTAGGATTTTGCGACGCATATGCACGTATGTTTTGAAGTTATTTTTTTTGAAACTTGGTGCACGTGCTTCTTATTGCTGTACGTTGTATATAAGTAAAAACTAGCCGGCTCGGAGCAATGTATCGTATAGACCAGTTCTGATTCTAGAAATAACTGACCTTATCAGTGCCAATCATATTTTGCACTTTTATTTATAGGGAACTATCGAAGGGTTTGAAGAACTGCAAGGGTATAGAACATTTGGTATGCCGAAGGTTTGCAATGTACAGAAGAGTAAAACTTCGATAAAACGTAGTAATAGACTTAACTATATTAGCCTACTTTCATCCTATATTTCCATGTCTCACCAATATTATTACCATCAGGTTTGGGTTATAATTTAAAAGGTTTTCTTACTGACAACATCAAAATTATAGATTTAGTATTTTTTTATACTTTTATATTTGAGCAAATTTGTATGATAATGAGAAAAACACGAGGAAAACATTTGATACAGGAGGAAGTGCCGTTTCCCTATAGTATGTTGCGAATGAAAAATTCAATGAAATGCCAGTTTGAGCTAAATAATAACTTTAAGCTTTATGAAACGTATCCAAGCATTAGACCACAGATAAATAAATGTTATCACGAAAACGCAACCGAATGGATGTCCAAAGAAATGCCGAAATATGGCTGTAAAGCTATCGACCAAAACATCACGATAGGATCTATAAAAGATCCATATTCTGAAGTTCTGAAGAAGAGTTTTTATAAAGTCCCCCGTCCGAAAATTGTTAATTACTGTAAAGAACGTAAGCCGGTAGGAGAAAACCGTCAATGGGGGAAAAAGATGGACAATACAGTCCACTGGGAAACGGCGACACCTTATGACTTGATGCGGTTGCAAAACTGTAAAGTATATGATTTTACAGAGTGCGAAGTGTACCCCAGTATAAGACCTACGCAATTTAAGTGTAACCCGCAGATGACGGCGCACTCGCTGTACAATACAATTGAAGATGTTAGCTGTGAACATTGTTTTAATAGGGAGGAGGAGGATTCTCTCGAGATCTGGAGGCAATGCCCAAGAAAAGAAACACTGAGCTTTTACGGCATCGCATCTCGCATTCAAAAACCAGAAGCCATAGTATTTAACAGGTTAATTTCAAAATGCGTTAGAAAAGCTGGCGAACCAATGCAGAAACGGATTGCAGGCTCGCCAGCTCGTCCAAAAACATCTCGGAAACCACCAGAACCCCCAATGTCTCCCTGTGGCATGGTACTTAACCGTCAAAATTTACAGACAAAGGTTGCACAGATGCCCACTGTGCTTAAGATGCTAAATACACAGAGTTTAACCAATTGGCAGTACTGTTCGCAAAATAAGAAAAATGACAAGCCTTTTATTGAAGATCCATTAAAGTCCAGCCCAGTCCCACTTAAAGTTGCTATTGGCATGGAGAGTCAAGCCGAAGAGGCAAAGAAAAGGCAGGAGAAGTATGTTTACTGTGAACCCTTGTGCGGGATCTCAGAGAATAAATGCACTGATTACGAGGGATGGAAATACCAGCCCAAACCCGAGGATATTGATAAAGCCTATAAAGAAATAAAGCAGAGTGAGGAGACTGTTAAACCAGAACCTAAGGATTATGAAGAACTTTATGACGAATTGGTAGATTGTTTTGATAGAAAACCGTGCGATGAAGATATGCAGCACTATTTAGACTGTTGTTCAGATGGTAAAGGAGATGGTGATAAAGGTGGTGGTGATGGTGATGATGATAGTTATATTTCTGAGGGATTAGGAGATGGTGGAAGTGGCGACGGGGGTGGACACGGAGGTGGTGATGGAGATGGCGATGGGGATAAGTCAAAAGATAAAGATGACACTGACGGTAAAGGTGGTAAGGGAGGCAAAGGCGATAAAGATGATAAGGGCGGTAAAGATGGTGAGGGTGGTAAAGATGGTAAGGGCGATAACGATGGTAAAGGCGATAAGGATGATAAGGGCGATAGGGGCGGTAAAGATGATAAGAGCCATGAGGATGAAAAAGTTACACCGGAAGGCCCGAGTGAGCCCAGTGAACCAGATACTGAAAAAGTACCTGAAGAACCAGAAGAAAAGACCATTCCACCCAAACCGAGAAAAAAAACAAAAAAGCCAAAAAAGCCAAAGAGACAAGCAAAAAAGAAACATGATGAAAAAACTAAAGATTGCCCCTGTGACATATGTAAATTTATGAATAAAAGAAAGCATGAGCCGGACACCCCCCTTATAAGTAAATTAAAAGAAGAGGAGAAACGACGTAAACTTAAGGATTACCTTAAAATAATGTGCCATCGACAGTGCAAGCAAAATTCAGAGTGTCGTGCTCCTCTTCACAAATGTGACGACATTGATTGTGACATGTGCTTTTGCTGCAATCCCAAGTTAGGTGATTATTGCGAATGTCTGAACGCCATGCAGCAACTGCAAGATTTGCTGGCACCCAATGAATATCCCGAACTACGGGCTCTTAAAGATCGTATTTGCACACGTCTATGTGAATGTCTATAGAGAAGAGGTGAAAAGTTTTACCAAACTTTCGCTCTAAACTTCATTCATCATATTAAGTACAGAGTTTTTTCAAAGAGGACAAATGTTATTAACATTTTGGAGTATTTTTGTAACGATTTAGAAGATTTATTCGATAAGTTTACTTATCATTGTTAACTCCAGACACTCAGCAAGAGTTGTTTCCAGAAAAGAGAATCAGAAACGCAAGCAATAAAGGATTGCGTATCATTTATATATTTCACATAATATTGTCGAAGTAATTGTAAGTAAGAAGTATGTTAATTCAGGACATTAAACAGAAGAACGGAAAGCCAGACGTTATTTGGAAAAAAGAGGAGCAAAACGCATGCAACCCTTTATCAAATTATTTATGTATATGAGATATTAATTGTTGAAATAAGTGTAAATGAGTATCTTGAGTAGCTTTGTCATTAACCAGATAATATTTAGAGACAAGAGTGTAAGTGTAAAAAATAAATATATTAATAAAAGCTAAGTAACCAATTTACCAGTTATTTTAATGGTGCCATCGAAGCTATATTTAAATTCAAGCATATGTTTGCGAAGCCTACTTCTCTAATGATTGTTTAGCTACGGCAGGTTCATTTGATATTTGCGTTCATTTTACAGAATATTTTATAAGAGGTAGTTTTTAAAATGTCAAAAATTTTAATTTTTAAAAAAAAATTTTATTATATGTTAATTCTATCATCGAAATTGGTTCTTTTCACAATGCGGATTAATCAATCTTCATCAAAACATAATGCAAGCAAGAAACATGCCACTACAATGGAACCCTTTACAATAAATTTAGGAAAGCAGCTTTCCCTCGAAGAGCTGGATTATAGCAAACTTAATATATACGATGTATTCAAAAGGGAAAATAAGAAAGTTTTCAAAGTTCAAAAAAGCGAAATGTACCCTAGCATCAAACCTCCAGTAAGCAAGTGCTCTCAAGAGAGATCTCGATTCCTCTTCTCGAAATCAATGGAGGCACTCGGGTGTGGAAATCCTAATCTTCAACTATTAAAAACACCAAAAAAAAAATCTTCAGAAGTCATCTTTACCAAACCTCCCGTCGTTAGCAAACAGAATCTCCAAGCAAACAAACCTCATTGGCTGCAGAAAAACCTAAAACAATTTGATTGGAATCGGCTAACACAACAACAACTGGCGCGGATGCTGAATTGCAAGCCTTTTGAATTTAACGATTGTGAAAGCTATCCCACAGCTAGACCCCCCATTTCTCCATGCTCTCCCGAGCAGACTGCAGTGTGGGCGTTAAATGCCCTTGAAAATAGCGGCTGTCAATGCCTCGACGAGTATCAAAATGATGCCTTAGATATTTGGAAGAACATACCCAAGAAAGAAACCTTGTCATTTTATGGTATACGATCAGGCAAAGATACACCGGAAGCATTAGCTTATAGAAATGTAGTTTCCCAATCTCTTTTGAAAGCCGGCGTTCGTGACAAAAATATTAATGCTAATTTAACTACAAAAAAGACGGAACAAAGATCGGTTAAGAGAAAAAATAAAGAACATACCATACTTAATCAATCATTATTGGTGACGAAAGTAGCTGAAATTGACAATATACATAAAATTCTACGTCCAAGCAATTGCCCTATCTTCAGGATAAGACCCAGCCAAACAGATTCATCAAAACAAGTAAATAACGATTGCGAGTTGGAGAGAAACTACTATGAAGACTTATATAAGGAACTAATGACCTGCTTTAAGCCATTAAGTCATTCTGACATACTTTTAGATGCATATAGAAAAATCTGCGGTTCTAAAGAGCACTCTAAAGGGCGCTCTAAAGGGCGCTCTAAAGGGCGCTCTAAAGGGCATTCTAATAGGAATGATGATACTAAAAGCAAGAGTAAAAGGGATTCTTATAGGGATGATGATGATAAAAGCAAGGGTAAAAATGCGAGTGTCACAGGTTATCAGGAAACGGATGAAGATCAAGAGACCGGATTTGGTAGTGATATTAACAGCTTTGACAGTTTTGATGACACAAAAAACGTTGGTGGAGAATCGTCTGAAAACCGTATAAACGGTGTCGATGGTGTCGATGACAAAGATCTAACAAAAAATGTGTATGGAAAAAAGTCTACAAACGATACGAAAGGTGTTGATGGTAAAGATACAAAATCGAGAAAATCGTCTAAAAATCAAACAAACGCAAAGGGTTCTGGTACCGTAGATCCAAAAACTAAAGTCCCTGGTACCGTAGATCCAAAAACTAAAGTCCCTGGTACCGTAGATCCAAAAACTAAAGTCCCTCATAAAAAACTGATTTTTGATGGGGGCTTTAGAGAAACTGATAGTGGAATAGTACCCCCCGGTGGCCCGAAAAAGGATGACATTGCTGATGAAATCGAATCAAAACCAAATGATGGAAAGGATTTAAAATCAAATGTTGGAAAGAAATTAAAATCAATTGATGGAAAGAAATCAAAATCAAATGATAGAAAGAAAGAAAGAAATTCAAAATCAAAAAATATTTATTTTAATAAAAAAAGAGACAAAAGTGATAAAACAAAAAGATATAAAGGAAGAGTTGAAAAAAAAGGGATACAAAAGAATCAATCGACAATTTGGAAAAAGGTACCGTTTGTAATATTTGCAGGTTTCTTAATCGTAAAAAATATGAGGTGGATCCTCCATTTATCATCGAAATGCTCAAGGAACAAAAACGTCGGGAACTTTTTGAGTACTGCAGACAAAAAAGTTTGCTAGAGAATCTGAAAGACAGCCGACCTGGACACCTGACATGGTTGCGACACAAAGCGGAACTTTGTTCCGATGAGAAACCCTGTAATCAAACTGCGGTCAAAACTCAAATGTCACAAATACTTAACTTACAAAAAGTTTTCGATATCTTGAAAGAGGAATTCACTGATAGTTGTACACTTTCCAAGGTGAAGACACTTCTGTCGCGGCTTCAATTGCGCCTCTGCACCTCGATATCAATGGAATATTTTCCAAGAATCTAGAAGACAAGCTCACCCATCACACGTCAAAAAGTCTACTAAATGAGCGATTTCCTTAAATATTCGCTTCTTTAGTAGTCATTTCGACAATAGGGTTGTGCAATGTAATAAAAAGAAAAAAAACGAATCTTGTTTTCGTGTGGTAAACTTTTTATGGTGTCGACATGTGAAATTTAAATAATATTAAACGAGCACGATAACAACGCTCTTGCAGGTGCTTATAACCTAGGATTGGCACTATACTAGCGATATATAAATGATGCTAAAGTTTATCTTTAACTTGCACTGACAATGATAAGTTTAGTGAAATTAAATATATAGAAAAAGTTCGATGTAGTCGAATTCGTTGCAATATCTATACAAATAAGAAAAATCAGCTGATTATTTTTATGATATTTATACAATATATTAGGTCCGATCTAGCTCGTTCAGATCAAATTAATATACCCCCTACAGGCGTTTAAATATTTAAACTGACTAAAGGTCATTTATATATATTATTATATTACATATGCTGTACTTATATATCATATTATAATTTGAATCATTTTTAAAGATTAATCAAAATTGTACTAAACATAGCCTGCTGTTTGGTTAAGGGTTTGCATTAGTTTTTTTGGCTTTTTAGTTGTTCATCAGAATCGTAGCATCACCTTTTTATATTTCGAAAATTAAAATTTTAAACATGAACTAATACAAAAAAACCTCAGAAAAGATTTTCAAGTTTTTCGCTTTAGTCCTTTAATTTTCCACTAAACATGAATACTAAGAAGGTGAAAAGACAAAGAAAATTGAAAATGAACGCTCAGAAAATGCGAAGAGAAGATGGAGGCCAGGAAGTTAAGTGTCCCCCCATTGACTGGAGTAAAGTTACTCCCTATGACGTTATTAGGGCTACGAACTGTAAGATGACCAATTTCAGGAACAAGGAATCCTATCCTAGTATCAGGCCGCCAATATCTTTGTGTAGTAATCAGCAAACAATGTGGTGGTTAGCTGATGCTGTCAAGGCTACTGGGTGTTGTAGGGGCTTTGGTACAGATCCGGGCGATGATTTGGTGGAGGTGTGGAAGCAATCTCCGAATAAGGACCAACTGGGATTCTATGGCATAGTGTCAAATATTCCGGGACCTGATGTACAGCTGTATAATGACGCGGTTGAGAAAAGCTTGAAAGTAGCCAATGGTGTTGAAGAGAAGAAAGACAAAAAAGAGAAACCCGATTGCGTAAAGAAAGATGCGAATGTAAAGATACCCGAGGGTGGCTTCACCCTTAATCGCTGCGTGCTATCGAAAATAGTTAATGCCATGCCAACTGTGACAAAAAAACTAAATGCAAAAAATGCCCACACCTGGTTGCAATGTCCCGAGCCCGATAATCCAGAATATCCGTTTTTAAATGACGGAGAAGTGTTTGACGTGCCACAAGCCCTCGACATGAAGCGTCCCGAAAAGAAGCAAAAGCACGGTCTACGAAGAAAGCATAAGTATTGTGAATTACAGTGCGGCATTCCCGAGAACAAATGCACAGCTTACGAGTGGATGAAATACAGACAGGATCCTGTGCCATATGAAGTTGCTTTCAAGATGGAAATGGCTCAGGAGGTTACAAAACCCTGGCCCGAGCCAAGGAATTACGATGAGCTCTATTATCATCTTCTTGGTAGCTTTCAGCAAGCTAGATTTCATCATGACGATTGCAAAAAGTACCACAAATGTTGTCTTCCCAAAGGGAGACGATATTCGAAAGGCTGCAGAGAATTCTTTCCAGCAACGAGACGTGAGTACAGTTCCAGTGTATTAGATGCAGTTAAATTGGTTAGCAGGTTTTCGATGTGCCCAGTCCGATCATTCTCTCTTGTCTCATGCCACTTGCCCTTAGGGTTTTTTTACGCTGCACGCTTCAGCGAATTCCATTTTCGTTTCAATGCAGAGGGAAACCGGGGAAAAAGTATTTTTTTAATCAACGTGCGCCCAAAACGACAACGACCGCACCCACATGCCACAAGCACCCACTTGCCTCACATTCAAACACACAGGCACACATACACGAACACACATCGACATACTTATGTTCCTTCAGGCTTTAAGTTGAGTTTTATACAGACTTTTAAGTAGACTTTATGCGCCGCAGAATATGCAACTTTTCGAGTTAATCATCTCACATATTTACTATCCAAAAGTGGAAATGGTGGCAGAAGTGCTGATGGTGTGTGTGTGTGGCACAGCCCAGTTTCGCTTAGTTTCCTGCGCATTTAATGAATGCAACAATTTTTCTGTCTTCTTTACGTTGAGGGTCAAAGCGAACCTCACTATGGGTGTGGCGTCTATATGATTTATTCCTATAGGTTTCCTGAGTTACGACTTGGCAAATCCTATTGACTTAAAAAAGAAAGCACACCAGCTCATGAACTTTAAACAAATGATGTGAGAGGATGGTTTGGTTTTTGTGTTTTCTTTTCTAGCCCCAGTGTAAGTTGTGGAAAAGTCAAAGCAAAAAGTCGATGTTTTTTCTTCTTTTTTTTTATGTTGCAGCTGGATTTCTGTTAGATTCACTGTTGTTGCTCTTGTCGTTTCCTATTTGCTGGCAGGATACGCTTGCCGGCTGTCGGCTGCCGGTTGTATCGTCGTCCGTTCTTCTGTCCGTTCTGTATATAAGCCTGCACCAGCACTGGGGCGCTTCCTTTTAACGTTACGTAAAATGCTTTTTACTCCAAGTACCGAGTGCGGTAGAAGGATCACAGAAGCATGTTGCCGTGTCATTGCAATGATAAATGTATTGGGTCACACACACTGTACACACCCTCACTCATACACGGACATACAAAAACGCACACACATACACATTAAGTACAAACAATGAGCAGTTTTGCCATGAAAGGAATATTGTGTGAAATGCCCAACAAGAATGGAAAAGGGACAACAACAGTTACAGTTATGTTACAGTTAGAGCAAGAGTTGGAACAGCAAATATGGCTACAAAAAACAATGCAACAGAGAAGAAAACTTAGAAGAGAAATACTGTAAAATATATAAAACTAGGGAAAAAGGCTACCTTCGTCATGCTGAAAGCTTTATACCCTTCTTCGTATAGAACGCAGCAATAGAAAGCAAGTGTGCCAAACAAATATCATTAATATAGCTCTTATAGAAACTAGCTTGCGTTAGAAAAGACAGAAAGAACGTCTCTCCGTAATTCTTTGCAGATTTAGAATATATGATATATACGATACTTTATGGGGTCGAAGAAGTCTCTTATGGTAGTTTGCAAAATCCTGGCCCAAAACAATATACCATCTGCAAGGGTGTTAAGAAACTGAACACACGTGACCACGCCGAGGTAACTCTCCTGCAGCAGACATATTCTGTATGCTTATGTTCCTTTGTGTGCACCTGGGCTATAGCAATCCTTGGTAGATTTTTTTATATGTAATTGGGTTTCAATCGGTGCCAGACAGCGCACTCACAGGCCGAGCAATTTTTATTAGCTCGTAATGTAAATAGCTTCACGAAATGTTTGCAACGCTCATGCCATTCCCACAAAATAACAACAAACAGATCCCGGAACGAGCGCTTTCTCTGATTCTCCAGAATATTTAATGTATCGAGAATTTGTTTACATACAAACAAAAAGAGAGCTTCGAAAAACCACACATGAGTGAAAACTTCGATCAAATATTACCGAATTTTCCATACTCTTTTAGGTTTGAGATGATTCAAGTGTAAATAATAGGGAAAAAATTGTTGAAAACGAATCATTAAAATTAATATAATATTTCAATTTGTAGATATAAAATAAATAAATTTTTTTACACTTCCAGCCACTCGATGTAATTGCCAGCATTTTAGAGACACGATTATTGATAATGTTAGAGCGACTTGTTGCAAAATGCAATTGGCGGGAAAAATAGCTGATTGCAGCGCATAGAGTATACGCACCTTTGGCTTCTTTGCATACTGTCCCGTACGCACATCCCGTATTGTGGCTATATCGAGTATATCCAATTCATTATTCTGGTCGATCCAATACAGGAAGAATCCCTTGGAATCCACACGCATTGTCACTGGCGTTCCGTTACCTGAATCCTGAAAAAGAAATAAAGGATGGAAGAAGTTAGAGAGACTCAAGAGCCGTCATTTTAATATCATCTGTGTGAGGTTTTACTTTTTTTTTTGATCTATAAATTCCGTTTTTGGTACCAAATTCTGCATCCACTGTGCTTTTGTATTCATTCCACTGGTTCATTCAACTTTAATGATTTTATTGTGGCGAATTTCATTTTCTTATTGCCCGCAAAACGATTCGCCACCAGTAAATGGGGAAGGAAAACAAATTGTTGACTGTGTGCTTGTGCTTATTATTTAAGTCAAATTAAATGGGCCTGTAAAATTTTGCCTAGGCTCATAAATATTTTAGCATCCATTCATAAAAAATCCGCAGAGAAAAATGTGAATGCGATTTCCCCATATTGGCCGCAGCTGGCAGAATGCCTGACGAACCTACACCGAGAGTGGAAATGGCAAACAGATGCGTTGTTTGGCATTGCCAAAAATGAAATATTTTATATTTTCTTTTCTTTTTATAATATATGTATTTTTGTATTTTTTTTTTTTTGTATATGCAAAACAGACGCCACGCATTGTTGGGGACGACCCGAAAAAGACATTCAAATTTGGCTTGCAAAAGGCGTAAAATGACGTGAATCAGGAAATGTTAAAAGAGGGCATAAAGATGCTCTTGACTAGTACAGAAATCTGGAGTATATACCTATAGTAGTATTGGTAAAAAAAAAATTAATAAAAAAGTTTACAAAAAACTTGGTTATAGTGTGTGTCGAGTGTGATATAACCGTATTTTGTGTTGCGTATTTTAGGCAGTTTGGAGAACAGTAACTATTGAAATGATTTGTCAAATAACATCTATATTAATTATCCGATCATCAAGTTTTCAGAAATTGCGGCGTTGATAGTCTTTTGTTAATACCATCGGTCGGTTTTTATCGATTTAGGAGGTCGGAAAGAGGCGGGTTAAATTATAAAACAAACTTGATCTGCCTTGATAGCCCAAGCTATTAGTCTGTTAGAAAAAGATTTTTATACGGACGTACAATTGGCAAAAAGTATTAACCTTCCACCCCATGAGTAGCGGGTATAAAAGCATGAAGACAAACTAATAAGCAACCTTTAATTATAAATGGTATTCCTCTTACGTTTTCATTACCTCTCCACCAGCATGTTAATCAGAGTTATACATACGCTATTAACGTTAAGGGGTACTGAAACTGAAATAGTCTCTTGGGCAGGCAAGCTGCGAGTTCATTATCCTCTCTCGGTTGTCGGTTGTCGGTTTAATGAACTCACAATGAAGGTGCCCGTTCCCCAGAGGGCCTTCTAATAATTGATATTGAAAACATTTACTTGCAACTCGAAATAAGCGCGCAACGTGCTTTTCGGGGACGTCTGAGGGTCATAATCCGTTTATGGTAGAGAGGTGGGGGGGATATGGTCTACGGTTGCTGTTTCCCCTTTTGATATTCAATTAAGCGCATATTTTCGTGGCATTGGGATTGGGATGGCATCGAAAAGGGTTGCGCATCGCTAATTGGACTATACAGTTAACCTCGCCCCCTTGCTCGCCCGACCTCGTTCGAACCCAAGATATCCCCACTTGAGCTTTTGGCTTGTCTTGTTTTGCCAGTTTTGTCTAATTACTGTAAACTAATTGTACGCTTCCCTATCTCTCTCTCTCTATCCTTCTCTTTCTTGCTTAAGGAACTGTTAATTTGATTTCAATATGCAAAATGTGCTGCAAACCGACAGTGGAAATCGAAATCGATGGAAAACGAAGGAAACAACGTTGCGCTCGTGACTGGAAACCCGTAAGTGTCTTGCCCGAGAGCGATTACATGCATAATTCAATTGATGTAACAGCCTGACGCCACGTTCTATTCCCTTCTCCCTCTCCCCTACCACACCTTATTCGCTCATATAGAATTGGAGCTGTTAAAGAGCCCGAGTCCAGAACGGAGTGTGCAAAGAGGATAACTTGGCGCAGATGTGCAGCAGATACACACATATACAGAGCCACAGCTACAGCTATAGATACAGATTCATCTGAATATACACAGCTTCAGATACATGTATATAGCTATAGATACAGATACAGATACAGATAAAGTCATCCAAGCACATATCTAGAGCTGTCAATCATGCTTAGGGGCCTGCCAATAAAAGCAGCCAAGTGCCTGTTTCGGGCTCAGCTCGGAGCGCAGCTTTAGGAGGGCCTATGCAAATGCTATTTGCTGTGAGTCTTAACCAGCTGTGTGTGCTAGAAAGGAGGGGGGGTGTGTTTGTGGAATGGGACAGGAAACGATGTGTGTGCGCTTCTGCTCCATTGAGGGAAAAGACTATTGAAATAAGCGTCAGCAGCTGCAGCTTCAAACTACTTGCAAATGATGTCATAAGTGTGTGAAATATTTGCTGTTTAACTAGGGGAATACCCTGTAAATGACAGGGGAGTTAAGGCAATACACTGCTATCAATTTCATTTAAGTTCATTATATCTCTTTTCCCTATACGTACCTTAGTCTGTTTGTTGTCAACTCTATCATACCCTAGCTAATAAAATGTACAGCTACAGGGAATTTATAGCATGCTTGTCACCTGTGTAAAGTTTGTCAAGCACTTGAAACTTAATGCTCGAGTTCCTCTTGTTGTTGTTCTCCCATGTTAGTTTAAAGTCTTGCATCACTTATTGCGCATACGCCGAGTGGTACTAGGGAGTTTGAACTAGGTACTAGTTACCAGTTACCAGTTACTCGGTACTCACTCACTTAGTCAGCAGTCAGTACTCATTACTCGAGCAAATGGATGCGGTCAGAAGGAGCAAGAGCAGCAGCAGTGGCAACAGCAGCATTCGCTGTCAATGCATGTCACAGTTGCATGTCATGTGGCTACAGCTAAAATGAAGATTGATGAAGATGTGCGGCGCACACACACACTCGTGAATCGACCCTGAACTCTTGCCAGGTGCTGCGTTTCTAGCCATTTTTTTCTAGCTTTGAAGCGAATTTTGTAATTTTTGAACCATTGCAAGTCGGCGCCAAATTGGGCAATCAATTCCGACGGCTTATCGATGTCGGTTGAGTGACCATCGCAGCGATATGGTAGCCCCATGCCCGATATCTGAGACTACGACGAACTGCGACTGAGCTGACTGATTAGATACGGATTGTGTGTTTGCTTTAATTGGCGACAAGTGGCCGGTATTACGCAAAGATCTCCTTATAGATTAAGATAAGATTTATGTTCGGAATTCTAAACAGTCATCGAGAAATAGTTTCGACCAGAATTTACTTTCAATAACTCTTATTGGTTTTTAATTATTCATATCATGATAAATTTGCCTCTTCTTCTTCGTTTATTACAATAAATAATTATTAAAAGTGTAGATTAGTGATATATTTTGAAGTGGATCACTTGAGAAAGTGTTCCAACAGTTTAGTTGAGCTGATAGTAGGCGCTCATCACCGAATAGATCCAGTTGATATAGGCAGAGACCTTGGTGCAGACTGTGGGACGGTCAGCATAGCCACAAGGCATGTAGCTCCACGAGCCAAGTGCCACGAGTTCCGCTGGGCCGCTGATGGGCCAGTAGACAATGGGAGTGCCGCCATCGCCGTAGCAACCCTTGATCTGGGCACATACTTGATTCTTGTCCAGGGGTGCATCGGAAGGTAGCAGCTCTGCGCATTTGGTGCTATTCAGCAACGGGGCAAAGGCATATTTCAGCTCCTTTGAGTAGGAATCTCCATCGACGTCAGTAAGTCCCCAACCATAAGCAATCGCCGTCTTGTTGCTGTAATCCTCATCAAGATCGGGCAAAGCAATTTGCTGTACACGTGCCGAGTAGACAAACGACTCGGACACATGCAACAGGGCAATGTTGGCACTGCCAGCAGTGCCATCGAACTGGCGATGTACCGAGGCAAAGTCCACGTAGCGTACCTGTGCATCAGTCAGGTTGGAGCGATTCGAGAGTCCAGCATAGATTGCATTGCCAATGATGTCTCCGTTTGAACTGCGCCATTCCTCCACACAGTGCGCTGAGGTAAGAACCCAACGCTTGCCAATGATGGCGCCTCCACATTGATGAGTGTAAATCAGAGAGCTAAGGCTCAACGAGACTAGGTAAGGTGCATTGTCGACACCCTGTACATCGAAGCCATCGATAATGCGGCTGGACATGTCCATGACTAAGTTGTTCTCACTAATCTTCTGCAGCATTTGCTGCATCAAGTTGGAAATTGAGTTCAACTCACTTTGCACCTTCTCCGTCTGCAGCTCATCGTAGTGACCCGCCAACATTTTGTTCAGGTGCGGCATATTAGCCCTGGCATTGGCCATGGCCAGTAATGGCAGCAGAGCAAAGAAAACCTTCAACTTCAACATTCTGTTAGAAACTGTTGGCAATGGAGAGTGTCATGATCGAATGCCGAAAGCTTTAGGCACTTTTATTTGTTGATTGCGAAGCTTTTTTGATAACCAATAAGCGCGATTAACTTGCTCAGAAAGTTTAATACAGTTGGAGAGTCATTGAAGAGAATTAAGTGGAAGTGGGAGAAAATGTCCCTTATTTTCAATACTTTATTTTTGGGTCTGAAGACTAGGTTAACTTCTGGTTAACTTTGACTAGTTCCAGATATTCTTCTCACTCTGCTTACTCTGGCGTTTTAGTTTCATTGTAACTAACCTAAGGGTATCCTAATGAAAGTGTCTCTTAATGTCTCCTCTGATTGCGATTATCCCATAAAAATAATTCTATCATTAAAGAGTGATCTAAAATGACTTTACTAAGCAAGATCACATATACACTCTCAATTTGCAATCTCATCCATCAACATCATCCTGTCCGCAATTTGATCTCTTAACTCTACCATAAGCACCTTAATAGCTTTATTGGATTATCCCACTCCAATCAGTTTCACATTACAGATAACATTATGAAGGGGTTTTTCCTAATCCGTGAATTGCGAGTTTACTATCAACGCCCAACGGGATTTTTAACTGATATTTATGCCGCGTGGTATTTTCCCGTCTCTGGGCATTTCCCTACGCTACCTTGCTGTTGTTGTTGTTGCTATGTGGTTGCACGGAGTCCAGAGCTCGCCATGGCGTAAAATTTGCTTTTAATTGGCCAGGCCCGCAAAATGGCCGCCATCTTTCGCACATTGGACACGGTCCACTTTGCCCTGTCTCCCCTCGTTCTGTCGCCCACCTTCGTTCGCTGTGGTTCACCTCGTGCTCATGTTTGTTCATGTACCTGTCAAGGACGCGGGTCCCTTTATAGCCAGCACATATTTTTAGCTCCCCTTTAGGTCTTTTATGCGTAAAGGGGTAACCAGGTTGGGTGCGTCCCAGCACGCGTGAAATACCTACACTTTCCATAATTATTATTGATTTTGAATACATATTAAAGACATCATCCTTATTATACGATGACGTAAATTCAACTGAATCAGTTACAATCCAACTGAATCAGGTACATATCGATAGATAAGTACACGAATATAACCAGCAGACAGTAATGGAAGCAGAGTCATAAATCCATCCAACAATCTAAACTGATAAGCGTGAAGCGTGAATACAACTACTGCATTTATCAACTATAAAAGACCCGTAGAGCTGTAATCCAATCATTCCGTACTCCCATCCTCAACAAACAAGTACAATGAAAGCATTCGCTGTAACCCTTCTTCTTGCTCTGTGGGCAGCCAGCGCCCAGGCTGGCATTGTCGACGACATTGTTGGTAAAATCAGCTTCCCCTCTGGCTTTGTGATCAACGGCACCGATGCCGATCCTCACTCGGCTCCCTACATCGTCTCCTTGGGCACTAACTTCAACAAGCATTCGCACGTCTGTGGAGGAACCATCATTAGCAAGGACTGGATCCTGACTGCCGCCCACTGCATCTCCAACCCCGTCAACATGAGTGCCATTGCCGGTCTGCACATCCGTGCCAATGTGGATGAACGCACCCAGCACCGCCGTATTGACTTTGGACGCGTCCACGAGCAGTACACCGGGGGAGTAGGACCCTTTGACATTGCCATTTTGCACGTCAGCGAGCCGTTCGTGTTCAATGATTGGGTGAAGCCTGCTTCCTTACCTAGTCGTGGAGAGCTTCACGAGGGAGAGACCCATCTATACGGTTGGGGACAGCCTAAGTCGTACGTTCTGTCTAGTGCCAAGACCCTGAAGACTGTGACCACTGAGATTATCAATTATGATCAGTGCAAGGAGCTCATGCCCGAGACGGCCCCTTTGGTTGAGAGCAACGTCTGCTCCGACTCCCTACAGCGAAGCATCTCTGCCTGCAACGGTGACTCTGGCGGTCCTCTGGTTGTAGAGCACGAGAACGCTGCTACCGAGTTGATAGGTATTGTCTCCTGGGGCTACATTCCCTGCGGATTGGCCAACAGACCATCGGTCTACACTCGCGTCTCCGCCTACATCGACTGGATTGCTAAGATCCAGAGCGCCTATTACATCCTGAACTAGGCTCAAAGTGCTGTACACATTTTTGTACTTAATAAATGTGCTTAATATATTTAAGCCCAGCTGCATCATATCTAAAAGTCTTTAATCATTTGGTTTATCAAGAACGGACACATTAACCATGTTATTGTTTCTCAATTAAGCCCGACTTTTTCAATTTTCAGAGCCAATCCTTATTCCGAAGCTACGGATCCAATTTAGCAACTTTATGTACCTTCATTATTCTACTGAAGGTAGAATCTTTACCTTTAAGATCAACTGCAGCTTGCGAAGTTCCATTTTATGATTTCAATTTTACTTAATCTAGGGGGTGTGTCCCCTGATAACACTCTCAATTAAAGAGAATTGAAAAAGCTTACGTCTTATCTGCACCCGTTAGCCGTTAGCTTTTATGGAGTGTGAAGCTTTTTAAGCTTTCAGTGAAACGCATTTTAGTGGATTTCGGTAGAGGGGAGTTATAGAAATTTCTGAAAACTTCAACAATCCTTTTGTTAGGTTACAGAACAATCGAAGTTTTTAGGTTTTTCAATTGAATTGGGGTCAATGTTTAATTGGTAATAAATTAATGTCGGTAATATTATCGACTGTGTAGGCCATCATCCATAGCTCTCGCAGATATTTATAGTTTCACCTATCCTTAGGCTTCTGCCAGAGAGGCACCTTGTTTATGCACTTACCCAGGACTCGTGATTGATTGATGTAAAGAAATAATTTGGACTTTAAAAAGTGTTTAAATTTTAGATAATTTCAAGGGCATGATGATTATCGCACAATGACGCACTAAAAAACCCATTTGGATTAGCTGTATTTCGTCAGATGTGAAAAAACTAAATATAAATGCAGAAACACAATGAAATCAGAGTCATAAATTCATCGACTAATCTATCGATTAGCGCGTGGCGGCGACATAACTATTACTATAATCAATCAGCTATAAAAGACCAGTCTAGACTCGAAATCCAATCATTCTGAGTTTTCGACATCAACAATGAAAGTACTCGCTGTCACCCTTCTTGCTCTGCTGGCGGTTAGCGCCCAAGCTAGCAAACTCGGCGACATTGTTGCCAAGATCAGTTTCCCTGCTGGATACGTGATTAATGGCACCGATGCCGATCCTCACTCGGCTCCCTACATCGTCTCCTTGGCCACCAACTTCAACAAACACTCGCACATCTGTGGAGGAACCATCATTGCCAAGGATTGGATCCTGACTGCTGCACACTGCATCTCCAACCCCGTCAACATGAGCGCCATCGCTGGCCTGCACAAGCGCGCCGAGGTGGATGAGAAAACCCAGCAGCGTCTGATCGACTTTGGCCGTGTCCACGAGGAGTACACCGGTGGTGTTGGACCCTACGATATTGCCATTTTGCACGTGAGCGAACCATTCGAGTTCAACGAGTGGGTACAGCCAGCAACCCTGCCCAGCCGTGAGGAGATCCACGAGGGAGAGACCCATCTGTATGGTTGGGGACAACCTAAGTCGTATGTCTTCACCGCCGCCAAGACCCTGCAGACTGTAACCACCGAGATCGTCAACTACAGCAAGTGCAAGGAGGTCCTGCCCGAGACAGCCCCCCTAGCTGAGAGCAACGTCTGCTCTGACTCGCTCCAACAGAGCATCTCCGCCTGCAACGGCGACTCTGGCGGCCCACTGGTCGTGGAGCGCGAGAACGCTCCTTCTGAACTGATCGGTATCGTCTCCTGGGGATACATTCCCTGTGGACTGGCCAACTACCCCTCAGTCTACACCCGCGTCTCCTCCTACGTTGACTGGGTGTCCAAGATCCAGAGCGCCTACTACGTTCTGAACTAAGCTCAGAATCTGGCAGTCAATAAATGTGCTTTACTTTATTAAAGTCCACTTCATACAAAGCAATCTGTTTAATTTCATTAAGCTAAAATTGGTCTGATTAGACTGGCTAAAACGGGCGCAATTGGCATGTCGATTTATGACGGTTCATGTTTGATTTCATTCGTACTTTGTCTGGGGGCGTGTGCTAAGATAACTCCAATCGGGTTACGTGTACCCAATCGGAACGCAAGTGAAAGCCTTATCATCAGCTGATTAAAGAGCTGACAGCTTCAAAAGATCTTAAAGTAACGAAAAGGGAATGCTGAATTAATCATAACGAAAAACCAACGATTATCTAAGGTTGTATAAAGAATACTAATAGAAACATTAACTCATCAATTTGTTATTGACATTTATCAAGAAAGTGACCAAAGTGTCGATAATAAAATTAGTTGTATAGTATTTTAACAACTTTCGTTCAAAAGTTTAGCTGTGTAGCCAAGTTGTACTGGTATTAGTATCACTTTGAAGCTCATTAGTTCACGATGGTTAAATCGATATTCGAATTTATTCTTAATCATCGATAAAAATATCATTGTATAGCCTTAACTTACCTATTGCCTCTCGATAATTATTATCAAAATATTTAACTTTATTCACAACTATCGATAACATATTTATTATTTTAAACAGCCCTAAACTTCTTTCGGTGTTATCGATTTCTAATAAATTTCATCTCTAACTAATTGAATCGATTTGTGATTGAAAAGTCTTTAAAAACGCAACTTCTCAATTTCACCACAAGCATGACGAGGTAACAGGGTTGTCAACTACTCTGCGAAACTCTGCCCTTCGATTGATCTTTATCTGTTAATGCCGAGTATTGGAAAATTTCATCAGCTGATTAAAGCGAATTTTGATAAAGGGAAAACAATCTCATAAATCCATCTGGCTAATCTCTCGATAACAAGGGAGGCACGTGCTTCCGGATTTTATACCCTATATAAGCCCCCATTCGGCTTAGAATCTAATCATTTGTATTGAACGTTGACAAACATGAAGGTTCTCGTGGTTGCACTCTTTGCCGTGTTGGCTGCCTCCGCCCAGGCTGGTAGACTGACCGATGCCCTCGTTAAGGTCGTGCCCAGCTTCGCCACTGGATTCGTCATCAACGGTACCGATGCCACTCCTCACTCGGCTCCCTACATCGTCTCCCTGGCCAGCAAAGTGGAGAGCCACTCACACAGCTGCGGAGGCACCATCATCAACAAGGAGTGGATCGTGACTGCTGCCCACTGCATCTCCAACCCCGTCGGCATGAGCGCCATCGCTGGTCTGCACAAGCGCGCCGAGGTGGATGAGCGTACCCAGCAGCGTGTGATCGACTTTGGCCGTGTCCACGAGCAGTTCGGCGGCGGCGTCGGACCCTACGACATTGCCCTGTTGCACGTGAGCGAACCCTTCGAGTTCAACGAGTGGGTAAGCCCCGCCACTTTGCCCAGCCGCGAGCAGATCCATGAGGGAGAGACCCATCTGTATGGCTGGGGACAGCCCAAGGCTTTCCAGTTCACTGCCGCCTCCACCCTGCAGACCATGACTACCGACATCCTTAACTACGACGCCTGCCTGGAGAGAATGCCCGCCAACTCTTCTCTGGCGCAGAGCAACATTTGCTCCGACTCGCTGCAGCAGAGCAAATCCGCCTGCAACGGTGACTCTGGTGGCCCTCTGGTTGTGGAGAAGGAGGATGCTGCCACTGAACTGATCGGTGTTGTCTCCTGGGGCTTCATTCCCTGCGGATTGGCCAACTACCCCTCGGTTTACACTCGTGTATCTGCCTACATCGACTGGATCGCCAAGATCCAGAGTGCTTA
Organism: Zaprionus africanus; assembly: GCA_018151435.1. Lineage (NCBI taxonomy): Eukaryota > Metazoa > Arthropoda > Insecta > Diptera > Drosophilidae > Zaprionus > Zaprionus africanus. The sequence continues at coordinate 1,713,756 of JAECXB010002307.1, read as the reverse complement.
CTACACACTGTACTAAGCGGGTATTCGTTTAGAATCAATAAAAAAGACTTCAGCTTCTGCTTGTAGTGGAACCATAGATCTGATGTTTATGATTACGATGTATATTTTGGGTCTGAGTCTATAAGAAGTATAGACTAATTAATAAATAAAAGAGAGACACTGGACAACGCTAAGGTTGATCAAAACTGGCTTTGCTTTGCTTTGATGTTGAATAGAAGCAAGGTGACCTAAGAACACAAATGTTTTGAAAGGATTAAGAGACCTTGTAGGTACGCAAAGGAATCATAAAACAAAAGAATATTTTACTAATTCAAAAGTGTCTGACAGATATATTGACTATTTATATTGATTATATTCAATTATTTATTATATTCAATATTATTATTGGTACTTTGAGTTCCCAGGTGCTAAGTTACTTGATAACAATAAAATTATCTTGTAGATACGAAAATTATTTTAGGACACCCTATGCTTCGTTTTGATAAGGAATATCAGCGTGTTCTATGTTCACTCTTTCCTAGTCCCCTTCCCTATATTTATAATACTACCCTATGTTATAATAGTTTTTGCTTTGATTTTGTCAATTATTTTCTCCCAGGGCAGCCTCTAATCGCATGTGCTGTTTTTTTCCTAATTGTTTAATCTCCATAAATCAGTTTCAATTACCTTGAACAAATTAGTGGTTCGTTAAGTATCAACCGATCAGCTGTTATAATCATACAATTCAAATAACCGCAAATCTGGCAATGTCAAGAAGCCACTTGTGACGCATTTAGCATACACTGATAGTGAATATAAAGATATTACTCGTATATCCCCTGAAAGTCTAGAATGAATTGAACTTCTGACTTTACGAGCAGCTCCCAATCGGGCAGATGATTCTGCATAAAGCCCACAAAACGCGCTTTGTTTATACGGATTATCGTTATATACGGTTGCCAATAAAGAGCAATGTTTCGCAAGATTTATGAGCCACTTGTCGCGATATTTATTTACAGACTGAGGTGAATGGAATAACCGTGCCAGGTAAACCGCAAAACTGGGCCAGGCACTCCACAGATTGGTGAGGAGGGTAGGAAGTTTGCCATTGATATTGATCTGAAGTGGATCTAGTAGAGTGCTCTTTTGACTGATAGTGGGGCGAGTGGAGTTAATCAGGACATGGGCACAGAGGATCGTAAATCTGTCGACATCGATTAGAGCGATTTGATCGATAGCAGAGTCTAGCGATAAGGCTACCATTAGCTACTATAAAAGCAAACGTTTTTGCCACTGATGCCAAACACATTCGTTGTGGCAATCAAGATGAAACAGTTTGTGGTGCTACTCGCTCTCGCCGTTGCCTCGGCATCGGCCAATACCATCGGCTGGCCCGGATTCCCCGAGGGCCGTATTATCAACGGTCATGAGGCCACCGCCGGTGAGGCACCTTTCATCGTTTCGCTGCAGTCAACCAAAGGATCCCATTTCTGTGCCGGTACCATACTTGATTCGCGCACCATCCTGACTGCTGCTCACTGCATGAGCTCGTATGCAACCTTCCAAGTTGTTGCCGGAGCCCACAGCCGCACGGATAACTCCGAGACACAGGTGCGTATCGGAAGCAGCGCTCGTCAGACAATCCACGAGAAATATGGCGGCGGTGTAGGACCTTACGACATTGGTTTGATCTTCCTGGATGAGCCCTTCAATCTCAATGCCTTGAACCGTGATGGCAGCGCACCCGTTGCCTCCATTGCCCTGCCCACCAACCAGTTCAGCAAGAACAGCGATGGCACCCTCTACGGCTGGGGACGTGACAACTCTGGCTCTCTGCCCGACAAACTGAACAAGCTCGCTGTGGACATCATTGGCTACTCCGATTGTAAGGCAGCTTTGCCCAGCAGCAGCAGCCTGGCCGAGTCGAACATTTGCACCTACACCAGCGGCTTGACCGACGGCGCCTGCAACGGTGACAGTGGCGGCCCATTGGTGAACACCCTCCCCGACGGCACTGTCCAGCAGGTCGGTATTGTCTCCTGGGGCTACACTCCTTGTGCCAGCACCAAGTACCCCTCGGTCTATACCTCCACCGGCTCCTACGTCCAATGGATCGCTGATCACATCAACGATTACTAAATGAATGACAAAAGAATCGACTAAATATATGCGAGTTTATACCACAACCTATGGAGGTCTTCTCTCATTCTCTCTCTTTCTAAGGTGTGTATTGTATTTGCATTAAAGTATAGAATGTTTTACAGTTTAGCCACGAACTACCATCGTAATAGTAGAGTTAATATGCTCCAAATGATTTCTGAATATTTGGTTGTGATAGAGTAATAAACATAGCCAATATTTTAAAAAAAATATAAGTGGATAAGCCCATACTTTTAATAAGTAACTGTAGATCAGTTTGTATGGTACTTACATCATCCCATTTAATGAACTTCTCGCCGTCCTGCAGAGCCTGCGGCACCTCCACGCTGGCCGTGGATATGTAGGTGCCCCCTGCGCTCATCATCTTGATGCCGCGTTTCTCAATTGTTCGGCTTTGATCTGACTTTACTTCTGACTGTGCGTTGCTTTCTCTCTCTACCGTCTCTCTCTTTCTCTCTCTGTGCGTTCCTAGTTGCTGTGGCTTAGTCTCTCTACTGCATTTCCTTTGTTGTGCGCTTAGTTACAGTTCTAGTTCCAGTTACAGTTGCAGATGCTGTTGCTGTTGCTGTGCTTGTTGTATTCACTGTGGCTGCTGCTTTGCATACAAATGACGCCATTTGACCGTGTCCCGTGTCCGTTATCCTGGCCTCTGCCTCTCGCTGTCTCTCTCAATAAGAGCCACGTTGTATCTGTGGGGCACGCTTCACCTGCTTTACCTGCTGCATTCTGTGGGCTTGGTGCCTCGTGCAGCGCTTGATTAAAATTCCAACCACGGCCTGCAAAACAGCAAACAAAACAAAACAATGCGGATTGAGTGGTTTATCAATGGCAACAAAAGAGTTTTCCCCCAGTTCCCTTCATCCTCCCATTTCCCGCAGTGTCATTCAATAGAGTTAGTTATCTGCGAATCTCGCTGAATGCCTGAGCCTGCCGCAACAGCATCGATGCGGCTAAAATACCTTTACACACAGTTGGCGAAGCGGAACATTTCATTGATAGAAATTTAAGAGTCGCCTTGAAATCGCAAAATGTTTCTGGTCTGGTTTAATTAGATTCAAGGAAGATTTGGGGATGCGGTTCTGGTTACTTAATCAGACTCTTTTCAAGAACTTGAAAGGCATCTGAGTTGAGCTTTGTTTGGAATGGCTTTTTGATTGTGCTCCGAAGCCCACAACGGCTTCACTTGAGTACACTTGAGTCTTTAATTTTGAATAACCTTCTGCTTCTTAAAAATATTAACTTAATTTTTATTTTTGATTATTGAAACAAGATAATTAACAATTAATATTAGTTTGAGGGTAATCTTGAGCTCATCCACTTATTGTAGACAAAAAACACATGATTATTAAGAAAATGATAAAAGTTGGAGGTCGCAATTATGGAAGATGATAAATATATGTAGATTATAAGGTCGAAATTACATTCTTTATCAATTTACCATCCACAAAATCAACTGTTTAACCAAAATCTTCATTTGTACAAAGAAGAAACCTTGACGAAAACTAAATATTATATGGTTGGCTTTCAACGAAGTTGTCACTTGTTTATTCCTAATTACTTTACTTATAATGCTAGAGATGTCATCTTCAATCTGTTTCGTATATTTCCCATATAATTTTTGTTTTAATTTAAGTTACAGCTCCTTCTTTCCCACATATCTCTTTCTTCCTCTCTTTCTCTCTAGCGTTCTTGCTTTCTCTCTCACATCAGACAAGTCAAGTGTCTCACAAAAATGGTTTCTGACTGAGGCAAACCGAAAATGGTTTATTGCTTCGGTTATAACTATGTTTTAATGTGGTTAGAGAGAGGATGAGTTACTAATGCCCAAATCGATTTGTTCTACAGCTCTTTACTCTCTCTCTCTCTCTCCCTCTCTCTTTCTCTCTCTCTTACTCTTTATACACGTATTTATCTCTTTTTCTTATGAAAATATTCTGTTTTTCATGCCTTTGTCTCGCATCGTTTCACTTCGCTTCGACTCGGGGTCGGGGGTCAAGTCTGTTGCCAGCTGCCCACTCTGCACAGATTTCGCTTTGTTAGCCTATTTTCGGGCTGCCTCAGCAGCATCAGCCATAGCACATTGTGCACTTTTCGCATTTAACATTTATGCAAAGCGGTTTTCGCTAATTTGGGATTCTATACGAACTTTTCAATTAGCAAAATTGTCGGGGCGAAACGACTTTTGACCCCTGAATGGCTAAAACTGTAGCAGGCCCATTGTGCGTAGCGTGTTTTCACTTTAAATAGACATCCGGTTGCTGGGCGATGACAGCTGTCGATAACGGTAAAGGGTGCTTGAGTGAAGGAGAGAGCGAGCGAGAGAGAGAGAAGGAGGCAACTTCATTCACAAATCGTTATTGCTTTCAACTTATAATCCACTTACAGAGATGGAACAAAGCCCTCAGGCAAGTGTGAGCTAACAGTAGCAGACTTACACACACACAGAGACAGACACTCACACAGGGACACACACACAGACATATCTACACACATGTGATTTTGCAACTAATTCATTTATAATTTCTTTTAGTGATGCCATAACCAATTTCAGTTTCAGTTCGCAGCACAGAATGAAAATGTAAGCAAAACTTTCTGCAGCCCCACAACCACAGAACCACATGTGTGTGTGTAGGTTTACGTGTGTGTGTATTGTACATTGTGTATGGTGTATATATAGTAACTATAGTATCTATAGTGTGTGTGGTTGTGTGTCTTATACATCGCCGACAAAAGGAAGTCATTTGTTTTTGTGTTTCGTTGTTCGGCCCAAAATACTCGTAAATAAAATTGAATTACACTAGCTGTGTGTGAGTGTCTGTGTCTGTGTGTGCGTGTGTGCCACACATGTATTTACTTGGCCATTTTCCCAGGCATTTTCATTTTCCGAAATTTGTTCAAATTGAGTTCTGATCGCCCAGGAAGTAATTAAGCATTTTCCCAGCTCTCACTCTCTATTCGCCCCCCCTCTCTCTCTCTCTCTCGGTTAACTGCGTATGGAAATGATGGGAAAATCGTTGATTATATAACACAAGCGTTGCGTCGTTGGGAAAAATCGAATGAAAATTGTTAGCGCGCTTCGTTTTCGCGCCACGATTCGTTGCCTTTTTTCTTAACTTTTTTCTCTTACTTCGCACAAATCGTTTTAAGTGTTTTATGGCAAACGGGCAAAAATTTATTGCAGGCAATTTGCAGATGTACCCAACGATGGGAGAGGGAGGGGGAGGGGAAGGAAAGAGGGCAAATCACAGCGCACAGATTTGAAGTGACTTCCACTTCTAGTTGAGAGTCAAACAGGGAAAAGCAGCAACAACGACGTGGGAAGGAACAGGAGAAAGAGGGCGAAAGCGGATGGGAGGGGAAAAGAAGAAGAGAGACCGAGTAGAGAGGGGAAGAAAGAGTCACATGAATCATGCATGCGACACAAACAGTACAAAATGGCGGTTCCGTTGCCTCCCCTGAACGCAGTTTGCGTATCCGCATAGATTCCATATCCCCCCATGTAACCCCCCTCTTCAAACACCTCCTCGACCCGCTCGACCCTTGCAGGCCTTCCCTGACCTACTGAGTCCTTCTTCCGCAGCCAGTCGCAGCGCCATAAATCAAAGTGCCAGTCAAAAATATGTTTTCCGACTGTAAACTGTGAATGTGCCCGTGCAGAGAGCAAAGCGGAAATACCCTATAGACCAATGTGGCCCAAGCGAAAGCTTATCAAACGCACAGTGGGGTTGCTCTCTCTCTCGCTCTCTCTCTGTGATTTGGGGTCACTTTACGTTATGTTTCGCACTGGTTTGCTGACTTGAATATCTGATATGCTCTGTAGTACAATGGATGAAGAAAGGCAGAAAGGTCTTATAGGTACCGTCAGTCGGGTCCATAACCAAGATGAGATTCTAAAAACAATATTATCTAATGATCACAAATAAAACGGGAAAAAGGGAACTTCTTTAGAATCTTCTTAGTACTTGCCAAGACGAAACCAGATCACAGAATATCACCTTCCTTAATAACTACAAACTTATAGTCAATCATGATGACTCTTTAAAGGAAGCTACCCTTAGTAAATACCCTCTAGCTCCTTCTATCTATACTTGATAATCAAACAACTCTGCCTCCTTTGGTCGATGCCACATAGAGAGGCATGAAATCAGCTCCTGTTGTTGAGGAAGTTGCTTGTCAAACGGGCATCTTACTTTGTAAGTGGCGGCTCGTGGAGACAGATGAAGAAGAAGAAGAACACGATAATCAAATCAAGGCCCCAGCTATTTGGTTAATGTGCACGACAGCGTTGCCATCTCCCAACGCCATCGCCATCGCCAGCGTCGGCAGCGACAGCGACAGCGAAGTTAAAATGCTTAAAAAGTGAGGCAGGTGAAAAAAGATAAGAGGATGAGAGCAGGTAACAGCAAAGGCAGGTGAAGTGGCAGCTCAAGCAAAGAGGAAGAGAGAGGGGGAGGGGGTGACTGAAATGTGTAGCATGCTTTTAGGAGCGAACGTTTTTGTCGACGCGCAAATTGCAGCGACAGCCTGTGGCCACCGTGTGTACTGTGAGTGTGTGTGCACAGTAAGTGTGTGTGTGTGTATATAGTCTTTGTGTGTGTGTCTGTGTGTGCTGACTATAATTTCATTTGTGGTACATAAAACTTTTGCCAACGACGCGCTTCATCTCTGACTGAGCCCCCAAAGCGACCAAGTGAGAGCGAAAGTGTGAGAGAGTGAGAGAGAGTAAATGTGTGTGGTTGAGTGAGAGGGAATTACATTAAACTAATTGCTTTAGCTTGTCATTGTTGTTGTTGTTGCTGCTGCCGTGTTGTGTATTTGTATTGTTAGTGGAGCTTTTAGACGGCGAAATTATATTTCACTTCTACATGTCGAATACGTTTTGTGTTGCCTATTAGAAAATTTTGAGTGTCCCACGCCCCGTCGAGTGAGTCTGCAATTACCTTTGACCTTACGCAGGACACAAGTTCAACAACAACAACAACAACAGCAACGAGCAGCGAAATATATCAAATATTTAATACGCGCAAACAACGCCCACGGGGCCACGCCCCACAAAGGGGACTCTAGGTGGCCCAAGTGCTTTTTGGGGTTTATTAAAATGCGAAAGTGTTGAGTAATTTGCGGTCTTCTGTCCCTTTGCCACCCGTCTCCTCTATCCCCCTCCCTCACTTTACACTGTTTGGTGTTGTTGTCCTTGTACCCACGCTGTTTCACGCTGGCTGAAGGTAAAGCGCATAATTCGCAGCCCCATAAACAGTGAGGAAAGAACTTTGTTCATGGCGCATCGAAAGAGAATCGAAAATCAGCTATGGTAAAGTGAAAGAGTTGTAAAATATTCAGCAAGCAAATGGAGTTTTTTTTTGCAAAAAAGTGAGGGAGAGAGGAAGGAGAAAAAGAGAGAGAGAACAGAAGAGAAGGTGAAACAAGAGCAAAGTATGCATATAGAGCTACTCTAGCTGAGATCAATATTAACCTTTAATATTGAGGTCTTTATGAAACTGAGATAGCTTGTTTTCATCTTCTTTTTGGAAAGTGGTAAGTAAAGTGCAGAAAAAGTTAAGACTGAATGATAAAATAGTTTATTATCTATACAAATGCCTATGTCAAAGTAATTTCAATCATCAACCTTTTTATGTTCATACTATGGCAAACACTTTATTTAATATGTGTTTGGAATTCTCGTTAATGAATATATAATAAACAAATAATGAATTGTTAGTTCCTCGTGCAGATTGAAAGTCATTATTCATATGGAAAATGTAACGCAAAAGTGGAAAAACAAAATGAAAATTAAAGAAACTCATTAGAAATATTGTAAATATTATTGAAGCATAGTTAGCTTGTTTGTTTCAGCTTTTATGGGAAAACTATTGCATAAAATTCATCAAATTTAATGAGAATTGCGAAAAACAAAGATAGAAAAATTCCAAAATTAATGGAAATTTCGAAAACTCATAAGAATTCTTCATGTAAAATCAGCATCTGAAACGCCATTAAAATAATATGGAAAATAAAAAATTTTCCTCAGAATTTCGCAGGCACACATCTGTCAATATTTTTCAGGTAGTTTATCAAGCTGTTTACACAGGCCTCCCTCCCTCTCTTTCTATCTCTCTCTTGCACTGCAGGAAAAGCGTGTTTAATTTTCGGTGCTGCCCACTTGTTTTTCTTGTGGTTGCTTGTGTTGTTCTTGTTGTTGTTGTTGCCTTGAATATTTCAACGCTGTGCGGCAATCATGTAAATTTCACTTTTGCAATGTTTGTTGTTGTTTATGTTCGCTGTTGCTGTTGTTGTTGTTGTAACGGACAATTTTTGCCCGCTACACTCGTAAAAATTCATCAGGCAACAAACCAGCAGGGGGGAGGAGGGAGTAGGGGGCGTGTTGAGTCAACAATTTGCCACCCTTCGCCGTCTCTCGGGGCTATAGACTCGCATATCATCGGTAGCAAAAAGTACACAAATAAATAAAAAAATAAAGTACCGCACCGGCACCGGCAGAGTCTTTAGGAGGGAGGGGGTAAGGAGCGAGAGGGGGCAGTGTCCTTGTGTCCACAACAGCAACAACAACAATAACATTCAGTTCAATGACACCCCCCAAAAACAAGAACAGCCCTTGGTGCCATCAGGTTTGCTGGAACCTCCATCAACGTCAACGGGGCCTCCTCTGCCCCTCTCTCTCTCTCTCCCCACTTCCCCTCAATTGGAAAACTTTTGTTACACTTCACGTTCTCTCAAAGTAGGGGCTGCATTTTTAATTTTGTATTCCCTCCCCCTTTCCCTCTGCGCCGCTGTGAAAATTCACTTAATTTCTGCGTGAAGTTTACTGACCCAACTCTCTTTCTGGGGGCCGTCAGATAAGGCCCTCGCATATAGCCAAGGCAGCCCAGGCAAATTGTGAAAATATTGACAAAACAATTGATGGCACGCGAGACTCGATACTGTGCTCCTCCATCAGCTCCTCCCCCCCCCCGCCCCATGCCCCATTATCATCATTCCCACTTGCTCCTCTCCGCTTTTATCTATTTATAAAGTGTGCGATGGGTTCAATGTTATTTTCACTCGTGCGAGAAGAGCTTAGCATAGTTTTTGGCATGACTGAGAGGAGAAGCAGGGGAGACAGGGGGCAACTTGATAAGGCAAACAGACAATTCGCACGTATCGATTGATAACTGAGATATCGTCGTTGGTTTAAAGGATCGCTTGAAATGCTGACTGCGAGTTCAAGTCGAGGATTCTGGGTGCAAACAACTGGAAACAGATGGAGATGTGCTTTGCCAATTGAAAGATGAAACTACTTAAGTAGTTTAAGAAAAATGATAGAGAGGAGAGGAGTACGTGTAGGAAGAGGAAAAAGGAATACAAATTAATGGGAACAATGTTTTTAAATTTTGAAGTTCCTCTTGAATTTGCCTGAATTGGAATACTTTTCCTGTTTTAAATTGTGAGTAACTTGCTTGATTTTTTCCTTTCATTTGAACAATTTTGAAGTATAGTACGCAATAGAAAACTGAGTATAGATTTTTCAGCAGTAAGAGAAAAGCTTCTACAAAATTTGTTGAATATTGGTAGAAGAGGAAAAAACAAATGAAAACTATTTAATTCTTATTTGATTCACTTAAGTGTCAATTTTAAAAGAATTCATTTTGCATCTCAGGTAATAAAATATAAAATGTAATGGGGTCTATTGAAGTATTATATAAAACCTTCACTTGGCACAAGCTACCTATAATAAGTGCAGAAGGAAGTTGATGGAAACACTCTGTGAAATTCTGTATCGTTAATTTTTGAAGTTAATGGAAACACTCTATGAAATCCTGTATCATTCACTTCCACACTACTTGTTGGAGTATCCCATTAAAAGATAACACACACATCAATATCCTCTCTCTCTCTCTCCTTCTCTCTACTTCACTCTTTCTCTCCCTCTCCCATCAGTCATTCTGTGTTTACCTTGTGCGTCCGCATAATGCTCATTACGGCACTCCATTACCATCACTTGTCAATCAGAATCAGAATGCGCTCAGTTCATTATCTATTTAATCAGTTCGAGTGGGGAAGCAGAGGTCAGAGGAGGTGGAAGAGGAAGGAAAGCAGCTCTCGCTCAGTCGCCTTTCCGCAGTTTCATATTTCATTAAAGTTCACCCCCTCCTTCTCCCTCCCTCTCTCGCGAGTCCTTCTCTTTCTTTACTGGCTTATCTGGTTGGCTTGTCAAGTTTTTGACATTTTGGCAAAGATCAAAAGTCAAATGTTTCCAATTCGCCAACGCACACCCGCTGCGACACGCACACACACAGAGACTACACACACACACACACAGACTATACACACTGTACACACAACAAACAGTTGAAATTGCGATAAACAAAAGCGAGGGAAATGTTGCTCCATAAATCTCGGACAGCTTTTCATTACGGCTAATTGCGGCCGGTGGCAGCTTCACGGGAGGTCTACAGAGGGGGAGGGGGAGAGGTGGCAGCGTGGTCGTATTGCATTAGCAGCAGAATAAATAAATAAAGAGAGGAGCATTAATCACGCGACTATCATTAACTCGTGTTCTCTCTCCCTCTCTCTCTCTCTCTCTCTGTTAGTTCTTTGCATAGTTTGTGGCCTCCGCTGCGTATGCGTAATTTATGTGTGTGTTTGTGTTGCACGCTGCACCACGCTGCGGTTGCGCCCTGTCACTGTGTGTCGATTTGTCACGCTTTGTGGCAGTGTGAGTTGAGTTCTCATCATCATCATCTTAATCATTATTACGAATCAACTTTGGGGGCACTCCGGGCAGAGCCCCGAAAAACGTTCTAGAAAGTGAAGCGATAATTATAATTATTAATTAAAACCGCGTTTCAATGTCGCGACATAAACACGCACACACACACACACAGACACACTGAGCTATAAATGCAGACAAAGCGCCACTCTTGGTTAAGTTTATCGCACGTTAAAAGCAACAAACAACGGGCGGAATAGAGAATATTAGACGAGCAGCTACCCTGGGGCTGGGAGGGAATTGAAAAGCATATCTACACTTAAGAGTTTATAGAAGAAACATGAGTTATATAATATTCAAACACCAGTTATGTAATATGCTCTGACTTGCTTATATAAATAGATTACTTTACATATGATGTCAAGTTCTTCTATCACTTAAAAATGCTAAGCAATTCTATGCCAAAGCCTACAAATGATATTCAAACTGACTGAATCTGGCTTTTCACATAGTTGTTAAATATGCTGAAATGTAAATCTCAATCAGATTTCAAGGTTCTGTGCTCAAAAAATGTAAACTATAAATGTTGCTAACTGAAGACTGGAAAGTTCCAATTCGATATCCCAATCAAATCAAATATTTGCCTAACAAATTTAATTCAATCTAAATAAATATTTATTTCTTGATAGAAGAATGAAGAATAAGGATCCATTCTTTATTTTTCTGATCCCACTTTATTTTTAAATTATTCTAGAGCAGTTCCAGAACTCCAACTCCATCTACCTTTCTAGGCCTCTCTCTGCACGTACAGGGTATAAAAAACAACAGCTAAAATTCGCCTGTATTGCTCAGCTCATTCATATTCATAGCTTCTTCCTTCTCCCCCGCTGCTCTTCTTCCTCCCCCACTCTTGCACGGCTATCCATAGAATATGGCAGCAGATACTACTTTGGTTGCTCGCTTGCTCTCATCTACCGTTATATTTATAACGGTTCTGCCGCCGCTTTGCCGTTTTTGTGACTCTGTAAATTTTGTTTTCATTTTATCGCGCTTTTATCTAGTTTGTCAACGTTATCAGCCATAGCCGACGGTTAACAGGGCGAGTACACACACACCACAGACACACACATACAAAGCAGAGACACTCTCTCTCTCTATCTCCGCACCCAGTCAGGGGTAGGAGGCGTGGCAGTTGCGGAACCACATGGCAGCATGGAAGGCAGTTAGAAAATTCCCGTATTAGATTTGACGCTTCATTATAATGATAGATCGTTGTGCGTTGGTGTATGACACAGCACAGGGCACAAAAACAACAACAACAACAACAGCAGTGGCAAGAGCAACAGCAGCGTCAGCAACAACAAATAAATAGTTGGCCTGCGCTGCGTATACGTAACTTTTTTAATGTTGCAGCCAACTTGGCGTCGCAGTTGTTGTTAAATAATTAATGAGCAGCTCAAAGTGATGAGCCGGGCAGGGGGAGTGAGGGGGTTAAGCAGATAAGTTGCCTGGCAGGGGGCGTGGCAAAGTGGGCGGGGCAGGGAAGAGGATAAACAGCATAATGAGCCAAGTGTGCGTTGTTGCACATTGAGGATTCTCTTGTCCTCGCACACACACACAGGACACTAATTGCCGCCAGCACTCGCACATTCTCTTTGTCTCCCTCTCTCTCTCTCTCTCTGTCACTCTGCCTATTGCTGTCTCTGTCGTTTTAATGCCTTAATTGCGTTTGACTGATTGAAACCGGCGGCTGATCCACTCAAATGCGTCGAGATGCGATGGCAAAAGCCACAGTTGAAAAGTTGCCAGTGGCGTCGCAATGTGGTGCACAGTTAAGAGGGAGGAGAGGGGGTAGGAGAGGAGGGTGCTCTACCTAGACTAAACAGCGCGCTGAGCAAATAAACAGAATGTTGCCACAGCAAAAGCAATTCAAGAGTTTTATCTGCTGCCATAAATCGAAACGCGCTTATTAATTGCAGAGAAAATCAAGACAATTTTCTTCCCCCCTGCCGGCAATTTTCACATAAATATGTCAAGATTTGCTGTTTTATACCCTGCGAACATTGTGAATGATCAAAAAGGGGTAGACAAAGTTGTGCAAATGTGCATCTAACAAGCAGAAGAAGGCGTGGCTGATCCCACAAGGTAAATTATTTTTATTTCAAATGTTGGATGCCACGCCCAACGCCCCGGAGATTACTTATTGAATTTTTTAAATAGACTAGCAACGTACAAATTCGTCCCACCAAATTTCAATACGATCGGACAATAAACACAGAAGTTATTCAAGTTATCCTAAAAAGAGACCACCTTAGTCCTGCCCCTGTGTGTATGCTTTAGTTTTTTGCAGGCGTGCCTACAGAAATAGAAGGTAAAAGACTTTGCCTTTAAGTATTCTAAGTATTATTTGTAATGCATTTTCAACACTGAGCAAAGGGTATTCTAAAGTCGGGTGCGCCTAACTGTAGTGTTTGTCTGATTTTTTCTTTTTTTTCACTCGAAGCGCTTTCAAAGTTCTCATAATTTTGTGTCAAACATGTGAATCACACACAGCACGCAAACAGTTTTATTCATGCGGAAATTAAAAGAAATGTTTGCTTTGAAAATGTAGTTGGAATAGCAACAAGAAACAAGCTAGATTTATAGCTATATTTATGGCTGTTTAAATGCTCAAAATGGCGTCATTTCGATTGAGTTTTCTTGAGTTGAAAGTATGATTTCAATTTTGACAAAATTAATAAATCATTGCAGAACAGATTGACAAATAAATGGGGAGCAATGACAAAGGAGAATGATGAGTGGGAATGGGAGATGAGTGAGCTGTATTTGCTGATGACTAAGGCGAGCTGGGAATTCTAAGGAATCAACGCTAGAAATCTGTTTAACTGTAAAGATTAAGCTGAAAATTTACTGCAAAAACTTTTCAGTTTTCACTTTAAAATTCTTTGTTTGTTTCCTTTTGATTTCGAATGAGATGCGACAAACAAAAAGGAATCAAAAGTGGAATCAAAATTGAAATCCCTAAGTAAATATTTTCATAACAAATTGAGTTGCCAACTGAAGCAGAGACACCTGAAGCAGGGAGACACTTGAAGGAGAGAAAAAGAGAAGTCTGAATAAGAGACCCACCTGAACCTTCTTCACCTGGTCGAGTAGCTGCTTGGTGAACTCCCAACTGACTTAGCCCTTCGTCACTTTTCATAGAGAATTATCAATGCAGACAGTTGCCAATTTCAATGGGATTTGCCGTGACTTTACCTCCCCCCTTCCCCACTCTCCTGCATCATTGATAGTTTACAGCTCTGTGACTTTTCATTGATAGTTTTCCATTTCCATTTCCCTGCGCCCCCACATCCAATTGCAAACTGAACCAACTCTCTGAACTGCCCAAAAAAGTCAAATTTGTGTGACGCACAGCTACAGCTGCAGATACATTCGTATCTGTGAGATACGTCGCACTCTACGGGGGCATTCGCCGTCTGCCGCTGCCATTCGCCTTATGAGTTCAAGTACAACCGGCGACGGGCAACAGAAACGGCGTCAACTGTTGGACCAAGCCAAGTGCCCCCTCTCCCCCAGCCCCTTCTTATCCCCCTCTCTGCTGCTTCTATGTGTGCGTGTGTGTTGCAACTAAACAAAAAAATCTTTCAACTTTTCAACACATTGGCCGAGGGAAAACAAACACAGCAAGCATTCTCTCTCTGACTCTCTCTCTCACGCCTATAAACAATTTTCGGCACAATTTTCAATTAGAAAACAGCGCAAAAATGTTCAACGAATACAAAATTGAAATTGAATTGAATGAAATTGTATTTTGATTTGATTTCCGTTTGACGATGACGAAGTTTGGTGATATTGATGATGATTTGAGGGCTGAAGATGTTGTTGAAATTGAACGACAAATCGAAATTCAATTGAGCATTACTTGACCACATTCCCCTCATCTTTTATACCCCTCCCTGCACAATTTCCTTGCCTCCTTTTCTTATCTTTCCCCGGCTTTCCTTCCTGCTTGCCTCCTTCTTTCTCTTCCCACTCTTTATTCTCTTCCGACTCTTCCTTTGCTTCCCTTTCCCACTGTATTCTCAAATTTATTTATTTATTTTGTATTTTTTGTTTTCTTTTACCTGTTTTTGACTTTCAGATGAGGAATCTTATCGTATTGTCTCGTATCTTTTCCAATTTCAATTACAAATTTTGCACTCAAACTTGAGATTCAGATTCAGATTGTTGAGGAATCCGTTGTGGGATCACTCGGGGGGATCAGTTACTCCCGTTATACAGTTTCCAGTTGCACCTGGGGCAGCCTGGGCAGCGGGGGAAGGCAGGCAGGCACCAGAAAACTTATCAAGTTATTCACACACGCGTCGGGGCACTCACACAAACACACACAGATGCACACATGCACACGCACGCACAGTGGGGCACAGCGCGGAGTCTGTTTCTGTTTTTCCGAGAACTGCTTGAGATATTTTCCAAAGTTTTTCCTTTGCTTTTGTTTTTTTGCCTTGCTATTTTTTTGTTTTTCTTTTTGTGTTTTTCTTTTTGGTTTATGCCTTTGGGCGCAGCGCAGCAAACGCGACCGAACGCTTCAGCGTGCGACGAGTGTCTGTTGGGAAATCGAAACGAAAAGCCAAATTGAAAATGGAAATTCGAGTGAGGCAGCAGCAGCAGCAGCAGCAGCGAGATGAGCGAGAGATAAGGAGCAACAGAGAGAGGGAGATAGAGAGGGAGAGAGAGCGAATGCATGAGAGAGCAGCACGACCTTTGTTAAGGCAGCGCGGGCAGCGCTTTTTTGCCTCAGTGTGTGTGTGAAGGTGAGCTACTCCGTGTGTGTGTGTGTGTGTGTGTGTGTGAGTGCTTGCGAAAATGTCAAATTGTAAATAAACGAAAATGCCCAAAAGAACTGTTATACTGTTATACGCACAGGCAGCACCAGTGGCAGCGTGTTGAAAGAGTTCCCCAGGGAGGAAGACAGCATTAAAGCTTTGCAGCTGCTGACAGAATTGATGACAGAAAGCTTTTCGTGAAATTAGGTTACAGGGTATGCTACTAGTCTTTACTATATTCCAAATAGTGGTATCTTAAGGGGTATCCTAAATCTTTTAAGTTGGTTCAAATCAAATATTTCAATTTTGCAAAAAAATATGCTTTTATATACTATTGGTCAATTAACTTAATTTCATAGTCCATGCTCTATATTTCCGCGTCCGTTCTATCTTTTGTATTTAACAGGGTATCTGCCCGCTAAATTTCTCCATTTTATAATCCCCCATTTCGACTACGCCACTGTGTTTATTGCAAATATTTTGCGCGTTCACCCCACGCAGCAGCAGCGGCAGCCAAACTGTTATACAAAGAGCTTTTTGCCATGCTGCTGCATATGCTGCGCTCTCTCAACTGCTTGCTCTCCCGACTGCTTGCTCACTAAACTATTTACTCTCCCTATCGCTTACTCTCTGTTGCTCTCATGCTGTGCCTGTGTTTTGTTATTGTTTTTGTGGAAAAGCTTGCAAATGTTTTGATAAGAGTTGCACGCGTTCGCTCTCTCTCAACAGCTTCACTCTCTCATTGCCCACAACTGCCTGCTCTCTGAACTGCTTTGCTCTCTTGCTCCCACAACTGCTTGCTCTCTCAACTGCTTAACTTACTCAACTGTTCTGCTCGCTCTCTCAATTGCTCTGTGTTCTACTGCCTCTCTCCCTGTCCCGTTCCGTCTCTCTCACCCGCTCTCCTTGCCTTCTTCTTCTCTTTTATTAAGTAAGCAAACACGCGGAACTGCTTGGGCTGCTGGCGTTGCTGCTGCTGATAATTTCGCATTGTTTCGCCCTTTTTGGGGAGTTGCACGACGACAAGTGGCTACGCACGCACACAGTAGGCGTGTCAGCCGACAGCGACGTTGGCTGCGACTGCGGCGCCGACAGCAACTGCCGCCTAATCAGCGACTAAAACGGGCAAAGCAGCAAATAAAAATCGGCAAATGTGAATTGTGTTTGTTTGTTTGGTGTGCATGTGTGTGTGCGTGTGTGTATAAGTGTGTCTGTGTGTGTGTAGTCGAGTGTGTGCCTTAATTTGAATTTGAATTACAGTTGCAGCCAAGAATTTTTATTTATGATTTTAATTTTAATGTGCTTGCGGCGTACGTGAGTAACAAGCGCCAAATAACTTGACGGATCTCGGACGAGCAAAACAGATGGACAGTGGGACAGGCAGGCAGGCAGAGGGAGGCACAGTGGGACGAACAGGCAAACAGATGACCGAACAGGGGAACAGTGGGAGGCACAGTGGGGCTGATAGGAAAGGAAAGGGAGGTACAGTGGAACAGAGCAAGGAAGGCACAGTCAGAGGGATCCACAGTGGAATAGGCAGACAGACACAGGGTCAGACTGATGTACAGTGGCACAAAGAGACGCGCATGTGCCCGCACAATATAGTATATATTGACTATATATCTCAAATGACATGGACGATGACGATGACGATGATGATGATTTCTGAGAGGGAAGCTGCGTGTGTGACCCAAATTTCCGAGCTGATTGACAAGGTGAAAAGCGTGTGAGAGATACAAAAGTATCTCGCAGATACAATACAAAAGGAAAGCACAAAGAGACACACATACAGAGTGCTGCATGCTGCTTTTAAGCTGCCACAGCTGCCAGAGTTGCCCCGCTGATTGATTGTTGTCCTCAAGGTCGACGTGGATAAAGGGAAGAATACACACACGCACACACACACACACAGAAGAGACACATATGCAAATTGTGGCAGCACACTGCCCCTAAGTACTGTAATCCATAACCCACTCAAGTGCCCCCTCCCCCTCACACCCCCCTCTACTGATCCCACTACGCTATATAGAGCGATAAAGTTGGCCGAATTATGGCACAAAGTAATTTCATTGCATATTTATTTGATCGTAAACTACAACAACAACGAGAAGAAGAAGAAGAACAACAACAACAACTACAACAATTAGACAGACATTCCAGAGTCAAAGAAGAGAAGGCAGGAGGGCACATAGGGGGAGGGGGCGGGCTTGGCTACGCCTGCCCAACTAAATAAATTTTGCTCAATTGTTTATTTTTTCCCAAACAAATCAGTGAACATTAAAAACAGCACGAAGCGCCCACAAAATATGCCCCAAATAACATTAACATCCGGCTCGAAGGAGGAGGGCGGCGGCGTAGACGGGGCGTGGCGGGGCAGAGTAGAATTCTCTTTGAAGCGACGGCAGTTGCAGGTGCGCGTTGTAAAAGTTACAGGGGAGAGACGAACAAAAAAAAGGTCACGAGGCATAATAAACTAAACTATTCGCGGGGGATATAGAAAAGTCTGGGGGCATAAACAATTTTCGACATATATATTGCGAATTTTCAGACAAAAAAAATAACTCGACAGATCTACAGTCTACTATATATAATTTTCTTGTTTCCCCCTATTATTAACTCATTTTGGCTTTTATCAGTTCCGCAAGTGAAGTGAATCACTGTGATTCTCACTTATTGTTGCTGTTGTTAGTGTTCATTATTGGTGGGTGCTATAAATTGACTGAGAAATTGAATAATCTAACAGAAAATGTTCCATTGAAATTGGTTCTGCGCACGGTAGAGACTCGCTAAGAGGAAACTGACGATGAAGATGATATACAAACAAAAATAGCAAAAAATAGTTCCTTTGGTCAATTTTGGTTACATATTTTTTATTTCAAAAGTAGTTTGTATATTTTGTAGAAGTTAAATTAAGTTCCCTTTGAGAAAATATACCTAATATTAATATTCAACCATTCCTGAGAAAGCAGTAGAGAATAATAATGTAATTTATATGAATGTTCTATGGAAAAATAGGTGGTTTGGTTATTATTGTACATTACTCAGTCTTTAAAGTAGTTCACGATGATTTCACAAGTCTGTACTCATACTCAATGTTGCGTATGAAGTAGATATTACGAAAGATATGAATCGTGATAGAAAGAAAAGAAATATCAATCGATTTGAAATACTTCGTTTTACTTTCAACCTTACCCAATCTCTACTATAATCATATAAGCAAGACAGATAAGCTAAAATTAAAATATGCCGATGTCTCGCATTGTTCTCCATCTAATTTCAGGTTCTTTACCGTTTTAAGTCCCCTTAATCCATCTTCACTGTACTTCACGTTGATTGCATAACCCGCTACTCATATTCAATATACCTTCACAGCGAATTACCGAACACAACCTTTGTTTAATTGCCTGTCACCGTAACCTCTATTTATATTAATAATATTATTTTATTTGCGAACGTGTCGTATCTCCGTACACCCATAAACCATGTACAGTATATACCATATACGAGTACACCCCATATAACATTTCACTCTACTTTGTTACAGTGGCGTCGCGTCCCGAGTGTGCAACCGCAAAAACTAGCACCGACCCCCCCTAGATAGTCTCCATAATTATCGGTCTATGGTGAGTGTAAAAATAATTAACATAAATGCAGAATGAAAGAAAGGAAAAACAATTGCAATTCCTATGATAATTCGCAAATAATGAAGTCAAATTTATCTGGGTTGGGCCATTGGACGCTTGGGTAGTTGGGTTAGCTAGTTCCCGGTTCCTTTTTGGTTTGCGGTTCTTCGGGTACTTTGCATAACTTGGAAGCATGTTAATAATAACACGAGCAACAATTGTAAAATTAATGCGAAAATGAAGAGAAATGAGAATTCTACGTGATTCGACACTGGCAGAAACATTTGATGAAAATTACCCAGAAAGGGGAAGAGAGAGGGACAGAGAGAGACGGGAGCTATTCCCGCATTCGTGGCGCGTGTCGAAGTGCAAAGGAGAATGCAGTGAATCGTATCAGAATTATGAACGATTTCTTTTGATACCCTGCGACCATTGAAGTGTTCAAAAAAGGGTATACTAACTTTGAGCAAATGTATGAAACATGCAGGAAAAACATCGAGATCTCAGCTACTATATGAAGGTTCCTGTATGTTGAGAAAGATGATAAGATAGAAGACTTTTCATTAAGGTATTCTACGTGTACTAATAAAGGTTAAAAACTGAGTGAAGGGTACCTTACTGTCAGGCATGCCGGACTGTAGCTTTCGTCTGTGTTTTTTTATGGTTACTTGTGATTTATTTATAAAAACCGCTGGTGATGACGTCGCACGAAAAGGAAAACGAAATGAGAAAGTAAAGAGAGGTGGGTAAAGAGGGGGAAGTGGAAGGACAGCAGAAGAAGAAAAACACACATTTTCTTTGCGAAAACACGAAAATAAGCAGAGAGAAGGAGTCTCCTCTCAAAGATGATGAAGGGAATTTCCTGCGTTGAAAACGTTTAATTTATTAATGAGATTTATTAATAGGCAGCGCCAAAGGTGAAAGCAGCTCAGGAGGTCACCCGAAGAGACGAGGGAGAGGAGAGAGAAGAGGGAGGAGGGGGAAGAGGGTCCCGAGTAGTTTTCTTGTTTGTAATTAAACTGAAAATTATGCGCCCCTTTTTATACACTTGAAAAATGCGAGCCCCACCGTACAACAGCGCCACCTGCCGCTCGAGTGCTTCACTGGAATTTTGTTTAGACGGGGTGGAGGAGGGTTAGGGGGAGGTGCGTGGGTGTTTTCTGGCTGTTTTCGGGCTGCTTTTTCGGGTAAAAGTTATTTGCTTGTTGTGCTTGCGTCTTTGTCTGCCTGAGTCTCCTGAGTGCTTCGCTGGGTGGGTTGGTGGTTTCCCTCGAGAGGGGATAGTAGAGAGTAGGGAGTAGGAGAGTAGGGAGGGCGAGACCTCAGAGCGACCTGGCACCATTGAAACAGACGCCAGGCAGCACTGGAGACGCATAAAACAAACGTGAGACAAGATAATGGCTGCGTGTTATGGGAGAACACGAGGCATATGGCACATTAGCAGAGATATATGAGATATGCCAAAAGATTCAAGGGAGATATTAGAGAAATATAGAAGAGAGAGAGACACGGGAGAATGTAAGCAGAGAAGCGTGAGATTCTCGAGCTGTGCGGTTAAGGAGCAAAGACTCTTCGCACGGCCAATTAAATGGCCACCTGATGCATATTCACATCATTTGTCACACTGTGCCACGTAGTGCAAAGTGGGAAGAGTAGAAAGAGGGAACAGTTTGAATAATGTTCTCAGTTCTCAGTTCTCGAAGAGGGAACTGGAAATCAAGGCGGCATTCTGTACCACTTACAGCGCTTTTCTTGATAAAATATTTCAGATATGACCCTCGTAATAATATTTAACAAGTGTTTACTTCGTTTATCGCGACCTTGAATCACAAACTTCATTATAACATGATGAAATTGTGAAATGTAAACTGGAAGTTTTTTATAAAACTTTCCTTAGCGTTTGCCTGGCATATTATTAATATATGGGAATATAAAAATTATTAATATATGGGAATATAAAAGTATATTGACAGTCACCAAATGTGAAAGAATCCTTTGTATCGGGGAAAAATATTTATAAAAAATCATATATTATTACTAGATTAAACATCATAGAATTCAAACTTCTCTTTCACAACTATTATCTTTTAGCCCCACCACACATTTTTATACTCATAGAATTGTTATAGAAGTTCAATAATATCATCTTTTGATATGATTAATAGGACTATTCAAGTAGTTTTTACTCTCATGTTCTTTAATAAGTTCCTCTTCAATTCTTCTTTAGAATTCCGTACTGGATAATTATCACAAAACTTTAGAATGTCTGAAGAATTTCCCTGATTTCTTTATTCAATCTTGAGTTCGATAGTTTCTGCTCCTATAAATTTCTTTAGGTTAGTAACTTTTATAAAACTTTATAATCCCTGGAGATTCTCGATTCTTTTATCGCGTTCCAGCTACCTGATCGATCATTTTGTTTATCCCTTTTGCAACTCTATAAACAATTTTCGTAATTCCATTCATGGCATTGTGTTGTTATCTCTCTCACTCTCTGATAAGCCAACGAAGTGGAACTCTGGCATAATCCCCACTGCCTCCTCCCCCTGCTTCTACCTGATGCTCACATATTGCTATCTATCTCTGCCCCCGCCAATTCGTTCACCTTCGCTGCGCATTGCATCCACTACAGTCCCCTCTCACTCTTCCCCTCACCTTGCTCTCCCTTTCCTTCCAGATAAGCCCAGACTTAATCTGCAACTTACGACGACGCCGCTGCGGGCAGTAGCAGCAGCTGATTAGTCGCAGTCGAGTTCACGTAACGTTGACCTTTTCCCCTCTCCCCCACTCTCACTCATGTGTGTAAGCCCACCCACCCAATGGCAGTAGAAATACTTAATATTAATTGCCATTTTATTGTTGTCCAAAAAGAAAAACAACAACACTGACAGAGGCAGCAAAGGAGGCAGCGACGGCGACAGCAACGCAGGCAGCGGCTTTGGCGCCGCCGGCAACGATTACGGCATCTCAAGGTGGGGAGATGCTTTTGCCAGCTGCTTGCGCTCTCTTCCACTCTCTCTCTTGCGCAGGCAAAGCTCGGCTCAGTGAGAGAGCGGCAGTTGATCTTGCGCTCTCTTTAACTCCCCCTCTCTCTCTCTCCCTCCGCACTCACTCTGTTAGTAATGCCTGCTTATGTTATTCAATAATTTGTTTGCATTCTCAAATGTTTTTTGATTCACTTGCTTACGCATACATTCACACACACACACACATTGTATCACACTCACACATACTGCCTCCCAGTCAGACAAAGCAACTCACGCACTCACAATTATTTGCTTATTTGTCACTTTAATAAAATAAAATACCATTAATTACCTCTTGGTGGCTGCGCAGTCGGCGGTCGCGTCGACGATGGCAGAGGGAGAGCGCGACTGAGAAGAGAGCGGGTTAGCACAAAGCTTTGGCAGCTTAGTTTGGCTTACGACGCCTCTGCTGCTGCTGCTGTTGCTGCGCTGCTTAGGCTGCTGCAACCCTCCTGATGTGGGACCGGTACTGCTGCTGCTGCTGCTGAGAGAGAGAGAGCGCACTGAGAGAGCAAACACACACACGGGGGAGAGCACCTCAGTGCGCGCTGCGCTCTGTTATGAAGTAATAACGATGGAAAAAATTGCCTCACTCACTCGCATTTGCACACACACAAGCACACTTACACAGCTTTGTTGTTGTAGTTGTTGTTATTATTTTAATGAGAATGGTTTTTTATGTTTTACGTGCAGCAGCAGCCGCCAAAAAAAGGCCAAAAGCAGCAGCGAAAAAGGTAAAAAACGTTGATTTTTCTTGTTGTTGTGCACAATTTTCGCACAATTCAGACACACACACTCTCTCGCTCTCTCTGTCGCACACACACGCGGATACTCTAGAATACGTTTTGATTTTGGGAATTCTTCCTCTTTCTCCTTCTCGTTTTCGAGTATTTGAGAATGTTTCGAATTGAAGAACTTCTCTAATTATTGTTGTTGCCTCGCCTTATTATTATTATTTTACCTCGCACACCTTTGCAGCACCTGAAGGCAATAACACAAACAATAACAAGTCTCAAATTCAACAAAATAAACGCAACACGCGACGGCGACAGCGACAGCGACGACGACGGCAACGGCGACGGCGATGGAACGATGAAACGTCCGTCCACAGCAAAAGTCTCTCGCGTTTTGAATGTTTGAAAATAAATTCGTAGCAAATCGAGGCAGCGAGCGAACGTAGCCGGCAAGGTGATGACTAAGAAATACTCTGTAATTGGGTGACAGTGCTAAAAGTGTAGTACAGCTATTAATTATAATTATTTTATAATTCCAGTCAATAATAAAAGGAATAAACTTGTCAGAAATTTACTGATTATATATATATGATAAAGTTATAGTCCAAATGAACCGTATTATAAACTCTTTTCTGTAACTCACTCACTACAGGGTATGCATAGTTGAAGTCTGTGTGTTTGTCGGCCTGAGAGAACCTGCGCAGAGCGCAACAGCTGCAGGGAGAGAGCAACATTGTTTATGCAGACCCCTCTAACAGAACCTTGAGATCAGTGCAAAATTAACATTACTGCATTAAAAATAATTTTAAATATATATTTATATAAAAACCTTTTTAGTAGCAGAAAAAATTCTTATTTCTTACAAACTAAACAAAACTGCAAAGAAAACACTTTTTTGAGTGTGACCAAAGCTCTTGGGGTGTGAAATAAGCAAAAGCTCGTTATACCACAAAGCTGGTCACCCTAAAAGCAAGAGGCAGCTTGCACAAAGCTTTTAACTGCAGTGTTGCAAAGTGCTGTAAGTTGGGCGCGTGATTTGAAAAGAAAACTCCAAAATAAAACTTTATTTTAGATTCTCTTATGAAATTTTATAATCATCTGCAAATATTTCCGATTCATTTTTCAAATTATTTCATAAACAAAAAGACAATTCGTATAGTTTTGTATATATTCCATATATTTTGCATATATATTTATATTTGTTTGTTTTGTTTTATACTTTACACATTTAAAAATTATGATGCTTCTCAACAAAAACAATTTGTGGTACTTAGGTAGATAATTCATAGACAGATTTGTGTGTGTGTGTGTGTCGATAACTTTCGATAATTATTCTTTCTAATTTTGCTATAAATATCCGAAAATGTTGCACATATTTTTCTTTCTTTTTCGTTTCTTTCGATCGATTTCTGTTATGGTTTTCCTTTGTTAATACATTTAATTGCGATTAATCGAGGGATCGTTTATCGTAATCCATAGAATAATGCTTGTAAATAATATATACAACGAGTCAGGAGTCTGGGTCTGATCTCAACTTAAATAGTTAAACGTAGAAAGTATTTAAAGCAACTTAAACTTAATGTTAAGAGTTGATTGGGTTGGGTTGGGATTGGTTTATTTCTCATTCGATCTCTTGCGATCGTCGACAATCGTTGGTATCGATTTAAAACTATCGAGGGGTTTAAACTTTAAAAACACATACATTCATACTTGATACTTTGTTGTGTATAGTGCATACGATATTTATATATATAAGATATATTGTAATTTAGTTTTATCCTTTGTTAGCTTGGTTATAAATTGCTGATGAGGTTTGTGTGTGAGATGTGTGTGGAAACGAGACTACAACGACTACAAATCGATAGATAATCGATAACTATTGTGGAATAGTGTGGGTGTGTGTGTGTGTATCGGTGAGTGTGTCATCTATAATAATAATAATTTTGTATCTTGTAACTTTCTTTATCTTCTCCTTATTTTTCCTCTTTAAACTTTAACTTGTAACTGTGATGTACGCTAATCGATAGCTCTCTCTCCCTTTCTCTCTCTCTTAAACTGTTCTCCTTCCCTCTCTTTCTCCCTCTGGCTACTTATGATACGGATTAGGCTTGCGTCTGGGGGATTAAATATGCTTAAAGACTTACGATCTAAATATTTGGTGTAACTTTTTGAGTTCTGTGTGTTCTTCTGTGTTCTTGCTACATTTGCTTTATCTTTTTGTTTAGTTTGTAACTGTTATACATAGAATGTGTGTACTACTAAGTGTTATAATAACTTTTTCATGCTCTTTCTTTCTGCTTCCTTTCTTTCTTTCTTTTGATCTGCCAACTAAATATAATACAGTTTGCTCTGCTTCAACGACGCTCTCCAAAGTGTTAGACACGGCACAGTGGTTCCTTCTTCTTCTCTTCTCCTCTCTCCTCCTTCTTCTCTCTCTTTCACTCTCTGCTTGCCTCCAACTCCTTTGCCTGCTTTGGTTGCGTTTGACGCTTTACATGGGCGATGTGGAGAGCGGCGCCGTTGCCGTCTCGGGCATGTACTCCCTGAGTAGATCTCGCAGTCGCAGTATTTCGCGTCCCGCCGCCGCCAGATCACCCTGCAGTGACATCTCTCGCTCTCGCAGTCGCTTTATATCGCGCTGGCAGGTCTAGAAGGGAATAAAGAATAAGGTTAGTTAACTCTTCTCTTTCTCTCTTTCTTTCTCTCTCTCTCTACTTACCACATTCTGTCGCAGCAGATCGAGTTTGTCGCACTTGAGCCGCGTTACCTCCTGCCGCAGATTCTCGATCATCATGATGGTCTCATTGCTAGGCGAGCTGCCCATCATGGTACCCCCTTGCACCCCTTCGAGGCACAGCGAGCACGCCTTGGTGGTTGCCTCTGCAGAGCTCATGCTCTCCAGCCCGGTGTCGCTGTCGATGTAGGCAGCTCCTCCATCAAGATGTCCCATCATGGGATCCAGATCCACACTGTTCAAGCTGGAATCATCGCTGGTCTCTGACATGGTGGCCACAGCAACAGCGATGCCTCCGTTCTGTGCTGCTGCCACAACAGCTGCGCCAGTTGCCACGCCTACTCCTCCTCCATTCTGCTGGGCAAGATTAGCTGCTACATTGGCGCTGCTATTGTTGTTGTTGTTGTTGTTGTTCGCAGGCCTAGAGGTGATGTCCGGCGATGATGAGGTTGATTCATTCGACGATTTCGATTTGGATGATGACTTGGAGGCGGTGCGACTGCAGGTCTGTAAAGAAGATAAGGGAAAGGATTAGTTGGAGTTCTTGAAGGGAGTTTACTGTCTCTACTTACATTCAAGTTGGGCGTCTGCATCTCTGGCTGCGTCTCCTTTTTGGTATTGAGTGTGCCCGTCTTGGTGTTCACACTGAACTTATCCGCCCCGTTGCCAGTGTCGACACTCTGCGATCGCACTCGCATAATGAGAGCCTTCTTGACGGTATCAATGAATCTGGAACCAGCATTGCCACCACCTCCTCCGCCACCGCCGCTACTCTCTGACTTGGGTGTCTCAGGAGTGGGACTCCCGGCCAGCGTCTGCGACAAATCGGCGCCAAGGAAATCGCGTGTCTTCTCCTTGAGCTCCTCGCAGAGATTCTGCAACAAGGAGGTGCGTGTGCGCAGCTCCAGCTTGGCAAACTTCTCTGCCTTGTAGCACGCATTCTCCGCATTGATCAGCTTGGTGAGCAGGAACTCCTTGAACTCCTGACCCTTGCGGAACACGGCGGGATTGGGCAGAGTGGGGCCAAAGAAGGGCACATCATCGCGAGCTGTCACACTGACCTTGTAGCGTGTGTGGGGCGTATTCGGCTCCAGGGGTTGCACCACAATGAAGGCGTGCAGGAAATGACTGGCAATCATGTCCGGGGAGAAGGGTGTGTTCGTCTCCTGGAACACAATGGCCACAATGTCGTTGCCAATGTGTCGCTTCCTTTGCAACTGCTGTGGATCACCCTCAGTGTGAGGGAGTAGGGTGGAGACATGGAACATCACCTCCCGCTCCTTGAAGACCTCATAGACTGCAGTGTCGCCAGTGTGACCGTTCTGTATGTCCAACCCTCCACGATAACCCTTGTGCTCCTTGAGCCTTATCCTCTGGCCGAGCACATCGAGGAACTCCTCGAATGCTGGAGATGTTTGTTGATTCCCAAACAGCTCCTCCTCTGTGGTCTGGCCATATCTTTGGTACAGCACACCGAACTTGAAGTGGGAGACAAGCACGTGCTCATCGTACACACTGATCAGCTGCGATGCCTTGGGGCACAGCACGGGCATGAAGTGATCCACCTGTATCTGCTCATTCAGCACCCTCACCATCTTCGCCGGGCTTGGCTGTGCCCCGAGGCACGAGACAGGGATCTGCTCATGCATTGTGCCTGTCCGCAGACGCAGCAGGATCCTCATGTGCTCCTGATTCGCCACATTCTCCGACTTGATGGAGATCAGCACTGGACCCAGTTGCTCATCGTGTCCCACCAGATTGGAGTGCTCCCTCGCTGCATAGAATCGCCGATAACACTTTGCAGTGTCATCTGTCTCGAACTTGGCCATCCACGTGGTCTGCGGCAACTGTGGATTGCCACGTGCATCGTAGCTGCACTCGTGCTCGGTGCCATCCACCCAGTAACCTCCATGCAGGGGCAACAGGATCATGGGATACGGTGCTGGCTTCGCTAGCGCCTCCTCCAGCAGACGCTGCGAGGCGGGAATTGCAGAGACAATCGATGAGTTCGATGACATCGAGGATTGCGACTGATAATGGTGTCCATTCGAGAGCAACTGCACCACGCCACTGAGCTGTGGCGATGCTGGTGTCGAGCTGCATGCGGAGCCTGTGATGGAGCTGCTGGAGTGGTTCATCGAGTGGCGCATTGCAGCACGCGATGCTGTTGTTGTTGTCGATCCAGTGCCCGATCCCGAGTTCAGTCCCCCATTGTGACTGGCGTCGTGTGGTGAATGTGGCTGTGGCACGCGCTCCTCGCTTGCATTGCTGCCACGATGATTCTGTTGATGAGAAAGAGAGAGAGAGAGAGAGGGAGAGGATTAGCTAGTTGTCAAGATTATAAAGTTGAAGTTCTTAGACTACACTGAGAGAAATTTATGAGTTGCATAGGGGGAAATTAAAGTTGAATGGGAGAAGAGTTATAAAATGAATTTTCTCTCTTTACTTTATACATTTTTAAGAATTTACAAACTTCCTAACTCCTTTACTCTACAATAGTTTCGCAGTTCAGTTTTCACCCAATTTCAAAGTTTCAGCGAGAGATTTTCGGTAATCTTTTAATGATAATTTGTTGTTTGCCAACCTCCTAATTTGGCGCTGTGCAGCTGCCTCCGCAAACAGTTTTGATTGCAGGGCAAAAGTGGGAACAGACTGAGGGGAGACACTGTCGACTGGCTTTGGGTTTCTGTGTAGGATTAGCTACTCCTACATGGTAAACACACACTCCACACACACGCACACACACACTGAGGCACATGGCTGCATTATAATTTCATGCAATTATCGTAGTCGGGCGCACACGCCTCTCCTGGGAGGCACCTCCAAACTATGCAAATGCTGCGGCTGAAGGCCTGAAGCGGATTTGGATGGATTGGATAATGGCAGGCACTGTAAGGAGGCAAAGATGGAGGGGCAGACGCGGCAGGGGAGAGCTCTGGCTGTGCAATTTTGTTGGCTCAAAACAAATACGCGAGGCGCGCGCCATGTGGGCGGCTTTGTGGTTGTGGATTTACACCACAAAGAGGGGAAAAACAGGGGGAAGGGTAATGACAAATAGCAAAGAGGGTGCAGGAGAGAGAGGAGGTAGAGTATTACGGCATAGACAGTTAAATTTTGATAACATTAAGCCAACGTTTTCATTTGACATGAACTGCTCCCTGGCGCCTATGCTGCCAGTGCTTTGTCTAGTCCCCCACCCTATAGAGAGGGCAGATATTAAAAACTGCTTTTCATTTCCTTTTGTTCGCTCGGTTTTCATTTGTCTGCGTTTCTTTTATTTGCTTGGCTTGCTGCCAAACAGGGAGAGGGAATCAATAGTTGAGGAGGGGCCCAGAGTCCTAGTCCCTTTCCGGAGGGGACCTTTTGGGGTTCATCGATAGTTCGTGCCTTGATTTAATAGTCTACGGGCTGCCAAGTGCAACTGCTCTTAAGTAATGCGATCTAAGGACGTGAGTGGCCAGCAGGAAGGCAGTTCCGGCTAGAGACAGATAGAGAGAAAGAGAGAGAGAGAGAAGCAACTGAAGAGAAGGAAACAGGAAATGAAGAAAAATTGTGTTGTAAGAACAAAGCTGACCCAGAAAAAGAGGAAGAACTGTTTCGAAACTGAAATTAGCCAAGCAAATTAAATTTACTTGAAAGACAAATTGTGAAAATTTGTTTAGAACAGTTAAAAGTTAAGGGAGATTCGGAAGATAGGGAGAATAAGAGGAGAAAAAGGTGTAGAAGACCTAAGCAATAAGGAATATGCTTAAAATTTTATAGAAATGGCTTATCTAAAGCGAGAAGAAGTAAAGAAAAAGGTCTGAAAAGACTTCTGTAGTGTGAGTTATCCTAACTTACTTCAAAGAAAAACCCATATCTGATGAAATACAACTTCCCAAATATTTGTCAAAACCATATCAAGGTCTCTCAATAACTTTAGATTATCATAATCATAAGCTTATCTGAGCAACGAAGGTCAAAACCTTTCGAATACGAAATATAAATGATTTCATCATTATTCATCTGCACTTTTGAGGCCCCTTTTAGTGCAATTTATATGCACCGCTAATGAATTGCATTGTCATCTCAATAAAACTCGAACTCGACTCGACTCGACTTGAATAATCGAATGCATTCACACTGCACTCACGTTTCACGAATTGTGGCTGCAGCGTGTGAATTAACAAGTCAAACGGAACAAAATGGAACAAAGTGGAACAAAATTATGCAAATAACGACGAAATCGGAACAAAAACAACTGAAAACTGAAACTGAAACAGAAAACTCATGTGGCAATTGAGGGAATTAATAAATTTAGTTGTAACTTGAGACAAGTTCGAGGGTTGGGGGTTAATACAATGGCTAAACGGGAGTTTGTTGTGTCTCTCTCTCTCTCTCTCTCTCTTTGTCTCTTTCCCTCCCTCTAAGTTGCCTTGTGCATGGTCGTCTCACGCTTTGTTGGCTTCATTTGCCCCCGAGTAGATAAATAGATGGATAAACAGTTCGCACACAGTCTGTCTGGGTTTGGCTTTAGCTCTGGCTTAGGAGGAGGTTGGGGGCGGGGCAGCGGGTGCATGACTCATCAGACAATGACCAAAACTTAATTTCCTGGCAAAGCAGAGAGGGAATAGGGAAGGGAAAGAGGGCGTACTCTTGCTTAATTGGTTGCGGGAATGTGTCAAGATATGTTGAGTCTAATTTGATGAGATTTGATTGCAATAGAAGGAGAGGAGGGCAGTCTGCCTCTCTCTCTCTCTCTCTTGTCTAATTAAAAACGCATTGCCAGACGTGTCTAATTGGAGGAAGAAGAGGAGAAAAAAGGGGGGACGGGAGGCGACCCCATCCGGAAGAGAATTAAGAGCAATGCGGAAAATCTCAAGAACTTCTTAACATGAAGGAAAGCATAACAAAACACAAATAAAAAGGTAGACAAAACTTTTTACTTATGACAATTTTATGATGATCATTGCACTAATAATGACGATGTTGTTGTTGCTGTGCCGATTCTCGAGAACTTAAGCGGATTACAAAGAGAAGACAGAGAGGGACAGAGTAAGGAAGAGAGACTCATAAAAGTGTTACGAGCTCAAAGAAGAAGCAGCTTAAAGCGCATATGGGGCACATATACAGCAGATATACAGAGTGTATATATATAGATACATCTGCCAGTGCAATATTCATTTCGAGGTTAGTGGGGCAGGGGTCTGGAGGGGGTGCCCTCGTCAGACAGTAGCAAGTAGTGTAGCAACCCCTTGAGCACTGAGAGCACAGACTGCATTGAACTGGGGCCATCATCATGGAAAAGGAAGGAACTGAAGACGATTTGCATAAGTCGAAGGGCAGCAGAGCCTGCCTGACTGCCTGCCTGCCTTAGTCAGACCCTGAATAATGTTGC
This sequence comes from Zaprionus africanus, assembly GCA_018151435.1. Lineage (NCBI taxonomy): Eukaryota > Metazoa > Arthropoda > Insecta > Diptera > Drosophilidae > Zaprionus > Zaprionus africanus. The sequence continues at coordinate 1,682,587 of JAECXB010002307.1, read as the reverse complement.
AGCCCCCCTCCCCAAGAGCATGTGTGTGCCACGCTGTTGTTCTTTGCCTCTGCTTTATTGTTGTTGCTGCCTCAAGTGCAGCGTCGCCGTCGCCGTCGCCATCATTAAAAATGTGCATTTTGCATTTGCAGCGGGGGCGTTGAAATCTTTAGCTGCCACAAAATGAAAACAAAGTATAATAACGGTGCAGAGGCGTAGGGAAGGGGGTAGAGAAGGGGGTACTGAGTGCTGAGAGGCTGAGCAGACTGAGAGATTGAGTACTGAGCACTGAGGAGTGGCGCAAACAAAAGCACAGGAAGCTAAGGCTAGCACGAGGCACAGTTGCAGAGTCAGTTGTGGCTTCAAAACTGTCAAGTACAGGAAATTGATTTTTGAGCACAGTTTGAAACACATTAATACTTCAACATCCAAGCAAACACAGTTGTAGAAGCAGTGACTCTCCAACCTGCCTTCTTTTCATAACTTATGCAACTCACACACAGCGGAGACCCAAAAAGAGTTGCAAGCCAGCAAAGCGCAACTGATTGATATAGTAAGGCAAGAAGAAGGAGGGGGAGGCAGTGGGAGGGAGGCGTGTCATGCGTTGGCTACGCACGTGCAAAGTGTCAGACAAGTCCAGATGCAGAAAGTCTCTTGAGACAGTGCCTCCCCGCCCCTTCCCCATTCAGCCCACATATCTCCACCCTACAACTTGACATGATTTATGTGACAAACACAAGTTGTTCTCGTTGTTGTTGTTGTTGTAGTGCTTGTTGTAGTTGCCGAGACACAGCAAATGATAGAAAAATATATATTAAATTTATACCTCTGTAACTCAAATAAAATCGTATTATATATGGAATCGAGAGTAGTATAAATCAAGCGACAGTCGAATAATAAATCACACGAGTGCGTGTCAAACTGTCAAAGTGCAGCTCAAACTGCATGAGAAACAGCAAAAAGAACTTTGATTTTATTGATCGATGACAAGCATTAGATATGCAAAGAGTGTAGCTGGGTCGAGGTACATATAGATAGGTTCTCTACGCATATATCAAGGCGAAAGGTATCAAAGATAGATCAAAGATACATGTAAAGGGTGTGGGAACAAGATTATGTATGAGATATGGCATGGAAATAAAGGGGGGAATGAGCGAAAATGTGCCTCACTTTATATGATACAGATTAGAAGAGGGGAAAGCAACAGAAGCAGGGTTGCTCTTTTGTTTCTAAACTCTAACGATATCTTACTTATATTTTACAAATACAAAGTTTGTTAACTTAGCAGTTCACTATTGTGCTGGTACAGTTAGAAAAGTTCAGTTGAGTTTAATGAGTTCTTCTACTCATTCCTCTCTGAGAACTTTACTGATTATTGAAAGTAGCTTTGCACTGGGGCACATAAGAAGGAACGAACTATAAAGGTATTTTCTTCTTTTCGTAACGCTCGCTGCACGTGAGCTGAGTGCCAAAATAGTCGTTATTAAGCCTGCTTTCCCCCAAATCCAATTAACACACATACAGTAGAAGTGAGTAGAGTAAAGTAGAGTATTCCCCCCTCACACACGGTACATTTTATAGGCTTTTCATGCCTTATCTCATTATAAGAATTGACATAAAACTATTTAAAGTAGAATTCCAATGAAAAACTCGCATAAAGTTGTACTTGAAACGTAATCAGAGTGAGGCAATTCTACAACATTCAATTCGAATTCGAATTGGAGAACCCGTAATGACAGTTTGAGCAGCACTGCTCGTAAACAACGCTGCATAATTCAGTCCACACAAGGCAACAACTGGTCACAGTTTTGAGTGTTGATGTTGCTGTTGCTGTTGTTGTTGCGTGCGACAATTTCATTAGCCCAAAAAAAGCGAAAGGCGCCTACAAATATGGATAGACAACAACAACAACAATAATAACAACCACACGACCAAATTGAAGTCCAAATTTTGTTGACCAAATTAAAATTTAAATGATGCAAGTTGGCTACGATTGATTCCGATGATGTTATAATTACTTAATAAACACACAATTTATAAATAGACGCATTAGTTAATAATTTATTTAAACTGCCAATGCGAAAATTGAATTTGTTGATTCGCTTTTCGACTTGTTTCTCCGTCTTCGTCTTCATTTTGATTTTATTTTTAATTGCCTCCTCCTCCTCCTTCGCGCAATGCGTTGCATGTCACAACTTTGACCCAATTTGTGCGCAATGAACCCATGCAACAATTTGCATAATTAAGGAAGGCACTGCTCCCCCTTCTCCTCTCTCTCTCTCTCTCTCCTTCTCCCTCTCTCTTCCCAGCCTGTACTTAACATGCAACATCGTGTGCAGCGCATAAAATTAGTTGCAACAATTTGATTAGGCAAAGAAGAAGAAGGAGCAGCAGAAGAAGTAAAGGAAGAAGAAGCTACAGAAGTAGAGAAAGAACTTCAGTTGCACTCAAAGCACTCTCACGCCCACGGGCGAAACCAGAAGCGGAACCCGGAACCATACAGAGGGTACCCCAACCCTACATAAGTGCAACCCTGAACCCGTTCCAGGTTGATACGTTGATACCACATCATTTTCCTTTGTCATGCTTCTGTGCGCAGCTCTGCTGGGAACAATCGACAAGGCGGACACTTTGTGGACACTCAGACTGCCTCTCAAACTGTAAAGCGATCGAGACTGGGCACAGTGGGGCAGACTGAGGAATGTTGTGTGTGAAATTCACATATTGTCAATTACAAGAGAATTATTTTGGATATGAATTGTTGAATATGTGAGATGAGGTTTGAAGTTTTGAATTGGTTTAGTTAGAAATATAAATTTCCATATAGTCTGCTTCGTTATATTAAGTTGCAAAATATACACATATTTATCAAGTTTTTCCCACTTCCTCCCACACAAAGCAACGATTTCTTAAACAGATAAAGCATGAACTGCTCTACTTAATTAAAATGCAAATCATTTAAGATATAAAAGCTTTTCTGCGCAGTTTCCCTTGCTTTTTATCTTAACTTTCATCAAGAGTTATATAATCCAACCATTTCCAAATCTGTCGCAACCACTGTGCAAGCATTTCTCACTTCTTTGGCCACAGTGCATCAATCAGCGACTTGAGTGAGTACACTCGAGTTATGCCAAGTTGCCTCCGCTCTACTCGACTTGAGTTGGGACCCCTATCGGAGGTCGGACTATTGCTATCGCTATAGCTTATACCTCAGGCCCTTTTGGGCTGCCTGCGCATGTGCATTGAAGCTGCGCCGTTTCCACTTGGCTGCACAAACTGAGGGCGATTCTCGAAGGCGAGGAGAGCAGGCAACTTGAGACGAGGCGGAGGCGCACTCTCCGTGTTGCACTGAGGTGGCTTTGTGTAAGTTGCGCATTTAAATTACAAACAGCTGACAAAAGTTACCGCCAGCTTGCCCAATCTTAGGGCAGTCCCTCCTCGCCCCCTTTCCCTGCCCCACTCTCCCTTTTGCTGCCCACTGTGCTCATTGTTTTTTAGCTGCTTTCCCGCTGCGCTTCGTTTGGTTTTCTCATAAAATAATTGCGCGTGTGATGAAGTTGAGCCACGCTAGAGAGAGGGAGAAGAAACGGAAAGAGAGAGAACCAAAGGGAGAGAGAGAGAGAAGAGGCAGAAGAGAGGGGAGTAGAGACAATCCCCCTCTAGGCAAAAAGGGCGTAGACTTTTGGCTTTCAACTGGGAATTAAGAGACGACGACGAAGCAACTCGTTGTTATTCTTCTTGTTCCTCTGCTGCTGCTTCTTCAACTGCGGCTTGTCCCACGTTCTTCTGCCTGAGAATTTGGCAACGAAGCGTGAAACATGAAGCAGAACAACAATAAGAAGAAGAAGAAGCAGAAGAACAGCCACGTTGCTTAAGGTCTTTGGCGGTTCCTAGAAACCCAAGCAACAAATTTTGCCTCCATCTCAGCTTGTAATCTACAAGGGAGAAGGTGCAAGGGCAGGCGGGTGGCAGGAGGCGCGGCTATTACCTGGCGGCAGTGTCTAATACTAAGAATTTGTAGCCCAGCACTTCCTTTTCATTTCTTCCCCTCCTTCTTCCATCTCTTGTGGCAGCTGTCAAAACTTTGCCAACTCTGGAACTAAACTTCGTAACTCTTGCCGCTCTTAATTACACAGCTGCTGCTGCAGCAGTGGCAATTAGGGCTGTGCCACGCCCACACACACCTGAGAGTGTGCTCTATATTGATTTAACAAGCGGAAAACAAAAACCAAAAACAAAATAAAAGACCAAGTTGGGTAAACGAATGTGGAACGCGCCGCTGTTTACGCGGGCCAAACAACGCGCAATGCGCCGCATTTGCATCATTGATGGTGTTGGCAACCCTGCCAGCAGCAGTCTAGGGTGCCCTCTTTCACCCTTCTAGGCCCCTAAGTGGGAAAGTGGACGCGCTCAATGGGGTCAGCCTGCATATGCACTCGAGTGCACTCACTCTTCAGGTGCACATCTCCCCCTTTCTCTCACTCCCTTTCTATCTCTCGCTTTTGGCTTTTGGCCCTGAGCCTGCTGACGTCAGCCTGAGCTGTACACTGTGTGCAAAAAGTGTGTGCCCACTAGAGATGGAACAGCTGAAGAGGAGAAGCAGGGAAGAGGAGGCCCAAGTGTTTTTAAATTTTGGTTTGAATGCAACTTTAAAAAGTGAAAACTAGTTTGGAAAATATTCTACAGTTAACTAGATAGTACCAGAAATAGAAATCGATACACATTTCTAATAGTTAATCGATTTATATCGATATACTAGACAATCTTTCTATTAGAAAATTAGAAATAATGATAAAAATGGGTTTCTTAGAATCATTTTAATATTCTTTCTTTCAAACTGGCAGTTCAAGTTTAGCCTGAAGTGATTTCTAGATATTGTCTGTCTATCGATCTGCCTGCACATCTCTAGTGCACAATGCACATACCCTCACACACACATAGCTGGAGGTCCTTTAGTAGCTATTTGTCTGTCGCTTTTTGATTGATTTATGCCTTGATGAACGTTGAAATCTGCTCTCGAAACTGACCACCCGCAGACTGTATCTACTACAACCTCCCACTCTGTGCTCTCCCCCCTCTCATTGCTGTCTCCTCTTCTCTCCCCCTCTGTCTGTCTTCTCTTCCCCTCTACCTACATCTTTCTCCACTCTCCAGCAACATTCGCAAACATTCACAAACATCGTCAACATTCACTTTTTTTCGTATCTGTCTCTGTCTCTGCGTGTCTCTGCCTCCTCCTCTTTCTCTCCTCTATATCTGTATCTCTAGCTATAGCTGCAGCTCTGCTTGTATCTGTATCTCTTGCTGTTGCTCTGTGCATATGCATAACTCACATATGTATCTCACTTTTTGCATATTCGCATTGGTTATTTTTTGGCTCTTTTTCGGCTGTTTTTCGACTGCTTAATGTGGGTCAACGCGCCGCCGTTTGTCCGGTTTCCCTTGCCGGCAACAACTTCTCTGCTTTTCTGCTTCTTCTTCTCTTGCTTCCACTTGTGCACATCGTTTATCTTATTCATTTGCATCTGTCGCCTGCTGAGAGTGCGACTGTGGCTGCCAAACTGTAAGCTGAGGCGACAATTGCCACAAATTGCTTGCACACTTATTTACGATTATGCTTTCGCACTCGCCATATTTATAGCAAGTGAATGCCCACAAGTGAGGAGGGGAACACCCTCCTTAACCCCCTCTGCCTGCCTGGGTGCACCTCCAGCTCGTGTCTGCGGCGCCATTGGGAATTAAATTGGGAATCTATAGAAGAGGAAGCCAGAAACGGCTAAAGATGCCAGACTGAGAAGAGGGTGCACGGTGGAGGAGGGGGGAGCACCTCTTGACTTATTTATGCATATGAAATGCAGCTGGAAAATCTCTTAAAACTATTTACAGTCTCGGCTGACTCACTTGCTAGTTTGAGCTGCACTGGGCAAGGCACAGTGGCTTAAATTGTGCAGTTTAAGCGTACATTGAACTAAGTTAAACATTGTTGCATAGTAATAGTCAATAAATTAACAGCGCATAAACTTAACAAAACATTTAAGCAATTAAAACAATTGCAAATACTTCAGGCACGCAATGAAGAAGAGTGCAAAAAATCAATGGGAAAGTGAGAGAGGGAGGGAGATAGAGGCAGCATTGATATACTTGCAAATTGGCATGTGTTGCATGTGTATGTTGCATGTGGCATTGCAATTAAAGGAGAAATACAACACAGCAAACAAGCTAGAAAAATAAATGATTGCAACGATTGTTAATGTTTTGACAGCTAAACTGATAACTGCCACAGCCACAGCAACAACAACAACAACAGACCGTTAAATTGGCTCAAAGTGAAATGCAAACAAAAGCAAAAACAAGACAACAACAAGCGCAGCAGAAACAACAACTAAAGTAGCAACAATAACGAGCAACAGCAGCAACAAACTGCAAGTTGGGCAATGCACAAAAAGGCCAAAAAAGAAGCCAAAAAGCGCAGTTTGAATAACGTATAATAAACTCAAACATAACTGTGAATGTGTGTATATGTATCTGTATCTGTGTCTATAACTGTATCTGTATGCAGCAAATGTATCTGTATCTATAGAGCACACACTACACTACATATACACCCCTTATATACGCCAGCCATGTTTACTATGCAATGCAGTTAACACTTTCAACACTCTACAACAACAACAACAACAATTACCAATTTCAGCTTTAAGCCATGATTCATCGTGTTTTCGCAGCACTCTTGGGTGCGTTTTACAGTTTGACAGTCACTGTGTGCCGGCAACTTTCTTTTTACGAAATTTTTATGAAGAAACTCACCGAAAAAAAAGCTAAAAACAACAAAAAAACAAACACCGAAAAACTACCAAAATCAAAAGCGAAAAAGAAGAGCGCACATTGAGAGGGCGTGGCACGCGTGGGCGTGCTAACAAATTTAGCTTTTTCTCAGCTCAGCTGAGTCCACGCCGCGCCTCGAGGCAATGCGCGACTAATGAATTTTTTAACATTTGATTTAGACTTTCTTTCCCAGACTCACTGAGTATGTGAACCTACCGAAAAACCGGAACCAAAATAGTGTTTGTCTGTCTATCTGTCTCGTCTCTCTCAGGGGTAATACTATACTCGTATTTGTATCTGTATCTTAAGTATCTGTTTCTCTGTTTCTGTTTCTGTTTCAGTATCTCGTTTTGTTGTCTCTCTAGCTTATTATCGTTTGTTTTATTTCTTTTTCACGCACGCGACGACGGCGCTGAACCTTGGCACAACTTGCTTTTGTCTCTGGCTCCAACAGAATCCAAATTGAAATTGAAAATTCAAAAAGATATTCATAATATACATAGATACAGCTACAGATCAGTCTGAGATTATTAATTGAACTACAGTCAAGGTTTGCCGAGATTATTATAGCATTATATTGTTTTTTTAGCAGAGTAATGAGTTGTTTTTTACAACGAATGAGGTCAAGTAGATGATCATCTTCATGTGGTGTGTGTATCACATGAGGCCACTAAATCAATGTGACAAGTGATGAATGAGCAGAAGAACTCGCACTTAATGCCTGCGCAATGTCAAGTTGAGTTGGCAGATAAAAGAGCTGAAGAAGATTTGGAAAATATTTGGATCTCTAGGGGATTATCCCATTGAGATCTCTCTCTCTTTCTCTCTAATGCCATTAGACTCGTTGCAAAGTGGGCTGTAATGCCTGGAACTGGTTCTTAGAGAGAAAGAGATAGAGAGAGTAACACTATACAGCCTTAATAAATGAATATCGCGACTCTCAATGAGAACCGGGTGCAGCCTTTATCACACATGAAATAACACATGATATTAGAACCGCCTCTCGCAGTGTGAGTTTGTTTTAGCCTTGGCTTAGTTGGTTGCGTCTTGCATTACTGATGACTTGCTGAAATGTTGTAGACTGAGAGCAGGGGAGAGGGAGAGGGAGGGGGAGATGGAGGTGCAGTCGTGTCTAAGGTTTCTAATGTGGCCCCCCGTCGACTGATCTGTTTACACACACAAAAGCGCAAGCTTTAACTTGGAAGACAAACTTGGCTTACTCCGCGGCCAGAACCGAGAAGAAAAACCAGTTAACTTTCAATTTTGCCTGCCTACCTTCTTTGCCTCTCTTCTCTCCCTTCCCCTGCCGTCTCTGCGGAAAATGACAAGCGGAAAACATTGTTTACCCAACTCGCAATTGGCCATTTGCCTTTGGGCGCCAAAAAAAGAAGGTAAACAGTTTATAAAAAATTGGCAAATAAATTATTGACAGCGCTGGGCGTGGCTGCGCTTCCTCTCTCTACTTCTCCTTCTCCTCCACTCAGCCCATCTCAAGGCAATTTGATTAGCATGCGAATAAAGCTTTGAAGAATTATTATGGTATTATCCACCTGCCCGATCGTTCTTTATTCTTCTCTTCTCTTCTCTATTCTCCTTTTTATGGCTTCTTTCGAGACGATGATCGTTGATTACCACGTTTCAGACGTGATTGGTAAATAACAGAGAGAAGTGACTGACTGACTGACTGATTCTCTTCCCATCTCCACTTCCCTTCTTCTCTCGCTCTATTCAGATTCTTCGTCTGTGCTCTGCATTGTGTTCTGTTACTGTTAGCTGCTCTTTTCAGTGCCGTTGCTTTGTTTATCTCTTGTTAACTGTTTTTTCTTGTTTTTGTTCACCTATCGACGCTTCGATGACCTTACGTTTAATTTATGCCAGACCAGACAACAACAACAACAACAACAGCAACAATAGTAACCACAATAACAACTGCAATAAACCCCACGGCCTTGTAATGGTTCTGGGCAGGCAGCACTACACGCTGGATGAAGCTCAACGCGGTTGTTTATACCCTGTGAAGTTGTAAAGTGTGAGCGGGAGTCGTTTGAATAACGTGAGATCTACCATTACTAGTCAGCCTCTATACCTTTTATACTCCTTAGTAATCTCACTTTATACCATCGCTTTTCCCCTTCTTTCTTTCATTCCTCCCCAAGCAAACAGAGTATCTTCAATTCGCGCTGTCATTCACATTGGTTGCATTTGGTTTTTTGGTTTCTCGGGTTTTTTCGGATTTGTTTTTTGGCCAAAAACTTGCCTCGGCATGTTGCACTCTCTCTGTGGCACGCCGGAAAAGCATTGTTTATTGTTATTGTTGGTTAGCTGCTGTTGGTGCTGCCAACTTTCGCTGGCTGAGAAAAGTTGTGTGTGAAAAGCGGCGTCAGGCTATGTAAATGCCAAGGCAGCTCTAGCTGTATGTGTATGTGTGTGAGTGTGCAGGTGTGCGTGTATGTGTGCAGGTGTGTGTTGGCATTTGCTCTAACAAGGCTATAGAAATTAGCTGACATAGAAATATTGCTGTGCGCGGCGAGGCAACAAAACCAAAGCAAAGTAAACCATTTGAGCGTGGCAATCAATCCAAGTGCAAATGCCATAAGCCGCTGTGCTAAGCCCCACTGTGCGACAGCTCCACTGTGCGTCGTCAGCTTGCCAGCTCCAGTTCCAATTGCTGAAGGCTGACAAGTGAGCGGATCAGCCCGCGTTCCGAGAGTGCTTCGACTTGTTTGTCTTTCGGCTCGAGATGTGCAAAATATGATGATAACTTTGACATATTCATCGAGAGAAGCCAAAACGAGGCGAGCCAAGAAACGAAACGAGTTTGAGCCCAAAAAAAACCAAAGCACAAACAAACAAACTGAAAACTATCTAAAGGTGACTGCACAGGCTCTAAAGTGGGTTAAGACCACAAGCAAAGTGCAATAACAAAGACGAAAGATAAAGAGAGAAGAAAATCATGTGCAATGGGAGCAGTTTTAAAGGGAGCTTTAAGAAGCTTCAGTGACATTCAATCTTCAGCTCCAATCAGCATCTATCTTTAGCTTTAAATAGATATTACAGCTTCTAGCTAGAGCCTACGCACCGTTACATTATGCCAGTTCAGGTCAGGTTAAGAGGTCAGCCTCTGGCCACACTTGAAGATCAAAGATCGCTTGACGCATGCCAAGAGAAAGAAGAAGAGGGGCAGTTGAGGCACGTAGCAAATTAACGGCCATCAAAAGTGGAAGAAGAAGCAGCAGCAGTAGCAGCAGCAAAAAGGTTGACCCTTTTGGCTGTAAACTGTCACAGTACACAGCGGTAAAAAAGCCAAGTCGTTGACTGGTCAGCGTGTTTAATGGCTGTCGGGCGAGCTTGGTTCATTGAACCATCACACACAGTGCCTGACTCAGTGGCGCTCAAACTGTATGTGCAACTGTCCCGAATTATTGACCAAAAGTATCATATTCTCTCTTGGCTTCAAGGCTACAATAACAAAATTCAATTTGTCTGAGAACTTTTTCGGCTGCCAGCAAATTGAATTTGTTGGCGCATTATTAACCCATTAATGACCTTAATTTGTTGCCGCTTTGTTTGCGTTCTTTGCGTTTTATGAGGAATTAAACAAATTAGCCAAAAGCGAGCGAGAAACATCAAGCTAAAAGCAGCCAAAACAGCTAAATGAACCCCGACCATAATGGGCAACTTGGTCGCTTGGGGAGTCGTCGCCGCCGTCGTCGTCGTCGTCGTCGTCGTCGTCGTCGTCGTCGTCATCGCACTCCAATGGAATTCACATTGCTTAGGTCATCGTTGGCACGACAGGTAACCACAAAACATTGGGTAGCTAGCAAAGGGAGGCGTGTCAAAGGGGGCGGACAGGTTCTATAAGTACTACGACGTGTAGTATTCAACTAAAAATAATTTGATTACAACGCCCTAATGGAAATGAGCTAAGCGACAGGGTGACAGCATTTTACAACACTGGTAATGAGAGGGTGAAGGCTTGCGTGTTGTGAACCTGCCTCAAGGGGGGGTAGAACACTTAAATGATTAATAGTTCCCCTTCCAACCATTTGTAGCACTTTAATTTGATTGCATTTGGCAACACTAGTTCTCTATCTACTCTCAACACTCTTTCCCACCAACACTAAATGTTTACTGCACTTTCCAACACTTTTGCTTCTCACTTTACACAGCTTATTTGCTCAGGTTGCAACACCTTTTAGCTGCACACCTGGCCACAGGATGCGACGCGTGCCGCAGAAGCCCCTTAAAATGCGGCATAAATAAGCCACAAACTGTCTAAAATTTCATATTAGCAGCTGGCTGAGGGAGAGAGTGAGAGTGTGGGAGAGGGAGAGCAGCAGGGGAGACAGCTGTCCAATCGCCCTAAAATGTAATTAATAAAAAAAATGAAAACCGTAGCGAAAACGTTAAAAAGGAAGTCAAACAAATCCCACGGCCTGGCCAAAGTTGGCCGGAAGCGACCAAGCAAAAGTAACCGAAGCCAGCGGAACCAAGAAGAGCCCCCTCTCCCACCCTCCTCTCTTTACAACCGCATCCTTCCTGCCCTGACAGAGAATATGATTGAGCGGCGGAAGAATCGAAAGAAGAAGAGGAAGAAGTTGAAGCGGAGGCAAAGCCAAACAGAAACTGAAACTGAAACGAAGACCGCGACACAGAATGACGTCAATTCTGGGGCAAACTAATAAGCCAACAATGGCAGGGGGCGGGGCAGGAGGGCAGGCGAAGGTGGGGGAGTTCGCCATGACTGACACACATTTTATTGACAGTTTCTGGTGGGGCAGAGGGACAGGGGAATATTGGTAAAGGGCATTAAATGAGTGTGGCATGAGTTGACACAAATAAAAGTTGTGGCAGGTAACAGAAACACACACGGCATTAGGATGGGGAGGGAAAGAGAGGGGAGAGTGTATAGCAAACTATGATTAGCTTCGTCGCCAGTTCGTTTCAATCATATTAATTATTGGTTGTCTCACTCTACCAAAACTTCCTCCCTTGTCCCACATAGCCCAGTTGAACTGGCAATCATATTTGAGTGAGTTACACATGAAAAACTCATGGGTTTGGCAGGGCAAAAGGAAGTAAAGAAGGCATGAGAAGAGGCAGTACAGATGACCCCATAGCAGTTGCTTCAGTTCCCACATCCTTCCTGCACAGTTCCCTCTGCTACTCCTTCCGTTCTCTTACTTCCCACCTTCTTCTTGTACAGTGCCTACCAAAAATATTTCCAACTGGGCTGTGTTAATAACGCAGTTGGTTTATAAGCCGCGTTTATTGTTTTATGGCACGACGCGTTGGCCCTCCTACTCTGCCTCCCTCTTTCACTCCCTACATGCCACATGCAGCAAGGCCCCAAGGATTCGTTGCATAAAACATGAGCTCAGTTTGTGCCAGAGTGTCTGTGTGTGTGTGTGTGTTTACACACTGACAGCTGCGTTGCGTCGCGCGATGTGGAGCAGCAATTGCGTGTCAGCGGCAAAAGTTCAAAGTTGACGCGCTTTGGCAGCAGCAGGCAACAGCCAACAACAGCAGCAACAACAGCCAACAACAGTCAACAACAACAACAAACAATGGCAACATTTGCTGCGCAATAAATCTCAAACTGTGCAATGCGACATGTCAAATGCATTAATGCCTGCCCCCGACTACGACGACAACCTGGGAAAAAGAGTCAGAATATGGGGCAGAAAGAGTGTGTGCTGAGCCATATATGTGAGTGTGTGTTTGTACTATATCCATATTATATATGTGTGCTGTGTGTGTTTGTGTTGTGTGCTATCGATCGCTTGACAAAAGCGCCGCTAAAAGGTTTCATCTTAATCGAATCAGAGCGCGGCTCATTGCAGTTGCCTGTCAATTTTGATATGATGTGATGTGATATGATATGATATGCTGTATAAAAAGCTGATGGGATCAGCAATGACAAAGGAAGAAGGCTATAAACTGAAAGAGAGAGGGAGAGAAACAGCAGGGAGGCCTTCCTTACAGTTGTAGAAGCACTGTGTGCGTAGAGGCCACACACGCCCAGGCTGCAAGTGGGCTGAGATTGCGTATGTTTCGTGCAGAGGAGGCTGCAAGGGGTAAGCAAAGAGGGGCAGAGGGAGGAGACTCACTAGAAAACCCGCTTAATGTCTGCGACATGTTAAAGTGCTGCTAGCAAGCATGCCATAAATTCTACGACTTTGCCAGACATTTTTATTAATGACGCAAGTCGCGACTCGAAGGAGACTTGGCTACGACTGCGAACAGGTGCCACAGCAGCAGACAGCAGGTAGTCAAGGGGAGATAGAGGGAGAGAGAGCGGGAGAGAGAGGGGTGGCAGCCTAGGCAGGCATTACTTCCTAGCGCCCACTTCCTGAGACAGAACTGGAAACGACTCGACGGCATGCAAAAGTGCCAACGATTGGCAGCCAGTGTGGCAAGCGTGGCAAGTGGAATTGCTGACGGGGCAAGAACCACTCGAGGCTCAGCTTGGCTCGATCGCGCTTGCATAATTAACAGAGCAACAACAACAACAGCAGCAACTAGTAGAAGAAAAAGAAGCATGGCTAATATGCAGTTAGCTTTGGCTTTTTTGCTGCATTTGCTACCCAATACCGTTAAGACGGCAGCAGAGACGCCAGCAGAGCCAGCAGCAGTGGCAGCTGAGACACCAAACGTGCCTCAATCTGTGACTTTTTCCCATAATCAAAGCGCAAGCTGCAAAACAGCCTCGAATGCAATAAAATTTAAGACGCTTTTGTAGAGGTTTCTCTCCTCTCCCTCTTCCCCGTTCTTCCTCTCCCTCTCTCCCATGTGTGTGTGTGTGCATTGTGTTACTATTATAATTATTTGCCAGGCCATAAATTATGGGAACTCTCTGTGAGCGTTGCCACATCGCTTAATTACCCAGAGGCGGCCAATCTAATGTCTGCCAAGTCAAGTCAAGTCTTTGAAGACCTGAAGACCTGAAGACTTCCCTTCCTCAAGTGTTGACTAATGCCTCAAGTCGCCATCAACATCAACAACTCACGAGAAAGAGTTCAGTAAACTCAGCACAAAAAACTGAGAAAAACAAGTTGAAACAAAAAGCTCTGATGATGATGTTGATGTTACAGTGGTAATTGCCTAATATGAGCAGCGATCTCTATTAGCAACGCAATTCATAAGTGAAATTGAGCTTGCAAAATGCGTGAGAAAGCGCATTTAAAAGCACTGCACTCAAAGTGAGCTTAATCGCAGCCAATCAATTGAAAATAAAGCTCAATCACTGCACAAATTAAAGCACTTTAAAATGCCATCAAAGCACATTAAAGCTGTGACCAGTTTAAGCGTTGTTAAACAATCAATATAAATAAAATGAAGGCACTCTGCAAGGTTGTTAAAGCACATTAAAGCTGTGACTGTGAAATGCATTCAATGTTAACAAAATGAGAGCACTTTGGAAAGGTACGAGTATTATGGGATTCTTTAGTTTTGTCTTAAATCGCAGTCAACGCATCAATATGAATAAAATTAAAGCACATTAAAGCTGCATTTGAATAGAATCTCAGTGAATTAATCCATCACACAAATCAATCCCACACACATAAAGTTTATTAACGCACTCTAATGAATATAAAAGCACATTGCAGCTCTAACTTCACCCTTGACCTTTCAACTACAACTTAATTTTGCCTTTTATATCACTTGAACTTGATGTAAATCAATTCTCACTCTCTTCTTGCGGCTTCATTAGCTCATTTCGCTCAATTTATCAAACTTTGCTGCTTAATTGCTTAATTAATCCCAGCAAAGCGTCGACATTCGTTTTCATCGCCTGGCATCGCATATCGACGCAATTTACCCTCCCCCTTCCATTTTCGGGCCTAATGTCTGTGCAAATATGTACATATATTCTTCATGTGAGCCAAGAAAAAAACAAAGAAGAAGAAGAAGAAGAGCAGCACCAGCAAAGCAGCTCATTTCCGCTGGGCCATTCATCATGTGACGTCACATTGTGGGGCCTCACATTCCTCATGCCTTCGACTTATAAATGTAATTAAAAGTTGTCACAACTTTGTTGTTGTTGTTGCTTTCCTACACGTTTCCCATGCCTCGCTCCATTGGGCTCAATAACTCAACTGAGCCAAGTCAACGGATATTCACACACTCACACATAACGAGTGTATTCACATGCTCAAAGCTATTCGGGCATATTTGGTTCATTCATTCTCCCGTTCTCACAGTTCCCCCTTTACTCAGTTCCATTTCCATATCCATTCTCTGCTATCGTCTTACACTTTTTTGTGGTTGATTTGATTTGCCCGGCGCTGACATGTCAAGACATGATTAAACATGTCTTAATGCTTGCTAAGTTGATTCGACTGACGCCTGACGAGGGCCTAAGGAAGTGAATGCGGCTCATTCACCAGGGAAATTAAGAGAAAAAACCTCAATCGATTTGAAGGCAAGGAAGGAAAGTGTTGAAATTGACAGTGAAAGGTGCAGATGGAACTGGGGAAGGCTCTGCAGATGGAGCTACAGAAGGTACTGCAAATAAAGATGAAACTGTAAGACTAGATAGCTCCTAGGATTATAAGGATTTATTCCCAATTAGTAGCAACACTAGTTGACCAACAAAATTGAGAATACAAATTGAGCGGGAGCTCAAGTTAAAGACAGAGAGAGGAAGCTGAAGTTGAAGATGTTTTTGTAAAGGATTAATCCAAACACAACTTATCCCTAATTGCCCACAGCACCTGCTGACCAAAGGAATTTCCGAATTCGAAGCCGAAAGCGTGTTCGAAAAACGTTGCTCAAACTCGAATCGACGCGACTCGGCAATCGCAATCGCAGCTAAGCCGTAACTGATGAGCTCAGCGACGCATTGCCATCCACTAATCGGCTTACAGTGCGCACCGGCTGTCATGGGACAGCTGTCGCTATTGCTATCGCTGTCTCAGCTGATGCTGCCACTGCCACTGCAGCAGCCTCTGTGGCAGTAAATCCTTTTCTAATTAAATGCCATAAATTTGCGCATTTAATTTTGTCGCCTTAGCTGAAAACTGCACTAACTAAATTAAAAACGTAGATAGGAAAGCAGAGATAAATATGGAAAGAAAGAGAGAGAGAGCGCAAGAAATTATGAAACCTAATCCGCTTTGGCGCATCAATTCAGAATGAAATAAACTGCGGAAAACTCGGGAAAGTCGGGGAAAACTCGGCTGAAAACTGAAGCAGCCGCCGCGGCAGTTTACCAAATGGGGCAAATTCTTTTTTTCTGCCGCGTGAAAAGGCCTCAACACACACACACACATCTGTGCCTGCTCTGGACTGGCCTGGGGCATTCATCAGGCTTTTCCAAAAGGTCGTTTCAGTTTGCTTCGGTTTGGTTTGGATGTGTTTACAGTTTACAGTTCTCTCGCTCTGAATACGAACCTGAAATGGAATGGAAAAGAAGAGAAAAGAGAAATACGAGCATTAGTTTGCAGTTGCTTACAAAAGGCGGCAGCTGCCACGCCCCAGGCAGCCACACACACACACACACTCAGAGATACACACACATACTTATACAATATAGCATACTTATACAATATATATGATTTCCAACTTGAGTGGATTTTTTCGCAATAAAAAATATTTTTCTTGCTCGTTTCTTTTTTTTCGCTGTGGTTTTTTATTGCAACGTGGGAAAAAGAAAAGGATGTGCGATGGGGGAGGGGTAGGAGAGGGAGACAGGGGGAAAAGGCTTGCAGGATTTATGTGCAGGGAGGATTTTTGTATGCGAATGCGAAAACTGCTGGCAGGCAGTGTAAGAGCTGCAAGAAGACAATCCCTTAAAACTGTCAGGCTAATGCGCGGTTTACATGTGTGAAGAAAGGCAGGAGGATAAAGGGTGAAAGAAAGCAGGGCGAGTAAGCAGGGGAGAAGAGGGGAAAGAAGGGGAAGGAGGTAAGTGATAAAGGAAAGTAAAGTAGGTCGCTTTGCGCAGATTTTCACTTGCTCTCGGCTGATTTGTAATGCAAATGAAGCAAACTTGGCGAGAATAACTAGCGCAAGAGGATGTAACTAACAGTAAAAGAAGGGAAACAGAGGGGAGAGAGAGAGAGTGGGGCAGAGCTGTAAAGGAAACACGCGCGAAGAAGCAAACATGAAAACAACAAGCGGAAACAACAGCATAAACGACTGTAAAAGGGGATGAGATGAACAACTCAGGCAAGGGAAAGATGAAGAAGAAGGGAGAGCAAGCAAGGGAGAGAAAGCAAAGAAGTTGAGCGAAAGAGAGGGAGAGTGTAGAGAGGGTACTGCGGCAGGCTGCACTTGACAAAAACAACTGCTGCACTCAACGGCAGGATTCGAATTCGAGAGGGCACTCAGTGAGCCGCGTCCCTTGTCTTTCCCCCTCAGGCCACTCCTCGTCCATCGGCAGGTGGCACTCACAAGTGGCAGCAGCGAAAACAGAACAGAGAAAACACAGAAAACAATAATAAGCAAACGCAGCGGGTGGGCAAGGATAATCTCGAAAGGAAGAAGAACCGCAATCAATTGCCAACGGATGTGAAACAGATAACGAACTGAAGAAACCCTGAAGACAGACATGAGTAGGGAGAGGCAACCCTCTGCACACCAGTCAGTGGCAAATGGCTATAAACTGGACAAGCGTTGCTCATTAGTACCCGAATCGAAATACCCCCTCGATCCCCTCTCCCACCTCTCAAACGGAACCTGTCGCGGAAACAGAACTAACGAGCCTGACGATGCGTCGTCATTGCGACGCGTAAACTGACCCAAACGAACTGGGCCAACTGGCTGCGTGTTTGTGCCACATGCATCATTAGAAATGTAACATGTGGCTGGCCTCTGCCTCTGCCAGCCCCTCCTCCTCCTTCCCCTCCCTCAGCCTGCTCACCTCATTCCTAGAACAAGTGCAACGCCAAAAGGATTACGCAAAATGTGACTGCAATTGCAATCGGAGCAAACTAAAAGCCAGTCACAAGAAAGAAGAACTGGGTCTGGCGAAAGTAACATGACTGGCAGATACCCTGTACCTAAGTTGTGTGTATGTAATTGTTTAGAAATTGGAAAGATTGCTGAGCTCTATATATGTGCGAGATATTGCTAGATTTGATCAAGTTTACTGCGCATCTTCTTTAGGCCTCAAGCAATGAATGTGAAAGTAATCATAGCAAACACCCTTAGCTAAATGTCTGACAAATTTCATAACTTAAGCTCAAGCCAAACCTTGGCACTACCCGGTACTGCACTGTCTACAGCCACAGGGTGCTAAGCTGCAACTGCAACGCGTTGACTTCCATTTGGCAGCTCGAGTAGAGTTCGCTCAAGCCTGAAATTGTTCAACTCAGTTGCTAGTGTGCTGACTCTCGACTCTGTAATGGGTGTTGTAGATAAGGGGTGCTAGCAGGGGGGGAGGGGAGTCTGGGGCGAATGCCTCGTTGCATTTAAATATTAATAAACATGGCGTGCCAAGCAAAATGCGCCAACAAATGCCGCGCGAGCTGCTGCTGATGTTGCTGCTACGTGACTTCCATGAGTCAAGCCAGAGCGCAGTTTAGTGCCACGCCCCTTTTTGGTGGGCTAACCAAAAAGGTGTTGCCATTGCCAGAGTAGAGTATGGAACGCTCTCCATGCCTGAACTTTGGCCGAAACGCCGCAGAGTCATGCAACCAGCTCGCAGCATTTTTTCCAGTCTCCCCCCTCTCACTCTCCGTCCATCTCTCTCTCTCTCTTCATCTGCAGCCTTTTGTGGGCGCACCTTTTGGCCCGTTGGCGGTTGCCCGCCGTTGCCGTTTTGCCATTTTTGGCCATTTACCCAGGCCAGCCTGGGACCAGAGTTGCCATTCATGCAGTCATTCAGTCAGTCATTCATTCACTCACTCATTGCCTCATTCATTCACTACATTCTCATTACTTTGTGGCCTGTGTCATGTCATAAGCTGCAACAACAACCACAGCAAAGACAACATTAAATCATAGTTGGAACAGCAAAAGGGTTGCCACCGTGGGCAGTTCCCAGAGCCAGTTCCGCCCGTTTCCCCATGCCAATCGGGCATCCTGTTGCCGTTTGCAGAGTGAGCGCTGGCGCCATGTGAAAATTACAATAACCATATGTAAAACGACGCCCAATGCTAGAGGAGACTTGTGTGACAGGCGACAAGCCAACAGAGACCCGAGAAAAGAGACCAGAGTAGAAAAAGACTCTAAAAAAAAAGCCAACAACAGCAACAAAATTAGTCATGTCCCAGTATGAACCGAGTGGAGAACGAGAAGAAGTAGAAATAAAACCAGAACCGAATGATGTAGACAAAGTTTTGGGTTGCCCAGACTGACAGCAGCATAACAAGCTCGTAATTTAGTTCAAGCGATAGTAATGGCGATAGTTCTTTAGCTTACTTGATTTGTATTAAAGTGTTTCTTGCTTTAAATAACTTTAAAGTAGCCAAATCTGATATTTTTCTATTATTATTCTTTTCTTCACTTCTTCCCTATCTACCACTTCAGTCATCTCTCCATACGATAGTACATGCGATAGTTTTGTTTGTTTCTTTACATGTTTAGCGCACTCTTGATTTATGTGAAAGTCTCTTTCGCTCTAATGAACTGTCTAAGCAGTCTAATAACAGTCCTTCCCCTCTCACTCTTTTTCTCCTTCCTTCTTTAACTTTGCGTGGTAACTGTTGCCTTTAACTACCCCACAGCATATCAGCAATAGGCATCGAAAACAAGCCAAGTTGGCAGACATTTCGTTCTCAAACATTTTGCTTTAGTCTTGTGTGTATTGTGTGTGCGCGAGCGTGTGTGTGTGCGAGTGTGTGTCTGGCTTATGACATCATGCCAACTTGTTGGAGGTTTCTTGTGCTCAAACGTTGCCAAGCAAAAAACAAAAGAGCATAAAGAAACAGAGAAAGAAAGACAGCAAAAGGCAGCTGCCAATACAATGAACGATGGACAGGCCCAGAGCCAGAGCCAGAGACAGAGAGTCAGAGCCCAAGACAGACCCAGAGACAGGCACACAGGCACAGGCAGCAGGCCCAGAGCTGCAGCTGGAGTTGGGATTTGTAGTTGGGTTTCGGGGGACCTGGCTTAGTCGGATACGGCTTTTGGCTAGTTAAAGTGACATTTGAATGTGTTTTATATCAAATGCCAATTGACAGGGCTGACAGAATGCCCGATGATGATGATGATGATCGACTCTCTGTCCACGTCTCTGTTTCTGTCTCCCTCTTCACCTCCTTCCCTGTCGCTCTTTCAGCCATTTATGGCGCCCCGAAGAGTTGCGCCATGCCGGAGATTGGCAGTTTTGTTTTTAGCGGAAGTTTTTACGATTTGGACCCCATTTGTTTTACAAGCCATTTGACCTTAGAGCCAGCAACGTCTGCCCGGCTAGTTTCAGTTTTAACGAGCCTCTTCTGGCACAAATTCTAGCAAATATATTCGCCAAATCGAGTGAGTGAGTAATCAGTAATGAGTGTGAATGTTATTCGTTGTTGCGTCGCATGTGGGCGACCTCAATTTGGAGGTGTGTCTGAGTGAGTTGGAAAATCAATAGCCAAACAACTTCATATCATTATGCAAATAGCGGCCAAAACACACAAACAAATAAAGGCTAAATAATTTCCATGGCTTATCGCGAGAGTGAGTGAGATAAAGATGGAAAGTTTCGACTATTTGTGTAATTTCGGTGCATTGATAAGGCATTCATACAATATGATATAGATTATCTCGGCTTATGGAGAGGAAGAAACTACGTTTAGTGAAACAAGCTGATGAGATCAGTTCTCACTTCTAACACTGTTCAACATGTGCAGTTCCAGTTATTATAAATTCAAATAGATTCATATGTCATACTTCGCAAACAGGTCTTTAGAGACTATTCATAAACAACTTTTATAAACAGTTCACTTGCCTCTCAAACTGTGCAGTGACTCTGCAACTGTACACTTTGAGCTGATTAGCTCATTAGGTTGCTGAACGAGGCGCCTCATCGCGGAACGTGATCACAAAAAAAGGCATCGTAAATTTAAGCTAAATTATAATATTATACTCTAGCAACAACAATGAAACATTTCACAATGACAGCATAAACATTTCACTTGAAAAAAAGGCTAGAAAAAACCGCTAATAAACTAAAGACAGAAACCCAAAACATTTAAAGCGTGCGAGAGTCTTTACAATGTGCCCGCGTGGGCGTGGCAGGCCCCTTAGCTGCGCTGGCACTTAAAAAACAATATCTAACTAGAGTGAGAGTGTGAGGGGGAGAGAGCGAAAGAGAGAGAGAGTGCCCAGAGACGTGACAACAACACATGGTGAACAGAGCAGAGAGTTGGGAAAAGGAGATACGAGATACGAGAAAAACACAAAAACAGTAACCCAAACTCAGGTAGTTTCCAACATATTTCCCTCCTCTGTGCGACGCAATTCGTGGAAGTCAACCACATTGAAGGTGATTAGAGTGGCACGGTGAGGAGGGTGGGAGGGAGACAGACAGAGGCAGAGACACGGCGCCAGGCGCGACCAGGAAACGCGTTGCAAGCACGCGTCGTCGTCCTGCTGTTCAGGATGTGAGTGTGTCTTCATAGTTTCGAGTTCGTCGAATTCATTTCTCGATTCGGCAAAGCAAAGTCAATTTCCAGCAATTAAATACAATCATCAATTGTCTGGCGTAGCTCTCTTCCCTCTCTGTCTTTCTCTCTCTCTCTCTCTCTCTTCGTGCAAAATTGCCACCATTAGCAGGCGATATTTCTGTTCAGTCATTCACTTTGCCATTGACATTTGAACTTGCCGCTTGGCGCTGATTGAACCGACGAAAGCAAAACACAGCAATAAATTGTGCATAGATATAGAAATAGATATATACAGATATGGTGACTATATAGTCGCCTAATTGGCACAGGAATTCCATAACAAAAAATATTCATTTAAAGTGGAGGAAGAAACAAAAGATTCACGATAGAGCATGTGATTCATGGCGGCCTTTTGGCCTTTTTTGATATGTGAATACACCTTGAATATCTACGCAATTATTCAGCAATTACCATCGAGTGCTTCTTCAGCTCGAAATTGATAGTTGGGGAATTTCTGGGAATTATAATTGAAAGACTTAATGGGAATTCTTTATCTTATGTTGGCAGTTCAAAGTTGTTGTCCAATTGAATTTGTTTTTGAAGGTGTTTTCAACTCTAAAATTATATATAATTATCAATTATAATAAATACAATATATGTAAATTATATCTTTTTCTGCATATTTTGCCATCAATATCAATTGCAAACACATTCTTCTCATACTTTCTTCTCCACTTTCAATGCATTCAACTTGGCAATCATTCAACTATTCTCCTTGTCTCTCCTTCTCCTTCACTCTCTCCCCCTCTGGCTGCACTTATTTATTGCCTGCTGTTGCACTCACATTTTCAATTAGTTTAATTTGTCTGCTGTCCAGTGTACACTGTTCACTGTTCACTGTCCACAGTCCACTGTCCTCTACACTGCCCGGCACGCGTCAATTTGCTTTCTATGACATTTGCTTTGCCAGAGTTTCGCTCGCATTCTGCTCTCGTGTGCTGGGGCAGAAAACATTTTACAGTGATTGTCAATTGCAATTACACTGCCTCCTCTTCCCCGCCTCCCTCCCCTCTCCCACTCCCCTCCTGCTCCACAGCTCATCACGCAGTCAAGTGCCAATAGGCAATTTCACTTTGCAAATCGAACAACAAAAAAACTTTCATTTTAATTAGCAAAAGCAAAAGCAACTACAGCAGAGAAAGGGGAAGAGTAGGTGGCGGGAGGGGGATACACCAAATCAAAATTCGAAAATCGTTATAAAATCAATTTTCAATCATGCGAGTTTGGAAAAATGTTGGTGAACACATGAAAAAAATGAGCGAAGCAAAGCAAACCGCAGATTCAATTTTTATGCCAGCCAAAAGGTCAATTAGCCAGGCAACTGGCCACAACAACAACAACAACAAAAACTAATCAAAATCAAATCACTTTTTGACTGACAGCTGAACTAGCTGAAAGAGGGGAGGGGGCATTTATGGGGAGGAGGTTTCTTTAACAATTGCAAACCAGTTTACAGTTTTACGTTTGCAATTCGAAAGGCGCAACAACATCGCATATTTTCTGTGGCTTATTACAAAGCGTCTTTTGTTGTTGTTGTTGTGGCTGCTGCTGTTGTTATTGTTGTTGTTGTTGGCTGTGCAAGGTGTGTCCCAGCTGCCAGTGCCGCTTTAGGCCAAGTCAACTGCGCCACCCGCAACTGAAATTGGCAGCCTGCTCAATGACACAGAGAGACTGTGAAAGGGGGAGAAACAGAGGGGAAGAGGAGATGTAGGAGGCGAAGACTGATCAAGAGAGAGAGACAGACTGCTCGAATAGGAGAGAGCATCGAGCGTCTAAAAGGCAAACAAACACAAAAAAATTCCATTCAATTTCAGTTCTTTATTATTACATTTTATTTATTTTCTGATGCTACTTTAGGCTATTTTCTAACTAAAATAAATTTAAAAAAAAACGGTGGTATTTAAGTGGTGTTTTTTATTATTTTTTAAACTACAACTACATCATTAAAGTCGTCATTGAATCTATTTCAGCTCAACTTTCGACTCAATATAATTAAACATTGTCTTTTGCTATTTACTATTATTGTATAACTAAACTTTATAGATTAGAAATAAGCTGAGCACAGTTTGATATTCGCTGTACAGTTGTGAAGTCATGCGCAATTGCGTCGCTGTGTGTGTTTCCTCTTGCTGCTGCTGGCGATTACATAAACAACAGCTTTTTTGTTGCTGTCATTGTTGTTGTTGTGCGTTGTCTGTTTGCATTGTACAACAAAATACAACAGCAACAAGTACTCGTATAGTAAATAAATACAAAAATAATATAACTTGTTCATTAAACACGAGAACTGCAAACACAGTCGCGACTCACTTCGACCCAAGCCAAGTTTGTAATGTTTGTAAATATAAAAACTCGTTTACCAACAGCAACAACAACAACAACAAAAACCAGTGCCAAGTGCTGTAGTTGTTGTAGTTGCTGGCATGTAAATTTTTGTTAATAGCACAAGTTTTTCATCAGAGACCACATGCTGAATAATAAATAATAAAAAACTGTTGATGCTTGCGGAAAAACGAAACGAAATTGAAAAATAAATAAAAGTTTTACATAGTTAGAGCCAAGGCAGGCAGCGATTTTTAATCACTCTGGAACTTGCCTAATCACCCAGGCAAGGAGGGAGGGGGGACTGGGACAAAAACAGGTTGCAGATGCAACAAAATGTGGCACATAAATCAACAGCAAGAGACGAGTCGAGGCTCGTCTCGTCTCGTCTCGCATCTTTTAATTATAAGTCAAATGCCATTGCCAGCTGTTTCCACGTTGAAAGGGGGCGTAGCTGAGGGGGCGGGGAGTGTTGACTACACGCCCCCTATGGCAAAACACTTGCAGCTGTTGCGGTTGCATGCTGAGAGAGGCAGCAGTGGCAGAGGCAGCTGGCATGAAAGTTTTTCCCTCGTTTTCTGGGTCAGTCAACGCATCGAAAACAAATGTAGAAAGAAAGAGAGAGATAGGGAAAGAGAGAGATGGAGAGAAAGACAAGACACAAGACAGCAAAACAAAACAACAAAAGACACAGCACAGCACAAGTTTCTATGCTGAGCTGCGATGCTGCAGCTGCGATAAGTCTTGAACAAACCAACGTACAACGTGGCGTATGCGCAACGTTGCGGCTTGGCCCACAAACTGAGGCTGCAAAGATGCGCGCAGTGCAAAAATTATGATACACATGGCTCAGATTACACACAAGAGACACACAGCAGACACACACACACACACAGTCATACATAGACACTCTCTGAGGAAAACTGGCCAGTTCAAAGACCGCATTGAGGAGAGAAGAGTTGGCTAACGCGCTTCGCTGCTGACCCAAATCGCACAAGAGCCGCATTCCATGCGACAAAACTTGCCACATGCTGCCGCTGCCACTTGCAACTGGTATCTCGATGTCGCCAAGAAAAAGCCGAAAAAAAAGCTGAAACTAAAACTAAAGCCAAAGCTGGCGGCCAATTATGTTAATTGTTAGTTAAATTTCAAGACTGCAGGCTCACTGAGTTGCTAATTAGGCGCGAAAATAGGAATGAAAAAACCCCGGGAGGGAGGGAGCTGGAGGGGAGCACAAACTAAACAGAGTGCGCAAATTAGTTTGTCAACACACGGCTGAGTATGACAAGGTTTTTTATATGCTAAAGTATGCGCGGTATTCAAGTATTGATTCAGCTGTTGCCTCAGCGCCAATTTAGGCCGATACACATGCAGGCAAATTAAGCTGGAGATACAGATACAAAGAAAAAGATACAAATGGAGATACAGATGGAGATACAGATGGAGATACAAAGCTATAACAGGTGCTTGAGGCCAAAAAACGTGGCTAATTTAACACACAAATTATGCAAATAGAGAAGGCAAAGACGGGGAAAATCGCTTCGAATTCCCAACAGCAAATTAAATAGAACTGGAACAAAGGCAGATCAATAAAATATCAATATTGAAACTGAATTTGTATTGAAATTCAATTGATAGTTCATAGATGTGATAATCAAAGCTGGAATCGCTCAAGAAAAAAGCAAAATATAATAGATCCCAAAGCATAATCTCTACCGCAAAGTTGCCCAACAGAACTTACAACATTAATGAGATAAGCAAACAAAGGTTGCAAAACTTCATGAAGAACTTATTCAAATGGAGTATGAAACAGTGAAGATAAGATAACAAAACAGTTGCGATATGTGAATCACAACTCAGGAAAGAAGTTCTGACAATGAATGGAAGTAGATAGAGACCAAAAAAGAAGTTGAGCAAGTCTTGAAGAATGTGAACAGCAGTTCCAAAGTTCCCAAAACATCATCAATGTCGTTGAACCACAAAAAGTTCTGGATCAATAGATCGGCTATTTTCATGGGAACACGTAATGCAACATGCCCCCCAGCTGTGATATATGGCTCAATATATATACATACATATATGTATATGTACTATAGAACGACATATAAACAACATAATATATTGCTATAGCAACGACAACTTCTTCGACTCTCAACGACACACGATTCTCAGAAGTTCTATTTGCAATGCGATTTTACGAGTTTGTTTCGTTTTTTCTTGATTTTCTTTTTGTATTTTCGTGTAGATTTTCTCAATTTGGGTCAATAACATTTGGCAACTCAAGAAAAAAAGCCAAACGAAAAGGCTGCCAAGGCGGCAAGTTCTGTGTAAAGGCCAACAACAAAAGCCACAAAGTAATTGTAAAAAACAAAAGAAAAAATAACAAAAAACAAATGTGAATTAATTAAAAATAATTTTCACAAATTTTTCAAAGAGTTTTTTCACGCATCGTTTTCGCTTTTTTGCGGCTAACAGCAAATTGCGGCTAAACGAAAATAAATTATGCAGCAAGTGCGATATGTAAATGTGAATATATACTGTACACGGTATGTTAATGTATGCTATATTTATACTACATATAGTTTGCTTATACACCCCTTATAGCATAGAGATCAGTGACTGCAATAATATATTATAAAATGTGGCATATTTAAGGCGAAAGTGTAACGAATTTGTCAAAGTTTTCAGTCGAATTTGAATTATGAGAAATGCTACGAGAGCAGCTTTTGTTTTTGTTGTTTATGTTTGTTGCTGTTGCTGTTGTTGTTGCGATGAATAATAAAGTGAAAATCTTAAAAATCATCAAGAGAATATTTAGCTGTTATTTATTGCATTTGTTGTTGTTGTGGATAAAAAAAAGTGAAACAACTTTTACTTTTCGACGACAAAAGAGGCCGAGCCAGAGACAGAGATACAGATACAGCTACAGATACTCAGCTGCAGATACTCTCTAGCTGGAGATACAGAAATAAATACACACACACACACACACATACACAGAAGTAGAGGCAGTCCAGTGACAAATTCTTTGTCGAGTGAAACTTTTTTGTGTAACTGTAACCTGAAGTTGATTTGCATTTCAGTCTATACCAGTGTGTGTGTGTGTGTGTGTCAGTGGGTATCTGTGAGTGTTGATATTTCTGTAAACATTTCATAATTATTTAAACAGCGCGTGGGCTGTCTCCATAAAGAAAACAAAAGCCATTTGCCATATAGTATATATATCTACAGAACCTGAGTGATTTCGCCATTAGGGAGGGCGATCTACCTTGAGACAGTGGGTCTACACAGCCAGCCCTGGCCATAAAACACTTTACACATATTTGTCAACAGTTTGACAGTCTCCACTCTTCAGATATCTCCTCTACTTATTCTTCATTCTCGCACTGTCGCAATTTTGGCAGTTCACAATTTGTCAGCCTTTTTTGCGTTTTTTTCCGCATTTTCCAGCGTGAAAATGCTCACTTAAAAATAGATATAGCCTGGAAACAGCTGCCACATGATATATTTGTATAGCATACACACATTTATATCCATAAACACATACTATATCTCTCGTATATCTCGCTGTATATATAGACACGATCCGTGTTTGTTTACCCGCAAAATTGTTTAATCAAAAGAACTAATAAAGCGATAAAATAGAGGTCGCACCGTGTAAATAAAGAGACGATTCCAAAGCAAACAAAGGCTGAAAGAGAGAGTGGAACACGGGAATACCCCCTCAGACATAATAGAGAGTTATGGAATATCGGTATGGTATTGTAATCGTGCCGTAACGAGATACGGTAGAAAATTTCTTCATGAAGTTTGTACTGTAAACACATTAATATATTATTCTGCCAGTTAGCTAACTGTTCTACTGTTATACAATCTGAATAACGAATCAACAAAGAAGAAAATAGCTTCAACAGATTCTTTAGTTTCCGCTGCAAAGGAATTGTAAGCTGAGCCTAAAGAAACATGTCTAGACAAAGACGAAAGATATGGAATTTATAAATAGTACACTGCAAGTGAGTCAGGCTAGTCTTTGGCACCTCTATTACAGGGTATAATGGGTACGGTTTCTGTTTCTTTATTTCTTTATCTCGCCTGCAATTTGACTGTGCAAATACAAAGAGGAGTCCAAGGCAGAGACCTTTCTGTTTCATACTGATATGATATGGGGAGTGTCTTATCTGGTTCTTTAGCTGATAGAGTGTTACCTGCACCCACTTCCCTCTCTCTTTATCTCTCCCTCTCTCTCTCTGCTCGTGTCTTACCTCACTGTTGGCCACATTAAGGTAGCACTGCTGCTACCGTAAAAAGCAACTCGACTCGACGAGACGTTGCAACTCTTGCTTGTTTAATTAATAGCGCATGTTTATGAGCTACCTCCGGTATCACCTCTCCTCTTCTCTCCCCTCCCTCATGTATAGGTGCCTTCCCAAAAAGAATTGTTGTCATTGTCTTCGTCGTCGCAATTTCATTTCTTTGCAGCGCGACGCGGCTTGTCATTGCCGTTACACAACACCAGCAGCAACAATACCCACTACTCCCCCTCTCCCTCCATCTCTTACTCCCTCCCCCTTTCATGCCGCATTGTCATCACATTTTGCTGTGACAATTGCGATGTATCTGCGAGGTATCTGAGGCATCTATCTGCGAGTACCCATCGAGCATAAAGCAACAGCAACAACAACATTCACTACACACACTCATGAATACAGCGAATGAATACACAACGATTGTCTCTTCTCACTCTCGTCGCGAGGCCTTGGACGGAATACGCCACATAAAACACGTGTGAAGCAGCCCAAACAATTTATCGCCTGCAAAGCTCATTGCAAAAAGTCAATAAGGTTTTTTTCTATTATTAAATTTATGAAATAGTTTAACAAAAAAGTCTATAAAGTTACAAATTACCAAATTACACACGCAATTTGATGAACATGATGAAATTGAATTCGAATTGAAGCTGAATGTGAATGCATTGGAAATTTCAATTGAATACAAATGAATCGTGTATAACGAATCATTTATCGAGTGTTTCGATATTGAACTTCAGTTTGGCTTATCATTCTGCATTGCATTAGGTATGACTGTCTGGGTTTCGATTTCACATGCACTCGTGTCCACTTTCGATCTTATCTTGCTCTCTCTCTGTCCCTCTTCCTCCTTCTCTCTGTGTTTTGTTTACCTTTTTTACCAGCTGTCAATGATATTTTCCATTTTCAATGAGTTTTCTCTATTTTCTTTACTTGTTGAGTGATGCACACATGCTGCTTGTTTAGCCTGCTGTCTCTCTCCCACTTTCCCTTTCTCTCTCTCTCGGTCTCTGTTTCGATCACTGACCTTATCAGATCGTTGGCATTGTCTGCCTCTGTTTCTCCTCCTTTTTGTGCTACCTACTCTGCCTCTGTCAGCCTGCCTGTCCAGTCTCTCCTCGCTTTTAATCAGTCTGAGGCAGTGCATAATAATCAAGCATTAACATCCTCATCCCCATCATCATTATCATCATCATCATCATCATCTTGTTGATCATTATCCTGCGCATTGTCATTGTCATTTTCATTATGAATTGTGATTGCAATTCAGAGCAGCAACATTAATTTTAATGCTCGTAAAGCAGCACCAAAGCAATTCGCGAATGCAAACTGTGGAGACTTCGCTGGGGTTGCCTGCTCCCCCCACACTCTTCCTTCTTGTGCCTTCTTAACTCTCTCCCCGTCTCAACTCCCTCCTCCTTTCCTCTTAACCCACTACCAACTGCATATCCGGTCGCTGGCCAAGGAAGTGAGTACGTGGAGAGCCACAACGCGCAGTGAGGAACAGGCAAGGGGTCGAGGAATCAGTCCTAACTAGGACGAAGGGAGTTGCGGAGTCGGGCCTGTTGCCATGAATCACTAACTAACTAACCAGAGACAGGGACAGAGCTGCAGTTAAAGCGAGACAGAGCGAGATTCAGTGGCCGAGGCAGACATGAGTTGCAGCATTGCCACATTGCCAGCACACATTGTTGTTCTCTCTCCATCCAGAGAAGGCATTAATCGTTGTCCATTATGCAAGACACGCGCCTGCGGCTGCCGCCAACTGCAAACCATATGCGATGCAGGGCAAGCCTGGAGAAGGGTGACATTGGGGGAAGAAGGGGAAGCAGAACTGGTCGTCTACCTGGAAGGTGCGCCTAGGTAGGAAGGTGCCTGCCACACGTCGTCGTCGTCGTTAGTTACATAGCCCGCGGTCCATTTAAGGGCGACAACGACGACGACGACAACAAAAAGCGAAAGCGTTTTCAAGACGCCTCCTATGTAGACCTTGGCGCGGGTTTTTCAACCTGGCGAGTACCCGACGAGTACCCGATGAGTGCCCTATGAGTACCCGGCAGTACCAGTGCCAGAAATGTTTGGGTTCCTTTTGCTTTCAGGCGCAGCAGGAAGTCGCGGCAGAGAAGAAACCTTGACATCAAAGTGGCCAATGTCATAAATTACCGCACCCCCGCTCCCCCTTCTCCCATTCAGTTCCTTAGCAAGCACAGCTGATGGCATTTGTAGGCGTACCACATAAAGTATCTGACAGATACAACGCAAGTATCTTTGACAAGCTAAATAGAAGGCGAAAGTTTTTCACAGACAGACAGACTGGTGCCACGCCTTCCCCCTCCCCCTCCCATTCCTCTTCACTTCAAAAAGAACGCCAAGCAAATTAAGATAAAGACGTAGCATAAAGAGACTTTCTATACTATATAGAACTATATTTATATCTACACAGATCTGAAGAGTCTTTTTGAATGAAAAAATGAAATAAATTAAAAATGAAAAACACAAAAAAGAGAACGAGAAAGGAATACAAAGCGTGCGCCAAGATAAGCAACAGCAGCGCCCCCTGTTGGGCGTAATTCACAGGGGGAAACCTTAGTCTAAATTGAATTCGAGTCAAGTTGGTTTAAGCTGCCGATAAGCGCCCGTCCCCCCATTGGGAGCAATTTCAAAACGCTTTTTGGGAATTGGAGCGTGCGATCTATTTACCTCGATGCCTTCTCTATCTCCCCCTCCCTCTTCGCCTCTTTCCCTTCTCCCTATCACTTTAAAATCACTTTGAAAGACATAATTCTTGCCACGAAAATTGCTTGAGCGAAAGTTGGCAAAAGATGCCAAGAGAAAGATCATAAATGCGGAAGAAGGGGAGGAGGAGGAGGTGTGAGGGAGGGAGAGGAAGAGAAGATGTAGATGGAGAAGGGAAGCAGTAAAAGTGCGTAGGTAACGCAAGAATGGCATTTCTAACTCTCTAACTTCTTTCCCCTCTCTATCTCCTCGTCGCTCCCTCTCTCTTCCTCTCACTGCCTCTTTTAATCGCTCATAATGATGATGAATGTGCAATCTTCATAATGATCTAAAATGATTGTTTGATTGCCACCACAGCTTTCGCTCTGTGTACACTGTGTGTGGATGCCATGTGGAACTGAGTGTGGAAGCTGTTTCAAGTGATTTATGCCATTTGTGTCAATGTCTCTTCGCATTCTTCTTCTTCTTTTTGTTGTCATTATTCGGTTTTCCAATCTTCAAACAAATTGCCTGAAAATTCTTTTGTGTATGCGTGTGTGTGACCTTTGACAGCAGTCGGGGCAGCAACATTAGGTAGGTAGTTGAAAGGAGTCTCGTGTGTGTGCGTGTGTTATCACTGAAGCGTTGGAAATTTCTTGAGAGCGCGATGAAGCAACTTAAACGTAAAAAAGCCGCAGCATTTTTATGTAAATTGGTATTAAAAAAATAAGAAGAAAGAATGAAAAAGAATATATGAACCTAAAGCGCGCGTGTTACATGCTTCATTGATAAGCCGCGCCAGCCTCCTCCCTTTCCTCGATCCCTTTCCTAACCAATCAAAGTCTGAACCCCATTCAAATGAAGCTTGATGACAGTTTTAAAGCCATTAAACAGCAGGCAGAACAATTGAAATGCGGACCAGGCAGAGCAGAGACGCAGGCAAAGTTGTCAGTGACTCTGCCACTGGGGCAGAGGCGCAGGCAGAGCAGAGGCAGTGGCTCTGCAACTGCACTAAAGCGCAGGCGGACCTGACTGACACAGCAGGCAGTTGCTCTAAAACCCCCGTCAACTCTGGCCTGCCTGTACAAGGCTTTTTTCGGGCATTGCGCCCACGCAGTAGCTCTGCAACTGTAACACGTTGGTGACTAAGCAGCAGAACGAGAGCGCAGAGGAGGAGATGGGAGAGAAGCATGGAGAATGGAGAAGGAGGAGGAGTATACTGAGCAAAAAAAAGCGGAACGACGCCAATTACAACGCCCAAATTGCATTTAATTAATGAAAATGTATCGCCAAAGCACAACCCACACATTCACACTCACACACACACACACACACCGAACACATTCTCACACACTCTCAAGGCAAAACACACGCAGTTTGACACCTTCTCAGAACTCACCTCTCTGTGATTGTTGTTGTTGTTATTTATGTTGTTGTGGTTGTTGTTGTGTTGATTGTGATGATATTGTTGTTGCTGATTGTTGTTGTTGTTGCTGTGTTGTGTTGTAGATGCTGCTGCTGCCGAGCCCGACGACGACATACGCGATCCGGGCAGATCGCGCCACCTGAGCACCCCCATGACTGCCTGACGCACCCAACGCCGTTCAGCGCCTTCGCTATAAAATGCCACCTTCGTTGATTGTTCTTGTTGTTGGTGCTGTGTTGTTGTTGTTGTTGTTGTTCAGGCAGTTGCAGTTGTTTCTGTGCTTGTTACTCTTCTTGCTCCTCTAGATGCTGTCCTTGTTACTCCTCTCTTGTGCAGGCTTCAATTGCACTTAGTTGCCGACTGCATTGAACACTTTTTGCACTGCTTGCCCAACAACTGCTTGTGGGTGGTTTGCCTGTTGGGGGTTTGAGGGGTGTTGAACGTGCAGGCTTCAAACTGTATTTATTACTGACGCCGCTGTTGCTGGTACTGCTGCTGTTGTTGTTGCTTAATTGTTATAATTTTCGCTGTTGTTTTTCTTGCGGCAACTCGCAACTGACGCAAATTATTGTTATGACTTGTCGTTGTTGTTGCTGTTTTCTCACTCAACTCGTTTGACGGGTTTTTTCGGTTATTTTGTCAGTTAGTGTCAGCTTCCAGTGACTGCCAAACTGTGACTTTCGAGTCAAGCTTTATTTTATGCAAATTGATCGCGAATTTCTAAGCGAATATTTTCACTTAAAACAAACACATACATATGCACAATTCACATACACACACATACACAGATGTTTTATTTTTGTCAGTGAAGTGCAGAAGAAGATAAAGAAGAATCAGAAGAAACGCTAAAGACACGCACAAACACGCACCGCAAGAGAGAAATTTATATTTATAATTTGACTTTTATGTGATTTCAACTGCAGCTGCGAAGTTGACGGCGACTGCGACAGAGGCTGCAACTGCATTTGTGTTTTATTTTTTTTTGAGAATTTCAAACCAATTTTTAGTTGTTGCGCTATAAATAAACTCACGTTGCGTTTTGTTTTGAATCTGTAACGAACAAAACGAACGACAAAGACAACGACGAAACGAAGATGAAGACGGAGACGAAACGATCCGACAATGTCAACCGACAAAAGACGCGCGTCCGACTGGAATGAAAACGGAATGAACGACGACGCAACAAAGCAGCACGCGTAACAGTGCTGCCAACGTTAACAGCGACGTTGTCGCTCTCTGAGAGAGCATCTTGCTCTCTCTGCCGTGCGTTAACAGCTCAAGTGAGCGACGGTTAACAGAGCGCGCCAGTTACAGCTGGTAACAGCGCGCTTCCCATTGAAGTTGCGTGCGTTAAAGCGAGACAGTCATATGCTGCGGGCGCACAGTGGCGCCAAATGTAAAGCAAAATTCAAATGGGGAACAATGCAAATTAGATGTAATTTAATAATTTTAAAATTAAGTTAAATTTTTAATAAAATACAACCACATCTGTAAAAAATAAGTTTTCAAATTTCATTTACTCTTGCAGAATTCCATTTACCCTTGATAGCCTGTTAATTATGAGTTCTTCTCAAGAACTCTTTTTTTATGCTTTTTAACTGCGAATTACAGCGAACTACGCAGTTTCCTGCCCATGTAAAGATGATGAGATAAACCAGAGAGAACCGAGTGAAACATGGGCAATTCCGAAAACAAATAAAATGTATAAATATATATATCCCATTATGTTCATATATATACATATCATTCTCAATCTCCAACTATATGGGGGTAAAGCCAAACCGAATTTAATAAGGTTTTCCCCCGATAAGACGATACGATGTGTGCGTGGTTTACTCTGGATAAATAAGGGGAGTAGGGGTGTTGAAGACAAAGACGCACCGAAAATAAATAGAAAAGAAGAACGAACCCCAAAAACAAACACAATTTATGCACTAGCACCACGTGACCTTGGCATTCAAGTCATAAAACTGTAGCGTACAATATGAACGAGCACGACGACGACGACGACAATATAATAAAGAACAACAACAATAACAATAACAATACAAAGTTGTGCCTCTATCCAAATGTAACGCATTGCACACGTCTCAAGTTGTTGTTGTTGCGATTGTTGTCACCATGCGAGGGTGCTCTATGAATTGTTTATAAACAAAAGCGCAGCTACAGTTTGAAATGTGATCGAGTGAAATATTGGATTGGATTGGATTGTGTGCCTTCTAGAGTACTATATATGCTGGCAATATGAGACCCGGAATTTTTTCTAATGAAGAAATCTCCAATAACAAACACTTAAGGACTGGGGAATAATATTATAGTAATAATACTTTAATGTTCATAATTTCTGAAATTGGTTAACAAGAATCTAGAGATTTAAAATTATTCCGACTATTAATAGTGTAGAAGGGTATTTTAAATTCGAAATCTTTCAAATGAACTTGGTGACTTTGCTAAAGAAGAAATGATAAACAGAGAAGTTTTTTTAAATATTTATTAAATTAAGTAATTGCAAAACGGTTTCTTGCACCCGTTAACTGTTTCTACAGAATAAATCTTTAATTGCAAATATGACGAGCCCTCACGAAGCCTAGCAAATGACATTAGAATAACATTACTAAAATATTGAATATTCCTACTGAAATTGGTTCACAAGTTGAGCAGATGCCAAAGAGATTTACAATTCCGACAAGCCCATTGCAAATGGAAAGAACTGTGGGTAAAACTGTGGTACTCTGAACATGTTTTGTATGATAATAATTATGATAATCATGTGCAATGATAATTAAGCTTGTTCGCTCAGCTTCTTCTACACTCACAAATCTAATGGGAACCGACCCGCATTAGGCGACAGTCCCCTAACGAATCCGAAACATGGCTTTAAAATTAGTTGTGAACTAAAGAGTTACCTGAGCAACAACAACAAGAAGAAGAAGAGTTGTTGTTGTTGTTGTTGCTGTCATTTGTCTCTAGTTGCTGTTGTTATTGTTGTAGTTGCTGGTGGATGAATGTTGTCGCTGTGCCGACAGACAGCAATCAACAACGAAGCCAGCGAAGCAGCAACATGAGCAAACAGAGGAGGAAAAACCTCATGAGGGGAGGCAGCAGGAGGCGTGTGTGGGGAGTAGGAAGAGGAAGAGAGCTGTGCAGCAGCAAGGGAAGAGGAGTGGAGCAGGGGCAGAGACAGGGGCTGCTGCTGTTGGCCCTGGGGGAGTCAGAGGCCAACGTCAACGTCAAAGCCACCAAAAGTTGCAAGCAAAGGGAAAAATAGTTTAAAGTTGCATTGTTTTATGCAGGTGCCACAGGGTGTTGGAGTAGAGAGGGGGCAGCGGGGGGAGGAGTGAAGAAAATTTTGTAAAAAAATACTAAGAATCTCAGGTGCTAACGGCAAAAGATGCAGGGAATCTTCTCGAGGGACAGCAGGGAAAAATAATTATAAATAAATAATTACAAGTACAGTGAGCACTGGCAGAGAGTGAACTAGTGTAGAATATATAGGGACTATTTGCTGTTATTTTTGGTACATTTTGGGTATGCACGAGCCGGTTTTTTGGTATATTTACAGCGAATAATTAACTAGAATCGAAAGAACAAATAGGAACTTATTAGCTATAGGAACTTATTATAGCTATAAATAAATGAATGTAAATATATTACAGGTACAGTGAGCACATTGATAAATTACACAAATGGAGTGTATAATGATAATGTTAACTATATATTTCGAGGATGTTTACTATATATTTTGGTATATACTACAAGGTTATTTCCCTCATTTTATGGTTTATTTGAAGTAAATATTTGCCTAGACTTAGTTTCAAATGTAGTTGAACAAGTGTGTTTATTAAAGCGAGCAAAGACTGTAGAGCAGAGGGAGAGAGGGAGAGAGGGAGGAATATAGAAGTAAGTAGTGAGTGTGGAAGAGGAATAGAGAGAGACACAGCTAGCTCACAGGTAGATCAGCAAAGACGTGTGGGCCGCAGCGGCAGATAAACATCGCACATTTTGTGGCTTAGAACAAGAGTGTGTTTACGATGTCGAGTGTGCGCGAGTGTGTGTGTGAGTGTGTGAATGCAACTCATTTTCATGCAACTGCAAAAACAGAGGGAGAAGAAGCAGCAGAAGAACAAGGCAGACTGTGGGAGTAGCTGCAGACCCAAAAAGAGGTACAGAGAGAGAGAAGAGAGGGGAAGACAAGACGAACTGTGTGGACTGAGGAGGACGACGCGTCGTTGCGGCTGACGACCGAAGGCAATTAACAACTTCAACGTTCGTTGCATGCAGCGCCAGTAGGCAGCTCCTCTCCCCATCTCCCTTCTCCTTCCCTTCCCCCTCTCTACAGCAGTTGAAGTTTAGAGAGACTGTCAGACAAATTGCAATGCGGCCCATTGAAATATTTTTGCACAGTGCACGCTTCCTTCCCCCTTGCCCCTCCACCGTCTCTGTACCACCTGTTCCCTGTACACCTGTACTGCCATGTGGCAGCTTCTAATGTGGCGTTAAGGTGCAGCAGCAGCAGCAACACAGCGTGAAAAATATGCAAGAAAAAAGCCAAAGAAAAACCGCCAAAACCAAATGAAATGGTTAAGTTACATTTTTATTATGCGAAGGGGGCGGGGCGGGGACGGAGGCGTGATAGCCTAAGGGCCAGCGGCAAACTCATAAATTTAAGCGGGCTTTGGCCGACAATGGAGAAGCCTCAGCTGCGGCCTGTTTCCGGAAAAAAGACACAAACGGAGCTGGCAAAGCAGCAAAAAGATACAAATGTATCTGCAGCATGTGTGTGTGTGCGCGGCATTAAAATGCGCTGGGTAATTAGGCGCCAGGCAGGTAAGGGGGGAGGGGAGGAGCCACTAAGCAGCAGCAGAGTCTCTTCAGGACTCTCCCCCTGGAATTCCCATTCAGGATTCCTTCTCGGCGCACTTTATTAGCCTCAAAGTATGCAATGGCCAATGGGGCATGCGACAATGCGGCAAATGCCGGCCAAGTGGTAGTGTGTGGCACAGTTTGAGCAGCACTGGCTGCCTACATAAATTCAATTTCATACAAACTCACTTTAACTGCTGAAAAGGCGCAGCGCAAACGAGGGCAACGAGGCAGGAGAGTGTGGCAAGGGTACACACAGGGAACAGGGGCAGACTGCCAAGGAGTTGCAAGTCAACTTCGACTGCAACCCAGTTAGCCCAGAAAGACCCGCATGAAAGCCTTAAAAGCGAAGCAGCAGCAGCCCCTGTGGCAGCAACGTCTTGGCTGCGTCTGTCGCGCTCTTTCTCCACCCCTGCAACGTGTGCCCGCTTCTTGTGGCAAGTACAAGAGGGAGCAGGAACAGGAGGCAAGGCAAGACTTCCTCGAGGCAGATCAGGCGTGGAGAGTCGAGCACAAGGCACATAAGCAGCAATGTGCGGCATGCGGCATGTGGCGCGTGTGGCAAGTGGCAAGCGGCAAGCAGCGGTGGCCAGTTGCAGTTGCCCCCTTGCCGCCTTTGACTGGCAAAGTTTGCAACGAAAATTTTCTTGTGAAAACTAAATTAAAATGTGAAAAGATGTTCAACAGAATAGAGAATAAAGCAGAAAGAGAGGTTAGAGAGAGGAGCGAGGAGAGAGACGGGGAAAGAGAGGGAGAACCCTGAAGAGGGCTGCATGTAGTATCAACAACAATTTAATTATAAAGTGGATTATGTGTACAACACTGTGTGAGTGTGTGTTAGTGGGTTAAGCCAAAAAGAGGTTTATGATGGGAAAGTTTTGAGTGCAGAATATTAAAGTATGAACGTTGTGGGACTAACAGATTTGAGTAAATATTGTGCAATAACATTGTTCGACAGTTTACAGGGTATCGAAAGTCAATGCAATTCTGCGATTTTCCTCTCCCTTTTTATGAATAAAAAAAATTATTTTATATCTAATGAAATTGCTTATATTTTGTTGTAGGCTTTCAGGCGCTCTTCACAAAAGAAAGGTGCTCCCACCTATTGTCTGCTATGTGAACTATTTGTACATCTCGCAGCGCCATCTAGCGACCGCTTCAATGAGTAGACTTTCCGTATACTGCAGTATCAACCACTAGTGGCGCCAGTGTGCAACGCCCTCTATCACTCAAAAGGTTTAACATTACGATACATGTACAACAGCTTACGATAAGTGTACAATAGTCTACGATGTATGTAAAATTGTTTACGATACGTGTACAACAAGTTACGATACATGTACAACAGCTGACAGACAGTGGCGCCCTCTAGCCTGGCATTAGTTTACCAATACGACCCATGTACTACAGATAACGATACATGTACATCTGCTTACGATAAATATACAATAGTTTACGATAAGTGTACAACAGTTTAATAGTGGCGCCATCTAACATTTGTTATATTTTTTATTACGATGCATGTTCAACAGCTGCCTAATAGCACGTTTGGCGGCGCCTGTGTGCAATAACGAAATCTAGCCAACTACACGCTGTCGTTGATTAGAGTGCCATGTCGCCATCTGTGGCAGAGTGGCTTAACTAAAGTTTTCTATTGTGCTATGCAAACTGTACAAGGGACGCAACTAATTGTTGCTACCTCTGCTGTTGCTGCCACTACTGCTTCAGCTGTTGCTGCTGCTTTTGTTGTTGCTGTCACTTAATTTATCCAATAAAAACTTCGTATATAAATACAAATTGGCAATCAAATCTGCCACACCGAGCCACACCTTGAATCAAAATTTGCCACAGCAGCAGCTGAAATTGGCCATAAAGCAACAACAACAACAGCAGCAACAACTAAACAATTGTCCGAGTCTCGCGCGTAATCCCTGCCAGCTCGCTGTTTGCATGACACCCGCAAACACACACCACATACTCACACACACTAGCACACACTCTTCTCTTCCAGTAATGCCCATTTCTATTGGAGGAACCACAACAAAAGCGCAGATTATGTCAAATTATACCAGATGTTTTTAAAGGTGCGCCTGGGGGTGCAGGGAGTGTGAGGTGTGAAAACCGTCAGAAAGTTGGGTCAGTTCTACATATAGAGAACATGCACGTTCAT
Organism: Zaprionus africanus; assembly: GCA_018151435.1. Taxonomy (NCBI): domain Eukaryota; kingdom Metazoa; phylum Arthropoda; class Insecta; order Diptera; family Drosophilidae; genus Zaprionus; species Zaprionus africanus. The sequence continues at coordinate 1,643,380 of JAECXB010002307.1, read as the reverse complement.
GTTGTTGTTCCCGTTGTTGTTGTAGTCATTGCCTTTTAGCCTCGTGAATGGAACAGTAAAAATTTTTACGACCTTCTCTCTCTCGCTGTTTTATGGGTCAACTCGGGCACGGGGTCGTGTTCCGCCTAGCCTCGGAAGCTGACTACGACAGCGTGAGAGGGGCAGGGGGAAGCGGAACTAGCCACATGTGACAGGGGAAGGGGAGAGGTATCTGTAAACTATTTATCCCAACAGATCCCAACACAAGTTGCTGTAGCTTGTGCGAGGTCAGTTACCCTTGCTTTAGTATGACTGGTATTTTTTTGAATTTTGCTAGTATTTTTCTGGTATTTGCATTAGTATTTTGCTTGTCAAAAACTTTGCTTTAGGTTTTCTGTGGCATGTTTGGTATTTTTACTACATGTTTGGCCTTTCTTGGGTATGTTTTAGTTACTTTGCTGGTATTTTCTAGAATTTACTTAGTCTTAATTTGGTACTCGAACTCACCTGTGAAAAATACGCTGGCATCGCACAACGCTGATCATCCAGTCGCGAGCTCTGCACACGTTCCAACAGCTCAAAGAGATCCTGCGTCGCCCCTCGCAGTCGTTCCGGGCTGTGTGTGACGCTGCTGCCTCCGCCAACGCTGCCAGGTTGTTGCTTCATGCTGCCCGCTGCCATGAAGGCATGTTGTCGCCTGCAAGAGAGTGGGAGACAGAGAGAGAGTGAGTGAGCGAGCAGACACAGGAAACTCTGTTTAATAATAGTGCACGCAAAAAGCTAATCACAAGCCTCGTGCTCTGGGCTTCTTCGTGCCCAGCCAAGCTGAGACGAGGTCTCATTGTCGCCGACCGAACTTGGGTGACCGCGTCGTCGTCATGCAATCTGTTCATGCTTCAGCGCCAAGTGCAAGAGACCAAGTGCAAAACCAAAGACCAAACCAAGTCCAAGTCCAAGTGCGATTCCACATTCACATTCAACTGATTCAATCGAGTGCGCAAACTCGAGTGCAACCCTCGACTTCTTGGCATGACATTACCGAAGGGAGGAGGAAGAAGGAGAGAGGGGTACACGGGCAGTTGAAGGAGGGGGGCTTATAAAGACTTCTTCGATTTGTACAGCAACTTGACATCTTCAAGCGAAACGTTTATGTCAAAAAAGAAATCAAATTCAAGCAGGAACTCACTCAAGTTCGCAGTATGAAAGGAACTTAGAAATAGGGTAAGCATAGTTGAGAGAGAAAGAACCGCCTAAAATGGTCATTGAGGTAATCTGAAGAGCTCTAGGAAGTAATAGGAGGCTTGAATGAGGTTATACGATACAAAAGTTCCCATGCGTAGAACATTCTAAGTCAAAAAAGAAGTTGAGAGAAGAACTTGAAGTTAAGGAAGTGAACTAAGAAAGAGTGCTCATATATAATATAATTACCAAAGCAACAACATCAGCAAATAATAAAACAATGTTAGAATCAGAACATGCTCAAACTTTATATGTTTTATCCACAACACTTTTAGATCCTTTTAAACTTATTCTAAGTCTTAAAGTATTACTCTTCAAGATCCTATAAACCTTCTTATTCTACTTGTTTCCCATTACTTCTTCCTTTCTTTTTCCCTTTTTCATAATTTTCACTCAAGATTCCTTCGCAACTTTTTCCCATAATCAACGATCAGGCAATGCTCCCCTTTCCCGGATACTCTCGGAACAATCGCAATGAAAGCTCGAGTGCACTCGAAAAGGATTCCTAATCTTCCTTTTCAGCTTGCATTTGCCTCCAGAGTTGTCAGAGCTGCCTGCAGAGTTGCCTCCGTCCATTGCAGTCAAGAGGAAAGCAGCGAAAATTCATAGAGTTTTCGAGTTGGAGTGGAACATTTCTCAAGTTCTTAAGTTGCGCTCACGCATCATGAGGCATACAAAAGCAACAACAACAGCAACAACGAGAGCAACTACAACAACAATGGGACAACAACAACTGCAACAAGAGCAAAAATTATGAGTGGCTCTTCAACATTTTCAGCTTCTTTTACTCTTCTCAGTTATTTTTTGTGTGTTTGTCGAGTTTGTGCTGCTCATGTTTATTGTCACTTGGTATTGTGTGTGTGTGTATGATGGGTGTGTGTGTGTGGTGTGTGTTGTCGTATGTGTATGAGGTGTGCTTCTATTGCTACTTTTTGGTATTTTTTGGGGTTTGTTGAAGTTTTGTCGCACAAATTGAAGAGAAGAGAAAGAGAGGGAGACAAAGGAACATGGGTAAATAGAGGAAGCAGGGGGGATAAAGTGGGAAGTCAGGGGAGAAGGAGTGATTCGTAGAGAGGTGCAGTAAAGGCATGGGGCGTGTAGGAAGTACAGTTCAGAGAGGACACCTTTCTGGGGGCACCTCAGGATGCCGTTGTTGTTTCATCTGTTGCTGTTGCAGCTGCTGCTCCACATATCAGCACAAAACAAACAACAAAAACGAAAAGATGAATATTGTCAACGTTGCGTGTTGTTGTTTTTGTTCCTGTTGCTGCTGCGTGCTGTTGTTGTTGTTGTTGTTGTTCATAAACAATTTGCTGCAGATGGAGCCACTCTCCCGCTGGCCATAAATTAACACCTACAGGGAGTTCAGCGAGAAGAGCAGAAAGAGATAAAGGGAGGGGGGATAGTAAAGGAGACAGAGATAGAGGGGAAAGGAGAGCGAGTAGTGAGCGCGGGGCACACATAAAATGATGACAGTTATGGGAAAAGGATATCGAAAACAAGGCCAGAAGAAGGCAGAAGGCAACAAAGTCGCGACACTTTAAAAACAACAAGAAGAGATCATCACAGCAACAAGAGAAATAACAACAACAACAACTTGAGTTGATGATAGTTTGAAGTGTGAGTGAGGGAGCAGGAGACTGAAGAAGCAAGAGAGATAGTGAAGGAGAGTGAGGGAGTGAGAGTGAAAGTGGAAGTAAGAGTCCTAACCCGTTGTTGGGTAATTGGAGAAGCTGCAGACAGGACAAAGTGATGAAGGAGGGATAAAGGGAGTGGCTGTAAGGGAGATAGTAAAACAAGCAGAGGGTGGAGCTAAAGTAGCCACAGCTGTTATAGCTATAAATAAGAGAAGAAAAGAGAAGAAGGAGGTGCAGAAACTAGTTGGTTAATTACCAAAGACCAAAGAATGAACTCATTGAAGTCTGAACTGAGGTCAAATCTAATAGGAAGGCATAACAGAAATGTATGAATATGCAACGTATGCATGTCATAAGTGCATAATATGCAATATATTATATACGATATGATCTCACATAATGCAGTAAACTGTGATTATTCTTAACCAATTGAACTCCTTTTTGCATCTCTTTCCTCACATGACAAACTAAAATATTTCCATCGCATTCATAACCTCTTCCATCTCCCTCCCCTTCTCCTTCAACCGTTAAAGTGTAATAAAATGTTTCATATTTTTCCTCTCTCAGAACAAAAACAGTATTTACAGTATTTTTATTAGTATTTTCTATGTTCGACTAGTTCGACTCTGATCAAATTACGAGACAATATTTTATTGCATTTTTATGACAATTTTTCACATGAATTCGCAGGAAAATGCGACAAGCAGAAAAGGAAATCGAAATCATGTTCATGTAACAAGCAATAAAAATAGGGATGAGCGAGAGGGAGAGAGGAGGGAAAAGAGGAAGGGAGAGAGGACAACGAGAGCGAGAACAGGATTGTAAAGTCAGTGGGATATATATCAGAAGTCAAGGTGCATGGGCCATGCATGATATGGTATAAGGAGAGTGAGGAGAGGGTGGCACAAAGACGGGACAAGGGGAAGGGGTGTAGGTTGACAGCTGGCAAGGTATGTGGGTTAGCTGCTCTTACTGCTTTGCTTCCTGTTGCGGTTGCGCCTGCGTTTGTGGCATGCAACATACACGAAAAAAGCGCGGCTCACCATTGTTTGCCTTTGTCTGAGGAGAGGGAGGAAGGGGGCACTGCCACGCCCACATAATTAAAAGCTATTACAAGCATACAAAGCGTTAATATTTCCTCCAGCTACGCCTACAACTCCACCGCCCCCTTCCTTCCACATGTTCTCCCCCTTTTTGATTCCCATTCTGTCGCTGCCTCTGTGATTTTTCTTTGCCACACCGAAAACTGTTCATTAAATGCAAATTTATGTGAGCCCTTTCATGGGCTACCCCCTTCCACGCTCCCTCTGTAGCCCTACTACCCCCCCCTTCCCTGCTCCTGTCTCTGCACCTCCCTCTCCTCCTCCTTCTTACTCATTTGGCATGCGCTGCGCATTGCGCGTGTGTTTTTTTCAAGTTTCGCCGAGTCGCGTCGAGTTCAGAGTGGAAAATGTTTACTAATGAAAGAAAAACAATTACAACAACACCCAGAGAGTATAACAACAACAACAAGAGTGTGGAACAATTTGCGCGACTTTTGGAGGCGTTGACAGTTGAAAAGGAGTTGGGAATACGCGAAGAAGAACAAGAAGATATATGGCCCGTTTGGGGCGCTGCACTTAATCACAGCGCACAGCGTTGAATGGCGACAGGCGGCAAGTGTTTGGCTGCACTGAGAGAAAAAGGCGGGATATACAGGAAACTGAGATTGCTACTACACAATGAAGTAAAGAAGAAAAGAAGACGGAAGAATATTCTAAAACAGTTACTAAATTTCTTCAACAGATTCTAACACTTCCAAGTTCATTCAACCTCCCCATTTCTCTCAGTGCACACAACTGCAGAAGGCCAACAAAAAGCGCGACTGGGATTTGAGCTGGGTTTTTTTGTTTTCAGGGGGATCCAACGGAGAATATCCGCTGTGGGCACGTGGGAAAAACTTGTCCATCTATGAGAAATAGTAGAACAAGCAGAGCAGGAGAAAGAGGGGGCAGGAGGGAGGGGACAGAGCGGGGAAACAAGCGCAGCTAGTTGAACTGAATGATAGAGAGTCAAATTCTCAGCGCTCCCCAGGCGCTAATTAGAGAGCACAGACAGAGACAGAGACAGAAAGGGAGAGAGAGGGAGGGAAAGGCAGCCAGAGTCAAGTGATTCGCAGTCGTAGCCGCAGACAGTATGTAGTTTTATCATTTTCCGGTGAGAAATTACAGGAAATGTCCAGGACAAGAGAGAGAGAGTGAGAGAGGGAAAGAAGGAGAGAGAAATCAAGTCCCAAGAGAGAACAAAGGACAACGAAGTGAGGGACAAGGAGAGTCAGGGAGACAGACAGCTGGGACAGCTATGGACAGGCGACAGTTTGAAAACTGGAGCACAAAACTGATAAATATCACACACACACGCACACACGCAGGCAGGCAGGACAAAAACAGGCATAGAACATAGAGAAAGGACTGTGAAAGGCACTGCAGTGCGATGCACTCGCGATAAGCAGGCAGAACTGGACAAGGGACAGTGGGACAGCGTTAAGGGATTTGCCAGAGTCAAAAGACACATTTGAGGTCGCGGGGAGAGAGAGGGAGGAAAAGAGATAGAGAAAGAGAGACCTCTAGGAGGTCGCCTACTGGGCAGGGAGAAAGAAAGAGAGGCCCCTAGGAGGTCACTAGAAGCAGGAAAGTAGACCTCCCAATGACTTCCTCGGTAAGGTCTCGGTTAGATTTCAGTTAGGTCCCGGTTAGGTCCTGTAATTAATAGCATAATTACAGCCCGCAGCAGACATGTGAAATATATTTTTGAAACAGCAAAAGCAAAGTGAAAATTGAGTTGGAAATTTCATTTTTGCCATTTATGATGAATGAATGGACGCGAACAAGTTGAGTAAGTCGCGCAGCGGAAGCCAAGAATAAGAAAGAATGAAAGGGGTAGAGGGTAGTGAGTAGTTTCTAAGGGGTTGGGGTAGGGCTAGAAGGTAGCTAAACGGGGTGGCATTTTCACATTGTGCCCAGCCTCGATGTCCTTGCATCGCGATGTTCGTTTCCTATTCGCGCCACGGCGTGAATTGTCATTAAAATTAGTTCCGAGCGCGGATTCGAATTCAGAATCTTGTGAATTGTGAATCGAGAAAGAGATTCGCGTGCAAGTTTTTCTCATTTCCGTTTCGCTGCATGGAAAAACTTGTCTCTGCCCAGTTTCCTTTTGTGTTCAGTAATGTCTTAAGGGGTTGGGCAGGAAGGGAAAGGAAGTAGAGAAAGACTCTTACTGCTTTCTCCAAGCGAAACCCGTTTGCCGTTGAAAATTCGTTCAACCTCATAAATGCAACACGTTCCACTCGAAAGCAAACAGGATAAGACATCGGGAAGGTCCTTCTCAGGTACAGCCAGCGCACCCTGCTGCTTCTCACTTCTCTCACTTCTAACGCGCTCGTAAATTAGCCACAAATTTGCCGGAAAACTTTGGAAAATTTGCATAATTTCCAGCTTCTTTTCTTTTCCTTTTCTCTTTTTTGGGTTGAAATTACACAATTTTCGTGGGCATTTTTCCACATCTTTTATTGATAACCCGAGGAACTTGTTCCTCCTGCTGTTTGCTTAAGGATTTTCCGAGTTTTTCTTGAGTTTTCGCTGCCTCCTCTTCTGATATCGCTGACAGTTGCTTAAATTTATAGCGTCACAGCTTCATGGCTGATCGATCGAGGAGAGTAGCCGCAATTAAAGTGAAAGTCAGGGGAAGAAGTAGGAGGTGCTACCCGGAGGGGCAGCTGTGGTCAGTTTGGAACATGGGAAAAACAATCAAGCGAGAGAAAGAGAGAATCTTAGATGCTGCAGGCAGATTAGCCCAATGCGCTTTAGTGAACTCTTGCCAGATGGCAGCAGAGGTAACCCGATACAACTGGGTGAGAGGTGAAAGTGTTACATGTAGATCAGGTTAGTCAAACAATGTGAACTGAGAGCGACGCGATGAGGCGAGAGAGATTAGAATAGGCATATCTGGCAGATGTTCTAAGCGAGAGAGAGATGGAATGATAGAAGGTAGTACGGTAAGAAGAGAGAGTTAGACGAGTTAGCACTGAATGAAGTTGAAACCTTTGCATATGAATAAGCTTGACTTAGAATATATTCTAAACAATTGAAAGAAAGTTATTGAAAGAGAGATGAAGCGAGAACAGAAACTGAAGACGTCTAGAGTAGCAAGAAAATCTCTAATATTCGTATATAATCAGAATAAGCTAGGAACAATTCTTCTCGAGATAGGTTTCTAAAGAAGCGATGCAGATACGATCTCGAACATTTTCGTTAAAATTAGAGACCACGAAGACCTCTGTCGTGCCTTAGATCAACGTTATATTTAGTATTAAATGCAATGCCTACCAAAAAACGCAGCTTTCTCAAACTTTTAAACATCTACTATTAATCGATAACTACTGACAGGAGCAATATATCGATTTAGAGCAGGTGCGAGTCAAATAGAAAAAGTCACGGACTTATCTAAACGACCCTCGTAGAACTAGAAACTAAGCATAGAAGCAGCTACTAACTTGATCTGTCTAGTTAGTCAAGCTAACCCAGTTTCCTTTTGGTCAAGGCAAAAGCTACTTAGCGTCCCATTTCATTATGCATTATCCATTATCCATTACTCACTACCTTCCCCCCTTCCCCCTCCTTAAACATTAACCACCCAAGGCACAAAAGTCGCTCAAGGCACTGTGGTCCCCATGGAGGGATCTTCTACTGCGCCTGCTTCGATAATTATGCAAATATCTTTAGCGACTTCAACAAGTCAACAATCCATTTATTCTCGCTGCCTCACACACACACACACACACAGACTTACATAAACTGTCTGCTAGTGTCATTAACAACTACACGAGCTCCCCTCGCACATCTCCCTTCTCTGCTCCCATTGAGTGCGCACTTTTCCCCCTCTGGACAAGTTCAATTTGACACGCAATTGAGCGCGGCTCGACTGGGCAACCTGTTGAAGGAGCTGGAGAAGGAGCTGCTGAGCTGGAGCTGGAGCTGGTGATGGACTCGAGGCAAATGCAGCATGAAAACGCCGGTAATAACCGTTTAAGCGTGTTGAGACTCTGCGAGCTGGTGGAACCTGTACGAGACCGAGAGAGAACCTACATAAATAATGTCTAGTCGTGGCGAGGCGAGGCGAGTCGAGGCATAGAGGGAACACGGGAGAACACTTTGCATATTTATGAACTACAGGTAGTTCTTACCTCTCTGCCTTGCTCTCTATCCCCCCTTCCCCTCTATTTCCACTACGCCTGTCTGCAATTGATGTGCCACAAACACGCTCTCAACATCCACGTGCCGCCCCAAAAACGCGCGCGCTTTCTTAGCCAGGTCAAGGTGTCTGTCTACCTCCCTTCTTCCTCACTCCTCCTCTCCTCACCTCTGCCCCTTGTCTAGTTCAGGTTACCTAGCAACTTGCAAAAGGCAATTACAGCAACGACTTTTTAATACGGCAAAACTTTTCATTCTCATTTTCGATTTGCGGCGGCGGCGTCAAAGTTCTGCGCTGCGCGTTAAAAGTCGTGTGGGTGATGCCAACAAGGTCAACTGTGCGCGTTTTCAAATCACTGTTGCCCAAGGCGACAACAGCAACAACAGCAACATCAACTGGTTAATTTGCAATTATTTAATGTGGGCTGCGCTGCCAACTGCGCAGTCAGCTGCGTCAAACTGTGGCTGTGCTGCGGCTAAAGTCGCCACCGCGATTCGCAACGCATTTCCCGAAAATCTGCTGTCGAATTTGACAGACTGACGTGAGTGCAATGACGTATTGATGCGTTGGAAGTCGCGAAGTCATCAGCGGATTTGATGGATTGATTGTAAGTGAGGCAAAGCAGCGATGCCAGAGATGCTGGCTGAGGTGTTAGTAGGTTAAACGCTTTGCGTATTACAGCTGCCAGGCCAGGCGCGATTACGTCAGGCGTTAAAAGTCGCGCGCGCGATTCATGTGCGCGAGTTTTGCTGCTCTTTTTAATTGGGCGCGACTCTGACGCGACTTGTGCGCGACTTGTTGGCGTTCCCCGCTTGCACACTGTAATCAGCAAACACTTTTAATTAGCTGCTAATGCAATTTCCAGCATATTATAGTGTGTGTTATAGTGGATGCGTTTTAAAACGCGCGCGCGTTTTCTACATGAGCGAAGAGCGCAACAAATTGTTTTGATTGCCCGCTAATGCAACTTCCTCCAGCGGTCGCGGCCTTCTAATTACACATGCTGTTGCCACATTGCATGTCGGTTGGCAATTCCCCGCACTCCTTCTCCTCCCCCACCTCCTCTGCTCGTCTCTCTCTCATCAGGCGTGCTGCGGGCGCGTCTTAAACCGCCAGCTGACCCGACTGACTTGACTGCGCTGTCTGCGCCTGCGTTGGCGTCTGCTAAGCAAATTGTTGAACTCAGTTAGAAGAAGCCGAAGGAGGGGGTAGGTGTGGCATAGTGGGAGGTAAGGGGGAGTAGAACTGTGGGAGGGGAGCGTATATTTTGAGGTTTTTTGTTTTTTTGCCTTGTGTGGGTTTGCCCAAAGTGATTTATTGTGCAGCGCGATGATCGTCGCCGGGCTTAACGCCTAACGGTACCGAGGTACACGCTGCTCAGTTCAGTTGAGGCAGCGTTGATCGCCGCAAATTGATAAGCAATGACTGGAGAGAGAGAGAGAGAGGTTGCCAACTCTCTTGTTGACTCTGCCGATTTGCAAACTGATCGCGCCGTGGGGTGAGTTGCGAAAAAGGGTTGAGGGGTTCACAGAGGGAAGAGGGTATCGCCTTACATACATGCGTAATGCGCGTAAAAATGTCCCGTTGCTGTAACTATAAACAGCTGTTTTGTTATGCAGGGTTTGAGCAAACAACAACGACAACAGATTGCAAATGCAACATCATCATCATCAGTGGAAGGATCCGCATCCTTCTCTTCTCATCAACACCATCAGCAACCTTCTGTTGCCTTCATTCATTAATCATAAATTTAATTAACAAGAAGAATGACAAAAAATGACAAAGTAAGAAAAGTTTCTGTGGAAGGGTTTACTGAATTAGCCTAGGAGACTCCTTCTTCTCTAGAAGGAAAAGGGTTTACTGCATTAGCCAAGGCAACTCCTTTTTCTTCACAAGGAGATTCCTTCTCCGATTGCATTTGCCTCAAGGGTTTCTGTGCGTATTTCCATTGATAAACCATAACTCATGTGCAATTTTTGTCATTTGTGGTTGCGAAGTTGGGAAAAAGGCAAGCGCAGGCAACAAAGAAAAACAAACAGACAAGGAGACAACAGAGAGACAGAGGGACAGACAGACAAACACACCAAACATACACACACTCACAAAGAGAGCGAATGACATTTGCAGAGATAGGAAAATTAGCATATTTTATGCGCACTTCACCAAAATTGAAAATTGCATTAATTAATGGGCGCATTGCGAATGCGAAAAGTGGAGGAAAAGTGGAGGGAAATGCAATTTCACTCGGGCTAATCAAGTCGCATTTCGCATGCAAAACATTTTCCAAAAGATTTGCATAATTTTCGCATATGTCACACGCGCAGCATCAATATTTGTACATGTCATACATACATATATGATATATGATAAAGCATATTAAAGTGCACTGATATAGTGGGAGAAATATCTCTCCTCTCTTGTTCTTTATACGTACAGCAGGTTCTTCATGTATCGCTTGCGTGCGACCAGTGTGTAGGACTCCTTGTGTGTATGCGTTAGATATTTCATTTTGTTTTGGGATCTGCCTCAGGTAAACACAGCACACAGACAGGTCTTTCACTTTTACTTCACTTTGTCTTTCTTCCTTCAGTTATTCTGGTTGTTCTTTTCTCTGTTTCTGTTTCTGTTTGCTTGGGTCAAGCAGGGATCTTTGATTTCGATCCTCTTCTTGGCCGATGACAGGTAGTCAGCACTTGCTAAGCATTTGTATTGCACGATTTTTAAGACTAAAACGTTCTTAATACTAAATACAAATTACTACAAGTTCCGTTTGTATCTTTTAGATACAAAACTAGCGAGATTCGCACTACAGTTCTTCACGTTCGTTTGATTTTCACGTAATATTTTAATTCGTTTCGATTGAGAGACGAAAACCCACGGGAACCCACGCGAATATATACAACGACCTAGCGACACGACGTTTGTGTTGAAACTGAAGTCACGTTTGAGGTCGTGGAAACTCTGTAGGCTCAACTCGGCGCTCGACGGTACCAGCAGCACAACTTGCAACTTCCAACTTCGAACCTAAGCGAGTTTCAACCCCGGAACCACCGTTGCGACACGATCGCTTCTAACATGTTCGATGCGACGCTCTGACACTGATGTGTTTGTGTGCTCTGAGGCCTTTTCGAGTTTATCAAGCCATTATATGGCATTATAGCAACACCGGCCGGCTACCGGATATGAGCGTGCCACACAAAAGGCCCGAGCGGACAGTCGAACCGCCGGGCCGGACGAGGCTTTGTTGTTTTTTGTTTTTGGGGTGGCCAGAACATAACAATGGACGGGAATGGACGTCACTTCGTCGTGTAGGTCTCGCTCTACACAGCATACTAATTTCAGGCATGCAAAACAGACGAAACAATACGAGCTCGTCTGTGTGCCCGCTCTGCCTGTAAAGGAGTCATTAACACCTGAACTGTCAGGCCAGTGGTCCGAGAGATCAGATATCCGATGCGATGCGAACCGGAGCTCATTCACAGGGGGGTTAGCTCAATCAGAGTTAATCAAATGGTGCGAGAAATGAGCTGGGAAAGCAAGGTAGTGTAGTGCTTAGAAAGAAAGTAGAATAGCCCGTAGGGCCAACAAGAACCCATGGTAATGGATTGAAATGAATTTCCGAATGAGATGAGACCTTTGGGGTAGGTAAGGTCTTACTATAATATTAGATTATTTTTTGGCCACCATAAGCTATGGCACCATATCTAAACAATAGCCATACCCCAATCGGGAGGAATCTCCAGTACAACCTATTGACTAAGCATATTAAGGTCCTTTCTTCAGCTAGCAATGCCATACTCCAATTAACAAGAATCTTCGATGTAACCGACCTGCTAAGGTAGTAGGCTCCTTTCTGCAACTACCTTTATCCTAATCACACATCTACACCATAAGACTACCTCCAGAAATACCCCAATTAACATGAATATCCAATGGGAACTAAGGTTTTGAAGGTCCCTTCGGCAACTGTTGCAACCTTAGCTATACCAATTAATCTCCTTTATTCGACACCACGCATTGCCTTCTTATATTTCTTCCGTCTACCTTTACCTAACCGAATCCCAATTTACCTCTACTCAGTCATTAAAATTCAATTTCAACTTTGAGCTAAAGAAAAACCTCAAGATCATTTCCACTTCCTCAGTCACAACAACTGCTTTATTTTGTTTTTGGGTTTTTTGATTAGGTCACGAATAATAATCTCAACTCGATCTCTGGCTAAAGTTGATTGCAAGATGATTCTCACTCAACTGAGGAATGGAGTTCCCATTTGGCTCTGCCTTATTAGCCGTGTTTAGTTAGTTCGCTTTGGCTTTGCCACTTTTCTTCTGTTTTGTACTTTGAAACACATAACTTTCCATCTATTGTCTTTCTATTTAACTAGGCGCTACAGCAGATTCAAGCTGCGAGATATACCCGACGGGGTTTCTTAGACCCTGTTTCGGTTTCCACTTTTATTTGTTTTTATAGACAACGTTCCGCTAGTCAAGCCAAGACGCTCAACACCTCATAATTCTATTGTCTTTCGACCTGTGCCTGAGTGACTGCGTGTGTGTGTGTGTGCATACATAATCACGATAATCAGGCACTTCTTAGGCCGCTCTATGGTCGGCTTCCCGACTCGTTAACTTCACTTTCGTCGACTCATACACCTCCTCTCTTTTCCTCTCTCTCCCTATCTTACCTTCTTTAGCTACTTTTACACGTTTTTTATTTTCCATCTTCATGAAATTATGCAAATTAGTTGTGCCCCTGTTTATGTGTTTTCTTCTTCTTTTTGTAAGTTGTCGTAGACTTGTCGCTAGTCGACGACGCACTCCACCCAGTTTCTTATAGTACCACTCCATGCAGTGAGGCGCCTTGAGAGCTGTGCATAACACAACTGAGGTTTAGTACAGCTCATAAAGAAAGTAGATACATAGTAATGCTGAGATTCGTGTAAAATGAATCAATAAAGCAATTTGCGGTATTTCCAAGAGTCTTTCTGGCTTAGCTACACTCGATGCAGAGTAGGGTATTCAGGGTAGTCTCTCTACCTCTACTCTAAAAAAAAATACACCCTGACTGTTTCCCACCTCTTGCTCTGATTGTACCCAAGATAGTGAACTTTTTTTACGCTTTTTTTGCTTTTTATGATTTTATAATTTGCAGCTCTTTTCAAGTGGCAAGCGCAACGCAAGGGGTGAAGAGCACCCCTAGCCGTACTCTAGCTACCTTCCTCCCTACTATTTTCTGTCTCTCTCTGTCTAGTTCTCTCTTCTCTACTCCTATTGCAATTGTCTGCTTCAGGTGTCAAAGGCGGCCGCGCACGCGCTTCTCTGGGTGCTCTGAGGGGTAGTCAGCCTCACCCCTAGCTACCCTCTCTCAAGTAGGGTGCACACACGGGTTTTTTCTCGTGCTGCTCATGCATTTTGTTTGAATTTATAATTTTTTATACGTTTTTTATAGGATTTTTTTTTTCATCAACATTTTTTTCGAATTTATTCGTTCAATTGGACAGTCCAAAAAAATTTAAAAAACGTAGTCGAAAATGTATTCGAGAATTAACATAATTTTTATGAATTGACAGCAACAAACCATAGAGAACGCGACAAATAAACTATAAATTTGTTTCTTTGCTTCTGCATATATGATTATAAATCGAAAACATAAAAGGAGGAGGGAACTACAAAACCAATTGAGTGAAATAGAGGAAAAAGTGCTGAAAATGGAAATTAAGAGAGGGCTGAAGAGAATCAGTGCTTAGCTGGGTCTAGTTAATAATGCGTACACCTGACATGAATATGAAACAAAAGAAGCGAAAGCGTAAAGTGGGAGGAACCTCTGGGGCTTCGCTTAGGTTCTTAACGAAGAGTTTCTTCAGGGAAAAAAAGTGAGAAGTGATGGAAGGTCGGTAAATCTTATAGAGATAAGCTGATATGCTTCTCTAGTTGCCCTTTCTCCACACAGTGCCTAATCAGCTTGACCCTGACATTGATATGAAGCATTCAACTCGGGTTTGGGGCTCCCCCTAGTCAGTCACACAACACCCATTAGGCATATTCACACACTCATTCCGCATATTCAGTCGGCTAATTCGTTTCAATGAAAATTTCCGCAATTACAAAATATACAACAAAAAATGGAAATGAAATGTTAGAATTACATGGGCTAAATAAAACAACATTTTATCGCTGCCCAGGAGGAGGGAGGAGGGGTGGAAGGGTTGGATAGGGGACAGTGGGTTGTGTTCGCAGTCAAGCAGACGCCGTCGTCGACGAGAGAGAGAGTACATTAACCCAGGCCTCGTTGTCGATTGCTTTGCTAAGGCCATACAGCATACAATGAGGAGACCTCTTTACCCTCTCCCCCCACCCCCCTCCCTTCTGTACCTACTCAAGCAGCACCTCCTCCTCTGCCTCAAAAAAAAGCTTATACAGCCACCCACAAGAGGCAGCGGTATAACGCGACTGACGACACCCTTTAGAAACATTTTCACTCTGGTATTGCTATGTGCGAATGGGCGTATATGTGTGTGTGGGTGTCTGTGTGTGTGTGCATTTGTTACGCTTGTTAATTTACGCCAAAGCCTGCAAAACATTCACATTCACAGTTACTATGCAGGAAGTGGCTGGGCAGCTTGGCAAAGAGGGTAGCGGGGGTGGTACAGGGTAACGGCTGCTTCGCAACATCATTTAATGAACTGCAAATACCCCCACGCACACACATACACACTCACACACACACACCCCCACACAAACTGCCATAGAGCTTTTAAATGTTTAATTGCATTTATGAATGTTTTTGCTAGACCCGAACTCGTACTCGCATTTCGCGCAGTGTACACAGTCGTACACAGCATTTACTTGCATATATACTCTATGTATAAATATAGTGTATGTATGTGTGCATTTGTGTGTGTATTCATATTCATAAAGCCTGTCCCAGACGAAAGCGACACGGTGCCCGTTGCCGACTCGCGCTTTTGCTGCATTGGCGCATTTTTTCTGCAATGTTTCCGTTTTGAATTCACTTTTCACTTTGCTGAAAATGCCCCCAAAGAACCTACGACGACCTACCCTACAGAAGCACAGCACCTTACCCTACCTCCCCCTCCTCCGCTCATCTCCTCCCTCAATTGAAACTAAATCCTCAACTGAGAGAACCTGCCGCTCTCAGTCGAGCCTCAAACTGTCTCGCGAGCGTCTCGGCTGTGCTGCGCTAGGTTAGCCTAGGCCCGTCTCGCCTCAACCCTACCCCTCCTGCTACCTTCTACCCTACTGCCTTCCCTACCGAGTCTAGCTCGCCCCTAGTCAGCGCTGCCTTCAGGGCACACATAATTAAAACGTCATCGTGGTCGTTTGCAGTCAGCACTTTTTGCTGCTGCAGCGCACTCACTAATCCCAGGGTATTTACAGTTGGGCATTCGCCTCGCGGCAAGTGAAATAGTGAACTCGCTTTTTTATGAGTTTATGCAAATGAAAAAGTAAAACCTGTTCCATAATGAACTAACACATCTGTTAATTTCTTAGATGATTTGTCCAGTAAAGAACGCTTTAAAATAATACTTCTTTAATTGGAGACAGATGCAGAATAGGCTAATCTCCTCTAAAACTAATTAAGTCTTAAATAGGAAGGAAAGTTATAAGCCTGTTCAGTCTTCAAAGAATCAGAATTAGAAAGCTAAGCCTTTCTAATTTATTATTTAAGCTTATACTTTTCTATCTCAACTCATGACTCTCTCTTTCGCTGTTTAATCCTGTACTTTTCTAGGGTATTCACAGTTCATTCTTATTAAGTTACCCCTTCCTGCCTTCCTTCATCTCTCCTGCTCAGCTCTTGCTACTTTGCAACTTCAGCGAGGCATTCATCGGATGCACTTGAACAGGTTTTAATGCCAGGTTTAATACCAACTCCTACCTCTCCCTCCCTCCCTCTACCCCCTCAAGTTCTATACAAATATAATTTCCCCCCATTAAATGCAGCAAATGAGATTTAAGCAGTTGCCTCCCCCAAGCAACCTCCTCATTTGGACGACGACGCAGACACTGCAACTTTTATAGGGCGGTACGTCTCGAGGGTCCCCCAGTGGGAGAGCAACCTCGACGGGTTTTGCTTTTTCTGTTAATTTTTTTGTTAGCTCAACAATTCAGAAATCAGATACCAAGTGCAGATACTATTTAGGGTATACAGTGTGTATAGAGAGAGGGGTCTTTAAAGTGACAAACCAATTTGAGGCCCGTTTCGACATGTAATTGGATGTCGATGATGATAGAGTGAGAGAAGGGGGAGATACAGGTTTAAAGGGCAACACTCGGCGATGAATCTCAGAGATAAAATGCAAACGTAAAAAAAATATGTAAAACTAATAAATGAATATAGAGCGAACCCTGCACACACACGGGCCACGACCCTACCGAGAGAGAGGGTAGCAGAAGGGAGAGAGACAGTGAGAGCGGGGAAGTTAAGAAAGTTGGACGACTCGCATGCTGGTCCCAGAGAGCAAATACATAGGCAGGCAGACGAGAACACAGACTCAGTCTGAGCCTGAGCCAGAGACCTGAACGGAGACCTCGACGGAGCCGTACCCTCTCCCGAGCCCGGTACGAGTGCGGGCAGACAGTGCAATGTCCCGACGCTGCATTGTGCGCAGCGAGTCCTTACAAGTACACAGAGCACACACACACACAGGACACGCCGACTGACAGACAGAGTGAGTGTGAGAGAGAGGGGTAGAGTGTGGGGAAGTGAGACAGCATTTCATCAACGTTGACAAACTCATCGTCTGCTGATGGCCTCAGTAGTCGTTAAGCGACTAGGCAGGCAACTCCCCGACATTGACATATGAGATGCCTCTCTTTGCCTAGCCCTAACCCGGTTCTCCATTCCTCTTCCTGCCTTCCCTCCCCTTTTCTATGGCCCTTTTCCATTTCGAGTGTCCTGCGCATGCAAATTTACTGCCGCACACGCCTTTAATGCCAATTTTAAGCTTCCTTTAACCTTCTTGTACCCTGACGGATAACATGCTCTACCTAGGAAATATACCCTGTAGATGGGGGAAAAGGTCAGCTGAACAGTTCGGGGAAATACAAATAAATGGGTTGAGTTTAATAGATCAGTGTTTTTAATAGTCGCCTTTAGCAATAGTAAAGTTGAAATCATTTAATTTACCTACATTTACAGAGTATCTGCTAGTCAACCTTGTTCACTCCTTCATCGTCTTCTATTGGCATTTGCTCTCTTACTCTATTTGCATGTCAAACTGTGTTCCGAGTTAATTTTTTTCAATTAAACAAGATCCTGACCTGGCAAATGACATTTCGTATCTGGTCAGCTCACTCTCCTTCACTCCCCTCCCTCACTCCCTCCTCTCTCTCTTTCCATCACTTTCCTTCACTGTCCTGCTGTGACGCAAAATCTATTTAGTTAAACTTTTGCCCAGGAAGAAAAAACTTTCAAGCGGCTGCCATTTTAGTTCGACTTCAATCCGAGCGAATCCGCATGCAAAAAGTCTTGAGGGAAAAAGTCGACAGTTGGCGGTTTTCTTAGCCAACTAGTTTCAAGTGAATCGAATAGAAAGCAATAATGAAATTATATAAGCAATTTACAGTAAACTTTTCAAATCATAATCTTAATGAAGGACTTAAGGAAGATCGGCTGTAGGAAGGGGAATTTGAATTGAAAGAAATAGTACTTTATAATAAAATGTATCAAATATGTGGGAATAATAAGAAGAGCTAGCTAAGTAATTTGATGTATTATATATTAATAACTAATTTTAATTTTCAATATTTAATGAAAGTTCTAAATATGATTTATTCTGCTTTGAATTTCATATATTATACATATTTGATGGAGAAAAGAAGAAGTTGAGTGTATTGAAATAGTTTTATACTTAGTATTTCCTTTACCTTTGTTTTATATTTCAAACAATTTAGGAGAGACACACAGTATGTGTTTCATTCTTCATTTCCTTTAACGATTTTATGATATTCTATGAGTTTTATGCGTTTCTAATTGCTATTTTCGATCCTATAGAACCCTTTCTGTGCCTTGTATGTGAAATATTTTGATTACCCCGCGACATTTGGCACGTGCTATGCCAGCTTATTCTTAGTTCTTATAGACCTGTTAACGGGGCTAATTACTTTTCGTTGAGGACGCACAAAATTCTCAAATTCAAATCGAACCCCGAATTCATTCTGCGTGTCTACGTCTAATGAGGCGTGTCCTTATTCTTCAGCAACGTGTTGAGGACAACATGTGTTAACAGTAGCAAGCCAGGCAGGTAGAAAGAGAGAGTGAAAGAGAGGAGGAGAGACAGACAGAGCAACACCTTCTCACATGTCACAAAATGTGTTTTTAATTTGCCCTGGTCAGGTGTAAAAAAAGAGAAAGAGAACGCTAAAAGGTTCTGCCCCTTTGCGAATGATAATGATGATGATTGAAATATGCGCAATATGCGACCACACACACGCATTCAGCTACATACGCCCACTGTGGGCACCCGTCACGTTTACCTGCCGCGCCCCTCGATTTGTTGCTGAATTTTAATTGCACATCGCGTGGCTCGTTAGCACAAAAGTCGACAAGCAAATTGCAATAATTGAACACACAAATAAACCTGCACCAATACATATACACACATATGTTACATATGTGTAGATATGTCTACCTGTTTGTCAGAAATATATATTAATTAATTTCAATTTTGTATCCTTCTCTCTCTCTACCATCAATTAGTTGGCGCATCGAGGCGCAGTTTTATGGCGTGCCCCATTATTTTTGTCACCTTTGCTGATTTTTATGGCACCTTGTCGTTAACAGTCGCGACAGGCAACAGCAGCAAAGGCGACAGCGTCTTGGGTGGTCCTTGTCGCACTGTGCACCTTCGTTTAGCCCACACACACACACACACACACACCTCACACAGGCCATTTTCTCTTAACGACCGTTGGTCACATCTAATTAATAACGAGCCAACGCCAACGTGCGACAAAATCGAATTACAGAGCTCAGCTTGAATTATGTTAATGATAACAGCGGGAGAGAGTGCAAGGATGGAGATGGGAGTGAGTGAGAGAACAACTGTATACACTGCATCCATTAGTTAACAGAGATCAGTTTGAGTGAACAGTGGGAGAGCAAAGCTGGAGATGAAAATGAGTAAGCTGGCAACACCTACAAGAGGCGCGTAAGGGGATCTGCTCATTTGCAAACTCACTGTACGCCTTGTTGTCGTTTTCTTGAATTATGTTGAGTGAGAGAGGGAGCAAGAAGATCTACTAACTTTGCATTTTTTAACATTAACAGTGAGAGAACAGGTGGATCACTCAGGAAATCTGCTTACTACACGCATTGCTGTTATAATCACTCACCATTTAACGAATGGAGATGAGAGTGCGTGAGCGTCCTCTATGTGGTCCCCGTCCATTTCTCTTCCTTTTCAATCTGCCTGATTGATTACCTCTCGTAATTTGGTCAACCTTAATCGTTGTTATTGTTGTTGTTTTTGAGGGCTAATTGCCAAAGTAAAGTGTTTAAATGTGTTTGAGAGTTGGCAACTCCTGTGCGAGAGTGTGTGTGTGTGTACTGTAAACTGTTGATGTTGACACTGCGTGGGAGATTGAGAGCAAGCGTGCGTGCAGATGTGTGTGTGTGTGCGTGCTTTAATTGATCAAAGTTGAGTGAGAGAGTGAAAGTATACTGCAGTGTGTGTACGTGAAAGAGTGCCAAAGCAAATAAATAACAGACACGCCAAAGAATTGCCTGCTTCCACTCCCAGTGCAGCTGCTGTTATTGTCAAAGTGTTGTCTGTTAACTAACATACCTACGCACACACAGACACGCTAAGCACTGTAAACATAATGTGTCTGCTTTTGATCTTTATGCTGTCATATTTTTTGCGCTTCTTCCCACGCGCTTTCTTTAGCTTGAGCAATTAATGTTGCTTTTTCTCTTTGCCTCTTTACACACTTCCCACGTGTGTGTGTGCGTGTGTACACAACCCCCTCACCCGCCCACGTACATTGCCCTAATGCTCGTTTTTCGCACAAAGTGCGCCTAAAAATAGACTGGAAATTTTTGGTGCGCCTATTGAAATGTTTGTCGCTGACAGCTAACAAAATGGCTGCAAAAAATAACAAAAAAGCCAAAAACAAAAAAGCAACAAGCAACGCAGCAGCAACATCGCACCTGTGGCTACAGCTGAGCAAAGAATGAGAAAGGGGAAGTAGAGAAAGAGAGAGGGGGAAGAAGGGAAACTGACGCCTCAACTCAAGCACGACACGCAGGCTGCGGCGTCAGCTTCGTCTCCAGCTGTGCCTATTGTCCACCTCCTGTGGCCCGAGGTCAGTTTTTGTTGTGTGTCTCTGTCTGTCTCGCTTCCCCCCTCTCTCTCACTCTTCTCGCAGCAGGTTTGGTAATTTCTCATTCGTGATTACAGTTTCTGCAGTCGACGCCTCGCAATGACAGGCAAATTGTTATCAGGCTGCGTGAAAGAGATGGGGAGAAACAGAGAGGGAAATACAGCAGAGGCTGGGCAAGAGAAGAGGGAAAGAGAGAGAGAGCGAGGAGAACAGAGCAGAGGCTGCGGGCAGTTTAATTAAACTTCAATTTCATTCTTGCAATATTTTATAGGCTTCTGGGCTTTTTTCATTTATCGCACTTGTGACATTTAACGTAAATATGAAAATGAGGGAAAAATATTTGCAAAGAAATTTATTGAGGTGAGAAAGAAAGAATCATAAAATATTTATTACCATATTTACTGGGTAATTAGAATGCTTAGAAGAAGAAATAAGAATTGCGAATCATAATTTATGCATACGTTAATTTTCCTCATGATAGAGTCTTTTACTTTATCCAGAGCTGCCACACTTTTCAATTATAATTTATATGATTAAATACTCTCTTATTTTTAATGAGTTATTCAAATTCTAAGAAAAAATTCTAATTTAGAATAATCATAAGTTCATTTCTCTATTTTAAGTGATAAAGAGCCTCCTTCTTCAGCCAGAGTTGCCATACTCTCTGCAATGATTATTTACATATATTAATATCTGATCGGAATCTGCACGCGCAGCTCATTCCTCACTCAACACATGTAGGAAGCTTCCTCAACCTCCGCCTCCTTTCCCCTCTTCTTCATCTTCAAGCATGAATTGTCGCTCCGCAGTCCGCTCCAGTCAAGGCGCAATATATGAGCGGCCCCCAGTGCAGGGTTCACTAGCAGCGATAAATATTGCAATTCTCCGGCAGCTCACCAGCTCCACTTGGAGTCGCCTTATCAACGGGGCTTTTCTCACGCTGCCGACCAGACGAGACGAGGCAGGACAAAAGTTCTCTGGGTGGCAACAAAAGTTTTATTTATGTGAAGTTCTGCAACATTTGTGGTGGCCCCAATGAACTCCCTGCCTCCCTCTCTCCCTCCCTCCCTCATTGTGGGCGTGTGTCGACGCTGTCAGACATTACCATATCCAGGCCTATCTCCCTCTCCCTCCTCCCTCACAAATTGCAGCACAGGAGCACATTTATCAATAAATGTTGCAGGAATCGGAACCGGAGCCAAAGTTGCAACTGCAACTGCAACTGGAGCTGCAGCTGTAGCTCAAAGTTTGCACAGTTTTCTGTATTTTCCGCTTTCGGTTTTCTGTTTTCAGTTTTCAGCTTCAGTTTTCACAGTTCTCACAATGTGCCGTTATCTGCCACTTGCTGGGCGGTTTCATGTTTCATTCGCTCGCTCATTGTTGTTGTTGTTGCTGCTGGAGCTGTCAACACACTCACAGACAACATGAATAACATTGAGTGCGACAAAAATGCAACAACTGAAGGCGAACGAACTGCGAACAGCGAACTGCGAAAACTGATGGCACATCAAACACCTCGCCAAGTTTAATGAACTCTCCAAGTTCCCCTCGCCAGCTTGAGATGAGTCTCCATTGAGTTCAGTGCGAATAAGTTTTGTATTCAATCAATGCAACAAATAAATCACTAATCAGTTGAAGGAACTTGATTCAAATATTGAACGAATCTTTAGGTTAAGCGACAACGACCTTTCCCGGTGATTCTCAAAAAAACAGAACAGAAGGAAAAGGTCCTGATGCCGGCTTTGCTTCTCAACATAATGTCTGAAGACTTAGTCAATGCAAACCTAGGTCGGTATAATAGAGAGTGAGAGTTTTAAATGCCTTCTCTGGGTTCCTTAAAAGTCAGACTTAAGGGTAAACATCAAGTTAAACGAACTCTCGCTGTGATTCTCAAAAGTTTTAAACAGCAGAGGTAGCGACGGTTCAATAAACCCTTTCTGGGCTTTCTTACAAAACAGAATTAAGAGTAAATCAAATATTAATAATACTATATTTCATCCTTAGCAGTTGCACTGCCAGGAGTTGTGAATAAGGTTTTTAAACTAAAGCTTAAGTCGATATTCAGTTATATCATCATCAAATCATATCCCATAACTTAAAGTCCAAGTCAATCAAACTTAACTCGTTATACAATCATCTTTATTAAACGTTGGTTGAACGACCGCCCTTCACAGCGATTCTCAAAGAGATAATTAAGTTTTTACGATACTCAAGCTTTACGGGCATCATAAAATGCATATACCACTTTGTGGGCGCACATTGTGCACAGGGTATAACGCACGAAATTCAATGATATTTATATTTATACTCCGCCGATACAATGAAACATTTATTGAATTACGGAAGCTGTCGCACTGAAGCTGATTTGAAATCGAGCTGCTACTGCTTCCACTCCCCCTTTTTCACCACAAGCACTTCCAGGAAGGAATATCCGATATATTAACTTTTAACTGGAAATTTTTCAATGTATTTACGGAATTTTTGCAATTGATGATGACTTACGACGAATGGAAGATAAGACCGAAAGATATTGCGCTTACCTGGAAAGAAATAGAAGAAGGAATCAATAAATTATTATAGGAAACTAGATGAAAGTCCAACTTAAAGATATTATGTTATCCTCACTGTGGGAAAATGCATGAAAATGCTAATCCAGTTGGAGCCCAAGCTATAAATGAACCTAAATAAACCTATCATTAGATATGCAAACAAAATGTTGCGATGCAAAGACAATATTTGCTTAGCCATAATCGGAAAACGTCATTTATGGTTGGTTAAATAAGCCCAAATGTGATATGTGCAACCACGTTTTGTTTGTTATTGTTTTGCTTTCGGGGCATGTCATAAAGTTAAACGAAACCAAATTAAATGCAATAAAATTTTGAACAATTCAAAGCTGCGAGAAGGAGAGAAACGATAAAGCGATTTGGCAAACTTTTCTTTTTGTTTGCCTGTTTTTTGTTGATAATTTAACGATGCTTTTTGAATCAATAATGGCGATAATGACAGCAACAGTATTCATCGTCAGCATCATCATCATCATAATGAAGTTGACGCTGGGGATGCGATGATAATGAGAGACATGCAGATGATGAGGCCAATTTGCAATGTGCTCTGTGTCTCTCTGTCTATTCTCTTTGGCTCCAGGGGAGTCCAAATGAAATTATTCTCAATGTGTTTTCAGCATAACGAAACGAAATGAAACGATACGATACGATTCCGTCTCTCCACTCGCAAAGTGGAAATCCAGAGGGAAATCATCAGTACCAGACAGGCAGTGGGTGTGGTAGGCTGGTGGACAGTGGGCTGCAAGTGCATCGAATCGAACCGACACCGAACGATAGATAACACAGATAGAGCTAGAACTGATGTCAGTTTGCATTTGACTAAATGACACTAGCTGGTATGGAGAAAAAACGCCATTGAAATATTGTAGATATCATGTGAATCATTTAAAGTTTATTTCATCTGCTAAACTTTAAAGCAGGTGCAAGATACTTTTGATATATTTACGGTTAAATGGTTCTTAAACGAACAAATATTGAACTAATAAATAATATACATATGAATCTTATATGAATACAATTGAAGCTTAATTTCGATTTGAAGTCTTTTGCTAAAAAAGCCTTTTTGGATAACAAGCTTTTAGAGTGTATTAAAGCCTTTTATTAAGGGAATTAAGCTCAGATGCTTCTCTATCACACAGTCTCTTCCACTCCCGCAAACTCTCTGCACAGCCATTAGTTATCTATTTATAGCATAATTTATGGCTAACACGGGGATTTTCGGCCAATGTCATTGGACTCCACTTGCTGGTCATAAATAGAGCTGCAACAATTTTGTTGCGGTCAACCAAATTGCCAAAACATTTGCAATGTTTTCGAGCTCCAACATCGACATCTCCGTTGACTATTAAACTTTTATGCAATTTTAATTTTTCAAAGAAAAAAAAACTAAAAATAATTGTTAAGGCCGCAGAAACCCAACGAAAGTACAAAATGTAATTTAACTAAATTCATTCGATATGAATTATAAAGGTAAACAACAACTAAAGGTGTAACAACAACAACAAAAGCAACAACAGCAATTAGCCAGCCAGCCACAAAAACCTTATAAGCGTGTAATTTAATTTAATGCAGCCCAAAACAACAACAACAACAACGACGACATTATGGCGCGTGAATAAATGTGGAAAATGCTGCCGAGTTGCAACACATCGCACAACAGTAACAGCAACAACAAAACGAACAATTTGGCTTTTTATGCGATGCAATCGCCAAATCGTTGAAGCATTCAACGCAGCCAAATGGGCAGCAACAGCAACAACTACATAGACATAGACAGGGCGTGGCACAATGGAGCTGGGGAGCCTTATATCATACACAATTTTGTTGGCGCTGCTAATAAAGTTGTTTTCCAACAGCAACAACAATTTAGTTGTTGCCAAAATCAACGTAAAACTTAAAAAACAAACACAAATAAAGGCCCGAAAAGAAAGACATAAGACAAACACAGAGAGAAGAGTCGAGACAAACGGAAGGAAGCGGCATAAAGTAAAGAGAGCAGAAAAGAAAAAAAAGATTTTAATAGGCGTCTTAGCTGAGCTGCCTCGATTGTTGTTGCCTCGAGTTGTTGGGTTGTCTCGGGCAACAATCGGAAGTGCAAAATTAAAAGCAAGACATGAAAACCTACTCTACCCCTCTCCCTCCCTCTATCACTCTGTCTCTCCCTGTAAGTTACACAGAAGAAGCTTTAGCGTCGCAACTAACTGAAGCCTTACAAGCTCATCTCCAGTTCTCACTCGACTCAGTTCTAACCTCAATGCTAGTTCCATTCTCACTCTCTTTCTTTAACTCTCTCCCTCTCGGTAAACCTTAGCCAACTTCCTCTTCTTCTTCTCCTTCAGTTTCCACGAAAATCCTTCAAACTGTTTCCAAGTTTCGCAATTACATTTAGTTTCCCGTTCGTCTCAATCTCAACTCTCGCAGATGACTCACAAAAAAGGCCCACCAAAATTTATAGCTAACTGAAATTAACAGCACTTCCGTTCGTATTGTTGATTTTGTTGACTTACAGTTTTGTTTTTCTCACTTTTCTGGATTCTGCGAAAGCCATCGATAGCGAAAGTTTCGATTAATGAGAATGGGCGCGTAATTTATTAAGGTTAAGTGAGAAATAGGAATAGGATAAGCAGTGATAGAAAAATATTTACAGAAAAAGATTGTGTACCTTTCTATGAATGTCTATCTAGACTTATAATATCAATAACAAGAAATAAATCTTGGTGTTATTAAATATTTTTAAGAATGCCATTTAAGCAATTTTCATTAATAATATAAAATTCTTGAACAATCTAAATTTCCCTAATCAAGGTAACCTATTCACAGTTTAAACTATTTATATTTCAACATACCCTGTACAACCTCAACTTTAACTTACTTATGACTCAATAATTTCCCGTACGCAAAAATCCATTCACCTCCAACTTTGTATAAAATTTTTCCAGGAATTTCAATTTACTGTTACATCATTCCAATTTTCTTCACTCAATTACTGTTTATGGGTCTGTGTCGTTAAACTACCAGCGATATGCGATAAGTGCAGTACAGATTAGCCAAATAGTTGTTGCTCTGCTCTACTTGGCACCTTGCACCGAATTGCAGTTAACAACTTGCCACTTATTCATATGCAGCCTCTAATTTGTGTAGCGCCTCCTCGAGCTCCACATCGCACACATTTCGCATGTGTTTTTTCCCCAGCTTTGTGTTTTCGTCAGACTTGGCCAACTGGCCATTTTGGTCAGCTAGAGTGTGTGCAATTTGCCTGCTAATTGGCCAAACACTTGCACTGCCAGCTTAAATTTATGGCCAGGTATTAGTCGCGCCAGTCGCCAGTCAGAGTCTTCCAACTCAACTCGAGTTGTGCCTATTAATCAGTGAAGCTAAGCCAAAAACCGCCAAAGAGGTCAACTTCACAACAACAATTACCTCCCTCTCCGAATGCAAATTAGTCTGAAATGTCAAACAAAACTCAACATAATCCTTTAACAGGTAGTTCTGGGAAACTTGTGCATAGCTTTCATTTAGAACCAATTAGAAGAGAACTTTGCAAAAGCAGAAAGTAGAAACTAGATGAGGTTTCACTTGCACTTTGTCCACTCAACTTGTTGAGCAGTGTCCAAAACTAATGAAGGTTTTAATTGATAAATGAAAAGTTGTAGAAACTGAATTATCTAATGCAAGTGACACAAATGAACTTTGGCAACGTCGCAAATTGCATTTCATTCTGTGTGGAAAGGTTTAGAGTTGCCATCTGAACATGACAAGCTTAAACGAAAAGTTAGAAAAGGTTTTCCTCTCATGTCTTCAGTTCATTTGGAGGAATACTAAGTTTTCCCATTTTAATGTCATCGTTTGACAGTGAATAATGAAAACCAAGCTAAAATCTGCAAAACTTACTCAAAACATGACAAACTTCTAGGGTTGCCATGCGTTACTTGTGATACGTTCCATAGTTCATGCATAGTTAGTAGAACTAAGTTAGCTGAGATGAGTTGCAGCGAGAATTAAATTGGAAAAGTTCTAAAGCAACTGTCTCTGTCGCACTCTCATTCCCTCTCCCACACGCATTTCTCTTTGTCTTTGCCTCCTGCCACATTTTTCTGACCACAAGTGTAGCCTGTAAACGCGTCGCTTCTATTTAATTGTTTCGACATTGCTCGACTCTCCATTTGGAAAGCTTTGGCTCTAATTGCGATTGTTTTTCTCAATTATTTTTTGTTTATTTATTATTGTTGTTAATGCCACAAATACATTGAGAATGCAATTTTCGATTGTTTCCAATCGATTTGCACGCGCGACAATTGCGAATTTTGTAATTTTTATGCGATCAAAACGTATTAAAATGCACATAAATATTTTCAGAGATTTTTTCCAGCTGCCCCATGAAAAAATAACCAAAGGAAGCCGAATATGGATGCATGCGACTTGCAAATACTCTGCATAGTGATTCGAAAAAAACGTTAACAATAAAGCAACACTGTAACCATTACAAATATGATAAATTTTGTATAAGCAAATTAAAAATTATCAAAGTAATTAGATCTGTTGGACCTTCTTCTTTTAGTCAAGTTGAAAACTTGGCAAACCCCCTTTATTAAAGGGTGCCTCTCATATCACAAAGTAAAATCGTTTTAAATCGTTGGAAAATGAAATCGCTTGTCAAATTTGCAACAGACGGAAAGGAATTTTGTTTATCTTCTCGATTTCGAACAATTAAAGCGCAACGAATAATTCAGCAAACTACAAAAAAGAAAATGATTTATATTTGTATTATTTATATTCCCGCACTTCTGTATGTATGTGTGTGTGTGTGCAAATAATTGTTGTTTTATTTCTGTTTTACTATTTAAACTGAGGCATTGTCCATAAACAAACAACAACAATGGGGCCAGAGCCTCATACACTGGCCGACGAAAGTGCTCGCACAGACACTTTTGCGTTTATTGCACTCGACACGTACGCTTCCCTCCCTCCAACTCTTGCTCCCCTTCCCCCTACAGTGGTCAGACAATTTGCAGCCTTGTCTGCTTGCCAAATTTAACCCCAGGCAATTTTTACACTGTTTTTTACAATTTTTTCGATTTTATTTTTTGCTTTTTTGGTTGCACATTTTCGTGCCGCACGCCATTTTCATTTCTCACATTTTTCTCTCGCTTTTGCTGCAGCATTTTTTCATAATTCTTCAGGCATAAAACGAAAAGGAAGAGCAGCAGGAGAAAAGGAAAGAAAAGGGAAGAGAGCGAAAAACGCGGAGAGTTGCAAAAGTTTTTACAGTGTGGAAATTATATTTGGGCATCGTGTAATAATCTCCTTCACGTCCAAATATATATTATAGTTGCACTATGCAGGCGGTAAGTCCCTGGTCTACATCTCCCCACCTTTCCACCACCCACCTCCCAAAACTGCGCCCCTACTTCGCCATGCCTCATAAATAGAGAGTGGCAAAGGAATCATAAATATGTCGTCGTTGTCGTTGTCATTTTTTTGTTGTTGTTGCTGTTGTTGTAGAGTCCAAAAAGTCTATATCTAGTGTACGAGTATCTCTCTGCTTGCCTCATACATTTTGGGCACAAAATGCTACAAAATCTATGTAATAACTCGAGCGATGGGAGACACCGCCAAAGTAGACAAAAAGTTGTGAGAAGTCGTGCGAGTGTGTATTGGTAAGGGGTGTATCTGTGTGTGTGTGTGAGTCGTATCGGGTTGTAAAGTGATTTGCCAGGCACAGTGGGACAATTTAGAGGAGACTGGAATAGTTCAATGAAGATATTCAAGTTAAAAGTCCCGTAGAGATATGAGAAGTGAATTTTGAGAGTATCTTAATTTGTTTTAGGAGTTCATAAGAAGTTTTTCCGTCATCAAGGTAATTTTACAATAAATAAAAGATTTTTTATCTTCATATATTTAAGTTGCAAGTCCCGTAGAGATATGGAAAGTAAATTTTCCAAGGTGTTTAAAGTTCATTAGAAGTGTTTCTCATTATAATTAGTGCTCTTCAATTAACGTTTTAGCTCACCTTTGTCCCACTGTGCTGCTCGCATCGCATACAATGGGACCGCAGAGCTGTTGCCTGTCGCCAGTGTGAGTGTGTGTGTGTGTGTGCAGCAACTAGAACCCACTAATGGCGCATCTTTATGTCTGGGACACATTGTTGTGGCGCGACTTTAAAGAGTTTTTCGAAACAGAAAACCAACAAAAAATAGAAAAAAACTTCAGGCAGAAAATGTGTAGACCAAAATTGCCATATAATAATGACAATGTGGGGCCATGTGCCAGGCAGAGGCCTCCTCTCTGGGGAAAGGGTCGAGGAAGATCGCACTTTAAAGTCAATTTCAATTTCAAAGTGTTGAAAATCTTTATAGAGAGTGTGATTGTTATCGTTATAGTTGTTGTTGTTGTTGTGGTTCTGGATAAATCAAAGCCCAAGTCGATAATCGAATCAGCATCGCATACAAATTTGTGTTGCGCGGGAATGATGGCGAGGGGGGCGTGTCACAGCCCCTGAGGCTCCCTCGGCAATTGACTTGCTGATGAGCTGCTCCAGCGGCGGCGCCTTCGAAGCGTCATTGAGATGAATTTGGAATGCAGCCACAGGCCAAACACAATAAAATGAGAGAGGGGGAAGGAGATGAGTAGGGGGGAGGGCAAACTGACACTGAAAACCGCGACACAACTGAACCACACACAGCATATATAGATGTCTAAATATGTATTCCTTCTGCTGCTGCTCCTGCCACCCCTTCTCTTCCTTCTCAGCATCTTCATCGTCTTTTGCTTCCGCTCCCCCCCTCTCCATTCCTGTCTCTCTCTTGGGCAAAGCTCCCCGGGCAGTCGTTGAATTTGAATTTCAGAATTGACGTCATCTACAATGCGCATATGATTTACTTGTTGATTCAAATGGGGGCAGGCCATACTACCATGCCACGCCCACTAGCACAGAGCCCCACTGTCGCGGGCCACATTAGATAAGCAACTTGAGGGAATTGCAGCTGAGACTTGCAACTAAGATTGGGTGTGTGTGAGTGTAACTTGAAGACAAAATACAAGCAATGTAAATACAATTTACAGCATGATGAATTCCTAATGCGCTTTCAAAAGCTGCTCAAGATTGTAAGAGCGCTTTAAGTAACTTGTTAAGTCGATTATAATGAGCTTTAAGAGTTTTAGACATTTGTTACAGGGCATACTGTACATAAGATATAAACATGAGCAACATAAGCAAAACTTGAAAAGTCTTGATTATTAGACATATTATTTATTTTATGATTAATAACTAAATCATTTTTTTCCATATAAAATTGTGGTAATTAAATACTATACATTTGAATATTAATCTTTTAATGAGCTTACAGAAGATTTCATTTAAATTATAATATAATAAAAGGTCTCTTTCTAATCTTTTCAGTTGCAATCTGATCTCTCAGTTACTCTACCTAATGCAATTTTCCCAAGATCTCCGCCTAGTCACACTACTCCTTGCCGCCCCAGACTATTGCGGAAAGGGTAAGTGCCATATAAAGCCGCCTCAGAGAGAAATACGACAAATATTCGCGGCTCATTTGAGAATATGGTAAAGCGGCTTTTTGGCAAATTTGGCGCTTTTAGTTCGTTCGTGTTTGTTCGTTTGTTTTGTTGACGGCGACTTTTATGGCCGACAAATGAATGCAACAAAATTGTCGGACAAAAATTGAAAGAGACAGCCGAGTCAAACACGTAATTAGCCACAGCAAGCTAAAATGGCCAAAACACTTTTGGTTTCGGCCTATTCCAGGGTATACGCAGACACCCTAGACACAGTGAGACAGAGAGAAGGAGAAGGAGGTAAACTGACTGACAGCTCGTTTGTCTGTCGATTTGTTGCCTTAATCGAAAGTGCATTGAAAAACCTTTAACTAAAGTAGTTTCGGTTTAGTTACTTTTAATTGCAAAGCGAATTCAGAATTTTAACTTAATTGGGCGTTAATGACTCGAGCAATTAAACGCGCAAGTGCCCCCAGAGAGAGGCTGTTGATAAATTAACTAAAGCATTTGCAACACATTTACAAAGCATTTTCATTCAAACATTTAATTGTGCCCATAAAGAATGTCGAGGCTGAAACTGCGACTGAAACTGAAACTGAGACTGAGACGGAGGCTGTGACTGAGATTGAAGTTCGACTTGATTTTAAGTTGACTTTAAACGAAAGTATTTCCACTTCGCATGCAGCACGACAACTCTAGCTACGTGAGTGCATTACGTATACGTCGCATACGAGTGTGTGCAAGTCTTTCCCTCTGCTTCTTCCTCATCTTCCTTTTTCATCTTCTGCTCACTTATCTGTACAGCTTCAACTGTCATTGCATAATTAGCAGCTCGTTCGTCTCTCTTTCTGTCTCTCACTCCCTCTCTCTCTGTGTGACCTTCATACACGAGAGACATGAACAATGTGCACAATGAACTTGGCCGCTAACTCTTTGACTTTCCTTTGTTCGATCGATTGCTCACACTTCCCCACTCTCCCATGATCTTCCTCCTCTCTCTCTCCCTTTTTGTTCATCTGCTTCGCTGACCAGCTGGCCAAGATTTGCATATTTACATAAATTTGCTTGGTAATCATACGAAATGTCCGTCATTTGGTCTCACTTTAGTCACTTCGCGGCTATCTCCGCCGATCGCAGGCAGGCAAAGCAAACTCTGCACGCGCCACACACAGTGCCCAAAAGTCAAAGAAACCAGTTGCTCAACAGTGCTCATACCCTGTAGAAGCATATAAAAGTGATGAAAGTAAAATTGTTTTCGAAATGATGTGAATATTGCGAAACGACTAGAGAAGATGAATTAAACTCTGTTAAAGATGCTTTCAAAGCATTTTAAAGCTTTGAAGAATTTAAACTACGGAATTAATATGATTAACCTTAAGCAATTAGAGTCGACATAAATCATATTCCGTATACGAGTATATACTCCATTTATGCAAATTTACTGTTATAATCCAACTGTCTATTTAGCTAGCCAAAGTATTTACTCGTAGCTCAAGTTTCTGCAACAAATACTTGCCCCAGTCAGAGGCACGACAACAGTTCATCCATTCATTCAACGTCAAGGGTATTAGGCATGACACAATCGCTTTTATTCAACTGCCCGCGAGTGTAGCGTAGTAAACAGTAGCGATGCGATGCGATTGTCTCTCGTCTCGTCTCCGAGCACTGTCGCGTCTGTCTGGCGAGCTCAATCAACTGACAACTGACGGCGGCAGCAACTATTTTTGGTACGATGCCAGCAGCAACAAATGCTGCTACTGCAGCAACAACAACAGCAGCAACAACAACAGCAGCTACAACTGAGTAGTCGCATGCCAAAAACGCTGAAAGTGGCGGCTGCTTTTGACCCACTGACTGAGATACAAAAAAAGTTTTGCTATTGCCGGTTGTCGGTGCTCGTTGTTGTTGTTGTTGTTGCTGCTGTTGCCGGTTGTTGTTGTTGCTTGTCGGTTTCCAGTTTTGCATTGTTGCAGTTGCAGTTGTTGTTATTGCTGTTGCTGCCACTGCAAGTCGACCGATTGCAAATGCAATTAACTTGTTTAACATTTCGGGCGCCACAGTTGATCTCCGGCCACCGGGCCACTTGGCCTACTGCCCACTGTACCCCTATCTCCCCCCTTGCCATTCCCCTCGTCTTTCTCTTGTCTCACGTCACACTCAATTTCCGAATGTTTTTCCACTTTTCATTTAGCAGCTTAAAAAACAAATGTTCGACTCTCTGGCACAACTCGGAAAAAGTGATTAGAAAAAGTTTTTTCGAGCGGAAAATGGAAAATTGGGAGTGCAACTAATTTGAATGAGATTATATGAAATAGAATAGAATGCTTAGAAAGGAATACTAATGCAGTTTTAGGAAACCATAGTTAAATAGTTTTTAGTGTCTGTTCTAAGCATCATTCAGGAATATCACGAGAGTTTTTAAGTATCAGTAATATCTTTAGGTAATTTTTGAATATCAATGAGAAACATCATCATCATTTATGAATTTAATAAATATCAAACAGTCATGAAACGTTTCCTTCCTTAGAATAACAATGGGGAACAACATAAATATTATTATGATATAATAATGTTTACAGTTATTTCTAATGTTACCCTACTAACTTACTTACAATTCAAGTTCCCATGGACAGTATCTAGCTAACTGTCTGTCTAAATATAGAACCTTTCTCTACCTCAGCAATTTCTGTTTAATTTCACTCCATCTAAAATTACTGTCCCGCAATTATCTTATGTCCCACTGTGCACAGTTAGAACAGTTGTACAATTTTAGTCTTATTGTTTCTATTCCAGTTTTTACATATTTTTCTAGCACATCATCAATTCGCATAACAGTTAAAGCTACAACAACAACAACTTCAAGAACAATAAGTCATTCACCGCAAAATGTAAAAGTTTTACAAGTGATTTTGACTTTTAGAAGCCGCAGAGAAGGAGATAGAATGAGAAAAAAGGGGGAGAGAGAGAAACATAACTTCAGTTCTCGCAGCTTCTTCGCATGCATTTCCCCAGCTCGTTTCACAATTTCCAATTAATAATTCATAAACATTTGTTCAACATCTTCTCTCTTCTCGAGTGTCACCAAAACAAATGTTTTCACCCTCCTTCTCCCACTTTCCCCTCCCCTCTGCCTGCCAGCCTGCCTACGACTTTTCCCCAACACTTGTTGTTGTTGTCGTTGTTGCTGTGGCAAAGTGTTTTTCTTGGCAATTTGTCTGGGCTTCATAAAAACCACTATGAAAAAGAAAGAAAATATATATAAAATTTGTTTATGCTGCCTTCGTAATTGGGTTACCAGTGAAGACGTCGACGCCAAGTTGCAACTTGCAAGTTGCAAGAGGCAAGATAGAAGATGGCAGCAGGCAACAGAAATGCAGATGCAGATGCCACGTGAAGTCGGAGATGAGTTTTTCAGCATTTTATTTTCTTTTTATTTTTATCATTTTTCAAGAGTTTTCCCAGCATGCATAGAAGTGAATAACAAATGAGTGCACTCATAATGAAGATGATTTTTCAAGCAGCTTTTATGCTCACAAATGGGTATACTAAGTTAGGAAAATGTATGTTACATACGAGAAGGAGATGTACAATGTATGTTAACTGACGATCTGTATGTCTGTACTCAGATCTGAGTTCTTTTAAAGATGCCAAATTGGGTATAAAGCTAATGTTTAATATGAGATGCTCAATTGGATGCTTTAACAGAAATACATACATATATCTGTAGTATGAATATTCAGTATATTTGATATTTGTCAGAAACCATAAACTATTTCTTATTTACATTAAATTGATCATTTAATCGGCTTTGCTGCATAAAGAGTCGATTTCCAGCTGCTTAACTTAACATATCCAGTTAAAGTTCTTGCAAAACTGTTGCTGATAACAAAAGGTCAAAGTTCAGTGCTCTGCAATCATTCGACCACTTTCTTAATCCTCTGGGATTATACGATTCTAATCTACTTAATACTATTTAACATTTACTGTGCTATTTCTAGCCAAAGTTAGCCCATTAGTTTACTACAATGCTCAGCAAAAATATCAATTTTCCTAATTGCCAAACACACACACACACGAACTCGTACACACACTCGCACACACAATCACACACATACACTGACACACATCGCATACCTAAGCCGTTTTACCTCATGCATAACTCATAAGTAAAGCTAAAGCCACACACACATGAAACCATTTATTAGCCTCATTTCTGATAGAGAAAGAAAGAGAGGGAGAGAGTGAAAGAAAGAGAGAGAGTGAGGGGGGAAGACTGATTGAACGTGCCTTTTCAATTTTTGCATAATTGTGCGACAAAAACCGAAAACAATAAACAAAAGACAAGTTTGTTGGTCCCAAAGAAAACAAAAGTTACATCAGTTTGTTCGACTACCAAGAATGCCCCCAAATCTCCACTCCCTGCCTCTCCCCCTTCATCGGTCTCTGCTCATCGTAACACCTGACTACACCTGGCAGGCAGAGAGATAGGGGGAGAGAGAGAGAGGGCGAGACGAGCTGGAAATGAATAGCCGCAGCATAAATTAGCCTCGAACTGCGAAATTGACTTTCGACACAGTCCCAGAGGGGGCTGGTGGAGGATGGGATGTAGGGAGGGCCAAATGGGGTCGACGGGGTCACGCCTTGTTGTTTCGCCTACGCCTGTGAAGAAACTGGAATAGGCTGATGGGGGAGGAGGACCAGGAGGAGGTGATGCTGGGCGCATGAGGCGTGTTGAAGTTTGTCCTCAGGTTCCAATTAGGCGCATTTCTAATTGTGTGCAACAGGCAACACACACAGCAGGCACACTGTGAGACAGGCGCAGTTCACTGGCATAGAAAATGACACAGCCTCCTCCTCCTTCCTTACACCCCTCGACCCCTCTCTCCTTGTCCCTTGGGCAATGTCGCCACAGGCTTTTGCTCTTTGTCTTTTCTTCTTTTTTATTGATTTCTCGCCTTGGCGTGACTCTAATTTAATTGTTGTCAGCATCTTTGAACTTCATATGCGTGCTTCAGACCCCACCTTCTCTCCCTCTCCCATTTCCTCCTGCCCCTCTCCCACTGTCATCCTGTCATGCCGCTAATAAATTAAAAAATGTAGAGCGATTATGCGCCTCCAGTTCCCCATTTGATCTTGTGCCGCCTTGCGGATTACAAAACTTGTTTTCTCACTATTGTGATTGAATGAATATTGTCGATAAATATCGGCAAAAATAAATATGAATCGTCATGAAGTTTCTTGAACTTGGCTCACATATGATTTGCCATCATTGTTATTATTATTTCCCTCATTATTTGTTTTATTTGTATTATGTTTTTGCATTATTCCGCATTTATTTACCTTACTATTTGCTAATCCCATCAGCAGTTGACTTTGCTTAGTCTTGCTACAGTGTTCTACAAGTGCCGTTAGGGGAAAAGAAAGGGAGAGAGAGAGATAGAAAAAGAAAGAGAGGGAAACCGCCGAGGGGGCTTGGCTCTTAAGTGTGTCGCCCGTTGGTTTTTTTATAGAAAACAACTTGAAATTCTTTATCAAGATTTTGCGTAATGCAATAATTTCAAACAGGCATACCCCGTAAATGTTGGGGAAGACTTGTGAATGCTTACATTTATGGAAATTGGCTGAAGCTTAAGATATTAAATTCATTAACTCAGTTTTAACGCATTTACTGGGTATCATTTTGTCGGGACAGCACATTAGTAATTTTTTTTCTGCTTCTTACATTATACCATCAATTATTTGACTCTTTTTACTTATTATACGAAAGCAAAAGCGTTCAATACCCTCTAATAGCCAACACGAATGGCAATGTTAACGCATAGAAATTGTTTTTATAAATAAAATTTCACCTGTGTTTGACTCTTAATTTTTTCTTTTTTTATAGGGTATCTTATAGTCCCTCATTTCCCCCAGGCTTCACTATTGATTTTTCATAGGGGCTAGCTAGGGGCCAGAGGCCTTTGTACCGTTTGTAGCAATTGCTCAGAAATCACGTACACAACTCCCTCCTACAGTCCGCGACTTCACTCGCTGTCTTCTCCTCTCTCTCCCTCCTCTTTCGCTGCACTGCATGTTGTGGCATAAATAAGTCGCCGTCTAATCCCGAGTCGAGTTGAGTTTCATCCGCGGTGCCTTCTACTGCAGCCCGTCAAATGTCACGTGCCACGCGCGAAGAGTGTCAGGTGTTCAGTCTGACATCGTTTACAGCTTCCCTCTTCTCGTCACTCTCTCTATCTCTTCCCCCTCTCTCTCTAGCTCTTCTCTCTCTCTTTATTTTGGCTACCCCGTGAACTAGTTCATTCACAATTTCTGGCGCTCCAGTTGGCTGTGGCTCATCCGCTAACCGATCATTAGGTGATTAACTTGCCATTATCTTGCCAGTCCAACAAAACTAATTTCAACATTTACTCTTGCACTCTTTCTTCCCCCTTCTCCCCTTACACTCTTGCTGTCTTTCTCTCTTGGCATCTCTAAGTGACTTGAACCACCCACAAACTGGAGAAGCGTAATGCTTGTTGCGTGTCCGGCACATTTCTGCTTGCTGAAACATTCCAAATTATCTGCGAATAACAAATGTTTGAGAGTGGAGAAGGTGTGATGTATCAATGATACCCTGTAGTGCGAAAGCCAATACAAATCCCGTATTGTATTTTATAGTCCAACATTTACAGAAGATACATTTATTAAAAATTACTATTACAAATCATTCTTAATGTTCATCTTAATGTATATTCAACCTTGTCTACTTCGACTTGGTACTCCCCTTAGCCATTTTCTTGCTTTACAGGGTATACTCAACACGCAACAAATCGAAAAGTGATAAATGATGTGGCCCGCTCAGCTGTTTGGCCAGTTATTTTTTTGGCCCGCTCGTTTCTTGCATATAAATTAGCCTGGAAATGCCATTGAAATCGGAGATGGCCAAAAATTCTGCTCGGAAGATGCCTCCAAAGTTGGCCAACTGACAAGGTGTCTGTCTGTCTCTTTGTCTGTCTCTCTATCTGTCTGTCTGGTCCGACCGGGAACTGACTGACAAACTAGGCTAACAAGCAGACAAGACCAGACCAGACCAGAGTTTTGGTTTTTAGGTCGTCTAACTGACTGACGACAAACGAAATGGAGATCGAGCTAAAGCTGAATGGGAACAGTTCCCCCCAGAGAGAGAGAGAGAGAGGGAGATGCGACAGTGGGTCACATTTATACAAAACTGTGACGCATGTATAAAGACATTGGGGACTGAGAATGGGAACCCAGCTAAGCCCTGTCGAGTAATTAAGTAAAAATAGCCCCAAAAGAGTTGAGACAACAAGAATGAAGGGATGTCAGGCAGGGGGTGCAAGGGGGCAGCGGAAGTGTTTATGTTTTTAAAACAAAGCAAAGAAATGAAAATCCCTTTTTGCTTGTCAAGTTCAGACAGGCGGGGAAGGGGAAGAAAAGCCCTGAAGGAAAAAAAACACAAGAAGAAAGGAAAGAAAGAAAAGAAAATTGTTTTCCTCTCAGTTGACAAGGCGGGGACTGGTATAATAATTATGTACAAATATGGCAAAGGAGGGGGAGGAGAAAGAGGAGGAGATGAGACTGGCTTTGTTTTCGCTTTTCAATCGAAGCAGGCGCGGAGGCGGGTGCCAACTATAGGGGGTGTGGTGGGGAGGTTAAGTCGCCCACACACATTCAGGTATCAATTACAAGTCTCTAATGCGAAAATAACGAGCAAAGAATTACAAATAACAATAAGGCGAATATGAGACACAAGCTAAGCACAACAAAGAAAATAAACAGACAGAGAAGGAATGAGAAAATGAGCAATACATGAGTGGTAAATGATACGCGCAATAAATGAAGCGCAGCACACACACAATTTGTGGCAGGTTGTGGCAGGTGCAACAACTGTGAGGGATAGATAAAAAGGTAAAGAAATGAAAGAGATATAGACAGAAGAGGGAGAAAGAGAGTGACGCACTCAATGCACTAAACGGATGATAATGTGAGCCCGAATCGCCTTAAGAGCTTCAAAGCTGTTACCAACTTGGGTTTTTTTTCCTATTTATTCTTCTGTTTTCTTGCTTTATCAGGCACTTTCAATTCCCTCGATACCAGTTGCTGATTTACGAGCCCAAAGAGCATAAAAATAAAAGAAAATCGGACAACTTTACGAGCAAAAAGTACAAAATAAAACTAATGACAAATTTACTTCGAACTTCGGAACAAAAAGGGACTAATTGGGGAAACTTACAGCATTAACGTGGCATATTGTGCGTTGAGAGAGAAATGAGTTTACGATGCATCTAAGGTATTTGTATGTATTTCACTATATTGATAAGGGCCTGGAAGAACTAAGGAAGGTAAAGAAAGTCTTTTTAAATATTGTTTTTAAATAAATAATATGATTTGATATCATAAGAATTCACTAAAATGTTAATAAAATGCAGCAAGAACGAGTGGATTATTGTATTGTATAAATAAAACGTAAATTCTTGTGTAAGACCAATGAAGAAATCAAAGAAGTTTGAATTATAAGAGTATAAGAGTTAAACAGGTCGTTGAATATACGAGATAGACAGTTTCGATGAACAAATTCTAGCTCTCGAGACAAAAAACTTAGTTTTGAGCTCATAGGGATCACAAAACATCATTGAAAAGTAGCAAAAATTTCTTACTATACTCTTTTTCTTTGCAGGTGAAATGCAGGAAAAGCCACAACAAAAGACTCAATATCTTTCTAGCTCCCTCTTTCTGCCCTCTCGCACTCTTCCATTCATTCATTTACCTCATTCATGTTTGTTAGCACTGACGTCATAGAGAGATGAATTGATTTCTACTCATATACTGTGCCCACTCACAGTTCATTAGTCGCAGTCGCCCACAATACACAGCCACGCCCCCTTTTGGGAAGTAGCAAACAATGCAACAATGCACGTGATGCATTGTTACGTCTGCCGGAGGGGTGTGAGAGAGAGAGGGAGAGAGGAACAGAGGGGGAAATAGCCAACAAATTGGCAGGCAACACATTTGCCGAATCAACGACACACAACAGAATTGCGGTGAAATTTGATGGGAAGGCAGGTTGAAGCTGAAGTGGCAAGTAGCTATAAGAGGGGCAGGGGGCAAGGGCGTGGAAGAGCAGCGAGAGCCAAGTGGAAACTTGGTAATTGCAACTGCCATGGTGGCAACATTCGGTGGCAGATGCAATGCACCCATTATGATGATGATGAGCCACCGCAAAAACCAAAGGAATGTGACAAAATGCAGTTTGTGAGAAAGAGGGAGAGAGGCCGAGAGAGAGAGAGAGAGACGGAGCTAGCTAGCCAGAGAAAGCTTTTTTGTGGAACATTTCTCTCATCAAAAAGGCATCTATCATGGAAATTTTCGTGTCCAGCGCAACAGCTGAGCGCCCCCCCGACAAATGCAATCGCTCTACTAATGGCCCCGACAAGTTGCCAATTTGATGAGTATAAAGAGTTAGAGGAGTGAAAGAGAGGGAAGCTTAGATTGGACAACTTTGGTAATTTAATATAAATCCTGTCAAAAGTCAAATTAGATTGAACTGTCTTTAACTCGTAAAGGAACTTATGCAATTACATCACTAAGCTCAATCTTAGATAACCCAGTTCTTGTTGCAATCTTAGTTAACTAATTAACTTAGAACAATTTCAATACAAGAACTGGAGACGTACAATTTCATATTAGGGTTAGCAAATGCGGTTTAAGAATATTTCAAATTTAAAATTCACGATTATTGCTTAAGGTGTTTGAGTTAAGATTTCCCACTTTGGCTACCGCTTAGATATGATATACGAGTTAAGTTTGTGAAGAAAACTGATTTCAAGACACATTTTTAATGATATTTATAGAAATTCAAAGCTTTTCTTAGACATATACAGCACATAAACATAATTTGACTTCCCTTTCAAGTCTACTTATATCTAACAATGTCTACTATTTCGCACAGTGTACTTTTTTAATTCTCTTCTACACCTACCCGGCTGGTGAGGATCCTTGGCTGAAGCTTTTACTGCCAGCGGCACTGGCTGAGTGTGAGTGTATGTGTCGCTGCGGCGGCGTGGGTTGATGATGCGGTGACGATGTTGCGGACACTGTGGGCGTGCTCTTCGATGAGGAAGAGCTGCCTCCAGTTCCAGTGCCACCAGGCGTGGCTATTTTGCGCTTCGGGGACAATTCTTGTGCTCCGCCTCCTGTTCCATTATCGCCACAAACGTCGCCGGTGCTGACGACCTGCTCCAGCATATGTATCTTTAGCATATTTTTGATTGATTGATTGATGGATTGACTGTTGGCTTGATTGATGGATTGACTTGACTGCTTGATGTTTTGCTTTGTTTTGATTTGTTGCTGTTTTGATTAACTTGTTGTTTTGCTTTTGCTTTTTGGTTTTGTATTTTTGGTTTCAATTTTTTGGATGCGTTTTGTTTAGCTTTTCTTTTTTGTTTCTTTTGTTTTGTTTTGGTTGTGCTTTCTTTTGATAGGTTTTCTTTTAGATGTTTTCCTTGATTTTTTCGTACTTGTCGCACTTCTTCTTGTCTCTCTTTCCACGGCGCTTGAGGCTACGAGGGAGGGAAGAAACATTTGCTTATTTTGCGGCCTTGCTTAAAAGTTAATGCAATCAATTTGCGTGCACATTCAGCGAAAGCGAAAGCAAGATGCCGAGAGAGAGAGGGGGAGAGAAAAGAGAGTAGGGGCTACTCAAGTGGCCGTTGATTAATTAAATTTTTGGTCACTTGAGCCACGAACGCGTTTTTATGTTAATTCAGTTTACGACGCTTCGGATGCTTCACTTACTGCAAGAAAAAGCAACAGCTGTGCGAGAAGGTAGCAGGAGAACCATTAAAATGACCTGAGGTCTTCTTTGGGGAGAGAGGGAGCTGGGAGTTGAGACTGCAAGATACCCTACAGTTTATATAATATTTGAATTCTCATTACCTTGAACTAGCATAGAAAATACCTGTTGAAAATGAGCTAAGTAAGAGTAGGAACATATTTTCCCACTACCCTTTAAGGAATAACTGAAGATTTGCATGTGACTCATTTAACTGACCTTGAATCATTAAACTTTATTCCCTAATTAATTTTCAATTGTTTAAAATAATCGTTTTAAATAAATGCACTATTGAAAACTGATTGTGTAATATAAGTAGATGAACTTCTTAACCAAGATTTAGATTTAGCTTCGTATAAATTCGATGAACTGTTTTCTTCCGGCATTCTTTTTTGAAAAGTCCTCCAAACTTGCGCACCTAATACCTTGCATCATATATATGAACTATATATGCATTAATATATACTATTTATTTACCTATAGACATTATATCGCATAGATCTTTATCATATATTCCACATTTCTCATCCAATTTCTCTAGGGTATCTTGGCTAGTACGGAAAAAGATGGAAATTTAATAACTGACAGAGCGGAGAGTCAACTTTATGTGCGGGTCGTAAAAGCTCATCAAGTGCGCTTTGAAGAAAAAACAACAACAACAACAACAACAGAAATGAGAAGAAGTAAACAAAGGAAATCACTCAGGCCCAAATAAAGTGCTGGGCATATTAAGAAATAATGCTGAAAAGCCATAAGCAGTGCCTGGCTTTGCTTTGCTTGGCTTTTTTCACGCCGCGTCGCCCCTCTGCTCTTTCCCTTCTCTCTCTACTTACTGCCTGCCTTTTGTTTTGTCCAACGAAGCGGGGAAAAGCGCGTGAAAATGCGTGCAATATGAAAAGGCAATGACAGAGCCGGACAGACAGGGAGAAAAGCAGAAAAGGAGGAGAGAAAGAGAGAGGGAGAAATGGTGAACAAGACAAAAAGCCCGCATGTGTGGAGGAGAGCAACGAACCAAGGAACCTTGCAGACGCCACAGCAGCTTCTACCTCCAACCGGGCTACTCTCCTTCCCACTCCCCTTTCCCCCTCTGAATCCCACTTCAGGAAGCATGGAACAAAACCGTCATAAAAAGCACTCGAGGCTGGCGTTGTGGCAGGCAAAGGAAAAGCAAAAGTTGACTTGAACCTGCCCCACTGACAATTGGCTTAAGTTCGGCCAGGGTTGGAGGCACATCCCCTGCCAGGGTTGCACTGCGTAGAAATAGAAGAGAAGGAATAGTCTCTGTGAAAAGGTAATGGTTGCCGGCACGTGTCCAAGTGCCGCCCAAGATGATTTATCTTGCACAGCATTGACTGAAGGCATGTGGCAACTGCTTAGTAGACTCTCCCCCTCAGTCGCTGTTGTTGTTGTTGTTATTGCTGCTGTCTCTGTCAGGTGCTGCCGCAGCTCAACTTAAATGAGAGTTGGGTGCGCTGCTCTAAGTGCTTCATTACCGGGAAGCGTGGTGGAGGGAGGGGGAAGGGAACGAGTCGATTTGACTGGTATTAACTTTTCGGCGCTTAAGCAACTACCCAGTCGAAACCTCCTGCTCCTCTATCTCTTCCTCTTGCTCCTCCTTCTATACCCTCTCCTACTCCTCCTTCTCTCACTCTGCTTGT
This sequence comes from Zaprionus africanus, assembly GCA_018151435.1. NCBI lineage: Eukaryota > Metazoa > Arthropoda > Insecta > Diptera > Drosophilidae > Zaprionus > Zaprionus africanus. Next base: position 1,600,375 of record JAECXB010002307.1, on the reverse strand, counting down.
TCTTCCGGCTTCCCCAATTGTCCACGCCTCCGCATGACAAGTGGCAATAAGATGATTATGCCTTGCCCCCAGGATAGGAAATTAGCGTCATCACTTGACTTAATTAGTTCAGTGTGGGAGAAGGGAGAGGAAGCTCAAGAGGAATTTACTTATTAAGTGGATTGTCTTTTAATACGCCAGACAATTGTCTAATCGAAAGTTCTTGAAAGAAGCTCAACAGGTTAAGCATGAATAGAAGACCATAACAGGTTTGAAGAGCTCAGTTCTACAAAAATAACTTCATTTTATCCTGTTCACATAAAATTAAAGAAAATATACAGTAAAGAAAATTACGACATTTACCTTTAATTCTTTTTTATCTACTTCTACTTTATATGGAAATATATATAATACCGAAAATAAAGTCCCTTCTACATATTTCTTTAAATATTCTAACTATTCCTTAAAACAATCTTTAAAATCCTCCAAAGTTTAATATCAATTTGTTATTTCATTGTTATCATTCATCATGTAACCATATTTTATTATATGTTATAACATTAATCTCATCAGGTTACCATCCTATCCTTTCTCAACCATCACCATCTGCTCTCCTATCTATTGTTTCTTCTGCTACACAACACACAACTTTCACTCCGCCCATTTTTATTTGGCTATTCACCATTTATCATCTGTTATTATATCATCTATCATTAATGCCGCATATAACCCTGACCCTAATCGATAAGCCCCACACATTGCACGCGATTTTTCGTAGGAAATTGCCAGGAAATGATCTCGGTGCATGATGAAATTACCAGACGAGACACGGAGAGAGAAGGGAGAGAGTGGGAGAGAGGGACAGGCTCATAAAAAGCGTTCGACTTGAAATCGAATTAAGAGCAATGATTTATATTTATTCCGCTGTCGATTTCGATGTCGATTTCGAATTCGAATTTAATTTCTATTTATTTTTTTGCTTTACTTTCGTATTTACTTTGGCACACGCAACTTCCGCTGCAAATTTGTCTTTTCCGGGAGTGATAGACACCGCCCCCTGCTCCCTTCTACAGGTAAGCATGATAAATAGGCAGATATCATGGCGAGAATGTATATGAATATATATGTGTGCATATATCTCTCGCGTAAAATGGAATTAAGTGAGCAAATTGAATTACATGGCACAGATAGCAATTTTTCATGCAACCCTTTGACACCTCCCCCCCTCAGTATGTCCCACTAAGCACCTCCCTAAGCCCCTCGCAGAGTGCGGTCTATGCAAAAAATAATCCATTAGCGGTAAGGGAAGAGGGGCATAGAGGGGAAGGGGAGTGCAATAAAAACGCATATAGAATAATTTATTTAAATCAGCATCAGCATCAGGAACCGCCCCCATCAGCCGACGACGACGCGACTTTGACGACCTTTTATGGTACCATACAATAAAATATATCACAATTTATAGCGAGAGACAGAGAGAGACAGATGAAGGAGGTGGGTCAGGAGGGGAATTCCATTTGGTGTGCTGCGTGTGGGTCGATTGCTTGGCTAATTGTGGTTAAAGCGCGAGAAGTGGCAAATGTGGAGCAGGCAGGGAAGGCGGGGGCAGGGTGAGGTGGGGAATGAAGAAGGAGAGAAAGAGAATAGCGGGGAAATTGTTGTTGTACACTTGCAAGATTCATTCCTCTTGTTGCACTTGTTATGCGACCCACAAATTGGCATTTTTATTGACGTGTTTTGCTCATGTTTTGATTGAAACTGAAAGAAACGAGCGCAATGGGGAGAGGGGCAGGAGACTGAAGAATGTGCAACAGTATGAGAAGTGAGAAACATATGAGATGCATAAGAATTCAAATTAAGAAGAAGAATAATTTAATTTAAAAGTGAGGGAGATTGATAAAGAAGGTTAAGAATTCAAAGAAATGAACATTTAGTTTTCTTGTTCTACTAACTATTTTATCGACATACTATCTTTACTCTAGAAAAGTCTATTGTCTTTGGAAAAAGATGAAGAGAAAACACGCAAGACATCCCAGCTAATATATATATAGCAGAAGTGCACTTAAAATATTTTTTATTAAGAACTGAGACACTGAGTTGAATGAAAGTAGAAGAGTTATTTTCGAGTTGACAGATGAAATATACTTGAAACACAGATTGGATCTCAAAGACAGTAAAGAAGGCACAAAAAATTCAAGAATATTAATAAGAAATCAAGACAGACAACGAAAAACTAATGACATGGCAAAAAAAGTAACCTAATGAAACTGCCAATCAAACCAATAACTAAACCTGGGAATTACCGGCATCAGACGCCAAGAAGAATATGCTTGCCCTCCCATGCCTGATAAGATATGTGTATTCTTTTTGACGGGAAACCTCTAAATTGAAATAAGGCCAGCCGCAATGTCTCCTACTGAACTCAATACCAATCATTCTCAAGGTTGTCCAGCAATTGCTTCGCTGATAAGGCAGATAAGATAGGAGAAGTATTAAAAGACCGCAGAGGAACAGTCGCAGACCTCTCGAGAAAGTTGGTCTCAATTGCCCAGATAAATTTACAAAATTCTTGCAACGTTACACAATTCCAAATGGCGACAGCTGCTCCTCTGTGTTGTTGTTGTTTTTGTTGTTGTTGTTTGTAAACCTAACCAAAAACCGAAGTCAAAGTCGATGGTAGCCAAAGCGCCGCCTATCGACGACCCCAAGAAATGAGAGGGAGGAAGGAAGGAAGAGAATTTGTTTACAGAATTTGTCAAGGCATAAATATTTAAACACGTGTAACAGTAACACGAACGAGAAGAGCAGTAGGAAGAGGAAGAGGGGCACAAGACAAACATGAAACAAATTCAGAAATGTGGCAGAGCGTAAAATGCCCCAAGTTAATAGGGGAAACACAAGAGAGGGGGAGAGAGAACGGGAAATGGAAACGGGATCGTGAACTGCGGAACTGCTGCAAGCTGTTTTTCTAGCTTTCCCATCGATGGGTTTGGGGAAATACAGTAAACATGCGAGAAGAACAACTGCGGTCTGAGATGGAAGAAAATTGCAGAGTATATAAGAGTCAGAGATATAGAACTGAGAAATAAACAATAAACATGTTATATATTAAAATATATTTGTTAATTTTTTGCCTAGTCTCATGATCTGAAGAGGAATTTGTAATATTAATTTTATTCATTAATCTTCTTCCTTTCCTTCTATTCAACTCTCGACTTTCTTGACATTTTCACTCAACATAGCTGCCATCTCTAATTTCCTCCCGATATATCCAAGCACCTTTTTCTCTATCTGCTCCTCTTCTCTACCTAGTTCCCACTGTAACTTTTGCTTGGTAGCGCGTCTGGTTGCCAAACTTCTGTGCTAGCAATCTATAAATCTATATATCAAATTGGTAAATGATAACAAAATGCCTCTCCTATGCTACTGGGACTGATAAGCAACACCCACAACAGTTGGCCAAGAGGTAAACTTAGTCGCAGCTGACTCAATTTGTTTTCAGTTGAATTTATTCAGGTCTGTTTGGGAACTTCGATATGGTTGATGGCAACGGTTAACTGTAAATTTTACAAGTTTACAGGCCCGTTTACGAAGAACGAAAAGTGACGCAAAGAAAACTGTTATCAGATTGCGAAATATTGACTCAGCGTAGGAGGGACAGAGAAAGCGAAAGTGAGTTAGTAAGAGAGAGAGAGAGAGAGAAAGAGAGAGAGAGACTGTGAAAGAGGGCAAACAAATATTTGAGCATGTCGTGGGGCCATTTGACACAGTTATCATCCAACTAATTAGGTGCGATAATGCTATATGCAGAGGGAAGAAGAAGTAGAAACCCAAATAAAAAACGGAAATGTGATAAGAGCAATGAGCAAATTTTTTGGGAAGTGGAATTTATACGATTTTAACTGTAGCGTAATAAATTCAAAATTTTTAAACGGAAATAAATAAACTACAAATCTCGGCTAAATTTAAAATAAGAAATTATACACTTAAATAAAAATTACCATTATTTTTCAAAGACTACGAAAACATATTTTAATCCTTTAAAAACATAACGTAGCTCTATGAAAGTTCAGAAAGTGAACTATTTTTCTAATAATGATTTAAATATAACTCTTTTAAACTTTGTATTCCCTCGAAATAAAGAATACTAAGCATGAACTAACAAAAAATGTTGTTGCAAATGTAAACTTGAAACTGTTTCCGATTCTAGGTATTCGATTTCACACACAAATATCATTTATACATAGAAATATAGTCGCCCTTTTGACCTTCATAACAAAAATGGCTCTAAAACTTTAGGTAAACACACACGCAGGGCAAACATAGTTCAAAGCTGACCTTCACATCTGGTCCATAGCCCAGATAATCCCCGGAATATTACAAACGAAAACATTACACGAGGAAAAAGTTTAATAAAAATACGGGAAGGCGATGACAGATGAGTGAGAAGTGGGAGATGAGTGATGGTAAATGATTTTTCTGGCTACTTTTCCATTCCAGCTGCAAACAAATGCGCGTAAACAAAACGAAGACGGCGAAAATCGCACGCGTCTATTAAAGTAAACAAAAAGGGCACCCTGTATGGTCGCTGCCTCTGCCTCTGTCGCTGCTTCTCCTTTGGGTCAGCTGCGGACTAGACAACGCGTTCCTCTCTTTCTCCCTCCCCCCTCTCCTTTAACCATTTGGCAGTGGGCCAATGTACGCGCGCACGCCTCGTAAATTAAACTCGCGTGTGTATCGCATGTGGTTGTTGTTGTTGTTATTGCAGTTGTTTTTGCTGGGCCAACCGAAGCGATAAGCGACAGTAAACGGTAAACGAAAAACCCAATGCAGACCACAAAGAGAGAAAGAGTCGAAGAGAGGGAGAGAGCAAGGAGAACAAGGAGAGCATGAGAGTCATTGTGGGATCTAATGCTCAGTCAACTGATGCGACGCGCTCAGCTTGAATTAAAAGTGAACGCTGACGTCGACGGCGACTGAGGCTGAGTTTTTTTTTGCTGCACACTTCAACTTGAACTTTTGGTCAAGCGCAGCAACAACAACAACAAACAGCACAGCAGCAGCGACGGCGACAGCGCAGCATTGAGCGATGACAAGACAATTGATGGGCGTATTGAGTGAAGTGGAACGAGAGAGAGAGAGAGAGAGAGAGAGCGAGAGAAGGAGATCGAGGGAGGGAGGCTGAAGATGGTGTTCAATGAATGTGCAGATAAAAGTGACCAAAGCAGAGGCTGTTGTTGTGTTTGTTGTTGTTGCTACTGGCGCTTTGAAGGCAATTTGCCACGCGAAGTTCATTTACACTCACTGTCAGAGTGTGAGTGTATTCAAATGGCACTGGAGTATAGCAGATGAGTCGCTGTCGCTGTTGTTGTTGTTGCCGTTGCACCTTTTGCTGCGTATGAACACAAAGCAACAGGCGAAAAGGCAAAGCAAAACGAAGGGGAGTGGTAAAGGGGGCGGAAGGAACGCATATTTTGGGGAGAAGGCCGCAAAAAATCGCACACAAAAACGTATTGAAAAATTCCAGAGAGGAATTTTTTCGCTGCCTCCGAGTTGCAGCTGCCGCAGCTAACAACAACAAAGAGAAAACTTGCCAAGAACAACAACAGCAACAACACCGAATCAGGGCAATAAAAATTGCGCGAGGCGAGGCCCCAAAAAAAGAGATCAAAATGAAAATGAAAACCTGCAGCAGCAACAACAACAAGATGTGACAAAACCCGTTTGAAAGAAATGCACGTGAGGACAACAACAGCAACAACAACAACAAGAATGTCCCGCTGGTCGTGCATATTTACAGCAACAACAACAAATTGCATATTAAACGGCACACTCGAAAAAAAATACTGTGTAAACTTTTGATTTGCATATTTGCAAAATACGGAAAAAGGAAATTGGAAGTGGGAGTCAAAGAGAGACCATAAAAAGAAGCTAGTGAGAATGTGGAAATCTGATTAAATGCGTTATGGATCGAAAATAAACCGAGGAATCAATTTTATGCAGTTGCTAAGCTGCATTTGATACTGGAAATGGGTGAATATAGAAATTCCGAAAAAATATATAAGAAATATCATGAGTCCCTAAGAAACACAACAAAAATAGATACAGATAATGGAACATCATTAATTTTAGATTGCAGTTAAGTAGATTTCAAAGAAATGTATTAATTATTTTAGCAAATGAAATGATTTTAAAAAGTACAAATGAGTTTAAATAAATAAATGTATATTGAATCCACTATAAAATCGAAAATCATAAAATTAAAGATTGAAATTAATTTAATATGGGTGCTGAGCTAATCGACCATTTCACAAAAAATTATAATCGAATTTTATTTTAATATTATTTTCTTAGAAGTAAATTATGGCAGTCACTGAACAAGTTGATATAGTTTTCAGAAATCATTAACGATGAAACCAAAAAATTGTGCGAATTTCTTTAAAAATTAATAATTACCAATTATTATTAATAAAATTGGAATTTTCACCAATTAATTATGAGAAACTACAATCATTTGATATGCTTTTCAGTAACTTTCGAACTTTCAGTGAAATTTTGCGAATTCCTCTAAAAACAACCTAACATTAATCGAAAAAGAATTCGTTAGCCGATAAAAGCAAAGTAATGAATCATGAGTTACTCAATTCCAAAAAAAAAATGGCTAATGATTTGAAAACTACTCAGAATCAATCCATATCACATGGCATTAAAGTGCATATTCAAATACTACAACCTGTTGCAGACTTCAAAGAGGAGACTTCACTTGTTGATCGATCTATCAACCAGACCATGAAAAACACTTCATCAATAACTCACTGCACATTTATCAAAATTCAATGTGATCGCATCGATGATAATAAAACAAAATAAAAATTTACAGAGACAGAAAAGAAATATAAGAAGAAGTTGAAGAAGCGGGAGAAACACACGTAACAATCACGCGTGACGCATTTCAATCGAATTGCACCAACAACAATAAAAACAAAAGAGAGAGATGACATGATGGTGAATGGCAAATGACACTGGGACATTGTTGTTGTTGTTGTGGTTTTAGCGGCATTTTTGACTCTTTTTTTGACTGTTTTCCTCTCTTTTCTTCTTTTATTTGTCAATTCGCTTATGATTGTTATTATCATACATTTATAGTTGTTGTTGTTGCTGCCTTTACACAATTATTAATGACACTTTTTGTAATAATGTTGGTTAATAAAATATCTCTAAAAACAACAACAACGCGAATTTCACTTGTCTGCCCAAAAAAAGGCTGAAAACACTTTCGTTTTGTCACTGTCTTCGTCGTTGGAGGCCCTTAAAAATATTATAACTCTCTAGTTATCCAATTACCCGTTCATTATTCACACACACTGAGTAATCACACGGCACTCACAACTTATTCACAGAGTATTCACAAAGTAATCACTTCAATTTCGCGAGTTTTTTTTAGCTTCTCTCTTTATATTTTGATGAATTTCACTTTTTCAACGCGTGCCGGCATTTTCACTGCTCTCTCTCTCTCCCTCACTCTGTTTTTACTCTCTTTCTTTATGCATATTTCGGCGCTTTCTTCTGCACGTTCTTCTTCTTTTGGCAAGAATGTGCACGCAAATTATTGAATCGAGTATTGCATTTATCACTCTCTCTCCCCCCACTCACGCACAGTTGGAAATTCACTCACTTTATTATTTCTTGTTTTTTTTTTTTTTTGAAATTCGCTCAACGAATTTTTGAAGTTGCCGTTGCAACTGTTGCTGCCGCGCTGCTGCTGCTGCCGACACTGCTAATTTGCAAATGCAGAGGATGCTGCGCTGTGCGTGTTGCTGCCACTGCCGCTGCTGCTGTTGCACGAGCAGTTCCACCACAACAACAACAGGGAACGCATGCTGAACCGACCGAGAAATACGCGACGAAAATGTTGCGACGCTGCTGCGACTGTTGCTGCTTCTTTCGGCTCGCGTACGACGCCCACACGAGTCGATTATCAGCACGAAACTGAAATTCCAATTGGACTGCTGCGGCTGCTGTTGCGGCCCCAACTGCGCTGCCGTCAACGGGGCTGGCGCACGAAGCTCAGATTTCAGGTTCCACAATGCAGAGAGAGTAAGAGTGGGAGAGAGAGAGCGCGAGAGAGCGAATGGTATCCACACTCCACACACACAGCGCTCTCTCAGCAACTGGAATGACAACAACCGTTAAGTGTGGACGTGTGCGTGAGAGAGTTGCTTGCCAAGCTGTATGTGTGTACGTGAGAGTGGGTCTGCATTGCTGTGCATGTGTGTGCTTGTCTGCCTGTGAGAGAGAGACTGTGCCTGCCTTGCTGTGTGTGTGTGTGTGTATGGTGCATTTGCACTCAGAGTGGGAGTTGCTGTTGTTGTCATTGTTGCTGCTGCTGCTGTACAGTGGTGCATGGGGGCGCATTCTTGTTTATTTACATTTACATTTATTTACATTCCCAATGCAAGCGATTATTGTCGCCGTCGCGGCTTGGGCACAGTTTGTGCAAATACAGTTAGAAGTGGCAGAGGCAGAGGCACTGACAGCGACAGCGGCTGCCCGCATTAGCCAAAGCAAACAACAAAAACAATGACGGCCACTTCAAAGGCAATGCAATTCTATTTGCATAGTTCAGTTTCAGTTCAAACACACACACAAACTCGAAAACTTTTAGTGTTTTCTGTGGCTACCCTAAAAGTATGCAGAAGTAGGCAGCGACGGCGACGGCACGCTTTGCTTTGCTTTGCATTTACCCCGACCGCAAAGATAACAAAAACAAACTTTTTAACAACCGGCGTGGGACACAAATACAAACAAACACACACACATACACTGCTGGAGCCAAGCAGCGCAGCGCCAACGCAGGCAGCGCAGCAAAGCTCCATATGTTTTTTTCGGCAGCGTACGAAATGCACTCTCTCTCTCCCACTGTGTGTGCTGTGTCTCTTTTACTGGAATAAACATAAACAGTTGTTTTTACACTGCGCAACAGGAACGAAATTTTTTCGGCGAAATTCATGTAAATATAAATTTTCAAGCTTTGAATCAAAAACTCAAAAAACGAATATAATATGTATCTGAATATAAGGTAATCAGTAAACATATTAAGACGTACGTATGTACTTGATATAAGTCATTCTGAGTTTATAATTTTACTAAATTGACCGCATAGTATATAATATATGAATAATAATAATAATAATAGTGATGGCAAAATCTAATAAACTATTTTTAAAAAATTTCTTTCCTTTGTTTGCTATAAATATTAACCACAATTCACAACAAAAACATGAGCAAAGTATTTACTTGGATTTTGCTGGACACTGTATCGCAGTCATAAGCTCCACCACGCGCTAACTGTGTGTGGATGCCATTTGTGCTCGTTGTGGATACTGGAAAACGAAGAAACGAACGAGCGCAAGAGGCCAAGCATGCGCTCTCCCACACACACACACACACGTGCAAGCAGAATGCCATCCACACTGGAGCAGAGAGAGAGATGGAGAGTGGGAGAGCGCAGTGCGACTGCGTTATGCACTTGTTCGCTTGCTTCGTTTTATCAACAGCCTCGCACAGTGCGCATTGTTGTTGTTGTAATTGAGACTGATAAAAGAAGTTGCAGCTGATAAGGCGAACAATGTGCGAGGCATGGAGGGGGGCGTACCAACTGTTGCTGCTGTAGGGGGCGTACCAACTGTTGCTGTTGCTGCCCCTGCTGTTGGCATTAGGCCAAAAGTCATGGACTCATTTTTGAGGGGATGGATCGAAGGGGAAGGAAGAAGGAAAAGAAGGTGAAAGGAGGGCAATTGGATGGAGCAGAAAAGGGAAGAGTTAAAAGGGGAGTTTGGCAAAGGGAAGAAGGGGTGGTGTATGTAAGGGGTTGGTATGGGCTACTGCGGCGCATATCAAAGCGTAGAGTAAGCAAACTCACCTCATCTGCTGCAGCTTGGACTCATCGTAGCTCTCGAGTCGTTGATAACGCGTTGTCACCTGCGGCCGCTGCTGCTGCGACGATGGCAATGTGCCACGCCCCGTTGTGCTGGTTGCCCCCGCCCCTGCCGAGTGGCGTCGATACTCAGCAAAACTTTCACTCTTACGTAGTCCAGGAATTTTAGCGGAATTATTTCTCCAATATTTAAACATTCGATGCAGTCGCGTAGGCGAATCGGCAGCACTGTGGGCAGCGCAGTCGATGTAGGGCAGCGACTGGGCCACAGCATCAGGCAGCGTTGCTGCTGACGTCGGTAGCACTGCCGCTGTCTGCGCCGCATGATCCACCAATGTCCTGTATGAACTCATCGCGCATAACCTCAAAAATGTTAATTCCAAATCGAATCTGTTCGAATTGACGCGTCGCACTCAACTGACCGAAGAACCGAAGAACGACCCCAACAGTATTTAACCGACCCAAACCGAACCGTACCGTGCCGAACGCAATCCCGAACAATACTAAATAAATATACATTGACGATTATCTCTGCACACAACTCTCGCACTCAGTGACAAACCATTCACATTCATATTCATATTCGTATTCGTAATTTCCACAGATTGTTCTGTACTATATTCTGTTTTGTTTTTGTCTCATTTTCCTTATTTGAATTACAGAGTTTTCTCTCTCTCTTCTCTGTGCTTTGCATTGCTTTATTTGTATTATTCCATTTCTTCTGGTTCTTAATTGAGCTCATACTTTATTCTTGCATCGTTGCGGTTCCGAGTGCTGATAAAACTGCGGTTCTAAATGAGTTATATACGAGTATGTTTATATGTCATGCATGGTATGTATATTTAAGACTGTTTGCTCAGCAAATTAATCGGATACTTATTCGTATTCACACCAGTCGGGTGACTACAATTATAATTATGCTGAGTAATATACATTTAAATGCGCAGGTTTTTATTTTATCGATTTTATAAAGAAATTTAAAGGTATAATTTAACTTCGAATGTGGTATAGAACTCATCTTAGATTATGAATATATAATAATTATAGATTAATGTTTTATTGCTCGGGTATAAATTATGTAATTTAAGATATAAGAATCCAATAAAGTCGTTTGTTGAACGAGGAATATGCACGAGATATAGTATGGTGTACTAAGGTACACGAATATATTCACTATACGTGTGTTTTATGATATCATAAGCCATACGAATATTTAATTTATAATATATTTATTTTAAATTTCAAATTGTATGGTATTTTCTTGGATTCGTCTATTATATAACTATTTATATGTTATAAATTGTTTTTTTAAATAACTTCTTTTACTAACAATGTTGTAACACCTTCTCTCTCAGTGTACTCACATGTGCCTCGCCTTGCACCTCGCACACAAAGCATTGTCTTCTTGTCTGATAAGATAACGCCAAATGACTCGCATTGTCTGGGGCTGTCCAGTTGCATGCCCCACTCTGCTGTTGCATGCCCTGCCCAGCTGCAACATCATCAATCAAGAAACTGCGCTAATCAATCAAATTTTTAACCGAAACATCTTCCCTCCTTTCCCTCCCCTTAGAGAGCTGCACTTCATCAACTCGTCAAGGTCTTCGCGAAGCAGTTTCGCAATTCATAACGTGACTGACGCAAGTGCCACTTATGCGTGGGCGCCTTTCACTTAACAACCTCCCCATTCCACAAGCACACTCTCTCTCTTTCTCTCTCTCTCTAATTGCAAAAAGAAATCGCCAACTTGTTTCGTAATGTCGCCCGACTGCACCCTCGGCTGCATTAATAAGTCAAGAGAACTTATGCATTTGGAGTGAAGTCACTCTCTCTCGTTCTTTTTCTCAATCTCTGCTATTCATTCACTCTCTCGAGTGGGTCATAATATTGCAGTTTTATGGCTCGAGCCCGCTTGGGGTGAGATAATGGCCCAGACTTAAAGGCGTCGTTTATGGGCTGATAACATCAGAGGCGAAGAGGGAGAAGGCAAGCGGAATGAGCATTGCACAATGTAGAACAAGTTCTTAAGGAATGCCTTACTTGACGTGAATATTAATTGTGTTTTTCTGTTATTAGGGCATATCCCTAGATATACAAACTTGTAAAAACTAAAACTTTTGTTATTCGTTATTTGAAACGGTTTTTATAATATAATATGTATTTATTTCCGCCTATTAAAAATAGTAAATCATTTACTGCTTCCATGAAATTAATAATTTAATGGAATAACAATGAAAGTGCATCGGATCTGTTATAAAAAGACTCGATTACTTGCTACGATCTAGTCAGTTCTTGCAGAGATCGATATCATGTTGTTAAACATCTTATATACCAGCCTAATAGCCTACTCATTATTCTTGCCCTCCGAGGGATTGAAATTGACATTAGATCGGTTGGAGAAAGAGTGAGTTTAGTCGGTTTTAGCCCCTTACTTATACACATTACATAGTTTCACTTGAAATATTTACAGTCAGGAGTGTGCGGATCATGAAAGTCTTACAGCAGTTTTACAACTTTTAATAGAAGATTTGGAAACACTAATATCGGGTCAGCAAAAGTTAATTCCCCAAATGCATATAATACACACAGAAAAACAACAGCTCCTTGAGCATCAAAAACGGCTTGAAGAATTGTTGAAAAAGCCGGATCGAACTACAACGACAACCAAAAGTACAACAATAGAAACAACCAAAAGTACAACAATAGAAACAACGACGACAACCGTAAGTACGACGGAACAAACAACAACGACGACTAAGAAAGTACCGCCACGTCGAGGACGCAACTGTGCCGAAGTCATAACGCCCTCCAAAGGCAGTGGAATCTACGAAATATTCATCCCCAGCTTCAGGGAGCGAGCTATCAAAGTGGCTTGCGACGCGGAGACTCATGGCGGTAACTGGACAATTATTTTGAAACGGTTCGATGGTAGTGTAGACTTCTATCACGACTGGTTCCAGTACAAAATAGGCTTTGGGACACTGTCTGGCGAATTTTTCTTGGGATTGGATAAGCTACACGCACTCACCAACGATATGCCACAAGAATTGTATTTCATTTTAGAGGACTTCCAAGGTGATGTGCGATACGAGTTCTATGATGATTTTGCAATCGGAGATGAGTCCGACTGGTATCTGCTACACACTCTAGGCAGAGCCTCTGGAACTGCTGGGGATTCATTTAGAGATCACCATAGAATGTATTTCACAACTCGAGATCAAGACCACGATAGGTTGATGTATGGCAATTGCGCTATACAAGAGTCTGGTGCTTGGTGGTATAATCATTGCTCTGACAGGTACACACACAAATGCTTGTTTAGTTGGATAACTTTTGTAAACGTTGTTTGTTTTATTTTAGCAACCTGATGGGAAGGTATAACGATCACAGTTATAGTAGAGGCATCAATTGGGCAAGTTTCCGTGGGTTTTTTTACTCATTGAAGCGAGCTGTCATGATGATAAGGCCAAAAACTTCAATATAAAGCTACAGTCAAGTGTGCTCGACTGTGAGTATCACACTGCTACTCACCTGAACAAAATAATTTCTTTAATATATAACGTATACGTATAGAGTATTGATTGTTGCATACTTGCAGGGAGATTTACCTGCTACATAAATATACAGGTAGCGAGTATTAAAATTTGTCGGGTTGGGTAAACTTCTTACAAAACGCCTTTTGAAGTAAATGTACAAATTCTTGTGAAATTTGCAATTAAGTGGAACGAAGAATACGTAATGATCCTCAATAAAAGCAACTTTTGCCGATAGACTTCGGTCAGAAAGGGTTTACTTGGACTAACAACTGGATCATTTGGGTAGAGCCTTGATTCAAAATGCTTGATCAGTTTTGCAAGACTGGAATCCTGTTGGGCGCTGCCCTTTTGATACTTCAGGTAGGTTGTAGACTCAAAAGATCGGAAATTGTAAATTTTTGTTTTTTTTTTAAAGAGTTTCGCTTCGTCGGATTTGAGTATAGAATCTTTCCCCACAAAGTGTTTAAAGGATAATAATGTAACATACCAAGAATATAAGCATGACAGGATACTGCGATTTCACCTTGGAGAAGTGAAAAATTGTTCGCGTTTCTGTTTTTACGTCCAAAAAGGCTATTTTGATGAAAATGGAAATATTTTAGTAACCCTTGAGGACGATTGGATAGTAAATGATGCATGCAAAGTTAATGCAATGGAAGATAAATGCAGTAAATCGTACCAGTTTGGAAGGTGCTTTTATTATAAGATTCGAGAACGTGAATTACGAAAAGAAGGATCTGACTAGGTTTTCTCCAATTCTCTGTAACTATTCTTATTGATCTTCCCTGAATATCCCTGAATAAACATAATAAAAATTTAATTTTTATTCTTAAATGTATAAAATAATTACATATTACTTCATTTATACTTTATAAATGAGAGTTAATAAATCTACTTTTGACAAGTGGCTCAATTATTTTCAGATTTAGAATAAACAATTTAAAGGTTCGGAGATTTCCTTGTTGAACAAGCATGAAAGCTACAGACGAGTGTGCTCGGCTTGTCTAAGATACTTATATAAAGGCTTATGAATACCATATACAAATTGTTGTGAAATTTGCAATTCAATGGAACGTTTTCGATCTCCAACTAAAGAAACATTTGTCGATTGATACCGGTCAGAAGCGGTTGACTTAGATTAATAATTCAAACATTTATATATAAACTTGGTTTAAAATGATCGATCTGTCGCATAAGATTGGAATCCTGTTTGGCGTTCTCCTTTTGATATTACAGGTAAGTTTAAGACTTGAGAGATTGGGGATTGATAACATTTTTGTTATTTTAAAGAGTCTGGCCTACTTGGATGTGAAGAACATTAAAGGCGGACTCTACATTCCACAAAAGTGCCTAAAGGATAATAACATAACTCAGAAAGGATTTATTCGTGACTGGTATTCGCAGGCTAACGTCGAAAATGTGGCAAATTGTTCGATTCTGTGTTATCTGGTCAGCTTGGGTCTTCTTGAAGAAAATGGAGATCCTTGGAAGCCTCGTTTTTTGACCACCACAACACCCAGGAAATTTTCCTGCAAAGTTACTGAAAAGGAAGATAGGTGCATTAAGGCGTTTGAGTATTCAGAATGCATTTTTAAAAAAAAAGGTTTAGTGAGAAATTATTAAGATGATTTGATTGGGCTTTTCTAAGGTTCCCCAATTGTCTGTAACGTATTAAAAATTAAATTTTCCATTTTTCACTTTACAAATGTATGTTTATTAATTTATTTGCAATAAGTATAAAATTCAATTTTAAATTCGTAGATGATGTAGATTCAGATTAATTACTTTACAGGGTCACAGACATATACGTATGGTAGTTGTGAAAAATACGTTGTGTAACTTGTTATTTGAATTGCTAAATCCGTAAACTCTTTATTTATTTCCATGAAATTGATATTTTCATGGAGACATGATGTTAGTAATCGGTTCTGCTATACAAAAAGAGGCGATCCTAGCTGCGATCTAATTAGTTATTTTCTGCACTGCCAAAATGTTGTTACACTCCGTACACAGCTTTATATTAATTTCAATATTCGTGCTCTCCGATGCTTCAAAAAATCTCATGAAATTAGAACTGTTGGAAAATAAGTGAGTTCTTTGCCTTTATACTCAGTACATTTAATAATCATTGCATTCGATTCGGTAAGGGAGAAGTGTGCAGCACATGATAGTATTTCAACAGTCTTAGAGGATTTAATATTCCAGTTGGAGCAACTTCTATTAAATCAGAATAAGGTGTCAAACGAATTGAAAAATATTATATCAGAGCAAAAGGAGCTTGATAAGGGTGAAGAACGGTTAAAAAAGATGTTACACGGCAAGCATCACGCCCGCCACTGTGCTGGCAAAGGCACAGGAATCCACGAAATAGTTATCCCAAGCTTCAGTACGCAACCTTTTCAGGTGGTTTGCGACGCACATACTCGAGGTGGCAATTGGACCATCATTTTGCGACGATTGGATGGTAGTGTAGATTTCTACAGAAAGTGGGCTGACTACAAGGCAGGTTTTGGGAACCTGAATGGCGAATTCTTCCTGGGATTGGACAAGATAAATGCCCTCACCAATGATAAGCCTCAAGAATTGTTCTTTCTCTTGGAGGATTATGAAGGAGAAACTAGATATGAGCAATACGATGCATTTGCCATTGGAGATGAACTCGATTTTTATAATCTACAAACTTTGGGGAAACCACATGGAACTGCTGGGGACTCTTTTACTTATCATGTTGGATCGTATTTCTCAAGTCAAGATCGCGACCACGATCAGAGCACAGACAATTGCGCCGTATTATCTACTGGTGGATGGTGGTATAAAGATTGCCATAATAGGTACATTTTTGTTTAGTTTGAAAAGCAAAGAAACTCTTTACATACTCTCTTCTTTGTTTCAGCAATCTGATGGGCAGGTATGGAGATAAAGATAAAGGTAAAGGCATCAACTGGTTTAGTTGGCATGGCTATCAATATTCATTGAAGAGAGCTGACATGATGATAAGGCCGAAAACTTAAATATTTTCAAGCAAATTGTTATACATTTTCATTATAGTTAGTTTTTATAGTTATCATCAATATACGAACAATTTATACATTCTATTATTATATACTCCCACTAGAACAATTTTGTAGACTGAACCCAAAAGCCGAAAGGCTTTATCGTACGATTTTTCCTTCTTCGTATACCCTTGCAGTCAGTATATTAATTTCAAACAGAAGTTTGCGATTCAAAATTATTTAACTCATCAGTGGCAATCAAAGTGAGACATAATATTGTATGCACAATTTTATTTATTTCTTTCTTTTTTTTGTATTTGTTTTCTATGGTTTCCAATGTAATTGAAGCGAAAGCGAAAAGCCACTTGGCGACTTATCAGAAACCGCACTAAATGCCACTCGCTGTAATCGACTCGGTCGCAAATCAGATAAATCAAACATGTGGAAAACAAATCGCATGATAAGGCGACCAAAACCAAACCAGGTAGCCAAAACGGACAGATAGACGGACAGCGGACAGACTGACATACAGAGGGGAGAGGCAGGTAAACAGACGGACAGACAGACAGAGCTGCCACCTGTCGAGGCAATGAAATCCAATCGAAATAAATCGCATCGAATCGCTCGCAACCATCAAATGTCAAATGGGTAAAGATCTCTTGTTGCGCAGATACATATATACGTACATATATATATTGCCATTTCCTTGTAACATGATGAGACGCCCCCGCACGTCGCACACCCCCTCCACCCACTTACCCCTTCAGTGTGTTTGTTGTCAAAATTACATTAAAGCGGAAATCGCTTTACTTACCCCAAAAGTTGACCACAACTTGCCGCAGCAGCAGCAGCAGCTGCCACTTTGACTGGCAACTGGTAAGGGGTGAGGGAGGGGCAAGAGGGCGGTACACGGCGGGTGGACACGCAACACCCGCGACACTTTTCCTTCGGCGGCGACATAAATCAGGCCGTCGACTTGGCTGTAACACGAGAAAGACACACACACACACACTGGTGAAGGAGAGGGGAAACTTGTCAGAGTTTTAGCCACACTGTCCCCCTCCCTCACTGCTCTTCTCGCTATCTTACTCTCTACTATGCGTAGACGTAATACCAGGCACGGGGGTGGAGGCAGGCGTCGTCGAGGCGACGAGGCACGCGAGCCTTGTCTGCCACAGGCTGCGTCCAGCCACAATAATTCATTCCACAGATTCACTTGGAGAAGCTGGCGAAGCTGTCGTTGCTGCTGCTGCAACATTGGACAGTGGGCACTGTTGAGTAGATTGCGGGACATTGGGACGGCAGTGGCGCAGTGCAGCGTACAGTGTGTCGTTACTTTAATTGACACATGTTCATTAGGCGAGTCGAACATTATTGCAACTTGTAACTGTTGTTGTTGCTGTTGTGACTCTTGTTGCAAAGTTGGTGTTGTTGTTGTTGTGGTGGGGGTGGAGACGGTAAGTGAAACACTTGATGAGACAGTCAAGAGACGAGACGAGGGTTCAGTAAGGAAACTAAGTGGGAGTTGTCTGGGTAAAATAAAACTGAGTAGTAAACAAGCTAAGAAACGGATTTAACAGCTCAATTTTCTACTTTAAGTAGCCTTAAGGAACAAAATAAAAAAAGCTTTTGAATTATTTTAGAAAGTTTGAGCAGAATAATAAACCATCAAAAATTTCTCAAGTTTTAAGGACTATAAACTTGAATATTAAAATTTGGCAATTGAGTAAACGAACAAAAAAAAAAGTTACATATGGATAGGGTCTTTAATATTTCAGCTTTTCTTTTTACATATTTTTGAAAAATCTATTGTACTTTATTCAAAAACTATCAATGAAGACCTTTCAATGAGTTCTAAAAAGTTCACTTGACCATTTCGATTTTAAAGACTGCCCTCAAATATTGTGATCTTTTAGAAGTTATATTAGTTTTGATACCTTTTGTTCATAGAAAAGATAAAAAAGGGTTTATTAACGTTGTTTTGTCTTAATTTGATCTTTAATTTAGTTCCAATTCAAAACAATCAAGAGGTTATTGTTCAAACATCTGAAAAATATTTGAAATACCAAAGAAATACTAAAGATAAGTGTTGAAATGGTGATTCAATTAGCGTTCTACTGAGCCAAACTAAACTGAAGATAACTTTCATTAGACACCGTGATAAGCAATCGATTTGACACCCTTCTGAGTACCTTTTTTCCTTTCTCAATTTTGAAATTCTACTGATCTCACACCGCGCAGGTTATCTTAAGTGACCTCTGTTGTTCGTTTTGGAATTTCGACCGACTTGAGACACATGTTGACACTCGCTTGGGGGTCTCATTCAGACCTTTCCACAGCTGTTGCCGCTTGTTGCTATCGAAGTCAACCTTTTGGATGCCTATGGACAAGCTCAGCCTACCCCGACCCCGTTGACCTTGCTGCTAATTGCCTTTGGCCAAGTTAGAGAATGAGAGGGAGGGAGAGCGGGGGAGAGAGATCTAGCCGGGTAATCCAACAGCTGTTTTATCGTTCTATTTGCGTATCCTGCTAGACTACGACAACGTTGGCCCTACGACCTTTTGGCCTCTTGGCCTTTCCTGGACTGGAAACGATGGCGATAAAAGTTATAGGCGCCATAAATTAAAATGCAAATTAAAAGTCACCAAAGAGGAAGAAAAGGAGCCGAAGGAGAGGGGTAGGGAGACATAGCAATGGGGTCCAAAAATAATTATGACTCGCCTGGCTTGTAGTGTATCTTTTTTTATCGCCTTAATTATGGCCAATATTTGGCCAATAAAAAACTTGAGCAAGCCAAAAGTTGCTCAGCTTGGCCACAGCCAAATGCGAAGTCATCCAGCAATGTTTTCCTCTCTCCCTCTCTCTCTTCCTTTCTCTCTTTTTGGTTTTTCTTTTTCATCGCAAAGTTTTAATTGAAAAATTTCGTGTGCTGTTTCAAAGAAATGCGAAAACTGCGTGCAACTGTGCGAAAGGTTGAGCCTTCCCATCTGCCACAATTGTGGCACTTGTCAGACAACGTGCCGCTAATCCTTGCCAGGCTCCGCCACTTATCCAGTCTTTTAGACTCCGTCTCAGTCCCCCAAGGAGCCTCTGTATCATCTTCTTCGTCACGTCTCCTTGTTCTCTCATAAATCTCACATCAGCTTAAGTTTAATTTTTGCGCTTTTCGCTTTCCTCTTTCGCCAAGTGTCGCATCCGCTCGGGGCTCTTTTTTTCCATAAACTGGGATTCAGCATTTCTGGGACTACCCATCAAACTGCCCGCGGTAATAAAACTTCGCCCTAAAAACAACCTTTTAATGGTTCTTTTTCTAGCTAGTATTACTCATTTGATGTTCAACTTGTAACGATTAAGGGTAGTAGATTTATAGACTAGAACATCTCGTTGCTATAAGGAGTTGAAAAAAGAAGTCAAGAGGAGCAATGAGACATTCTTTGACACAGCATACACTTAAGTTACCTTAAAAAGTTCTTGTTGTTTACGGTATAAAATCGACTGACTTTTATTACGATGTCTCATATCCCTTTCAATTAGTCTAGCCTCAGAGTTATATTTAATCTTAATCTTACAATGTTACTTACTACTTAAAATATCTGCTTATAGTTTCTCTTACTTCTAATGTTACTACAATGTCCATGTCTGTCGTTCGAAAAATCACTATCTACTTATGCACCTTATTCATTTATCTCTTCCTTATCTATTCATTCAATTTCTCTTTCCCAAACTGCCTTCTTTAATGTTTCTACTTGCTCTTCTCACTGTTTAACCTTTAACCAGTTGCAAATTACAAATCACCTCAGGCTGTTGTTCTACCAGCTTTAGATTTTGGAATTTTCTCTTGCTAAGCTTGCAACGTAACTGTTGTTTTTTGCATTCCCCTCCCTTCCTTTTTCTCTCTCTCTCTTTGCATACAAAACATTGTTCTGCTTCCGCTTCTTCTTTCTGCTGTTGTTATCGAACTTTTCAACCTGGCCTCACTCGGGGCTATTTAACAGGCCACGCCTCCTCTGCCCCCTTAAATTGTACCTAACAGAATCCCAGTTGAGTTACAGGTGGCTGAGGCCCCTTTCTATCCAATAATTGTGAATAGCTTTAGAGTGCAAGTTCCGCTTGCGAATATAATAATTTACTCGACGAGTGGGAGGAACTGGGCCCGACAAATTGTCCGACCAGGCCTCCTCAGGGTAATTTCCCAGAGCATTTTGTCAACATGCATGGCAACAACTAATTACGGGTAGGACCCCTTGGACTCGGACTGGAAACCGGAGACTTTTTGGCCACGACTTGATGGCTTTGTCGCTGTTGGCACGTGTCGCTAGGCACTTGTGGAGAAGGAGGTGGGGACCATAGAGAGAGAGGTAGAACTTGCTGGAATAGGATACCAAATTAATGAGCTGCCTACGCACATACAAGACTTGATGACATCGCCAGGAATTGGAGTACGCCTGCCTGCCTGCCTGCGGCAATTAATTAATGAAGTGTCGGAACTCGGGTCAGGAGGATAAGACGCGCCTGAACGGATAAGCAGCTGGCCAGGTCGCTGGGTCGGCAAAGCCATTTAAATTTACAAATAAAGAATTGTCAAATGCTGCCACAACGCCTACACTCCTCACACTCGCTTCCTCACCCTCCCTGTTGCTCTCTCTCTTCTCGCCTCTTGACTTCCTTATCGCAGGATCGACGCAAATGTTGCGTAACTAAGTGCACAAGGAGCAGGGAGAAAAGGACTCTACTCGCTTTCTCTACCTGCGAGGTAAGATTTTTAATTGTTGCACGCGTCGCTCTCGAGTGTGTCTTGCCTCTCTCTCTCTCTCTGTCTTTCTCTCTCTAATTGAGTTGTTGAAAATAAAAAAATGAGTTGCACATTTGCCTATTCGTCCTGTCGCCTTCCCTTCTCATTCCACTCTTTGTCACGTGGCAGACAACAACAATTTTGACACTTTATCAACAATTTTGAATGCTCAACTGTCTAAGCAACTGCTGCCACGCCCCCACCGCCTTCAAGTCGAGTTCAACAATTGAAGCGTGTTGAGTGCACAGACAATTTAGTTATGAGTTGTGTGTAAATGAGGTAGGAGGGGGTAGTTTCTTTAGCTAAACCACTTGAAGATCCGAAGAGATAAGGAGATGAGGCATTTGTAGTTGTCATATTTCGGTTTTAAATGAGGGAAATACTTGAAAAACATATAAAAATATGTTTTATAAGGTCTGCCAGGATGTGTGCATAAAATTTTATGACTAAGGCTCTTGTAATTCCAGAGATCGAATAGAAAATGTAAAATTGAATTTAGAAAAAGTTCATTAAAAGATGTACTTGGGTGTATATTATGATATATATATAATATCAACTGAAAGTCAATGTTTAAGTTATGTATTGTCTAGTCTACCTTATGTAGTTAAGCGTCATGTATTCAAGTTTGCTATATAATATAAATAAATTTCCAGAATCAACACATATGTTTTTAAACTAGTCGTAGCTCTCTTGAGTCCCACCAAAATACAAATCTATACTTTAAAAAACAGATATCTACGATTAAACAACATAAAAAATATAGGTTATGTATTCCTTTTTGTTTACTAGTATAAGGCTTAATACTTTATGAGTTTATAACTAGTTTGCTCATAATCTAACAAAGGCCCTTCCACTTGCTCCAAAAACAAAGCTCTTTAACTATTCATTACATTAGTTTATAAAAGCTTTGCCGTTGCATTTTACTAATAAACAACATACAAGCAACAATTTACCACATGAAATGCACATTAAAGACTTCAAGCCATTCCGAGCAATTGTAAACAATTTCAAATGAAATTTTAACCTAAATTGGCAATTTGATAAGCTTAGCAACTTGACTCAAGTTCAAGTACTTCACAGAGGCAGAGTCTCAAATCAATTGAGTATTGACCAAGTTATGACCGTGAAAAGTTTTTGGACGAAGGCCAAAGAGGAAGAAAAGAGGAGGAGGGCGAAGAGGCGACACTGCTAGGTGTAGTGGGCCAAGTGGGGGATTAGTTGGTCGAGTAGCTCGCTGGGAAATCAATAAAAAGTGCAGTGCAATGACTACAATTAAAGCCAAGTACTTGAACAAGTAAGTGGCGGGGGAAAAGACGAGGTATGAAGAGCGCAATTTGCGCAAAATGATGGCAATTAACTGAGGAAGGCAGACTGACAGAAAAGAGAAAAGGAAAGAGATAGAAAAATGGCTGTGGCAGATTCCTTTCAGCTGAAATTGTTGTGGGATTCTCTTTCCACTTTTCAACAAGATTCAATTTCGATTTTCATTTGCACCCAGCTTGACCCCGAAACCTGAATAACATATGAATGTATGAATGAATGTGCTGTCCGATTGAATGAACTGCCCAAAATGTTGAATGAAAAACACATTTCCGGCCCATTGTCACGTGCTGACTTTTCAACTGGATCTGAAACCCTCCGACGACAAATGCAATTGAAATTTTCACGTTCCAAAAGGAATTCGGCAAATTGACAGCGTGTTGTCGTTTACAGCTGTAAAGAGAGGGAAGAGAGAGTGATGGGAGACAGAGGAGAGAGGAAGAAGAAGAGGGAAGTGTGGCAATAGCACCTTCTCCTTCTTCTTCTTCGTCTTTTAACGCCGTGATTCATCTTTGACGGCGCCTTTTGCCCCACCACACCCACACCTTATGCTTCTGCTGGGGCAGGTCGTAAAGTGCCACGTGTGAGGCAGCTGCCAATCAGAACGCACGCACTGTGATATAACCTAAATTTAGACACTATTCCAAACACAGTTACAGTTACAGTTACCCAACACTGACATCCAAAAGTAAGTTGCCAAGAAACTTTCTGTGCGTTATTAATACTTCTTCAAGTTTGTCAACAGCCGCGACACACAAATCTGTGTCACGGCACCCCCTACTCCTGTACCCCTCTCCCTCACGCACACACCCCCCCAACCGGAACTCTTCTGCTTCCTTCTGGTATGTCACGCAGCAAAGGCAAAAGTTGTTTACAAGAAACTCGACGACGCTGACAATTTCATTGTCGTCCTCCGCCCTCACCAGCAACAGTAGCAGCAAATGGAAAATTGTGAAAAACAATTCAATTTCCGCGAAAAAAAATGCGATAGAAGTTTGCAAAAATAATGAACAATTGAATACCCTTTAATTAATAGATTATTTGGGATTATAATACCAATATATACATATTTATGAATATGAAATCCAGATACTTTAGTGAACTACTAATTAAAAATATTCTTTTACCTTCTTAGAACTGTGCCGATTAAATGTATGAGCTATAGCTTTAGTCATCTACTAAACCATGTTTCATCATTAGCCAAGTTCAACTGGCACATTTCTCTTGTAGGGTATTAGAAAACATGAGCAGCAGCGTCAGCGACGCCAACGACATAACTGTAAATGGCTGGCAAAGGATGCGTGTGGTTTCCCTGCTTGGTTGGGTGACCCAAATCCAACTCAATGTGGAACTAGTCGGGCAGATGGGGGAGGGAGATATAAGAGAGAGAGCGAGAGGAAGAGAGATGGGGACATGGTCATAAAAGTAGCATCCGTTGCTGGGGCAAATCAGTTGGGCAAATAATAAAAGCGCTTCAGCTGGACTGGGCAGAGTTGTCTTTCTCTCTCTAGTCTCCCTACACCCCCTACCGCCCTGACCTCCCGCCATCCCCCTCTCTGCTGGTGACCCATTGACTACTCCCGCTAGCCAAATGTCTCGTCTCGCATTCATAAATAAAATAAACTGGCGCCAAAATGACGCGGCTGCCAACGCCCTCACACTGCTTAGACGGATGGGAGTCATCCTCCCCCTCACTGTCTT
Source organism: Zaprionus africanus (assembly GCA_018151435.1). Taxonomy (NCBI): domain Eukaryota; kingdom Metazoa; phylum Arthropoda; class Insecta; order Diptera; family Drosophilidae; genus Zaprionus; species Zaprionus africanus. Next base: position 1,576,117 of record JAECXB010002307.1, on the reverse strand, counting down.
CCTTCCTCATGCCCTGCCTGAACTATTTGTTATTCATTGGCTTCGCTTTACGCATCTCTCTCTCTCACACACTTTCTTTCTCTCCCTCTCTCCCTTTGTCTTCCACAGATTGTGCAACTTCTTTTCATATCGATTTTCTAGTTACATTTGTCTGGCTTTTGGGTCGAGCATAAAAAGCAACCAGTTGCTTGTTGGGCTGCCACGCCCCCTCTTGTCCTGCTACTCTCTCTCCCTCCTTCCTCGCCTGTTTTTGCTCATGTTTCGCCTGCTGTTTCCTGTGGCTTTTGCCTTAACAATGCATCCGAGCGAAGCTCAACTCGCAACAGCACACAGAGAGAAGAGAGGGAGAGACAGAGAGTGGGAGGAAGCGAGAGAAAGCACAGAGCAAAATTCCTTGGAAATTGCTAATGCTCTTTTCAAGTGCTTCATAACAGTTCCGGCGAATCATAGCCCGATAAATGTATGTTTTACGCCCTCGTAAACTTCCGCATACCCTCACATCGTCATCGTGTTCATCGCATGAGTGTTGAGTCGACTGTGATTCATAGCTTTTATGTGGCACTTTCTTGTGCAACTTACTCAATGCACACACAGAGCTTAAGATCTTGGAACTTTAATTTGCAATTGTTTTCTTAAATAAAGTATAAGATCAAATATGTAATGGTTATAAGTATAACTAAGGAGACAGAATAATTCGTTACTTGTGAAAAACTGTTTCAGCAATATATATTTATCTTCATGTATCCATCTTCCTGTCCTTTTATTTTTGTTTCCATATACCATAAGTGAATTACTTTTCTATCCATTTCTCTTCTAATTTTTCCAACTTACTTCCATAAAATTGTATATTTCTATTTGTTTCTTTTCTATGTTACAATCATACTTTCTAACTAACTAAATTCCATCACGAGTTAGACTTACTATTTCAGTCTTTCTCCCCCTCCCTCCCACTTTACCAGCATCTTTCTTTAACACCTTCATTACTACCCAATAAAATTATAGGGTATATAAAGTAAATTGGCATACGACGAACCCTTTTGCATAATGTTCTCGGAAGCAAGTTGAGTTAACGCGGCCAGAAGGAGGACGATGGAGGAAGAGGCGTTTGTGTGGCTTTTGTGGCACGCTGTGCTCATTTGCAGTCAGCGGCACGTGGCATAAGCCGATGTTGCAAGAGGCGGCGTGCATTGCCTAATCGGGCCAAAAGACGCTTTGTGGCTGTGGCAGTTGCATGGCCGAATTGTGGCCCGAATGTGTGTGTGTGTGCCCAGTCACTCTCTCTCTTTCTGTATCTCTCTCTTGCCAGCTGCATGTTGCAAGCGCGCCTGTGGCATGTGGCATTTGTGGCACACATACAAATCAAATTGCCATTTAGTGAGGGGCACGCGGAATCGATTGAGATGTGTGTCCCGAATGTGTCCTTCGGATGCCGTTGCCACTGTTACTGCCATTAAGCATCAAATTATGCATGCCCACTCCACGTCATCCTCCTCATCCTCCTCCCGTGGCACATGAAGCCTCGTTAAGGGCACCCCCTACCCTACTCCCTGCCTCTCTTTCCCTTTCCTCTCCCTCTGATTATGCGATTTTCGTTGAAGAGGCGCATGCAAAAAAAATTCACTTTTTGCCATTAAAATTTATGGCAGGGTGGGGGAAGAAGTGTGCCAAAATGCAGTGTGTGTGCATGTGTGTGTGTGTGCAGATATGCAAAATGCATAATGGGTGGTTGTGTGTGTGTGCGTGTGTGTGACAGGATGTGCATTTTCGGGGGGTGTGCGCAGCATGCAAATTTTTATGTCATTTCTTTTTTTGCAGTTATTTATTGATACCCTGCAGGGGTTAGGCATGGGCAGATGGGTATGCTGGGCTAATGTGTGGCCCAGTAAAACCATAAGGACTGTGCAGAGCAGCTCTTACTTGTATACTATACTAAGCTTGGGCATGCATTAGGCTAGTATTTCCTTAGCAATACCCTGTAAATTTCGAATAGGTGTTGAACATAATACAGAATCTAAACTGCATAGGTCATGGAATTTTGTATCATATTCTAGGGTACTAATTAGTCCCTAGTGCGTTTTCTAGCATATCTCCCAGTCGCGCATACCCAGCTTAGGCCTGCTTGTGTGCTAATTAAATCGCATTCAACTAAAAGCAAATAAATTTTGTCACATTTTTTGCTGCTTTCTTGTTTTGTGTTGCGCGCTAATAGGCAAATCGTGTTGCTAGCAAAGCAGAAAAGGGGGAGGGGGTAAGCAGGGGCAGAAGCAGAGGCAGGGGTAGGGGCTACAGTGGTTCAATAGCGATCGATTTGCGATGGCGTCATTGATGAAGTGCGTGTTGCACTTTAAGTAGCTGCCACAAATTGATTTCATGCTGCGCTTTCCTTCTCTTACCTTCCCCCTTCTCTCTGCTTCTCCCTTTTCTTGCCAACTCATTCTGCTCTAATACTTCGTCCCTCGTCTTTCTGTGATTCCTCCTGCATCCTTTGGCTGTGCTCTACTTTGGTTGCCTTCATTCCTTTCCCTTTCTTTTCTTGCCCCTCAGCAGGACGTGGAACAATGCAGCAGCCAGCAGGAACTGCTGCATTTGCCTCGCACAATTGCCCAAAACGCTCTCGCATGCTGTCTCTTTCGCACTTAGAATTTTCCGAAATTTCATTTCTTATTTTCTTTTTTGGTTTTTCTTTGCGCTGCTCTCCTTTCCCAGTTTGTTTTGCTTTCTTTTGTTTGTTTATTTGGCTTAGTGGCGAACGCTTTAGTTGTGTGTGTGGAAAATAGAAAATGGATTTTCCATAGCATTGTTAGCGCGCTTGAACGTAGGCAACCCTTTTACTCTGGGAAAAATATTGCACCAGCCTAAGCGGGAGTCCCACAAGGAGTCCCATTGTCACGCGCCTGAGAGAAAAAGTGTTAACAGTTAGAAAAGACTCCCGACTCGAGAAAACTCAAGAAGAGAGTGACGAGCTAAATTGTGGGAATTTGCACAATTAGAGCGTGTTGAGTGTGTGTAAAGAGGGAAAGGGGAGCGGAGTCTGCAGGGCATCGAAATTCCTTTGACCAGTCTAACGTAACCACATGAGAAACGGTTTTATGCTTCACTTGCTTTGCAATCTTTATCTTCTTTGAACAGGAGGGAAAGCTTAAAAGGGATATAGATGAATTGTATAAGCAACCAGGAGTCCTAGAATACTAGAGTTGGAGAAAAAAGTACTTTAACTTGGTGTAAAGGTTTGTTGCAAGTTTCCGGATTTTATAATATTATTTGCAAAGCAAATCTTTACTTTAACCTATAATGTCTATTGTAAATTCATTGAGCAAAATGTTCATTTAACAATTCATTGCTCCTTATGATTTCTAGGATTTCTTGCTGGGGTGATTGGGCTTAGCAATTAAAATTCGACAAGGTATCTTCCTAGAGTTTTCTATCCTATCTTCCTAGGGTTTTCTAGATATTCCAAGTAGTTATATCTGTTAGTGAGAACTCACAGATTAAAGTTAGATCTACATATAAACTCAAAGATACTAGTATTATGTGTTTCAACTGTGTCAACAATTATTCTTTACATCAGTCAATACATATGATATTCTTACTATCTCCAGCACCTTAAGCACATGTCTAAAGTATTTTCTTGTCATTGTAATATGAGAAGCTCAGTTCTTTATGGTTGTTTCTATATAAAGTAAGGAAGATTAACGCTTCTGTATAATATAAATTCTTCTGTTATTCAAGTTCTGTTTGAAGTCAAACTAAGCAGCTGAACTTCGAGTTTCGTTGAATTTCTGTTCTTGCAACTGTTTTATAAGTTCCATACAAAGATTATAGAATAGAAAAATACATACGTAAGTAGATACAATACGTAGATACGATATATTCTACATAATTCCAATATATATTAACTTGCATTGTATTTTGAAAAGTAAACACAATTGTCACAAAAACTTAAGAACTTTATAATGTCGAATCGAGAAACCTATTTATATTTCTTTTCCAATGATTCCCAGCAATTCTGGTATAGAATATTCTCTCCTAATGAACTAGACTGCCAGCTTTAATTGCAGTTCTTCTTGCAATTCCCAAAGCAAAGCGAATTCCCACATAAGTTTGCCACTATCGCAATACTTTATCTGGCAGTGTTTCTTATTTTTTGCTTCCTTTACAAGTGCGAGTAGGTGGCACAACCCAAGCTAAATATGCTGCAACTAATGGACCATCCATCAGCCAGTCAATCAATCAATCAATCACTAACTGGACAAAACAACGCCAGTGGCAATCATTTGAATATGTAATCACAGCACGCTAATCGCGGCTGCAAATCAAATTGTGACGGTGACGACGACAGTGGAAGAGGGGCGTAGAGAGAGGGAGAAAACTAAGACTTAAAATGCAACTACTAAAATGGTAGCTGGTTAATTAAAAGCCGACGCCACATTGAATGGTCTTAATCAAGTGGCAAGTGGTGTGGCAGCAGTGGCAGTTGCCAAGCCGTTCCTGTCGCCATTTCATTTTATTCCCATTGATTAATGGGTCATGCTTTGGCAACTTCAAGTCTGAATACATGTTTGAGTATACTCTGTGCTCTGTAGTTTAGAAGAAAACCCAACTGCGTATCATATAAATTGAGTGTTATATTAAAAATTATCAGACATATTTTAATTTGCTCAACTTTCTTAACATGTTTTACTATTTAATTCTAGTAGATTCCTTAGTGTGAAGCCAATGCTCTATGCTACTCACCTGGCTTACAGCTAGCTATAAATTCGTAGAATAATATATGTGTACATACTTTTATATATTGTAAACCCCACTACATCTGTTACTACAGAGTATAAGTTAGTCAACAGTAGCATTCCTACTTCGATACGATACAATACGATACGCCTACACAACGTCATTCGATATTAATTTATGCGTTTCGTTGTGCTTCGAATTCGATTCCAGCTTATCGTAGCACACCGTAGCGCAATTAGCCGCAATTAACAGTCAACTATTTTTGGTCAGTCTCCAGTCTCGACAGCCTCCCCCGGCGAAATTCTTCTGCGTTGCGCCGGAAGTGCAAACAAAAAGTCAGCGTTATCGATATGAGCTAATAAAAGATTTACAACAAAACGAAAACAATGACCGCATTCGGGTCATACACACAGGCGTCCCGCTGCCTCCTCCCTCAAGTGGCAGCTACGGCTCCGCCTTTGCGTGGTTCGTTTTTTGTTTTTCGTTTTTTCAGTTTTGAGTTTGTAGTTTTGCGATTTCGGTTTCGTTTTCGGTTTGCCAATTTTGAGTTTTGTGCGTGCCGCAGATTTTCAAAGTCGCGTGTTGTTAAATGCATTTTTGCACACTTGACTGGCCCGTTTACCTGGAAAAGGGTTGCGAGGGGGTTCAGCCTCTGCCCTCAGTTGGCCCTCAGCCCGTCTGCCTGTCATATGATTTATTTTTAATGGCCTCATATTTTTGCACAATCTCTCTGGGGCAGCACATAAACTAGCATCACGATTCAATTGTTACCCTTTACCCCCTGCCCACCTATCTCCTCATCTCTCTCGCTCTCTTTCGCTTTACAGTGTGCGTGTGTGTTTTAAAGCGCTTGATCATAATTTTATGAGCTGCCAATTGGACAAATCGTTGGACTGTGAAACAGACGAGATGATGACGATGATGGAGAGCACATTATAAGATTCGTTAAGGTCAAAAATTCACGGATGAGCTACAACTGAACTGCGATTGCGAATTAGGAAAGCAAACAGTTATGACGAGCACGAGCCAAAGAGCGGCAAATATATCATTGGGTTATTAGGTAACTAAGGCAAATAAAGGCAAGCTTGTTAATGTAGAGCAAAGCTTGTAAAGTTGAAAAATATATGAAATAACAGATCCCTTTTGAAGTACGAATAATCCACTGAAAACCAGTTAGACACTCACTCTCTCTTTAAGTATATATCTATGTATGTATGTATTTACCTCAGTAAATGAATGAGTAAAGGAAAATTTATTGCAAATGTTCTTCCTTAGAAACCAGCAGTACCCATATTTTGTAACCCAGTTAAGAAAGCCTCTTCCTTTTCGCTAAACCCTTACCTACAATAGTTAAAATAGTCTTTATAAGCCAAACTTTTTTTAATTACAAATATTCTTAATTAAAGTACATTTTAAATGACTTTATTTTCCTGTTTCCTACCTTTCATCTAGAAAATAAAGAGGTTATCAATGATTCAATTTGGATATAGTACTGCAGTGCCAAATACAATAAAACCTTATTAACAACCTGATGAATCTCGAGGAGACAAGACTCTACGCTCTAACATAGAAAGTAAATTAACCTTCATTGAAATGTTCCCTTCTACCTCCGTAGCACATCAAACCCAGTGCAACTGCAACCAGTTGCAAGACGATCTTGTTCGAACCAAATGCAACCCCATTAATGCAACATCTAACATGTTCCAATGCAACTCAAACCTTGCTGGCATGCAACCTATCCTATTAAGGGTAGTTTTCGCCTACCGAACTATACCAACCACATATTTTCCATATGAAATGTGTGCGAGAAATGAGTTCTCCTTGTCGGACAATTAAGAAAAATCTACAGACAGAAAAGACTCACAAAGTGTTTTCATCTTTCGATTTTCCACGACTCGTTTCTTTTATTTATTTATGCATTTTATTCTTACACTTGATTTCATTTTGACACGCATAAAAAACTAAAGAAAGCATACCCAAAATCTGTTTGCCCAGCATTTGCATTTTACAAAGAATGATATAAGAATGGTAGACCAAAGTGTCAGTGGCCCGAAACAGCCCCTTATTGAGTCGAAGAGGGAACCGGGGAAGGGGAGGGGGGAACCAACAAATTGCTGACCTATTTATATGAATTTCTTTTTGATTCTTCGGTGATTTCTTGAGGTTTGCATTCGTCTGGAAACACTTCATTCCGACTCAGTTGTCAGCGAGTAAGTGAGAAGAGTGCAACGACTTTTTTCCCGTCAACCTTTTTGGCCTCGACCCAACGATCTGACCTGCTTTCGAATGTGGTTACGGTTTGAGGATTAATTTCTTTGGGACGGTAGCTCAGCTTAGGCTCAATATTTGAATATTTATTTTGAAAACATGCCGTGACGGGACAACTAAATTCAGTTCTTATCGAAAGATCTTTAATTAAAACTGGGTAAATCAGAGTGGGACGGGAATGCCAGGATTCCTGCATTCCTCCCCCCTTTCGGGTCAGGTCTTTGGTTACGGGAACTCTAAAAATAATATGTTCTTTTGTTGTTTTTCGCATGCTAATGCGCCGTGTGTGACTAATTGCGCGGATTGTGCTCTGCTGTCACTCGCAATTGATGAACTTGTGTCAGCAGAGACTGGCAGTCAGACAGAGAGGGAGATAGAGAGACAGGCAGTCTGACAGTTCGTCAGTCAGTCAACTCTTTTGCTAGGGGTTGTTTTTTTATGCAGTGTTTTTCTTGTGCTTGTTTTAATTAAATTTTCTGCGCCTGCGCGCGATTTTTAGCTCATTTAGGCAGCATTTTGCCAGCGTTGTCCACACGCCTCTTTCCCTCCTTCCTTCTTCCCCTGCTCTACCCGGTTTTGACCGTTTGTGGTCGCGCAACTCTTCTTCTACTTGGTCAGTTATCCCCTCCCACTTTCCCGGAGACCAGCTGCACAGCTCGAAGAAATTCGATACGCCTCGAGAATGCAAATTAATCATTATTTCCAGAGCTCACAAGCTCGTGTTGCGCTCAATCAAATAGACATATGTATGTATATGTACAAAGAGAGCAAGATCTATATATTGTATTGTATTGTCGGGTGCAAATCAATAATTAATCAAATCGAGAAATCATTTGCCAACGCGTCGAACGCAATTTACATTCATCCGCTCTCTCTCTCTCTCTTTTCCTGTGATCCCTTTCCATTATCCTATGCAAATTGTGTAAAGTTACTTGAGCCAAAAAAAGGATATTATTATTATAATACACACAGCGCGGAGAACGACAACAACATAATCAAAGTGAACTCAGCAGCATCGCATTTGCATACATTAATGTCGGAGCAGCCCAACATATCTCTCTCAATCTCTACCAATCTCTGTTTGCCTGCCAAACTAACTCACTGCTGAACTCACTCTCTCATATACCCTGTAGCAGGAGGGACACGTGAAGGATATTGGAGTATACACTCATCAATTTGGTTAGATATTTCTATTTCTCTATCGATCTTCAAGAGTTAGAATAGGTTGAATAGGTTGAAAAGGTCGACAACATTTTTAGACGACTCCAACTTTGGAGACAGAGATAGAGTTTGAATTGTATAGGGTATTTAATACCACTCCAATATGAATCATATAGACAAGAATTGTTGAGATATTTGTCATTATAACAATAATTATGAGAGTTTTGTAACTATACTTACTCTATGGTAAAGGTTTGGTAAAGTTCTACCCATAGTAAACTTCCCTTTTGCCTACAGGGTATCTGTGCGTGCAGCACACACACTCACACTACAAACTGCACTTAGCCTCTTTGATGTTCCTGAGCTGCCCTGATGAAATTAGCGCTGAGCCTGAGCTGAGCTGAGCTAAAAATAAAGCCGAGGCAAATTCAGAAATCAGAGCTAAAGGCGCTTTAAATTTATTATAATGTTGTTTATATCTTATGCCTCGACTTGTAACATTAACAGAGACAGAGAAAGAGTCGGCAGAGAGTGGAGAGGGGGAGGGGTACTCTGCTGGCTTATTGTTATTTTCCGGACTTCATATTTGTGTTTTATTTGCCACAAAAAAGGTTTCCAGACATTCGACAAAAGGAAGCGAAGCCTTATTAAACCATAAATAAAGCTGGGTTCCAGAACGCAGGAACAGGAAGAGGAAGAGAGAGTGCAGAGTTCTTGGCAAGCAACTTTGGCGAGCGGAAACTCATCTTAGGCAAATACTTTCTTTTTAAGGGGGAACCGCCAAAAGACAAGAGCGGAAATTATGAAAATGCTAAAATTGGCCACATCCGTTTCGGAAGCGAAGGCTCTTTGTCTCCTCATCCCCTCACCTTCTCACTCGATGTCTCTTTTCCTCTCTGTCCGCTCCATCTGCCTCGTTCTTTGCCATTTTCGCTACCTGCACACAAACATTTTCCCACATTTTCTTGTAGCATACTTTGCGGCGGCCCGCGGCTGGTTGCCTTTGCCTCTTTTAGAGGCACTTTTGCCGCAGATTATGGCAGATAAAGCAGCAGCAGCCGCGTTAGCTCGTAAATCAAATTTAGCCGCTGCTTAGCTGCTTGGCAAGTCCAATCAACGCGTGCCCCCGCCCACGTTCCACGCACACAGTTGCCACATGCCACATGCCATGAGAACCGCTAATGAAACACCGCAAACTACACGCAACAAAGTTTTCCCTTATCAGTAAAGAGTACGGAGAGTGAGGGGGACAGCACTCCGTCGACTTTCGACATATGCAAACGAGTTGCCACAAAATGTTGCCCTCCCTCCCCCGCTCCTTCCACCCACAGCCACTTTTGGGGGACCACTTTGCGCAGAAATTTCATGCTCGAAAGTCAATTAAAAACTTTCGGTCAAGTGGCTCAGCTGCGGAAAGTACTCTCCTTGCTTGCTCCTTTCTCCCTTCTCTCTCTCTCTCTCCTTCTTTCTCTCTCTGTCTCTCTCCTTGTTGTCCTTTTTGCTGCAGCTCTTCAATTAATTTTATCACATGCATTCGATCAAATTCAATTAAAAGTTAAACGCACCACGCGTGTACGTGGCAATTACTCAGACTCGTATTCGCATTCGCTTTCACACTCGCACTCGCACTCACATTCGATTTCGCATTCGAACTGGTACTCAAAGTAACGTAGTTGAGCTTTGCTATCAGCACATGAACAGCTCCATAGTCCTAGTCCTTCATAGTCTTCCCATGATTCTTGTCCTTTTATCCTCTCCTTCCCATGCTCAACAGGTGGATGCGAGTTGACTGAGCTAGAGATGAGTCAATTTTGAGAAAAGTTAACATTTCATTCGTGTATTCGTCTTTTTCTATCGATACAGTTTTATTTCCTTTGTCAGTAGTTAAAACTATATAGTATCATTTTCGATAGAAAGATGTTAAGTTATTCCCTTTTTACTTCACCATATCCTGCACTTTAAGCTTTTTATACCTTTCTTAGCTCTCGTGTCACGCTGTCATCGCCAACTATCGCTCTTGGCACTAAGCGACCCTATCAATAAAAAGCCATTAAGTGGACTGCCGAAGTGGTTGTAGCTGCGGCGACCCCAAAAAAGTAGTCCCTAGAGAGAGCTGCTGCCAATTTGCAGCAGAGCTTAAGAGTTGAGTCCTTTTTTGCCCCAGCCCTCCCCTGTCTACCAGTTCACCTGCCCACCTGTCTCTCTGTCAGTCCTTCGCATCGCCCTGTCTAGCTTGTATCCTGTCAGGCACTTTTCAAACGGCAATGCTTCAAAAACTTGTCCAGAGCAGCTTGGTAAAAAGTTCGAGCAACTTGTGCGTAATTCAATGAACGACGTCGCCATCAGCCGCACACGTGAGTCGCATCGCAATGTGCCAATGGGACGAGTGAGTGGGTGAGTGGGTGAATGGTTGACTCGGTGAGTGCCTGAGTTAGTGTCTTGCGTATTGAGTGCGGTGAGTTGTGAGTGCCGGCGACTGAGTGAAGCCCATCAGCACAAATGCGACCACATTAAGGTGCGAAAGTACCTCATCTGCCACACCCACCACAACCAATAATGCAACAAATAAGTTCATCCTCCCTCCTTTCTCTCTTGATGTGGGTCAAGCAGTTGGGCGGCAGAGGCGACCTTGAAGACAGAAGCTAGCAGGGAACGTTTCTTAAAGTGTTTACTTGGGACAAAATGCTGAATAAATATTGAGAGACCACAAAATGGCATGAAATCAATCGCTTTTGAGCAGCTCTCAAAGTTAATGAATGCTTTATAAGGCAATTTAAGCTCGATTAAGTGTTGATCGGAATGAAATTCTATTTGCGGAGTCTGTTAGGGGTACTCCTGGAGCTAAGCAAACGGTTAAACAGCTTAACAAATTAACTTCATAACTTTAGCAGTATTTGTAATCAATTAATTGTGTTTAATATACGTTCGAAATATTATGAAATCTCTTTTACTTGTAAAGGCACACATATGATGTTTCCTAACTGTATTTACTTTTATTTTACAACATTAATATTTTTAAATTTTCTGCTCTTTCATCCGAATTTATGTTGAGTTCAATTTTCCAGTATATATAACATTGATCTTCATTAACACTTTAAAAAGCTGCTGAAATCTGTTTTGTTTGATTAAGCCAGTGAACTGCTTAGTGATTAGGCATATTTCTATACATCCAACTTCTATCTGTACACCGTACTACCACACATGCCCCTCTGCTGTACGTGTTTTATTAATGTGCTTCACGTCCTTTTGCCTGTAACACACGCACCAATCATAACTCATAATCGTGCCAGCTACCGTATGAAGTCTCCTAACCGGGCATCACAGGGGGAACGAGGAGAGGAGATTATATAATTTCTCATTCAGCAAATGTGGCAAATGCGTCGCGTCGCGTCGTGTCGCATTCGCGTCGCTAGGCAGCTTGTGGATTAGTGTGATCTGGAGCTGGTCACTTGGTCAGCTGTTCAATTGGTCAACTGGTCAACGTGGCCATTTATCATGCTAATGCGTCGCTGGCGCTGTTGCTGTGGCTGTAGCTTCTACCTTCGCATCATCATTAATTATAATGTCGCGCTGTCTCCTCTTTCTCGCTGTCTCTCTATCTCTACTCCCTCCCTTGTAGTAGTTGTTGCTACCCTCTTGCTCTGCGTGTTGACTCAACAACTTAAACATTTATGCAAACACTGCGCAGAGAAGTCGCCAATACACTGGACACTGGACAGTGTAGGCCTCATCGGCTCAGTCGCTCTAATCCTGCCGTCTCCAGTTCCCATCATGTGCAAATTAATCATACTCAGTGAGGAGCGAGCAAAATGTCGCGTTGACAAATTATACGAGCGCAAAAAAAGCAACAAAAAGTATTCGAATTTCAAATTTTTCATGATTTTGCCAGATTCAATTTGCATTCATAGAGAGAGAGAGAAAAAGGGGGGGATAATCAATCGTTGACTGCTTGGGCGCTTGCTAATTTGCTGATAAGAATGAACAGAGCAGAGCAGTCTATCTCTGTCTCTTTCTTGCCTCATTTGCATAAATTGTATAAAATATCATGAGGTCGGTGGAAGCATTTTGCGAATCTGCCACACACACGCACACGGAAGAGGGTTGAGGCCTTACACAACGAGGTGTTTGTTGTCTTCTGTCTGGGTTTGTTCCTGCCCATTGTTGCTGTTGTTGTCACCTTTTTGTGCCTGCCTCATTGTGTGGCACAACAAACAAGGCAACTTACACGTGGCTTAAGTCAACAGTTGCTAAAAAGTTTAAAATATATTTTGTGCTGAGCGAGCACACACAGAGGAAAAAAAAGAAGTTTGATTGATTTGGGTTCAGTCCTCTGGTGTTCTTTCCTGTCGTGTGGGCCTATTGATTGATTTGCTTTTTGCATTTGGATTAGTGCAAATTTTTTCATGCGTTGATTGGTTATTTGATATTCATGGCACAGCATGAGAGCGAAAGACAGAGAGGGAGAGCAGTAGAGAGCACGGCGCGTCGAGCCTGAACATCGTCGTCGTTGACGCGTGCCTAGTGGATTAGTGTAATTACCGTTGTCGTAGGTTGTTGTCAGTAGGAGCAGCAGAAGCAGCAGCAGCAATGGCAACCGAAGATAGATGAGTGTTAGTTGGATGGATTGATGGGTGGCAGCTGGGTGTTGGCAGTGAATGAGTCGATTCAAATGTACTCGAACTGGGGCAGCAGAGCAATGAATGCAAATGAACAGCGAGAGAGAACAAGGGAATAATCAGTTCGATAATGCACTTGAATTAGGTATGTATATTGCTGTTGCATTCTTGATAAAAAAGTATCTATAAGACATATACGAATTTTTAATACACAAAAGTATCTATAAGATATAATTTTATGATACAAAGCCAACACTTAATCTCAAAAGTGGCTGTAGAATAGTGGGCAATCTAGGAGCATTAGAGACACATATTTAATTATAAAATACGAAAGTCTCTAGCCAAAGATATAACAGCATATACATTATTGGTGTATAAAAGATTCATAAATATATTTAAAATTTAATAGTATCTTCAATGTACAAAAGTTTCTTTGGAAAAGTGGGGGTATCCACATATTTAAGTAGCGAAGATATTACTATAGTTTCTATTTATAAATCAAGTACAAGATACAAATGGTTCAGAGTATCTCAATTATAACTCCCCCTAACAAAGTCATTCTTCAACTGTTCGCCTCTTACAACATCAGATAATCCAACAGATGCTTAATTAGCACACACAACAAATAACCCGATCGAAGTTACAACAACAAGCAGCAGTAACCAGCCCGCTAATAACTCTCATTAAATTCATTCAAAAACACATTCACACACACACACACACACAAATCTCGACTAATCACAAAACGAAACCATCAATTACATCAAACCAAATGCGAAGCTCACCAAAATGGAGCACACGGAAGTGTTTACAAATGTCAAATCAAAGCCGAAAAGTCCAAACAACAACAAAGAGACTAAAACAAAGACACACAAGAGTGTGCCCTTCTCTGGGAGAAAGATACAAAAGAGAAAGAGCAACAAATTGAAGCCAAATCTGAAGCTGGAGTCCCCCACTCCCCGTTTGAAATAAATGTAACGTGATTTCAAAGTTTCTCATGTCAATTTCGAGATTTGGAATCAGTTGAGAAAACGTAACGAAAATGTCAATATCATTGACATTTGTTTCAGTACTCGACAACAACAGCAACAAATACAACAATAACTTCAACAGCAGCCACAACAATAAAAGCAACAACAAGCCAAAAGGCCATTAGCGAACGAGATGCACACGGAACAAATGATGCGGCACAGTGGGCCACAATGGGCTCTTGCTTAGAAAATATTTGGAATTTTTTGGGGTAGAAAATCAATAAATAAATAAGTATATATAAAGTAGTTTTCTTACATGTCAGATTTATGTTTAAAATTATTTACAATGTACAAGTGGATTTTGCATTCATGTATACTATAAAATATATATTTTATGTATTAATAAATTTGAATAAATTTGCTTCCCAAAATTTCAGTGAACTGCAGAAAAATATTTGAATTCTTAAAATGGAGTATAAAGCATAGTATAATATGGAAACTCTTTAAATTTTTAAAATATTTCTTGAGAGAATAATTATTAAAAACATTCAAAATGATTTATACAGAATTGAAATAGCCATATTATGGACCTGATACAAAATTTAAAAATGGAATAAACAAAATTCTTCATAAATTTGATAAACAAACCTGATTGTATCTAGACAGCGAACTGTATACAAAAAGACGGACAAATTACTGAAGTATGCAATAAAGTTGCAATGACATTCAGCAAATAACAAAGAAATTCTATATATTATACAAATCCGAAATACCTCATAAAACTGGCTATGCATAAAAACAGAAAGTGAAAGCTCAAAATGAATATTCTATAGACTATTTAAATTATTTCTAATGAATGTTAATTTTGTGCTTGGCAACATTTGCATAACATTTGCTATATCAACGACACATCTATATGTATTCTACGGAATCGGTACGAATGTGTGTATAATCTCTATATAAATTATATTATCTTATAATCTCACAACTTCTAATTTTCACACACTGCTGACCACAGTGCAACGCAGACGTCATCGCAACGGCGCCTTCTCTTGATGTATTGTTTCAAGACGTTTGATTTATATCACTCGTTGGCGATGCTGCTGAAAAGCAAGGCAGACAGAAAGAGGGAGAGAGAGAAGGGGAAAGAGAGAGACAACGAGAGAAGAGGAGAAGGCAACGCATTTCTCTGGTAATGAAACTCCAATCAGCTTGGCAGCTTGGCCACTGGCTGCAGAGAGACATCAGCGTGGCGACCTCACTGATGTAGATGCTGAAGGTGGAGAAGGAGAGAGGGGGAAGAGGGCACGCAGCAAGAGTTAACTGTAACAGACGACGGCGATCAGGCAGACAGACAGACGGACATCGACTTGGGATTGCGTAACGCAGCCGAAAGTGGAGCAGTCTCTGCTGCTGCTTTCTTTGGCTTGTCTCAGTCTCCCCCCTCTCACTTAACCTCACTCCTGCTGTCTCTGTCTTTCTCCTATCTACGTTTTTTTTTGACAACTGCATGATGCATTGCCCCAGTGGCCCAAAGTGGGTGAAAGGCTTCGCGACTGCGTCTGCTGCGGCGACTTGTGGCTTCACTTCGTTTGTGTCTGCCCCACGTCCCGCTGCTGCTGCCTCTGCGACTTGCAGCACTATCGCCGTGTCGACTCTGTCTTAATTTACGACGCTGACGGTCACGATAACAATTTGTCAGCTTAATGGCAAGCGAAGGATGCGCGGTGGCGACAACGTCAGACAGACAGCTCTCTGGGGCGCCTTAGCCGCACTCCCTCTCTCTCTGTCTCTCTTTCTCTCTCTAATCTATATCTCCCTCCTTTTATGCATAGCCCTCTCTTGCTCTCTTCTATCGTTGCCAATTTTTTGCTAACGCGGAAGCCAGTAAAACAATAAAATATGTTGCAGTTTTTCGTTGCAATTGCTACGCTTCGCATGCATTTTGCGTGACTCAGCAACAACAACAACCACAACAACAAGTCGACAACACAAATGGCACTGCAAAACAATTAGAGCTAATTGTGCAAGCGAGACAGCAACAGCAGAGTAACTGCAACAACACGCATGCATAAGGAGGCACTTTGGCAACTCTGTCGCAGTATTTGGATTCGCCGCAATTCGCCAGCAGCAACAGCAACTCTTGATCAGCTGCTTTTGTGCTAAATGCACACACACTCTCACATATATACACACATATATACATACAACTGCAAGCCGAGACAAGCCCACAAAACGAACTATCCCTGTGTGCAACCCACACACACAATTCTACCGCGTGCCCAACCAAATGTATTCATTAGTCGCATAGCTCGCACTCACACACACACACTCACACATATTGGCAATTACAAGTCGTTGAATTTATGCTAATCCAACTGCAAGTCCCGGGGCCAACATCAACAACAGCAACAACAACAGCGGCAGCAGGTCGCCACAGTTCGCACAACTCTACGAACACTCCTCGCTGGAGCTATGCAGATTTGCAGCTAGAGATGTGTGCGTGACACGAACAATTGTTGGTGCAGGGAATGGAAGAACAACTAGCTAAATGTCCTATAATTGGAGCTGCTAAAGATGGATGCCTGCTGCGCTTAAAACGGAGAGTAAAGATTTTTCGACAAACTATCGGTAGGAGAACGACTTTAAGCTAAAGATGGAAGTGGAAAAGAAATTATATCGATTGTCAATGTTGCTCTGAACATTTGGAAATTATGTCATTAAAGAGTTAAGTTCACTTAGGTATAGATGTGTGATTTTACCATCGCCTGTGGATAAAGCTTTGTTTAAGAGAGTTAAATAAGATCTTAATTTCAATACGTATTCATAATAAATACTTAATTACAAAATACACTGTTGACAGAACAACTACAAAGTGTTACAGACTGTTGTGTAGAACCTGGAACAGGAAAGAACTTGCAGTACATTATTCGAAGTGTTCCCAAAGTGTTCTTAAAGCAAAGTCAACAAGCAAATTCCCTGTGATCAGATCTTATAGATATGAGAACATGACTCACACACTCGAGTGTTCAAGCTACTGTTAAGAATAAGAAACAACAGGTTAATCAAATGTGAAGCACCCACTGAAGTTAGTGACATGTAGTCGATGAGCTGATACCCTGTAAGCATAACAATATTTATAGGACGCATCTTAAATAAAGGCTATAATGCTAAAATTTTCTGGCTGCATTTCAAGGATGTTCACAAGTCAATCAAGCAAACTTTAAAATAACAAAGTATTCTTCTCAAATATCCTAATATTTGTCTCACATTTGTCCCAACTCTCTCACGCTACCATCGCCACGGCGTTGTAATCAGCGAGGGACAACGACAACGACAACAAGTTATGTTCAATTACGCCACAAGGTGTGTGTGTGCCTTGTGTGTGTATGTGTTTATGAAGTGTGTAACTTGGAGCGATCTACGCATTCGCATTTGTTTGGCATATGTTTTCATTAATCTTACTTAGAGACCCGCCCCGGGGCAGCAAAGAGAGAGAGAGATAGAGACAGGAGGAAACACAGTTGGAGAGAGGTGGAAACCCACATGAAACTGGGCAGTACTGGGCTGGGCTTGGACGCTGGCGATCGACACGAGATTTCGGAGGCTTTGAGAAATGATCGGCGAGTTAATCAGGGCATGTGCCAAAGTCAGGCAAGTCAAGGTTAAATTTGGAGAGCACAAAACTCAGTGGGTTTTCTGCCAATTCCAATTCCGATTCCAATCTGAACCAAGACAAAACATCATTTGTTTTCATCGAGGAAACATTCGTGGGTAAGCAAGAGAAAAGAATTTGTATTTCAGTCACAAGTCAAGGTTATAAAATAATGATAAATGAGTTTTAGAACACTGTGTCAAAACATACACAGAACACGTATCTATATCTCTTAATTAGCCATACAAGCATAGCTTAATTAAATTTCAACAAAATCCAATTACAAAATTTGCATACCCCTGTTAGTCACGAGCGTAAAATGAAGAGGGTATTAGCGGTCTAATTGCACATCAAGTGATTTTTATACCCTGTTTAAGGTAATATTTAGGGTAGTTAGAGAAGGTATTAAACAATTAAAGAGCTCGAATAAAATATACTACAAAATTAATGTTTAAAAACTTTATACTAAGTATATTTCTTGATTATGGATCCATATAATATCCATATCCATTCAATTTGATGCGCTTCCATTCCCTCTTACATCTCAAAGTTCGTCTTCCTGCTTCGTAGAGTTGATTGATCGATTACATGAGCATATCAAATCAATACATTTAGCTGAGCTTCGCTTACAAGAAACGTTAAGATCAGTTTCACAGGGTATTTCCTGCTCTACTCCCTCTATCAAGCGCTGTCTCGCTCGACTGTCAAATCAATTTTTTGGCATTTTTACGGCCCCCGGTTTATTGTTTGTTCAGTTCGTCGAGTTCGAGTTTGAGTTCGATTTCGCTACGGATTTCAATTGTTTGCTCATTGATTTTTGCCATTTAAGTTTAACCTTTTTGAACAGCAGTCGCACCCTCCTCTCCTTGCCCCCTAACCCACTCCTTGCCTGCCCCTCCCACTCGGTGCTGCCATCATCGCTAAACTATGCAAATTTCATGGCTACCAAACGCAGCTCATCAGGCTGAAAAGCCGACAATTGAATCAGTTGAAGCCGCATTCAATGTCTACCTGCCTCAGTAACGCAGTACCGGCGCAGTACCGACTCCTCCCCCCTAATCTTCCACAAATCCCATTTGAAATTCGCTCAAGAGCCCGTCGACTATGCGTCGCATGATGATGAGACTGGCAAAAAACCGCAATATCATGTTGTTTAGTATCATTAAAGGGGTATTCCCTCGGCACCCTCTTACCTCATCCCCCTATCAAGTCTGGGAGCTCAATGCTACAGATCTCAAGTGAGCCAACAATGGGATTTGATATCATTTCAGAGACCCCCTCAATGGGTGCCCAATGGGCATTGTATGCAGATCACAGAGCGTAGTTAAAGTCAGAGCAATGGATACTTGTCTCGACGGGAACAACAAAAGGGTCTCTTCGGGCGAAGCAAATGGTACACTTAAAGAAATTGTGCTGTTGTATGGGTTAAGCTGACTTTCAGTAGAGAAGATTCTGTATAAAATTAAATCATCAGTTAGGAAAGTGGAATTCAATATAAGAAATACAAAGTTTATTATAACTTGTAGAATAAAAAGAAAATCCCAATAGAATCTGTTAATAATTTTTATAGTTATAATATGCTCTTCAATTTTTCTCCGTGTACGCATTGTTGCTTCAAAACTATTTGAGGAGTGCCCAAAAAGAAAATTGTTTTGGATTGCTTGGGTAATCTACATACGGGTACGATAGGTTTGCTTCGTTTTTGGAAAAGTTTCCACAGTTTGACATTCTACGCCAAAAGGCTTTCAATTATCGTCACATTCTTGTCGAGATCACTGTGCGATTACTACGATTAAACGATTACCATATGCAGTGCTAACAAGTTTCTGACTGGGGGAGAGGGAGTTGGCTTTGCGCAAGCTACAATGGCGATGCCAAAACAGAATCCCGCGGCGCATCTCGCGCAAATTACAAATTTTGTAATTGCCAAACAAAGCGGACAGTAGCTCGAGAAGATTGAGAGGAACAGTCAGAGGGGGAGGAGAAGAAGACAGTGGGTGGTTTGTTTAGTTGCCTGCAACATGGATTCACACAGGCCAAATACCAAGTCAGATACGAGTGCGCATTGTGCAAATGCAGACTGAAGACAGACTTAGAGAAGACAGAGACTGGAACGAAGACGCAGACTGGGATAGCGAAGCTGACTGAGAGTGAGAGTGAAGCTCAGACTGAAGCTCAGCCTGAGACTGCAGCCTAGACTGCGATGGGTTGTTAGAGATGTGCTGCAGTTTTGAAAGCACGCAGAGTTCGGAGAGGCATAATGAGAGCACGAAGAGATAGATGGAAATAGTTTGTTTTTTGGACAGATATGCAAATGAGCAAAGATATTTGCAAAAAAAGGGAAGGGTATGGTTATGTCTGTGTATAGATATGGTAAGTATCGCAATGGAATTTCTGTACAGCTAAAGCAAAACATATAAAGCGTGAGTCTTATAGAAGTGAAAGTTCATGCAAAACATGTATGTGCAAGGAAAGAGAAGGAGAATATTTCCATTCAGTATGATTTATTTTCTTGCTCACGTATTTCCTAAATATCGTTACAATAAAATATATGTGAGAGCAGCTTGCAATATGGAAGTTATATCTACATACCAATTCCCTCATCAGAAACTGTATAAAACAGGGACTTATATGAAATTAATGCTAGTTAGTTAAACAGATAGATTTCCTATGCTTGAATACTTTTACTACTCATTAATTATTTCATAATTTAAATACCTTTGTCATTTCCTAAGTCATCAAACTCCTACAACTCTGTCGTGTTGCTTCTGGCATCGAAGATGCTCCAGTTCCATCTCTAACCCTTTTGGTCTCAACATTGCATCCGCCTTCGACTTCGTCTTGGTTCATCGGCGTGGCAATTACAAAGTGGGAATTACGAAAAGAGCTGGCATTTAACCGAGAGACGATGAACAAGTTGCTGCAGCAAGGGGCAGGCCCAAAAAGCGCACAAGACTTAATGCCAGGCGATTAGGCCAAAAAAAAGCAGAGCCAAGTGGCAGCAACCTGATGATGACGTTGATGATGATCGTCATCATGATGATGATGGCCCACATCTCGCACAGCCCCCTTGAGGCAGATGTCGATCACTGCGTTGCCAAATGCGGAAGTTGCTGGCAAAATGATTTCTTTGTTTTACAACTGTATTAGGACCCCCGCACAGGTAGGTCAATCTGTCCCTCCTTTCCCTCCTCCGCCTCCTCTGCCCCATCTCCACCCACTTCAGTTGCGGGCGTCGTGCAATTACGCGTACCGCCCGCTGGCTTTGTGCCTGCTTTTTATTATTAAATGAAATCAAAAGCAAATCATAAATAAACTTAAACTCGTTTGACCACAAACTGTGAACGCGATACAATGATACAACAGCGGCAGCAGCAGCAACAGAAACAACAACAACATGAGCAGCAACAACAACTTCAGTTTATACTTAAGTAAACTACAGATTGGTATGTAAAAAACGTGCAAGTTTAATGCGAATACGGGGCAAAAAAATAGAGAAAAACGAAAGATTGAAAACATAAATAAATAAATGGGGGTACGGATCGAGATTCGCTACGAAAACGAAGGCACTCCAGCTGCCTTCGTGGGTTGTGAAGTGTACTATATATAAAGTACACACACTCTGAAGCGTGTGAGTGTGTGTTTGGGTATGTGTGGAGTGGGGAGTGTGTGTGCCTCGCATGATTGCCCCTGTCTTTGACTCTGACTTCGCGTCTCTGACTTTAACTTTGGATATGCCTGCTCAGAGTCGTGGCGGCACGCGGTTTCTAGTGTTGTAATATGTAATTGCTGTGGCGACACTGACACCACCCTCCCTCCAAGTCTCCTCCCTCCCCCTGAACTTCCTTTACCTGTCATCAATGTGGACATTAGTCATTCAGCTGAGCAGTGCGCAAATTCAATTGAACGCAAAAAGCGGACGGAGATAAAAAGGTTTTTTAGCGTAATATAAGAAGTAGGCAACGCACGGTTGGGCATATTAGTTTTAAAGAAGATGATAGTAGTTGTAATAACAGTAGTAGTCGAAGTAAAAAGAGTAGTAGTAGCATCTAAAGGCTGATTCATTGGCTTTGATTTTTTAGCACTTCAACACGCTTCATTTTAGGTCTTATCAAATGTCAAAGTCTCAAGATTCAAAACAGGTCGTATTAACTATAAATAATTTATTATAATTATCACAGTTAAAATGTTAAAATAAAACCATAAATAACAGAGTGCTTCGATATGCAGCTGCAAGTTATATATGATATAGCCTTGATCTAAGTAATAAAAAAGCTATAACAACATCTGGAATGAAAGCCCTTAACCTCGTTTAAAACAGATTTTTACAGTTTGTACTCTATATATAATCCGTATTGATTTTATTGATAACCTGTTGTTATATTATAATTCATTTAATAAGCATTATGAAGGATCTAAAATACCATCATTTCTTGCTCCATCTCCTTTCTTGCCCCTTAACCTTTTGTTTTCAAAACTTTCTATCTTTCATTCGCAATTCCATTCACACTTCCTTCCTATTCGCATCTGCGTAATGCGTAATAAATCCACAATGATTTCTCTTCCGATTAAAACATATCTTGGATTCCGAATGGTTCAATAAATCGATGGATCGATTGGTTGTGCAGCGTCTTTCCTGGGTCGCCTTCGCTCTGATCTCTCTTTGTGGCAAAAATTTATCTTCAACGACAGCGCGTGCTGCTGCCGAGTTTAAATTTCGGCTTCGGTTTCTGTTTCGATTTCTGTTTCAATTGCTGTGAATTTAAGTTCACCTGCTGGGGTATATTGATTGTGGCTTGAAGTTTGCAACGCACAGAGAAGTAGACAACTCTGAGACCTTAAAGAATATACATATATTCTAGATTCGCGGAAGACAAACATGAGAGCTTGACGATAGTTCTTCAATAGTTCTTTAAATAAACTGTTCAAGTTCAAAATCGTACAAGTATATCATATGTTGTTCATACATATATCTATCGAAAACTATGAAAATATATTCAATTATTTATTTAAATGGCGAAAATTTGCGGAGTCCTTTACAACTAATAAAACCTGAGATATATTATATATATTTATTAGAAATTTTAAGCGATCTTTTTTAAGAGATTAAACCCGAAGCAGCTGTAAAGATGTTATTATATTGCCAGAAGGTAAACAATCGATGAAGACATTGCCATAAGCTGCTAGAGTATTAACAACTTCGGCACAACGAAGCAAACCTTTCTTTCTTGTTTCACTTTAGTTTTACCTTTTTTCCAAGTCTCTTGTTTTTTTTGTACTCTTTCTGCTTCTCTCCTTTTTTTATGATCCAGTATTTACAAGCGTGTTTAATCGTAATCGCAGCCAGAGCAACTAGCTCGTGTGCACAATGTGAACAACGTTGTTGTTGTTGTTGTATTGCTCGTGTTGTTGCTGTTGTTAATTGTTGCTGCTGCTGTTTCTGGCTTTTTGCATATCTATAGCTACAGATACACACAAACACATCCACAGCCACATACATGAATTTTGCGTATTTCTCGCTCGCCTCAATCAATTCGCTGTTGATTTTATTCGCAGTTTCCCACTCATTTGCATTTACCATAAATTCAATTAAACTGTCTGTCGAAAAACTCTTTTCCTTTTTTATGCTTCCCCTTCTTCCTTTCACCCCTTCCCCACTCCCACTTTCTTTTGCTTCTGCATCTCTTTAGCATCTCTTTAGCTCTTGTGACTTTTAACGTTTCGA
This sequence comes from Zaprionus africanus, assembly GCA_018151435.1. Lineage (NCBI taxonomy): Eukaryota > Metazoa > Arthropoda > Insecta > Diptera > Drosophilidae > Zaprionus > Zaprionus africanus. Next base: position 1,552,993 of record JAECXB010002307.1, on the reverse strand, counting down.
TTTTTTTGCTGCTGCTTCTTCTTCATTTGGTCTTCCTCTTTTCGCGCTTTTAATTCAATTCCAATTGCACAATTAATCAAGCGCATGGTACACCTTGGCACACACACACAAGCATACACACGCACACACGTATGCACGCAGCCAGCACTTTGGGTTTTCCTCTCGGTTCAACGGAGCGTATGAGCGATTTTTGTGCTTGTCTCTGCTCGTTGCCTGAAAACTCTTTTGTGTTAATTAAACGCTTTAATCGCGCTGCGCTTTGTTGACGCTGTCATAACACGGCACAGATACATATGCAATCACATACATGTATACACATAGACATCACACTCACACACATCACACACCCACCTTGGCTCGAACAATTGCATTTTTTAGTGTCGTTCCTCGCAATATGATTGATTTGATTTCTCAGTTCAGCTCAAGAGTCAAGAAACTAAGCAGCAACGCACAATGGCAACACACACACACACGCACACACACAGACGTACAGCTCACACACACCTGCGCGAGATTTATGTTACCTCGCAGTGCATGAAATTTTATTTTAAATACAACTCCAAGTATTTTTCAATATCCCCTCTGTGCAGCCTCCGCGCCGTGTGTGGCAGCGCGTCGCGTGCGGAGTCGCTGACTGCTCTGCTGACTGCACTGCCTGCTGCACACACACGCTGCACACACGCTCCACACCTGAAGTCGGTGGCTTTTAAAGTGCGTCGTGTGTTCGTGTTTTGAATAGCGGAAATTCCACATGAGCACACACAGAGAAAAAAGTCAACTGCCTCGACGTAAAGTTACAGTTGCAAAATTGTATCTCATAGATACAGCTGCAATATTATCTCACAGATACATCTATAGAGACACCTATGTATGTGTGCATAACATTGACATTTAGAATGCATAGCACCAAATCGGGCAAGTCGGCATAAATCGATACACTGCCAGAAATCCAATAACCTTGTGCCCCCACCCCCTTCGAGCCACTCCCCTTACTCTCCTTACTCCACTAGCCCCACACACTGAACTCTGTCAAACTCAAACAGTCCATAAATGTTGCGTATCGATTCCGTCGTTAAGCGAGTCGTGCCCAGGCCAATTACAGTGCACTTGCCACTTGCCACATGCCACTTGCCCCTGGAGTGGGCCAAGATGCCGACCACGACCGCAAAAGTGAAATCGTAGCTGGGTGGGATTATTTATGGGTCGAGTGTAGGTGGAGTGTCTCTGTCTGTGTGTGTGTGTGTGCAGCTGAAAGATTAACTGAAACTAAACCAAATCATATATCACTTTTTGCATGTGTTACCCCTTGACTCACCTCAGTCAACTAAGCTGAAATTTGCTATGGACTTTGAAACCAGAAAGAAAGGCTAACTTCGGCATGCTGAAGGTTCTATTCTCTTGCAGGTTATTTTATGCTCGGATCGTTGCGATATTTGTGATATAAAATATAATAGTGCATAATTTGATAATTGTATTTACTCAAAATTATATCTGTGTTTACTGGCACGATTATTCTTATGTTGACAATATATTATAGTGGTTTGATTTTGTGCCCTCAGCTGCGTTGCAAGCTACTGGCCATAATTAATGTACCCTAAAAATAGATCCTTTATACATAATGAAACTGGATAAGTGAATAATCCCCTTCCCACTCTACTTTCAAGCGCGATCTAAAAAAAAAACCCGTTGATTTGAAACTAATGCTCTTGAAATTTGTTATACAGCTTAAATTAATGCCAAACATGTTGTCCATCTCAAAAATCAAATACAAACTGTGCAAACTCCTCTTTTAACTGCAGTTTACACACGCAACAATAAACATTTTTAGTTTTTTAGCACCTCAATTTAACAAGCACTTTTTCGCTTTGTTGCATTTCGAAATTTTGCTAACCGAAACTAAAGTTTAAATTAATTAAATTTTTCTCGTTCATCGACTGACTGCGAGCTCCCCAACTCGCCTAACAACTTCCTTATAGGCAGCGTACTGCGAACACATCCTACGATTATTATTACAACACTTTAACGAACGCAGATATTTTGCGCAACTTGAGCTCGTCTTCCCCTTTGCGCAATGTTTATTTTTTAGAAAATAAGCAGAAAAAAACAAATAGAGAAAAAGAAGATATAAATAATAAAAAAATAAGCCAAAACAAAAACATTAAACGTTCTTTAGTGCATTCGGGCACGCTCCCAGCGCGGCAACTTTGCAACATGCACACACACACACGCACATATACACTGAAAGAGAGACTAACTACACATGACACAAAAGATGGCATCATAAGTTAAACATAAACGTTGGCATTAAGCTGTAGCTGTGGCCAACAAACGACAATGGCCAAAAGGCAGGCGAGAGTGGCCCAAGTGGCACCACCGACCACCGACTGCCCCACTTGAACAACTGCACTCAAACGACGGCTTAAGAGAGAGAGCACACCAAAGAGCTGAGACTACAAAACTCGATTTCCACTCAAAGAGACACCCAGAGCCCAGACCAGACTCAAGACCAGATTCAGATTCAGTTCGCCAGTTGAGGCGCGTCGAGGTGCTCAAATGAAAACGAAATCAAAACGAAACCGAAAGTCAAGCCGAACTGAGCTCAACACAAAGCACGCAACAAGACAGATAGAAAGAGAGGGAGAGCGAAGAAGAACGAACAAGAGAGAAAGAGAGAGAGGGAGACCAAGAGAGGCAGACGTATCGCAGTCAAAGTTTTTGGCGTCGCTGCGCATGCTCAGTTTTTTGGCGTCTTCAAGTTTCAGTCGTAATTTTGGTAGCCGAACGTGCGGTGCGGTTTTCTGGCTAACTTGGCGTCGTGAAAAGGCCAACAAAAAAATCTATACCAAAAATATACCAACAACAAGTGCAATTACAACAAGTGCCCAAGAAGTGAGTTGCAGTTCTCAAGAATTTCAAGCGGATAATCGATTTAAATTTGTCGAGATTTTTTTCAAGATCCTTTTCGAGTGCATCAATTGATCAATAGGTCTAACCAAGTGCATAAATATTGACAAATACAATTGGTATATGTACACCACCCGCAGCTAACAAAGTAAGCCAAACTCTCATACGCGCCTAAGTTCAAGATACAAATGTATCTTGAAGTGCCTGGGCTGCCTGGGCTTGTATCTTGTACGCTGCGGAATGCTTGCCAAACTCAACTTTTTATGCAAATTATGACTTTTGTAATTAACATGCTACAACTAACAACGAAGACAACAACAAAACAACAACAACCAAACAACAAAAACGAAGACAACGACAACAAATTGTTGCAATGCAAAAATAATTATTATAACAAGTTGAAAACAATTTTTGAAGTTTGCGTTATTAATTAAATACAGCAAAAAACTGCAATCAACACTGATTAACATAAAACACGACAACAACAGCGACAACAACTGCAAGCAACAGCTGCACTCATATTCATATTCGTCTTGACTCTCAACCGCAGAAGATCCAAGACCCGAAAAACGAATAAACAAAAACAAAAACCGTGGAAAAGCATCAAGTGTGAGGTTCTCGTGTGATCTACGATCATTATTGCTCATGAATGTGTATACATACATAATTGCGAGTGTTTGTGAGTGTCTGTTAGTGAGTGTGTGTGAGTGTCGCTTGCAATTCGGGTAGCTGCTTTAATTACAAATCTATTTAAATGAGTCTGTGACAGGTGATCAGATGTTGACGACGATGTTGATGAGAAGATGATCGTCGTTAAGAACTGTGTCGCAATTGCAGAGAGATTGACTGAACAACAACATCATCATCATCAATTTCGAAATGATCATCCTCAGTTGACATTTTAATCTCTCTTGTACGATTATAGAGTGTGATCCGACAAGTTGCAAATGAGCTTGAACTACATTCGCCGTGTGTAATTCCAATTCAAAATTAACCAGTGTCATTTGCCCCATAAAAAATATAACTCGATCAGTCGATCCCTCAGCGTTGCTCGACGACCTCGGTGTGATCATTTCTCGGTTCTGGGCAGCGGCGTGTCGCTGTGAGATATCATAAAACTAATGTGATTAGAACGAATCGCCAAGGTGTGGTTCAACAGCTTTTTTAAGGCATTAGAGAAGCTTTGCATGCTTTATTAGCTGCCTCTCCACACACACTCGCACACACAACGCACACAACACACACAACACAAGCACAGCAGCTTAGTGTCGGTCAGTGATTAACAAATTTAATTAACGGAATGATTAATGAGTTGCCTGGTGCAAGAAAAAAGTGTATAAATCTATCTTACTTAATAGTTTTTAAAAGATTCTTACGAAAGAAAAAAAGGTTCTCAAGTGTGTATATCCAGTAATATATCCAGTTATTGACTGAGTTTCTTGCTATAATTGACTTGGCATATGGCAAAAATAATCAAGTTTATTTTATAAAGCTAAATAACAAAGATATTTCTGGTATGTGCTGAGATTATTTTCATTTAAGTGGTACAACATTTATGCCAAATACGGTATCTTGATCTTTGTTCTATATCTGTGTTGTATAATGTTGAGGTAGAGATTTTTCTTGAAAGGGAGCTCTTAAGCTTAAAAAATATAATTTTTGAAAGTATGAAGTTAAATATCAGAGTTTAAAAAACTCCCAGATCAAAGTATTGACGAAGAACTTTAGTTAAAAACTTTCAGTTTGAACTCTGCTAATATTGTTGAAATTTCTTTAGCACAATTATGATAGACTCTTAAATTCTCACAAACAACTCTCAATAACCTTCTAATGTTGGATATGTTTTTCCATTTTCAATTATATCTAAATCCTCAATTATAATCCCAATCATTTTACCCATCTGAGTCTACAATTTAGTTGGGGTCTCTTTAAATCTTTAGCACATTATACAGCCAGCTGAACTTTTCATTGCACAGTGTCAACTTAACTGATGATCGATTAATCGATTATAGATTGCACATTTGATTACTAGTACTGCCGCCGTTTGCAGCAGTTCACCTTGCTGCAACATATGATCGATCGTTTGATCGTTCGATTGATGCAGTTAACAAGCTGAACTGGGGTTCAAGTATGTAGGTCACTTTTCTCTCCCACCCCCTACTCAATGTGCGCGCATCCTTGGCATACTCCATCAATTATCGATTGGTTTCATTGCCATGACGCATCGCAATCGATACAGATACAGATACAAATACAGCTGAAGTGGTGCACAAGACAACTAGCAAATTACTTTACAAAATTGTAACATGCACACACAAATATGACCATAGTCGTTCATACATATGTGGACTGCCATAATCCGCACACACTCAACTCAGCCAGCACACACACAACAAGGCAACACACACTCAACACATCCACCCGCCGCCACAAGCAGCTGGCCTCAGTCGTTGCTGCAACATGGCCAACTAACCAAATGGGCAACTTGCCCCCCTCCGGCTCGATGCCTCTTGTCGATGCACCTCGCACATCTTGCAACCTGGCCAGGCAGAGGCAAAGGCAGAGACAAAGGCAGAAGCAGAGACAGACAGAGGTAGAAGTGCAGAGTGAGGCAGAGTTAGAGTCAGTGGCAAGCAGAGGTAGAAGCCGAGGTAGAGTTAGTGGCAGGCAGAGTTAGAGGCAGACAGAGTTAGAGGCAAGCAGAGGCAGATACTACTTAAATGCTTACGTGCTGCCAATGTTGCTGCTGCTTGTGCTGCTGCTGACCAAATAAAATCAAAAAGCATAAACAATTTATTTTCTAAAAAGCGAGAAACAGAAACAGAAATGTATATAGAAACTCTGTGGCAGCTTTAGCAGCCTCGGCACGGCCTCAGCTCGAGCTGTGAGCTGCGCTTCTGGCGCAGATTAAAGCCACAAAATGACTTAACTTATAAGCAGAGCTTGCTTGGCATTTGCCGTGAGTTGCCTCGTCGTCGTTGTTGCCTCAGTTGTCGTTGTTGTTGTTGTTGTTGTTGCTGCTGCTGCTGATGCCGCAACAAGTTCGTGTAATCAATGCAATTTAGTCGCCAGCCATGTCAGGAATGTGGTGCATAGGTCGAATGCGAAACACGTCTCGACTCAGACTCAGATCTCAGTCTCAACTCCAAGTCGCGTCGAGTCTAACTGATTTCAAGTCCGATTCCGAGTCTGACGTGTGAATAGACCGCCAGAATTGAGTTATGCAACGCAGATCGAGTCAAGATTGAAGATTGCACTAGCCACGAAAGTGAATACGAATACAAATGCGAATACACTCATGCGAATCTCGAGGCATTCAGGCGTTAACTCATTGCCTAAAGCTGTTCTAATGGTTGCCCAAATGAGCCTCTTTAACTTCCAAAGTGGGCGGTTCTGCACGTAACGCAATATGGAAGCACCTGCTTAGATATTACCTGCTAGATATCGGACCATAAAGACACCTTTAGAATGTATGTAGTAGTACCTACTACTTGCAATTGCCTAGTCGATATGTTAACTAGCGACGGCGATGAGGTGAGAGGCGGCCGAACAAGTTTCAATTGCATTAATTGCCAAGAATTTTTGACGAGCAAACAGAGACCGAGAAACTTGTTTAGTTGTTCAAATACATTATTATAGCATGGTAGTATTCATTATGTTTCTCCATCATTATAGTACTTTACAGTCTAGTAAAGTGTTTGTTATGAGTTTACGTCTTTCTACTTTGTTCTGATTTGGTTATTTAATTGGGGACTACTACTTGGACTGTTCCTTCAATTTTCTTGTGAGATAATCATTTCCTACTCCCTCTCCTACTTTACTCCTCTAAGAACCAACAAAAGCTGACCTAGACAATTTTTATTACATCTCTTTATGCTCTAGCCTATACCAAACTTAGCTGCTTCCTTCCTCTTCTTCATCATTTACGTTTAATAAAGATCTTGCGGTATCGCTTAAGTAAAGATATCAAGCTATCTATTACAGTGCTCAATTAAAGATCGTTCAGTAGGGTAATTTTCTACAATATCACATCACATTTCCCTTCCCAATCTCAGTCTCAGTAGACCCACTCACTCCGTTGTTTTTTCCCATATCACGCACCCAACTCAGACAGACAGATAGAGGGCCATTAGGTTATGTGGTGAATGCGCTTGGGCAACCGTGTCCCAACTCCGGAACCCATTAACAACTCGATGCCTAAACTCGAGCGATTCAAACTGTGGCACAGTCAAAAGAAGGGGAAAAGGGGCAACACCAGGTGGGACAGCAAGGGGGCAACAAGTAATTGCAGTGCTTGCTGTGTAGTCAGTGGGTTACACCCGTCGAACTCAAGGCGAGAGACCCTACAACAAGGTTGGTTCTTCAACCAAACCGTCAATTGCTTTTATGACCTTTTGCAGTTGGCCACAACACAGAAAAAAGCGAGAAGCGAATGAGCGATTGGACAGCTGTTTTCCCGCCACACAACTGACCTTAGCAGATCTCTCTCCCTCACTCACTCTCTGTGTCTTTTGCTGGCACTCTAAGCCGAAATAAAATGCCGCCTCAAGCGAAGCTATTAATAATTTCGCACAGTGCATTTGCCGAACGTCGAGAGGTGGAGAGGTGAGGGACAAGACTGAGTCACTAGCAACGTCTTGCGGAGATTTGATAGCTCTGCTGCAGCTCATTAAACGAGCAACGAACGAGCAACAGCTGTTGTAGATCTGTCTTCGCTGCCCCTCTCTGCCACTTCTCTCCCTACTTTGTTGTAGCCACTTCGCGTGGCACTCTTTGCAACACGAGGGCAGTCAGCCAAGCTAAGCCAAGCCGCGTCGGCTGTAAATGAAAACAAAAGTGAAAAGGTCAGCAGCCAAGCCAAGCAGGGAGTCGCAACTCAACAGCAGATCAGGTGGGATAAGGGGGCAATCGGGAATGTCAGAAAACCCCTCAGCAAGTCAGCCAACTGTAGCCGCTAAGCTCAAGCGATTTGCCAAACTATACTCTTACCGGAAGAGCACTTAAGCTCCCAGATGCCAGCTGAGAGTGTGAGTGGGTGGATAGTATTCAAAACCTTTTCGGGTTTTCTTTTAACAATCTTCGACAAAGCAGACGGAGAAACAGAGGCGTAACTTTCTTTCTACGAAAACAATGTTGTTAAAGTTGCAACATTTTTGGTAGATCTATATATCTTTTAAGTTAATTTAATATGCAAATTAAAAATAAATAAATTAGTGAGGACTTTCAAGGCAATCTTTTTTATTTATACTTAACATCTTCCACTAAATATCATCCCTTCTTCTTTCCCATCTTCTTTGCTGTATCCATAAATAAATTTATTTATTCTTTGATCTTTCATTTTACAATATCATATCATTGATACCATGTACAACATCAATAGGATTGCATTCATTACCCTCATGTAGTATATCTTTAATTCTGTTTAATTTCATGTCTGAAAATCTTCAGTTCTGTTCCTTGGCGATATATACATATATATAAGATTTGAACAATAAAACAAAAACAATACAACATTAATAGAAGATCAGCGACATCAGCTTATTACAAGTGTATAACTCAAAGTGCTTTTATAGCCTTTTTTATTGGCTATTTTCTGGCTAACAAGTTGCACTGGCAACAATGTTTGGGCCCAGAGGCAGTGCAACAGCACTGGAGTCGGCACAGCTCTTTGTCGACTCTCAGCTGGAGCTGTGGCAACTTGACTCGTCCGCTTGGGCAATGCACAGTCCGCGCAATGCTTGCGGGGAATTCGCATCTGAATCTTTCTAAACTATTGCCCAATACAATTTTTGGGGGTCTAGCGGGGCCCAGGCCAGGCCAATATGCGATTATCTGTTGCAGCTGCCGTTGCGGATGGGAAAACTGAAATCAAATTGCGGCAATTTTAGCAGTAGCTAAACGCAAATTTTGCGGTTATTTGTAAAGGGTGAAGAGTTAAGGAGGGAGACCCATCGGGGCCAAGGGGTTGCCCCATTGTTGTGCTGGTAAATTAGGCAGGCGAATGCGAAATAGTCGTGCGTAATTGAAGAAGCTGCAGCGCAGCAAAGTCGAGTGACAACTTTCAAATGGAAATGGAAATGAAATATTGACTGAACTTTCATTTTTTTTTTAGCTTTAGAGTTTTATTTCTCGTGGCAATATTCGCAATTCGATTTCCTTTCCTTTTGCAGGAGAGCATCAGCAGCAGCAAATCTCCCCTCAGCTTCAGTCGCTTCCTCCTCAAATCAGTTTGGGGCTTGTGATCGCGCTGACATTCTCTGCAAATGGCAGCAAGACAATAGCAATTACCCCGCCCCCCTCTCTGCGCCGGCTGTGGCTGCCTCGACTTATGTAATCTGTGCAACAACAACAACAACAATTGACATTTCGAACTGCTAAAGGTGCAACGAATCAGCTGTGCGCCATGGATGAAGATGCAGCAACAGCAGCAAGCACAACAACAACTGGCAATGGAAGTGGGACAGGCCTGCGGCGTCAGCCCACCAAATATCCACATGGCCTAAACATAACGGTACAAACCATTGATGAAACAAACGAGGACTATTCCCGCGCCTCCACATTGAAGAGCAGCGACAGCAGCAGCAACGGCAGCAGCGACTCCTGCTGGACTGAGACACAAAAGTATCGCATCGGCATGCTGGGCAGTCCCGAGACCCTGGCCGAGCTCCAGGTGCGTCGCTACAAGTATCCCCTGACGGCCAACTATTATCTGAATCGAAGCAACGGCCCCTCTCAGCAGCAGAAGCCAACGCCAACGCTGATGCTGTTGGGCTATGCACGGCGTGCCTGTCGCTGGAAATACTTACGTTGGCCCATCATCTTTGTGGCCAGCGTGCTGCTCTTCTTTGGCCTGATCACCTACTGCCTCTGGTTGCACGATCTGAGTGTGGCACGTGCGCGCTTCCTGCAGCGACGCTACGAGGCAACCATATCCTCCTCCTCCTCCACCCCCACCTTCACAAATGATTGGACCGAAGGCTTGAGTGATGAGTCCACAGAGAACTATGACGATGATTTGATGCGCAGCACATCCACAGAGCATGTGCATCCCATGCAGGAGTCAACACGATTGCGAGCTGTCGACATGAATCGGGAACACACAACGACGATGAGTGTAACAGAGGCGGGAGAAACGGTGGCAGCGGAGGCAGAGGTGGAGAGCATCGAGGGGGGCGACGCTGACTATGATGATGTGCTGCTGCCGGCGGACAGCATTCGCTTCACCTCAGGACATCAGAACAGCTTCGGAGTGCCCATCGAGCAGGACAAGCGCATGTTGCAGCTGCTCAAAGATGTAAGTAAGAGGGTGGAATGATGAGGGGAAGTAATAAGGGGAACTAGTTGCCACTGGAAACTAGGATTATGTCCCATTGATGCCTTTCGATACAAACTTAAAATCAAATCTCGCATATTCTTCAAAACTAACTCGTTCACATTAACAATAAATGTATCTACACATACATATGGTTCATAACTTATTCCTTTACCTTCTCATTCCACGTCCAGCTACTACCTAAGCCCCAGTCCACGCCCCCGGCCAATGTACATCTGTTGACACGCGTCTCCCCCACCCTGCCACCACCGTCGAGCGTCAGTGGGCGTCCCACTGAGGCCATGACCACAACTCCAGCAAGTAGCACTGCCAGTGGTTGCATCTCCACGGCACTGCCCATGTGTCGTGGCATATTGGACTATGATCTGACCTACAACAACAACAACGGAGCTCCACGGGATGCTGCCTCCATGGAGGCCTACGAGCAACTCATAACGTCCAACTGCTCAGCACGTGCCGTGGAGTTCATTTGCGCCGCCCTGGAACCCGAATGCCGACCCGCACATATTGGACAGCTGCCACCGTGTAGGCGCATCTGCAAAGGTAGAAAGATATAGAAGGATTTGCTAGTAGAACGAGTCACATTAATCAATATTGAGTGTCTTCCTTTAGCCATACTGGAGGCCTGTTCCATTGCTATTGCCAACTCGGATCAACTGAGTGAACTATTCGACTGTAGTCAGTACCCCGATGCACATGAGGCGCACAAGTGCGATGATCCCACGAGGCGGCGTGACTATTGTTACTCCAATGAGTTCCAGTGCCACGATGGTAGCTGCATTCCCCAGCAATGGCAATGTGACAACATCAAGGATTGTGTTGGCGGTGAGGATGAAGACGAACAGTGCCTGGTGTGTGAGCATGAGGAGTTCCGTTGTCGCTCCAATGAGAAGTGCATACCGGAGAGTCTGCGCTGTGATCTCAACAACGATTGCTTTGACTCTAGCGATGAGGAGGACTGTGATGATTACGGTTCTGGTGATGCAGCGCCCTTCGATGAGGCAGAGCTTAACGCCTTTCCACGCATCTTCTCCTATGCCAGCTTTCTCTCCCCTAACGAGACCAACGAGAAGCTCTATACTTATATTACGGCTACAACAGATGAGGAAGCGGGCACCGAGACCAAGTTCCAGTTGCATCAGGTGGCAGCTCCTGAAGCAGTTGTTGCACCCGCTCCAGTTCCAGTCAATTCCAGTGCAGAGGACCCTGCTGCCGGTGGACCTAAGGGTTTTGGTAAGCCACTAAGCCTTGCATTCCCAAGACTCTCCTCAGTTAGCCCTTCATTCTTCCATGGTTTAGTAAACTTTCGGGACAGCAAAGAGATTATGATGACCAGCGACTCGGAGAACAAGTTCAAGTACTCGGCACAACGTGCAAATCGCACCACCAGCAAGTTTAGCATTGCCACAGTCACTGCCCCCACACGCAGCGCTAGCGCCATTCCACCTGCCGCCTTGGCACAGCAGCGCGAGCGAGAGAGACTGAGCTCATCCAGTAGCAGCAGTACGAGTACGACCAGCACAAGCACAATGATTACTCCAACCCGTGCACCAGGACGTTGCCTGCCCCATGAGCTGCGCTGTGTGAGTGGCAAGTGCATTACAGTTAATCAGCTCTGCGATAAGGTAAGTTACCCTCCAACACAATTGAACCTAACTCAACCCCAGAACATCTTTATCTTCACACAGCAAGTAGATTGTCCCGATGCTGCGGATGAGATTATGTGCGTCTATCGGGAGCGACCAAGTGCGAGGGTCGTCACCACAGCAAAAACCACAATGCGAACTAAAACAACAACAACAACACCCAATCCTACACTCCCAACAACAACAATAAACCCAACAACAGCAACACCAACAGCATCCAATACCACACGACGTGCTATGCGAAATTCACCGAATCGAAGTCGAAAGCCCAAATCCTAAACCAATATCTGGAGCAGGCGGATCGTTGTACATTATATGAATTTCGTAAACGTACATATATAATATTATTATGTTATTTATATGCTCTCTTATCTGTCTTTCATCAACTTCTACTTACTCACGTTACACGACGAGTTCGTTCTATTGTAATATGATAATTGGCTAGATCCTAAGTTTGTTAGCAGATTGTGTTTGACTATTTTTATGTACCAACGTGTATGTGGAATGTGCGTGTATTTTATTATTAGCAATAATAAACTTAAGATTGTAGATAAACAAAGAATGTGCAGATCGTATATTTGTGAGTGGGCAACCTAAGGAGATCTTACCTCAAAACAGCAATTGTTTTGCAGACAACCTTGTCAGGAGCATTAACAGTGGCACACATAAAGCCATTGTCCAGTTTGGGTAATAAAACCATCAACTTTTTCTACAGGGTCTCTGTCCTTCCCTCCCGCTCTTTCTCTGTCTTTTTCCCTCTTCTTGTGTCAAACTTCATACAATACCATTTTGAATTTCGTATGAAATCGATTCCGAAAAACAATTAAACCCTGGACAGCATTACAATTTTACGGCGACCTTCGAGACACGCATATTGACTGAGTATTATAGTCGACATCAGCCCACGCATTCAATTAACACAGCTATTGTTATCGAACCGTCAGGCCATTATCGTATATACCCTATTCGAAGTCCAAGCTAAATGCCTCCCGGTGCAGGCTCACCCACTCGAAACACAAACCACAAGTGAAACCCAATAGCTACTCTGGAGTACACAAAGTGCAATACGGAAGACAAAACATGTCATGGAGAGTACAAGGGACGTACACTTGGGCACTTGTTCCAGGCAAACTTAACACAAATGTCAAACAGATTAAATTGCACTCGGCTCCAAGTTCCCCCGAGTTGCTCAACTCCAAGACTGATTAAACGTTGACAGCTCCAGAGGGGAGAGCACAGCAAATGCAGCTGCCAAGAGTTGCCAAGTGTGCCGCTAAAAGGAGTTTAATTTGGCTATATCTTTTAGCTTTGCTTTTATATCTTCTTCATAGAAATATATTAATAGAAACCTTGGAGTTTTTGCTTCCTTCCTTTGCTCACCCCATCTGTTTTTTTGCCTTGCAAAAGTTGGCAACCCTACAGCACACGCACTTTTTGCTAGGGGGCTGTTCTGCTAACGAAACCAAACACGCTCTACCGAACCCGAAACGCACCACAGAAGTTAAATGCATTTTGATTTCACCCTCTTGCAACACAAAAACACATCGCAAAAAGTGGGAAAAATTCGGGGCAAAAACATGCGAAACGACCTTTTTTTTGACTATTTTCTGATTGATTGCCATCAGAGATGTGAAATGAGAAATCCGCTTTTGCCAAATGCGATTTGATTGCTGTTTCTTGTTGCCTTGCTTCCCTCCCCTCACTGGACACAATGACAATAACTATTAATATATGTTTTCGACGGCAATCCCTAATCCCAAAAAACTGGGCAACTTTTGTTTCATGCCCAATTGCATTCGCAGTTCGAAATGGGATAAAAAACTCGCCAAGTTTGTGTCGTAATTTTAGGTTATCCTACTACAGGCATTTGATACGTTCGTTTGATTCGTCGCCCATTTTTGACAGCTGTCACACGTCTAGAGTTTCCACCTTAATTAAGTGATATTAATCGTTTCATCAGTCGAGAATCATTTTCCTGTTTTCCAACAGTTTTCAACTGCAATTTTTCAGCACGTTTTAAAGGGTGTGACGATGCAGGACGCACCTTCCTCCTTTCTCATTGCCCTTTCGGGAATGGGAAATAGCAACAGTCATTTTCGTGGGCATTAAAAGCTTTTGCAATTCAGAATCCTTCTGTGCCTAGTAGAGTGTTGCGTGGAGGAGGGCAGGGAGCAACACGCATAATTTTCATTTAGTGCCCTTTTTCGGTGCACCCTTTTTGCTGCCCTACCAATATTGTTAATGGAGCTCGATTGTAATGGGCCATTTGGGCTGAGTAGGGATGCCCTCCATATGTGTGCGCATGTGAAGGTGTTGTTGCTATTGTTGTTCTTGTTATCTATGCCCCAACAGAGCATAAAACTAATGGAAAATGCCCCGAGTGATGCTGCAAACTCCAACACACAACGCAAATATTAGCAAAAGAAATTTAAAGCTTAAGAAAAGGGTTGGTATCTTCCCGCAAAGGAACCTATCGATTTCTGTTCTTTAAGAATAAAATACACTTAAAGCTGTAACAATAGGTTGGCCTTGGCTTGAGTAGTTTGACCCTTTCGCATCGACAACCCAAGTTAAGTCATTCCTTTCACGACTCTTAACCCTCTTTAAACTCAGTTGTTGCCTTTGACTGACCTTCTGCTTATCTGCTCGTCTTCCACTTTGGTACATTACCCGTTCATTTGGCCACGTCGTGTCCCGTCGTGTGCATCGTGGCACCCATAATTATGAGCTGCTCATCGTTACGCTTGATCGTTTTTAAATTGCGATCGGCGCACTTCCGCCCCAGAACCCGAAACCTAACCGAAACCGACCCAGAAAATGAACTTAATGGGCGACAGTAATGTTGTCGGCACTTCAAGAAGTTGACATAATTACGCCAGCAGCAGAAGCAGCAGGACAAAGAAGTCTCCTAGCGCCTTAAGCAACCCCCTCCTGGTTGAAGACGTTATCAACCCTTGGATGAGTTGCCTGCAGCTTGCACCCTTTGCTTGAAATGGGACCACTTAGGGTGCCGGTAATGATGATACTAAGGAAATATAACATTCCATTGCGACAGTTGTTACAGTTTGTAACAGCTACCAGGGAAACTCTGGGCGTGTCTGACCATCCCCTACCTCCCTCCCTCAGCCCCTTGGAGATTTGCATTTGTCTGGCTCGCGCGTACAGTTGAGCCATTAAGCGTGAGGTTGAAAGCAAATCTGGAAAATCATTAGGTGCATTTTCCAATTGATTTCACGCGCCAAACCACAAGAAAAAACACAGAAAAATCTCTCAAGAGTGCCAAATCAATAAGCAAAAAGGCAATACAAAAGGAGAAGTAAAAAAGAAACAAAACAACACAATGAAATAAAATAAAAACCAAGAAGAGGCAACCGCAACACGACTGAGCCGAGATTGCTGGACCCTATCCAGACCAAACAGACGGTCGGACGTATTGGCAAGCCAGACAATTGTTTCATTGTGAGCCAGAGCAGCTTGTCACGTCGCCTAGAGGGGAAAGGTGGCAAAGGAAGGGAGAGAGAGGGAGGAAAGTCGGCTGCGTTTGTCGTGTCTACTGTCGCATTGTTGCAAAATTGATGAGGCGCAATAGATTTGGCATGCCGATACCTCATACCTCGGTCGATGCCACGAGACCGAGTCCTATAGGATGTCATCCATTGGTCCATCCCCAAAAATTGAAAGCAGAAATCGCAACACAAAGTGAAAATTGCTTTCAGGCAGAGCATCTTTTTACGCCTGATTGCAACTCAAAAGTGCCACAGAGTGAGCGTGTGTGCGAGTGTACGGCGTGTGTAATTTGATGGGCTGCCCACACAGGGTATACTCCACGTCTGGCCCGCCTCACTCACTCCACGCAGCGCAATGCAAACAACGCACGCACACATAGACAGACAGCCGGACAGTTCTGAATGATTTACGAGTGGTTTACACCATCGGGAGTCGGCACCACTGTGCAGCACACTGTGCCGTCGACCTGAAAGGATAGCGACGACAGGATGTGGTTCTCGGCGCGATTTGCATAAATGCTCATTAAATCATGTTCAACTGGCCAAGTAAATAGTTGATACTGTGGCCCCATGTAAAAGTTGTTTATGTCCAGTTTTCAACATACTTTTTTACCTGTTCTCTATCCCTCTCCCTTCCTCTCCCTCTCTCTTCTTCGCTTCCTCACTCTTCCTCTTAATTGCTGGAGCGATTACAACAAAAACAATTTGCATTCGGCCCCGACACGTTGAATGTCAAGTTCAAAATGATTTACCGACTTTTTGTATTTGTTTCTCTCTCTCTTACTCTCTGGGGTAATTAATTGGCCAGCTGGAGCTGTGGCCAAAGTCAAAGTTGTAGCTGAAGCTGGGCTAGCGCTGCAGACAGGGCTGTACAGGGAGAACGGGAATGAGGTTGGGTTAGGCTCTGGGACAAGGCACGAAACTGCTCAAAGCTAAAGCAAAACAAAATGTTGCAGACTCACGATTTGCCTAGAAATGAAGCAGGTATGCGGTCAAGCAATACTTAGAAATACCCTATACAAGGTGCTTAGATTGTTGTACAGATTTCAGCATAAGTAATAGATACGATAAACTAGATACAAACTAAATATGGTGACTGTACTACCTGTAAAACAACTTAACAACTAAACAGTAGATACCCTAATGTGTCATGTCTTAGACTTGAGCAAGTTCTTGGCTTCAGTCTGCTTTTCAATTCCGAGCTTAACCCTATAGAGAGTACAAAGTTTATCAGTGTGTATAATATAAACACGAATTTTTATAATCTTTCCACAATTCTTAATGTTACTTTCCTACTCATACACTCCCTTTCTCATCACCCTACAGGGTATCTGCTTTACAAATATGCAAGTTAATGTCTTTCTTCCCGCACTCTCTCCCTCACGCATATGCTAAATTTGGCCCTAATGAGCCAAATGCAGTAGCTCATTAACGACACACAGAAACACACCCGGAATTCCCCAAACACACGCACACACAAAAGATGCCTTAAATGTTGCTCTATTGTATCTCCCTTATTTTCAGTTGCTTAACCCATTTAACCCAAGTCCGATATGGGCAGACCTAATGAAGACCAAACCATGCTAAGCAGCTGTTCAATTGTCTTCGCCCTCGAATCGGTATCGACAATGACAAGTTGGCAGTGGCAGCAACAGCAGCAGCTCTGTCAATACAGCTTTAGCTCCAGTTCCAGCTAACTGCAGCTCCCTCAATAGTCGTCAATGTTGTCTATAAACCCAATCCGTATCCGTATCCATGTCGTGTGTTACATGTGTCCATTCATCGGAGGTGCGGCAAGTCACAAAGCAGCCTCGCCGCATATCAATGACTAATAACCTTCCATGGCCTCCTCAGCTCAGCTCAGCTCAGTTCAACTCGGCTTGGCTCACAATGCAATTTTCTCATTGTTCCGTACGACAGAGAACGGAGTAAGTGACAAGACAAGGCAATAAAAATACGGGGATATGTTACACTGAGAGATTTAAATGAGTATGGTAAAAAATGTATGGAATAACTGCTTGTGCCTCCTGTCTACTGATTTAATGTTAGAATACATACTCCAAAACCATATAATACATGTTATACTCAGAAAATAAGTGAATTTAATAATACTCAGCCAAGCTTGAATTACTCTCTCTCTATTTACTTGTACAATACATAGTTCAAGCTACCTTAACAACTGACTCGACTTATTCTGACAGTGTCTTTTAGATAATGCAGCTAGGACATCTGTCATTCAATTCACCTCGGCTTGTGACAGTCGCCGCACATGACTAATTATCGATTGCAGCTTGTCGACAGCGGCGCACACACAAGACCCTGGAACGAAGAACCTGACTCTACTCGAGGAGTCTCGCTCGCTTTTTGGCCAGAGCTAATGATGCCTGACAGACATCGATGGAATGGGGCGGGAGGGACGGGTCAAGAAAATACGACACCGTGAAATATTTGCCATCAAAATAGATCGTAAGAACAACAGCAACAACAAGAACAACAACAGCAGCGGCTGCAACAAAGTAAATTAACTTTTATCGCTGCGTATATTGTGGCAAATCTTGAGGAGGCAAGACGGGGGGCAGTTTACCCCCCTCGAGACGTTTGGCATGTGACTCAGCAGCTGCATAAACAAATTGCAGTCAACATTCATAATTTCCTGTTTAAATTAAAAGTCGGCCAACTCAAGCGACCAAGCGACCAATCGACCGATCGAATGATCGTGCGACAACAACAACAACAGCAACTCGAATCGATCGGCTAGTCACATAAACCATTTCCTAGTGACAAAAAATTACAGATCTGTCCCCTCCACTTCACAGACTCCCCACTTTGGAGTCTGACTTCAAGACCGAACCACGCACAAAAATCTTTGCAGCAAATCTCAAAGGCAGGCAAAGGCAATTAAATGTCGCCTTCAAAAAACGCGATCGACCGGCGATCGACCCAACTACTAATACAAATAACAAAAAAAATACTACAAAAAATACCAAGAAATACTACTACTACCAAGCAACTGAAATATGCAATTTTCAGTGTGCGTCTATTGATTTTATTATTAGCCACAAAAAGCAGCGAGAAAAATGTAAATCGATATCGATAGACGACGACCAAAAATTATGCGTTTCGAAGCCAATTTGACGATTTTGCGATACATTTTTACGACTTATACCCTGTATGCAGTGAAGAGTATATTGATTCAATAAGAGAAGTGGCTTGGAAGAGAGGAATATCAACATAACATATAAAATAAATAAAATCCATTTGTATATGGATTAAGTTTAGTGCATTTTATCATACAAATGAAGAGGAATATTACTAAGGTCCAACAAAAATCTAGTATAAAGAAAGGCTACATGAGCTTTTTAATTCCATTATACTCTACTCGAATACTCAACGCATATTAAGAAATTTCAATATTTGAGGGCATATAAATAACACAGAATCAAAGATAAGATTAGATTCTAAAGAGATCCACTTCTAAAGAGTATTTAATATCTAAATGTATTTTTTAAGATTATAAAGAGCTTATTCTATTTTACGACACTTCATGCTCCCCTTCCCCTGTTTGTAACCTACTCCCCCGCGCCGTATAGCGTATTTCAATCTCTGCATAAACCTTGCATATATTTTATTTTACATCTGGTTTTATGGCCAACCGAAGGCGACTCTGACTGCCGCTGCTGCTGGGGGCAAACGTATTGGACGATGCCGCCGACGCCAAAGGCGAACCGTCTACACTTCCAAGAGCACCCTCTTCTCCCCTGACTTACTACACCTTCCTCCCCTCTCGTACTATAATTATGGTTCGTTAACCTGTTTTTTCGGCCAGTCAACGCCGATCAACGTCAACGTCAACGTCGGGCAAACTGGCAACAGGCACGGAGGGAGCGGAAGGGGGAACTCAAGACCCGCAGACTGCTGGGGGCTGCATATGAATGTCGTTTATCATAATCTTATCAACAATTCACATTCAATTATAAATCAATCAAAATTGCACCATTTTCATTTATATTCCAGCAGTTTTTTCTGTTTTTGTTGTTTTGCCGCCTCAGGCACACTTTGAGTTTTAGGCTTGTGGGGATTGGTGATTTGAATTTGGATTTTGGATTCAGATGTCGATTGATATATGGTGACCACTTCAAATTGGAGCTCCCACGTTTAGGAGGCCTAATGAAGTTCGCCGCGAGTGTGCAACGTTTTGCATTTATCGATCTATTCTCGAAGGGGATTATTTATTACCGACAGTTGATTGGTGCGTGAATTTATCTCACTCAAAAAATTGCGAAAATCCAAAATCGAAATTGCAATTTGCAACCCCCCGTCGACGCAACACACACCCTCTGTTGTGATCCTCACAATGACAATCGAATCGAGACCCGTCGATAGTCCTCTGCCTATTATCTATCGAAGTAGATCTCTCAACAAAACCCAAACTTAATGCTTCATTAAATTTTTTGAGTGGCAACTTTGGCGCACTTCATATCTGCACCGCATATCTGCGGCACATGTGGCGCACATGTGAGTGGCAGTTGAATAATGCAATTTCAACATTCAAAAGAGTTCGTTGTGAATGCAAAACGGCAGCTGGAATTACGAATAACGAATAAGGAGCGTAAAAAATAAATCCCATATAGAAATCGGCAATACTTCGTTTTTGTTATTATTTTATAGACTTTTCTTTTGTTATTCTAATTGTCTCAGCGAAAAACAACCCACGCAATTATTCAAATTTCGTTTCAATCGTATTCGTATTTATATTCAAGACCTGCCTCAACGCAGAGCTCACTTGGGTTTGGTTTTCGGCAAAGCCTTGAGCTCAATTTCTAGGTGGGTGCTCTGTAAGTTTCGAATTACCTATTACAGAATCGGGATTGGTTCCATCTTCAGCTATTTATGTCGCGACTTTATGTGTTTTACAGCCACCCACACACTCGCACTCACACACTCTTGAAGTACTCATCACAGCTGCAAATGAGTCAGGCAAATTAAGGCTGCATTTAAATACCCTGTTTTGAAAAGATTGAAAAATGGGTACATTAAATGTGTGCAAAAGTATAAAAGCTTATAATTTATCAGTGAAGATAATACAATAGTTTATTGTTTGAATTGAATTTATTTTTTACTACATATATTAATTAATACATTAACATATAATTTAACAGCTGCCCAAACCATTTCATAGAAAACAGGGTATTTAATTTTCCAGTTGCCTAACTTTACTTGTTTCCATCATTTTAGCTTTTTTTGGCTACTGTTGACAAAACATTGCTTACTGCCTATGTTGTTGTTGTTGCTGTCTAATTAATTAGAAGGTGTGCTCAGGTGTGCCCAGGTATTTATCAACAGCTCCGCCCGAGGCGACGACAACAGCGACGTCGCGTTCTTTTCAAGTCAAGGCCCAGCAGGCCTCATCAGGTTTGAGATGAGGCAGCAGAGAATCACATAAGAAATATTTGTGAACACTGACGCCACATGATTTATAATTTACTATATACCCTGTAGATACTTGAGGCAGCATAAAGGGAATATAGGCAGTAGGCAAAACATATGCGAGATTGGGTAAACTGATTAAAAATTAATATTAATAAATATGATACAAATCAAATAAATATAATAGAATACCTTAAAAGCTGTTTAAACAGATCTTACTATATAGCTTAGCTCTATATATATAACTTCACATCAAGCGCATTTCATAGTCTGTCACACGCACTTAATTCATGGCTCCTTCAAGGGGTGTGAGCAGTCGAATAACTGTTGTCATTAGGCGTGTTTAGAGCGCTGAATGCATTCATAAATAATATGTATTCATATAAATATGAATATGAATAAATATGAACATGTGAGTGTATGATTTCTACTGTGCCACACACAAACACACACAGTCAGCTTCACTTTGCATAAAAAATGCATTTGAGGAGGAATCGTCGCGAGGCAATGCGCCACGAGGGGTCAGCGCCGGCTTCACCCCTGCTTGAAATTTTTATAGAACCAAAAAATATAAAAATAAAATCCAAAACAATTTTTTATAGCTTTTTTTATGATATTTGTGACAGAAAATTTTTATGCATTTTTCAGAGTAATTTATATTGAAGCTACTATGGATGTCCTTAATGAAACTGGGGCAGCAGCTGCTGCTGCTGCGATTGTTGTCAGCCTTGTTGTTGTTGTTGTTGCCGGTTGCAAGTTCGGCTAATTGCTTTTAATTAGAGCAAGTTGTAAACTGAAGACACACACACACACTCGCATTTATACAGCTGCAGAGGCATAAAATCCCATTCAGGCTTGTGTCACAACAAACTCATCCTCTAAGGGAGGAGCGGGGTAAACTCCGGCAGTGGGTCAATGATTTTTATGACACGCGCTTGCACTCGCACTCGTTTTACGAGCGGAAGCCAGCGGCATCCAGGCACATCCTGGCCAGCTGCGTGGCAAGGCAAGGAAGGCGTGTCCTCGCGACACGCTTCGACAAGCGTTGCAAATGCCGCTGATGGATTACGCAATGCGTCAGGCACTGCTTTGCCGCTATTTTTCCTCTCTCTCTCTCACTATCCTTCCCTCACCGTCTCTCTTTCCCTCTGCCTTTCTTTCCCTCTACATCACTCTCCTACCCTTTTTGCTTTAGTTTTGATTTGTGACAAATCATCGCTGACATGCGTGCAACTTGGCAACTTGGCAGCGCGTTGCGAGGATCCTTTCGCACTTGAAAGTGTCGCAGCGCTGGCACAACAACACATTCGTCATTGCACAACAACAACACAGAGACACACACACACATAGATACACTGACTTCAAACTATTTTGAGGCGTGTGCCGCGATATGTCAAACGTCATTAGAGTTATCTCTGAGTGAGAGACGCGTTTGGCAGCCCCGTGACAGGCGGACGTGCATGACATACGGCAGATATAGCTGACTACCTCCCCTCCCCCCACCACTACCCCTCTCCCCCCTTCCTAACTAACCCAGTTGCATAGCAAGCGAAAGCAGCAGTTGCGCTTCAACAGCAATTGGCAGTTGCTTTATGGGCGAGGCGAATCGAAAACATCATTGAAACATCGCCCAGAGAGGCACTACTCAGATACTATGCATATATATGCATATATATTCGATCTTCAGGTACCTCCAGCTAGTACCGTCGCTAAACAATACGCCATAAATGGCTGCCCCAATGTGATAAAGCACTTAACACGCCCATAAAACAAAAGTGTGCGGGGGAATACCTCAACTAAGTGGACAGCTCAAGCCAAGACATCAAGACATTATCGTCATCATCATCACCAACATGATTATCGTCATTATCATAAGTTATAAACTACATCATGGTCTTCATTTGAATCATCATCACGTTGTGCTACCGCAAGTCGGTCAAGATGTGGGCAGCTCCGACTCGTTAATCATAATTCCAATACGAATATCGAAAAATAAACAAACGTATCTCTTTCTTTGTAAGAGATTTCTGATTTCTGTTTGAAGATATGATGATACATTCGTAAGCAAATCCATTTTTAATCACCTCAGACCATTAAAAAATATGAATATTTAACCTTGAAAAGTGTTAATAGAAACTAACCAAACTTAGGCTTAGCTAAGTTTAACATATTTCATATTGTTTTACATTTTTCCTTATCTTTATTAAAACTTGAACCAGAAAGAAAGGAAAACTTTGGCATGCCGAAAGTTTTATACTCTTGCATGTATTATCCAAAAACCAACCGATTGAACCCATAGCAAATATATGTTATAGTAGTCCGATTACGGTTATATTTTATAGATAGCTAGTTAAACTTCTCTTTTTATACTGAATTATATATAACATTCACTTTAAAAAATCGAAGATGTACCCCTAAGGTGTCATAATTAATATACCCTCTGCAAGAGTATAAACAAATTTCCCTCAAATGTCAACAAAAGTCAATAATCTATTCGTATTTGACATTGAATTTTTAATGTCACATTTGACAAAGAGACAAATTAAGCCAAGAAAATTGTTTGATCTCAACATGTTGTTTTATTTATGCAAGGTAGATAAGAAGACTTGTCGGCTACCCCCCTCCCCCCGCTCACTCTTTGGGATGTCGTATAATATGTATATCTTCTTTTATCAATAACCTGAAAACACACAACACACAATTATTAATTTCTTCAACCTTTCCCCTTCTCCGGGCGAGGCACAAAAGTAAAACAAACATAATTTCGCAAAGTAAATATGAAATTATGATTGCCAGTCTATATATACTGGGCAAGAGGGCTACCGGTTTCAATTTCAATTCACTCCATACCAGTTCAGCACATCCCGTTCCCGACCCTGACCTTCTCGCTTTACCCAAACAGACAGAAAGAGACAGGCAGAGAATGAGTAAAAAAGTGAAACATTTTCGATAAGGCAAATAAATCAATCAGCACAAATTAACCGTTGCTTTGCCGACTAACCCGTTGATAACCCTTTCTCCCCCCCCCTCTCTCTTCCCTTACCACTTACCGAAACCCTTTTTTGCAGCACACACAAAAAACGGGTGAAAATAAATATGAAACCCCGTTGAAAATATCGAAAAATTAATTAAAGTTGGGAGAGCGAACAAGAAAAAACAAGAAAAAGTTCGAGCGAGGGAGGGAGGGAGCAGCAGTCAGGGTTGCCAGGCAGATTGCGTACTGATTGCAGGCGCATTGTTTGCAAGAGCGCGTGGCCAAACTTCTCATTTTAATCCCAGGCCCATTGTATGCACTAATTTTGTGTTGTTTTGTACTCAGTATGTATTCATTTATTCATTCGAGTGCATTTATGAATCAATGTCCGCAACCGCAAACGCTGCAGCTCTGACTGCCTTTTGAGCTGTCAACCCCCGCCACGCCCCCCGCTTCCAACCGCCCTGCATTGCAATGAAGTTGTCAGCGTCGGCGTCGCAACGTCCGCAGCCAATCGCCGCAGCCAAGTGCCGAGTGCGTAATTTAAGCCCAAATTGACCCAAAAACAAGTGAGATTAGTTTGCTAAGCTTGTCTGAGCGACGCAAAGATGCTCTGTAAAGTAACTTCAGGTTTGTTTTTAAGCAGATTAAGAACTTAACACAAATACATTCTTATACTAGCTTAATAAAGCCTTTGAACTGCATAACCATGATATTTATCTTTAAGATACATTACGGTTGCGCATCTTCAATTTGGATGTTGATACATGCCAAATTTCAGGTTTTTTCATTTGTAAGAACTGAGTTTCAAATTTAACGAGACGATCCCCATTGAAACTGAGATCCTACATATCAGATTTCAAGTCTCTGTCCTCTAATAGAACACAGTTCTCTTAGTCACTAAATTGACTTCCATTGATGTCTGTCACCTCAACATACCTTTCTTAATCACTTCCATTTACAGAGTATACATTTAAAGCCATGTGAACGGAATAGCACCAGACCCAAGACCCAGAGACCTAAGACAAACCACAAATAAAAAACCAACTAAGTAAGCCAAAGCAATCTATTCATACTGTACTATGTGCCGCATGCGGCATGCTGCATGCCACATACTGCATACCGTAAGTCGCAACACTATCGTGGTAAGCCGTGCACTTTATCTATGGAAGTTTGCATGGCAAGTTGCATAAATAATCCGCACAGCACTTCAAATTGATAAAGACAATTTACAATTTACCATTTACAATGTGCATGGGCGCCTGCTCGCCTGACAGCCCAAGCCCCAAGTCAAGAGACGACGATTGAACTACAGTACAAACAACAACAACAACAACAGGCATCAATAGCAGACAAAGATAGCAGAGGGTGGTGGAAGATAGGGGGACAGTGGGGTATTCCCGCGGCAACGACAGCCCAAACAAATCAAATTGGAGTCATTTACCCGTCGACACTGGCAACAGATTCAACATGGAAATGGGGGAACGCAGCACAACGCCTCATGTGGCATGTGGCATCTGCTGAAGCCAAAAAAAAAACACGAGAAAAACAAAGCCCATTCGATATGCTGTACCTTCAATACTCTTCAACTATGGATTAATGAGAGGCGTATATTTAATGTAGATATTGGATTTTTAAATTGAATCAGGGCTCGAAAGTGATCTTTATCTACCAAGAAGAAAACAGTGAGAAAAAGAAGGACCAAATATGAATGTATAATCTGCTCGCTTCATTTATTTTCTGTTCTTTGTTTTTTATCTTTTCTTTTAAGTCTTCAGTGTCGGGTTTTCTTACGTCTAATGTTATCTTCATTATTGGTAGTTCATCTTAGTTCCATCCACTTAACCCTGAGCTAATCTTCTCTGTTCTTAAATGATCCTTTCACCCCCATCTTCAAAGCTGCTATTTGCAATCTTATGCAATCCCTCTTCTATGTCAATCTACATTTCTGCAAGTTTTCTCTCCACTTCTTCTGTTTTAACTTTAGTAACTATAACCATACTACGATTTGATCTATATTTAGTGTTCAATTTATCAATTCTCCAGTAATTTGCACCCCTCTCTCTTCTTCCTGCAAACAACTCCACTTAGTCTTAATACCCGCTCTAAACGGCACAATCTTTTTTCCCAAGCTGAGTTTGATTACGATGCATGCAAAATGTTTGAGCTGTTCAAATTTGCACTTCACATATACGCGTCGACCCACATATCACGTCGATGGAGTCTCGGGAGCAGGTTGAGGGATTGAGCTACAGCCAAGTCAAGTGGAAATTTCTTGGCTCTCTCTCTCTGTCTGTAGCTTGGAAACGGTCGCTGACTTCGAGTTGACTTGGCAATCAATCAATTTCAAGACAGAAGGCCCAAGCCTTCATTTCGCAAAATTATGAAATTCTGTGAGGCGGACATCCTGACTAGGCAGAGAGTGCGAAGTAGAGGGGAAGAGCAAGGCAGAGAGGGAGAGCAAGGCATGTAACCAATTGCCAATTATGTCACACTGACTTACGTGAGAGAGGGAGAGAGAGCAGCAGGCGGCAGCAAGTTGTAATCAAAACTGGTTACCTTGACATTGCCTCGGACTGACTAAACGACAGACGGACAACGGGTGGATCGGACTATTTGTGGGCAACTTGTCTACAATCAGGTCAGTGGGGCCGTCTAATGGTCATCACATAAATTGGATTAACACATTGCGGCTCACTGATGCGCTGTGAAGTCACGAAGAAATTACACTTAGAATAATTATGAACACTTTAAAATAGAGTAAGAGAAATTTAAATTCATTTTTAATATATTTAAGAAATAAATGTTATAATTAAATAAAGATTAAATTCGGCGAAGTTAATAAAAATTGTATTAACTTCTTTATTATAATTCGTTAGATATTTCGCCTAAAAAGGGATTTGATGAAGCATTATCAATAAACACACATCACATTAACTCCTAAATTGGTAAACCTTAGTTGCAAAATCTTGAAAAACCATTCAGCTTCTCATACACAAAGCCTAATAGCGATCGATCATAAATGTGACAGCTACAACATATGTTATAGTAGTCCAAATATGTTGAAATTTGGACAGCATAATGCTGATATCATTATAGGTGTTTTAAATAATTGGTTTATTGAATTCCAAATGTAATAATTTGACAAATGAAAAAATCTGAAAAATGCCAATTACTTGATCAGTTGTAGGGCCAATTTCTTCAAGTGTAGCAATTTGCTGTAATTAAATCCGAGTCGTGCCGCGGCACTTAAATGGCACTTTTAATGGTGTAATATCATTTGGCGCACTGAGCTTTTAATTTCTATTTATGTCTCTTTGGCAATTTCTCTTTTAATTGCCACACAGCAATCGCAGTCCCCCATTCCCAGTCCCAGTCCCAGTCGACACGATCCAAATCCAAACTATGCAACACTTGCAATATGCCGCCGCGGCTTGCAACAAAAAACGTCAGACCTGTCGCATGACAACTGTAATGTACATGTGTGTATATGGCATATATATATATGTATGTATGTGTACGTGATAAAGTACACTCGCCTCGCCCCCGGTTGACGCCTTTATCAATTTCTGTGTGTTCTCTGTGTGTTTTCATTTGTTGCCCACCAAAAAGTGTCAAGCGGTCGCATGATTAATGCGTTCCCAGCTCTCAATTCTCCATGCCGAGAATTCCGAACTCAGAACTCGACACAGTGAGGTCGGTCTTTTGAGGGGAGGGGGGTGGACTAAGACATATTCAATTTTCTACTTAATCAAAATGCATACAAAATATGAAAGGGAGCTGTGTGGAGTATGTACGTCGTGCGCAGTTTACTTTAAGTTCAAGTCGACTTAATTTATCATGGACCATTATTAGATAGTGCCATGCCCGGGCCTTGAAGTCACTCTTTATGCGTAAATAAATAATTGGCCTAAAGGGGGGCCTTGACTTCCCTGGCGGTCGCTTTAGAATTGATTAGCGCCTATCACTGCGCCTGTCCAAGTCAAAACGATTATCGAGAATCAAGCTTAAAAACTAACCAATTAAATGAACTAACCAAATAAATTAAATGAACAAACTGCAAGCTTGTTTTTCCACATTGCACAATTCTTAAAGTTCAAACTGAAGCTTTAAGGTGTTGTTAGAGGTGTCTTAAATTTTAAAGTATAGAAACACGTGAAGCTCTTGAATTATAGTTTTATAAGATCACCCCAATTCGATTCGCTTCCCTAATGTTCTTCCACTACTTTTCTCAGCTAATTAGATTGTTTGTTGAATACGAAGACAGCTCGAGCCTTCAGATTTACCAAAACTCATCGGAACCATAAACAAACCGAAATAAAATTTTTCCCACTGAACTAAACACTTGACATTTTGGCATTAGCATTTACATAAATCATACTTTTCTGGCCAAGACTAAAGCTTAGCACACGACTAACCAAAATAAAAATAAAAGATGATCAGACGATGATGAAGATGATTATGATGAGGAGGGAAGGAATGAAATAATGACGATGCTGACGGCATTTCCATCTGCTCCATCCACAAGGTATTCACACAATGCCGTCGATGCTCATATTACTTGGCAAATTTGTTGCTGCTCCCCTGCCAAAAGGTCAGTCGACAAGGCAGAGAAGAGAAAAAGAGGCCACAAAGGAGAAGCAACAGCAACAATAAACATAAAATATACCAACTCGCCGCCTTAGAGACCAAGCAGATTTGAAAAGGAAACCGGTTGCGCTCCTTGCGCGCTGACTTCCTGACGTTCGTTATTGACTTTAGCGATGGTTGCATGCCCTCCGTGGTCTCCTTAGGTGCTCCTGCTGCCCAGCTCATGTTTCAAATTTCGCATTTCAATTCAATTCATGACAATTTGAAAAGGCAACAGGCAACGGCCAAATGACGTACGACGACAACCGTGGCAGCCCCTTGGGCAGCAGCAGACTTCCTGCTCCTGCTCCGTCTTGGACGTCCTGCTGAAATCAAAGTCAACACAATATGGCAAATTATGGCGCTTCCTCCTTGACCTTTGCACTCACCCTCCACTCTGCATGGATGCCTGCGTCCGTTGTGTGCCTTGTGTAGGTGCACAAGTTATGCAATTACGCGCCACATTCACAATCTCAATCGTTGCGAATTTGTAGGCAATTAGGAGTCGCCGAGCAGCAGGAGACCCCTAGGGAGGGAGAATATGTCGAACGCGAGGTAAAGTAGACACGGAGAAGAAGAAGAGTAGAAGGTGTTGAGTGGGTACTGATTAAAGATGACAGCGTGGTTACAATTGTGGTGGATTAGTCTAGTTGCTATAAAAAGTAAACCATGGTTGGAAGGAAGAGAGTCTGATTAACCTGGGACAGTAAGACAGTTGCTGTATCTATTATCGTGACACGATACGCGCTCTTCCCTTGTATTCTTACAGCTTATAGAATCAATAAGCATACCGTTGCTTCCTTAGTCAATAAAAAGAGAAGAAAAAGTTGTCCTAAAGTAGTTCCTAACCCACAATCTTCGTTCGTTTCGTGTCGGGATTTCTGCTCCGCTTTAGATAGATATGTTTGATAACCACCTAATAAGCGTTCAAGTTCTTCATTCTAAAAATACTAGGCTCACTTAATCTCTGCTACTTTGTCAATAGACAGAGAAGTAAGTAGAGGAAATAAGCCATTTATTAACATCTAACTCCCTTTTGTACCTCACTTCATATTTACTCGTGTCACGACACGTGTTCCTCTCTAACACTGACTCAGCGTGATAGGCACGATAAGTTCGCTTTTGGAAGGCGTCGCCTTGCAGTCATAAGTGCGTGATAAGCATTTTGATTTATGCTAACGGGGAAGTCACGAGTCACACTCGCACTCTCAAACACACGCACACACACTCTCCTCGCAAGATAAATAGATACAAGCAAATCCTTAATTGAACGTTGCAAGCAAACTAATTTTATGGCATATTAGCAGACCATTAATTATCGCGCCGTTATAAATTTTAATGCCGATTAATTGCTGCCAAAACACAGGCAACAACAACAGGCACAGCACTAGTTACTAGTTGCGGCTGTTGTTGCTGCTGCAGTTGCTCCAATCCCGGAGAGAAACCAGCGAAGCAAAAAGCAACTATCGAAAGCATCGAATGCGTGACGATGCTGCTGCTGCTGCTGCTGTTGCTGTTGCCAACGGGCAAAATGGCTTCCTGTTGTGCGTGGGCCGCAACTTCATCGTCCATGTCGATGGTGATGCCTGATGCTGATGCAGATGTTGCCACTGCCGCTGGGGCTGCTGTCGGCGCCGCACGCGTCATAAAAACCGAAACCGAAAAACGAAATCAAAGCGAAAAGCGCAAATAACAGTTTGAGCCAGACTGAAGCTCGGATTACCTATAAAGCAGCATGATGACGATACGAGGTGTTAAGCACTCAGATAAGCCGCTCAAGTACCTCCTGAAAGTCGCTTTTAACACGCTTGCTGCTTGTAATTCTCAAGTGATTTAAGCGCCGCCAGCAATGGTATAGCGGAAAAAGAAATGTGGATTTATCAGTCTATAAAATTTGATTTGATTTACGCATTCGTTTTTGTAAAATGGGTAAAGCAATATAATAGATTCAACATATTAAAGGAGACATATAATTGGCATATATATTGGAAACATCGCAAACCCTGAAAGCAAGCAAAGCAGCACATAAAGTAGCGCAATTAGACATATCAATAAATCCCAAGTATATATCAAATAAGATAATGACAATAAAGACAATTAATACAGATATAAAATCGTAAATAAGACATAAAATAGATCAACTTCTTTAAGCCTGAAAGCAAACATTTATCAAAAGTCTAAAGCAAATGTATCTGACAAATCTATAGACCTCATCTAAATCGACAAGGCAGGGAATTATTAAAGATATAACTTTTAAAATGTGACATACAAATTGTTATATTTGCAATTCTAGTTATACATTAACAGTCACTCAGCTGGACAAGAGCAATATATCATATCTCTAAAGCAATTTTCGCATCACATTACGTACTGTAAAATTACGCTGACTAACCCATAGGCCACACCTAACTTAGGCTACTCAGGTAGCGCATACTTTAGTCCACATTACAATCATATAACTCTTTTTTTCTCAACCACATCGCAGTCGAAAAGTTATTTATGTTATTTTGATTGCACTTAGCGAGTGTATTAATTCGATTATAATGGTTATATATGCGGCATAAATAAACATTTTAGTTTTTGCTTTTAGCCTTTTTTCCGCTTTTTCGGTTTTCGTTTCGGTTTTTCGATTTTGCATTTTGGTTTGAATATTTATGTGGCTGAGTGAAAAGAGTTTCGGGAGGCATCGGTGACATTTGTGGCCCATAAATGTCACGTAAAAGTGACTTCAATTTATTAGGCACCCCAGGTGGAGAGGCCCCCTCTGGTAAAGCCCCAGCAGTGAAGCTCCAGTTAGGCAGCAGATAACTTCCGCCAACAACCCACACTCAACGTCATCATCAACATCATTATCATCATCAAGGCAATTATCATCATCGTCAGCTACGCTTTGATGTATAGCGAAATTAGCCGATAAACAATTTCGGGTTTTAACTAAAACACAAACTGAAAATGAAATCGAAACTGGGACTCGAAGTGGAGTCTCATCGCGATGCTCTGCTTTATGTAACGAAGACCTGTAACGAATTTACCAGCGTCGTCTTTTGTTTTAGTAATACAGTTAGTTAATAAAGTGTTTTAACATTTTTTCATTTGTAAGATGACGCGATTTCCTAGCACATAGAAACTATTTAAGCAGTGTATCGATAATCAAATTTGATTAAAGTTGTAAGAGGAGGCAATATTATAGTTAAATACAATTTACTTGACTATAGTTGGTGTATGATATGATATGGTACATCATTAAACATTTAGCTTTATTAGTCACCACCCTTCCCTATTCTACCTAATATCTCTGCTACTAAATCGACTCTACCCTTAACAGCGCGTTCTGGCTCTACGCCTAATTAAGCATAAACTGCAAAAATCTTGAATCCGCGCAGCAGCTGCTCACTTACCCCCTGTCGAGGTCACGGCTACGCCCCATAGTAAAATGCTGAAATTATGATTGCAAAAATTATGACAGCCAAAAAATATTTTCCTCCGACAGCCAAAATCTATTTATTAGCTATCCGAAACCCGAGCAAGACGGGGGAACTGAAAAAAAAACAAAACACACACAAAAACATCAAACAAAATAAAACACGTTGAAAGAAAATGCATAGGGACGGCGGGGGAAATGGGAAAATTATTGATAGAGTGCCAGCACATTGTGCCAATGCAAATTTATGACAAAACATTTCGTGGCCGTGCAGAAAGCTAAACAATGTAGAGCACACACACCTCCCTACCTCTCTTCCTTCCCGAGAAAGGGGAGTATGTGGAACGTGCCTAATATAATTTAATTATAATTTTTTGCGAATGCGTGCAAAATGCGAAAATTGCACGGGTAAATTGAAAAATTGCACGAATTGGAGAACAAAACAAAAGGGTTTTCCACGACTTGAATAGGCAAATTTATTTTCCCTAAGGGGTAGCTAACCCTCTCTCGCACACACACACAGCACACATTCCCTAGGGGCGTCCTTGCTTCAACACGCTCTGAAATTAACGGATCAAATGGTTTGAAGGAGAGCGTGTTCGTGGAAGATCGACAGGCAGCTCAACCAACTGTCCCAAAGCCTGTACCTCGACCAACTGTCCAGTTTTGAGTCTCGATCTCGATCCATATCGCACCCACGCGATAATGTCAATCAAAAAACTGTGCAGCATATTGAAAATTGTTCAATTAACATTACACGGGACCCGAAAGATCGCCACAGGGTTGATAAGAGCCCCTCTCCAGGGGATGGCAACATGGGACAGGGATATCAGTCAGGTCACTCGGCTGTCCGAACTGTCAGAACCGGTTGAACATTGCCTGAATGACGTGTGACCAGTGGTCAGAGAGGAAAAGGAAAGGGAAGAGCGAGAATTGAATTAAAACAAAAGGTTACTACCTTTTCTATGGGATTGTGAAGTGGCCGCCAGTTGCGTGTGTGCAACCTAATAGGATTTACGTGCCGAACGTAATTAGAGAAGTGAAATTCCCCCCACTCTTTCCATTTCTCTCTATCCCATTTTCAGTTGCCTAGTACAGTTGCCCACGCGCATGCACTCAGTTATCGCCTTGTGTTATCGTTATCGAATTTGAATTTGTTTACACATTCAAGTGGTTTTCGCATCATTTGCATATTTAATGAGCCAATGCGCATTCGCTTTTTCCACTTTTGTTATCAACTAGCAAAACAAATAGAAATTAAGTGAAAAAATCTATAGAAAATTGTATCGTTTTTTTCGAGAGAGAGAAAATGTTGCATTGATTAGGCTAAGCGCATAGAACAACCCTTCAAATGGGACAGTTCCGTGCAAGAGGGGAGGGAGGGAGGCAAGCCTAGCAAGAAAAAAAAGGGGCACAAAAGGGTTAAGGCAAACAGCTGGGGATAGTTACAAGGACTCATCCATCATTTGCATATGTTGAGGCTGAAGCTTCATCCGGATCAACGGGGGAGGGGGGAAGAGCATAGCACGTACAGCAATTGGATTGTACACAGACACAGACAGACACACACATAAATCAACTGCGAACAGTTACAGTTACATTTATGGAGTATGTGCGTTGGATTTGGGCTAAGGCTCTTTGGCTGGAGAGGATTCGGGTTACGCAAACTGAAAGGCGTGAGCATTTCTCGTATCTTTTGCATCTGTCACTTGCATAAATGCCAGACGCCTTTTATATGCTGTGGTCTAATGGAATTTCGAATTAAAAACAGACTGGTGAACGTGTAAATACTCTAGAGTTTCCAATAGTTACAATTATAAATACTCTGTAGCACATTGTTAAAATACTAAATATCTCTGAAGCTTAGGTGTAGTTGGAGTTCAAAGATGCAAAACTTAGCTAATACTTAATTTATGAATTGAAGATCAAATATCAAGATATCTAGGGTAATAAACTATTTATATTTTCCAATGCCCACTCTTAACTTCCTCTATAGTCTTTCTCATAGTCTTAACTTCCCCTATATCATTGTTTATGCATCTGATAAGCGTTTGCAGCTCATTCAAATTCATTTGTCTGGCAATTTGTTGGTCATCTCGTTGCCCATATGCAAAACATGAACACTCAGATAGGCAAACACTGCAGTTTAGCCAATGATTAAGCCCTCATCCTACTTCTCCCCCACTTCCTAACCCCCTCCTTCTCTTCCTCCCTCGCTGTGTCCCCCAATCACAATATTTACCTGCTACAGCAGCAACGAGAGCAATCGATATGTGTTTGTTCTGGTTGTGGAATGTAGAGTGTGAAAATTGCAGCTTTTAGAGCACAGCAGACACAAAAGCCGCAGCCATTAGAGAAGATGCAGTTAGGATATCGAACGGAATTGAGTATGGCTAGCGTAGGAGGGTATTTCACCCCAAAAACCAGACAAACTGCAGTTGTCCCATCCAAGCTTAACATGCGAGTATTTGCATAAACAGTGGAGAGCAGAAATTGAAGGTAAAGTTCGTTAAGATGGAATGCAATTTAAGTGGCAATTCTGGCATGCTGGATACAAAAATTGTACAAGAGTTGAATTTGGTCAATTGAAGGAATTCTCAAATTTGGTTTATAAATTACACAGTTAAAAGGCATGTTATTTGAATCAATATTATATAAACCAAACCATATTTCAATCTTCAGTTTTAAAGTATAAGGACAAACTAAATTTGTGAGTTCAAAGATAGTTTCTTTTTAATCTAATAACCAGTCATTCTCTACTTTTACACATATAGCAAAAAACTTAACATACTTTGCAAGCTATTTATTTGTAATCTCTTGTTTATCTTTTTTTTCATTCCCTTCATTAAGTAGCCTCTTCTCTATTACGAGTATATTCTTAAGAAATGATTTGCACTCAATTAAATTCTATCACATTCTTCTTTCGTCATGCTGAACTTTGAAGAAGCATTGCAAACAGACTTGAGCTATAGAATTATATTCAATTTAAATTTCAATCAACAGACATTGTTAGTTGTTTGTTGTTGTTGTTAGTTGACAGTTGTTATTATTGTTAGTTGTTGTTTCTTCTGAGATTTCCTCGAGCTCTGCTGAGCTGCTAAGTAGCTGAATGCATAAAACTTGAAATTGAATGCAACTCCGAGAAATCGTTTGGCGCGCCACAGTTAGTTTCACTCCCAACGAGCCCCGTCTGTGTCTCACCCCTCCGCTCCCCCCTCTTTCTCTTTACCCCGTTGAGCAGTTAGCACACAAAGGAAAACAACAGTTCAGTTAACCAGAAGGCAACACGCAAGAGCTGCGCCTGGACAGCTCTTCGCTCGAGGCAAGCAAACAGACGAGGGAGCCAGCAGAGCAACAGCCCGAGGCAGGACAGCAGCAGAAGAGGCAGCGCATTCCCAGTCAGGACATGGCAAATATAGAGAAATGTGGGTAAATACTATGTGAGGCAGAGGGGGGATCGACACTACGTTCTTGCCACGTGGGTCGTTTTGAATTTCTGATGCGTTTTCGATTTTTCCAACGCGCGAGTTTTTCATTTTTTTCTCTTCTATTTTCCTTTTGCTGCTGCTGCCAGTGGAAATTGCAACTTTGTTTATTTAAGTATTGCACTGAGTTGTTATTGTTACAGTTCCTTCTTGTTGTTCTGGTTGTTGTTGTTGTTGTTACAGTTCTAGTTATTGTTACAGTTGTCATTGTTGTTGTTGTTGTTTTGCAGGGTGCTCATTTGTACTTTAAAGCGTATTTATTTTTGATTACGTTTCAATTGTTGTCCTTGTCGGTCTTGTTGTTGTTGGTCTTTAGAATTAGCCAACAGCAACACAAAATTGCCCTGAAGACTTCAATCGGCATATTGGCAACAACAATGTGGAAGAGGGTCCTTCCTCGTGCAGACAATAATGATTATCATTCTTTTCATTTACAATTTTTCCCTTTGCTGTTTAGTGTAATTGCACTTGGCAGCTTAAAAGGGGAGAAGGGAAAGAGGAAGAAGGGGAAGAACGGGGGGACAACCATGAACTTTGCCCGCAGCAGCAAGTGAAAATTAAAATGTGTCGGCTTTTTGAGCACGAGGCACAGAAAAAGCAGCAGGCACAGTGGGCTCGATAAGAAGTGTATTATATACTAAGCATTTTCTTCTGCTACAGAATGTGCTGGTTGTTGCCTTTACCCACTGTGCCTTTGCTTTGACAAGTGACAGGCCAGCAGGCAGTCAACGCTACACACAGACACACACTTCACACAGTAGCAACACACGCACACTCCTAAAGAGAGAGCGCGTGTGGATCAGGTCGTATTACTCCCTGGCGTTTCCCCCTTTCCCTGCTCCTTCCACCTGCAGCTCTTTACTGCTGTTTGCACTCCGGTTTGCTCCGGGTATATGCGACACTTGAACGTCCTTCTTCTTCTGCTCTACCTCTGCAGACACACCCTCGTCCTGTTAGTCCTGTTGCTGGTCCTGGTCGTTATCCACATCGTCGTCCGGTTGCAATCGCATTTAAGGACTTAAAACGGCGACAACTTCGTGGTGCAGCGTCGCAACTGTCGCATTTCCGCATTGCAAATTACTTTGCTCAGCGTTTTTGTAATTAAGATAAAAGCGACAAAGCAGAGCAGGGGATTAGTAAGCGGGGGAGGCGGGGCTGCAGCGACGACAGTTGTGTCAAAAGCTTAGCAAGTGCTTAGCAAACACAGAGAAAGAAGAAGAAGAAGCAGGACGCGATATGTGGCAGAAGTTATTTATTTAGCCAAGTGGAAGAAACTAATAACTATTTGAAATCAATTTGCCGAATAAAATATTTGGTAATTATATTAGATTGAAATCAATTCATTATGCATGTTTTATGTATGTTAGATGAGAACATAGATAAAAGGGCAGTTTTCTAATTGCAAACTTGCAAACAATTTGTTAATATTAACACATAAAAGAACATACATGCGTATATCGTAATTGGGTAAAAACTATTTATGTAAGGTTTAAATTGCAGTTGTGTTATATGATATCCGGGCCAAAGGGGACCATGTGTGCAAAATTCGGGGTCCTTACTGCAACTGGAGTGCTTTAAAGTTAAGGTTACCTATAGAACATTTCACAAAATTTGAAAACTAAAACTAAAACCCTAAAAAGTTTTTTTAGTCAATTTTTTTCACGATACTGAACTTTACTCGTGGAACATGTTCCAACTTTAACTAAACAATGTTATCTAATTATCCGCGTAACAGCTCTCATAACACTGCACTCTTGCCAATGCGGTATCCGTGTTGTTGTGGCAGTCATATTTACACCTCTCTAAATAAAGTATATATAATAATAAATAGATCATATGATAACTCACTTCTTGTGATAACTCACTCAGTGTTATAGCACCTCCAAACGCGTTGTCACAAAATATCATCAATAAAAAAATAATCAAGAGCTTCATTTTAGACTTCCACCAAGCAAATACGATGTGGATTTAACCTGTTAGCTTACAGTGAAGTTTTATTTATATATCGTGTTGTTAATGCTCTTGGGCGTATCGAATATAATTATAGCGTAAAATTACATATTTCATATCGTGAATAAGATAAATTATATAAGTAGCGTGATCGTATAACGCTATAGTATATTAAGTGTATTATATTTAATTTTAAATTTTACTCATTCATCATTATTATTTATTATTTGTCTTAGTTAACGTTGAATTTAAGTGATTTAAAAAAATTTATTTCTTTAGTTTCGTTCTTAAATCGTCGCTTAAGCTAATCATTAATTTTAGATTTAATAGTCGTTAATTGATTTATCATCAGACTTCCTCTTTTATTTAAGTCTCAATTCTTGCACGTGATCACGAAAACTCTCTTCACACTTATGTAAATTTAAGTCTTTGTTAAGATCGTGAGGTGATTAGTTAATAATTTGTAAAGCTCTGATCAAAAGAGCAGAGCAACCTCGCATCATCACCCGCTGTGGGACTGCCCTTAACTCTTCCTCTTCTTTGGTTAATATCTTTGTTGAATTTGTTTAATGTGGCATGCAAAATTGCATATTGAAAACGTCAGCTTAGCCATGCCACAGTGGGCAAAGTGAGCAGTCCAATGGACACGCCCCGCTGCGATGAGATCAACCTCAGTCAGGCAAAACAAGAACAACGGCAACATCAGACAGCAACAACAACAGACTGATAACAACAACAATGCAAATGGACAGCTGCACACAAAACGCCCAACCCAACAAACCCCTCTCCTCCCTCCCCATCCCTATTCGAGCGCATTACAAGCTCATCAACGGAAAAAAGGATTCCTTTTTTTTAGTTCTATAGTTCGTTCTGGACCAGTCCTCCCTCCCTCCATGCACCCGATTGTCATTCAAATTGTGAACCCGTTTCGTCTCTTGATATTTTGTGACATTTCCACATTAAAAACGTTTTAGAAAAAACAACAAACATACAGATTTATGCCTCGGGAAGGGGCGGCGCACACGAACCGACAGCATCCGCGCTAAAATCTGCGCTCAAAATTGAAACATTTTGACCCGAACTCGAACTCGTAACCCAAAGCCAAATCCCAATGCGAGTCTGAAGTGGTTTCCAAGCTATTACGGATTAAAAACCAACAAACGAAGATCGCATGATGATGATGATGTTGATAATGTTGCCCTTGAACTGCCTGCAGGCCATACAAAAATTTCCTTATTTCTTGCCCAATTTTTGCTGTCATATTTTGACAGTTGCACAATGTACTTAAGGTCGCATCGAGATGAAGATTGTGTGCAAAATGTATAGATAAGATCGCTTGATAAGGTTTGTCGGCGGGGGTCGGTCGTCGTCGATGCAGCCGTCAATTAACGGCAATTTATGGCCGCAAGGGCGCACTCCAAAACGGAGAAAAAAAAAAAAAAGAAGAAGCAAAACAATTAACAATTGTTGTCGTTCGCGAGTTGCGCCTGCGCAACATAACAACAAACAACAAATCAAACAAATACTCAGAGAGTAAAGAAACAAAAAAAATAAACGGAAATATTTCCGATGGCGCGAAATGGAGTGCGCTTTAATTTGCATAAATTACGTGTCCGGCCAGCGCAAGGATGAAAGGATTGAAGGCCGAAAGGATGCTGGCTAGTGAAAGGGTTGTGCCAGCAATAGCCACCACCCAACACACCCAGCTCAACCCAATCCATGCCGCCAGCATCAGCAGCAGCAGCTCGACAATTTCCGCACGATTCATCCTGCCTCCCGCTCGACCAACGCATTGCGTTCAAGTGCCGACTGCACTTGAAAAAATACTGAAGCATGAAAATTGTGTAGATATACCGCACTCGAAATACTCTACCTTAGGAGTATCTTAAATTGAGAAAAAGGGTTTTGAGAAAAGACAAGGAATTTTAAATACTTTTCGAAATGGAATGAAAAAGAAAAACATGTCCTTATGGTAATCATTTAAATAAAAATTAAGAAACAAATGCAGGGAAAACATAATAATATATCTATAAACGATTTCTGGAGGTTTCCCAGAAGTTTTCTTGTAGATTTATAATCAGTTATCAAATATACCCTTCACTTCGGAAGAACTATTTTATATCAAAGAAAAATCTTCCTCCATATTTTCTCTTCTCGCCATATAATATTCCTCTATACTCTGTCAATACCCTACACAAACTGTAACAATTGTACAGACACCCAGAGTGGCACATGGTGCATGGTACTCGTAAATCTCATATATGCTATGAGCACTTTGTGAGCGCTCCAGGTTTTTGTTTCAAATTAGAAAAAAACGGCTTTTTTGCTCAGTTGTTGCTCAAGTGGTTGATTGCATTTAGAGGCTGGACGCGCGACCAGCCGCACCCGATTGCTGCCTAACCCTCCCCCCACTTCCTGCCTGAGCCGCACAATCTAGAGTTGGCCCCGAGGCGATGCTGCTGCTGCTTGATGAGGAGCACTGCCAATGATCCTGTAGGTGTGGCCGTTTAGCTGAGTCGAATACGAGTTGAGACATCACCAAAGAGTTAGGGCAATAGCCAAAGGGCAGAGATTAGGGCGGTCCTGACCAAGGGGGGGAGAGAGGAGAAGGAGCGACAAAGCAGGCGTCGCGTCATAGCGCAATCATTTTTAAAACCCGCATAATTGTCAGGATTTGCACGCCCAACGTGTGTAGACCCGCAGACGGGGTGGGATGTTGGTTAAAAAGGGTTGCGGGGCGGCTTCACAAGACTATGATAATGCGCTGAAATCGCACACATTATGTAACTGAAACTATTCATTGCCATTTTAAAAATAAATGTAGATATTACTGTACTTGTGCGTTGAAGAGCGAATAACTTTATATACTTTTGACGCGAACGAAAATAAGGAACCTAACCTAACGTATGTTATTGTCTTCTATTGTAAGAATTTATACTCTATCATCTCAAGAAATCTTTACCTATCGGGAATCCCTAAACTCTTCAGCCCTTACAAATTTTTAACATTTTGTATGATGCAAACAAGGAATAAATTGAGGTCCATTGTGTTCACACTTCTCAATCTCATATTTTTGCCATCGACTTCCTTCCACAGATTATACACAAAAACTCTTGATAATTTATTAATCAAACCCGCCATAGAACAAACTCAACCTTTTCAATCAAAGTTTTGCTTGTCTTTTCCAACAATTTATTAAAATCCTGCAGAGTTTCTGCCAGTCTGCCTGCCAGTCTGTCTTATCACCTGCCTGTGGACCGCAATCAACTGACAATTATCGGGCATTTAATTTCGCATCGCGCCAGGGAAGAAGTTTGGGTACGTTTTATCGAAACACCCCGGGTGACAGTTGCAGACACGCCACGCCGCAACCGCGCAGCCGTTGCTGGGATTGGATGACAAAACCGCAAAAAAACCAATCGGGAGACAGAGAGGAGAGAGAAGGGAAATATATTGTGCAATATGAAGAAATTGAAAGCGAGACAATCAACACGCACCGCAGGATACTTGAGCCAAATAAAAAACACGCACAGGATTAAAAAAAAAACGATGTCAGCTCATGAAAATATAGACAACACGAGAGCAGGGAGAGAGACAAGAGATAGGGCCTATCATAAAAAAACAGAAAACGAAATTTAACTAAAATTAATCGTCTGCACGTGCATTGAAATCGAAAATCGAAATTGAAATTCGACAACAGCAACAACTCGAATTGTCACCTGAAAACTCCGGGGTCTATGCGTCAAGTTGATTAAAATCGAAAGTGCGATGATTATGATGAGTATGAGGCGATAATGATGATGATGATTATGATGACGAAGTTGTTGCTGTGTCGTGGAGGACACTTGATATGTCTATCGTCAGGTTATGAAGCTTGTTATTGCAGTCAAATTATCCATGTGTATTCCACATTTAACGAGCACAAAAGAAAGTTTTGTGACAGCCAAGAAAGAAAAAAAAACAAGCAAAAAGAAAACACGAACAACAAAATTTTGTTTTTTTTTATAGACGTCTTTGATTATATCATAATGGGGCTGATTTCGGAAATTGGAAGCTGGGGAGGATAAAGGAACTCAAACAAACAAACGCAAAACAAAAATGCGATTACGTACGTATTTCATGATGCATGAAATGGAAACGGAGATGAAAATGGAACAAGGAAAGTTTCCGCACAGAGATTATTCAATGTTTCCAATGCGAAAGACAGTGGGAAACTTCTTATTTAATCGCAGCTCACGAGATTACTCTTTCTGCAAATACTTATAAATTATAGCAAACATCACTTTCTAACATCAACGTGTAAAACAAGCGAAATAACTGTAAAAATAAACCCACCCAAACTGGGCCCAAGCAACCAAAACACTTCAGTTTTGCGCAAGCAAACATCATAAATTGTCAAAAAACAGCATGTAAAGTCGCACATATGACGAACTCGAGTACCCACCACCCCAAAAAAAGGTTGACAAAACTGTGAGCGAGCTACCCACTTACCACCCGAGCTATACCGCTGTCCCTCTTCCCTCTGTCCGGGGGTCAACAGTGCAGCCTGCGTAGAGGTCACTCGTAAAAAGAAGGCCGTGAAAAAATGTTGGCAGAGAAATTCTCTTCGCATGAATAAATGATTATATTTTGTGACATGCTCTCTATAAAGACAGCTGAACAGACCGTCTCTCTCCCTCTCTCTTTTGCACAGGCGGTCTGCGCAGGCGCACAGCATGCCATCAAGCACTGGAGGCTAATTTTACTGACTGCCTGGTGAGGATCTACCAATAGAGAAATGTCGAAGTTTTTTAATTAAACTTCAATTTTTTGCCTTTTAATTTTCAAATCCAACAACAACAACAACTGGGCACAGCAACAGGGGAAATTGTCGCTTAACAAAGCTTTTGTAAGCAATTTGCTGCTGTGAATAAATGAATAACAGAGTAGTGAGTGAGTGAGCAAGTGAGTGCAATGAATGAATAACTGAATGAATGACAATGAATGTCGCCTGCCTGCCTCGCACTGTCCACACGCGTATTGAATTTCCCAAAGAACATGTTTTTAATTTTCATGCGAGAATAATTTTGAATGGCGGAAAAACGGTTGAGCGCGACAACAAAACGAGGAAAAAAAGAAACACTTGCAACAAAAACAATATTGTTGTTTTTTTTTTGTTGTACAGCCAGCAGCAGCAAGTGTGGACAGTGGACATCGCGCAATGGCATTGACCATGTGGCCCCCTCCCCTTCCTCCTCTGCCCCTGCCAACCTCCTCCCCCTTGGGAAGCAACACACAGGTGAGCAGCAGCAGCAGCAGCTGCCGTTGCATTGCATTTTTTAGCTGGCGTTGTTTATTTTCGAAAGGTTATTCCAAATTGGTTAAGCGATTGGCCAGCAGCAATAAAAAAATGAAACAACAAAATACATTAAAATTGCCCGAGAATAAAAATAACAGACCGTCGAAGTTTTAATTTGAAGAGGTTTTTAGGAGGCTTCAATTAACTCTAGAGTTTTTTAAAGAGCTTAATTAGAATGTTCTAGACTAGAGATTTCTGTGCTGAAGGCTTAAATTTTGCATTTATAATTTATAATTCACTCATCGAGTATCATACATTTTTAGGTGAAGTATTCTAAATACTCTGACTATAGTTTGGCGATAGTTTTAGTTTCTTTCATTGCCACTCACTGTCAGCAGTTATACAGTTATAACAGTCTACCAACTGTTCTACTCGTTGATTTTTCCCGGCCATAAATCTATGTTTCCTTGTGCTCTAGCCATGATCTATTGGCTACACGCCCCTCTTGACGCAGTCAACCCTTATGGCAGCGGCAACAACAACCACTCAACCACTTGAAAAGTGAAAAAGGAAAATGCAACTGCGAATGTGGCAATAAATCTCGAAAAAAGACAACGGCAAAAATTTGTCACTTTCACCGCAACAAAATGCAGTGACAAATGTGGAAAGTTCTATACAAAAAAATACAATAAAAAACCCAAAAATTTCTACGCAAGAAAAACAACAGCAAAAATGAGATTAGATATTGGGTTTTACGGTAAATTGCGCAAGGATAAAAGAGTTAAGTTCCTCGCTTTAATCCTTTACCGGAAAGGGAGAGAAAGGGAGAAAAAACAACTACACTCAAAAGGTGCAAATTGTCGACAAAACATGCGTCCAGCTTGGTCCCGTTATTGTCCGGCGCTTGGTCACGTGCTGTGCGCACGCGCTGACTTATTGGCAGCTGCGCAGCCGTAAAGGGGTCGCGGGCCGGACTGCGGTTGCCGGACAAATTGTAAAATTGAAATAGCAAAATCATTTTCGGACCTTGGAAAATTGCATATAATTGCCGGCACGGCCAGCAAATGCGATTAGGTTCAGGAACACATTTTAAAGCAGCGCCCCAGGACATGTTTGATTGGGTCCTTCTGACCAACTAATTCACGCCTCGCTACACAAAAGCGCTGTAAATTATATTGTTACGCTGACCAGTGTCCAGGAGTAACAGAGACGGGTAGTGGGACTGCCCGGTGAGAGAGGGAGGAACAGAGAGCAGCATAATTACACACTGAAACAATGCGCACAATCAAACACAACGGGACCTCACTTCATCTCTGTCGCACCTTTTACTCTGTTTGTTTAGGATGCTGTGCTTGTGTGTATGCATCTGTGTGTGTGCACAAGCAGCAGAACGATTACAATTATAGTTACAGTTAGTTACATGACAGGACATAATAATAAATATGCCAACTAAATTATGAAACTACCCCTCTCCTACAGACAGACAGTTACTGCCTCAACCCCCTCCCCTACACTGACATGTCGGGTCATGTTAGCATTTGCTGCGTCATGCTTGCACTAGCCGCGATCGAAAACTTAATTATGTCTGCAATGCAGCATCAGTTGGTTAGTTTATATTGAAATGATTAAGCAGGCTGATCTTATGATTACAAATAACTAAAATATACAATTTAAATTCTATTTAATATAATTTTTGCGAGTCTCAATATGTGCGTGTATGTGTGTGTGTACCTACCGTTAAACCAGTAGACGACATGGAGGACACCGTATCAGCTTCAAAACATAGCATTTCCACATGCAATTAATGCATTTTATATATCACACGCTCACTTTTGATTTATTATTAAAATAAAAACATTTTCACTTAAAAA
Organism: Zaprionus africanus; assembly: GCA_018151435.1. Lineage (NCBI taxonomy): Eukaryota > Metazoa > Arthropoda > Insecta > Diptera > Drosophilidae > Zaprionus > Zaprionus africanus. Next base: position 1,508,569 of record JAECXB010002307.1, on the reverse strand, counting down.
AAACCTAAATAAACCGATTTTTTAATATTCTAGTTGGAATAAAAAACGCGCACAACTTAACCGACGTAGCCAGACTAACGAAAACTGTTGATTCATGATGCGATGAATTTGAGAACTGTTTGGAGTTGCCGTACTAGAGAAAAAACATCGGCTCTCTTAGAAATAAGGCTGCAAAGTAAATCGATATATCGATAGCATATTGTATTTATCATTTTGCCTAATTAAATGAATGCATGAAATAAATTAACCACTAATTATTAAAATAAAATTTTAAATTCTTTAATGGAAGTGCATTTTGCTATATTGTAAACAGTTATTTAACTCGCACGTAGTTGAGTGAACAGATTTCGTTCCCGAATCACTGAACTAGTTCCACTGCTCGTGTAAACGGCTCGTTCAATTGAACTGATTGTGAACTGATTCATAACTCAAGCAAAATTATAGTAGTAAGGCAAAAATTATGGCCAGCAAACAATTGGTAAACAATTTAAGCAAAGTCGGACGCTGTGCCGAAAGCTTGGTAAGACCACTGGTCGCCGTACGTTACTCGAGCACCAAGGCCCCGCGCTGCGATATCGAGAAAGTCACACACACCGGCCAAGTAAGTCGCGGCGCACTTTGTCGCATCAGCTGTGATAGGATGCGATTACGCAAACATTGTTTTCATTCAACAAATTCTCTGGCTCCATAAGGTCTTCGATAAGGATGATTACCGCAATGTGCGCTTCGTCAATGCCAAGCGCTATGTGAATGAGAACTGGGGCATCAAACTGATCGACGAGGTAGCACCCATTGAAACCACAGATCGCGTTGTCTGGTGCGACGGTGGAGACGGACCTCTGGGCCACCCCAAGGTCTATATCAATCTGGTAAGTGAATTACATTTAAATATACTATATTGCCTCTACTGATACTATTTTTGTTTAGGATAAGCCTGGCAATCACAGCTGCGGCTACTGTGGCCTGCGTTATGTGAAGAAGGACGATCATCATCATTAAATGGAGTCGATTCCTCCTCTGCCATCCGCTGTTGTTAGCTTTGAGTTAGTTGAATATATAAAATAAAAACCTATAACTACACATATACTCAACGGAACTTGAAATGCATTGGAAGTTTTTGAACTGTTAGATAACTGCTTACAAAGTCTTCGTAGAATTGGTGTCCTATAGAGAACCCAAATGGATTCTTTAGCTACAGCTTATAAACTATACATTCATATATGCATCTTAGGGATTTCTGCATAAATAAGAGCCCAAACCATATAGAGACAACCGGTGTATAGTAACTCGGCTTCAAAGACTTTCTTTTTTAAGGATTCCTCGCTCTATACAATGGATGATTTAATTCAAAACTTAATAATAGTGCTTAAAAATTCATGTATTCAGTATACCAAACAGTATAGAGAATAACTATGTATAGATCCTCGGCTTCTAATACCTTTTTTACAATACTTTTTCAAAACTCCCATTGTCTCGAAGTATTTTGAATCAAAAACCCCATCGTTGCTCAAGATGAACTTGATTTTTTATTGATTTTGCATATTCTTGAATGGTATAACTAATACAATGCGTGTGTATGTGGTCTATTTGCGGTTAGTAAGTATATCCGAAAATCAACTTAAATATCATAATAAAGATTAGCAGAGAGACGTAATCGTAAATCATATATAAGTATTGTAAATATACGAATAAATATATGTTCTCAATGCAAACGAATTGCACGAGGGTAAATCAAAGATAATACAATCAAAGATATATAATATAAAGTGTATAAGTTTATATAGTTGAAGCTGACACCTGCTTGGGGGCGGTAGGTATCCTTTTATCATAGCGCATAGATATACTATGTATGATATATGGTATATTATAGAAACAAAATCATGTGTGTTTTCTAGTGTTATAATGCTTGCAAGCTGGGTAAGGTGGGGGTGGGTTGGGGGTTAGGATGTTCTTCATAGGGTTTACTTTTGAAATATGCTTCTTCTTTCACTCCTTTCTCCGTACTTCCTTCCTTTCGTTCTTACTACGGGCACTTTAGATGCTGCACGCTCCATTGAGACACAGATAGTACCACGAAGAATACAATACAAAACACAGTTGCCATCCCTCTGCCATGATCTAGTGATGGATCATGACCACGTCATAAGGGACGTGAAGGATTGGCCAAAACTGAAAAAGAATCATACGGTTCACAGACCAATATGAGGCACGCGCGCGCGCATCTGCAGATCCCGACTCGGATCAGGGAGTTCTCTCAGGGCTGCAGTGGATGCGCGCGCGCGCTATCTCTCAAAACTGATATAGAAACAGCATCATCGCCGTCTCGAGAATATAATCAATCGCTCTCAATAATAATCGTCGTCTTCTGTTGTCTCAAGTGCGTCTCATCTAAAACACCAAACACAAACACTGAGGAGAATGTTAACTAAAATGAAATGGATTCTAATCTGGATGTGGATGTGGTGGATGCAGCAATTGTGGATGCTGTTGTAGTTGCAGCAATTGTAGATGCTGTTGTGGTTGCTGTATTTGTTGTGGATGCTGTAGCCAATGTCGATGTGGATGCCGTGTGGGACGTGTGTGTTGCCGACGAATCGTTGAAGCTTCTCTACAAACAGATGTTCTTGTTGTTGCTGATGTTGTTGTTGGTGTTGAAGTTGCTTGCACCGTTGGAGGAGCAGGAGCAGCAGCAGCAGCAGCTGGGATCGCTTGTCTAGATTGGGGCAATAGTTGTTCACCACTGGTCACCAGAGGTTACGTGGCATGGCGTAGCCTTCTTTTGTCACATATATGTTGCGATTGGCCACGCCAACTCCAGCAGCAGAGGTGCCTGCTCCTACTCCCACTCCCCCACCCACTGCTCCTCCATCTTTAGTAACCACCGTCTCCTGGCGTCCATTGACCATGCGTGTCACCGTTGTGGTCTTCTGTCCCGATGAATCCTGCGTCACCTTAGTAGTTTCATAGCTGCCATCGGGCTTACGCACCGTCTTGGTCATCACACTCTGGCTAAACATCTTGGGGCCAGAGTAGCTGCCATCGAACACGCTCCCAAACGGTGTCATGGGCGTCATGATGCTTGGCTTGCCACCACCATTCGGCGGCGACGCAGGCGGACGTGCCGGACGCAAAAGGTTCCCTCCATCAGCGCTAAGAGTACCATGAATACGTCCCATGATCTGCTCTTCGTCCGAGAGTCGTGTACGTCTGCCCAGCCTGCCACGTTGATTGGAGCGCAAGATGTTGTCCTCCTGCACGCCCGCCTGCGGATCCATGCGCTGTATCAGCGAGGCCAGCTGATCCGGATAGATTCTAAAGAGAGGAACAAGAGTAAGTATGTATAGAGAATGTCTTCAGAAACAGCCTCCCTTTACCAAAGGCACCCCCTATGCCCGCCTACTTACTCGCCATCCAAATCCGTGTCCAGCGAGCTCTCCTGCCGCTGAAACTCCTTGAGTATCTTGCTCTCAAAGCCTGGCTTGAGGAAATCTTCACGTAGATTCCTCTCCACACCGCCTACGCCACCATCAGCTGTGAAGCAAGTTCATCAACATAGACACAGGTTGGTTCTCTTTCTCTTGCTCTCTTTTTATCTCTCTCTCACCTTCGCTCTCCTGCACCGACTCCAGCAGACGCTGCAGCTGCCGCTCAAAGTGACGTTGCATCTCCAGTGGGCTGGTGAAGACCTGGAAGGCGAACTTGCGATCATCATCGAAGAGCTCATCATCCGTTTCGGCCTCCTCGAACCATTGCGGCTTGCGAAACTCGTCCTTGTTGGAAGCCGAAGCACTAAGAGAGAAGAAATGGAAATGAGTAAGGGAAAAAGAGGAGGAAAACGTAAAGGGGAAAGGGCTCTCTCTTTCACACACACACACACAGACATACAGGAACGCTGCCACCCCCTGCCCACCTACACAGGCAGAAACCGCAGGCAAATTTACTTCAATACGCGCAGCCTCCGCAAGGCACACACACACACAAACACACACACAGCCAGACAGGCAGGGGCAGGCTCAAGCTTTGCGCCTGTGTGTATCCTGCTAGAAAATGTATCTATCATAAGGGGGCAGGTGCCTGGCGCTGCCTCTACCGCAGCCTGCAGCTCTGCCTCTGCCTGGTGCCTGGTTATCGATCCATTTCTTTGCAGTGGCCCAACTTACTCTTGCTCCTGCTGCTGATCGAACTCCGATTGGAACATTTTCTTCAATATATCCATAGCGAAAGAATCCTTCTTTTACTCCTTAATTTTCCTTTTGCAATTTGCGGTTCCCGAGAGAGTGTGAGAGAGAGAGAAAGAAGAGAAACTAAAAGAACCAAAACGACTCAAATAACAATAAATTATCCGCGGCGAAATTATAAAACTTTCGTTGGCAAATTTCGCTTAGTAGCCTGCGCTTGTGTATTTCTGTTTTTTTCCTCAATATTTTTTTTATTTATTCTCCGTTGTGCACACACACAATTTTCAAGTATCTCTCGCACAGCAAACACCACCACGACAAGACAGAACTTGCTCGATTAACGACGACGGGGAACAGCTGAGCGGTGAATGTGTTTCGTTGCCACACGTTCCCTACGCAGTGTTGCCAGAATTTTAGAAAATAGTATAGCCAAATAAGATTTGAAAAAAGAAAAGTGTATTGTATGTAGTAACAATAAAAAACTAAATACACAGAGTTTTTGATATGAAAAAACTAGATAAGTCAATATTTTCAATTTCGTCTTTTAAAAAAGTAGAGCTGGAACTTACGATGTGGTAAACAACAAGGCAGTGCGGCTGTTACGTCGTGGCAGCGCGCTCATTCAAAATTATCGATTTGAATTTAATTTGTTAATGTTTCTCTTTTTCTCTACTTCTTTGGTTAACGAAATACACTGCGTAATTGTAGTATTGTTGTTGTTACGCACTGCATTAGAAGAAGCACATGGAATATAAATATTGTTTACTTCAATTAATATATTTTAGTGTTTTACAAAAGTGTATTATACACAAAATATATAGATTGCTTAGCTATTGGGAATTTTGAAAATGATAATGCATTTTCTCTCTACGTAACGTTACACTTCGTCATAAATTCAAATCAGATACGTTTCGATGTTAGAGCTGCTGTTAAGCTAATGTTAAAATATTTTATAGGAATATTTAAATATATAGAGTGCATTGTACAAATTTAAATATATAGGTGACGTTACTATAAAATAAAACGTCACGCATGCGCTGCTGTCCGTCACGTAATCAAATCAGAATGAAACGCTTAAGCTGAAACGTGCGTTGCTGTTAAGCAAATGTTAATATTTGGTTTGCATTGGTTTATTTAACAGTTGTTTGCTTAATAATAAAATATGTAAGGAAATGCCCTGCGAACCGTCACGTTACAATTAAAAATATACATAACGTAACGTGCACTTCGTAACGCATTCAAATCGTTATGAAACGGTTAAGTTCGAAATTCACGTCGTGCTGTTAAGTGAATGTTAAGAATTTTTGTTTGGTTTTTGCTACAAATTTATTCAACTTTGTACGGTACGCAGTTAACTACATGCTAAACTAGTGTGATAAGAAAGGAAGATAAAAGACAAAATACATATGTGTATGTATGAATATTCATTACATGCAGTCCAAGATAGCACAACCTGTTCCAATTGGAATCAGGTACAGAATCCCACCAAAAGGGCAGTTGCGGGTTACGTTCTTTAAGGGATATTCCTTTTTCTAGGGTATTCGAGTTACGGTTACGACGTCTGAGATCTTCACATGTTGTACGGCGGGAAATACATATAGTAAGTCTTTGTGTGTGTGTGTGTTTGTGTGTGAGTGTGCGTGTCCAACGTAATATTACATGCTAGGGTATCTCTATATCTATTCTCTATTCTCCTTGTCGCCAATGCTGCAACGTTTGCCCTTCTGGATCTTCATCATCTTGTTCTCATCGGCGCATTTGGTGGTGATGGCGTTGCGAACCTCCTTCTCGCTGGCATTCGATTTGCGGGTGACGGCAAAGATAATGTCCTGAATCTTGGCAGGATCGAGCATTTGCTTGAGTGGCTTATGCTGATCCTTGAACGCCGGTGAGGGTTTCCCAGTCATCGAGTGTGTGGCAAGGGTCTCCCGATCAAATATGGCTACCAGCAACTTGCGTGTGGCCAGCGAGGAGACGCTCCAGTTGATGTTCTCGAACACACTGGCCGGCACACAAGTGTTGTTGGGACCAATGGAGACCATCACGTGATCCTTGCTAGGTGTCTCCTCCTTAATGGCACTTGAACTGCGCCTGGTGGGCAATTTATATTGAAGCGGCTGCAGTGGAGCAGGCAACGAGTTGCCACTGTTGTTGTTGTTCTCCAGCTTGCGCCGCTTGATCAGCTGCAGCGGCGTGCTGCACTCCTGCTTCACCTGCTGTGGGGCTTCCCCTGTGCTCTCCAGACAGATCTCCAGGCGATCCGAGTCCGCCGATGTGCTCAGACTGTTGAGACTCTCAGCTGCCAGACGAATTTCAATGGCGTCCGCATCATTGCAGTCGGCACCGGCTGCGGCAATGATCTTGTAGTCAATGACCTCCGCATGCTGCTGAGGCTGTGCCTGGTGATGCTGCTGTGCCTGGTGTTGATAATGCTGTGTCTGCTGATGCTGCTGTGCCTGCCCCGAAACGGGCGCACAGATTACCGAGCTGGGCGGCGTCAGTATCTGTGGCTGCAGGCTGCAAGGAGGCGTTGCTGGCGAGGATGTGCCAAGTCCCGCTGTCACCTGTTGCATGCGTGCCGAGGTGGCATGAATCTGTGAGAGTAAGTCCGTGTGCTCCTGCAGCTTGGCCTCCAGGTAGCGCACCTTATCGCGCAGTGCACGATTCTCGGCCTCCAGCTGCGGATCGTTGTCTAGGGCACGCAGCATTTCAAAGTCGTCTCCAGTCGTTTGTGTCCATGCCGTGAGCAGCATGGGAGGCTCACGGGATCCAGAGCTGCTCCAATGTGTAGCATCACGTACGTTCACAAAGTTAGCGCCATTTGTTTGTAGAATCTACAAGGAGGGAAGGGGAAGGGGGTAATGAAATTGCAACAAGAGGAGTCGCCACTAATCTACAACTTACGTGTGCATCCATTTTTCCTATCCAGGCTGCTGTGCGTTGCTGTCGTTGCCGTTGCGTGCCCGTTGCAGGATGTGCGTCGACTGAGGGAAATTGGCGGCAACGCGCGAAAAACCCGAAAAATGCACACACAGAGAGAGGGTACAATAAATGAGAAGGGAGGGAGAGAGAGAGAGAGGAAGAGAATAGGGACAGCCACCACGCCGAGGGGTAGTTTAGCAACAAGAACAACAACAAGACGATTGCATTCCAACTACTTACACATTCTACCTGGCATCATTGTGTGTGTGTGTGTGTGTGCGTACGTGCACCTCTGACTGGTGCCTGTGTGTGTATGTGCGCCTCTGCCTGCCTGCCTCGTGCCTGAGTGTGTGTGTGTGTGCCTGCGCCTGCTGCGTGCGTGCGTTTGTGTGTTTCTCTCTCCTTTCTAGCCCTGCTTAAGTCAGGTAAACGCTCTGCTGGAATGAGACTTTCTATATCCTTATGCTATATCCCAACTGGCGCGAGACCAATTTTCATCCTGTCGATCCTTTTTCTATTTTGCTGCCTGCGCCGTTGTCGCTGCTGCTGTCGCCTCGCGCGGGAACAAGATGTTTTTTGAAGGCGCACAGAGTTGCCAGACTGGAAATTGCTAGTGTTTCCACTATGCAATATTCGTAGGCGATATTAAATTTATGCAATTATCAGCAGTTTAAATTGTTGCTTGATTTGTTGCTCATTTAATTTTATTAATATAAACACATACGAAACCCCTATCATGTTGACACAGTGTGGGAAGAAGTTATTGCGAATCACCAATGTTTCCACTGTGCGATAGTTGCAGGCGATATTTAATCTGTGCAACTAATAATAATTTTACAATTTGAACTAATTTTAATTTAATTAGAGCTAAGCGAAATGTATAGCTAATATTGTATTGTTTTGTATTGTTTCATTCCAAACCACTATATTTATAATATCTTTTTATAGCAGCCGTTTTTGCAGAATAGCCAGTGTTTCCACTGCGCGATAGTTACAGTGAAGAGTTTAACTTGTTGCCTTATTTATCGCAAATAATAAATTGTATATTTATAAATGATTTAAAAGTATATATTCTACTATATCTTGTTGTGCTCATAGTAAAACTGGTTTGCAACATGCAATGGGTCCAGTCCTCCCTCTCCCCTACAGGAAACAATCGTATTCTCTCATTCTCTGATCGGAATTTGTAAATCAACCCCCAAAGCAGATGCAAAAGAAAACCATTAGAGCGTAAACAAGATCAGAAAGGAAGTTTTTCAAGCAGAATCTTGTCCATTGCATTCCACCAGGTAGAAGAGCTATTCATACAGAATGCTCTTTGTCTATGATTCGCAGAAAAGAAAATTGCATCCGCATGTAGAGAAAATGATCTGTATGCATTTTCCAATAATTGTTTCAATCATGTATGATACAAATTTACTATAATTTTGTACAACAGACATATATAGTATGTGTACCGGCAACAAGTTAAAGGGGTGTCAAACATCCAATTTGTATTGGGTATAAGTTATTAAACACATATATAGATTTTTATTAATAAATTCAAATGTATCAGACATATATGTAGATTTTTATTAATAATATGAGTACTAGAATTTCGGAACATACTAAATTACTTACAAAAAATATTACATATTGCACTACAATAATAATGTGTCATGTACATTTTTTATCAAAATCTTTGATTGGCACTGTTAAGTTAACTTTTTTAAAAATCTATTACAACAATTACAAAAACCCTAATTTTTCGGCTTGTTTCTATAACATTTATATGTTATAGGGATCCGATTGTAATGGAATGCATATTACTTATATATATGTTTATATATTAAGAGTCCTATATAGTTCATTTTGTGGCAATATATTAAAAATTACAAAAATCAGTTGTATGGTAGCTTTACTATATATCTGTCCGATCCGGATGGCTCTGAATTATTTACAGTGCGCTGATATACGAGAAATGACTGTCAACTTTTATTTAATTGCTAGCTCAAAATTAAGAGGCTTGTTTGAGTTGCAACAGATAGGATTGGCTAGTTCAACTGCTCTGTTGATGCTGATTCAGAAAATATATTCTTAAAAAGATTGAAAATGTATCCTAAGTTACACTGTAAACTCCTGGTAGATGTGATTATACCCCAAGGTGTAAAAAGACTCAAAGTTAGAGACGAAGACCCTACCATTGTAGCTAGTGCTCGTTATCTACAGTAGATTAAGTATAAAAACTCCTATAATACTTAATTAAATTTATAATTTTGTAAATAATATAAGTTAAAAAGGATCACACAGCAATTAAATAATATTGGTATAAGAAATTTTTTGTTTTCCCTTACACAGCTCTTAACAAACATTAATAGATCTTGACGATTGTAAGTACGAGACACAAAGTCAGTAGTGTGTGCTGCTGCTGCCAAAAGTACTTCAAGGACTCTCTTGATGGTTTCTACGGAAATGTACAAAAATCCGTCGGCTCAGTATTGCAAGATTTTCGAGACATTCGGATAGTGAAAAACATTTCTCGTTTCCCTGGAATTTGGATTAACGGTTGGCACGCGAAAGTCCGCGAAATAATTATACTGCCCTCGTAACGGTATTTACCTGCGCACATGTTGACAACCCTGCATCGCTGACCATCTGTCACAAAAGGGAATAACTGTTAATCCGCGATCGTAAAAGAGAACGCGAGCTTAAAATAATTTGCACGTAGGAAAAATCCGCGTACGCGCATCTGCACGGGATCAATATTTGTTTTATTACCTTAACTACCTGTCTGATCATCTGATCTACCTGTAGATCATAGTTCGCGAGGACGATGGATCATATATATAGTCATGTCGACGACAGTACGATATCAGTCGACAGCGAGTCACAGTCTTGGACACATCAAGTTAACCACGAACTTCTTAAACAGTTCCATAATCACATAGCCCACTACGTGCAGCACCAACCATTGAATCTGCGAAAGCATCAGCAACCGCATTCCATAGAGAACCGAACAGCGCACTCTCTACTGCATCACAGAGAGAATAGAGCACCTTATAATCTAGTGCATCACAGAGAGAACAGAGCTCAGCGTCATCTACACCATCACAGAGAGAATAGAGCGCCGCATCCTCTGCAGCATCCCAGAGAGAATACATCACCATATCCTGTACAGTATCCCAGAGTAAATAGGACACCACATCATCTACAGCAACAGCAACAGCAACTAAGTCTTCAACATCAACAGCTACTGAATCGTTTACGGCAGCGGGTACTGAATCCTCAACAGCATCATTTACAGCAATATCCAAGGATAGAGAACAGAGTACCACCATCAAATCCTCTACAGAATCAGCCACTGCTAGAGAACAGAGTACCACCACAGTTTCCTCTGCAAAATCAGCCACTGTTCGAGGCCAGAGCCCCGCAACAGCCACTACAGCATCAGCAAATAATAGAGACTAGAGTACCTACGCATCCTATACAAAATCAGCCACTAATAGAGACCAAAGCACCTTCGCATTCTCTAGAGAATCAGACACTGATAGAGACCAAAGCACCACTGCATCCTCTACAAAATCAGCCACTGCAACAGGAACAGCGACAGCAACCACGGAAGCAAACTCAAGAGAACCCACAGCAGCTTCCTCAAGAGAACCCACAACCACAACGTCGAGGTTACCTGCCCTCATCATCGCATCTAGCACAGCAAGCGCAGTTCAAGGAGTATTTTAAGCAGTACTTCACATTCTATCAGAACGCCCTTGCAAGCTACAAAAATCGATCGCAAGATCCAATGGCAGCCGGTATGAATATTGAGCAGTACATCAAATACGAGCTGGACAGGCAGACGAAGGCCATGCAGCAGGGTCCATCTACATCTGCAGCAGCACGTCGAGCATTGAGCCAGCTGCAGTTACCTGTGAGCCCCACGGAAGTGCAAGAAGTTCCAACGGAGTCACCGGGAGCACCTCAACCAGCTGCCTTCAAAGTCATTCAGGGTGCGACACCACCAACACAGCGCACCATACAACGAGTGGTCCTTCGAGCACCTCAAGTGGCACCCAGGGTGGTGGTTCAAATGATACCACAAGCAGCCGCAGCCGCAGCAGCACCTGCACGAGCACAAGTACAAGCAGAGCAACCTAAGGTACCATCGCCACCACATCTTATGTTACCAAAGATGCCACAGCGCATGCCATCCAAGTTGCCACCGCGTATTACAATTAAGACAGCTCAAATACTTTCGCTTAACCCGCCACAAATAAGTGCACCAAGGACACCACTGACAGATCCATCAAGGTTGCCTCGTACAGCACTCACAAGAACGTTTGCAGTGGCACGACCCAGAACGCCCCAAGCCGGACCTGCTAAGCCATTTGCACAACCAGCAGCAACAGTGCCATCTCAACCTGGAGCACTGCCCGCATATGCACCACAAGCAATGCCAGCATATGCAGTACAGATAGAACCAGCATTCGTACCACAAATACAGCCGGCACAGCTACCAGAACCAGCACATCCTCCAGAGCCAGCGCAGCCCCCAGAGCCCGCACAGCCACCTAAAGCAGAGCCCATGGAGGTAGTACCGGCACCAGAATTACCACACCCACCTCAAGCACAACCAATGCAGGCAGTACCTGCACCAGAGCCAGCACAGCCTCCAGAGCCGGCACGTCCTGCACCAGAACCAGCACAGCCAGTACCAGCAGAGGAACCTCAAGCACGATCAGCAGAGCCAGCACAGGAGCTACAAGCAGTACAACCTGAGACAGCAAAGCGTGCAGCGCCTGTGGAGAAGGTACCTCAACCACCAACATCGCAGTCAGCGCCTGTAGAGCCCTTCGAACCATCTACATCCCCGGCAGCCAAGCGTCCACGATTGACTTCGCCAGTGCGGGAGATTGCTCCAATGCCAGCACCAACACTTGCAGCTAAGCCACAAAGGGTGCCCATATTAAGGGCAGTCAGGCCAGAGAATGAAGTGTTGCCAAAACACAAGGCAGCAAGGCCCAGCAATAAGGACGATGAGGAACCAAAGATACTGGATGTGGAGATAGTTTCATGGAACGACCAGTGGGGCGATAATGATGATGAGGAGGAGCTACCACCAGTGGACGAATCCGTCAAACAGACTGTGGCAAAGATAGAGAAGAGTCAAGAGCATTATGCAGAGCTCTTTGGACGCCTCGCATCGATGCTGCAGACATTGAATCGACGCTTCGAAGGCACCGAGGCAGAGCCCGATGATGATGATGAAGAGGGTACAGTGGATGCTGATGCTAAAGTGGTTGGCCCGAGACCACTAAAACGTCTGCGCCAAGAGTCCGACAGCTCTGCAGATACGCAGCCTGCACCGCCACCGACTGACAATTCGGCAATGGCCCCGGCTCCAGCACCAGCACCGGCACCGGTCTCAGCCTCAGCCCCAGCCACAGCTCCATCACCGACCCCAGCAGTACCTACTGAGAATTCGAAGTACCCAGAACGTGTGGTACGGGAGGATGGCAAGGCAGTGTATGTGCTGGGACCCAATGGCACTACAATCACTGCCCAGGACTATGCACAAGTGTTTTGGACAAATGCTCCAGTGGCGACACGTTGCCTCCTCTCCGTCATCTTCACCAGCGATGAACTGGCCACACACACACTCACAGGCAAGCCATCACCCGCCTTCTATGGCCGAGAGCGTCCCGCCAAGAAGATGCTCGATCAGGGTCGTGTCGAGGACATCATTGTGAGTGTTTGCAATCGCACTGGAGGAAAGGAGCGCAATATTCGGGCAACCATAACAACTAAGTGCGCAGACACTGCCAAGAAATACAAGCGTCGTGCCATGAAGGCACAAGAGATAAACGAGCCACCACAGGAAACACAACAACAAGTACCACAACAGGAACCACAAGTACCACATCCGCAACAACAGTCTTAAGATCGGCACAGATGCGATCTGCGCAAACTAGTTTAAGCAATTCCAATTAGATTTCTAACCGTAACTGTGACTTCCTTTTGCAAAAATAAAAAGCTGCTCTGACTAAAAAGCAATTCTTTTATTCATATTTTATCCAGGTTGGGGATTGGAGTAACTCTCTAATTGTTGGGTTATCTAAGTATTCATTTAAGGTGATCACTTGCACTTCTTCTCTGGCTTCCAAGCCTCAATCTTGGGTGGTGTGGTGCTGTACGGCATGTAGGCCTCTGCAAGAGGATAATAATAAGTCTATATTAAGGAGGTACATATATTAACTTAACTTACCCTTGGTTCCCGAGAGGTTCTCACTGTGATCCGACATCCATTTGTAGTGGGGCCTGCAGCCATCGCGAGTGGGAGGCAAGTCCGTCTGCAAAGTGCATAAAACAGATGTATTAGATCCGTAGAAACTTTCTCTCCTCTCTCTTCATCCTCTACCCACCTTGTAGTGCATCCAGCCGTACCACTCAGCAGGTATCTGTGATCCATCGTAATCCATGTTCACATGGGGTGAGAATTCGACCCAACGGTTGCGGCCATAGAAGTAATAGGGATTCTCAAAGTACTTGTTGCCGTACTTGTCAACGCCGATGAGGGTGCCTGTCTTCAGGTCATCGTTTCTGTTTATTTGTTTATTAGAATTTTTGCAAATTATATAAGATGCCTCCGTTTTGGCATTTCACTCACCTGTAAAGCTTCAGATACGCCTGCTTCAGGCCGCCAGCCTCACGTATGGCCTGGAACAACCTGCCCAGGCGATTGATACCCAAGAATTTTGCCATTCTAATAGGTGAAATATACGAAATTTAATCAAATTCTCTGTTTAGTTTTGATTTTATCAACTTACGTACTAAGCAATGTTGGTGTTGCCACTTGGTTGAAATCGAGATGTGTTTTTATTGCAGTGTTGCCAACTTAGCTTTTTTCCCGAAATGGCTGTTTTTTAAGTATGATAACCAAAAATATTGCTCCGAATATCTTTTTTAAATACCTAAGTTTTTAATATCTAATAAAATAATATCTATAAATATCATTTTTATTTATTGCAACATTACTATTCAGCACTTTTAAACTCTAATTTAGCTTTTTTTACTCAAAAATTCTGGCAGCATTGTTATTATTCAGCTGTGCTAGGGCTACAACATGAATTTACTTCGGTGTTAGAAAACACCAACGGAGCACAGCCCTGCAACCCTGCGTTCACATCTGTTCGCCGATTGGGTCTTTTCGTGATTCATTTTGCTGGATAAAAAACCGAAGTTAGTTGTAGGAAATTGAGTTAAAACACTATTAAACATGGCCAAAAATACTTCGAGTAATGCATTTCGTAAAATCGATGTGGATCAGTATAACGAGGACAATTTTCGAGAGGATGACGGCGTTGATAGCGCCGCTGCCGGACCCGACGAGAACGAAATTACATCGCTGCTGACAAAAGGAAAGAGTGTCGAAGCATTGCTCAGCGCACTCCAGAATGCCCCGTTGCGTTGCAAGAACCAGCACGTCAAGGTAGGCGAATGCGTCAGCTAATCGAATCATTCCGTATCAACGGATTCATACCCTGTTTCTCTGCAGGACAACGCCCTGAATATAACACTGCGTGTGCTGTTATCCATCAAGTCAACGCAAATGGATCAGGCTATCGATTCGGTGGAGCAGAACGATCTTATCGATGTGCTCATGAAATACATATATCGTGGCTTCGAAATTCCCTCGGAGGGTTCCAGTGGGCATCTGTTGCAATGGCACGAGAAGGCATTCGCCAAGGGAGGCGTCGGTTGCATTGTGCGTGTGTTGTCCGACACAAACCGTGCTTAGAGACACTCCCATTTAAGGATTTATATAAAATATACATATTAAGGTCATGAATGTTGTAGACTGGAATGATGGACTATCCTACTTGAGAACCGAACCCGAGATCAACAGCAGATGCCGAGGATGGTGATGCTGTTGGTCTTGTCTGAGCCTGAGCCCTAGTTTGATTTTGCCGCACTTACAAAATGACAAAAGTTTTCCAAATTAGATTTTAACTCGTAATCAAGTATTAAAGTTTTTATTACAAAGTTTCTCTGTCGTTTAACTATGGAGAAAAAGCGAAGGAATTAGATCTATTATTGTTCGTTATGGAAATAGATAATTGATTTATTAGATCTTTATCTTTGAGAAAAGTTTATGATCTGTTTTGAGAGAAAAGTAGTTGATCTGTTTCATCATGGAAATAGATATTTGAGTAAGTTAGATGGAAATTAATTGATCTATTTCATTAAGAACTTGGAAACTGTGAGGAGTTTCGATAATCTCACGTATTCCCTTATCTATTGTAAGATAGCTGAACAAGAATTCCATAGATCCCCCTAATTGAAACCCCTGTACTTTCGATCGATCAACTGTTTCTCATTTTATTTGACTATTAAAAAATGTAATAAGTGCTTGCGATTAACTTAGAACAAAACCAATCACGATGAGGTGCCCCTCAACTGAGGCCCCCCAACTCACATGCAAAAATGGTATAAATGAAGTAGAAGAAATGCTGGGACGACTCTTTGAAAATGCAGCGCGATTAAAGAGCGAAGGTTAAAACAAAAGGATAGTTTTAGTTTTAAATATGTACTTAAAGCTATTATAATGTGGGGTCTGTCTGCTTTAGCCTGTTTTTGTTTTTCACAATTTTGTTTACTAATTTTAATGCGGAAACATTCAACAAAGCGGCGGAGTTCTATTTTCCAAAAAGTTCTTGAGGTTGTCTGCAATAAATAGTGTGTGATATATGCTGCGTATGCTGACTATGTTCTTGCGGATAGTATGTCTTCAAAACAGGCTCCAAACTATCTCTGCACATTTCTACCACATGTGAGTCTCGCGAATCTCGCTGATAATATGATTAGCGCGAGTGAGGGCCTGCAAAAATAGAAATAAATATAGTTTAAACTCTTGATACAGTTAGGTACTCTATATATTTCTGTATTACGGCGTACCTTCAACATATCTGCCGCCTCTTTTCGGCGCACCGCAATGTGGTCGGACTCATTAAGTAGCGTCTCGGCCTTGTCTGACTTGTAGAGATGTGTGACGAGCTCACTCTGCAAATTATCCTTAACGTAGTTAACCAAGAAATGCATTATTGCCTTTGGTACTGAGTCTTGTATGGATTTGCGCACAATATAGAAATACGATTTGATAAGACGCTCTAAAAGAGAATTTACAAATGGATAGTTTAATAGTTCAAGTTAACATAGTTTCTTCCATCGTCTCTTACCGATGACATCGCAATCCTTTTGCTCCTTGTCTGTCAAGCGACGCGGATTGTTGTGCAGTGCCGGCACATCGGGCAGCAGATTGACGGGCTTCAGTGGATTCACTGGCAAATTGTTATGCACCGGCGTATTGCTGGCCGAGTTCTCAACACTGTCGCTGGGACGATTAGGCGCAGGTGGTAAGATATTCGAGAGCCACGATCCTGTGGAGTTCTCTCCCACGTGATTCTAAAAAATGAATAGGAAAACCGATATAAGTAAAGTAAACTAAGATTCAGGATTACGATCTTTTGTCAACGGTTCATTACGCTTTTATCAACGTTTTAGTGTTAAAATAAACAGATGAATGATAGAGAAATGAAAGGCTAGTAACAAAAGGAAGATGCTTAACAAGACTCCGCTTACCCTGGACAAGAGTAGCCCATAAAATGTTGAAGTCTACGAAAATAAAAGTTCATTTAAACAACTCAGCTAGTAATACACTACCAATACACAAATATACTTTCAATTGAAACACCCTCTGGGCGGGGAAACCAATAATTTCACTACACTACACTTGCCACGCCTTCTTCAGTAAGTTATAAAGATTTCCACAAAGCTTGAATACATCGTTTGACCTTTTACATTAGTCGAAGTCTATAACAACTGTTCCAATCAATACCTCAACTATTTCTAACTAGACCACACCCATAAATTCCTTATCAATTTGCCGCTCACCTGCTCGTGTGTATCGTTTTGTTGCTGTTGCTGCTGCTGCTGCTGTTGGTGTTGTTGCTGCTGCTGCTGCTGTGGATGCGAGTTCTGTGAAACCTGACTGTGTTGTGAGACCTGCGGCGACATGTTGTTGCGTGGCGTGTTCGTGCGTCGTGGCTGCGAGTAGGGATCATTGTCTGTCTTGAGTAGGCTAGGCACCAGAGCTGCTTCCTTGTGGAAATCAGGATGCTTGGTATTGATGTAGGCCAGTTCGATGGCCACAATGTTTTCGACCATGACATTAGTTGCTGGCAGACGGCAGCGCAGCAACTGCGTCACCACATCCACAATCTTCTCGTGCAACTTGGGGAAACTACAAAGAAAGGAACAGGAGTCATGCAAAAGTTTGTGGCATATTCACGTTAACCTACCGCAGCATCTCCTGTTGCACCTCGTTGCCGCAATGTTGCACAATGCGCTGCATTTCCTCGTGTATCAGTTCAACGCAACGCAGCGAAGGTTCCTCCAGGCGACGAATTTGTCGCTTTACCAACAGCTCAAACGAGACCTCCGGCACAAAGAGTGCTGGCCGTGGACCTGTGGCATTCCTAATGGCTGTCAATATATCCATTTTAGTTAGTCCGGCCAGTGGGTGTATCGAATCCAGTGTGCGTCCAAAGATCTCGTGGAAAATGTAACACAATCTGGCACCTCCACATAGTTCTGTCGTCTCAATATTACGTGCTGTGCCCTCAATTGTGGAGCAATAGGCGCTGGAGAACTTTGTGATAATGTGCAGCAGTGTTTGGCTCTTGTCCGACACATCCTCGCCGTAGGAGTTGAGCAGCGATTGGAATTGCGTGGACATGATGTTCACGCGGGTCTGCAATGCATGAGAGATATATAATCAATCATTTTCAAAGCTACTGCTCTCACTTACCTTCAAATCGGGCAAACAGTCACGTATGTGATGCATGAGGAGTCGATTCAGTGTCTTGGCCAGATATGGTGTGCCGTTGCGTGTGGCCAGCGTTGGGTACTTCCTTTGCAAGTACGCTGCCTCATCTTTCATTTGATCTTCGATGTGCTTCTTATCGATAATGTCCTGTTGCGAACGATTCACCACACCAATGATACCCAACTTGACGGGTATCACACGACCACAGAGTATATCAATGGCATCGGTGCCCGCATCCATGAGATCTAGCTTGGTAACTACGGCCAGTGTGCGTCGGCCATCGGGATCTACATCTTTGGCCAACTTCAGTGCCTCACTGGTTGCCATGTCCGTGTTGGCAGCCGTCACAGCCAATATAATCGAATTGGGATTCTCGATATATTTAATAACCAAATCTTTGATTTGCGATTCAATGTCCTCAGGTTGATCGCCCACAGGCACCTTAGTAATGCCCGGCAGATCCACCAGTGTCAGATTGACAACACGCGTTGAGAATATCTTCAGGTTAATGGGTTCTGGGCAAATACCTTTGTTGTTGCCCGCCACACGCTCTGTTTCATTGTCAATCTCAGCTCGGATGTCATTGAAGTCCGTAAAGCATTTCTTCGTGTGCAGAAAGCGTCCCCATTCCTCAGCATTGACGGTGCCTGGAAGAGAGTTAGAGTTATTCATTTGCATGTGACTTCCACTTTAGCTGCCTCTTACCATTCTCCGCCGACCGGTGCTCGCGATCCTCGAGCGGACAGTGAATCAGCTGCAGCACCAGCGGTCGTCTTGTAACAATTCCCGTGCCTCGTGGCAGAAACGAACGTCCAACGATGCTCTCGATAACTGAACTTTTGCCAGAGCTCTGCAAACGAATGACAAACACAAATTAACAAATGCACAATCTTAGAAATTAACTGGGAAGCCAGCGCCACCCGATTAAAGCACTTTAGATATGTGTATTTCGTTATCTATAATCAATAAAAGGCGAAACACTTGACTCCACTCAACGCGACACTTTGCTGGAGTCAGGAGACTGAGGTTAGGTGAATTATGGAGAATTGCATTGACACTTACAATTCATTTCCATTTTTGACTCATCATTTCCTCATTCCCGGAAGTAAACTGAAGCTGTTTTACGCCACTGAACCAGTTGTTTACGTCAAGATCAACTATGATTCACATGCTGGTCGATGTTCTAAGGATTAGTAACACATGACCACTAATGGCTCTATCGCAATTTACTTTTAGGTGGAATTTGTGTATTACCAATAGGAATTCAGCATGGAGTATAAACTATTTACTCCTCAACTGATCTGCATACTAAGAAGGTATCTCGATAGAGATCTCTAGCTTCACGTTTCAGGGAAGTCTTTACAAAGGGAAAAATGTATTCCATACATGTGCTGGCTGTGACTTAGGCTGTAATGAAACTCTCTGGAGATTTCTAGCGCTAAATCAGTTCAAGCTGAGACATTACTAAAGGACAATTTGCATAAATATGTCATTAAATATATCACGTCTGCCCTGAATATCAGTTTGCTACGAAGCAGCTGATTCCTCCAGCCTTCTTCATCTCCCACACCTGCTCTCTAGATGCACCAGTTCAACTCCCTGGGGAGCGTCACGTTACACAAGGGCAACAAATCATTGCTGCTTTCAGTAAACAATTTATATTTAGCAATTAAGCTTAAAGTGCAGCTTTTATGCGATAATCACAACAAGTCACAATGTGTAGCTCCCCTTGTCGGTGTGTGTGTGTGTTTTGTGTATTCCGCATTGGAATGTGTCACAGCAGCAGCTGCTGTGTGGTGTTATGTGTATATCGATTTTTCATAGCGGGGCGTCAAAAGCAGCTGCCGTTGCATTAAATTATATAAACACAAACCGGGAAGGTTGTGGGGGGAGTGTTATTAAAGACACCAATAGCACACACACAGACGGACAATTGTTAACATGCTCGTACGTGCCGGCTTGGTCATCAGCCGGAGGCATCGGTCACAGTTATATAATGAAAACTATGTCAAATTCCCCGGGGTGTGTGTGCAATTTTTCGAGTGAGACTCTATTTGGGTCTGCTAGTGCCATTTTTGGCTATCTTTCTCTTCTTTGCTTACCTGACTGCCGAGTACAACAATTTGGGGTAATTGTATTGAGTCAGAGCCGACAGTGTTGAAGACATCTTGTAATTTGTTGATTACTGGAATTAAAGCTTCCATTTCCCTGGTAGCTGTGCTAATATAAGTACGCTCTACTAACACACTCTCGCACTCGCGTTCGCTTCACTTTTATTTGGATTTTAGTTGCAAAGTATTTTAATAATTTATTTCACATTAATACTTTTTTACTGCTTTGTTGCGTTTCTTGATTGACGCGAGTGTGTGTGGTAGAACTAAATTTTGCAAATTTTGACAGGGCTGCAAAACAACTACACAGCGTTGCCAGACAAATGTAAAATGTTAGCGGGTGAATGGCATCGACAAATACTTAAGTGGCAACGCTGTGGTTGCCAAAACACAGTTAATAAATAAACTACATGTATTTGTTGTATTTTTATGCGTATATTTTATGCATATTGTATTTTATTTATTATTACTTATATAAAACAGACTATTTGCCATTCAGCTTGAAAAAAGGCGCTCTTCCTACAAGTTATCGATAGCTCGATAGAAATTGAGTGCCCGCGTTGTGAAATAATTTGAAAACTTATCTCAAGCTGCTTATCTACATTGGAATAGTCATTTATTTCATTTAGGCTGATGAAATCCCCGCTATGCCAATTTTCCAATTCAATTTAGACAGATTTTAAATGCATTCGAAACAATTCTCCCCTTTCCATCGCTCTCTATTGTTTGTTAACTCCTTTAATGGGCAATAAACCAATTGGTTTGGGCTTGGGGAATTGAATTCGAAATAGCCACAACCACAAAGACATTCGCTGAAGCCTCAATGTTCGATTGAAAAATTTAACAAAGTGGCAGCCAACAATAGATTGCTCCATTCTACGCTACGTCCCCTTCCCCCGTTGCCCTTTCCCCCTGCTGCTGCAGCAACCCTCTTACGAAGTATTCTCGATAGTCGGTACTTATACGTTTTTCGCTTTTATGGATTTTATCCCATTCTTTTTTTGGCTTAGCTTGACAAACAAACTGTGTGCAATGCTTTAGAGTGTGTGTGCGTGTGTGTGTATGCGAGGTTCTTTGTGCAAACTTAATGATATGGGCCCGGCTGAAGCTACTACCATGTCGTTGTCCATGTCCGTGTCCGATACTCGTCCACACACCACAATTCCGAGTACTGAGCCTGGGCCTGCATTGTCACAGCCATCTCAATATATTCCACTTTGGCTTTAGATAAAAACTGTTGAGGAAAGGGGAAGCAGGGGGAGAGTTGGAGGGCAGCCAAGTGGTCAGAGACATCGAGAGGGGCACAAACTGTGGGGCAAATAGAAAATAGAAAAGGGACAATCGAGCTTCGCCTCAAGTGCCTCAGATTTGCATGTGTACCGAGTGGGCCGGCAGTGGGCGTAGTTCCATTTAGTTTGCTACACGAATTGCCAGTGCGTGCTCGGGGGAGGGGGTAAAGGGGGATGGTCGACTCATCTGTCGTCCTTATCGTTGTATATCAATGGCCAAGGATGCTTGTCGCCCTTCTCGCAGTGCATTTAAAATTTGATAATGCCCCAAATGGACTGGAATATTCAATGCGAATGCGAATACGAATGTAAATGCGAATGAGACATTTATTCAGCTTATTCGATAACTGTTCGCACAGTTAACTCTTTTGTTACCCAAATCTGTATTAATTCAAGGCCGAAATTTCATTAGCCACGAGACGAATCGATGTAATAATCAGCCGCATTGTGATGCCTGTTGACCTGACTGAGCCTTAGTTGTGATTGATTATCTCAATGCGAGCAATCGAGCTTAAAGCTTTAATGCGCTTACAAAGCCGCATTGGACTTGGGCGACAGTTATTGAGTGCTTTGCAGTCGAATGGGAATGAGGAATTAAACGTGATTCGAGCAATAATTGATGACTTGTGTGGATAAAGGAGATACTTAAAGAAACTTTAAGTGGTCTTAAGTTAGTAAGTAGTTTATGCCTAAGAAGACTAAAGACTTGAGCTTCAATAAACTTTATGCTTTACTGGGACATAGAAGATGTTTCATAAAAAATTATGTGGCTTTTTATAACGTACAACTTTTAATTTCATTTAAAATTGGTATCTCTTGGCTTACACCAACATTAAGTCTGTTTAAATCCTTTATCAGAGCTTTAAACTACTTGAGCTTAAATCAATTTTTCCATATGCTTTGAAAGCTGTTTCATTAAAAGTTTTAACAACTTGTCTTAGCGGACTTATGCCTAGCACAGCTTAAAGCTGCCAATTAGCGATTGTCGGACCAAACAGACAAATACACACGCACACTCACACCCTGACATACACACACTTACTCACACCACTCACACTCACTCTGGTCACATTCAAATGCGCCCTCAAATTGACATTGTTCGTGCAAGTTTCGTGTTTGCGTTGACAACTTGCCGAAATGTGCGCAACGTGGGGAGGCAAGGGGAGGAAGGCAAGGACAGAAAACTTGTGACTTCTGACAGTTATTGCCCAGGACATCGCTGCCCCTCCTTACCGTCTTTCCCTCTGTAGGTGACTGAATATTAATTTGATAATTTTACGCTCGAATGCAAATTTTGGTGTCGAGTCTTTTGCTCAACTAATTGACTGGCGAATATTTAAAATATGAATTTCAAATGAACTGCAGCAGCTGTCTCACTCCCACTCTCTCCCTCTCGCTCTTTCTCTCTTACTGTTCCCACAATTATTGTATAATTAAGAAGAGTACAAGTCGTAGAGTCTTTCAGGAGTAATGCATTAATCATTCGCAAGTAATTTCTGCGGATTTGCATGCGTTGCAGAATGCGATAATTTTCATCCATCATTTTCAAGTGTTTCCGCAGGATTATAATAGCCAGACAAGTGCAGGGGACACACAGACAGACGAAGGTACATTGAGAACAGAGATAGATAAAGAGAGAGAGAGAGAGTAGGGAACATACTGTGCCTGTGCCTCTGCCTGAGCCAAGCTGAGCTGCTGCTCATTCTTCTACTGACTACGCTGCGTCTGCTTGTTGCAAGTTAAAGGGCCCAGTGGCGTAGGCAGTAGAGGGGTTGGGTTGGAATAATCAACGGAAAATAAAATAAAAACATATTCAAGCAACAAATAATTTAAATAATATTGGTTTTATATTGTCTTTTTGACAAAAGATGCTCTAATTTTTAATGCACGACAGTGAGAAAGCAAATGGAAGGGCAGCAGCCCTTAAGTTACTTGTTCCCTCTGTTACTTTGCTGCCTAAGCCACTGTGTACTCCTAGTGTGTGTGCTGTGTGTGTGTGTGTGTGTGTGTGCGCTCATTATCCTACGTCGTCGTCGTCGGCGTCGTCAATTATTCTTGTACTACAGCACTTGTCGAGACGCAGTGCAGCAGCTCTGCAGCTTTTACATTTAGTTGATGAGCTCGCCAAGCGCTTCTGTCTCTTTCTCACTCACTCTCTCTCTTTCTCTCTCTATGTCTCTGTCTCCCTCTCGCTGCCATGTTACGCGTGATTTATGTGGCATGCATTGCTCATTTTCTTGGCTCTTTTGTTGATCAATGGCAACAGCCGCAGCAGCCGATATACCTCGCCCTTCCCCCTTCCCACTCCTCCGCCCCTGCCTGTTTGCAGCAATTACGCAGTTATATTACGTATACGCCCCATGTGAGCGGGCAAGTTCTCAGTTTGATTGTGCTGGCCTCGCCTCATCCTCACTCTTGGCCACAAACTGCTGCGCAATAATGAACTTTGATTTTGCCCTGAAATTCTTGCCTTTCCTTTCTGGCTGTGCCTTCTTCCCTCTCGCCCCCTCCTCCACATCCCTTTGATAGTCATGTCCTTTCGTTAATGATTGTTGCGAAGTCATGTGCGAATGCAAAATTTGTGGCTGCAGAAATTGCGAGTTCGGAGTTCGACTTGAGATGATTGACGGCCCCTCTGATTACGTAATAAAGCATCTGCAATGGGAGTGAAATAACTTGACAGAGGGGAAGGAAAGTGCTGGGATTGAGGTGAAGCAGTGCAAAGTGCTTGAATTGGGATAACTGAGGTACAGTTTGCATAAGGTAGAGAGCTGAAGAGTACGGAAAATGAAGACTAAAGATCCTTATGAAGAGTAATAAAAACTGAACAAGAAAGAAGTTCAGTAGAAATTAAAGGAGGCCTGTAACCTTCTGAGGTGTATGTTGAGATAATTAAGAGATAATCGGAGTGATAAATAAATAGTTTTATTAATATATGGTGGTAATTACAACGTTATCAATACAAGTCTGCTGATACCGATCGTTGCTTTGACAGAGAAATAACTGTTCGCTTAACTGATTGGACGAGTTCTTTAACCTTTTAAGAGTCTACTAAGTCTACGTTGAGGTAGTAAAGAGATAGATAAATGAATAGATATACTGATAAACAGACTGATATATAAATAGATAAATATATACAGATAGATAGAAAGATAGATACATGGTAGTAAATAAAACCTTAAAGTTATACTTATTTTTTGTGAAGGTAAACGGGAGACTAATATTAATGAGTACAAAAAAGCTTTTCAGTCCCAAAAAAGTACCTAATGGTGTATATTGTTTTATTTCTCTTTTTTGCTCTGTTACATTTCAAAAGTTTCGTAGCAATTCTTGGCAAGCTTCGTGGCAATTGTCGCCTATTAAAACGTGCTGCACACTATTCAATTTATGGCAATTACCCAACATTGTCTAACTGAAATATGTGGCCAGTAAGAGGGGACTAAGAGGAGCTGTGAGAAGGATCTAAGATGTGCCTAGGCGGGTTCTAAGAGGGGTGCTGGAAGGGGTCACTGCAGGGAACTCTATAGGGCGCAGTTGGCTGCGGCTCAAGTCAATTGAAATGGGCGCTGTGGCAAAAAGTAGCTCTGAATTGTGCAGATGTTGGCAGACACAATTCGCAATTGGCCATTAATTAGGCCAAAGGATGGCACGCCTCGAAAAGGGGGTAGAGAAGAAAGCGAGAGAGATAGAGAAAGAAGAGAGAAAGGGAGACAGCTGCGACTGTCGAGAACAGATGGTGAAAATTATCACACATGTTGCCAGCACATTGCGCTTCTTATGTCTAATTGGATTTGCAGCTTAGCTGGGGCAATCCCTCCCCACACACGTCTCCCCTATTCCCCTTCCTCTGCAGCTACAGGGTATTATGTAGGCGGCATAACCACAGCCGCGCGTGGTTGTGAAGCGACAAATTCAAGTGTAAATTTCACTTGAACTGATAATTTCACTCAATTTGTGCGCGCTGATGAGCAAAGTTTTCCCATTTGCATGCGACTACGTGTGGCGCCCACCAACAGCCACGCCCCCATCAACACACAGCCCACAGCCCACAGCCCACTTTTCCCCATTTTGCTTGCCTCGTCTTCATCATCTTCGTGTTCGTCTTTCGGTTTGAAGGTGCCAATTAGGGATTTCCGCCTCAATTACTTTTCGTGAGCACACGAAAAACCCAAGTTTTGTATGATTTTCGCATGACAAACTTGCAACTTGCCACGCCCCCACTGCCTCCTCGCTGCTCAGACTGCTGAGTGCTGCTTCCTTTGGCAGAGTATTTACTTCCTTCCCAAAATGTAATTGGAACAACGAACAAAAAAAAAGTAGAAGCAGAAGAAAACTTTGTGCTGCGTGCTAAAAAATTCGTTTGCATTTTCCATACTTCATCAGAGAAAGCCATAGAGAAAGAGAGAGCAATAGAGAGAGAGAGAGAGAGAGAAAGAGTGAGAGATTGAGAGAGTGAGAGCAAACTGGTAAAATAGTTTTCGCGACTTTCGCCTCGCGGCAAAAACTGAAACTGCCGAATACTTTGGCGCAATCAAAGGGAAACGCGCGATTTCACGTAATACTCAAGACATCGGCGAGAGTTGAGGTGCCTGAGGGCAACTTGACTTAACCCAACTGAGTGAAATTCCTGGTTAAAATATGGCCCACATACAGGGAATGTGTGACGGCACAGTGAAGATATAGAAGATTTGATTTTGCTGGAGAATTACTTTCAACTTTATATTTACTGATTTTCATCGAAACTGTAATGTTTAATGTAATTTTTATTATTTATTTTTTATCAGCTAGGATACACTCTTCAAATTTTACATAATCAAGTAATACTCGACCGTGGGGTAGGATGTATATATATGTATATTGATTTATATGTACGTGTAGTTTAATTTATTGACTATTTAATTATGTATTTTTAATTATTCGATATAGCTATGTCCGTCTCTATGAAACTATGAGGACTAGGATTGAAAAATGTAATAATATGCTAAGATATTAAAGGCACATTACTTGATTTAGATTTTGATCACGCCCCTATCTTGCTCGCAAAGAAGTAATATAGGTAATAAGTTACTGATTTCCACCACTCCCTGAAGTATGCAACACTAAATACGCTTAATATAGAAGAATAAATTCAAGAAATAGTTTTTATCCGGTAGGTAGCAGGTATATCGCAGTCACCTGTAGCTATCAACTTGTTTAGAAATACATGGGATTCGTTAGAATATAAAAAAAAAGTTATCATAGTTTGTAAAAAAAGGTTTGAATTAATGAATGTGGTGCTTATAATGTTATTTCCATAAATCATTGATATTGAATTTTATTAAAAGTTTCAATTATGTAATTCTTATTGATTTGTTCAATGATTTAATTGATTTATTTCGCATTTGATAAGACCTTACTAATACTCGTACATATCAAATAACATAACAAATGTGCTTACTTTTTCAGTAATTACTTATCATTTGAACAAAGATAAGATGCTTTCCTGGACAGACAGCTGATATCTTATCCCCACATCTTTAGTATTTTGGCTTTGTCTTAATTTATGGTTTTAACATACCAATCGAGTAGGCTAGGTTAAAATACGTGAGTAGTATTGTGCTTAGTTCAGTCCAGTTTTAAATTGTTCTAGGTTTGGATCAATAAAGAAGTGCAATAATGATAGGACGAATAATTTGTTTAACTTTCATAATTAGCTCGCTGGTTTTAATAACAAACTGCAATCCAACGGAAATCAAGTTATCAAAAGAATTTCCCGAAATTATATTTCCAAAAAACACGTTGGTTTTTTCAAAGATTTCAACTTTTTTTGAGCTTTAACCTATTTTACTTATCTTCTATCCGAAACCTTAGAATGGACAGCACAGTTAGACGAATATTATAACCTCAATTGTTGCAGCTCTGCTGATGTGAAAATATGCAAAATACTGTTGCCCAGTTACAGCTCAAGTCCATTTCCAGTAGCCTGTGAAAAAGGTTGGATAGTCGTTTTACGTCGCAAGGATGGCAGTGTAGATTTTCATCGAAACTGGAATACCTACAAAAAGGGATTTGGAGAGGAAGACTGAGAATATTTTATAGGTTTGGATAAGCTTAATGCCCTAACCGAAACATGAAGTATGGAGTTACTTTTCGTACTCGAGGATAAACAGGGGCTTTTGGCATACGAAAGGTACGAGAGATTTGCAATTGGCGATGAAGAGGAAGAATACCTTCTTCATACATTGGGCTCAGCGAACGGATCGGCAGGAGATTCTTTTCGATCACACCATGGCATGAAATTTACCACATTTGATCGCCAAAATGATGTTAACAATGAAAATTGTGCCACAAAATTCACTGGAGGCTGGTGGTACAGATCCTGTCACACCTGGTATGCTATCTTCTTTTGAAAATATTATACTTGTGTGATATATAATATATATTGATTTTTATAGCCACCCGACCGGTATATACGGTAATAATACATATGGCATCGGAATCACTTGGCTCAATTTTTGAGGTGATTACCATTCTCTCAAGCGAGCTGTGATGCTAGTAAGGCCCAGACAGTAGGGTAAGCTTTTTAACCTTCCACGATTGATACAAAGCTGCCATAGGAAAGATGGACCAAATTATGAATATTGTGGTAAAAAAAATTTATTCATTTTATTTAAATTTATCAATTTGCTATCAGTCCAGACCAATAAAGAAATTACAATCGAGATCACCGAATGAGAACAAGTCAAGTCAAGCTCGTGGCGAATTGTCGCAGGTTTCGATTGAATTCGCACTCCTAAGATTCCTTATCAAAGACTGTAAAGAACGACGAATTGAATTTATTATTAGTAAATCAACTTGAGTAGTTTGACTAGAGATAAATATTTGATAAGAAATAAAAGTGTACTCGAAAGATAGATACTCCTCGCCGTAAGTTTATAAACTTATAAACGAGTTACTAAAGACTTCATTTTACCAAATCGTTCTGTAACATTTAGGTATCGCGATATGCCTTTGAGTGTTTGTAAAATAAGTTTACGTGTACTTAAGTCACGGTATACATAAAGATACACTTTTTAAGATACTTAAGATACGAATACTTGTGTATAATAAGCAATACAATGTTTTGATATTGTCTATTTTTTTGAGTGAATATTTATATGGACGAAGGTACGATGTATATATCTCTTATGTTTAATGGGACCCAATGACATTCAGCATTAGTATGGAAAGTCGTATTGCAAGCGAGGTGCTCTTATGGGAGAGAGAGATGAAGAGTGTGACAGATTTGGCAATCATTACATCAGCATTTTGGCTTCTTGCTTATCTGTGGGCCTGTCTTTCTTCTTCTTCTTCTTTTTTTCTAGATTCTTTGCTCGTGTCATGCTTTGCCTTTGGATTCTGGCAAAGCACTTAGGATTATTGCATTGCAGCGAATCGATGTGAATAGAATTGAATTATTTGCCAAATGAGAGAGTGAGAGGAAGAGAGAGAGGGAGGGAGGAAGAGAGGTAAGCAGTGTGGTTGCCACTCGCTTAAGTGTAATTAAATTCGTCGTAATCCTCGGGCTGCAGCAGTTCATCTCGTCTCATCCCGCTGCTGAGGTCGTCAAATGGATTGATTTATGATGATGCCACCTCTTCCCTACTTGGGCCTGACGAGGCATGACATAATAAATTGTCCTCAGCCTGCGTTCTTTCCCAATGATGAGGCACAACTCGCTCCTCTCTATCTCCCTCTCTCTCTCTCTCTCCCTTTTGCTCTGCCTCACACATGAGTCTCTTTCACTTGCAGCAGATTTGAAAATTAATTTGGAAAACTTTTGACTCTTGGCTCAGTCGCATATCGCAGTGCGTTATTTATATTTATATTTATTATTTAATTTTCCTTTTGTTATGTACTTCTTCTTTTCCTTTTCGTTTACTTTGCTTTGCCCTGCTTCGCTTTGCGCTTTTTACGCTTCACTGCTGTCGCTGTCGTTGCCTCCTTTTATACCCTGTACTGTATGGTGGCGAGGGGAATGCTAAGCAGAAACAGAGAACATAGAATTAAATTTTATACTGCTAAACTATCGGTATTACTATCGTATAAATATCTATTTAGTTGATTTAATCTTATCGAACTTTAAATACTTTTGTTGATAAGAAATTTCATGCAAATAGAATTTATTTCGGTTCATGAATATATTGTTTGTATTATTAAAAAATTTAAAAATAAAAATAAAATAATGAAAATCAAGTACTTCTTATTTTTCTAAAACGCCGATAAGCTTCAAAATGCTGTTTTAAATCAGGACTCTAAAAAAGGCGTTAAAGCTACAGATAGCACTCTAAATCTTTGAAAATAACAAGATAATATTATTGATATTTTGCTACACAGGGTATTTCCCAGTCTTTCAACCTCAAGGGGCTACCATCTCAGCTGAGCTCAGTTGTTTGCTGTGTTGACGGCAAAGTTTAATTTTTATTGTTGTTTGACTTTGTTAAATGATTTTTATTGCCTTCTTTCGTTTTGCCTGTTGGACGAGGCAAAGGCGAAGCCTTTGTAAGAATTTAATAAAACTGCTGTTGGCTCTTTCCAGTTGAC
Organism: Zaprionus africanus; assembly: GCA_018151435.1. NCBI lineage: Eukaryota > Metazoa > Arthropoda > Insecta > Diptera > Drosophilidae > Zaprionus > Zaprionus africanus. Next base: position 1,478,649 of record JAECXB010002307.1, on the reverse strand, counting down.
GGTTGCCGGTTGCCGCTTGCTGCTTGCCCATTGCTGCCCGTTTGTCCCCGACTGCGAAGGGAGAGGAAGCATATTGCGAGGCAAACAAATGCACAATGAAGGCGCCGCACAAGCCGAACAATTTGCCAGAAACTCACCCACTTATTGGAGTGCCAGTGCTTCCCCCTTCTACTGCCTTGAGATATATGAGTGCCATTTGATTGTGCCCCCCCCCCCCTGCCGGTGGGTTTGGTAAATGTCAAACGCAAAAAGAAGTCGAGTTAGCCTCATAACTCATGCACCTGCCTGTCTCAGTCTGTAATCAAATTGTATCGGGTAATAAGTATTGCGAAAAACACAACTTGGCCAAAAGCCACAACAAAGTAAACCAAACCAATTTGTAACCGCGCTGTATGCACATTTTTCTTAGCCTCCAAGCTCGTTCATTGCCATCGGTTCCAGCGCCTGCTCCATTCACGACCACAATAAAGCGTCAGGCACTTGCAAACTCGAGTGTTTGACGCTCTTCAAGAAGGAACTTTTGCTTGCCAGCTCTGGAGAATGAGGTGAAAATTAAATTTAATTTCAAGAGACGCCAAACTTGGCTAACTGCATACTTTGCTTACTCCCTCCCCAGCTTCTGCACCTCCTTTGCTTTCTCTGCGAGGGTGGGGGAGAGAGTTTAATATCAACTTTCCACATCTAACGCATTTCCCACTAAATTATGAACGGAATTTGTAACTATCAATAGCTTAGAATGGCATAGAATAGCAGCGACACTGACAACGAAAGTTTTCGAATCACTTTGAGACTTTTAATAAGGACAAACCACATGGATTTGTCAGTTTTCGATTGAAGTAACTTGTTGCTCAATATTTACCTAGTAAAACATAGTATAATTCGTAATTCGTACTTTATGTAAACGTATATCTCCAGAAACAACTAATATACTATATATTCCTGTTTGATCTGATTTATTATCCACGAATATGTAGAATAGCACTATTCTCACTAGTGAAGGAAAAATAATCGATATTTGGCAGAATCCGATCTTTTAGGGGGAAAATATCGATATAATCGATTAATCGAAAATCTGGTTATAGCCAGATTTTTAACAGTGGTTTTGTAGATTTGTCGTACTCCCACTAGTTTTACATATTTTTTTCTTTTCAAAAAATTGCCTTACCCTGGATTTTTTGGCTACGTTGTTCGTGTTTTCTTCATCGGAATCTTCAACATCAACTCACAAGTTGTAAATGCATTTCATTTGATTTAAATTAATCAAAGAAACTCACGTTTTCTGCCAAGAAACTTATCCATCCTCTAAGATGTGCCCGATTCATCGATTTTCTGAAAAATGGATCGATTCTTTTCTCAAATGTCAAAAAATCGATTTAATCGATTCTTCTTCGATTCTTTTGCAGCACTAATTCTTACCCACTGTGCTTTTTGCGTTCCTGCTAAGTAATTATATACTATACATATATTCTTGGTTAATCAGATTTTATTTTCTGCAAATATGTAGAATATCATCTTTTCGTACCCTTTTTATTCAGTATTTATTCATTTAAATTCTCTCTATAACACAATTAAGTTTGATATTCGATGAATATTCTCTTTCTTAGTTTTGGAATTGAATTTCTGAACATTACCGATTAGTACTGGCTACAGGGTATAAACAGTTTCACCTGAGCTCATTAAGGCTTAAATTTAATGCTTATTATGGGCTAACAATAAACACAGTTTGGACTTATGAGCACAACTAACAAATCTTTTCTGGGAACGGAGGGTGGTGGGGCAGAGAGAGTGTTGTATAAAATGTTATGTGGATTTTCTGGCATTATTCAGTGTGATGATTATTAATGTCAAATGGTTTCATTTGAATAATGTGACACTTTACAAATTACGATTATCCAATGCGTGCTGATGTCAAATGGGATTTGTGCATTTCAACTGTCAATTACAGAATTACGTATAACTGCAACTGGGTACCCCATTAGCCCCTCGTAGCCTCTCCTCCCCCACCCACCTGTACTGATTTGTGTGCCTGACAAATGCGAAATTAAACAAATTGAACTCAGTTCCAGCAAATTCTATGAATGCCCGTCGGGCTCATCAGAGAGACAGAGAAATACAGAGACAGAGGAAGAGGGAGAGGGGAGAAGGGGAGAACTATACACATTGCATTTGTGTCAACTATTTTGTTATGGATGCTTGCATCACAGAACTAAGATAATATATCTCTTTCCATCCCAAAGTGCTGCACACACACAAAAGGCGAAACGGAAGGGGCAAAGGGGGTGTGGCAGCATCGAGACGGACGCAGATCTGCAATATACGAGTACGCATTGCGTCATTACGAGAGGCAGAGATAGAGAGAGAGGGGGACAGAGAGATACGCCCCATTGTTCTATCCGAAACAAAGACTAAGCACTGCGCCAGTTCTTGTGTCACTGTCTCAGGCTCAGCCTCTCCTCCCCTTGGGTCCCAGGAGCTGCGCTCATAGTTTTAATCTCACTAATGGCACTGACTATAGGGACGAAAGGCAATTGTGTTGCCAGTTGCAAAAGCGTAGGGCCCCGACGACCCTATGTGGCCCCGTTTAAGCGAGGGCATTTTAAATCGAGCTAAAGCTTAGTGACAGGGAAATATCATATTTCGACATATATCTATGTGGTATCGTATATAGAGTATAGATATGAAGACATGAAATGAAAACGAAATGTAACAATAAAGTGGATTATAAAGTTGATCGCCATATACTTATAATAATATTTTAAACAGCTTTGCTTTCACTTGACTATTACACGCCGCTCTCTTGGAAAACAAAGTCTACATGGCTCTCCCTCTCTTTAATTACTAGGCAAAAATAATCTCTTGCACAAGCACTTACAATAACAGACACTTCAGAGGGAGTGTGAGAGAGAGAGTGCTAATGCATCTGCCCCGTTAACTTACGGCTCTCGTGACGATAGCTTAAGGCAGTGCATTGCCAGGCAACAACAACAAAGGTGCGAGCTCAGAGAGTGTCAGTCAAAGAGAGCACGAGTCAAAGGCAAATTGTTGGTGCTGCTACAGACTCGCGCTCATCAAGAATAAGAGACTGAGTGCGTGTGAGAGAATGTCCTCAAACACACATGTAGGTCAGAGAGGGATAGGAAAAGTGTATTGTTTTTGCCTCTGCATCTTGAGATCGAGAGTAAAAGAGTGTGAGAGCATATTCCCAAGCACAATAACAAACAGGCATACATACCTATCAAGGGTTGCCAGATGGATCGCCTGTGAAATCAGTACGGATAAATGAAGAGATATGGCCACCCTGCCGAAGAGAGAGCTGGGCAATGCACAAAGCTCTATCACATCTAACACTATGCAACTGCTCTCCTCACATTGCCTGCAGTTCTGTATATCTCCATGACTATCTTACATCTTATATTCAAATTGAATTTCAGCACAGGACACGCATAAACTTGTCGTGAGGGTAAACATAAAACAATTTAAGCGCACGGGACTAAATAAATTGTTCGTTCGTCCATGCGCCAAATCGCATTTGTTGCGATCGGATCGCGGAAAGGAGGAGGAGAAGGAGGAAAGGCACATGAAGCGAATGCAATTAAGCTTTGTGCAGCGTGCAACGTCAAAACGCATTTAGGGCCCTCCTCCAACATGTACACCGGGTCAGCGAGTCGTTTATTGATGTTGTTGCTTATACCCACTATCGAAATGGTACGAGGGTATAACACAAATATTTATACATACGTAACAAACAGAAGAGGCGTGCACAATTAAATCGGAGGGTACTGATTATTGTGGAGTCCCTGCAAAGTATGCAACAAAAATATGTATGTCAAATTGATAGCGGGTATGTCACAGTCGAGCATTTTTGACTGTACCTTTAGTTCTTGTTTTGTATTAACTAGGCTCGTGCCCGAGCAGCTCTCCCACTCCTGTTCTCCTGCTCCTGCTGCAGCAGCTGCATAGGCTTGTTGTCGAGCTGGTTGCCCCGGCTGTTGTACACGGCCACAAGGTAGGAAATGGGCGAGCGCAGCTTTACAATTTACACATTAATTATGAGCAGACATGTGTTGGAGGCCCGCCCTGGCCCGGTCTGGTCTTGGCCTCCGCCTGGTCGCGGTAACAGGTGCCTACTGCCGCTGCCGCCGTCGCCTGAAAGTATGCAAATGCAAGCAAAGCAAAATATGCCCCTGGCTGTTTTATGGCAGCGAATTAATGAACGTAGCAAACGAGCAGAAGAGCAAGAGAGAGAAAGAGAAGAGCAGCTGAGCCTGGCACGACGACGACAATGCTAGTAGAAAGAGAGGGATAGAGCAAGAGGCGCACAGGCAGGCAGCATTGCACCGTAAGTAAGGTAGCGTCATTATTCTGCCAGTTCCAGTGCGTTGCTCAGGCACCGCACAGTGGAACGAATCGAGAGAAAAAACAAACGGAATATGCTAAAACGATCGGCCGTGAATTACTTTTATCTTTGTTTTTGTTAGTTTTTATATGTTTTTTATTTTAAAAAATTCAATTTTATTTTTAACGTTTAGAATTATCATTCTGTAATAGAAGAAATTTTGAAAAAATAATTACCTATTACTAAATACTCATTATGAAATGGAAGAAATCTTGGGCTGAGATTCAAGAACTAATCTGGGGATGCACTTTCATGCATGCTGAACCCACTGTACGTCGTTTGCCTGTTTGGTCGCCTGCCCAACGCATGCGGTTGGTTCTGTGGGGTCTGTTTCTTGTTTTGCCTGCCTTCGTCTGTCTGTCCGTCCGTCCCGCCGTGTGCAATAACAGCAATAATTTATCACCCCGTTCGAAATTATGCATGGACTCAATTGTGCGTGAAATTAAATTTTAAGCGCAAACAAGACTCGACTTGTCGACTCTGTCGCCCTGTTTACTCCAATAATTTGGCTAATTTCACCCTTTCCTCTCTCTCTCCCTCTCGCTGTCACTGTTTCTCGCTTCCACTTGCATCGCCATGTCTGTCTGTGACCCACAGTGCGCTGTCATGTTGCACATGGTAATTGAAAATATTCCGAAATTGCTTATCCTACCTGACCGAAGACAATTAATATCGACGAGCGACCAAATGCGTTTTGTGGGCGTTTTGAGATGTCAACCTAATTAAGGCTTGACTTGCTTGACTTGACTTCGGTTCTCAGGTCTTCAATCGAAATTAATTTGATTGCCTTGATAATGAAAATTCAACATATTCCAAGACAACAAGAAACTAATGTTAGATTGCATTTGTTTGGCTAAAACAAATTAGAATTTGTCAAAACTTACGAATTATTTTCTCCATACAATTCAAAAAGAGTGTGGAATGAAAAGTTTTTCGATTGGATTTTGTCGCCAAAAGTTGCTTTGATTGCTTTAAAAATAATTTATTGAGTCAATTGACTTTTGCATTGAGGTCCTTGCAAATAAACGCAATGCAATTCCAGCTTACATCCCAGGGGACACACACAAAGTCACACATGCATAGGGCACACTGTGATTGTGTTGACTCTGGGAGAGTCAGTCGGCAGTCGATAGAGTTGAAATAAGGAACCCAAGTGCTTCCCACTTCGTACTTACTCCTTAGTTGAGTTCGATTTCGAAATTTATTGCGGCCTGAGTTCGTTCACATGGCAAGTTAAAGCTTCGGTTACATGATTCATTCACATGAACAAGCACACATGCACACACTTCCACATACACACACACACACACACACACTACACTCAACGCAAGACTCTTGGTCTAGCTGAGTCACACATGTCACTTTAATTTCATGCTGACCCCGTCTGAGTCCTCAACTAGTGCCCAGTTTCTGTTGGGATTCAGGTGATTCTATTGATTGAGTACAGACAGACTGGCAACCCGCACTTACTAGGGTTTGTTTTCTTTCAAATTGCTTGGCTTGTGCATTTTATTTGTCTCCTTATCGTGCGTTGGAGTTGTGATGTTTTATGGAAGTTGAATAGTATTTTAAATCGATTAAATTTTAGGAATCAAAACTACTAAACGCAGCTATAATTAAAATTAATATTATTTTTGTTTCCATTTAAATTTGATTTTTTTTAGTTAAATTTTATTTTATTTAACAAAAAGCCACATTTCATTCTATTAACAGTCGCTGTTAAAAGTCTACAAAGTCTGTTATTAATACCTCAACACATCTCACACCTTATTTCAACACACTTGTCAGTTTGAATTCAAACCCACAGAATTCACCACAGCATGCAAACAAATTCACCACCTTGTCGGCAGCAAAGCGACAAAATTGTAGCCGTGTGGATTGTGTCTGTCGACTACGTGTCCGAGGGGTGTTTCGGGGGTTACTGTGGTAGAATACGGAACAAAGGGGGTTGCACAAGAGGGTTGTGTGAACTGTATAAGAGACTGTGCGCTGCAATTGAAGGCATGTTTATGTCGTGTCATGTTAGCAGGCAATGTTAACATATGGATTTGCATGCTATATAATCTCGAGGGGATTAGTTAAAAGTAATGCGTTATGGTACTGACTTAGTTTATATTTGTACAAGTCTTTGTTATCATAACAGCAATATTGGGTTGGAAATTTAATAAAATATAAATAATTAGATAATGTTCTTTAAACTCAATAAAGGATTGTCATACATGTTTTTATTACTAAGCATTATTATTTTACACTTGATTTATATATATTTCTTATAACATTTTCCTTAGTAATAATGCCAATTATCAATTTATATTTGTTTATTGTACAGGGTAACTTCTGGTTGGTTATAAACTGACTACAATTGCTTTGGCCATAAATTTAGGTATACCACTGCGCAAAAATATAATAAATAATAGCGAAAAGTATCATAAATAATAAACCAGAAACCAAAGCGCATTGCCAAAATTGAAAGAATGTAATTTGTTGATGCAAAACCAAGAAGCAGGCATGTACTGTAGACTGTAATGTACCCTGTAATCGCTTCATGTATAACAATTATTGTATTCTCATATTGTTGAATATTTTATTATTATTACTATTATTTTTAGCGTTATATTTAGCAATTAGAAACTTATAACTAATAACTTTTAATTGCTCAACAAACATGGAGAATACTGTTTATTCGAGTTGCATAAGCTTAAATACCCTTCTCTACACGTTTTTTGGTGCAGGATATAGTATAAAAAGTTGATTAATGTATATTCCAAAATGGTACAACAATGGAAACAGAGCCAAAGGTTCAAAGTAATAGATTTTACGCAGGTTTATTTATAGGTGCATATAAACATACCCTATACATATATGTTTATTATAAGGCGTTTTATTTCATCATTTACTTTAACTTACCGCCACACTTTCGATAAAAAATTAATAAAATCTAACGATAAGTGTTGATTTTATTTATTTAATTTAATTTAAAGTCAACTACGCTCAGTCGACTGTTTAAAGTAAAACAATTAATATAATTTGTAAAATTATAATTAATTAAAAAGAGCTTAGAAAGAAAAGAATTTAATTTTAAATTTTTAGATTCGAACTGGGGCAAAACAAAGAAAAAGCTGATCCAACATTTGTTGCGAGGGATTGGGGAAACCCAGAAAACCCAATCAGATCAGGAGAGTTAGTGTTAGTAAACAAAATAAAATCAAAAATCGCAATAAGAATGTGCGAGCATGCAGTTAGTTAAAAAAAATACAAAATATATTGAGAGGCCAATTCACAAAGCATACAAATTAGTTACAATTTATGACTTGGATATATATATGTATATTTAAATGTGTATTTGTGTATATTGCATACCCTTTAGCCTTTGCTGTCTGTTGTGCTCGATTAAAGACAGACAGCTTGAAGTGCCTGTGGGGCAAATGAACCGCACTGTGGATGCTGCTGCTGCCATTGCTTCTTCTTGTTTATGCTGCTGTTACTGTTGTTGTTGTTGTTGTGGCGTGTCAAAGGACAAAGGTCGGCGCTGTGCATTTAATTTGCACTTGAATGGCAAATGGTAAAATAAACTGCACAATTACTGCACACAACAGTAGCAACAACAACAACAACAGCAGCAACAGCAACAACAAAGGCGACTATAAAGACCAGATACAAATGGCCAACAGTTTCAATTTGCCGCTTTGTTATTACAGTTGCGGCCATTTTTGTTGCTGTTTGTCGCTTGTCAAGTGCCAAAGTGAACCCTCCTTGCTGCCCCCTCACCCACTCCCTCTTTTGTCTTTGGCAAGTGCGCTGATGGCGCCGCTTAATTAATTTATTTAATTACGCACACATATACACACACAGGCACACACACACACAGAGAAAGAGAGGGAGAGAGAGACATTTGCATACAATTTTAATCAGTTTGTAATTTTGCACTTCTGTTGCATTTTTCCCCTTTAATCAGGACAAAATAACACCAGAAGAATGTGTTGAGCTTGACTTGCCGATTTCTTGATACCCTTCATCGATTGTTTATTTGTAAAGTATGTATGAAATTACTAACAAAAATTATAAGAAACAATAGAAATGAAAAACAAAATTTTATATACTGTCTGATGAAATTCTTAAAATTCATTATAATGTAATGTAAAAAAAAAAAATAAAAGATCAGAAGAAGAGATACAATAAATTACAACAGGAAGATAAGAAATATCAATCCTATTATTTTGTATACAATAACATTCGTTTTAAGGGAGTTATAATAATTAAGTTTCAATGGTAACTATACTATAAAGTCTATTTATCAAGCTTTAATAGAAAACTTTTAAAAGGAGGACGATTGCACGGATAGAGGAGAAAACTAATTTAATAAGTCCGTGGACATGATGAAGAATACTCATATATAAACGAATATTGCCCGCTGGGCTCTTCAGTATTCCCTAGCAAGGGTATAAATTAAAAATATTAAACAATTATACTCTGTAAGGTTAGATAAAATCTTAAATATATAGGTAAAGGAATAAGGAATATTTCAGATGGAAAAGGAATCAAATATAAACAATTTTTTTACAGGGAATTAAATGCATATGAACAAAGTGTGTGTGTAGGTGTGTGCTCCGTTTGGTTTGATAGACACTTGACAGTGTACTGGATTGATAAGGCAGACACGAATGCAGTGCGTAAATCAATTTCGAAATTAAATTGCGTGGAAATAATCATAAATTGAGTTTAAATTGTGGCAAAGCTACGCAGATTGCGATTTAAGCCGACTGAATGTTGCATAAGTGAGTGCATGTGAGTGAGTGTCGAGTACCCATTGGAAATTGTGTTTCGATTACATTGAAGGAAACCAGTAAAATCTCATTTTGAATAATCTCCACAAATGAGTGATTACCTCGAAAATCTGATAAAAAAGGCAGCGAAGAAGGAAAAAAAAATTGTAATGCAAAATCAAACCCATCAAGACTGCCTTGAACCTCCCTTGCCTTCTTTGATATACCTATATGTTGAATGTTCGTTCCGACTTATATACAGTTTGCAGCAATAGAAAGTATTTGTCACAAGTTTTATCGAGATAACTTCAAAACTGAGAGACTAGTTTGCGCTGCAACAGAATCGGAGCATATAACAGAATCGGAACAGAGATGTTTCCTACGGTGTATATATAACATATATCCCCTTCAAACATATAAGGATTGCGGTTCTTCTTGTTCACTTGTTCGCTTTTATTGTTTTGATTTTGATTGTTAGCAAACGGGAGAACAACAACAAAAGTAAGAATGTAAAACAATGATTAATTGATGAATATATAATATAGTTTATATATAATGAGTTTTTATTAGCAAAAAGTTTCTCATATAGTTTTCGGCCTTATCATCATAACAGCTCGCTTTAGTGAATATTCGTAGCCACGCCAAAATCCCCAATTGATGCCTTTATCAAAGGTATTATCCTTAAATTTGCCCATCAGGTTGCTGAAGCAGAAAAAAAGTGAGCAAAGAATTTTCAGGCAAAAGAAGAATGTGTGTATATACCTTTCATGGCATTTATTATACCACCATCCACTTGCATACTTTTCGGCGCAATTAGTTATGGCGTCATCGTTGTCTCGATCTGGACTTGAGAAATTCATTCCATGGTGATAGCTTAACGAGTCGCCAGCACTTCCAGTGGCCTTGCCCAGGGTGTGTAGCTTATACAAGTCGAGCTCGTCTCCAATGGCGAATGCGTCATAGGCCTCATATCTAATTTCACCATCAAAGTCCTCAAGTAGCACAAGTAATTCCTGTGGTTGATCATTGGTGAGTGCGTATATCTTTTCAAGCCCTAAGAAAAACTCCCCCGTCAAGTTCCCAAACCCTTCTTTGTACTCAGCCCACTTCCTGTAGAAGTTTTCACTTCCGTCCATTCGTTGCAGAATGATTGTCCAGTTGCCGCCTCGAGTCTCCGCAGAGCAAGCCACCTTGAATAGCTGCTCATAGTAGAAAGGGATGCTTATATCGTAGATTCCGCTGCGTCTGGATGTGGTCATTGCTTCAGCACAGCTACGTGGCATGGAAACTTTTGGCAGCTGCGTTGTTATGTTTTTGTTCTCAGAATCGCTTATCGGTTTAAATTTATCAATAAACACTTTTAACATGCATTCCAGCCTGTTTTGACTCTCTTTTACCTGATGTTGATCTGACCTTATTACTCCCAGCTCCGTTCTTAAAAAAATTTAAATTAAAAACCATTTAATAGTTTCAAGCGCATAAATTACTTAAATTCGACCACGGATTTCAATAAAAGAAAAAACGGTGTAGTTTGATTAAGCTCGATGGATCCTTCCGAAAGGAAATATAGAGAATTTACCAGCAAGCTGGTAAACGCGAATTGCAGCAACATTTTTGATTTGACTTCGACAAATCGGAATAGAGTACTGAGCAGCTTGGTTGCCACAGTCAAGCTTTTATTTGCCCTAAGCCCTCCTTACAAAGACAACAAAATTAAAAACGACTCATAGCAGACCACAGCCCAAAATAACTTCTGAGTTTATGGCGTTCCAATTTAGAGCTAAGCATATGGTGCGCTTATCAGCTCAAACAGGCAAACCATTCCCGCAAACCAAGATAGCTTGTGAAATAAAGTCGCATGCCTGGTCACTAAAGAATTAGTATAACTGCCTTGCAATACATAAGGTTGGGAAATAGGTGACTGTAAATTGCCCATATAAGTAACATAGAAACTAGTTCCTCAACAGTTTCAGTTTGTTTGTAACATTGATTCCCACGATTTGTATACCCTTTATCATATAAAATGTACAAAAAGGGAATACTAACATTGGGCGAATGCATGTAACAGAAGGAGAGATAGAGGGAGACCTAAAAAAGTATATATGTATGTATATTCTTTGTCAAGATCACTAGCTGAGTCCATTAAGCCCTGTCTCTCCATCTCAGATCTCAGCTTATATAAAAGCTAGAAGTATTGTGTTATCAAAGCCGGTTTGTAAGTGACGTTTAAAAGATACCACTTTCCTATACAACTTTAGCCTACACGAAGACCATCGAAATATCTATGTGACCTCCAACTTTCAGCTTGATCGGACAGAAGTTGTTACGAAAGTATAAGCATAAAAACAAGTACTTGAGTCAATTAAAAATGGAAGCAGAATTAAACAAGAGCAACAGTCGAGCGGCAGGCGACAGTGGGATACCCTTCGACCTTTTTGAAACGTAAAGAGTCCATAATTGTAGAATACTTCTACTTAATAGAAATATCGTAACGTTAGCCTTTATATGCGTCTGTGTATGAATACGTGTATACGCGTGTATCATTTCATTGGTCAAGCACAAATGTATGTATGTGTGTGTGTGCGTTTGAATGCAAAAATGTGTGTGCATAGAAAAGAAGAGAAGAACAAGAGATGGCGCTACGCGCTCGCATTCTCTTTCCTTTTCTTTCCTACATGAGCATTGCAATGACGTCACAGCTTGCTGGTCTGTATACAAAATCAAAGGTCAAACAAGGTTTTTGTTTAATAACTTCTGTGTTTGTTGTCCGATCGGATTGGAATTTTGTATCTTTTATATGTCGCTCGCAAATCAGCTTAAAAGATGAAATTATTGATTTGCGTGGGCGGGGGGCGTGGCACCCAACATATGAAATAAACTTCAACTGTCCCGGATTAACAGAAACCTTCATGCCAAATTTGGTGTCTATAGCTTTTATAATAGCTGAGATCTGTGTGTTCATCCGGAAATCCAGCCATCCAGACATCCGGACAGACAGACAGACATGGCTTAATCGACTTGGCTAGTGATCCTGAGCATGAATATATATACTTTGTGGGGTCTCCCACGCTTCCTTCTGCCTGTTACATTTGCACAAAGTTAGTATACCCTTTTTTGAACATTTTCAATGGTCGAAGGGTATTAAAACACCCGAATTTACATCTAAGGCTGCTCGACTGTTGCTTTCTTTATACCCTTCGATCATTGAAAATGGACAAAGGAGGGTATACTTACTTTGTTTTCATTTTGATTTGTAATTGATATTGAATTACAACTTTCTCACTTACACTTAACTGACTTTAACATCTACCTTCTCTCCAAGTTTCAATCGTATCGAACAATAAACATTGAAGTAACTCAATTCACCTTTAGTACACCTGCAAACGTGTGGGAAAGCAAAAGAATTCTTCTTTGACTTTGTTCGACTTAAGTGCAAAGGGTATCTTGCTGTTGAGTACATGCAACTGTAGAACTGTCGTTTATTTTTGGGGCATTGTTTCAATTTACATTTTCATTTCATATGCAAATGCTAAAAGCATTCGCAATGATGATAAGCAGTGCGTTTTGCACCTGTAATAAAAACAATAACAATAACACACACACTCGCAAAAAACTTGCATTAAAAGTATTACACATTTGCTTTGCCCTACCCCTTTACACCCCTCCACCCACCACCACTATCTTGCTATATGTGTATAATAAAAGAAACAAAGCGGAAATGCTTTCAAGTGTAATGATAAATGAACGCAAACTCTGAACATAAATCAACACGGGGAGAGGGAGGGGGGACGGAAAGGTGAAGGTGCAGAAGGATTGCGGGGATTGCGGGGCGCGGGACTAGGTTGCACCTCAGCCAGGGTTGCCACTGCCACTCGCTGCTGATGGTTTAAGTCCAACTTCAGCGGCAAACTAACTGCAAACAGGCTTGTGCCTGTCCATGCCATACCCCCACCTACCCCCGTGCCCCTCACCCCTTTTGGATGATTTAAGCGCTGCTGCTCGACTCGAAATGTGTTGTGGGAAATATGCATAAAAGCAACACAGACAGAAAAAAATCTATATGTGAATATGCACACATACGTTCACACTCACACACACATACTGTATATACATATATTCACGCATATCGTGCAATATTTTTAATTTTTCACATTTTTTTCAAGTGAAAATGCCTGCATACACTCTGTCAAGATACCCTGTAAAGTATATTGCCATATTCCCATACACATTGCGAAGCTGGCTGCTATAATACCCATTATCACAGCAACCTTACACAGTGTATGGCAACGCCAAGCGCGCAAGGTGCAAGGCTGCCATGAACACCATGAGAACCAAGAGATCCCGCAGAGAGTTGTGCACCCAAGCATCGAGCCTGATGCGGCTCTGCCTCGCCCCATCCCGGCCACAGGCACCCATGTGAGCCATTGCACACGTATTCACATTCGTCGAGACCTACGTACATTGTCTTCTTCCCACTCTCTCTGCGTCTCTCTCCCTCTCTCACGTTTCGGGTTGAAACATTTTTTTCGAAATTGCATTGTGAATAATGTAGTGTTAATTCTCGAGAGTGCCATGTTCCCTGTTTTTATGGGTTTAATGCTTTTGTTTATTGGTCCGCAGTGTTGCATCAGGCCCAGACCGGTCCCGAACTACGGGAGCTGCGTAGTCCGAGTGAGTCTGGCTTTGGCCTGGGGGCACCTTCAGTTGCTGCCCTTGATATTTGATAAGGAAATACATTTCGCGTGGCGCTCCTCTTTTATTTCGGGGCTTACGCCATTTCCCACATTCCCCCTTGCCTCTCCTGCATTTGACAATGCTGACAAATGAAATTTTCATTGAATTTCATTTCAGAAGTTTTCAAACTTAATAATATCATACTCCCCTACATGATACAAGCAAAAGGAATGTCATAAATATCGTTGGAAAACCCTAATGGCAACTCGGCACGAGTGTCTATCTCGCATACCCTAACAATGGCCACAAATAATACCGAATTTATATGAAATATAAGTGCACCAATCTATGATGTAAACTGAGTGGAATTTTTTAATAAAACTGCGAGAGATCAAGGAAAACAAATGTATGAAAAATCTTTAAATTTATTCTATTTCAATTCATTTTCTGTTCAAACTACAGATATTTCCTGAGTCATGTATAATAATATTCTTAAATAAGTCATTTTAATTATTTCCACATATTTCAAATCAAGTTTTATTTCATTATGAGCTCGTCTTAACAATTATTAGAGTATTTAAAACGGCAACACATTGAAATAAACTGTACAACTCGCCTGTATTATTATTCATTAAAAGTATTCACTTGTTTCTGGTTCCCCCTCTTTCTCTCCCTTTCCCTACATCTGTGTATGTGTGTATTGTAACAAAATTGATGCGATTGTCCGACACTTAAATCGATTCTTTATCGCCTTTCAACACGACAAACCTTTTTTGTTGTCCTGCATAAATTACGAACGAGTTACTAATGGACAATCAATAATTATGATTGACAATATGTTCGCTCGTATTCACAATCGCATTCGTATTCAGTGCGAATGTTAAATTGAAATCGGAGATTCGTACATCAATTAATTAAAGAGTGTGGAATATTAAAGTTGTCCAAATGGGTGTATTTTGAGTAAAAAAGGCGTGTCTTTTTCCTAAAAATGTATATATTCTTGATCAGCAGCGAAATCAGAGTCGATTATAAATTAATACAAACTCCGTTAACTTAAAATCGATCTTTTATTAATTTTGAGGTCCTTAAACACCTATTTGAGCTTTAAATATATACAATAATTTTTTGTAAAGCAGCAAATTACCAGACAAAGATAACTTTAGGTTATTTTTTAAGATAGATTAAAATTATAAATTGAATGTAGGTATCTATATGCAAATCGGTTTCACTAAGTTTAAATAGGTAAGTAGTAGACAGAGAAAGCACCTTACAGTCTCCGCTATCAGTTATTGCGTAAGACATATGCCAAAAATTATTTCTCTGTTATGCAAGTGAATTAATTACGGTCCACATTATTTACCTGTCAGCTCTAAATTCGATTTTCACCTTAAGTTTAAACACACACACACACACATGAATACATGGGGGAGCGGGGTAGGGTAGGGCAGTGCCCGTAATTGAGAAAACGTTCGAAAGCCTTTCAGCAATACGAATGTAATTTGAATACTCGTCCAGCCATTCGCAGTGAATTAATCAATGCCAGCGAGAGAGAGAGCGAGAAAGGAAGAGGGAGAGAGAGGGGCAATGTGAAAGAGAAAGAGGAATGTATTCATAACTAAAATATTGCCCCAGGCTCAGTTGATGCAGTCCTGGCTGGTTACATTAGCCGTGCCAGGTGTAAACGGAAAATGCGTTATCCTTGCCCAGATAGTGTGCATGTGACAAATAATTCCATCTGATTTACGACCAACTTGGGCCTGGACGGGCTTAGATGATGCTCCAAGGAGTCAGTTGCAGCTGGGACAAACATAGTTCGCACTCCTTCTCCACTCTCGCCTCTCTATTTATGGTCAAATGCGATTAGCAAAAAGGCGAAAATTGAATTTATGTTCTGGCCAAATGCAAATAGACCGAAACCGAACAAGAGACCCTGAACCGAAGCAGAGAAACCGTTTTGATTATTAGTTAATTAAATTGTGCGTTGACACTACGAAATGAACTAAACATTTATTAATTTTCTAGCTTAATTGAATGCATCCATGTGGCAGGTACTTGCAGAAAGAGAGAGAATGGAGAGAAAGCTAGCCAGAGAGAGATGAAGATTGAGCAAATGGGAGCGGCAGGTTAAAGGAAACCCAAGACTAATCTAAATTAAAATCAACGTGTCGCTAGCATTTGCATTAATTAAGCTCGTCCATTGATTATGATCATTTTCTTTTTACTGGCCGAACAGCTGAAGGGACTTTCATCTTGAATCATCTCGGGGAAATGCTGAAAAGCGTAAACGAAAATGTAACGGCGTTTGGATAACGAAGTGCTTGATGTTTGGCTCAATACCTCGTAGTGCTCGACAATAATTGAGCTCAGTTCAGGCAAGTCTCTTCTGAGTTGAGCACAGCTACCAGGAAGGTGTTCATAGATATAGATTATTTCAATATCATAGAGTATAAATAACCAACTGTATGTACATATATTCTGTAATGACAACTACTTCCATAGGTTTTTTTTTTATATATTTCTAAGACCATGTTGATTGGGAATATATATTATCAGAGAGTCTTGGGGCGCCTTGAGTAAAACTTGGGTTTCTGTCGGGTTTTTGTAGTTTAAAAACTTAGTGTTAAGTAATACAAAGTTATATACACTACAGCTCTGAAACCTGATCAATAAGTTCACAAATAAGTATGTATATATTCTATACTACCTTCACTTCTATACCCACTTTCAGTATTTTGCTTACAGGGTATTTTTAAGCCAGTTCTCTCAACAAGTTCATTTCCCATGCGATGTAATGGCTCAGGTAATAAACATAAAAACTAATTTCCCCCCAAAATGCCAAGAATGTTAATCAAAAGATTGTCCTGCTAGATTGTGCCAAAGCAACAACAACAACAGCAGCCGAGCTGAGAGGGTATTCCTGTGTGTGTGTGTGTGTCAGAGCTCGTTCAAGGGGTGTGTGTAAGCTCTGTGGTTTCTATTTTGTGGTAATTTCCGTTTATGTTTTTGAATTTTTTACTCACGGCTGCGCAAACACAACTGAATGCTGATGGCTTCTGTTCGCCGGCAGTTTTCCCCGACATTCCCCCCTTTCCCCCGCTCTCTCTGTCATTTTTCCAGCTGCCGCCAAACATGGCTTGAATGTTGTCTCTGGCTCTGCTGGCCGTTTTGCCACTTGTATTTGCTTTTTGCGGAATTTAAATTTTCTGCCGAAAAGTTTAATTAACGCCAGGCATCAGGTCATTTACGCTCTGCCTTCCAGTGGGCGTGGCAGCGCTTACTTCAAAACGATACATAAAGCGAAATAGGTTGCATTTATTTTACAAGTTTCATTTTGAAATGTTGTACATTCTCTCTGCATATCAACAGGGAAACATATACATTTGCTTTGCACAGAAATTTTTCTTATTTGAGGTGATAAGGGGAACTACAAGTTCGTCTTTTAATGCTTGCGCTGAGAAGTAGTTCAAGGCAAATGGTATCAACAGTTCCGAGCAGCGCCAACCACGGACTGCTTTGTGTGTGTTTGAGTACCCGCAAGTGAAATGAGCGTGGACTCATAAGAAGTGTTCGGGTACGCAATAAGAGTTAGACTTTAGCAAGCTAATCGCTCAGTACTTTCTAAGCTTCCACCGAAATCAAGCGCAAAAATGTTGCTAACATTCGTGTTTACCAGCTTTTTAGTTAATTCCTTATATATCCTTTCGGAAGGTTCAATCGAACTTAATCAAACTAAAGCATTTCTTTCAATTAAATCCGAATTAGACGATCTTAAGTGAGTGTCCTGTGTTTAAAATAGCCAAAGTTTTTTTTAATTAAAACTGAAGTTTTGTCAGATCGGCGCACGAATTAAATCTGCAAATGATGAGGTTGGATATTGGACTGGACCAACAACAAATCAGATCAGACTTAGGACAAATCAAAGACGAGCTTATCGGGTGCAAAACTGGCCAGGAAAATACGACATCCAAGACTAGAGAAATAAGTTCAGATAATGGTTTGATTCAAGAAGAGCTTAAACTGCTCAAGTTGGGTCAGCAAAGGCTCGAAAAAATGTTGAATGGCCTTGTAGAACAACAACCTAATAGGATAACTATTGCGCGGAGCTGTGCCGAAGCAATGCCCACATCTAGGAGCAGTGGAATCTATGAAATACTCATCCCCAGCTATAGTGTTCATCATTTTAAGGTGGCCTGCGACGGGGAGATTCGGGGTGGCAACTGGACAATCATTTTAAGACGGATGGATGGGAGTGTAGACTTCTACAGAAAGTGGGCTGACTATAAAGAAGGGTTTGGGAACTTGGCGGGGGAGTTTTTCTTAGGCCTAGACAAGATACACGCACTCACCAATGATCAGCCTCATGAGTTAATTATTATTTTTGAAGACTTTGAAGGGAAACTGAGATATGAGGCCTACGACGCATTTGCAATTGGGGACGAACTTGACTATTATAAGCTACATACCCTAGGCACGGCTACTGGAACTGCAGGGGATTCATTAAGGAGACAGCACAACATGAATTTTTCAAGTCAGGATCAAGATAACGATAAACACGCACAAACTAATTGTGCTGAAGTGTATAAAGGTGGATGGTGGTATAACCATTGCCATGACAGGTATATACAAATATTCCTTTTTGGATAGAAAACCTTTGCTAACTTTTCATTCTGTTTCAGTAATCTGATGGGCAGGTACAAAGATAACACGTTCGGTAAAGGAGTCAATTGGAGGGGTTGGCATGGTCACGAATATTCATTAAAACGAGCTGTCATGATGATACGGCCAACAAAATAGAAGTAACGCTTTTGTTATTAAAAATTATTCTGTTTATGCTGAAATATCATGTTTAGATTATGAATATGATAAAAAAGTTAATATTAATGTATGTGTCATTTCTATCTCTTATATTTTTATCATCGTTTAAGTTAAATTGAGCAATACAAAGTGTCAAAGTCTTAATATTGTTTTCCACGGTTTTCAGGTACAAAGACATATATATTCTAGATCTAGGGAAGTAACTTTAAACGACTAAAAGGGGTTTAATGTGGATGGACGGTGTTGAAAGCCTTATGTTCTAGAACCAGACGAAAGCTACCCTGGAAGTTGACCGACAACCGAGCTTCAAGCGCTAAAATAACTTGATAAACTTTATCAGAAATGATACAAATTTAATAGTCAGGAGATTTGAGTTTCATAAAAAACATCGTAGAGCAAACAATATTTAACACGCAAAACATGTAAAATAAAATAAAACAAGACAAATTTGAAATTCTCCTTAAAAGTCGAGAGTGCGATTGCTTTTTGTAATTTATAAAATTGTAAAAGTTTTTGTTAACAGTGTAATTAAATTTGCTAATTTTGATGGAATGTCAACCACAAACGAAAGTGTCGACAGCTTTGCGAATACATAATATGATAGACTGCGGTTTATGTGGTCAGAGTTATTTTATTTCATTTATTTTATTCCATGATAAATCATAAATTGTATTTTAAATGGTTTGCAACAAACAAAGCAAATTTATAGAGCTTAGCATAGCACCAATTTAAGTAAAATTATTTATCAGATAGTTGCGGCTTCTATAGAAAATCCTCTAAAGATTATTTAAGTGTAAATTTTTTAATTTCACAATGTATTTAGATAACTGGAAAAGTTAGAAAAATTCATAGATTTGTACAAAGAAAATTTTTCTTCAAGTGTATGCAACCTTTCTTTACGTTTTGGTTTTGCATAGCTTGGTAGACCTTCTGGAAGGGGTAGCCAATAGACTTGCTCACTTGCCGTAGCAATTAATTGAGAACTTTAACATTTTAGCGAAAGAGATGGCATGCACAATGAGGGGGACAAGGCGAAGGCGATGTCTGCGAACTGCCTTGTATTTCATTTTCAGCGTTTAGTACATTATTCTGTGCCCGAATGCCCCCCCTCCCGTTCCTCTTCCTCACAGGACTGTCGGGTAAGTTGCAGCTGCAGGTGCAACTGCCAGGTGAAGTTAGTGTTACCTTGTTTGCCGCCAGAAGAAGGAAAAGAGCTGGTAGAGAGGGTGTGGGAGGGGGGAAAGGAGAGGAAATAGTTTTGCAAGTTGTCGGCAGGCGTTCGCCGTGTTGCCTAAACAGATTAAACTCTGAACACATGTGCGCCTGCAATTTTACGCGCCGTCGCTGCGAAGCCTTCCGCATCCGCACCCGCATCCACATCCGTATCCCGCACACACACTCACAGGGAGGGAGAGGGTGAGTGATAGAGGGGGGCAAGCGTTGTGGTTGTGCAGCGAGTGCCAGAGGCTTCACATAACCGCCACATTAATTCGTAGTGCCAGACACCTTTCTCGTTAGCGGTTGCCCTAACTTATTTAATTTCACACAGGCGCCACAAGCTGCCTCAGCGCCCCCGCCCCTCTTCCGTTCTGCTGCGCCACTAAAAGTTAAATAGCATTCGCGTGTTTATTCAAATCCAAAATTGTTTGCATTTTGTTGCTTTATTTAATTATCGAATTTTGTTGTTGCTGCAGCAACAGTTTGACCCGCACAGTTTGTCTCCAAATTCAGTTAGCCAAACATTTCTGAGGGATTTCTCCTAAAACTTCTCACGTGCCACGCAGTGACCTGTGGCTGCGGGTGCTGGACACATTTTCCAAGTTTTATTTTTCATTTTTGTTTTTTCGTTTAATTTATGTTCTGCTTGGGATTCACACGCAGCCTTAGTTAAGGCTAACGAATGCGCATACGTGCGATCACGTAACGGTAACGTTATCTACCTAACGGTAGATAAGGTCTCCAACCAGCACAGGTGCTACACACAAACATAGGACATATACATAGATATATGTAAGTCTATCCGATATGTTGCTAGTGTGTTTACAAGTGATTAATGCACTTGAAGAAGATTGTTTAAATTTGGGGAATTTATTTTGAAACTGATTTAAATTGATGCAATTTAAATGATGAGTAGACTATATTATATCTTGTATAATTATATCCAATAGCCCTAAAGTAGGTAATTAATTATTTTTGTTTTTGTTTTATTTATAGTCAATGTGATATCATGCATAGTTTTACCCCTTAGCCATACGGTAGAGGGATTATTATATTTTGTTTTATTTTTATATATTCTTGTTCGGCATCAACAGTCCTAAAGTCTACCAATAAAATATATAAATATGCGATATTATTGCAAGCAAATAAAGTTTAATTTATAATCTGACCCCCTACCGTTCGCTCTTTAAAATCGATAATTACAATTAGGTTTTTAGCATTATATTAATGCTATAACGTTCGAATGCAGTGTGTTATATTTTTTGAGTCATAATTTCTGAACTTTAATTTGTATAATATGTAGATATCATATTAAAAGCAAATACATGCCTAGTGGTTCATAATAAATAAAATAATTATTATATTCAATTGGTATATAAAATTTAAAATAAACTTGTGATAAACTTATGATTTCTCTAGCTCTTGTAATAACTAAGTTCTCCATGTTCAAACTGACTGACAGACGCATAGACAGACCAACAGTCGGTCAGAGAAACGAATATGACTCAAACGATCATGAGCAATATAATCTATAGTTTGTGAAGTCAGCCACGCCTCCTTCCGTCTGTTAAATACATTTGCACAAAGTTGTTATACGCCGGGTATGAACAGTTGAGATATCTGGCTACCCCGCTGCAGTTGAGTTGAAGTGAATATGTAAAGCATTTGAGCGCAAAGTAGGAACTCAACTGCACAATGATTCACTCCGATTCAGATTATCAGACGCTTGTGTAATGCAAAATTCCAGTGAATCGAAGCGAAGGCGACTTTTGGCAGGGAAATGCCTTGGGGGCATAATTAAATGCTACTGGAATTTCATTATAAAATTCGCAGACGTTTGCCCAGATGCGAGAGAAATTTTCGACGGATGGCGGGATTAAGTTTTTCAGAACGAGAGAGAGAAAGAGAGAGGCGTGAGATGGGAGAGAGGAGAATATTTTGAAGTCGATTCCATATTGAAATCATCTCGTTAAGCGGCAATTTTCCTTTACGAAACTCAATTTTAGCACAGCATGAGAGCGTGCGTGTACGTTTGCATGTGTGCGAATGTGTGTAAGCGTGTGTGTGTGCGTGCCCTTTGACCAAGTTGATTTTTCACAATTTCCGGCCGAGCGAAAGCTTTGCGCTGCCTCGACGGACGGAAACGTAATTTGGCTCTTGGCCATTATTTTCGGTGCTGACCACAAACCCAAAGCCCGCTGCAGTCAAAGCCGATATGGAGTGCAGAGTTAAAGCAAGTGGGGCAATGATGATGATGATGAGGTCAGTCGAATTGGAGTAGGCAACTTTCTTCCCATCCTCAGCCTCGTCCTCATCATAATCGAAGCCACGAAATTGAAGCACACTGCGGCGCACAATGCGGTTTCCGTTGACTGCTGATTGGCTTCCGTTTCCGCTAATTTTTGAGAGTCCGTCGTGGCGATTTACGGCTCAGTTCGACTCGACGCGGCCGGACCCAGGCCCGGGTCCGTCATTGTTTTTGTCAGTCCCGAGTTGCCGTCGCTCGCACTGCTCGTGCTTCCTGTTGCCGTTTGTTGTTATTATTCTTGTACTTGTAGGCAGTTGATTACGTGCTGCCAAGAGGTCATCGAATACTTTCCACTCATTCCTGAAAATAGTGATGAGTAGAGTGTTGATGAGCAGTAAGCTTTCATGTGCCTTCGTTAAAGGCAAGATGCACAAGATTTGATTCATAGTCTGTTTTATATGGGTCTTCAAATGAAAGCCTTAAGTTCTTCTATACCTAGTTGAGTGCACTTTAAGTATGGAATTTAGAACCCGATGTATGTATATTCTCTTCCCCAAACAAACTATTACAACAAGATCTACCTTGATCTTATTTCTTTTTAGATTTAAACTTTATTGTGCTTTGTCATATAAGCTGCACTTTGAAATATAATTGAAATAATTTCCAAATTTGCAATGAAAAACAAAGAAACTTCCACTAAATTAACAGTTTCAATTAACTTATTTAAGAAACTTTCCTTCAACGAGCTTTAAGCTTTTTAATGGGCTTTTTGGAGGGTAAACTATGAATACTCGTAAAATAAATTAGATTTCTGCATTCAAATGAATGTCAAATGTTTTGCCAAGTTCTCTTTGATTTGGTCATTTGTTCAATTCTAAAGAAAATAATCCCAGCACTTTCCTATGAATTTTTAGCGACAAATTCAGTTATTGCAATGGCCAAGAAAAGGAGTAGGAGAAGTGGGGAATGGATGGAAAAAGTGAAAAGGGATATAAACTGTGTGTGTGCTGGAGGCACAATCCGTTCGTTTCCATCTCTTCATCTTTTTATTGCTGCATATTCTTTTTGTAAGCATATCAAAAATGTGCTTGGAAATAGAAATTTAAAACCTTATTACACGGAAGGAGCGAGAAAAAGAATAAGTATCCATATATAAATATGTGTATGTATGTGTGTGTATATATAAATATTTTATGGCGAAAATATTGCAGGCGAAAAGGGACAATGTATGCAGATACATTTAGCTGGAACTGACCCCACACAGAGAGAGAAAGATAGGGAGGTGGAGCAGGGGAAGCACAGGGGCTTGGCTAAATCTAAACGCCTGTCCCGGTCAAGAAGAGCTGCGCTGCTTCTGCTTCTGCTCTTCTTTCTTTAAATTGTGTAACAAATTGTTCCCCGGGGACGAATTTGGATTAAGTAAAAAAAGGGTTTATTTACGATGCCATACATAACACGGTCCACTGCGAGGCGGAGATGCCCAGCTCCATAGCTGCTTCCTCCATCCGACCATCTTCTTCCTACTCCACCAACTTCCTTCTCTCGCTTGCGTCATTTTATTTTTTTTATTACGTGCCCAATACTCAATTTGGGGCATATTTAAATTCATCGTCTATCGACGGAGGCAGCCAACGGCCATTTCGTATGCACATCAAATGCGAAAGTTGCCACGGCCTCGAGGCCTTAGTCTGGATTTGGGGCTACATCTGGGTTGGGTTTCGGTCTGTGCCTGTGCCCTGGCCTGGGCCATTGGTTAGATCTATTGAGTGCTTATTTGAGCTGAACTTTGAGGTTGAATACGCTTCATTTTTATGTTATTTATACGTTTGTATAATAGAGTAGCCCCCTCCGGCCACAAGAACGGAACTCAGCTCCAGTAACTGCCCCCACCACAGCCTCAGACACTGAAGAGTTGAGCCAAATGAAATACGTAAGCGAAAGGCAAGCAAATTTAGCTAAAGAAAAAGATATCAAACATAAATTTCTCACACAAACACATATGCAATATATATAATCTCATGCACTGAAAGAAATTTATAGTTGGAAACAGAAAAAATAGGTATGTAATGCCTCTTAAAGAATTTTTTTAATTGAAAAAGGGGAAATACGCTTAAAATTGATATATCAAGATATTCCAATAATATTCGCAAATGATTAGAATTATCAAAGGTACCCTAGCTTAACTATTAAATATACTTTTAAAAGGTTAAGAATATTCATAAATTTCTCGCAGTGTATACAAGATATTTACATTTGTAGCGTCGTGTAGGTAAAAACTTGTTTACCACATTCCTTGAAAGGGCTTTCCGTCCCAGAGAATTCAGCTTAGCGAGCAATTTACCCGCAGTTGCGATTATATGGAAGAAACGAATCGCTAGACCCGACGGCATCTTGATAATATTTCGATTTATACACTCGGGCACCATGACTACCCTGAGTACAACAACGCTATCGCCTCATTCCCACGCACTTCCTCTCGAGCGACAATCGTTTATATTGTTTTTCGAAAACAGTTTCTTTATTTTCTCTTTATTTTTTGCTGAGAGGAACTGTCAAATAGCGTAAACTTCAAACTGATGTCACCTGAACTGATGCGGGGACAACCCACTAACCCTCTTCGAGTGGGAAGGGGGCTGGCAGAGGCAACTCCCCCCCGTGCGTCGTCCGCCAGTCAAGGTTTTTGCGCTCAATTTGGCAGACAGCGCGGCAATCGCTGTGAATGAATTTCACGCTATGACGCCAACTGGAAGTATTGCACAGTTTCGTATCATCAAGAGTACATATAGAGTACATACAGAGTACATATGTATATTGCTAATTGCTTTGCCACTTGCTATATAAGTTTATTATTTTCAAATACGAGTTCTACATGGGACTGACCTTTCCTCTTATCAGGCTCTCAGGAATTCGCGTGGCTGATTCAAAACATTTATTCATTTTTCAGTCTGTGTGGGCTTTCTCTTGGCTGCGGTTGCAAAATGTTGTTCATAATTTTTATTGCGAGTACTTTGCTTGCCTTATCACATTCCACGCAGATTATTGAGCTGAATGGAACGGCAGCATTTGTGGCGATAAGAACACAGTTAGCTGAGCTGAAGTGAGTGTCAAATAGATTCAATTCAATAATTCAATAATTCTCATCAGATCAGTTAAAGTTAAAGTTAACCAGATTCGCCTTTACTTTTCAGAACCGAGCAGGCCGACATAAAGGCGGAACTGACTAGGCAGGGAAACCTACTCGAGAGCATTGTGAGAAAGCTCGATCAGTTCAATCCGGCTGGCTCCTATGCACGCAGCTGTGCTGAAGCTACTTCGGTCTTCAGACATAGCGGCATCTTCGAGCTACAGATTCCCAGCTACAGTAGACAACCCTTCAAGGTCGCCTGTGATGCAGAGACTCGCAACGGTGGCTGGACTATCGTTTTGCGACGATTGGACGGCAGTGTGGACTTCTATCGCAACTGGACGGAGTACAAGAACGGCTTTGGCAACTTGGATGGGGAATTCTTTTTGGGCTTGGATAAAATTCACGCACTGACCGCGTATCAAAGCCAGGAGTTGATGTTCATTCTGGAGGACTTTCAAGGTGATGTGCGATACGAAAAGTATGATAACTTTGCCATTGGCGACGAACTGGACAAATATGAGCTACACACCTTGGGCAAGGCCGAAGGCACTGCGGGGGACTCGATGACAGAGCACCATGGCCAGAAATTCTCCACGTATGATCGTGATAACGACAAGTACCCCAAAAGCTGCGCGGAACTTTATAAGGGTGGCTGGTGGTACAGAGCCTGTTATAGAAGGTAGGCAAGTCTGATAGTTATGCATAGGTCTTTTATTAAGTTTTATAAACAAATATATCCTAATATTCTTTACTATGATATACTCCACAGCCACTTGACAGGCAAATACAACGGCCTCGAGCCCGGAAAGGGTCTCAGCTGGTATCATTTCCGAGGCGATGATTATGCCCTGAAGCGAGCTGTCATGATGATAAGGCCAAGGAATTGAGAAGGGCGCTGCAACACCGAAGTGGAATTTTTTGCATGAGTCACTCATACTTAATACGTTCTATCGTTTGTTTCTTTATTGTGTATGCTTTGCGAATTAAATATAGTAATTATTAATATTTTATTAATTCGGCGAAGTCAGAGAGACAGATATGCGTTCTTTATATAGCCTTATCTGCGCCCTTTTTTAATTACTTTGCCTAGATAAAAGTCTGAAGCTTTAAAATGAATGCATTTGTCTAGACTTAAGAAATTGAATTTTACAAATAAATGTTCTTCAAAACCTTACTCTTATTTGTTAGTCAGATGCCCCCGTGGGCCCTTATGCACCGTACACCCTGCAAATACTCAACTACGGGCCTGCCTATCAGTTGATTTCGTATGCCAAATTATTGCCAGGTTTTCCATTACCAAATTACCATTTACTTCTTTGATTCCCATCAAAGATGACTCACAATACTCAATTAGCTCGGGTCTAAGCGAAAACCAAACGGGCTAATTAGTCCAACGTAGAGGAAATTAAAGGAAAATAAAGCAGAAATTAGCCAGACGCAGCGTGATTCGTGTGATTCGATCGGCTTATTCGACTGAAGAGTTGAGTGCGCTTGCCACTGCCTTTACCTCTGCTCTTTTCCTCATCTTATTTTTTTTGCAGTACCCCAATCTCCTTTAGCTTTCTTGTTTGGCGTGGCAATTAACACGCCTTTCTGCGCTCGCCATTACGTCCTGAGGCAGCACCAGGACGAGGTCGCAAAGGAGGCGCATAAAGCGCGCATTGGAAATTAATTGCGGCTTCTGTGCATGCAAGTGTTTGTAGAGATCTGCGTGTGTATGTGTGTGTGTGAGTGAGTGTGGGTGCAGGTACATACGTGAGTGCGTGTGCGGTAACGTCGACGCGCACATCCTTTGCCAAGAGTCGGAGCCCAGCAGGGCAACCAGGAAAGCCTCGACGAGGCTCGCGGTTTGCCTTTTATGAAAAATTAATTTGCTTTTTGTGCTTCGCAATAATATTTTACTTTTTCGTGGTGCCCCTCGTCGGAGGCAAGCATCGTACCCTCTCTCTGAATCATCTCCTCTTGGGGACTGTGCTGCCTGCCAATCAGAGCGTATGATTAATTTTTCGTCGCATCGTAACCCCCAGCCTTTCATTGAGCCTGGCTGAGGCCACGCAAAACATAAAAATATTCGCGATTTACGAGTGCAACCAAAGCACTTACACTCGCACACACACTTGAGTTGTCAATGGAAATGATTATAACCAATGCATTACGAAATAATTTACATTATATTATTATTTTGTATATTAATTAAATTATTAATTATTACTTGAAATTAAATTATATTGTTTCATGCACTCAAAAGTATGAGGCATGACTTGGTGAGTTTTGAAAGCGCATTAAAGCTTTCCACGAGAAAGCTACTTAACACTGTGAAGCTTTACTCAAATTCGAGTGGCTTTAACTTCTTTGTGCTTCGATAGCTCATTTTGGTTTCGTTGATTAAGTTCTTCGCAAACCTCTTGACCTCAGAGTCACATGAAAGGCGCTTTATTAATATTATCAATTGTAACTACTTGAGGCTGCTTTAGGAAAACAAGTAAGAATTCTCAACTTATTCTCCTCAACATTTACATTACTCTGTGCCACGTCTGCGACTTAACTTCTTGCCACATAAAAGCCAAGGGAAGCCACTGAAGCAGCGACAGCTTGTGCAACACCAGGCAACACACACTTCTCCTGGTCATGCACTGTTATTTGCCACACACACACACCCACACTCACACAGATACACAACCAGACAAGTCACAATGCACAACAATGCAACACGACAACAACAACATCGTGTAGAAATAAACTTGCCCAGCAAGTTCTTAGAAAAGTTTTTCACAACCACGCAGGGTCTAGCTGGGTGTATTTCTTATTTTCCGACTCTTTTTTCCTGCAGATTTTATTTCCCTACTGTTGTTATAGTTGTTCTTGTTGTTGTTGTTGTAGTTGTGGGTGTTGCTCTTTAGAATTTTCCACGCACACATTTCACATTAGAAAAACCCGCAAAATTATGCAACACAATATGAAATGCATTTGAAAGACAAGTGAATCTTGTCAAGTGCCTCCCTCAGTGAGGGAGAGACTGTGAACCCCTCTCTCCCTCCTGCCTTCTCTCGGGCCCACGCTCCGCCTGCTCCTTCTACGAAGTCAGAACACTTGAGTTGGCGCTTTAATCAAAAGTCAAATATTTCATGCAATGCGACAAGCGGCACAACGGGACGACGACGGAGCCGAGTGGAGGTGTGTGTGTGAGTGTCGTGGAGGGGGGCAGTGGCAGTTCCTGGTGCTAAAACTACTTTAACAGCAGGCAGCTGCTGTCAGCATGCAAATGCAACCCTGCTAACCCACACAATAGACGCCAAGTATAACGACGACGACGACGACGGGAAACTTCTTGCCGCCTACAAATTTCTGTTGCTGAACGTTAAGACTGATTGAGTATAAGATACGCTGTAGTTTGTTTAATGCGCTAAATTGATTACAGAAATCATATTCTATGAAGGTAAAGGTGAAATAATGGTTTTCTTGAGCTGATCTAAAAATATGACCAAAAATATAGGAAAGATTTGGCCAGTCGTGGGGGAATTGAGCTTTAAATGAAAAGAACAATAATGATCTATGTTCTTTCCTTATTTCCATAAATATTCTCTTCACTAAGCCTGCCTCTTTACACCCATACAGGGTATTCAGAAAAAAAAGAGAATGGAGCTTCAAAGATCCTCCGTCTCAGCCTCAGCCCCTGCCTGGGCATGGGCCTGTGCACTTGCAGCCACTTTTGGATGCGCCCGGCTATGGGTGCCAGCGCAGGACTTCAGTTCTGGGTCTGTGCTCTGCTCTGCTTTCATGGAAATTACATTTCTGCATTCTGCCGTCTTTCTGCTACTCAAGTAAATGCAAATATTTCTCATTTCTCGCACAATAAGGCAGAAAAAAAGCGAAGCAGAAGGAGGAGAGCGCTGAAGAAATTGTCAAATGTATTCAAAATGTGCGCCGCATGCGAAATCTTTTTGAATATTTATACAGACACACACACGCAGAATGTCTGAGTGTGCGTGCAAGTGTGTGTGTGTGTGTGTTACTGGTGTGCGTGTGTGATGTCATTTGAATTCCAGAGCAAATCATTTTCATGAGAATTTCGAGATTACAGCACACCAAAATTTCATAGCCACTTCTCCGGAAATTAGCTTAAACTAAAGCAAAGACTTGGGGTATGCCAAAAGCGCAAATACTCTACAAAGATTAAAGCCAATCGAAATATAATTTACGATAGATATAAAAACTAAATGATATATCATTTACATGTGTAATATATATTATATAATTGATGATTCATGATATAATAATATAATGTACAATATAAATATATATTCTATAGATAATATAAACAAAGAAAATATAGCTTAAGAGCTATGTCATTGGTATCTGTGCTTATCTGCTATTCTACTTTGCGTTTTTTAATGATTTAGTCCATAAACTTCTCCCTCTCTTTCCCTCTCTCTCTCTCTCTCTGTCTCTTAATTAATTGTTAATTCATTTGAAATTCGAAATTTCGGCTTTGTTCTCAATTTTTTTGTTCGTGCACAATTTTTGCCCAAAATATTTTCACAGAATTTTAAATGAAGTTTTTTAATTAAGCTAATTGCCCAAAAACGTGCATACCGTAAATTGAATATTTAATGCATTTTATATAAATTGAAAAATCCCAAACAATGAACGAAACTTTTCAAATATCATTTAAACTAACAACACAACTTAGAACAAAAGCCTTTTGCGGTTTGAATGCATTTTGTTATTAATTTTTTCCAAATATTTTCTGTGGTAAAATAAATTTAGTTATTCTATGAAAAGTAAAGAAATCAATTATCACTGCCATTACCTAATTCAGACAACTAAACTCGGCTTAGATTCTTGATTGAAATTAATGCATATGGTTTAAACAAATTAGTTTGGTTTACCCGCTTTCTTGATGAAACTTTATATACTTATTTTTGTTGTGTATTAACATTAACATAAACATTTAAATCAAATGCATATAACATTATATTAATATCGGGCAATTATATCGAATGGTGTTCATTGGAGCTATCAGTTATGAATACATAATATATATATTATTTGTAAGTATTTAATTAGTATAAGAAGGAGATAAGAACCTACTGAGTATAAAATGCCGAACGTATATATTCTTTCTAGTTTCTATTCCCCTCTCTTCTTGTCTCTCTCATTCTTTAGTCAGCCCCTGCAGCTTGTTAATCATGTTGAGAGCTTGACTCTGATTTGCGACCGAGCAATCTAATCGGCTACTCTGCAAAATCTCTTTCAAATGAGCCTCTAATTGCCTTGCCATATCTCTACAGTATATCCCTTGGCCACAAAGAAGGGGGATGGCTTCATCGACGTGTAGGGTGGGAGGAAGACAAATTTCTTTAGCTAAGCAGCAATTATCGCAGATGGGAAAAGAGTTTTGCTTGCGCTTGTTTTTGTGGCAAGTTTTCGTATAACTTTTGATCTGAGCAACGTTGTATACCCAGCGAACCGCCCTCCCGCCATTCCCCTCACTCGCTGGCTATATCATTCTGTGAGTTTGCTTTGCTGTTTGTGAAGCACGTTTATCAGTAGCTAAGTTTTTCCTCTCTTTCTGCTGCTGCTTCGGCTTTTGCTCATTGTTAACTTTTGTGCCTTACTAATGGCTATCGGAGATAAGTCCGACTGCAAGCCAAAACTTTTATTTTGTAAGCAGCGTTGTTAATCTGTCGACTGAGCGAAGGCGGGACAGAGGTTGCGGAGAGAGGGCAGTAAGTTGTTGCCCCCCTTCCCATGGGCGGTGCTTTTAAAAAGTTATCAACAAGCATTCAAGTCGGATATGCGTGTTCTCTGTACTCAGTAACATCTACACATGTTTCTGACACACACACACACACACTCGCGCACACACACATTTAGTGCTAATCAAGTAGAGTTTTGTGCGGATTTTCCTGACAACTTGCTCAGCTCTCTTCTTTCATTCACCTGTGCGCACGTTTCCCGTTTCTTTCTTGTTGTGCCATCGGTTAATCAGCAAATGCGAACGAGAGATTAACTAATTTTCACCTGATTCCATCCGAAGATTGAAGAGCTTTCAATTATCCCAACAAGCACCTTGAAAACTTTTCTCTGCTCTGCTTAATGCTCTGAACTGATAAAAGCGACTTTTAATCTACTAAGTAATTTAATTCTGATTAAAATTTATTTACAAAATGAAAGTCGTGCAAATATGTAAGGAGATATTTTTTTACATTATCGTGAATAATATTTATATCCAAATAAGTTGCTCGATTGAAAATATAAGTAGGCTGTGGACAGTAACCAGTTCCGTAACCTAAAGCAAATAAAGTCAGTGAGAATATTGCTTAGCAAGCAGTAAAATGTCGCAGCATCAGATTTTCGACTACAACTCGGAGTGCAATGCTCTGGAGGACCTCTTCAACAAGCTGCAGTGCCCCCTCGACATCGCAAATGCGCAACCCGAATCAGGAGATCGAACCCAGAAGCAAAGTATAGCACTGGATGAGGCGCTGGAACTGAATTTGGGGCAGTTGCAGCGTCGCCAGGGCGTCGCCTATGAGAGTGCTCAGGAACAGGTTGCCGTGCTGAAGAATCTACTGAAGGCTGTTAAGCCCGATTGGATGGTAGGGCCCAGTCAACTAAAACCAGGAGCAGTGGCAGCAGCACCGCAAGCTTATCGCTTCAAGGACATCTACGAGCAGAAGAAGCAACAGCTTCTACGAGAAAAACTCATCGCCGAGCGTGAGCAGCGACAGTTCCACAGTCGCCCTATGCCGAATTTCCGTCATGTTCATCAGCAACTTCTTAATCGTCCAGTAGTGCATCGCATTACGTGTCCTATCACGCCCAACGTGCTCAAGCGTCGCCAGCGTGAAACGGAACAACAGCAACTTGAAGCTCACCCCAAGCCAATGCCCAAGCTAAACACCTATCCCCTCAAGGCGGCCACTGTGTATGGTAATAACAACAATATTACCAATCGATCATCGGCACCTTGCAAACCCTTTCGATTGTCCACCGAGCTGCGAGCCGAGCAGCGCAAACGTTTCAATGCTCACACCCAGGAGATGCAAGAGAATCGACGTCGCGAGCAGGAAGAACATCGCCAGCGCCTTGAGAAACAGCAGTATCAGAAGCTTCGCGAATTGGCAACATTCCGTGCCAGACCCAATCCCTTTCGAACTCAGTTAGAATCGCCCTTTGTCGAGGAATAGTTTCATGTTCGGTTTTGAATTTCAGTTTCGAATTTACTGCCTTGTTTATCGTTCATTTCGTTATTTTGTTGATCAGTGTTAGTTAATAAATTTTAAAGGTCGTTGATAATTAAGTAATTGGGTAATATAAATTTGTGTAAGCCAAAAATGTATGTAACAGACAGAAGGAGGAGAGGCAGACCTTACAAAGTATATAAATATATTCTTGATCATTAATAGCCAAGTCTATATGGCTATGTCAATCGGTCTGCCTGCCCGTCTGTATGTCGGTCGGAAAACCTAGAAATCAAAGACTACACGAGAAATAAATATATCGCTTAAAGAAGTCGAAGCTCAATTCAAATTCTATAATTAAATTTGAGGGATTTAACATGCACATAACTGGCTCATCCATATTATATAGCTACTTTGTAAATTGCAGATATACCATTGGATATATTTTCAGCTCAGTTCGATTTCAATAAGCAACTGTCGCACACATATGCGATGCCTTTGTGTGTGCGTGTGCATGTATTTGTGTACATTCAATTTGTTCATTTAAAATACTAGCTCAGGTCGAGGCTCCATCAATCAAAATGTTGCCACGCCCTCGCTACCCCTGCTACCTCAAAAAAAAGGACGCCAATGCCGCCCACGTGTTTCAGTGCAAACAATTTGTTGTAAGTGTATCAATTGATGCGCCCCGCTTGCGTATGTGTGTTCATGTGTGTGCCTGCGTGTGTGTGAGTGTGCGTGTGTGCACGTCGCATAATCAAAAGCACAAATACTAAAACAAGCACTCAAACTGTCAAAGCAATGATTGATAGTGTTGACATTCGCTTTTTGGCTTCAAAACGCGCCAAAGTGACTCTCTTTTTGTGCATTGAATTCCGTTAATGGGACGTTTCTCTGATGCCCTGCCCTGCCTCACCCTCCTTACCTACTACCCCCTGTCGTGTGTGTGTGAATGATGAATTGCATTGCATGAGGAGCTCAGCTCGAGCGAGGAGGCTGAGCGGGGGCTTTATGTATTTATTGCAAAACTGCCCAACCAAGTTTAAAGGTGAGCTTCAATTTAATCGCAGTTAAGTAAATCCAACCATGTTCTTATTAAATGTGCCGTCAATATTGCGTTGATTTATTGTACTTACACCCTTATCGAGTACGTGGTGCACCTGTACTTACATATGGTACACCTGTCATCAAAGTAATACTAATATAAATTAAATTTCATATATAAACTTACTCTTAAAATATGAAAATTCTTTCCTAATCTCCAAAGATATTAAAAGAAATACCATATCCTACTTATTTAGCATACATTTCTTATTGCATAATTACGGAAATACAAATTTATAATTTCAATATTCAAGCAATAAAGGTTTTGCTTCCACTTCAAGGCAATTTCTCAGTCAGGTGATCTCTTTGTGTAATTGGATTAGGTATCTCTGTTAGTCGTTAACATTGCTGGCCGTGTCCCTCAATCGGTTAACATAGCAAAGAAAACTGTGCTAACGGTTAACAGTATAACACTTTGTGGGGGTAGATGTTAATAACAGCAGAGGAACTGCTGTTGCGCTGACATAATGTTAAACCAAAAATGATACAAAATACCTATAAGTATTTAAGTTTGTGTTAGCAAAATGATATTTTACAAAATATAATTGAATATTTAAATATAATAATTTTAATAAACAGTTTGGTTTACAGAAAATAAGTATGAATAAAGAAAAACATATGAAGAATTGTTTAAGTTCGCAACTTCCATGTAAATGGTTAACAATATGCCAATTTTGATGGGTACAGGAACAGAAGGAGGCTCTGGAAGGGGTAGGGAGTATTGTGTAGGTGGAGGCAGTCGTTGTGTTTTTTATGAGTGGTTAAATGAGACGCTTGCAGGATACGCAGCATAAAAAAGGGTTTGCGTTGAGGAGGGTAAGTTTGGGAGTACAGCCGCTTTTGGCCGCAGGATGGATGCGTTGGCGAGACTCGTTGGGGCAATCTGCAGGAGCTTCGTCTCGGGTTTTTTTCGGGTTTTTGTTTGCGGCTTCGCACAGTGCGGAATTTAATAACGCGCTGATGCATGCAAAATAACGCATAAAAACGTAAAAATGCACACACAAAAAACACACGCACACCAGCAAACACTGCCACACACACCCTCTCACACACACACCCGAGCAAACATACGCACTCGGCTACATACACACTTACATACAATACATGCGAAGCCAGCAAGCGCGGAGCAAACAAATTACAACACCACAAACACACACTCACATATACACACACAGACGGCACGCTCACGCACATACATTTCCAACAAGAACAAGTACAAACGGTAAACTGAGAAGGCAGCTTCAGTGGCTGCAGTTTAACAATTTTCGCAGTCAATTTTCCTTTATGAGCGGAAAATATTTCAAAGTGAAAAATATTATATGAATATTGGCAGTACCATCAACGACTATACATCTCTTTCTCATTCACTCTCTCTCTCTCTCTTGCTGTTTCCCTCTCCCCATATGTCTTGGTTCCCTCTCGGTCCGAAAATTTGAACAATGCAAGTGTGTATTAAGTGCACATTGCCAAATATTTGATTGAAAAGAAGAATACCACATTGGGTACATTTTTTTGAAGAGCTTTAATTACTGACATACTACAATTCCATATTATACTTCTGTACAATGAGATAAACTCTGTTCCTGTATAATATATATTTCTGATCTAACTAACCCAGTATTATCTTTTCAAATACCTTTTTCAACATATCTTTTGAATTGTTTTCCTTTTTCTCTTTACCTTGCATTAGTAACTTTTTTTTCAACCTTGAAACGATTTCTTAAGTCTTGGTTGCTAATTTTAAATGTGTTTTCCAGTCTGGCAGAAGTATAAAAAAAGGAAAAGAAGGCTAAGTAGAACTCAGAAAACGAACTCTACTCCCATATGAAATTTCTTTTATCTGCAGATCCAGTATTATTACTTAGAGGCTGCTTATAAGAAACTAAACAATCGTTGTATCTGAAATTGAAATCGTAGCTGATATTGATACTGCGGCAAGCACAGAGTGAGGGGCAAAGGTTGTGGAAACAATGTCGAAGGTAGTCGTGAATTCGAGTCGCATTGCTGCACAAAGTCAAAGTCATTAAAAAGTAATGTCATCTCGTCAACGCACCCAGCCACGCCCATCTGCGATTGCCCACGTTGAGTCGTGGGCCCCAGTGGCAACTCCTTCAGCACCAGGCGCTCCATTAATGATGGATGAATGCTCGAGTCGAGTTCCTAGTCTTGGCTAGAGATGGGTCCGTCGTGAAAGTGGCACGACTTGAACACGAAAAACACGCCGGAGCTTATGCTGCGATAGCGATAAGAAAGAGCTGACTAGCAACTAGTTACATCTGCTAGAAAAATGCTCTTATATATTTGGATTCAGTATCACACCCATCCCTAGTGCAGTGTCGGCTGTTGCTCGTCTAAAAATGATTTGATGAAAACATTTGAAATTTTTATCGGGTGCAAATTTATGCAGAACTGTTGATGTCATTGCCGCTGTCGACGCCGACGCAGGCAGAGACGCCTGCGTTGGCCACAGGAAAAATGATGACGATGCGAGTGACGTTGAAATATGAAGCAACATTACCTTCTCCTTTCCTGCGAGCTCCACTGCTCCAGCTGAAACCAGGGCCGGCAATGATTGGCTTTTTTTTCTTTTCCCTGGGCGTGGCTGGGTCTGGAGAGAACCAACGGAGCGCGTCTGTTAACTGTGCCGATAAGAATTTCGCCCGTTGTTGTTGTTGCTGCTGCTGCTGCTGCTTTTTATGGTTGGAGCCTTAATTTTTATTAAGATTAGAAGTGCACTTAAAATTTGTTATAAATGACTTTGAAATTGATTGGAAGCTCACGATTTTTTATGCTCCATAAAGCTCAGTGCGCCCCAACGAGCAGCTACCAATTTATGTACATGAGTATGTTTGTATGTTTGTACCTTGCATATACTATCGTACGTTAGTTCTACATACTGCCATAAATCGGTAAAGTGCTCTACGAATGCAAACAGGTCGAGATCTTAAGTGTTCCAAATGCTTATTTCAATTGTTTACTGATTGAAAGCTGCTCCCGTTTTAACACTATATGTTATTTAGTTGCTATGAAAACATTTTTTATATATTATTATTTTAGTGGTGATTATAGTGCAATATGATTATTAAGTCGCATTTATTAAAAAGTACATTGTAAAATTATATTATTATATATGTATTAAATGAAAACTTTTTGCTATTTTACATCCTACATTAAAGTCGCTTCGATAACATACGAGTACTATAATAAAATACATTTGTAAGCATTTACGAGGGTCGTTTGATAAGTCCGTGACTTTTTGTATTTGCCGCGCACCTGCTCTAAATACAACACTGCTCCTGTCAGCAGTTATCGATTAACAGCTGACTGTAAAATTTTGAGAAAGCTGCGTTTTTTGGTTTGCGTTTTATAGGCATTGAAAGCAGACGATCTCGATCTCCATTTTCGTTAAAATTCACGAGATCGTCTGCTTTCAATGCCTATAAAACGCAAACCAAAAACGCAGCTTTCACGGACTTATCAAACGACCCTCGTATATTAATGCATGTTTAAGTAAAAAACGGTACCGTATGCAGTATAGATTGTAGTACAAAATTTGAAGAGCACTTCGTATATTATATACTATATTACAGTATAATATTTCATATTTTTAATAACTTACATTTTATACAACATTTTCAACAGTTAACTGATCTGGGACATTTTCATATTACTGGTACTTTCTATAATAAATTTGTACCAATTATAAAAGAGCAATAAATTGCATGTTGTCTCATCTTTGTGCTTTCATAAAGTTCCACAAAATGTGAAATTGCAACTTGCATACTATGTACAGATGAACCGAAGAAGAGAAAGATAGAGAGAAGGAGCTATGCCGTGTACAAACTATGGACGTACATATGAATGGTATGGTAGGTACCTTCTTCTTCTTCTTCTACTATGTATGGCTATTATAAACGTTTGCTGTTGCTTTTTGTTGTTGTTTTTTATGCGACTGTGCCCCCCTGGGAATGTAGAAAGCGGTGTCTGTTTCGTTGACTCTGACGAGTCTGCGGCTTCAAGTTTTTATTGCTCGACGCTGTTTGACGTGTCGCTCTCAATGTGGTGGACCCTCGCAGTGGGGATATGTTTCACTGGGACTGGGGCTGTTGCTGGTACTGTTCCACTGTCTGGTTCCGGGGCACGTGCGTTCTTTGCTCGCTGCTCCCACAGGTGACGATGGCCTCGTTTATGAACAAACAGCGAAATGTTGTCAACATTTCGAAATTTATTTGTTCAATATACTTATGAACGCACACACACGATGAGCATATGCCTTTGTGTGTGTGCGTGTGTGTGTGTGTGTGTGTGTGTGTGTTATTAAATTAAACACAGAGCTGCCATCAGTGCTGAGCCAAAAGCATTCATTAGCCACGTTTACTGCACCCGTGGCGACCTCCATTTTGTCTGATGAGTTTTTGCTGTATGTGTACGTGAGTCTGTGTGTGTGTGTTTTCTGTTTGGGTTTATTTTTTTTGTTATTTGTCCCTTTCCACCGTGTTCTACTCCATGTTGTTCTGCAAGCAAAACTTTTCTCTTTTGTTCTTTGCTCTGTACCCAGTCAAATTCGTGATCGTGTTCATAGGTTAAAACGATTTGGAAAACTTAGCAATAAACTATTTTAGGGTGTATTATACAAATAATCTTTGGGTTAGTTTAGAGAGTCTTATAACTATGTGAAATTTAAAATGGAAAGCACAATAACTATCTTCGTTCAAATAATTTTTGAATATTTAGTTTTGATCGGATAATCAACATAAAAGTTATTTAAAAAATAATATTGGAAGCGTACGTCTTCCATGCCCCTGCAGGGTATGCAAGTTAAAAGTCTAAAAAATAATTTTGATTGGGCGAAGCGGTTATACCTCGACATTATGCCCCCTTCTGATGGATGCTGCTCCGGCAGTATGTTCTGCTGCATAGTTTTTACCGCTGGGTAACTTGGAATGCCGCATTTTTTGATTACTTTGTCTATTTGCTGTGGCGGCTGCTGCCATTTCGTGACTGGGCCAATGCCACTATAGGTGTGTGTGTGTCTGTGTGTGTGTGTGTGTGTGTGACTGGGATGCATGTTTGGCATTTCGGTGTGATGTTACATTTTGATACTCGTATTTGTTCTAAAGTGTCCCGAGTACGTGAGCTGCTTTTTCATCGCATATAGAAATGATTATTGCGCGTCATTCCGCTAAATGGGCTGGGCGAGTCAACAGAGAACGGAGAGAGACAGAGAGAGCAAGAGAGACTGACGGGGATAGAGATTAAGAGTGAGAGAGGGGGATAGAGTCAGCTCTTGTAGGCTGCAGTTAAATGCGATTCGACCTGCGTTTTTCGGCGTAAGACCCCAAAGCATTAATTCTAATTAACTTTTTGCGGTTTGCTCATCAAGCTCGAAATGGCAATGAGAACGGGCAGCTGGCATTCAGGGGGTAGTGGGCAGGGGAGTTGGCACAGTGAGACGCACAGGTTTATGAGCCAACTCTTGGTCCCCGGTAGAGCAACAACAACAGCAAATGGGGCCCAACAAATGAAGTGCAGGCAATAAAAGGCGACAAAGGCAAATGGCGAAATGTCCTTTCAGGCCAACTGGGCTGGCCTTGTTCACGTCCTGCTGCCTTGGTGCTGCTGTTGCGTTTTGTGCGTTGAGCCATGAAAATGAAAATGAAAATTTATGCGTACCGCTTTCCCAGGCAAATGCGCTGCGCCGCGTTAGTGTGATTAAAACACCTGCGTCGACATCTGCCAACGGGGCAGCAGTTGTTAGCCCGTTCCTCTTGCCTGCCTGTGTGGGTGGACACGGGATTGTCTCTTGGCTAACATTCTGTGTGACTTTCTGGCACCGCCATCTGTCGCGCTCCCTCTTCTTCTCACACTTTGTCAGCCTGTGCCCGCCAGGTGATCATAGCTTTTCATTTTGCCCGCCTAATGAAACGTCATGTTATTTATGAGCCAGCTGCGACCTAATGTAAAGACATTGCTTTCCATCTGCGCAAATAACGCAAATACAAACCTTCAGCTAAGCCAGCTGCACAGGTCAGAGGTCCAACAGGCCAGATTAGCAATCATAGATACCATGGAAATCAGACTCAGCTGTAAGGAGAAGGCAGGAGAAAGAAAGCAGATCAGGAAATATAATAACTAGAGAATGCAAAGTCTGTTGGCTTTCACTTTTTTACGCATATGTACTTGCAGGAATGTGGGAAAGAACTTATATTTATATATACATATATGAACCTATTTGAAATAAAATAAGTATACTTTATTCAAGCCGTTTGCTGAGAGCTCAGCAAAAACACTGACTGTTTGTTAATCTTTAATGAACAAAACATTTCTTAAATATTTTTCGGCCTTATCATCATGACAGCTCGCTTTAATGAATATTTGTAGCCATGCCAAGCTTGCCAATTGATGCCTTTAGAATGGTTATTATCCTTAAACTTGCCCATTAGGTTGCTGAAACAGAAAACAAGTGAGCTAAGAATTTCCAGGCAAAATAAGAATGTGTGTATATACTCGTACCTTTCATGGCAGTTCTTAAACCACCATCCAGTTGTATACATTTTAGCGCAGTTATCGCTGTACTCATCGTTGTCTCGATCTGGACTTGAGAAATTCATTCCATGGTGATAGCTTAACGAGTCTCCAGCACTTCCCGTGGCCTTGCCCAGGGTGTGTAGCTTATACAAGTCGATCTCGTCTCCGATGGCAAAAGCGTCATAGGCCTCATATCTAGTTTCTCCTTCAAAGTCCTCAAGTAGCACAATTAGTTCCTGTGGTTGATCATTGGTGAGTGCGTATATCTTGTCAAGCCCTAAGAAAAACTCCCTCGACAAGTTCCCAAACCCTTCTTTGTACTCAGCCCACTTCCTGCTGAAGTTTTCACTTCCGTCCATTCGTTGCAGAATGATTGTCCAGTTGCCGCCTCGAGTCTCCGCTGAGCAAGCGACTTTGAAAGGTTTCCCATAATAGGAAGGGATGCTTATATCGTAGATTCCGCTGCGTCCGGATGTGGTCATTGCTTCAGCACAGCTACGTGGCATGGACACTTTAGATGGCTGTGTCGTTGCTTCTTCTTTCTTCATATCGCTTATGGAATTTAACTTCTCTATTACGACATTTAATAAACTTTCTATACTTTTTAGACTTGTCTTGGGCAGTGTTTGGTCATTTTCGATTAAATCTTTATCTGAACCTATTTCTTTTGTCTTCAATGTTGTATTTTCTTGAACAGCGTTGCCGCGTATCAGCTTGCCTTTGATCAACTCTAGATCTGATCTGATCTGCTGTTGATCCAATCTTATTATTCCAACATCCATTCTCACCAATTGTTGATCCACTTTGATCAATTCGTGCGCCGATCTGACAAAAGTTCAGTAGTACTTAAATGAGGACGAGGCTAGGAAAACTACTTGAAACTCACTTTAGATCTCCCAACTCTGATTTTATAGAAAGAAATGCTTTTGTTTGATTTAGTTCGATCGATCCTCCCGAAGGTAGACATAATGTATTTACAAGCAAGCTTGTAAAAACCAATAGCAATATCATTTCTGCGACTTATTTCAATAAAACGTAGGGCAGTACTGAGCAGCTTGCTGGCTAGAGTCGGGTTTTTATTGCCTCTCCGAATGCTTTTTATCAGCTAACTCATACATAAATATATTTATACAAACTATATTCGCGTTGACTGCTCCCTTGACAACTATTATACGAATTTAAAAGCCATTATCGGATAGGGAATGTAGAAGGCAGATGTAGGCATTTGCGAAATCATTTAAATTCAGAATCAGCATCAAAAGCTGAATCGGTTAAGTCTTGTGTGTCTGTATGTTTATCTGTTTCCCATAAAATATAAATGTTACAACCACAAAGTTTGACTGATCTCGTATGCGTTGCAAGCATCTGGTCACAATTGATCACAATATGATTTTGTAGCCTCTTCCTCTTGCTCGCCACTTTTGCAACACATTATCAGCCTGTGTCCACCGGATGACCATAGCTTTTCATTTGGGTTGCCTACTGATACTGCAAATACAAACCATTCTCTAGTCCACATCGAAGAAAACTCCAAGAAATATATGCAGTTGCCATTAGTATTTTTTATATATTTTCTTATTGTACATTTGCTCTGTACATGGAGCTTAATTAGCTCTTATGCTTCTTACGCGTGCTCTTTCGAATGACAATATCGACAGCACGTTGTTTGTATTTACATAAATACTTAATATCCATAATATCCAACAGTAGATACAATGAATTCACCAGCAAGCTGGTGAACACGGACTGCAACACCATTATTGGGGATTGATTTCGTCAGACTCTGAGTGGGTACTAATCAGCTTGCTTTCTGAAGTCGAGTATTTTTGCATATCCGAATACTTTTTATCAGCAGTGCCGCAGCTAGGCGTGTACATGCTGAACGTTTTTAAAGGGCCCCCGGCTGCCAGGGGCTACAGAAAATAGTATACTTACAAATGAACGGACAGACAAGGGAACATCAGAAAAATATTAGCAATTGATACTTATCAATAATATTTATGTATCGCTACGGCTTCAGACAAAACTTTCCCTTTTATCTTGTGGGTAATGCATATAGTTATTTGCAAAGCACAATAGATC
This sequence comes from Zaprionus africanus, assembly GCA_018151435.1. Classification (NCBI taxonomy): domain Eukaryota; kingdom Metazoa; phylum Arthropoda; class Insecta; order Diptera; family Drosophilidae; genus Zaprionus; species Zaprionus africanus. The sequence continues at coordinate 1,436,507 of JAECXB010002307.1, read as the reverse complement.
AAGAATGGTTGAATTGATTATATATAATATATGAGTTTATATTCATATTAATTATATCAAATATATTATCAATTACTAATAAAAACAATAGAAAAGGCAAAGTAGTTAATATTTTATTACTTTATTTTGTAAAAACATTTATGAACTGCACTCCTTACAAACTATATTTTTAAGCTTTAAATTTTTATGGGGTAAAATAAGTCCCCCCAGACCGTCACTACGCCCCTGGAGCGCAGGCAGTGATACTAGTACTATTGATAACGCTGTGGGGAATAAGTTCTGAGCTGAATCATACTTTAAAATGTATGAGGCGGAGAACGGCGCAAACAATTCACATAATTGGCTAGAGGATATTTAAAAGTCGAGTTTACTAGTTAAATGTGCGCAGCAGCAGTTGTTATTATCAATTTGCGCTGCCCCAATAGTGCATACGTAATTCTTCGGACTAGTGAAAAACCCCAAGAAGTGAACAGTGAACCGAAGATCTGAGGCAATTGACAATTTGACATGCATTAAGCTGCTCAATTTGTCTTTGCAATCACCAACAGTCGCCCAGGGGGGCTGCTCCAGGAATATTGCTCACTTGTCACTTCACTGAATGCGTCCTAGGGATGGATACGTTTTTGGGTTAACTGAAAGGCCCTTCTTCTTTCCCTTTCTCTTCATCTTCCTCTTGCTGTCTCTGTCTCGAAAAGCTCAGACCCTAAACGTGTTCGGCATTGATAATTTTTAAAAGGCGCGGGGCGTGACTGACTATGTTGACCATTGAAGGGAAGGGGGAATAGATAGATAGGAAGAAATGACTTTCAGCGGGCAGCAGGCCATTAAAAATGCTAATGTGTCTATTCAATGCGAATTTTATGCAAATGACAAGGTTAAAAGCAAAATAAGAGCGACGCTCTGGTAATGCGATAAAAAATTTGACACATCATCACTTTTCAATAAAATCAACAAATTTTATTTAAGTCAGCCAACGGATGCGCCTCGCTTGCCTTACTCAAACACAACAACAGCGACAACAACAAAATGCCAGTCCCCCCTTAAAAGTTTTTCTTCTTTTCAGACTGTCGACGGCCACAAGTAATGCCATTTTCTATGGCCCCAAGGGAGAAGCTTATCCATTTTGGCCATACGGTTTTGTGTGCCTTTATATGTACATTTTACTGGCGGTTTTTGCTTTGTTCCTTTCGGCTTTTCTTTCATTTTTTTCGTTTCTTTTCTTTCCCTTTATCAACGGGCCACGGAAGTAGCCAGTGTGAAGTGGGGCACTACCAAAAACTGAGAATACTTTTGCATGCGCCCTTGCGAAATCCGGTTATGTGACTAATTTTTCCATCTCTTTTTGGGCTGTCTCTCCCCCCACTCCCTTCCTCGTTTAAGGCTCTTAGTGTGTAGCTGGCGTACTCAGCATCAATTACAGCATCGAGCGGAAAATGTAGTTCTCCACTTGCAATGGCAACTCAAATGTCACTCGCCCTGATTGATGGAATTGACAATTGCCCCTCGGTCCCCGGGTTACTCCCTTCTCAATACCTCCCTCTCTTACTTCCCTTATCCCCTTAGCACTCAGAATGCAGCTTGGTAGTCGTCGTCGCCCGTCACTTGCAGCCCTCGCAGTGCCTATGTACGTACGTATATCATGTCGGGCGTTACCTTTTCTGCTGTCAGTACAGTATATGTACATTTGTCTGTCAGCGGCAGCTCAATTAGGCGATTTCAAATCCCCATTGAATCTCCTTTCCACATTGAGTTTCACAAGCTATGCCAGTTTCAATTGTACTTCACCAGCAAGAAACATATATCTTAGAGCATATAGGAAGTTTTTATTCTGTATGAAAAGCAGCCTTGATCTAGCTAACTCTTTGCATAATACCATAGAAATAGGCTGCAATACCAAGCTCGGAATACCTTCCGAAATTCGCAAATATAATGCGATAATATTACTGCTCCAATGAATTTCTCGTTGCTAATTTCGAATTAGGCAATCTATTCAACAGCTGGCTCAAGTATTCCCCGACGTCCACTTACTCGTACAATCAGCAACAACAATCTGTAGAAAACAATTAAAATATCAGAAATATTTCGCAAACACTTGCTATTTCGACTCTCTGTTGCTGGGTACACCAAGCTGAACTCAAACGACGTTCTTATCTACATTCACTACAGCATACGTGTACATTATAATTGATTTGAATGGGGTTTTTATGAACTTTGAATTCTTGAAACTTTTGTTCTTTATCAGCATCAACAGAGACGAACGAGTTTTATTTGTTTAGCCATTGCAAATACTTATAATATTTCATGATTGGAATAAATTTGAAGTATCCATGACATTTCAGAGGCAACAAACTAACTAGGACCATAGACTTAACACATTAAACTTTAGCCTTTAGCCCTTGGAGCATAGACCTTATATCTTAGACATTAGCTTTCAGAGCTTAGTCCTAAGACCTTAGACCTTAAACAGTAGACTGAGGACTTCGCTAGGGTTAGACCTTTTACCCTACACCCAAGACTTTAGACAATTGTTATTTCCCTTAGCCGTTACTTGAATGCTGAAAGCTAGAGAGAGAGAGAGAGTTATTCAATGTTTAAGTTCCGTCTTAAGCTGTTTCTCTTCTTGCCAGAGAGTCGTGACCATGCTCAGTCTTCATTAGCGCCCGCTCATAAACGAACAAATAAATGGGAACATCAAGAAAATTAATTCTAATTTGTAGTTGGCCAAAAAGGAAACTAGCCGCAGAGCCTTGTGAACGGGTAGACAAGGAAAGAAAAGGGATGACGTGAAGTGGAGGTGGAGGAAAGCCTGTCCTGCGACTGACTCGACGCTCTTCTCAGCACACTTTGCAGCTAATTATTCAGATGAAATGAGCTGTGGGCGGGGAGGGGCACGGGGCATAAGGGAGGAGCGAGAATAGGTGGAATTTTTGCGCAGCACAAAATCAAACAACGAAATTGCCACTTGCAATTTCTCGTCACGTTCAAAACTTAATTAGTACATCAGGACATCATCGGGCTACGACTACGACTACGGCAACTGCTTCTGCTTCTGCTGTTGTTGCGGGGTGAAGAGAGGGGAAGTGCAAGAGGAAGAGCTGTCAAAAGGACGTCATGTTTCTTAATTAGTTCTTTGTTATCATAACTTGTGTTGTGTCCGCCAATTTTTGGTTTTCGCCGCTTCATTAGCGTTATGTAAGCCTGGCTATGCTATCGCAGTCAGTCGGGTGCCTTCATTGACTAGCCGTAGGTTCCCCCCTACCCCAGCAGCCCAACTGCAACTTGTGGCATAGTAAAGGACAGAAAAGCGGAGGGAGTGGGATAGAGAGAGAGAGCGAGTGAGCACGTGAAAGACGGTCAGGAAGCTGGAAGTCGTTTGGCATGCCGCACACGTAGAAGATTTCCGCACGAATTCGCAAAGCAACTCTTGATCCCTTTGACTCGTCGACATGTTTTCTCTGGCATTCTCTTTGATGTTTACAAATTACACCGAAAGTTGGCAAACAAATTTTCGTATTCACTTTAGCTCTATGCACACACAACACCGAATTCCAATCTGGCAATGCGATTCTATAAATAAAAGTGCGACCAATGTTAAATTTATTTGTAATGTGACAGAGACACAGGAATACTCAACAAAGTCATACATACCTTATGTTAGTTTACCCTTACAGACGAATGAATCATTCTGGCAACAGATTTTTAACGTACCTTAGGAAACATCTTCGACTCCTTAATGGATATATTTTCTTAGTAAGCATAAACAGGTTAATTCGACTGCTTGTCTAAGTTTTGTCTGGTCATTTTATCTTTTAAGGTAAGGATTATATTGTTGTAGTGGTAGTAGCACTAAACATGTATTATACGTAGATACAGAGGCAACTCTTTCAATGCCTGCACTTTGAATCACATGGTAAACATACCCTAGAAAACTGTGTAAAAACTTTTTAAATTTCTCCAATTATATTTTTACGCTGTAAAAACTTTGTGCTTTTATACTGCTAGTCTGCAATATAAAACCCCTCAAAAAGTTCCCGTATGCTGATCTATACACACACACACACCAGCACACCAAGCTGTGCAGAGAGAATTCATTTGTGCAAACAACAACAACAAAAACATCTTCAAGTCGATGTGCAAAAGTTTTTTGTTCACTCATTCATAAGTTTTTAATTAAATTGCCGTCACATATTTTTGTCATCCCAGACAGAAGTCGCTTTTGATGACTGTCCCTCTGTAAACTCTGCCCAACCTCCGCCTCCATTTGAATAATTCAATGCTTTTTGCTCTAACTTGCATATTCATATATTTATTCACATTTATTAGCACGACATACAATGAACTTACCATACAAATTACAGTTTCATTTATATACTTAGTATTGTAGTTTTACAATTTTAAACTGCACATCATATCTATTATTATTGTCTTAATCTTGACTTAAGAAAGGTATTGCAATTTGATAACGAATGAAATGCCCTGACATTTCAGAGACCTTTTCTATTGTCTGTAGCTTATATAACTAGCGTTCATCTCCGTTGGCAAATGTGTTATAGGCCTCATATCTAACTCAACCTCCGATATCCTCTAAGAGAAACAATATTTCGTGTTGTTGATCATTGGTCATTGCAAGTATCTTGTCTGAACCCAAGAAGAATTCACCGCCAACGTACCCAAAGTATGCTTTGTACAGTACCCACTTTCTAATGAAGTCTACCCTTCCATCTGTTTGACTCAAAATAATCGTCCAGTTTCCGCTGGGAGTGTACGCCATGCAAGCCACCTCAAAGAGTTTCTAACTGAATCTGTGAATGTAGATCGTGGCTATTCACTCTATATATAGCAGATGCGATTATTTGCATCATTTTTCCATTAAAATATAAATTTCATGGAGTTAATTAATAGATTTTGGTGAAACTTATAAATAAAATATAGTCTAGGGAGAGTTATACAACTACGTCATAACACTAACGACACGCTCTTAACATATGACTTTCTTAATTATTTACAACTTTCAGAATTAGTTCCAATTATGGGTAAGAAAGTATAAAATTAATATATTCACGCCTCTTACCACTTGTTGACTTTATTAGTCAGATAATATTACATAGTTAAAATTATGTTTGCTATGCCTACAGGGCTAGACCAAAGTGTAGAAATCATATAGTTGACTTACCATAGGAATTCCATAGATATGCTTATTCTCTAGTGTCCCAGAGTGACTAAACATAGTGCTCGGTAGAATATATGTCAGTAATACTGATCATATTTCATAGGAATATTCATTGTTCTAAATATAAATTTATTACACACACACACAGTCACAAACACTTACATGGAGTTCAAGCCAAGCTTACCCACCCAACAGACATATAAATGCCTGCTCCTGGGCGACTCGGGTGTCGGCAAGTCAACTTTCCTGCGGCGTCACGCAACTGGCCAGTTCGAGGATCAGCATGTGCCCACCAACGGACTGCAGGTGTACACGTTGCTACTGCAGACCAACTACCAGGCCGTAGCACTGGAGTTGTGGGATGTGGCCGGCGATGAACGGCATGCAGGACTGCACAATGGGTACTTCTTCTTTGCCCGTTGTGCCATCATTATGTTTGATCTGAGCGATCCTCAGACGGCACAAAGTGCGGCAGGCTGGCAACGCCAACTCGATCAGATCTGTGGCAAGCAGCTGCCCGTTGTTATTTGTGGCAACAAGGCCGACCTGCCGCGCATGACCAACGAGCTGCTCTATCACCCCCAAGAGGGCATTGACTATTGTGAGCTATCAGTACGCTCTGCCTGGAACCTCGAGGCGCCACTCGAGCTACTCTGCCGGCGGCTATTGCACCGCAACGACTTGTGCCTTATCTCTCAGCCAGTCCAAGTGCCACTTGATGATTGCACACTCGATGAGTCAGCATGGAAAAGAGAAATGGAGGCGGTCAGAGAGAAAAGCAAAGACTCCAACTCAAAAATCGACTTGGCTGACAATGACAAGGCCAAGAATTGCATTTTCCTAAACTGATGATTATTGTTATCATGGATCATTGTTACAAACAGATATCATACATAAGTACATGGTTCCTACATATGGTACTTGTGCGACATTTCTTTAAGTGCATAAGGTTTTATATGATTCTTACATATGCGTATTAAATAGCGTAGATGATTCTTTTCATCCGTGAAATTTAAATTTCAATAAAAAGTCTTTGTGCCTGCTATAAAGATCTGAGTCCAAGCAAGAGTAAAGTACAATCTATCGAAAGCTACAGTTAACATGTTGCTGTATTTTTTTGTAAGCTGCTTTTTAATCAATTTACCACATTTGCTATCGATCCACGCGATCGAGTCAGATATAAAATCGGAACTTGTTGACATAAAGTGAGTCTCTGACCTTTTCGTAACCTAATTTATTTTTTAATTCAAAAGAAACTTTCCTAAGATCGGAGCAGTCTGTAATGAGAGGGGATCAACAACTGATCAGAGCTGATCAACGGATTATGAGATCTGATCTGGGGCGATTGCTATCGGATCAACATCAACTTAAGGCTGATCAAGTATTTATTAAGCAGGAGCTCGTACAGGGAAAAGCAGGTGTGCAGATTTTAAAGGATGATCAAAAATATGTAAAAAGAGATCTACAAGAGGTTAAAGAACTGTTGGGAGAAGCCAAAAAAGGTCAAGTAAGCCTGGAAAGAATGCTAGGTCCTCAAGGTCTTATACAGCAGGAGGTGGTACGGGGTAAAGCAGATTTGAAGGCGATAAAAAACGATCAAGAATATGTGAAAAATTATCTTCAGGAAGTTAACCAAATGTTGGGGCAATCCAAAAAAGGTCAAGAAAGGCTGGAAAGAATGCTAGGTCCTCAAGGTCTTATACAGCAGGAGGTGGTACGGGGTAAAGCAGATTTGAAGGCGATAAAAAACGATCAAGAATATGTGAAAAATTATCTTCAGGAGGTTAACCAAATGTTGGGGCAATCCAAAAAAGGTCAAGAAAGGCTGGAAGATTTGCTGGATACTCTTCTAGTAAAAATGGAACCCTTGGTCAATCAACATAAATCATTTGGACGAAGCTGTGCTGACGCTGATCCAACAGCCTTTCCCAAGCGTAGTGGCATCTATGATATACTTATCCCTAGGTATAGTGCTCAACCATTTAAGGTCTACTGTGACGCAGAGACTCTGGGGGGTAACTGGTTAACCATCATGCGACGAGTGGACGGAAGTGTGGAGTTCAACAGAAATTGGACCGACTACAAATATGGTTTCGGAGACTTAGACCGAGAATTCTTCTTAGGTATGGATAAGATACACGTCCTAACTCAAGATCAACCACAAGAACTGTTGGTAATGCTTGAAGACAATGAGGGTATAGTTGCGTATGAGACTTACGATGCATTTGGCATTGGAAGCGAAAGCGAACAGTATAAATTACATACACTGGGCTCCGCTAGCGGAGATGCTGGAGATTCTCTGTCTTATAGCCGTGGTATGGGTTTGACAACAGCAGATCGAGACAACGATTACAGTGATGTGAATTGTGCTGTTTTCTTCTCAAATCCGTGGTGGCACAAGAACTGCTTTGAAAGGTATTCATATATAGTTTTGCATTGATTTGGAAAACTCAAACTCAAACTCAATCTTCGTCTGTTTCAGTAATCTCTTTGGCAACTATGATGATCATACATATGGCCAAGGCATCATTTGGAAAACTTTCCGTGGCTACTCGTATTCGTTAAGCCGAGTTGTCATGATGATACGCCCGAAATGGATTTGAATAAAGACTTTGTGTTTCATTATTATCAACATTAAGGAATTCATATAAAATTTTGAATGTGTATTCATAAAAATAGAAGATCGACCCTCATTCACAAGAAATTTGTGTTTTTGCTTTGTTTCTTTCTTTCTTTGTGAAACCTTCCTTGAGTGTGTTCATAATCTCTCTAGTATTTTTTTACTTTCTGTGCTATTTTTTGGTTTCTCAAAGTATTATTACGGGTTTCCAGAGTATTTGGACGAAGCTTTTGTGTTTGCTTTGGGGTTTCATTAAAAACGAATTTAATTACGACCAACTCATTTTCTCCACGGACTTTCTGCTGTTCTCCATTCTCTGATGCAGTAATGCCACGCCCGCTTTATTATGCATTTTCCCCACTCCGTGAAAGGCTTCTGTGAATTGTCTCCGCCCTCAGCGAAAATAGAGCAGCGAGGAAAAGGAAGAGAGCGCAAGAGAGATAGAGAGAGAGAGAGAAAGCAGTGTGAGGAGGGCGTTGAATAAAAATTACCGTTGCGGGGATTAAGAAGTTTCGCTATTATCATTCAAATTATAATTACTTGCAATTGTTTTTATAATGTTCATTAACATTTAGCGCCTTCAGAAATTGCAACGAAATGAAAACGAGACGCGATGCCTGCGGGCGAAAGGGAAAATAGAACAAGCAAGAAGCAAAAACAGAGACAGAAACAGAGAATGAGAAGAAAAGAGGGTGAGAGAGGGGGAAGCAAAATTTCATTGTAGACTTTTTAGTAATTATTTTTTAAAAGTGTAATTTGCGCAGCCGCCGCTGGGAAGGATTAGCCCGGAAATATGGTAGCATGTGTTAATTGGATTTTGCCGGCTCGTAAGGACAAAACTTGATAATAATCATTGGAAGTGTAGTTCAGCCCACAGATGTGCCATCGGACTTAGACTTGACTAAGATTGAACACGTGAAAGTTTACTTTGTTTTTGAATTACTTAATATATGTATATATATACATATGTACATATATCTGAGTAAATGTATGTTTAATATATATTTATATATTGTTTTGAGTACATTTCCAATTTGTCTAATGCTCATTGTTATTTCAATAATATATATAATCTTATCAATATGTAGACTCCACTGTAAACCATTTGAAATTAAGGAATTGTTCGCAGGGGCTGATTCTTATATAATAATAAATAAACAAAGTATAGTTGCGGAAATATAATTTGAATAGTTGCCGTTAATTTAGTATTCCATTCTGGAGTTTTGTTCTGTTGAAAATAGTGCAAGGTGTCCCATTCAAGTGGCGCCCATAATACTATCGAGTAATGTTGTTTGTCAATTTCTAAAAGTTTTAGTATTTTTAATATATTCGCTTAATTTTATTACAATCGATTCAAAATTTGGCTTTATATTACAAAATAATATTTTTAAAATTTTAAATAGCAGGTTTTCATAGCAGCTATATAATATTGAAAAGCGTATAGTTATACAGACTAAGCAACTTCTTCTTCTTTATGTTTGTGCACTTACAGACAGGCGCTATATATGTATAAGTTTTGCATTAAAGTCGACTTTAGAGGTTCTAAATGCAGAGACCGTGAGCGCAATTTAATTCCAATCCGCAGCCACAACGTTTGCAATGCAATTTGTGCATCTCGGTAAATATGAATAAATAATTCATTAAAAACGCACACTCGAATAAGGCAAAAACAATTGTGGTTGCATTGCCCACACAAACACAAATTTGCACCTGTGTGTGTGTGTGAATGTGTGAGCGTGTAGGTGTTTGTGTATACAATGTGTGTGAGGCACTCTCTGCGCAAATGTTTACAAACATTTCTTTTGATTTATTTAAGTGGAACTAATTGTGGGCGTTGAACTGCAACAAAAAGCAAAAAAAACACCAAGGAAATTAAAATAAAAATAAATGCAAAATTTAATAAATACGTAGTTGAATTACAGCAACAATATGAGCGTATTCAAATGGAGTACTCGGGGCGAGTAAGCGTAAATTATTTAATTAAATTGACATTCGACAAGACGATGCCTCGCGGGTTCGTGTCTATGGGCAATTAATATCAGCACACTCGGACAATACGACTATAAACTTGTCCTATGATATCCCACCAGGATAAGGGGGGAAGTGGACAGGAGGAGGGGTTTGTAACCGAAAGAACTTGCGTGTTTGCGTGCAGTTTGTTATCGGAAAGCAAAGAACGCGACGTAAATTCAACACCTGTGGCAAGTCGAAAAGGCAGAGTAGGGTGAGAGAACAGTACCAAGAGCGGGAAAGAACCGTTCTGTCGTTCTTCAACTGCCAAACTTATTGAGCCGCCCTCGTTTTGGGTCTTGGCTCTCATTGCAATCAGGACAAACAAATGAAATGCAGCTCAAATATTCCATCAGGCCGAGAACATTTCAAAGTAATTAAATGATCATGTATAAATACGAATACATGAGCTGCCTTTGTGGGTGTGTGTGCGTGTGTGTGTGTCTGCATGTAATTAAGTACAATGCAGTATACAGTTGCAAATGCAGGGCACTCGACTGTCATTAATTTGAGTTTACAAAAGCCTATTTGTGATTTGTCAAAATTGAATTTGCCTTCCTTATCGAGGATTTGATTGATGGCCATTGCAGGGGCCAGGCGTGCTTGAACACACCCCAGCTCCACCCCATCTTCATCTGCTACTGTTTTCCCCTGCCCCCTCAGACAACTTCGAGAGACACCAAACGTGTCTTTTAGCTTGTCGAAATGTCATTTGGCAACTGGATTCAACTAGTTCAATTAACAACCAACATACCACATACGATTTAATTGGTTGCCTGTGTGCTCTCTAAGAACCTTCCAGATATTTATTAAACTTATCACTGTCAGCTGACATTGATAGTTTTGTTAACTCACTGGAGTCAATCATCGTTGCTGCAGCTCGCTGCTCAACGCCGCAAACAGTAAGCAAAATTACAAATCACAAAAAAACCAACCGGCAAATCGAACAACTTGTTCTCGAAAAACGGCGCCTACGGCGAGAATGGCAGTCCTCCAGATCACCGTCGGCGAAACAAAAGTTAAAAGACGCCACACGCAAACTCACAAAAGCTTTAAAGCAAGAAGAAGAGCTTGCCCAACGTACTTATATTGAAAAATTATCAACATCCAGTACAAAAACTCACTGTGGAAAGCTCACCCAACTCTTGGCTCACCCACAGTACCAGTAGTCCCAATTAGAAACCACACAGGTGGCTGGGCCCGTAGCGACAAAAATAGAGCCAGTACATTTGCTACTCATCTTCAAAAAGTCTTCCAACCGAATCCTGCAACAAACACGTTCGAAATTCCGCCCGCAACAGACGACTCCCAGCTTTATCACGCTCCAGTTGTGTTTCGCGCAAACGACATCTCAAAAATCATCAAAGAACATCTGAACCCAAAAAAATCTGCAGGGTGCGACCTAATTACCCCTAAGATGATTATTGAGCTGCCTTACTGTGCCGTATGCAGCATTACCCAGCTCTTCAATGCCATCAACAAACTTGGCTACTTTCCAGGAAGATGGAAAAAGTCAATAATAATAATGATACCTAAGCCGGGAAAAGATCACACTGTTCCATCGTCGTACAGACCCATAAGCCTTCTATCCTGCTTATCTAAACTTTTTGAAAAATGCCTACTGTCTCTGACTATTACTCCGTTCCTGAACACGCACAACACAATACCAGCTCACCAATTTGGCTTTCGTGAAAAACACGGAACTATTGAGCAAGTTAACCGCATAACATCAGAAATACGAAACGCATTTGAAAAACGGGAATACTGCTCTGCGATATTTCTTGATGTTTCGCAGGCATTTGACAGAGTTTGGCTGGACGGTCTGATGTATAAAATCAAAACAACACTTCCAAACAACACCCACAAACTGCTAGAGTCGTACCTCTACAACAGGAAGTTTGTAGTGAGGTGTAACACTGCGATATCCGACGAACACAGTATTGAAGCCGGTGTCCCACAAGGCAGCGTACTAGGCCCAACACTATACGTCCTATTCACAGCAGACATCCCTACAAGTAGCAACCTGACAGTTTCAACATTTGCGGATGACACAGCTATTCTCAGCCGCTCCAGATGCCCAATCAAAGCATCATCTCAGCTAGCCATCTACCTGGTCGACGTGGAAAAGTGGTTATCCGACTGGCGTATAAAGGTAAACGAACAAAAATGCAAGCAAGTAACTTTCACCCTCAACAGGCAAGATTGTCCACCGCTCACGCTGAACAACGTCGCACTTCCAACAGCAAACGAAGTGACGTACCTGGGAGTACATCTCGATAGAAGACTAACTTGGCGCCGACACATCGAAGCCAAGAGAACTCACTTAAAACTGAAGGCCAACAGCCTTCATTGGCTTATCAACTCCCGCTCACCACTTAGCTTGGACTTCAAGGTGCTACTCTACAACTCAGCGCTAAAACCAATCTGGACTTACGGCTGCCAGCTATGGGGAAATGCCAGCAACAGCAACATCGATATCATTCAGAGAGCCCAGACGAAGATATTGAGAACTATCACCGGGGCACCGTGGTATGTTCGAAACGCCAACATTCACAAAGATCTAAACGTGCCACCTGTAAAAGACGAAATTGCGGAAAATAAGGAAAAGTACCTTAACAAGCTATCAACGCATCCTAACCAGCTTGCGAGGAGGCTAACTAGGCTAAGCAGCCGATCACGCCTACGTCGAAACGACTTGCCAACCCAGCAGTAATTTTTTGTTTAGGGCCGCTTTTATAATACAGTTCAAGAAATGTACTGATAATTAGTATTTACACGTAAGATTTGATAACTTGTTGTTAGTTTTCGGTATTGAAAAGATTCAACAAATAAAAGCTACAAACTGGAAAAAAAAAAAAAAAAAAAAATCACTGTCAGTGTACACTGCAAGGACGATAGAAGGAGTGGATCAACAATACATAGTCCAAATAAGTTGAGTCGCCCATCTCGACTATTATAAACACTCGAGGAAGTTAATAAGACTAGTAAATTCCGAGATATCTGAATATCTTAAACTCTCACTCGTTGTTGTAATTCGTAAATTGAGGAACAAATGCTTATCGATAGCATGCAGTGTTGGGTAAGGCATTCTTAATTCTTCTTTTTGTATAAAATTGTGTGCAGGATATGTGACAGTCGAGTGCGCTACATATTTTATTTTTGTCGACTATCAAATCTGAAATGGAGTCACATTTTCAATGGGCGCCCGCAGTGCTCAGGTTACGGTGCGAAACTTTTGTCAACACTGGCAAAAATATGCCTGGTAAGCCAATGACTGCGCATAGATACCCTAGCTATGAATATGAACACTAGACAATTATTAAAATTCTGTCAATTTTGGGTATAAGTTTAGCAGATTTTACAAGATTGATTTTAATTATTTATTTATATTTTATTATCTATCTACTTCTTTGGTTTGACGACACCTTTCCTTGTAGGCTTACAGGGTATATTTAAATGGCAGCCGGAAGTTGAAGTGCTGTTGGGAATTGAAAAATTTGTTGCCTGCCATTGTCATTTTTGTTGTTTTCGTGGCTGTTGCAACGGCGCATTCGTGCGTTTTATTCCCAGGCTGACTGTAAATTCAAAGCCAGTGGCACAAAATCGAAGAGGCACCAACAACAACAGCAACTCCAAAATGGCTACAGCAAGAAGTATCAGAGAGGGCCGAGGTGGGGGTAGCAACCCGTTCAGCTCTTTTTCAGCCATCTGAAATTCGCAGCAATTGTCAGTTTTTGCACTTCATGCAAATCCCCCAGTGAAAAAGTGAATCCCATCGAGAAAGCATCGAAATTATGTTCTCTGCCAGTTTTCAATTGGTAACAAAAACGAGACAGAAAAGTTCTTAAATATTCTCTATACTCTGCAATGTGTTTAACTGTAAAGCTGAAGTTTATGTGTTATGTCCTTGGATTCTCCCAACTCCTTTCAATCCCTAAGAATCTCTAGTCACTTGGCATCACTCTTCTCCATGCAACTCTTATACGGAACTAACCAATTTAAGTCCTTCTTCTGTCTCCTTTAATCCTGATATACGAAGTAATATAACTAATTATTAACTATCTTAACTGTTTAAGTCAAGTCTCTTCTTTCTTCTAAGCAACTGTCCAAATGTGTGAAGAGTATATTCAATTCTTATAGGGCATCACAGTAGTCGTTCTGCTTACTATTGTTAACCCAGGACTCGTTCAATGACCAGATCAGGGCAAACATTGAAGCAAATGTGCTTAAAACTCACACAATGTCCACTTAATGCCGGCCCCATTAATGGACTTTTAAGTGCAGCCAACAATGTTCCCCGAGTATGTTTGACTTTATTGTTGAAATGTTCTTCGATTTTGTGCACAGTCCACGATGGGCCAGTAGAGAACGTGCGATGTGTGTGTGCCCCCTTCACCAAGGGGGCTGGGGTTGGTTTTGAGCCCATAATCCCTCTAGGGAATGCGGCAACACGTGCTTGCACGGAACTGTCGTCACAGTTTGCCGAACTCTGCTAAGGTAAATAGGATGACTGAAAAGTATTTATAAGTGATAAATAGGAAGCTCATAGAGCTGCTCCAGCCAGACACGTTCGCCAAGTTCGAGTTGGGTTTATGCATTTAAAAGCCAGACTAAACACGCTACTGAGCTCTTGAGAGATATGGAACAAGAACTGGAGTGCGAAAGGGGGTTTTCAAGTAAGTCAATGGAAGCAGGACGACTATAGGCGATAATCAGACTAATTTTATTTACTTTTTTGTAGAAGCACCTTATTAAAAGCACAAAAAAGTTTATGATGAGCAATTCAAAAAGAATTTAACTTGAATATGTTATATGACTCGAAACCAATTAAAGTCTTTCTTCTTTTGTTTTGCTTTTTATACGTATTTCAAAATACATTTTTAAAATCTCTGTTTACTTTCTATACCTACATTGCTACTTGACCAATTGAGCTTGAGAGACGATACCCTTCGCTCTACCTATAATTAATAAAGCCTACGCCACTAGCTACTTCTCTACAGAACAGCTGAAGCTCCCAAGCTTGTGGCATATGTTTCAGGCAGTCTCTCTGTGGTTGGCTGGGGCTTTTTGCCTTTCGCCTTTGCCCTCGTCCGCAAGATATTTAAAATCAAATTTGTTTAATTTACATGCATAAACGCGTCAAATTTGTTTGGGAAATGTGCACCCGGCTGAAGCAATAACAAGTCTGTTGGCCACTGTCCGTGGCACAGGGCGAGAGAGAGAGAGAGAGGGAGAGATGGCCATTGAGTTGCTCTTTGGTTCGTTCGTGTGTTGTTTGCTGTGCGCTCAAAGGCAACAACTGTTTCCGTTAATATAAAATGCAAATTTTGAGCATTTTTAGCAGCGCCCGAAATTGGTCTCGTTCCACGCCCCTTTGCCGTGGCGCCCTCCTGCGACTGGTCTTGCCCTGCGGTCAGTTTGGTTATGCAACGACAACAACAACAGTAACAGCAAGATATGAGCTTGTTATAACCAAATCGGTTGGGCTACACTACACCAAACTAAACGATAAGGTTGGAGGTTTGCTGGGCAGGGCATATGGGGTAGGTGGCTGGGTACGTGGATGGGGAATTTGGTCAAATGCAATGAGTAGTAAAATGTTGTTTGAAATTATGGCCCAAAAACGCCGGATGTTGTTCATATCCCTTTTGTAAACGTACGGAAATAGCCAGGCGAAAGCCAAAATGGAAATGATGTTGGAAAAACAATTTCATGATGTTTTGATTTCGCACAGCATATGTGCGTAAACAAACACACAGACAGCCTATACACACAGACACACTCCTACAGCTACATACAGCAAGCATAAACAAGAAATATTGTATAAACGTATTTGGGTCCTTGGTTAGACCTTTCATTCGATTGACAGTTGTAATTTAAAGCTGCCTGCAAACAATTTACAGTAACTGCTAACTGTCAGTTAACTGAGGTCAGAGAAAAAGAAAGAGAGAGTGGGAGTGAGAAGGAGATGAAGAAGGCAGAACTGCCCTTCGATTTCTTGCCATATTTCTTCCGTCACTTATTTACATTTCTCCCCTCCCGAGGATTTATTTATTTAGTGCTTATCATTGAGGCGCATAAATGAATATCAAATCGAGTCACATCCAATAACGACAACAACAACAAGAGTAAACCACAACAAAAGTAGCACCCATTTCCATGCGGCTAAGTTTGTTTACAGTTAGCACAGAGAACACTCGAGCCGTGCAGGCCCTCCCGCCTTGGGGCAGTACTGTACTCCATCTCCTTCTTCATCCTTTTATCCCTCACAATTTTTTACTCATTTTCAAATCCGATTAGCATCATTTAGTTGGGTACTCTGAGTTATTGTCCCAGACTCTATTATATCCATTCGATTGAGTTTGCTTAGGTGAAGCAGAGTGGACAAAGCTTAAGCAAGCTCACTTGACACTATAGTCACAAGTAGATAGCGAAGTTAGTTGGAATATATTTAAGAGGATGCAGAAGTTGTACATGAGTTCCAAATATCGTTTATCATACATATATATGTGTTATATATTCTCCATCTGAAATTACATGAATATACAGAATATAATATAGACTGCAACATCTTACACAGCTCAAGTAAACCTCAATCAGGGTGTATTCTGCCCCTGCAGTTCCCCTCGATCCTTAGACAAAGCTCTTGCTGAGTTGCGACAAGCACGCCTTATGCCATTGAGCACCTGCACCTCATTTACATCAAATTTATGCATTATATGAGAGAGTATATCCTGAACCTTTTGCGGCTTAAGCTGGGCCTTCGTCTTCCGATTGTACATCACCGAACCGGGACCCATACGGCCTGTCAGTGTGTGGGTGCCCAGAGTTTGTTGTCCAAAGATGAGGTAGCACAAATCTCGTATTGCCTTCTTGACACATGTCCAGTCGATCTGAGCATATACTTTCCTGGGCAATGTCGTTCCATTTGGTCCAATTTGAATGTTGCCTCTAGTTGTATTTCCTGATAATGATTTGGAATTCTTTGGCTTTGCTCTGGGCTGAGTCTTTGGGATGCGTTGCCTTGTCTTTTTTGGATTAGGATTCAACAACTGATATTCTTTTTCCAATCCCTCCAGTTTCATTGTGAAGCAATGCAAAACAGAATCCAATTCTTTTTTATAAAATTTTCGAGGTGTTTGTGTACCGACATTCATTATCAAGTTTTTATAATTTCACGGAATTTTAAAGAAGCTTCGATAAATTTCGCGAGTTAGAGACGATAAATTCGACTCGATGGAAAGAGTGGATAATCGTGTCAGCGTAAAGCCTTAGAGATGGGACACGTTACCATTAGAAAATATGATAATTCCTATTCACACTTAATTTTATCATTATCATTTTAAAAATTTCCATAAATTCTATATGCTGAGATAAATATCAAGCAGTTAATGAAGTAAATCGTTGAATTTAAATGATTGTCGATAAATCAGCATTTGGATATCAATTTTATTTGAAATTTCGATAAGTTCCTAGCGCTTATCGTTCACAGTCACTGACAGTTGCAATAGTTAGTGATGGGACAATCCGAAGACGGATATTCTAAAGCGATAGTCGAGCTCTAAGAATACGACTACGCGCAAGCTATGATATTAATATATTCGCATAGATAATCGTCATCAAGTTATGGAGCAGCACAATTAGTTCAGTCTTTTCAGGACATTAATTCCAGTAAGTACTGCAATAAGCATTGCTGAGCAGATGGTAGAAACTCGTTAACAGCTTATTAACAGAACTGGCACACAGCAATTAGAAACCTTTAGCCTTCGCCCAACTAAAGATCTACAGATGCTTAAGTGCGTTCCGTTTGGATAAACAAATGACAGCTGGGCACAGGCATCTGCTATCTCCTTTGCTGGCAATCCTCTCACTTTCTCAAACAATTTCCAGATTGCATCCTTATCTGGAACGTGAGTCGCATCTTCGCATCCTACATATTCTTGGAGGCAATAAAAGTTTCTGGCCCATAAATCTGCAAGTTTCTAGACCACGACCAAGAGAAATAGAAACACTGGGGCGGTGAGAGCGAGAAGGAGAGCGACAGGGACAGAAAGATAGTGAAAACATCTGCACAATGAAAATGAGAAAGAGTTGAGCACCAGACCAAAGCGAGTCCGACAGTAAGATACACTTTTTTGACAAACGGTCACAAATACACTAACAATACTGCCACCTATTGCTTTCTCACTCACACACACAAATGCAGACACGTGCAAACTAAATGCGACTAAGGTAACTTGAAAAACTTCTGTGTTACAAACGTTTGCACAAAGTTGGCATACCCTCTTTTGACCAGTTTCACTGGTCGATGGGTATAAACAGGTGGCTGAAGGTAGCCGGAAGCGTGTAACGTTTTATGTGCTGCTGGGTCACCGATTCACTTGACCTGTTCCCCTCCCGCTCTTTTGGATATTTGCGTTGATAAAAATTAATGCATTCCCTGTGCCCGATTGTCCCCTGGTATCCATCCCAGCTCTATCACTCCGACGAAAGTGTTGACGCATACAAATTGTGCATTAGTGAAAAACTCGCAGCTTTTGGGGGCATTTAGTTGCAAATGCGTCACCAGAAGCTGCCGACGGGTGCCGGCTGCCAGTTGGGGCGTCAGCTGGGTTGCCCGCGTACAGGGTGCCGGGTGCAGGGTGCAGGGTACCGGAGCTACTGCTGATGCTAGTGACGCCTCCGTTTCGCGACAGCCAGTGGCGAAAATCTGCAAGCATCCGCATGGCATTTGCATAAATGCAATTTAAAATCTGAATTATTCATGAGCATCGCTGACGCCGCCGCCGCCGCCGCCATTTGGCCATTTGTCTGAATGACCACTTGTGGCATTCGCCTACTGTCCACCGCAGGCAGGACACCCGCACCCTATCTCCCTCTCTCTCACACATTGGCCACAACATTTGAAAATGGACAGAGCTCACAGTCAGCTGCAGACTCTGCTGTTGCTGCCAGCTCCCGCTTGGCTGATATATGTATACGACTAGTCTGCGCACAGTTGCCTGTATACCCTGTATTGTTTGTTAGTAAGGGTTATGATGTACAAAGAGAAATTTGAAGACATGTGGGTGTAAGAGGGTAAAGCAGATACGACAAAGAACGAGAGAAACATATCAGCGGAGGAAGTATCAGTTTACTCCATCTATTAATATGTCTGTTTTACCTTCCAAATTGTCTGATTAAATCCTTCTTTTTCTTGTGCTCTGTTGTACGATAAACTTTAAGTTAGTTAAGTTCAACGAAAGAAAAAAAGTTCAGAGCGGTTTTTGAATGCAGTCTTTCTATTTATATCTTAAATATCTCTACGCCAATAGTTTCATGGTCCAATCCAATCCCCTTGTCTCTTCACATCCACATCTCTAAAGGGTAACCACTAGTCAGTCACTCTTAAAAAGGCATTCACACCATGCCATTTCTTTTTGATTTTATTCTCAAACCACATGTGCATGTGACAACTTAATGGTTTCCGTTATACGAAAGCAAAAGCATCGAAAATTGCTGATGTCAAATTGTCGATAAGGATTAACTCTTCCGTTTGTGTACATTTTATATTAGCAGTTGCCCATTTGATTTGGCTCTGGCTCTGACCTGACTGACCATGCCATATCCTTCTCCCTCCTCCTTTCCCCCCTCTGGCAGCGTTCTGCCTACACGTTTAGCAGTCGAAATGCTGTGTTTATTTTGGATTTGGAAATTACCAAAGTCTATGTATGTTCAATTTATTGAGCAAACAGTTTTCAATTTGGCTAGTTTATTTGTCCCTACTTTGACGATTACGAACAGAAAAACATTGAATATTGTACGATGTGGATTTATATGCATTATGTTTATATACGGACAGTATATTTTTAAGGTGCCAGCCCTAAAACATAATTTTCGAAAACATGATCCTAACCTTGTATTTGGCGATGTAATTTGAATTCAAAAAATTTGTAAAGCATACTCTAATACTCAAAATTATCGTTTCGAATTATATCTTCCATATAAAGCATGAAGCATAGCTTGTGATCTCTATCATTTCAGGTGTTTCCTAATGGATTTTCCGTATGTTCCTTAAAAAGCTTCTCACTCTCACAGAATCCTTGCCATTCTCACAATACCGGCCTGCTCTTGAGCTGCATGACATTGAAATATTACAATACACATACACATTTACAAACACATATGTGCGCATATCGATTTTACGCTAAGTGTGTGTGAGTGTGGGTGTGCGACGCATTCTCGTCGGGGTAAAGTCAAATGTCTGCGTATGTTTTTGTCACAAATGACTTTGCCGTTTTAATTGATTGCTGGCAATAAACCGAACGGGCGCCCATTGTACACCCGCGAGTGTGTGTGTGGGTGTGTACATGTGTATATGAGTGTGTGCAAGTATGTGTGTGTGTCTAGCAGCACCCGCAGCTGTCGCAGAAAGTTTAAATGGAAAAGCTTCCACGTCATACGCGTATCGTTAAAGTCGCTTGAGTCGTTTGTGTGAGTGAAGGAGTGTGAGTGCGAGGGGGTGGGGGAAGTATAGTGGGTGGAGTGAGTCAAAATTTGAGACGCCTTTTCCAGCTTTGCGCGCTTTGTGTGTGGAAAATTTCCTTGTTTTATTCTTAGAATTTGCGACAATTTCAACTTTTATTTGCGCAAACATTGCAGAGAGAGTTTTTGGTGGGCTTGCTTGGAATTTCCATTTAAACCATCCCAACCACTTCCCTCTTCCTCCCTCTTCCCCACCACTCTCTATGCCCCGCTGACGCATAAAATTCCCCAATTACATTTATGATTTCTTGCCGTTGTTGTTGTTTCGCTATGATTTGCCTGTTATGTTATTGCGACAGTGTTTGAGGGTGGTGGAACCCCCCTATACCATTCTCCTTGGTATGAATGTCTGCGCTGGCTGTATATGTTTTCATTTTTATGCCACTTTTATTGCATTATTTACAGAGTGCGCAGAGAGTTCTCCATACACTTCCACGACGTAGAAGTACTTCCCCTTTCTCAGGCAATAAAACTTATCAAGTCCATCTATATATTTTCTGTATATTTGCCATTTATCAATATGATAAGCATACAATGTTTAAAGAAGAGCTGATCTTTGTTAAGGAGAATTCTTTGGGAACAAAAAAACCTTTTATAGGGCACACTGAACAAACTCATATATGAAATAAACAAATGCTTATCTCTATTTGCTTTTCCTACCTCGAAAATGTCAACAAAAAACGCCTTCGAGTAGGAAATATAGATCAGCGAATAAGCATATAAATCCTATATTAAATAAAGTACGAAATGCAAATTTTGTATTTACCATACATAAGACCCCACATCTGTTGATGTTGATATGTGTCCATTTATACAATACATTTACACTATATTTATTCACTCATATACCCTTAGCCAACAGATTTGCTATATAAATTCAATTCCAACGATATGAGTGCTCAGTTCAATTCGAACTTTGGTGCAACCATGTACAGAGTAATTTGGACTGCTTTGCTGATCATAATATTAAGTTCACTCACGGAGACGTCTCCAGTTGTGGAACTTAATCAAACCAAAGCATTTATGGCAATCAAAACGGAGTTGGATGATTTTAGGTATGTATTTTAAATAAAGTTGATCAAGAAGTTAATCGATCAAGAAGTCATTCGTTGTTCATCACAGAGTGGAGCAGAGGCGACAGGGCAAGTTGCTGGAGCAATTGAGCAAGCCTGACTTTAGATCTTATGGAGCCAATTGTGCTGAAGCGATTGCCAATTCAAATAAAAAGAGCGGTATATACGAGATACTCATTCCCAGCTACAGTTCGCAACCATTTAAAGTGGCGTGCGATGTGGAAACTCACGGAGGCGGCTGGACGATCTTCTTGCGGCGCGAAGATGGAAGTGTAGACTTCTATCGCGATTGGAATGTCTATAAAAAGGGATTCGGAGACCTTGATGGAGAGTTCTTTTTGGGTTTGGATAAGATACATGCTCTGACAGCGGAGCGGAGCCAGGAGTTGCTTGTCGTTCTCGAAGACTTTGAGGGAGCTGTGAAGTACGAGTCGTATGAGAAGTTTGCAATCGGTGACGAAGATGAGTCTTACATTCTGCACACAGTGGGCAAGCCTGAGGGAACTGCTGGTGACTCATTGACAGGTCATCATGATATGAAGTTCACCACAATGGATCGCCACAACGATCCCAATCCGGACAATTGTGCGCAACGTTACATGGGTGCCTGGTGGTACCGCAAGTGTCATTCCAGGTATGAGAGTGTAGAAACACTCAGTTCGAACTGTTCTACTGATGATTCTCCTTTTTCAGTCATTTGACAGGCCGGTATAAGAATAACGAACATGGCAAAGGCATCAACTGGTTCTCGTTTCGAGGACATGAATATTCTTTGAAACGTGCCCTGATGATGATCAGGCCAAGAAAATGAACAAAGAAGGGAACCAAGACGAAATTTATGAAACTAACTTTAAGCAGCTTCAATGGTAATATTTTAATTTCTCTTGATACATATGTTTTAAACTATTATTTCCATATGGACATGAATTTGTTAACTTCAGATCTAATAACTTTATTCTACTGGAACTCACATTTCTAACTATCAAAGGATTTCAGAGGATTTCTATACAGATTTCAGCAAAGCATTTGATTCTGTAAATCATTAACTTCTACTTCATTAACTATAAACGGAGCTAACTTTCTTCTGCAGCAATAAAGTGTATCTCCATGTCGACTATGCCATTCTCACGCATTCGTACATAGTTATTGCATGTGCTTATTTTGCGACTTCGGTTTGCTTTTTACCCATGATGGAAATGGAAATGGAGCCATTTTGGGTGTATTGCTTGGAACGTGACTGAAACGCAATTTGCTGGGCTTAGTTTAATTTGCCTATATTAAGCCGACGAACGACCCAGAATGGCCATAAAGAATTCACATTCTCTCGCTCTGCCCCACTCGCTTCGATTGTGCATACAAACACTTTTCAATATCGCTCATACGCAACGGCGACCGTCGACCAGTTTGCTATTTGATTTTGCAAGGAGAATGTTGACATCGAGCCATGTCGAGCTGGAATTTGTTCGTCTATTTGGTCCTGCCAGTGTTAATCCCTTTAATGGACTATTAAGCGTTTTTTACGGCCAGCACAGCCAGCCTTGTGGACCTCCTCGTCGTCGTCGTTCCGGTTCGGGTTCGGAGCCTCGCAGCCAGTTGGAGTTTACGATAATCTCATCATTTGATGTTGCAGCACGTTTCCAGCGCACATTTTATGCGCTCTCGCATATTTGCATTGTGTGGCAGAAAACGAGAGAGGGGTAGAAAGAGAGAGAGAGTGAGATGGATTTCTACTGTGTTTGCCATTTCTAAAATTTGTCAACTGGCGCTTTTAATGAATTGATTGTCACAGCGTGCGGCGGCGTGGCCCAAAGGCAAATTTCTCAGCAGTTTTCCTTTTGAAATTGATATGCCCAGCTGGGTGTGAGTTTATATGTGTGTTTGTATGCCTGTGTGTGTGTTGCTTTGATTGACATGTGAATAGGAAAAGCCGCAGCCACTTTCAGTTAGCCGGCCAATTAGTAGCGCTTTTTGCCTTTGTGTCAGCCTAACAAAAGCCAAGCACAAAGCCAACCCCAACACCAGCACCAACACCAGTTTCGCCCCGCCCACTTTTCCACAGTGACTGCATCGCAGTCAGACTTGAACGTGGATCTGGACAGTGTGGAATGTGGAGCGTGTCAGTCACGCAGTTTTTTAGACGGCCGTCGTTAATGCCAAACGACCACAGCACAGACAAGTCCAGACACATTTCGACCCTGACTCCTGAGTGTGTTCTGGCCCCAGCACGGACAACGGCAACAAGCAACGAGTCTAGCTTTTAGTCTGGCTCCTGCTTGAGGCACAAGGCACACACGCCTCCTTCGCCTTTTGCGGGGCGTGGCATGCGGTGTGACTTTGTTGCGTGATTACCTTAATTGATGGGCATTTCCGTTGAGCAAATGAAGCCACTCAATTAACACCTTTCACTTGGATAAAAGTCGCACGTCCGCCAGAGCAACAGCTACACAATCACGCACACACTCGTATACATACTCACACACACGCAGACTAACTCAGATTGAAATATATTCAAAGGTAGTTTCATCTAAACTGAAGGAAGTCGGAAGTAGCAAAAGAGAGCCTGCTGTAGACGGAGCTGTGTTTGAGTAGGATATCCTACATCTTAACCCATGTCTCTAAAGTTCAAAATATATTTAGCAACAGTTACATCTTTCGTGTGCAAACTAAAATTACTTACCGCTGCAGTTTGCTATTCTTTCATAATCTCCAACCATTGTTAAAGTAAATTTTTTACTACAACGATAATTATTTTCTGTCAACTCATCTGAATTGAAAATGGTATTTCCATAACAATCTATTTTGATTAAAACTTATTTTGCTATTGTTTGTCTACATTTCCAAGAGTAGTCTAGTATATTTATGTGGTATTTAAAGTGGTCTTTAATATGTTAAAGTAACTTTTGTCTTAAATCTATTGCCTATTTGGCTAGGCCTGCAGTGTGAAGGAAGTAAACAAGTTTCAATATATATTGCAGTATGCAAAACTTAAACTCCCCCCTCTCTCCTTTCCGTCTTTTGTCGTAAACTTAAGCGCACTTTGGCAAATTGGTTAATAACAGAGAACAAAGAAAAACCGAAATACCTTTTAACAAGAAACCAAAACATGAAACAAAACTTTTCACTTTTTGCACAAAGTGTTTTTCATTGTGTGGCACCCCTTTGCTGCCCTAGAGTACCCCCTTTCTGCTTGAGATACGCGTTTGCCTTTTCCTGATGTTAACAAAATTATAAAAGTTGCTCGATTTCAGCCCTCTTCCTCCTTCTCTCCGTCTAGCGTCACTTCAGGTGTAAAAACTTGTTGCAAGAACTTTTGCGCCCTCTTCTTATACTCGCACGAACGCCCACCCATTACACACTCACACACACACACACCCACACAAAGAAGGCAAGTGTTGCATTTAATTTTTTCAATTAATATCGCGCTGCTGCATCGGTTCCAATAAATGCCTCAAGTCGCGAGCAAATTGCTGCAAATTAGTCAAAATGAAGCTGCAAAGTGGCTGCCAAAGCTGCGAAGGAGTGGTTGAAGATGAAGCGGAGTGTGAGGTGAAGCTGGAGTAGAAAGCGATTACGAAAAGCCAATAAAGAAGCCCAGGGTAGAAATTCCCTACAACGCGGCGCAGTTGTCGCAACAGCAAAGGCAGAGGGAAGGGCAGACAAAAGTCTCGTAATCACAACACAGTGAAATTGTTTTGGATGGCAGCCAGAAGCCAGTGGAGCAGGCAGTTTCTCCGGACAGGAGGCCAGCGAGGCGTGCTGCTCGCTCACTGGCCCGCTACCATATTCCGTCTCTGAGATAATTTCCTGTCATTATTTTGTGGTCTTCCGCAGTCGAACGTAAAAATTGCGACTCAAAAGGTTTATTTCCAGCAAAAACCGAACATACAGGCCAGCACGACGAAGGGACAGACAGACAGACAGACAGACGGATAGATATGCAGCTGGCAGAGATTGCAACTCGCAGGCAAGGCTGGCAAGGGGCGTGGCAGAAGGGCAATGCGGGGTCAGTCAGTTGGTCAGGCAGTCGAAAAATTGACTGCATTGCCCACGGGTCAACAAATAAATTGGCTGCCCGGTCAGACAGACGGACAAACAGACAGATGGACAGACAGACGAACAAACGTAGAGAGGATGAGACTTTCAGTTGTTCGGGCCAATGTTGATTTTGAGGTCATCGCTGATATTGCGGATGTGAATCCTTTTTGATTGCGTTGCCCTTACTCTCGCTGAAATTGCCAACTGCCAACTGCAAGTTGCCAACTGCCGACTGCCACTGGACAGACAGACGGACAGACAGATAGATCCGATGAACGGGCTGTGGGACAGACGGCGTATTAATTGTGGTTTTGCCCATCGCAAAATTGGCATTTTAAGTGCGGCTTGGTGTCATTTTCCACTGCAGTTAAACCATTAAAAAGTCTTTGCGTCAAATATTTATGGCAAATGTCCCAACCTGCAGACGAAGGGACAGACAGACAGACACTTGACAGCCGACACAATGCATACCTGCTGCATATTGAAATGACAAATAGATGAGTGCACAAATACCCTGCAAAGTTGGTAAAAAACTTCAGTGATCTGCAATAGAAGTTACACTTAAAACAGTAAGAAGTATTCTCTAATTAGTATTTTAACTGAGTTTAACTGCGCATCACTTACCCTGTAATACGAATAATTATTCCCATAACCCAATAATATATTTGTTAAATTTGGTCGCTGCTTTCACCACCACGTAATTTGCTAATACCCTGAAAAAATAACAATACTATTCAGAGTATATTTTCGTACATAAAACTGTGTTTCATTAAAAGAAGGTGTAACAAATACTACAATACTTAATATATTGAAGACCGCATAAGGCCCTTAAAAGTAGGCAACCATTTCAGCACATACATAACTACCCTATTAAACTCATTGCTTTTAAATGTGATAAACACTACACATACCCTGTAATAAATTAAACACTACAATTGTAATAGATATGTGAGCCAAGTAAATATTCGCGTGTTGAGTGCGATACTTAATCACACACCCGCGCACACACACACACATGCACTTGCACACACACTCGTGGATTCATTGTCGAATATTTCACGAATTGAGCTGTCATGCAAATGTGCCATTTTCTGTTTTCGAAGTTGACAGCAGCAAAATTGCTGCATACATCGCATGGATTTGTTCGATACGAGGATTGAGGCATGACGATGTGAGAGGCACAAGTGGCACAATAGGATAAGAGCTGTGGAGGGAGCGGGGGTGGAGGGGTAGAGGCACTCTGGGAGCAGCTATATGGGGGCATGTTGTTGTTTTTTCTGTTCCCTCCACTCCACATAGATTGATTTGCTGCGTTGTGCTTTTCCTGCCCACCGCCCCCCACCACGCTTTGTTGTGCGGATGTTGCCGCAATTGTCAGTTCCATCAATCATGGCCCGCTCTGACAGTCGCTCAAGCAAGCGAGCCATGGATGAGTTGCATGCCCCCATGTCATGAGAAGCCGCTCCGCTGCGCAATGAATAGAAAATAACCAAATCCAAAGGCAGCCAACGTTGCACATCAGTTTCTACTACGAACAACCATTTCATTCTCCAATTCCTCCGACCATCGAGCCAAGCAAACTGCGTTAATAACTCAACTTGGACCGCAAGAAATGGCAAAAGTTTTATTGAAAGTGCCACACAATTTGTTTGCATATTTAAATTATCATATAATTTAACGAAAAACGCGAAAAAAAAGTTTCTTCCTTGAAAATGACCATCCCATTCCAATGGCTCCATGCCATCCCCATACCCAGCAAAGTTTCGTGCCTCATCGCCTTCTGCATTTTGCCTTCTGCCTTGGCACTTTGACTTCTGCCTTGACTTGGCGTTTTTGAATTACATTTGTGTAATTTTGCGTAAAGAAACTTTTTTATTTGCTAATTCTGTTAAATTAGAGCACGAGAATGAAAGGGAATTTCAAATGACTTCGTAATATGGCTGCGACCCCAAAAATAACATTCCCAAATGCGCTACAGGCTGGCGCACCTGCGGCGAAAATAATTATAGCGACACGTGTAATTTGCAATTCTTTTTGGTCGGCAAGAGAACAAAGTGTACACAAATTGCTGTTTCATAATGAAAATGTAGAGGGACAGACTCGACTACTGCTCTTCCCACGTCTCCACCCTCCCTTGTTTTAACATTTCACTTCGATAGACTGATATTAAACTAATGTTGGGTCTCATGCACATTGTTGATATGTGAAACAGTCGAAAATATGAATAATCCTGAAAGAAAAATGAAAGCACAGAATAAAGTATAAGTACATGGTACCATTAAGTGTTTCGTAATTCGTTGTGTAACATACCCCGAGTATAATCGGTTTATAATATCCATAAAATCGATATTTGTATGGAATAATACTGAAATGAACTGAGACGTCTATATATAGAGATGTTTCTTGACTACGGAGGCCACAGTTCATTAAAAGCTTGCCATAATGTTGCTACACTTAGCTTACATCAGCTTAATAGTAAGTTCGTTATTCTTAACATCGGATGGGTCGCATTACCTAATGAGATCACACAATTTGCAAAGGAAGTGAGTTTTCTTGGTAACAATAAGTTACATTACAAGGGTTCACTTTTCATTTTATTGAAATTTTATTAGTGAGAAAGACATGTGCATCCGTCAACACTCGGTTCTATTTTTGATGGCAAAAGTGGTAGCCAGATTAGAGGAACTTACTAGGGGACAGAAGAATATGTTATCCCAATTGAAATTAATAAGAAGAGATAATGAGGCGCTACTAAATGGTCAAAAGCGTCTGGAGAAACTGATTAAAGATATAAAACACATATGATACATTAACAATAGTTCGGGTAACAACCGGAACATAATGACTGCCAAATTCTTTGATAATTGAATCAATTTAAGATATTTATTTAAGTTAAGTAAGGTTAAGTTGTACAAAAATTCCATAGCTATATAATAAACCAAGGCTTAAAACTTAAATAAATGAGAACGTAATATGTTATTAAAGCGTGTCATTATACTTCTATTAAACTGTTCTACTGCAACGGAGCTCATAACACTCAGTGCGATGCTTAATCTGTTTATAATTTCCATGAAATCGATATTTGAATGGAATTATTCTGAATATAATGGATTCCGCTATATAAAGCGTCCACTCTTAGCTAGGCTCTTAGGATCATAAAGTTTTTCAAAAGATTGCCAGAATGTTGTTACACTTGGCTCACATCAGCTTAATAGTCAGTTCGTTATACTTAATCGCCGATGGCTCACATTATCGAAGGAGATCAAACGATTTGAAAAGGCAGTGAGTTTTCTTGGCTCTAATCACTTAAATTGGTCTTACTTATTATTTTTATGAATTAGAAGAAATGAGTAGTGGACAAAAGCAAATATTATCCAAAGAGAAAATATGTAAGAGAGATACAGATGAGCTCCTAAGGGGACAAAAGAGTCTGGAAAAACTCATTAAAGAGAAAAAACACCATTGATAGGTATATTAAAGTAAGTATGATAACTGATATGTCGATTTTTGACGATTAAATCTATTCAAAAATTTGAGTTGACTTGCGTGGTATACACTCCTATAACATAGACTGCTTTAAGTAGAGTTAACTAATTTGAGTATTTTGATTGAGTTCGTAACTAATTAAACGCATTTGTAATTTTCTAATCTTCTAAATATTTCCATAGTTGCCAAGACAATAGCAAAACAGAAATTCTTCTTCCAATAACTAAAAGCTTTCTGTCCCAAATATCTTCCTCTAATATCGATAGCAAATGCAAATGCAATCTAATATCGATAGCAAAAGCAAATGGAAGTATAAGCGGATTTAAGGCTAAAACTCTGTTCATCTATTTAACTATTATCAGTACGGCACCTAACATAGAATACATAAATTGCCAATGGCAAAGGGACAGTGTCACTGAGGGCACTGGTGGGTGGCTTAACGCCCTACCCGAGAACTTATGTGAGTCTGAATTTAATTGCAATTAACTAAATACGCACAAAGCGTATTCGACGCGTTGCGAAATGAATATGCATTCCATTAAATCAACATTAATTTATATAATGTATTGGGCCCTGGCTATTGTTATGGGTTTTTCCTCTCTTCATTCACCCACACAAAACTAAATGTTGGGGATGAACTATCATCTGAATACTCTCTACTTGTAAATGCGTTGGTTAAATGGTAACTATTTTTAACTTCTTATATAAAATCTGATTACAATCAGCAATTATCTTTGGGATAGATATAATAATAATGTAATGTTCACATAAATAATATAAGGGAATTGTTGTCAGTTCTCTCCTAGGGTATCTTCAAGTTGCTATGTATACGAACTACATATTATTGTATTGTATTCTTTTTTTTTTTGGGCGGCTTTTAGTTGTGCGTAAATTGTAATAAACACATGTACAGCAACTAATACATGGCCATGTGGCCGTGTCGATTGTGGGGATTGGGGAATGAAGGCTAACGAATAATTGATATTGATGGTTGTAATCTTACTTAATCCCTAATTACAAACAAATGAATATAGTGCATACAAATGTGCGTGTGCCTCACACAAACACACACCACATATAAACTAATCCGTGCAGAGAACAAACACCAAGTAAATATAGATAGATGTACATATATATATAGAACCTTCGAATAGATCAACCTTAGCCACTCTGGTTAGGAAGCTTTTGCGTAAATATTTACCATTTGATAGAAAAGTAATTTCCTAATTGGTCTCAATAGTCGGCCAATACTCTCCGCATTACGTATACGTTGGTTCGTTTGCATTTCGTTGAGTTAATAATGCGGCCGCCTGACTATCCCATTAATTAGTCTCAGGCATTGGCATTTTGGCCTAATTGAACAAACATTTGGACGGTGAATAATTCAATAAGTCTGAGTGTTCAAATTAATACGACACTTCAAGAGAGATTCCACGGGATTTGCGAGCCATACAATATGCATAATCTGTTTAATCATCCAATCATAAATAACTTTAATTGCACACACCACAGACCCGAACTATCTATATTTGCTTCACGTTGTGCGCTACTTGAGATAGTTTGCCATATTGTAATTAACATTTATACTCGAATATCAATTGAAGTATTATATATTTTTTGATGTATGGTATTCCACAGATTATCAAAGAGGACAGTACGATAGCTCAAGTGATTGTTAAGTGTGAAGTAGCTGAAAGCAAAGAGAGCTATTGAGTGTAATAAGATTATAAGTGATTGATGTGCCTAGGATCAAATTTAATACTGCATTAGGTTATGTTCTTACTAGGCTGCCCCTTATCTATCTATTTATCTATAATTTGAATTCAACCACTACTAATCGCAGTTAGGTTATGTTAAGGTTGTGCTTCCATTAGGTTAAACAGTCTTAGTCTGCCTTTACTTCACCTAAACAGTCCTTAATATCCATTGTATTAAGCTGGTTGTTATTGGAGATAAGGTGCTTAGTACTATAGAATCAAACTTTACAGCTGAACTGTCTATCACTTGATTTCAAATAGTTACTAATCGCTTTCAGCATAAGCTGTTGCGAATAAGATATAAAGTTATCAATTTCCTATACACTTGTCAATCCACAGAGCGATTGAGTAAGAGCAGAGAGCCTAAGGAGAGGAGGAGGTGGGGGTGGAGCGGGAACGCCATCAATAAAACAATCAATATGCTGACAGCAGACAATCCCCCCGCGCTCGGTCAAATGGACAAGCGGTTGGCGGCGTTGTCGGCCAATGGGGGCCCATTCATAAATTGACACATTATCAAAATTTATGGGAGCGTTGTGAGCAGATACAAAGGCGTGATATGAGTTACATTCTCAAACAGGAAACAAGGAAGAGACAGGGTGCAGGGGGAGGAGAGGTGAAGTTGTACGCTGGCAAGCAAATAACTGTGCAAAATTAATGATGCGACACAGTGCAGCAAAAACAAAAGGGCAGGGAGATACAACAAACAGTAGCAGAAGCAACAGTTGCACAACAAATCGGAACGAGGAAGGGACAAGGGGCAAGCAAGAAAAAAGGCAATAAACTGTGAAGTGAGGGGCAGGGAGGGGGAGTGGCTAACGGAAGCTACCCCCTGCCGGGGCAAAGCATTGAGCGATGTCGTGTGGCAAGTGGAATCGACTGAAAGAAGAAAAAATATAGCGCCCGCATGGATTTCCGGTTGTGCGTCCTGCCACGCCGCAGGGGTTGCTGCAGGGCCAGAGGGAGGGAGGAGAAGGGGATGGGCGTTGCAGGGGTTGCGATTCAAGTGCGCCGATTTCTGATTTCCCCAATTTCTGTTGATGTTTTTATTAAATTTCCAGCTTAGTGTGCGAGCGAGATTTACAAATTTTTTAATAAACTCCCCCATCAAGTAATGAGCGTACGCCCTGCAGAGGACCTTCTCTTGTTTCGTCCGCCTCTCCCTCTCTCTATCTGTCCACCCCTTGAGGATTAGTTAACCACCCTCTTGGCATTGAGGGGGTTGCAATACGCCCTAACAATTGTGTACGATGAGAATTATTTGTTTGGGCTTTTGTGCCATGTGGTTTGACTTATTCATTTAGTACACTGAGAGAAAAAACTAGTTATAAAATTAAAATAGTATATATATTTATTTTTAACTGAATGATTGTCGACGAGATTATATATAAAACTCTCATATTTTACAAAAAGGAAACCCTTAAACAATCTGCCTATAAGTGCAAGTTCAAGTTCAATTGGATATTCGAAGTTCTTGATATTTGTTTTGATATTAGATAATTGATTTCATGAATATTTGTATTGATGTTTAATACGTCCTCTTTTCTGTCAGTGTAGTTTGGGGTAAAGTTTGCCCGGATATAAATTTCAACTTGCTGCAAATAATTGCGACGTGAGCGACAGAAAAGTCAGCCAAAAGTCACCAGAAGTCGCCAGTTTGGCCGACAGATGACGTGACGTGGTGCTGCGCTTGACTAGAGAAGAAGGGGAAACTGGGGTAGACTAGGAAAGGAGAAGGTTGAGAAGGTGGTGAGGTTTTGCCAGCGTGTGAAATGTCACTTCAATTGCGAGACTACAAATGTTGTTCACCTTTTTTTACACGTAGAGAGCATCAACGTCAACAACTTTTTAACAATGAAGAACGGCCGAGTAGACAGACAGCAGGGAAGGGAAGGCGGAAAGAGAGCCCAGACAATGGTGTTACTTATTCATGCTGCCAAGAGACAGAGCAAGAAAGATCCCAGGCAAGCGAAGGGGTCATGGGGCAAGGTAGCAAGGGGGGCTGCGACAACAACTTCCGCAAAAATCATCCTTAGACGACGCTGTTTGACATTTCGGCCTGAATTATTTATTCGCTGCACTCGGTCCAGGTTACTCGCTCGCGACTGTCTCACTGTCTATCTTTCTTTCTCTCGCTCTAACTCCTTTCCTCCACCTCTCTGTCTTTCTCCCTCTCCTGCCCCGGCACTAGTTGCTGCAGTGCACTAAAAAATGTCCTGGGAATCGATGTTAAAAGTAAACTTTTTTCTAGCTTAGTTTTCATTTTGCATTTGCTTTTGTTCAACTTTTTTCAGTTTTCCCGATTTTTTTATAGTTTTATTTATTTTTCATTTTTTTTTTTTTTGTCGAATGGTTTCTCTTTATTTAATCAACAACTGACATTGCCGCTGCCGTTGTCCGCTCGTTTGACAACACACAGTCCCACAGTCCCTGCACAGCGCTCGCGCCCCCTCCCTTTTCTCTTCCCCTTGTACCACCCGCAACGAACAAGTGACAGTTGCACAAGCGTTGAGCACATAATCCCCCGTTGGCCGAATCGTAAAAGCTGCGCTGATTCCACGTGCATATTATACGTAGATTTGTTGCATTTGTATATCTCCTCGTACGGGGACTGTACGAATATACGGGGCTTGGCACATTCATTCGAAATCACAGCGTGGCACAGGTTCCAAAAGTGATTTGGCAACAGGGAGAGCTGAGAATACACAGAGAGATACAGTGAGAGAGTGAAAGAAAGAGTGTGGAAGGGGGAGAGGGGGTAACGCTGTCGGTTGCCGTTAGTTAAGTCCACATTCGACGCGACGATTTGGTGTTGACAAGCGAAAATCCTCGTGGCTTTTGGTCACTTAAGGAAAGTGCACTTCAGCGAGTAGTTTTACAATAACCTTTTCAATTCATCGATACAGTATCTAAGTATATTTATTAGTGAAGAGAGCGGGAGAAAGATAGAGCGAGGAGAAGCACAATGTATCCTTAAATCTCTTCAAATGATTAACAGATATTCAATGTTAATTACGCCACTAAGTAGATACTATACAACCTTATCTCTTATTCCCCAGAGAAGAATCCAGAGCCAGTAGCAGCTTAAAATGCGTTATTTTCATTGAAGGCTTCATTCTGATGCTTCTAATTGATTTGGTTGCCATAGCTGAAATTCAATGCAAGCAAAGAACTCGCTTCACGAACTGAACGCAGTGCAAAATTATCCATTCAAGCTTCCACTTCAAGCTCTTCTCGATTGAGTGCCTTATGTATTCATCTCTCACATCACCCGCAGGCAAAATGGTTTCAGGTTCATCAGTGCAAATGAACTCGGGCAGCAACCAGACCCCATGGGGAGTATCCCCTCCCCTTCTCGCTTTCCACACTTTCTCTCTTTGATTCCCTCAGCGTAATTAGTTAGCAAAATGTTAGAGTACTCGAAAATGTACGTAAATTGTTTAATTGTTGCGCAAAAGGAACTGAATAATCTGCTCAAATTTCATTCATTACTTGGCTTCTTTTCTTTTCCTTTCTCTCTGCCCCACTCTCTTTCTCTACCCCTCTCTACACCTCTCTCCCACCTATCTTTCTCTCTCTTGCCTGCGCTTGGCATTGCCTCTTGTGTGCATGCTGAGAAGGCGGCGTCATAAAAGCCACTTCATTTGCATAAATGAATTCTGCAAATTTGGAGTAGCACTTGACGTTGTGCTTTCCCTTACCCTCCCTTTTCGGGCAGTGCAATTGGCAATCCGTTGCCGTAACCGTATCCGTATCTGTGGCAATGCTCGACTCATCTGTTCATCTCCATCAGCTCCAGCTGCTGCTTATCTGCTGCTAAACCGCAATTCAATGCGTAGCCCAAACAAAATGCTCCTTGTACTGCTTCTTTTCCAAGCATCCTTTGCTTTAGACTCAATTCAGACTTGACTCAACTCAACTGAAGTCGACTCATCTCCCATCTCCGACTCTTCACATGAGTTTCGAGTGTCTCTCATCACGCATACGCCGTGCTGGCTTTCTATTTAATTAACATGTGTGTGGCATCGGCTCGAGCATCTGCATATTCACTGTTGCCATTCAAGTGCGCACTTCTTTTCAATATCCCCTCTTCTCTCTCTCTTTTCCCCCACGTGTCTCTCTCACTTGACTCCTTTTCGCTTTCAATTCCATTGAAACTGTTCACTTGATCAATGCACAAGTTGCTTTTAATTAATCATCAGTAGGATACATATGTTATATAGCTGCGTATATACATTCATCTTCCGATATCTGCATCTCTCTCTCTGCCTGTGGCATATTTAGTGGCAACACCTCGCCAAATGCCACCAGGCACACGAACTTGCCTCTGCCGCAACTAAAACGGAACTCAACTTTTATCATTATGATGCGCAAATGGCCACAACTTTACCCCCCTCCCCCGACCAAAAAACCCACTTCGTGCTCCCCTTAATTAGTTACATTTCCACTTTCTAAACGATTTAGTTTGTTGATTAAACTTTTAACATAAACGCCGCCATGACCCCCTCGGGGCAGCAACAGAAAATAAATTATGCGCCATTTTGCGTGCTTTCCAAATATCACACATACGACGCGTGTAACACGACGCTGTACTTCATATCACAAAACATTTAATTCCATTTAAATACGCATTAGGCATAAGGCAAGATTAGAGTTCATAAAAGGCACTAAAATGCTAAAAGGTTTCATGATTTCTAGTTGCTTAAAATAAGGTAAATATTTCGAGCTTCTTTTGAGCAAACACTAAATTTCATTTTGTTCATTTTCTCATGCTTTACATTCATATTGCACTTGAAAACTGATAACTCACTGTGCTCACTCGTTTATGTTGCCACTTCCAGTTCATGAATAGCATAAAGCATCGCCACGAGGGCACAACAACATGCCATACCATATTGCTCGACAATCTCTCTACAATCCTAAGCACCTACTCAAAAAACATTAAGTAAACTCCCTCACGGAGGCAGCACTTAAGCAGCATGTGGCCTATGGTTCGAACGGTCATTTCCTTTTGGCTAAAAAAGGTCTGATGTGGCAATATGGGAAGCAGTTAGCATAATGTCGGCCGGAAAGGGGATGGAGGGGAATAGGGGAAAGACTACCCAACTTTAGAATGGCCAACTTGTGGCCCATTAACCGATGAAAAGCGACAAAAACAAGCTCAAGACATGCGAAACGCTTATTAAAACGATACTTCAGACAGTGCCCCCCTCCCCCACTCCTTGGCAGGATATGCGACACATCCTGAGGCGGCGCACAAGCCAAGGTAATTTAGATTGCGCGTTGTACCTTTCTCCTTCCTTCTTGACATGCAGGTTAAATAGATTAAGCATATCGCTTACCTCTCTACAGCACCTGCTGTCGCCTAGGCCAGAGGCCAAGTAAAGTGAAAACTGAAAGTAATTGCCAAATATTGAGACAACAACAAGGCAGCAAGAACAACAACAACAACAAGAACACGAACAAGAACAGCAACAACAAGCACTTAGCACTCGCAAGGCAAGTTTCAGGCTGCTAAATTGAATTATTAATGGTGTTGTCATTGGGCTTTTGGATTGGCCTCGTCCAAAGTTGGCCGCGCGACTTTAACCTGCTCTGAGCTGTAAGCACCCTCTGCTCTCCGCTGCCATAACTAACCACTTGTTTGTCCAGCAACACAATTAAGTTGTCAGTCATCGCGTCTGAAGCAGCCCAAGCAAACACTACGATCCGACTTTCCAAAGTATTTATACGCGCACCGCAGCCCCAGTGACTTGTTGTGGCGTTGACTTGTGGATAAACAGGTGTTTTTTTTTTTTCAGACCACATTGATGAGTGATTTGGGAGTAGCCTAGAGAGTGGGGAGTAAGAGGACGAAGGGGTTGAATGAATTATAAGTACGGCTAGGCAACTACAAGAGGGAAGTCTTAACTTAATACGAATTGCTTTTCCCTAAAGTATTCGCATGCTAAATTTACTTACTCTAGCCATACTATTTATAAAGCCTTTGAAACTCAAACTGTTTGCATATTTAAAGCGCTCAACATTTGTCAAAGTGTAATACGATAATAATATCAACAAATAAGCAAATTAAATGAACGACGACGCCTTTTTCTTTAATTAATAAATTCAATATTTATGTTCGTCAAATGTGATAAATAAATTGACGCCAACATCAGAGAGAGAGAGAGAGAGTGGAAGGGAGAAAGAAAGAGATGGTGATTGCTGTGAAGTGTTTCGCTCTGTTGACCATTTGAATGTTTCCACACCCTGTGGGCGTAACCAACAAGCCATGTGCTAGTCTAGCTGTCACTTTATCTCTCTGTCTTTCTGTCTCTTTCTCTGTCTGTCTCTCTTTCTGTCTGTGGCCAATGTCCATCGATTGGCGTTTTTATGTCGCCTGACACTTAACTTTATTAATTTTTGCCGCACTGCGTCTTAGTTTTAATCACTTTGGCCGCAGGACATAAAAACGCTGAAGTTGTCTTTGTGGTCCTTCTGTTGGCTTCTGTTTTAGCCAAGTTTATGAACTCATTTGTCGCCTGACCACATAAAATACAAAATTAATTACGGCACAAGGCGAAACCAATTAATGTGAGATAGAGGGGGGAGTGGCAGAAGAAGGGCTGCCCTGTTTAAAGTCGAATTTATTATGGAGAGTCCTATCAGCTGTCTCGATGTAGTTCTCTTTGTGTGTGCGCTTGAGTGTGTTTGTGTGTGTGCTAGAGCGTGTGTTTGTGTGTGTGTTGTCATTTCATTAAAAATGCAAATTTCAAGCAGAACTTGAGGCATTCTACAAAGGCGCGATTACGCAGTTCAAGAGGCCATCAACATCAACAGCATTGTTCTTCTTCTTCTACATGGGCACAAGAGGGCAGAGCTAGGAGAGGACGGCATGGTGGTAGAGGAGGGAGGGGGGGTGTTTGTAGGCAGTGGACTCGCAGGGCGTCAGAGTTAAGGTAAACTTGGCTCAGGCAAAGTTATCTTCAAGTGGCCACTCGTCGTCGTCGCCGGCGCCATACTCTGTGTGTGTTTGTATGTGCATGTGCCTCTGTGTGTGTGTGTGCGCACTTGCGCTTGTATTTGTATTTGTTGCCAAACAGGCGCAGGAACGTGCCAAGTGCGTCAGCTGCAGAACCTCATCCTGACACCCCGCAAGCAGCACTTGAGCAAATGCACCTTGGGCAAACAATGGACACAAATGTGGGGCTACCCTGTAGCTGTTACTCAAGGCACCCCCTTCCCCTGCTCTTGTTTCATTTCTCCACCTTCCCCTGCCTACGCCGCTATCCCTACCCCGTCCTACTCGCTCATTCTTCTGCTTTGCCACAGGCGAAATGCATTTAGATGATGTCTGCTGCATATGTTGATTCCCTTGCTCCCTCACTCCCCCTCTTTCCCAATCTACCTCTCCCCCCACTGATGTAATGTGTTGTTTATGTGCTTGCAACTGCTATTAACTGAATGTCAACGACAGCAACTAGCTGCGATTATGTTTGCCCTGAGTGTTTCGGTCAACTGCGCCCGCAGCGACCCAAGCAGGTGCACTATACCATGCTGGGAACGTGTTGAGATTATAGATGTGTTTACGTATATTGATACCAATGTGTCGTAATGATATTCATTTCCGAACGTTCACTTTAAGCGGGTTTCAACATTGAATACTAAGTTCGAATGATCCCTTATTTATTTATTTCCTTTAACTTTTGTTCACTGTCTGTGGAAACTAAGGTCAGGAATGAGGTAAGGTGTGGAAACTTGCTTAGCTTCGTTTATTTAAACTGTACTTGGAATATAAGTTGAGAAGAGCTGTACCGATAAAACTATATAGAGAGTTAGAAACATATAGAAGCAACAATGTCCTATGTTACGAAAAAGAATACAGAACAGAAAATATATTTAGTTTACGTTCTTAATAATTTAGTTTCGGAGGGAACGAATTTTGCTGTAAATTAATGCATATTTATATGGATAAACTTTGCTTTAGAGCAGTTAAATATTCATTATTATGGTATGTAACTATTAGAAAAGAATTTCATAAAGTTGCAGCTTCTTTTACAGCATTTTATCGTTCGAATTCTCCAGAACTTTCCCTTCACTTTATGACTCAGTATTAAGCAAAGCATATTTTTTGCATCTCTGGCTAACTGCCAATATATTTTCCATCTGTCAATTTGCGTGGCCTGCGAGGAAGGCACAAATAACCTATGGACAGATAGACAGACAGAGAGCGAGACAGACAGGCAGTTGAATTTGAGGCATAGACGAATATGGCGTAATATTAAAATTGAACACGTACGGAACGTGTGTGTCGGCTGACATCGCTGACATCGTGGGAAATCGGCAAAAACTATTGGGGGGAAAAATAGTTTTCCGGCAAAAGTCTCTCAATTTGGCATTTAGATCAGAGCCCCCTAAGCACTTTGGATGACACATGTTTCGTTTCGATATTTCTCGAAATATTTTGCACGTTCTCTTTAGCTGTTTTCTGGCTTGTTTTATTAATAAACGTTGTACTATTTGTGGCTGATGAGTCCGAGTCAAAGACAAGTATGAAATATTAAAAGCCACAGAGCCAAGTGTGGATTATATGTGGGAGCTGTGTGTGGGCTCTGTGTGAGCCTCGTTTAGTTTCAGTTCGGTTTCGGCACAATAAATTGTATTTAAAATGAAAGAAGCTGCCAGTTCTCTCTCTCGAATTCCAGGCACGTGCGAATTCATTTTGATCTTCTCAAAGTCGACAGAGGAGAGGAGAGCGAGGGGGAATTCGAAGGGGAATAGTGTGTACAGGACACGATGTTTGCCTTTTGACGTTTACAAATTACCCACAGCTGGCACTGCAAATGCCAAAGCATATGCTCTGTACGAGTGTGTGTGTGAATGTGAGTGTGTGTGCGTATCTGTTGGGTGCTATATTAAACGTACATATGTTTAAAGCCACCTGACACACAGCTAGACTTGCCCTTCTCCCTCCTCGCCCTGTCAAAACAAGTACAAAACATGCGGCACTTACATTTGTCAGACTGCGAGTGCGAGTGAGTCGCACTGTATGAATGTATGAATGAATGAGTGAATGTCTGAATGAATGAGTGAATGCCAAATGCCCTTTCTGGTTAGTTTTGCTTGTTGTTTTTGGGGGCGCATGCATAATTCATTGCATGGATT
This sequence comes from Zaprionus africanus, assembly GCA_018151435.1. Classification (NCBI taxonomy): domain Eukaryota; kingdom Metazoa; phylum Arthropoda; class Insecta; order Diptera; family Drosophilidae; genus Zaprionus; species Zaprionus africanus. The sequence continues at coordinate 1,396,688 of JAECXB010002307.1, read as the reverse complement.
ACGGTTACGTCAAATTGAGCGAGCGACCCTCGCTCCGCCCTCTCCGCCTGTTAGTCCTTCAAAATGATGTCAAAATTTTGTCTACAGCCCGGAAAAAAACATTTGTTATTTCAATTATTTAAATGTAATTTTGCAAATTGTCTTTTTATGCTCACGAATCTCGAAAATGGGCGAGGGCTGTTTGAGAAATAGGCGCAAGTGGAAGTTTACGCACATTTCTAATATATTTATCAGTTTTCCAATTAAGCCTCCCTCGTTTACTATACATTATTAATGTTTTCCAAGCATATTTCATGCAAATTTTGATTGTCTTGAGCATGAAATGCTTTCTCCTTCGCTGTCTTTGTGCTAATTGTCCCGAAATGGCCTTCAGCTTTTGCAGTGCGCCCAATTAAACACTTTGTTGGCAAGTATAAATACATTAAATAGGCTTCTTTCTCTCCTTTCTCACTCTTTCTCCATCTCGCTCTGTCTCACTTTCATTTAACGTTTCAAATATTTTAATTGCCAGGCAACTCTTTTGATTTTTCAACGCTGCAAAGAAACATTCCTCAAGGGTCCCAGGCACGAGTGGCAATTACGTCCTCAACTGAGGCCACTGAGTGTGCACTCAAATTGGCAAAAGGAGTCGGATGTGCTGTGTTGCACGTTGCCAAGTTGCCACATGCCACGACGTTGCCAGCTGCCAGCTGCTGGTGTTGCATGTTGACAAGGCCCAAATGCATTTAATTTCTTAAAGAGGCGCGTAATTAGTTTGCCGCTGCACCGACAAGTGTGGCACACACCCACACACACACACACACGAACTCATGCTCATACTTAAATTATGTAGCATAATTCGAGGCGCCGCTGCAGTTGCCCTGATTCAAAAACGAGTCGCAGCAGCAGCAGCAACAGCAGCGATGGCGGCAGCAGCGGCCACTAATGTGCCTCTCTTTTGAGGTTTCGTAATTAATGTTTAATTGCTGCGAAACTTTGCTTGAGGTTAGCCTTGCACTTCCATCCCTCTTCACCCTCCCTCCCTCTTTCTCTGTCTCTCTCTCCACGTACTCGTAAATATGTTGGCGCTTTGAATAAGGCTTCTTGCAGGCAGCAGCTGCAATTGAGGCCAAACAATGCGCCGTCTCTATCACGCTCTCGATCTGTCCCCGTTTTCTCTCATTCTTTCTAGAAGGGATGCTGAGTCAGGCACCTTAAAAAGTTCTGTAATTTTTATGACTACTAAGATTTTCTTAAGATTAACTGACCTTATATACTTTATTTTGTTGAGGTACCGTAGATAAGCTCTGCTTGATTACTTAAACACTTGAATCAATGAATCCCAATCAACTAGAGTGAGTTAGCTATGCCAACAGTATTCTATACCTACCATTCTATCCTAACTACGCTCGATCCCTCTTTCTATTCAATATTTGTTTAGCATTTACTGAATGTTTTCTCAACTATTCACAAATATTCTAGAAACGAGCTTCTCTCTCTCTCTAGGGATTTTTGCTGTTGATGGGATGCTAAGTGGTCGGCAATTTCCCTCGGCTCTTCTGTCTTGTTGTTATAGGTATTTCTATGTATTGTTATTGTTGCTAGGGTATTCAGGTGTCAATCAAATGCTAAAAGCATCGACTTAACGGCATCACGTTGCATTCTCTGAGTGGGAGAAATGCGCTTCAAATGTGTTTGAAGGTGTGAGTGAGTGTGTCTAAGGGAGGCTTACAACTCAATTTTGGATTACGGTGGTGTGGCAAGAGGGGGGGACACTTCTCAGCAATTTGTAAGTGTAACTAACAGAGATGGAAACCCTTGGAGAATGCGTTCATTTCCGACTGACGGCGTTCACATAATCAAAATTAAAATAAGAATCTCATCGCTCAGCCGCAGACACAAAGCTCTTGTGGCCGGTGGAAGGGGAACGAATCTCGGGCTCTGCTCGGGGTCGCGACTGGGCTACAGATACATTGCCACAGATATGACACAGAGAACAAACGAGGCAAACAAATTACACTTTTTTCCTACTTTATTGCCGGCAATTTATTCGCCGACTAAATTGAAATAGTCGTACACACAATTTACCTGAAGACCGACGACTGACAGAGAGAGAATGAGAGAACTGCGAGTTGTCCTTGCCAGACAGACAGTCAGAGAGAAAACGACGGAGAGGCGTACACTGAGAGTCGACTGGGAAGGGAGGCTGCAGTTGGTGATACTTTTGCGCAGTCAAGTGACAGTGACATCATCTGATGGTCACGGACGAAAGTCATTTGGTGTATATGCTTCATAAGCTTGCTACTTCCAAATGAAATGATACCATATATACCCATACATGCAAAGCTACATACAATAAATTGCACTCACTATTACTACAGCTTATTCCATCGATCTCTCATTATTTTTCACAGGCTCATTGTACTACGATAGTTATACGATAGTATAACAGATACTTCTTGTATCTTTATAACTATCTTACTACATATATCTTTGGTTTCAGCTTATCTTTCCTTCTCTCTTTATCTCTTTTGCTTTTTGTCTTTCACAAGATGTAATTCGATGTATCTTTCTTTTTCTTCATATCTATTCTTCAACTCTCTATAGTTTCCTTCGTACCTCACATTACCCAGTTCAATTTATCGGTCTCTCTTTTCTATCGAATACCTAACATATCCAATTCTTAGTCGAAAACACCTCCTAACTAATTTACAGGGTACAACAAAGCTTCAACTTCTCCAAAGCATAGCATGGCCATGGAGAGAGGGGGCAGTACGTGGTGGTTGGTAACCGTTGTAGCTCTTGATTTTAATTTAGATAAAGTGCGCTATGGAAATCAGCAATTCGCATTTCGCGTAACTCTGCTCGGGGTTTATCCAAAGCTCCAATCGCGCTGGCACAAAACTAAACACTCCATAAACACAAAGTACACAAACACACACACAATCACCTCCTCTCTCCTCTGGCTAGCAAGGTAGGTGTAGCTTCAGGAGGCGGGGCACGGGGGCGTTTGTGCCCTGGCGAGTTAAGGTAAAGCTGTAAATAGCGCGCTTTCATGTAGATAATTAATCACCGAGCACTGGGCTAACAATTTTCCATGGGTTCTTTCCCAGCGCACTTTTCTTTCTCTTTTTCTTCCCCCCACCTCACCTCTGCCTTTCTCTAACCGTGCAAAGTTTCACTCGGCTTTCTGGTACTTTCCCGATTTGTGTTTGAGTTTCAGGTTTCGGTCTTTCGAGCTTTCGACTTGTTTTGCGGCCAATCTAAATGCAGTTTTATGCAAATTTATTTCCCGATCTTATCGCATCATTTTCAGGTTCTCCACAGTTTGCTTCGTTAGGTGGGTAGCTCTGCAAATTTATTGCTTGCGTTGACTCGTGGCAGGCGCGGAAATGAAATCAATTATACGCCCAGTTGGCTGCCATTCGATGCACGAAAGGAAATCGAAATTATTCGAATTAAACGAGTGCTATCAAACATTTCACCCGGCTCGCCAAGGAAATTCCCAGCGACAGGCTTAACATACAAAATTAGTATCAAGAAAATTGAGAGAAATGCGAGATAAGCGAATGCATTTGAAAAAGATACAAACAAGCGTAATATTAAAGATCGAAAAAAACTATAAAAAGTAAAGGTCTTAACAAAATTATTTAATGTTATAACCTTATTATCATACAATTTATCGTTCACACCGAAGTAGACAATGTTTAAGAGGATTTATTATTTTATATCATTGACTATATATGTATATGTATATATTTTATGTTCATACGCTATTCATATATTTTAGAGTATGAAGCTATCGTTAAGTATTACCATGAGTTAGTCATCGATACACGAATAAGGTTTTAAAACATTCATCATACAGTTAACATCGTCCTACTTTACATTCTTTGCCGATTCTAAGCAGATGTAAGATTGATCGCAATGGAATAGTAGAATCTTCAAGTCGGAATACATAGATAATTTATATATTCCAAGCTTATTTATAATGCTGTTTGATGTGCAATCTATTTTAACTGTGAATAGATGAAAATTGGCAACGAAAACGATTTGGAAATTGAGCACACGTGCATAACTAAGCGGAGAGTCGAGCTGAACTCAACTGAACTCGGTACAGCTGAACTGGACTCAAGTGTTGCTTGTGAATGTGTGTGTGAGTGAGTGTGTGAGAGCGTGGCAGTTGCAAATGGCGAAATATTTAAATGTAACTCAATTTGGTATGCAATATTGCGTTGGAAAACCGCTGCAACAAGGACTCGAGGCGATGAGATATGGAAAGAGCAAGAAAGTGAGAGCAGAGGGAAAAGTAAGAGGGAAAGCAAGAGGTAGACAGCGAGTGTGTCCTGCTGCTGCAATATAATAACAAGATATTTTTTAATTGATTTATTTACAAGTGCAATTTGTGCACATTTCTTTTGCAATATTGGCAGTCCCCGATGCTTTATGAACCGTTGCATGCGCTGTGTAGATGCAGATTGTAACTATGCACACATATATACATATATATTTAGAGGATGGGCGTGGCATGGAAATGCGAACGCAATGTTTTATTGACGACAGGCAATTCAATTTGCCCAGTCTGCACTGCACTCGACAATTCTTGATTCCACGAGCAATGCCAAAACGGAAAGAATGTAAATAAAATATGTGCAAAGATACTTAAGATAATGGGCAAGAGATTTGTCATGATGCTGACGATTGAAGAAGGAAAGAGTAGGAGGGAATATCAACCCTCAAGTTAAAACTTATATAAGACCTATCCTAAGCTCATTATCAATAGAGTGTGCAATGTTTTATTATTAGGTAAAAGGTGAATAGAATATTTGTTATTTGTTACATGTACATAAATAGCTATATATTCCTATAGAATCTGCTTAGAGTAGGGCAAACTAATTTCATGTCAAATAATTTTGCAACCCGCATATCAACTATCCCAAAATTTCCCCAATCAACTGTCAAGGTGTGCATAACCTGGTGAACCCTAGTTAATATCCGCCCTTATCTGTATGCAAACCTTTTGCCCAGCCCTCTTCCCTTTTAGCTTGGACTTTCGTTGGAAACGGTGTGAATAAACGCAAGAGAAATATTAATGCGGACACCTTATCAAAAATGGCGGCAATCAGCACGCTCAGTTAGCACCTCATTACAGAGCCAGGTGCCCCTCCTCTGCCCCGGGTGTGGCACACACGGGTGGAAAAATAACAGTCCGTCTTTTTGCCTGCGCCCTCTCCCTGTGGGTCTCTCTCTGAAGAGGCGCCCGTCAAAGCGAATGGCAAAGCCAAGTGGCGTGTCAATTGGCCATTAACATGAAGCCCTGCCCGATAAATACGAACACCTATAGCAGCTATAGACGCCGGACTAGACCTTACTACCTGATTGATGCTGAACGTGAAGTGTGGCCGGCTTAGCTGTCGAAGCTTTTGCCCTACTGCAGGTGTGTGTGTGTGAAGGTGTATGTAGTTGTTTGTTGGTCAGCTGCTGCTGAACCCTTCGCTTACTTCCAACTTGCCTTGACATTGCTTTGTGGTCAGTTTAGGGGGAAAATCTTTTAATTGAAGCCCCTTGCACTGACGGCATGACGTGAAGTTGCCGTTGCCTTGGCCAAAGTGTAGAGACGAGTTGAGAAAATTTTAATTAAAAAATTAAATGCGGCAACACTTGGAAATTTGTAAGAAAATTGCTCATTAAAAGTTTTCACCTGGCAGTCTCGCTGCCTCTCAAAAGCGCAAAATCTCGTCACTAATTTTCTTCTTTCATGTAATTATGTGCAGCAAAAGAGGAAAAGTGGCGAAAACTCGCAAGAGTGTAGCCCTGTGTAGCTTGGTAGAACATATATGCTTACAACATACCCTGTAAAGTGGGCAAAGTTTGTCTGCATAGGAAATTAGATATTCATTTATTTATTTAAAGTATACTGAACTTAGTTGACTCAAAGACAAAATGAATAATAAAATTTATAAATCATTTATAATAAAATAAAATAAATATTTGTAAAATTAATATTTAGACATTTAGAAAGTCAATAAGTTTAAGTCTAGCATATCATTCTATAACAAAGATGGATACATTTTATATATAAATTGAATAAAGAATGGAACAAAGAGGTTACTAAATATGTTTATTTAAATTTTTTCAAAAATATGTGCTGTTTTTAAAAACACAATTCAGACTACCCTTTGCACATTTTATAGTTGCCAGGGTATGCACAAAAAACTTTTGCAATTGTTTTTCTCTGCATTTTCACACAGTATTTTTATGCCACCTAAGGAAAAATCCAAGAGAAAGGGGTATATAAAATCAGCATGATACGTGCACGTTTTTATAGAGAGTCTTTAAGTTTGTATGGAGTGTTTTTAAGCTAAAAGACATCTTACAAAACTATTTTGATTAATTTTTCTTAACCCCAGGTAATCTATTAAACAGGGTATATGCTTGCCTACTACAACTGGTTTTTCAAAAACCTTTTATACCTTGTACCCTTCAGATATATAAAATATATGTATATAGTAGGCTTTCTGGTATTTGTATGGTACCCAGCGCAGAAAAAAACACTATAATATCGAAGTATCGGCAACAGGTACGAAATCAAAACAAAATTACTAAAGATTTCGTTGCAAAGCCTTTCCCAAAAAAGAAAATCCTCTGAAAATTCTATAGAAAATGGCCGACTATACTAATATATTTCGATGCCGTCGCATGGTTGTTGTGCTGGATACAACAATTCCACTGGCCTGTAGATCGAATCGAGGTTGCAGCCAACTGAAGAAATCAAAGCGTCTCAATTGATGGGCACGTATAGACGAACACACACATGCACACCACCACACAGCAGCAGCACACACACACAGAGCCGTTGCATTCATATACAATACATATTAATAAATCTTCAGAGAGCAATTGACGTTTTTATGCGAACGGGAATGGGCTTACGAGTCGGGGCTTAATCCGATGCGTTATATGTCATGTCATGTCCAGCCAAGTTCCCTCGAGGCAGGAGAGAGAAGGAGGGAGGGCAGGGAGTAAAGTCAGAAATGCACAAGCTAAATCAAAAGTGTCTGTTCGGTGTCAGTTTAATTGCAAACGTAAATTGGATGCTGCCATTTACAACGTTTTCATTTAGTTCGAATGCTCTGGCAACATTTGCTGCTCCTGCTGGCTGCCACTTGGCTCAAACGGACATTTCTGGCAGCTGCTGCTCGGAGAGTTCTCGACACCCAACCTGACATGCCTCCCCCTCCCTCTCTCTCTGTGTATGTGTATGTGTGTGTGTGTGTGTGTTTCTGTTCGCAAACGTTGCACAAATCTGAGTTGTGTTAATTGGACTCATTTTAGAAAACTTGCAATTGCGTATTTCAAATTGGCAGCTCTGACATTTTCTCGGACACTGACATTGCAAAACGAATTGCATCCACAGGAAGCGCAATATGAGAACAGTTATCTTTTCTAGAGCTATCTTTAGAGAAATACAGAGAGAGAAAGAGAGGCAGCGAAGGAGCAATAACAATGAGCATTGGCCAAGAGATGGAGATATCTTTATTGAAGATTTTAAGCATCCTAAATCCAAAAAATATACTACAAACTACATACAAAAGATATATTGTATACACATGTATGTATCCATAATTATTGCATAGATAGTTTCATTTGAATCAGCGGTAGTTGCGCACTAAATACAACGCCATATTCACTTTGGGATCGTTAAGTTTATTTATTTAGACTAGCTAGATCAGCAAAACAAAATACAATCTTGTCGAACAATTATTGCGCTACAGATCGATTGACGAGCTGATTCAAACTGATTACGATGATTTACGAATATTTATTGCGAAAAAAAACAACATAATTATACAAGATTATGTCGACATGAAATTGAATAATTGATAAGCTAACCAATTTTGCAAATTTAGAGGAGAACATTCTATATAAAAAGTATTTAAAAATGCATAGTCAATTCAGCATAGATAAGAACAACTGTCAGAGATCGATCTCGTGCATCACTTTCTTGGTCTTATCATCATGACAGCTCGCTTTAAGGAATACTCATCACCACGGAAATGATACCAATTTACGCCCATTGCGAAATCGTTGCTACCGTATGTACCGGTCAAGTGGCTGTAGAGACTCAAATTTTTTCTAGATCATGTTACCATATATGTATGTACAAGAGAAGCATATTTACCTGTTGTGACAACGACGGTACCACCAGCCTCCAGTGCGCATTTCGGCACAATTATCTCCATGAATATCGTTATCCCTGTCAAAAGTGGTGAATTTCATAAACTGCTGCTCTCGGAATGAATCCCCAGCCGTGCCGCTTGCTACACCCATTGTGTGAAGAATGTACTTCTCTTCTTCATTGCCAATTGCAAATCTCTCGTACCTTTCAGACTTGACCACCCCGTCATTATCCTCGAGTATGAACAACAACTCCATGCTCCTTTTTTTGGTGAGTGCATGCAGCTTATCCAAACCCATAAAATATTCACCGTCCACCTCCCCGAACCCGTTTTTGTAAGTTTTCCAGTCGCGTTGAAATAGTACACTACCGTCAATTCGACGTAAAACTACTATCCATCCGTTTTCACAAGGTACTTCAAATGGGCCCGCGTTGTAACTAGGTAAATGAATATTACAGTTTTTCTTTTCTTCAGAACTGCAACAATTGAGATTATATGGCTCGTTTAACATAAGAGCCTGTTGTTGTTCCGATGTTGTGTTCTTTAGTGCTTCTTCAGAGCTTATAGCCTTCAGATCTACTTTAATCTCTGTTTGGTCTGATGAAAGTGCATTCAGATCAGATTTAATCTGCGCTTCCTCCGATTCAATAGGATTAGCTTCGGTTTTGAACAGTGTTTTCTCCGCTCTGCAAAAAATGTCAGAGTTAGTTTAGAGCTCAAAACATTTGAAACACTCACTTTAACTTGGTAACAAAAGAACTCAATGAAGAAGCTTTGAAGTCGATTTGACTACAATTTAATTGCAAAAAAAGCGAACTTGCTAGAAATATTGCACAAATAATTTTTCGGTTCATTGTGTCGCTTTGATAAAGAACTGAGCTGATTGCAGGGCTTCTCCCATATTTATAGAAAGTTACAAAAATTATTGCCACTACTTAGACAATATAACTGCAATATTTCATAATATAAAACGTTAAACAAACATAAATGGACATAGGACAGTTACCTTTATCAATTTAAAGAATCAACAATAAAACTATCAGCTTTGCTTTCCTTACCTTATCATCACAGCTCACCTACGTCTATAAAATCAATCACACTAAAAGCTGAATAGTGATTTGCAACAGATAAGAGCAACTGTCTCAGATCGAGCACGTGCATCACGTGGTCGTATCATCACAACAGCTCACTTATGGGAACATTTATTTACAGCCAATGTGTAAATACATACTCGTATTTTGAGGGCCTTGAGATCGTCTGCTTTCAATGCCTATAAAACTCAAACCAAAAAACGCAGCTTTCTCAAAATTTTACAGTCAGCTGTTAATCGATAACTGCTGACAGGAGCAGTGTTGTATTTAGAGCAGGTGCGCAAATACAAAAAGTCACGGACTTATCAAACGACCCTCGTATGTTATTAAAATGTTCTTTATCATTGCCAGTTTTTCATGTTGTCAGACCTACAACAATTCAGATTATTCAACTCGTTTAACACCTGATTCCATTGTTGTTAAAATGTTGTGTTTGCATTGATCTGATAGCATTTGGTTCTACTCTGATCTATCCTTTTTCAGCTCTGTAGAAGGTTGTGGCGTGAGCTTGGCGCCCTTAAACTTTCGGGCAACCATAAGGACACACTTGAACTCGCTTAGTAATGAATATAAAACTGATGGAAAACTGAGCTTGATACATTGCAATCCACATTAATAGCGAACATACTTGTGAAAAAAATAACATAATTATTTACCGGAACATTTTGAAGCTTTATTATTAATCCAAACACACTCTAAACTGTGCTGATACAGATGCTCCCTAAAAATTTATAGCAAACTTGTATAATTATTGTACAAGATTATATAAGACACATTGTAGTACGTCGCAACATAAATCTACTACATCCACATAATAATCTACATTATTATATGCCGTCATATCAACTTTCAGACGTCAGCAGCGTCACTTCCTAGGCCTTATCATCATCACAGCGCGTTTAAGAGAATAGGTATGACCTCGAAAGCTGTACCAATTGATGCCCTTGCCGTACTCATTATTTTTGTACACGCCAGTCAAGTGACTACAAGGAATTCGTAATAGAAGACAAAGAAGAATTAATACAAAATTAAAACGAACACCCGAGGTTACACTCTACCTTTCATGGCAAGTCTTGTACCACCAGCCTCCATTGAAAGTTTCGGCACAATTTCGATTTGTGTCAGGATCGTTATCGCGATCAAAAGTGGAAAACTTCATGCCATGATGATATATCATTGAATCTCCAGCTGTGCCACTGGCGATTCCCAGTGTATTCAGTGCGTACAGTTCTTGTTCATTTCCAATTGAGAATTTCTCATAAATCTCTTGTCGCGCATTCCCATCATAGTCCTCCAGCAGCACAATCAATTCTTGATTCCGCTCGCCGGTGAGTGCGTGCAGTTTATTCAAGCCCACAAAGAATTCACCGTCAAGATCACCAAATCCCCTTTTATACGCACTCCAATCGCGATTGAAGTTCACACTGCCGTCCATGCGACGCAAAATGATCAGCCAGCCGCCGCCTTGAGTCTCCATATCATAAGCCACGCGAATCGGTTCTGAGCTAAAGTGGGGCAGGCTTAGCTCATAGATTCCGCTCTTCATCGAGTGGATAGTCAATTCGCCTGGCCTGATCAGGCATTGCTGACATTGCTTGAGTTCGTCTAACACCTTTCCCTGTCGCGCAACCTCGACTCTAGAGAAGGAACGTTAGGTCTATCATTAAGTAGACAAGATCTATCATAACTCACTTCAAGTCAGTCAACAGTGACAGAATCGAGAGAAAGGCACTTGTCTCATTCAACTCGATCATTGTTTTGCAATCCAATGGTCTCAAAATTGATACATTTATTACACAAATCAAAGAAATCAACTTTAATAACATTTTTGAACACTCGGTCGCGTTGAATTGTTTATGAACTGTGCTGGTCTGCACCATTTCTCGCCTATTTATAATCATTCAAAGCGAGCAAAGCTGAAGCTCAAGCAAAGCTGATAATGCGCAAGTTCAGGGTTAGCTATTCCTAAATCAAGTATATATATTATAAATCGTATGTTCCTTGATTCGTGTTATTTGTCTGTATTTACACATATGTAGTTTGTTTGTATGCTGCTTGTACTGCCTACTTTTTTATGCTTAGGTTCGACAGCTTTTCCTGTTTGTCTTCATTAACTTCGCCTTGCTTAGTGTCCAGTTTCCTCTTGAGCGTTTTGACCGTATGCCAATCATAGATGCCATCGTTTACGTACTTCAACCTCTTGAATAGATCGGTGAAACTGCGACGTAAGAGCTGATAGTTGGGCTCCATATCGAATAACAGAGATCGACAATAGATAAGAAAGGTGGCAAACTCATCGGGAAACCCCTGACACAGATCCTTTGGCGTTGTTGATTGTTTCTTCTCGGCCAGCATCTCGTATCGCTGTTCCCGCGGACCTGACATACCCTGCCAGGGTAGGCTGCCGCGTAGAAAATACATGAGCACATATCCTAAGGCCTCCATGTCATCGCGACGGGACAATTCGACTCCAAGTAGGGAATTGATTGAGGCATAGCGTGCAGTGCCGGTCATATGATGACCAGAACGAAAGGGTATGTGCTCGTTGGTAGCGGGATCGTAGTACTTCTTGGCCAGACCAAAGTCAATGATGAACAATTGATTAATCTGTTTGAAGACTGCAAGGTCCATGACGAAATTATCGGGTTTTATGTCGCGATGCAGAAAACCCTTTAGGTGCACAAACTCAATGCGTTCGATCATCTGTATCGCCAGCATGAGTACCGTCTTTAGGGAGAATCGGCGTGAACAGAACTTGAAGAGATCCTCCAGTGAAGGCCCAAGAAGTTGCATGGCCATGGCATTATATTTTGAGTCGACAAAGTAGCTGTAGACACGAGGTATACCAATGCCCGGGTACAGGCATTTATATGTTTTGTACTCGAACTGTAGCTTCGGGTGATTCGTGTCCTTGAGCTCCAATTTGAGGGCGACATGCCTGGCATCGTTCGCCTCGTCTTCGGCCTTGTATATATCGCCAAAAGTTCCGCCGCCGATTTTCTTTATTATGCGATATTGACGCAGGTGGATTGGCAGGTTCTTTGATTGAGACAAGTCTTCTGACATTGTATACAATTATGGTGTATGATATTCGCTGGATGAGCGACCAACTTGTGCGCTTCGCTTGCTATTCGATTTTTGTATCAGAACTAGTAATTATCGATATACATGTCGGTAGTCGAATATTAATTTTGTTTGAGTAACATTCTATCGATATTGTAGTCCGGAAATACCAAAACTAACGTTTATCAAAATTATCGTATTATATATATGTGTGTATATATATTTTGTACCCACTATGACGCTGCCATTCGATCTCATTCGTTCGGAGTATAGTCATCGTATTGATCAGCTGGAGAAAGATGTATTATCATTGTGCCGCACTTTTGAGTTGAGTGATGTCGATATAGCGGAGCCCGAGCTGTTCGAATGCGAAGAAACAGATCAACATATACGCTGGCAATTCGATATGCGCGAGTTCTCCATAGATAATATCTCATTGGAAGTCAGGGACAACCGATGTGTCAAACTGCGTGCTCATCGCAAACTGAACAATCAGTCATCAGAGATGATCAAACGATTTGTCCTTCCCGATCGAACAGAACTGAAACTGACGGCAATAATGCGACGCAATGGAATGTTAATCATTGAAGCGCCACTCAAACGAGACCCAAGCTAGAGACAGTACTATTTTAAAGTGTTGTGTAATATACATATGTTTGGTTTATTTTCTAACTGATTTAACTGTTTCATTATTCTATATTCATAAAAGATTCTATTGCGGTGCCCAGAACTTGTTCTGAGACTGCGTATTTCCAAAGACTATGTTCGCAGGGCAGGGTCCAACGGTATATGGACCCAAAGTCGGACATGATCCTACGGCATAGGGGCCTACGTTCGGAGGGCAAGGTGCTACGTTGCATGGGCACATGCCGGGCATGATGCTGGCTGGTGGACAACACGGATAGATCATCATTTGCGGCTTAGGGCACTGACATTGACACTGACACGGCAACTGTGCCGGCTGTTGTTTATTTCTCAGTGATTCCAGTAGTTCCTTCTTGAGTTCCTCCACGAAGGAAGGACGATAGTCGAAATCCGGCTGAGGTACAACAAAAGGTTTCTTGGGCTCTTGGGGGCATCTAAAAGAGAGCTTTGGTTCGCTTACAGTATCCGCTTTGAAATTCTCATAATGGAACGATCGTTGATATTTTTCGCCAATATCTGATTTACTTCCACTCAGTCTGGGTTTGTCACGATGATGCCAATCTGCACTATCTCTATTGGAACATTGTTGACTAGCATTTTGGTATTTTCTTCTTTGACCCCACAGTTGCTCATAGTAATCTTCGCTAATCTCATTCTTACAAGGTAGAGTTTTCTGTGAGAACTGTATATGAGGAACGTCTGTTTGATTGGGCGAAGGAGGTTGCACGACACTCGAGTCGCAAGTCGAATTGATGCGCTTGTCATCCTCGAATGTTTTGCTCACGCCTTTGCCGTTCTCGCACCTTTCGAGGTCCGATAGGGAAGGTGCTATTGACACAAGCTTCAAGTCATCCAAGATAGGCAGAGAATCATCGGATGTCTCAGTCGATTCGGAAACGCTTTTCGGGGAGGTCTCTTTGCAGAGGTTGTTCGACAGGGGCATTTCTTCCATTCCGACGACACAGGGCTTAACGCACTGCAACGTCTCGGGACATTTAGCTGTCTCTGGTTCAAGGGTCGCCATTATTTTCGCTGGTTCCAGCAAATTGCCTGTACCTACGCATATCTTGAGACACAAATTGATAGTGCTTGCTTGTACTGTAGTCGGCGATGTTGGGGCGACTATGCATTCTGTTTGCATTGGTTGTGGATCTAAAACTGATTCATAACAAACCCGCTCAATTACTGTCTTTGGAACTTTTTCACAACAAACGCGCTGAATTGGCTTAGGTACTGATTCATAGCATTCTTTTTGCAATGGTTGTGGACCCAAAACTGATTCATAACAAACCCGCTCAATTACTGGCTTTGGAACTTTTTCACAACATACTCGCTGAATTGGCTTTGGTTCCGATTCATAGCAAATCCGCTCTATTGGCTTTCGAACTGGTTCACAAAAAACACGTTCTTTTATTGGTTTTCGAACTGGGTCGTAACAAACCCACTCACTTATTGGCGTTGCAGCTGGATCATAAAAATCCAATCCAGTTATTGGCCTAAGCTCTGGATCATAACAGATCCGCTCTATTATTAGATTTGGAATTGATTCATAACCATCCCGCTCTATTTTTCGATACATTTTGTAGCGTGGTTTCGTATCGTGAAGATCTGTTTTTGTAGGAGGCTTCATTCTGCGATCACTGTTCTCGGAATCCCGCAGTGGATGCTCAGGTTCCTGGCAATTATCTATACTTGCAATCTCATAATAATTGAGCTCCGCATCCTCCACCTCGTACATTTCCTTGAAAGCTTCTGGATACCTTTGATCCCCTGCATTCATTGAAGATTCGCTGCAGCATTTGCACATCACTTTGCCACACGGAGAACTTATTACCTTGTCTTGATCGGAGCATGGGGAAGAGCTATGTATGTAGCTTTGTGTAATATTATTACCTTTAGGTACTCGATAAATTGTTGGGTATACAGCTTTGCTATTCTGGTTTATTAAACTGTTGTTGGGGCATTTTGAGCCCTTCACCACAATACCCGATATATTGCTCTGGGACTTCGATTTATGCAGGGTATACGTTGGTTCCCTTTGTTTGAGCGAGCATTCTGAGTTTGTCTTCGATTCTCTCTTTAATTTTGTAAAGACTCCCGAGATTCTCTTCCTTGAGAACTGACTTGATTTCGGACGCATTTCTTGACAACTTGGTGGACTTGGTGGTGTCACGGGATTGAAGGGATGCGGCTGTTTTCGAAGATAACTAGGATTGGGATCAACACAACCTGGGAACTGTGGAGATCTATAAACTTCTGATCCCGGATCTTTGCGTTGCGACGCCATTTCATGTTTCATCAAGAAGGATGATTGATTGACCACATTTTGTAATCTTTCCTCAACTCCTGATTTCTTTCGCAGACTCATCTCAATATTATATGGTATCTCACCGTCTAGTCCAATAAAGTCCACAGATTTGTTTTGCGGTATACTTCGATAAGTTGGTGTATTTAAACCACAAGTCGAATAACAACGTTTTAGCGTCGGTTTTATTCTCTGAGGCCTTGTAGGATGATCTGGGTGATAGTCCGAGCTATAATGGGGAGGTGGATTATATGACTGCCGAAAATCCCTGCCTGATGATATTATCGTGTTGTAAGAAGATCTATTATCACATTTGTTGGTGAATTCATTATCATTAAAGGTATTATAAAAGTTTGCATTTTCCTCGTGTTGCTTTTCGTGTCGCCGCTTCCTTCGACGAATGTGTCCGCGATGATATTCCGTGTCGGACTCAACTTCCGGTAATACGTTGTACTTCTCCTGTGAATACCAATGTCTGCGGGGACTCTCATTGTAATCATTAGATCTGGTACAACTGGAGCTACTTCCATTGTGGTGGTGGTGATGCTTTCTGGGGTTTTCGTAGGACTCCGCCTGCTGTCTATGCCTATGCGGCTTACGTTCTCTGTAATGTCTTCTATAACGATCTGATTCGAACTCTTCATCCTGCTGATTATCCCGTGAATCATGTGTTATTATTCTCCTTCTGTCCTGATCGTTCTGCCTTTGACCTACACTATAATTATCATATCCATGGAGGAAATTTTGACATTCGGTAAAGAATCTATTTGGTATCTCAGAAGATAATAAGCCTTCATCTGAACAACTATCATCTTCCACAGGCCCAAAAACTCCACCGCCTGGAGTGCGTGCTGCAATCGTTTAACATTCGTTATATTTAAGATCCAGGTTATCTATGGTGATACACTCGAACACTTACGCATTCGATTTGAAGCTGAGGTCTGATGGGAGTTGTTCCGATATTGATTTTTTGTACTCTCAGATATATCAATATCAAAACACATCACATCTTCCTCTTCTTCTTGTTCTATGAAGTCGCCTTCTGCTTTCGTGTACTGGGAACATGCACTACGTTTTTTCTCCACGAACATGATAATCAATAGATTCGTAACTCTTCACAAGCACTGGGTCCACCTAACGTTACAGTTAATTTTTGTCATGATTTTTTTAGGTTTTGTTTATGTATTAAGTCATAAGGCTTATCGATGTATCGATACGCAGAAAAAGAGTTTGCAATCTGCAGAGGTGTAATTTCGATAAGTCGATTATTTGAACATACAGAAGCTTATTTCGTATATCGAATAATTTTGAGCGCGTGGTTTCTTAAGGTTATAAGAAATGTGGAAATGGGTTTTACCTAAATCATGCCACGAGTTACTAAATCTACACAGACCACCCCCTCAGACCTGTTGATTGCAGTGCAGCTTCGCTTGGATCAACTACAGGAAATTCTACAGCAAAGAAACTCGAAGAAATCAGAAAACTTCCCGGCAGAAGTCGACAAAAATACCATTTCCATTGGATCTAATCAAACTAAAGTAAACAAAGCCATATGGGGCAAGATAGATTGGCAGTGTTATTCACTGGCAACTCGTAAATTACTCGATGCTGTGTTCGACAAGAGGACTCTGGCCACAAGTTCTATAAGTGGGCGCAGTCCTCGTAGCAAGGGTCGACCATTGGATCCACAGAAAATAAGCGATATCATCGAAATAATAAAAAGAAAATGCAAAGTTCACGAAGCACAGATAAGGAAAATTATTATGATCAAATGTTGCGATACTGCCAAAACAAAAAAATATAAAAGTGCCTCCATCTCTCCCAAGGTAGGTCCGTGTAATAAAAAAGGCTTTTAGTCGCGTGTGTTTAATTCGTGTCTTTAATTTCAGCTTAAATAATTATATTTGTTTAATGGTGATGAGCACAAAAAACCAACTGAATGGGCTACATAACGTCGGTATTCTTTTGAAGGATACTAGAGAATATGCTTTTAATTGCGGAAATATATTTCCATTTCAAAAATAGAATGTGATAATTATGCCGAGTTGCGCGCGTGCATTTCCATCACATTAAAATTTCAAACAATAGACACAGAGTGGAAAAGGGTGAGAGAGAGAGAGAGGGAGGGAGACAGTTAAATGCAGAGAATGGATAATGAAAAACCCCAATGACAAGTGCCGAAATGCGAACGCCAGAAAGCGTGTTCAAGTGCGGAAAAGCTGAAAATTATTGTGATATAAAAGTGCTTTTTAAGTACCTCCAAAAGCCGCCCAAACACCCGTACCCCACCAACAACTGGCCCACTCGGTAGCATTGCAACGCCACAAACGTAATGCTGCCACAGAGCACCCGCCGTTAGAGATGCCGAAATATTAATGTTTGCATACGTTTTTCTTACGCAACACCGATGTAACCTCGACCCTACTCCATTTGCCATGTGGAGAGAATAATATTTTTAAATTTTTAAACAATATAATGAATGAAAATCAATCATTATATATACGTTGCCTGATTTTTGTAATCTTTAAAATTGCACTGTATTTTGTTATATTAAAAGTTTATCACACAAAGCTATGCTGTTCCTATTGAAACTGTTCTTTCAACAGAAACAATTTTAGTCTAGTTACATTTCATTATTTTTATACATTTCATTTTTCACTTTGCTTATATTTCTTTTATAAAATGGAAACCGTTTTGGGTTTAAAAGGAGAGAACTTCGTAATGCTTGCAGCCGATACGATGATGGTCAAAAAAATTTTTATTCTTAACGATAGTGAGTACCGACTTGACAATAACTTAATGGAAACCTAACTCACACATTGATGTCATTTTGGATAGATCGTTCGAAAATAATTCGTCTGGGCGAGCACACCCTTATGGGCGTGGTGGGCAACGAGGGAGATTGCCTACGTTTTGCCGAGTATATAAAGACTAGCATGAGGTTGTATGATATAAAAAATGGTTTCTCCATGGGCTTCAACACGTTGATACACTTTACACGCAACCATCTGGTCACTAGCTTGCGCACAAACCCCACCTGCCAGGTGGCCATGCTCCTGGCCAGCTGTGAACCAAACGATGGACCCAAACTGCACTTCATCGATATGCAGGGCTCGGCGCAGTCGCTTAACTACTCCGGCCATGGCTTAGGCACTGCCATCAGTACGAGCATACTCCGCGATCTCTGGAAACCGAATATTAATAGGGAACAGGCCTATGATATAGTTAAAACATGTGTGTCTGAAATCCAAAACCGTTTGGTCATTAATCTGCGCAATTTCGAGGTTATTGTGGTGGACGAGCATGGCGTGGAACAGCTGGAATCACTTAACTATGCCTCTATAAATAAGCCAGTTGCAGAACCAATTGTACAAGTAGAATTCTAAAACCAAATACATATTCACAAGGTTTCACAATTTACACCAGTAAAATAGGCTATCATCAACCTCTTGCGATTGTTCGTATACTCGATATATATAAAAGGCGTGGTAGATCCATGCATATGTATATATATATATATATATATATATATATATATATATATATATATATATATATTATAAACTTGGTCAGAATCACTAGCCGAGTCGATTAAGCCGAGTCCGTCTGTCAAGCAGTCTTATGGCATTTCAGAATAGGTCAGAATCACTAGCCGAGTCGATTAAGCCGAGTCCGTCTGTCAAGCAGTCTTATGGCATTTCAGAATAGGTCGAAGGGTATCCTGCTGGCCAGTGCGCTTGACTGTTGTTTACTTTTAACTGGTTATTCCTGTGAAAGGTATAAGTTATAGTGGTCCGATTGTGTATGTACGTGTATGGTATGTATGACCTAACCGGCTCGTTTCGACTTACAGTGTGTGGCATGTGAGCCAAATTTCATTAAGTAAGTTTTGAAACTGAGGGACAAGTTTGCGTTGCAACAGACGGACGGATAGGCAGACATGTTCGACGGCTTTGTTAATATTACCTCAATGGTGGTAATTCAGAATATACAGTATAGTATATGATTCAGAATATATGATATATATATGGTGTGAAATGCCAACTTAAACTTTTAATATAGCCTCTGCAAGGGTTTAATTACACGTTGATAATAGTTGTGGTCGGAGTGACAATAATTTCAGAATTAATAATCATTTTGCGCTGAAGGTCGAAGAAAATGCAATCGACACGCTGCAATTATCCTCAATAATTGTGTGAATTAACCTGGGAATGAAGAGCTGACTCCAACCATGAGGGATGCCTATAAAAGCCTCTGTCTATGCCGAGTAAGTCCGCATAACAATAAGGTCGGAAAGAACGAAACGATGACAAATCGCATAGTGAAAAGTGATTATTTTCGCATTAACTGGTGGGGGTGGCGCATTACAGGCGCTGTGGCCTTAAACGAAAGGAAATACAAAAGTTTTGATTTCTGGCGTGCTGTGATTTTAAACATGATAACTGTACTTTTTACAATTTCAACTCTCGTACCAATGTTCAGCTTTGACACGCCCAACGAGAATCTGAAGAATCTATGTTCATCTCTACTGGCTTTGGCCGCGTGTATAAAGTTTCTGATCTACGTAGGACAATTGGGAAAGATTACCGAAGTGGAGAACCTTTTTATGGACCTTCATGGAAGTATCAACTCAGTTAATCAACGCTCGACACACTCGAAAATAGTGCAGCAACTTCGTTTCATATCGAAAATATTTATGTGGGTCTACGTAATAGCCGATAGCAATGTGAATATATCCTTTGTGTTTCGCGATAAACGGAGTCTGCCTGTTCCCACTTGGTTTCCCTTTGATTGGAGAGAATCGTTGCCCAATTATGTGCTTGCTCTGAGCTATCAGTTTTTTTCCTGTTCAATAATGTTAATACAGAACTTTGTTGACGATCTTTTCCCGCCTTTGGTACTCTGCCTCATAGCTGGACACTGTGAACTGCTCATTCAACGCATCTCGTGCATTGGTTACAATCAATCGATCGGTCCACGACAGAATGAGCAAGAACTCATCCAGTGTATACGTGAACAGGAGATACTCTACAGGTAAACGTCAAACTGGAGTAACCATTATATATAATTCCTTTTCTTCTTCGATCTTTCCTGCCAGCATTATCAAAGTCACCATTGAGGTAATATCGTGGCCCGTTCTGGTGCAATTTATTGTGATTGCCATCAATGTGGGGGCTGCCATGTGCGGACTGATCTTTTATGTGGACAACGCACAGGAAAGACTCGTCTACATCTCAATCATAATATGCCTCGCCCTGCAGATATTTCCGACCTGTTACTATGGCAGCCAAGTCGAGGATCACTTTGCACGTCTGCACTACGCCGTCTTCAGCAGCAATTGGGTAGATCAAAGTATGAGCTATCGCAAGAATGCGATCATTTTTGCAGAGCGCACGCAGCGACATCCTAAATTATTGGCCGGAAACTTTATACCAATTGCGTTGACCACTTTCTTGGCCACCTGCAAGGCGGCCTACTCGTTCTTTACTCTTATTGCTGAAACCGGCAAAAGGAATTAAGGGTCTGAAGCAAATTAACATATGTAGTACACAGTAATCAGAAGGTTTCATTACCCAATCATGGGGTATATAGGAATTCAAGCTATTTATTATTGTTGTTTGTCAAGCTTATTAATGTAGTGATTAAACGGGCTAAGAGATATGTTTATAAATATTAGGAAACCTCTCAAATAATCAAAATTACGTGTAATGCACTGATAAATCATTTTTAGATACTTGTTAATCTAATTTCGTTAAAAAGGATCATAACATATAACAAGAACCTTATTCTGTATTCTATACAATTTTAAATGATAAAAAGGTGCTAAGCCTAATGCAGTTTCAGATCAAACAATGTTAAAGCACTATTTATTCAATAAATGTTGTCAATAAAAAAATTTTGTAGGCGTTCAACCATTTGACCAATAATATTTTATACACTAAGATTATGAAGCATTCCGAACTTACCGTCAAGTTATCAAGATGATTTCCTTCAAATTATTGTTCTAGAATTACATTTTTTGGAAGTCCCATCAAAATAAGGTTTAATTGTTCGCGATGGAGACCATTTTGGGAGTTAAGGGTTGCGTGAGGCCTACGAGATACTGAAAATGTGTGTGGCTGAGATACAAAAGCGTCTGGTCATCAATTTGCGTAACTTCGATGTATTCGTTGTGGATAAGAACGGGACCAAGCAACTCGAATCCATTAAGCCGTCCACATTCGAGGGCGGCTTGCAGCGTCTCCTTATCTCGGCGGTAATGTTGTAAACTATTGAAAAATCTTTGGTTTTCTGATTATGATGGTATTCAAGATCTTTTAATACAGTTTTGAAGATATTAAGAGATTCCATTGTTGAGGAGAAAACGTAGTGATGAGAAGTGTATAGATAGACAGACTTGAAAAAGTTTGAATTCATCCGGCAAGAAAGA
Source organism: Zaprionus africanus (assembly GCA_018151435.1). NCBI lineage: Eukaryota > Metazoa > Arthropoda > Insecta > Diptera > Drosophilidae > Zaprionus > Zaprionus africanus. The sequence continues at coordinate 1,374,995 of JAECXB010002307.1, read as the reverse complement.
AAGCTAGTTAAGTATTCATACATCCCTTCAAGAGTGATACAATCAGTCCAAAGCCACTCTAGCATATCGACACCTTTTTTGTAAAACGATTTATCTTTGGTCTCAAAATAAGCCTCAGTTTCGGTGATCACCTCTTCATTCGAGCTAAATTTCTTTCCAGCGAGCATTTTCTTCAGGCAGATTCAACAGATAGTAGTCGCTGGGGGCCAAATCTGGAGAATACGGTGGGTGCGGAAGCAATTCGAAGCCCAATTCGTGTAATTTGGACATCGTTGCGATCGCCTTGTGACACGGCGTTTTTGGTTCACTTTGAGAACAGCTTTCTCATGGACAAATGTTCATGCAAAATAGTGTACACACTGTTTTCTGATATCTTTAAGGTGTCAGCTATCTCACGCAATTTCACTTTTCGGATTTTCAAAACGATTCGGTGGACTTTTTTGATATTTTCCGGTGTTACCACCTCAATCGGCCTTTCAGACCGTTCAGCATCGTCAGTGTCTGTATGGCCACGTTTTAATTCAGCAAACCACTTCCCCACCGTTTGCCAATGGGGTAGAGTCCGGATAACACTTATTAAGCCATGCTTTGGATGTGATGGTACTTATACCTATAAAGGTTAGTACTTCGTAAGAATCATATGGATTATTACATAGCAATGCCATTTATGTGTCACCCTACGAACTTATTGAGTGATGTGTTATTAACTTGGTCAGAATCACTAGCCGAGTCGATTCAGTCAAGTCCGTCTGTCAAGCAGTCTTATGGCATTTCAGAATAGGTCGAAGGGTATCCTGCTGTCCAGTGCGCTTGACTGTTGTTTACTTTTAACTGGTTATTCCTGTGAAAGGTATAAGTTATAGTGGTCCGATTGTGTATGTACGTGTATGTCTGACCTATCCGGCTCGTTTCGACTTAGTGTGTGGCATGTGAGCCAAATTTCATCAAGTTTGTTTTGAAACTGAGGGGCAAGTTTGCGTTGCACCAGACGGACGGATAGGCAGACATGTTCGACGGCTTTGTTAATATTACCTCAATGGTGGTAATTCAGAATATACAGTATAGGATATGATTCAGAATATATAATATATATATGGTGTGAAATGCCACCTAAAACTTTTAATATAGCCTCTGCAAGGGTTTAATTACACGTTGATAATAGTTGTGGTCGGAGTGACAATAATTTCAGAATTAAAAATCATTTTGCGCTGAAGGTCGAAGAAAATGCAATCGACACGCTGCAATTATCCTCAATAATTGTGTGAATTAACCTGGGAATGAAGAGCTGACTCCAACCATGAGGGATGCCTATAAAAGCCTCTGTCTATGCCGAGTAAGTCCGCATAACAATAAGGTCGGAAAGAACGAAACGATGACAAATCGCATAGTGAAAAGTGATTATTTTCGCATTAACTGGTGGGGGTGGCGCATTACAGGCGCTGTTGCCTTAAACGAAAGGAAATACAAAAGTTTTGATTTCTGGCGTGCTGTGATTTTAAACATGATAACTGTACTTTTTACAATTTCAACTCTCGTACCAATGTTTAGCTTTGACACGCCCAACGAGAATCTGAAGAATCTATGTTCATCTCTACTGGCTTTGGCCTTGAGTATAAAGTTTCTGATCTACGTAGGACAATTGGGAAAGATTACCGAAGTGGAGAACCTTTTTATGGACCTTCATGGAAGTATCAACTCAGTTAATCAACGCTCGACACACTCGAAAATAGTGCAGCAACTACGTTTCATATCGAAAATATTTATGTGGGTCTACGCAATATCCACTAGCAATGTGAATATATCCTTTGTGTTTCGCGATAAACGGAGTCTGCCTGTTCCCACTTGGTTTCCCTTTGATTGGAGAGAATCGTTGCCCAATTATGTGCTTGCTCTGAGCTATCAGTTTTTTTCCTGTTCAATAATGATAATACAGAACTTTGTTGACGATCTTTTCCCGCCTTTGGTACTCTGCCTCATAGCTGGACACTGTGAACTGCTCATTCAACGCATCTCGTGCATTGGTTACAATCAATCGATCGGTCCACGACAGAATGAGCAAGAACTCATCCAGTGTATACGTGAACAGGAGATACTCTACAGGTAAACGTCAAACTGGAGTAACCATTATATTGTATATAATTATATTTCTTCTTCCATCTTTCCTGCCAGAATTATCAAAGTCATCATTGAGGTAATATCGTGGCCCGTTCTGGTGCAATTTATTGTGATTGCCATCAATGTGGGGACTGCCATGTGCGGACTGATCTTTTATGTGGACAACGCACAGGAAAGACTCGTCTACATCTCATTCATAATATGCCTCGCCCTGCAGATATTTCCGACCTGTTACTATGGCAGCCAAGTCGAGGATCACTTTGCACGTCTGCACTACGCCGTCTTCAGCAGCAATTGGGTAGATCAAAGTATGATCTATCGCAAGAATGCGATCATTTTTGCAGAGCGCACGCAGCGACATCCTAAATTATTGGCCGGAAACTTTATACCAATTGCGTTGACCACTTTCTTGGCCACCTGCAAGGCGGCCTACTCGTTCTTTACTCTTATTGCTGAAACCGGCAAAAGGAACTAAGGGTCTTAAGAAAGTTAACATACGAGGGTCGTTTGATAAGTCCGTTTTATAGGCATTGAAAGCAGACGATCTCGATCTCCATTTTCGTTAAAATTCACGAGATCGTCTGCTTTCAATGCCTATAAAACGCAAACCAAAAAACGCAGCTTTCTCAAAATTTTACAGTCAGCTGTTAATCGATAACTGCTGACAGGAGCAGTGTTGTATTTAGAGCAGGTGCGCGGCAAATACAAAAAGTCACGGACTTATCAAACGACCCTCGTATTTTGAGGGCCTTGAGAAAACCTGCTTTCAATGCCTATAAAACGCAAACCAAAAAACGCAGCTTTCTCAAAATTTTACAGTCAGCTGTTAATCGATAACTGCTGACAGGAGCAGTGTTGTATTTAGAGCAGGTGCGCGGCAAATACAAAAAGTCACGGACTTATCAAACGACCCTCGTATGTAGTACACAGTAATTAGAAGGTTTCATTACCCAATCATGGGGTATATAGGAATTCAAGCTATTTATTATTGTAGTTTGTCAAGTTTATTAATGTAGTGATTAAACGGGCTAATAGATATGTTTATAAATATTAGGAAACCTCTCAAATAATCAAAATTACGTGTAATGCACTGATAAATCATTTTTAATTACTTAATTACTTAATCTAATTTCGTTAAAAAGGATCATAACATATAACAAGAACCTTATTCTGTATTCTATACAATTTTAAATGATAAAAAGGTGCTAAGCCTAATGCAGTTTCAGATCAAACAATGTTAAAGCTCTATTTATTCAATAAATGTTTGTCAATATCAAATTTTGTAGGCGTTCAACCATTTGACCAATAATATTTTATACACTAAGATTATGAAGCATTCCGAACTTACCATCAAGTTATCAAGATGATTTCCTTCAAATTATTGTTCTAGAATTACATTTTTTGGAAGTCCCATCAAAATTAGGTTTAATTGTTCGCGATGGAGACCATTTTGGGAGTTAAGGGTTGCGTGAGGCCTACGAAACACTGAAAATGTGTGTGGCTGAGATACAAAAGCGTCTGGTCATCAATTTGCGTAACTTCGATGTATTCGTTGTGGATAAGAACGGGACCAAGCAACTCGAATCCATTAAGCCGTCCACATTCGAGGGCGACTTGCAGCGTCTCCTTATCTCGGCTGTAATGTTGTAAACTATTGAAAAATCTTTGGTTTTCTGATGGTATTATTATGATGGTATTCAAGATCTTTTAATACAGTTTTGAAGATATTAAGAGATTCCATTGTGGAAGAGAGAACGTAGTGATGAGAAGTGTATAGATAGACAGACTTGAAAAAGTTTGAATTCATCCGGCAAGAAAGAAAGCTAGTTAAGTATTCATACATCCCTTCAAGAGTGATACAATCAGTCCAAAGCCACTCTAGCATATCGACACCTTTTTTGTAAAACGATTTATCTTTGGTCTCAAAATAAGCCTCAGTTTCGGCGATCACCTCTTCATTCGAGCTAAATTTCTTTCCAGCGAGCATTTTCTTCAGGCAGATTCAACAGATAGTAGTCGCTGGGGGCCAAATCTGGAGAATACGGTGGGTGCGGAAGCAATTCGAAGCCCAATTCGTGTAATTTGGACATCGTTGCGATCGCCTTGTGACACGGCGTTTTTGGTTCACTTTGAGAACAGCTTTCTCATGGACAAATGTTCATGCAAAATAGTGTACACACTGTTTTCTGATATCTTTAAGGTGTCAGCTATCTCACGCAATTTCACTTTTCGGATTTTCAAAACGATTCGGTGGACTTTTTTGATATTTTCCGGTGTTACCACCTCAATCGGCCTTTCAGACCGTTCAGCATCGTCAGTGTCTGTATGGCCACGTTTTAATTCAGCAAACCACTTCCCCACCGTTTGCCAATGGGGTAGAGTCCGGATAACACTTATTAAGCCATGCTTTGGATGTGATGGTACTTATACCTATAAAGGTTAGTACTTCGTAAGAATCATATGGATTATTACATAGCAATGCCATTTATGTGTCACCCTACGAACTTATTGAGTGATGTGTTATTAACTTGGTCAGAATCACTAGCCGAGTCGATTCAGCCAAGTCCGTCTGTCAAGCAGTCTTATGGCATTTCAGAATAGGTCGAAGGGTATCCTGCTGTCCAGTGCGCTTGACTGTTGTTTACTTTTAACTGGTTATTCCTGTGAAAGGTATAAGTTATAGTGGTCCGATTGTTTATGTACGTGTATGTCTGACCTATCCGGCTCGTTTCGACTTACAGTGTGTGGCATGTGAGCCAAATTTCATCAAGTTTGTTTTGAAACTGAGGGGCAAGTTTGCGTTGCACCAGACGGACGGATAGGCAGACATGTTCGACGGCTTTGTTAATATTACCTCAATGGTGGTAATTCAGAATATACAGTATAGGATATGATTCAGAATATATAATATATATATGGTGTGAAATGCCACCTAAAACTTTTAATATAGCCTCTGCAAGGGTTTAATTACACGTTGATAATAGTTGTGGTCGGAGTGACAATAATTTCAGAATTAAAAATCATTTTGCGCTGAAGGTCGAAGAAAATGCAATCGACACGCTGCAATTATCCTCAATAATTGTGTGAATTAACCTGGGAATGAAGAGCTGACTCCAACCATGAGGGATGCCTATAAAAGCCTCTGTCTATGCCGAGTAAGTCCGCATAACAATAAGGTCGGAAAGAACGAAACGATGACAAATCGCATAGTGAAAAGTGATTATTTTCGCATTAACTGGTGGGGGTGGCGCATTACAGGCGCTGTGGCCTTAAACGAAAGGAAATACAAAAGTTTTGATTTCTGGCGTGCTGTGATTTTAAACATGATGATAACTGTACTTTTTACAATTTCAACTCTCGTACCAATGTTTAGCTTTGACACGCCCAACGAGAATCTGAAGAATCTATGTTCATCTCTTTCGACTTTGGCCGCGTGTATAAAGTTTCTGAACTACGTAGGACAATTGGGAAAGATTACCGAAGTGGAGAACCTTTTTATGGACCTTCATGGAAGTATCAACTCAGTTAATCAACGCTCGACACACTCGAAAATAGTGCAGCAACTACGTTTCATATCGAAAATATTTATGTGGGTCTACGCAATAGCCGCTAGCAATTTGAATATATCCTTTGTGTTTCGCGATAAACAGAGTCTGCTTATTCCCACTTGGTTTCCCTTTGATTGGAGAGAATCGTTGCCCAATTATGTGCTTGCTCTGAGCTATCAGATTTTTTCCTGTTCAATAATGATAATACAGAACTTTGTTGACGATCTTTTCCCGCCTTTGGTACTCTGCCTCATAGCTGGACACTGTGAACTGCTCATTCAACGCATCTCGTGCATTGGTTACAATCAATCGATCGGTCCACGACAGAATGAGCAAGAACTCATCCAGTGTATACGTGAACAGGAGATACTCTACAGGTAAACGTCAAACTGGAGTAACCATTATATATAATTCTATTTCTTCTTCCATCTTTCCTGCCAGAATTATCAAAGTCACCATTGAGGTAATATCGTGGCCCGTTCTGGTGCAATTTATTGTGATTGCCATCGTTGTGGGGGTTGCGATGAGCGGACTGATCTTTTATGTGGACAACGCACAGGAGAGACTCTTCTACATCTCATTCATATTATGCCTCGCCCTGCAGATATTTCCGACCTGTTACTATGGCAGCCAAGTCGAGGATCACTTTGCACGTCTGCACTACGCCGTCTTCAGCAGCAATTGGGTAGATCAAAGTATGAGCTATCGCAAGAATGCGATCATTTTTGCAGAGCGCACGCAGCGACATCCTAAATTATTGGCCGGAAACTTTATACCAATTGCGTTGACCACTTTCTTGGCCACCTGCAAGGCGGCCTACTCGTTCTTTACTCTTATTGCTGAAACCGGCAAAAGGAACTAAGGGTCTGAAGCAAATTATCATATGCTGTACACAGCAATTAGAAGGTTTCATTACCGTACGGTCCTATTGTAGGGTATATGGGAATTCAAGCTATTTATTATTTTAGTTTGTCAAGCTTATTAAAGTAGTGATTAAACGCGCTAATAGATATGTTCATAAATATTAGGAGACCTATTTGGTTCAACCTCTCACATAATCATTTTTAGATTCTTGTGAATCTAATTTGGTTAAAGAGGATCATAGAATAAGATCCTTACTCTGTATTTTATAAAATTTTTAAAAAAAAGGTGCCAAGCCTAATGCAGTTACAGATCAAACAATGTTAAAGCACTATGTAGTCAATAAATGTTTGTTGATATCAAATTTTGTAGGCGTTCAACCATTTGACCAATAATATTTTATACACTAAGATTATAAAGCATTCCGAACTTACCGTCAAGTTATCGAGATGATTTCACTCAAATTATTGTTCTAGAATTATATTTTTTTGGAAGTCCCATCAAAATTAGGTTTAATTGTTCGCGATGGAGACCATTTTGGGAGTTAAGGGTTCGAATTTCGTAATGCTTGCGTGCGATACAATGCAGGCAAAGTCTGTTATATTCATGAAAGATGGTTAGTTCGTTGGACCATTTAGACCTTCATCTGTTACATATCTACTTTCCTTGCAGATGAAACAAAAATACATCGCCTATCGGAGTTCTCAGTGTTGGCAGCAGTGGGCGACGGTGGCGATACTTTGCAGTTTACCGATTATATATCGAAACACTTGCAATTGTATAAGGTAACGCACGGGTATCATCTGAGTGCACGATCTGCGGCGCATTTTACACGCAAAACTCTAGCGGATTATATACGCACTAATACCAGATATCAGGTATCGATGTTGCTGGCCGGATACGATGCGACTGATGGACCTGATCTGCATTTCATTGATTCTCTGGGCGCAGCACAATCGATCAATCATGCTGGTCATGGTTTGGGAAGTTTGTTCTGCGGCAGCATCTTCCAACGATACTGGAAACCAAATCTTGAAGAGCGTGAGGCCTACGAAATACTGAAAATGTGTGTGGCTGAGATACAAAAGCGTCTGGTCATCAATTTGCGCAACTTCGATGTATTCGTTGTGGATAAGAACGGGACCAAGCAACTCGAATCCATTAAGCCGTCCACATTCGAGGGCGACTTGCAGCGTCTCCTTATTTCGGCTGTAATGTTGTGAACTATCGAAAAATCTTTGGTTTTCTGATTATGATGGTACTCAAGATAAAGATCTGAATGCAGTTTTAAAGATATTAAGAGACTCCATTGTTATAGAGAGAACGTAGATAGACAGATTTCAAAGAGTGTGAATAATTCCAGTAAACAAAAGTAGTTAAGTATCCATGCAGAGTTAAGTATATTAAAATAGTTATATATTTAGGATGTTCAAACATCCGAGAGTTGTAGAGAGATAGTGATGAGAACTGTATAGCTAAATGTCATTTGAAAAATCGTTCTCTAGACAGACTTCAATGAGTCTAGTCGAGTTTCAGCTGCTTTCTAATGTCGCATTTAATGCTGCTTAACTTTTATCGATGAAAACTTTTCTATGTGGATTGAAGAGGGGTGGGGGATGGAAAGTTTGCAGGATTTCAGTTGACTGCATGGGCGGTTTGCCAAAGTGGGCAGCATCGGCCGTTGTACGGAGATTGGACTGAAACATGCCACGGTTGGCTGCGCTCATGTATTAGCATATGTGGCTGTTCTTCCTCTGGATCCCCCTCCCTGCTCCCTCCTCCCAGGGTTTGTTTGTGCAACAATGGCTACACATGCCGACATGCATGTTGTGGCAGATGGCAACGTCAACTATTGCAAATCGGAAGCAGAAAAGCCAACATGTCTCTATTTCCACATCTGAACAGAGCCAGCATTCAGTCATGCAGTCAGCTTCAGCGCTGGAAAAACTCATAAAAATCTGCACAGCTTGCAACAAAATGCACTCGTGCAACGTCTGTCTGACTGCCTCTCTCCCTCTCAAACTCTCTGTCTGTCTGTTTGTGCGCGCCCATTGTGCGGTTATTGTTGCTGCTTCAAGTGGGTGAATGAGTAGTGGGGGGTGGCAGACAGCAATTGGCCGTCAGCGTTTTTTATTTGTTTGCAAGCACATCGCTAATTGGCCGCACATGCCAAAGTGTCACTCCAGTTGCAGCTCCAGCTTGTGCCTGAAATGAGAACCAAGATGGGAACGAGTGAAAGAGAGGCAGAGATATAGATAGAGTAAGTAATGTGTAAGGCATGTTATGATAGCTTCAAAGGAAGCGAATGTTAATAGATTCTAGATTTAAATATAGATTTATATGCAATGTTGCCAACAATATTATGAAAAAATATTCTATCAACGGTTTGAATGGAATTATCTTGCTTTCTACAGACATTGCTCATACGCCCTGCTGCCCACAATTGCAAAACAGATTTCAACTCGAGCTACTACAGTCAAATTAATGCCCTGCACACACACACACACACACACCTCATGTTACATAAGAACAGAAGGCAACAACTTTTACGTAGATAATGCGCTTGTAAGCTGTGCCACAGCTCCCATCCTCCCTCCCTCTCCTCTCTCTCTGTCATGCGCGACATGCCAGCAATTTGTGACGTTTAAGAGGGCGCAACGGAGGCAGCGACTTCTTGACAGGACATTAACTTGCACATGGATAAGTTGCCACAGCGAGGGAGAGAGAGAGAGTGAAAGACAGCGAGAACTGTCTAACTGTTTTCTAGATACTCTAAGACAGTGACTGTTTGTGTTTGTGTGTGTGTGTGTGTGTGTGTGTTTGTGTCATACAACTGCTCTGATGATGATTCATGATGATGATCTTTGCCTTTGCCATTGCTTGCAGTTTCTTTCTTTCTTTCCTTTTCTTTCTCTGCACATTTTGTACGGGCCATTTGCGTTGTCATTTTTCACTGGCAAATCGCAGCATGTGTGGGGCTGGGGGGCGGTTGGAAATGTGGTATGTGGGGGTAAGCAAGCATAATGCCTATCTACTCTCTTTCTCCCTCTCCTTGCCTGCCCGCGGGCCTGCTTTTTCGACAGCCTATTAGTTTTTATTATTTGTTGCAATTAGTTTTCGGCCCACGACAGGCCTCGAGGCCAGGCCAGGACAGGCCAGGCTACGACTTCGTCTGCTTGTTGTGCTCGGCTTTTATGACACTTTTGTGCGCATTTTTCAACGAAACGAGCGTCATCTGTTGCCGCTGGCCAACAACAACGGCGGCAACAACAATAGCCAAGCATTTTCAGTCTGGTATCTATGATAAATTATGGCCAAAAGTCAAAGTCATCAATCAGCGTGGCATGTTTTATTTGCCGCTCGTGGCCATTTGCACACTTAACGCTTAACGCTTTGCTTGCCACGCCCCCGCAGTCCTCCCTCTCTTCCGTTGTATAGCCTCGTAAAGGATTAAACATAAATCGCAAGTTGTTCGCTGGTGTTCAGGTGTCGCACATTTCGATTTAATTTTCATTAAAATTCAAGCATTAAATATGCAAAAGGTAAACTGCGCCAAACTGCGCCGTCGTAGTCTCCGTCGCTTTGACCTGACCAAAGGCCATTAAAATTCCTTAAAGACCTTCCCTATCCTCATCCAGCAGATGCTGCTGCCTCTCGACTCCTTTTCATTTTCGAGTGCTTATTAATATTGCAAAGCGCCAGCAGAGCCTGGATTTGCGGACATTACGATGCGGTGAATGCGAATTTATGTGACTCGCTTCCCTCGCTGGCCTCGAGACCCTCCTTCTCCAAATTCTCTACACATTCCTCTGCTCGCCTTAGCTGCCTTGCCATCTGCATTTCTGGCCTGTTTAATTATGCATTTTTATCTGATGTCGAGAGAGCGCAAAGCGATTTTGCTAGAGCCAATTTTGGCACTTGCTCAAGCTGCGGCCGCACACATGGCGTATGAGTAATTTATGATTTGATCAGCTGTGCTTGACATGTAACTCTTTGCACGAACGAATAAACAGAAGTTACTTTGCAACATCTTCTGTTTTATGGGCATTCGTGAAGTTTTCCCTTTGTGGAAGGCATTACTTTTCACGCCTTATCCCTTGACACGCGTCACAAACTAAGCATTAGCATTGAAATGGAACCACAACAAAAACAACACCAATAACAACAACAGCACCTACGCAGACTGCTTTACAGCGGGGATTGGCGCATGTTTTAGATATGCAGTGCGGATGCCTTTGGGAAATTAACGGTACATTTTAACGGCAGCGTCAACGTTCGTTCGAATGGCTTTCATTGTGGTTAAAAGTTTTGAGAAGTGCGAACGGGAGAGAGAGACCTAGCAAGCGTTGCCACCTTTTGCACTGTGGCGTGAGAAGTTTGCACATTTTTAAGGTGTGTGCGTGCGCGAGAAAACGCCGTAAACGCGAAAATACTACAACGAAGTGAAGCTGTAAAGCATATTGAATTGAAATGAAAGAGAGAGAGAGAAGTTGAAGTGATAAAGAAAGTTAGAGTTAACATAAAAGATAGAGAAGGAAGAAGAGCAAGATAAAAAGAGCGAGAAAAAGAGAAAATGCAATGGAAAAAAGTAAGATAAACAGAGATATAGCAAAAATGTAGAATGGAAGAGTGTGAGAAAGATGGGCATTGCAAAGGGGGATCAATAGAGATATTCAATCAAAACATGTAAACCAGGCAACATGCTCTAAATAGAGATAACAAATGTGAAATCAACTTAAGCTGCCGTTTATATAGAGGAATTTTCTTGTCAAATTTAATGTCTCTTGCTCTTGTAATAGCTGAGATCTATGAGTTGATACAGGCAGATGAACAGACGAACATACATTGCGATTCCATTAATGGTAACCTATATAATGGGTTCGCTTTCCACCCACCCATTCCTGGGTACCTTCTTAGGTACTCTTGTTGAGAGCACTCCTTGGTTTAGCACAAAAGGAACTACAAAAGTAGTCCTAAGAAAACGGAGAACGGAGTATATAATTCAATATATAGAGAATAAAGGAAAGAAATACACATGTATGCAGACTAAGCAAGTTTACTTAAGAGAATCCTCTGATTATTCATAACATAGCCTCGCTCGTTTTACTGTCTTTCATAGTGAGCCTATGGTCATAAAGCCGTTGGTCTTCGGCCATTCACACTCAGTCCTTCTGCAAATAAATTCAGCCTGCAATTCGTACCAATTTCCGAACTGCACTTGAAACTGTCATGTAAATGTGCAGCTGAGAATTACATCATGTTACAAGCCTAGCCAGGCACAATCTAGGCCACTGACTGGGCAGGGGGCAGGCCCAAGCGGAGCCGATAAATAGCCTATAAATCACTCATTTTGATCGCGTCGATATTTCTCCCTTTTGCAACAAATTTTATTTCGTTGCATTTTGGTGCGCATAAATCAAGTTGGGGGCTACAGAGACCCCAACTCCAATCCCTGGACCGAGTCGAAACGGCTTTAAATATCAGGGTTGGCATAATTTATGAATGTACGCCGATTTCAGAGTGTTACATGGACCGGAGACAGCTGTGACATCAACAATGACAATGAGTGAGGAGGATGGGCGCGAATAATGTGAACAAAGTGTTCTACTTTATGAGTGCACATTTTGAATGGGCGAAACATTCATCAATTAGCGAGAGAATCGATCAGATTGTGCGTATAAACAGCTTCAAAGCTTTCAGCCAATAATATATGAACACTTATGCCGGAGAGTTGATATATGAAATTGATATTTGACACTATACAGAGTCTGTAAATCAGTCTTTAATCAGTTTGGACATTCCTTCAACTAATAAAGCTTATTAACTCTCAAAGTTAATCCAATTTGATATAAAACTATTTAATCGGCAACAATGTTTAAACAAATTTGATATGAACCTAAACAATTTAAACACTCTATTTAAAAGATTTTCAGCAAGTTCCCAACTCTTCGTTTGCTGAAGCATTGCCCGGAGACTAAACTTTCGAACATATATTAGTCGACTATATATTGTAGAATATTCTATGTACTCATCGTCGTATTCCTGCTGGATTGCGTGTCATGTGCTCGTCCATCTCTCCCCTCTCTCTTTCAGTGTGTGTGTGCGTGTGTGGTGCAAAAAAAGTTGCAGTTAAACTTTTCAGCATTTGTCAGATAGTCGGAGGATTTGTTTGCCTTTTGGGGGAGGTTCTGTTCCGTACCCAAGCCAAACACATTTCTGCTGGATTGGAAGGACTTTGGCTTGTACTTTGGATTTTGTTTGTTTGTTTGTTTATTTTTTCGTACGCCCCACTATTTGTTTTCTTTCCAATTTTGTAATTTCAAAAGTTTTTCTATTGATTTCTTGGCACGCATGAACACCTTCAGCGCCGACAGCAATTGCTTTGGATGTGGACGCGGATGTGAGATGTGGGCGATTTGAAGACAGCAAAGTTACCAAGTTTTATAGAAAACGAAGACAGTGAGGAGAAGGAGAGAAAGCAGAGGCAGGGCGAGAGAAAGGGACGAGCACTCAATTTAAGTTGTTGCAGAATGGGTTTGCCGCACTGTGCAGCTGCAACTACATTGGTCCTTCCGTACTTCCGTCCTGCTGACCATGCGTGGCCAATGCACAAAAGCATTCGATAGCAAAGGATAGTGGGAAACTTTCTAATGCACTTAACACTCTATTTCTCAGCTCCAGAAACTGTCAGTGACGTTTTGCAACATTTATTAATGTGTCAATCCGATTGAAGACTTTCCACACCCGCACCCGCACACTCGCTACAACATCACGAAAGAAAGCGATAAGTTTTCTGCTAGATCTTTGAAAAGCAAACAAAAGTTTCACTCGAGATTAATTTAATATTGTTAAATGGAGTCCAAGTTGAGCTTGCTGACAGTATTAAAGCTCATTAAAGCTTGCCTAAGGAGAATCGTTATTTATTGGACATTGCAATGACAGCTTTAAAAGCTCATTAAAGCTCATTAATTGTAATTAATGATAATACTTTTAAAGCACATTGAATTAGATAAAGCTTTATTAATGAGGTAAAAGTTGTCTAAAAATGCTGACCTTGCCTTGTATACTACACAATACCACAACAAGCACCCCAAAATGTATAGTGAAAAGAAAGCTTTCAAAGCACATTAAATTTTGTGAAGTACACGAAGAAAACTTTACAGGTTTCAATACAGTTATGTACTCAATAGTTTATTGAACATAAGTTTCTATTTGTGGGTATTATAAAAGCACATGAAACCTTTGAAACATCGGAATATATACAAAAGCCTCTATAATGTAGCTTACACACTTCGCTCTTTGCAGTTACTCATGAATATTCAAGTACTTCAGGGCTCTGAGCTCGACTCCATTTACGTCAACTACGCTGGTGCGGTCTGGGGTATCCCAACGTGAGTGTTCATCAAATTTTCCAACAAATTATAAAAGCAAAAGTCGCAGCACAAAACGATTACACGACTTTTACCCCCAATGGAAATCAGACGTAGAGCCCAACCAACAACAACAACTACGACTACTACGGCGTAATTCCAGCAAATGTCCCAATCACCCTCCCCCACTCCTCGTTGCCTAATGGCGATTAGGTAAATGAAAACATTGCGTGCTGGCGACATTTTATACATACATACGTACATATTTGCTAAAGAGAAAGGGAATGAGAGAGTGCTGAAGAGAGAGAGAGAGAGAGAGCGAGAGACAGAGTAACGAATTGAATGAGCGGCGCAGACGATAGTGAGGTTGTTGTTGTTTTATTTGCTATATTTCATGCCTGCCTGCACTTATCTCCAATTGTACATCACACCCAACACTTAGTAGAGGACGGCAAACTAAGGGGCGGAGGAGAGGAGGCGTGGCTCGGCCAAATGTCATTTGAGTTGGCGGGCGCGTCGAGCTTCGATTCGACTTTACGTCCTAATTACTCGCACAACACAAAAACACCACTTCAATTTGAATTAAAATGAACGGGCATCGTTGCCCTCCTCGTCTCTTCTGCCCCTCGTCCACCCCCCTTTCTCCACCACATTGGGTCACAGTTGGCGCCGCACACTTTTTAATTACCGCCTACACAAAATTGCCGATGCTGCTGCCGTTGTCGAACCACAACGCAAAAAATCTATTAATTGTCGACTCTGTGCCCGGGCATCGCGTGTAATGGTTTATAATCGATTTAAGCAGCGCCATTATGGAGACCTTTCCCTCCCTCTCTCTGTGTTTCTCTCTCTTTCTCCCTCTCTCTCTCTTTTTATCGCTCTCTGTGCCCTTCTAAATTGCTCGCTCGACGCTGACAAATTGATTTTGATTCTAATACAAGTTTCAGATTGCCGGAACTGCTGGTAAAGTTAGAGAGGGCAATGCATTCCCTTCTCGAACTGATTTCTCGGAAATATCTATAATTATTCTTAGGAAATCTAGCTTAGACTTAAAGTTATGCCATTTTGTTTCTAATTATGCAGAGTAAACTAGTCAAACCTTAAGGATTTTTAGCATTTATACTTTTAAGAGTGGGAATGAGTAAATGAGAAACAGCTCTCAAAAGTATGCAACACAGACATATAAGTTATACATAAAAGATATCGTTCGTTCTTGTTCTTCCAAGTGTTAATGAATATCTGTCTATCAAATAAAAATCTCATTTAACAAATCTTAAATCTCATTCGTTTATCAGTTCATTTTGATTTCCAAAACAATTTCATTTGCATGTAATTCCCACAAAATTACTTGACAAAGTGTTCAGGTCTTCCACCCCTCTGCCTGTTATCAATTTTAGCATCTCGTTTGGCTTAACAGCTTCTTCTTCTCTTTGCAGAGATATTGAGATAATTTACTTTTGCATTGCTTACAAGTAGAAAATCAATCGATATCTCTCGCTTGCATCAGGGAGAGTTCCCTTCTGCTTCTCTCCCTTCTCTTCCCTTCCCTTTCTTTCGTTGTGGTTGCATTCGCTCTTCGTTTCTTTTCAAAGCGAACTTCCAATTAGAAGCTGTTGCGTGCGTTGCAATTGACCATCAAAATCAGTCCGTTCTCAGTCTCGCCCTTTCTCGCTCTGTATCCTCTCCCTTTCTTACTTTAGTCACCTCTCTCACTCTATCTTTCAGTGTATCTTTGTTTCCCTTGTACACGGAGTGAGGTTAGCTCGTTATTGTTGCCACTGGCTTTGCCGTCAATTGCAGCTGACTGCACCACAAAATTCAACGCAATTTGTAAAATGAAATCGATTCAATTGATTGTTGACTTCGCCAAACACACACACACACACACACACACACTCGAGTACATGTGTGTGTGGCATTGTGTGTCCCTTATAAAGCAATGGATGCCATCCTGCAGGAAGCAAAACGCCGGCGCCGGTGACAGGTGTCTGCTGAGGGGGACGAAGTGTGTGTGTGTGTGTGTGTTCAATGTTGTTGTCCTTTGGCCGGCCTTCGCCCTCTCTCACACGCTCTTTTCTCCCCCCTTTGTAAGTGTGAGTGTGTGTGTGTGTGCTTTGCACTTTGCTTGATTAAATTTCAATATTTACTAAAATGTCGCTGAACTCTTTTTGACAGCTCTGTAAATTTCATAACCAGAATGGACATAAAATATGGTCAACAGTGTGTAAATTTGAACATGACAAGGACATAAAAGGACACAAGCTGAAAGCACTCCGTACCACAGCAATTTGCTATAGTTTGTCATACGTATGTCTGTCTGTTGTGCTCATATGTTCGTATGTCCTCGCAATAATACTCGAGAGTCGGGACGATAGCACGCTTATCAACTGACAATCCAATTAATCGCAATTCAATAAAAGGATATAATGTTCATCGAAAAAAACGGCTCACTCGCTATATAATCAAGCAGATATTGCTTTAATATTAATATTCTTATTGAATTCGACTGCATTCGTGATATATATCCACTTAAATCAATGGCTGAAGCATTGACATATTTGATATGAGAGCTGGCTGAGTCTATCAGCACAGTTGACTTTACTATCAGAGTGACATATACGGTATATATATATTCAAATTTAAAATCGACAATAACTATTCATATATTATTATATATCCAACAAGCACAGCATGCAACCTGATAACAAATGGTAAGAAGTGAATCTTTTTTAATTATATCTATGCTAATTCCCATATCTATTTGAGTGTTTATAACAAAACCACACGAAATGAAGTGAATGTAGTAGCTATGGAAATAAGTGAAATGCTTTTAAAATCAGCTAAACTGCAGAAGGCATATGACGACGAGAGTCCCGATGAATTGGAGACAGCAAAAGAGAAAGACGAAAGTGATTTCATCTATGACGATAGTCCCTGGTACGATGAAGAAGATATGAATATCAGAGAAGCCTATAATATAAAGAATACTACGGAAATCAAAGCAGACCTTACTGATTTGGGTATCGATTTTCGTTTTGCCAATATTGACGATAAGGAAAATGAAATTATAGGTGATTTTGTTAAAATCGAATTTCCCTTACCGAAAGATTGTCATGTGGGTACAAGCATCGATCTTTCCATGATGGAAAGCCTATTTGGTTCTTCAGATATATTGGCTTTAAAGGAGAATCCAGATTTTCATAATATTGTCAATGACACAGCAAGAGTGGAACTGCAATATGACCATACGCCTCAATTTGAACCTGGATCGGAGCAACCAATTGTTCCGGAGTTCGCTCTTGATCTCGATAACGTTTTCGAGAATCTGGCAAAATTGCCAGAGATTGAAAAGCAACTACAACTGCTGTATCGACCCTTTACCTGTCTCGTTGACGTCAATTGTCGTTTCAATCTATACGAACTTTCGATACTATTAGACGATTCTCGTTACGATCCTTCCCATCATCCTGCACTCCTATTACGTCTTCGTAATCCACCAGCCGAGGTGAAACTCTATACTAGTGGTAAAATAACTTCATCGGCTATTTCAGCCGATTCGGCACGAACTGCCTTGCTTAAGATCATTCAAACAATCGAGGAACTCGATTATAAAGCCGAGATCACGCACTTTAGCAAGAACACAGTACACGCTTCCTTTTGTCTGCCCTTCAAGATCGATCTGGAACTACTCAGCGAAATGCATGCTGATCACATATCGGGCAATCGGGAGATACGGCCCTTTATCACGTATAAAATTGAAGAAACTGCCATTAGATTTGCCATATTTGCCAATGGGTTTGTCCTCGTCCTGCACTCCACGCAACACAGCGAAACACGAGCGGCTATAGCCGGAATTCTACCAATACTGGTGCAGTTCAAGAACGGGTTCCTTACACCCTCCGAAAAGTTTGGTTCTCTCTGCGGCGACATCTCGTTTCGACTGCTCTGGGAACGCAAACTAGAAGAAGACAAGGAGGGCACTCTTCTCTACTCTTAGTGTAATAACTCAACTGTCAAATCGACAAAGAAGTATTATAAAATGTTAAACTAAAGAGATACAGACTTTCTAGTACAAGCAAATACCGTTTAATTGTTATAAAACTTTTCTACAAAGTTCTTCAGCATGGTTGGGCAAGGTGAAGAGTGAGTCCGAAAATACTGGATATCTTTTCGCTGCAACACCCATAAGCGGGCATATGGCATTAATGCTTGTTTCGGCTTTTCTCTATTTGAAAATACTGTGAACATTTGTCATAAACCAAACTTGTGCACGTGCAGTGTTTACACTCTGAAGTTTGGGGCCGCACTCGGCAACTTGTTTAAATACGTGATTTATTTACCATCCAACTGCTGCTCTACAACTTGTTCGCCATGTTCCCCGATCCCATTTGCCAGCTTCAACTAGGGATGTATGTATATAAATATATATGTACATAGACAACTTGCAAGCCACGCAAAAGTTGCCAAACACACGACCGAAACAAGCAAAGAGAAACAACAAACAAATTGCAACAGAAGTTGCATACAGCAAGCTCTACTCGACTCTAACTCCGACTCCGACATCCGACTCCAAAGCTGAAGCTGAAGCTGCAACAGGCGCATACATAAATAACGAAACATGCTGCACAACAACAAGTTGCACGAAGATGTCACATTATGCGGGCCACAAAAAAGTTGCAGCAAATACGTTTTAGACGTGCGAAAAGCACCTACAACTTTACCCGATCCGTTTCCGTCTCATTCTATTTCTCTCCCACTCTCTCGACAGCAAAGATTATCTATAAATCAGGATTTAGCTATAATATTCAATTGTCTGACTTGTGAGCCAGCGAGGTCGAACAGTTATTTATGGTACTAAACGCAATACTTGCTTGAAGGTCTCAAACAGTTAAAGAATTTATGTTGAACAAGAGTTTTGCCAGGGTTCCTATTGAATAATATGCAATAGATCGTTAATGAGATTCATGCTTAAGTAAGCGATTGAAAGCGAATGATTTGACTATGATGAAAAGGATGTCGATATGAATATTGAAAATAATATGAATATTTAAAAAAGAATTAAATAAAGCCAGAACTCCAAAGGTTTCAGAATTTATACACTTTCGGATTGTATTTTAATATCCCATAAAGTACTTTCTACATTGTTCCGGTTCCGGTTTAAGCCATTCAATTGTCAGCTTAAAATCCATAAAACAACTTTATCCATACACATAATCACAACAAAAGCTTATCACGCTTTGGCCGTGTCATATATAACTAATTTACAACCACAATTGAAATATCCCTAATACAATCGCTAAATAAATATCAAAATCAACAAATTAAAGGTCTTACTAATACTAATGCGCATTAAATGCACTCTCCATTCATTCTCTCGCTGTGAAATAAAGCATTAATAAATGCAATATAATTCGTTTCTTTTTTTTTTTTTTCAATTTAAAAATGTCAAACAATTGCAAAATATAATGTGAATCCAACAGAACCAAAAACCGTTTTCGGTATTAGTTTTTGGTCATTAAATGTTGGCAATTTGCCAACTGGCTGGGCCAAAACACTCGACGCCCATTTTAGCCGCATCATTTGGCGCCATTGCACAAGAAGAATCCAACGAGCAGAGACACAAAAAAATACAAACAAATAAAATAATTCTAGCATATCGGTTAGGCATTGCCGAACACGTACCATGCCCGGGATATAATGGCACATACGAGTGCAGTTAAATATTTATTTCCATGTGTACAATTTCCACATTGAGTACTCTGGCCCGCCCAATGGCAGCGTGTCCCATGTGTTGTTTCTGTTTCGAATGGGCTCTGGATTGAGCCAGCAGAATTTAAAATGACAATAATTAAAAACAAGAGGCAAACAGATTCTGTATGATCGAATTCAAAGTACTCTGGATGAGAGAAGTACCATATTATATTTATTTATATTTAATTTGATTGAATAGATAAGAAGAGAGACAACTTTTAACTCAGCTTCAGATTGAACTTTATCATTTGTACTCTGCATATTTTTTTTTTATAATATTTATATTCATAATAAACAATTATGGCAGTAAGAATTGATTGAGATTTTTGAGCATAGTATTTTAATTCCAAGTAATTTTGATTTCGGAAAATTTTTTTAATTTATCTGAGTAATAATTCGTATTTTGGGCGAATTCCCTTCACTATAAAAAAGCTTAGGAATCGGCTCACCCTTATGACGTTAGGGGAAATTACCAACAGTGCTTTGAATTCTTGATAACTATAATATTTATTCGTCATTTCGTTTTCGCATTGTTTATTTAAGTTCGACTCCAACAAGAAAACTGTCAGTACTCGCTTACAATCCATCGAAATCAATCGCAAAAATGTTACTGCATTTCGTATTTACCAGCTTGCTAGTAAATTTATTATACTTTCTCTCTGAAGGATCAAAACTTAGTCCAACTAAACCATTTTCACCCTACTATGATTTAAAGTGAGTTTCCTACTAAAAATCAGCTAAACTGTACATTAAATTAAACTTTACTTTTGTCAGACCTAACATAACTTTGATCGAAGAAGATCAAAACATGATGCAATCGGATCTTGGACTAATAATATCCGATCAACGTGAAATCAAAACGGATCAAGGGTACATCAAAGAAGATCTTAAAATACTTGAAATGGGCATCAAAAGGGTGGAAGGCGTGCTGAGTGGCCTAATGAATGATGTCAAACAGATACCGATTCCGAGCAACTGTGCCGAAGCACTTTCCACATCCAAGCCCAGTGGCATCTACGAAATACAAATGCCCTGGTACAGTGAACAACCGTTTAAGGTACCGTGCGATGCCGATACTGAGAACGGCAACTGGACAATTATTTTGAGACGAATGGACGGAAGTGTAAACTTCAACAGGAAATGGGCTGATTACAAAGAAGGCTTTGGGAACTTGTCCGGGGAGTTCTTTTTAGGTCTAGACAAGATACACGCGCTCACAAACGATCAGCCAAATGAATTATATGTTCAGCTGGAAGATTTTGAAGGTGAAACTAAGTACGAGACCTATGAAGAATTTATCATCGGAGATGAACTCGATTGGTACAAGATGCATAAATTGGGAAATGGCAACGGAACTGCTTTTGACTCTTTAAAAGTTCACCAGGGAATGTATTTCACAAGCCAAGATAAAGACCACGATCTCAATGACGCTGAGAATTGCGCCAAATTATGTAACGGTGGATGGTGGTATAACGATTGTCAAGAAAGGTAAACACATTCTTGTTTGGTTGCAGAAGACTTACTAATTTCTTCTCTTCTGTTTCAGTCATCTGATGGGCACGTATAATGACACCCGCCCTTTTAAGGGAGTCAACTGGTACTCGTGGCATCGCCACAAATATTCATTGAAGCGAGCTGTGATGATGATAAGGCCGAGAAATATACAAGATAAGAAATAAAGATAAATAAACACTTTATGTTAATGGAAATAAAAAGTTCAAACTAAATTTGTGCAAATGTATTCGCTTGTTTTCAAGTTATTCAAATATGCCATGGGGTAGAAGAAATTGGGTGGAATAAGTTGTTTAAAGTTGCATGAATAAATTCGCATTTCTAGCAATATTTGATTGCGTTCGAATACTAATATGAATGTTCTTTAATTAACAATTTAGAATTGGTTTTTGTGCGAGAAGTATTCGTATTCGTATGGCGAAGTATACTAGTTCGATTTTTTTTAAATTTAGCAAGCACATTGTTTTTACATTGGAAGCTTCTGATGTAGTCAATTGGCCAACAGGTTGTATGGCAGCTAAACGCTATATCGGTCTGATCAGACTTATTAACAGCATGCAGAAGGAAAAAGAATGTGTGGCAAATGTTATCAAGATAATTCTAAAACTGAGAGACAAGTTTGCGATGTCACTTACGGACACGTGGAGAACGGACAGTGCTAGTTCGACTTGTGTTTATCCCGAGGCAGAATATATAATAAATACATTGCATAAGGTTGGATATGTTTCCTATGGGGTGTTGCAAACTTCTGATAAAAATTCAATTAATATACCCCCAACAAGCATATAATGAATAGCTCTTAACTGACCTGGAATTTCCCCACATGCAAACTGCTTGTTAGCAATAAAATCAACGGTTGTACGTTCGTCAGTGTGCCGTAGGAAATACCAGTACAATAATACCAAGAAACTACGATTTCGCAATATTCGAAATTTCAACTTGCTTAATCGTAGTTTGGGAAATTCTGAACACTTTCGTATGCATGTTGAAGACATTTGACGTATGTAGGAATAACCAAGCTTACTTTCTTCAGAATTTTAATTTATTTATTTCCCTTTATTTGTATTCGTCAAGTTAAATTATTTGAATGGCCAAACAATTTTTGGAGTTTTCAATAAATATCTGACTGCAGCAAGAGAGCTGCTCAGTAAATTCTTACATGCTATAGAAATCAGTCGCAAAAATGTTATTGCAGCTCGTGTTTACCAACTTGTTTATCAGTTCATTATATTTCCTTTCGGAAGCATCGAATGAACTTAATCAAGAAACACCATACGAAACCTTTCTCGATTTCAAGTGAGCTAACTGCATTTCAATAAGTCAATTTTTTTATTAATTTAAATAAAACTTTTTCTAGAACGAAGCTAACAAATATCAACAAAAATCAAAAATCGATAAAATCGGATTTAGATCTAATAAAATCGCATCAACATAAGATCAAAGAGGATGAAGGACTGATGAAGGAACACTTAAAAATGCTCAATAAAGCTTTTAATAGCTTGGAAGATCTCGTAAAAAAATTCGAAGAGAAAACAAAAAAATCAATTCCGCGCAACTGTGCCGAAGCTCTGTCCACATCCAAGCACAGTGGAATCTATGAAATACAAATCCCCGAGTACAGTGAACTACCGTTTAAGGTGGCTTGTGAAGCGGAAACTCGTCACGGAAACTGGACGATCATTTTGCAACGAATGGACGGAAGTGTAGACTTCAACAGGAAATGGACGGAGTACAAAGAAGGCTTTGGGAACTTGACTGGGGAGTTCTTTTTAGGTCTCGATAAGATACACGCACTGACCAGTGATCAACCTCAGGAACTTATTGTTCTGCTTGAGTATTTCCAAGGTGTAATTTGGCATGAGGCCTATGACAAATTTGCCATCGCAGATGAACACAGCAGGTACAATCTTGAAACATTGGGCAGTGCTAGCGGAACCGCTGGAGATTCATTGAGGCGTCACCAGGGAATGGATTTCTTAACTCGTGATGGACTCAAAGGTCATGGCGCCTACAACTGCGGTCATGACTGGACAAGTGGATGGTGGTATCATCACTGCAAAGATAGGTAAATACGCACATTCTTGTTTGGTTGGAGAGATTGGCTTAATGTTTTTGTTCAGTTCCAGTAATCTGATGGGCACGTATAATGATACCACCTCTGGTAAAGGCATGAAATGGGATAATGGGTATGACAAACATTCATTGAAGCGAGCTGTCATGATGATAAGGCCGAGAACAGAAAGGAAACGTTTTGTTTATTAAAGATTAACAACATTTTTACATACAGGGAAAACAGTAAAGTATACATTCGCAGTGATTATATTTAAATTCCTATTTTACGGTTGCTGTCGAGTGTAATTAATGCACAAATAACGATATTTGAAATACATTGAAAACATGATATTTTGTTTTATTTTCATTTTATAGAAAAACAATAAAACACAATTTTCAACACGAAAAAAAAACCCTCAAGTTTCTCATTTTTAAATGGAATATTGCTATCATAAAAATTGTTTTGAAGCTGAAATGAATGAAATTGTGATAAGCTTCAAAACAACTAACGCAGATACGCTAACTAATATATAGGAACGATCGGTCGATTGTTGAATAACCGACTTTATTTTGTTTATTAAATATTCCAGTATACACACATTATTATCAAAGTTAATTAGTATTGCTAAGCATTGACAAAGCAATGACGGGTTATGGTTTAGACCACACACTGAGAGTAATGAATGCAAATTAATTGTTTCTAGAATTATAGAATAAGACAGAAGATTTATTCTTGAATGGTTTACTTTAATGTACAATTCTTTTTACGGAAGGTAGAGGAGTAGGAATCGACAAGCCTACGACAATTAGTTCAATTTGCAGCACTCATACAATCTCCTCCATGCGACACCGAAGTGAATACTTATTCGGCAGTGGAGTCACGTTTCAAATGAACGAACGATATGATTCTTGGAAACAAGTGCGTTATATGAAAGTCACATGCTCGTCATGCTAACTGCTGTTACCCCATACATATGCACAAGTTTATAAATATATATATGTATACTACAAATATATATATATATGTGTGCGTGTGTGCTTAGTGGAACCAGAGAGGGTGCTGGGCCAAAAGTTGTGTTTCAATTTAATTTGACTTTGATCGCCAGCTGACGCAGATGTTGTCATCGCCATGACATGTTCTCGTCCTGCATATGTATATAGGGAAATCGGTAATATTAGGAGACGGAGCAGACGCAGCAGATGTAGAAGAAGCACCAGCAGCAGCACATCTCAGTTTGTTTATGGATTTCATATCGTACATCAGCACAAGCTGTGCGCAAATTGCAAACGACTGCCAAGCGAAATTGTATGAAATACAGAGGAATATACATACATATTGTACATAGCGGCAGATTGTAATTTAAATCGATGAAATTTATGAAATTCTGTTCATATTAACAGTTCAAGAGTTTTTATCTCAATAATTTTTTACGATGCTGCACTAATAAAAAAGCACGATACTCTTTTACACTTGAGTTTGTTTATGGAATATTTCATTCAGTTTTTATTACAACGATTATTATTGTTTTCGCTTATTTTTCTCAGCCCAACTCCCAACTCCCATTCACCCCCTTTGGCTTGTGTCGCTCTCAACGAGTCTTTAAAATGTAAATACATAAACACAAAGTTGTTGTACGAGTATCTCGCATGTCCGAATTGGCATTTCGGGTTGTGTTTTATTGCCAAAGGAGCTCCCAAGTAGCCGAAAACTTCATAAATCACAAAACTTTGTTTGGCTTAGGGGTTTATCAAAATGAAAATTTATTGGCGCTCAAATACTTGGCAATTTTAGATTTATGTTCGTTCGTTTCGTTTTGTTTCGTTTCGCTTTTTTCTTCCCCTTTATCAAAGCGTGCTTGGCTCGCTTATCGACAGCTTTCGGTGTTCATAAGAAAAGAAAAAAAACCGAGGCGTGTGCGACAAACAATCTCAAGTTTGGTCAGTTTTCGCTTCATTAGATTAGCAAAGAATCGAAATCGAGGTTAATTTCGAATAACGAGACAATTTGCCAGGTAAACGTTGCCAATTATCCGCACTGCAATTGCAATTAAATGGAATTTCGGTACAGCTATGCGACATACTCGTATACGATATGATTCACCTAACTGAGTCTCTGTGTGGTCTTTCCTCTTTGCTTTCACAAGCTTTTACTCTTCTCGACCCGTTTCCATGTTCTTTGGCACAACTGAAGCAGTTGGCATTAATTTTCATTTAAATTCCGCTTGTTAAATATGCAAAACTCTTTCCCACACTCTCTCTTTCTGCGGTCCAACTCTGGTCACCTTTCCTCCTGCAGTAATTTGTTCTTGCGTCTCTGTTAACGAAGCAGTTTGCCGTTTCGAGTTGTTATTAAAATTGCAACAGTTCATTTTCGACACCTTTCTGCTAGTGTGTCTGTGTGTGTTGGATGTACTCTTAAAATGCTTGTGGTACGTCGACAGAGAGAAACCCCTACAGGGTATATTCCTAACTTTTAACTTGTTAGCAACAGTAGGGAAGCAACCCAGGCAGCTTCATTATAAAATATGAATTATTTTTTTGCTGCTGTTAATCGAGATTATTTCTAATGTAAATTGCATGCACTGCTATCTACCCTGTAGTCGGAGGAATGAGATAAAAAGGAAGTTACATATACACCCTGTAGTCAGCGGAATGAAAAGAAAGAGGAAGGTATAAGGGACAGTTTAACCTTTTAACTTTGAGCTCTAGTCCAACATACCCGCTCTGGCTCCTTCCCTATTCCCACCTCCTGCTCCCATTTAGATATAAATTATAAATAAATAGTTATTTGCAATTCCGGTCAGTTATATAGATATTTGTGAATTATGCATTTTATGCGCACTTATAAATGCAAAGCGGGCAGTTCTTATGTATGGGACGCGGCGTGTCGACCGCAGCGCAGCCATGCCAACGCTTCAGCCTAATCTTCAAAGCAACCACAACCCTTTTAAATAGAGAGGGAGGAAGAGAGACGTACAGAGAAAGATAGCAAGAGTGAGCAAAAAAAAAAAAAAAAAAAGAAGCGGATAATTTTTAGCTTTGAACGCAAAAGTTCCCCCCGGGTTAGAATGCATAATTCATAAACCGGCAGCCATTTGAACTGCGCCCACATAGCTCTATAATGTGTAAGACAAGGACAGGGACAATGATAGATAAATGCAGAGAGAGAGAGAGAGTGAGTGAGTGAGAAAGATAGCTATAGCGCGCAAATAAGTAGAGGGGGTAGAGCAAACTTTGACGGTTGAACTTTTTAATCGGATTCCCAAGCTCGACTGCCACCACATCAGGCACTCGCAACGCAACGCAACGTATCGCATCGCATCGTGGTTTCCTAAGAAATTTTCGACTGAAAATTGCCTAAGGCTTATCCACAACTTGAAATGGATAAAATTTGTACTATTTACCCCATGCCCTTAACCAAAAGCAGTCTCGGCTGGATTTAACAACTTTCTCATCATCAAACGGGGTTCAGAGTGTGCAGTAAAGTGCAATTAACTATTGATAGGAAGTTGGTTCTTAAGTTCAATATATACAGCGTTGCTTACTTAGTTGATAAGGTTCCTCTCAGTCCGTCTCCTTTACATACTCGTATACTCACACTTCTCATCTAAAAACCTTCTATCGATTCATCATATCCACTCTTTATGTGTACACCTGTCATGCAATTGCAATTGCTTGATTGATATATAGTTTGAGAATGCTTAAATGATTTGTACCTTTTGTGAACGTGGCACAGTTCCGATTCACAGTTCTCAAGGAGTACAATGAAGTCGCTGGAGTGTCTAACGGCCCGCTGCTTGCTGGCCATCTACTGGTTAGTGGGTCTGGTACCGTTCCCGCTCAGCTGCAATACGCTGCTACTTCTGTTATTCGCCTCCATTATGCGTTGCCTTTGGACCGTCTATTTTTTGGCAATGTTGTGGAACGGCTTAGGCTACTTTCGGCGCGCGAGCAACTTATCAATCAGTTACATCAGTGGCTCTGCTCTCTTCATTGGCTACGCCCTGTTGGCGCTACTGCTTCAACTGGAGAGCACATTGAAGCATCGTGCCTACGTACGATTGAAGGACTTGCAACTGCAATCACAACTGCAGATGCAACGTCTGGGCATGTCCAGGGGTTGCCCACGTTCGAAGCGGCTGCTGCTGCTTCTTGGCATACAAGTGGCCACCGACATTGCCAAGATCTGGTCGAATGGATACGTTGTGGTCTCACCAGTTCTCTTCACAACAATGCCTCAGATGTGGCTACTGCGCTTTCGTTACATGCAACTTCTGGAAGAGGTTATGGAACTCAATCAACGTGCACTGCAGCTACGGCATTCGGTGCTCAGTCTGGCCGCTGGCAATGATATCTGGCAACCCTTCGGCATCCACGACGACAGGCAACTGCAGACGTTGCGCGTCAGTTACGATTGCATCTTCGAGTGCTATGAAACCTTCAGCGATTGCTACGGTTGGGGCATGCTGGGGCTGCAGGTAATGTGTAGCTTTGAGTTCGTATCGAATGCTTATTGGATGATTATCGAGGCCTATCAGCAACGCGAGTTCTTTCACTTCATCTACAACGGCGCCTCGTGCCTAGGCATGGGCACACTGATCATAGCGCTCTTTTGGTACGGCGATGCAAGCACCGAAAATGTAAGTCGATTTTGAGATGTATGTGTTATTATGTTCTTTATCTGTTATAAAATCTTCTGATCAGGTTAGAGCACTTGTTTACCCGAGTTTATCTTAGAGTAAGATATTTCGATCTTGTTTATCTATAGTAAAATCCCTGATGAGGTTAGAGGTCTTTATCCAGTCCAGTTTTTTTCTGATAAAGCTGTTCCGCGTTTGTGTAGATCTTTTGTACGTCCTTCAGAGGCAAAAGACCCTTTGTAGTGTTTAGGGGTAAATGTATCAGGACCTGGTAGATCTATTGTATATACAGTATATAATATACTACTGAGCTAAGAGATTCTTTTTTAGCCCAGTTTTTCTTTAGCTGGAGCCGTACCGCGATCTTTTAGGTATATTATAACTTTTCCCGTACAGTTTAGTAGGGAAATCCATAATTTTCCTGGAGTATTTCAACCAATCTTGTTCACTCCAAAATGTTACTTACACCGTGAAGGGGAAAAGCACGGCTCAATGCAGGGCGTACTGTATTCACCTTCCCCTTCTTCTCGACCATGTTGACAGTGATGAATCGACGATGATTCTAGGCCTCTTTTGATTCGGTTGCTTTTTCGTAGGCCTCTGACCAGCAACAGTGTTAGTCATCATGGGTTTCTTGATTGGACCGCGTGCTGTTGCAGAGCAGCTCTTTCAATTTCTCGGTTTTTTCTTTGGTGTGCGTTGGAGCACGCGTCTGCAGTTTGTGCAACTTTGTGGCTGGTTCTGCTGGTATGCCGTCATCTGCTGGCGTGCTCTGCAACATCTGAGCACGCGATTCGAGTGCAGACTCGACTGCTTGATCGCACATACGTTATTCCTTTTGCTGACTTCGGCACATGCCATCATCTTGCTGGATGCATTCCTGCAGCGCCACCAGTGTTGTCGACTTTTGCTGCTGGCAGAAGATGGTCCCGCAGCGCTGCATGTGGGTCTGTGTATATGGAGTGTGCTGGTGCCGAATTTCTTGGTACACATTGTTTTTTGCTTGCATAATATGCGACAGCCAGATGCTAATAGCATGCCGCTCTTCTGGATCGCCACACCAAGCTCATTTGGATTGCAGATGAAACTCTATACGTTTCTCTCGGATATTCTGATAGCCAATGTTCGTGCTGTTGCTGTACGTGAGAGTGTCAAACAGTTGGCAAGGAAACCGCAGATGTATCCTCCATGGCGACAGGAAGCCGATGTGGAGCCAGTGAAACTTATTAAGCAGCGCTACAGTCAACTCAGTCAACTCTTTGCCCAAATTAACTTGAACTATGGCAACAGCTTGTTGATCATTTTTATAGCGTTGTTCTTGAACTTCGTCTGCAACACATATTGGCTGGTCAAAAACATCCTGACCAAGACAATGTATCGGGAAATAGTTTTCATTCACTTGAGTGTTGTCATCAGTTTGGGCGCACTGTTCGCCACAATCTGTTGGCATTGCCAGCAAAGCTTCAACCACGTGAGCAGTTTTATCTTAATTTAGAAACGTTTTTTGAATTGCTTCATATTCCTTTTTGCAGAGTCGACAAATTGGTTGTTTGATCTCCAAACTGGTGAAACCGTCGGGTGGCAAGCGCTATAATGATCTAATTTGTGAATTTCTACTGCAAACTCTCCATCAACGTTTTGTGGTCACGGCAAAGGACTTTTTCAGTCTCAACCTGCATTTGCTGAGTAGTGTAAGTTGATCAGTATCTGGAAATAAAATATAATGAAACATTTTTCTTTTATAGATGTTCGCTGCTGTGGTCACTTACCTGGTCATTCTCATACAGTTCATGTTTGCGGAGAAGGGTTCGCAGGTTACGAAAGTTGAGAATAAAGATCAAGCACCATAATCTTTGCTCTAGGTGAATCATTTAATTTTGGAACATTTAATGCAGAACAGGGTGTATTCATATAAATATTTTCTATACCCTTCGACCATTGATAATGATCTTAAGATTGTGTTGAACATAAGAATAAAGGATAAGACAAGACATTACTAAGTACTCTATAATTCTGAGCTAAACTGTTTCTCTTTTCTTACTTAATTATTAAACTGTTGATTCGTCGAATATGACTTTCAAATTTCATCAATTTCGAATATCAATCAAACAATTCGACATTGATGAATTGTCCATCTATTCTGCTGACAAAGACAATTTCTGGTATTTTAGATTCCCATTTGTAGTTGTCCCTTCGTTTGGCAATGCGGTACAGTTGTTCCATTTGACGATGTATTTTTTTGGCGTGCGCTGGAATACGCAATGCCATCGGCTGCAGTTGGTGCAGCTTTGTTGCTGGATCTGTTGGTACATCGCCATTTGGTGCTTCGCAGTCAATCGTGCCGCCGAGATTACCTACTGTTCATTCGACTGTTTGATCACACACGTAATGTTCTTTATGCTGTCCATGACTCACGTTTACGTATTGCTGGACACCTTGGTGCAGCGTCGAGTTTATTGTGATCTCTTACGATTGGAGGAGGAAGAGGAGGAGCAACAGCTGCCGCAGCGAGGGCATCATGTGGCCAAAGTATTGTGCGGGGTTCTGTTACCCAATATCACAATGCAGTGTGTTGTCTCGTGGTGTAGAATAAGTGTGGATCGCATGTGGAACATGTCCTTCTTCTGGGTGGTGACACCACCGGCTCTTGGCATACAATTGAAGCTCTATTCGTTTCTTTGGGCCATTCTGCGAGCCAATGTACAAATCGTAAATTTGCGAGAACATCTCAAGCTCTTGGCTCGCAATTCAAAGAATCTTTGGCGACAACCAGCGCCCAATACGCGCTCTGTGCTGCAGCTTAAACAACGTTATAGTCAACTTAGCCAGCACTTTGCTCTAATCAATGCATACTTTGGCAACAGTTTGCTCATCATTTTCATGCACTATTTCTTCAACTTCACATTCAACGCCTATTGGCTGGCCAAGAATCTTTTGGATTCTGGCAACACAATAACGATTCTCTTGCACATGGGCGTGTTATTTGATCTGGGACTGCTCTTCACTGTGACCTGTTGGCATTGTCAGCAGAGCTACAATCATGTGAGTACAGTTTATTTACCACAATACATGGAAATTTATTTGTATTCTATTTGTTTAGAGTCGTCAAATAGGTTGCCTAATCCCTAAACTGGTAAAACCTTTGGGCGACAAACGTTACAATGATCTCATCTGCGATTTCTTGCTGCAAACTCTGCATAAACGTTTTGCGGTGACGGCCAGAGACTTTTTCAGTCTGAATCTGCGCTTGTTGAGTAGTGTAAGTACTGAATCTGAGAAAAAAAATAAGTCTAAATAAGTTGCGTTTACAGATGTGTGCAGCTGTGGTCACTTACCTGGTTATCATGATGGAGTTCATGTACGCCGATAAGAGCACAGCAGATGCCAAGCTAAAAGATTGGAAAAACATGGGAAATGATTAGAGGATATGCTGAGGATCTTAGAAACATTTTTATAGCTATGTACCCCACTGTACCCTACAGCTTGAGGTCCTGTCAATCTGCCATCAGAGCTGCAACATATGCCTTAATTATGTATGCCACCCACGCACACCCACCACACAGCCTTGGAGGCGGATGGTGGTGTCGCCCAAGAGAACTTAGACTATGCATATACTCGTATAGAAAGTTTAGTTTTTCTTAAGCGTATTTTACAAGCAGACAAAACTACTTCACGCATATTAAACTGACATTTCACAAGCAGAAAACTTTTTCTAATATGCAAATTCATGCCGAATACTCCTCGTACTCGTATATCCTTCTCCAACAGAAGGGATAAAGTGGCAACACAGAAGCCTCAGAGCAGCAGCAGCAGAAAACAGAGGCACATCCTTGAATTAACACGTGCGAGTTCGCATTAATTTGTAAACTGCTCTAGGGTTAAGAATGCCAGCCAGATGGTGATGGTGTCGTTGCCAGGGAGGGGAACGAGCTTGGCTTGCGGGCATAGGGTACGAGTGTGGCACCACCGAGTATGGTATGTATGTTTTATCAGCTCGGCAGAGAGAGAGAACATAGTTTTTGTCGTTAGCTATGCAAATGTCGAGATATGTAAATAGTATTTACCACACGGCCAGATGCTCAAGATGGCAACTCTCCTCTTAATTAACATAGAACAACTAAAACACTCGATTTATAAATATTTATGAAGACCCTTAAAGGAGGCCGTTATACTTTTTTTATATGCTCAAAGGATTAGAAAGTTCCATGCCTGCAAAGTGAATCGGAAATGTTGCTAAAGCGTGTTAAAACTATTCAGTGAGTGGGGATCATAATAGAATTAACCCAAAATAGTTTAACATTATAGGTTCCCTTTGAAAAATATAAGCCAGCCATGCATCTACTGTCAAAACTCTGAAAATTGCATAGCACAGCTAAGCTAGCGTCAATCAACATGCATCCCAGTTTCGAAGAAATGTGGAATCATTCATATTCGGTGGGTTATAGTAGAGCATTATACTATAAAGCTTGTAATGTAATCCTCATCTCTATTGCAGCCAGAGACCACGGACAGCGATAAGAGCCTGTTCGCATCGATGCAACCACATCGCGTGCCACATGGAACGCCAAGTAGCAGCGATATACAAATGATCAGGGCCTACAAAAAGGCGCATGCTTGGAATGTCAGCGAGGCGCCTGACGATTGGGAGATGATCTACTCGAAGACCATTTGCCGTAAGTGCCTGTTGCATCGCAAGGTCTGTCGCACATTCGGACACAATCTTAGGAAATACGAGGCCGAATTGCAGATGGCCAAGGTGATGAACAAAGAAATCGGTCAGAATACGAAACCAGGAAAATAGAAAAAGGAACTTGTGAAGGAACCTATTTAATGAGACCTGCAACCTATTTTTTTTTTTAATTTTAAAAATTTTTTGGGGAAATTGGTAAAAAAATTTTTTTCTTTTTTTAGAAAGGGTTTCCAACTTTTTAATGAGACTTGCAACCTATAGTATTGTAAAGAAACTTGTAAAGAGACTAGCAACCTATTGAAGTTAGACGAACATTTTAAGATATATACTTCATTCAGCATTGATTTATTTTGTCTTTTTCTTATTTAAGAAACTGCTCTTGGGAGATACGTGGAACAACACGTTGCACTTTGCAGGGCGGGGGGTCGTTATCCAGCGTCATCTTGTTGGCCTCTCCCTCCATTAGCATCTGCTTCAACTCCACATTGGCACCCACTTGGCAACTGCGCCAAGGGGGCAACAAAAGGCTTGTGGTCGCAGTGGGTGCTGCCAGATTCTGTACAATCGGTTTGATCAACTGCAACGGTCCATACTGAAAGTCATCGGTTGCTTCGATCTTTGCTATACGCAAATCATCCATATCGATAAAGGTCTTATTGCTCAGATTGGCAAAGCGACGTGCCTCGACAAGCTGATTGCGAGCCAGAGCTGTGAAAGTATAATGGCTATAATTAAATTTATTTAATGGTGCAGTAAGGAAACAGCTTACTGTACGATAGATCCAATAGATAACGACGTGCTTCCGGCTCAGCTTTGGCCCCAAAGGTTTCAAGTATTTTGTCTATGAAATCCAGATCGTAGCGAATGTGCAAATTGCTCTCAGTTAATTTATACTTGGAGTCCATTTTGCACTTGCACCAAGTTTGACAGACACACACAAACAAACAAATAAACACACACAGAGAGAGCTTACAATTATCGATAAGTTTACGTTACTCAACACTGACCGCAGGCAGTTTGCAACACTCGAAACTAACTTTCACATTTTCATAGTTCCTTGTGGTATTTAGAGTTCAGGCTAATTGCTTTTTAGAGATACCAAACTAGAGACAGAGAGAGGAAGAGAGAGATAGAGAAAAGAGAGAGAGGGGAAGCATACAAAGCTGGTATAAGAGAATTATTAGCCAATTCAACTTTTTTCAGGACTAATAAAAAGTTGCGTGCATGTATGAATATTTGATTCACTTTGCCCAACGATTCTCAACTTTTTTGATGAATTTTCAATTTGAAGAGCGGCTTTTGTCTTGCCAAACCAACCAACCAACCCAAACATAGCCCAACTCAACCCCAACCTCAGCCAGAACCCAAACTCGAACCTGAACTCGAACGTAACGCAACGGAAAGTAAAGGCAACGAATCATTTGGTCTAAAACTTTTTAAATATTCATAAAATTTGTGCAGACAACTTTCGCCCAAAATTTAATTAGTCAAATGAACGAAAAGTTCAGCTCACTTTAGTTCTTTAGTGAGCTCAACTCAACTCAGCTCGGTTCGGTTCAACTTCGGTTCGGTTCAGCTGCAATTCAGACAATAGAGAGTTGCGGAAGAGCCTTTAGGCTCATACAGATTTTCTATTTAGCATGCTAACTTGGGGAAACTTGGTGCTAGAGAGAGAGAGTTTCAAATAGATTTCTAATTAATGCAAAAAGTAATCATTTTGTTCGACAGTGTGAAACCTCATGCACTCTGCTGATTATAATACCCTGTAGAAAGTTTGAATGGGGCTGCTTGACTTGGGAAACCATTCGAATAATGTTTTTATTTATTTTTATAGTTTTATCTCTTGAAATTCCTGTAGAATTTGTTGTGTGCAGTATATTAAACTAGTAACAGCTTTTCTTGGTTAGTTCTTTCTGCCTTTCTTTCACAGGGTATTCTCGTGTCCACCCAGCCCAAGGCCACCTTGTTATTTGTTCCATTTGCGTTCGTTTCGTGTGTGCTATATGTGTGTGCTATACGTAAGCCCGTTGTGGGCTTTATGGCTTGCAATCTATTGCCGTTTGTAGGCTGGCAAATACGTTTTTGCGCCTCGTTCGGCCCCATTTGCCATTTTGCCATTTGGCGAGCTCCTCTGCACCGCAATGTGCGCAAGCGAAATCGAAGTTTTATGCTAATTTCAGTCACAGTGCACACACACATAGCCATATATTGCCCATCTCTCTCTCTCTCTCTGTCTATCTCTGTCTTTTCATCGTTCTCATTTCTCTTTTGGTCTACGTAGCGCCTTATCTGTTTGTCGGACGCCTGTCAACACAAGGCATTACAAGGCAATTACGAATTTGTTTATGGCAACGAAATCTCACCCACAAAGATCTATCTATCTCCCTCTTCCTTTCTCTTTCTCCTTCTCTATTGTACTAGCTGAGTATTTTAGACAAACTTAGTTAAGCCTTGGAGCAGTACCAATATAAAGTAGATATTCCACATGGAAATCATAGAAAAACTTTTGTACAAAATAATAAAAATGTGAAAATTACGAAAAAGTGTGAAAAACCAAACCACAAACCTAATCAATAGCTCAATTTGTGAGTTCAAGAAGAGAGAGAGAGAGAGACAGATGGGAATGTAATCAAAGCTCACACATTGATACAAAACGTAGCACATAAGTCAAGCCTAATAAATTGTACACCCTGCCTTAATCCCACAAGGGGGCAACCTAGGAGACAAGAAGAGCGGGGGCCGAAGAAGGAGCTGGGGAAAAAAGTGCGTCACTTAAAAGTTTGGCACTCACTTGACCAGAAACTTTTATTTTCTGTTAGCAAATTTCCCACGGGTGCCAAAAGCCAGTAACAATATATAGACAGACCGAAAGAGAAGGATAGAACCAGAGTAAGAGAGAGAGAGAGAGAGAGAGAGTGGGAGAGAGACAGGAGTTTGGGGGCGCAAAAAGTTTTCGTGTCCACAAATTGAAAATATTTCACAGTCATATTTAATTTTACTACAACTGCGGCAAATCTCTGAGGTAATCAAACATTTTCAGTGCAACCAACGACAACACACCAGTGAATCTATCTATATATATATACAGTATATAGTAAAGGTATTTGTGTATATAGTAATATATATTTAATTAGCTTTGTAAGCCAACGCTTGTTGGTCGAGTAGTTGGCTTTATATTTCAATCCTCGTCGTTGAATTTAAAGACAGAACAATAAAATTGTTTCAAGTGCGTATAAAGGAGCCTAACCTGAAGTTTAAACTGTCTGCTCGACTATCAGATACTCTATAAATAATAGAATTAACGGCAAACATTTGAAAAAAATTATAATTTTGCTTTTACTGCTACAACAAATTGTTGTTCTAATATATATGATGCAATAAATGTTTATAGCACAGTTTATAACTGTATAAAACTGAGTAAACCTATCTATCGCCTTCAATTTTAAATATTTTGCTGATAATTTTTCACTGTTCATTATATCAGCAGAGTTAAAAATGCTATAAATATTTATAGCACAGTATACTATTATGTACAATTTACTTAAACTTCCTGTTTCTAATATTTATTAATCGTTAATAATTGAAATTTACAATATGTTCTGCTTATATTTATTCACAGTTTATTCGATGTTTCAAAAAGCTGCTATAATTGTTTATAGCACAGTATGTTTTGTATTATATTAAATAGAAGCTAAATACTTCTTATACAAATAGTCCTATAACAATACTTCAAAAACCACCAATAAAAACATTTATAGCACAAGTATTAACTACTATAAATATTTATAGCAGAACAAGTCGTTGACTTTGCTGGCTCCTTTATAATCAATTTTAGCTGGCAAAGGTCATGAAGGCACTCACTTTGAGTTCCCTCCGATTACAGGGTATCCCACAGTAAAAAAGGAAGTAATGAGCACATAGAGAAAGCAAAACTAAATAAATAATTCAGTATAAAATGTCAGTAGCGTTGGCCATGACGACTAGCAATGAGGCTAGGGCAGGGGATGTCAAGGGACAGCGGGGGAGAGGGAAGGGCAGGTAGAGGGGTAGAGATGACAGCGCGACACAGCGGACGCAACAGAAGACGGCAGTTGCATTCAAGGAAGCAATTGTATTGTCTGACTGCTGTTTTCCACTTTACTTTTGCCACGCCCAAACGCCCCTCCCGCCCCCACCCCTCTTCTACAGTGTGTAACTTGTTGACGTTGATAGTCGTACGTGCCGAAGGTGAATGGCATCTGTGGACGCGAAATTGAATTCGTGCCTGGCAAGTTTCACGCACACACACACACACACACACACCAGCGAGAATTGAGTCTGCAACACGGTACATGCTCCTGTGGCAGGTGCAAGCTCCACCTTTGGCCATCGTCGTCTTCTCGCTGCTGACTTCGATATTTTGTCGCATTACGTTGACAATTTAGATGTTTGTCTCGCGCATTCTCGCCGGATTCAATTTGGCGAAAATGCAACCAGCGAAAATTTGCACATTTTCTGCAGTCGAAGAAAAACCAAAAAAGAAAAATGTCCAACTTTTCTACGACTCCACTTTTTTTCTGGGGGGTACGGGGCTCATTTGTTAGAAACCTTAATGTGGCATCCTTTTCCATATACCAAATAAAAATTGTACCCCAAAACTGTCACTGAGGGAGAGAGAGAGAGGGAGGGAGTGGTATAAGCTGGGGGTGGTTTCATCCCTCCCTCAACCCCATCCCCATCCCCCTTGGGATGTAATGTGACTGTCGCTGGCAGCGCAAGCCCAACTGACATTTTCATTGTTGTGCTTTTCTTTCCCATTCTATTTTATATAATGTGTCTCGAATGAGTTTGTCTGTGTGTGTGTGTGTGTGTGTGTGTGTGTGCGTGTCTGTGTCTCCCTGTTGTGGTGTGCGTTCCATCAAAGCGCAGGAAACACGTGCGGGCAAAACATTTTTCAAGCTTTTAGCGCTGCATACAAATCAAGCTACCCTAAAAAAAACGAAGAGAGAAATCCCATTCACAATAATTTGTTGAACTTCATAAGAGTGGAAAGAAAAGTGAGGGGAGAGGAGAGAGTGGGAAGGAGTAATACGCGCGCCGTATAAGGAGCTTCTTCCGCTGCTTGGCAATCTGTTGCATTATGATTACGCTAAGCGCGCTCAGTCGAAAGAGAGGGGAGCAGGAGGAGAGGAGAGCGACTCACAAATGTGATAATAGTAATCGCAATTGTAGCAGGTAAAGATGGGGAGGGGAGGGAGTGCAGGGGAAGTGTGTGCGAGATGATTCGAAGAGACCTAAGACAACGTAGATTTTACAAAGCACAATAAAAATTTGCTTCTGTGAGCGACCCCAGCGAAATTCAATTAAACCAATTTAAGTCAATTTAATAAAGCTTATTACATCTCATTTGCAGAAGAGCTGAGCGTGCTGTATGTGAAGGGAGTCTCTCAATTGAAGGGAACTCCCTGGGAAACTGTACAAACATCATTTCAATATGGAATTAGCATGATAAGTAAGAGACAAGTCGTGCCTCAAACTGTGAAAACTAACACTAGAAAATTAGTTTTCATTTATTAGAAATTCTTTTACTTATGATTTGCATAGTCTCAACAACAACTTCGATAATTGTAAATACTTAATATGTATTTATATATATTTAATATATTTTTTAAATTTTATTGCTAGTAAATTCTGTTTTTATATCTTATTATGAAAACAACATTCCAACCCCTTGATTTCCGTTTGCAACTTTGTTTGCATACTCTAACAGCCCTTAACAGTGCTCCTTACAGTGTCTGCTAAGCTGGTGCTGTTAAGTTAACAGTTTTATAGCAAGAGTCACCCCTCTTTTAACAGCAGCTGCCAGAGGAGAACATAACAGCGGATAAAAACTAACAGCGCTGTAACAGTACTGCCTGCAGTAGTTTAATTGCGCTCTACTTTAAATAAAAATAATAAAAATACCAGACAAGACATGAATAAGATTTAAATTTAATTAATTTATGTATAAAATATGTTTTTTTATATTTATTAAAAAATTTGCCTCGCCCCTGCAGCCAAACAACACATGAACTCCAGTCAAAACAATGCCAAACTGTTGCTCCTCGTTAACAGAGTTTGCCGGCAGAACTCACCACATACTCACCACCTTTAACAGCACGAGAGAGAGACAGAGAGAGTGAACGCCTGCGCTCTGCTGCAGTCGGCACGAAGTTTTAGCGAGTGTATGTGAGAGACGAGCGCTCTCTCACTCTCTTTCGCACTGCTTATTGGTGGCTGCTGCACGCGTGTGTGCTTGTGTGTGTGGGTGAGTGTGTGGGCCGATGCGCATCGGCTACTCGTCGCAGTCGTCTCTATTGATGCTCTCGTTCGCTGCCTCTGCCATCGTCGTCGCCGTCGCTGCTGTCGCCTCTCACATCGCCACCAACAGCTGCTTGTGCTGCCGCCGCTGCTGCTGGCGCTGCCGACGCTGCTGAGCCGCACTCAGTCTGCTTGTTACATTTGAATCGCATGGTGGGGCTCGGTCGGCTTCGTCGTCTCGTCTCGTGTGTTTGCCGGCAAACGGCGATATTCGAAAATACGAGTTTCGAGTGTGTGTGGACACACGTGTCTCTGCCACACAAACACCGGGCAGAGCCATTCCAACACACCCCTCACTCCTGCCTTACCCCACACACCTCCCTCTCCTGCACCTTTTCATGTTGAAGCCGACATCGTGTTGAAAGCATTCAATGTAAATATGTGCACACATGCAGGCACATAAATTAAATGCATTTTAAATACGCCAAAGACTCTGTTCTAAAGTCAAAATATTAACAATAATTGCCACACACACACACACACACATACAATGAGTAACCGTACTCTGTGCATGTGGTGGCGACATCTGTTGGCCAAATTGAATTCAAGCAATATTTTTACGACTTTTTGGGAACTTGCATTTCAATTCAATTGTTGAATATCGAATTTAAAAGAAATTCAAACATAGACTTTATAGAGGTAAGCTTTAAATAAGATCTATATAACATTAACAAAGTTTTTTTGCAAATTGGGTAAGGTCATGGTTATTGGTTAAGGGTATTCTTAAGATTAACCTTTCTAAGAGAAAATTTTTGTTTGATCAATCTACTTTTGAAACAATTTAAGGATAAAACCTATGAAGTTTTGTATTAAATGTGATCTATAAAACATCTACAAAATTTTCTAAAATTGGGAAAGGTTATGGTCACATTCTAAGGGTAGTAAGAGGAGTAACCTTCTAAAGGGAACTTCTATGTAGACTACACTGTTTTATTTTCGAAATGTAAGCAAATTTGAAGATAAGCTTTAAAGTAGAAACCGTTAAATATAGTCTACATAATTTCCACAAAATGTTCTTATTATATTTGAAAAGGTTTAAATCAATAGTTAACGTTAATAAAGGCAACTCTCTAAAGGAAACTAAATGCTTGACTTTATGTCAGCATATATCATTTCTAACCAGTTTTCTTACAGTTGAGAAAGGTTAGGGTCTTTGTTAGGGAATCAGAAGAGGACCCTTTAAATAGCAGCTTTCATGTTTGATCAACTATAGGAATCTTTCAATTTGAATAAACTATGGTATTACCAACAAATTTTATGTTGTTTCTCATACAACATAAAAACTATAATCTTCTTTGTTTCATATTAAGATTTTAATAAATGTTTTAAGGGTCCTACCCCACCCTAATTGTCGGTTCATGTATCCTTTATCCAAAACTACAAGTTAATACTTTACTTTCAAATTTCTACAAGTTTAACATATCATAAAAACGAATACTCACATAAATACCTTAATTTTCTCAAACATTTCTGACCTTTCGCAAATAAACCCCCAGTTTGACCCAAAAACACTCGTTTTAAAGCCGCACTTTCATCATTTCTTTATGACAGCGATAAACTAAACAACATTTTCAATTTCCCCTTCAAAGAAAATTGTATCCATTGCAATTGTAGGAGGGGAGGGAAAGGGGGCTGACGATATTGGGTACAACTCTGAGAACATAAACAACAAACAGATACAATATTAAAATGGCAGCTTTAACCTTGGCTCTGCTAGCCTGGCTCCACAGGCCGAGTCCTGGTCAGGAAGCTGGACAGGGAGGCGAAGGGAAGTGGGCTGCAGCAGCAGTAACCGCATCAAGGCCACAGACGTCAGTGTACAAACAAGCCACCCCTTTTTATGGCTTGTAGTGGCCCGCCCAGTGTTTGTTATTTGTTATTTTTACTGTACACATGACAATAATGCCGCCGGCTGCACGACTCTGTCCTGCACTGGACTCCGGACTGGGCTGCATCTGCAGCATCTCAGGGACCCACACAGTGGAAGCGACTGTACTCGCAACTGAGGCTGGCTGGCTGGCTGGTGGCAAGTGCAATAGTTTCGAGTGGCAACCGGGCACAGAGTGGGGCAACTTTTTCCATTATGAATGGTGCGGCGGTTGCGCTTTTTACCCATTCATTATTTACGAGTTTCGAGTGCAAACTTGTTTCGCCAGCAAACAAGTGGCGGCCAGAGAATTAGAAGCTCCCGCTCGACCGCTTTGAAAGTATTAAGAGAGAGAGAGAGAGAGAATTGGGGGAGGGGGGAGAGCTGAAGAGAGAGTGCAATGGAGAATTGCGAGAGATGACGTCGCCTCTCAAAAGGCTCTGCAGTTAAGTGCTAAAGTTTCTCGCATAAACCAAGACAAAAGCAGCCACGCCCACTTCAAAGAAAAAACTACCCCAACAAAATCCACAATTATTCTTATCCACTTATCTCTGCCTTTTCCCAATACTTTCCCGGCAAGCTGAGAAAGTATCTGCAAAGTCTTCAAATGAGATTAGGCTGGAAATGAGCTTGAGAATTTCTTAAAGAACTGCAAAGGATTAACGGGTATCCAGCCAATGAATTATGGAGGTTTTAGAGCAATTTTTGTATAGCTGATATTAAAATAATTATATTCCTATTCTTTAAGAATGATCAGGCATATATTAGAAGAGATAACTCGATTAAAGACATTACCAAATCGCAAAATACCAAAACTCTTAAACTATTCAAAGCAATCTACAGTATTCTCTATATTTTTCTCTGTCATGATAAACATAAATACCTATCTAAATTCTCCTGCAATAGATTAACTCTAAAGTACTTCAGCATTCGACTAAACCCCATCAATCTATCAATTTTCCAATAAATTGCTTTCATTAAGACGCTTTAGCACGAAACGAGCAATACCAAAAATTCAAATTACCAAAAACATAAACCTATTAATTTCAGACAATTGTCTTTGTCCCCCTTCATCTTAATAACCCCATTAAATTCTTTGCTTGTTGAGCACAATAACAATTTCCTCAGAACACTCTCTCACCCCCTCACCCCTCCTCAGCAGGCTTGCTGTGTTTTTCCTGTTTTCCCCTGAATTATGTATTGATAAAATGCTTTCTCAAAGTTTTCTGTTTTGCAGAAAACAAACGCATTTATGCGTGTGCATAATTTTCAAAATCACTTGTGAAACAAAGTCACAAGTTTCGGGTAACTTTCCACACACACCCCTTCTAGGAGGGGGCCCACGCGTCAGGACACACAACTTCTCTCGTGCATGCAGCACATTCCCTGACATTGATAAATGATTTTCCCTCCCCATTCACCTCTCCGCCATTTCAGGGGCTCGTCTCATATAAAGTTTAGCACAAGAAAACCCGAAACAGTCCAAGCGAAAGCTGCATTCTACGGGTCTACCAGGGGGGAAGGGGGAGTATTACGGGATTCCGGATGCATTCATGGCTTGAAAATTGTTGTTGTTCACTAAACCGTGAACTCTGTGAAGCCTGAAGTGGAAATTTGCCAGCGAAAGAAAATTATCAACAGCAAACTCGAAAAAGAAAGGGTGAGAGGGAGACAAGTAGACTGTCTAGTGACAGACAGAGAGAGAGCGAGAGAGAGGGAGAGAGTGTGGGAAAATCATAAATAACATATAGTAGATATAGGGGTACGACGAGCTCGAGGCCCGAAAATGTAATTATGCTCAGTGCAAATGCTTGAGAATTTTCATTCACTTAAAACTCTCGGCGAGAGAAGAGAGAACTAAGTTCTTCCAGTCGAGCGAGCGAAATGCAAATGAAAAACCGCAACGCATGCTCGACGACGAGAGTTTTCGGCCGAGTTTCCACTTGCCCCACCCCATCCCCTGCTCTGCCCTCTCTTACCAACTCTAGAGAAGGCCAACATGTAATTAGAGCCAAGCAAAGCGCGTCGTAGTTGCCAAAAATGTTGTGGGCGCAGCGCTTTGAAGTACGTAGGGGGAGCAGAAGATGGAGAGGGGAAGGCTGAAGCGTGTGTAGCAATGTGTGGCAGACTGTGTGCAACAGTCACAACCAACAGTTAGAAGACACACTTGGTCCCCTCTTTCAATCCCCCTACCCTCCCTCTCTCCGCTTCTTCGTGCTGTCCAACCGCAAAAGTTCAAGTTTGCTCAACTCAAGCTCAACAGCAGAGCAGCGCAGCTGCTGCTGCCGTCGTCTGGCACTGGAGTCCTTGGCGTGTGGAGTGGACCAACTTCAGTGTGTGTGTAAATTGGACGAATGTGCCGTTATGTGTCGATGTGTTGACATCCAAGTGCACAAAAAAGTGACACAAACTGCTCAACTTTATTTGACGAGAGAGAGGGGGGATAGTAAAGAGAGAGAGAGAGAGAGAGAGACACTGTGAATGCCTCAAGTGCGGTCACAGCGAACCGCAAGAAAGTTATGCAATTGCTTCTTTTTTATCTTCCACTTTCTCAAGATATTTAAAAAAGAGTAAACAACCAGATAAAACTCAGTGTCAAGCTCACTCGACTAAAGAATACCTTGGTGACTATTTGGAACAGATTTAATAGGATTAAAGATTGATTAACAGATTCAAGTTTTAGCTTGATACTTGGAAGTACCTTAACGTTTTAAAGTATTTTAAATAAAGTATTAAGCTTTATTAAAATCTTGAAATAGTTGAAACTCCTTGATATTTCAGCCCAAGCATTCATTCCACACGATAATCAAATGAGTTTTTAACAAAGCTAAGAGAGTTGGAAGATCAGATTGAACTTAAAAATCTTAAACAAGGAGTTGGGGTAGATCTACTGCAACCTGGTTTATATACCTCTTGCTGGGACAATTTTCATTGGATTTTTGCACAGCTTCATCCTCATGAGGTGACACTAGTAGCTCTGTAGTAGCTTCTGATCTCAGGTACTGCCTGATATTATCTCTACCTATGCTGCAAAACGTCTCTTGCCCTGTCAGTGATCACTCTTGTCCTGCATTCAAAGTAGTCTTTCCACAGTTATAAGTATTTTTCAGTCCTGATAAAATACTCAATTTGTCGCATTTTTAATTAGCCAGCGCAATCTTTAATCACCTTTCCAGCGTTCAAGTCTATTGAGCGTAAAGCTCTTTGATAATTTACCGTACACGGAGTGCAATCAAAACGCAATCGAGCTGCAGCTGCAGATTGAAAAGTCAATTTCTGGAAACGTTTGGAGTACGAGAGTTGTTGCTGCCTCAATGAAAAATTATAATTATTGCGGACAATTTCCCCAAACGCTTTGTAGAAAATGCGCCGCAAAAGGCGAGAGGGGAGTGGGGGGGGAACGGCGGGATGTTGTTTGGCGAGCTCTTAAATATAAAACATTTAACGCGCGCCTTTGTTGATGCCACCGATTCAACTCGTCTCGTCTCGTCTCGACTTGC
Source organism: Zaprionus africanus (assembly GCA_018151435.1). NCBI lineage: Eukaryota > Metazoa > Arthropoda > Insecta > Diptera > Drosophilidae > Zaprionus > Zaprionus africanus. The sequence continues at coordinate 1,330,750 of JAECXB010002307.1, read as the reverse complement.
CACGCCGTTGCGACTCGACTCATTCGCTTCATTTGTGGAATGAATAAAGCCTCCGCCGCGCCTTCCCCTTCGCCTACACCTCTTGCCGCAACACACCAACGCTTGCCACATGCCGCCGCAGTTACCATTCATCGGTTCCATCCATTGTGAGTTTTTCCATCATTTTGTTTGTTTGTTTTTTCTGCGTTTGCCTTTCAGTTTTTTTTTTATTTTTTTTATTTTTTTCACTCGTTTTATTTCATTCTTTTTTTTTGTGCATGTTCCATTCAAATAAGTAATGAAGTTCTCTTTTCAGAGATCGCTGTACGTTGTTGCTGCTGCTTTGTTGTTGTTGCTTTTATTGGATTTTATATTTTTATCGATGCACGTTAAATTTTATTGCAATTGTTATGCGCGCATCTTTGCTGCATCGCGCGGTTTTTATATTTAATAAATTTAAATCACTTTATATGCGAGTTTTATGTGCGTTAATAATGCGAGAAGCGGGAGACCGAGACAGAGCAACAGAGAACGAGAGAGATAAGAGAGTGCGAAATGCCCCTCACACTGCCCAGAAACCTCTTTCGCACTCACAATGAGTCGAAAATGCCAAGCAACAAGAGCGAGAGAGGGGGAAAGAGAGGAAGAAAGAGTGGGAGAGAGACAGAGCGTGTGCGTTGAATTTATTTGATTCTGGCTTGTATAAACTAACAAACTTTATGGCCGCGTTAATAGCGCGACGAAATTTCGCAAGGTATCTTTAAAAACACAACAATAGATCTCGTTTACGATTGTGCGCAATATGTTGGGTAATATTCCAGGAGTATATGCTGGAGAGTGGGGCTAATGCGGCTTACTTTGGGTGCGTACTTAATGAGCTGTGAGTCTACTTACAAAGTTAGTTGCTTCGTAAAATTAAAAGGAATATTTCGAACAGCCCAAAAAAGTAGGCTACAAAAAATATTATGTGCAAGTTCCACGAATTTTAGCGTTTAGCGTTTTCAATTGCTAACTTAAAACATAAGGTTGATCAGATTGAGATCTTTTCTTTATATAATTCAGGTAACTATTTAATACTAATAAAAAACAAAACGAATAAAATATTAGCAAAGATTCATCAATAAATTAGCCTTTGCATTGGCTAGTGGAAATGAAACTGGAAACATTAGAGCTTCATTATGGTACAAAGTAACTCTGCCTTTGATTTATATAACATAAATAACTGTACTTCAATGAGCGTGCTCAAGTTATGAAACTCATAATGAGCTGTTCTTTCTTTCTCTTTCATAACTATAAATTCTGATTGCAATCTCGTTTTAATTGGGCTTCCAGGCAAGTCTCTAAGGAATTTACACCCCCACCCTCCCTTGGCGGGATCTCATTTTCTTCTCATTCTCTCTTCTCTCTTACTCAACACGGCTTTGTCAATTTACCGTTGTGAGCTGCTGCTGCTGCTGCTAACGCTGTTGGTGCTGCCATTCGACATTTTATGCCATATTTCATTCTCACAAATAATGATGCTGAAAATGAAAATAATAGGTACACATTGATGAAATTTAATACGTTGAGAAAAGCTCAATTTGCGCACAGTCACCGTCCTAACTCCCTCCACCATTCCGCCTGCCACACCATTCCTAGCTGTACTAGCTCAACTACCCGCCATGGCTGGCCTTCCTGCGAATGAGCAGAGGAATGAAAAAACAACAACAGCAGCAGCAAAAAGTGAAAATATATTTTTGTTGTTTCGCATCAAATTTCCAATTAAACACAAAAATTCTAATTTATTTTCGTGCCAGTTTTATTGTTTGTTGTTATTGTTATGGCTTGCTATTTTTTGTTCGTTGTTGTTGTCGTTGTTGTTGCTGTGCACGTCATGTCTAATGCATGTACATATAGAGTAAATTATTTCGGGGTTATTTCGTTATTGCGCAAATTCGCTTTCGCTTTAAATTGCGCATTGTAATTAATGCTGAATTCGGTTAGAGATTCAATTTGAAAAATGAATGATGTTTGTGATCCCATAAATCATTTTCAACCGCATTAACCTATATACTGCATAGTTGATCTGTCGATTTAGCAGCGCAAATGCTATCACACCTAACCGGACAACAAAAGGCCTCTCATGCGATAGCGATATGTGATATATTTGCAAATTGTTTGCATTTTCTATAGCGTGAAAAAAAAATAGTTATGCAGCTGGCCTGTGGTTTATTCTAGATGAAATGAGTGCTCTAAGTTCACATGCAAATTCCCATTGTGCAACTCAAATATTTTCCCTAGCGCAAATAAGTATGCTATACAAAGTGGGTTAATGAAAAATTACCTATAAGAGGTTGCATTTAGTTAACTTATACTTAATAAATAAGAAACTTCTATAGTTTTGTATTAAGCTTGAGCCAGTAAGGTTTTTATAATAATAAAATCAGTATTTAATTTAGTTCATCTAATTAAATTAGAGCGAGGTACACACGTCGTTCATTTGCAATCACTTTTTGACCTCTTTCGACCTATTTTAACAAACAAATGTGTGTGATTAGACCGCCGATTGTGGTTGTTTGTTGGGTATGTACTATATAAATCCCCATAAATAGTTTGGTTTTTATTTATATATTTTTTAATTATCTATTAGTTATTTGTTCAACTTTTCTATGCACGTAATTGAAATAGCGCCTAATTAGTGAAAAAGCTTTTGCCTCATTTGGTCAACAAAAAGCGATACGAATGCGTGTGTATAAGTGTGTGAATAGCTTTATGTGTGTGTGAGGTGTGAGTGGATGAGTGTGAATGTGTGTGTGTGTGTATATCTGCATCTATTGGCTGTCGACAGTGTGTTGCTGTTGTTGCTTTGGCTGCTTTTGTCAGAATGTCAACCGCCAAAATGCGTGTGTGTCTGACAGTTGTTAGGCCAAATGGCAGCGCATTTGTATCTGCTTGCATGTATCTGTATCTGTATCTGGCTGCGTGTCTATGTGAAAGTGCCTCAGTATATGTATGTGTGTCTATTATGTGAGAAATGCGCATGTGGTCTCTGCGCTGGCATATAAATGTCGCATTCAATAATACAAAAGACTCCATCACACACACACACACACACACACACACAGTCACTTTAAAATCGTCTTTCATACACGCACTCTGTACACACACACACACTCTCTGCACACACACAGCCACTTGAAAGGCCAAAAAGCCCAAGAGTTGAACGCGTGTCACGCACAATTCCTTCCTCACTCTCCCTCTTCCAATTTCTATGCGCATTTTTCTATTATTTATTATTATATTGAGCATTGCCTCTGGGTGTAGGCAAAGGGCGTGGCAGTAGGCGTGGCCAGTGCGTTGACAGCTGCCATTGAAAATTAGCCACGTTTTCTTTTTTTCTCTTATGCCCGTTTTTATTTGCATGCAGAGTACATAAAAATGATATAATAAATAGATTAATTTATAGAGCACATAAATATCGCGTATACGCCACTTGTGACAGAAATTTCAAAGCAATCGACGCTGCGTGCTTTGAAATTTAATAATGTTGTGTGAACAAAAACATTATCACATTTCTTAAAGAATTTTCCTAATGATTTATTCAATTCAATTGAGACTGCAGACTACCCTCTCCCTCCCTCTCTGCCTCTGTCTCTGTCTGACATGCTAAAAGCACAACATGAAATATCAATTACATGCTTCTGTTTTTACTTTAAATAACAAAATGCACAAATCAAAATATAAATTAAAACATATTTAATTTCGCTTTTCAGCGCGCAAAATTGAAAATTTAATTAAAGCCAAAAGAGAGTGAGAGAACGAGACATAGAGAGAGAATGAAGAGGAAAAATACAAAAGAAATGTAATACAAGAAAAACAGAATTTCCATTATTTTCTGGCAACACTCTCGTTGAGTGAAACTCATAAAGTTTTCATAACAAGAATGCAGGGAAAAATGCACTAATAAAATAATAATAATAAAATCATGTGTGTAAAATCGGCCAACAAATTGAATGGTGGAGAAAATGAAAGAAGAGGTAAGCCAACTATGGGAAAATACTTAAGAATTGATGAAGTACACTGTTGTGTTGCTGTCGAGAGTCTTTACAAGTAGAATTAAATTTTTGCGAGCACTGTTAACAATTTAATCAGAGCAAAAAGCTTTTCTACACATTCAAAATATTTGGACAAGTTTTTCAATAATGCAATAAAGTTGCCAATGGCCACAGGGCACAAAACAAGGACAGAGACAGTAAGAGAGTGGGAAAGAGAGAGAGAGAAGGGGAAAGAAAAATGGAAGAGAGACGGAGACAGGAAGGCACAAGGACGCAATGTTGATGAAACGAAAATATTGCCCACAATTTGTTAGGATCCGACTTCAAGTCTTGGCCTCTCTCTCTCACCACTCCCTTCCTCCGTCTCCTTCGCCCTGCCACAATTTGCGGCTACTTGTTTATCTTCGAGGCAAAAGCCCAAAAAACTCTGGGAGTAGATGGGCGCAGGGTGAGATTTTTCAATAGACCAACGCGTCGCATAAACAAATAATAAAAGTGTAGAAAGTGCGGCTGAGTTCGCGACCCTGGCAACGACCTTTGCAACGTCTCATTTATCAATGCGTGGCACGAAGTGGACGCTCTAGCCGCCGGCTGTTTTTGCCGCTCCGACTTGACCCCAAAAAAGAACACCCCGAAACCTTCCCGGAACATATGGAAACGGACAAATCTGTGAAGCAGGCAAACAAATTAAAGTTGTACCAAAAAATACTTTAAGACAACAAATCGACTCAATCAACAGAAAGACAAAAACAAGAAAAGAAAGCTTAAAGGAGACAGGGGGAAAGAGAGAGAGAGAGAAGCCTCACGACAGACAAGGACATTTTTACAAGATTTACCTGACCGGCATAAGTAATCAGGCTGCCCAAATGGCGCTCCAATCGAATTCTAAACTGTCGTCCAAAAGCGATTTGGACACAGCACACAATGCAAGAAACGAAGAAGACGAAGCAACAGCAGAGCATCGAAGAGGCAAATGGAAAATGAAATGCAAAGGTGAAAGGCAAAAGGCAAAAAGTCATCAATCGAGAGAAGCGCATTAACAACGAACATATGCTGGGGTGATTCCAATAATCAATATCACCAAAAGGCAGCAGTGTAGGTAAGCTGAGATTCATTAACAGCAGAAATCATACGAACAAAAGACTTTACACTTTACTTTAAATAAGTTTGTATAAGGGTCAGACTATTTTTATAGCTATATAACAGAGATAAAGCCAGAAAGACTGCTTTAAGAATTTCGCTAAATTGCTTCAATTGACCCGCGCTTTATCGGCTTTGCCGCAGGTTCTGTTCATTAACAATATTTCAGAAAAAGCCTCACAGCTCATTTGTCACTCTTATTGCATACTTATCAGCGCACGCAATGCCGCGTTGGAGTGAGCAATTTCGAAGGACATAAATTTGAGCTGAAAATCAAAAACCCAATTGAATTTAATGAACCCCCTCCAGCCAAACGCGTGTACAGTGTGCGCTAAAAAATATGCTACACACATGCGAAAAAGCTGTCATCGATGGAATCGATTAAGCGCCGGGTGGGAGAACCTTTCTACAAGAGAGGGAAAGCAGAGCAGAGGGGCAAGCAGGGGCAGCAGAGCAGAACAGGGGCAGGACGGGGGCAGGAGAAGTAACTCATTAAAAAGCATTAAACGGCAGGAGCGGAAGTCATTGGACTATCAGACCGGGGACACGCTTCCGTTTTGCGCTTCACTTGCTGCGGCGCAGATTTACGGGCAAAAGTGCGTACGAAAAGGGAACAACAGCAACAACATAACAAGAACAACAACAACAACGTTGGTTGTCCTTGAGTTGGTCTTCTTTCTGTTTCTTTACTTTCTGGCAGGATTTCGGGTACAAAGATTGTCACCGGGCCAATTGCAGAGAACGACAACTTCAAATGATTTATCGCCAGATAGTTGAGTTCAAAAGCGAAACGCTAAAGGAGCGCAAAGGCAAAGGCAACAGCGACGACGACGACGACGGCGGGAATGGCAACTTTTGCTCGGCGCACAAATATTTATTTATAAAATTGTTATCCTTGCCAGCCAAGTATCCAGACCCATCGAGACAGACCGTGCTCCGCGCTCTCCCCTTCTTGCACGGCCTCTGTTGGCTTTGTTTTGCTTCAGGTTTTTGCCACCATTCGATGGGATTGTGTGCCCGTCCGCTTGCGCTCCCCTCTTCTCCCCTCCTTCCTTCGTCAGTTCCTTTGCCTTTGCTCATTGCCAGGCATTCGCTCATTTTCAAATCGGATTTTATCAACTGGATGCCATTCTTGTGCAAATATCTTATCTCTCGCCAGCGCGCACAGGATAATGGCAACTTTTACCCCCCGCTCTTCCCACTCCAAATTCTCTTTCTTCTCGTCCCCTGCTTTGTCGCACTCTCTCTCTCTCTCATTCTGAGCTGGAGCTGAGCACAGTTCAGCCTCATCGTAGCCTCGGTTCATGCAGCTTTGTACGGCTTTGGAATTATTTTGAAAGCGGAAATTGATTTTCCTTTCTTATTGTGCACGACTTTCCGTGTTGCTCTGGTGATTTCATTCTTTCATTCATTCTTTCATTCATTCTCTCGTTAGCTCCTCGTTCTCTTGTCCTTCACAGGTTTTACATACAGATAAACAAAATACATAATTTCTTCTTACTTTATTTCATTAGTTTGCCAAAGAATCAAAGACTTTGATCGTGATAAACAGCTGGTTTCCCCCTTGGTTACTTATGTTGCTACTCCTGGGAGGGATTAGCTATCTAATGTGCTGCGATCTCTTTTGGAATTTTCTAAGGTATTCAAATGTTTGGGATTCTCAACACGAAGTGCTTTGATAGAATCACTCTTCTTAAATAAGTTTTAAGAGGTATATTTATTTAGTTTTCTAATTACAATAATATAATTAAATCAGTACCAGCTTTCCTGCTTTTCAGCTTTATATCTTGAATAATATTCTAATAAGAACCTCTCTTTAGTTCCACATCATCTTTTCTTACTGGTTCCTTTGTCTCTTTAAACCCTTACTTCTCTTTACAAACCTCTAAAAATGCCTAAGCAATAACCGAACCATATTTTCAGGCATTTATCGTATCGCAAACGTTTCGCCTCCTCAGGGCACTTTTAAAGTGCAAGCCAGGTAGCCGCATTTTGTAGTATTTCATGATCTGACCCACTTTGAGCACATTCATTTTCCACGGCTTCCTGTCGCTGCAAGTGCTGAGCCTAGGACCTGCCTTATCAGAGACCGAGAGAGGGTCGCACGTCAGGGTCGCAGTAAGCAATAGAGAACACTGAAGCAGAAGGCTCCACGATGAAAGTGCGAGGCGTAAGTGGGTGGGGCATGGGGCAGTGTTAGTGGGTGTGGGGTTGCTCTGTTCACTCGCGTCTGACATTATGAATGATCAGCATAAATTTCGCGAACTCTCACGAGTTGCAGCTGCTGCTACGTGAAGCAGTAGCAACAACAAGAAAAAAAAAGCAGAGTGGAAAAAAAAAGAAAGAAAAGGGAAGAAGAGAAGAAGACAAACGTTTGCTATGAAGATAACCGAGAGAACAAACTGAACGACGGCTCAGAAATTCATTTCATTTCATTTCCTTTGTACGTGAGTGAAATTTTTATGCAATTCCGTATAATAATAATTCGCGCCGTTTTCGCTCATGCAAACCGACTACCTAAGCGCCGCTGTTTGTCTTTCCCAAACAGAGAGAGCGAGATGGAATAGAGAGGGACAACAAGCGAGTTAAGTTGCTGCTTCGCAAAAGTAAATTAGTTGAGCAAATAATTGGATATGCAACATTGTAATGTGTAAAAGTTGCCCAGCACAAGCTGCCGTGACCTTTGTTTATTGTTGCTTGGGTAAACATCTTTATTTTCAAGTGTAACAAACACTTAAAAACGAAGGGGAGCAAGAAGCAGTCTGCGAAAATTGAGTGGGTTGCCAAGGCGATATCCTGTACTGGACTTAATTCTGTTGTTGTTGTTGTTGATGTAAATTCAAATTAATAAATTGAAGTGTTTTTCTTTTAAAAATAATTTCACATAGTAAAAAATAATTCACTAATTTATAATAAACTTAATTAAACAGTAACATTATTATATATTTATATCTAAGGCTTAAAGGTGAGAGAAAAGCTCAAGTTTGACTTTTGAAATAGAATAACTACAATAAAAAAAAAACTGATAAATTATTTATAATTATTCCGTAGGGAGCCAAGATGAATTCAAACAATCTTAATCAGTCTTAATCAATCTTATCAGTTCCTTAGCATACCCCATTCTCCTCAACTCCTTACGTACAGGGTATAAAGATACAGCTTGGGTTAAAACCCCAAAAACACACAACACAGCAAATTCTTTTGCCACTCGAATGCCTTGTCGAATAATTCGGCAACAAACTGGCAATGAAGAAGAAGCACACGAAGAAAGGGAGCAAATGCCAAAAACTAAATTCAGTTTACATAATATAGCTCATAAAATATTTTTCACTCCCTTTCCCCCACTCCCCCCAAGCAGTCAGGGCGTAGGAGAACTAGGGCACACTTGAGTGCGCCTTGAAACACAATTTAGGCATAAACAATAAAGAAAAGCGACGAACTTGAACGGAATAAAACTTGAAACTCTCGAATGTGTATTTACATATGAAACGAAACCGCCCACTCGACACGAAGCAGACACAAGCATTGCGGTTGCGACGGATGGCACAAGGACATGGAGGAAAGAAAGAGACAGAGATAAGAGGGAGAGAGAGAGAAAGGGAGGTAGGGAAAGCGAGCGGAAGAGACAGCAGACTAAACAGCACTAAATTAATTCTGCACAATTTGCATTAAAATATGCAAATAAAAAAGTGAAAGAGGCAACGCCAAGACAACGACAAAGAAGGACGGAAAGAGAAGGAAAAAAAAAAAGAAGAAGAAGAACAAACTTCCCCCCAATTTCCTACTGCGTAACGTTTAAGCCGAAACTAAACCCAGAGAGTCAGAAACAGAAACAGAAGAGACATATTCCCCGCAGTAAGCGTTAAGCATATGTGTGCTTGAGTGCCTGCCAGACAATGAATGCCAGAGGGGGAGGGGGTGATGGAGGGAGAAGGAGCTTCCTTTTTCGGCTTGGGAACCTTTTAAATTTCAAGTGTGCCCCTCGCGCGTTATGGCTTTAATGTGCAGCGGGCGGAAGGGATGGCAGAGCAGGGCGGCCACAAGGTTGCGCGCGAGACTCGATTGGGTTTTGGTCTGGTTAGCTGGAGTTTTGATTATGAAAGTGCTGCCACAATCTCCCAACGCCCACGCCCCCCTTCCTCCCAACTTACCACTGCAAGTGCAACAACAACAACAACGTATTGAAGCGTATTATGCCGCCAGGCAACAACACAAATTCAGCTGCCTGCAAATTTGATTGTTCTTGTAGCCGAGCCAAAAAAACGACCAGGAAGGGAAGAGGAAGGGGCAAGGGGAAGTGAGTGCGAGCAGCGGGCGTTGGCGCTGGCATCCAATGAAGCATGAAACTTTAGCGCACTTGCAACAGTTTCGTTTTTTTTTTTTCTCCCTCTTGCTCTTCTTGATATTTTTGATACCCTTGTCGAGGGTATTTGCGTTTTGTCACGCAAGCCAAAACTTTATGAAGCGGAACTTACTGAAGTCTTGCTAAGGAATATGCCATGTAAGCAGTACGGAAACTTATTGAAGACACTTTAAGAGATAATTTCATTTTATTTCATTGCTTTAGGGCTCGGGGATTTTCATTATATAGCTTGATATCCTCCTTGCGTCGTTAAACGGTCTATGTGAACTCACCTTACACTCAAGCAGATTTTTCGGAACTTCCCGTAAAGCTTCTGTTTCGATTCCAATGCCGGAAAATATACACGTAGTTTTTAGCTGACTTATCCTATATCTGTCTAAGTGAATTCCTTGAGATCTTATTTCTAGCTTCAAGGTGTCAATCTAGTTAAATATTTCTACCATTCGTCTCTAGACTAAATTTAGAGTTATTCCTTTAACTTCTAGCGTCATATTTTATGTATTATATACAAATCGAATTATATTTAGCCACTCCAAATCAACCCTAATCCAATTCGTGTCACTTCTAGCGTATTTTCACTTCGACATTCCACAAGATATTTATTTTTACACTTGCTTTTCTCTATATGTATTTCTTCACTTGCATTTCCTGTTCGTTTTTTTCTGGCGCGCACTGTGCAGAAATATGTTAGCTGCGACTTTAGTAATCTGCTTTGACTGTCATAGTATGGGTGCATCTATGTTTGTGTGTGTGTGGGTGTCTTTCTATGTGTGTGTATTTATTTCTGGGCACATTCCCTCACACACACACACACCCACACAACCAAGTGGCATGCGGAAAAATGCGTGTACATTGCACTGAAGTGGTACAAAAAAAAAAAAGCGAACAGAAAGAGCAGAGTAAAAATAGGAAAATAAAAACTGGAAGTACTTTGTGCAACGCGCATGGGAAAAATTGTGAATCGAGCGAATTTCCAGTTACTTTTTGGAAATGGCGTGTTACCAAGATATGAGTTTCCCGAACTAACCAACTAAACTTTAGAATTTATGAAAACAATGGCGAAAAAATGTTTCGCAACGCGCAATTTGATAAGAAATATAATAGAAATTTAAGTAGAAGGAAGAAAAAAAGCGAGCAAGAGCTACTAAACTTCTCAGTCTAACGAGTGTTCGTGCAGAAAGTCAGCTTAAAGCTTCAAAGTCGACACAATCTTAACTGAAAGTTTATAGCACATTGCAGAGTAATGCTGTTGAGTTATTCAAACTTTGAAGTATTTAAACGAAAAAACTGAAACTATTTTTAAGAAGTATGCGCACATGGCAGAAAATCAGCTTAAAGCTGCTCAGCACAAAAAGGGGCTTAATGCAAAGTTGACTGCAAACATTTTTGCTAAAAGCTTTGTGTAATCAAAGCTCAGGACTTGCATTTAAGTGAGAAGCCAACAGGGTTGCATTCTTATGTTTCAAAAGGTTATAGAATCAATCAACCATCATTTCAGAGTTCCCTTTTAATTCCTTTTTAATTCTGTCCGCTGACAACCTTCCCAATATACTTTCTTTTTTATATTAAAGTTAAGGCGCTTTCTTATCTTAACATCACTCAAGCAACTTCAGATCTAACTCAACCGATTTCACTATAGCCACACTACAACGTGCCATAAAACATGTGAAACTTGTGCATTTTATAGGCCTTAACCGCAGCCCACTAGCACAAACCCCACGAATACGAAGGCAATGCACCCATTAGGTCGACCGGTAAATGAGCATTGAAACAATTCATAAAACTACCCAAAAAGGGCAGTTCTATTCGCACAGGCCACGCGTAAGTAGTGGACACACTAAGTCAGATCCCCTCCAGCCATAGGCACTTAGAAACGGAAAAATGGAGTAGCAGAGTGAGGCGATGCCGGCGCCATTGTAATGGGCGCGTCGGTTGGCCAATGGTGAAAACGTGTTTACGCTTTTATTATGTAAAAGAAGTCCGACCAGGAGGCCACCATAAAAGCGCCAGACATACTAACTCCAGCTCCAACTCCAAGTGCAAACTCCTTATTCCCCTTTAAGCCTCCTCCTTTCCATTCTCCGGACAGCAACTCTTGACCACACAAATCTGCGCCGGACACTCACACGCGCCGTAATGTATGCAAAGTAATTGTGAGCATTAAATGTTGTGTTCCGTTCCGTTCCGTCTCGTTTCGTTCCTCTCCACACGCCTCTATGCCGCTATGGTGTGTATTGTGTTCGTTTTATGAGCACGTCGCCTCGTTGGGCTCTTGCGGTTTTCCGCATTTCCAACAAGAAACAATTAAGAAAAACAGAGAGGCATTATAAAAAAGTGGCGGGTGCGCCGCGTATCATAAGAATGAAAATTATGCAAATGCAAATTTGAACAACAAACAAGAGTTAACAAATTTGTGGAACGGGAGGCGAGTAGAATATTGAAAGTGCAGCCTGTTTTCAAATACCCTTTCAGTGAATAGACTAAAGGGTAGATGTTAATGGAGATTTTAAGAAGCTGAGCAACCTCGATGAAACTCACATTTATTAGGCACTCTTGCTCTCTATTACAAGTTCGTTTCAGACTCTAATCTAGAGTCTAGGAAGTTCGGCCTTCGAATGTTTCCTTTCTCCACTCCCTGTTGCTTGTTGTTTGCACTTATTTCCCTATTCAGAGTATGCAAATCCCATAAAAACTCATTTTGAGCCAATTGAACGCATTGTTGTTGTTTGTTTGGTTTACTTGATGCTTGCAACCGAGCTGAAAATCAACAATGAAACATTTCCCAGACGAAGTAAGGAGACGATGAACGATGAACGCGTTACTTCTCACTCACACGCTGTAATTAACTGCAAATATGTTTTCTTTTGGTTGGAGAGAGGGAAAATCAAAATGAAAACACGCATGCATTCATTTGTGAAAACTCTGCAGCATCTACAGTTGAATGTAGAAACCGAATTGAAGTTCCAGTAGCAGCAACTACAGAGTGCACACAATGTTAATGCGACTCAATGCAGTGCAATGGATGGTGCCACAATCCAAACACATAGCTAACCCTCTCCGCTTTCCCCCTTTCCTGTCCCTTATGCACACACGATGATGTTGGTTTTTAATTTTATAGCCAAACAACAAAATGCTTACAGATGCCAGTAGTAAGCTCTCGATTTTTATTAAAAATCGATTCTCAGCACTGAATCTGCTCTTGAACTTCTTCTGCTCTACTCCATTCCACGCTATTTCTATGCACAATGGATCGGGAGGGGCGGAATTCGAATGCGAATAATCCCGTCTAGTTTGTGGCTCTGCAATTTAAGAAAAACATACACATATTTAATATGTGTGGGTAGCCTGAAAGGCCATAAAACCGTTGAGCTATTGCAATTTTAATCCCTGGCAATGCTTATGCTGCTCCATCAAGCATGGTCTCCGGCATAACGGACCATTTGGATTAAAGTGTTTCTTAAATTAAACGATAAAATTTGTATTTACATAAAGTGATATGGGTGCGTGCGAGGGGGAATGGGGGGACTTTATCCTGATTAAATATTTATATTTTACTATTTATACTAGAATAGTTTTGCAAACAAATTTGTCAATTTGCATTGAGGCAAACCAGCCCACGTTGGGCGCCTCAAGCAAATTGAACTAAGCATTATTAAAAGAATTTTCTTAATCCTTTGCATTTAGCTTAGCTTATGAACTTTCTTTCTCAACGCAAAGCTATTAATTTTTATGCTCCATTTTAATGTTTTCTCAAATAATTTGTTAGTTTTCTGCTTGGATTCTCTCAAAATCTTCCTGCTCTCCACAAAACGTCATCCTTCATATATTCTTGCAGTCAGTTTTGTAATTGTTTCGGATTGCTGACTAGCCATATTTCTGATTACTTAATAGCTTCTGGCTTGCCAGCTGCAAATTGCAACATCTTGGCCAAAACCGAAAAATAAACTCTCACTCTGACCTGGCTTGCAATAATACGATATGTGAGTCTGTAGAAGTATGTGGAAGGGGAACCTCACACAGTAGCCAAGCATTTTTGACCAACTTCAGCTGGCTACATGGGGCATGTTGTGTACTCGTAGTAGGGCAAGCAACTATTTTCGAAGAAATACCCGTACAAATTTTCACAATTAATATGCACTTCCTGTGCAGACGACTTGCAACCATTTTCCGAGCGCAGCCAGGCAGCAACAATGCAGTTTATGTAGTGTGTGTGTGTGTGTGTGTGGTGGCAAGGAGGGATATACCCTTACTCCACCCCCACATGGAGCATTCTTTAGGGCACACACACAACCATGAAAGGGGCATTCATCTACACTCACTCTGCCTTCCCCATTCACATGTGAGTTCATTGCTGCTATTAATGAATACGTGTGCAGCAATAAACCCATTTTTTATGTGCAAAAGTCACGTGAGAAACTATTTAGTACAGTTAAGTCACATGGCAGGCAGGACGGAACGAGGAAGTACCAGATGGGGGAGGGGGCCTGAAGACGTAGACGGAACCGGTGCAACTTTGTGCCAGGCACAGTCAAAAGAAATCCAACTTTATTTCTACATAAATATTACACATGTATGTGTGCAGGTGTAACTGTGTCTGTGTCTGTGTGTGTGAGCAGGAATCACAGCTAAAAAGTGAAAATATATATGCACACATACAGAGATAACAACTGAGGTATTTTCCGAACTGCTTGAATTAATTTTTTGGCGTTTATCAACTAGGCAAATTGAAATCGTGTTCAGAGAGAGTTTCTATGTGTGTTTGCTTGTGTACGGCATCCCTTCTAACCTAGTTTTTTGCTTAAATTGATGTGAACACTCGAGCTTTGCTCGCCTTGTTTTTTGAGCGAGAAGGGAGCGTACGCCCCTGGCCTGGTGTTAACTAAAATTGAATGCATGAAAATGCTCGAGGAAAGTTTTACCGTCTAGTGCCTGCAGCGACTTTTGACAGGCGGCAGAAAATTTTCCCCAAAAACTTTTCTTCTCTGCCACCCCCTTTTTTGGCATATCAACTAATTGATTCGCAAGTGGAACGGCAACTTTTTGTACTTCTTTGCGTAAAAGTTTGAAGAATTTGTATTTGAAGACAAACTACTTTAACGCCAGACACTAGAATGCTAATTAGATAATAAAGTCTTAATTATAAAACTTCTAATTCTATTGGGGCAGCTGCAACTGCGGGTTAACAGCTCAGTTCCTTTTCTCTTCTTGGAAAAACTAGTATTTCTGTAAGTATTGAGATTAAAGACCTTTTGTTTTCCAACGCCTTTTCGTCTGACTGTACTTATGTTAAGCCTCAGGCAATATTTAAATTATTTTATCTTAATGGTAGAAGAATAAAAAAACCTTTCGTTCCTTCGGGTTTCGCTTGTGATAATATTTAATTAAATGCACTCATGAATATATATATTTTGAGCGAGTGTATTCATAGCAATATCCATTCTGCATTCAGATTGTTTACCTGTGAGAACACTGTATTGTCTGTGTATTTGGGCTTCCCTCTTTATGTGCGTGTGTGTGCGTGTGTGTGTGTGTGATTTCAATTACTTGAGTATATTTGTCTCAATAATATAATGAAAGGTAAATGCAACTGAGAATGCGGTCTGTGTCATTCCACTTGTAATTGCGTAATAAGGCTGGAATAATTTAAAGCCGCTTCCCGTTAACACACGCACACACACAGTCACACACACACACAAAGAACCGCGTGGTGAAGAAAGGCGAAAACATGAAATGAAATAACATGTTATTGCACTTTGCCTTAAATTAATGCAATGCTCCACAGGAGATTTCACGCGAATCCGCTTGCTTTCTTCTCCCGCATACCCTTCTCCCCCTTTGTCTGTGCCTTTCCATCTCAGTGTGTCTCTGTCTGTCCCGGCACGCAGCAATGACAATTGCCAGTCGCTGATAAAGTCGGCGTATTTTGTGGTCTCTCTCTCTCTCCTCATGCGTTTGTCTCGTCCCTTTACAAGAAATGCAATTTAAACCACAAAAATAATTAAAAAACTTTACACCCACACAGATGCACTGCTTATGCATGCATGTGTGTGTGCATGTGAGAGTGGCTTTGTGTGTGTGTATTGCATGCATGCACACGCGTTGCAGCTTTTAACCGATAAAATCAAAGGCAAGTCCAACCGACTTATCGCGCCTGTCTGTCTGCCTCTCTGTCTCTATATCTTTCACTCCCCCCGCCCCCCCACTGTACCTTCGTTAAATGCCGCAACGGTTAATGAAATTGTCTCGTCTCGTTTCGCCTCATTCGCCTCACCTCGTCTCATCGTGGCACGTCTCGTCTCGTCTGCGGTCGTCCACTGACGTAACAGTTGATGAAGCGACTTTATGGCATCAAATGCAAACTGTGCACACGCGCCGCCATCTTTGTTCTTGCTGCTCTTGCTTTTCTTTCTCCCACCCTCTCTCTCTCTCTCGCTCACTCGCCCCCTCTTCCTGCATCTGCTTTGTCTGCTGCAGCTACCTGTGTGCGGATTTTGCTGCAGCGTTTTGTTTGATTTTTTTCTTCTTTAGCTTCTTCTGTGTTTGCAAAGCGCAAAAGCCAAAAAGTTTACGCAACATCGCGCGCGACTAAGCAAAGCCAAAAACGTCAAGTTTCTTTAGCAAGTCTCTTTACTCTTCTCCCTCTCTTTCGTGCTCTCACTCTCTCTCAGTTCGCCCACTTGCAGCTGCTTTCACCTGTGTTGCCAACTCATCTTATTTCGCGTTAAATCTAGCTTTTTTTCATAGTTCGATATTGGACGTAAATTTGAAAATTGCTTTAACTAGCTTTTTTAAGGCTGAAAAATAAATAAATATAGCTTTTCTATGCTAATCAATCAATTTATTATATAAATAATTTTATTATTATGCCTTGCAGCTCTTGTTAATTTAGCTTTTTTTGAAAGTCTTTTGTTCTCTCAAAACTCTGGCAACACTGGCTTTAACTGTGACTTTGGCCTTCTCTTTAATGTTAAGAAAGAAAGAGGAGGAATGCGGTTAGGGGGTCTGCAAGTGTGAGAGTGAGTTTTTACAGTTAGGCTTGCGTTGGTCGTAAAAAACATTTGCGCAATGTCAACAAATTTGCGCGCTTATTAGATTTTCGTGGTTGCACACAATTTCGCCAACTAAGACCGCCGCAGAGAGATAAAGTGCAGTGGCAGAGGCAACGACTGAGGCAGCGGCAGAGGGAGAAAATATGAATAAAATAGCGAAAACTTTCAGAAACGGAAGTGCATGCTGCGTTTTCTGGCTTCGGTTGACCAGCACCAGCAGCAGCAGCAGCAACGCGCCCTCTGGCATTTCCATGCACGCGCACAGCCCCCTGCACCTACCCCTTGCCACGCCCACAATTCTAACGGTCACGGTCGCCGCTTCTGCTAATGAGTTTTGTTGTCAGAGAGTTCTTCTTGCTGGCCCATGCACAAATTGGGCAGCGGCTGCTGCTGCAACCTTCTTCTTCTCCTCTTTCTCTTACTCCTGCTTCTCTTTCTTCTGCTCCCCACTTTTTACATGAATTGCATGAGAAATGCTGCTTGCAATTTATGTGTGTGTGTGTGTGTGTTTGTGAGTGAGTGAGTGCGAGTGTGTTTGTGTGGTAAGTTAATATTTGCTGCATAAATTCCAGTGCTTTGGAATTTGCTGCGCTTCGTTTCGTTCCTTTTGCGCTTTTGTCGTCCTTTTCGGTTTTTGTTGTTGTGCAAAAATTATGAAAATGCAGACGCACACTCTCCCCCCACTCCCAACTCCCCACGCCGCACACAACAAGCAGCAGCTGCACTGGCCACCACAGTTTGTGGTCACTCAAACTCCCCACACACCCACTCACTCACTCTTTTTCTCTCTCCCCCACACACACACACTCACTCACACCGAACTAATATTAATTACTTTCTGCATTTTTAGCTTTGCGTCGGGAATTTAAATGAGCAGATTTTAGTTAATTTGTTTTCAGCGCAAATATTTTTTAATATAAACGCTAAATTTTCATATAAAGTGAAGCGCAACGAAAAGTTGAAGTGCAGAAAAACTGCCACCCCCACCTCCCACCACAAAGAATTTGCATATTAGCCATAAAACCGACTGGCGCACATAAATAAAGTGTGTGCGCACTTACCCAAATATTGATGGATGCATTAGCAGCTTTATCCCAGAGTCATGTGTAGCACGAAAACATTTATTAATTCACATTTTTTGCACAATTCATTATCGTTGCCTTGGGGCTGGCAAAAACAACTGCAGCCGATTGGAGCGGGAGCCTTGAACTATCGATATTGCGTGCGCATTTAAAAATATCACGAACAATATTTAAGTACCTTTGCCACGCTGCTATCGATATTGCACGCGAATTATCGAGAGCGCCTTGGTATTCATTGCAGCTGTTATTAAAAAAATACCAAGCAATGTTAATAACATTACGCAAGCATTTATCGATATTGCATGCAAATTATCGAGAGCGTTGCAGCTGATATTTAAAATAACCAAGAAAATTCGATAATAACGTAAGCTTTTGCTTAGCTAATCGATATCGATATCGTCGAGTGCGCGGTGTTGGTGCACAATTTGAAAAGTTACGAAACGTTGCGAAAAGACTCCTAATGAGTAATCCCAACAGCCCACAAGCCAATCAAACAAAGCGAAACACACGTGAAAAGCCGTCAATGGGCCAAAAAATGTTTAACTACAAACAAAGCGCGCGATGCTGGTCGCTGGCCGCACGACCCAAAACTGCAAACAAAAATGGTTGCAAATGTTGAAAATTATCCGCACACACACACACACAGAGAACCGGGTCCGCACTGCAGCTGTGCAGAACCATAACCAAACCGATCCGATCCCAGCCTGAACCAATTCGCAGTTTGCAAAACAAACACAAATATGACACTGAATTGTTTTTCGCATTCGACAAAAACAATGCAGACTGCACAAGGCGGAAGGAGGGGGAGGGGAAAACAATTGAAACGGCGACCGTTTCAAATTTCATTTCACACATTTTCACTGCGATACGATACGGCTTGTTAGTTAGTTGGCAAAAGGGGAGCAGAAGAAGGGGGAAGTCCTGAATTTACATTGTAAATTTGTGAGTGATTTTTAGTGTTTCGGCGTTGCGACCTCTTAAATTGCTTGACATTTGCAGTGCATGCAAATGAAGCTAATGACTTGTAAAAAAAAAGAACTGATAAGGGGAGGAGGAGAGCAAGTGCTGGGGGAAGCTATAAATACCTGATGTCCCATATGAATTGTTATATACGAGTTTAATACAATTTTATAATTGCAATGTTTTCATTTCTTCCCATTGTTTTCTCTCCGCATTAGCTATGTACATAACAAAATAATCTCCATGTGTGTGTGTGTGTGTGTGTGCGTGTGTGTTTTAACGTCTCTTGTCATTTAAATACAACCACCAAAAGTTTTCGTTTCGACATTTATGAGCATTTTTAATGGGGGAGAAAAAAGGAAAAGTTTTCTGCATGTTTCGACATGAAAATTAAAGTTTCTGCACGAGACAACAAAGTTCCCATAGTACCTGCTCATCTGGCACATTTAAGGGTGTCCTGGTACGCCTTCTGGAATTCATTCTCCCAGAGCAATTTGAAAGTAATGTCGCCGCTCTTCAGTTCCTTTTCCTGCTGCCCTGATGTAGCCCTCCCAGTCATCCGATGTCCATAGAGTATGGGCAATATAAAGGCGATAGCCTTTTGGGTAGCAGTTGGCTGGGAGGCCAGCAATACACAGACATAACCCATGGCAAAGATGGCCAACTTGATGCTCCACCGGCTCACATTGAAGATCAGATACGGATGCTCCTCTGCATTGTAGAGACATTCATCACGATAGTTACGATATAATTGCTTTAAATTGATATCGAAGTGCATCGAGAAGGTGGCATTGACCACATTGAAGCGGGGATTGTGGAAGACGGGATTGTAGCCGAACTTCTCCACGGTTCCAATGAAGCATTGAATACCCTGGGCAGCGCTCTCGTAGCTGTAGCCCTGGCAACTGATGTTCCCATTGTCGTAGACCTTGAGACTACACGAGGGACTCGCATGGCGAATGATCAATGCCGAATGCTTTGAAGGCTCGTAGCATGTCTGTCCCAGGCAACAGTTGAGCTCGGCCAGACGATACGCGCACTGTGTTCGCACGAAACAGGTGAAGGGACTGCAGGAGGGAAGTAAATTATAAGATTAGTTTAACTGAGAGAAGATTCTCCTTGCAACTCACTGATAAAGTATATTCAAATAACTCTCAATCGCACTCAGTTTGCTAACATCTGTGTATATATTGAGTATATCCCATTTCGTGATGCTGCCATCTTTCTTTTCGTTCTCTTTTCTGTCTTTCTGGCGTCGCTCTCTTCCGTGGTGCTGCTCCTTTTGCTGCGATCTCTTTCTTGAACTGCGTCTTGGTGGAAACAGGCGCCGTTTAATGCGCTTTCTGTGGAAATTCAAAGAAAATAGTCAAATTTGTTAATTCTTAAATTATTATAATTAATACCTCATATGTGAGGTACGCATAACTTGATTTGTCCTATTGCAATTCTTTTCTTTCTTATGACTGCAGTGTGACCAGCTTTCAAGTAAACATAATTTTGTTGTTATCGAATGTTATGCAGCTTTCAGTAATCTGCTAATTAACATAAATTGGTCATGCTGCACTTTAACATGTTTACCAATGTTATCGTATTAAATAAAGAATACGGCAGCCCTGCAACTTTTCAATTAGTTACTCAAGTTAACATAGCGCTTAACATAACTTCATATTGCAGAGTTACCAATTGGCAACGTCCGTGTTATCGATTGCAGTTTTGCTGCCAATTAACATTAATTTTTCATGACTGCACTCTTTCTTTTTTACCAATGTTATTGACATAAGAAAGACGAAAAGGAAATGGTTGCCCTGTAACCTTTCACTAAATTCAATTAAGTATTTTTCCGTTCTCTCTTTGCTTCCTTTTTCGATAGCAAACTAATCGCTCGCTCAGCAAAGCGCAGCATGACGCCAAAGCAAACAATCAAAATATCATTCAAATTCAAATCGCAGAAATTGCATAATTGAAACCCCATTGAAGTCCATTAATAACTTTATTATGCAGCCAACGAAATGCAAACACACAGCGCAAAGCGGAAGAGGAGAGACACAGCGAAGAAGAGGGGAAGATGGAGAGGGAGAGATGGATGAGAACTCATATTTCCAGGGTCGACGTTAGCTCATCAAACCCGAAAAACCACTTTGCTCAACTCTTTTCAAAGTGCATACATCATCAACGCTAAGCCAAAACAAAAAGCAGGGCGGGGATAGTGGAGGGCGTCTGTAGGTGTAGGTGTATGTGTGTGTGTGTGTATGTGTATGTGTGTGCGGGTGGGATGAAAAGTTTTGTGCAATGTTGATTTTTCCGCAAGACTCGGTTTTTAGCCAGCGCTGGACCCGACCGTCTCGACGCTTCGCTTCATGGCTCCAATGAAAGAGAGATGAGAAGGCGGAGGAGGAGAACGAGAGGAGCAACAGGAGCGAGAGCGAGATGAGGGAACTCCCGTTGCCACAGGCACTTTATGAGAGAAAACCCGCAGCTCAGGCAAAATTCTTGCAATAATAAAAATATTGAGGTACCAAGTAAAACAACAAAACAATGAACATTTTGAGTGAAAGTGGAGCTGATAAAAAAGTGAGGTTAGGTTAGGCCAACTGTGTGGGAGAGAGGCAGGGAGGAAGAGAGATCAATGTGAGCATTTTGTGCTGGCTTTAAAAACGAATGGGAAAATTGTTGATTGCATGTGAGGTTAGGTCAGTAATGCCGTAAAAGACTAAGGAAGAAATGTTCATGTTAAAAGTTCGAAAAGGTTGAGATGGGAGCAAATAAGCTTAGTTTTACGGAAAGTAGTAGAGAAGAGAACAAATGCATTGAGTTAAACAAAGAAATAATCAAATATCGACAGTTTATCGATTGTTGGTATTATTTTCTATTTTCTTATTTTGTTTTGGAGTGAGGTTATGTAAGGCTTACCTTGCAGCAATATAAAAAATATTTTCACGTAATTTTTATTTACTTGGATAATGAGGTTATGTTAGGGTTACAGGAACAAACAATAAAAAATAGACCGAAAAATACACCCAACTAATTGGTTTTTAAATATTTATGAAATTGGAGTAGAGTAAAGACTGAAATATAATTATATAATTAAGGGTTACCTCGGAAATATTTCAATTCTTTAATTCACTTTTAGGTGCGGTTTCATTTTGGTTGAAACACAATGAAAATGCGTGGAAAAAGGTAGCCTTGACTTTAAACCAGGCCCTAAAAAGGTTGTGCCAAAAGAGGATGAGCAGATAACTGCGAATGAGGAGGTAAATGCGAATTGAGTGGAGGTAAATGAGGATGAGGAGATGAGCCTGATGGTAACGATGATGTTGCCACGTTTCGATGTTGCCCTGTTGACTTTTTGGCGCTGCTGTTGTTGTTACTGTTACTGTTGATGCTACTGTTGCTATTGTTGTTGCTATTGTTGTTGTTGATGTTGTTGTTGATGTTGTTGTTTTTGTTATTGTTGCTGATGACAAACAAAACAATAGAATCAAAGCGTTTTAATGGCTTTTGTGTGTAAAGCGAATGAATGCGAATGCGGCAACGTTTCCTGCTTTCATTTGCAGCGTCATTTGCTTTGTGCCATCGAAAAGGCCCCTCCCCCCGCCTACCACTACAATCCTCTTACAGTTACCTCCACGCAGCAGTTACAGCAGCGCCGTGACCTCTTGACCTACGTCGCCTGCACCCCCTTTCCCATCCACAGCAGCGCCGCCCTGCCACTTGCCACGCTGATGATGATTGGCTTATGTGCTGCGACTTGTTGTTCTTGTTCTTGTTGTTGTAGTAAGTGTGTGTGCACACACTCAGGCTATAGGTAGAAACAGTTACATGCGATAATCGATAAAGAGGATGAGAAGCAGGAGACGGGAGAGGGGAGGGGGAGAAACTGCTTGGCCCCTTGCAAGGAAGGAAGCTGCATGTGGCTGCAAGAACAACTCGAGAGTTGCCATTATTGGTTTTTTGTTACAACTGGCAAAGCGAGTTACCAACTTGCCACAACGACAGCACAATGCCAGTTACCCCCCTCTTACTGCCCCTCTACACAGACTGTCTCTGTCTGTCTCTCTCCCTGTCTCTCTCTCTCGCTCTCAGCTTGTAAGAGTGACAATTAAAGGGAACATGAATGTGCTCGAGTGTGCTCGAGTCTGATATGCATTGAAAGTCTTACAATTCGCTTGCTGTCAGTTTCAGTTCCCCCTTATCTCCCTCCCTTCTCTTCATCTCCTTCTCTCTTGCCTTGCCTTCTCTCTCATCTCTGTGCTGTTCGTAGAAATATGACTTATTTTTGAACGCAGCCAAGCAAAGGCAACTTTCATTAAAATGGAATTTTGTGCTTATAATTTAAATCTACACTTGATATTTGAAATAAATTGAGACTTTTCTTTGCTCTTTGAATGAATTGTGAACGAAAATCAATATGTGCATAGCGTACTTGGAATGCACAAATAGAATACCAGTTGCTTCATTTTTAAATAAATATAACAATTTAAGAAAATAAGTAAAACTCACAGCATAAATACTTTCTAAGTAAATATCTAACTCCTTTTTTTTGTAAGGTTTTTTCTTTTTGGTATTTTTGCTTTACATTTTTATTTATAATTACTGCTGTTTGTTTGTATTATAGATTTATGTACAAAGTGCAGAGATTCGTATGTGAAGGCAAGAGATTATTTTACAGAGGTTAGTAAACTATGCAATTCATTTTAGAAAAGTAAATGTGTTTAGGTCTTTCGATATTTTTACACTAATATAAGACTCATTCATACAAGATTATCCTAAAAGACTTGTCGACCTTATAAACTAACGTCTGATTAGTTTCCACCCCGAAATCGTCTGTTTATTTAGTCTATTCATGGGTTTTATCTATCGTTTCGAAAGGAGTCGTGTCGTGTTTCCTCCACGGAGGACGGGCGATGAAATCGTGGCGAATGCCAAACATTCGGCTAATTAGACGATCAAGGGTCGTGCCATGTCAATGTACGCCCCCGAAACTCATTAGGAGGCTAATAGAGGAGCGAGTGGCAGGACGAAGTCGGAGGTCTACGACGACTGAAAATCAATAGCGCCATTATTATTGTAGGCAATGGCGACGCGTTGATTGACAGCTTAATTGAGGTTTCCGACTTCTTCAATTCGTGGGGGCCAACGACCGCTTGACGGGGCTAGACTGAGTACGGAAACAGGGACTGGGCTGCATACTGCTAATAATAATATTGTAATAATGGAACAACAACAGCAACAACAACAACAACACGAACGATACAAATAACCCCGTCGGCGCACATTAAATATTTGCCGAAAACTCACACTCGGTTCTTTGGCGTTGACGGCGTTTGAATTTTTTATTGATTGAACTGTTTAATGTCAATTGCTGTGCAAATACTAATCAAACGCTTGGTTTACGCAATTAAGACGCAAACACGAGGTAGGCAGTGCCACGCCCCCACACTCTAGCCCAAGGGGTGGCATGTAAAGCGGCTCAATTAGCATTTACATTGCGTGCAACACACGCGGCAAGACGTAAAATTAACGCCAACACGAAGCCGGTTAGGCTAGCCTATCTACCCTCTCTCTCTCTCTCTGACTATCACTCCCCCTCACTCAGCCCCTACATTCCACCTCTCACTTTATCCCCCTCAGTGTTTTTGGACTGCGGTCAAAAACCTTTGGGTTCCGCAGTCAAAACAGCTTGAGTTTTGCACCATTAAAAAGTCTCGTCTGCGATTTCCCTTTTGTGTAGTATTCCCCCTCGCTCCCCCCTCGCACTCGAACTTTCCCATTGAACTTCTGAAAGGGTTCTTTCTCTACACACACACACAAAAGCCTCGTGCGAAAAGTTAACAATTTTTCTCGATTTTCCTCAACTTTTTTTGCGCTGCCTTTCCCGGTCTTTATTTGCCCGGTTCAGTGTCCCATTGATGGTTTATTAAAAGTTTTATGCACTCGGCGCGATAATTGGAATTTGATTCAATTAACAAATAATATATGCGAATCTCTTTCACAAAAGTTATAGACGATAAAAATTAGCATAATTTGCATAGTTGTCCAAACAAATTTAGATAGAAATGTTGACCGAAATTTAATAAAAATCACGTTTAATGTGCATGTTAAATTTGATTGGGATTTACGATTAATAAATTGGGAGATTTATGCTAATAACAGTTATAAAGTTGTTGGTAATAATTTTGGAAATTGTGTAGAAGTAAATTTAGATTTATTTGAGGAAGATAAATGTGATTGCCCTTTTTTATCTCTGTTTTGTCAACAATTTAAATGATGATTTAGATAACATTTTGTGTGTTGACAGCTAACTAGATAAATTAACTTATTACAACTTTAAACATAAAAAGATACAGATTATTTATATTTTATATATTCGAATCTATAATCTTTGAATCTATTTCCATAAGCCAAGAGAACTCAAAATATATTTTCTTAGCCTAATTAGACCACTTTATATGCGCATATCATCTAAAGCTAAATAGATACGAGACTCTCTCATCATAATTAGCCTCAAGCAGCCAGTTCATAATAATTATTCCACTCAGTTTATGCCCTGTCTCCCCTTTTGCCATCCAAAGAGCTGACAAAGTGCCAAGAAAAACGTCTGTTCTAATAATCTTTGTATAAAGCCAACTTGAATTGCTTTCGAGTGTTTTCAAATGATTTCCACTGCACTTATATGCTACTTTAGACAACACACACACACACACACAGCTTACTTACACTGACATCCACACACACACACACAGTCACTGAGACAGACACACAGGGAGAGAGCTAGCGACATGATATCCGTTTGTGCTCATTCAAATCGCATGTAAAAAACGATGTAGCATACTTTCTGGCGCAGAACTCTCGAGCAGGACTTGGACCGCTTCCAGCAGCTGCGAGCAATAGAAAATGTTGCATAGTTTTGGACGAGCGAGTGCAAACGAGAGCGCGCAGGAAGTGCCGGAAGCGCACATAGCGTTGAAATAAAGTGTTGCATACTGTTTGGCGCAACAATAATAAAATATTGCATATTTTCTGCGGCTGCAAAGGCATTCGCTGGCAACGCTTTTTTACGACCTTAGCTCGATGGCTGCACAGCCAGCCCTGCTTACTTTCCGTTAGGGGAGTCTTCCAAACAATTTTTTATATGTTATAGAGGGTGCTATGAAACTGGGAGGATCCGTTGGGAATTCGGGAAAAATGTATACTACGATTAGGATTTGGGATGAAAATGAAGTTATTATGAATGGTAATGAGTTG
Source organism: Zaprionus africanus (assembly GCA_018151435.1). Taxonomy (NCBI): domain Eukaryota; kingdom Metazoa; phylum Arthropoda; class Insecta; order Diptera; family Drosophilidae; genus Zaprionus; species Zaprionus africanus. The sequence goes on along the minus strand of JAECXB010002307.1, from coordinate 1,304,898 downwards.
AAAAAGGGTAAGAAATGATATATTCAAAATATCTGTATCTTTTTCTTGATTTTCCTATAGGAAAGAATGGGGCGAACTTGTATAATCCATTGCTAGCCCTAAAAACTGTGCAAAGATTTTGTTTTTGCAGCCAATTTTCTTTCATTGGCACTTTTAAAAGATTTTTCATATTATTTTAATTCTTCACTATCTATTCTAGGTCTAAAATCAACTAACTCCCTGTGGCTTCCTTAAAAACTATACCATCTCTGCAAACTTATATTACTTATATCATAATTCAGCTAATTTACAGCGTATTTTCCGCTTCGTCTTTGTCCACCACCACTTTCGTTTGCCCCTGCCCCCCATTTACCCACTCCCTTTTTGTGCTTATTCCAATTTCAAAGGACAACACTTTAATGGCAACAAATGGTCTCCCGCCAAGCTGCGTTTTATATTTGATATTTTATTACATTACATTTCCCTGGCTTATTACATTTTGGCTTTTAAGCTGTTGACACAACTTGATTTCCGCAATCGTTACGTCTCTACTCTCTCCCCTTGATACCGGGCGTGACTGGTCAGTTGTAGAGTAGAGTGCAGTTCCGGAAGGAGCAAGAAGCAGTGGAGGAGAAAAGAAAAGGCGGGGGACCAGGGTTACGGACTCTTCTCCAGTTCAGTTCAGTTGAGTTGACTCGAGTCGAGTTGTGTCACCATTTGAGGGGCCACCCACGTCGTTTTGTTTTAGGTTTACGTTATACGAGTTCTCCTGCCACTCTTCATCTCTTCTCCCCCCTCTGCTCTCCCTTGTGTTTTTGTGTATTTTCACTTTTGGGAGCTGTAGCTTTTTGTGCTGACTGCCTGACCCAGAAAACAAAATTGTGTCTAATGGGTTTTTGTTATGCTTTATTTTCGCCTCACTTTCCTCTTTTCTTCTTCTTGTTTTCTTGACATTTTGGGAATAATGTTTCCGGTTTCCGGTTTAAGGTGTGCTGTGCTGCTGCCGCTGTACCGTATGCGACAATTTCCGCTCAAAGTGGCCCTCGCCCACGTTGGGCGCCACAGCGCAAAAAACCGGGTCAACTGCACATAACGCTCTCGTTTCGGTTTGATTTCATAAAACAAAAGCAAAAAGTCACAAGTCAAAAGGTCGAGAAGTCAAAAGTCGCAAGTTTCCACAGTCTATCTCTGTCACTCGTTCTGCCTCTCTTTCTGTCTCGCTCTCGGTGTACTAGCTACATCAAAAGATGGCAGCGTGCAGATACTTTCAGCTAATTTCAACGCGCCGTAAACATGACAACGTAATTATTTTTTCTGTCATCCTAGGGGATGTTCCGCCAGATAAGCCCAGACCCAGCGGCACAGCGGGCAGGCAGGGACTGATGGGGTAAGGGAACTGTGGAGTGTCGACTTGAGAGACACTGTGATTAATGGCGCCCTGGCCCTGGCGACATTTGCATACGAAATTGAAAGCAAATATTTGCAGTGATACACAGAGGCACACAAAAATGTCGTATGTGTGTGTGTGTGTGTGCTGCGCACTGCGCTAATTGCACTTTGACTTCTGAACCGTGCGCGAGTGCGAAACAGCAGCATCAAGGACACAAACACACACACACACACGCACACAATCAACCTACACCCACACACACATTCACTCGCGCACTCCCACACTCTTCCCTACGCCTGTCTGGCTTGACGAAATTAGCAGCGTAATTCAAGGCGCCAGCTGACGACGACGACGACAACGACGACCCCTTCAAAGTCCTTCCCTACTTGAGTTCTTTCGGCGCCATTTGATTAATCCAAGGACCTTCGTCGAGACGTTCTATTTCCCTACAATGGCTTTAATTGCGAAAGCCTCAAGGTTAAAGGTGCCCAGACAGGGAGCCCGAATTTTCGCACAAGCAACTGGCTAATTCCAGCTTGGGCACCTACTCGGGTTATCCTTTCTAAAAATGGCAAAAGAAAACAGCAGGAAAATCAATAAGCCAACTGACACTGCCGAGGAAAACTCTTGGGAAGTGGGTTTAAAGCTGGAAATTGGACTACCGAGCTAAAACTCTGCTCAGCTGTTTCGAAGTGCGATTATTTTAATGCTCCCAAAATGGATAAATACTATTTATGGGATTTGCATAAGCGAAGCTAAATATTGCTATCTACAGAGAGAGAGAGTCTGTCTGGTCTTTGGGTTCTATTGAATATTAATGATCCCATTCTGAGAATTGTTTGCTATTTAAATTAGCAATGTGGAGGAGTACTTCAGAATTTAAGTAAATTAAGGAGCTGACGATAATTTCAGACAACGTTGAGAGTACTTTCTCTAGAATAGAAGTAGTAGAAATAGTAATAGATGAAGAGTAGAAGGCGCAACAGTAGTTAAAGAAGTAGGAGTAGTAACAGATATAGAAAATAAATAAACGAGGGATAAAACGTAAATTAGTTAAAGATGTAAGCAATATTAATACAAGTAGAAGTATTAGAAAGAGTGATAATAGAAGTAGTAGCAATAGAAAAAACTGTTGTATATGTCGTAGTAGCTGGCTAAGAAGTAGTAGTAGGGTAAGTAGGAGTAGTAGTAGACATAGTATTTTTAGTAGTATGATAAGTTGAATAAGAGTAACTATTTGTATAAGTAGAAATTGTATGATTGTCAGTAAGAGTAGAAGTAGAAGTAATGGAAGAAGTAGAAGTATAAGGGGTTGTAGTGTTGGTAATAGATGTAGCAGTAGTAGTAGTAGTAGTAGTAGTAGAAGTAGTAGTAGAAGCAGTGGTAGTATTTGTAGTAGTAGTAGAAAGAGTAGTAGTAGTTGTTGTAGTTGTTTTAAAAGTACTAGTAGAAGTTGTAGTAGTTGTAGTAGTAGAAGTGATAGTAGATGGAGTGGAAAAACGAGTAGTAAATAGAGAAGTAGAAAAGGTATTAGATGGAGTAGAAAAATGAGTACTATATGGAGTAGTATATAAGGTATTAGGTAGTATAGTCTTATGATAAGTAGTGATTTTAGTAGTAAGAATAACTTAGAACAAGCATGAGCAGAAGGAAGTTGGAGAACATAACTAGTATTAAAGGTAGTTGATCTATCTATTATCTAGCTGTCCAACAGAACAATTTAAGTACCGATGTCCGATTTTACTTTGTTAATAAGATACATCCCCGGTAACTGCTACCCTAACTTAGCCAAAAATGTGTCATCAGTTCGCACTTGTCGTGTGCAGTGAATATTTTTGGGGTTTCCATGGATCAACTGAACACGAGCTTGACGTGGCATAATGCAGGCAAATCGGTAATCAAAACAGTTGAAATGCAAACAAACCGTAACGCACGTTCATTACGTTTATTGCAGAGGGGAGCGGGTAGAGAGGAGGAGGAGAGTGGAGTGGGTTATACGAGCTATACGTGATGCTGCCCCAGCGTATCTCTGGGCATTCTTCGTTTTATATTAGCCGCAGACATGTTGCACTGTGTAGGCAGTGTGTGTGTGTGTCTGTGTGTGTGTGTGTGTGTGTTGACGGAAATTAAACGGTACGTGTACATTGCGGTACCGTGTGGCCTGCCAGGGCACATGGAATTCAGCTCTGTTCTCTGCTATTCTGTTCTGGCTGCTGTTCTGACTGAGCTGAATGCAGAGATGCCACTTGAAATGCAATCCGCTGCCCGGTTCCGCTGTTGTCTTCCCCTCCCCTGCTCCCTTTTCTTCACTCTTCTGCTGTTCTTCCCTACATTCATTGTTGTAGTTGTCATCAGCGCCATTACAAGTAATGAGTGCGGTGGGCGACTGTACCGTTTGCAGACCTACCCTGGTCTCTGCTCCTCTTCTCTCCCCTCCCCTCTTCGTCTCGCTTATTGTATGAAAATTGTTATCTCGCACAATGCAGACGATTTCCGGCAGTGCCCTCTGTGAATCTCCCTCTCTCCCACTCAGTGAAATTAAGTCGCACCGTTTGCCAATGACAATGAAGCTTTACCAGCTTTATTCCGGATTTTTCCCCTGACCAGGTGCAACAGCTTTTGTCTTGGCCATTCTGGGTTCTTTCGCTAATTAGGCGCATCGCTTTGATCGACCAGATAACTTGTTATCGCAGTCATAATATAGAACGTTTATATATAGTATAATGACAAGGCTACCCTATTGAATACGAGACGGCAATGCCTCAAGCGCCTCCGCAAATTAGCTCGCATTCAATACTCGTTAGGGGTTGGGGCGGTAGAGGCGTGTAATTGAGAGACTCCTCATCACATCAACATATCAACACCCCAGGCAGTACCATACACACACACTCGCATGCCCCACAGCCTTTTATGTCGTTTCGCTTTCACTTCCTTTCACTCCGCACCCTTCTCTCTCTCTTTCCCTCGCAACAACGCTGCTAATGAGCTCCAATAACGATAATATGCGCTCCCATACAGCAACTATAAATATGCATATAACTATAAATATATATAGTCAGCCTTTATAGACTTGTATATAAATTGCAGTCGTTTGGCTGCCGTTGAAGTTGCTCATGATTTGCCATGTTCCCTGAAAGTGCTAAGGGCCTTAGCTACTTAAAGGGATTTTACTATTTGTCTTACTCTCTAATTTTGCAACTTTCAGTGATTCTAGTAGGAATTTTAGTGATTTTTCTACTAAGGCAGCTAAATCAAAAGCAACAAATGAAAGAATTAAAAGTATAAAATATAACAAACGAACATCTTTGAAGTCCCAAACTCGACTCAACTTGATTTCTCTTTGGTTTTTCGAAGCTGCCAAATTCCCAAAACCTAAATAAGTAGTTTCTTGAATACATCTTCATTTCCCTTAAAGTTTTCCCACTTAAAATCAACTGCAACATTAAAAAAAAACACCCACACGCAAACTTAAGATCAAACAGATTTTAATAGAGGAATTATTTCTGCAGACTTCTGAAGATAACTTTGATAAGATTTCATAAAACTTTGGTCCACATCAAAGAACAAAGCGCCTTAAAGCGCCCAAAAAAAATAACTTATTTTTCTTTTTTTTTCAAGTCTACCTTTAAAAATTAAAAAGAAGAAGAAGAAGGAAAAACGCACGAAAAACAAAATGTAAATGTAAATGTCAGATGAAAATGGGCTTTGCGGGCAGGATTAGGTGCGCTTTGTGTTGTTGTGAGTGCGAAAGCCTACGAGAATTAATTTGAGCAGATATTTTATGACACTCCACTTTAATATTTGCGAACATTTTCTTCATTTGTCTGACTACCTTTCTCACTCACTCTCTGTCTCTCTCTCTCTTTCTCTGTGTCTGTCTTTTTCACAGTTAGACAAAGGCCAAGGACTACAGTGGAGCAACATAAACGAGGACGGATTTGTCGACTACGTTGACAGGTGAGAGAAATTTAAACGAATTAAAAATTCCATATGTCAGCAAGTTGACGAAGGTAAATGGGCAACAGGGTGACTCGTTTCCCTTGCTACCTGGGGCGACACTTTGTCGGCCAGTAGAAGAGTGGGGAGTGAAGTAGAAGGTGGCAACTTTTTATTATTAATTGTGCCGCCAAGTGGCGTCGTTTATATGATAAAAATCACTATAATAAATTTTCAGCTTGCCTAATTGTAAAGCAGGAAAAGTCCAGTTCACAGTCCGCCCCTTTTCCCCGTTTCCCATTTCCCACTTCCCTTTTCCCGGCTTTCTCTCTCTCTCTTCTCTTCCAACTTTTCCGGGCAGCTTATCATGGCATTTATTTTGGTCCATTGTCAAAATCAGACGCTGCTTTTGGCTCGACTCGCAGCAAATTAAAAACAAAATGTTGATTTATGCTCGAAATTGTGCACGCAGTTGGTCTTAGGCTCAAGTTACCAAGTTCCCAGTCCCAGTCCAAGGTAGCATTGAAATGCTGCAGACGCAAACGAAATTACCCATAAATATCAAAAGTCATGTACAATGGACAGGAATTTCCCCCGAGGACGAGCACTTGGTAGCGTACTCGATGCCACCAGACGGAGTCAGAGTTGGAGTTGGCCAGGCCACAGTTCACAACAGTCTGCACTATGCCGGACACGGTTGCCCTTGCCACGCCCCCTTCCACTTGCCGTTCCACTACCTTTTCCATTCCCATTACCATTGCCAGAGACGAAGTCAACCGCTGCGCTGCTCTGCTCGGCTCTGCTCTGTAGCTGCTGGACGCCAAGTGACGCCGCAACTAGTACAAAAACGAGCAAACAATTGTACTCGGTACTTAGTTGGGGTAGAGGGTAGCTAACGGTTGGGGTAGGAGGGTAGTGCGCTAGCCGTAAAAGGTAGCGGGGGGTAAGGTTAGGTAGTAGCATAAATGGCAAGTTATGCACAAAGTGCTCAGCCAAAAGCTTCGGTTGTAGCTCGTTATTTTGTGCAGTTCCCTGCTATTGCTATACCCAGCAAAGAGAAGATGAAGGCACTAGGGTATGCCTGTGCAGAGAGTACGCAGGAGAGGTGTAAGCATAGAGGCTTTGGAGTCTTAGCTTTGCCTTCCCTCTTTGGCTCTCTATGACCTTATTGAAATAGAAAAAACTTTTCGTGAACCTTTCACAATTTAAAGCTAAATTTCTAGCCATATTTTCTTTACTCATATTGCAGCTAGGTTTATGAAATCTTGTTATACAACTTTATATATTCAAAAGTTAAACTCTCCTTGGCAACTAGCTAAGGTATTTTGTCGTACAGCTGACATAGTGCTTGTTGTTTTTTCCGTTATGTTGCCAGAAAGAACAAGCACAAAACTTACAGACACACACAAAAATAATAAACGCAACTAATGTAACTGAGTTTCTCCCTATCCCTCTCTCTCCTCTCCTCTCCTCTCCCCTGACTACTTGAACAAGGCGTCCCTTTTCGGGGGACAAAAACTTCTCGGCGAGTTGATGTTTTTTGGCCGAGAGCGGATGCTCCTGTGGTCACTTTCACGCAGCTGCCAACACCACCGCTGCTGCTTCTGCCTACCTATTGTTGTTGTGGTCACACACACAACATGGCCACAACACACAGTACACACACATACACACCCACACACACGTGGTACACACTGTTACCACACACAAGTTATTATTGTCAAGCCAAGCCAAACAAAACATGATTTATTAAATGGCAGCATTCCCTTCAATTTGTTTCCTATCAACTGGAAAAAGAGCAATGGCCAATGCACGATAAGGCAAGTGGCAAAAAGAGAAAGAGTGGAAGAGAGAGGGATACAGAGGAGAGTGGAGGTGTAACAAGACTAGGAAAGGGCGCCTCCATTTTTCACGTGTGTTGTGAATTGTTTCATGTTTTCCCACTCCAACTTGTTTTTTCGCCTCTTGACTTTGGGTATAATGCGATACGTATTCCATCTGAGAGCCATAGTTGTTGCTGAGAGAAGAGACAAGCAGAGAGAGGGAGAAAGAGAGAGATATGAGCTTTTAAAAAGAAAAGTTTCGCATGAAATATTCAGGATACAAATCACATATAATGCGAGTTTTGTTCGAAAGTTACGACCATTTATTGTGGCTGGATAACAAATGTGTTTAATTAAGTGTTTTGTATTTGCCATTAAAGTATCATCTGCGCTGTAATACTAATTACAAAGACATGTGCAGCCATGAGATTAGCTTAATAAATCTATATGATTAAGAGATCAATGTGGAGTTCTTGTCTTTAGTAGATCTTGTCTATAAAAAGATAAATTTGTTTGTTTTCATACCACATTCCTTTTAGTATCCAATGCACAAAGACTTCTATCAATATGAATTACAATGTACAACCCCAAAGCACATTGTTTCTAACTGCTTTAAAAGCTCTTTACATAAAGTATCTTAAAGCCTTCAAGTGTATAAAAAGACTTAAACTAAGTAGCTTACTGCATTTTCCCCATTTCAAACCAAGCAAGTAGCACCAAATGTCTCCTCATTAAGCATTCTTAATGAGCTTTAAGCTAGACTGATGCTTCCTTCCATCTACACAATGAGCCTGTCCAACAGGTAGATGACATATATCATTTAACCACAGATGCGGCAGTCGATTTAAAGAGCTACCCCAGCAGATTTTAAATAGCTTTGCCTACGGTCAAATGTTTCACACCTCAGCACTTGATATATTTGCTTCAGCCACACACAAAAAGAAGGAAGGAAGGCAACAGAAGAGCCAGGAGTAGAAAGAAACAGAGACAACAACAACAGAGACAACAACAATGCGAACTGCTACAAAATGTTGCCAAAGAGCCAATCTGCAGTCTTACAATAATTTATGTGCCGTATTAAAAGGACAGCGACAACAGCTACACAAAAAAACGTAGCCACCCTGCTCACGTTACGTATACGTAATTTTTTGATAGCCACACGCCCGTAAGGCCAAAGGAGGAGGAGGAGGAGGGGGAGTAGGATTGTCATATGGCAGCTCGGGCTGCAAGGCAACGGCATTTTTGCGTTGCGTTCACTGCTTTCGTTTTTTCACTTTATAGAAAATCGAAAATTTTCACTTTACATAAGCACCAAGCAGGGCACAGAGTCGAGCCAAGGGCTCCACACAAAACGTACAAGTGTTTGTGGGTAGCCATAACGCTGGCATATCAGGTGAGGTAAAGAGGAGTGTGGTAGGAAGTCAACGAGCGATGAGGAGAGGGGGGAGTTACGGCAGTTGAGTGTGCTACGTTTACGTTGGGTGTCCTCGCTGCCTGATGCTATGATATATTGTCTTCAACAAAAGCCAACCACAGTCCTGTAGCAGTGCGTGCTGGTGTGGGTGCACGTACGCAGCAGTGTGTGTGTGTGTGTGTGTGGTTGAGTCGTGTGACAATGCACAGTGGCAGAGGATATAGGAACAACTTATTGAACTTATCTTTAAGTTCTTAAGGTAAACTTGGCTATTGATAATATTAAATATAATATTATTAATTAATATTAAATTACTTTAGAGATTGTAATTAGATTATGATCCACAATAATCTTTATAACTTCTGCAATCACAATCATATTAATAACACTAGCCTAGTTCTTTTAAAAGTTCTCAACCTTTCACTTTAAGCCTCACTACTTTAGTTAAACATTAACTGGAAAAACTTCTCTTTTGCCATAAATTAACCAATACTATCTTTTCAATCATACTTAGAATTATATCATATCATATTTAGAAAACCAGCTTGATCCTTTAAAATGTTCTCCAACTTTCCCTTCTAACTCCAACTTAGTTTAAAATCAATCGGCGGCACGGAGATACTTTTCTTTAATGATCTATAGATCAATTCAATTCTCGATTCGACCTTTCACGCCAGCATTAGGATAAGAATTCTTTTACTTTAGAATTTTTTTGAATTCTACGATTTTTTCAGGAAATTATAAATTACCAATCGATACCAAGGTTAAATAAACGATAAAGATTCAGAAAAGTGACTAGAAAGAGTCCTACTAATATTAATGAAAGTATCTATTCATTGTTTATTGACGCCTTTCCATCTCAGAATTTTTGTTTATTCTTGTTAGAGACCTTTTGCTTAAGATCTTTTATCTCTTCTCTTAATTTCTCCTTTTTATTTTCACCACATTTCTCCACTACCAGCCCCACTGTGCACTGTGTGCTATCGCCAGTTGAATTGCTTCGACTGTGTCAGCCTCGTGCCGCTGGCTACGGCTCCTTCCTCTGCTGTCGACTGTCTCCTGTCTCGCTCCGCTCCTCGACACTGACTCCGATTGCTCCTGCTGCTCCTGCTAGTGCTGCTGCTGCTGCTCCAGCGCCTGGCTCCGACTCCGACGTCGACGTCGACGGCGACTGCGAGTGAAAAGCGAGCGATAACGGCAGCAACTACATGCCACACTTGTAAGCTGCTTGAATCTTGGCCCCGTTGTTGTTGCTGCAGCTGACAAAGTGCCCCACCGTTGTTGCCTGTTGGTGGTGTTGATGTTTTCGTTGTGCCCCTCCGCCTCCTTCTCTGCCTCCTCCTCTGCCTGCACAGTGGGGAAGTATTGCTATTCATTCACTAGTTACGATGATAAAGCACAAAAATGGCACTGCGGAAATTCTGCTGATGAGACGATAATGTTGACGCTGTCGTTGTGGTTGACTCACCCACCCACACAACAGAAATTAAGCCGGCTGTGGGGGAGGTGGAGAACCAGAGGGAGTATAGGGGGGTTTTCCTTCTCTCCAAGTTCTCTGCTTTTCAATATTTACTCTGCATTTTCGGGTGCTGCCTTTCGCTCGAGGTGCTTGCAAATGAGGCGTACGAAACCGTTTTTTGTTGTGCGACAAATGCAAAAATTGAAACTGCAGTACCCTGCGACGTGACCCCCAACCCTGCTCCCTACCTCCCCCTCCCTGCTGCCCTTAAGAATTTCTTTGCTCTTGAGCACATTTATTGTGGCTGCCAAGGTAAAATGCCAATTGGAATTGAAGTATGGATGAGCTGAATGGGCAAGTGGGTTACCCCCTACCTCCTCCTCTCCCACTTTGTGAATTTGTAAACCCAATTTGTAGCACACACGCACACACCTGACATTCTCACCTGTCCACCCCTTTTTGCATTTCCGGGCAGCTGCTAAATAAAATATTCGTATTAAAATTGGAAAAAATTCATTTTTATATGCAGCAAAATAAACCTTTAGAAATTATTTTCAAAAAATATTTCATTCTCTGTGCACACACATGATGTCCCTCCCCTCCCCTCCTTCCCACCTCCTCTTCTGCTCTGCTTATTTTTCAGCATTTTCCATTTTTATTTTCTTCACATATCGAAAACATTTGCGTCCCTTTTGTCGCCTGCAGCTGAACGAAAATAAAACTGACGCGCAACATCCTTTTGGCTTTTGAGCTCGTCGTCGTCGTCGTCGTCTGCAACAGACCTAAAACTACAGCCCCGCGGGCCCCAGTTACGGTCAAAGTAAACACGTGTCCTACGCACTGAATGCAGCTTTAAATGGGCAAGTGTGTTAAGGGCAATTTATGATGGAGTAATACAATATTTAGAGGAAGTGGAAGCGAACGTAATATGTTTATTTTGTTGAGAAATTTCATCAGTGACTTTTTAAATAGATTAAACAGCTTTAAGGTAGAAAGTTAATCGAGTTATTGGCAGAAAATGTGGAGGAAATCAAAGGGATGTATACGCTGTAAAATGAGAAACTACAAATTTTAATAGAAAATCATATTCTTCAAAAGGTTTTGGGTTTCTTTGTTAATGGATTATAGTTTAAGTCCACACTAAATTCAACCTTATATACCTACAGTAAATTTTCGTTTTCACTTTTGCACATGCTCATCTAAACAGATGTATTCTTTACCATCATTCATTATGCACACAGCATACATATTTATGTACATATTATCCTTCAATTTCCTTACTTCCCTTCTATCAAACCCAAATTTTAGCAGTGCAACAAATACAATTTTCTTAGCTATAAATGCCATAACAATTCCCTCATCCATTCACTCGCCATTCATCTGACAAAGATCTTTAGTCAATACCCTAAGCTGTTTTTCCCGTTAGTCGTTTGCCTGTACAGAGAGAGAGCTATGGACAAGGAAGGTAAAGTTAAAGTTAATTAATGGCACTTACAGTGTACCGTTGAAAACTAATTATGCATAAAATAGCTTTGGTATTATTGCAAACCTACTATAAATTTCCAACTGTGCAACAATAACAACAAAACAACACCGAGAACAACACCGGGCACAGCAATGGGCTGGAACTGGACAGGACTGAAAGGGGAAGGGAAAGAAGAGGGAAGAGGTGGCAGGGGAGAAGTGTGTATAGTGGGTGGATGTATATAACTGGCCGGGACTGTAGCTAGAAATCGATTAGAACAACAGGCAGAAGCACAAGCACAAGGTACAACGGTGAGGCAATTACCAAAGAGCCGTTGACTTTGCTCGTGACAATGGAGTGTGCAAATATGTGTGTGTATGTGTGTGTGTAGCACAACAACAACATTAACAATAGCAGGTAAAACAACAGAAACAACAAGAGAAACGACACCAAGTGCGCCAACAAATCGGCAATTAATCAAGCCAAGGAACTGGCACTGTGACTGGAACTGAGAGCCGAGACTGGAGCAGGGATTGGGATTGAGGGATGAGAGGGAAAGGGAAGGGAGGCAGGACTATCGCTCGGCACTTTAACAATATTTATGCCGTATATAAAAACACAACAGCAACAGGGGGACAAAGGATTGAAGCAAAGGGAGGCAGAAGAGAAAGCAGAACAGAGGCAGGCAGCTTAAGTTGCATGTGGCATGTGGCAAGACGATCCACGTTGACTTGCCTCGACTCGGAGTTGAGTTGCGCTTCAAGCAAGGCAAATTTCCCACCATTCTCTCTCTCTCTCTCTCTACCATTCTCGGCCTCGTTTTGTGCCCAATTAATCATTTTAATTAATAGGACAGGTGCGCCACAGGTTGTTGTCGAGCCGTACGTAATGCGAGCTCATCTCGCATCCCGTTTTCCCATTTCCCCCACTCGGTGCGCCATCTTGGGCCTCTGTAACTGTAACTCAAGTCGTGCCACTGCGTCCAGCTGCTGTTGCTGTTGCTTATTGAGCCAATTCTCGCTCGCCCCTGGAGCGTTTCCCTTGACGTGAAGCCTGACCAGAGGCTGCCTTTTGGTTTCGCATTGCAGCGCTGCACAGCGGGCCTTGGCTGTCATCCGATCCGGCCAGCTGAAGTTCTGTTTCTGTAGCACGCACAGGCGAATTCTGGTTGGCATCGTGCGGCTTCTGTTCGCCTGGACTACGTTGCCAGCTCGTCTGTCCGAGTGCTCCACAGAGATTGTGGTTGCTTCTCCAAGCAAATAAATTGGGTCAGTTCAATATGAACAACTGTGTGCTGAAACTAATTGGGAATTATAGGGGAAGGCTTTAAAACTTCAATTGCATCATTGTAAAGGGACCGCAGAGATTTTGAACAGATTAAAAATATACTAACGAATATCAAGGAGCTTTGAAATATAGCTTCAAAGAGATCGAAGAACTTGTAACTAAATCAAGGGGCTTTTAAAATATTGAAAGCTTTTGAAGATATCAAAAATCTTATGATATATATCTTCTAATGATATAATGATAAGATAATAAAGAGCTATTAATTCTGTTAATAATCACCATTAAAGTTCATTAAAGCTCAAACTGAGATTATAAAATACGGTTTACATAACATTTACTTTCATAAACTCTGCTCTTAAAGTCGGAAGCTTTTAAGCTCATCTTTAGTCAAAAGCTCTCTTTGCATAACACTTTCATGCTCACAGTCTGCCTTTGACTTTGAATTAATCAAAGAGCTTAAAGTTCTGCTAACAAAGTCATATTTCCTTTCGCTAATTGTGGCTTCTACGGTTTCCCATCACTGCGTATTTCTTCTCTCCGTTTCCCCATCTATTCTCTTTTCGCACTCTTTAGCAACGCTTTTGGCGAATTCGAGCAGCTTCTTCAGCTTTGGGGTGTCGTTCGAACATGGCAGATTCGCTCTTTAATCTGCAAGTAAAACGAATCCTGGCACGTTCGACTCATCACCAACTCTCGATGCAGATTGAGGCGGCGCCGCTGCCGTGCGCTGCCTTTCGCATTAGTTCGCAGTTCTATTCTATTTCCGCACCGTTTTTCCTTTGCTGCTTCCTCTTGCACTTCTTCTACTTCTTCCTCTTCGTTTTGTTGCTGCGGCGGCAACCTGAATCCTCAAAAATGATGTCAGTTTTTGCTCGCGTTGCCTTTTCAAAATTCAAAAGCTCAAAGTGAATGGTCGCTGGACGCGACCTTGGGGCAGTTAAAGGGGGCAGGACGGGGAACAGAGCGGTACAGATACGCGGGTTGCGGATGCGCCTTTAATGCCCAATGGCAGCTGCTTCTGTCCTGCTGTTTGCCACTTGGCAAAAACGTTTGGACAACATCTGAGGCGGAGTAGGAAAAAAACCTTCGCTGCTTCAGTCCGCAGCGCGCATACAAATCAACGGGGCACAGTAGCAGGGGAGGGGAGGAAGAGAACTGGGGGGGAGTGGTAGTGGGGCAAGGCATGTTGAGCATGCTTGCACAACGGACACACGGGCACATGTTCCGCATCTTTTTGATGGCAATTTGCATGCACTCGACAGCCATCAACGGCAAACAGTTTCTGCCTTAGCCCCCCACCTCCTCCCACCCACCCTCCTGCTTCTGGCACTGCAACACAGCCTGCCTCTCGTTTTTCTAAGCCCCTAAACGATACAAGTGCAACCTCTGAATGGCCACTGCGCCCTCTAATCCCCTCTAGCTGCAGTGGCACCACCAGCACCAGCTCCAGCTCCAGCGTATTCGCATGTGAATGCCATTAATTAGGTCACACTGAATGCTCACTCCCGCCACGCGACTATTATGTACGGTCATGTACCATGCCCCCCTCCCACACCCCACAACCTATGCCACCCCCTGCGAGCCTTGTTAGACCACCCTCTGCTAGGTTATCTAATCAGAGTCTTCTTTGGCTGCCGCCTCGCACATTAAAGTTCTCCCTGTGGTGTGTGGAATCTAAAAGATAAGTCTTAGATCTTAAAATTTAAATTATATAGATATGTCCTTTTGTCATCAAATATTTTACGATTATTCCAATATTTATTTTTCGATTTACGAAAGCTAAAATTAACTTAAATATTTTTCCCAATATGGTTTCAAAAATTTCCAATTTCGATGTTGTTCTTATTCCCCTTAATCAGGTTTTAAGCATACTGTAATGTTCAGTGTTGGTTAATGCATGCAAAGCTTTTTTTGCCTTATTTTCCTGCAGGGTATACAACAAGCGACTACAGCCAACTCTCTCTCTCTTTCGTAACTTGTTAATTGCTCTGTTCAATTCAATTTCTTGCTCTAATAACCAATCAAAAGTATTTGTAAAACTTGTAGAATTCCTGCCAATCTTTACGCACAGCTTGCAACATCAATTGACAGGGGGAGAGGCAGGGAAAGAGGATAGAGGGCTAGGCAGAACTGATGCATTGCAATGACAAGCGCTGTAAACGCTGCGAACGGTTCACTTGCTGGCTTCACTTGCCTGGCCATTGAGGCCAATGACACTGGGCACTTGCGCCAATTCGTGTCATGAACTCAGCTGCCTGACTGCCTGCCTGCCTCCCTCTTTGCTCTACCCTCTCCCTCCTTCAATCTTCGGGCAGGCCGCAGAGTGCAAAAATGCGCTCAAACTGCGCAGCGACCGCCCGCCAGGCCAAGCCGAGAGAGATGAGTGCGCTGCTGGCTCCCAATGGGATCGCGCTGGCAGCGCAAACATGCCAACACATTATGGAGCCCCCGCTGCCCAGTTACCTCTGTATGCTTCCCCCCTCCCCCAGCCCTCTCTTCATATAGCTATGCAGCGCGAGCGTCCTTTGAATATGCAGCCACGTCATTTTCAGTCCGTCCTTGGCCAATGCGCATACGCCCCGTTGTCATTGTCATCGCTCTTGTCGCTGCAGTTGTTGCTGCTGCTGCTGCTGCTGCTGTTGCTGTTGCCTCGGCTGTTGTTGTCGCCCCCTCTTATTGTTGATTATTGTGTTTGACATAATAGGCTTTACGCTCCAAAAAAAAGAAGAAGAAATGACGACGAAGCAGCAGAAGCAGCAGAAGAAAAGCTCGTCAGGCGGCCGGCGGAAAGGCAAGAAATCCTTTCGCTTTGCCTCTTTGGCAAATTGTAGGAAAATCCCTTTTCGCTCGCTTGCCAACTTTACCCACCATTCACCCCCCCTATGCCCCTTGCTTAACAAACACAGCAACTGAGAGCCCGGCGACAGCTGTGTGTGCCCAATACAAATAATTGCACACGACTCCCGGGTGAGCCGACGGTTCCGTTACACCAGCAACAGCAACAGCAGCGACAGCGACAGTCAGCTCCTCCACTTGGACCAGGCTACCTTTTGTCGTATGGCATAAAGACCGTAATCATATACTACATAATTCCCCATGCCCAGTTCCCGTTCCTTTCTCTTGTTCTCGCTCTCTCTCTCTCTCGTTCCCTCAACCAACTCAATTGCCTTCATTTGGGTCCGTGGAACAGTCCCGGGAGCGGAGATGGAGACAGAGCGGAGAGAGCAAATGAACTCGATGTTTGTTCAAGTTTACTTACTGCAAATTATATAGCTCTGCATAATTATACGGCTATAGGAAATGGTCACAGATTGTCAGCATATAATGAGCATATATGGTGTCGAGACTTTTACCGAAAGTTGACTTTACTCTCGATAACAAACTGAAGTCTAAGTCGATAGCTTTTGAAATGCGTTTTCTACAATTTACTTAGTTGATTGTGAATTGGGAAACTAATCTATATATGTATGACATGTGTAGAAATCACAGTCTATATTCATGCCTTATCAAATAAGCAAACAAAATGAAGCTATTTATATTATTGAAAGTTCGAAAGTATATCAAAAGAAACCGCACACGATTTCTCATGGATTGTTTCTTTTAGGTATAAGAAAAAATTTCGTTTTATTAGTTAATAACAATTACTTTATAACTATATTGTTAATAATCACTAAGTAAAATTTATAAAATATATAGCCTATTTTTTATAGGTATTTAAGTCCCCAGATTAAATAGACTATTTCCAGAAAATCTCCTAACCTTTCGCATCTTTCCTGATTCAATTCAAGTCATAACGAAAGAACTTTAATATTTCGCACTCAACTCAACTTACCCCACCCAAAGTCCAGCTACCCACCCTTCCCCTGGCCAGGTGAGGGTATTTACAACGCGCTCAATCAGTGTGACGAGTGAAAAATTTCGCATAATGTCAACGACATAAAAGAGAGACGCGCCAACTTCATAACTGCTAAGGCTTCAAGTTATTAACTTGGCTCAAAGCGATACCCGATCCGCCCGTCCGTCCGTCCCTATGGCTGTCAAAGCAAAGTTGCCAGACCAAGTGCAAGTCCAAGTAGAGTCGAGGAAAAGCCAAGACGGCGTTGACGCTGAATTCATGAAAAGTTTAAGGCGCTTTTCTTGCTGCGCTGCTCTGCCTTCGTTCGTTCGTTGCCTTTGCAGCTTATCGAAAAGTTGCGCTGATTGAATTTTTCCCAACCCTCCTAACAGCCTGCATAATGCAACAGCAGAGGTGGGCAGAGAGGGGGGGGGAGCAGGTACTGCCTGCTAATCTCAAAGTCAAGTTGGGTCACATTTCCATAAACGTGAAACACTTTAAGGCAGCACGATGTAGTAATAAAAGTCGCGAGAGCAGGCGAGAAAGCAAGTGTTGGGGAGGAAAAGAGAGGGAATGTCGCATTTCCGGCGTCTAATCGAAAATCAATGTCACACCCCCCCCCCCACACTCACGTGCACCCCCGTCACTGCCACACTGTTGGCATGCAACGCGGATAAGCAGCTGTTTGTACATTATTTACTCGTAAAGCCATCAATAGTAGCAGCACAACACACCTTAAGCTAGTCTTCCCCCCACCTCTCCCTGCCTGCTCCTTCCCTCTTCCTGCTTTACCTGCCTGCAACAAATTTTCAGCTTTCGTTTGCCTCATGCCACGTGTCCATGCGGCGCACGTCTCGCGAGTCTGCGAGTTGCCAGTCAACTGTCATGGATTTATTGTGGATGCTGCTGTGATTTTTAGCTATAGCTATAGCTATAGCTGGAGTAAGAGCTGTTGCTGCCACTCTTGTTGCTGTTGTTGTTGCTGTTGCTTTTCTTGTTGTTGCTGCTGCTGTAGCATGCCACATCAAAGCCGTGCAACGAGCAAAAGGCAACCAAACACCAGAAACCGAAAAATCACTGAGCTGTATAATTCGATTTCTGTTTTTCACTCTTTTTTACTCCAACTCCCTCTCTACCCCCCCGCACTTCCCTTGTTTGCTTACCTGGCACAAAAGAGAGACAGATAGACATACAGTTCGACTGGGAGAGAGAGAGAGGGGGAGAGAGAGCGAGGGAGGGAAAACATATAAAACAACATTTTCGGTTTTCTATATTGTCGAATAGCATCGAATAGAATAGAGAAAACACTCGTACTCAATATTCAGTTGAGCAAATCCATCCGTTGTTCGCCTCGACTCTCGACGAGATTCACCTCCTCTCTTCCCTTTCCTTCCCCCACTGCCCCCTCTTCAACTGGCATTGGGCATTGGCATTCTGCCGTTGCAATTCCTGGTTTAGGAGCAGCTGGAGTAAGAGAAGGGGGTAGCCAGTCTAGATTTTACATGGCATCTCAATGGGTTGTTGCTCGACGATAAACAAAATTTAAAACAAATGAAAAAAATGCAATTTGTAGCTGCTGCTGTTGCTGCTCGTTTCACGAGGGTTTATCGAAAAGTTGTAAAAGGGAACTTGAAATAAAAAATAAAAAAAATTAAAAACTGAAACTGAGTTAGGTAAGTTGAAAAATTGGGGTGACCAGGTGGTAAAGGAGAACTTTACAAAAATAAATGGTTGTCCTTTTGAGAATCTTGCATTCAAAGGTGAGGAATAGGAGAAGTATTTAGGCAACACAGAAGTTGAGGACTGGGTTGTGGTGAATGAAGCAACAAAGGTGACCAGATATCACGAAAAAAATATAATTTTAAACTAAAGGAAGAATTAGAAGCAATAGAAGAGAGCTCTAAGCTCAAAAATGTATTTAAGATGATACAGACCCATGTGAAGTCTGTGATAAACTGAAATTCAAGAGTGACTAGATTTCAATTAGAATGGCCACAATGCCATTAGGAAGACCATAATCTAATTAAGGTTAACAAAGTGCAAAACGGGGAATCCCAACTTAAGGATAATATTATGCAAATAGGGTGACCAAAATTTAATTAAAGTGACCAAAAAGTAGTTAGGGTGACCATCCTAAAATATAAATTCCTCTTATTGCAAAGATTTTATATTACTATATATTGTAGAAAATGTATTGAAGTCATTTCTCCATAAGAATTACAAATATTTATCAATATTAATTTCAAATAACTTACCAAATTTCTCGATTCACCCTCGTGTTGATTTTATAGACTTCTTGTCGCAACTCAACACGAATTTTAGAGCGCGTCGTTTGTTTGAATAACTTATTGTTGTTGTTGTTGTTGCTCCACTGTGCATTTGTTGCTGTGTGTTGTCCCAGTGAGTGTGTGTGTGTGTGTGTGCGTGTTGTTGCGTGTTGATGCTGTTGTGCAATCTGAGCTGGAGTTTGTTTTGCACTGTTTTGTTACGTTTTAACTGCAAATAAAATGCATTCTTTATTTAAAAGCACTTATTCATGCATATGCGAACTTGTTGTTTATATTAAAAATCCCAGAACGGAACATGGCATGAAAAGCCAAACCAGTAACACCCAATAACACCCCCTACTATCGACCCTCCTACCCCCTTTCCAAATTGATGTTTGTTTATCCAACTTCTGCCAGTTGGCTTGGCAAAAATTCAGAATCCGTCTTCTCCCTATCTCTCGCTTTCCCTCTGTCTATGCTCTCTCTCTTTCTCACTCACTCCCTGTTTCTTTTACTTGCCACGTTTGCTGTTAATTAAATGAAACCCAGCGTGGAAAAAAGAAGTGAAAGCCCAGTGAAAATACTTGAAGGTCAACATTTTCAAGTACTTGAGCGCACATTGCAATTAGAGCAAAACCCCAGCGAGAACTCAAGAGTCAAGCCCCACCACTCTTCCCCCCTCCTTACTCTCCCCTCCCTTGGTGCAGCCACCCGCTCAAGGAAACCGCAACAAAACACAAGCAAAGTTAATTTAGTCCCAAGTCGGCACTCTGCTGCACTATTAGAGATCCCCGTCAAGGGTCCAGTCGCTGCGCTAAGTAACTCCGCATCCCCCTCCTTCCCCTTCTCTCCTCTCCTTTTCTCTCTCTCTCTCTCTGCATTGCTGGCAAGTTTTGGCGTTATGATTCCGTGATGCAAAAGCTGCAAGGAAAAGCCTTCAAATAGTTAAGCAGCTGCGCGTTGGCAGCACAAAAAGAAAAAACACTTTGTGGCGTTTTATGAGGAGAAGATGCTTTAGAAAACAAAATGAACTGAATGAAATGAAAATATTTCTTGAATATTTGTTAAATATGTTCAGAAAACTCGGGAGTTGTGGATGCAGTTTTGAAGAGTTGTGTATCTTCAGCAGCACCTTTTCATTTGAATAGGTGGAAATATGATGAAAATCTGTAACTTTAAGAAAATTTAAATACATTTTTATTAAATCTCATCATAATGCGCATGATTAAATAAAATAAAGTGACTAATTTATGCTAAGTAAAGCATATTTAACTAAGCATTAAAATACTTTTCATAAGAGAATCGACCTGAAATTATTGTTTTTAATATAATTTGTTATTCTATTAGAAATTAGAAATACAATTTTATCTATAACCTTTTAAGCATCTTATGTAGTTGAAGTAAGAAGTTTCTGATTGTCTTGAATAACGAAACGAATTTCCTTGTTTTTCCGTTAATTAATTATTGCATACTTTCTAGGGCATCTTTTACCAAGCAGAGAAGCAGCATTTTTTCCCTTGTTTATTAACTTTCATAACTGAAATAACTCTTCTCCTATACGATACATATTACTCTATCTTATTCCCTCTCTCTCTCTCTCTTTCTCGCCATTTCAGCTTGGCTCCCTAAGCCAACTGCAGTTGGCTCCCACAGCAGGAGGCTCACCTAAAGCCAGCGTGTCGCAGCGCTGTCACCTCGGAATTATGCGCTGCCAGTGCTGTCCACGTTCTCGCGCCGGACGCGAACTCATTGCAGAAGCAGCAGGAACAGATGTTGCCACACCGAAACGAAACGCAACGAAACGCGACACAGCTGCAGTGCACCCTCCTGCCCCGCACACACATTCGAGAGGCCATTTTGTCAATGCAAGGCCGGCGGGCAACAGACTGTGTGGCATGCTAACGCAACTGGCCTTGCAACATGCCACCAGCGCATGCCACAAGTCGCGCCCGGACTCGTCGTCAATATGAATGTCAACATCGATGCCAACACGTAGCACCCAGCGACATCACCAGCAATAGCAGCCGCTGCTAGGAAGATAAGTCGCGGCTTTAAATCGACGAATGGCGAAAATGGGCCCAGTTTCGGTAGAGAAATGGAAAGGATGGACAACGCATGTGATAAGATATATGTCTATTTTGGTTAGGGAAATGCTGTTAATGGAAGGATAAACCTATGCTCGAAATCTTTTTAAAAGGGAGTAAAGATGAAGAAGTTATGTGAATTCTTTAAAGAATAGTATTATTGTTTCCATTGTGATAAGATATATGTCTATTTTACATCATTATAAAATTCTTTTGATATGCAGAGATTATTTAAGAAGGTCTAGAAACTTTTTCAAGACAGATACAGTTGATAATACCATAATAAGATGAATATATCTGTATTGGTCTTAGGGATTGATATTTTAAAAAAACAAATTTACAAACGTTTTCCGATAGGGCAAACAATTTGATGAAGACATGCATTTGAACTTTAGAAAGACTGATAATAAATACTACTTAAATCATTTGAAAAATCTTAACAATTCTTATTAAGTTATAAAAATTAAGACAAATATTGACTAAAGTATCAAATTTATATATATATTATGACTTAATATAGTGGGAAACCTTTTAACATTTAATCATTAATACAGTTCATTCCCATTTTTACACAGAAAAAATAAATTTATACCAACAATCACTCAAAAGTTCTTTTAATTATAGAATTTACGTTTAAGATACAAAGGTAAGTTCCACAAATATTTAATTTTCAACATTTTATGACACTACATAAATCATATCAAAGTTAAATTCCTACGAAATCTAGTGCAAATTCCTGGTAAGAATGACAGCTGCAAGAACCCACAGTAAGCATGCTTCAAAGCTCTCATTTCACTTACAATTCGCAACAGGTTTACACCGCAGTCAGCACAAATGCCTCAAGGGTGCCCCCAACCCAGCCCACCTTGTTGCTGTGCTTCCAATTATAGCGCCAGCTATCTGAGAGATCTGATCTAAAAAGGGTTTGGCTCTTAAATATTATGGCAAACTTGAAGTTGTTGCTAAGCGCTTAAGAGTCGCATAAATAGTTAAGTAAATTGCCAGCCCTCATTTGATGTGAAAATGTCAATCTGTTGTCGACTCACTCAGCTAAAGGGCACACAAAGGAAGAGAGGCAGGGAGAGGGAGAAGGACTGGGTGAAAACCCGCACAACAAATTACGAGAATATCCCATATCAAGTTCTTTGCATTTCATCTCGAAAACCAGGTGACAACCAGAGAGCAGACAAAAGAGACAGACGAATGGGGAGAGAGGGACAGACTGGTAGACAGAGACAGAGAGAGAGTGACAGGGATATACAGACAGACGGAGACAGACTGTCTCGCTGGGAACGTGATATCAAGTGGCATTGCCCAAAAATACAAAGAACCAAACCGAAACGAACCCGAAAACAGACCCGGATGCGATGCAGAGACCCACAAAAACCGCAATGTCAGTGGCGGGACAACAAGGGAGCGGAGTGTAGGTTAATAGCAGTATACCTAGATGAGGGAGGTAAGGGAGAGGTGCTACGAATAGTGCTCACTAAGCATTAAAAATGATAATTAAATTTTCAACAATGAAACCAAGAATGAAGAACAAGGACACACGCGCCACGCCGCACACGATGCCAGTAGCGCCTAAAGCTCTTAATCATAAACATGCGCCGGCACTTCACCTGCTACCGGCCAGATACCCCTCCCCTCTCCCTTCCCCCTAACCTATCCCTGCTTCATAAGTGGGGACTAGAACTCCGCTATGATGCTCCATGCTGGCTAAGCATATGCGCATATAAATTAACATAGACACCCGAGTATTTAATTAAAATTCCATCAGCCCGCAAACAAACACACACACACACACAGAGAGACACATACACAGAGGCGCACGCACACACACACTGGCACACACCTAGCTAGGCAGACATTTTAGCGCTAAGCCAACAGTGCCGAGTCTGGCTGCAAGGCAAAGCCCACCAAAAACCACACGCGGCACGACGTTGGCCAAACGGAATCTGTGAACTGCGCCGCCGGCAGCGCAGCGTGCAAACAAAGGCCCAAAAAGACCCCTCACCCCTGCCTGTCCCTCACCCTCTCTCTTTCGCTGATAAAGTTGAAGCTGGCAATGAACGTGGACAGGTGGCAACAGAAGGCGCGGACAGCAGCAGCAGCAGTCGCCGTAGGGCAGCAGCATCGATGCTGACTGATGAAGTGGCACTTGCCGCAGACAAAGATGATGATGATGATGACAACGGAGGAAGAGATAGAGGAGGGGGGGCAAGGGTTTGCCTGTGTAAGACTGTGGTAGCTTCGCGTTGCTGCTGCTCTGATCGTGATAAGCACCGCAACGTAATTAAGTTGACGCTGCCGAGAGGAGAGTCGAGTCGGGTTGGGTTGAATTGAATCGAGTCGTGTCGGGATGCGCCAGTCGAGAAGCCAGTCAAAGTGAAATATGCAAAAGAGACGACGCACTCCTGAAGGACCAGTCCAGACCAAACATTTCCCGTCAACGACGACGACGGCGTCGCCCTAATTAAATATGGATTTGTGTGGATAAGGATGCGCAGTGCGTCTGTTGACTGTGCGTGTGTGTGGGCGTGTGTGCGAGTGTGTGTGTGTGTGTATTTGGGAAGGACACTGCGTGAGCCTATTGTTAGTTAGCAGATTTGTGCGTAAGGCCTTAATCCCTAAATGACACTGACTGCTGAACCATCAAGTACCCTGTAGATGTGAAAGCTTTGGCAGTTTGAAATGGAAAAGAGAAAGAAGGTTTAAAGAAACATTAAATGAATTTAGGCTAAAGATACCCTGTTATAATTGGCAAGGTGTTAATATAATGTAAAAATATTACAGGGTATGTTTGCCTAAGTTTTCTGTGTGTCTATGTGAGGCAGCGACCGCACGACGTAGCTTAGGCCTGTTGATAGTAAGCAACTTTGTGCGTAAATTCTCAATCACTGTATAACAGCTAATGATAGATAAGCAGATACCCTGTAATAGAAGAAATTGCAGAAGATTGAGTTACAAACTGATAGATACGCTGTATTATTACAAATTGCAATTGATTTAGTGACAAGTGAACTCATAAGACAATTAAAGAAGCTACAAGCAAAGTTCTTCGCTTTACAGGTATATTACAGACTGACAGATACCCTGTTTTGCCAAAAATTAAAAGAAAATTGAGCTAAAAAGAGAAATTAATGGAACATAAGCAAGTTCTCGACCTTACAACTTAATATATTTCCACAACAGTCAATAACATATCCTGTAATAATAGATTTCAACAACAAATGTCCTTTAATATTGCCCAAATTATGTTTAATAAATGTTTTTCTTTTTAATTTTTTTTTTATAATTTCATCTTCTAAAATTAAGCCACCCCATTTGCAATTACTTACTCACAGGGTATGCCACAAAATCAGGCCGCTCAATGAGTATTTAATGCGTCAAAACTGTTTAAATTTCTATTGGCTTTTTTGTTGTATTGCGTTTCAGTTTTTCGACTTTTGTTTGGGGCCACAGATGTTTTTATTTTCATTTTGTTATTGTTTTTGTTGTTGTCGTTCTTCAGATTGCACAAAAAGTGTAGCTTGGTTTTCAACTTTTTGACCGTATACCGAATAGACCCACACACACTCGCACACACACACGCAAATGGTCATCCTGTGGAATCATTTATTTTCCACTTTGGCCAAACTGAAAACACACAGAGAGAGCTAAAGAGAGAGGGAGAGAGAGGACGAAATAAAAAGAGAAAACTTTTAGTTAGCTTTTGATGAGGGTCAACTCAACGCTGGGCGCACTTTTCAAGTGCCCCACACCCTCCTAAATCCATCTCCCCTACCCTCTCCCTTTTCTTTCTCTCTCTCTCTCTCTGCACCCACATGTTTCGACTTTGGGAAAAAACATAAAAAAAGAGAATGAAGGGAAAAAAAGTATGACAATAGTTGGGCCATTGTTTTTGACATGACTTTCTATCAAAAACAAATTTGCTCTTCTTTGTTGTCTTACTTTTTCTCCTCTTCTTCTGTTCTTTGTCTTCCTCGTTTTGTTGCAAATTGAGGAAAAAAGGAAATCGCACAGCTTTTGCCCGCAAATTACATATAGGAGCCTGGGACAACAATAATATTCGAACATCTCGTGCAATTGACAAGTTGTTAGTGAAAGCCGCAGGCCATGTTTCTTGTAATAATCAAAACATGTGAATTTTCACCCCAAAAGAAAAACATTTCATTTTTCGTTCGGGCAGCCAAAAATAAATTTGCCTTTGTTTGACTTTAATTTAACTGGCGCCCGAATATACAACGCTTTTTGTAAAACACAAATAAAAGCAATGCAAAGCAAAAGGCAAAAGTTAGGTTAACTTATTCTCGTTGTTTCGACTCGGAGCTACCCTGTAAATATAGCTGAAAATAATATATTCAAAAATTTGTTGAAGTGTATTAATATTCAAATGTTGGTTCTAAATCATTTATAAGCGGCAGTGCTATCAGCAACTCTATAAGATTAGTGAAAACACGACAAATTTATATTTATAGTTATATTTATTCATTCGAAGTTCTTCTCTTAATAGATTTATTCATTGATATTTTCTCTACTAATAATTGATTCATTATCTCTACAAACCCTAAACAACTTGAGTTCGTCACTTCCTCTTTCTTATCATCATGACAACCCGTTTCAGTGAGTATTCAAAGCCGCGAAAATCTTTCCAATTGATGCCCTTGCCAAAGCTGTTATCATCATACTTGCCAGTCAATTGGCTGCAGAGATTCGAAATCATAAATACTTTATTCACTCATTCATTCACTATTCTTACCTGCCATGACAGGCGCGATACCACCAAGCGCCCGTAAAGGAAACAGCACAGTTTCTGCTCATATTAGGATCATTATCCCGATCGAACGTAGAGAACTTCTGTCCAAACTGTGCTCTGAAAGAATCTCCCGCCGAGCCATTGGCCTTGCCCAGAGTGTGCAATTTATAAGATTCTTGCTCATTTCCTATAGCAAATTTCTCATAGAACTCATACTTTTCATTGCCATCGTAATCTTCGAGTAGAAAAAGTAACTCCTGATTCTTTTCAGCCGTCAGAGCATGGATCTTATCTAATCCCAAGAAGAATTCACCATCCAACTGACCAAATCCCTCTTTATAAGCAGCCCAATTACGATAGAAATTCTCACTGCCATCGCGGCGTCGCAGTATAATGATCCATCCCCCATCTTGAGTATCCGCATCGCAATTAACTCTAAACGGATGATGATTATAGCCAAGCGGAAGTATCTTCTGTATGCCAGAACTAACGGCACTCTCACAACTTTGTGGAAATTCAGATAAATTCAATTTCGTCATAATCAAATCGAGCGTATTCTCGAGTCGTTCCTGTCCAGTTCTGTTTAAAGGGAGAAGAGTTGAGCTGAGACTCTAATTGAAATTTGTAGCCGACTCACCTTAGTTGATCTAATCTATTTATTAGAGAGACGTAGTCACTATAATCTATTTGCATGGAATAAGCACCCATTGGGAGAGTACAAAATAAGATGAATATAATTCTTAAAAACATGTCTAGCGCTTGAATTGAATCGTCTGAGGTTTCAATTTGAACTGATTTTAGTTTACCGCATTTTCTAGAGTAGACAGCACTAGAACTAGACTAGATTTCTAGACTAGGCAAGCCCAGAACTGAGCTTAACCATAACCAAGGTCCCCAAGCTTATCAACTATTAATATTAATGTCGCAAAGTGTTAGGAAGTTCGTTGAACTTAGCTGCGACTTACTTAGCTGATCAGAACGATAGTTTTGAACAGAGATTAAACACTTTTAAGAGGGCTTGACTTTAGAAAATATAATAAGAGTTTTTAACAGATATACAAGTTTAGAATTTATATAAAATTAATGGACATAGACCAAGAATTTGCGAGATCAGGTCTAATGAGTTCCAACCTTCAGGTACCCAACCAAATTTATCTCTCAAACTTAACCCATAGTCTAGTAACTGATTTACAGACTAATGTCTTCGCAGTTAGACCTGTAGAGACTGAATTAAACATATATCTAGGTAGTTCACACTTCATGCTAAAGTTAAAATTGTACTCTTGAAAAAACTGACGAATATTTTCATTTCCTTTCACAGTTTTCCATTTCCTCGATTTATATATTTATTTTATGCATATAGTACCCGTTCGCTGCGATATTGTTTTCAGTTCGACTATAGATCATGAAATTGACTGGCCTCTATCAGACAGTGGAGGCCTTTGGCTGAACGCCGAATGGAATCTGCGGCATTTGTGGGCAACCGCAAAGAGACATGCAGCAAAATTATTTGTTGCAGCAAATAAAAATGATAAAATTGTGTGAGCCCATAAAATCAATGCAGCGCTCACATGCCAGGGGGGACGGGAGGCGGCTGGCAACTGAAAGAGACAAGCCACACACTGGCATACACACTGCGGCACACACACTGTGCCACACACACACACACAATACTCGAGCCGCGTTAGCCGCCGTCGCTGTCAGCTGCAACAATTGCAGCATTTGCAGCCAACGCGTCAGCGACAGGCGACCAAAAACCATTCCGGCAGTTGCAACGCGGTTGCTACGTGCCACACACACACACACACACACACACACACTCGGGGCAGCAGCTTGTGTGTGTCGCCTGCGCTGTCAGTGCAATGCAGCACGAACGCCTTCAAATTGCATTTGGCTTGGCGTACTTAACTTGAAAACAATTAGTCACAAATTTAATTTCTATTTCAATGAGCAATACGTTCCTGTTGCTGCCCCACGTTGCATGCAACATGCCAAGAGCCAAGAGAACATAGAACAAGCGAGCAACAACCGCGCAAACCGAGCAACTAATCAACTTTCTACCAACTAATTGCTGGGAGAAAGTGAAGCCAGTCGAGGCGTCGTTGGCGAAGAGGGACACGAAGTCGGAGTCGTTGGAGTCGTCATTGGTTTGTCGGGTTAGCCGCCGCGTCAGCATCAGTTGGCGGCAATAACTGCTGAGTGGCTCGGGCTACTTTTGCTGGAATTATGCTATTGCATGCAATTAAGCTAAGTAGATCCGTTGACAGACGTTTTATGATTCTTTTAAAATATAAACGACGTCATATAAAACCTAATGGCAAGATTAGTTATAATATTAATTCTATTTAACACAATAAACTTGAATTGAGAAGAGTAAAGCTTAACTATTTGAAGTTTAAACTTTTTAGAGTTCCAAGCTCCTTCTTAAGTGTAAAGCTCGCCCAAATAGAATGTGTTCATGTGAAAGCACATTGTAATATCACGCTTTTAACTGCAAGCTGTTTTTAATAACAAGCTTCAAGCTGAAAGCACATTAAAATAACAACTTAAAGCTCTATATTACGCTTTCATCATCAATTAAATAAATAGTATTTAAATATATCTTCAAAGCTCACAACTGCTTATCCATATAAAAAGCTTAAATCCAATCTAAATATCAAGATTCTAGCTTTAGCTTTCATTTAATTTCATAATCAAGATATCATAGATATGTTGATATATACTTACTTCATTAGTCCAACTAAAAATTCATATAAAACAAATGCTTTTTAGTGAGCTTTCTAAATAATAATCTTGTTATTTAATTTTCTGTTAATCCAATATAAAATCCTCAGCAGAATTGTAACCCTAAAGCTGATGTAGATAAATAAAAGTTTTTAAACGATTGATCTATAAAAAACGTTAAGCTACATCCACTTTCTTAATAAGAAAATACTTTAAAATTCTTCTTTTTACACATTTTTTTGACAGATTTCATTTGAGATGTTCTCTCCTCAGCAAACAAGCATCATTTAATAACACTTAAAACCAGATTGATCAAAGGATTTTCGGCTTCATTAAATAAAGAATTATGAATAAAGATTGTTTTATATGCCATACCTTTTATTTATGCAAATTTGCATTTGCAATAATGTCAAAATAATCAGTCACTTAAGTGCTGCCACAATCGTTTAGTGTCATTTGGGTTTAGTTTCGGGTTCAATACACAAATGCGGCTGCCCTCAAAGTGTTTTGGGGCCAAACGCATCAATGATGGATTTTTGATTGCAGCTTCTAAAACAAGAGCGAGAGAGAACAGGAAAAACAGCAGCGACGAGAAAAACACAACACAATCGCAATCACAATCAACAAAATTGCGAGGGCGACACGAAAACAAAACGCACAAGAAAGGGAAGGACGCAAGCAGAAGGAAAGGAAGCGAAGGGAAGAACTGGGACTTGGGAGCTGGGACAGACAGACAGACAAGCATCATAACCTGTAGCTTCAGGGGGCTATGCGCGCACACAGAGCGAGACGCAAGGCACCACAAGCAACTCTCCCTCTTCCGCTCTCTTCCTCTTCATACTTCATTCTACTGCAGATAAAATGCCAACGAAACGCACCCGAAAAGCGAAAGTTCACACCGAAATTGAAACCCAACAAACTGAAGCTGCGTGGCATGCCCCTACGGCAACCTGCCACACCACCACCCTCACCCACACCCTCGCCCTGGCCAGAAATCTGTGTAGCATAATCTGAGGCGCAAAATGAAGATGACAATAAATTCGATTCGATTTCGCTTTGATTTAGTTTCGGGAATATCATCAGCCATGGATTACCAAGCAGCCCTGTGCCCTGTGCCCCACGATGATGATGCTGCCTCGCTGCTGCTGCCTCTGCTGATGATGATGACAGCGATTGTCGCCTTATGGCATTGGCCCCCAACAAAAAATAAGGGAAAGGAAAGCAGCGCAAAGCAAACACAAATAGATAACAGACAACAAATAAAAGCCAAAGCGAAGGCGAATCGAAATGAAAATAAGACAAAGCAAATTCACACGCACGCAAGGCAAAGGTCTCGCGAGTTCTCCCAAGACACCCTGGAAAGGGGGAAGGGAAGGACGGACAGACAGACAGACGCACAGCAAATCCTGCCCAGCTTATGCTGGATTTCAAATTTTGATTGAAAAAATCACAGAACATTTTTTTTTCACTACGAAACTAAACAGACAACTGACATTACATTCCTCATCGATAGGAGGGAGGGACTCTTCTCTCCCTGCCCCCTCCCTTCCAAATGGGCGACAAATAGCGAAATGTTGCCACAGATTGCCAAAATGGCGTAGGCAGATGGACCGCTTGCTATGCCTATTTAATGATTCCAGCCTGTTTTGCCGATATTTTGATTCTGTTTCCGATTTCGGCTCAATTATTTGGCCAACGGCAATGAGTATGAAATACTTTCGTATATATCGTATATTATTCTCGCTTTATTCCTTTCCATAATATGCATAGTTTTGTTTACGCAAACAACAATTCAACTCCAATTGGACGCGGCCAAGAGAATAAGCAGCTTGCGGCTTGTTTATTTATAGCACTTAATTTGGGGGAAATATCAGCAAAGTTGCTCGGGAACATGAAAAAATTATGCCAAAAATAAAAGAAGAAGAGTATTAGTATATAAAACAGTTTCAGAACCCTAATAAACCCATGTGATTTCCCCGGAAATGTAACTCAATTTCAGATTTGTTTTGTCTTCTCTTAAATTGAATGCAATGTTTAGATTTATTAAGTTTAATCTATATTCTACATTTAAGTGTATATATATTTTTTAATAATTCGTTTTACTACATTTTAATTTAGTTTTAATTCTTAATTCGTGAACAAAAGTTGGAAAGACAAGCCAAATTTCATATTACGTGCTGCTTGACAAAAGCTTACTGCTATATGTACAACACTCAGCATGCCTTGTGTGCAACTCGACTAACTTCTGTAGCAAAGTTCACTTCCATGCTTCAGCTTTTTTCATAGTACAGTACCAAACCCATCAACTTTTATACAAACCAAACTTTAGCAAAGTTACCAACCAACACTTAGCTTCTATCCAAACCAAATAAACCCGCCCAAACAACGCCATAAATTAAGTATTCGCATTTTGAACGCCTTATTTAAAACGTGCACTCGGATCTTGAATGAAATCGGATTAGTTGAACATTGAACACGTGAACCAGATAAATAGCTGCTGCATTTATTATTGCAATAACACAATAACACGCTAATTTATGGCCTCTGATTGTCATCTACATATTATATTTTTATCGATTCTTATCTCTATTGCCAGCATAAATTAAATTTAATTTGAATGGGCCCTATAAATGTCTGGGCAAGAGAAAAGTACCTAAGGAAAGCAGGTAATTGCCCTGCTGCTGTGATTAAAAGTGAACTAATCCACGGTAGAATAAAGATCAAGGGTATATTTAGAAAATTGGAGCTAATTACTTACTAATAACTCTATAGAGAGAATGCAGATTGGCAGAGACTGATGGACAAAGGTACACCCTATAGACATTTTCACTTTATCAAAAATGTAGAAAACTGGATGAGAAGTTGACTTGGATACCCTGTAGATGATTTCTGAGGCGAGCAAACCTTCGATCATATGTATTTGATCTTTAAACTGACAAACATATACTCCCCACGATAACTTTCGCAAAACCCAAGCAAATAGCGGTGAAAAATCTTTACAATTGTAGCTAATTGATGATCTCTGTTGAACCCATTAGAAACGATTATCAAAGCCAATTCTAACTGTTTAACCTCGCTAATGAATAACTTAAAACTTTATTGGCATTGCATTTTGCAACTTAGATCAAAGTATCTGTGTATTTATTAATAGAACTCCGTTGACTGTCATAAAGTAAAATTGCAACAAAAACGTCAGCAAGTACAACAAGTTTCCGAATGCTCTTCCCGATGCCAGATAGTCTAACGTTACCTTACCCGATTGGCTATACCCGATAAAGCTGTTTCTTCGGCCACAATCTAAAATCTGTTTGAACTTGTCAGGCCTTTCAACAAACAGTAGTAGGAGCATTCATACTATTGCGGTACAGCGAGGCTGTATTTAATCACACGCTGTAAATTAAATTCCGACTAGACCGAGTTATAATTAAAACCACAGCCGGCGCACCGACTGCCTGACGAACTAACTATGGGTTGTCACTGCGACAAACGACAACTGCCAATCGCCGTCAATAATACCTGGATAGTGAATGCAATTCGCGAAGCTTCAGTAGCGTTGCACCCTTCGGCTTAAACGGTAATGTGATCAATCAATAACTCAATAACACTTGAAGTCCCATACGGCACTCAAAGAACTCTGCAAGTGATTGCGAGTGATCGCAACCCGTGAGAGTGTTAAGAGTGTATATCAAAACTTCTGCAACTGAACTTATCTTCGTCCTGTGGAATATAATCTTCAGTGAAAAGATTTTGTGTACAAGTTTATTTAAGTATTCTTTGAAATACTGAAAGATTAGGTGTTTATAATCTTGCTTATAAGGAACATTTGAAGGTATTATTAATTATTTAATAAGTAATTGAGAATTTATTTCCAGTAGTTCAGATTAAAACATACATGATGATTGGGTTGGGGTATAAGTTTATTCGGGTATTTTTTGAAATGTCACAAATACAATGAATTATTAGATGACTTACAATAAATTAATATGTTTTAAGGCCGTTTAAAGATAACAGTTTATTTGCTCGGCCAATCTACGATTTATTTGCCGAACAGCTTCCTTTAGAAGTGTTTAATACTTCTCGTCAAACTCAGCAAGTCGTCCGCTTTTTAGCCTTAGTTAACCAATTTTATGCCGATTATTAACCTATGTCATCATCTCTATACAAGATTCGACGATATTTAACTCTTGGCTAATTATTTTCGAAACTTCAAAACTAGATAAAAATAAAATTATACGAGAAAACAAGTACTACAGTTTTGTAGCGCAGAAAAACACTTTCAAGTCAATAGAAAAACTTTCATTAACACCAAAAAAGTCATAAAAATAAGCCCGAATTACCTTATTCCCCAACCTAATACATTTATCATGATATATATTTTACCAATAAAAATATATATATAAGCACTCAAGCCGAAATGATGTCACACATGTGTTTCATGGCAATGTAAGAAACTTTGCAAGCCAATTTAAATGCCAATGTATTTCGGGAAATCGCCCGGAAAAAGTGATTCCTCCAACTATGAATAATCACAGCTGCTTTCAGGCTTTCTTTAAATCGAATATGCAAAGTAATACCATATATCATAGCAACCTGACAACTGTTGATCTAAGTAGTAAACACGTGACCACTGTAATTATAGACTTGCACTTAGATGTACCGACTTAGCTTGCCCTCACTACCCTCTCATTAAAGATAAGCAATAATCGGTTATAAAGGGATTTAAACCACTCAGGCAACAGGTCAAGCCCAGAAGTTAGAAGCTTTTATAGTACTAACCTTTAGCTCTGGAAATACCTTAGGATATATGGTACTCGTATTGCAATGATTTGAATATGATGAAAATATTAAATGTATAAACGTTCTATGCAAAGCGAGGTTTACCTAACGTCAGTTCGTAATTGATAGCGGTAATTAAACACCTTATGTGTGCATGCTTATGTGCATTACTCACTTACTGTGTCTCTTTTATAGGCGAGTGCCATAAAAATAAAAACAACTTTAACTTCAACTTTGATCGACATGAGTCTCAAGGAAAAAACGAAAAAACATTCAGCGGAACTGAAGGCGCCCGATGTGAAATTCAAGGATCTCAGCTACCAGGTGGAAGTGCGGAAAGGTAAGTGAACTGTGTGCATCAATTATAAAGACATTAAACCACTCTGCCCCGCATCGGAATCGCATAGAAACGCTTTTATTGCTTACATTCGCAAACACGTGACCGAAATAATATTGCCGTAGTAGAACCGCAGAGTGATATCAAAACCGGTTGAAGTTCTTTAGCCCACACACAGAATTAGAATTATCTCCACGTACGAGTAATTGATTTGTCGTGACAGCAAACGCATCACTAGATATCAATGTGTACTATATATCCGATATATATCGCATGGAGGTGCATTGAAAGCAAAAGTGATGCCTTGCTAAATTGATTTACGCGGCCAATGCGACTTTTGCCGAGTTCACAAAAACAATTCCAGAAAACTGTAAATATTCTATATATAGTACAAATAAACAATACCAGAAAACAATACTAGAAACTGTAAATTTGTATATGTAGTATAAATAAATATACCAGAAATATATACATATATTTACCCTGTTTGGGTAATTAATCTGGATTTGACGCATCTGTTCTAATTAGCTGTGCAAACGATGTCGAACTTGTTTATATTGCGTATTGGGACTAGCTATAGCCCTATTTGATTTTCAAATTGTCTACGATCCTGTTGTAACTCAACTTTGAATTCCTGAGATAATCGCTTAAAGCAGGTTAATTTTCTCTCAATTGCACTAATAATTGACGTAATATCAGGGAATTAGTTCGATCGTTTTAATTTCCATGCCATTAATCTTATGGTTGTCTTTGAATAATCACATGACATTCTCGACATTAAATGTAGTATAAAATGTCTATAAATTCGATCAAAACACATATGATTAATAGTGATCGTTTTGATCGTCGAGAGAACGTTTTTTTAGTGTCACGCTAAGGGTAACTGAAAGTAAAACTCACTTTATTCTCACTTTATTCTATGCTATCATCATTAAACTCTAAGTGATTAAGATACTTAAGATGTACTCTAGTGACACCATATAAAGTGTTGAAAGACCTCCTAAGATCAAAAAAAAAACTATTATGCTACTTTAACTATAGTTAACCTACTTATAAAATGGAAACCAAGCATTTAAAATGCAATTAACAATTGTAGCTTATGCGATAATGATGATGAAAGACCAACAAAGTGTTATAAGATGCTCTAATGTTTTGCTTAAACTAAATTATAGCATATATAATATGATATCATGATATAAACAAGACACACATTTTGACATTTGAATTTCGCATATGATTTCCAGTTAACTCACTTTTTGTCGACTCTTTTATGACACGCTTAACGCTCTACTAACCTGTCCTCCCTCTCTGTGCATACTTTATTCTATGGTCTATAAAACTCTATTGTCAAATAGATGATTTTAATAAATTATCAAGTGTTAGATTTCGAGGCACATTAGAGATCTGCGGAATCTGATTGTGTGTTCTCAAACATGCAAAAGAATCTCATGGTTAGAAATGAAATTGTTTTAAAACCTCAAGATGCGTAAATATTTAAACGTAGATCTCCCCAAAATGATACCCCTTACGCCGTATACCCCGCACCGTGTGCTGTGAATTTTATAGTTTTCGATGCTGCAGTTCAATGAAACGAACGCTTGAGTTATTATGATAGTGAGTTCAGTCAACTGTAACTGACAGTCGTGACGACATTTCGAGCTAACCGAGCTCCCCCGCACACAAAGCCGGCTCTACCAACGGACACCGGACACACACATATGTATGTATGGGAGAGGTGCAAAGAGAGGGTCGACCAAAAAGTTAAAGCCATTTGCGTTGTGGTTGTTGCTGGGATTGTATTTGATTGCTACTATGCAAAGAAGGCCAGCCGGTTGTAGTTGTGGCTGTTGTTGTTGCTGTTGTTGCTGTGCGGGAAGTCATCGCATTTGTTGCTTCTCTGTATTCGGTATTCGGTATATTCGGTATACGGTGTTCGGTATTCGGTATTTAGTGTTCGGTTTTCGCTTTTCAGTGTTCGGTATTCAGTTTCAATGTCAATGTCAAAAGCTTTTGTGTGATCGCATGTTGAATCAAGCAGCACGCAGTGAAATTTCAAATTTGCCGCCTCTGTTTGAGCTGTTGTTGCTGTGGCTGCTGCTGTTGCTATTGTTGTTTTTGTTGTTGCTGTTGTTGTTGATTATTTATTGTTAATGTAACGTACACGAAGAGACATGCTTACTACATGACACAGCGCACAGCGACCACAATGACTAGTCTTATTGTTTTATTCATTTCGATCTCAGAGACTACGCCTCCCACTTAATATTCATACTGCCTGACAAATTGTGCATTACTAAAATCACGTTGGATTTGACTACATTAAATAAATAATAGTGTAGTATGAAAAATAAATGACAATAGATGATTTATCCACCGAGGCAGCAAAGTTCCCACATCAATAAACAATTTTCCCTTCGATTTTTTCAACATTTTTAACATTTTTTAGTTTTTGATTTCGAGTTCCGGCATCCAAAATCGGACATTGGTAGTTTGGAACCAGTTACAGCCCCAGCGTGACTATGCAAAGTCAATAAATTCCATCGTATTTATTCTTAACTGCCCACGCTACACATACCTAACTTCATTAGCTTCCCTAAGCTATGAAACTTCATGTCCAACTTCAGCATAATAAATTCCATTATGTTTTATCTACGAGTGCCTTCAGTATATTAAATATTCAATTATGTCATATCCGAAGTTCATTGCAGATAAGATAAGATCTCGTTGCTAGAGATATGAAAGTCAAACAATTAGTGTTAGAGCCACCCAGGATGAAATTAATGCAAAGAGATAACAGTTAATGGATAGAGAGAGAGAGTCAGGAATTAGTTGGCTGCATACGCGCGTCATCCGAAAACCATTAGCTTTATTAAACAGATTCACGATAAGCCAGCTATACAACGACACTATATACCAAAGCGAATTCTCGTGAGGTTCTCGAAACGCAATTCAAAACATGCGTGAATAAGCAAGTGTTCTAATGAATCTTCCCGAACTGAAGAGCAGCTTCTAGGCTCATTTTAAAGTTCAATCGTGACGCGGCAGAGACTTTGCGATTTCTAATTAGATAGTCAATTAGGTAGCAGCGTCGTTGGGGATTCTCCAATACTGCGCAGTCTAATGATCGCCAAATTGTCTTAAAATTAATGTGGAAGTTTTGACAGAGCGTCACTTGATACTGTTCGAGAAGATACTAAAAGGAAATATGATTAATGAAACATGTGCTAAAAGAAAAAATTATATAAGAGATGAGATTTTAAAATTTGAAATGGTTGAGAGAGAGAGATTTAAAGAGAATTGAAAAGTAGATAGAAACATCTAGAAGATGATAAGAAACTTAGAAAAATCAATGAAAATGAAAGCATCTCTTAAACATCTAGAAATATTTTGAAAATTATGAAGAACATAAAAGAATCAACCAATTCAGAGTTGAACATTGGAAAATTGATAGTGGAATACGAAATCTATTTAATGAAATGCAAATCAACTTTTAAACATCGGAAAATGCAGAGAAAATTATTAAATTCTTAGAAGAAGCAAAAAAATCAAAGTTGAAGATGGTAAATTTATAGTTAAACGAGAATGATACCTAAGGAATTTTCAACTTCTAAACATCTATTAACATGGTAAAAATTATAAGTACCTTAAATGAACCAAGAATAATAGAGATTCTAAAAGAAAAAAATGGAAAGTTACTTAATTTTGCGTTAAAATGAAAGAAAAATTAAATTATTGCTCTATTTCAATACAAGTCCACCTCTCAAGCGTTATACCCCGTCTGCAATAGAGTATGATCATCATATTTAAAAGTGAAGATAACCAAAAGGCAAACATTTATATAAACACGCAATTGGGTATCAAGTGGATATGTTTTTATGATTCACTAACTAGCTAATGAGACAGATAATACCGCAATTTAGACGCAATTGAAGTGGAACACAAACCAGATATATCCCTTAATTGGCTAACCGTCAAAAACGGGTAGTGCTAATTCAAGCTGGCACGTTGTCTCTCACACGTTGTTAGCAAGTTCAACTGGTCAGGCCGATTAGGTTGGCGACTGGCGACTGGTGATTAGTAAATGCATTGCTATGATTGTTTTATGCAGTGCGAAAACTTAATTAAACAACAAATCGGTAAACAAGCAGGGCACCCACATGACTAGAAGAATTCTACAAGCAAATCACTCGAGAGCATCTACAAAATAAATACGAAATTGAAATTGAAACATTTCACTCTCTCTTTCTCTCTCTGTAGACTCTCTCTCCCACTCTCTCGAGGTGTTCTGGCAGCGATTCTTTCAGTTCATTTCAATTCTTTTTTTTTTATTAATAAACATTAGAAAACAATGCGAGCAAGTCGCGCGCGATTCTCTCTAAAAAGATATCCATGCATGAGATATCAGAGAACCGTCGCCGCCGCAATGCCGTCGCAACGCCGCAACGCTTCAGAAACTATGTATATGAATTTGCGCGAGTTCCGTTCCGTTCCGACGTCGCCGATGTCGACGCTGACTGAAAGTCGACCCAGTCTCTGTCTGAGTCTCAGTCTCGCGCCGCATTTCGAGCGATTCGGAAGTGTTTATTTCTTTTCGAGATACCCGAACGTACCACAAACACTCAAAGCAACTCACAACAACTGAGTGCCGCCCGTTTATAAATATATAGTATAGTATACTCATAAATATATACAGACGTTGTCTTGCGCGTGTTACAAATCCAAAATATATATACAAATAAACATATATGTTGTGTTCATTCTTGCACATATCTTCCGTAAATTTTCGAAAAAGACACGAAAATGTGCGCAAAGTCAGCAGACTCAGTTCGTGTTCAGTTCGTGTTTTGAAGAAGCGTCTCTTGTTGTTGCTGTTGCTGTTCTCGACTAACTGTGAATCTGTATAATATATATAAATATATATTTCGATTCTCAGATCGAGAAGAATATCAAGTGCAAGTTTCTGTGTGCGCGAGTTGCTCGACAAGTTTCAACACACACACACACACACAACAGAAGTCAAGACAACATCGAATGACGCGAAAGAGAAGCAAATTAATATGTAAAAGCAATTGAACTATTTGTAGCTTTGGTTTCAATTTCGGTTCTTTTATTTCGGAATTGCGCTGAAGTCATATTGAAAATGGAGCACACACCCAGACTGACACACAAACACACACACACACACACACACACACACACACAGAGACGCACGCGTTCTTCTGTGTCGATCAAAGTACAAGAACAACATTTGGTCTTGCTCTCAGAGCACAATATGGCAAATATCTAGAAATTATATCTACAATATATAGTATAGTATCGCTCATAGAGAGAAATATAATAAAAATCGCGTTAATTTCTATTTGCACATATTACGCATACGCCCCATACGCTATCCACATGTCGCAACCGCACCGCTTTATCAGCGAACCGCAATTATTTATCCCTGCTGAGTCGAATGGACATTTTAATGAGTTTCCTTCAAGCTGCAGAATGAAAGTCTGGTTGGTAGTAGGAGAGAAGCAACATATAGATATTTATTTACATTTCATTGGGCCAAACGATTATTGTTGCCAAATTGTGATGATATCACCCACCATACGGTCCCTAACGGGTCCCCGACCTAGTCCCGACTCTAAGTCCCGACCTCACTCCCCATAGACTACCCCCAACATCATCATCACCATCACCATCATCATCATCATCATTGTTGTCATCGCAGGACAACAACGTCGTCAACATACTCAGACTCGAGGGCGTGGAAAAATACAATTTGTAATGCAATACGCCATCGGTTTGCATACAGTGCTCCGCGACAATCCCCGACCCTATAAATATATAGAGGGTCTGTCTCTGTGTCTTTCAACCATCCCGCGGATACATATTCTATGTGTAGAAACAGTGAGTGTACATGTGTGTGTGTATGTGTGTGTGCAAACAACGAGATAGAACCCAACAACAACCCAACTACTACAATAGATTGTGCATTACCCCCGCAAGTTCGGTCTTATCTTTCAGGGCATATTAACTCGTACTCCGACTCGTACCGCGCCCTCTGTCGACGTCCATTGCCAAAACGACATAATAACCGACTTCAGCGTAGAATGTCATCCCGAATGAGTCAAGCGTTTCCCCCCTCCCCCCATTCCTCATTCAAGGGTTGGGCACGTTCACCTGTTGCTACAGCGTCGACCAAAAGTCCATGGAATTTCTATTGTCTTTTCTAATTGGCAAATTACTTTGTGCCCTCCAGAGGCTATAGTTCGTTTACTATATACAAAACTGTGCACACAAAGTGGGGGAGTTTTGTGGTATATTTCATTTATATATTTGCGGATTACGTACCCCGACTAAAACTCAGAATGGTGTGATAATTCTGTTTCGAAAGGGGTGCTAATATTGTTGCATACATTTTACTCCATAAAAAAACGCAATTTGGTATTACATTTATTTCATATATTGACGGGATAAGTACCCTGACTAAAACTTGCTCAAATTAGTGCAATTTCCCTTTGTCAAAAGATGTTCCAATACCGTTCCCAAAACGAGACTAAAAGTTGATGGTATGTGTGTATTTTTAGATTACGGAATTAGGGGTATTTAGATTACGGAACTACACGTGTCTAGTAGGAACTGATAATAGATCCGATCAAATTATACAAGTCTAGATTATTCAATCATGCCTTTATAATTATGTTTGTAAAGTGTGCTGATTATAGAATTGTTGTTGTGCCCTCTGAGTTTGAATTATTATGAATCAAAATTATATTAGAAAGCGAAACGTGTGTCATAATTACTTTATAAGATTGCGCTCATTCAAATTATTATATCATGAGGACTGTTTGCTGATTATGCGAACTGACAGTGATCACTGCTGTTATGCTATATAGGTTATTTATACAGCGTATAGTTTACTGAGTACATTCCCGATTATCAGTGACTTTCAGTCTAATTGTCTTTCTAACATGTGTCCGGATTATCACTGTGTTTGTATAATCTCTTCGGTTTTAGTATACGCTACATTTCCTTTGCCGCAGTCAAGGCTAAATGAATCCAATGAATTTCGAATACATTATTCCATTTCAATTTGGAAATTTCGCAAATTTTTTTATGGCACAAAATGAAAAGAATTTATTTGTGCCGCGCATCAAAGGAAATGTGTGTACGGAATCCAAAAAAGAAATGTGCCGGAAAAAAATGAAGAACTTTCGGGGTTCCAGTGCCAAAGTTTTGTAAATAAATGTTTCCAGATATTTACGAACTATAATTTCATGTGATCATCGTACTATATCGTTTATTACACACAGTCGTGACTGTAAATACCTTCCGTACGATATAATTGTTGAAATTTAACGATCTACTTGACACGAATTGGTTCGGCTTAAGCCGATTACAGTTTAATTTAAAATCTGATGTGTTTATTCAAGTCAAGAACTTGTGAGCCAACTTCTTGTCGGGTCGTTGGACCGACTACAGCTGTAAAATTTTGCAATGCAGAAACAAAAAAAAACAACAACAAAATTTAAATCGTAATCATGCTGAGTTTGCAGTTCAGAGAGTCGGGCTGTCAAGAACTCGTCAGAGCCAGAGTCGATTATGCAAGCGGAGATTACAAGTGACAAGTGACACCTCAAAATTACAGGGCCAGTGTCGGGCGTAAATAGGTTCTAACGATTACCCAAGAGAGTTTAATAAACTATTTATTAAGATCGCACATGAGTTATGCAGTTAGTGTGAAAACTGAACTCTGATCGCGAGTTTCCCAGACCTTCTGTAGACAACAGACAGCTACTGACAGATAACGGGATTATATATTTGTTATAGCATCACTTTTGATTGATTTCCATGGAAAAACAACTTCCGAACAATTTAATCTGAGATTACTCACCCAGCTACATCATACACACGTGCCACAGTCTCAGCTCGAGGTATCCGCAAAGTACTTAAACGCGATTATAAATTCCTTGCAACCTTGACGCTTCAGAGATTCCACTATATATGTATGTATGCACACACGTTCGCGTTGCGAGATGATTATGATTGGTTTAAGTGCTGCTCGTAAAGCAATGCCTGATATTAAACACATTTCTTTGCACAATTCATTTGTTTACACAACATAAAACTCACATTCTATTGTTTATACAAGCCAAGAAGAGTGGCCAAAATGGCAAACTGCTTCAATCAAGTCTGCGTGGGCTATTTATAGCCCTCCCCCAAATATCAAAGCTATTGCCCTTTGGCTAGCTGAGTATATAAATCAAATAGCCAGCGGGGCTTCACATACCAAAAGTACAAATAGCTGCCAAATTTATCAAATAAAGTTCA
Organism: Zaprionus africanus; assembly: GCA_018151435.1. Taxonomy (NCBI): domain Eukaryota; kingdom Metazoa; phylum Arthropoda; class Insecta; order Diptera; family Drosophilidae; genus Zaprionus; species Zaprionus africanus. The sequence goes on along the minus strand of JAECXB010002307.1, from coordinate 1,263,044 downwards.
GGGCCCAAGATTGATGGCCGATCAGTTGCATTAATCAACAAGCTGGAGAGTTCTACGAGCACCAGATCTGTATATTATCCAAATACTTTATCAAACAAAATAGCAACAAGGGACCAAGCAATAAACAAACCAGAGTCTGGTTCTTCTTCTCTCAAATAACAGCTAATGCCCTTGGGTCTTACCAATCAATCAAGTAACTATATACTGCTATATACCTAATTCAATTTTCTTGATTTCTAGAAGAGATTCTAATTTCTAACAAATTACAGCTATTGCCCTTAGAGCGCATATAGATCCCGACCCCGATCAATATCAAATGAAAGTTAGCAATTGCCACTAATTGACTTGCAATCAAAGCAAATTGACTCTGGTTTCCCGAGCCCTTTGATCTTAAATGCAGCAGCCACATATCATGTTCAATATTCGCTGCAGTTCTTAAGTTTTCCAAGGTATGCAAGGTCAGTTTAGCCGAGAAGTCGAACAGCTTCGACAAGTTCTGGGAATTAGAAATGCTAAAATATGCATATTCAGAGGCATTTTACATTTTTAACAACCTGTAATAATTATCTATGTGAGAAAGACGCGACGGCGATACTACAGTATTACAATTCACGTTAATTGATAGCAAGTGGCATACCCGACTTATAATACTACTGGTCGTGCCGGTCAAGTGTTTGCGTTCCCAAGGGGTGTCACAAATGCGGGGCATTCACAGAGTGCATTTGATATTCCCACTCTCGCTCTCTCTAGTTTGGGGAGGGCCTTAGCCGACTGACCTGTGGTTCAAGTGGCGCGAAGGACAGTGCACATTTATTATCGACAAATCTATAAAGTTAGGGGGGAGGGGCCTCATAATAATTATTATCATGCTCAAGAACACTGAGAAGCTATGCGAATGGCTGGCCTCATTTGAAAGATATTTCAAGTACTTCCTTGGCTTTTGTTTGACAGTTTTTTGAAAGGCTTTTCGTAAGACTCACAATAATAATCTGGTTGGCATTAATACACTTCGTCACGTAGTAATAAAGCAAAGCGCGTAAGTGCCGCATAACGAAGCTAGAAATACTCTTAATATGGTGGATTTCACTGCCTTTGATTGGGTTTACAGTGAGTAGATGGAACTTACTGGAAATAGAGGCAGATATAACATAGATATCTTTAAAATACTTTAGCTGCTGTATAGTTTCATGTTAATTAAAGAAGAATCTTGAAATCTTGATAAAGTTTAGTGTGCGTAAAAGTTCTATACAGAAATATGCAGTTCGCTTGTGTATATTTTGAACAGCTTATCTATTTATAGAGTATTTAGCTTCTTACCCAAAACCAAAGTTATTTTCCTTCACAAACTTTACATCAGTTCCCTTTAAAATACTTTCCTTTAATTATTAGTATAACTTTCCTATGCAGTATCTTTATTCTTTAATTAATTTAAAGTGTTTTTCTTCTGAAAACTTGCAGGGGAGATGCAGGCATCATTATCAATTTAATAATAAATAAGTTTTCACTAACAGGTTACCTACTTTACATTATAATCTCCATACTCTCTGTTAGGGTGTATGAAAAAATTCTAAAGCCTGAGTCGCCGCATTGCCATTCAAAAAGGAAGGAATTTCATTGCACAAGCTGTAAACAAAACAACAACAAAGCAAACGCAAAGCCAAAACAAGAAAAGCTCCCCTCTCTCTCTCTCTGTCTGTCTCTATCACTCTCTCTATTTCTGCTACTCCTTCTCCTTCGTTCCCCTTTGGCTACTTCAGATTCACTTTTCGACGGTCGCCGAACTGCGACAACAGGTGACGTTGTTGTTGTGATTGTTGTTGGCTTTGGACTACTTGTTGTTGTTGTCGGCATCGTCTCGTTGCTCATGCTGCTGCAGTTGTTGTTGTTGTTGTGCAACAAACGCGACGCACTTGACGGTTCTTTTTTTGACCATTTGCAGTTAGTTTTCAATGTTGTTGCTGCCTTATGGAAATTGTGCAATTTGTGCCATTTATTGCAGTTGCTGTTGTTGTTGTCGCTGTTCAAGCTGCTGCTGCTGCTGCTGTTTTTATCTCTCTTTAACGGTTGCTGCAATCGCCTAATGTCATTTATCGCCTCGTCCCTCATTGCAGTTGTTTGTTGTTGTTGTCTTTGTTTTTGTCTTCGGCACATGCGCGCACTGTGACAGCACTTTGATTACCTCAGCCTCAAAAGCCTCACGAGAATGCTCAGTTATCGCTTACCGTTTGTTTTATGTTCTTATCCCCCTCTTCCACTTTTCGTTTATCTCTGTTTTGCACTTAGTGAGTGAGGCGTTTTTAATATGATAGACTATGTATACACAAATATCATATATATTATTTTTCGGGCATTTAATTTGCATTTAATTTAGAGCGTCAAAAATAGCCACAATATGCGTATTAACAAATTGTGTTCTCCCTTTGTTTGTTTACAACTAAGTCAGCAATGTTTTAGTTGGGTTAGACTAATTAATGCCCTGGAAAAATATAAGAAAAATTCCTAGCCAGAACTTTTATAAACACATAGATCTGTAATAAATAAGGCTTATGTCTTCAGGTCTGGAATATTATTCTAACAGATAAGGAAAATTACTTATCGCTAGAAAAAATTTAATTAAAATGTAAGCTGGAATATCTAAACTCATGGACAAAGTCCTTATAAAGTTACTCTTTTTCTTTGAAATCTCTAAAAAATGAAGAAAATTCAACAAAGGAAAGGGACTTTTTTAATCTAAAAAATCTCTAATCAATAACCCACATTCGTTAAAGAAAAGGTTACTCTCCGAATAACAAGAATAATTCTCCATTAGGAAAGTTCAAAGAGTGCCTGAATGTGTGATTTCGTTCTTCTTATATAAGGCCTATTTGTCAACGTTTTGCACAATATTCCTATGCCATTTTAATGGGCTTAGACAGCATGGTAATGAGTGAATTCCCGCGCAACTGGTTCTTGGCAATTTATATAATAACGTCTAGAACGATATTTCGAAATTCGTGTAAGGCAAAGGTTCGGTTTGAAGCTGGTTTCACGTCTTCCCCCTAGCCAGACCGGTTAGATTCGTGAGTCCAGGCCATAAATTAAAGATCAACTGAATGGCAACGTGAGCCCGATCGCGTTCTATTCAAAAAAAGAAAGAGAACTTTGTACTTGATAAAAATTAGGAATAAATTAAATGATTCGATAAACAAGAGACCATTTCAATTTTATGGCATTAAAAAAATAATATTTAAATACTTTTCAATGAAAATAATTAAAGTAGTGTGCGAATTAACTTGCCTGGGACAACCTATCCCGAAGGGGTATACTTAGCTCGGTTGAACTGACTTAAGAAATTCATCTCCATCTCTACAGGCCCGCAGCTTCGTAGGCGCAGGGTGTGCGATGCACTAGAGCCCCCGCCAGGGCTTTGACTACCAATTACAAAATGGTCTTGAAAGGGAATTTATTTGGACAATTCAAATACTTTACTCATAATAAGCAAAGTAATACAACAAAAAGTATTGCACAAGGGCCCGCGAGACCGTAGCTACGGCCCTGCTTCTCTCTTCTCTTCCTCCTCCTCCTCTCGTCGTATTTGCTTTGTGTTTACTTACTTACGCATATCTCTGGCATTTAGAATTATGAGTAGTGTTAGACGTAGTTGATGATTTATTTATTTATTAATGCTATTATTCTATTATTTTCGGGTACTCTCGGGAAGGTCGTTCGCTTTTTTGCGCGTCTCTCTATGGGCTACTTCTTTAGTATGTTTTTTTAATAATTATTATCATACTTTGTTGACTCACAATTGAAACGATGTGTGTCCGTCTGTGTGTGTGTGTGTTTATTCTTTTCGCCCAAAATGTCTACGACCCGCGCTTAAACTTGAACAAAAACTTTTTTGAGCTTCGTTCGATTATTGACTTTTCGGACGACGCGTTTTGCATTGGCAAAATCAATTTTTATTATTGTTCAAAATTTATTGGAATTTAACGCATAGAAGCAACGCAGCTGTCTCTGTCGCTGTCGCTGTCGGCGACGACGTCAACTGCGCAGCTTTGTTGCTGCTTTATGTTGTGTCGTCGTCTCTTCCGCAGTTTATCAACGGCAGCCACTTCTCTCGATCGGTCAAGCAGTCTGTGCCGAGTCTCCGGTTGGGTTTGGGTTCGGGTTTTTGTGCTGCAATGGTTCAGCGGTTCACGATCTTGGCCTAAGGTTTCTTTCTGCGCTCCAATTACACAGACACTGTCTCAGCTGGAGCGTAAAGTGTTTTGTCATAATCGCAATTTCGCTTTAGTCGGAGTAATTAAACATTTATGTAAATGTTTGCCTTGAATGAGCCTCCTCTCCAACATCAACTAATTGTGCGACTTGTGCAACACGCGTGCATTAAAAACTATTCAAAGAAAAATACAACAACAACAGCAACACCAAGAAACACCCAAAGACCCCAGAAAACAATTGCTTAACGAGCCCCAAAAAAAAAAAAAAATTTGATTCTGAAATAAATTATACTCAAAGTGGGCAAAAAACGAATTAAAAGCGCTTAAAAGACAATTAAACGAACTGAACACACTCTTAATTATCTACATTGTATATAATAATAATAAAATAAAACAACCGTTATTAACATTTACTAATCCAAACCAGATGCGCGCAGTGAACGTAAACAAATAATTCCATAAAATAAAAGGAACCAAAAACAAAAAGTAAACAAAAAAGTGAACAATAAAGAACAAGAACAAGAAAGAGAACAGTGAGAGATTAACGACAAACAGCGATCAAAATGGACAGCAGCAAATTGTTAAAGAACGTTTATGGCATCGACATACACTTCGAAGATCTCGTCTATCAGGTTAAAGCGCCCCGGCAAAAAGGTGCGTAAGTTGGTCTGCCGTCATAATTTCAAATGCGAGCTTATGTTTCTCGAACCTCGCATATCATTGACCCAGAAAACTTTGCAATATTATTATCCGATATAGTAGCTGACTGTTTAGATTCTGAAAATCTAGTTTTATTTAACTATTATGATCTTTTGTGTATCATTTTTTTTGCAGAGAAAAAGTCGGTGCTCAAGGGCATTACGGGCACATTCAAGTCGGGTGAACTGACTGCTATAATGGGCCCGTCTGGCGCTGGCAAATCTAGTCTTATGAATATTCTCACGGGTCTGACTAAAACTGGCGTCTCCGGCACCATTGAAATTGGCAAAGCCCGCAAACTATGCGGTTATATAATGCAAGACGATCATTTCTATTCATTCTTTACTGTGGAGGAGACCATGCTGCTGGCAGCTACACTGAAGATCTCCAATAAGTGCATTAACATGAAGGAAAAACGCATTTTGGTAAGTTGGTTAGCTGGACAGCAGCTTTATGGGGTGCTTTAAGTTACTTGAATGGGTTTTTAGCAGCTTTATTAGGTTTGAGAACTTTCTTTTTATAGCCAAATATTGGGATAGATCCTTAACAATTTAGGCATCCTCCAAATATTGATTTCAGCTTAAAACAGCTTCCATAAGTTCCTTAGAACTTTAAGCAGCTTAAAGTGCAGTAAGAAACTTTATTAGTTTACAGTATAAGTATCCTGTGAAAGCTTCAACATCAGTATAACAGAACGTCTACCATCTTTCCTAATTTAACAACTTAAAAACTTCTGCGGAACTTCAGAAGAGCAGTCAAGCTATTAAAGCTTCATTACTCATTTAGAATCAAGTGAAAGTTGCAGCAGCATTAAAAATATCAATTCATCTCAACTCGAAATACAGGTACTACAACAGATTTCAGAGATGTTTAATATATAAAACTTAAGAACTTAAAACAGCATTCTTAGCTCAAACAAGAGATCTGTTTTGGCATCTCAAAGCTGTTTGCTATACCAGTTTCAAGAACTCTTTGTAACCTCTTCCCTCACTTCCTTTCAGATTGATCATCTGCTGAACACATTGAAGCTAACCGCAGCGAAACAGACACGATGCTCCAAGCTGAGTGGTGGCCAGAAGAAGCGTCTATCCATAGCACTAGAGCTGATAGACAATCCTGCAGTGCTATTTTTAGACGAGCCCACAACGTAAGTTGGAGACACAAAGAAAGAAATTGAGAGGCACCTCTCCGAAACCAGTTCGCAAGTCGTTTCTGTATTAACCTTGAAAACTTGACACCATTCGCACAGGGGCCTGGACAGTTCATCCTCCTTTGATACCATTCAACTGTTGCGCTCTCTGGCAAACGAGGGTCGGACCATTGTGTGCACAATTCATCAGCCATCGACGAACATTTACAATCTGTTCAATCAGATCTATGTGCTCAGTTCGGGTCAATGCACCTACCAGGGTACGCCCCAGAACACTGTGAAGTTTTTGCAGACTGTCGGACTGGAGTGCCCTGCCTATCATAATCCAGCGGACTTCTGTAAGTACCATATCCCCAAGACCTATCAAGACCCTTCTCAATCAAACCTTTACTTGTCATTCTGCCAGTGTTGGAGTGCGTGAATGGAGACTTTGAGGATCACACCGAAGCATTAACCGAATGTGCCAAGGACACGCGCTGGCGCTACGATCAAGAGTTGATGCCGGATGAGGCAGTGGAACCACCAACCGAGGCACAGGTGGCCAAGTTCAATGAATCGCAGAATCCCCAACAAGGACAGCACGTGGTGACTGTGCAGCAACCAAAGCTACAGAAGATGGAGTCGACAAAGGAGATGGTTAAGCACACCTATCCGCCGCCGGAATGGGTGCGACTCTGGCTGCTAATTGGACGCTGTCATTTGCAATTCTTCCGGGACTGGGTGCGTATATAAAGCAATAAAATATTAAACATAGGGTACCATGCGGAACGTGATGAAACGAATGTATTGCTTTCAATTCTCGTTTTTCAAAGTCATTCGGTTCTTTTTACGATTCCCATTCCCTTTTATTACCCAACCTGATACTAACTAAACTACCTGCTTCTGTCTCCCTCTCTCTCTTTGTGTCTTCCAGACTCTCACATATCTGAAGCTTGGCATGCACATTCTCAGCGCCATAATGATTGGACTCTTCTTCGGCGACTCGGGCATAAATGCAACCAAGCAGATATCCAATGTGGGCATGATCATGATACACTGTGTATATCTCTGGTATACCACTATAATGCCGGGCATATTGCGTTGTAAGTAACTTCGAATGTAGTCATCTGTTGTTCCAGCTAAGTTAATATCATTTTACTGATTGCAGACCCCTTGGAAATCGAGATTATCAAGAAGGAAACCTTCAACAATTGGTATAAGCTAAGAACCTACTATGTTGCCACCATGATAACCTCAACGCCCGTACATGTATGTTGCAAAGACTTTTATTGTATTCTATTTGACAATACCTAATCAATCTCTTTTCGCAGATCATCTTCTCAACGGTTTACATCACTATTGGTTACTTGATGACGGATCAACCTATTGAAATGGATCGATTCGTAAAATATCTGTTGACCGCAGTGGTTGTAACGATCTGTGCCGATGGGTTGGGTGTCTTCCTTGGAACTATTCTGAACCCTGTTGTAAGTAATCTTAGTAAGCTTAAAACTATATCGCACTATATCACATTCTCCCTTTACTTCTTAGAATGGAACCTTTGTTGGCGCCGTCTCGACGTGCTTTATGCTCATGTTCTCGGGCTTCCTTATTTTGCTGACTCACATACCATCATCTATGAGATTTGTAGCCGCTCTCTCGCCACTGCGCTATGCCCTGGAGAACATGGTCGTCTCGTTGTATGGCAACCAACGTGACAAGTTGGTCTGTCCTCCCGAAGAATTCTACTGTCATTTTAAGTAAGTTTTAACACGAAGAATCTTTTTTATATCTCAACTTATCTTTCTTATCTTTCCAATCTGTTTAGGAACGCCGTCACAGTGCTGCGTCAGTTTGGCATGGAACAAAGTGACTTTGGATATAACATTCTGATGATTCTGCTACAGATAACGACATTCAAGATTCTGGCCTACTTCACTCTCAAGCACAAGATCAAATCGGTTTGATTTGCTTGCGAGTTGCCTAGTATTGAGCTTACTATAATTAATCAATTAATTGTGATTTTATGTTACTTATTATCGCGTAGTTCCAAGTGAAGAGCTATCTATTTACATCGGCGTGTGATACTTTAACTAATGCTACCTGTTGATGTATGCATACACACATGCATACAATGCACACATATATACATAGATACAAAGCATACTATTTGTAAACATAGAGAACATAGTTTTTATACGGTTATTTACACTTTCATATGCATGTACATACATATATAGGACTATACATATGTATATATGTCATTCGGTTAGTTCTCAGTTAAAACTAGTTTTAAAAACAAAGAAATTTATTTACATATGAATAAAATGGACAAGTTGAGAATATATTTACAAGCGAAAATTAAAGATGGCTGTTTTCTTTTTATTATTAAATGATCCCTGTTTAAAACGGAACCTCTTTGTTTTCCTCTTAAACTCACCAACATTTTTTGTTCTAGCTGCTGTAAATTTGAAATACGCGCACTGAAACGATTTGTTTGCAGCCCTGCTTAGTAGGTCTGTCGCCTATCGATACTAACGATAGTTGGGAAGCCAATCAGAAAGCAGACATATACAACTAACAGCGCGTTAACAGCATACTGTTACTGCTAACTGCAGAGTTGCACAAATTAGTTAACAGAGAAAAGTTACAGCTGGTGGCATACGGCAGCGCAGCAGGAGAACGAAAATAATAAATAGTATTAAAAACACTTTGAAAACATTAATTAACTGCAAGTTTAGAGCAAAGAAAGATTATAAAACAAGTAAATATGTTTCGCTCTAGTTTTGACAAAAATCTGGGTAAGTAAAGCAAATGCAAAGGAATTACAATTAACTCGAAAGATAAGTGCAACACAAAAGTGACTCATCGAAAAAAGAGTATAACAAAAAGGGCGAATGAACTGCAAACGTAGTTAAAATTAGCAACAAAGACTAATTCCTTAACTTTCTGCAGAGAACGCAACAAGCCACTTGCGCTTGGAACCAGATTGGCCATCGATTTTACTAATTTGCGATGAAATCAACCAGAAAGACGTCACGTAAGTGTTTCTCTAATTGGGTTTCCCCCTTTCCCGTCTTTTAACACTTGTGTTTCTTTCCCTGCAGACCTAAAAATGCCTTTCTTGCAATTAAAAAGAAAATGAACTCACCCAATCCGCACTCCGCATGCTATTCGCTGCTTGTGCTCGAAAGCATCGTCAAGAACTGCGGCGCCCCTGTGCATGAGGAGGTGTTCACCAAAGAGAACTGTGAGATGTTCAGCAGCTTTTTAGAGCAAACACCTCATGAAAATGTGCGTCAGAAGATGCTGGAACTTGTGCAGACCTGGGCCTATGCTTTCCGCTCCTCTGACAAATATCAAGCCATTAAGGTAAGCAAGGGTATAGTTCGATTTAGGTGTTCATGGGGTTTGTCGTGTTCTCTATCCTCCTCACACAAATTCAGATTTGTACACTCTTTATCGTGCATTATGCTAATAAACCACTTGTATAAGCTTTACTTTTATGGCACACAATCAGTTATAAATCCGTTGACTCACTCTTTGTTTGTACAATTGATTAGTTAAACTTTACTTGGCAAAAGATTAAGCAGACATAAAGACGCAATTGCAAGCTGATTTCGATAGAAATATAATTCATTTAGAATTATCTTTCCCAATTGTGTCAAACATGTTAATATTTTTATTATTTGTATAGGATACAATGACCATACTGAAGGCCAAGGGACACACATTCCCGGAGCTGAAGGAAGCAGATGCCATGTTCACTGCAGACACGGCACCCAATTGGGCTGATGGCAAGGTCTGCCATCGCTGTCGAGTGGAATTCACGTTCACCAATCGCAAACATCATTGCCGCAACTGTGGACAGGTGTTCTGTGGTCAATGTACCGCCAAGCAGTGCCCTCTCCCCAAATACGGCATTGAGAAGGATGTGCGTGTGTGCGATGGTTGCTTTATGGCTTTGCAACGTCCATCGTCGGGCGGCAGCAAGTCGAGCGGCACACGAGCTGCCGGAGATAGTGATCTGCCAGCGGAATATCTAAACAGCTCATTGTCCCAACAGGTGCAGGTTGGTTCTTGGAGTTAAGCACACAACAGAAGTGAACTAACCTCCCATTGAATCTCCATTTCATTCTAGACACCAGCACGCAAGAGCGAACAGGAGCTAAAGGAGGAGGAGGAGCTCCAGCTAGCACTGGCACTCAGTCAGTCGGAGGCTGAGCAGAAGAAACAGCCGACGATGACCTATCGCATGCAGCAGAGTTCCCCCGGTCCCGAAGCGCCACAGTCGGTGCCAGTGCAGCAACAGCAGCAGGAGGAAAGCAATCCCGAGCTGGCAAAGTATTTGAATCGCAGCTACTGGGAGCAGCGCAAGATAAGCGAATCCTCATCTATGGCCAGTCCATCGGCTCCGAGCCCCATGCCGCCCACACCACAACCCCAACAGCAGCAGCAACTGTTGCAACAGCAACAACCAAGTCTCCTATCAATGCCAAAGACAGCGGACGAGCTGCAAATCGATGAGTTCGCTGCCAATATGCGCACCCAGGTGGAGATCTTTGTGAATCGCATGAAGTCGAACTCTAGTCGTGGCCGCAGTATCTCCAATGATTCCTCTGTGCAGACCTTATTCATGACACTCACCTCGTTGCACTCGCAGCAGTTGTCGTATATTAAGGAAATGGATGACAAGCGCATGTGGTACGAACAGCTACAGGATAAGCTGGCACAGATCAAGGATTCACGTGCCGCTTTAGATGTGCTGCGTCAGGAGCATGTTGAGAAATTGCGTCTGATTGCCGAGGAACAGGAACGTCAGCGTCAACTGCAAATGGCGCAAAAACTGGAGATAATGCGCAAGAAGAAGCAGGAATACTTGCAATACCAACGTCAGCTTGCAGTGCAGCGCATTCAGGAGCAGGAACGGGAGATGCAATTACGTCAAGAGCAGCAGAAGGCACAGTACTTGATGGGACAAACAGCTCCACCTTTTCCCTACTTGCCACACGGTGGTTCACCCTCGCATCAACTGAACAACGTTTATATGCCCTATGCCAACCCCGCTGGTTATCCAGCTGCCAACGGGCATGGTGTGGGTCAGTTCGCGGGTGGTATACCACCACCAGGCATGTATAATCCTGCTCTGGCACAGGCGCCACCTGCTCCGGGCATGATGATGATGCCCCCACAACAACAGCAGCAGCAACAACCACAGCAGACACAGCCCGATAACAATCCCTATCCTGGACAGCCCATGATGCAGCAGCAGCAGCCTGTGCCACCACATACGCAGCCCCAAGTGCAACAGCAACAGTTGCCACCACAAGTGCAGACCCAACCACAACCACAACCCCAACCACATCTGGCCCACGTCATGCTGCAGCAACAACAAATTGTGCAATCGCATCCACCGTTGCCCACTGTGCCCCAAGTGGCAGCAGCTCCTCCTCCACAACAACAACAACAGCAAGTTGTAGCAGCAGCACCACCACCTGCAGTAGACATTAGCAACACGCAGGTGCAGGCAGTCGCCGCTGCACCTGCCCCACCACAGAACGATCCCGAACCGGCTCCAGCGGCCAAGGCCCCCGAACCTGCAACCGCAGAGCTCATTAGCTTCGACTAGGCAGGATCTTACATCTGTTAAACTACTTATATAGCCAAGCCAAGCCAAGCGGGCAAGTGTATATTCCATAATGAAACTATTCTTATCTTGTATACGTAGTCCAGAAAGTACACTTGATGTCTTGTCCTGTTCTTATTTTGAATTTCATAATTTAAAATGAAATTTGCATTCCAGCAATTTTGTAGTCAAAATATTGTTATAACAACGGATGAAATCCGTACTTAAAAAAAAAAGAAGAACAGGATCTAGAAAGGAGTTTTGGCTACTGAAAACATTTATATAAATCAAATAAATAAATTTATGATATCGAACAAATAAACTGCAATGTTTTCTGTGGGGATATGTGTTATTTGAATGTGGAATAAATGGAAGAGTCTTCTTTCTTTTTCTTATTTGGTTGCAACATCTTTAACCACTTTTCTTATTGTTCCAGCAAACTGATGGGCAGGTATAAATATAAACTTTTGGCAATAGCAAATTTTATATTAGGCAGTTAAGATTATTTTAATTGGGTGGGGCTGATTAAAAGTATTCGAATGTGGTTTACTTAATACCCGCATAATGCAACTATCATGGGAACACTCAACCGAAAATTCATTTTTAAATATTTTATTATTTGCAATAGCTAATTTTATATTAGGCAGTTTAGATTATTTTAATTGAGTGCGGGCTGATTAAATTATTCGGATATGCAATAAAAGCTCGACTCTAGAAAGCAGGCTGTTCAGTACTCTCTTACAGTCTGTCGAATTTTAATCGCCAAAATGTTTTTGCAGTTCGTCCTTACCAGCTTGCTGCTGAATTTGCTTTATTTTGTTTCGGAAGGATCCGTAATAACCGATGTAAAACCTGAAGCATTTCAATCATTAATATCGGACATAAACTATATAAGGTGAGTTCCCCGTGTTTAAATTAGCCCAAGTTTTATTAATCGTAACAAAACCTCCGTAAGATCGGAGCTAGCATTAATCAAGGCGAATCAACAAGCAATGAAATCGGATCTAGGAACATTAAAATCGGATCAACAGCAGATCAAATCGGATCAACAGAAGATCAAATCGGAAATAGAATTGATCAAAAACGAGTTAAAAACGTGCAAATCTGTTCAGGAAAATACAAAATTGAAGACAACTGAAATAGGTTCAGATACACGCCTGATCCGTGAAGACCTAAAAGGAGTGGAGAACGTTTTAAAAAGCTTTAATCAAAACTGTCATATGGGACGAAGCTGTGCCGAAGAAATTTCTACTTCCAAGGGTAGTGGGATCTACGAGATACGTATTCCCGGCTCTAGTAAACTACCGTTCAAGGTGGCTTGTGACGCAGAGACTCGGGGCGGCAAATGGACAATCATTCTGCGACGAATGAATGGAAGTGAAAACTTTTACAGAAATTGGACTGAGTACAAAGAAGGCTTTGGGAACTTGACAGGGGAGTTCTTCTTAGGCCTTGAGAAGATACACGCACTCACCAACGATCAACCACAGGAATTACTTGTTCTACTTGAAGACTTTAAAGGAGAAACTAAGTATGAAACCTATGACGCATTTGCCATCGGAGCCGAATCCGAATTGTATAAGCTGCACACAGTGGGCACCGCTGCAGGAACTGCTGGGGATTCACTTAGTCATCATCGTGGAATGAGTTTCACAAGTTATGATCGAGACAATGATGAGAGGAAGACAAAAAAAAATAAGAATTGTGCCGCACTTCATACTGGCGGATGGTGGTATAAAAATTGTCATCAGAGGTACGTGCAGAAATTCTTTTTATGATTGAAAAACTTAGCTCTGTGTTATTTCAGCAATCTAATGGGCGTTTATAATGATAACAAAAACGGAAAAGGCGTCAACTGGAATACTTTTAAAGAAAACTATTCAATGAAGCGAGCTATCATGATGATAAGGCCGAGAAAGCTATGAGAAACACTATGTACATTAATATTTTGAAACAGAATATGCAGTACTTAACATATTTGCATATATGTATGTATGTTATCAATAAATGGTCAAAATAAAACTATTCATTATCCACTTTTCAATGCATACATAACATATACACATATATATTTGGTCAGCAGTTCCACGTATGTGAGAGTGAGAAACCGATAAACAGCACATTCTTCATTGATTCTGTTGCATGGTCGAACCTCGTCTGCAAGAAGAACCTTCTTTGGAAGCTTTCCAATTGCGTTATCTGTGTGGATGGAAAGCTGAGTCATACAAAAATGAAGATACATAAAGCGAACAAAATTAAGATCCATTAACACCTGGCAGGCACAGACTAACAAATTGCCAGAGGAAGAAGGGACGCGGTTAAATGAAAAGACACATAGAATGTTAGTCAAGAGACAATGAATATATGTATATCGTCTTCGGGGATATACACTTTTTAAAATCTTAATAAATTTGTTGCTAAACTTACCCGGAATAAGACGGTGTTCAAAAGCTCAGACATTGTAATTATAATATCACATAAATCTTTATTTAATACGTATGTGTCTGGAACTGTATCACTTGGCATCTGAGAGTGCAGCTACTCCAGGCAGTTTCTTGCCCTCAAGCAGCTCCAACGCAGCTCCTCCTCCAGTAGAGACATGGGACACTCCATCGGAGCCACCAAATTTCTTGCAGGCGGCTGCAGTATCGCCACCACCCACAATTGTGGTGGCACCATCTTTGGTGGCACTAACCACGGCAGCCAACATGGCTGTGGTGCCTCCAGCGAACTTATCGTTCTCGAACAAACCTGGTGGACCGTTCCATACGATGGTTTTCGCTCGGACAATAATTGCAGCAAACTTCCTGTTCGATTGTTCGCCTACATCCAGACCCATATAATCATTGGGTACACCCTGTTTGATATCTACGTTTTTAATCTCCCCTGGATCCTTTTCCACACTTTTGGCGCATTTAAAATCTACTGGCAATATAATTTTAACGTTATTCTCCTTGGCTAAGGACATGAGCTCGTTAACCATTTCGGAACCCGCCTCATTGAACAGCGATTTTCCTATTTCCATATTTTCATTTACCTTCAGGAAGGTAAAGGCCATTCCGCCGGCCAAAATCATTTGATCCACTTTGGTGAGCAGGTTCTTTATTAGCGGTATCTTATCGGCAATCTTAGCGCCACCCAGTATGGCCAGAAAGGGTTTCTTCGGGTTGTCTAGTGCCTTGGCAAAGTACTCAAGCTCCTTGTCCAATAGAATGCCTGCAGCTCGTATCTCGTAGCCCTCACCCATCATGGAACTGTGCGCTCGATGCGCTGTACCGAAGGCATCGTTCACATATATATCCGCTAGTTGGGCCAACTTGGCGCGAAACTCCTTGACCTTCTCCGGATCGGCTTTGACCTTCTTATCATTGTCTTTGCTGCTGCCCGTTTCCTCCGCATAGAACCGCAAGTTCTCGAGCAGAATGACAGCACCCTTAGGGGGATTTTTGCTTGCGCTCAGTGCCAGTTCGCCTACGCAATCATTTAGAAAACATACGGGACGGTTCAGCAACTTCTCCAGCTCCTTGGCAACGGGTTTCAAGGAAAAGTCTAGATTCTTCTTTCCATCTGGTCGACCCAAATGCGAGGCGAGGACCTGTGAAGCAGATCAATTGGAAACAGATATATTTTATGCATATACAATAACTACCTACAACAGATTGACACTGCTTGTCCAGAACGTACTGAATGCTTGGTAGTGACGCCACAATCCTCTGATTGTTTGTTATTTTGCCATCCTTCATGGGCACATTGAAGTCGACGCGTATGAAGACTCTTTTGTTAGTCACGTCCACGTCTTTGATACTCAATTTCTTTAGTAACTTTGTATCATCCAATTTTTGACTACACTCACTCGCAACCACTTGGTAGTATCTAGAAATTGTGAGGTCATGATACTTAGTGGCCAGCCTGAGTAGTGAATGGAGCATTGTATTTTTATGTTAATGATTAATTTTTATGAAAACTGAACTTATAATAAGTTATACGACGACGTGTGTAAAAAAAAATTACAGTTACAATTCTGATTTAAACGCGACTTAAACTAAATTTATGCTATGTGACCAGATCTAAGTTGCTGGCATTAAGATAAACGAAAATTGACATAACTTTTGCATCGATAAACTTATATCGATATCTGTGCAGTAGACAATGCGATGAAATTTAACAGAACCCGCACATCGATTGTTTGTCAGCTGTGCCGCGACTGTAAACTGTAAGATGGTACGGTGATTAAGTACAGCGTACTCATTTTAATATATGATAAAAATAAAAAAGGGAAACAAAACGTTGCGTGTGTTTTGTGTTTTTACTGAAAAATAAAATTCAATTAAATATATATCAAGTATATACACTGGCCACAATTAACCAGCATGGGTGGCGGTGATCTGGTAAGTAGATAAATGCACAATTTGGCGGCAACATAATAACTCCAAATCTTTTGTAGAATCTAAAAAAATCATGGCATCCCAACACAATGAAGAACCAGGAGCGGGTCTGGAAGGCAGAACAGGCGAAACAGGAGGAGCAACGCAAACTGGATGATCTGCGTAAAGAAATAAACGAGGAACGCGACCGCGAGGAGCTACGACGCATTGGCGAAAACTCCGGCGTCTTGGGCAATGGCAATGGGGGAGAAGCCAAGTTGGAATGGATGTACAAAAGTAAGTGTAATCATTTGCCAACACTCCAGTTCGACTTACTACCTTAACTACTTACAGACAGTGCTGAGCTGATCAACCGCGAGGAATATCTGTTAGGTCGCAAGATCGATAAATCCTTTGAGCAATTGGAAGCGGAGGAAAGACGACAGGAGCAGAGTACGCTAGGCGTCAAGCAGCCCATCAATCATGTGGAGCACGAGTGTGTGCCCTTCTCCATACGCCAGTATCGCAATTTGCAGTCCACTGAGCAGGTGGATATGCAGCGCAAGACCATGGAGGATCCACTTATGCTGATCAAACAGCGGGAAATGGAAGCGAGGCGGAAATTGCTGGAAAATCCTGTTAAACTCAAGGAAATTCATCGTATACTCAAAACGGAGAAGGAGCAAGCAACAAAGTTAAATAAAAAGTCAAAAAAGAGTAAAAAGTCAAAGAAGAAGCGCAAAAAGGGAAGCAGCGATGAGGACAGCGATGATAGTGACGAGGACGATGACCTGGATAAGAAGTTAGCCAAGCAGATGAAGAAACTGAAGGGAGAGAATACAAATGAGGATTTCAAGCTGGACAAATTGCTGGATGCCAAATATCGCACTTTGACAAAACAGCTCGACATTGCCAGCAAGAAGAAGAAAAAGTCAAAGAAGAACAAGAAAAAATCAAAGCGACGCAGCGAGAGTGAAGACAGCGAAGCCGACAGCAGCGACTCAGATGAGCCAAGTAGGCGGAGGGGCAAGCAAGAGAGCAGCCCCGAAAGGGAGCCGAGTGAGCCAAGGGGAAGGCGAAATGGAAGCAGTAGTCCCGAAGAGCCGAGGATGCCCAGAGGCAGAAGAGAAAGAAACGACAGTCCGGATGAGCGCTCGAGTACAAGACAGAGAGAAGAATACGTCAGCCGACGACGCGAGAGAAGTCGCGACTTCAACGAACGACGACCCGGGCAAAGTAACAAGCGCAGAGACCGGGACCACCACAGACGGAGCAGAAGTCGCAGTCCACTTCCAGATGAGACAAGAAAGAATCGGCGAAGCCGTAGTCCCCGCCGAGACCGACAACGTAGTCGTAGTCCAAGAAGAAACGAGAGAGAACGCCAGCGCAGTCGCAGTTCACACAGAGACCAGCGACGAAGAAGTCATAGCCAGGATAGACAAAGACGTCGACGCAGTCCGTCGCCAGAGAAACGTAGCCGACGAAGTCCCATCCAGGAGAAACGTAGTCGACGCAGTTCAACACCAGAGAAACGTAGGGAACGCAGTCCAATTCCGGACAAGCGCAGGCAACGTAGTCCCACTCCAGAGAAACGTAGACGACGCAGTCCGACGCCAGAGAAATCTAAACGACGCAGTCAAAGTCCTCCTCCAGCACGACGCAGCACACCTCCTCCAGCTGCTCCTCCTACATCCCGCCCAGGCAACAAAACAAAGCCCAAACTTACAGAAAGCGAACGGGAGGCGCGCCTGCGTGAAATGATGGACAATGCCACATGGCGAGAGGAGGATCGCACAAAGGTCGTCAAGAAGCAACGCGAGGCCTACGCCCGGGAGGAGGCACAGCATCAGGCAAGTGAATTCGATAAGGAATTCATCAACAAGGAGGTGAAGAAGGCCATCGATAATCAAACTTCTATAGGGAACCGGATACGCTCCAATCTGAACAACATTCAGCGCACCTCGTCCGCCATGGACTCAAATTTTGCCCGCAAGTAAAGATGGATTAGATTTAAGATTATACAAAGTACAATATATAAAGTAGACACAGATGACTGAACTTTATATGAAGATTAAACAGTTCATTGTAACATTTTGTATTGAATTTTAAATTTTATTAATAAGTTAAACTCGCTCGATTTGAAAGATCTGATAAAGCATTGCCTTAATAATGAAAGGATTTTGTACGGAACCTTGTAGAAGTTGGAAGATCAAGCGCGACAGACTAAGGTATATATTGAGCACTTTCTGTCATCTTCAAGCTGATTATTTACATATATTGTATTTTATGTATATAAGATATAAAATCGGCATTTTGACTCTTATCCTAAAAATAAGTTTTTTCAAATGAACCCATTTCAATTTATTAATTATCAATTTACTAGAAAAAACCATGCCGAAAGTTTAATACCCTAGCAGGTTCATACGAGTATCTTCTCCGATCGTTCCACGCTATAACTTTCACTTTAAACTTCCAACATTTATACTTATAGCTAAGTCTCCACTTCATTGTCCACAAATGATGCCAGTGTTGGTTAACTTAAAATTCCGTTTATTATTGAACTTTGGGCTTACTATTTATACGGGCATAATAACATTAATATTTCGTGAAGAGAGTTAGTTAGGGATATTGTGTGAGTGGTTGTTGTTGTTGGGGGTGGGGGTGTAACTTAGGCGGGCGATAGAGCAGCCACACCTGGCAGTGTCTTGCCCTCGAGCAGTTCCAATGATGCGCCACCGCCGGTGGAGACGTGCGAGACAAGAGCCTCAGTGTTCCACTTGGCGCAGCAGGAGGCAGTGTCGCCGCCGCCAATGATGGAGACGGTACCATTCTTGGTGGCCGCCACAACGCCGTCCATAATGGACTTGGTGCCGTTGGCGAAGTTGGGGAACTCAAAGACGCCGGGGGGACTGGAAGGAAGAAAAACCAAGTTATGGTTGATGTAGGTTAAGTTTTGGATTGAGGGACTCCTCCTCCTCCTTACCCATTCCAGACAATAAGCTTGGCGCGTGCAATGGGCGCAGCGAAGAGTTCGCGAGTCTTGGGTCCCACATCGAGTCCCATGTGACCATCGGGAATGCCGCTCTCCACGGTGGCCTCACTGACTGCAGCATTCTCGGCGAACTTATCGCCACAGACAAAGTCCACAGGCAGATGCAGCTGCACATTGTTCTTCTTGGCCTTCTCCACCAGGTTTTGCACAATCTTGGAACCCTCCTCATCGAACAAGGAACCACCAATCTTCATGTTGTTCAACACCTTCAGGAAGGTGAAGGCCATGCCGCCACCAATGATCATCTCGTTGACCTTATCCAGCAGATTCTCGATCAGCTGAATCTTATCGGCGACCTTGGCACCACCCAAAATAGCCAGGAAAGGATTTGGTGGCTTGTCCAGAGCCTGCGAGAAGTACTTCAGCTCCTTGTTGAGCAGCAGACCAGCAGCACGCTTCTCATAGCCATCACCCATCATGGAGCTGTGGGCACGATGCGCCGTACCGAAGGCATCATTCACATAGACATCACCCAACTTGGCCAAGCTGGCGCGGAACTCCTTGACCTTGGCGGGATCAGCCTTAACCTTGGCTCCGCTGGCATCGACACCCTTGCCCTCCTCCTCCAGATAGAAACGCACGTTCTCCAGCAGGATGACGGAACCCGCAGCGGGATCCTTGCAGGCAGCCTCCACCTCAGCACCAACGCAATCGTTGAGGAATGTTACTTGCTGTCCCAGCAGTTTACTCAGCTCCTCAGCCACGGGGGCGAGGGTATACTTCAGGTTCTTGTTGCCATCGGGACGACCCAAGTGGGACATGAGCACCACCGACTTGGCCTTCTTGGACAGTGCCAACTTGATGCTGTCCACGGCGGCAACAATGCGCTGATTGCTCGTGATCTTTCCCTCCTTGATGGGCACATTGAAGTCAACGCTAAAGGAAAGTGGGGGAGGGGGAAATCGAAAGTGAAAATTGCCTTTATGCAACAACTGAGAGAAGGAAGGAAATCCGTTAGAATCCTCTCTCCTCTTCCTCACTTACCGCATCAGCACACGCTTGCCCTCCAGCTCCAGGTTCTCGATGCTCAGTTTGTTGAAGGCCATTTTGATGCAGATTCTACTGATTCCAACAAACTTGTGAATAATTCTCTCGGTTTGTGCGACTTGACCGACCACAGCTGTGTTGCGGCAATGTCAGCGCAAGGTCATAAAGCGGGCCCGGTCTGCTAGATTAGGGTTGCCAACACACTGCAAAGTAAGCCGCAATGACAAGATAACAATAACAAAACACACGCAAAAGCCTCGTTAAACAAGCAGTGCGTAGTCTAATACGAACTGCTTGCTTCTATTACTTCGTCGAGTTTCTAGAGCATTCCAATTGGAATCCAACTAGTGCTAAATGCAATCGCAATGCAGCTCTGATGATAAGTGTTGTTTAATACACGGCCAAGCAGTGTTGTGAAACAGCGATGTGGTGTTTTTCCTATGCTTGGCGCGTTTAATTCAAATCAAGCGAAATTTAATTAATAAAAATAGAGTATATGAGTAAACAATTCAGGGTCACGACTTAGTTAATTGGTTTACTAGATAAAACAAATAAAATGTAGATTTTTATGTGACTCGTGAGCGCATAATTATGTATGTAGGTACGTAATAAATGAATGTATGCGATGCGCAGCTGGGGCAATTGTCCACTCAGCGTGTGTCTGTGTTCGTGTTTTTTCTTCACACAGACGCACACACACTCAGAGACACTCATAAATGAAATGACGCCAACATTTGCTCTTCGCAAATGATTCATTCATGTTGCTGCTGCCCCATCGCCCCGCCTCCTTCGACCCCACCGTTCTTGCTGCAGCCAGAATGCATGACGCAGATGCCGCCGCCGCCACAAGAGGCAGACAGAGGCGCAACAGGGGGCGGAGGCAGCGCCAGGCCTATTGCACTGAGAGGTGGGCAGGAGTGTGCAAGGGGAAGAGGGTATACCCCGCTCACTTTTTCTGCGCAATTAAAGCAATCGCCAAGGAATGCAAACAATAAAGGAAGACGAACTCGAAGCTGGAAATGAAAATGATAACAACAAATCGAAAATTCGAACACACACACACACACATACACAGGGACAAATTGAATGTTTGCGTGTGAAATGCTCGTTGACGTATGCGCTGTAGGGTATACACAGCCTGCTTGGCCGACACACTCATTCACACTCACACACACACATTCAGTCGGGCATTAGCACATGCCGGTGAAACGCGACTTCGAGAATGCCCCGACGTCAGAAGAACGAATGAAACGAATGAAGAACCTTAACCGCTTATCAGGCAGGGTAGTCCCCCTTTGCCCCCTACACCCTCTTCCCCTTCCTGTGTGGATATACTCATAAACCAGTTCATGTTGTTTTTACTGAATGATTTCTTTGCAATAGAAGAAGAACGAACAGAGGCTAGCATGGCCCTTGGAATGCCCTACACGTGATTGTATATGAGATACATGTGACTATAGTGACTACAGTTATACCCCTCGATACGTATTTATAGAGTGAATACTGCCGCGTCGCAACAGAACTCATCTACTCATCTCGTGCTGTGTTCACCTTCATTATTCCATAGCCAAATCGGACTGTCTACTATAGAAATATATATAAAATTCGTCTATATGTTCATGTCATACATCAAAGCTATTTACATCTGAGGAGAGGGAGGATGATAGAGTAAATGAGAAGGAGAGAGGGACAAAGAGAGAGAGAGATATGAAGAGAGATAGAAAGAGAGAGGAAAAAAGAGGGATAGATAGATACAGAGACGGAGATAGAAAAAGAGGGAAGAAAAAAGAGAGACTGGGAAAGAATGAGAGAGAGGTCAAGAGAGATGAAAGAGATGAAAGAGAAAAAGATGTATACATACAAAAAGAGTGTGAGAAAGAGAGACAAAGAACAATCTCTTCTTTACCTAATGTTTCGTGGAACACGATGTTCTTCTTCTTCCCTCACTTACTAATTACAAATATTCGAAATTCGTAAATCTACGTTGAAAATCTTTACAATCTCGTTACAGATCTATTAGTATTATATACAGACAAAGCAGGCAGCAGCGTCTATAATGACATGTAAATGAATCGATTATACGAATTCGCACCTGACTAAGGCATGCTACGAGGCAAAACAGACGCTACAAACGTGTTTCTGTACACTGCACAGAATAGTTGAGTGCGAACCCATCAGGGTTGAGCATAGAGGGAAGTTCTGCAAAGTACATCCACCTCAAAATACGTTCCCGAAAGCATAATCATAAAACATGTATTTTTGAAATTTGCCATCAAATTAAACAAGCTAAAAATAAATTACAAAACATGCGCATAATTAAAAATTTCAAGAAATTTCGGCAGAATTCCCAAGAAAAATATTGGAAATTACCTGAAAAAAGGCCACTCGAAGAGGCCTCTAGAAAATTCCCTATAATTTGTTCCCTGCTTATCTGTAACTGCCAGCACCCCTGCCTGGGTGGACAAGGTCTAGGTAACCTTGAAATAATATTGGTCAAACATAGCGCGATGTAACTGTTGTTTGTACAGGGTCCAGGGAGAGAGAGAGAAGAGTATATATTGTAAATCATAGATAGTGTAACTGCAACTCTCGATTTATCCCAAACACACACACACATATGCAGCATGAAATGGCGGAACGTACGCAATGCCGCGCAAAACAACACTGAAAAGAGAGTTGCCAACGATGGTACCGAGAAAGTAAACTAATGAAAAAGAAACGAAAACAAAACAAAAACAGAAAACAGAAAACGAAGACGCAAATCGGCTTATCAAAAACAAAGTGAAGGCAGAGAAGTCAGAGTTGTGTTGATAACTCTCGAGTGATTGTCGCGCGATTGCAGCAGCAGAAGCGGTAGCAGCAGGTACAGGTGTTGCCTCTGTCGGCGTCGCT
Organism: Zaprionus africanus; assembly: GCA_018151435.1. NCBI lineage: Eukaryota > Metazoa > Arthropoda > Insecta > Diptera > Drosophilidae > Zaprionus > Zaprionus africanus. The sequence goes on along the minus strand of JAECXB010002307.1, from coordinate 1,240,093 downwards.
GCTGTCTCGGCTGGTGTTGGCAACAATGGCGCTCGCCGGCAACGCAGAGAGCAGCGGCAGCAGCAGCGTCGTTGCCTCTCGAGGAGGTCGTCGCTTTTAATTAGCAAACGCGTTGTTGCTGTTGTTGTGGATCTCCCCATAATATTTAGATTACAAACTATACTTATTTGTTTTGCATAAAAATAGCTGAAAATGTGGCGAAAACAGCGACAAACAATTTTACGATAAGTTTTGTTGTATTGGAAACTTCCAGTTAATACTGGTGGCACAACAACAACAATAACAACAAAAATGATAAGTAGTGGGAGGGGGATGCAGAAGAACGTTAGCTCATTAGTCAATTCCTGAACCAACATGGTTCGTGTAATGAACAGAGACAGCAGATTGTCGAACCACACACAGATGGAGGGATCAGGCGAAATGAAAAATGCATAACACAGTGGGGTGAACCACGCTAATCACACAGATAAACCCGATTTGTCCAACACACATACATACATATATTGTACATACATGTATTGTTTTTATATCTTAATCTGCCAGGTTTTTTTTGAAGTTGTACTCAGTGTGTGAGGTTAGGTTGCTAGACGCAGCTAGACACATCTTAATCGCAGTCCAATTGACCTGATTACTCGTCTCTGTTCTGGTCCACTCTATAAATATGTGTGTGGTGGCACAAACAATAAGCGAAACACTGCCTGCTGCAGCAGCAGCAGAACGCCAAAGTTGCCCGGCCGGCCCCCTTTGCCACCTCGTCATCCTCTTTCTCCTCATTCACCAAGCAGCACCCAGCTAGCTATAAACCTCCGTCGACGTCTTGTGAACACTCCACACGAACGACGAACAACAACCACCGACGACGACGACGACGACAGCGACGTCGACGACAACAACTGTGTGTAACGACGACGATGGCAAGCACCGCCGCGCGGCCAACAATTTTCAAATTTACCGCCAAACGTGCCGGCGACGTCGACGTCGCCGCTGGCGTTGGCGCTGTGCTGTACTCACTCACGAGCCGCATAAAGCGAATTTTGTATGGGATGTGTCAAGAAACCCACTCGAGATGTCAATTCTGGATTTCATCTTGATCGTATCGCCATTTAAAAGATGCCAAATTTTAGATAATTCTTTTCTCTTTCCAATGCCACCAATTTCAACCCGATCCAAATAGAGGTTTACGAGCTAGAGCCCCATAATAGCAGACGCTTAGGCGGTTCATGAAGACACTGCCCGCAATCTGTTGTCGGCCCGTGTGCGATGGTAGGTTTAGTCTTGTACGAGCCGTCAACGGGTACACATATCGGTGGTCAGTCAGAGAAGCAAATCAAAAAATAATACAAAATACCAAAAAATAATCAGCTAACAGGCAACACAAATATACCAAAAGAAATAATGAAATATAAAAACAGAATATATATATTCGTAAACATACGATATGTAATTCGTAAATATACGATATAATTCGTAATATACGATACATTCGTTAATTTACGATATGTATTATTTGTAAATATTTTTGTTGGTATATTTGTTTTTTTCAGTTGCCGCGCTGCCGACTTTTACTATATCCTATATTAGAGAAAGAAAGCAAAATATTTTTTTTTATTTTACCGAAGAAAATATTATTGCAAAATTATTCGTAGAGTCGGTCAGCGGTTGCTGCTGTTGGGGTCGACCGAGAACGGGCGGGCGGGCGGTCTGTCGTTTGTTATTTTGTTCTCGCCTCCTCCGCTGCTGTTGCCGCTGCTGCTGTTGTTGTTGCCTTCTCTTCTCTACTTTGCCAACTGCTGCTGTACAAATGCCGCCGTGCTTTTTGTTCAGTGTATTGCACACAAGTCAGAGAGAGAGAACAGTGACAGCAGCGTGACAGTGACAGGCCCAGTGTGAGAGCGAATGATAAGCGAGCGGCAGTTGGCTGAATAAGAGGGAGAGAGAGAAAAAACGAGAGCAAGCAGCACACGCACACACAAGTACCGTGTGTATGTGTGCATGAGAGAGAACGACTTTGTGTGTGTGTGTGTGTGCGTGTACCTATGCTATTCTGTTAAATACTCACGAGCCCGCTGAAACTCAGACAGTGTGTTTGTGTGCTTCGTGCGGTGCGGTTCTCGTTTTTTCCCTCCTCGGAACAATCTATCTATTTTGCGCTAATTTTTGTCAACAATCCAAATAAAATAAAAACATATATCTTTCAACACACAGCAATCAACAACAACAAAAAGCAACAACGGAAATACCGAGAAATAATTCAAACGCGCGCATTAATCATTACAACTAAGCCTACACAATATAACGACGAATGCTCGTTATATAATTGTACAAAAAGATACAAGTTAAAGTTCAAAACACCAACAACAACAACAACAAAATGTCTGCAGCCACAGAACAACAGAATAACGGCGATGTTGCCGTCGAGAAGGTTGCCGCCGTCAGTGCTGATGGTGATGTGAAGGAGGATCTCAAAGCCAAAGCCAAAGCTGCCGCCGTTGCCGATGACAAATCCGCGGCCGCTGACGCTGCTGGTGATGCGGCTGCCGCTGACAATGGCACGGCGAAGGATGGCGATGATGCTGCCGATGCGGCGGACGCAGCTGCCGCTGCGCCAGCCAAGGGATCAGTTAAAGGCACAAAGAGGCAAGCCGAAGTGAGTATCTGAATATCGTATATACCTTCTAACTAACTAAACTAAATCCAACATACAAAGCACAGCAATTTTAGGTCCTTTTTCTCTCCTTTCCGTTCTACGCCTCGTACAGTTTCACACCGCTAGTTCTAATCAGTCGAGCATGCATCTGTGTGTGCCTGTACATGTGTATGTGTTTGTGTGTGAGAGAGTATGTGTGCCATGTTTAATAACAAAACAAACGAACGCACTTGTCTTCGTCTTATTTTTCGCTCTCTCCTCGACTGCTCTCTCTCGCTCTCTCAGCGTCGTCATGCGTCGAATATCGATCGCATCATCGATCGTGCTCTGCCAATCGATAGCCGTTGTTTTTGTTTACGCGCTACTCACACACATTTTGCGTTGCGCGCAAATGTGATTCATAAATTTGTTATAAAATAAAAACGCGGCCCGAAACGTAGAAAAATTGTTTCTAGAAATAGATATACACACGTTTTCACTGTTTCCAAACGATAACTGAAAAAATTTAAGTGAGGAGAGGGAGAGTGAGAGCGTAAGAGAGCGGCGCACACTCACTCACACATACACTACTGTATTCTGTTGTGTGTATCTGTGTGTTGTTTACGATTAAATTAAGATGATTGTGAGGCGGTAATCAAAGATTATTTGTTGTTAGGTTCAAATCGAGGTTAGATGAGACGCACAAGGGTACAGCAGAAGGTACAGTTAACGAGCAGTGCGCGAGAATGAGAGGGGGAGTGTATCTAGTAAATACTGGAAATGCGGAATACGCGGAATAGGTCATTAGCATTGCACAAGGAAAGCAACGAAACAAAGCCAAAAGAGATTAACAAATGTGTGAATCGGCCTTGCAACACAAATACATACACACATATACACCCACACACGTCCGTCTGTACATGTGCATGCTCTGTTCTCTTTGCATTTGGCCTTATTTCGTTGTTGCATTTAACAAACTTGGCTAACAACAATAACAGCAACAACAACAATAACAACAAATTGCGCGCCAGCCAAAAAGTTGCACTCTCAGCAACAGAAAATACAAAAAACAAAAAAAACAATGCCGGCCGGCGGCCATATTACAAGTGAGAGAGCGCCGCAAAGATAGAGAGAGAGAGTCAAACTAAATGAGAGAGCGACATAGAGAGAGTGTGAGAGCGCGTGCTAACCAGTTTAAAATTCCATTCTTTTGCTTGATTTTATTGTCTTTATGCCATAATCGAAAAAAGCCACAATTCTTGATAAACATAAAGAATACACGCACAGCACAAAAGATAGAGGCGGGAGAACAGCACGCGGGGTATCTTAGAATAAATCACATAAATTAGCAAATCAAATGGTTTGTCATGGAACTCGAAATAAAAATGTACAGTTTAACCGAGAGAGAGACGAAGAGAGCGCGTGAGAGTTCGTGGGCTCTATTATGCGCTACTCTTCCCCTCTCATCCACTCTCTTGCTGTAATTGACTATGTACGCAGGCTGTTTGTGTACATGTGTGCTGTGTGTGTGTGCGATTACATTAATCTTTCACTTTTTTCGCCTTATGCGTATTTATTTTGGTATTTTATGTGCATGTGTATGGGTGTACATAAAAACAATCCATTTACAGGGTGGTTCAACTTCCTCTTGGGAGTGTGTATGCGTGTATGCATGCGTGTGTTTTTGGAAGCGGGAACTCATTTGGTAACGTTTCCAGAAACTGTTGCCTAACTTTGTGTGGGAAAATACCAAGAAAAAGATTCGATAAATATATCGATAGAGATCGATCTTTGATATACAGATGTACTGTGCCTATTTATTACATGTTTCCAGTACTTTCCAGACCTTTCCTGGCCCTGTTTATGTCATGTTTGTCTCTCGTACATCGTTTTTGTATTTATCTTCTCCGTTTATCTTTCCGTTTCTTCTGCTTCGCCTCTTTTGTTGTGCTTGAGAGCGCTTTGCCGCATATTTTGCACACTCTTCTTCCTTCATACAGTTATCTTGTTTGCTGCTTTGTAACAATCGCAGTTAAATTATGTCTTCACACACACAAACACATGCATACACACACATACACCGTTACATATGTATTACATGGGAACGTGACTGTGACTGCCTTATGTACAGCGGTCTTAACTAAGTTTTGAACCCACGCAGTAGCAGAGGGCAGCGACGCTGACGCTAACGTCTCCGTTTGCGCCTTTTTTTCTGCAGCCGTCGGCAGCTGTCGTCTGTGTGTGTTTGTGTGCGTGAGTCGTTCATTCATGCAACTCTGCCGTTCTCAGGTACAGTTCTGCCCTGGCAGCGACAGCGACAGCGCTCTTTTACTGCTGCTATACAAACGACGCGACGCGACGGCGACGGCAACAGCGACGTCGGCATCATCGTCAGCGCCAGCGTCGCTGTTCGGTGTGGTTCGGTTCGCTTCGCTTCGGTTTTGGTTCGTTTGTTCGGCTTTCGGTCACACAGTGGGTCGAACGCACGCTTGGCTTGGCTGGTTTTGTATCTCACGGATGCGGATACATATGTATGCATGTGTGTATGTGTGTGTTTGCCCTCTCGATTGTTGTTTTTCCATTATGTAGTAAATATGCCGCTTTATGTATTGTAAGTGAGAGAGAGAGAGAGAGCTGCACTTGTAATGCGGCATTCGTGTTCGCCTCGCTCTCTCGCTGCGCCGCACCACGCTCTCTTTCTCTCTCACTCTCTTTCGCCTGTGCAGCGAATTCCATTGACGCGCGCATTTTTCAAATGCCTTTTTTACGGCGAAAATAACGATTTTTCTTCGTTGGGAGCAGCAGCAAAAGGGCCATTTGCTTGTTTTGTGGGCTTTAAATATACATTTTATGGTCATGTACACACACACAGACACACACAGAGACACGCATACTAGCATAGCCATGTGTAGGAGTAGGTAATGCGTATGTTGTGCTTATGTTTTGCTACTGCTTTGCTTTGCCCTTGATCAAGGAGATGTGTGGGGTTTGAGTTGGGCGCACAGCAGCCCGCCTTTTATCGATAAACTTCTTTGCTTCTCTTATTCAATTTCCTTATACTTATTTGCATTTCTTTTTGTGTGTGTTTTGCAGGCTAAATCCGCCGAATCAAAGAAAGCCAAGAAAGATAAACCCGCTGATGGAGATTCCGATGAGGAGGAGGTATTAGACGAAATCATCGAGGGTGACAGTGATATCGAAAGCGACGAATACGATGTACCCTACGATGGTGAGGAGGATGACATTGAGTGTGACGGTAAGTGTCCAAAAAACACAGTCGCCCATTCCACCGTACAGTTACTAAAATAAATCTGTCTCCCCCTTCCAGATGATGATGATGACAATGATGACGGTTCCGGCTCGGACGATCAAGCGTAATAATAATGTAGTCAAAACAAAATAAAAAATAAAACAAAACAACAAAAAAATACAAACAAAACAAACAAATTTAAATTAATAATAATAAATAAAAAGTTACAAGCAAAAAACAAACAAAAAACCAGATAAAAACCACACAAAAAAATCGCAAAAAGTATATAATTCTTATGTTTAAGAAATAATTTTCTATTTCTTATTTTATTTTAATTGTATTTTATGTGTACTTTTTTTATAAAAAGAAAGAAAATACAAAACAAGCAAACAAATTTCTCGCTTCACAAACACATCTGTGTGGGCGAGAAAAGAAAATGCAAAGAAAGTAAACATCCCCCCAAAACTATATACACAAAAACAAAAACAAACCGAGCTCTTTCTTTCCTCTTTTAAGTCATAAGTCTTAAGTTAAAACGACAGATATATAACACACACATATATATAGCAGGATGATCATGATGGTGATGATGATGATGATAATGAAGAAGGAGCATAAGCAGACCCGTTAACGGAGCCCATGATTTACTTAAAAATAATAATAACACACAAAACAACACACACACACACAAGTAATCAAATTCATTATTAAAATTAGACGTTACATTTTATGAATGATCGAAAAAGCAAACGCAATTAAAAAATATACAAAACAACACTCAAGTTTTACATATGGTTTCAAAAATTTTCGCGCCCACTGTGGCCTGTCTCTCTCTCTCTATCTCTTTCTCTCAACGGGAAGTTTGATTTGGGAACGGGCGAAGCAGGAAGGGGGAAGTTCTTTTTTTCAGCATTTATCTCCATTAAACTATGTCTACTCTTAAGTATTTCAAATGTCAGTATTAATGAACGAAGAGAATAATAATGATATAATGATGAAGAATGTTTAGTTTTATGTTGTAAAATGTGCAAATCGATTAATGATTAAAGTTAATTCATTTGTAAATTGTATAAACAATCGAATCATAATTAACACAACCGATTTTTAATGTTATGAACCCTACACATATATAGTATATACAGTTTAAGTAGTCGGGGTAAAGAACTACAGTATACAACTCTATATATACCGAATACACAAGTCTTAATTACACACACACACTCACATATAGTTCATATATTGACTGATATTTAAAGCAAATCAACTCATCAATCAATTTTTAAATTGCAATCCCCCAATTAACCGAACCAGCAGAACATATAAAATTGATGAGCGATTTAAGTTAATGCCAACCAGATCAATAACTATATATATTACTATATATATACAAAATGTACATCCATATATAGAATTTGATACCGAAACAATGTTGAAAGTCATTACAAACACACATACACATGCATTTTTGTAAATAAAATTTGAATCGTAACCAGAAGTAGTGAAAAAAAAAGAAAAAAAGAAAACAAACGAAAATGATAAAGATAAAGAACAAATCAAACAAATGAGACCCACAAATGAGAGCAAAACGATGGAAAATAAATGATTGTAATTACGTAAAATGACAAAACAGAGAAACAGAACGAAAAAAGAAAGCAAAACAGAGAAATTGGCAGTTATCAGATGCCAATAAAACGATTGTTTCAATGGGGGCTGGGGTGTAAGCACCACCTCCTGTACCACCTACCTCCCTCCCTATCTCGAACCACTCCCGAGAACCCATCACTCACTCTCTCTCTCTCTCTCGTTCTTTCATTATGTTCCTCTTTAAGCCCAGGCCATCAACCACCTAAAGCATTGGTGTTTGGGGTGGGGTCGGGGGTTGCGCATGCAGATAGAGATATACCCCGAGTAGGGGTAGTTATTCCAATATGTATCTTTAGTCACATGTGTGTGTGTGTACCTACATAATTCATTGATTGGGTACTGTAATCCTATCGGACGTTTTCGTTTCGCCCATCCAGGGGTTGCACACAACGCCGGCTGGTCTGACCTGGCCTGGCCTGGTTTGCATGCCTGCCTGCTTTAGCGGGGTTGTTCGAGAAAAACACTCCCCAATTAAAACGGAAAAGTAATTTGCAAGTTTGCAATCGGAAATTGTTTCATTAAAAATTAAATTGTTTGCAATTTCTCCAATGGGGTAACGACATATCTCCGCTCGGAGGACGATTGCAAAACGACATTTTTCCGTCAGAAAAAAGCGACAAATAATTCCGCCCAAAAAGCGTACTAGAACTATCGATAGATGTCGCTCTACTTGAACCCTTGTCTAGCCAAGATATGCACCCAATTATGATGACAAAAAAGTGCCTTTTTTTCTTGTTAGCCTGGACACGACCCATAGCACGGACACCCATCGCCCCCTTTCGAACTCATGTTTTTGATATTTTTACCCACGATTTTCTCGGTATATTTCGATATCGATATATCTCCCTTGCATAGGGTACTGATTTTGTAAGAAGCTTGCAACTCGCCTAAGGAGATAGCTTTGACCATAAGGTATGAAAAGATATATAAAGCCTGATTCTTTGAATTAAAGGGTTTTAGTTTGTTTTATTCAGTTTATATATATTTATTTTTTAATTTAGTAAGTAAACTTAGCTAAACGGCTCTAGTTACTTTCAATATATACAGATATTCGCCTGGAATGCGTCGTTCCATGTGCTTAACGGCCTTAAAATTAGAATCATTCAATTGCTTGATTATTTCCTCTGGCTTGTTCTCGCGCAGCAGCAGCAAATAGAGTACGCCACTGGGCGAGAGTATGTCATCCAATTGCTCCAGTAAAATGTCAGTTACACGCCTTCCATCCTTGCCCCCTGCCCAGGAGTAAACAAGATTTCGTTCAATTGTTGTATTCTCCTGTCCCTTCTGTTGTTGTCCATACAGCTCCTCGTCGCTGGTGACCACATAGGGGGGATTAAAGAGCAGCACATCGACACAGCGTTGGCGCAGTGCATTCGTCAAATTGCATTGCACAGTGTCCAGGCGGGCTCCATTGCTTTGCCCTGTGCGTCGTGTTGCATCGCAGGCACGTGGATTTATGTCTGTTGCCAGGCAGAGAGCAGAGTGCGTAAGGCGCTTGGCCAGTGCTGTGATAATGACACCGCTACCTGAGCCGATCTCCACACATAGACGCGGCTGCAACTTATCCAGATAGTCAAGATCCGCTTCTAATGCGTCGAGCAACAAAAATGAATCCTCGGCTGGTTCGTAGACGTGCTCGTAGTCCGCCGAGGTGAGGTGCCCGGTATGCGGTGTCTCCATGATGTGTGTGTGTGTTTATGATATGTTCGTGTTGAGCGCTGAATCCAGCAGCGCCTTTCGCCTCAGTTGTTCCTTTTCAATGAGCTTGTGCAATCCCGTCAAGCGTTCTTGGCTGGTGCTCAGCACGTTGTTGATTATGGTTACCTTGTGCTTTACGTTCAGCAGCTCCTTTACCTTCTCTGCGAACTCGGGTATTTGGTTCTGCGCCTTCTCAATGTCCCTCAACTGGGCGGCCAAAGCGTCCAACTGTCCCCGCAGTTCCGATTGCAATTGGATTGTCGATGCGACACGTTCGTCGAGCTTCTCTATGGTCGGCTTGAAGAGGTTCGTTATGCCTTCGGCGAGGATATCACGTGTGGGATTTGTGCAAAAGTTTTCCGTATTTTCATCCAAGGAGGTGACCGTGGAATCTGAATCTTTATCCATTGCAAATATATTGCTGGCAACCTGCTCCACCGATACACTGTATCAGATTTCGATAACAAATCAATCTTAGGGATGAGCAGTCGAGTCACTGTAAAGTCACTGTGAATTGACTGCGCCTTACAGCTGTTCTATGCACATACATTTCAACTGAAAATATTTTTCTTGGTTTATTTCCCAAATTTTAAAGAGAGCATTAAATATAATTAAATTAAACAAACATGCAGTCACTGTGAAGTAGCTATGCCACACAACTGTTGTTAGATTTTTTAATCGCATTAAGGAATATATATTTTATACAGTATAAAAACACTTAATTTTATTTCAAAATTTCTCAAACATAATCATATAATAATACCATAATTTATTCACATGTCATAAATTTTTCACTCAACATCTGGTGATAAAATATTTTTTAGTGTCACTCCAATATATTTTTTGTACGACCAACAACAAAATAATTATCGACCGATACAAAATCGATTTATCGACAGACCACCACAACTTCTTGCAACAATAAAACAACTACTGTGGTAATATAACTAAATGCTTTGATTACATATATATACCTGCAAGCCGGCGCAATGGAGACATACACGGTGGACATTGTATATCAAGCGATCAATGCATTATTTCAAGGCAACAATCCCAAAGAGCAGGAAAAAGCCAACAAATGGCTACAGGAGTTTCAAAAGTCGGTAAGTCTTGGGCTGCTTGTGAAGTGAAAATACGCCTCTCTCTCTATGAAATTGAGAAGTAGTATCTGAAGCTAAATAAATTTGCACTTGTTGCACACAGATATACTCATGGACCATAGCAGACGAGCTGCTGCATCAGCGACGAGACTTGCACGCTAATTACTTTGCCGCCCAGACGATGCGTAACAAAATACAGAACTCGTTCAGTGAACTGCCGCCACACACACACGAATCTCTGCGGGACTCCCTAATTACACATATCGGGCAAATCGACGAACAGACAGACAATGTGATTGTGACACAGCTTAGCCTGGCGGTGGCCGATCTGGCACTGCTCATGGCCACGTGGCAGGAGCCGATTACAGACTTGCTGAAGACACTGGGACCGCATCCGGCAACAATTTGGCCACTGCTGGAGGTACTCAAGGTGTTGCCCGAGGAAATAGACTCACGGTACTTGCGACTCGGTGCAAATCGGCGAGAGCAAGTGCACAAACAGCTCGATGCCAGTGCTGAGAGTGTGCTGGAGTTCCTTTGTCTGTGTGTGCAGCGCGATGATCTGGACCAGCAACGCATTTGGAACGCCACGTTGCGCACCTACAGTGCCTGGTTGGTCATTCATGCCTTTCCTCTGTCCCACATCTGCGACAACGCCCTGTCGCAGCTCGCCTTCCGCCTGCTCAGTCAGCCGGCTGAGACGTCGGGGAAATTACATGACAATGCCGCGGAATGTGTCTGTGCTCTGCTCAGCTGCATGGGCTCTCGCAGTAGCAGCCTGGAGGTGGAGGTACAGGTGGCACGCATCTTTGAAGCTGTGTGCCAGCTGGAGTCGGCGTATCACTTGAGTGTGGCACATGAGGACACCGACAAGACCATTAACTATTGCCGCATTTTTACTACGCTCTGCGATGCCTTCTCCTTCGACATGCTCGAACAGCAGCAGGCAATGAAGGGCCTGGATCTGGTGTTGCTCTGTGTGGGGCACTTTGACTATGAGGTGGCGGAGATTACTTTCCATCTGTGGTACAAATTGAGCGAGGATCTGTTCCAGCGATATGATGAGAAGCTCACGGCGCGTTTCAAGCCACATATCGAGCGATTGATTAGTGCACTCTATCGACATGCGCAGATGGAGAGCGATCACGACGGGCTCATCGAGGAGAACAATAATTTCTATGTAAGCATTACAAATAACTGGTAGAGAAGGATATTAATAACCTCTCCTTACATACAGGACTTCCGAAGGAAGGTTTCGGATCTGTTGAAGGATGTTGCCTTTATAGTCGGTTCCGGTGCGTGTTTCAAGCAAATGTTTCTAATTCTACAAGCACCCAATACCACGTGGGAGTCCACGGAGGCGGCACTGTTTGTCATGCAGAATGTGGCCAAGAATATATTGCCGTGAGTACTTGAGAGACATCTGTCCCTTGATTTGCTTACATTAATCATCCATTTTGCAGTGAGGAGAACGAGGTGATACCCAAGGTGGTACAGGCTATACTTAGCATGACGGATCAGACGCACATTGCGGTGCGTTATACCTCCATAATGCTCATTGGTGAACTGTGCGACTGGATTGAGAATCACTCGGACTTGTTGGAGGCAGTGCTGAACTTTCTGCTCTACGCACTGCAGCAGAAGAACGGACTGGCTCCAGCGGCAGCCATTGCACTGACTTCCATCTGCTCGGCATGCAGGCAGAAGATGGTGTGTCACATCAGTGGATTGGTGGAGATCGCCCGCAGCCTGGATAGCTTTCAAATCAACAACGACGTGGCCATTGGTCTGCTGAAGGGCATCTCGCTGATTTTGACCAAATTGCCGCGTGAACAATTGCAGCCAGCGTTGCGAGAGATTGTGGGATTTCAACTGCAACCATTGGCACTGTTACTCGAGAGTACGCACTGCCAACTGGAGAAGGGCGAGCGAAGTGATCCCGTCTATTGGATTGATCGTGCCTGTGCGATTATACGACACACGAATCCCGATGTGCCCGACAATGTGGAGCATCCAACCGTTGCAATATTAAACGATGCCTGGCCACTGATATCCCGCGTGCTGGACAAGTACCAAGGTGATCTAAGGATCATGGAGCGCACCTGTCGCCTTATACGCTATGCTGTGCGTATGGTAAGGAAGCAGGCGGTGCTGTTGGTGGAGCCGTTAATCAAACAGATCGTTGTGCTCTACGCGATGCAACATCACAGCTGCTTCCTCTATGTGGGTTCCATACTGGTGGATGAGTTTGCCAAGTCCAGCGAATGCATTGCGGGGCTTCTGGAGATGCTGCAGGCCTTCATTGAACCCACCTTTAGTCTGTTGCAGTTAGAGAATGGTTTGCGTAATAACCCCGATACTGTGGATGACTTTTTCCGCCTTGCCTCACGCTACCTGGACTGTTGTCCTCTCCAGCTGCTGCAGAGTAGCCTCATCACACCGATCTTTCAGTGTGCATTGATTGCCTGTTCACTGGACCATCGTGAGGCTAATTCATCGGTGATGAAGTTCTTTGTTAACCTGTTGACCTGGGGACGCGCCACCAACCGCCGCAATCAGGAATGTCGTCCACTGGTCATTCAACTGGCTCGACAACACGGCGCTGCGCTCACCATGAACCTGATACAGGCCTCGGTGTTTCATCTGCACTCCTATATGTTGGTTGATGTTGCTGAAGTCCTAGTCGAGTTAAAGAACGTTGTGCCTAAGGATGAGATGCCCTTGTTTCTCGCCCACGCTGTTGAAACATTGCCTAGGAAGAATAGCGGGGGATATGTGACTGCTACACAGGAACAGATTGAGGAATTCAACAACACGGTGGTGAGGTGAGTAATCCCAAGAGTCGTGGAATTCCCTGGCTTTACCTAAATTGAATTTCCTATGGAATTTCCATTGAATTTCCCATTTTCTCTTTCCCTTTTTCCAGAGCGGACACTCCCAAATCCGTTGCGCAGGCACTGAAAACCTTTACGCGACTCTATCGGTAAAAAGCAGAAGGGCATGATGATGATGATGATGATGATTATAGGATGTACATTTGAAAATATGTATGGGAATGAGTCATGCATTATATAGAGTTTATGTTATATTGTGCAGTCATATAAGATTCACACGCTGATAAATATAAGAGCACACTAGACTTATACAAACCTAAATTAGCTTTTATGATATAATAACAGATACAAAGTTATGGAGATGTTTAATGACCAGAAACATGTTTTCTATATATACATAATATACATATGCATATTTCGATCACACACACACAAGTTGCGACCAACATAAGAGTCTTATAATTTTTGCAATCCCGCAATTTAACTAGGAAAAACAACGCAACCTTTTTCTCATTTCTTGTAAAATATGACAATACATTTATTTATATATAACACAAAATCGAACAAATAATACGCCTTATTAAATTGTGTACATTTATACTGGATTGCACCAGTTACCTCTCAAGTAAGTGATATATAGGTTTCCCTAAAGGAATGAGTTGCAATTGGGTGAGAATCATGATGAATACAACTATTATTACAATATAATTAATAATTGTTAAATAATTGAGATAATTTTCTTTAAAAAAAAGGGAAAAATTACTGAAATTATTTTGTTAATAGTTGCATGTCATATCATGCATATAATCGCGATAAGGAAGGAATTGAATGGACAAATAGAAGAAGCACATACAATAAATATAGTGACACATTTCGGGGGTACGTTGTACGTATACAATTAGAACAGATAGACAACTTATTCGATACTTTTCAAGTAAGCGAGTAAGCACATACAATAAATATTGTGACTAATTGAGGGTAATTACATAACAGGGATACGTTTCAAGCCACTGATATAGTTCTTAAAGAAATGCGTAAATGGAGTACAAACGTAACATATATATAAACTGACGATAAGGGACGAATCAGCAAAAGTTGAATGGACAAACAGAAATAGCAAAATAAACAATAAATATTGTGACATATTTCAGGGCAATACGTAGTACGTATACAAATAGAACATAGAATGTGAGATTACTCGCCGACTTATACGATATTATATATAAATACTAATTGCGCGTGGTTAATTTACTAATTGCACTTTCAGCTTAGCGATAAGGCGTCTCTATGAGTGTGTGTGGGTGTCTGCGGGGGAGAGTCTAATGACCGTTATTTGATTTGCTTCTGATCTATTTCCCTTGGGGTGCATCGATTGAATTACTATGCATATGAATATGAGTATTATATGTGATCGGTTTACATGGTTTCGGTGCGTGGATCAAGTTCGTGAATGGCCTGTATCAGGCTAACGATATTCGCAGTGTTAATGCCCTGCAGCGACATCGAGGTAAGGCGATCTGTAATCTCCTTCTGATCCTTGCTGAGCTGCCACCTGCAAAAGATATACAAATAGATGTATCTCTCTATACATATATATTTATCTATACTCACCACAGATGCGTGCAGGTGTGCAGCAGGGGTATATAGAGTTTCAGCAGATCAATATCACAGAGCGTATCGAAGCGACTGATCGCCAATAGTGCCCAACGTTCGGCAGAATGATGCGGCACTGGAGACACTGTGCAGGCTGCCACCAGACGGCACAATATGAGGAGCACAGGACGCGAGCGATTCATAAACACCTTGTTCAATAGACGAAAGGTGTTCTCCAACAAAGGTATTGCCATCTCATTGCGCCTCTCCTCCAGAAACTGACAAGCTTTGCTCAACTCTTGATGCTGGAGGAAGTGTAGGAATGCTGCCGACTCACGAAGTCTAGGATTCCGGGCTACATGTGCCAGGAACATCTCGAAGGCAGCACTACGTTCGGCAATAAGCTCCGACGAGAAGTTACCCATTAACACTTTTTGGGGAAATTTAAGGTTGTTTAACTCTTGGGGATGCACGCGCTTCAGACATTCATAAAGGTTCCTAAAATCTGTATAGCGTCTCTCAAGCGTTGCCGGCTGTGCATCCATTACATCTGAATCCTGTCGCACAGTCAAGAAGTATACTATATATCGTTTGATCCTGGCGTCCTCCACTTCCCTGGGCATTATATGCGCCTCCATAATCTCGAATCGAAGCTCTGTGCAGCCGTCTACAGTGGGCTTGAAAACACTGCGCTCACTGTGCATGCGCTCCCAAAAAGCTACACAACAATAATGCAGACAATAATTACAGAGTATTCAATGGGAGTTTACAAACCTCTGTGAAGTGCTGGATCCGGAGCTTGAGGTGCTATTGCCAGAGCAGCTGCCTCGATGGCAGGACTTTCTGGATCATCATCTGGATTTGGACTATCCACCGAGGGCTCGTGGGGCAACATACGTTTCGCCATCACAGAAGCATGCACTACATAAAAAGCGAAAGTTTTGCGGTGTACGACTGTGATTTGCGACTACTTCCTGTTTACTCACTTGCAGCGCAGAATTCTGACTGGAAACCGCGGAAAACGAATCAATGAGAACGCAACTGTGCGAGTTGCTTTTGTTTACTTTTTAATTTTCAAGCTGTGTGTAATTCTGCTGCAGCCCCAGACCCAAAACACAGCCCCAATACAAAGTGCAAGACGTCTTTGTCTTTACTAATAAGCACTTTACACTGACTTATGCATGCTCTTCTTTAACAGTTGTAATTAATTTTGCAATTCAGCTAGACACACAGAATGCTAAAGAGATTCATATTATTCAATTTGGTTTATTTCATTTTTTTAATTTATATTTTTCCGCATTTATTAGTTATATATTTGAGCGGTTAAGGTATCAAAAATATAGATATAAAACAAATAAGTTAGATTCGCTGTAAGTTTACATATGTTAGAGATGCACGAAATCGATAGGTGAAACATCGCAACTTATTGTTTGCAGACGATGGATCGATGATTACCACCGAGCATCGAACGATGTTCTTAGCTTTTAGTAATCGATATTTGGAAAATTGAATACTGCGCATCACTAACGCCATCGTTTGTCACTGCAAAATAAAAAGCGCCCACGGCCGACAAAAAAAGAGAAGTGGGAAAATTTTCTATTGTCATAATAAAAGATGACGCTGCCGGAGTTTTTTGGCTGCACTTTCATTGCTTTTGGGCCACCGTTTTCGCTGTTCGTCTTTACTATTGCCCATGATCCGGTGCGCATAATAATACTCATTGCAGCAGCCTTCTTTTGGCTACTTTCCCTGTTGATTTCATCTTTGCTGTGGTTCGCCGTAGTGCCACTGAGGGATGTACTGGCATTTGGCGTGATATTCTCAGTGTTTTTCCAGGAGGGATTCCGCTACATTATCTATCGTATATTACGAAGAACAGAGCAGGGTCTGCATGCCGTTGCGGCAGATTCACGAGTGACTGAGAACAAGCATATTTTGGCCTATGTCTCTGGGCTTGGCTTTGGCATTATATCCGGCATGTTTGCTTTAGTCAATGTGTTGGCTGATATGGTAAGTGGAACTTCTTGTTATCTCTTCTATCGTTACTAATATGGCTTTCCTGATACAGACTGGACCCGGCACAATGGGATTAAAAGGCGGCAGCGAAATCTTCTTTGTTACCTCGGCCATTCAGGCGCTTTCCATTATACTGCTGCACACATTCTGGAGCATAATCTTCTTCAATGCCTTCGATACAAACAACTATCTGCATATTGCCTACGTTATCCTTAGTCATCTCTTCGTGTCACTGCTAACTTTACTCAATGCCGATGGAAATTACTGGGCGACACTGCCTCCCAACTACGTTGTAACGATTCTCACGGGGATTTTGGCCTTTAAGGTTGCAGGTGGCACTAGCCGGAGTCTTAAGCGGTTCATAACGTGCCAATAAGGCGTCATAAGCTAGCAATAACTATAAAGTATTAGGAATTTAATAACATATGTATCTCTCTATCAATTCTATTTTAAATTAACCATATCTAATGTTTAAGACCTTCAAATATAAAAGTTCTTGTCTCGATAGCTTTTATTGCTTGAAGTAAAACTATAAACTAAATATTAAATATGGGAATTAATTTATTTCTCTACTGGCTGTAGTCCATTTTGCGCACATTGATGCCGTAGTCAGCCAGCGCCGGTTGTAGATCGTCCATGGTTAGTGTAAACTTGCGATCTTTGGCCTGAAAATGAGCATTGAGATTAACAAGGGGAAAACCTGAGTATATGTAGGTAGAGGCATCTTACCTTAGAGCCACCAGGTGTGGCTGCGTTTTGCATGTGTGTGCGTGCCTTAGAGTGCTGCAGCGCGTCGTCAATGATGTCTGACATGAACTTCTGCGTTGCTATAGAAATCAAACGAACAATGCGCTTGTCATCTGCATGAAATCCACCCATGTTTAGATAGTGCGAGGTCACTGGGGAATAAGTCCATATATTAATACAAAGTTAACTCCTATTTTACTCTTCTCCAACCTGCATCCGGCAGCAGGGGCGTATAATCCTCCAGCTGCAACATAAAGTCACTTAGATGTGATGCTGGTGCACTGCGGTCGCCGCCAGCAATCGATGCGAAGTTTCCAGAGTTGCCCAGTGCAGAGGAAGCAACTCCTCCACTGGTGTTAGCTTGTCCCGAAGAACCACCGGCACTGGGGTGATAGATAATGCCAAAATTGGAACCGACCATGATTACAAACAAATAATTGCGAGTCTTGCAAAATGTTTTTACGCACAGTGTGACCGTCTTGTTTTAACCAAGAATAGCAGTTTCTGGATAAATTGTATCGATTAATAATTTCAAGTCGTCGGCCGGGTCGGCTAAGATTTGAAAAATGTTAGGATTATCGATAGCACAAGGCACAGAAAATTTATCTGAAATAGTTTACCGATATTTTTCTGTAAATGTATATAAAGTAATTGGGTGCCCGCATTCCAACTTTTGCGTGCTTTAATTTCAAGATGAGTGTTTTTTAAAAAGTTCTTCGAGTTCTGTTTATTATATACAAAATTTATAGTTTGTTTTCATCACAAAAGGTTTTTACAAGGAATGGAAGCTGAAAAGGCCACACTTAGTAAGGTAGTATCATTATTTGTCCTTCTTTATAACGGCTTGTTTTTTTGAGCCTTTGAGAAAGGATTTTAAAACGAAGAGCAACACTAACACGGACGAAGTACCCACAATGGCCAATGGAAGGGTGCCGAAGCTGTTCACATATTCGAGAATATGCGCCAGGGACAGTTCATCCATGAATCCGGCCAGAGGTGGAACACTTTCGGGTTGAGTATCCTTCCTATAGCCTCCCTCGGCAAACTCTATGAATGCCTTTGGTGTGTATTCCTGCGTGGTATATCTGTAAACCTTTCCTTGACGCAGAAAGATGAACTCGGGAGTTTTGGTAACCCTAAAGCGTTTCGCAGTGGATACACCCGCTGTTAAGGCGTTGACTCGAGCCACGTTAATCTTGCGCTTCAGTTTACCCCCTACAGACTCCCAGACTGCGTAGAGGCGCTGACAGAGTACACAGTCGGCGGAGTTGAAGAAAACGAACCAATCTCCAGTTGTGGCTCCCGTGGATGCTTGTGTCAAATGTTCAAAGTTCTCATCGGACAGTTCCTTGACTGCGGGTTCTCTGTTCTCTGCGAAAAAGTGCACAATTTCCTCTGCATTAATGTCTCCATCGTAGAGTATGGGAATGCCACGACGGAAATAGAGCAGTGCCGGCTCTCGGCTGGGGTCGTATATGTGTATTAAATTGCTATCTTGTGCTTGCACCACAGATGCGCCGCCTAGTGTTTGCTTCAGCTCCTCCTGCAGATTGCCAACAACCTGTTCATAGGCGGAGCATTCGGGGCAGTTGGCCCTGGTGAATAAGGCGACCACGTCGCTTTCGCCTGTTAAAATGTGAATCAGATCTGAGTCATCGACACGCTCAATGCCGGCAGCGCAGCAGATTGCGATTATATGCAGAACTGCAATAATCTTATAAGTATACATTGTTAATTTATGAGCAGTCTTCTTCGCAAACAATAACAACAACTCAGTATACTTGTTGCCCACGACGAAGGCAATAAAATCAAGACTAGCGATGTGTCAGCGCATCGATAGTTAACATATCGATGTATTGTATTTCGTTGTCGAAGGAAGGTAATGAGAAAGTTTATTTATATATTTTTGAAATTAGATTTAAGCAAATACATAGATATGAAAAAGATAAGATATCAAAAATCACAAACATATTAAATTTTTTTTTCCTAAGCAAAATTTTCTCTTCTCCATATGTCGTCAGCTGGCAATAATATATATTAGAGAGTATTTTGCGCGTGTTAGTATTTATAATTATAATAAAGTTAATTTTAGATACACACAAGAATGCAAATACTTATTAAATAAATGCAAGGTATATGACTGTCAAGCTAACAACGAAAGTTTTCTACGCAAACCAATTACTTCTGTGCCATAATATGGTATTAATCAAATAGAGGTAACATATACAAATACAGGTTAGTATCTTGAGAACAAAACGGCAGTAATTAAATAATAATACATTAACAAATGGCCATCAAGTTGTTCATATAAAAAAATATAAATACGCACAATAAATACCAAAGAACAGTCAAAAGGCAATAAAATATCTCGTGATTACATATCGCTGCAATCGATACATGAGTGAGTCACAGTTACAGCTTCACAAAACATCGGCAAGTCGCTTCTTTATCAAGACTCACCTCTGAATCTGCGTGTGTTGTCAAATTGCAATTGTGGCTTGTTTTAAGGTCATTTCAAGGAATTGGAGCCATTTAGAGATCATAAAACGCAAATCGAGAGTGTGATCGAATGTTGTAATAACCGCTACATGTGCTCAAAACTTCTTCTCGAAGCGCAGGATGCGTGTCATGGTGGACATGATGCAGGGCAAATGCTTGTACCGTTCCTCGTACGTCTCGAAGTTGAGAGCAACACGCTGTTCCACGAATGTGAGCAACTGCAGCATGTCGTACTGCCTGCCATTGGCCTCCAATTCCTGGCACAGACTCTGTATGAACCAACTTCCCTCGTCGGAGTTGCTCCACGATGCATGGCCGGGCATGGTGCAGAAGGCGATGAGGAAATCGGCCCAGGTGGGAATCCGATAGCTACATATGAAGTCGCTGTCGGTTTCGATGGGCCGTGAAGTCTTTTCCATCTTAAAGCCGGCATCTGCGGCAGCTCCCTGACTGGCTTGCACAACAAAGATCTTCGGCTTGCCCGCCAGTGAACTACATTTATCGGCGGTGAAGGCGCTCCAGATGGTGTCCAGTTTGTATGGCTGATCTGCAGCATATACTTGATCGTCTTTGCCATACGTCATAATAGACACCAGAATGCAATCTTTGTTCTCATGATTGTAGCGAGAAGCTGCTTTGATTTTGCTAATAAGTTTATCGTACGTCAGATCCCAGTAGATGTACACATCAAAGTCCAGCCCTCTGAGGACTCGCTCTAGATCTTTTATATCCTTATCTGTCTCTCGTCTTGGATCCAGCTTACGGACTGTGAAATTCTTATGTCCAAAAAGCAGTGCTAGGCCGCGACGGCTGTGTCGCATATTGTATTCAGGATCATACGGATTTGTCACCTTTTTGGTCACAAAATCGCGGTTGCCCAGACACGGGATGATCGCATCCAGCAATTTTGCGTCCAGATGCTCCTTGTTGTTTTCGCCCATTGTTTGATTATCGCACAATATATTTAAATAATACACAGTTTTGTTTCAAAACAACAAAGCACTGATTTTGCGGTGTTCCTTGGTTACCGATCGGGCTAGTTCGTTATTATCGTCTGATAAGAATGTGCAACCACAGCCAGTGTCACCAGATCGCTTTTAAAGCCGCGCAATACAATAAAAAGCTCTTGATAGCTTTTTTGTGGCGGGAACTCGATAACAATGTGATATATGTTTATCGTGTCGCTAGTCGGCTAGTGCGTCCACCTGGTTGTGTTCTGAGCTAAATTATGGTTGTCTCATAAAATTATAACACTGTTGTTGCGCTATAATTGAAACTTGGTTTTCTATTTGTGGGTGGTGAATATTTTGCTATAAGAATCTTCTGTTATACTATTTTCTGTTATACTGTTTCTGACTGGTTCAGCTTTCTGCTAATTATAACATGTGCCATACAAATGTACAACTTTTATAGTAATGTAATTTTTTGCTTATTTTCTTTTATGAACCATAACAATAAGAATTTTGTTGGTTTGTAGATTGTATCACTATTTTTAGCTGGTTCAGTTCCATGTCGAGTTATACATTTGACACAGAGCTATGACACTTTTATGGCGCTGCTATCAGACTATAATATAAACATTATTGTAATTTGTTTCAAGGGGAAATAATTTTTCTTGGTTCTTCTATGTTATACTGTTATATCTGTGATAGCTTTAAGGGGAAGTTATTTTTAAAGCTTTCGAAAACTATTCCAAAATTTCTCCTTCCGTCGCAACATTGTGCAGATACACTTGTGTTTTCAAGCTTGTTTAACATGTTCAGTATTTGGGACCTCTCTTATAGATCCAAAGCTTATATCAATTGTTATATAGAAAAATCGAATTTGGTGCATTTTTCTTGTCAGGCTTATAAGTTCAGTATTCTTAATATAAAACACGAAAAAAACTGCTTTTCTTTGACAAACATTATCGCAGTCAATTGCTTAGCAACATTCCAAGTCTGTGCGAATGCACTGCTTGCTGAGCAGAGCGACACTCTCATATTGCTAGTGAACGTCGTGTTTGTTGCTGGCAACATTTTGATTCGTCAAAATGTTTTGAAACATGTGCGCGCGGCTCACGAAGAATATTTACGAAAAAAAAAATCAAATTCAGTGATAAAGCGAAATTCGTGCGCGTCGGTTGGTTCACGAAAACTTCGTGTAAGCTCGCTCCCAAGCTCAGACTCCGGCTCTCGGCTCTCTCTCCTCTCTTTCTCACTCGCGTGCTCGACTGCGCTCTCTCGTGAGTTCAGTTTCATTTCGTTCTCGACTCGGGATCAGCAACAACAACAACAAGAACGAAACGAAACTAAGTCAAAATTAATTAAAGTGTGCAAATTTGAAAATAGACAAATGAAATAGTTTTTATCACTTTTGCATTGTAGCCTGCATACTTATCTGTGTTTTTAATAGTTGCAATTTGCATAATTCACTAAATAAAAACAAAATTTATTCGATTAATAGACGATAACATAATATCGACTATCTGTTTATTATTATCAACAAAGGAGAACATTCGCGATGCGGCAAATAGGATTTATTTTAAATTTGGCTATTTTAACAGGTGAGTGCGCTCTACAGAGATAACCAAGTACAGTGTGACCAAAAGTGAATAATTCTTAAATTATGCGCAGAGGGGAATTAATTGCGAATTGTTCATTGATTGCAAACTGTTATCAGTATATCGGGTCAGCGTGTATGCGAGGCATGTAGTGTGAGCAAAAGCCAAAATATAAATAATAAAAAAGAAAGCGACAAATCTAAACTTGCTAACATTTGCCAATATTTACCTTATCTCCGAGCACTGCACATTTACTGTTTACAGAATTGCAAACGGCTATCAGTTCGCGGGTTATCGATAGGTCATGTTATTCACTTGCAGTTACCTTCTTGAATTTGGGTACAGCTGCACCCGACTCACACACCTTTTTTTTATTTTTGTACCACGGACAAACTATTTATTGCTTACCTATTATATTAGGTAAGCACAGAGCTACAGAGACACACACACACACACATTGGCACCACCCACACAAATGCTTATATTATTATCGGCTATTTTGTTTTTGTCGCCTTCTTCTTCTTCGGTACGAGTAAAATTTGTGGCTCAAGTGTTTCGTAGCTAATACAAAATCGATGGCACATTGTTGCATATAGCGCCACCTTTGCGGCAGCTGCAATCAATGAATAGCAGCGGAAAGAGACAGCAATAGTGGCAAAGCAAGGGAAGAAGGGCAAGAGAAATTGGCATACGCAGTGTGGAACATTCGTTGCGAGTCTCGAATCCGTCGCAGTCGATGTCATCTCTGGCGCCAAAGGAAATAAAGGAAATATTTCGAAGTGGCAAGTTAAGCCTTTCGTTTCGGGATTTTCATGCATTTTCCAGCACCTACCAGCAACAGAAAGAGAGAGAGAGAGAGAGAGAGAGCGAAAGAGTACGTAGAGAGAATGGCATTCTCAAAGAGCAGAGACACTTCAATCTGCATGCCCCACATTAATGTGGCGCATTGCATTTTAACTTTTTGCTTCTCTTGGCATTACTCCTCCTTCTCTTTCCCCTTCTTATAAAACCCCCGCTGCGGAGACTGCCTTGCAAATATTTAATTTAAACTGCAATGCATAACGCGGGTATATCAGTTTGTTGTTGTCGTTTGATGAAGAAAAAACATTAGAACACTTAACATTTTTTTAAGAAGAATTGATAAAAATGTTTATAATTTTCCTATTGTAATCTATTCAATTTATTTTTTGCATGCTAAACTTGAATAATTTACGTATCTATTTATTTGTTTTCTGTATGTAGAGAAGTAAAAGAACATTTATAAATTATTTATTTCTTTATTCAAAATATTATGAACTTGGGGCATGCATAATTTGCATATTTATTATATGTTTATGAATGTATATGTAATATGAGAAAGTTTCAAGTTTTTTTAATATAACTTGAAACGGAACATTTTTTATGCATATAAAATATTTGTATTCTTAAAAAATATTGAATACTTTTAGTACTTACTTAACAAATCACTGTCAATCAAAGTGAGTCATAATATTGAACACTATTTATAAGTATAGGAACGATCGAAAGTTTTAGGAACTTTGCCACACTTTAGGAAAGAGCATTCAAGCTTCTTTATGGTATTAATAGAGCATGTTGTAAGCGCCATCTTTTTGTTCCGCTTCCTTGAAACCTTCTGCTGTTTGTTGTGTACTTTTTTTTGGTGCAGTTGTGCAACGCGAGACTTGCCCCGACGCGGCTTTATTCGACTCGACTCGACTCGACTCAACTCAGCTTGGCTTGGCTTGGCTTTACTGGGCTTGTTGTGCTGCTGCTGCCCCATTTGTGGTTTTGTTTAATTACGCATATTACTGTGTTGCAGCAACAGTAACCCTCCACCTACTATCGCCCCTCCAACTCTTCCTCCTGGTCTGCCTGCTCCCGTTGCGGTCTTGTCGTGACGAGTGCGAGTGTCTTTGGTTGCAGTTGCTGCTGCTGCTGCTGCTGTCTGCTGTATATGCAGAGTGAGTGTCCTGTCAACGGCAGCGTGCAGCACTTCCGGTCGGTGCCTGCTGCCTGTCCACTTCATCTGCGGTTTGCCGGGCTTTTCGCCTTGCCAGGATTGTCAAGTGGTCAACACAGCAATAGAAGCAACACAAGCACAAGGCACAACCGGTCCGAGCCAGTGACTAAGCCACTGCTTTACCGAACGCCTTGTTAATTGCTTGGCTTTTGTGGCCGCACTTAGCATTGGCTATGCTCCATTATCGAAGCTACCCTCCCTCTGCCCCTCCTCCCTACCCGCTTCATTCGCATTCCATTTGTATTTAACATATTTGTGCAGTAAATCGCTGGAAATTAGATTCTGCAAAGGGCTCTCGCCATAAATTATGGACACGGCTAATGAAGCAACACCAGCAACGTGGCGACGACAGCCACAGCGCATTACTTTTACCCGGCACTATATGTATGTATGTACTATTATGCGCTGAATATGTGCAGTGTGTGTGTGTATGTGCGGACCAGTGTAGGTCTCTGAATGTGTATTTGGCTTTAATTGAGGCAAAGGTCAGCGTCGCATCGATTTAACTAACGCGAGCATCGTCGTCGTCGCAGGGCTAACAATAATAAAACAAAAGAGACGAGGAAGGGATAGATAATGCATAAGGGGTTCGACTAGGTAAATACCCAGTGGGAGTGAAGAGAGTAAGAGGGGTTGGGTAGTGAAGTTAGGCTTGTGGAGTTAGGGGTAGGGAACCTGGTAAATTCGATCTAGAGTGATGGAGTTTATAGACACAACCAAAAGTTTAATTAAACCTTAATTGATTCCAGACAATCTGCACATCTAATCCTCGCCATTCCACAGCCCTACAGGGTATCACGGCAAATATCAATCGGTGCCATCGCCTCTCTATTGGGCCCTAGCGTAGGTGTGGATTCATTCATAGCGCGACTCGCGCGGCTCAACAGTTTCGCCAGTTGTGCTCGAGTTGCCCGTTTCAATTTAGTTTAGTGAGCGCACAGTAGGCATCATTTAACCCCCTGCTGGGCTCTCTCTCTCTCTCTCTCTCTCTAGCTGTGCGGTTGCATTGCATGATAAATTGCCACTTGACTTTGCATATTTGCGCTTTGAGCGCGTCGCATCTGCAGCACCAGCCTCAAGCTCTGGCCCCCAATCCCTAAGTCCCTTGTTTATTTTTGTCCAACTTTTGGCCCCGTCGTCACTCGAACTTTGACTTTTCTTTGCCCATCGAATGTGGCGGCAACTACAATGAGAGCGTTTCACCTTGACATCTTTTAAGTTTCTTGCAAAGCAGCAACAACAGTCAAGTGTACGTAGTGGGGTGTGTGAGTGTCTGTTTCTGTGGCATATATAACTGGCATATCCAAAAGTGTCCTGTCATCCTTACGCTCAACTGCCAACCTCTTTCCGCCACGCCCCCCAGGCGCTTCTACTGCATGTCAACGCCGCGTCGAGCTACTTTTTGTCCTTTCATTTATGCATGCATGGTGTGTCTGTCTATCCAGCTCTCCCCCTCTCCCTCCCTCTCTGTCTCTCTTTCTGTGTCGCTTTTTATTAATATTTCTCTTTTTTTTTTAAATCCGACAACCACTCGCCGTTGAGTGGCTGTCAGGTGTCAGGCCGCGCATTTGTGTCTCTGTGTCTGTGTATGAAAATGACACTACGCACACAGTTGCACAGCTCTACAGCTCAACAGCCACGGCTGGCTACGGCTATAGAGCTCTGGAACTGAAATCGAGGCTGAAACTGAAACTGAGGAACTGTTTTCGAGGCTGTCGGGGCCGAGCTACACTTGTCTTTGCTGCGCCGGCACAGATAAAACTGGCGAGCACAAAAAAACAAGTGTCGAGAGTAAAGAACTGGGTTAAGTTTTGAGCATTTTTACAGCTAGTACGATACACGAAATTTCAGCTTTATGGCTGACTTGATTGAAATATCAGCTTAAAACACGTTTCAGTGAACACAATTGACATGAAAATCTTCTGAGCGTGTCTACTTGAATAAATTTGCCAAATTTCAGCAAGGTGCCTATTGGGTATAAAGAGTTATCATCATATAAATATTTAAAGTTGAGTTTAGACCTTTTAAAACCATAATTTGTGATATGATATGCAGAATTCTCATCTCAAGTTATCAGTTATCAACTTATTTAAAATTTCAGCTTCGTAAATTTGTTAAAATCAGTTCATAAAACATAACTCTTCAACTTTGCGCTGTAATTCGGATTTTATGATTCATTTTCACTCGTATATTATCAAACATGTTCCTCAACTAATTGAAATGAATCCCGAAACTTTTATTTCTACACCCTCTATCCATTTTGTTTTTAGCTTCCACAGCAGATTGACAAATTTAGTTCTCTGTTGCAGTTACTCACACACACTCACAACCACTTTGACAATCTAACAAATTGTTACTACAATTGACACTAGCATAATGCCCCACCCCCGTTCACCCCATTGCCCTCTTCCTGCTCTGCCCCTTCTCTGGGTAGCTGTCCAATTGTGCCGGGTGTAGAAATCATTGCACTTGTCACAGTCCGAAACTATGTGGGAAATGTGAAAGAGCAAACGGGCAAACGACATTGTCAAGCTTCAATTTACATTGTGTGAGTTTCGCTTTGTTTATAATTTAATAAATTGCTCATTAATTAAATGACTTACTGTGGAAAAATGCTCAGCACAATTTTGTGTCAGTGGGAGCTTTCTTCTGGAGGTTTTGAGTATGAGTTGTCATGAACGGAATGAGATAATGAATTAATGCATTTTGGGAGAGAGCTCAAAAATGCAATTACTTAAAGCTGGAAAAGCTCATAGACAGAATGTGGTTTGGTGATGCTAATTATTCATAGAGATAGAGAATGAAATGGGGAAGAGAAAATTGCAAGGAGAATGCAAGGAGAATGATTTCGAAGCAAAAAAGATTGTAGTGTGCACTTTTTGGGGTAAAGAGAAAAGCTTTAATGTGCTTTTAGGAAAGCTTGAAGATTAATACTTAATTAATAAAAAGCTTAATAAGTTATCTACAATTTATGTTTTATTTTATATATAAAAAAACTTATTATAAATAAAGTAAAAAGCGAAGGTTCAATGTGCTTCAACAAAACCTTAAAGATTTATGTATTTAATATTATATAACTACACGTTGTGGTAAACTTCAGTATAACGGAAGGCTTCGAGGCTCAACTGATCTTTAATTATACCTTTAAAGAAGCTTTAAGTATATATTTGCAAGATTAAATCGTCTCTTCAAGAAGAATTCCCTTCTTACAGCGTCTTTGTTGGTCGATCATGCCGCCAATCAATATCACATTTAATATTCTTTCTTCTGTGCACAAAGGGTGCGCTCTGATGTTTTAATTTCCATCTCCATATGAATGAGTATCTCTGTAACTCGACAGCTGTATGCATTTATCATCAATTAACCTCTGACCTCTGCGCTGTCGTTTAACAATAGAACAAAGAAAAAATGAATGCGGAGTCAAAGTCAGTCGAGCGTTAAGTCACTTATTAAGTTTCATTCACGGATTGCGCAAGAACAGAAGCTGACCAATGTAAAAGAGACGTCTGTACATTTGGGGCGTGGCATAAGTGATATTATTCAATTAAAAGTTAAATAAATAACCTATATAAGTTACGGCATCGCCCCAAAAAAACATATGCCAATTTATCAGTCCGTCTTAATTGTTGTTTATACATTGCCATTAAATCGAATCGCTTCGATCGCCAAGCACGATTGGCCGATTTTGCGTGTCCCTGAATAGTGAATGGAAAAAGTATTGGACGAAAAAATTGTTAACTATAATCGATTTGCATGTATTTGCAATCAGAAAACACACAATAACAGAAAAACAGAATGCAGCAAATGGAGGGAAGAACAAGCGAACAACGGCAATAAAGAGCAAAGCTCAACATAAGAGAATCTGCAGTTTAATTTGTGTATGTTTCTATACCCTGTAGAACAGGTGACCAGAGGAGGGGAGTATTGAGAAAATAGTTGCCATTTTGTTGTGATGAATAAAGATCGATAGAAGCTTGTTATGTTTTGAATATTATCTGTAAAAATGAGAAAGAATTAAAGAAATTGTTAGAAAATATGTAGATGGGTATCTGCTGGTCGTGCACATCTATATGTCGCTTACTGATTGTGCTACCTCTTGCAAAAAATATAAATATTTTATTTATATGTCGTGTCTGTGGCTTTTTATTTTGGGTGTTTTTGCCAGGCGTGTCGGGGATTCGAGGATTGTTTGTGTTTATAAATATTGAAAATTGTGCGGCAAAAATAAAACAAAAAGAAGAAGAACAAGCAACAGCAGCGGGCACACCAGCTGGGGTAGTCCAAATGTACATTCAATCAGCTACTAATAATATTTGTTTAACAACACCTTTTTTGCCTAGTGCACGTTTCTGATTTATTGTTTTATTAATTTGACTAAGGTCATAAAAATTTCGGTTTTTTCATATTGTGTACTTAACAATTTGACTAAGTTCGTTTGGGTAAATTAATTGCAATGTGATATTTGTATAAATTGGTTGGGAATACAGAAAATAGAAAGGGGAATGGTTAAGGAAAAAAATTTCAGAAGTTGATGAATTGAAACTGAGATTGGTGAATGGAAAATTGCGAAGGGCAAAACCTTAGAAACTTGAACTATACAATGTATTCCTCTGAATTTATTTTAGCCTTTTTTTGTAGTCTAAATTTACAAAATAAATTAAATCCTTAGAAAGATATAAATAATTATAAAACTAATATGTATATAATAAGACTAAATTATAAATACTTTGAATATAATTAAATTTAAATATAATTGATTTGAATGTTTTCAAATTTATTTATTTTTATATATAAAGAATTCGCTCTTTTTCCCGCTAGACCTTCCCCCGTAGAGTATATCACAGCCAGGCTCAGCTTTGTAGTCAATTTGTGTGCCAGATGAAAGGAAATAAAACATATAATAAATAGAAAAGCGTGGGTGGGTTGAAAAAAAAGAACAGATACTGATGTATGCATATGTGATAAAAGGCTGTGCGACGCATAAAAAATGCAGGCAGCGCATAATGCCGCATGACCCGGCGCAGGCACGCCCACAAACGTTCAAACGCCCACGCGAATGAAAAAATGAAAATGTGAATAAAATAAATGTGCCGCGTATTGTCTGGCAAAAAAAGCGAAATAAAGCGGGGTGGGGGCAGAGAGATGAGAAAACAGAGACAACAAGAACAAAGCTGATGAAGAAAAAACGCAAAACCGACAGTTATTATAAGGGCTACAGTTAAGTGGGAGGCCATGTCTGTGTGTGTGTGTGTGTCTGTGATGCTAACCTAGTTTATGACAGAGTTTAAATTATCCCTTTGTTTTTGCCACAGTGTTTTTTTCCGCTTGGCAAAAGCCAAAAGCGGCTGCACTCGCACATACACACACACGCCACAGACAGGCACACATGGGTACTTATAAGTATGTTAGCGGTTTGTGTGTCTGTGTGTTAATGGCGGCGGCTGCCATCAAGAAATTGCATATTAATCAAGCGGCAACAGCAAAGCCAGAAACAGGCATTAAACGGGTATGAAAAGATGTACTGGTGCAGGGTATTAGACTGTTAGATACTCAGTAGAAAGTAACTAGATTTAAATGTAATTTAGTGAGTACTTCGAAGCTATAATAGGATACTTATAATAGGGCACTTGCACGTATATATAGCAGCACAGATATATTGATTTAAAACAATATATGTGCTATAGTTATTCTACCAGCATTTCTACCAAATTTCATCGGTCTATCTCTTATGGCACCAGAGATCTCGTCTCTCTTTGCGTAATCAGTGCAAATCAGTTAATTTATGAAAGTTTCAAACAAGTAAGATCTGCATAAACATTGGTAGAGTAAGCATATCAAATTTTAAATCTTTAACTTTTAAGATCTCTGAGATCTCGGCGTTCGTTTTACATTATCAGATCAAAGCAGCGAATTTGTTGAACTATTCAGGCAAGCTAGATCTGCATAAATATTGGTAGAGAATGTATACCGAATTTCATCGGTCTAGCTCTTATAATCTTTGAGATCTCGCCTTTTTCATAAAATTAGAGCAAATCAGCGGGTTTATCAATTGTTTCAGGGTTGCTAGATAAGCATAAGCATTAGTAGAACATGAGTTCCAAATTTCAGATCTCTAGCACTTATAACAGGCGAGATCTCGCCTAGTGTTATATTTGTTTTTTTCTGTTCATACAATTTGCTACCCATTACTCAATGGCTACTGGGTATAATAAGCATAAAACGCGTCAACTTTATGAACGTTTAATGAGACGCCAAATGCTGTAACGCTGCTGTGTGCATAGGTGTGTGTGTGTGTGAATGTGAGAGAGAGTGTGTGTGTTGGTATAAGTTTAACTGCCGTCTAACGAAGGTCAATGGCACTCAGCCTCCTGCGGACAAATCTTTATGGCCACGCAATAAACACAAATTGCTTGTCATATGCGCGCTTTGTGTAACGAGCTCTGCGGCTCAGCTTGCCATGAATTGTAGAAGTGGGCGGGGACAGAGAGGTGGCAAAGAGGGGGAGGAGGGAGTGGTTGGTCATGGCACGCAAGGCAACTTAACAATTTGTCGTGGCAACAAAAAATTTCTTGAGGGCAGTTGAGAGTGCTCAGAGCAGCAGGCAGCGCATAAATCTGTCCAGTCGAGGTAGGGAGCGAGAGAGTGGAAGAGGGGCCGCCGCAGCAACAAGAGGAGCAACAACAACAAAACTCACTGACAATTGAATTTATTGAGTTGAAGTCCATCAATCAGTTAATACGAAGCCGCTGGTCCAAACTGACAGTTGCCATTTGCCAAGCGAAGCCTGAACGGCCTGAACTGACCACTGCAGAGTCCTGCGAGGCAGGTTGGCTGCATGTTGAGACGTCGCATTGCTTGTGGCATGTGGCATGTTGCCGGCTGTGGCTACACATAATCACAGCGTCACAAGATAACCGCATGCACATCCCATCTTCTCCCACTCTCTTTCTCCCTGTGCACAGTGCTTAAAAACCCAGTTGAATATGATTAATTATTGCCTGTGTGGTTTTTGGCATTTTAAAAGCCAAATTGTGGCTAGTTTTGCGCCAAGTTATAAATGAATCAATGGGGAATAGCTGGGGTGGAAGAGAACTGCTGCATAAGAAAGAAATATCTCCATTTTCGTTAAAATTCACGAGATCGTCTGCTTTCAATGCCTATAAAACGCAAACCAAAAAAGCAGCTTTCTCAAAATTTTACAGTCAGCTGTTAATCGATAACTGCTGACAGGAGCAGTGTTGTATTTAGAGCAGGTGCGCGGCAAATACAAAAAGTCACGGACTTATCAAACGACCCTCGTATCATTCAGGGGCAGAACTAAGTAAAAAGCTTAGTCGGAAAAAGTGTCTTGGGAATGAGAGGATGTCTTCTTATAAATGGAAATTATTTTGAGTTTGAAGGGAGAGTTTATTTTTTGGATAGCAGGAAGAAGTTGAATTAGCTTAGCTAAAAGAAGGTGGAGCCAACTCACAATCCGTGTTTAAAGGAAAAAAAACTTCGCATGAATCTTTTAGAGAATTAGAAACTTTACAAAATATTAAAAACTTTTCTTATAAATATAATATAATATAAATATGAATATTATTAACTTATTAGCTAGCTGTTTCGCGTTCTCTCTGTTCAACGTCACATTCCATTATTTTAACAAGGATTACGTTGACACAGAACCAATTCATGTAGGAACTACAAATATAATTACACATGGTATCATATTTATTTATCATTTGATAAACCTCAGAAAGGATAACTTTATTTTTATAGCATTACCAACCCATGCAGAGCAGTGTGTGCAGCCAGTCTTAATTGGACGAAAGGTGTGCAACACAGCATGCACAGTGTAAAATGAAACTGACATATGGTATGAATGGGCAACAGCAGGGGGTCCTCCAGGGGACTGACCAAGCCTGACCAAGCTGAGTAGTGCAGGCCAGAGCGCATTTTCGCTCCACTTTCAGGGCAGGAAAACAAATTATATTTTTCAGCAGGCATAAAATAAATGCAAAAAAGGAAAACGGAAACATGTAAAACAAAACGACGGCACAAAAAGGTGACCGAAACATGTTTGCTTTGTTTGGCCATGCAAACTCAAAGAGCTTTTTCCACTTTTGGTCAATTTAAAACCAGTCAAGAGCAGCAGAGGCAGCCCCATTTATGGTCGGTGTGTGCTCAATGAGGGTGTGTGTGTGTGTGTGTATCATAACTGCAACAAAGTGTGCTGTGTGTGTGTGTGTAAATATTTAATGAATTGCATTAGCTTCTGGGGGCAGTCAAGACTGAGAGCCTGAGCGCCCCCAGACCAAGTTTAGTCTAATTAAATGCCAGGGCACTGGCAAAGTTTTTTGGGGCAAGAAGGACTTTAAGCCTCTCGCACCCGGTTGCAATTTGTCACTTTTAATGACTTGTCAGCGGGCGTTTTGTGCTGCAGCACATGTCGCCCTGCTCCAGCCACGCCCACGCCTGACATCGACTTGGGAACCTAATGTAATTGAAAAGTTTTAGAGCCAAGTTTGGGACAGGGAAGTGGGGCGCAGGCAACCCTCTGTTAACTGTCTGTAGCTGCTGCTGTCTTAGCCACAAGTTGCAACAAGCTTGACTAGGGGCAGCATCATCAATGCAGCGGAAGCAGCTACTACAGCTTGTACTTCTTCATCTTCTTGTGAAGAAGACTTCTTTCTCCCAACTCAACTCAAATGGAGCGTCATGAAACAACAGCACGTCCTTGGCAAATTCAATTTGTCAAAAAGATGCTGTCACGCAGCAATTGCTGAATGCTTGCTTAATTCCTATTCCTATTCCTGTTCCCAGTTCCTGCTCCTGTTCCTGTTGCTGTTCCTTCTCCTTCTATTTCTTCTACTGTCAATGTGACGACTCTCGTAGCGCGTCCACAGCTTCGAAGCCAAATCCAACTAGAGCAAGCCACAGTTTCTCAAGTAATATCACATTTCTGCCCATGGCGAACTTGTCTTGCCCTTACAGTTGTAACGAGCAGTATTCGCACTGTCTGGGGGCTATTTTTCTTGTTGTTTGCCTTCCCTAATAAATTCGAAACAATTTTTTGACCTTGTTAGCCTTTTTGCCTATCAGTTAAATCAATCTTTGCTCTTTGGTGCTTCTTTTTATGACTTTGCTAATTGTTTTTCTTTTTGAATTTTATACATTGTGATAATTACTTGATTTGCCTTTCACATCATTCGTATTTATCAGCCTGTATTATCAACAGCTTCTTTGCAACTCGTTTTACTTCAGGGTTTAACTCGTTTTGTTTCAATCTGTACTCAGTCTTGTCTTCACTTTGTTCTTCCTTACACTGCTAGTTTCTTGTTTTTTAATTTTCTATCTACAACTCTTTGCGACTTCTTCCCTACTGCGCTTTCAGCACTTTCAACTTACTTTTCTCCTTCTTTTCGGATTCTTAACAAGTTCTTTGCATAGTCTTCATACCCTGTGGCGGAGTACAGTCATGAAATATCGTTCGTTGCACGTGAACAGTTAATAAATGCCAGTCGAAAATGCATTGAAGGATGCCGCAGTGCGTGCTGCAATTGCTGCTGCGTTTGCGCTGCGGTTTGCTACACCCTATAAGGGTTCATGAGTCTAAAGAGGGTATACTCTACTAGTAAATTGAGGAAGTCTGAGGGGAGAAAGTGAAGTCTAGTGAGGAACTCAACGATTCTGCAAGTTACGAGTATACTTGTATTTCAATTCAAATTTGTCTACAGGGTGTTCTTAAGTCTCTTCTGCTTATGCCTTTCTATTTTTCTTATATGCTGGCTGCGGTTAGGGGGCACATCATTATGACTTATTGTTCGTCGGGTGTTTACATGGCGTATGCGCAACGGAAATGAGCGAATGATGGCAGAGCTAGACTGCTGCGCGCAACTTGCAACTTTCAACTAGTCACTCGTACTTGCAGCAATTGCAGCACTCGATTTATATGCCACTTGCCACTTGGTAAGTTCCTACTCCCTCCTCCTCCTCCTTCTCACATGGCCTTAATGGCTGCCTGAGGCCACAGGAAAGCGCATTTTGATGGCAACACGTTGCCACGTTTCAATGGTATTAAAGATCAATTTCAATTGAAATTTAAAAGTGCATTTAAGCTGTACCACAATTCACCCATAAAACTATTGAGGCATGTCTGAGTAGGTAAGGCACAGTGTTGATAGAGAGTGAATGAGGAGGAGGGGAAGGTGAATGAGGGTATGTAAGAACTCGAGTGAGTTACGCAGCGAAAAAAACCCTTTCAAACTTCTTATGACTTTTGCAGAAAACATGAAATAATAAGAGGGAATAAAAATATGTGAGATCAAGCTGAAGTGAAGATGCTCTTTGGGAGGTTAAATGGAATATAAGATACTCTATTAATTGTTTAAAAAGAAACTAGTTGTATTGGGAACCAACTTGAAAGGGGTAGCATAAATCTTTAAGTAAAAATCCAATTTTAAAGATCCAATCAAAAGTATGCCATAAGAAATTCTAATGAGTTGCAGTCTAAGTTAAAAATGTTTAAATACTCAAGGTAAACCAGATATACTATAGATGCCTTCTAGAATCCCACAAGTTAAAAGAAAAAAGCAAAGTTTCTCTTGCAGAGTATCAAAAATTGTTGGAAGAGAACTTTTAAAGTTGAATAACAATAAGTTCTGCACTGGAAAAATGGGTAAAAGCGAAAAGAAGAGTGCTCTGGCAGCACTTGAACGTCGGAGGGGGTATCATGCGGGGGCGGGGAACAGCTCACCTAATGGCTTTCAGGATGAGCGTCAGATAATGTGGCTTTGCCATACGTGGAAAACAGCGAAAGAACGGAAGACAGCGACACAATGTATGGCGGGTCAGTGCGGTGCTTTATGGAAATACTAATTAGAAAAGTGGAAAACAACAGAGCGACGAGTAAGAGTCGTTTGGGAGGCAGAGCGGAGGAGTTGGAAGAGGAGTGTGGGTGTTGTAACTCGGGCATCTCGGGAAAACAAATAAAATTTACATTTTGCTGAAATCCTTTTGGATCCTGGCGTGCTGTCATTTGCACGCGCTGCTTGCATTCGCTTTTCTTGTGCGCACTGTGCGCTGTGCCCGTGTCTTCTGGCCGTGTGCCTTGTGTATTCCGTATGTCTCCTCTGTGCTGTGTGTTCTCTGTTCTCTGTTTTGTGTCCTGCTGGCTCCTTGTACAATTTCATTTTCAACACAAAGTTTTGTTTTATTACCCCGAGGACACGAACAGGACTTTGTAACTTACAAGCCAAATAACAAGTTGGACGAGGCTAGCTGCAGTTGTTAAAGTTGGATTTGATAATAAAATTACTTTTACAGTTGCTCTGCTTACTCCCACACTCCCACTCTTCGCCTTGCCTTACTCTGAGTAAGTCCATAAGTCCATCTTGGCCCAGTTTTGTGAGTTGCACCCTCTCTCTCCTTCCCATTCGTGACTTTGTAATGAGCCTCGAGGCCTCGGAGCAGCTCCTCCTTAAAGTCAACTCCCAGGTGTGTGCAGGCAAATCAATTCCTTCATTTGGCCATCCACACAGTTACGAGTCTAATGTAGACTCGACAGAACTCTGGCAGAACACACACCAATCATCTGGATATGCAATTAATGGCGTAATGTTTGCATAACTAATGCGACCACACAGTCCACACACAGAGTCCCCATTCCCAGTGCACATTCCTCATGCAAGTGCAGAGTCCCAGAACCATTTTCTTGCTTCCATTTTCCAGTCAGCTCTGCTGAATCCCTCAGCGCACTTAATAACACATATTATTCAAGGCTTGTCGGCCACTCCACGTGCATGCGTCTGTGTGTGTGCGTGTGCTAGACTGTTACCATGTGTCTTGCCTAATGTCTAATCAACTGGCTACTTAGCATGAGTGCAATTCATGTGGCACACACTCACGTCGAGTAATGATGAGTGCAATGTCCTCAATCGAGGTACTCAAAGGACAATCAGTTAAATTGCTAAACAAACTAGTGGAGTGCCGTCGTGATTAGTATGTGAGTAGCTGCGATATTTCCAAATTAGTAAATGAATCAAGTGCAGTTTGTCTTATTTATCTATCAGTTTCAGCTAGACAGCCTGGATTAATCTATCAATATTTAAATCGAAATTTATCTTTCTTTTGATTTTCATCAAGTGCCTTTTCTTGTATTCTTTTTGTGTGTGTTTATCTCATGCTGAACTTGTGACCTCATTTGCCATTTCAACTTGGCACTTTACTTTTAAATGCTCTCAACACATTTTGGAACACACTAACACACACACAGACACGCAGCAACTTGGAATTGGAAATGTTTGTCGATTTCATTGCAAAAGCAATTGAAATAAAAGTCTGCAATTTGTGTCGGGTGGGAGGAGGTGGAGGCGGCGCTTTCCTATTTTCGAACTGTGCTGTCAATAAGTGACTCTTAATAATGCAAATGCAGATGGTGGAGGCAACCAGCAATTGCCAATTGCCACATGACAGCAGCAGCAAAGGCAGTTGCAGATACGATAGACAGAGAGAGAGTGTGAGAGAGAGGGAGAAACTGTAGCATACTTTTTTGGACTGTCCGTTTCGCTTATGAAGTGCTCCCTGTTGTGATGATTGAAATTCTTGCAACTGTGTTGTGCGTACGAATCAGCCCCTCCTCTCTCCTCTCTCTCCAACCATTAGGCTCCAGTCTATGCATGTCCTTGTCGCCCAGCGACAGCTACGTCAATCAGCAGCCGGACAATCGCTGGCAACTCAACTCAACTCGACTCGACTCTCCAACTGTGGACTCGCCTCATCGTTGGCGGTGAGGCTGATGCAAGGTGTGTGGCTTTGTTTGCTCGCACACTGCTCGACAATTCACTTAAAAGCGGGGCACGTACAGCTGCAACTGCAACTGTTCATTGCTGCTGCTGTTGCCATTGCTATTGCTGCTACTGCGGCCCTTCTCCCACTGCTTTCCCTTTAATCTAGCGTTCGTTCCTATGCCCTAAGGCAACTGCACGCATTGCTTTTTATCACTGAGCGACATACACATGTTGTCGTCTGTTTAGAACCAAGTTTGCTCTGCATGTAGTACCCGTGTACATGTGCCAGGGCCAGAAAACCAGTTAAAATATGTGCAACGGTACAGATAAGGTACAAGGCAAGCGTAGTATCCAATCAGCCACACACACATGCATTCGTTACCTTTCTGTCAACTTTTCATAATTGTTCAATGAAATGATTGGGAAATTGAGCAGAGATGGGTCAGGTGGGGGATTCTATGATTAAAATTGAACCATGTTCCTATAGGATAATAAGTTCCTATGTAATAAGTTGTTAATAGAGCGACCTACTTCAGTAGCACAACTTTGTATTAAAGAATTAAATAGCAAGAAAATAATAAAAAAGCAAAGAAAAAATAATATTTAAGTATTGTACATATTGATATTCGCCATGCAATTATGGTAAATACAATGATAATTCTTTGCACATTCATTTCACTTTAACATCTATTCCTTTGTTTCCCTACCTCAGTTAATGTAAATCCTTCAGGCACCTCTTCAGGCTCTTCATATTTCCCATTGTTCCGAAACATTTACAACTTTTTCTTTATTATATTTCCGATACAAAAATTTATTGATTGCGTACATCAATGTTCTCAATTTTTTCACACATTTTTTAAAGCATGTTGCAAAAAACAATTCAATTTATCATCAGCGTATGCAATTTCCACTTGGCGTGCTCAATGTAAAATATGCAACACGCTTAAAATGTTAATCATACGCCACGTGCGCCGAACAGCTGTCAGCAGGCAGCAGTCAACAGTCAGACGTCAGCCAAAAGCTGTCAGTTTTCACCAAGGGTGACTATAACAATGGCATGTAGAGTGGAGAGAGGGGAAGTTACTGCTGAATCAGGAGCACATTATGTGCGTTGCTTGGAAAAAAGGAAGATATACTACCTGTACTCCTCAACTAGTATAAAGACATTACTATGGGCTTAGTCTCGCACTACCCCTCTCTCTCCCACCTCTTTTGTCCTTCTTTAATGGCCACAATTATTAGCATATGCTGAAACTTAACGACTGTCAGCGTCTTTGATGTCCTCGCAAAGTTATTGAAAGAACTTCCGTGGCAGAACTTTGACTTGAACTTAATCTGTGGCGGCTCATTAAGCGCCTTTTGGCCACTTTGTCGCTGCGAAACTTGCACTAAATGCCGCTGATTATAGTGATTAAAGTGTCTTTGTGTGTGTGTGTGTTTGGTGTATGTGTAGTGAGGCTGCAGAGACAGAGACAGTTCATTGCACCGTTAATTGAGCGCAGCGACTGCGACAGCGACCAAGTTGAGTTGTCTGAAGTCTAGACAAAGGCCACAATATCGCGCCCATCTCAATTAAGACGTTAACATAAAAATAAAGTTCACCCTCTAAGTAGTGCGCTTGTGGCTGTAGTTGTAGCTGATTAATCAATTAGCTTAGCATGGGGGATTTTCTGGTATTCAGTTTATCGATGTTTAAGAAGAATACGTTTGTTTTTGTTGGGTGCGAAGCAAAGGAGTTAGAGTTGGCCGTAAAGAGAAGAGAAAGGTGCTGGTAATGCTAGATTAGATATATAGATTAGATCTGTAGTTCCAGCCTACATTGTTATGCATAATCATAATTAAGTTAATAATTTATTTAAAAATACTCAGATTAAATACATAACATACATTGCAGATACATAGTTAAGAGAATTTTATTTCATAATTTTCACATGGAAGGGCATTCAACCTTCTCCATTCCCAACAGGTTTAGTTCCTTTTAGTTTATGCATTATTTTCGGCAATTGCCAGATAATTCAATTAAAACAAAATAATGAGTTCAAAACTGTGTGTGTTTGTGAATAATTGAACTGTTACGCGAGAGTTGTTCAGGTTTGTGCTTTGGATTCGCTAATAATCCGGATTTGCATTGTCAAACACAAAGAGCCCGAAGCCCAAAGCTCAAAGCCTGTGGGCACGCAACCTTTTGGCCAGATTTGGTTTGTGTTTGTGGGGAAGGAAGGCGCATGAACTGATTGACACGTGGCTTGGTCGAAACAAAAGCTGTCATGGCAACTGGCAAATGGATGCTAAAGCTATCATAACTTAATACAACTAATTAAAATTTAATTAGTCCATATTGAGTGTGCAGCTTGATGTGTTATGTAAGTTGTTTAAGATGGCCAACTAAACGGAGCGATTGAATAAGGCAGCAGGACTCTCTTAGGCTTCGCATTACACTCAGATAAGCAAACTTAGAACAAGACAAGGAGCAAGTTTTCAGCTAAAATGTGCTTAAGAATAGATACACACACATGGAACATACACATACACTTACACAAGTAAAGCCATGTTTATGTAAGCGTGTGTTCGTGCGATGTCAATCTGTATTTAATTACATTTCGCCCGACTGCCTCTAAGCGGCTTAACTTGTTTTGATTCATAGCCCGCATCTGTGTGGGCGTTGTAAATGCATCAGGGCGTGTCGCATGCTTCAAAGTTATTTGAATTCACGCTGTGTAAAGAAATTTTATTAATAAATAAATTTGAGTGTGCTTTATGGCATGTGTAGGGAAGAGTGCGAGGTTGAGTCTGCTGGTATTTGGAACGGTTGAGTTTTCTTTCTTTTTCTATTTTTGTAATAGGTTATGTATTCTTTGAAATAATGCCATACGAATTGAGCGGGTTTATTTATGTATATTGTTGCTTTATTAATGCAAAGTTTAGCTTTATAAGTTGTATGAATAAGCAGTTTAATACCAACTTGATGAAATTCTGGGAACTTAAGGGATTTAAATACAGCTTCATAAATGGCAAGTTTAAGATAAGTCTGTGAACAGAGTTATATGCATAATTTATAATGCATATTAATATATTTTTTATTGAAAATTACTTAATCGGCATTCATAACCAAAGAACATAATTACAACACGTCCACAAGGTGAGAATTTGTAACCAGACCAAAGGCCCGCCGGGCACACTGAGTGTGAAACTTTTGCACAAAAACCCTTTTACATGCGCGACTAAATAGCACTTGAACCGTCTCTCTCCTACTCCCTTCTTCTCGAGGCCAACCGAAATAAGCTTAGCGATTGAGTTCTTGGTGTTGAAATCCGCGCGAAAAGCGAATCATAAAAGTTTTTAATGCACTGCGCCTTAGGTTATGCAATGAAATTTTGTAATTCTTTTTCGCAAGTTTTCGAGTTTTATTTTGTTGACGTCTTTTTCTTGGCAACGCAAGAGCGCCAGCGAGCGCGCGTGTGTGTTAACTTTTTACACGCACAGGTGTGAAATGTAAATGTGAAAAGTTGAGTTGACTCAGCGCATACTCGCACACACACACAGTCACACACGCACACACACACTTCACACAGACATGCACTTGTACAGGCATTTACCTTTGGCGTTGCGCCAACTTTAATTACTTTGTGAAAAGTTAAAGGCATGCGAGTTTAACTTTTTAATTAGTTGCCAGCCTTCAATGCAATCAGCAGGAGTTGGAGGTGCACGAGGGGGTTGCTAAGGTGGCTGTGCAAACGGAAAAGCGGCAACTCTGTGTGCCAGGCCAGGACTGGCCAGGATATGTGTCTAAGCGTTCTCCTGCTCCACGTTGCACTACCCTCCTCTTTTCTGTTTACGTGCTGTTAACATGCAAATGAAACTGCAGCACTAGAAGGTATAATTAATTCATTTGCCAGCTACCTTTTGCCACTATTGATCAACTGCCGTCAATAGAGCGAGAAAGGGAGAGAGTGGGGTAAAAAAAGGTGCGAAAACTTATCATACGATACCCCGAGTCTGTTTTATTTATGCGACATTAACACTGCAGCTGCCAAAGGATTCTCGTTCGTCACTCCCTTTGGCCTCCGTCAATTGACTTCAATGTTAATCAAGTTTATGTTATGCATGAGCCTTGAGCTTCTCCTCGCTCATAATCAGCTATGCTTATTCCTGCCTGCCTGCAAGCCTGCCTGTCCTACTGACTGTCTCCCCATACACTTGTCTGTCTGTCTGTGTGTCGCTCGTCTTTCATATGTAAACTCATTTCAGACTAATTTCAGTCAGCTATGTGGTTCATTATTGGCCTATTGCCAGGCACCATCCGGCACGAGCAAGCCAACTTGAATTGGTTGAGTGGGCTTGCCGCTGCTCTGCTGTGTTCTGCTCTGTTCTGAATACGAATCAAGTTTTGGCTTTAATACAAATCGAAGCACGCACAAGTTTCTCGTTCTGAATTTCACATTCCTTATGCAATTTGGCGTAAAAACAAATCACATGTAGCAAAAAGCAGAAATGGGGGAGAATTATCTAGACAAGCAGCCGATGGGAAGTGAGCTAATAGATACTCTTTTAAGTATATAGAAAACAAGATGGAAGAAGAGGCTTGGAAGGTACATGCGGTAATCATTTTAAAGGTTTATTAAAAGCATATCAAAACTTAATTAGTATGTGAAAGCTCAAAGAAATTTGATGGATTTTGAAATTAAGAGATTCAAAGTTCGATTAGATTTTATCAATATAATATCAATTGGTACCTTTATAATCCAATTAAAATTAGAAGCAACATCTCTTAAGTAGGCCCCTTTGGGACTCCAATCTCATGTCGCTTACCCAAGAAATAATCTGCACAGTCATAAACAAGTTACATGCCCAAGTTATGTAGCCCGATTGGGATTAGAACTGAGCAAACATGGCTCGCGTGTAGGACATGTGCGTAGTGTATGTTCGTATGTACGTGGCAACAGTGCGAGTCAGTGTGAGTCAATCAATCAGGCATTCAAGCCATTTAGTCAGTCTATCAATCAATGTGACCGGTGAACATGGTACGTGCGCATCATTCTAATGACATAACAT
Organism: Zaprionus africanus; assembly: GCA_018151435.1. Lineage (NCBI taxonomy): Eukaryota > Metazoa > Arthropoda > Insecta > Diptera > Drosophilidae > Zaprionus > Zaprionus africanus. Next base: position 1,197,702 of record JAECXB010002307.1, on the reverse strand, counting down.
TTTTAATGTGCCATCGAAAAAATGACGATGCACGTTGGCGCGCCTTACGAACCCAAATTTGTTGAGTTGAAATTTGTTAGCTCATCAAGCTCAAGTACCACACATGCCACAGGTGAGTAATTAAGTTTATTGTACTAGATGCACTTGATAAATTAACTTTTGCTTTTGAGTATATTGCACAATATACTCGCTCAGCTTAAAGACTCTCTCGTAAACAGCAAACAAGCTCGAGCAAAGCCCTGCGATGGCAGCAAACTGAGTTCAATTTCAGCTGCAGCTGCTGGCAAATTATGCAAATTGCATTGCACATAATACGGTTTGTTTGGAATATGCTGGAATTCGATAGTAAAACAGGGGAGGAGGAAGAACGAGGGAGAGAGAATGAGGAAGGTAGAGAACAGAAGAGATGCAGTGCCTGAGGGTCAACGCTTTTCATCGAGGGATATTTTGATATTCCTGTGGCTAAAGTTCTTCATTAAATTGCGCAGCAACTTTTGGAACTGAGCAAATAATATTATTAGTAAACAAAGCTTTAAGTCTGTCTCTCTGTCCGCTCTGTCTTCACACAACTGCAATGATATTTTTGAGCAGCTTTATGAATATTTATACAAATACTCCTCACTGGCTTTTCAGACTTTTGTTTGCGAATTACCAAACGATTTTCTCTTTGCCAACTTCTGCTGCTGTCAAGCCAAAGTCTAGTCAAGTCAAGTCCAGGATATCAGGCGGCAGAGAGTGTTGAACAAACACACGGCAAATGGGATACGTATACGATATGTGATATGCCATATACTCGTACGATATTCACACACGCAATAACACTTGCCCTTAGATATTTTGCTGGCAATTTTGACCGGAAAAAATGGAGAAGGCAAAGCGAGAATAAAAAGTGAAGGTATATGCGACTAGGTTATGTGCTGTAAAGAAGAATTGACAAGGAAAGAGAAGTTAAATATTCTCTGCAATTTAATTGATATAAGGTGAATAATAAAAAATGTATCTACTTCATATGTAATGCGAATTCAGGCATAATATTTGATAATGTTAATTAAATACTTTGGGAAGATGAATTAAACACACTGATAATTAAAATCTAAAGTATTTTTAACAGTTAAGTTAATGTGCATGTACAAAACCTACGATCCTAATTTCAGCATTATATATTATTTAATATAATGATATTCAATACTCAACAAAATGCATACCCAATGCACATATTCTCAGAGAGTATAACAGAGAAAAAAAGTCGACTAAAATGAGATTTGTGCTGGCGACAGTCAAGGCAGTAAGGCAAAGGCAGGAACCGGGTGTAGAGGTAGAAGAGGTGGGCAGGCGTGGCGGCATGGAACAATTGAAATGGCATTAACATTTAGCAAATCGCACTGGCATAAGATAAGATGGCGAAATGTCGAAGACGCAGCTGCACTTGGCCAAAATCAAACGATTCGCATTGAAAAGTTTTGCTCGAATTGCGCATTGAAGACGGTGCTCGAGTGTTCGAGCGAGAAGGAGGAGAAAGAGGTGAGGAATGTAAAGTGGCAAAGAGGAGGAGGATGGAGAATGAGGGAGGGTATTTGTGAAGTCTGCTGGGTGCGTGTGTGCCCGGCACGTTTCGTTGCTTTTCATTTGATTTGCCGCCTCAATTGCGTGCACTTTTATGTGAGCAGCTCAGTCCAAGTCAAATAGTAGACTATGGCATTGGCACTTGCTAGAGCGAAGAAAGAGAAAAAGGAGAGTAAGAAGAGAGAGAGGAGAGAGAGAGAGACACTCACATAGAGAAAGGGAGTCGACTTTGGCTAGAGCAATGCCTTTTATGCTGTGCAATCATTCGAATATTGAGTTTTAATTTCCGCCGCCTTTTGTGGCAAATGCCGACAGCTGCTGCCGCAGGATATTAAAAATTTCGAAATGCATTTTTCTCTCTCAAGAACAATCTCTCAATTTCTCTATAACTCAATACGAATTGAACAAGAAGGGAGGAAAGGGAGCACAATAGAGGCATGGAGCTGCCGCCCCTTATGTTTGCCTCATTTGCATTTCGGCCGCAATGTAGACACAGTTCAAGTTACACTAATGAACTCAAAGGCGCTACGACCTCAGCTTCCACCTCGATAGGTATCTGCTGCTGCCCCTCTGCTCCCCCTTTGCTTTTAAGTTTGTGTGCAGTAAATAAATTGCATGGGGTCCAGTCTCCTTCCCGGCTTTTGGTATGCAGGTAATGCCAAAACTTCCGCATCCGCTACCGGGTACCGGTTTAAGGTACCTGCACTGCCTGCTCTGACTCAATTGCAGGGCAGCAACTTCATTAAAAAGTCGAGCGGGTGGCAGTACGCAGAGTGGGGGAGGGGAGAGAGGTGCGGGCTTTGTGGTTGGATGCGACGTTTTGTTACTAACCGAAAAACCATTATTAAAGTGGAGTAGCTTAAAAATATATGCAATCATGGGCGGTAACAACACCAGCAATAACAACAACTGCACCTACAATAACAGCAACAACAATAATAGCAGCAACAACAGTAGCAACCACAGCAGTAGCTTGGCCGAGGCACAAGAGGGCATAGACAGGCAGCAGTGCTTGCACTCCATTGCGTATACGTAACATATTTCTGTTTGTTATTTAAATGTATTTATGCAGGACAGCAGCTGCCTGGCAGCAAACCAGCTAGCTAGCTAGCTAGCCAGGAAGAGCATACCAACAGCAACAGCAGGAAGAGGACTGCGAGCAGCCTTTCAACAAATTGTCAAAAGCTGCTTAGCTCACCCTCGTTTTGCATGTTGCTGTAGAGGAGAGTCGGTTACAGAATTGTTTACATGATGCTTGCTCATCGCTTGCGGTTTCTTTAGATGCTGCAAGTATTTAACTAAACTATTTCACTAAAACTAAAGCAAGGTTGGGTAGTTGAGTGCCTGTTAGTGTGTGTGTGTGTGTGCAGGAATTGAAACTCAATCGAGCAACACAGTCTGCAAATAATCTAATATTATCTGCAGTAGGAGAGTTTACTTTTCGGTTACTTTGACAGCTGAAGAGTTTAATTAAGTTTTTCTTTTTGATTTGTGTTTTTTAATATGTCAAAAGTAACTTTGATGTTGAGTATTTTATGTATAATATAATTTAATTTAATTATTTTAATTTTAATTTGATTTAATTTACTTTAAAGTCAACTAGTGTCAGTCGACTGTTTGAAGTAAAACAATTATTTCATTTGTAAAAAGTGGAATTAATTAAAAAGAAACTTAAATAAAAAGAAAAGAATCTTAAAGAAATTTTTCGATAATCTTTACTCTTCTACTATAAATTAATGTAAATTTATATAAAATACATTTTATATTTTGTTTTAATTTATCCGTCCTGTCCTTCTACTTTCCCTTACATTAAATCTTTCATACATAATTTTATAGCTAAATATATATTATTTTTCTAGCCTTTTAATACTTCAAAAAACTTGTGTTTTTATATAAATAAATTTACTTTGCTTACTTATAAAAAGTTCGATAAATTTGTCTATTAGAAGAAGCCAGGATTGTCACGTTTAGCGAAGCGCAAACTGCAACAACAACAAAAGAACTTAGAACAACAACTGCAACTCTTGGTTACAACAACAAAAACAATGTTAACTGCATGGCGAAGCAGTGGCAGTGCCTAGTGAGCCTGAAAGTGTGCAACAGCTTGGAAATTGTTGGCAACGCAATTCAGGCAGCAGCAGCACGCGGCGTATACGTAACGCGCGAAGTGTTTTGTGAAGCTGTTCCGTTGCTAGACCGTTGGCTTTTGTTGCAATTCTTCTTGTTGTTGTTGGTGTTGCTATTGCAATGTTGTCTAATGGCTAATGGTGCGTTCGTCTGTCGTCATCGTCGACGAGTGGCAACAAATGCTGCAAATGAGCTGACAGAGGTTATGATAGTAGTGCACCATAACTTGCAACTGGGTGCAGTTCGCGCTGCTGTTCAATTACAGTGCCAACCATTAGCGACTGCCCACATTGTCATAGACATAGTTAATGGCCTGCACACATACGCAGCTCATTTTCAGTTGCGTTTTCAATTTAATTGCGCAGATACCTTACACTTTTCCCCATTATTAGACAAAGTCTCATTCATTATGGTGTGCGTGTGTGCGCGTGTGTGGCAAGAAAAGTTGCTAAAGTCATTTTCTCAGGCTTGCCAGGGCGTGCCTTGGCGCTCCACCTGTTGTTGCTGTTTATATTATTAAGCACCTGATATATTGGCAAAGTTTTCTCGCGTGCCAGTGCCAGTTCCACTGTGCACTGTGCACTGTGCTCTGAGCTCTGTGCTTGCCATGTAAATGAAGTAACTTTTGCTGCGTGCTTCATTCTGACAGCAAAACGAAAGAGAGGGAGAGAGAGAGGTGGTTGGCAACTTTGTTGCCCAGTTACACAGCAAAAGGTATTATAGCAGGTAGCGTGAGATAATGAAGTACTGACACCATAATATCTAATAGCACGTCAATCAAGCCAAGTTGCTCTGACTGCCTGTCGGTCTCTGTCTTGTCTTGTCTGCCCTGCCCTGCCTGTTGTTCTTTTGTGATATTTGATGCTGAGGCTGAAGAAACTGCAGGGAATTAAATTAGATGCAGGTACTGGCAAAAACTTTGTTGATCCCAGAGTTTATAGCAGTTAGAGTCATTAAATTTGTGAAACTAGTATAAGCCTAACTAAGTCAGCTACTGATGATGTGAAACTTGCCATCAGACATTCATGCAGTAAGAAATGTCAATTCTTATTAACTGAATTGATTAAAGTAAGCTGCTTTCTGAGCAGAGAATGTAGAAGATGCACTTCTTTTTGTATTTGATAGATTTAAGACTTGAAGAGAATACTTTAAATTGCAGTTGGTATTTCAGGCAGTTAGTATTTTTCATCTATTTCACTTCCTGCTCGACTGCATGTGGTATGTGCATTTCCCTTTTGGCAAATCTACTTTCGCCATAAAGCTTTCACTGTTTCCATTTCCATTTCCATTTTCATGAGTGCGTGTGCTTCACTGTTCGCTGAGCTGCCACAGTTGTAGCTGTTGCTGTGTTGCTGCTGTTGCACTAATTGCCTAAAATATTTAAACAGTTAATTCTTCAGCGCGGCGCCTCCCGCTGATGCCGCTAGTGTTGCTGCCGCTGTTATTGTGTTCCAACTGTGTTGATATTTTAAATTTGATTGCACAGGTAAATATTTGCCTGGTGCGCTGCATGGAAGTGTAAAGCATAGAGAGGGAATGAGTGAGTAAGAGAGAGAGAAAGAGATAGAGGCAGTGAAGAGAGACTATGAGAGTTAGTTTCTTTCTCTGTTGCTGTCTCGCTTATCATGTACTGTGCGGTTTTTACGGTTTGTTTGTGCGCACACAAAATCCTGGGAGTTTTTATTGCAAGTGTATGCAGTCTCTCACTCTGCAACTGTATGTGTGTGTGTGTTTGAGTGTGACTGTGTGCATGCTCAGTCGGCGCAAAGTGGCTTAACTTTTAGAGAAAGCATTTTTGCCGACTGCTGACTGCGTTTTTAGGCTCTATCTGAACGCAGCAGCAGCAGCAGCCCACATGGCAAACAGTTGCAAAAACGAATTCAAAAAGAAATCAATAAAATCAACAACAACAACAAGCACTACAACAACTACAACAACTACAACTACAACTACTAGTACAACAAGCAGAAGCTGAATTTTGTGCATTGCCGAGCAAAAAAGCCGCCTCGACACGAACATAAAATATGCAAAAAGCCAACGAGGCGGCGTAAATGCGGCCAGATTTATTTTTATGGCTCACCTGGGAGTCTGAGCGTGTCCCATAGTACACAGAAAAATAAATCGAATTTGCAAGTATGTGCATTCATGTCATACATATCACATCATATATACGAGTATGTGATATCTGCTCTGTGTGTTCGATTTCGTTTAGTCGATGAAGCCACAAAATAACAAACTCCTATTCAAATATGTGAGGTACTTAGATATGTATGGATATTACGTGTGCATGTGATCGATAGCTATCGTCATTATATTCACGCTACGTTTATCCCGCTCACATTTTCTATCTCACTCGCCCTGCAAATAGTTTTATTGGTTGCGTTTTGTTTTTTTGTGTTTCTTTTTGGTTGCACATTCATATTTCATACGTATTAAATAATCACGAATTGCAGTCAAAAATCCATAAAACAATTGGCCAGCATTCCCCAGTTGGCTTTGCCTTACGGCCTCACGACACCCCCCGCGGGCCATAAAACATTGACACAGCTTTTAGGGAATACTAGAAATGTATAAATGTTCCACGGCAGTTTGATATGGCAGAGCGCAGATACCCTAAGTTTATGAGGAGTGTGTTATATATTTAAAATGTTCTGAGAAAGTTCTTAAGAGCGCAATGAAGGATCTGTTATTGCTACTGGAAAGGCTTCAGAGTTAATAAAATGTATTAATATTTTATTTTAAACGCATTTGTAATATATTTATAATCAGTTTCGCAATTCATTCAATTTTGAAATGTTAAAAATTATTTTAAAAGTGCATTTAAGCTTAATGTTTCTAATAATACAATTATTGTCTAGAAATCATTTTTCTTATATATTTTTAATTATTTTTAAGGTCTCAGTTCGTCCTCAGAAGCTGTTTTAAAAATTAAATCTGTTCTCTGGCAAATTTCTTGAATTTTTGATATTTTTTAAAAATAAGTTGAAAGGCTCATTAAAACTTACTTATATTTGTTAGCTCAAAAGACCTTTTTTTAATATATTTTTATACTTTATGATAATTTTGGTTCTTGAAAGCTTTAAGCTTTATTTTGAATAGTTTCTCAAATATGTTGTCATTAATTTATCTTGATCTCGTTTTAATCGTAGCAGAACATCTACAGCTCTTCTGGAAATTTTTTATATATTTTATTTATCTCTATTGAAGCTTTTTAATCTAGAGTAATATGATGTTAAGCTGATAACCAACAGAGTATAATCTTGTTTAAATATTATGCAGTTTTTCCAGCGAGCATAAATGAATTTACGCTAAAATAGCTTTTAGTTTAATTGATTTCTCTTGTTTAGTCAAATGTAAATTTAATTCGAATTGAATAGCAAACGCCAGCGACTTTTGTTTATTTTCACAGTGTACAAAATGTTTGAAATTTGTTTAGCGCACAGTGCGCGTTAGATATGCATATAACACGAACAGTGGACAGTCGAACAGGCACACACACACAGATACATATGAATGTGGCATGGAATTTATACGTGTCTTTGTGGCTATTTATTTTTAGCTTGTTTTGCGCGAAAAACGCAGATTTTTACGCTCAAACAACGAAGCGAAACGTGGCGCAGTTAAATGGGCCAAAAAGAGCGAAGCTTTTAGCGTGTGGCTTGTGCAAAGCCAAAATCGAATTCAAGAGGGGGTTGAACAACTCAAGGGGGTATTATGGCAGAGGGGAGATTGGTTAGTTGGGTGGTGGGGATTCAAAAGGGGCGTCACATCAAAATTTATGTGAATTTTATCAAGTGTTTACGGCGCATAAAAACCACAAACACACACATTCGTATGCACACAATTACACACACATACGTGCACACAGATACTCGCATACGTAAGCGAAACGTGCAAATGCAATGCAAATCGCAGAGAAAATTCAGCTGCAGATAAGCGCCAGTTACACTTGCGTATACGTATACGCAATCTTGGTGCCGTATCTCGCAGCGTATACGCTGCGTGTGCTTGGCGTTATATATTTAAATTTTAGGCGCAGCCCAAGACCTGTGCGCTGTCATTTAGCTGTCAGCTTTGCTCCAAGCTGATGCTTATTGTTTTAGAACTTACCCGACCACGACCTGCTCACGACCCGCCCATGGGCCTTTCTAAATGTGCAGTTATGCGAGTATTTAGCTCGGTTCGGGGAAAACTTTTTGGCATATGACAGAGCCGGAGACTCGAGGCACAAGACTTGAGACTTGAGAGTTTCGAGGTTCGTGTTAATGTAAATAATGGCACGCACACAGACACAGCCACCCATACACCTTGAACTCTCGTTCTTACTTTAAAACCAGCCGCACATAAAAAGTGACAGCAAACAGTTCTGGTCGTTCGCCTGGGTCGGCCTGTTTGTTGTTTCACATGCTCGACTCCATTAACAATATGTTTTTCCTCAACAACGCACAGCGTTGCACACACACAGAGCACCCGCACTTCAGTCCCCCGCGCCTCCCCTTCCCAACGCTGCTCCACATGTCGCATCAATTGTGTGTGGGAGCACTCGGCGCTGCGGCTGCTGCTGCTGCATGTGAATTCATTTGGAAAATTAAAGAAAATTTAAATATGCTTATATTTATGTGACAAACTTTTAGGGTTTTTGTGGTTGGGGGGAGGGAGGCTGAATCGGCTTATAATGTATGCAAAATGCCTTTTATTTATATTTTAAGCCGAGGCTTAAATTATAAACTCCGTTTGTGGAATTTGGGCTAAAAGTGTTGCCCACTTTTAAGCGCACGAGGAAAATCAGTTGCAGTTTAACCATTATTTAATATGTATTGGGGGGATTTGGCGGGTTTTATAGTTTTGTGGAGGGAATTTAGGGGATGGATGGCATTTAGCGGGTTTTCTAGAATTTTTCCACAATTGTAGATAAAGTTTTTCTGTTCTATTTAGCTATGTTTTCTCTTCTTTAGCTATACTTTCAGAGGATTAAATTATAAACTCCGTTTGTTGAATTTGAGCTAAAAGTGTTGCCTACTTCTAAGCGCACGGAAAAATTAGTTTCAACTGCATTTAATATGTATTGTGAGGATTTAGCGGGTTTTCTGGTAATGTGGTGGGGGGATTGCGGGCTTTCTATTAATTTACCAACTGGTAAGCGGGTTTCCTAACAATTTTCTGATTGTATTTCTGTCACATTTTGTCCATTGTCCATTGTTTGCTTTGCGTTCTATCTTTGTGCTCGCTTGAACAGTCATTGGCTTGCTGGCTAATTTAATGGCAACATCGCTTGCCGTTTTTGGCACACAATGTATCTACAAGTTGTATCTGTATCTGCAGCTCTGCAGTTGTAGCTTTGTATGTATTTCTGCAGCTGCAACTGCTCTAAGTGGCCGCTGGCTTCTGCTGTGGCAATTTAGCGCCTTGTCCAATGCGAGTGACAAGTGCCAGGGGATGACAGCGGGGCACACACACGCACACGCACAACAGACAAGCACACACTTGCACATGCACAATGAGAATCACAGTCAGAGTCAGCCTGGTGAATCTGGAACAAGGCAGGACTTGCCAGATAAGCCAAAACCACAGCCGAGTCTCAATTTATGCAACATGGAAGCAGCTCAGGCTCAGCCTTTCTGCCTCTGCGACACTTTAACCGAGCAGTTTTTCATTTAAATTTTGACGCATATTTTATTGCACACATGCACACAAACATGGACGCACATGCAGCCGACTTCATGGCTACAATTACGCTCAAGTGCGTTTAGCCTTTTTATTGAAATTGCAATTGCAATTTTGGTTTCGGTTCTCGCTTTGGGGTTTGCCATCTTCAAAAGCTGCTTAGTTAAGTGCGACTGAATTTCTATTTAATATCATTTCAATGCATATTGCTATGCCTGTGTGCGTGTGTATGTGTGCATGTGTGTGTGCAGTAGAGCGTTTTGTATGCCAAGTTTTTCGATAAAAGAAAAAATTCTTTTGGTTTTACTTTACTTGAGCTTACTTTTTTTGGGTTGAGGAAGGCAGGAAGTGCGCCAGGGCAGCTATAAATTTTTGCATAAATTGTGGTTCCACACTTGAGTGTATATGTGTGAGAGTGTGTGTGTGTATTGTGCTTTATGGCTTTAGCCGGATGTGGGTTGCAGTTACAGCTTAAGAGTGTGTAAGATGCGTACTGCAAAATTGCATAACTCAATTTGACTAGTTGCCAAGCGAGCGGGGCTGAGCTGTTGGAGAGAGAGAGAGGGAAGGAAATATAGGAAAGAGATAGAAGCAGAGCGAGAGCAGGCTAAAGAGATTTATATTGGTTATAAAATGTGCTTATTTTGATATTAACTAAAGTACTATACGAGGCGAGAGAATTGGCACAGATCTGTGTCAGAGACAGACTGATGTATACCCTGTAATAAGAGAGATAAGGTTTATACTCTGTGATTGGAGTATCTTGAGGTGAGAGCATCACTCACAAAATACTTTCAAAGGGGATAGGGCTGAACTTTCTTTGCAAGGTCTCTCTCTTACTTTTACACCAACTTTATATACCCCATCTTGGATCTTTAATAAAATTCGTGGGGTGCTTAGGTCACTAAGCCAGCTATAATGTTACTAATAAGAAAATCAATTGAATTTTCTTTTAATTTTATAAATCTGTCAGAAGTTTCAGCCACTTCTCCTCCTTCTCTCTCGCTGTCACCAAGCTGCCAGGAGACTAATGAGAGCCATCATAAACTTGGCACAACTGCAACTAATATGCAACAAATTGCTGCAAAACTCTGCACAAACAATAAAGAAAACACACACACACAGACACACAATGGGACTTGGCCAACTTTGGACTAAACTTAAGCTCTAATTGCATTACATTTGGAGAGCAGTGGAAGAAAAGCAGCCAGAGAAAGAAAACCAATTGAGAAGCTTTGTATGTAGTTTTAATTAGAAATATTTTTCGAAATGTGGCAAAAAATGGTGTCCTCTGTTTGTTACTGTTGTATTGTAGGCAAAGTGCCAGGATGAACAAAAAAAGAGAAAGGGATAAGGAGAGTGTGAGGCAGAGAGCAAACTGAGTCGAGTAAACTTTTCAGAACTTTTAACGAAGATATGTGCAATGGAATGAATGCACAGACGACTCGAAGGCGACCCTTAAGCAGCAGACAGACACTTTTTAGGGAACAACTGATACGCCACACACACATACATATACACACTCCCACACACATGCCTTCACTCGCACACACACAGACTAGTAAAAACTTTTAGCTGTGTTTAGAGAGCGTTTTTATGCTGCCGATATGAAGCTTTTGTGATCAACTTAATTAAATTCATTAAATGAGCTCACGTATCACGTATACGCAGCGTTCGCCCGCTCGTTCGTTCGTTCGTTGTGCAATTAGTTGCCATGATAGATGATGATGATTTTATTTTTTAGACAACAAGGGCAAACTTTTTGCCAACGTCACTCAGGCGGCAGTTAACAAGGAGTGAACTATTTGCCATCTAACAGGAATATATGTTTTATATAGCATGCCATAATATGGCAGTATGCATGTATGTGTGTGTCTCTCGCATGGCAACTGCACACTCATACGCTCTGTTAGCCAGGCATAAAACGTTAGCTGCTAATTTAAATATTTTGCGCTTTTGACTGCCAGTCAAGGGAGGCTGTCGGAGTGGGAAGGGGGCGTGGCTAGAGTGGAGTGATGAAAATTCTAATTAAAATACATAGTAGTTTGAAAAGTTGTTGGCAACTTTTGTGGGCGTCGGCATTCAAAATCAATAGAAGGCATTTAATAAAATTCAACTTGATAAGGGAAACAGAAGCAGCTGAAGCAGCAGCAGCAGCAGGCGCAGAAAAGCAAAGCAACAAAGAAGAAAGCGAAGGCAATCGCAAAGGCGAAAGCAAAAGCAATTGCAAGGCGCCTTGGCGTAATCAAAGCGTTTCTACTGAAGCAAGCAACACACACACACACGCAGGCACACACATACAGACATAGACACAATGAAATCTTGAACCATTCTACACTATTCCCCCTGTTGCTGTTCTCTTCTATCAACAGCGCGCAGCATCCGCAATTGCGTTAATAAAACGACAGAAGCTGCAAGAAGCTGCCACTCCTATTCTCCCTCTCTCTCTCTCTCCCTCCCTATCTCCTTCTCTTTCAGTTCCTCCTTCCAACTGCCAATCAATGTGAGCCAGCGAGAAAGCAATTCTATTGCAATTCATCTATTGTATTCCATTAAATTGTTGGCACTCTGCGAACTTATTGAAAGGTGGCATCACTTTGAAAGCAAATTATTAACTAAATTTGATCGTTTTATTGGCCTTTGAAAGGGAACATTTCAATAGAAGTGTAAGGTACCTAAAGCTTGTTTGATGTACACGATATAATGCTGTATAATGAATTATTTGAGACACAAAATTGATACAATATGTTGCCAAGATGCATGTCTCGAGTCTCTCTTTGCGATGAAAAGGTATCTGTCATGGTATTAACAGTTTTTTATATAAGGTACCAATGGATTTTGTATCGTCTGAGGTGTCTTTGTTCTATATTGTATCTGTGGCTTATTGTCATACTCGATATTTGTCTTTATTTAATACGATTTATAAAATATCTCTATAATTATTTAAATTTATTCTATAAATAGTGATCTATATTGATCTGTATTGACTTATTCTGATCTTTACTGATCTATAATGGTCTACAATGATCCATTCTAATGTTTTCTAATCTATTATGATCTTAATCGATCTATACTGATATACACTGATGATCTATACGTTTCTTTTGTGATCTGTGCCGATCTCTACTGAACTATATTGATTTAAACTACTCAATACTGATCTACACTTATGATTTATTTGTTCTATTATGTTCTCTACTGTTAATAATGATCTTTACTGAACTTGACTGATTTAAATTGATCTAAAATGATTTTATCTAATATAAACCATATTAGGCGAGAGATCTATACTGATTTATACTGATTTGTCTATGGATACTAGTTTAGTGATAATTACTATTCTATTACTATCTACATCATATTAATCTCCCAATAATATTTAACATGTCGAATTGCTTTAACAATTCTTCTGTCTCCGATTAATCCTTCAACATCATCAGTCAGTGCTTATTATTGGCTCCATTGACCTCAGCGTACTTAAATTGATAGCTTGAAATGATATGCAGGAATCTTGATAAGCTGCAATTGCCATAATTTGCCAGCCATTTCCTTAGCTATTTTTGGTCTGACAAATTGCATTGATGGCTGCCAGCCGGCCTGCCTGCCTGACTGCTGCATGCATTGTGGCATGCGCTGTGGCATGAGTTGTGGCCCGCAAACTATTACGAGTGTGCGCCGCCGACGTCGTCGTCTATGGTGGCATATGATATGGTCTTGGGACGTGCTGTTATTGGGGTCACGGATCGCATTTCTAAGTACAGCAAGAACAGCAACAACAATGTTTGCTGCCGTCGCCATTTTGTCAGCGGCAACGTGGCGCGCATAAAATTTTCGACAAGTTATGTTGTGTGCCTCAAGTGCCAACTGTGTGCAACAATGCTTGTGCATTAAGTCGCCGATAGCCTAACGTGCCTGCCCCTCATTCCTACCCCCCTCCTCCTTGCCACGCCTCCTTTTGCTGCTCCTTTATAAAGCATTCAGCTTGGCCTGAACAGCCGATGGCAGCCGGCGGGCAATGTTGTAATAAACTTTGTTTATAACGCGTCGCCAGCTCAAAATTTGCAAACATGCAAACGTCGAGGGAAATGCATAACTGAGAGAGCCAGGAAGTGAATCGAGGGAGGGAGAAAGGGGGACGGGGGTAGAGTGCAAGGCGGAAAAGGCAGCGCTGCCAAAGGAAACGGAAGTCGCTGCAATGCACACTATCAACAGTCAACAGTCGGGGCAGCAAACGAATCCCCTTCATTCCCTCTCCCCTCTCTCATCATCCCTCTCTCTCTCTACCCTCTCCCTAAGCTGGCCTTTTTGACCAGTTTGAACCGATTCGAGGTCTGCAGACCGGGAGGCGTCGAAATGCGCATTTTGCAGCACTGGCTGCGCTTGTTTAACGCATTTTAACTTTGATTAACGACTGACGGGCATTATGCTAGCTGCCTCTGCTCTCCCATTGCTCTGCCAGTTGCTGTGTTGCCAGTTGCGAGTTGCACATTTGATTTGTGCACACAAATTGCATTTACTTCAACTGCTGGGCGCAGTTATGTGCTTTTGCAACGTTTTACAGCATTTTGTGCTTAAGTCATTAGGGGACCTTGTTAGAGTCGTGGCGAGATGATTGCCTCAAGTTGTATGCGAATTAGGGAAAGTATATTTAAATTGTAGTAAGTAAGACTTAAATGTAATGTAGTGTGCGTTGGCCTAAGGCAATTTTATAATATTGCTCATTTAATAATAAAGACAATTAAGCATAAATATGAACAATAGAATGTAGAACATAGAAACTTGATTTTGACTTTGATTGCAGATCATATTTTATAGTAAAGTGGAGCTAAGTATAGAGTTTACAGTTTGATCAGCACACAATAGAGTCTTTGGTATTTCTTTGTAGTTGTGTATTGCCACTAAGAGCTTATTAAAGTTTCAGTCCATTGACTTTAGGAAAAGCTAGTATATTGAAAATTGGAAACATGTTTTTATATAACTTTGAATGCTTACTAAAATGCATAAGTAAAATGAACTTACAACGAAATTCGTTTAAAGTCGGAATTGAAATTCCTATTTAAGTAGTTTTAAGCCTTGATTTTTATTAATCATTCAGTGTACACTTTACCAATTCAAGTTACCCTTTGCAACATTTTAAAAGCTGCAACTTTTGCTTTAACTTGCATCAATCAAAGCACGTCAAAAAGATTTGTGAGCTAGAAACAAAGTTTTTCTTAAGCTTCAACCGCGTCACCCTCAAGTTGACCGCATTTTGAAGCAAGTTTTCTTTGCTCTCCCTCTCTTTCATTCTCTATTTTTATCTTTCTGTCATTTCTCTCATTTCTTTGTCTTCCTTCCTCTTTCTGTTTTGTTTTCATCGATTACCCACTGGTGTTTTTATGCACACTTTGGCATTGGCATTGGCCACACTGTTGCACTGCTGCATATCCATTTCCGGGCAATTAATTTCATTATAGCATTTTATCAGTGTGCATAATTTGCAGCAGCAGCAACAGCAGCAGCAGCCTGCGGCCATTGCAGGGCGAGGTCGCGTTGCCAGTTGTCAGCGGGGCCTTTGCCCTTTTGCCCCCCCACCCCTTCGCTCTGTGTCGCCATTTTCTTGCTGCCTTTCCCCTTTGCAAATTGTTAGCGCTGATTTATTATTTATTGCTTTCGGTTTTGGCCTGTGATTTATCTCGAGTGGCCGCGGCGATTCGAATTTCAAGTGTGTTCGTGCGGCCTTTGTGGAGCGATTTAAAAAACGGCAATGCGAATTGGAATTGTGAATGGGATAAGAAGCAAAAGGAGCAAGGGGACTCGTTTTGGGGCAACAATTCTTAAGCGAATCGGGTCAGGCAATTATAAGATTTATGTTTGCACTTGTTGTATGGCCCAAAGCAACGACAAAATGTGCGCGAAGTGGCGGAAAGAAGGCGTAAGGGAGAGAGTGAGAAAAAGAAGTGAGTTAATGACTGATTGGGAAAATACCGTGTAGTGAATTTGAATGAGTGTAAGGAGTAGAGAGAGATGGAGGTGAGTTAATGCCTGATGGGGAATATACGCTGTAGCCAGTTGATTTAAATTAGAAAACATACAGGATGAATTAGGTATATGAGATATATAGCAGAGAGAGGGAGTGAAAAGAGAGTGGGACAGACAAGAAAGACGAAAGCTTATGTATAATTGGGAGAATGCCCTGAAGAAGGTTTATCTTTTTTACAAAAGGGAATCTTTCCTCTTTATTCTCTTTCTTTCTTAGTATATGTAGCTTTAGCCTTGTCTACTTTAATCATACCTAGCTCATTTTTACCATATTCCTTGTTTACTTCCACCTAGTCTACCCTTTTGCCACCTTTCCAATTATTGCTGGGTATACAAAAGTACAATCAATATTTGCCTCAAGCATTGTACTTATTTCATTGTTGTCATTTCAGCGTTTCTCCTGCTTGTTCTCCCCTCATTCCCCTCTATACCGGGCTCTCTCCTTTGCTTTCGCTTGTTAGCTGAGCTGTCAGTTACATAAATCGCAACGGATTTGCATTAAATATGCAACAAAAGCTGTTTAAATAACTAATAATTATCTTGTTGGGCTTCAATGTCGTCTGGCCTCTGCTCGTTCTCTGTTCTAGGCTTGTCCCGTTGCTATTTATATGCATAATCCGCTTAGTTCAAATTAATTAACATTAACAACCAGCGGCAACCAGAAATAACAACAGCAAGAACAACAAGCTAAACAATGTCTGGCAGCTTGCTTAAATATTTATTGTTTGTGTGTTTTTTTTTTCTGACCAACGCATTTTGTGGTCATTTATTGTTAATGACATTGTAAGCCCAATAAATTATTTGTGCATTTTTCACGCATTGCTCTTGACCACAATTTGTACAGCGTTTATAAGGTTGGGTTTCCTGTTTATTTTTTGCTGCCTTTAACAAGATGAAATTGCATGTTAATTGCATAAACTGTGACTATCGCTTGTATATGTGGTTTGCAATTATTTTATTCGTTGACAAATGCAGAATCCAATTAAATTCTAATTGCATAACGGCATTTGACAAGCTTAAAATTGCGTTGCAAGTCGCTCATTCTAAGTATTCCAAGTTTATTTATTAATGTACCCGCTACACAGGTGTTGGAAGGGTATATTGACTTTGTGGCAACCGAAAATGTATGAAACAGATAGAAGGAGGCGTCGCAGTTCCCTTGAACTATTTGTCTATCCGTCCGTATGAAAACCTAGATCTCAGAGTCTTTAAGAGCCAATTACAAAGCCGCTGCAAAGTATGCAACACAAAACTAAACACAACTACAAACTAAGCACAACTAAATATATAAATTATTAACTTAAGAGCTCGTTTTGATTAGTTGGGCAACAGGTATATTATAGTCGATCACACACAACTATTTCGTTCTTTCTAGTCTATTATTGCAAGACAAATTCTAAAACTAATTAGTTGGATTTGTAAGTATTTGTGTAGCCGCAAATGTGTTGATAAAGCCAGGGATTAAGCACTAACAAAGGAATGGAAACTGATTAAATTCAAACGAACGTTGCAGCAGCAACTGAAGCATTAAGTTGCCTTCAACTTCAACGCAGCTGACTAAGCACAATACAAAAACTGTAGCATACTTATGAGCGTCATTCAATAATGCAACGAACAAAGCAAGGCACACACACAAGCACACAGGGAAAGGAGAGGGGAGAGAGGGGGAGTGAGGGGGGAGAGAGACTGACACAAAAAGCAGCCCGCCCGCTGTTGCGCTGATAGCCCGCAGTGCTGCGCTTAATCAGAACTCGCTGCCGCACATAACTTACAGAAGCTGCAGCAAGAGAAAGAGACTGAGAGGGGAAAGAAGGGGGAAGAGAACTCACTTGCAGCAGCAGTATCTGCTGCAGGATATGCGGCACACGGGGCGTCCCTAGACGCTGCAGCACGGCATGCAGCAGCAGCTCCTGTGCGGTGTCGCAAAGGAAAAAGATGTGGAGGCAAGTATGTGGTGAGGGGAAGAGGCAGGAACAGGGGACACGTTGCAAGCACAAAGACTGCACTTTAATTTTAAAACAAACACACGGCAAGACAGACACACACACACACATTCATACTAACAGATCTAAAGAAGAACCTCCTTGCATTTTCGGTCAAGTCAGGCGAAATTGAATCCAAATTGTATCTGACCAGCGAAGCGTGCTTAAATTACACTTGCAATCAAAATCCTTGTGCAACCGCAACATGCAACATGCAACGCGTGCAGCAACAACGTTTGCAGCTTGCTGCCCGAGCAGCGCATACATACGAAATCAACCACAACAACAGGCACTGCCCCTCTGCAACTGACTCTCTCAAGTGCTGGGCGAGACACCGCAAACCACACACGCACACACACACACACACAGGAGACACACACACTTGCAAGTAGTTTGCGTTTTTGGATTACAAGCAGCTATATCTGCGGTCTGTTAGGCAACTTATTAGATTACCACTGTGGACTGCGGCCAACACAAAGAGGGTGAGAGGGTGAGAAGGACGTGCAACAGGCCAACCGGCCCCTCTACCAACCGCAAACAGCTGTCAGTCTGACTGCCTTTCATTAATATAATTAAAGTAGGTCAGCTAGGCACTTAATACAAAAAAATCAAACTACAATCATATAAATGCTTAGCGTCTCTCGCGCTGTCAATGCCAAAGCGCCTGGGATTGATATTGTATGTGAATCCAGATGATTTATGCTTGCATAAATGGACAACGTGCTTAGCAAAACTAACTCAGACGAAAAGCTCTCTGTCTCTCTCAGACGATGCATGAGCGTCAGTGCAAAAAAATATGCTGTAAAATTGTATTTATGACACTTTTGGGGCTTTGGCTTGTCACAGAATGCTTGTTGCACGCATGAGCGTTGAGTGCGACAATGCAATGACATGGGTTGAAGGTGCTTGTAGGTGAAGCATTGAATGATTAATCAAAAGCAATACTAAGCCAATAATAGTAAGACTGCCTATACAAAGCAATTAAAAGATATACCATCACTTTAATATCCCTTATGTACTTTATTATATTTTTATGTTTCTTTATTATTGTTGGTTCCACTTTATTCAACATTTGTTAGACTGAGACATCATATATTGAGATGCCCCTCTTTCAGTGTTGTGAAATGAATTAGTCAAGGAAGAATAAACTATAAATTGCGATAAGTCATGAATAAGTAGCGTAAAATATTTAATATTACCATGAAATTGAGTATATCGAATTAAGTTTATGGGTCTGCTATAAAAACTAGACACAACTCTTTAGTTTTACATTCAGTTCTTTTATTACTTCCATCGAAATGTTACTACAAGTACTGTTCATTGGCTTAATAGTAAATACTTTTTATTATTTTTCCGATGGCAAAATGGATGTCATATCTGAATTGGAAGCCCTACAGTGAGTGTTTTTACTAGTTTTGTTTTTTACTCTTACTGTAACCAAATTTTGCAATTAGATCTGAGCAAAATCTTCTGAGCGAACAGCATGGATTGATCAAAGCAGATCAAAAAGCGATCAAGGCAGCTCAATTAGCAATGAGAGAGAGTATCGGATTACTCATATCAGCTCAGCATCTAATTAAGGCGGATCAAGGACTGATCTTGCAGGAGTTCACAGACGGTAAACAGGATCTGTCAAAATTGAATTTGGATTTGCAAGAACTAAGAAAGACTCAAAGGGGATTTAAAGAGCAGCTACTGCTGATCAAAGATGGACAAGCGAAGTTGTTGGAGATGTTGAATAGTCTTAATAGTACAGTTCAATAAAGTTAAAAGCAAACAGTTTAACAACTTGAGCTTATTACGGCTTGAAGAAGTCTCAAAGTACATGAACAGCTCAACTGTTCGTTGTTTAATTCAAGCTTTAAGCTCTTTTCAATAATAAAAATTAAAGTTCACACATTTATGAGATCCCCTAAATGTGGAGCAAACAATTTTTAATGATCTGCCAAAGCACATTAACAGTTTAACATGTTGTTACTCATTTAAAGCTCAAATCTCTTTTATATAAAGCTAATCCCTGACAAATTTCACCCTAGTTCCAGTGAAGCTCGTGTCATTGGACTACTGTGACAGCAAGCAAAAAAATGTTTGCTGCTAATTTGAAAGATGAATTAGATTTGCTGCACAACAGAGATTTGCAACGTTGCAGCTCTGAACCGGAGAACTATAAATTTCATTTGTCACAGCAGCAGCAGCAGCAGCAGAAGCAGTAGCAGTAGCAACGGCAGCAGCAAATCCCCAGAGCGGCTTACAATGAACTTCGTCTCGTTGCGCTTCAGCAACAGCAGCAACAACAATAAAAGCAGCAACAACATTTTTGCGTAGTTTGTGGCAAAGTCAAAAACAGCATAATGCATGTCACATACACACACACAGGGATGTGAGAGTGAGGGGGGATAGAGCGTGTGCAAGTGAGATGGGTATAAGGAGGTAGAAGAACCATTGTCTGGCTGAGACAGCTGACACAAAAGCCATAGAGAACAATTTAGATATTTTCTAAAGATTTAAGCGCTTCGCATGACACCGCAGGGCAAAAACATGTCATCGGTTGCCGAGCGACATAACTTTAGGTAAAAGATACCGAAGGAGCAAGAGGGAGAGAGAGGGAGAGGGAAGAGGGAGAGAGAGAAAGGAAACCCTACACAAAAGGATACTTAGTGCACGTCTAGTTGGAGTCTCTCTCGTATTTGTTTGCCATTTAAATAAGCATAATTCCCAGTTTGCAGAAAAACACTTGACTCGGTTTTATATACTCACAGATAGTGTAGTAGAATATATATACTTTACTATACTCCTGTGCACTGCATATTCATAGAACGTAACCACAACAGCTCGACATTATTACTTATGTATCTCTTTCTTTGTTTGTTTCTCTCTTTCAGGTAAGAAACGCCTTCAGTGCAGAACTGCTTCGACTCCGCCTCCGTCTATAGCCCATTCGACATTTGCATATGAGAAGAAGAGGTGAGGAGAGGGAAAGGCTAGCTGTTGTAAGGGGTTAGTAACACATACAGACATAGTCTTTCTCACACAACATATGCATATCTGTTCATTTGCGTGTGCTTGAGGCTGCCACTTGAGTGTCTTAAGTTCTGCTTTAAGTGGCAATTTTTTCTCAATTGCCGCAAGTGGTGTTGCAAGAGCTTTTCAAAACCCTTTGGGCGGGTGTACAGGTGCGTCTCCCCCCTCCCTCACTCTAACTCTTTCTTTCTCCGCTTGTGCGGCCTTTGAGTGGTGTGATAAAGAAAATGCATTTAGGTCTGCAGATGATACACACACAGAGACATAGCCGCAGCTGTGACCTCAATGGGCTAAGCACTTGTTTCTCAGCCGTGTATGTGGAGCGGAAATATGTGTACACAAACACACACACTTCCATACAAAACATACACACACATAGAACTAGTGAGAGCCATCGCTCAGAGTTCGCATGAATAATTGTTAAAGCTACTTCCTGCGCTTGGAGGCTAGAAAAATGCATAAATATACAAATTCTATAAAAAATACTGTCATTTTTTTTTTAGATATATTAGTTATTTATTGTGCTTGCATAATAAACTCAATAAATATTAGAAAAGTCTTTTGTTTATTATTTTAAAAATGTAAACGATGAAAGAGAGAAATATGTGTATTAAATTTGCTGTGGGTAACTAACAAAAATACTAAAGTAAATACTTTTTTGTTAACATAAAAGCCATTAAAGAATTTAACGAAAGGCCATACTAAAAAACCTTCCCTACACCTAAGAAATACTGCAAAAATACCTCAAAATAATAAAAAATACTACAACAATGCTAGAAAGTATTTCAAAAATACTGTTTTTGGTATATTCTTGTACAACAATAACAGATAGTAATCAACTTGGAATTAATAACAAAAAAATACTGCATGGCATATTTTAAAATACTTATCAATTGAAAACACTTGTTAAATACTGCAAAATACAAGCAGCGTGGTATTTTAAGTGCTCATTAAAAACCTACCGGTTTCGCTGCTACGCAATTATCCGATTTATTTGTTTTTATTGAAATCGAATTTTTTTGCTTAACTTTTGTCGATTACTTTTTGGCATTTTCCCCGTTAATGAAAAGCGGAAAAATCGCGAAAAACTTTTCTTTCTGTCCCAGCAGCCTGTCTGCCTGCCTGCGTTCAGCCTTGCCTGCCGCAGATCGCTGTCGTAATTAACCCACTTATATGGCAGTAACTTTGGCCAACAATCACCGCAATGGGGCGGTGGCTTCTGTGGGCGTGGCTCATGTCCATGTTGTAGCCACAAGCAAAATCCTTTGCTTGAACAAAAAAAAAACAACGAATAAAAATGGAAGAAATGAGAATCCGCTAGCGAGCAGCGCTGAGTTTTGCACAGTTTTTAATGGCGCAGAAGTGTGTGCGGGTATGAGACAGTGAAAGGGGTGATAGAGAGAGGGTGAGAGAGAAAGAGAGAGACTGAGAAAGAGGAAGAGTAGGAGTAAGAGAGAGTTTTTTGTGAGGAGCGCGATGTGTGAGGATTTCGATGAGGGCTTTGCGTGTGTCTCCATGTGTGCGGGTCTGTGTGTGCGCTGGTCAGTTGAGGCTGCATATACATCGACACACACACACACATACACACACCAGCATACACACAAACACATATAGGAAGCTGCTTGCATGGTAAATGCTTTAAAAAGCCATTTCAGCGTTTTTTTTCGCTTTTTTTGGCGGTAGGTAAACGTTGGCAACGGGTTGAGGAGGGTCATGGGGTTTACGGACTATTTCCCTTCCCGCCTTTGATGGCGCCACAAAAAAGGGCGGATTATAAAACACTTAAACGATTTTAAGCGCAATTATGTTGGCACGAGCACGTAAACGCATCGCGGCCATTGCCCAACGCTCTGCTCGCCTGCTTTAATATTTAAGCATTTACCGCGGACGCTCATTACGTTTTCATTTAAAGTTTTTCGAAAAGGAAGCTGGTGTTGGCACGGTGCAGATGAGCAGCAGTAGCAGCAGAATAAGGGTGCAGTTACAGCAGCAACTAAAGGGACAGCGTGCGGACTGCACAAATTTTCTACTAAATAATTTAAAAAGTAAGTTGGCCGCTGGCTACGGAATAAAAAAAACAACAACTACAGACAGCAAAGTGCACGTGGGATATACCCAGTGCAATATAGAAGGGGTGCTCTTGGAGCTAATATACAATTATAAGTAAATATTTTTATTTTTATCAATACTAAGCGTTAAGTGGATTTTATTGCTAGAAAATATTACTAAAAGTAATTTTCTAGCACTTAAGAAAAATCTTTAAAAAATCTAGAAAATATTTAAAAAAATGCAAAATGTTTTTCACAAATTAAAAATATTTTATTGTAATTTCTAACTGTCATATTTGATATATGAAGCAATTAAATTGCGTATAGTTCATTCTTCTCTTGAGAAGCCAACACAAAAAGGTGTTGCCTACTTTTAAGCGCTGCCTGTTAAATCAAACCAAGCTAATATACCCGTGAGCTCTGCTCTGAAGCTGGGTACAATAAGCATAGTGCCAAGCTCAGCTCATGGCAGATAACCCGCAAACGACAACAACAATAACTATGAAGTTGAATAGGAACAACAACAACAACAGCAACACACCCCTTGGAAAACCGGTCTGTAAACAATTAGAACGTCAGCTTACCGGAAAAAAGTTTGCATTTCATTTATTCTCGAAGGATTTTATTTAGGAAAAGTTTTGTGCATTGCATGGCAGCATGCAATGTCCAGAGGAGAAACTAGGAAGAGAGAGGGGGAGCGAGAGTGGAGGGGAGAGATTGAGAGAGCGTCGACTGCAGCAGTGCAGCGGCAGGCAGGCGTTGTTGTCTATTGTAAGGCATTCTTGGGCAATGCCAACGAATCTTTACTGTGTGTGCGGATGAGTAGCGCAGAGCAGGGCAGGCCAGGGATGGGGCACGTTGGAGGGAGGCAAATTGGGGGCTCAAATGGAGGCGACAGCGATGGTAGCAGCAACGCTGGCGTTTCCGTTGCAAACGCGCGCCATTGTTGCAACAATAAACTTCCGGGCTTAAATTTCACTAGTTTGTATGTATGTGTGTAGACCTCTATGTATGTGTGTGTGTGTGTGCTGGCATAACGAAATGGCCGCTGCCAGTTGCAAGCGATAGCTGGCAGCGGCTTTTGACATTAATTAGCAGAAAACATGTTGAGGCGAACGGTAAAGTTTTGGCCATTTTGCAGCTGCATAATGGCCGACGAATATGCCTTAAGCTGGCCACCGTTAGCCGTGTTTATTACGTCATTTAGATAACGTTAACGGATGTCGGACGTGCAACGCTGCACGTTGCATGTGTGCCTGATGATGGCACGTTGGATGAGGCACTTGAGCAACTGTGACCGATGCCAGCTGAAAAGTGTACTGTCAGCAGTAGAGAAGGTGCTTCACATGAGATATCCACACATAGACACATACTCAAACAGACAAACACACTCAAACGCACACACACACAAGCTCAAAGGTACACACACACATACTTTGTGACATCAGCACCTTGAGCTGCCAATGGACATCGCACAATGCATCTCAGTTTCGGGCCAACTTTGACACTGAGCTGAGCAACTTGTATCTTTGTGTGTCAGACTATCTTCATGTGTGAGCGTGTGTGTGTGTGAGTCTGGATGTGTGTAAATCAACATACAGTAGATTTTTCGCTTAGCTTGGCAAACTTCTAAGCAGTTTACAAAGTTGTCCTGTTTCATAGTGCCTTGCCTGCACGTGAGCACCCATTAAAGGCAAAACGATAAACTTGCCTCATTTGCTTCAGATGTTTTCAATTGCAGGGGATTTGCTTTAAGTTACTTGATGGGGAAATCGGTTTTAACTGTAACCAGCTTTACTAAACTGTCAAGAGTTTTTAAAGCTTTGAAATTTATTTAAAATTCAATTAATTCAACTTGTTCTTCAGACTGACTCCTTTAAATGTTGTAGAAGAGTTTGGAAAGTTGCCTGGCAATTTTTTGGTAATGTTCCATATAATATCTATATTCCTATTAAGTAGAATATGTAGTTTTTATTTTAATTATTATTTATATATGTTTTAATTAATTTTTTTATTCATCATTCAGTGTGGAAATTCCATATTGTATTCGCGTTTGAGTGTGAACTTAAGATCGAGCAAACTAGGTTCCGAATTGCGGTACTTGGCCAGCTTTACCAGTCGCATAGAGACATCCTTGATGAAGGCATTGGCACACTTGGCCACCAAATCCGCAGCCTGATCATCCAGTGTGGCAGTTTTGTCAATACGCTGCACAAAGCGACTCAGACTCTGCTTGCGTATAATCTAAGAAAAGAAGACAGGGTGTTAGGCAATCGACTAAAATCCAATTTATACACCTACATGAAGTTGATTGGCTGCCGAGTTCATATATTCCTTTTCGATCTCATCGTGGTTGCTCTTGGAAGAAGAACTCAAGCTGCAGCTTGAGGATTGTGTCTCATTCTCAGATGAGACATCGCTGTTATCACGGGGCAGCTCGTCAATCCACGGCCAGTCACTCATGGTATACACAACTTGTAACGAACTGAACTATCTTCAATTTAAAATAGCTCAAGCCAAAACCATGTGGGAATTACAAGCACCTCGAATGCAGAAACTGCAAAACTGAACTGTTGCCTACCTTCTGGCATTGACAGTTTGAACTGCTAGCCACATTTCAGCGTCAAACGAAAACCTTTTGAAATTCCAAGTGAATTCGCTTGTCCATTCATGAGTTTCCCACACGTTTTTCACATTTCCACATCGAGGAAAAACAAGCAGGAACAAAGAAAACGCTTGAATCAATGCAATATTTCATGAACCTCAATCGACGTCTGATCGATTTGAGGGCAATTTGTATGATGTCAAAGTTAATGTCTTACGTTGACGCCCTTTGAGTTTCAAGCACATACACATACGTACACACATACACATACACACACATATTACAGTGCATGCTTACAGTTTGCGACGTCAGTTTGTGTCCATCACACAAGTCAGTGCACATACGTCGAAGTCATTTCATGGTTTTCTTTTTGCTCGAGTGCAGAGTTGGGTGAATGAGGAGAGTGGATGTTGTAGAAGGGTGTGGGGGGGTAGGGTGGGAGGTATTGGTATGTTATGTACTATATAGTAAGCTATAATAAAGTTAATAGTATTAAAAGCTAGTCGGTTTCTTTATAATGCCAACTTTGATTCCAATTTTGATCACTTTAAACTTGCTGCAATTTGTAATGAGATAGTCAAGTTAGAGGGTATGTTGAAGACATGCTCTACTTCTCTTCATGGCTGTCTTACTCTCTTCCTTTCTCTCTCTTTCTCTTGAGTAAATGTGTCGCTTATTGGAATGCACTTTGTCTGGTCCAATTGCATTGATTCGTGGTCAAAGAGGGATGGCAAATTTGACAAAGATTTTGTGCGGCAATTTATCGCATGTCCTTTTTGGCCCTGCATCACTTACGGGAGCCCTCTCTCCCTCCTTCCCTCTCTCTTCCTCCCTCTCTCTCTGTCTCTCCCTCTCTCCCTGTATATGCTGCTTCCTGTGGCCTCTGTCTCGGCGCTGCAACTTTATTTAATGGCAAAAAGTTCACACTTCCTTTAGCTAGTCGTAAACTTTGTCCACGGATGGGCAAAGCATATGTTGTTGTCCCGCTTGCCCCGCTTGTTGCTGTAGCCCACTCCCACTCTTCCCCTCTCTCTCTCTCCCGTCCTCTGTTATTGC
This sequence comes from Zaprionus africanus, assembly GCA_018151435.1. Taxonomy (NCBI): domain Eukaryota; kingdom Metazoa; phylum Arthropoda; class Insecta; order Diptera; family Drosophilidae; genus Zaprionus; species Zaprionus africanus. The sequence continues at coordinate 1,171,615 of JAECXB010002307.1, read as the reverse complement.
TGTTGTTTTTGCCAGAACTTTTGTGCAAATAGAGGCAATGTTTTTGCTGCCTGTGCCCCCCAAACAAAAGCCAAACAAACAGCTGACAACAAGGAGGGCAACAAATGGTTGGCGGAAGGAAGCGCAACTTAAATAACGGATATTGGCTTAAATAAACAATGGCGTCCATGACTCCAACGTGGCAACGGCAGCACAATCTCACATTCTCCATCCCTCCCCTCTCTCTCTCACTCACTCAACTAACTGCAGTTGCATGCATTAAGCTAGCTCGTTGGCAGAGTGAGCGGGCGATAAGCAGCGCTTAAGCGGAAGTCGACACCCGCCATCGCCCCCTGCCGACGCCCTTTGGCTGCGGTTTGCATTGAGTTAAGTTAGTTGCGCTTCAGAGTTGCATTTTACATGGCGTTGCCACACTGTTGTTGTAGCTGTTGCTGTTGTTGGTCTTATTGTTATTTCAGGCCGCGTGCAACAGCTGTGTTTTGTCAAGTTCTTCGCTCTCTCTCGTGCTCTCGCTTTAATTGCTTGTTAATTAGTCTCGTTTGCCCACTGCCACGCCCACTCATGATACTGTCTCGCTGTTATTTTTACTCGTTAGCTATGGAATTTTTTCGTTGATTGGCGTGACACGTGTTCGTTTACGGTTAATTGTTGCTGTGGATGTGCGACTCACGCCTGACGCGTTGCCATTGATGGAATTTAACAACTGTGCAAATATTTGACAAACAGCTGACAGGCCCAACGACCCATGGACGGACAGCTGCACAGTGCAGACTGAACCAGGCGAGACAGCCTGTCAACGAACCCGAATCCCTGTGTCAGTCTGACAGTCTGCCAGACGGGACCAGAGCAGACCCAAGCAGACTGCTGCGAGGCGCCAAATCGTTCATTGACGCGTGAGCGTGTGAAAATTGACTGGCTTTCAACGCCTCCACTTGGGCGTAGACAATGGGCGAAGGGAGGCGGGAAAGGGCTTCACCTCAGCGAGGGTGGATCTAGAAAGTGGCGTTAATGAGCTGTGATTGGTGTCTAATTAAAGGGTAGCTTAAGGAAGTGTATAGAATTGAGTGAAATTAGTTTCACGAGTAACAAGATAAGTTACAGAGAGATAGATAGAAAGAGAAGTTGAGGAAAGTTGTCTGGTAGAGCAAAATAAAATTTGTATTAGAAGGAGTTTCTAAGATGAGGAAGAACAAAAGTAGACAACTAAGAATGAGAAAATGAGGCACTTAATAATAATATAATATCGTGATGGATGTTAAAAGATCTAGATGAAATGAAAGCAAATCAAATGCACTCTTAAAGTATTTAAAGCTTTATGTGACGAGAATTTCAAGTAACGGTATTCTGAATCAAGATAGGTCTAGAGTATGTTTATAAGAGAAACTACAAAAAATATAGACATTCAAAATGAAAGATACGAATTTTAACTCGCTTTTCTTCAGAAACTTCCATGCATGCATGATACTTAAACACTCCACTAGTTCCTTCATTGTTCGCAAGTCAATATGTGAACTCTTCTTAACACCCTCGTGTGCGTGCATGTCTGTTCATGTCTGTACCCAGTATTTTTTTCCCATACATATGCCAACTATGTGTGCTGCAACTTCAGTCGGCAGGCAGCAGAGCATTCATATTATTTTCACACCTAACGACTGTGAGTGTGGGAACGCACAGTGCGCGCTTGACAAATGTCAGCGCCAATATTTGCACTGCACTACAAAAATAGTACAACTTCAGTGAGAGTGCAAAAAGAGAGAGAGAGGGGGAGAGAAGTGGTGACTGTATAAGTAAACGAAATGCTCAACTGACACTAAAAGGATAAGCGCATTAGGGCATTTACTTTGCCATGTGCAACAGACGCGCATCGTGTTGGGGAGGGGGCAAGGGGAGAAAGCAGGAAGCGCATTGATGCTTATGAAGTCGACTCGCCATCGACTGCCTCTGCTGCTGTTGTTGCTGTTGCAGCCTCTGGGCAGTCACTGTTGCTGCCTCAGTTGTGTGGCAAGTAGACAAACAAGCCGCATGTTCCATGTACGCGTTGTACACGACACAAAAGCGCAACAAACAAGCAGGCAGCAACAGCCTCAAGCAGCACAATTGCAACGCGCAACTCGCTGACAAAAGGACACAGTGCAACACTGTGCACAGTGTGCAGGCAATAGCAGTGGAGGAAGGGGGGAAAAGAGGCGGGTAAGTTGGGGCACTATGGACCCACTTAATCCCGGGCCATTGTGTTTGTCGTTATTATGACGCGCATTCAGCATTGTCTTGGCCTAATGCTGTTGACTCAAGGCGCACAATGGCGCCTCTGGCCACGACTAGTTTAAGCAGAACCCCAACCCCTTTGCACCCCACAGCCCCCTCTTCTACAGTTCCTCTACTACTTCAGTGTATTTGGAACAAGCACAATTTTATGCTTTATCAGCAACAGCAGCAGCTTGTTTGTTTGTTTTCTTGCTTTCGAACTTGTCGCAGTGTAATGAACAAGTGGCTGGGGTTGCCTCGTCTGCTGGGGTCGCAGTGGCTACGGGGTTGCGGACTCTGTCTATGCTGCCTGTGAAGCCGCGTGTGTTAAGGTTACACTTTGTTTACTGCACACTCTCTTCATCAGCAAGATATCGCGACCAGACGGCGCCCATTTGGCGCCAGACGCATCCCCTTGTCTGATGCTTTTTGGCAACTGTTTTGGGTAAATCGATAAAACGACTATGAAATCATAGTACCAAAATTATCTGCAGACTTAAAGCGACCATTCGAAGCGAGAGCGTCCTTGACGTCATGGCGTTAATGCTGTGGAAAACCATCTGCCATATATGAAAGGGAATTGACGATTAAAGTGTGTGCGTGGAAAGAGTTTCATTTGAATTTGTGATAGTAAAAGATGAAGAAAGAAGAAGCTGCTGATGACAGCATTCTATTTTAAGTAGAGAGTGTTGCTGAAGAGTGTGAGTACTTGATGATTGACATTTTGTCTTTGAAGTCTAAGATATTGTTATGCAGACTCATTAGATATATAAGATATCAAGCAGAAATAATAGGTAGAGAATTTTTTTGGCAATGTAGAAAGAAAACAAATAGTTTTCAGATCATTAAGATAACCTAAGATTAAGATCATTGTAAAAATGAGAAAATTAAAGCCAATTTACTAAGATCAAGCTAAATTTATATCAAACTAAGTTTAATTATCAAGAAATTAAACAGTAAAGTGGAGCGACTATAAATCTCAATATTTCCCTGCCAACGTGTCTGTCCTTATATTTATTGCGTCCACAATTTAACGCGGTTATAAAATCCAATTAATAAGCAATTTGCGTTAAGGTAATTATCAAGCTTTTCTTCCATCTCATTTAAAATAGTTAATTAAATTTCGAGCGCAAATCCTTCGGCACTATAAACCAAGCCAAAAGTGCCTGGCGATGTTTGAATGCCTGGCTATGTTATTATCTATTTTACACTCTCGGAAAGTTATTTTAATTTATATGCCAAGCACACACTCACACGCTGTGAAAGAGATACATTCACACTCCCACACACACAGAGAGTTGTTTGTAATTACAAATTGGCCTAACTGAAAGCAAAATTTAATTATAAATAATGCGAGTATTTTGTAAAGGCAGTCGAGGCACGTTGGTGGCATAGAGTGGGACTCTGTTTCCAGCTGGGGCCTTAATAAATGAGCCCACAATCAACTGGATACTCAATCAATTTGCGCACAAACCAATACTAATTATGCTCTGTAAAAATTGAATGCCGATAAATCAATTCATTATGGTCGCCGCACCCACACACCAAAACATAGAAGCACGCATACCCGGCATGCTTGCTACACCCGCAACGCACATGCTTCATGCCACCGCATTGTGCCTCAACCTTCTGTTGTTCATTAAGTTGCCACAAGTTTTGGGGGCAAAGATTCAGCCTCAGCAGTGCTTATTTTTCTAGGTCATGCGCTGAGCAAATGTACAGGAAATGCCGGCGAAAAATGTGCGGTATTTTATTTATGTATACCCTGTAAAAATTGTAGGGAGTATTGTTGGAAAAAGCTGAGTAGGGCTTTCAGTTGTAGGGATAAGCTTACCAGAGATATTCGAGGGCTGTTTAAAATTAACTTTAGATCTTTAAGCCAATAAAAATTCTCTGTCCATTTATTAAACTTTCTATCAATTCTTGTTCTGCTGTTTTTTAAATTATTGTTAAAATATAGAAAATGACTACTTCATATCTTTTTACAGGGTCTCTGCTAGTCTTTCACAGCCCGAGTTTTCTTTTTTTCCGCATTGTTTTTTACATTTTTGCTTCTTATTTGGGCAGACAAATGGCGACGCAGTTTGGTGGCGCCAACAGACGCGTAACTAAGGCAGACCTCACCCGTATAAACCTCCCTTTCTTCCTACTCATTCATTCCATACCCCTGCGTGTTACGCCTCTGCTTCAGTGCAAGCAATTCGAAATTCTGTCGACCCTTACGAGGATATTGATTTCGTGCCGCGTTGCACATTAAAGTGCTGAAAAGGGAAACGAAAGGCGCGCGAAAGTTTTGCGGCTGTGACAGGCGAGTTATACGGCTACTCTTCGAGCTGTCAGATCCATCAACTGCTGTCAGCCTGTTAGCCCGCACTGCCCTCCCTCTCTTGAACACGTTCCCACACCCTGTCATAACTTGCATGAGTAGCTTCATTTTACAAGACCCGAGAAAATGAAGGAGAGAAAGAGACTGAAAGAGAGAGAGGGACAAACTGTTAGGCCCAGTTCGCCGTGTTTGGGTAAACTTTTTTCATTAGGCTCTGCTTACAGTGCCTGCAAACAGAGAATGCTTGTGTTTTATATATACTCTTATAGTATTTTCTCATTCTCTATATATATTTGCGGTGAGTGGCTGTCAGCTTATTGGCAAAATATTTTGTGTCAAATTAATTAAAAACTTTTCAAAATGAATTCTCGAGAAAGTGAAAAGTTAAAAGAGAAAATTGAGCTAGAGATGGATGAGCAGACAGTTTTTGGACTTCAGTTTGAGTATTTTAACTAACCTAATTTCGGCTGTCAGAACTACTTGGAGTTCTGAGAGGTTTCTTGAGAGAATTTTGAAGGAAAATAATAAAAATTTGCATAGTTTGTTCTTGTTTTTGGGTTTTCGTGTTGCTCTTCTTTCATGTGCGTTGATGAGGAGTCATGTCTACTTTCGTTTCTACTTTCGTTGCTGCCTTTTTATCTTCTTTCATATCTTCCTTCATATCTGCCTTCATATCTGCCTTCATATCTGTTTTCGTATCCACTTTCGTGTCCTACTTTCACATTCCCTTTGTTATCCAACTTTAGCTGAGCTGACATTGATTGAAATCAATATGCTGTAGAGTGACTGCTTGACTTCATGACTGCACTGTGAATGCACTCACTTGATTCGTGCTGACTAATTCGTTTGGCAGGCACTCACTTGATTCATCTCAGCTTCGCGTGCCACATTCAACTTCGCCACATATGCCACACTTATTGATGGTCTTTTATGACCATGTGCCAGAGAATAATAGAGGGAGAGCAGGAGAAAGAGAGAAAGTGCATGTGTGTGTGTGTAAGTGTGTGTGCGTCTGCTCCGCTCATTTCGTGGCACATTAAGCAAGCCCGAGACGGGGTCGACTGCCGTCAATCAGACTTCCCTTGTGATAAATATCGCTGGCGCAGCGATATGTCGATTGCCATTGCGCGGAATTAGAAGCAATTAAAAACTAATGTGCAACACACAGACACACAAGAAAGAGGGAGAGAGAGATAGATAGTAAGAGCAGCAAAGTAGACACAGATTGATGGCAAGACAATGTGCTGTGGCAGCTGCGGTTGCTTCAGGCAATTGCTCGCTGCGTTGCACGGGGCGTATGCGCGATGCCTAAACAGTTTACACAGTTTGCGTTGCCGTCATTAACCTTTTAGTTTGGTAAATGGTTTTTAAGCCTGTTAAGCAACGTTTTCAATTTGTTGTCAAGGCAGGGCCAGACAGGGGACGAGGGGGAGCTCAAACGGCAGAGGGACTACGCAGAGCTTACACGGTTCGCAGGCAGATTGCGCGCTTCGCAGGCGACCCAAAAATTTATAATGAGTTAATTTGACGCCCTGAGGCGTGCCTGTTGGCGGGGGTGCAGAGGGCAGAAATGTGTTTGCTGCTGCCGCAAGCTGTGGGCGTGGCAAGGCGACATCTTTGTGGCACACTAAATGCTTTTTGCAAAAGCAATTTCAATTAGTGCAACAGCCCCAAGGGAGTGGGAGGGGGAGATACGCAGGCTGTAGCCATGGAGGAAGGTGGAGACCATGGTAAAGAGTGAGCAAGAGGGGCAGGTAGGAAGGAAGCGTCATAGGTGGGCATTGCTTATGCAAAACTTGTCGAAAATGTTGCCATAAACTGCAAAATTAATCGCGAAATTCGCGCGTTTGCACAGTTGAATGCAGCGTGGAATATACACAGCAAAGTACACACGTAGCTAACGCATACACTGAGAGAAAGCACACACACACACGTGCATATCCACACACTGTTATCACCACCACACGAACGTTGGTGCAGATCTATGCAAATGTTTTGCGGCAAATGCCACACAAAAGTGCATGGAAATTAAGTTGTGGAAAAACGCGTCGAATTGCGACGCACAAAACAAAACGAAGCAAAACAGAGCGCGAGAGGCAAAACAAAACTGAACAAAGCAAAACAAAATTGTGGAAACTCATTTTACCTACTATCACCACTATAACAACCACAACAACAACAGCAACAACAAACAATTTTTCGCCGAGCCATAAAACGCAACTATTTTGGCAGCATCAAATCGTCTGCATGAGAACGATGAAGAAGATGATGAAGTTGTAGTTGCTCATTATGAGCATGACGAAGCTGAATGACAAGCATATTTGGCGCATTCAACGGAGATGCGCATAATAATGACGGGCGCGAGATGGAAGAGTGGAGGGGGGTGGGGGGTGGATGATGATGTTGACGATATGGCGACAAGAGACAAGCGGAAATGCTAAGGCAACTTCCGTGTCGACGTCATTCTCTTGATCTATGCAACTGTCATTCGGCGTTTGTAGCTGTGTGTGTGTAAGAGTGAGCTAGTGTGTGGGAAAGGGAAAAATAAGGAAAGCAGGAAGAGAAAGGAGACAGAAAGAGAGGCAGAAAAACTAGAAGGGGAAGCATAAGCAAGGGAAGCACTTTGTTCCTGTCTGTGTGTGGCTGTTTGTATCGGGCTAAACTTTGTTTATGCATTTCGCTTATTTGTCAGACCCCCAAACTTTTCATGCAGGCAAGGAACAGTGGTTTAAACTTAGGGAAAATACTGTGAAAATGTAGATGATGAAGTAGAAAATTGGCAGACTTTTAAACAAAAATGTAAAGAGAAATTATGGAAAGAAAAAAAAGAGATCCATACGATCAATTTCGGATTGTGATTCTGCGGAAAGCTATATATATTTTGAGGGGCTCCCACGCCACCTTCTGCCTGTTACATACATTTGTATTGTATTATGCAATGTAAGTATTGTATATTCTCTACGAACATTTTTATTGGTCAAAAAACATTAAAATACTCACTCAGCTGCGCATTTATTAAGCTAACAATCTCTTAAAGGATAAATTATATTCATGTCAGATACTCTCAGAACTTTTGAGTACCTCCTTACTAAGGGCAGATCATATTGGTCTGGAATATTCTCAGATCTACAAAGTAATTCTTCTCTACTCCTCATACTCGTGATGAATTCATAAAGTTTATTTGTAATAAAACATTTTCCTACACCAAAATGCTTCTAAAAATAGTTTTGTTTGTTTATATCAATATTTAAATATTTGGACACATTTAAATGTTAACCTATATCAACATTTTCAACCCCATTGCAAAATCTTCTGGTCCCACTGTGCCTCAATGGCTTTCTGACAAATGCCACGTTCACTTGACGACTTTGGCAAATTGAATTTTAAGCGATTTTGCACACGAAACGCAAATTGCATGAAATTATTTATACCTTAACGGATACTAAGATATATATATGGATATAGATTTGGCCATATTGTGGGCGCAGCCAAATTTATGGCAGGAATCATTTTGTATTTTACGCTGCTTTTGAAAAAAAAATGGCGTTAAATGACAGCGCAAAAGACAAAAGCCAGACGAAGGTAAAGGCAAAGGCAGAGACGAAGAGGAGGCAGCAAAGGCAGTAGCACTTACATTACGCCAGAGATGAAACACGTGACTCTGAGCCTGGACATACACATACATACACACACACGCACACCTCGCCAGATAACTGCAGTTTGGTAGAAGCTTGCATATTGCTGGATTTATGTGGCAATAAGCAGATGTAACCTGCTGCAGTTTCTGCTGCAAGTGCAGGAAAAAAAAGATGGCGGCGCATGACAAAAAGGCAACGTGCGCTGCGTAACTGATATGCTACGATTAGCACAGACACACACAGACATGCACACACACAAACACACACACAGACACACATTCAGACAGCCACACAGACAGTCAGGCTTACGAACAATGCAATTGGCATGGACTTTCGGAAATAACGAGTTCAATATGGCAACCAGCAAACGGGAAATGCGAAATTGGGCGCCCAACGTGGGCCACATTGCGTTGGCTATTGATTTTACAACTGGGCGTGGCAAGTGGGCAGGCCAAGAAAGCAATAACTCATTACAACACATGTTTACTGGAGTAAGTTTACAGTGCACACATATACACAAAAACACACACACACACGCACACGCTCAAGCCTTTGTCAATAGCTGAGCTGGTGTGGGGAGATATTCTGCGAGGAGGGGGGGGCGCTCGCTCCCTACAAAACTTATTTATGCAGCGCGGCAGCTCTTTGAACTTTTACGTAAAGTTTAGTGGCCAGTAAACCGCATTCTGACATTTTGCCAAATTTCAGTGCTGCCAAAACTGTTTAGATATAGCTACACTGGGAGAAATGATGGAGGCGATTGTGGGAAAAGAGTGCAATATATTATACAAAGTGTTCTCTTGTAAAAGAGAAGTACCATTATGACAAAATTTGTTCAATCTGTGAGAAACTCATTAAAAAACTGAACTCTCAAAACATTCTTTGAAAATCAATAGAGTAATTACATTTTTTAGGATAATTTTAATGAAAGAGTTTTTCGATTATGATCAAATTTGATTAAAATATTTTTAAATAATGGAAATATATTATCCCCAAGTTTCATTGTACTACTTAGGAAATCAATAGAGTTATTGTATGTTTAATTAAGCAAATTAGATCAATGTACAATACTTAAATCAAAACTAAAATTATGTTTTTAGGTTCCTAAGGCCCCCTTTCTCTCAGTGCAACATAACATAGAAGTTGTGTATTGTTAGCAAATAGCGATGGTGCTGCTGCTGTTGCTGGCAGTGACCCCACCCCGCGTATGCGTTATGTCCATAAAGTTTCAATGGTTCCCCAGGCAGCTTATTAGCTTGAAGCTTCGGCAAATATCTTGAGCTCTAAGCCGATTGTTGTTTTGCTGCATTGCGTTGCGTAAAATACCCAAATACAAATACACAAACATCGTTACGCCGATAGAGCAAAGTACATATGAATAATATATATAGCATAAGAATAAGTATGTGTGCGATAAGGCAGCAGAGCAGCAGCAGCAGCAACAGCAGTTTACTGTGAAATGTCAATGTCAAGTGCTTTGCGGGGCTCGTAAATCTTAAAGTTGTCCAGCGAGGGCAAGTCGAGGAAATTGAGACACAAAGTCGCCGGCGTAAGCGGCTTATGATTGAGCTGGAAAGAGTTGGGAAAAGTTGACAGAGTTGTTACAGTTGACAGAGACAGAGACAGAGACAGAGACAGAAGTTCGTCAAGCAAAACCCATAACTATGTTACAGCTGCTGCTTATAATAACTAGAAAAGGATTAGAGAGGGGGTGACAAAGAGGTAGAGAGAGGGAAAGAAAGACAGCAGTGTGCGAGGAACTTTTGTGGCCAGGAAGTCGTAGTAAGGTAATGGCTCGGAAAGAGGAAAACGTGGCCTGAATTGTTGCGTAATGACAGAATTGGGAACTGAGCGTGCAGCATGGAAAATAGTTTGCATGACTTGACAAATTGCCGGGATGGAAAGTTTGCGATGCGCTCGTATGTATGCAACACTTTTTTAAAGACAACTCTCTGTGTGTGTGTGCTGTCTGGCTTAAAGCCGGCAGCGAGACGACATTGATTTGCCCTTGCAGCAGCAGCAGCACAAACAAAACTGACCGAAAGCCGTTAGCCAGCTTATAGACAAGGGATTTGCTAAAGAGAGAGAAAGGAGAGAGCGAGAGAGAGATAGGGAGAGCTGGCTGCAGCCTGTTCTGCAGCCTTGCCTTTAATAGGCAAACAGAAAGCTAAAAAGCTAAGGCAAAACTCGAGCCAAGCTCCAAATGCAGCCGAGTGAAATGCGAAAGCAGATAAGGGCATTAAAGGGTTAAGCTGCTGCTGGCAGCTCTCCTAGCTGCAAGTTCAAAGTTCAAGGAGGAGGAGGAGTAGGAGAAGGTGCCAGTTTAAGTGACGTTGAATGGCCATCAACGTGCTGGGCTTAGCTTTGATTTACTGCGTCCCCTTTGACTTTGCGCAAAGTGCAAACTTTGCCGCCAAAGGAAAAATAGAAAACAGCCCACTGTGCCTGGGCCTGTCTATTCCCCACTGTGCCGTGTTGCTATTTACGCATGCAAAGCACGTTCCAATGGCTTTGATTAAAATTGATGTGCCTCAAGCTTTGTCCGAAAAATTTACGCATAGTCAAACATAATTTGACCGAAGCCAAGGCAGAAGGCAATGTGTTAGGACCCGTAAAAGGCAAACAGATGCAGATAAAGAGAGATAAAGAGAGAGAGAGGAAGAACGCTTGCTTCACACTCTAATTGAATGGAATAGCCAAAGAAGACACTCACACGCACGCACACACGCACTCCTTACGAATTACCATATTAATGTTCTACACTCTGCCAGCCAGCACCGGCAAATTGCGATCCATAAAAACCAAAAGTACCAAGAAAAAAGAAAGCACGAGCTGCTCAAAATGGAATTAAGTTGAAATTAGCAATGCAATGAAGAGGGAGCTGAGTGGGCAACAGAGCGGAAGAGAGCGTGAAGAAGAAGAGCTGCTGGGTTAGAGGTGCCGCATTTTTATGGCACATAAAATTTAACAACTGTCGCTGGAGCCACTAAACGTCATCATTGCAATGGATTAGCTTCGCGTGCGCAACTGTACTCGTGCCGAGTCCGTGCAATAAAAACTGCAACAGGCCGTAAACCCCATGGCCAGAAGGCACATGCAGCTCATTTGCATGCGCCAAAGGAACTGAAACCATCAATAGATGCAGCTGCAACGAGGGCAGTTTTATAGTGAGTTGAGATTGGTATAAGTTAAGGGATCTGCAATTAAGTAAGGGATGAGTTGATAGAAATGCAAAGAAGATAATGCAATGTACAGGAAACTTCTTTTAAGTTCATGTTGTGGCTTGTAAGATATTGTATTTTAGATACATTTCTTATTATCGAAGGGTGTCATAAATTTGTATCAACTGTCTGTCAGTCCTCATTAAAACATTGATCTCTGAGACTTCAATAGCTAGGAGTTCCAAATTTGATGTCAATGGTGCGCAGATCAAGTTGGTTTTAGAAAAGCCCATTTCTGCATTAGAGATCGATTAAAGCTAAATTCTAAGCCTAAAACAGTACATTAACATTGAAGGTCTTTAAGAGATGATATGAAGATTTGCAAATATCCAAACCGCTCTCTAAAGTATGCAATAGAATAAACAGTTTGTCCACTTCACATCGACTGTTTAATTCGTATTTGTCTTTTTAAGTTATTAAACTGCAATCTAGGCTCATTATCAACTTAAACTAATACAAACTTATGCTTTATCTACAATCTAGACTTATGGCAAACCTAAACCAATACACTTTAATCTATTATCAGTTTGGCGAGTCACACAAATCGAGTATGCTTGAGTTCTTCCCTAGTCAATTTCCCGTTCAGCAACCCCTCTGAAAATCATATGAGACCTTTCTTTGCCGCTTGATAAGCTTCTCTTGTGGTTTACTAGAAGAAGTAACCCTCGTATTTGGCAAAGCAAATCTTGGTCAAGCCAAGCACGAAAAATTGCTGCAAATTTTTGTGCTTAAACGCCAAAGCAATTGCCGTAAAGTGCAGTGACAACAGCATAAAAAGTATAAAAAACGCGATGACAAAAAAAAAGAGAAAGCAAAGCCAGAAATGAAAAGGGAAAATTGCAAAGACCAAGAAGAAGAAAAAAGAGAATCTGTGTTTGGTAGCTCGTTCGACTTGGAAGTGGCAGAGCGAGAGGAGAATGCTGCGACAGAGAAATGTCAGCAGCCGAAACCAAGGACAACACAAGCACAAACAAGGCAGCTAGCAAGTGTTTGTGTGTGCCGGGTGTGTGTGTGTGCAGGGTTTGTTTCTGGCTTGCCTGTTGACATTAGAAATTGAGCAACCAAAAATGTGTAAACAAGTTTGTTGGGTCCAAGTGCGATGCTGTCTTCGCCAGTTACCAGACACTTCATTCACTCCTCCCCCAGCCCAGCCTTGCCCTGCTCTGCCCCATCCAGTTCATATAAAAATCTTTACAATCCGCATTATTTTGTGAAATACGACAAACATTTAAAACCAGAAAACCGAATACGACGTGCATCAACTGCACGAGACAAATTGCTTAGGCAAAGGCAATTGGCAAAACGAGAGAGAGAGACTGGAGAGGGGGTGGAGTAGAGCAGGTTGTGGAAGTAGTCAAACCAGAGATAAATCAGTGCAAAGCAAGTGAGCAATTACCACAAGGAAAAAGAGAAAGCAGCAGAAGCAGCAGTAGATAAATGATGAATGCTCTCGCTGCTAAGTTCAGGCAACACAAAAAAGCACAATAAATAATCATACAAAATGAGACAGAAAGGAAACGAATATAAAGGAAGCAGGAGAGAGAGAGAGAGACTGTGCTAAGCTATGAAAAAGTATGAGCAAAGTCAATTATTGGTTTTGGTTTTGCCTAAGCCTCAATATAAAATGACAAAACATAAATACACGCATAAATCAAATGAAGATTTATGAGGCCAATATATGAGTTAAGCATAAGTCGTAATAAAGATGCGTCATAAATAAGTTTGCCACGGATTAGGATATTATTGATGCTATGCTGAGGTATAAATATTATGAATTTGAAGATATGAAGAAGACGTTATGTGACCTTGAAGGTCTATTTAACCTTCTTTTAAGCTGAAAGCAGTACATAAATATATAAAGCGGATTAGTCTTGGAAAGGTGATGTAGCTTCAAGAAGAAAGTTTCACTAAATACTCGAGGGTCTGTTTTAATCTCAGATGAATTTTATCTAAGTAGGCAAACATTTCTTTAAGTCATCTAGACATATAAAGAAGTTATGTTCCATATAACTTAGAGTTCTCTATACATATCAATAAATTATATCATATTTTACTTTGGCAAATACCAAGGAAGCGCTTAGCATTTCTTTAGCAACACTTGACATACAATATCGTATACCTCTGTGTATATGGAGTCTACCTCTTGCGAATTGATCTTCCCTTTACAAGGTATTCAACAGGGTATCGACCTGCCAGTCACTCATAGCTAATCCATCTGCAATGAACCTTACTGACATTTCTCTGACAGTTGCAATTAAATCGTTTGCGCACTTCCTTGCACATACTACTCGAGAAGGATGTCGAGTTTTGCTAAACAAACACACTAGATCCGAGTCAAAAGTCATCAGTTTAGTCAGCTGTCAGCTTGGAGCTGTCAGAGCGAGAGAGTATAGAGAGAAGATTTGCAACGAATTAGCAAAGCACAGAAGCAAAATGTCAATTAGGCTGCGCTCACGTTCAAGTGACAATTGAAGCCTCAACAATTGCAACAGTTATGACAGACGGCACACAAAGAGAGACAGCTACAGAGATGAAAGAGAACGAGAAAGAGGAAGGGAGAGAGAGATGGTGTTAGCGTGACAGGGAGAATAGAGCTGGCAGTGCATATGTGAAACATAAAGCACGTTAATTCCAGGGGCAACAAATTGCCCAACAAACTTGTCAATGCATGACTAAAATGATGCGCAACCGGGCGTATACTTAATGTCACGCTTTATCTCCCCCACATAGTGTGTGTGTCTGTGTGTTGGAGCTGACAATGCAAATGCGTCAGAGGCATAAATATTTAAAATTCAATACATTTTCCAGCACTTGCTGCGTGTCAATCGAAAATGCGTGTGAAATACGTTGGAAGAAGGGTTTGCTCAGACGTAAAGATGCCCTATAAAGGGCAGCTAGGTGATGTTTAATTTAGTTTAGTTAGTTTAAAAGGTATGCTACATTGCTTGGACAGTTGCTGTTCCATTCCCATAGCAAAGCTCAATTTAATTATAATTAATTTCAATTTTAAGTGATTCAGAATGCAGAGGGAACATTTAGAGTGAGAGAGAGAGGGAGATTGTCTCTCAGTTTGATACAGAATAAATCTATTTGCATTTGGGTATTTGCATTTACACAACTTGCACACAAACACACACACAATTACAACTGTGGTGGCTACAGGCAGTGCTGCTGGGTACACGCATTGCGTATACGCAGCGTGCACACGCCTGACACTTCAATTAGCAAACGCGGCACACCGCATACGGTATTTACAATAATAAAATGCATTTCGCTAACCCTTCTACTCCCTTCACAGCTTACATAATACACATAGGCTATGCACATACGTTTCCGTATCGAGTTGTATTTGCAGTAAATTTAAAATTTCTCGCTGCACGTTGATTATTTCCCAAAATAGACAAATATTTGGCAATTAGTTCGTCGCTGGACGGCCCAAATGGCATACGGCATCAGTTCTATAGCATGAATATTGTACATTGCGTGTTTGTGTATCGTTTGAATTGAAATTGTTGCATTGCATTTCGGCAGAGAATGCATAATTATCTGGCATGCACTTTGTGCGCGACTCGTGTTCTACATTTTCGGGTAATTGAAACCGAAATTACAAAAGCTTTGACAAAGTCCCCGACAAAGTGTGCAGCAAATGCAAAATAAATGTCTCTCTTTTTCCCTCTCTCCCTTTCTCTGTTGCCACTTGACCTCCTCTTTTTGCTGATAATTGTAAATTGCAATTGCACAAACAGTTATCGGAGACTCAGGAATTTATTCAATTTGACTTATCAGCTCAGGTTGCCCTTATTGCATAGTCTAATTTTGAGTTTGACCATTTCAGCTTTATAATATTTTATGGTGGCAATGTCAATTAGTTAATACTTTAGAGAGTGAGAGGGATGAAGAGATCATGCAGCTGGAATTAAAGTGATTCTTACTCTACTCTTTTCAACATGCCAAATGATGATTCTTTTCAAAAGTTAATTCTTTTGAGTCTCTTTTTCTTCACGAGTTCTTCCTTTCATTTCTTAACACTTCTTTGCAATTAATACTTGTGAGGGTGAGAGCTTTGAAGTGCTAATGCAACTTTAATTCAAGAGGTTGATACTCCAACCTAGGCACAATAAGACGAGGTCATGAATACGAGTTTAATAAGGAATAAACTTTTTTGAGCTATGCATGACATGAAGATTCTCTTCAAAGGTTTTTTCCTATGATTCTTTAAGTCTCTTTCTCTTCAAAGGTTCTTAACTACTTGACCCTGTTTTGCAAGCGGGTATGTGCGTTTTATAATATTTATGATAAAGAAAGGTTTGAAGAGCAAAATGCAAAGAGAATCAAAAGGTTGCTATTCGACCTTTTCAGAAGTTCTTCCGCTGATTATTTGAATCTTTTTCCCTTTATCTTCGACACTGTTTTGACATTGAGTTTCTTTATAATATCAAACAAATCAAAAGAGAGTCTTATTTAATCAAAACCACTTCCGAATTTTGTTCTTAAATCCCATTTTTGAACACTGCCTTTCAGTTACCTCTTTGACCCACTTATTGCCTCAAAGGGTAAACAAACAATATATTAAAATTTTGTTATATTGTTGTCTGTTATTGTTTTTATATTGCATAGTCACATGAGCGCTGCGTAGTAGCAAACGTTGCCTGGTTTTTAGCCCCAAGTGTGCAAGAATTCAATTTGAAAATTCCGCAAGCCAAAAAACACAAAGGCTGCCAGAAACCGGGGAACAAAAGGGGGCGGCCAAAGAGACACCAAAGCTTTTGTTAAACAAAATCCTTTGGGTTTTGTAACAATTTTTTCAAATTGATTAAAAAATTGCAAATTGTTGGCTAAACTTTTGCTCACAAATCTAACTCAGAAGGCAGAAGAAGCAGAGGGAGAATGGAAAAAAGTAAAAAAACAATGAGAGAAAATGGAGAACATTTGATTTCAATTAGTTGCGTAGTGCGTGTCATTTGCATAAGCCAATCGAATGGAAAATCAAATAAAATGCAATTTGCACATAATTGCAGAGAGTTCTGAGTGTGTGTAAGTGTGTTAGTGTGTGTGCCACAATTTATGACAATTGAATTTGATTGAAATCGCATTTGACCGCAACAGCAACAAAAAAAGCTGAAAAAAGAGACGAGATTCGAGTCAATTGAATCCGCTTTGAAGCGAATAGCAATATATGGTATAATGTACAGATATAAATTTATATAGTAACTGCTTGTGTGTGCGTTTATTAACTGCTCGTTCGGCAAATATTTAATACAATTCTCTTACCTCTGACTGACATTCCAGCGACATCCGCCTGTCCTTGCCTTGTCCATCCTCTGCTGTCTTTTGTTGGCTTTTGGCTGTCGGTTGTGCGCTTGCATAATTTGTGCCTGTCATGTTTGCCGTTGATTAACAATTGTTGGCCCACCAGCAACACCATCACCTGACCGCAACCGGCCCGAACTAGCCCCTGAGATGTGCCAAAATATCAGCACAAAGTCAACGACGCCAGGTGGCAAGTTGCACGTGGTCGCACGCAGCCAGCGTCGTAGCAACCAACTTGTGATTTATGTAGACGTGTGTGCTTATCTATTGGTTGTTACTACTTTGTACCATCCTAGACACACACACACTCACCTCCACACACCACACTCGAGCACGCACACGCAGCCCAGACCACAGACACACCCACACGCCCATTCACTCAAGTGAGTGGTTAATGGGCAGTTTGTGTTGAGCCACTGAATACATTGGGAATTTAATTTTACTAGTTGCGGCCTGAAGACTAGTTTATTGGACCTTAGAGCAGGTATTGATGTACAGGATTAATCCTAGGGAATTTGTATTGAAATATCTTAATAAACTTAATGAGAAAACTGAATGAGGAATTTCTTTTAAGATTTTCAGTTGGAAAAGGTCTTACATTTATTAATTTCTGAGCTTTAAAAGTTTTTAAAACTTAACATGATTAAATTAAATTAAAAGTTGCTTAAGTTGTTAAAGATAAATGAAGTTCATAATAATTTAACTTTCAAATGCTTTAGGAGGTAAATAAAATCTACTAGATTCCACTATGCCTGGATCTTTTTTCTAGTTCTTACTCATTAACATTTGTTGGATATTCGATCTAGTATTTCAATTTTTAGAAGCTTTCAGAACTTTTAAAAAACTTATTGAGCTTTCTTCTTAACCACAATGTTCGTCTAGTTTACATTTATGGGACCGAATAAACAACTTTGAAATCCTAAACCTGCTGACTATGTCCAACAAAGTTGATCATCAAGTAGCTTTCAAAATGTTCACAAGTCAGGTTGAAGCTTCTTTAGGTTTCTCCTGTGATAACAACCTCGTCTAAGTTCTTGTTCTTTCTATATCACATTTGCTTAAGCACATGCCCGCATTAAAGTGCAGCATGCCATTTCACACGCAAAGCTTCACTAGGCCTGCAATGCAAAGCTTTACTTTGCTTTTCAGCTCTCAGCTTCCATTAATATTTCCCTTTTGGCTTTGATTGTATATATTGCCTGCAGCATTTTGTCGGCTCGTCTCATTTGACTCTTTGGCACTTTGTTGTGCTGATATCAATCATACGCACTGTTTGCTGCACACACACACACACATACATGTGCACACACACACAGGAATATTCATGGAGTTTAGCCATGAATCAGCTAAAAGCCGCCGGGCAGCGTTTACATAGCTGGAGCAGTAAACTAAATTGCTTTTACTGTTACAGCGGGCCACACACACACACAAACATACAGGCACGTGTACACACGTACAACATGTTAATAAATGTTGTTCACACCTACACAGGCCAATGGGCACACACACATATACACACACAGGGGGCATTGGCAACATGGCGGCATGTCAGAAAGCACTTAGAGAAGGGCTGCGCTAGTAGCCCTGTAATTGTTGTTGCCACTGGCAATGTTGCTGTTGGTGTTGTTGCTGCTGTAGCTGTTGCTGCTACAGCTACTTTTAGCTCTTGTTGTTGTTGCTGTTGCTGCTGCTCGTGTTGTTGTTGTTGTCTTTGTCGTTTTTGGCAACTGTCAGTTGAAGCATTTTGCGTATGCTGCCTCGCCAAGTAATTACACTGCAACAGCAACAACAGCTGCTAGAACTATCTACCTCTCTCCCTCTCTCTCTCCCTCTCTGTGCCTCTCTATCTGTCCGTCTGCCCGTCCATCCTCCTCTCTGCCTGTCTGTCTGCTCTTCTGGCTGACAAGTTGACTAACTGACGCTGCTGAGGCAGAGCGAAAGCAGCAATTATTAGGCGGCTGCTGCTGCAACGTTTTTAAGACCCCTTTTCAAGTGCCACGCAGCATGCAGGGTGCTACGTGCAACAGAATTCAGTGCTGCTACTGCTGCAACAATTTGCTGTTCATGTTTTGCCGAATTGCAGTTTTCGCTGGCGGCTTTTAAGTTGATTAGTGCTCGCGCGTTGCACGCAAAAATATTTTACGTAATTAAAACTTGGCTGCCGTTGCAGCATGGTAATGCATTTTTTGTTGCCCCATCCCCACCATGTTTTCCCCTCGCAAAGTTGCCTCAAAATAAAAGAGCTGGCAACAATTTTTGCCTGGGTTTTTTTCGCAATTTTTTCCCGCTGTTTTCAGTTCGCATTGTCTGCGTACAAAACAAAGCGCAAACCACAAAACTAGCGCAACAAACAAACAAACTCGAAGGCAACAACAACGAACCATATGCCACACATTGCGGCTGTTTTGTGTGTACACAACAAATACATATACAATATACACAAATACTAACAGAGGTGTGTCTGCGTGTGTGTGTGTTTGTAGCTTTTAAAACTATGTCGAGCGTTTTGTGCGTTAACTTTTTGTTGTCGTCGTTCATAAATTTTAAAGTAATAATTTTTTGGCTACAACATATTTGTCACACATTATTTATGCCACATCATTTGGCAGCAAGAGAGATGGCAACCCTGGTAAAAAAAATCCCGTTAGCCGTATGGTTAATTTGCGTAGTTAATAAATCACGTTTTTATTGCAACGCATGCAAAACTGTCGCGTGTTTTGTAATTGACGTTATTTCATTTGAAAAACGATCCAACTAAAAACATTTGCAATTTAAAAATGCCATTCAAAAACCGCTAAATTGTAATAAAGTATTGCATAAGCTTTTTATGTGCAAACATTTTAAGTGGTGTAACAAATCAGCAATAAATTATATTAAGTTTTTATATTGTTAGATGCAATTTTAATTCTGTGGTGAAAGTCGATAGAAAAATAAGATTGAAATATTTTAATGGAACATTAAACTAAAAACTATTTTTAATATAAGTTTTTATTAAGTAGCCAATTGATTGATTGGCTGGCTAAGGTACTGATTGAATAATAGTCTCATTTTCCCGTTCAATTGACAATTTGTAATGCATACGTAAATAATGAAATTATTCATAACCTTGTGTTAGCGACAGATTGATTAAATTATTGAATAACTGACTGATTTATGATGACTTTTATACTTATTTAATTTTTTGTGTTTCTTGATTAAAGAGGTGATTGACAGACTTTTTGAGTGGGAGTTGCACTAAAAGTTTGATGCATTGAATGACTGTCTGACTATTGACTTTAACTTTAACTTTAACTTTAACACTAAATGATTGACTACCTGGCAAAGAAACTTGGTGAGTGACGGATTGCTTTATCATTAAATGGCTGATTTACTTACTTTTTGATTGAATTATTTGATGAAGAAGAAGAAGGTGCTAATAATTAATTAAGAAATTGACTTTCTAAACTACTGACTAATTGGGTGACTGATTCTCTTCCCTAATGATTGACTCCCTGCCAAACTGATTGACAGGTTTATAAATTAATTAATTTATTGAATGCCTTTTCGATTGACCTTATAAACTGTCTGGTAAAACAAATTGCTGTGCATCTAACTGATTTACTTACTAAGTTATTTAATAATGAGTTGTCCATCTTAAACTGGTTGATTGATTGATAGGCAGGGACTACATCTCCTTCTTGTCTTCTACTTATATGAAATAGGTTAGTGTCTTCAAAGAATAATTTAATAAAATAAAAGGAGGAATAATTTTGTCAACCAAAGAGCTTGCACAAAACAAATCTTAAGTTTATCCATAAAGCTTTAGATAGAAATTGAAGCTAAAACATTTATGCTCATTGCACTTAAATGTTGGCAGCTTTTGTGCTATCCCCCTCCATGTCCCGACAGTCTCTCCTCATTTGCTCACATGCCATTGTGCGATTCCTTTTTGAAGAATAGCTGAGTAAATAAAAGCATTTGCTCGTAATTCTATGGCATGCTCTGTATCATATTACACAGGCTCCACTTGCGCCACTTGCACCACTTGCTCCCAGTGTCGTTTTCAATTCCAGCTTTGTCTGCGCCTTTTGTGCCTAACTGTTAACAATGCGGCAACTCGCATCAATTGTGGCAGCCACTCGCTGAGCAGGCAAAGGCAGTGGCGGCGGTAGCAGAAGCGGATGTGGGATTGCCCACTCGAGCCTCGAGGTTGCCACTTGCTGGGGCAAAAGTTTTACGTCCTCTAACAGTCTCCACAGTCCGAGGAGGGCCTAAAATCGACTCGAAACTCAATAAAAGAAATATTTTTGTTAGCGCACATAAAGTACTTTCATAGTTGGATGAACTGAGGACGAACGAGACTGGACCGGACCGGGCGGATGGGCCAAAGTTATAATAGTTTCTCAATCAGAGCAAATGCAATTCCACTTTTGAAAAGTTGCCTCAATAGATGCCGATCCACTCTCCTGCTCCTTGGTACAGTTGTCGTCAAGTGGACTCTCACTCTTTCTCTGGCCAACAAACAAATGAAGCACATGCGGCCCCAAGTTGAGTTGAGAATCGAGTGAGCTGAGCGCGATTCAAATTCAAAACTTTCAATTCAAAAGTCTGTTCAACACAGTCACAAACACACACACACACCCTGAGAGAGTTCTAGCTGCGACATTGCTGATAAAATGTTCTGTGCAAAAACTTGAAGCGTCATAAATATGCGTAAACTTGGAGCGTATACTCTCAACACAGTTTAATAGAAATATTGTTGAAAATAGTAAAAGTAAACGGGCAACAATTTAATTGAAAATTGATTTATTTATTACAATTGAAAGGTTTATTTTACGTATGCAGCACGTTTTGTGGCATTGTGCGTGTGTGATTCGCTTGAAGCTCAGTCAATCGGAAGTGGCAAACCATTTTTTAATCGAGCGCATGTAAAAAGCATGCAGTATAATGGCTCATACATAGGTTTAGCTACCCTGTAAAGCGTTTTATATGAGTTTACTTGAAGTATATACTAACTATTGGTTGTAACTCAGTAATCTATTGTGCAATCATTCTAAAATTTAACATAGCTATACATATAGAGGATTACTGAGCAGGTGCCAAATCTTTCTAACATCACTTAAACAACAACTGAG
This sequence comes from Zaprionus africanus, assembly GCA_018151435.1. Taxonomy (NCBI): domain Eukaryota; kingdom Metazoa; phylum Arthropoda; class Insecta; order Diptera; family Drosophilidae; genus Zaprionus; species Zaprionus africanus. The sequence continues at coordinate 1,149,762 of JAECXB010002307.1, read as the reverse complement.
ATATGCGATTTTTTATTTATATCTTTTCCATGTTGACATGCATTCATGTTTTCGGGATATTTTGAATATTGCCGATGCCTATAGAATATGTGTATCAAATTTTATAACTCTTGGTCTTATAATCACTGGGATCCAGGTACTTTACTAAGTGAACACAGCTATATACGATTTTCTAACAGCGCAAAGCATACGATCAGCTTACAATAAGTTGAATCCTACAACAGCTGCCTTCAACTGGCTCTACAGCCACTTGCAACCTTAAGTATCGACTTTAAGAACGACAACAATACAAATTGAACTCTATCTACCGGCATTTACCTATGTACCTAGAAAGTTTCAAGTCGATTCGACTTGAGTTGAGTTAACTTTATGAATGCCAACACCTGTTTCCATTCGCGAAAGTGGATCAGTGCAAACGGGTCGATGGGCTTATAAAGTTTCCCACCAAGAAACTTCAAGTCGAGTGTATCCACTCAAGGGAGTTCAAACACACACACACACAGAGAACAGAACAAACTTAATGATGCTGTAATACTTGTCTGTGTTATAATACTCGAGCATAAAAAAGAGAATAATGAACAATACGCTGCCATGAAACAATAGACTTATTTCCCCCAGGGGGTTGGCCCGAGTTAAATCTCAATTAATCTTCTTTTATTCAAACTAACTCATTATGTTTACAGAGAGAGCGAGTGTGGGGAGGGGGTGAGACAGACTGTAATCAGTTTGCCCTTTGTTTGATTTAAATTAAAAATAAACCCAATTAATCATGTAAATATTGAAATTACAGTTTGGCCATGTGAAAATGCAAATTCGCAATTGTTGTTTATTCAAAGCAAAAGTCTGGAAAAAATAAATATGATGTTACCTTCACAAGCGCGTTCGTGCATGAGTGTCAGTGTGTGTGTGTGTGTGTTACAGATTGTCAGACAATGACAGCATTTAAGCACACACGTTTCTGCGCAAGTATGTCATGGGTATGTGTGTGTGAGTGTGTGTGAGTGGGTGCAGGCAAAGGAAGAATGCTGAAAATTCAAAAATTTATAGAAAAGCAAAGGGAAACATGTGGGAATGTAAAGGCACAAGTGGCACGACAGGCAAATACTGTGTAGTGTGTAGAAAAGTAATAAAAATAATAAGTAGTAAAAAAATAAATATATGTCGAAGTAATAGATGAGGGTAATAGACTAACAGATACTCTGTTTCTAAAAGAAAAGGAAAAATAAAGTCGGCGAGATGCAAAGGAGGCAGTTTGACTGGTAGATAATCTATATACCTTAAAGGAAGTATGAATATTATGCATGTTATTATCAGGAATTATAAGAAAGACATGTTGAAAACATACAGAGACTAGTAAACTACACAACCCACTTAGACAATCATACACCTACAGGGTATTTGGCAAAAAAGATTGTGAGTGTCTATGAGAATTTCTGATAGACGACATGCTCAGGCTGAGGCTGAAGCCCTTTTGGAGTTGCAGTTGATGCTGACGCTGAAGTCGAGGCTGAAGCGACATGCCAGCTTGTTTGCCCCACTTTGGACCAACTTGCAGCCGTGTGTGTATGTGTAAGTGTGTCTGTGTGTGTGCAACAGCGACTGTGCTTTCTGCTTACGCCATCTTTCTTGCTCAATTTGTAAAACAATTTTGCATACAAATTGCAACAGCTTCGCCGTCGAGCAGCTTGACGTGGAAGTCATAGACGTTGTACGAATGTATGTATGCATGTGGCATGTATAGAGACGTTGTTCTTGTTGTTGCTGCATGCAACACCATAAAAATTCAACGCCAGCAATGCAAATGTATCGTGGCAAAAGCGTGGCCAACATGCATGACAATGCATGACTAAAGTAATGAATTACTTAAGTCCCCCGCCAGACTGCCCCGACATGAGGCACATGTAGAAGACATATGGCTGTTTGGCTTGCTCTCCCTTCCTTTTTCCACTTCTCTTTTCTTCTTCTTTTTCTCTTTCTGCTTACAACAACATGAAAAAGGTCGAGCTGACGGCTTGATAAGGATGCGAATTTGTGTGCATTTATTTGCACAATTTAAATGAGTTGACAAACGAATTGCGAATCAAGTCAACTGCAACTTCGATGAATGCCTTGAGCGCCTTGTAGTCGTTAGGGTTTGACATAATGAAGGTGCTAGTTGGGGACAGGGGTTGGTAACGTGTGAACAGTTCAAAGAAATTTCTGCGAATTGTTGGCAAATAGATAAGCAATTCACTTAAAGTAAGCAAGCGTCGAAGTGAAAGACATAAATTGAAAATGGTTCAATCAATTTGTGATTTGTAGCTTGCAATTATTGATACATCAAAAGTTGAATTCCCAGAATTGTAAAAAGTACAATTACTAAAAGCTTGAAATAAAGAAATTCTTAGAATCGGACTCGTACGAACTCTCTGCAGTCAGCTAATTGATTCAACTGAAATTTCATGGGCTCAAGAGAAAGAACTTAAGTGGAATTCAAGTATATCCAAGTATATGAAAGTACAGATAATAATTTAATATTTCTGGAGCAGATTAAATGAAGAAAAATAACGAAGGAACTTTAAATGGTAGAGGGAGAAAATCACTTGAAATTCGCTTAGTGATTCAAATTAAATTTCTAGAGTTTGTAAAGACATTACTAATGTTTTAATATAAGTTATAATTCCTTAAATTTAAAGCTTCTTAACACTATAAAAAATGTAATTAAATTCAGAAAATTTCTACGACTTTATTGCCACACAAAAACCGCTCCCCATCATCATTCTTAAATTTCCCTGGCTGCAATTAAATTTTGGAAAAGGAATTCATAATATTTTTCAACGCAACTCAATTGACAGGCGCCTTAACAGCTTAATATTGTTATTAATATATTTTTACGTATAATTAACGTTGAGTTTCATTTTTTTTCAATTACGCAATTTGCTATTAACACACAATTTAAAGAGCTTTATAAATGCGGCAATTAAACGAAAATAAACAGGCCATAAATACGGCATAAATACGGCATAAATATTTGCCTTGCAGTCAACTATTTATTTCAATGGAATTAATCAATTATTTACTTGTCATACTACTAGTATTCTGCATTTTTACACTTTCACACAAACGCACTTACTCACACACACACCCGCACATGCACGTGTGCAATTTGCGCAGCAGTTAAATTATATTTTCATTTTTTGTTGCATACTTAGCGGCGCACGAGAACCCACAAAAATCCGCGGCTAATAGTCGCCGTCATTATGCTGTATCTTTCGCTGAGCTGGCGGTAATTAGCTGCAGCTTAAGCAACCCCTCACCTCCTCTCCCTCCTTCACCGTTCCTGGGTGGCACCTATGCGCCTCATCTGGCCTGGTTTATGGCGCAAATCTGCCAAAGCACTTTTGCTCTGAGCACGCAAATGAACCCAAAGCCGTCAAAGGATACTGCTTTTGCTATTGTTGTTGTTGTTGCTGTTGTTGCTGCTGTAGCTAATGTTACTGCTGCGCTTGTTGTTGCTGTTGCTGCTGCTGATGGTTTTCCCCGACAGCCACAATTCAGCGCAGCAGCCTCAGACTGGCTCTGCCTTTGCCCTAATGAACCACATGCAGAAACTGGGACATGCAAAAATAAAGACTTTGTAGGCTTCAAGCTAATTTACTGCAGTCTGTGGAGGGGAGAGTGTGAAGTAGGTAATGACATTAGTTGAGTGAAAAATTAATGCGAAACATAATTGCTGAAAATTAAGCAGCTTTTGGATGGGTGTGTGTGTGAAGTTGATTGAAAGTTTGCTTGAGGCTTAGCAAGAGGCTACACAAGTTAATTTTAATTATAACATTAGATAAGGGAACTAAGGGAAGAAAACATGAAATATGAATTAAGTGGGGGAGCTTTGAGCTCATTGGCATTTAAGTGTCTATAAAGTTTTATCTTGCTTTGTAAGGGACAAGATTTCACTTGAGGTAAGGTTCTTTCTTTATTTTAAGTGCATTTAAATTACAGTGTAATATAAAGTTGCTTACGAATGAGCACTACAAATTGACTCAATATAAAGCTTTAATGTGCTTGAATAGAAATTGAAGTTGCTATCTCTAGAAACTTCTTTGAGTGTGTGAGCCAAGACGTCAGCAAAGAACGTTTCAGAAAAAAATATGCTTTAAATTGTTTTCTATATTTATGCTTAATAAGAAGCTTTAATGGATTTTAAGGATACTCGACTTGCTATTACTAGAAACTTCTTTGAACGGGTTATCAAACTTGGTAGTTAGGTTCATTAAAATGTATTTAAAATGTGCTTTAATCCCAATCAAATCTTCAGTCTCTTACTTTCCTAAGTACCTTTAAGAACCTTTCACCCACGATCTTCTTCATCTTAACATGCCAGCCTCTTTTAAAGCTAGTTCACTTAAATCAATTCACTCTGCTCAAAAGCTTTTAATATTAACTAAAAAACACACATGGTTTTGTTGGCTTTTAGCGCGCGCTGTCAGATTAATCCTGCACTTAAGTGCAACTATGCAGCTAATGTGTGCGAAGTTGTTAGTTAACTTTCATAAATTGAAGCAACTCACCGTGTGCGTAATCTTTTTTGCAGCGACAGTCCGCAAAACCCGCAACAATATTCCAGCTTAACCTGGCTGCCGCAGGCGACATAAGGGGGCGTGGCAAGGTGTGCGGGTGTAGGGCAGGACACGGCTAACGGTTTTGCAGCACAAAATATTGTCGCATTTTTCAATATGCGAGCGAGTTTGCTTGCACAGCACAAAAACTTGTTAAGTGTGTGGTTAGTCGGATGAAGGTGTGTCTGTGTGCTTATATCTGTGTGTGTGTGTGTGTGTAGGTGTATGCAGGTGTACAGTTGTGTGTGCAGCCGTGTTTGGCTGTGTGAGAAATTCAATTTGTAACACACTTTATGTTGGCTTTGGCGCTGCCCCATGGCTCATGGCAGGCCCGTTAAAAGCTGTGAGATGTGCCCCGGCTGTGGTGTTGCAACAAGGCTGGCGGGCATAAATTAATCGAGAAGCTTAAGCGGCAAAATTTCATTAAACTAAAAAGCTGTTGAGGTGCCACCAGCATGAAGTTGCAAGCTCAGCCAAGCCTAAACTTGATGAGGCAACTCCTTAAAATCCTTTGCACTTGCAAGTAATTTTGCAATTACGAATGCGCACTTAAGTTTAATTAAAAGCACATTAATTGTTGCAGCAACGTCACCGCCAGATAAACATAAATCCATCCAGCTGCCTTCCCTCTCTCTCTCTCTTTCCTTTTCTCTCTCTTCTCGTTTTCTTGCTTGTGTTGCACCCACAACAATTCTTCGTCTAACTGGGGGAGGGCAAAACAATTTACGCAGCGCAGGTAAATTTATTTACCGGCAACTGGATTAAACGTGCCTCAAAGCGGGCTAATGAAATATTAAGCCAAGTGGCATGCCTCACTTGCCGCAGCGTGGCGTTCTTGCAGCGCGCACTAATCGTGCCACTTGCAAGTGCATCAAGTTGCATTAGTGGCAAGCCGCGAGTCACAAGTAGCGAGCTACTCTCGGCTAGTTGACCAAATTGAATTTTACGCTGCCCCTTCAAGTGGCGCCCCAAGTGGTGGCAAGTTCTTCTTGTCGGTTTTCTTCTGTTTTTGCTTCCTTTATGACGCACTAAAAATGAAGACACTAAACGCAGCGCCACAAAAGCAGCGTCATTTTTTCGGTTATTGTTGCAAGCATTGCTGTAATGTGGCATGCAGCAGGAAACATCATCACACACACACACTCATACACACACGTATAGTCAGGGCGGGGGCTACTAATACAATGGCAAGGAAAACAAGTCGCGCATGTGTGTAGAACTTTATTTTTACGACAAAGTGCAAGCGACAAAAGTTGTTAGCAAACGGCAGAAGCAGCGCCAGAATAAAAATACTAGAAAAATACTAAAGAGTGCTGTTGAACTGCTGGATACCCTGTAGAGATTACAGAAGGTTTGTTAAGGTTTGGAATAAACTATATAAATGCAAATGAAGTTTTTGAAGGCAAAAAAAAAAACGATTTGGCTGATTAGAAAAGAAGTCATTAGAAAATTAGGATAATACGACTGATGTCCTTTCAATCAGTGTTGCAGAACTACTAGTACTTATAACAAACACTAAAAAAAACTATTGAAAGATTACTGTAAAAATGCTTGATACCCTGTAGAGAGTAGGAAAGGTTTTTGAGGGCTTAAAGGGAATTGTACAAAATGATTTCTGATGAGTTCTTTGAATCTTAAAAATAATCCAATTTGTTACGTAATAAAGAACTTAATAATGTAACTTCTAAGAATGAAAAATACCTTGTAATTAGTGTTGTAAAACTTTTATTTCCTTCAACTTTTTAACTTAGTGTTGTTAAATGTTTAATTCATTCTACTCTCCATCTCATTCCCCTTTCTTATCACGTTTTTGTTCAACCTTTCCTTGCCCTCACCTTCTTCAACTTACAGGGTATCTTAAGCAGAAACTGCAAGTCGTGTCAAGTTCTTGTTGTTGCAAGCAAGTTGCTTACTGCACTTGGATTTTAATTTTTAGCAGCGCCGTGTGGCAAGTGCGACATGCGACAAAGTTTTTAACTAAAAATTGCCAAGCTGCCAAGAATGAAAGTTACTTTATATGGCGAAAGAAATTTGATTTTTATTCTTGCAACGTCGTCGTCGTTGTCGTCGACATCATCGTCATAGTGGCAGTTTTTTCACAGTGCTCGCCCTCGTCCTCTTCCTCTTCTTCTTTGCCTACTTGCTGTCACACGTTGCGTATACGTAATGTGCCACACAACGGATTCAATTACAATTTCCAACGTTGCGTGTTGCACTCGAAGTGGCAAGTAAAGCCCTAATGTTGTTTGCCAGTAGCACCGAGAGATAGAGAGACAGAAAAAGAGAGTGAGGGAGAGAGAGGGATTACAGAGGGCAGAGCACAGAATGCAGAGCAGGGCGTGGCAGGGTGGGATGATAGCTGATATGATGTCAGGCTTTGCGCGCTTACATAATTGCGCTGCCCATTAACACCGTCATTTAATACGCAATTTATGCATTTTGATGGGCCATGATTAATGTCCGAGGCGCCTCTCGTGCTTCTGCTTGCAACATGCCGTGAATTTGCTCAACAAAACGAGAGCAACATTTTTTGCTACACTCTCTCTTTCTCGCTTGCCCCTCTCTGTCTGTCTGCTGTGCCACAAAATTTATGCAGCTTTTTTATTTGGCTTTTTTTTTTGAGGGTGGCAGAGGCGCCAGAGTGATGCCAAGGTGAAGTGGCTGGCAACAGAAAGGGATTGGGAGAGAGAATGAGAACGAGAAAAAGGGACAATTTTGTTGAATTGTTGCAAGTTTGTTGTGATAAAATTTTACGTTGAACTTCTGGCAACAATAAGAATCTTGAGAACTTGATGAAAGTTGCTCGTTATATATAAACTGGTTATATATGTATATACATGTATATATATTATGTAACTTGCACATTACAAGACCCTATTGCGGTTGTTTTAATTGATTTAAAGGTTTTATTTGATTGCTAACTTTTAATAAAAAGAAGCTGACTAATGAAGTTCTTTAGGTAATGAGAAACTGTTTATTGAATGCAAAAGCTTTTTAAAGTTCTGATAAAAGGAACTTACTGATATTAAAAAAAGCTTTGAAATTTGACTGAGCTTTGTCTTTATTTCTTTTCACACCAAACAATCAGATATGTCAAAACTTAAAATCCCAATTTGATCCTTTACAATTTTCAACTTTAATGAGCTTTCTCTTTCAATTATTCTTTAGAGTTTCTATTTAACATTGCCTCAATTTAAATCCTTACTTTTCTGCAATCACTCACCTTAACTTTCTCTTCAAATTAAGCTTTCTAAATCTCCTCGCATCACATCAGATTATTTATAACTTTATAGATACATTTTGCAGCAACTCATGAAAATTATCTGTAAAATGCCTGAAATACTCAACCTGTACATGGCAAACTTGTGTCTTAAGTTATGCGAGTCTTGGCTTGCTTGGGTGTCTGAACAGGCCACGCCCATTGTCCACTTTGGAAGCCTTCTTCCGCCTTTCGCACAGAGCTGTAAAGTTTGTCAAAGTTTTGTTAGCAAAAGTCAAGGGGTGCGCACAATGTTGATGAATGAGTTGCAACTGTTTTGCAAGTCGTACGAATGAAATGGACAGAGTGAAGAAAGAAGAAGAGCAAGAATGGGAGAAGAGTGGGGCAGTATGAGAAGAGGGAAGTAGGGTAGAAGAAGGGAACTATGCCTGGTTCAGTGCTTTCATCATGTTCCGTTCTTATCGCACGGAAAGCGAAAATTAATGTGCGCTTTATTTCCTTTTGGGCGAGCATTTAAAAACGCATAAATGTGTTTTCCGGTAAGTGCCACGCCCCCCTGCTAAGAATTCACTGCTATGCAGTGCCAAAATTTATGAACTGGCTAAGGAAAAAATTAATTGCCTTAGTAAAACAGAAACTTCAAGTGCAAAGTCGCAAAGCAAATTTGTGCTAGCCAGTGCAGGCCGAGGCGAGTGTCAGCTGCAAAGCTATTAAAAAGGCATCAAAAGGGGACAGAGAGAGAAGGAGACATAGGGTAAGAAAGAGAGAATGATATAAAGAAGGGAAAGAAGAGAGAGAGCAAGCAGTCTTGTTACCTGCACAGGAGTTTTAGTAGCTGCACTTCCGATTGCCACAAAGCAAGCCCCGAAAAACTGTAGCTGACTTCCTGTTGTGCAGGCAAAGAAGAGCAGTAGAATGAGAGAAAGAAAGAGAGAGAGGGAGAGAGTGAAATATAAGGTCGAGCAAGGTAGCCGAAAATGCGGAAACGTCCATTTTATAGCGGAAATATATTCTTATGCGGAGACGCGACGATGATTTATGCATGTTTTGGCATTACGTGCCGCAGCTGAAGTTGCATCTGTGCAGCTCTGTGAGGGAATTTCGGAATTAAATTCCTTAAGAGCAGCAATAAAATATATAAAAAAAGAAATATGAATGTATTTTTATATGTGTTTTATACAAATACGAGTATACTGTGTGAATGTGTGTGTGTGCCTCAGAAATGGGTTAAGCTCGCACAAATGCTGCAATTATTTGCATGCTCGACTCTCAAGCATTTCTATTTGCCGCGACTGCAGCAAGTCTTTGCGGCACAAACACACACATACTCGCTCGTATGTATATACACATTTACACCCACACTCGCACACTCATTCCCATACACACACTTGCCCCGCCTCGCCTCGGCTTGTATTCAGGTTAAGTATTCTCCATATGCATTTATGCTGACATTATTATAACACTCTTCCAACCCTTCCGCCCTATCCCGCCTCTTTTCTCAGTGTTTTCCTCGTCAAATTTGCAACTTTGCATTGAAGTTGCAAGCTTTGGCTGAAGTTTGCCGCGTTGCATGCAACGGCAACGGCAGCGGCAACGGAAACGGAAACTTTTATTTTGTTCGGCAATCGGCAAAGCGAAAATTGCAAAACAAAAATTGTCCCCCTCTTTATATTTCTCTTCCTTTCTCTCACTCTCCTCTGTTTCTTTTTGCCTTTTTCTTTGCCAGCCTATAAAGCATTGGCAAATAATTAAAAACTTTCGTCGGGCTTTGGGCTAATGGAAATTGAGAACTTTGCGTGCGCCATTTTACAGCTGACACTGTGAGATTTATTCAAAAGTTTCGTCGGACGAATGAGCCAGATGAAGAAATAAAACACAACACGAACTGCATTTTTACAGGCGTTCCGCATTCGCTTCTCTCTGTTTTATGCTTTCTTCGCTTTTTTAACATCAAACAAAAAAGTTTTTGCAAAATTAACAAGGGTTTTGAATTTTTTATGCAAATGGAGAGAAAAGTTGCGGGAAATTTTCGTCAGTTTTTAATATCAATCGATAAATGTTTAATAAGGAATATTAATATTTATTGAAGTCTTTTACATTTAATGAAATTGTATTTGATACATTAGTTATATGTTATATATTTAATAAAATGGTATAATACTTTATGTTAAAATACAAATCATTGTCCCCAATTTCTTTAATGAGTGTTATATCTGTATAAACTTTGACTCAAACACTCTCTTTCAATTGAAACTTTATATATTTATGAATTTTAAGTTTTATTCTTCTTTTAAATATTTTTGGTAATCCTTAAATCTTTAATCTCATTCACAAGTTATTTACTTGCTTTAATTGTCGCACAATTCATTGCATTGCTGTGCATTCATTTAAATTGCAATTTGTAAATTATGCCCATAATTAAATGCATTTGTATGAGTTTGTGCGATACACAACACAAGCAAAATGATACACACATATAAAAACCTACACACACAGACACAAACAGATACCCACACATGCATTCACCACAGTATTTAAATGGCAAATCTTCAGAGCAATCGTAATCGTAATATAAAATATTGCAATAAACGAAATTTACGGGTCAACACCTTACCAAGATAAACACATGCACAGACACATATCCATACTTATGCGTAAAACTCATTTACACACACACACACGCATACACCTACCCATGCACACACACATACTGTCACAGACAGACCCACATATACAAAAACACTTACATCTATCTCTGGCCAACCGCATGTCGCGGTTAGTCAATTGCACCTGTTATACCCTTTAAAAGGTTGACATTAAGCAGGGTTTGTAGTTTAGAAATAGAAACATAGATGTAGACAATATATATAAGAAAAATAGAAATTTTTAATAAATGGGAAAAAAAGAAATTAATACGAAGTTATTGTATTCGTATCAGTACATAAGTTGCTTAACTTATGTTCAAAGACTAATTCGCCTTTATATGTAATGCACTTTAAAGTTATTATCAAAGTATTGATAAATTAGGATTGAAAAATATGATAAATAAAATGCAGTAAAATATAAATAGATTCTGTTTGCTAAAACATGCTATTCATCTCATATATATAAACACTACTAGAGTATTTAATGGTCGGTTGTTCAAAATTATTCATCTACTCCTTTTTTGTGCATCTGCCACTATGGCGACTCTTGCCATTCCTGTGCACTGCCATGCGTTGTGTCTTCTGTCTCCCTTCTTTTTCTTACTCTACAAATTACTCGGTTTTTTTTATTTTCTACCCTCTCTCCCTCTTTGCCATGCACACATAACTGTGTACATTCTTTCCTTTTTTTCTGGCCGAGCCTTCACATTCGCATTCGCTTTGGCGCTCGCGGTGCGAACGAGCGCATAACAAATGCATTTACAGAGGCCACTGAGCAATGCGAAGAGCGCGTTGGATAATTTCCATCTTCTGCTTCTTCTTCTGCAGGCAGTATCTGGAGTTGTGTATGCTGTCTTGTGTGTGTGGGAGGGTGTGTGTGTGTGTGTGTGTGTGTGTGTGTGGTTTGCTCTGTTGTCTGTCAGCTGCTGCCTGGCAGTGCCAGTTGCCTTTGCCATTTACCGTTAACGTGTTAACGTTAACCGTTTGTTTTTCTCGCGTTTCGGGCGAGCGTCGCCCATATTTGACATACCCTGTAACAGCAATTTGCAGGGGTATACTGAGGGAGAAGTGGTATACAGTTTTAGTCATCAATATCATCATACAAAAGTCATTCGATTAAATTTTCTCTGCTTGCCTGCATCTTCCTCAACTGTATTCAGTGTTGGTAAACGCACTGACGACACAGGGTGTTATCCGTTCTAGTGCACTCTTTACTTATGTCATTGTCATTGCTGCTGCTGTTCTGGTTGCTGTCTCTGTCATTAAGCCTGGCTGCGTTACGACTTTTGGTTTTGCACATGAAATTTTATGTCAAGCGTTGTGAGTATTTTTTTCGTAGTTGACGTTGCCAATGCAGATAGCAAAAAGCGCTGACTGGCAGCAACAACAATAGCAACAGCAGCAGCAGCGGCAGAAACAACAACAACAGCTGCTACTGTTGCTGCGGCACTGCACAAGACAAACAGAAAAGGCAAACCGCAGCGCAATGCGCTGACTGCAGGTGGTAAAAGGCGAAGAAGGCAAGCGACAGAAAACAAATACGTATACGTAATATGGTGACTTCATATCGAAAGTGCTACTGAACTTAATGAGGGTTCACTAATGGAGTTTATAATGCACGGAGTATATTCAGTGATATGGCTTAATTTTGGCTACAGACAGACAGACAGGCAGACAGACACACATACTGACAGACATACAGACAGATATACAGACCGACATACAAACAGACATACAGACAGATATACAGACAGACAGACAGACAAACAAGCAGAGAGACATATAGAGAGTATATATACAAGAGATAGACATACAGACAGATTGGCAGACATATAAACAGACAGATTTAGAATCAAGCAGACGGACAGAATTATAAACAAACTTGCTGGCTGACATATTAAAAAAAAAATATGGACAAGAGTGTCAGTTTATTTAACATGCATTTGCATATCAATGTAGACAGTTTCAAATTGATTGCCATACTTTACTTTTCTCCACATATATTTCACTTTTATTAATTGCCAATTCTCAATATGGTCTACATTACTTTACTCTTAAATTTATTGTATTTTAATATTTGCACAGTTTCACTGGATTTTTATTAAGGTTTCCTTCTCGCTGTCTCTCATTCTATCTCTCTCTCTCTCTCTTTCTCTCTCCTTTTCTCTCTCTGTGGGCCTTTGTACATTAAATATGAAGAATGTTTAATTTGCTTTTACATGTTGAACATTTTGTTGCCAATAAAATTTCAACTTTTTTCACCCTCTGCAAAACTTTTGACGTCCTTTGGTCTGTCTCTCCTCTCTCTGCCTCCCTCTCTGCCCATCTTTCTCTCACTGAAGCTATGTCCTGTTGCTGCTACTTCTTACTTTGTTTTTGTTGTTGTTTCTGTTCTGTTTTCTGGCACTTTGGGCATACAAGAAACTTTATTAAAAAGTATGCAAGAAATTTTTGCATCTATGCATTGCCCTCACTTCCTTCTCCCTCCGTCCCTGGACAGAGCTTAGGCTCGGGGGGTATATACTATATAAAGAGAACTTTTATGGGCAACGCTTCGTTGTTGTTGTTATTGTTGCTGTTGTTGCTACTGCCTCTGTGCAGATTGACATGAAACGGTAAAATGAAATTGCAATTTCTTGTGATAAATTTCAATGAGGAACGCCCCAAAACCTTAACTCATCCTGGAACGGACTGAGTTTACCGTTACGTGGCACCTGCCTTGGCAAATGAAAATTGTGAAAATATGGCATAAGAAAATAGACTGAGTAAATGAAAATATTGTTGAAAAACTTTTGCAAAATGCAAATAATTTGAGTGCAGTTTATTGTTCGACATGCATCAAAGTCGTGCACTGCCTTTGGGCTATATCGTATAGGAGAGAGCAGAGAGTGAGAGAGAAAGCACTATTTATATGAACATGTTACATATTTGTGTCCTAATTAAATGAACAATTGTTCAAAGATTGTGATGCCTGTCTGCCCAAACAATTAGCAGCTGATTGCAGTATGATGGTAATTGATATTTATCTAATATTTTAAAGGGGTTCTTTTGTAGAGAAATCATGCTAATTGGGCTGGGGGAAGGTAAACAAAAATAAAACATAATTATGATGCATATAACTGCAGGATAAGAAGAGTAATTTATAGTAATTTAATTATTTATATATATATTTTTTCCTATACTATCTATATTACTTTTAAAAATATCTGAACTGTTGCTTATTGAATATGAAAATTTAAAAATTTCTATATAGAGTGTCTAAAAATAACCTGACTAAGAGAGAACATTTCTGATATTTTCTGATATTTAAGTTACTAGAACTATTTCTTTAAATATTTTAGATGTTCCTTGTTTAAGTTGTTTGTGTTGAATTTGTTGTGTGTTGCATTGCGTCAGAAGAACTTCTGATGCGTTTGACAAAAACTTCGCTTAACTGTAAATGCAAGTGGGTGTGCCCGGGTGTATGCATGTGTGTGTGTGTGTGGGAGTGAGATAGTTATTTGACTTGCTGCTATTTGTAGCGTTATGCAAATGGACTTTGAAAGCAGGGGAAAAAGAAGGCAGCACGAGGGAGCCAGCGAAAACTGGCAAACTGACGTCTTGGCCAAGCTGGGAGCAAGTTTTCAATTTGCATTTTAAACGCGTTGCCAATTGAGCAGCTGCCGCTGCAATTAACGAGCCATTAACCAAAGTGATTGCCCATTGCCACTCACTCACTCACTCACCCCTCTCTTTCTCTCTTTGTCTTTGCAGCTGGCGTCTTGGCCAATCACCATGACAGCCTGACACTGAGTCCGGCGGAGCATAGCGTGGTGCGCTACACAAACGAATCTCTCATCGTGCAGTGCCGCGCTCCTGGGCCGGATGTGAAGTTGCATTGGAAATCGCCGAAAGGTGAAATCGTACGCGAGCACAAAGGACGCATCCACATTGAGCAGACGTCGCCAGGTGAGAGAGCAGGTTGCAGGTTGCAGCTGAAGTGTGCGGAGTATGTGTGTGTGTGTGTGTGTGGTGTGAAGCAGGGAGAACAAGTCGCAAACACGCCGCGAAAGCGCAAAGCAGCGCTGGAACAAAGGAGCAGAGCAGCGCAGGACAAAAGGACTATTCCGCCAGCGGTACAACAAACAAACACAATTAATTGCTGCGCTCTTCACACACACACAGACACATACAAACCCAACGGAACGCTGCAATTGCGTTTGGCTTTTGTTTTGTTGAATAACTCTTTTGAGCTCCATAGATACCCTGTGGAGTAGTTAAGACAATGAAGAGTAGTTTTAATCTAGAGATTATTCTGCTTCATGGAATTGTTTAAATCAGGTTTTTTTTTAGTGGGGCAGCTACAGATATGTGCACCAAAATACATAAGTAACAATTGGAAATTTTTGAGATAATATTCCGAAACTCAGCACAGAGGAAGATAAACACCTTAACACTTTAGTAGAAATAAATTTAAATTTGTAGCATTAGCTAGCTAGACAAACACCTTCTCGGGGCTAACGCGATAAAGTCGACTAGTGCAGGCAAAATTATGAATTTCAATTGAATAACAGAACTGCACATGAAGCTATATCTAATCCTAGAAGTGGGTTCAATAGATCTACAAGGTTCCAGCACATCTTCCTGACTTTCGTCACAGAGGCAATGATCAGTATGAAGTAGACAAGCAGCAACTTTATTAACCCATGTAGTTTCCACTCGAACTTGATCAGATAGATCCCCACTTCATCGACTTAGTACCTTCTCCGTCCCAATTTGATCCTCACTAAGACACGTCAATAACATGAGAAGTTCAAATATAAAGAAGAGCTTCATATAACTATAATATTATAATTTTTAAGTAATTAGTTAAAGATTTTGAATTATCGTGCTTAAACTTAGTATATAACTAGCTAAGTACCTTATTGGTCTATAGTTCAAGTTTCATAGGTAATGATTGAAGCACAAATAGATTAGTTCAAATTTGTTCACTAAGTGTGTTTATTTCCACTATGTTATTTGCAAATTTTTATACATGTAATTTCCCATTCCATCAATGCTCTTCTCACCACAGGATATCTAACCGTAACAAACACATCTTATCGTCTCCATTCAACCGTGTTTATTTTTATCGCTCTTTTCGTTTTACTTTCTTACCACACAGAACAATTGAAAATCGTTTTCGCACACATTGCGCTCTCGGACAAGGGCAATTGGACCTGCGAGGCTGCCGATGGCGGGTTGCATAGCAAATCGTACGATTTGATTGTATATCGTGAGTATTGTGGGTGTGTGTCTCTCCCAGAGAGAGATACCCTAGAGTATCTAGCGCAGCGAAAGATTCATTAATTTTGCATTGAATTCCTCACATTGAAACACAGAGAAAATTACGTTTACCGAAAAGGACACCGTGTTGACCGTCAAGGAGGGACAAAATGCCACCATTTTGTGCGAGGTGAAGGGCGAACCGCAACCGAATGTCACCTGGCACTTCAACGGGCAGCCCATCAGCGTGGAGGGTGAGTGCGTCCAATGTTAATGAGGCACAGTTTGGATTCTCTTTGCCTCCATTCCTCCTCCTCTCTCTCCTCCATTCGATTTGTAATTTTCTCGACTCTCTGACAACCGTTTATCATGTTTCTCTCGTTTCGCTCTCTCTCTCTCTTTGTCTCTTTCTCTTTTTGCCTTCACAGCCAACGCCTCGAAATTTCGCATCCTGGCGGACGGTTTGCTCATCAACAAGGTAACACAGTTTGACACCGGCGAATACACGTGCCGTGCATTCCAAGTCAACTCGATTGCTTCCGACATGCAGGAGCGCACCGTTTTGATGAAAATCGAACGTGAGTGTGATTTATGATTTTCACCTATCTCTCTCTCTTTCTTCCGCTGTACGCACATTGGGGAAAAGCAATGAAAAATGATTGAAAATATAAAAAGTTTTGCTCATAATTGATTTTGTTAATAGAAAAAGTTTATGGGGCATAGAAAGAAGCTTTATTACAACATAATTAATGTGTAAACTCTTGAGCTTTGTTCTTATGGAAAAGGTAGAAAGACTTTACGTATATTTTATAGCGATAAGAAAAGCTTTTGCTTTCACAATTAATTGAGCTTTCAATTAAATGCAAATGACAGTATTCTTCCACAATGATTTGGTTAATGGTTTGTTCCTAAGCGCCGCTTAACGTTTAAAAGCTTTAATGAGCTCTTTATGATTTGTGAAACGTTTAAGCTCTTTGTTCAATTATCAACATTGGTTTTATTCATGGTCCACTTATAAATTATTCCTAAGATTTCAAAGCTTTAATGAGCTTTCTAGAATTTTCTAAGCCTCAAGCTCTTTACTATATTTCAAATTAAATAGTATTCTTCAATTCAATTTTATAGGTTTCAAATTAGCGTATTTAGTACTTTTCATCTTCTTTTTCAATCACTCTTGTCCCACTGTGCCATTGTTGAGCGAGTTGAAATTACTGGAGCACTTTTTATGGACGTTTTGATATGCAGCGCAGCGAGCGTCAAATAGTTTTTTGAGCACGAAATATTTCAAAATTACATATGCCAAGTGGGTGTTGGGTGATGTGGGTGTGTCTGTGGGCGTGGCACACATGCAGCTAATGACTTTATACTTTGATTTATGCGCGCGGCTCGTTTGACCCCAATGGGGGGTACCCCCATGTGGTACCTCCTCCTTGCCTCGAGCGAACTTTAAACTGTTCCCGTTATGGATTTCAGATAAGCCACAGTGGCTCGACTCCATGCACACGGGACAGCAGTACGCCTATATCAATGGCACCGCGACCATTGAGTGCAAAGCAACTGCTGAGCCACCACCAACTTTCGCCTGGTACCGCATGAAGAAGCGTCTGGAGAGCAATGGCAAAGTCTACACCATTGAGTCGCAGGCCAACTGGTCACGCCTTACAATCCATGTACGCGATGCGAAGCTGTTCGACAACTATCGCTGCCAGGCAAAGAATCATCTGGGCACCATTGAAAGGGTTACCCAACTGGAGGAGGGAACAAAGCCACCGCCACCTTTTGTCTTTCAGTTGCGGGGCTACAACTCGAACACCTTCGATGTGGATGTCAGTGTGGTGCGCAACAAAGACAAGCCTGAACTGATGGATGTGAATGGCTTTCGCATTGAGTATCTAACGGAGCTTGAGTTCAAGACAGATGCCGGCAAATGGACCAATGCTAAGCACAAGGTGTTCCCCTACGAGGAGGGTAAGTGATGCCCCGCGGGAGACCAGTCCGGTCCAGCTAATGTTGTGCTTACTCCCCCAGGTGCTAATTTCCTCATTACCAATCTGGAACCGGACACGACGTATCTGATACGCGCTGCCTCACGCAATCTGGCTGGCTACAGTGACTACACCCGCGTGGAGAAATGTCGCACCCTCTCACTGGAGCCGCGTGCCTCGGCCGGACGCCACACAATGCCTGCTCTGCCTGAGTTGCTCGGTGCAGCGATGCTATTGTTGCATCTACTGCGGCGCTGCCACTGAGCTGGCTATGTGTGTGTGCGCCTCTCTACGTGTGTGTATATGTGTGTCCCTGTGTGTGCCTGTATGTGTGTGCTTCGTTTAGCTTTAAGCACGTTTCTGATTTGCAAAACAAGTATCAAGTTCAGGTTCCGCTGCTAAGTTAAGTATAGTTTGTAGCTTTTGTGCCCCAGTCTAACAGAAATTAGTTAAAAATTTATAAAGCAAATTACCAAAGTTATATTATATATCTAGCTGATGCAGTACCTCCCCCTGCTGTGCCTTCAGGCCAAAAAAGAAAGACAGAGTTCAAGCCAAACGCCTTTAGATGTTATTGTAAACCTTAAAACGTAATCAAAAGTTATACCTTATCGATATCTTCCCACTCTATTGTAATCCCTGCATTTACTATATGTCATATCCAATTGAAATTAACTCAGAATACTCCGAAATAGTCTATATAGAAAAGAGCTCTCTTTTGATAAGAATAATTTACAGAAAGAAAACTCAGTCCACTTACTAAGCAAATGTTAATCAAATAATACTGAAGAGATTTCAACATAAATGTTTTCCATTTTATAAAATATACCTATATCTCTATATACTATACTACTATATACGGTCTATATAATACTTGAAGTAACAATGTTGCCAATGTTTAAATGTTTTGTGGTTTCTGTGTGCCAATTGTGCGTGAATAAAATCAAATATGAAGTAAGCTTCTTCAACATTTTTCTTTTTTCGATTATATTAAGTATAAAATTTGCGATATCTTTGAATCTGAGATACCTAGGAGGATGAAAGTTGGGAATTAGCAACTCGACAAATCAATAAAACTATATACGTAACGAATATCTTATAATCTCTCTTCTCACTCAAAATCCGTCTTATTCTAATTGTAATCTATAAAACTCTGTTAGTATTTGAATAACATTGAAGAGATTTTATATTTACGAGCCCCTACTTATATAGAATGTACTGCCTGAGTTTCTTCAAAATCAACACCTTAATAATTGAGTTATGTCACGAAAATGGAAACCAAGCAAGCAGCGCCTCAACTGCCTTGAGAGATCAGATTAAATTCCCAAACAGATGAGAGCAGTTCGATATATGAATTCGAATTGTTTCATATATGAAAAATTTTATGTAATCTAACAAAATGGGTAAGTTATCGAAATGGATATGCAAGGGAAGAATAATTCCTCGTTCTTCCTTAGATGCTGCACGAACATACGACAAGTATCTGACCGCACGCATTCGTTGTAGCTCGCTGAAGAGCTTGGGACATGCGCGTCTGCATGCCGGTGGTCGTTTCATGGCCAGCCTATCAACCTTCACAGCGCCGCACCTACATTTCCATACAAAATCCACGGGCAAACGACAAAAAGCCGGGTCCAAATCAGGCGGGTGTGCCTGCGAGGAGGACGAGGACCCGTGCTGTAAGGGACGTAGGAAATTTTTTTGTTGCTCGACCAAAACTCCTGTCTTTGTGGTTCCCTCAAAATTACGAACTGCCGCTAAAGGTGAAACGATTCATTATACCATAAAGGATTCCAATTGCAAGTGCACTGATGAGAGCTTAGATCCTATTACACTGACTCCAATGTCGGGACCTTCGAGTTGTAATAAAAAAAAGAATTGTAGTTATGTCCCGCCTCCCCCGCCTCCACCACCATCTTGTGGCACGGCATATTCATCTTCGCCACCAGCACCATCATCATCACAGACAGGAATGGACTTTTTAAGGCATATAACTTTCCAGGACCGGCCACAAAGTGAAAGTTGTTGTCATAATGACGATATGCCTCAAATATCAAAGAAATTGTCGGCATTGATCAAGACGCTGGAGGCACAGGTGGCACTGGAGGTGCGCCAGAAGGAGCAGCTAAACTCGATAAACGATCAGCTTAAGGGTCTCAGCAGTACCGTGCAGAATCTTAGCGAGAAATGTAAGCATCTTGGCACAGATTCACAACAAACTGATTGCCAAGCTCATAGCTCATCAGCACCCCAAATGGTGAGAGACCGATACGTATCGGGAAGAGAAGAATCATTTCCGTTAACACCGAAAACCTCCAGTGTGTGCCAGTTTTGCAAGAACAAAAACCTTCCAGTGCTAAGCACCATGTACGAGGAACTGTACAAACTTATTGGTCCTCGTCCCTTCATAGATATCGCTATAACCATTCTCCTTCGGCCCGATAATGTCTATCATGTGAACGTACGCGTGCTGAAGTCAAACGAAGTGCTGGGATGTCTGCTCGTCAACGAGGAGGGCATCAAGGAGGCCAACATGCTGGGTATCTTCAGTGACATTACCACATTCTGCGTGATCGATTCGCGGAACACGCTCAGCCAGTCCAAGGAAGGCATCTTCGGTGGTCACAAGTTCGAGTTTATACGTGATAAGCGTCTCTCTGGAGGTCATTCGAATCACGACTCTTCCGGATCTTCATCATCAACGACGTTGACAATGTCTCCTCCACCCAGAGAGCTTACCCAAGTCTTCTGCTTGACGGAGCTGCTCAAGGCGAAACCGTCGGTTAAGCCACCAAAATTGACGTTGATACGCGACAAATCGTTTATACAGTTTAAGGAACTCTCCGATGCCTTGTACAAGATCGAGAACATCGATAGCAATCTTCTACTGAGCGACGACGAAGCGAACCACCCTGTTCGCAGCATCACAGTGATTAATCTAATGGATTCCAGTGAAGAGGACCTCCACACTTCCTAAGCATCCAGAAAGCTTCAGATCAGTTCTCAAACGATTCAAAATTGATACGAATTTTTATGTGTGACCAACAAGTTTAAGCGATTAGACGAAACAGAACAA
This sequence comes from Zaprionus africanus, assembly GCA_018151435.1. Classification (NCBI taxonomy): domain Eukaryota; kingdom Metazoa; phylum Arthropoda; class Insecta; order Diptera; family Drosophilidae; genus Zaprionus; species Zaprionus africanus. Next base: position 1,128,997 of record JAECXB010002307.1, on the reverse strand, counting down.
ATTTATACGATACATATATAGTACGATATACATAAATGGGTATATCGTATTTGATATAGTGTATAAACTTTAAAGTGTATATAAATTTATATGGAATATTTCTTTAAATATATGGGAATGTACAAATTTGAAATTAAATTTATGACTTAATGACTTAATGAATATAAATGTCTATACTATACTTGTATCAATATTGGGGAGGAAATGAAAGAGGTTGGAGATTAATTTTTATTTCGTAATTAACGTCTTTATTATGGGGTTTATTGCATACTTAAAGAGGCGCATTAAGAATCTCCATATTCAGGAAAATTACTTGTTTAGGTTCTTCGTAAGTAGTTTATTCGTTTGTTTATAAATTTCCTGAAATCATTTGGAACATGATAGGTATTCTGTATACCTAATGTCTACATTCAAGGTTTAAAGTTACGTTTGGAATTCGATTTCCTTCGGTTCAAGGTAAGAAAGAAGGGGAGACTCTAAAACAAACTCTCATGTTTAGTTTTATATGTTCATCTAGTGACTGGGATCAAACTGAGACAAATGTAATTAAAATAACATATATCGTGTATAATGAGCCATGTAGTATACAAAACATTAGCAACTTCCAGATACAAAGAATAAGTAAAAAATTTCCTTTCTCTCTCTTTCAATGCGAATATCTCAAATTGCCATCGGAGGCAAGTGTGTGTTGCACAAATGCAATTTCTAAAAAGGGACAAGCACGCAATGCACCATGCGGGTGAGCCGTCAAACCGCTTGTCAAACGGTTCATTTCCGCAAATAACGGTTTGTCAATCAGCCGCATTGCCCTATCCGTGCGTCAACTGTGGCCTCGCGGGAGGGTGGAGTTGGGTGAGGCTGGGCCATGGATGTGGGCGTAGGTTATGATAGTAACCTGCAGCTGTTGCTGGTCACTGCTGATGGGTTCGTTGACAGCCGCATAAATCAGTGTGCCAGGCAAATGCGATTGCGAATGCGGATGTGAGCGCGAATGCGGATGCAGTTGCGGATGCAGACAATGATGGTCAACAGGCGCCGCCATATTGCGGGCCCAAGCTCCTCCCACGCTGACTGACTTTTATTCTGAGCGCGTTTCGCGTGCGCTTTAAATATTTGTATACCCTTTAGCCAAAGGACAGAAAGGGTATTCTACAGCCAGGTCAATAAAGTCTCCTCTGCAAAGTATGCAACACAAAATACGTTAAACACAGAATTTGAATATTCAAGAAATTGTTTGATGTTGGTAAGAGGGTACCTTACAGTCGAGTACACCCGACCTTCGTGGACTTCGTGCTAGTTTTCTTCTGTATGTAGCGCCCCCCGTTTTGTTTTTGCCGCACAATTCCATTTTGTGCCTCATGATGGCAGCTGAAATTGTTGGGCATTCGGGAACCGAGAACAGTCAACCGTTAGCCGCAGTTGCCCATTCACAATTTCCATTCACAAAGATCCAGTTCAGAGGAATTTCGTGTAATTGTTTGTTGAACTGGACGAAAGATGGAAAGGTCGCATGCACACTGCGTTCCACAATCAACATTCCACAATCAACAATCAACTTTTTGGGAACGCTGTCAACGGCAGAAGCAGAGCTCGCATAATGAGCCCGCTGCTGCGAACTGTGGACTGCATGTGGAAGCCATTGTCACCACGGGAGGTGTGTGTGGACAGTACGAGTTTAAAGTCCCTTAAAGTACAAATTTGGTTGTACAACAAAAAAACCCAATATATATTTTTTGGTCGCCATTTTTTTCTGTCAGAATGGTGTCAGTGGGGCCTACGCTTTTAGCGCAATTCATCGGCGCTTTATACGCATACCCTGTAAGTACATAGGGAGTTGGAAGTGGATGGCTTAGAGAAATTCTTGACAAATTGAAGGCAATACAAAAAAAAAAAACAAAGCGTAAATTAAAATACACAATACACATAAAATAAAATAAATTGAACCTTCTTTTAAATTTGAAATATTGAAATGTTTTATTCAAATTATAATTTTTGCCTCAAAAAAAAAAAATGATTCAGTTCAAAATTTGTAGTCTATATATTCTTGTTCTTTCCTTTTTACTTCTACAATCTTAACTACAGGGCATTGCACAGTCGAGCTTGGTTAACGTGCACTCTCTTTCTCTTTGTTTTCTTTTTTTCGCCTCCATTTTATGCTGTCCGCGCAAAGCCTCTCGGCAGCATCGCGAGCTGCAGCTGCCGCTGCTGTCGTTAGAGTTTATTAAGCCAATGCCATTTTCATGTCAGCGACAATTTTTTCGTACTCTTTTCATGCGCTGCCTCTCGTATCTCTGTCTCTTTTTCTCCCTGTCTCTTTGCATCGATACAACAGTTTGGCAATACACACACACACGCACAGATAGACAACTGAGCAAATCTCTCAAATTAAAAAGAGTGTGTTAGCAGCTGCTTTTTTGATTTCATGCAAGCAATAAATGATTTATTGCGTTTTATGTTTCAACAGAAAGAGAGAGAAAGAGAGAGAGAGAGAGAGAGAACAGAAAGAGCTGAAATCAATCCCAGCTTAATAATGTTGTGAACTCAGTGCACTCAATTTCTATTCCTATGAGTTTTGAGTGAGTGAGTGAAAGAGCTCTGCGGGAACAGATCTGTTAAGATATATTGTCACTTGGGGCTCAGCACTGTCCTCCTCTCACAGCTGCTGAGAACAGTTGATGTGAATAGTTGGGCGAGCTAATTACATTTTTATTTCGTACGTCTCTCTCTTGCGGCTGCTGTTCCCAAAGAATGGCAGGCTCAGCATAGCGAGAGCACTTAATGTTTCACTTGCTGAGATCAGTTGCTTTGCCGAGGCTGCTATGTCTAGTAGGTGAGCGCCTCGGCTAAACGAGGATACGCTCGAAGTTTCTCACTCAGCTGCTGAGATCAGTTGATTTGCGTGGGCTGCTGTACCCAGAAGGTGTGTGCCTCCGCTAAATTAGCACAAAATCAAAGTCTCTCACTCAGCTGTTGAGATCAGTTGTGCTGTGGCTGCTGTTCCCAGCGAGTGATAGACTTGGGTAGGCGAGAGGGATTAGTTGCCGGTTGACTGCGCGTGCGTTCGGGTGTGTTTTTTTTAAGTGCTCCTCGGTTCGGTCATAAAGCCGTAACACTTACTTCTCAATCAAAACTGTGTTCTTGTTGTTGCTATCGAGTCTTTTCTTGTCCTCTTACGGTTTTCTATTCAGAGTTCAATTGAAGCTATCTCTTCATGTGCCCTTCTCTTTCATACGCACAACTGAGTTACTGTTGTTGCTACAGAATTGAAACTCTCTCAGCACTTACTTTTTCCATTCTGCTCTCCAACTCGCACAGCTTCCTCTTTGTTGCTGCTGAGTGCAAGGGCTCTCTTTGCCTGAGTATTGCATGTCTTTTCTTGTCCGATTGCCGTTGCCTTTGCCGAGTGCACCCGATGCTTTCTCTACACTTACTTCTCTGTGCTCTTCTCTGTTCTCACACACATCGGCGCCTTGATGTGCAAAGGCACTCACTGCCTGCGTTCCTATTGTTGTTGCTGCTATGAACAGTTTGCATACTCAGCACTCTTAGCTTGAACTGTTCTCCTTTTCAGTTGCCTGCGCTGTTCTTGTTTCCTTACTGGATCACTTCTGCAGCTCTATGAGAGTGAGTTCTTTTTAGTACGTGTGTGTATCGAATTTCTTACTGCGCATTTGTAATTTTAACAATTATATCTTTTATTATATGCAATGCAATGCTGCATATACCCATTAAATTCTATTGCAATGGTTAAAGAGATGCTTAATTCCCACGCACACCTTATCTTTCTACTAAACGAATTAAATTGGCGCACTGTGTATTTTCGTATTTGATATGCGCTTTGTAGAATGCTCCCTCTGTGTGTGAAAAAAGCCTCTGGATAAAAGCTGTTTTAAATGTGCACTGAGGAATATCCACACACACACTCCGCCTCACACACACATTCATACACCACACACTCAACTGAGGCTAAACTTTTAGTCAAAAAGCAAGCCAGAAACAGAAATAGCAACAGCAACAAGAGAAAGTTCTGCTCAATTCCCTCTGTGTTTAGTCGCACACTCACACACACACATACAAACACTGCGCGCGAACTGGACTCGGCTCGTTCCGCAGGCAGCATAATTAATTGCGGTAATTAGTGTGTTGCCAACAAACAGCAAATATACGAAAAACAAGAGAGAAACAACAACAATAACAACAAACAGCCGCAATTGAAAGAGTAAAAGCATGATCGACGAAGAAATACCCTGTGAAAAATGTAAAAAAACGTTTGGTAGGTTAAATTTATGCTTAAAACTAAGTAAACTACAAATTATCGATAAGTTTCACTGTCGATAATTAATTTGCTTATCGATACCTAGTTTGTTATCGATACCTAAATTTGAAACAGAGGATATAAGTAGAACGTAATAGGTATTACTAATGTCTCGATCGTTATCGATAGTAACTTTGCTTATATGACAAAAATTATCGATAGATAACTAATACGGTATTCGATAACTTACATAACTAACGAAATCGATAGATAATATTCATAAGCAAAGCAACACTATAAAAGTACGACAATTTTAATCGATAACAGCATGATTATAGTTATCGATAAATTACTTCAGACAATTGTTAGTTCCTTCCTAAGCCAATCTCAACTACAGGGTATTAAACAAGCGAAACAAATAGAAGTTAGACTAACAGCGCTTAGGCGAAAGGTTATCGTAGGCCCCAAGAGAAAAGAGAGAGGAGAGAGGACGGCCTCAAGCAGCGAACTGGTAACCGAATTTCAATGCAACTCGCGCATTTACTTTGCTAAAGATTTGTGGGGCAAACGCCAACTGTGTTTGGGGCATATTAGTTCTGGCCAGTTTTATTTACGTCGCGGTCGAAGTTGAGTTGCGGGGTGTAAAGGGGGAGGTGCTCAAACTGTTTGTTGACTGTTTGTTGTTGAGAGGCCCGCGGTGCTAATTTAGTTAGTTCTCTTTCATTGCCCCCCAGTCCAACGTGGCTGGTGGCAACACGCTGAGCATCATTAGAAGGCTCAAAATGATTTTATTGCTAAACAAACAGACAAGGAGCAAAGGAACCGAGACTGAGACTGAGAAATGGTCGCATATTTCTTGAATAAATCTCAGTGTAAAAAGGAGTAGCAGCTGCACAGACGTTTGCGGTGTGCACCCGTCCCTTGTCTACCCTCTCAACCAACACAGTTTCTTTGCCCCTGCGGGCTGTGTTGGTTCAGCTTGTCGAGTGAGTCGAAGACGAGCAAAGACTTTTTGCAGTTTTCCGCTTTAATTGGTCACTTGGCGCTCGCGCACAAAAACAATTTAATTTTCTTCATTTTCTTATTATCTCGATTTTGCACGCCAGCTTGAACGTATATATATATATATATGGTATGCTCTTTATAGATGGTGTCGAGCGATAGTAGCTACTGCAGCGTCCTATTTCCCACACGGCTTGGGGCGCTTTTCGTTTATGTAATTAAGCGTTGCATACTTTTCTGCGTCATGCTTTTTAATCAGCTGCCTTTACTAGGTGATTGTCTGTGTGTTGGTGTGTCTGTGTGTGTGTGTGTCCGCTGGCAACGTCTGTTGTGTGTTATTACCACCGCAAGCAGTCATTAAATCTTTTGCGTGTAATTAAAAAATTACAATTTAATGCTCTGTAAATAGCCGCGCGTTCATTTATTGACATGGCCGCAGTCTCGGAACGGCTCAAAGCAAACTGCAAACAAGTCAAAAGTGAACGAAAACGAAAAGAGTAGAAGATAGAGAGAGAGAGAAGAGAGAGTTGATTAGTAATGTTCTGCTGTTATAAAATTCCTTTTACTACTCTTGAAGATACTTAATTGAGTATAATTGAAGCATGGCATGGGCATTCTTTGTGGAAACAACTGTTTGAGTTGCTTAAAGTTTTAGAACAGCTTGATTAGTGAGTTAAATTATGTGGTTTACCAGTCAACAATATCTTAAGATATGTTTGATAGCAATGAGATCTTACTGTGGGATCTGCGGAGATGCAGATCACATTGATTTCCAGTTAATTATAGAGATTACTGTCAAGTGGCCCAACGTATATGGCGGACAGTCTCAATAAGTCGAGAGAAGTATCAACTCTAGACCCTCAATTGGTTGTAGGTAAAGCAGAACTTCTGATCTCTATAAATATAAATTTTATCTGATATTTATGCAGACTTCATTCTACGATGTGTATTCTCTGCCAAAAAAGCTACTGCATTGTGTTGCCATTCACAACTCGTTTAAGCTCTGCTTCCGTTGAGCTGTTGGCGTGAATAATTCGAATGAATGCGGAAGCAATCAGACAAACGCAATAACGACAATTACATTAAGCTACAAAGACGACAAAAGCACAAGCTGCATGTTAAGCAAAGCGAATGCAAACAGGTGCCAAGTGGCAGCAGCAATAACAGCAGTAGCGAATAGGAGTGGCAGTGGCAGTGGCACTTGCAACCACAATGCAGCAGCAGCAGCGACTCAAGTAGTGGCAGCTGGGACAGGGAGCTACTATAGCGGAAATCCTGACAACATACGAAAATATTTTCTACCAAATTTACAATATGAGGTGCTTGAGTTGCTGCCAAAGGTGGCTCACACACATGCACATGTATATTTTGTCTACACACAAACAAACTTCCAACTGTTGAGCTGTTGCACTTCATTGCGTTGACAAAGCCCAAGCGAGGCACACAAACAAATGGCATATGCTGCTCCAGTGTGGCAAATTCACTCACACATTCACTTACACACACACACTTACACCCACACACAGTCGTCTTTTGTTGTTCGTTGCCATTGTTGGTTGCGCGCTGAGTGCATTTTGTACATAATTTTCAATTTTCATGCATGTTTTGCCATTTGGTTTGCAAGTCTCTCTCGTAAGTAGCTTGGCGAATTGTGCTGCACATTGCACATTGTTCAGTTGTTGCATAATATTTGTTCTTGTTTTGATTCACAAAATGGCGCGTCGCTTTGGTGTGTGAGTGTATTGCCAAAAAGCAAGTTATGAAAATTTGATTTCCTTGCTCACTTTACATTTAAGTTAAGAAAGTCTCGCATTTTTCCTGCAAATTAATTACATTTTCTTGCAGTATTTTATTCATACATCTTTTGTTGTTTTGTTTATAAAATACCCTCAAAGCATGAGGTTGTTTTAATACTACGAGTATATTGTAAATACTGTGCATGTTTTTGTTTATTGCACAACATTCTTTTCAACCAATTTAGCTTGATTTTCTATGTGTGTATTTTAAACCAATTTTGTGTGAGCAAATTGTGAGCAACTGCTGGAAAATATTTAGCTTGTGCATTCATGCAGGAAATTCTATTGAAATTGCACAAAAATTTCGTAAAGAAAACTACCAAATTCTGCTGCACACTTTTCTATTTATTCACCCACACACTTTTCTTTTTAAGTCATCTACTTTGCTTGTCGAATAAGTGCAGATTATTTTAATTCCAAACCAAAATCAAAGCTTTCTCGAAGAAATTGTGATACTAAAACGACAAAGTTTTCATCCTCCTGCTGCTGCTGCATTTTCTGGCTTGTCTGAGAGCACAGATAATGGCATAAGAGCTTATGGACTGGGCTTAAGTCGTATTTGTTTGCTTTCTGTCTCAATTACGGGCCAACAGGCTAACAGGTTGCAGGTAGCAGAAAGCAGACAACAGGTAACCGTAATAGATACACTGCCACTCCCTCAGCGCCCTTTCTCTGCCTCTCCCTCTTTGCCAACAATACTTGATAGTTATTCTGTTTTGGCATTATCATTGTTTTAAGCATTTTATGTAGGGGAAGGGAAGGAAGCCAACTTCCGACTCCATTATGTATGCTACACTATTTGAACACGGAAACCTAGGCGGACCACGAGGTGTCTGCTGGCTCCACCTCACTCTCTGGCTTCCTATACCCGGTTAACATAAGTTGGTTTACTAATCATCATCGTAGATTAATAAAAATTGAATTAAATGCGTTATTAAAATCGTAGAATGTACATTATTAAACAAATCATTTTACTGGGAGTACACACTCCCAATGCCTGGAAGTATACGCTTTACAAAGAAGTTACATTTTGAAGAAATAATAAAAGGTATGAACAGGTTTGTAGCAGGTATATAATAGTTGAGAAAACTCCACTGTTGCCTTCGTCTATTTCCTTTTCATTCTATCTCCGATTGTGTTGTTGCTGCCATTTTGTTGATTTCATTGTACAGAGTTAGCCTTAGCTGTGTGTAGGTGGTGTAAGTTTCACTCTTATTTTGCGCTCTGGCAACAAATGCTTCGGACTCTGTTTATTTGCTTAGTCTTCTGCCAAGTCCCAAGCTTTTGTTGGCTTTCTGTGCAACATTTGCTATCGTCAGTCTGCAGTTTTATGAGTTGCCTCTGCTAATGACAGCACAACTTTTTATGTTGGCTCTGTGCAAAGTGAAAGTTTTTTAGCTTCAACTTTCATAATTTGCATGCTGCACTGTCAATAAGACGACGTCAATGATGATGATCAGACTGTCTGAAAGTGCAACAATTGAAGTGTGCTTGAGATGAAAAGTACTTGGAAATAGACTTTGGATTTGACTTGTTAATAGCCTCCGTCTACTATGGCAACTTCAGCTTTATTCCAGCTAAACTTCTCGCCACGTCTTCCTCGACTTGCAGCTCGTGTCATTGGCAAATGCAAGCTACTTGCGCATTTGCCTGTTGCTGCACATTTATCAAGCAGCTGCCGTTGAATCCTTTGACAGACCTCCTCCTCCTCCTCCTACACTCCTCGTGCCACTCTCGAAAAATGCATTTGCCATTTGCAGTGTGCATTAATCACACGCAAAATTACGACGCTCGTTTGATGGCCAACAAATCGGGCGCAAATTCACGCAAACATTGGCGCCATAGCATCGTCGTCGTCGTCTCAGCTGCGAGATCTGCATGCAGAATGCGAAAGGGGTCCCACAAATCAGTTGAGTTTGGTTCAGCTCAGCTCGCGCTCTCTTCGCTTTCTCGTTCTGCATCATCTTCTCTGTTCCTGTGTTCAGCTTCATTCGGCACATTCCCAGTTGCCATTTGCTGTCCTCAATCTCGTCAGGCTTCACCGTCAGCGTCAGCGTCAACGTGACTGGCAATCTGCTTGGCTGTCCCACTATGCGACTGTCTGGCAGTCTGACAATCTGACAGTTTTGGCTGCTTGGCTTTCGTGCTACGCAGGCTGCCTCATTATGTGCGCCAGTTGCTGCTTGCAACTTGCAGCTTCCAGTGCACACAAATCTCCCCTTAAGTAATTTACTGGCAACTGCTGCTGCTGCTAGTTCTCTTGCTGTTGTTGTTGCTCCAAAGTGCACTTTGCTATTTTTCAAATCGCAGCAGGCAGACGACAACAACACAAGTTGGAATTAAATATATTCTTAGCTGCTGAACAAGTAGTATACCCTGTAGTGAGTGAAAGAATAGAATTATACATACACATAGATACGAGTATCTTAATCTAAATTTAACAACTCTTGAATAATTATATTATTCTATTCCCAGTAAGATGTACCATTATATATGCTTGAGTAATTTCTGTAGTGAGAGGAGGAATATAATTATATATACACATAGATATCATATTACAATTTGAGCAAGCAACAAATCAGTTATATATAATTCTGTACTCAGGTAGCTTTACCAATACCTATGCTTAAGTGAACTCTGTGCTTCCATAAACTATATTTTTAAGACATTTCTGTCTGCATGAACACCTTTATCTCTGAGACTAAGAAAGTTAGAGTTACCAAATTCCGTGATAAAATTTATGTGCATTGCCGCAACTAAACTTATGCATTAAAAACTGTCCACGCCCTATGTTAGTCCCGAAAATTTAACAAAAATCAGATTTCCCATTGGTTATATAGTAATTATATTTATTATTATTATTTTAAATAAGTTTCACTTCCAAACAACATACAAAAGTTTACTTGAAATCAGAAATGAAGAAGTTATTAAAGAAATGTATTTAGTATGTGAACAAATTTTGCTATGGGTGCCATAAAGTATGCAACACAAATTGTGCTGAAGTTTCTTAGTTATAAATACACAGATTGTTATATATAAAGACTATGTCTTTACATTCATAGCTTAATAGAAACCGTTCTAACTAGTTTACACAGCGATTAGTTACAGGGTATCTGGTATTGGAACAATGGCAATAGTTGGCTGACTTCTGGTGCTGCTTGAAGTTGAAATTGAAATTGAATTGCGATTGATATTGATTGGCTGCGTGCTTGAGCGACAACTCGGCCAAATCATGTGCTCAGGCAGCAGAGCACGGCACAGCAGCGCCGACTCTCTCCCAGCTGGGATTTTCTAAGGCAAGCAAGCAACCACTCGAACGTCTTGTAACTTTCGCTTATTGTTGTGCACACACATGAGTCTGCGTGTGTGTGCCTGTGTGTGGGATTATGAGCAGCCCAGCAGAGAGTATCAGTGAGAAAGGGCAATGCGGGAGGGGGGTACGGCGGAACTCGACATTTTAGTATTCGAGTATGTGGCATGACTTGAAATCGAATTTGAGTTTTCCCAGCGAGTTCTTGTGCGAGGGCGTGTGTGCATGTGTGTGTACTGAAGTGAAGTTTGTGTATTGTTTAGTCAAGTGCAGCTGCTTGTGCAACTTGTTTATGTGTGCAGCGCAAATCAAGTTTGGCTCCGAAACGTGGGTGAAATTTCATTGCGATGTTGCGCAATTCAAAGAACTTTAAGCAGACTCTAATCAGTATTTGAAATTACAAAAGAAAGTCTGCAGTTAAAGCATCTCATTCACACACACACACACACATGTGCTGCTCATTCATTTATTCATTTGCATTCGTGACTCTTGAACTTATTCAGTTCATCAAACTGACCACAAAAAAGAAACCAACCGCAAATGAATTTCAACAAGTTTTAGTTTTACATTTCCTTGCAATTTCGGTTTGGGGTTGTGTATTTCCTCTAGTTTCCCCCCTTATTTTTTTTATTTCCAGCATTCTCTATGTTTTTCCTATGTTTGTTAGTTGAAAAATGTTGTGGCATGCAAATATTTGTAAATCAGGCGGAAACAAAATTACGAGCAACTTCCTGGTCGCATGAACTGCGTCCGTTAAGCCGTAAAAAGAGAGAGAATGCACAGAGGCGTAGGCCAAATGCAGTTGGGCAAACGCTAAGGGGGGCTCACATTGAACACACGAATTGATGACACTATATGAAGTTGAAATGTGGTTGGTATTGGTTTATCAATACAAACTCCATATCTCACAATTTCCGTATGCAAAGCTTTGCCACATTAACCAACCCTTTTGGTACCTTTGCATTGCTCTGGGACAGCCCCCTTTCATCATATTCCCATCTCATCTGTGCCATCTTTGTCCAGCATTTCAATTGGCATGTGCTCTAGCGGTTTCGGACCTTATACAACACATTTTGCATGAATCGTTGAGGCGTGTTTCTTCGTCCCAATGACCGTTGGTATTGCCTCCTGCTGCTCCTCCTTCTCTTTCTGCTCGTCTTCCTTCTTTGGGTTAATATGCCGCATTGAAATGTGCAAGCTAAAGCAAGGCATGTGGCAAGTGTCGGCAACCAACAGTCCCCTCAACTCTCCTCTCTCTCTCTCACATCCTTTGGGAGTATTCGTTGCGTCAGGCTTTGCCTTCATTTCCTTATTTGTTTGTTGTGGTTGTTGCGGCTGTTTTTTGCCTGTTGATGTTCTCAACTATAGCAGGTGTTTCAACTTTCTTCCTCTATTTGCCTATTCGCAATGTCCTGTACGTGCAGCGAACATGCTGGGTGAACTCGGTATGAGAACTTTCTCACTCCCCTCCTCTGTCTCTCACTCTCTCGGTCTCTGTGGTGTTTGTTAATTTATGCAGGTCAAAGCAAGTTTCGACTTTACAATTATCACTTGACAAGATAATTGTGCCATCGAGAAAATTTATACAATTTCCTTGAACAAGTTTTCCTTAAACACGAAAAGGTCGTGTAGTTGGCAAAGCTTGACATCTATAGTATCTATTTAAATACATTTAAAACTTGTCCCTCATTAAAGGATGAAGCTGCACACGGGAAGCTTTTAATTGCTTAAGTACTTTATTTAAACTGACCTTAGATAACAACATGTATACTGACCTCACCCAAACTGACCTTTCCTAAGTAGACCTTACGCAAACTGACCTTTCCAATTCTCATTATATGTAACCTGAGAATGGAAGACTTAGGTCTCTTTCAAAAGCTATTTGTTATAGAGTTGCAACCCTTGTATTAGCACCCTTTATGTAGCTTAAAGCTCTTTACTTTACAGGCGCATGTCCTTGCTAAAAGCTGTGTGACTCACCCTGTGCCTTTTCAAGCGCCCTCTGCTGCTAAGTGGCTTAAGCTGCTAAAAGCTTTTTCTTGCCATAGATGGCGCTTCGCTACTGTTAAAGTAAATGTTAAAATGTCAAAATTGTTTTCGCCGCTCCATCTGTCTTGATAATTCGAATGAATCTGAAAACATTGGGATTGCCCAAGTATTGACTTTGAAAAGCGGTCTGTATATTTTGAAACTTGAAAACTTGTGCACCGAAAGAAAGAGATGTAAGCAAAGAAATTGAAATAGCCGAGTTAGTCTACCATATTTGCTCTGGTTTGGCCATTATTTCTAATTGAAAATGGGAAAAGGTGCAGTTTTTCCTAACATAATCCTGTTAGGTAAGCAGTTTATTGCTTACCATGGTGATGTCTCGAATTCATCGCGATTTATTTATATATTTATGATTTATTTGTTATTTTTAGTAAAAAGGTCACCAAACTCAATCCCTGTTTAAAGTGTACATTATGTTTATTGTTCAGTGTTCGAAATATATTATAAGTAATCCGCCAGAACTGGTTCACTGTTCACCATCGTTCGAGCTGTCTTTAAAAAAGTGTTTCTTCTATGGAACACTAGTTCTTATTTTCTAAATGCGAAAATCTATACATTAAACAATAAAATTTTATGAAATTGCCTTTAAAAATTTAATTTCTTTAACTTTCCAAGGACAAATTACTCTTTTTCATTATATAAAGGCTTTTGACCTGTTACGTCCATGTTTTATGACAATTGCCACAATTACAGTGGCTATTAAAGGCAGCCCAAAGTGCGGTCAAGTGTCAAATACGTACCCCTATATATTAGAAGGTGAACCAGCACTTTGTGAGTTGCAACGAATGTCAAATACACTAAAATATGCCACACTGAATATATGGAAATGATGTTTAACTAGTTCAAACTAAAAATGCCAAGATATATGGTAAATGAAAGCAGGATAAATTTTTAAACATATTAAAATATTAGTTCAGTCTTTCAATTCCTTTATACTGTTGCATATTCAAATAAATAAAAAAGGGTCGGATATGTGTGCTTAAGTTGTTTCCTGACAGAGTCATAATGTCATGTCCGGCATGAGGGTATGAAAAGTGGGTAACTCCTGTCTGGCCCACATCATACTCGTAGTGGACATGTGTGGGGTAGTTAAGGCTTGATTATTTTAAGCCGTAACCATAAAAACCAAAACTAAATAGAAAATCTCGTAACGTGTGCAAAGTAGGAGGAGCCTTAAATTGGTAGAAGGTGTTGGCACGTTATGGATTCGGCACGCAATCTCCACAATTGAATTAGAAACTTTATCGCATGCGATTCTCCCATACACACACATAGAAGGACATACTCACACACTGGATTTTTTAACAGCGTTTCGCTCTGCCGCCTCGAAGCTCCTTGGACCTGTTTTTCTTTGCGGGGTTTTAGTGCATTTGGCTTTGGAAAAACTCTTTGTGCATTTTCAAGAAGAAAACTGAGAAAACTTTTGCTTGCCTTGCATGGCACTTCACCTAACGAAGGCAGAGTGTGTGTGTGTGCGTGTGTCTCGCTTCTCTAGTTCTCAATGCACTCTACTTTCTAACTTTCCCTACTACTTTCTGTCTCTTTCTCTCTGTCTTTCTATCTCTTTTTTTTCTAATAAAACGAATGAAAGTGTCCCACAAAAGGACGCACAAAGAGACAGAGAAAATTGTGTTTTGATTGCGTTGCGCTTTGCTTTTAGACTCTTTCGCTCTCTCAGTCTCTAATTAATGCCACTAAGAGCATTTTTAAATCAATAACTTGCACCCCCTCGCATTCCTCCCCATTCTACCCACTCTTCACTGTTGATTGCTTATCGCATTTGAAACGTGTTTAGCTTCATTAGAGTCGTTTTTTTTACGCATACGTCCCGTGTGGCCTCCAGAACGGAAGCTTTTAACGCTCTGCTCGATTCATATCATGCATTGCCATTAAATGCCATTAAACGTGGGAGCTGCCAAACAAGTCAAAATTTAACCTCTGCACAGCGATTAAATTTTCAACTCTCCAGAGACGAGACATAAAAATGAGAAGGAAAAAAAAGAAGACGCTTCTGATAAGTTGGCGCTAAGCACACGTTCAATCTGTGGATCAATGTTCGGTTCGGGAACTGCAGCTGTCTGAGACAGATTTTCAGACTTAGCTTTTTGGCTTATTTGTACAATGGCCTTCGTACTTATCTGGCATCTGGAGAGGAAGTGGGAGGGGAGTAAAAGGAAGTTGGAGTGTGGCCGGCAACATAAGGACTTGCAGTCGATAACTCAGCAGGACTCTGCCTTGCTCTACTGCTTCCTTGCCCCATTGTCATTATTTAATTATGCAAAATGAGACCACAACGAAAGCAGGCACATTAAAATTATGTTTTGAATTTGTTTTTCTTTCATTCTCTTTGGCGTTACGCACAAAGCGGAATGCGTAAAAAGAAAGACAAAGGATGACCAGAAGACGCATTTAAAAGTCAAGAATTTTGTAAGCGAACACAAAAATAAATGCACAGACGAGCAGATTACATAAAAAAGTGTAGAAATATAAACGAATATCTAGGAACATTTTTAAAAATATGGTTTGCACTTCATTTGCATATAAGTGAACTAAAATCATTCAAAGAATTGTAAAAGCTACCTGGAATTTAAAAAGCTCTCCAAGCTTCACTTCCTTTAGCTGCTAAAGCTATTTTCTGTGTGCAAATCAAGCAATTTTGCCCACTGTAAACTCGCTAAACAAGCCAGGCAAACTCACTAGTCGGGCAGCCAGACGCCACTTAAGTGCCCTGTTCATAGGATGGGGATAACGGTAGCATCGCCACCAGCAGCAGTAACAGCAGCACCAGCAGCAGCTTCATCAGAGGCAGCAGCAGAAGCTGTGGCACATAATCAAGTGGGTTTTTGTATGCGTAGGGAGCGAACAGGGGCAGCGCGTACTAAATCGGATTACCCTGGAATTATCCTTGTTGGCATTTATTCTGGCTTTGCAGCGCGCTCTTCCTCACACACACACACACACATGCGTACGCACCCACACAGAGGCAGTGTCTGGACAGCACAGCAACTTATTTGCCGCCATTGAGGCATTGTCCTGCCTCGTACTGACCTCGCCCTTGTCCTCGTGCAACATTGGAACAAAAAGAACAGAAGAGAGAATGGGGGAAACATGGGAAACACAAATAAAAAGAATGTCCTGCTTCCGTTTTTGCTTTTGCTAAAAAACTTCTTCCTCTTTTGCTTATTTTGACAGGTTTTTTATTTGCTTTGCTTTTGTTTTCACTGTTTTTTTTTTAACTTCTCGTTCATTTGTGTATAATGAGGCTCGCACATTGCGTGCGGCATTGTCATTTGGCCCCGCGTGGCATATTTAAGTAAACGAGTACATTGGCTCAGTGTTAAAGCCACAGGCCGCGTGGCAGCCACGTAAATCTATTAACACCTCACGTCTGACTCTTGCAGGATAAGCCTGCCTGGCTACCGCTTCGAGGTGTCGAGGTGTGCGGTAAATGAAGCATTTGGCCAAAGCGGCACGTACTCGAGCTGCCACACATACACAACCACACACACACACCCCCAGATAACCGCACCCTGTCCGCCAATCCACACTGTTCCACAATCCCTTGCACTGTCCGCGCCAGTGCCGCCACAGCCGCCACATCAAAAGGCAATCGACGGCGGTTCAGAGTTCTGCGTAGCCCTACCACAACACAGTGGGCCCAAGCAGGGCAAGCAGGCGGCAGCAGGGAAACTTTCTCAACTAATTTACA
This sequence comes from Zaprionus africanus, assembly GCA_018151435.1. Lineage (NCBI taxonomy): Eukaryota > Metazoa > Arthropoda > Insecta > Diptera > Drosophilidae > Zaprionus > Zaprionus africanus. The sequence continues at coordinate 1,112,876 of JAECXB010002307.1, read as the reverse complement.
TACAGTTTCTGCCTCCAAAACCTTCTACGTGACCATGCAAATCACAAGGTCTCTACAGGTTAACTGCACGCCTTTCAAGCTCAACAGCCCAAGTGACATTTGCTGAAAGTGAGCAATGTATAAGCTTGAACTAAGATTGCATTTAATACAAAATTTGTGAGATTTATTTGTTGTGCTTTTATTTGAATATTGCTTTCACATGATATGAAATATAATAGGGAAAGTACTAAGGTATATACATGGGAGTACGCAATCGAAATGAAAGCTCCTAAAAACTCATTTTAGCTAAATTAATCAAAACAATAATTAATGTATAAGCTCCTTTTATTTTGAAATACTGAAAGCTCATTAAAGCTCCTTGTTCCTAAAAACAATTATATTTTAGCTTCAGCTCAGCTTCAGAGGTTACTTTAGCTTCTTAAAAAAATCTCTCAGCCAATGTCATTGAACATTTTTATTTATCTGGTTCAATGCGCGTTTAAAAGTTGCCACTGTGCCAGCAAGCGTTTAAATTAAACAGAGCTTTACAGCTACCTTCTTTAACATTACCATTATACCTTTTTCGCCGCCCTTTGCTTGCTTCACTTGGTTCTCAGTTTAAGATTGATTAAGACGTATCTGTTGTCGAACACGTAAATGCCCGAGCACGTAGCTGATGCCAGGCAACTGAGTTTGCTGGGATTCCTGAGGAGTTTAAGCTTTACCTTTTTATATGCTCACAAACCTTCTACAACGTGCCGTATAATGGCATTGTGTGTCAGTATGTGAGAGTGTTCGTGATGAAATCACATCCATAAACGTTAATCGCTCACTTTTATGAAGTGTAATAAATTTCAGGTTACACGTTCGCCTGCTGCAATTTAACGCTGTGAACGAACTAGAGAACCTTGAGAGCAGAAAGGAGTAGATAATCTAAAAGTCAAATTTCTGTTTGAGTTTCTCTAAAAATAGCTTTATTTATATATTTGATTGGTACCCCAAAAGTTTTGGTATTATGTTTGTTGTTGTGGTTTCCCGTTCTCTTCATCTCTTGTTACTTCTTCCTCTCTGTGTGTTGACTTTTAGTTGCAAATAACATGAACAAACATTGAATGAATTTTTATATGAATATCATATAACAATCACGTTTAGTATATTAATACGAATATGTGTATATATAGTATATATATAGTCAAACAATCGTTACGGTGCTATGGGATTTATCTTTAGTATATATCGTTAATTTGCAATAATAATATGAACTTTCTCTCAATTCTCTTCTAAAGTATATTTAGAGTATAAGTATAAATGTAAAATGTACATATAAATGACTTTGGTGTTTGATTTACGCCTAAAATGGAATACATACTAAATAAATACTAAATTACTAAATAAATACAGAGTAGATCCGCGCATTGTCTCTTCTTTCTTATTATGTTTCTCTCTATAATTCTTTTTCGTATTTTCTATTGAATTCGAAACAAATGTTACAATAAAATCGAGTTTAAATATTTCATAACTATGCTTTTATTTGCATTTCCTTCTTTCTCTCTTGTTTGGCCCAAAGTAATTGTCCCGTTTCCCGTTTCAAATTGGATTTGATTATCTTATTTGTGTTTGCACTGCAAATCGATTTCGATTGTTAAATTATTTGCGAGAATGTTACAACAAATAGGTGTGCACTTCGAATGCTTTAAATTAATCATCTTTAGATATGTAACTATTGAAAAAATACAAGAAGTCAAATGGCAAGTATACGCACTGCAGATACCTTGTATGAGAGTTAAAGTAATGTTTTGGAAGATAATTATACTTTAAACCTCTATATATATAGCTGGTAATAGATGTACAATATAAACTTAAATGTAAGAATATCCTTATAATATTTAAAAAAGATAATGCAAACAAAATCATTTCAATATCTACAAGGTATCTGGCACTCGATAACAGTTTGTAGAACTCGATAAAGGTTAAAACATTGTGCATATTAAATTAATTGCGCATTTATAATGCACACGAAATATAAATAAATGTTAAATATTTCTTTGACCATTGCACATAAATAAAGCTGTTATGTGGGAAAGCAAAAAGAAATGAATTGAATGCATTTATGTTGAGTGTGAATCACTTATATCGAATATCGAATGAACGGGAGAAATTGGCTCAATTTGTTGTGGGTTTTCAATAATAACAAAGTGCGCTGTTAATTGCTGTGGAGTATATAGTATAGTACATATTTCATATTGATTACATTTTGTTGAAATCTCTACTATTTAACATGCAGACCAGGAGGATTGATAATAATACGATTATACCGTAGATAACTGAGGACTGCTTTCTATTATATTTATTTAACATATATATGTATATTTTTGATTATTTATATTTAGTTTTATTGGTCACATGTTGCTCGTTTTTAGGTACTGCGCACAGTTTAACTTTGTTTGTTGTCTTTAAAATAAACTAACAGAAACCTAAGGGCATTTTTGTTGATGTTTGCGTGTGTGAGTGCATGAGTGTTTTTATGTTTCTGAGTTAACAACATTTTGTATTATTGCTTTTAGTTCCAACACTTGCCCAGACTCAGGTCTAGGCCCCGGTCGGGCTTTTAACTTAATTACCATAGTCTAACGTTTTTTAATGCCCAGTTTGTCCCTTGCCCCGCATCCCGATATCAGCTGCCTCTCGACTTTAATCTTAATGTTAACTCAATGGTATTTCGAATAATGTGTTCTTCTAGTAGGGATATAGTATTTTAATAATATTCGATCTATACAAGTTGACTACAACAATTTACAGGCCTAAGAAGTCTTAACTGATTTGAAAAGGTTTTTAAGTGGCAATGACATGAGCTGAAAGTGAAGTCTAGCGTAATTTACACATGTTTGCAATGAGCTTATAGTTAAGAGCGCTTATGCAATATCTGAATAAAGAGAACGATCATTGAGCTTTTGATTAAGAAAGCTTATATCCGAAATTGAAAGAAATTTCAATTGTTGTTGGTCAAGTTTCTTTATAAGCTCTAAATAAAAAAAAACCGTCAAAAAGCTTTTGAATTTTTAAGCTTCTTAATAAAAAAACTTGAGAAAAGATTCGATGAGCTTTTGAGAAAGCAAGTAAATATTATACAATATAAATTCTTGCTTTCGAAATGTTCCATGGGGCTTTCGTCTAAGAAAACTTCTTCATAGAATCGCTTAATAAGAAGATCATTGCAAGCACTTGAAAATTACAAACGACTTCAATGAGTAAAACCTTTCAGCTTATGTCATTGCGATTGAATTGAACTGCGCATTAAGGTGCGGCTTAAGACTCTAATAAGTCATACACCCGTTATTGAGACCTTTCTAGGTCATACACCCGTTAGTAAGTAAGTACGTGTATTGTATAAGCAGCATAACTAACTTTGATTATACACAACTGCGCTTAAGCTACTATAAAGTACTCTATTTAATTGTATATTCAATTCAGTGTAAATTAGTTTGTGTCTTGTGACCTTTGACCTTTGATTCCGAGTATGTTACAATGCTAATTGAGTTGTTGTTGTTCTTTGTCCTTGTTGTACACTTATGCTCTAGAATTCCTCTCTGTTTAGTTAGTTTTTAGACCTAACTTAAACACTAGTAATTGATATAAGTAGTGTGTGAGTGTGTTTGAGTGTGTTTGTGTGTGTTTGTGTGTGTGTGGGGGGGGAGGATTAAACATTTTCGGCCTGCTCTCAGAGATAGTTTGGCCTGGAGACGCAGCAGAGCAGGCTCATGTTCTTGCATATATAATTCTGGCGTCGTTTTGCCTGCCAGGGACCATTCGTATCCAGGGCTGCGTTGCGTTCTGTAATCAAAAAATGAGAAAAGAGTCGGCACATGCAGTTTGATTAATGAATAGCTAGCTAGCAATGCTGTCTCTGTGTGTGTGTGTGGGTGGGTTTGTGCGTGTGATAGTGAGTGTGACTGAAATGCGAATACATAAACACTAATGGCAGAAATTTTGCACACACACACACACATTCTTGCTGTGGCCAGGACCTTGGCTAAATATCAAAGTGCAACTTTGCAACGTGGCGCTGCAACGTGGCGACTGCGCAGTGCTGGCAATTCGTGGCACAACTCACCCAAATATGCCTCGTGCTGTGGCATATATTCCTGCATTTCGGACAACAGCATGGCAATATCCTGCGAGTCCTTTGTAATGCTGCATAATTCCTCCTCATTGAAGTCGGGCGTTATTTGCTTGCACAGCAATATCTGACTTATAACATTGCCCAGATTCGACGGCCCGGCACGATTTTCTGTGTGTGAAAAGAAAAGAGAAGAGAGAAAAACGTGTATACATAAATCTTTCAGCCAAAAGGCAATCGGCACAAACTTCACTTGGCCACAGAGTCAAAGGCCAAAGGCTTGCAAACCCAGTAGGTCAACCCTTCTCCCCTTCCTCTTTGCTCTTTCCCTTTGTAACCTTTGTGCACTTTTGCAATAAAACAAATGTATTTTCATATTATTTTTATAGCATCCCAACCACCACACTCTCCGAATAAATGTGAATACATTTGCAAACATGTGTACGAGTGTATTTATTCGCCTCATTTTTGTGCAAACAATTTGCTTGCCTTTTCGCTGTGTGTGTTTTTGCCTTTTCTCCCTCTCCCCCTTTCTCTCTTTCTCTCTTTTTTTCTGGCTGCTTCATTAGCTGCGCACTTTTTACTCGCCAAAAACACACACAAAATGTTTTGTAACGCGCTTTGATGTTGGCTAACTGAATACCCCAATGAATACACGACTAACTCGCTGATTGACTGGGTGAATGGGTGAGTGAATGGCTGGGAGAGAGAATGACTGACTGAGGACCTTACTGACTGAGTAACTACCTTCCTGAATGAGTGACTAACTTAATGTATTGACGGAGGAACTGACTACGGAACAGACTGGCCGAATACCTCCCTGAATGACTGACCGAGTGGACTGCGGTCTCTTTGACAGACTGAGGGACTGACTGACTACCTTACTGAATGACTGACTGTCTGGACGACTGACTACTTCCCTGACTGGGGTTCTTACTGACTTACTACCTCCCTGAAAGAATGACTGAATAAAGGATCGACTATATTGAAGACTGACTAACTGACTAGGGATCTGACTACTTTCCCAACTAACTGCCAGACTGGCTGACTGAATAATTGGGCGACTGAATGCAGACTTACCTATTGACTAACTACCTAACTGAGAAAATAACTGACCCACTTACTCGCTCAGTGACTCGCTGATTGACTTAGCTAGTGACTAACTAACTCCCTGACTAACTGTCTATGCAACTGACTGACCAACTCACTGAATGATTGAATGAAACAGTCCAACTGCAACTTCTGGTCCTAAGCTGCATTCGGATTTAGCAAAAAGGCTTTGTATGATTTATTCACATTTATTTTAGGAATTTAAATAAAATTTATAGTCGTTTATTCAGAGTCATGTATAAAAAAATTGAAACCTCATAGGGGAATTTTTGCATGTGAATTGAAATGCTTTAAAATAAAAATTCAGTCAAACAGTTTCCAATTTCGAATTCCCAAAGAGGATTAATGGCAACGTACCGGGCAGACTGAAAGGGCGCAGTTCAATGTGAAGTGCTATTAAAGATTTAGATGCAGTCAACTTTTCTTCAACTTCAGCTCAAAGTTGGCAGTGGCAACAGTCGCTAGACTCAAAGAGAAACCCATCGTATGCTGAGATTGCATCCTTGAAAATCATTAAAAGTCGCGCACACACTTCGTCGCCTTCTGCTGATTCGCTCGCTCTTCCTCTTTCTCTCTCTCTTTCTTTCTCTCTCTATATCTCTCTCGCTGAAAGCGTATCATCAATTGGAAATCATCATCAATCTTCGTTTCGCGTAGCGCTCTTGCAAATAATTACAATATTTCATAGCTAGAAAAAATGTGTGTGTGAGCCGAGAGAGTGTCGAGTTTTATGCATCGCCGCATTGCAATTTATTTGATCGTCGAACGTGTCGTATACGCAATGTAAATACGTATAAATTGCAAGCGTAGCGATTTTTGATTTATGTGAGGGTCCCTCAGCATTTTTCGCACAGATTTTAAACAGAGCAAGCCAGGGCGGCCTATGTGAAAATATTATTTCATGCCTCTTCCTTCCCCTCTCTTCTCACACTGTCACCCACATGCAGCACCCAAAAATGCAATTTCATTTCGTATGGCCGCGTTTTTTGCATTTTTTATGGCTATTTCATTGCATTGGGGCAGCAAACAAGAGGGGAGTGGGTGGCTGCACAGCATGTAGAATGCACTGCGGAAGCATAAATTTTCCACAGCTACAGAAACCACAAAGCCGAGCCCTGCACTGGGCCCAGCACCGCCCACAGTGCTTTGCTCAGTTCGCTGCACGGTCCTGTGATTGTAAATATTTGAATTTCGCTTTTGTTGTTGACATTGGCAATTGGCGGCCAGACCGGAAGGGGTGTGAGGGAGAGTGGTAATTAAAAAATTAATGGTCAGCAATTGACGTTTTGACATTTTCGAACTGCATTTGGTATGCGAATCAGGCAGAGCCCAATCAGTCAAGGCCAGAGAGGGAGTGGGAGAGAGAGAGAGTACACACACACACACGTACTTTACATGGCCAATGCATGTTGGCAATCAAAGCTTGTGCAGCCAACTGCCAAACGGCAAATAGCAAATGGCAAACAATGGCTAAGCACTTGGCCTGAATTGCAAATGACAGACGCAACTTGGAATGCTCCATTCTTCTCGCCCACAAACGTTGAACTTACCATAATAGCCAGACATATCCATGGGCACAACTTGTATGAGGCGATAACTTTTCACCAGTTCCCGCAGAAACAACTGCGCCATGTAGAAGACCAGCACCAGGTGTGGATTGTCAGTGAGTATGCCCTCAGCCATTGCACTGCAGGAGAAGAGAAGAAAGGTAGAAAGAGAATTAGAGAGAAGGAAAACAAATGAAACAGGCCAAGTTGGAAGGTAAATTGCGGAAATTGGCAAGTGAAATTTATATGAATTTTATGACTTTTTGTTGGTTTAGCTCAGTGTGCAGGGGGACATGTATGAAAATTTGCTTTGTGGCCCGGAACTAATTCGGTTTTGGTCAGTTAAGAAGACTAATGTCAACTGCAAAAGTAAGATATGAGACAAAGAGAGTGAGAAAGTTGTGCAGGTAAACAAATATTTGAGTTGATATTGTTTGAGAGTTCACTGCAGATAAAGAAATGACCTTTAGTTAAAGCAATTTATGCAGGCAATGAAAGGAAAAACATACATATATAACTAAGCTTTGTCTTACACTATTTTATTTGAAGAAGCAAACTTAGCTTGAATTAAAGAGAAACCCCTTAAACTTTAGTTCCAATTAAATGCTGAGCGTATTTCTACTTAATGAACGCCAGCTAAGCTGCTTTAAATCATTTTTAATTTCTTATAAATCAAATTTATATTTCTCTAGCACACTCCACACAAACGTAGCTAATATATATAAATTTTAATTTGCCAACGAATTATTGCTGTAAATCGTTTTACACGAACCAATTAAAGCGTAATTTCAGCACGGAACGTGCGATTACAGCTCGACTGAGCTCTCGATGGTTCAAGAACTCTGCGAATTTAGCTTGAGAATTTAAAGCTGCTGTGAAAATTGTGCAAATTGGGTGCTTAGTTGGCACAGTCCGCACAGCGTGACACGCACACACAAACACACACTCAGGCAGAGCAATTATGAGGGCGAGAATTCAGAGAGAAATACATAAATTTATAGCATATAAATTGCCATAAACATATTTACAGCTCTCAAGAGCATGAGAAATAAATTCAATTTGTAAAATTGCTTTCGTAGTGCCTTCGAATGGGAATGCCCTAAGCGGAGCAGAGAGCTAAGTACTAACTAACGAGCAGAAATGTTTTAGTGAAGTAGAGATACTCCAACTGTTGATACCCTGTAAAGCAAGAAGTAACTAGGCAACTAAGTAAGCCTGTAAATCTATTGTAATTTGGTTTCCTTTCGACTCGATATCAAATATGCTTTGTACATAGTTTGAATTACCTCATATACCCTACCAACTCCCACTGCAGGGTATCAATACGCAGAGCTGAGAATGAAAAATATATATTTCAGCCAAATTACCAACCTGTCGGACAGGTCTTCCACTGCCAACTACTTAATCCCTGAATCCCGGTTGGGGTGAATATGGAAAGTGTTGGCTGACTGCTTTCCACAACTGTCCCAATTCCCATTTCTCAGCTCGGACTGCCCCGCCCCTGCTCTATCTTCCCTGCCCAGGCTTACGCCCATTTTTACCATTAAAGCAAATAAATTGCAAATTAATCTTGCCTTAGGTGTCTCTGTGGCAGAAAGGGAGAGGAAGAGAGTCCGTGTATACCTTGTGTGAATGTGAAGCTGCTACTTAAAGCGATTTGGATATGGATTCTTTGCCAAAGTTGATTGCTCTGTGTGTGTTTATGAGTGTGTGTGTGCGTGTTTATGTGTGCAACTAGGATTACAGCAACGTTGAGCCCTCATAAGGCAGCCAGCCAGCATGTGTCACACAGTAGAACTTGTATAATTGTGTGTGTGTGTGCGTTGAGCGTTTAATATATTGCGTGTCTCAGTATTATGCCAGTTAATTATAGCCAGGTAACTGGAGAGAGAGTTTAGTATAATCAATCTCAAGGTGATTTACGCACTGTACAAAGTCTCTAATTACTAATTTGTTGGAAATAATTATTCAAAAGGCAAATTAAAGACTTAGCATAGTTCTTCTTCAATTTCTATTACAAAATCTTCTACCAATGACAAACAGAAATGAGTAAAAAGAAAATTCGATATTTTTTCGAGCAGCTCAAATTCTCTTCTCTTCTTTTAGCTCTTTCTTTATCCATTTTTCTGTGACCTTCATCAATTTGTGCCAATTGCTTTTTTCGCTTGGCTTTTGCAACTGAACTGACCATAAAACCAGATTTAGGTTGCGTCAGCATCTTCAGCTTGTTCGGCTTCCTTAGCTGAATTATTATTGGCATATGGCATAAATAAAAGCCATCATTTTAATGGCATTTAATGTGCTTAAAATATGATTAAATTAATGCAAAGCAATTTTGCTGCAAGTCGTTTTCGTGGCACAGCGTAATTTTTAATGCTTTTTCTGTTACGCGTTCTTTGAACTGAAAGTGATTGCTCTACGCGCTGTCCCTCTGTCTGTGTCTCTCTCTGTCTCTCTTTTCATCATTCGTTCTCTTGCTGTCTTGCTTTTTATCTCCTTTACCCATTACAGTGCACATTATCGCGGGTCATTTTCACCAACAGCTACAGAATCGCAATAATAAGTTGGGCAAAAAAAACTTGACGGTGCATTTGAAATGCCTTAGTTGAGGATACCCTATAAGGGAATTTCAAATAGATGAATTTCTAATATTGAAATGAGAATACATATTAAAGTGCTGACAGCTTGTTTGTATAGTTGAAATTGCATATATTCAATTACTGTTTCTCATATTAATGACCTGAGATGAACCTTACGAAGAACCTATACAAAGATTGTTAAAATATAAAGACAGAGGGATCTAACATAAACAGTTGAGGATGTTTCGAGATAAATCGTACATATTTCCCTGTATTATGTTTGAGTGTTGGTGTACCTTATCATATATGGAAAAAAGATCCTTCTTTCATAGTCAGTTACTGATGTTACAAGCTCTTTCTATCTCTCTTTAATTATTCATAACTCGAATTACTCCACACATTTTGTTACAAATTAAATGTGCCTCTTTCAAGGGTATACAAAGCAAGCGAAATCTAAAAGCATTTGAAAAGGAAATAGGAGAACTCAAAGACCCAAAAAGAGCAGCCAAAGCAGGAGCTAGCAAACATAGAGATGAAGAGAGAAAGTGAGAGTAGAGAGTAGAGAATCTGCGCCAAGCAGTGTCAGCACAGCTGTTGTTGATTACAGTTTGGACGTTACTTTCATTTATTGCGAATAACAGTGAAATATATTTTTTATTGTACTGCTCGAGCTGGCCCCAAACTCAAATGGGATTTTGCTTCGTTTCGTTATTCTTTTTGCTGTTTTGGGATCCAAAAGAAAATGGCAAATGGTAAATGGCAAAGAGGAAAATTCCAACGAAAATTGCACAATTATGCGTTGAGTGGCAACGAAGGGACGGGGAAGGAGGAGGAAAAAGGAAAAAAAAACATTCATAAGCTGCGTTTAACGTGCGATGTCTCAATGCGATGTCTCATCTGACAAATCGAAGTTATTAACTGCAGCTGCGGTTGGCCGCGACGGGGAGGTTGTAAAATTCCCTCCTCCGTTTTATGGCACTCGTTAAAGTGTAGAGTATCTGACTACGTGACGACTCTGTGCGCTAATGATGCCTCCACTCTACACCCCTCATCAATAAATAAATTGTTGTTGTTATATGCACTAAACAGACTACGAAGTGAAAGGAATATAGCCACAAGCGGCTATAAGAATAAGTAATTGCAGGGATTGATGGACTAGCTAGCTACCCTAAGTGTAGAGGTAGAGTATACAGGGTAAAGAACTGCTTAGAGATGCTTGTAGTTACTGAAACGTGCAATATTAAGTATACGCACGTCATGCACTTGGCATCGATCGTGTCTGCATGATTGCAAGGATTGTGTAGATTGTTTGGATTATTCCACAGGGCTTGTTCCACCATCTTGGCACTATTGTTGTGCACTATTTACACTGCAGTTTGCCAGTTGCCAAGGACGCGTCGAGGCCATCAAGTATGATATGATGGCGCTGATGTTCTGGCATTATTTGCTGAGGAAATGCGTTCTGAACATGACGACGACAACAGGAACTACGATGGGGACTGCCGCTGCTGCTGGTGCTGCTGTTTGCTTCGGGCTTTCTGGTGACTAACTGGCTGTCAAAACAGATCCCAGAGACAACAGTATCAACAACAACAACAACAACAAGAACAAGAACAGTTAAACAAAGACAGCCCAACGACAGTAATTTAGCAGTAACAAACAGCTGCTACGCATAACTGCAAGACAAACACAGAGCACAGAGATAAAGAGAGGCAGATAGAGAGAGAGGAAGAGTGAAGGAGAGAGTGATAGAGAGATGAAGCTGAAGGAAGCAGAGAGAATGCGTGACAGAGAGAGAAGGAGAGGAGTAGAGACAAATAGTATAACTGAAATGAGCGCAACAGCAGCAGCAAGTGGAACACGTAACGTATACGCCGTGTTGGACTTGGTGTACTCGGGCAAGCAAACAAACACGCAAGAACAACAACAACTATCACTCACTTAAGGCAGTTGGACAAAGTGCTCGCCAGAGGGGGAATAGAGAGCGAGACAGAGAGAGATAGAGAGTCGACAACAAGGAAGTACATATACGGAAGCAGATGACTAAAGTTAGAGCGCTGCCTGTGTGCTTCTTCAAGGCAGTAGCTAACTGCGCAGGTAAAAAAGCGAAACTTTTATTTGCGCAGGATACAACGAATTTGTCAGTTAGTTTGCCCCCTGATATGGATTTGAGTGCGGAAATGAAGAACAATAGCTTAAATCGACTATATCCGGAAATGGAAACATAAACGTAGCAATTCAAAGACCGGAAATGACTTGTGAAATATTGCAAATCATTTTACAATTTTCTCCCAGAGTATTTTCAAGTCTGACATATGCCACACACACTCACACATACACACACTCACACATACACACACGCACGCACTTGCATAGACGTGAGCCAAGTACACACACTTATTACTTGTGTTGGTATTTTTTGCCGCTCGTCCTCGTTTCCTTTTCCTCTTACACATACTTTCCTTTTTTGTTTGTACTCTTGTTGTTGTTTTATTTTTCCGTTGCTTCACATGCCGTAGCATGTGTTTACAAAACATTAAAACAACAACAACAAGCAGGAGAAAGACGAGGAGGAAGAAGAAGACGAAGGCGAAGGCAAAGCAGGCAACACTGACGGCGAAACTTTTGTCTGTGTCATTGTCAAGTTGCGCTCAAAGTTTTTTCAACACACACACACACACGGAGAGACACACAAACACACACACGCACACAGACACACACTCTACAAAGACCTCGCTCCCTCGGGCCTGTCTCTGTCCCTCTCGCACTCCCTCTGACTTTTGCTTTGGCACAAAATACTTTTTGCTTTATTGAACTTTTACTTTCAATTTAACTTTCTGGCCTGGCGCTTTGATCCCGCTGCTAATTTAATGCCGTCACTCATACGCCCCATGCGCCTGCCTCGCCTGCAATTCAAGCAATCAGAGCTACAAAATTAATTGAAATCTCTTGCGTCTGCTTAACAGTTTCAACAGAGGGAAAGAGAGAGACAGACAGACAGCCAATCATCAATTTCAAGTGTTGAAAGTTGACTTTTTTTCTGTCGTCACTCTTCTTTTGCATGCGAAGTAAACAAATAAATGCTGATGCTGATGCGAATGTTCATCTCGTTATATGACGACTGACAGTTGCTGCTGCCACTGCTGCAGTGGCATTTAAAGCGACTCTGCTCGATAATAAATCACAATGTCATACAGCAAGGGAGAGAGAGAGAGAGAGAGACGGCGTGGGGTGCACCAAAAGTTACTTCGATACTCTCTCTCCCCTCAATATTCCTGCTGTTTGTTATTGAGTTTGCTGACTCTGAAATTACAACAAATAAATGTACAGCAAAAAATAAAGAAGAATATTTTTTGTATATGAAATTTCGTTCAAGTTGTTTGTTCAAAAGTTGTGAGTGAGAGGGAGCAGGGGGACCATGTGATAATGGCGCATGTGTGACAGCCACATGGGAATTCATTTTGTAACATTTTATGCCTCAACGACAGCATAAATCAATAAGTTGGCAAACGTTAAGCACAGAGGAAGACAGACAGACAGTTTGGGGTCTCCAAAAAGTTGTCACTGATTGCAGCTGGGGACAAAAGCTTAAGACGCCTTCAAACTTGAAGCAAATCCGAGGGGTTTCTCTGTCTCTGTCATTTGCCAGGCTTTGATCTATTGCGGAAATATACAAATTTATGGACAGAAATCTAGTTCGCTCAAAGCACTTTAAGCTCCTTATAACTCATTAAATTGCTTAATATTTCTTTATAAATATTTAAATATCTTCCCCATTTCTTTATCCTTATCTTTCCTTAAACAATTTTTCCCTTACATCCTTTCTAAATATTTAAATAGCTCATTAACTTTTCTTTATTGAATTCAGCACTGATTGCAGCAGTTGCTTATTTTGTTTGATTCTTTTTCTTGTTGTAAATTACTCTCCCCTTCACACACACTCATCACTTCTGTAATGAAAAAATTGCATGTGTTGAATTGTTGCCTGCAGCTTGTGTTGCAAACAAAATGTTATTAACTTTGTACACAGTTTGTTTCTGTCGCCCACGGGCAACTATACCGACAAAAAAAAGCCAAAGTCAACCCTAAGCTGAAACTCGAATTCGGGTCTGTGGCACCCAGAGCTAAAACCAACCCAACTCTGACAAAACACATGCTACTAAATTATGCAGCATTCGAAATTGAATTTCAACCGGCACTAACTCATTTCAGAGAGCAGCTTCGAGTTGAAGTTGGAATTGGAGCCAGAGTTGAGGAAGGATGCTGAGCAGAAGTGGGAGAAGGAAGAGGATGGGGAGACAGTCAAAATGAGGGTTTGGGTGCGAGTAAGAGGAGACTCTGAAGAGCGACAAATTGTTATTTATGTTATCCTTTTTGCCGGTACGTATACGCAACGAATACGCAAATGAGATATACCTTCTCTGTGCTCGCTGGGTTTGTCCCTCTTGTAAATTTGACTGCAATTAAATTTGCATACATTTCCATAAAATGTAGGACTTTAAAAGCTTTTCCAGCCAACAAAATATAACAAGCAGAAGCCTGATATGAATAGGGGAATGATGAATCAGAGGATGTGCTGTGAATTTAGTATGAATGAAGAGTGCAAACAGTTGAATAAGTCACTAAAAAGTAATTTAATATAAAAAGAACAGAAATAAACAAACTAAAATCAGAGATTTAATCCTTCAATCCCTTAACTACAAGCCAATACACCCTTTAGCTTACAAATTATGACTACAGGGTATATGAGCCGTAAAATGTCACACACATGTTGATGTTTATGTTTATGTTAATGCGCTGCGTGTTGCTCTAGTCTGCCACTCTTGGCATGGGCTGACGTTAGGGTTTAGATATGTGCAGAGTGCAAAGAGAAGGGGTAAAGTGGGAAAGGGGAGGGACGGGAGTAAGATAAAGAGAGGAAGAAAGGTCGCTTTGACTGCTCGCTTACCTCTTGACCTGCGGCATGAGTATTGAGGCCGTGTGCTTGAATGCCTCCACACAGGTGCGTCGCAGCTTGCGTATCTTTTCGCGCAGCTCCGGACAGTCCTTGGCCTGGCCAACATGTATCAGCATATCGCGGAAGAGTGCCACATGGCTGTTGATCTCCACGATGAGCTGCAAGTGCAAGGCAAATGTTAGACTAGCTTAATTTATGCCACGCCAAGAGAAAGAGAAACAGAAACAGAATGAGAAAGAGGGAAAGAGTACAGCGAGAGTTCATACTTAATTTATGCCAAGAGCCCGCTATATTGGCCCATACAAATTACACATTATACATTTTAATTTATGCAGCAGCAGCAACAGAAGCAGCAGCAACAGTGGCAGCAGCAACAGTAGCAGCAACAACAATAGCAACAGCAGCATTAGCAACAGTAGCAGCAGTGAAAAGGACCTTCAATACGCAGCACCGCAGGCACAGCAATATTTCCAGTTGCTCTATTTTCTAGAATTGTTTTCGCTCGTGTTGTTGCTGTTGCCTTTTTACGGCTCATTTGCTTGCCCCCGGGGCAGTCCGTAGCAAATGAATCGAGCAATCGAGCCTAATTTTCCTCTCTGCGGCCAAATCGGACTCATAAAAATTAAAGTGCCCAACAATGCGAAAGGATGAAACTTCTTTCCGTTCCTTTTAAGCCTTTCTTTCTTGGCTAATTTAGCTTCCATTCTGTGCATACACTTACTTTATCGGGGAAGTTGCTTATAAGTTATTCAGTGGGTTTAAAAAAATGATTCTTTATTGACTAAAAATACTTGGGAAGATTCTTTTATTATAGAAATCGTATTAAAATTTAAGTTGATTGAACTCTTTATTTTATGCTCTTCAAGTGTTCTAATCATATCTGACTTTAACTTATTTCCATCACATTTCTGGCTATAAATAGCTAACTTAACCTCTTCTCAGTCTCTCGGGATTTACTTTAGACAATCCTCACGAGCATTTTATTTTCAAAATAGGCAACTTTTTTGCTTTGCCCTCGCATTGTATTTATTTTTGATTACGCTGCGAGCGATTCGCTGCTGCCCTGTGTAGGTATTTTGGGCCAAACAAGAGATTAATTTCGCAAATATAATCCATATAGCATAAATTGAGGTGGGTACGCGTGCCACGCCCACCACGCACAAATGAGAGGCGCGCACACAGCAATGCGCTTAAATATTTATGACTGATGCCACGCCCCCGCATCCCGTTCCTTCTCCCACAAAAAGAGAGGCGCGCCCAAAACCGACAAATTCCCTCGATGCCTGCAGCCACTTCATTTAAAACGCGGCGTATGCGTAATTTTAATAATCCTCCAACGGCTGACGCCCCCGCTGCCATTGCCGATGCCGATGCCAATGCCGCCGCCGCCGCCGCTGGCGAATGCAAAGTGAATTTTGTGGCTTGACTCAATTTGAGCTGACAGCTGTGTGGTTAAGGGAGAGGGAGAGAGAAAGAAAGGAAGAACGATTGAGAATTGTGGGTGGCAGCAGCAGGAGATGAACCTTACAGTTGGGCATGATATATACGCCTGATTAGTCATATTGACACTGGGCCAAAGACAAAGTCGTACCCAGCTCAGCTCAGCCAAGGCAGGCAGCACTTAAGCAAATTGCTTATTAAAAGTACCAACTTCTAGGCAATATTCTAGACCCGAAACTTTTACCAACTAGAGGCAGAGTGTAGAACAAGTCGAGGGGTAGGGAGGGAGACGAAGGCAGCTTCTCACTTTGTAGTCAATCAATGACAAAGTTACAAGCTGCTCTGCTCTGTTTTTATAGGCATCAGCTGCCGCCTTTGTCGCGTTTTATTGGTTTCGCATAGTGGGCGTGTCCGCCTCCCCTCTAGAATGTTGACACGCTGCAAAGCCAGGGCTCTAGTTGCCAAAAAGCTGCCTTATTGAAGTATTTCAAAGCCAACGGCTTATGTCGCATATGAAGCATTTGAGAATGCGAGTAGTCGACGGAGAGAATACTCTGTAAAGTAGGACTATTTGAATGTCTGTGATATATGAATTATAGAAGAAGTAGCAGAGGTATTTCCTTTGCCATCAAATGTGTCTGAATAGAACTAAGTATACTAGCATTCGTAGACCAAATTTACTCAACTCAGTTTTAATAATTCTCAGAATCTATTCAAAGAGACGTTATACTTAATGACACGACAGTATACGTATGTATGTTTTTACTGAATTTACTGCTTAGTTAGAGGATGAAGAGACGGGGATGTTACCATAATAATACATGAAATCAGTCTTTAATATATTATAATCATTATAACAAATTTACTG
Organism: Zaprionus africanus; assembly: GCA_018151435.1. Classification (NCBI taxonomy): domain Eukaryota; kingdom Metazoa; phylum Arthropoda; class Insecta; order Diptera; family Drosophilidae; genus Zaprionus; species Zaprionus africanus. The sequence goes on along the minus strand of JAECXB010002307.1, from coordinate 1,096,279 downwards.
AGCATAATTTCATAATATCTCGGGATTCATACGATACATAGAAGAACTATAACAGGGAAGGATAATCTGCTTTTAATATACAAAACTTTCTATAGAAAATTTTATAAGTTCAGCTTACATAGTTCTTGGATCTATTCACAAGCCCATATAACATATACCCGACGAACTCTACTTGCTCTCCGACTTATTGCATTATTCGTTGTACTACTTTTCTACTCTGTTACAGTTAATATATTAACAAATTTCGCAAACCACTTTTTTGGCATTTTAATGAATCCAGGGTATTAGCAACAAAGCAGGGACTGAACCAGAAATACTGACATCACACGTGCATAAAAGCCGCACACGCATAAATTTTATATGTAGCTTAAATCTCAGCTGAGGCAAGGACACACACACACACCCATAGGACACATACAGTGTGTGTAGCATGCAACACACATGCAAATCCCCAATGTAAACGAATGCGAGTGCGAGTAACTCGCATAAAAAGGGACTGCACAGCCACTAAAAGAGCACCACGTTAAGCCAAAAGACAAGCCGGACCCCAGTGAGAGGGCAAGAGAGGTAGAGGGAGGGGCAGGTGGGATATGAATGAGTGTGAGAAAGAATAAAGCAGCAAAGCCTCGAGCACATTTCTGAAATTACCTGACTGACTGGCAGTCGCCCATTCAGACCATTTGCAGGGCCAACGAGTTGCACACAAAGCTCGTAAACCTGGTCAAAAAAAATGAGAACACACACACACAGACCAACACAAACACACACATAAGCAAATACCAAAACGAGATGAAACAAAGCCAAGAAAAAAGCTGAACACAAATTCAATTCTCCAAGCGCCCATGCAGAGAAACACACACACAGTGACCGCAAATAGTTTTCGGTACTCAACGCATTTTTCTGCTAATGGAAACGGCAGCAAAAAAGCCAGAAAAAGATGCTGAAATAGAATCAAGATTTACGTGCTGCCACGGCTGATGCTGCTGCAGAAGCTGCGGCTTGCATATTCATGTGCCACAATGTTTTATTATTCTATTCGTGCCCCAACAACAACAACAGCAACAGCAGCAGCAGGAACGATCAAAAAACTACACAAGTTCTTGAGCAGTTGAGGCGGAAAATTGAAAAACAGCTGGCGGCACTTGGTAAGAGAAAAGTGGAAGGGGCGAAAACTGCATACGCGTGTTAGACAAAGCAAGTAGAACTCACTCTAGCAAAGTGTAAATCTCAGAAAGGGAAAGAGAGATACAGAGAGGGAGAGAGAGACAGTGCAATTGAAGATGACGGGCAAACAAAAACTGAATCTAGACAAAGTGAAAGCGGAAATTAAAATTGCAATACAAAAGAAAACGCGCGTGGCAGACGAGACAAAAAAGCTCAGAAAACAAAACAGGACAACAGAGAACTGAGAACAGAGACAAGGACTGCACATTGCATTCGTAATGAAGAGAATGCGCTGAAGAAAGTGAATGAGAATGGCGAATGTGAATGCGAATGTGAGTGGGAGAAATGGTAATGGAAATGTAGACACGAATGCGATTGCGAATGAGATATGCGTGTCGAGAGAAAGTGAGTGCGGATAAGGCTGAGAGAGACTTGTGGCTGCCTGTGTAGTCTGCTTTTAAACGCCCAGTGGCCTCAGGGCCTCGCTTATAACAGTAGAAAATAAAAACTAGAAGTGCAACGCCTACAAATTAGAGAGAAAAAGTGGGAGCGGGAGGGTCAGAGAGAGAGACTAAAGTCGTTGTGTTCTGAAAAGCAAATTCGCTAACAGAATAAATAAAATAGTTGGAAGAAAGATTTTATACAAAATGTAAGAACTGAAAATAGTTGAAGAAAATAAGAGTGCAAGATTCTACACTATTTGTAGGAGATTCAATTTCAATATATTTCTATTAATTTAGCTTGAAACAGTTGTCTACATACCGTGCGCTGAGAAAAATAGTTGAAGGATGATTTTTTTAAGGAATGTAAATTTATTTAAATGCTCTTAGATCCCTTCATATACAATAATTTGTTTAGTTCCCCGTATCATCACCAACTAGTCGAGATATCTTTGTACTCTTTTAATTTTTAAAAATCACTTCGTTATCATTCAATGAGACAAAGAAAGTAATATATAAAGATAAAATACAATTTAAAATTTTTAAAGATATTTTAGGGATGCAAATGCATTATAGTTCCGTAGTTCCTATTTCAAATCGTAGAGCTTTTTATATTATACCGAACTAGTCCAGATTATACTATACTCATTCAAATTTATTTTATTTCACTTTCACTTTACCAAATCGCGTTGATATCCTTTTGGGGCACGCGAAGTAGCTTAACTGAGCTGAGCTGCAACACGTGGCCATGTTGAAGTGCAATCTGCGAGCTGTTGTTGGCAAATGTTCCGACTGGCAGTATACATAAATAATGTGCCCAGAATGGTGAACTGAAGAGTAAAGGGAAGAGGTAACTGGGGAAAAACACAGCGTGGGCGTAGTGTAAAAAAAGACTGGCAAGCAGCTGATAAAAGTCGCTGCTAATGCGCTTTTCACATCTGTTGATATGAAGCGAGTGGCAGGCTAGCACACACGTATACACACACACACATATATACAAGCACACCCTGTCTTCCACACACACCAACACAGACAACTGTGACAGGGTGAAGGCAATGGGAAAACGCATTAGCCAACAAGTTGCACTGTCGCATAATTACAATCGAACTGGCAGCAGGACAAATGTAGGCAGTGGAACAGGAAGAGAAGTCTGTCAGAGAGGCAGCACAAAGGGCAGAGGCGCTGTGGGCGTGCCAGGAAATGGGCAACTAAGCCGGCTAAGCGACGTAACTGACTATTCAACCCAACTGCACTGCCCGGCTGTCTGCCTGGCAGCCTTCAGTTGAAATACAGTCCTTGTGGGTGCTTATAATGTGCTACGAACAAGCGGGGACCCTTCTATCCCCCTTCCTTCCTTCTCCCCTCCTCACACGCCATTTGCCATCCCCACTGAGCTGCAAAGCGGCTCAGCAACTGCAACAATACAAAGTGCAATTGGATACATGCTGCCAATACCAAATGGTCAAGTTTGCACTGAGTGAGTGTGTCTGTGAGTGTTGTGAATTACTGTGTGTGAATTGGCTGTGTGTGCGTGTGCGTCGAACAACTGTAAGTGCAATAACAAAAGCCACTGCACCCCAATGACCAACTGAAGCAGCTGTAGCAGCTGAGTTTTATGCGATTGCAGGCAGAAGCGAAATGTTTTTCCAGCTACTACGTCGAGTTCGACCACATAATATCCCCTGCTGAAGGTCATTAGATATATAGAGCAATTGGCAATTATATATATCATACAGAGAGGTGAGAGGGGCAGATCTAGTTGCATTATTTTTGAAGCTATTGAAGATTAAATGGCCAATCTGTGGGGAATTTGTTGAGTGAATGTGGCTAATAACCGCTGGCTATTACTTTAAATTGCTTTAAAGCTAATTGAATATTGATTTCCTTTTAGTTTTCCCTTGAGATTTGCTTGGCTTGTATCACTATGATTTCATTCCTGACTCATCCATCAACCTCAAACCCTTTTTGAAAGGAGATAAGTGGGAGGAGGAGGTGTAGACACACACTTAGTCTCTTATCTAAACCACGATTACAGCGTCCATTTGGCTGCTGCTGCTGCTGCTTTGCGTGAATGATAGCGAAAAGGCGTTAGCCTCAAATCGATATTCATGCAGACGGACAGACAGAAGGAGAGACGGACAGACAGACAGAGTGAAAGACAGACACCCTATAAGAGCAGTTTGTCTGTCTGTCTGAAGTGTATTGCCTGCTGTGGCTGCCTATATCGATGTCGTGGAGACGAGGAATGGGCCAAGCTATCACACTCAATGGCAGGCGATAACGATGACGATGCCCTGCCGAGTAAGGCACGTCCATTTGGGTTACTTCGTCTCTGTTTCTCCTTCTCTGTGTCTCTGTCTCTGTCGCCATCTCTGTCAGTTTGGTCTGCTCTCGGTTTACATTATCAATCAAGCTGACTGACAATCAAGCGAGGGCAGCTCATTTACCTTGTAGCTGAAAGTGATACGATATTCTTGCTATTGCCTTAGCTGTGTGTGTGTGACTGTATGTGTGTGTGTGTGTGTCATTTGTATCTATTTGTTTGCCCAGACATGTGCCTTGAACACGATCCTTTTGTTAGTGCTACACTTTCCCAAGCCCTTTGACACAAGAAAAGGGTATAAGCACTACGTGATTGGTTTCAGTTATAAATAATGAGCAAGAACAAGAGATGAGATCAAAGATAAGCTTAGTGTACATGCAAGTTATACAAAAGAAGGAGTGTCAAAGAACCTTCTACGACCTTTTTGAGGAATTAAATGTTTTAAAATGTTGGTGACGATTATAAATCATAAACTACTTAAGCTTTGTCAATGAAGTTTACCATAAACCCCATCATAGTGTATGCAGGGTATAGAAGCTGACGCATGCCTAAGCATCGTGTTCCCTTCCCATGCCACATAACTTCCTGTTTTGTGCGCGAGCTTTTATATCTACCCAGACAACGGAGCCGCAGAATACGCAATCCGCAATTCATGTGTCCTTCAACCATTTCCGGGCAGACAAAATGTTGAATGCCAACGTTGAGTAGAAGTTTTTGCTACCCCTCTCTATCCCCTGTGACTCCCTCTTCTGGCGTTAAATGTTTACACAAACATGCCATAGATTATTTTGAAGTAAAATAATGAAGATGTATTGACGGTTGTTGTTGCTGTTCTTGTTGTTGGTTGAGCGGGCACTTGTGCTTGCTTTAATGAAAATTGGTTGTAGTTTTTGCACGCACGCACTTGCCAGGAGATGCCACTCTCCCCCGCAGACCTCTCCAGGGGAAGCCCTTTTAGGAGAAAAATTGCAATGGCCATAGCAAAATTATTATTTTCACTCGAGTTGTGAAGGCAAAGCGCAATTTTTCTTGGCTCTCATCACAGTCAATTCGCCAGTTTTTCTTTGCCCCAAAAGCAAAAACATGTCCAAAGTGCCTGAGGCAAGAGGCAAAAGGGGCAAGGGAAGGGGAACACGGAGTAGAGTGGACTGTAAAAGGATAGCGGGAAAGTGTTGTTGAAGTCTTGTGTAAAAGTGCTTCATTACTTTGCGCAACAGCTCGCGAGAATATAATGAATGGCAATAAACGTGTTTCACATTTTCCTCTTTACTCGTGCTTCGCTCGAGTTCTCAAATTTTCCAGCAGCATTTTTCATTTCGACCCAAACAGCTGACCCAAGGCATGCCTCTTCTCTTTCTTTCTCTCTCTCTGCCAGCCCCTTCAGTAAACACAACAAACTGTAGTATATTAAATTTTCCCATTTTGACACTGGACACGAGTCGCAGTGGTGGCAGCATATGAAATATGCCCTCAAGTGCAGCTTTCCTTCTCTCTCTGTCTCTCTTCTACTCCCTCTTCCTCTGAAATGCGTAATTAATGCAATCTTTCGTACTGTTTTAATCATATGAGTCAGAAGTGTTTTTCATCTGCGACACTTTTATTTCTTTTCCCTCATTTTCTTGGCAGATGCAGCTGTGTAAATTACAAATTTGACTTTTCTTCTCGAACTTTAATTGAAGGCCAATGCAATCAAGTCGAGGGCAAAGCTGGAAAAGCAGTAAAAGCTGAAGTACTGGAAAGTCATTTCCTGCTCAGCTTGTTGACGCCACTTGAATATTATTGTTGCATACTTGCAGGGGCAGAAGGTCTTTAAATTGAAGAGCATTGGGAGAGGAATGTAAAAGAAAAATGGAAATTCACTTAATATGTTTTGCAAGCTAGAAATCTTACAAATTTAATATCATTTATTACAACATTAATTTCTTACATTTTTCTCTTCCTATTCCCCTTCAAACTTCGTATATTTGTGCCTCTTATTCCCGTTTAAAATTCGAATATCTTCTTCCCCCAATTCGTATTTCAATTTCCGCTGCTGTTAATTTCCGTTTAAGATCATTCTCATTTTGCTAATCCCATTAGAGATCTATTTCTGGCATCGCTTACCTGATTCAAGTTGGTAATCTTATCCAATTCGACGGCTGTGCTGCCGCGATGATGGTGCAGATGATGCAGGTGATGTGTCGTCAACATGTTGTAGTTGTTGCTCTTGCTGTTGCTGCCGTCGTTGTTGTAATTGCTGCTGCTACTATTGTTGCACTTGTTGCTGTTGCTGTTGCTGTTGCTGTTGCTGTTGCACTGCTCGCTAGGACACACATAGGTCTCACTGTGTCTGCGCTGGCTCCTCCGTTCCGTTCTATTTGATTTAACGTAGCTTTGGCTAAATTGAACAATCCATCAAGAGCCGGATGCGGTTACGGATGCGGATACGGAAGCGGGGATGGTTACGACTTGGGGCAGAGGCACTGCGCACAGCAGTGCAGTGACAGCAAAAGCGTTGGCATTGACACGCCACAAACAAGCTTGGCTGGTGGTGGCGGTGGAGGTGCCGCTGCCGTGGGGAGGCACGTGAAACACTCGAATTGCAGCTTGTTGCACTTAACGTGGCATAATTCAAATCGCATCACGTGTATTTCGCTGTGGGAAAAGAGAGAAAAGAGAGAGAGGGATGCAAATTAAAATGACAGCCGAGACAGTTGGACATGTGACACGCGACACCGGAACAAGTTGACACGCCTCTTTGCTCGCTCGCCCCTGAGGGAGCTGAGGGCGAAGCGTGGCAGGAACGACATCGATGTGCGGCACGAATTTTTTCAACGAATTTTTTAGCTGTTTCAATTTTTTCGAGGAATTTCCTCTTCCCCCTAGACACACTGCGCCAATATTCACGTAGCCGGATGCGACAGTTGGATGGAAAACCGCTTTTGGCGTATTCCACAAGCGTTGGCGGTGGCGGCGGTGGCAAGCGACGTGTTAACACTTCATTTGCTTTGAGTGGCAAAATTGCCAGTTGCCTTGTTGTCCCCCAGCCGGAGATCGTTGGCCGGAAGGGTCGAGGGTCGCAGTTAGCTACCTCCCTTCCTCACCACAGTCGGCCAGTTTCCGGCTTAACTATTAACTGCGTCGCATTGCGGCCTTGTGGCTTGGCATAAATAAACTATAAACTATTCGCAACAGCAGCAGCGGCAGCAGCCAAGGGAGCAGAACAAAGCTGGAAAAGTCGAGCTCAGTCAACTTAAATGAAATTAAATTCTACCCTCGGCAAGGGGCTTGCTCTATGTATATTCTTGTTTGCCCTCTCTACTTGTGTCTCTCTAACTGGCGTCTGTCTGTGCTACTGGCTTCTTGTTCAGAGACCCTTCACAGCAGAATCTTCTCTTGTTTGCATATTAAACGATGAAATTACATTAACAAGACAAGGAAAAAGATGAGCAGCTTTTGACACAGCTTGAAGAAGTTTGAATACACTATAGAAAACAGTGACTAGCTGGGATTTGAAACTAGAAGTGAACTAGAATTAAATTTGATCGGACATAGGAATGCATTGTATACAATTTGATCGGCCTTTGTCTTATTGAATATGACCAGGAATAAACTAATTTAACTTTCTTTGTTTCTCGTTTTATATTTCTTTTACTCAGTGATCCTTCTTTCCTCTTCTCCTTTAGAGGCATAATATAATATAACCTCAACATTAATTTAAATCCAATAGCAACCTTGGTCAGTGCCACAAACTGCTGAAAAGCAAATGCAATAAAGTGCAGCGACAGCAAAGAAATAAACAAAAGAAAAAGCCAACAAATTAAGCTCAGGTGAATTGCTTGCAATGCCACAGAATCAGATAAATGCAACAAACATTTAAATATACCATAGATACTATATATACCCACATATAAATGTATATACAGACAATTCACTGTTGCGCATTTGACAGATATTTTTACATTCTGCACACCATATTTATTAAGCTGTGGCTCAGCTTTAAATTGAATTCATTTTGTGGATTATCTTTTAAGTAGCGGCACTTAATGCTGACAAACTATTTAGAGCATGAATTTATAGCTAAACTTCCTTAAGGCTCTTCAGAATTTAATTTCATATTTTGAGAAAATATGACGCCATAAAGCAAATGTTATTGTTGTTGCTGTTCTTGTCCAAACTGATTAGCTGATAAGGAAAGTTGCTTGAGTGTATCCAAATTCCCCAAGCAAGTCGCTTGTGGGGTTTATTGTGTGTCTGTTGTTGCGTGCTTTGCATGGCAAATGGAAATGGAAAATTGAGAGTTGAGTTCGGTGGGGAAATGAAAATGGAAATGCGACTCATTAAGTCGCGACGCGCGTTGGAAAATATGCCGCCGAAAGGATTAAACGACGCCAGCCAGGCAAAATGGCGCACGCGTTCGGCCATTAAAGGATTTCGCTTCACTTCGTGCTCAGCTCGAGAGAGCGAAATGTAATTAAAAACTTAAATTAAAAATTTAAACGCAGCGCTCTTAGCACTTATGAAATATTAATGTGAATATGATGAAGCTGAAAGTTCGCTTTAATCACCTGAAAAACAATTTGTTGCGCATACGCAGCGTTAGCCAGACACAAGTGATTCGCTTACTCACATGCTGATTCACATTTAGATTGTGTGTCTGCAAGTTGTCAGCGACAGCGACAGCAAAGTCAAGTGAATGCCTGGCGGGCGCATTCACATTTATTCACATGCTACTCACTCGCACAACAATCAGGCAGAATGCCATAATCATGCGAAATACTCGTAAAACCCACTTGAATGGCAACAAAACAAGCGGAAACTCAAACAAGTAGCCAAAGGATTTGCTCGAGAAACGTGAGAATGAGTAGCAAACGCAGCCAGAGGCTCAAGGCAAGAAGGAGATGGAAGCGAGGCAAGAGCGAGTGCCAGCTGAATCAGGGCAATTTAGCAGACATGCCAGAAACTCATTAGCTTTATTACAAGGCAAGCAAGTGTGTTCAACAGGCACAGCCCAAAGATACCCTGCTAAGCATAGAAATAAAATGAAACTTGTTGAGTTCAGTTTGTTCTATTCATAATACTTTATAATTAACAAACTTTGTTATAAACTTAAGACATTCCCTCACCTCCTCCTCCTTCTCTAACATTTAAAGTGTATGAGAATCACAGAGAGAGGCATATCACAGGGTGTTCATGGGAATGAGAATCTCCGAGAGAGGCCCGCACCACTGCGACATTCCCAACTGTCAGCCTGACTCATTTTGGGACATCATTTGTATTAACTATTCATGCCACAATGTGAATGTACACACACTCACTCCACACCCACTTCACACCCACACCCACACTCACTGTATTCAGTGTCTGTGGTATTTGAATAATTTTGACAAATGCGTGATTAATTCAAACATTTGCACAACTTAAGCTTTCATTTTTTATGTACAACGAAATTAGCACTTCATAAAAATGTTTATGTGTCCGTATCAAGTTTACTTTTAGGTGTAATTGACATGGGTATGCATGTGTGTGTGTGTGTGTGGGTGCATGAGTGGGTGCTGTGAGTTGTGCGTGGGCCTTATGTGTCTGCGTGTCAAACAACTTTTGTGGCTAACAAACTGTCAACTCAGTCGGCAAAGACAGACAGACAGATCCCCCTCGAGGGTTTTGGGTTTATAAATAGCTCGAACAACTTTGAAATAATAAATATTTCTGCTTGACTTTTATTTTAAGGCCACAAGGCTCACAACTTGAATTCAAACTTGATAATGGATTACCAGAAAAAGGTCTGCAACTTTAGAAAAAAGGAGAGGAAAGTGAAGGTAAGTGCGTTGATACCACTTAAGTTAAATTACATATATATAAAACACATTCAAATGCATAGGAATTGTGCTCAATTTATAGTAACATAAAATCCGTCATAATATGAAACGTTATGCCTTAAGCTGACTCGAATTTCTGGCCCCGAATAAAGTAAAACCATTTGGGGCTTTCAACAATTCCAACTGAATTGACGCTTTAAGCGCATTAAAGTAGAAGATGAAGGAACAGAAACAGAAGCTGAATCAGAAGTAGAAAGAGTGGGAGAAGTAGGAGCAGATGTAGAAGGAGATTCAGAACCGTTTAGTATTGTGCTTTGTTGTTGTACGCATTGTCTAAGAACGCAGGCAGTAAAATATGAAACATGAAACAGACGAAGAAAGAAAGAAAAAACAGAAATCGCACAAAAGCAGGCGACAATGAGCCAACAAAAGTGCGCAAAGCAAGTAAAAATGGAATAAAAAGAACAGAGAACAAAACAGAAGGAAAACAGAGAAAGACGGCGGAGAACGAGAGACAGAGAGTGGGGACGGGAAGAGTGAGAGAGGCGACATAAAAGAGTCGCATGCCGGAAACGCAAACGTCTGAGAGGCAGACGTAATGCCCAATGCCAACACCGGATGCGGATGCGGATGGGAATGCGAATGTGTGACACATGGTGTTGCCATCTCTCTCTCTCCCACTCTCTCTCTATCTCTTAGTCTCGCACGTATGTGGAGAATGTTGGCTCATTGTCGTTTGGCGTTAAGTAGGCGACTTTATTAAGCCGAGGACACTGTGGCTAAAAAGCAGCTCGAACAGAAACAAAAAAACATAGTGCGGGTGTGTGAGAGGGAAACAATTTCAAAATTTATGCACAAAGGCCAAAGGGCAATGATGCCAAGGGAGAGGAGAGTAGGAGTGTAGGAGATGGGGGGAACACACCTTTGCCTGGTCCCAGCTGGGCACGTGTTCGTTGTTTGGCCTTGTGGCGCGGCATCGTCTGGCATAAAATTAAACACCAACTGCGACAGCGCCACCGCTGCCGCGTGCGAACTTGAGAAAAAGCTCCGCTTGACTCGCCTCAACTGGGGGCAGGCAGGGCTTGGGTCGAGGCCCCACAATTTGTTGCTTTTTGATATTTATTTTGACGGCGCATGTGAAATAAAAAGCGCCTCATAAATCAGACGAACGTTGTGCGACCTCAGCTAAACCACGCTAAACAAACGTTGAACAGCCGCAACGGAAGCGGAACTGCGCTCGCTGGGCTCCTCCTACTGCTCTTTATACTAAAATGGCGGCCAGGTCCAGGTGCCTGAGCGTGTCTTAAACTTGTTATTTATGATATCGCTAAAGAGTTGCATCTGTGGGCAGCCCACACACACATGCACACACGCGAAGAGGGACTGTTCCCTAGTGTGTGCCACTAATCGACCAACACGCTGAACATGACAATGAAGTTTCCAGTTAAGAGCAAATATGATATATGTGTGTGGCAAGCTGCGAAAATGGCGATAAAAAGCAAAGACAGCTGTAGTAATACGTGGCATGATTTCGTTGAATTAAAAAAAAAAACGTTTTCTAAACTAAATCAGCTTTGCTAAAGAGTAGAAAGGCATTTAAGCTTTGTGCCTATGTAATATGTATGTATATAACAGGCAGAAGGAGACGTGGCACACCCCACAAAAGTGTACACATTCTTGATCAGCTGCGTCGATTAAGTCATCTTTGTCGATCCCTTCAGTCATGTGTCCGTATGAACATCTAGATTTTAAAGAGTATCAAAGCTAGATCTAGCAAATCTGATGATAATGTGTGTTATTGTTTCACGCAGGTAATGATTGTTGTAAAAATTGACCAACCCTCTTTCTGGCTCTGTACAATTAAAATCGAATTACAAATATAATTTTTAAGTTCAAACATTAACTTTTAGTGCTTACATAAATTATTAATATCCAAGAGATTTCCATAAATTTGGCTAGGAATGGAACATTAATATAAGATATATTAATTAAATAGTTTTACTGGTCGCACAGTTTGCAAATGCCTCTAAGTATGCAATACAAAATATGAGACACTTATGAGGTATGCATATACAGACTAAGTGAATGTTTCTCAGTATGCAATACAAACAAACATAAGAAGTAAATATTTTAGAAATAATTTAGGTATACGATCAGTTGGGTAAGGAGTGTATAACACTCAAGCACCCTTTGACTCATGCTCAGTTAGTTACTTCTTCACTAACTCACCTTATCGCCTTCATTTGTTTATGCTGTATATGGTATATTATTAATAATATTATATTTCAAAGTTGCATTTGACGTGTGTTTACAACGAATTTTTTTGCATTTCATGTTTTGAGTGAAGTTTCCCTCTCGCTTTCCTTACCTCCCTCTCATATTTACCGAACCACTCAAGACACACTTGACTTCTTCTCTTCTCTGTGTGTGTGTGTGTGTGTGTGTGTTCGTTGGGCATTACTCAACGTTGGCTTAAAGTGCCATAAAAATGCCAAGGCATACAAGTGTAATGCCTGCACCACTCACTCACTCACTGACTCATTCATTCATTCATTCACACACAAACACACACACACACAAATTCGCAGCACGCAAAGCATTTACACACATGAGCAGCCAATGGAGTTTTTTCCCAATGCCGTAAAGGGTCTGTTGCTTTAAAAGGGAACCTTCTTTTGTTTTTTTTTTCTTTTTTTTCTGCTTTTTGCTGCAAAAGCAGCAAACGCAACTCACAGCACAATGCTGTCCATGACCATGGGGCACATTGTGTGCGAAAAAGGCATATTTTTCCAGTGCCTTGGGCAGCTCATTTACACACTCTGGCACATTCACAGCAAGACTGTGAAGAACGTTCGTAATCATAATCCAAAAACGACACATTGGGGCGCATTTAAACTGATTTCATTTTGGACCTGTGCCAGTGCGACACTGTCTGTGAGTGTATGTGTGTGTGTGGTGTTTGTGTCTGTGTGGTGTATGCGCGTGCCAACAATAACAACAACACCAACAGTGCGACCACAGAAAGTGAAGAGAGGAAATTCGTGGGGCGTGTGTCTTGGCACGCACGGATCATGAAGCCACAAGAAAGGCGGAGAGAGAGAGGTGAGAAAGACAGGGGGAAATTATAATGAATTCGTCGTGCAACCGAATGTGAATGCGTGGCGACAATCGTACACTCTCACACTCATGCCCTAGCACTGTCAGCCCAGCAGGAAGGCACACACTCAGCTTTGATTTGACTTAGTTTGCCTCGCCCCTTGTCGATGTATGTTGCCAGATAAGCCGTTAAGTGACTTTGGCCCAAACAGAGCCCTGGGCATACTCTATTTGTGTGTGTATGTGTGTGTATTTATGTGAGCGTTTGTGTCTCCGTGTTCATTGACAAACGCAACGTCAATCGCATCGCAATCGTGAACAAGAAATAAAAACAAAACGTTATTGTTTTTGTGTTCCATATCCTGCAGAAAAGTATTTTGACGAGCGGGTGTGTTCATAGCGAAAAGGAAGAATAAGTTTAAGATAAAAATGCACTTTACTTAAACTGCTTTATCCTAAAGTCGTATAGTATCCTGCAGGCGAATATATTGACCAGGAAAAGGAAAATACAAATTTAATATTTTTTTCCTCTACTGAAACTACTTTAGAATATTCCAAAGTAGTAACAATTGATTGCTCAGTCATAAAAGCAAACTATGCAACTCCTATAAAGGAAACATGGTATAAACATTTATAGTTTGCTCATAAAATAGATGCTATAACTCTATAATTTAATGCAAATGATAGTTTGATGACTTTTTAAATAGAAAAGTTTCTCAATTACGAGTACTTTATAACTTGACCTTCCATCAATTCCAGGGTATGCCACTGTACATCAGCTGTCCATACTGTTTATGATTATTGTGATTACCTCAATTTTGTCGCACTCCCTTTCTTTGCTTGTTGTTGTCGCTGTGTATCGGCAAATAAATTGAATTAAAGTGAAATCAGTTGCCCTTGGCTGCAATAAATTAATGAAAATGCGCCAGGGCGACACACACAATAAACAAGCGACAACAACAACAAAAACAAAGTGAAAAAATCCCGACAAAAAGCCAAAATTGTAATCAAACAAATCAGCAGAAATCAATGCACGATATTTATAGCAAACACATATATATATAGAACTGGATACTCATATTTATAAGTAGCTTAGCTCGGTGGGGTTTTGTTTGAGAACTTTTCGGATTGAGTTGCCCGTTTTGGGGCCCAAGTTGGGAATTAAGTTTGATTTAAGCTGCTGAGAAATTTGAAATTGAAGCCATTATATCCCAGAAAGCAGTTGGCCAAGAGTCATTAAAAGCAGCTTTAGTGGCTTAAGAGTTTATGACATTAACTCATCTTTAATTAAATTCAAGTGTTGTTCGGCTTTGCTTCTGACCCACAAAACTTCTGAGGTGATGAGGGAAGAGAGAGAGAGAGACAAGAAAGAAGGAGAGCCAGAACGAGAGCAAAAGAGAAAGGCAAGCATGGAAACTTCTTTCTTTGGGGTCATTCACAAACAAATTTGCGAGTTATTCATCAGAGCTTAGTCAGAGCCGAGCAGAGCAGAGCAGGCGAAAGTTATTGCGATATGTTGCCAAAGGGTTGTGCCACGTCCTTGGCAAGTTGCAAAGCTCTCATGAATAGCAGAATAGCTCAAAGGCGAGTAAAGGATGCCCCCCTTAGAGAGAGAAAGCCAAGTCAAAAGGGTGTCGAAGTGCAGCTAATTAGCTGAGCAGCTTTATTGCCTGTTAGAAACTTTCATGTGCTTCACAAGATTCAAGTAGTATCGAAGCATGAATGAATACTTAGTTTACTTGAGCATGTTCAAGATAAGAGTATCGTTTATGTTGCTCTTCCACACTAAAGTGTTGCAGTTTTGCGTAATAAATTGTATTTTATGCGAGTGTTAAGCTTAAGTGTGACACGATTTTGCTTTGCTCGCAACATTTTTAATGCAATTGAAATCCCCTTACAATATAAACCCCACTTTAATGTACTGTTATAACAGCTGAAAGCTGTGTGTGGAAATCTGCACAAAACGCTTTTCGAAATTATGCACAAATCTGTTTTTATGGATCGTCATAAAGCCAACTCCTTGAGGCAAATCACAGTCTCATCATAATGCCTCGCAGGCCACCTGTCATAAAGTCACATTTTGGCAATTTATTTATGGCAGCAGCCTCCCTCTTTGTCCCCCTCCATTCTCCCTTGAGCCTCTTCCTGCAACTCGAGACTCGTAAAACATAAATAAACGAAATCAAATGATGATAAATACAAATTTAATGTGCCACCTTACGGCGCCAGCCGCAAGCGAAGTTGAGGCTTGAAGAATTGTTGAAATTTATTAAAATTTAATTACATTTGTGTGCGACAACCCTGGCAACCTTCTGATTGTAGACAAAATACAGTCAGTGCACACAGTTGTGTAGCATATAATGTGATTACCACCTAAGTGGCCCGCAGAAGTGCAGCACACCACATGGCAAGGGCGCAACTTGGGCTCACTTGTGCTTGCGACTTTGTTTGCCTTTGCATTTCATTAGAAAACACACGAACACAGGGTAAACAAGTTCGCCACCGCCGCAGGGAGTACTCACTCGGCACTATTGGCAGCACAGCGAGTATGACGAATGACGACGACGACGACGACGACGACGACGATGATGATGACTAGCAGCGCCACAAGTAGCTAACCGTCTTGATGGGCTGCCATTGAGGCTCACAACGACGACAAGTGCCAAATGCGGGGAGGAATGAAGAGGAGAAGGTAGTGAATGATGATTGCATACTCTTACTTAAAATTGGCAGTGAGAAACTGTTGTGCAGACTAGACTTGCTTTAAATATAAGGAAACTTGAGTTTTGTAGAATTCTCAGGTTTTGTATTAAAATTATATTCAGTTAGTTGAAGTGAGATAAAAGTTTTAATGTCTGTTTAAAGATGAATTACTTAAACATAAATTACTTCCTATAAATGGAGATCTTTTCTCCTGTTCTTACTGTTGTTCTCTCAAATATTGTAAAATAGCATTAGAAAAGTCTTAACAATTTGGTTTTTTATAAATTGAGTAAGCCGATTCAGTAAGCTAGGGAGTCTTTAGAACCCTAAAATAATCCTAATAATTACTTCGAGTATTTATCTTTTATGAAGAGTTAACTTAAGTAGATGTCTTCAGATTCATTTAAGTTCAATTTACCTGCACAATTGCAGGGTATTCAATACACTCCTTCGCCAACTGACAGTTAGTTTTCCACTTTGCTGTCTTTCTGCGACTTTTCCTGCACTGCAATTGCGTGTGTGTGTGTGTGCGTATGTGTATGTACTCTATCTGCCTCTGTGTGTGAGTGTGATGTGCTCAGGGCGCGCTTGCTGATTGCCGGACAGAGTGTGTAGACGTGACAGGCTTGCGGCAGATTGAGTATACGACAACGAGGACGTTGCGCATACGCCGCGCTGTAAGGGAATGTGAATGGGAATGAAAGCGAATGTGTCTCAATTAGTTTACCCACACTGGCAGACGAAAACACAAAGCACACACACACGCACACACGTTAAAAGTGCGTGTAAACAGAGAGCGCAGCAATAATAACGCCCTATGGCCAGAGGAGGGGGGCAAACAATAAAAGCATTGGCCAAATTAGGTGGCCAGCACTCCTGTGAGACCAAAGCCAGCACAATGTCCCTCATCTACCTGCCAGCCCCCTCTCTCTCTGCACACCTGAGGGCGGCAAACAAACAAAACTGTCACTTGTCACAGGCACCTCGAGGGAGAGAGAGAGGGAGACGAAGGCGCTGGTCAGATAATTTTCTTTGTTCTGTGTGGCAAATGTTTTTATTTTGCTTTTTATATATATTTTTACATTGTTGATGGTCTTGTTGTGCCCTAAGTGGGCGCGAGAGAGGGAGAGGGGGGAGGGAAGTTTGCTTGTCAGCTATTTTTCCGCTTATTTTATCACGTTTTGTTGGCTGTTTTATACATTTTTTCCTGGTCTTTTTTTTACTTCATGCCCTGTTTACTTGCGGGTATGTGTGGGTGAGAGTGTGTCTGTGTGTGTGTGTGAGTGTGCCGCAACTCAGACAGGTAGCAATATGCAAATCAAACAAAGGCCGAGTACCACCAGTATAAAACGAGGAAGAGACACAAAGGCAAGAGAGCATAGAAGGATGATGGGAGAGGGGGAAAGAGGGTGCCCACAGGAAGCCACGCTGACAGCAGCAGGAAGGAGGCTGAGCTACGCGACTGCTTCCACATCAATATGGATTTCACGTGCCTTGCTGCAGGTACAAAATGAGGGAAGCACAGCAAACGAACAGGCAGGGGGGAGGAGGAAGAAGGGGATTGAGGATGCCGAGTTTAAATAGGCGTTGATCTAATGCAATTCAACTTAAGTTGTGACATTTGCAAGTCGCGTAGCATACATAAATATCTTATGTGATTCGATTTGCCGCATTCATTCTAAGGTATATTGAATAAATTTCGCTGCTGTCTGAGCGGATGATTCAAATCAATTCAATTTGAATGCAACTTGTTTGTGGCTAAAGGATTCTATGGACGTAGCGAGGGTCTCGAGGGTCCTTGTGCAAAACTTCTTGGGGGTTCTTATTATTATTTCATTGCTTTTTAGTATGACATTGAATTCGTTCATAAAACAGTTCATTAAATAATAGAATACTTTACTTTCATTTATACTTATATCACGATTTTAGATTGGGGGAAACTATTTGAAGAACCTACATTACGGGTTCTTGTATGTCATATGAATTATCGTATAAATCATATTCAGTGCATTCAATCATTTCTGAATTAGAGTACTTTGCAATTGGTACACCTAGAAGGTGTGGAAGACCCCACAAAGTATATTTATTCTTCCTCTTGGAGGTTGAGGACATTGTGCAGGACATACCCTGCACTCATCTTCCCACGAGCCAGTGATAACACTGAAGCTTGTCTACTGCTTAGCTAAGGGTGACTCTAATATATTATTATAACATAACTTCAGTTTGGCCTCATAGAACTAGGTTAAGTTTTTGGAATATTAAATGTTCATATTTATCTTTTCGTTCATTTCATTTAACGTGTGCATATCAAAGTATTGTATTAAATTTTTTCATAAAGTTTTTAAATAATTTCACTATATATATGAATTAACCTAGTTTGGTGTATTCATATTTTAAATTATTGAAAAATTTGTATGGATCATGCTTCCTTAAACTCATCATTCTCTTCATTTGATTTCATGTGTGAATATTTTAATTTGTATTTATTTAATATAATATATTTTTGTTCATATTTTGATTTTAATTTTTTCCCCATTTATTTTGCAAACTTCACTTCTTTATTATTCGTTAAAAAACAATTTCAAATTCATTTCAAAAATGTGTTTCAATTTTACTTCACAATTTGCCTGGCATGTTGTAAACTTTGTTTGGTTTGTTTCTGTTTCTAGTTGTTCGACTCTTTCTCTCTCTGGCTCTGTTTAGGAACTGACCATTTTATTTACTTGCACCGAAATATTTGTTGACCACACACAACGCGTATACGCAGCGTGTGCGCCTCGTTTCGTTATTTTTTGGGAGGGAACTGTCTCGTGTTTCTCATGCGCGTCGCGTGTGCTCTCGGCTCGATGTCTGTGGATCGACTGAACTGAACGCACGCAGCACAGCTGGTTCCACTGTGCGGCTGCTGTGCCGAGTGCTGTTAGCTGACAGCAGAGCAGCACACAGTCTGTTAACGTTGCCTTTAACAGCCACAACAGCAACAGCTGAGCGAGAGCACAATTCATTCATAATTATTTTGAGTGGAATTTCAGTTTCATTTGGGGTGAGGCTCGGACTAGAGGAAAGGTCTGAGCTCTGAGTTCCTCTGTGTGGATGCGAATCAATTTAGTTAAGCGGAATCTGCCACTGGGGAGCAACTGGGAGAGCCCAATTCGCCAGGCAGATATGTCGATGGTTTGTCTATGCAAAACGAATGTTGACCTTTACCCCCAAGCCGAGAAAAGGAAAGGAAAAAACAGGCTAGAGAAATAAAAAAAGATGGCAAGAAATAAACGCGCGTGAAATGTCAAAAATCACTGTCATGAGGCAACACTGAAGAGAGCGAGGGAGGGAAGGGGAGTGGGGTGGTTTGTCGAAAAAGGAAAACAGAGAAAGATGACAACGCATAACACACACAGAGAGAAGAGAAGAGGAGGAGAACAAGCGAAATGCCAATGCCAATGCCAAGGCAATCAAGAGAATTTGCTCCGGCAAATGGCAAGGCAAATACGAAAGGAGGAAAGTCAAGTGTTTGCACGAGCTGATGATGATGATGTTGATGGGGTAGCCCAACACACACACACACACACACGCATACACACAACAAACACACACACACAACAAGCCACACAGAAACCATAAGTATGTAAGCACTCAACGTTTTTCCCCGTGGGCTTGCTTAGGTTTTCCTTTGGTCGCTTTAAAATTGCAGCAGCAACAACAAAAGCCACAAAATGCAACTAAAGACCGCCCTAGACTGTGTTTTCTGGTTTTATCAAATGACCACAATTTGTATGCGTGTGCGTGTGTGTGTCTATGTGTGTGTGTATTTGCTCGTTGACAATTTTTAGCATACCAACAAAAGTGATGACCCAAAGCTGGATTTATTGTGCTTTATAGCTTAGACAAACAAGTTCTAAATTAGACCACACACACACAGCCAGCGCATTGCTTAGCCCCGCCCACTTTAAGCCCTTGGACCCCGCCGCCTTCTCCTCCGCAGTCATTCGCCCAAGTGCCGCCTGTCAGTCTGGCTCCAGCTGCGCGCACTGCAGGCAGCCTCATTGAGGAGGAGAGAGGATCCCCACGTCCCCCTCAGTGTTTATTAAAGCAAATTGTGTACGCTTTTAAAATGCGTGTGTGAGTGTGTGCTTGAGTATGTGTGTGAGTGTGTGTGTGTGCTTGTGTGTGTTATCTTCTTTGCAAGTTTTTGCTTTTAAACGTCAAAGTGTCGCCGACATTGACAAATGAGAAAAAAGCTATGAAGAAAACTTGTGCATGACTTTAATTGCAGATTTACTTCACTGCGTATACTTTATATTTGTGTGCTTTGAATAAAAATTTCTATAATTATTGCAGCATTAACAGACAGTTGGCGCCAATTTGCAAGGGGTAATAAAAAGTTTATAGATTCTATACGAATATTTCAAAGATTTATTTCGGTTCAGTAAAATAATTATATTGTTTTCAAAATGCCTCGATTGATCTCATGTATTTGATGTATTTATTTTCCTTGGAATCAGTTAGCATATTCAACAGTTCTTTAATGTTTTTTAAAGGTCTTTAAATCTGCCCAAATTTCTTTAACAATATCAACAGCTGTGCGGCAGTCTGCCAGCTTTATTTCATTCCGTATTTATGGCTGTCTTTATCTACTTCCCCTGCCATTGCCACCAGCCTATCTTCAGTCTTTTTCCTCTTCTTTACCTCTGTCTCTCTTATATCTCCTACCTCTCCCTTCATCCCTCAGTTATTCTTGTCTCTGTTCGCACACGCACTGCGAATCATTAAAATCGCCGTGAACACAATTTCATTGATACTACTTAGACAAGCATACGCATACGCCCCGTTGGCTTTTATGAAACTAACCACTTAATCACCATATCATATCGAAGCCATAAAAACGCAACAACAACAACAACAACAACAACAATAGCAACAAGAGCAACGTAAACAGACACACACTCTCGGCGAAGATTTAAGCATTTCTTCCGAATCGAGTTGATTATTTTTATTTGCCTCTCGCAAACATTTCGATTGAGACATAAAACTATGCCGAAAGTCGATTCAGAGATACTGATGCCGATGCCGACTACACACAGCATATCTCTCTCTCTCTCTCTCTCTCCTAGTCTCCCTCTCTTCCCTCTTCTCGACGACTACAGCCTAGAGGGTAAATATAAACATTTATACACGATTAAGTGTGCTGTTTATTTTGATGTTTGGTTTAGTGCTTCCGTTTCGCTCTCTGGCTCTCGGGCTCTGCCCGCATCTGTGGCTGTCAGAAATTGCGTATACGCCGCATTAAATCGACCATGGAGCATAGAGCAGCGGAGATAGCAAGCAGCGAACGTCAGAGACGCGAAAGATGCGAAAGTAAAAGGGAAAACAAAAACAAAGAACAAACTTTAGTTGGCAGTGAGACGCAGGTTAATCTTGGTCGAGTTTAGTTCCAGCTAAGGTCTGTTTGGTATTTTTATCTATACACCTCTCTCTTTCTCTCTTCTCACTTCTCTCACTTTGCTTTGTGTGGCACATACTCGAAATTCAATTCGTGCGGCAAATACATAAATCAATAAAAAACTAATCAAAAAATCTAAAGCAAACCAATGGCACAATTCACTTGTGAACTACTCGCAAATTGATTGCCAGCTGATTGTGGGTGTGAATGTGTGCGTTTGTATGTGTCTGTGAATGTGTATGAGTCTGTTTTGTGTGTGAATACATTGAAAAGTGAAAAGAACTGAAAAGCAGCACAACACCCGATGAGGTGTGCCATTAATGTATAGCATAAAACAAATTTAATTTCATTTAATTTCACATGCAAAACCAATTAAATTGAAAGCATAATATGCCAATGTTTTCTGTCTGTCACGATACCCTGTAAACGTAGGGGAGAGTCAATCAGTTCCGTTCTTAACGTTAATCGTTATATTCCAATTATGCCATATTCTAACTCAGCTATAATGACTCTGTTAAAATTATTAATTTCTTCTTTAGTGTGGCGATCCATCTAGAGGGTATCTTTTTGTTGGTCTAACTGCAGCTTGAATCTAATTTATGATTCTCATATATGGTACTTGTCTAAAGTCGAGGTCCATCTATAGGGTATCTTTTTGTCTCCGTTTTTCACTGTATTCTTATATTGTATACTGTAGTTGTATACTGTATTTATGCATATTCCCTGTAAATATCATGTGCTGTATTTATAGTATTAAGCAGCCCATCAACCTCACTTTCTCAACCCTAGGTACTTCCATTAGCAAAGCATGCAAAGTATCCTCTTGTTTAACTCCTACATAGGATATCTGTTAGTCTATCAATCCCGCCTAGGGCAACCCACTTTATTTTAAGCCCATTTTAACCGCCTGCTGCGACAATTTCGGTCATTTTACAATTTCAATTTATGTAAATGCAACAGCAAGAAGGCGACGCAGCCAAGCAAAGGACTTTAATGCTCATTAGGGCGACGCGTTGCCGAGAGAAGCGCTGCCTCTCTGGAGGGAGAGACTGTGAGAGAGGGAGATAGAGAAAGTCGCCTGCATATTTACAATTACTTATGTACTTATACAGCGCGTTGAAATTACATTTTTATCTAGGAGTTTATGCCGAATGGAAGAGTGAACAGTGGAGGCGTGAGTGAGGAGGGTGCCCAGTACCGGTAACCCCCAAGAAGGGGAGAGGGGATGGGGTATTACCCGGCATGCAATCCCTCTTAAAATGCAAAGTGCCAGGGACTTGCGAGTTGGCGTTGTAAGCCACCGAATTGCATGCAATTAATTTTGCGGAATGAAATGGAATGAAACAGAATCACGCGACGCTGCTACTGCTGCTGCTGTTGGATACGATTATACGATATTTTAACGATGATGGAGTTACGGCAAATGTAGTGGAAAACGCAAGGCAGTAAAAACTCGAGGGGTAGAATAAAAACTTAACGATTTAACGTGCAGAAAATGCGCAAAGAAATGTGATTTTCTGGGTGCAGCTTTTTATCGGGCTATATATCGATAAATCGCTTAAGCAAAAACGAGAAACAACACTTTTTATTATGCAGGAATTAATCAGATTTTATGTCAGTAAATTAACCTTGCAAACAAGTTAATGATTATGTCTTCGATTTAAGTGCAGAATTTCCGATTCTTTACAAGTTTATAATGTATTTTTTATCGGGGCAGCTTTTAATTTTACCGTATATCGAATAGTGCTAAATATATTAATCGCACCTTATGTCAACTAATCGCTAATGCAAATAAATTTATTGGGGCTACACCGTTTCTGTAATGTTCTTAAAAATTCAATTAATAATACGTGATAACAGAGGAAGCAGCTTTTAATTTGATT
Organism: Zaprionus africanus; assembly: GCA_018151435.1. Classification (NCBI taxonomy): domain Eukaryota; kingdom Metazoa; phylum Arthropoda; class Insecta; order Diptera; family Drosophilidae; genus Zaprionus; species Zaprionus africanus. Next base: position 1,073,432 of record JAECXB010002307.1, on the reverse strand, counting down.
TGTACTGATTGTTAATTTTAAATGAAAGAACAATCGAATGATTATAATCTAAATAACGTTGCTCAATCGCTTGAAATATGGTAACACTCTTTTGCTATCGAATATGGCGTGCTTAAATTATCGTTCAAAACGTGTGTGGCGTGGTCTATCCCACAAGAAGCTTGTTCTGCAAAAAGCTTTTACTCTGATTCAAGAAATGGAACCTTTGGAGCGTGAAATCTTCAGCTCAGGCAGCTCCGATCCGGACGATCTCTTCCTGGAGTCTCATTCCCTCTATCGAAAGCACACGTTGCGCGATGGTAGCAACCTGTTCCGCGTGGTGGCCGAGCAACTTTACGACATACAATCGCTGCACTACGAGGTGCGTCAGGAGTGCGTGCGTTACATGATCTTCAAACGTCGACGCTTTGAAAAATATATCGAAGGGGAGGACTATGACAAGTATATGCAGCGCATGACCAAGCCAAGAACACGGGGCACCCTCATCGAACTGCGTGCCATGTGCTTTCTCTATCGACGCAACGTGCATTTTTATGAGCCTCAAAGACTGGCGAAGATCGTCACGTTCGATAAACAATTCACGGATTTCTTCTCTGTGTTCTATACGTGTGATAAACATTTCGATTCTGTATTTACCAGAGATTACTACGAGACGGCGGCAATTGCGCAGGCAATGACCTACAAACTCATCTACAAGAATCTCTATCGAATGCCAGATCTGGAGTTGGCTGTGCAGAAGATCCTCTATCCGGGGAGCTTCAAGTGGAGCTTCGAATTGCCGCATAAGAATCGGTTGATTTTACGTAATGGACGTCACTTTCAGTTTGATCGGCCACAGCACACCAAGTGCATCTTGCGCAGGCCGAAGCATTGCAGCTTCCACAATCGCGGCTGTGGCGCTTCGTGTGTGCGTCAATTGCTCAACATTTGCCAATTGCCAATCTCCTACAAAGTGGCCAAGTCACTGGATCCCCTCGTGTATCGCAATGTGGATATCGACGCATGGCGTGAAGCGCTGCTCGAGGCAAAGTATTTGCGAGTCTACATTGGCGACTATTACTTTCGCCCTGGTGCCAAGTGTCGTGTCGAGTTACCAGACGGTGAGTTCACTGGTTATGTTCAGCACATCATCAGAAGGGAACGAGCTGGTATAATCTTTGTCGAGCAAATTGGCAAGAAGCTGAAGGTCTCGCTCTCCCAGGTGCATCCATTGCCACCTGATGAGTTCCGACCTTGGACGCTCACACATCGTCAGCAGAGAAAAAAAGAGCGTTACATATCCGACTACATGGGCACTTTTAGAGGTGAGCAACAGGAGCACCATAAACTTCGGTCTGATTCGACGTCGTACAATGCACGATATGTGCACTGGACCAATAGCTCTCAGTGTTACTCCAAGATTAGCTATGGCCAGCAGGCAATGCCTGTGCAGGGTAAACAGCAGCTAAGAATGTGGCATGAGCAGCCAATCTGGATACAGCACAAGACGCAACAAGAAATGCTGCCACAGCAACCGCACAATTTGTCGACACAAGTGCAACAGCAGCAGGAGTCTTTCTTGGTGGCCAAGTTGCAGCAAATGTGGCCACAGCAGCAGCAGCCAATTTGTCAAGGAGAGATGCACAAGGTGCAGTTGCAACCTTGGCCTCAGCATCAGGCACCGCAGCAGCAAATGTTTTTTCCGCAGAGTCAGGTTAAGTTGATGGTTCCTCAGCAAAAGCCAAGGAACAGGTTGCTCAACATATGAAGATGATAGACACCTCTAGTCCTATATATAATGGCCAATATCTGAAATAGAAAAACCATTTATAGATAGAATGAATTCTATTATTGAATTCTATTCACCTTTTCACAACCTGAAAATGAAGTTATTCCCAAACCCTTGATTTTTTTAGAAAAGATAATTTTTTACATATACAAACATTTATTTATTTTTCATTTTTGATTTCTAATAAGTTTTACAATTTTTAATACAATGTTTCATATTTCAATGTTTCTTCTTATACAATTCTAATTAAAAAAAGTTCTTTCAAGTCAAAATGTTGTCCATGTGGTTGGTTGCTAACTGGGTAGAGTGCTAAGTCAAGTCTGTAACTGGTTGTAGTGTTGGGTCACGTCTGGAGAGTTGATAAAGTCAGTAGAGGTCAGTCAGGACCTATGATATGATATTCTGATGTCAATATTGTGATCAACTTGAGCTACTCGTTGGCTGCATTGGGCACATGGGCTTTGATATTCTCGACCATGTTGAAGGCCTCGAGAATCATGTGAGCCTCATCATTAGCTCGTTCGGTCAACTGCTCAAGCTGCAGACGCAGATGGCGATGTTCTCCGTTTACGTCGCGGCGCTCGTTACGTTCGAAGATTGTGGTACGATTGCGAGCAAAGAGATTGGTGGTGGTGTGAGCCTGTTGCAGATGGTACTCCAATACGTCAGCCTCGGGGAAGGTAAAATCAAGAGCGAAGCGACGAATCTGCTCGTACTTGTCCTCCATCTCAGCTTTGCTCTGGCTGTAGGCAATTACTATACCCTGCACAACGGTTTCGGTATCATTCAGTCGCATATAGGCTACGACATCCTTGAAAAGATTTCTCTCCCGCCACATGGTGTGTTTGTATTGGAGGACCTTGTGGATAACTGCGCCGGAATCCAAGTACTGCACCAACATCCATGTGTCGTCGTCCATAAGCTGAAGTGCCCCGCCGAGTGTATCGTTGAAGACTTCATCAAAGCAGCATGCCTTCAGATGCAACAACTGCTTCTCCAAATATTCTCGTGGTGCGAAGTCGTACAACACATTAGCTGTGTAACCTGCTACAGTTCGAACAAGATCGGAACTCATCTTGTTATCACGCTTTGAGCTGTGCCAGTCCACAAGTTCGGGCGGGAGAACCTGGTGCACGAGACGTTTGCCTGTCTCATCGTCCTTTTCCTCGTACTGCACAAGACGCGATTGCATATCTTCTTCCTTTTTGCGCTGTGCTAGCTTCATTGCCAGCATTGCTGCTTCCACCATGTTACGATCATCGGATGCCAAAACGAGTTTCGCCTCCAGTGGGCGGCCATTGACTCTGAGCTCGATAGTGCGAATCATGTGCTTGTCGGTCACACCCACCTCAATGGTCTGATTGCTGCGTAGAACACAAAGACGTGTGCGGCCATTGGGTCTGCCACTCTTCATCATTCCTGTATCGACTTCCGCCAAGAACCAAGAAAGATGTGTTTGTGGAGGATAGGGTGGTGGTGATGGCGGTCGAGGCGATGGTGACCGTGGTGATTGTGGCGATTGAGGTGATCGTGGTGAGCCTGCAAGTGCTCTAGCTCTGGAGTATGTTGCCGAATCTTCCAGGCCACTGTCGTTGCTAATATTGCTCATGGTTTATTTCTTTATTTGACTTTTCCTTTAACTTCTTTATTTTCGGGTTGACCGTTGATTTTTCACTTGTGCGTTGATCTTTTACTTTTATTTGTTTTTCACTTTCAATAAACTTGTCTGGTTTTTAAAAATATATTCTAAATATATATTTTGCCTATGATTGGCTCGATGCTTTCTCTAGCTCCGTTCGTAGCAAACTGATGCTCTCGTCTCCGGAGCTCTACCTTTTAAACATCCGCGAGCGAACTCTTTCCTTAATCCCCTCTCTGTCCCTCGCACTTACACGAACAGGTAGGCTGTCCCTTTTTGGTTAGCGACAACCAAATTTACCTAATTTTAGCGAGGATTAACCTTTATTGCTGTCCCTATCGGGATTAAATCAGAATTTACCTAACCGCCGCGAAACTGTCGCGACCGTCGAGTGGATTAGCAATATTTTCACCCGGATTTACCTAATTGTGCAGCTGTCGTCGGCAGTTAAACTTGGGTCGCGACAAGTCGAAGCAACAGATGGCACCAAAGACATCTGTCGCAAGCAAAAGCAGGCAACTTTTCTCTAAGGCACGGTAGAGAGAAGTTGCACCTTTAGGCGCTCAGATACCCTGTCTAGCCATAAATAAATTTTTTGTCGAGCAACAGCTGCCGCAGGAAATTTAGGCGGGTATATGCTTTTATACCCCTGCAGATGTTATATTAATTACCCTCCTCTGGTTGCAACTCGCCTGAGAAGATATCTCAGAAATGACATTTCAAGCATATTACTCGATGTGTTGCAACGTAAGCCAGTACCTTAGTTTTACAGTTACGCGTACGTGACTTACGGCACGCTTGACATGGCCGAGCAAACTAAATCCATTCTACCATAGAAACTAGTCTTTGCCTAAGGGACGGTCTCGAGAGCTCTTGTGCAGAACATCTCGGGAGCCCATAGTATGATTGCCTTGCCCTTGAATGTTTTAAATAATTAATAGTATTTTAGAAATTTATATTTGAAACCCTTTTATTCTTGATTGTTATTATTTCAAATCATACACGTATATAATTCTTATATTTCTCTGCCTTATTCGAAATATATCATGTGTCAAAATTTCATTGTAAACTAGATAATCATAAACACCGAGGTCGCCTAAAACGAATCAAAAAAACATTATTTTTTCTTTACCGCCAATTCTTTACAATGCACATATATATGCCACATATTAATTATTCAGTCACTACGATAGTCGATCTAATCACCGATATTCGTTGACACTTTTGCCAATATCAAGTACCGCACCTGACAAGCTCCAATTAAAGTTTTAAAAATGATTCGATAAATTTTATAAATTACCTTTATTACACAACCTTGTCCGTCGCTTCTAACTGACAGTCACATAATAAAACGATATTATAATAGCAGCATATGTAATTTAGTAATACGATGTTACATCTATACATTTCGATGCCATATTATATAAATTATATGAATATTAATAATAAGTTTCCATTGGAACTGTCGGCATACCGAAGCTAACCTTCCTCTTATTATGTCTTTTATGTCTAACAACTCAATAAAACAAATTATTATTATTATACTACATAAAGTTTTAATGCTTAGGATTTAAATCTACATATACGCAAACTCGTATTTTTCAAGCGTCATATATGGGAATACCATTAATTCCTTAATTGTGTCAATGTTTTGTATCGCCCTTCTCCCATCAGTAATTTTGATATGCCCCCATCTCAAACCGCCAGTGAATCGACACTATTGAATATATTTACAGTGAAAGCGGAACAAGTTTTTATTTTTTATTGTTACCATAACACTCTCGCCACAATGTTAAAATACAACAACTTTTCTATTTCAGTTATAGTTTTTGATAAATACTGTTTAATTTAAACGAGTACATCATAGCTAAGTATATTCTGAAGCTTCTAATTTGAACGAAAATATGTATGTACATATGTAGTTTTGACCAATTGCATTACAATCGGCAAGTATACGGAATATTACAGTATATTTACAGTTTGCAGCAATAATAAGCATATGTGCTTAGTAGTGCTGCAAAATAATCGATATTTGGCAGAATCGATTTTTCCGATCTTTTAGGGGGAAAATATCGATATAATCGATTAATCGAAAATCTGGTTATATCCAGATTTTTAACAGTGGTTTTGTAGATTTGTCGTACTCCCACTAGTTTTACATATTTTTTTCTTTTCAACCATGGATTTTTTGGCTACGTTGTTCGTGTTTTCTTCATCGGAATCTTCAACATCAACAACTGCCGCACCTGAAATACTCACAAGTTGTAAATGCATTTCTTTTGATTTAAATTAATCAAAGAAACTCACGTTTTCTGCCAAGAAACTTATCCATCCTCTAAGATGTGCCCGTAAACCATTCGAATCAAACTAAAACAATCCAATTATCAAAAATATGTAAACTATTTGTATAATTTGTAACGCGAATGCAATAATGCATAGTGTGAGTTGATTTCCTCGATTTATCGATTTTCTGAAAAAGTATCGATTCTTTTCTCAAATTTCAAAATATCGATATAATCGATTCTCCTTCGATTCTTTTGCAGCACTAGTGCTTAGTATCAATTAACAGACTTATTAGCGTAGCAGCAGGCAGACGGACGGACAGCCAGACATAATTAATTAATTAATTAATCATGAAAGTTTGAGAAAAAAACACAATTTAATTTAATGGAACACTTAAAGAATTTTATTAAATTTTTGGCTAGTTAATGCGTATATAATGAGGACAAGATATGGATGATTTTACAATACATATGTCATTTAAATATACCACAAATACCGACAAATACCGATAAAATCATGGAATACATCGAGTTAGACCGGCATGTGGCATCTCGTGACATCGACATTATGTATAGTGTTGCCAGATACGGGCTCCATAGCGCTTTGTACATAGCCGCGAAATTCAAAAGACAAAAAGCGGAAGGGAGATATTGGACAACCGTATATATACTTAAAATTTTTTTGTTGGAACACCAATTCCATTAGAAATAGAGAAGAATCCTATGATTTGCTGTAAAGAAGAACTCTGCTATGAAGAAGTTCCTCCCAACCAATTGAGTATATCATTTTTGTTGCTTATCTTATATTTATTTATTAATTTCTCTGTTAATGAAACCTAAGCATTATCTCGAAATTAGCATTAGAACATAAATTTGATTTACTGATAAGTTTATAAACTTTTTAATTCTATAAGGTGATAGAAATACTTAAAATGTAAAGGAAAATTAATGAGAATCTAATGGTCAACGCCTGCCACCATGAGCAAGTCGGCTTCGTGGTGTATGCTATCCACATTCCGTTGGATATTGTCTACCATATCGAAGGCTTCTATCAGCATCTGAGCCTCAGCATCAGCTGTCTCGTTCATCTCCTGAAGTTGACGGCGCAGTTGTCGATGTTCACCAGTGACATCGCGTCGCTCGTTGCGTTCGAAGATAGTGGTACGGGTGCGGGTAAATACAGCGGTGGTACCTTGGTGCTCCTCGTGTTCCAATTCATTGATCCCAGGAAAGTCCATTTCGAGGGCGAAGCTGCGAATCTGTTCGTACTTGGCTTCCATATCTGACTTTTTCTGGCTGAAGGCAATGACAATGGTCTGTAAAATAGTCTCAGTGCCTGGCAATTGTATGTAAGCAACGACATCCTTGTAGTGATTTCCTTGCCGCCACACGGTATGACTGTACGATACGACCTGGTAGACAACTGTCTCAGGTTCTGGGCTATACTGCACCAGCATCCATGTATTATCGTCCATTGGATTCAGTGTCGCCTCAAATGTATCGTTGAAGATTTTGTCAAAGCAGCGTGCCTTCAGGTGCATCAACACCTTCTCCATGTAATATCGATGCTCATAGTAATGAAGCACATGAGCTATGCAACCTGTAGCGGTTTGAATGAGAGGCGTTCCGCCCAGTTCGGGCTTTGCGCTCATCCACTGAATACCAACTTCCGAGATAACCTGCTGCACGAGACGGTTGCCAGTCACATTGTCCTCCTCTTCGTACTGCACAAGCAGCTGTTGGGCATCTTCTTCTGGGTCGCGATGTTCTTTACCCATTGCGACCATTGCTGCTTCCACCAAGTTACGATCATCGGCCGCCAAAATGAGCCTTGCCTCCAGTGGGCGGCCATTGAGTCTGAACTCCACAATGCGAGTCATGTACTTGTCGGACACATCTGCCTCGATGATCTCCATGCTGTGCAGCACGCAGAATCGCTTGAGACCGTTGGGTCTTTCTCCTTTCATTGACCCCTCATCGACCTCGGCCAGGAACCAAGAGAGACGTGTTGTTGGAGGCTGGGGTGGTGGTGATGGGGGTCGTCGAAATGGCGACTGTGGTGAATGCGGAGACTGTGAAGACTGTGGAGATTGTGGAGACTGTGGTGATTGTGGTGATTGTGGTGATTGTTGTGACTGAGGAGATCGTGTTGATGTGTGATTGGATCCGGCTAGTCGCGGTGGCGATGATGGTGGTTTTGGAGGTGATGGGGAACGTGGTGGTTCTGCAATAGATGCAGCACCGGAGCAAGTTGCTGAATCTTCCACACCACTGTCGTTGCTGATGTTACTCATGATTAAATTGTTTTGGTCTTACTTGATTCACTTGTTTTGTAACTTTGTCAATTGTTTGGTTTGTTCTTTAGTTTAATTGTTTTCCAGATGATTTTGCTGTTGATTCACTGGATGCTTTCTCTAGCTCTGATCGTAGCAAACTGATGCTCTCGTCTCCGCAACTCTCGCTTTTAACCATCCGCGAGCGAACCCTTTCCTTAATCGCCTCTCTCGCCCTCACTTCGGCAGGTAGAGTGGCCCTTTTGGGTTTCGCGATTACGGAATTTACCTAATTGTCGAGAGGATTTAGCGCATATACGGCTGCAATAAAATCTGATTTAAGGCAACTATTCTGCAATACCTAAGCCAGAAATGCAGCTGTGGCACGTAGACTTGTCTGTAAAATCGTAAAATTGTTAATCTCAGATTATTAAGCAATAAACCAAATGTTTATTTTTGGAAAAGAATAAGTTCATATACGAGTATTCTAGAAAGTGGTAGACTTCAGATGGCAGAAAACCAACTTGCAATCTTAACTAAAGTATATCCAGATAGAATATATGGGTTATACTATAGTACAAGTATATACGAAATATTAATATCTTATTAAAACACATTACAGTTTTAAAAAGTTATTTTAATAAAATAAAATGTTATATTATATAAATAAATTTAGGTTAAACATGACTTAAAATATGTTTTAAAATGGTTTGGAACTTTAGCATTTCTTAATGGATTTCGATAAGTAATCAACACGCATCTCTATTGAGTGAATTCGATAAACTTTGAGATTGGGCCCAATTTACAAGCACACATTGCTCACATCACGTTCGTTTGATTGCTTTGTCTAATGGAAAGTTTAGAACCTTAGTTATAAATTCATATACACCATCTTTTCTTGTGAGATCCTCCTCGGACCTGGTGTCCTCATCATCCGCTTCTTCATTGGAAATGGGTTTCTCTTTACTGTGCCTAGGGTGCTCATCATTGACTTCGTTCCACTGCGGAGTAGTTTCCATCATATATTTTGTTTTTCTGGGTACAAACCCGAATGGGAGGGCAAAGAGTTGTTTAAGCGGTTTGATCGTATTGCGCATATCTGATACCGAAAAAGTAGGAACCTTGTTGAAGAACCCCACACGAATGGCATCTTTGATTGCCTTGTGACTGGCCAAAATGTAGCCAAGAACTTCATGTGAATTTCGCTCTTGAATGCTTATGTGGTAGACATTATCGTGCAACGCTACCATAAGTAAGATATCGCTTAGTTCTCGATCTTTACATATTCTGATCACCGTGGGGATTATATCATTGAGCACCTCCTCAGAAGTATCTTCATAATCAACATCATTATTGTTCGACTCACTTGTTGGCTGATTTCTGATTGATTCGTCGGATTCGACATTCTTTACTCTGTATTGGATTTCAGTTAAGGGTTTACTTGAGTCTTGCAGACTCTGGAGACTTGAGATTGAGTTCTGTTCAGTCGGTTGATTCATACCATCGAATCTAACACTCCTTCCAACTGTGGTGGGAAAGTCAGACGATTGATTTTCATCAAAATATTGAGGTTCGTTAAAACATTGCGAATTCAGTTTAGTATTGGATTGAATCATATCCATGAATTTTTTTATGTTATACTCCTTCTTTTTTAGACTCTCCAGCAAATTGCTCATTTGGTTGATTCTGTCGTTGAGTGAGTCTGTCATCTTATCTATGTCAATAATATTGTGTTGACCTTTATCTCCACTACAAATTTTCCCGGACTGTAAAGAATGCTCACGGTTGGTGGGTTCATCAACTACTCTCTTAGTAGGTATTATTTCTTGGCTAAATTTCGATACTAGTGGCTTTGAAGTTCTAGGATGATTGAAATCATATAACATATGTGTTTTTGGATGTCCGAATTGTGGTTGCATACCCTCCTTGTTTTTAGCTCTATCAGGCTGTGTGGTTTGTTTTGAAGGCTTTTGATCGGGCCTGTTCATATGTGAATAGCGACATGAACTACCATCGTTTGTTTTTTCTTTTTTAACATTAACATTAGCAGGTCCTGGAAAAGCTTGTCCTTGTCTTCCCCTCAAGCACGGATCCTCCTCGTATTGAGTACATGCATCCTTCTTACACAGTGGAACTTCGCACGTTTGCACGGCCTTATGCTCGACGAATATGGTCTGCGATGCCGTAACGTTGCCCGAGTTCGGTAGACAAGCTTCGAAGCTACGTTCCAGCGTCGCAATAGGATCATTTTCGTCGTAGTCTATGTAAACCGATCGCCTCCTACATGTGGGTGGTTCTGAAGTTCTCTCTGGACATCTGCCACACATACCTGATTCGCTTGGGCAAAAGGTGACAGATGGTCGTGATCTGAGGTCAGGTAGAGAAGGCGAGCGTATGCGCATACTGCCTAAGGAACCTCGGCCCGCCAGGCCATCTGGAGGGAGGGCAATAAAAAGAGTGAGTGTTAGCTTTAGGTAATTTACCTGATTGAACCCTGCGCGATATTCGTATATAAAGTGTGGGGACAGTGCAGAAGATATTCAGTCTTGAACTTGATAACCACAGAGAAAGATGGTAAGTCTTGGCAGAGTTTTCAAAGAGTTTTCCCATTACAATATATTCCTTATTATTTTTCAATTTCTAGACTAGCCGTCGCCAACGTTTGGAATATGCTCTTAGCATTCTACCCTATGATCACAAGAAATTGGGTTTGACAGATGCACAGCGTGAAGTGGAGAGGATTCTTGCCAAATACGTTGAGGATACTCAGGCGCCAGACGTTGTTGATGTCCAGAGAGCGAATATTCGTCAACAGTTGGCCGAAGGATTCGCAGAGTATACAATGCAACAGATTGAGGAAGAGGAACGAATGACTTTCATATCGAGTCCCAGTCTAAAACGGAATGTTTTCGATAAGCTGGCAGACGCAGCTAAGCATATGATGGATCACGAATACACAGTCCACGATACTAAACCAACTGAGACATTCCAGACAGTCATCTATTTAACTGATGAACAGAAAATGGATCGGATGGAGATGGAAGAGAATGGCGTCCACACCATGAACTACATTCGCATCGATATACTTCAGCGCTGGGAGGCCTTCAAGCGCCAGGCACTCGATCAATTGACTAACGAAATCGAGACCATACAGACGATGACTTATGGCGCAGAAAATAAAACCTGTCGCGACTTCGACACCTACCGCGATGGCGTCTCTTCGACACCCAAGTGCAGCGATGAAAAGGAGAACGACAAGAAAAATAACGAGGAGAAAGACAAGGAGAACGATAAGGAGAGCGATATAGAGAACGACATAAAGAATAACAATAAGACCGACATAAAGAAAGACATCAAGCATGACTCTGATAAGGAGAGTGACAAGGAGAATGAGCCTCTTGCCGAACTAGACGATGATGATGAGGAGTATGTTCCCAATAAGACCATTTCTGGCAAGCGTGGGCGCAAGAGCAAGTCCGTGGTGACCTCTACACCAAAGCGCACTTGTCCCGAATTCGAATTCGATACGGATGCAAGCGCCCAGATGATCACCATCGGACCTAATGGCACAAAGGTGGCCCGTGCTAGCCTGGAGGGCATCAATTGGTCTGCCTCTGGACCGGCTATAACTCGCAAGCTGCTCTGCGAGGTCTTCGATCGCAAGACTCTTGCTTTCCATACTCTGTCGGGAAAACCGTCGCCTGCTTTCAGGGATTGTGCTCGTCCCAGCAAGCAGCAGCTCGACCCGGCTAAGGTTGCCGATCTGGTCTACTTGATGACCACCACAATGCAGATGACTCCCCGTGAGGTGCGCACTGCCATCACAACCAAGTGTGCCGATGAGAACAAGATGTTGCGCTCTCGCAATGGGAATCCACGTCGTGGTCGCAAATCCATCTAGCAATGGATCTTATGGAAGTTATCTTCTACTTTTTTATTCCTTACATATTGAATTGTAGTATATAGTTAGTCTATAGTCCAGTGTATGAATTCCGAATTTAAAACCACAAACAAAAAACTCACAAAAAAAGAAATATATCTTAGGATTAATCGTAAATACCAGAATTTTCCTTTTGGGTTAGAAGTCTCTCCAGAAGTTTCATTCTCGACAGTTTCTTGGGCACCAATCTATTTAAGTAATCGTCCACATCAACTTATTTGCGTTGAGATAAGAGTTGATTATCTATATCTACTATCCCATCAGTGTTCCCATATTCCAATTTTGTTGGAGATATTTTTTCTAAAACAATTCGATTTTTTTTGCTGAGCTCATTTGATTATCTGATTATGTTTGATCCGTCTTATCTTTCTTATGTTTTATTTTGAACTTTTAATGTTATTTTCGTACATCTTCCACAACATAGTTTTCTTTTACTCAAGAATTTAATTTATAAAGCTTAAATTCTTTTAGATTTACTGTCTCACAATTCCAAAAGAAATTCTAGTTCAAAGTGCAGTTTGCAATTATTTATTGCTTGCGTAATGAATGCAAATAATTTGCAAATACTTTGAAACTCGTTTCTCTGCTTCCACCTACCCCAAAATGTTCTTTATTTATTCGATTAGAATGCATTTTGTGGCAATGCAAACAAAATAAATCGTACGGAAAAGTGGATACGGGTTGAGAGAAGGTTCAGCCTAGGGTCAAAGACCAAACGTTGCTGGCCAAGGAGATTCGATAGAGACGCACAATGCATTATTTATTTGCCCTATCAGGGAGTCAATATAACACGATTCTACAACATATTGCATGGTTATTTTTCACACAACCCTAACACACACACACACACACACACACGCACGTGTTGACAAAATTGATGAGCACTGAAAGAAATACGAAGAAACTTTCTGTATGTGTAGTATGTATAATAAATAAATAGAATAATCCATTTTCAGTTCACTCTGTGTCTGAAACATGTCAATGTTTTTTTCTTTCTAGCTCGTTTTGCTCTACTTTTTACTCTATTTTATTTTAGATATGCAAATTACGGGTGTGTGTATGTGTGTGTGTGTGGTTGGGCCATTCAATGGCAGCCTGATTTGAATATTCTACTAAACACACACACACATAGACGCACTCATAGGCAAACTTGTATGTTTTCCCATACAAAACTTTGTTAGCTTCCTCTTCCCCTCTCTCTTTCCTCACACTCTGGCTTGACTTGGTCTGTTAAATTGTATAGAAAAAACATTTTGAAGCATTCAACTAGCCGCAACTAGCAAATAAATTGGCTTAGATGCTTGAATACAACAAAAAGAGATGGCAATAAATAACAAAAATTCTCGGCAATTCCACAGGGCATTTCATCAAAGTAAAATTTATATCAATCATACGCACAGTACGCAGCACACACACAAAATGTGGCACAGCAAATTGAAACATTATATAAGCGGCAGTGTGTGTGTGTGTGGCCAGGAGGGAGTCTGAAAAAGAAAAACAGGAAAACATAGAAAAACCAATGGGAAAAAAGAACTACCCAAATGGCAAATTGCCCCCTGGAATGAGGAGAAAAACCATCGGCAACTGTATTCAATTTAAAGAACAATTTCACTAAAGTTATTTTTGGCAAATAAAAACAATAAAACAAATGGGAACGTTGTGCAAGGGAAGGAGAGTGCTACGACTAGTAGATACGCTGTAGAAATTGAGGGAGGAAGTGGTGGCACTTCTAGAGAATTGTTGGCTGAGTTAAGGTGTCTTTAACTTTCTCTTTCTTTTATACCTTGTCTTTATACATTCTTCTCTATCCAAGACATATTTTTATTTACTTAATACTGTTTAGTCTTTCTACATTCTTCGCTAATAATAATTCCAGGGTATTTAACTGCTACTTTCCCATACCTTTTTATTGCTTTTGTTAAATGTTGTTGAGCACTTTGTTTGGCCTGCTCTCGTAGAGGGCAGACAAAAAGCGACTGTCAGGTATGACATTGCCGAGCAACAGACCAAGAAAGAGAAGAAGTGAGAGAAAGAGAGAGTGAGTAAGAGGAGGGAGACGGCAAGAATTGATGTGGTTCAAAATTAAGTCATTATTCTTGGCAGAAGTCACGTTGTCGTTGTGGGCTTCTGCCGCGTCAGCAACCTGGCCAAGAATCACAGGGTCACACTTCACAGCTTGCACCCTGGTTGCCCTGCCGCCCTGTTACCCTGTCTTTCGCTACATCCTCTTGCTCTTCCTCTACCCCTCTTCTTGTTCTTCATTTACCCTTTCGAGTTTTGGAGCTCTGTCGTTCGAGTCAAAAGTGTCATTGGCAGTCGTGCGTCGCCAGCCGCAGGCAGCAGCCACAAGGCAACAGCAAAGCAAAGCAGACACGCATCCTTTGGCAGCCAACGACAGCGACATTTGCCCCTGGGCTACCCCCTGTTTCTCCCCCCTCTCTCCTACCAATTGTAAACTGGCAATGACATTTACACTTCAGCTGCTGCTTTGCTTGGATATTTCACGTTGATGATGAATGAACACGCCGCAAGGCGTCGCAACAGCACGCGACGCTCTTCTCTTCTCTCTGCCAGTCGTCTCTTTCCTCTTGCTCCCCCACTCCCACCCACTTAAGCGCTAGTCTCGCTTCGTTTCTCAACCTTTTTCTCTTTATTTAGTCCATTAAGTTTTGCTATTGAAATACTTAAATCTCGTACACTCATTCTCCATTTACATTCCCATTCCCCATTCACATTCCTTTATGATTATGTGCACTGTACAAAAACTGAAATGTTTCTTTTTAGGTGCCACTTAAAATGAGTTTCTCCTTTCGTGTAACTTTAATGATGACGTCAGATTTGGATTAGAAATCAGGTGAGTAAGTTTGCATTTATTTTAAACTTAAGTGACTAAAGAAAATCCATATAATTAGAAGCGCAACTTAGGTTCTTCGTCCACAGTCATGTTTACCTTATTGGATTTTTAAACCATCACAACTGTTTATTTCAGATTACAATGATTATGGGGAATCAACAGATTTGATTATAATTTTTGTTTGTCTTTTCTGGTTTTGCTAAGAGTGATGAATAGTCTATGAACGTCTTTTCCAAAATTAAATCTTTTAGGGCAGCAAACGCGCGTATTTTTGTGTAAGTGAAAGCGAGAATGCAATGTATAGGTGAAGAAGACTGCTGTTGGGAACTCTAAGGTAGATATTTGAATAAGTCAAAAGTCTTAAGTTCTTGTTTCTTTTTATAATCTCCAAAAACAAGAATATAAATTTGTAAAGAATCTTTCACATCGACTATAATGTTCTTTTTCGTATCCAATAGGAAATACTCTCTAGCCCACAGGGTATTCAGTACAGCGACTATACATTTCTTTTGAGCTCATTCGTTCACGTTGTTCCTTCTTTGTGATTCCGTTGATACATTTCAATCAACTTTCGCTCCGACTGATTCCACATTTACTTTGCTAATTGTTTTTCATTTCTGCCAAATGCGATTTTAGTATCCATCTTAATTAGGCGTATAATGCGGGACTCTGCTCTGCCTGGCGCTGCTCTGCCGTAGTCGGCGTAAGTCAATTAGGTGTGGCTTTATTTTCGGGGCTCAGTGCAGCGCAAAATGAAAATTTTAATAATGCAAATGCGTTGCCAGCGGCTGCCTGAAACATTTGTTGCAGCTTGTTGCACGCCAGCAGCCTTTGTGTTGCATTTCCACTGAGAGAAAGAGTGAGAGGGGGAGGTGCCTATATTGGCCATGTGGCATGTGGCATGTGGCATCAACGTCATCCGACTAGCAAGTCCACTCTTTTCTCTCTCTAGTCGGCATCAGCCTCGTCATCATCTGCATACCCAGTCCCCCTTCTACCATCCCCTTTCCTCCTCTGGCATCATCATCGGCTTGTCGTTTTCAGTTTTCAGTTATTTTAGCGTCCTTGCCGGGGCCCCGACAACAATGGGCAACCGCTCGACAACAATCGCCGAGTTAATTGAATTGTGTTTACACTACGGCACAAGGCAGCATTGTGGCTGCAACCCCACCCCCCTTTACCTCCTCCTCCCTCCCTTGTTGCCCCTTTTCAGTGTCCCCTTAGTGTTATTTTGGGCTGCTGCTGTGGCTTGTGCTGCAATTGCAGCGACACAGCATCAATGCCAAAAACCAAGAAAGCCACTTGATTTGAATTTTGAAAATAATAAAAAACCAAAGCATTTTGTTTTTTCCCTGGAATTCACATGCTAAATTAATTACACTAGCCTACAGCGAGCTTAGAACTGGCTCAATTCAAGGAAGCTTTATTTAGAGCCATTCGTGACTATAAGGAAGCTCTTGCGGAATTGCTTTGGTTCTTAATCTTATTTGTGGTTTGATTATCTTTTTACTTTTATAACTATGTCGAAAATCATTTGATTAACCTTTGGAATTTCATCTTGTTCGTGTATTCACCTCTTAAACTTGCTTATAAAAGAGTTTCCAAGTGCATTTATCAAACATAATAAAGACCTACGAAATATCATATTACTTACATACCCTAAAAACCCCCCTCTCCCGCACCGTTTTCAGGTGCCATCCTCAACTTGAACTGCTGCTGACCAGTGCGATTGGCCAGACTGTATTCAATGCATTTCAGACGAGGTTTATTTGTGTTTTGGTTTACGGGACAAGGGACGAGTTGTCAAAAGTTGTGAAACTGCATTGGGGAATAAACAAAAAATAAAACAAAAACAAAAACAAAAATTGAAAACTCATTTTACACATTTACGTTGGAAATGCTCATTAAAAGTTTTCGTATAAAAGTTGCTCGCATGCTGCCGTTTGCCAGTTGCCATTTTCATGGGAAAATTCACTCGAACGAAGGCTTTGTGTAAAGCAGAAACTTTTTGTCAATAGATTGCAGCTGTTTCTCTCTAGGGTAGAGCGAGAGAGAGAGAAGAGAGAGAGAGAGAGGGGAAGAGAAAGGAAGTCTGTTGAAGGTTTATTGTAATAACAATTAGCGTAATTAGCGGGTGGGTTACCTGGCCACAAAACTCATCTAATCTAATCAACTGACTCGCTTTACGCATCACTCCCTTTCTCTTCGTCTCCTCTTTTCTCTCTCTTTCTCTTTCCTGCTGTGATTACCTCTTAATCTCTCTGGGGAGACGTTCTCGACTGTCTTTTGTTTGTTTGTTGTTTTCAATTACAAAGTTTCGTTATGTTTATGAGCCCAAAATGTATCGCATTTCTATAACGCTAATGCGGCAAATGGCTGCAGGACAATCTCAGCCCCCCTTCCCCCTCTCCTACAAAGGGATACCCCTTCTCCTTGCGCCATTTTGTAAAGTAATTTTGAGCGCGTGCGAAATGCAAAAGTTTCTGCCGGCGCGTAAGGCGACGCGACGCGACGGACCGATAAAAAGTTTCGATTATAATGGCTAAATGTGTTTGAGGCTGTGAGAGGGAAAGAGAGAGACAAAAAATCAGAGAGAGAGGGGTAGAGAGGCTTGTACTTTGATATTATGTTTTTGCTTTGCTTTCTCTCGGACAGGAAATGAGAAATGTTTGCGCGTGTGAGCATAAATCAGGCGCTGACAGCGGCTTCTCTTTGAGTGAAGTGAGAAATTGTGAGGAGAGTTTAGACAACTGACCATTAAAGCAGTAATTTTAAAGAAGGTTTAAAAATTTAATAATGATATACTCAATTATTTATTAATTATTATTTTTATTATTAACTCTTTTTTAAAAGTATAAGGACTTAGATTCTTGGTAGAGTTTATACATCATGTAGTCTTTTGAATTTAAGTCCTATAAATACTTTAATTTCTTTAGAGCATCATTTCATTCAGCTAATAAACTTTTCTGCTAAAATACTTTACTCACTCTTTCACTCACTTTCTTTCTGTTAAGTTAACATTCCAAAAACAGACTCAATCGCATCATCCACTGCTCATGTTAAGCAAGAAAAATCACTCATACGCCACATGTGCACATAGCACAACAAACAACAGCTGTTCAGCTGGCAGCAGCTGTTCACTCACTTAACATCGCTGCTGTTAACTAACAGCACTCAAGCTGTCAGCTGCAGACAACTGTTAAGTTAACATAACAGAGAGAAAGTGCGCGCGCCTCAAGCCTTTTTGTCTGAGCAATTTAGACACGGCGTATTAACTAAAATATGTTTCCTTTCAACGTCGCTAAATACCCCATAAAGCGCAGCTTGCACCCACACTCACACACACGCAGACACGTGCACACACACACTCCTCTATCGAGTTGCTTTATTTTTAGCCACAAATCGGCTGGCAGCTGGAAATGAAAACCCATTAATGACACTGCGATACTCAAGCGAGCGAGCGAACTGACGATGATACTCGGCATAATGACAAAACTTTCACACGTGCAGCGTGTGAGACACACACACACGACACACGGCACACACACACACATACAGAGAGAAAGAGAAGTTTTTGCGGGGCAATCATTTTAATTTTTATGAGCTGCTGAAGTAGCTGCCGCAGAAGGCGTCAAAGGCAGCGAGGGCAAATGCCAAAACAACGCAGGGCACAGGAAGAGAACTAAACTACTGTCTCACATTATTGTATACCCTGTAGTCCTGGAAATTAAATGAGAGGGAGGTGTGAAGTGATGGAAAGTGAAATGAAGTCGGAAAAAAGTGTGTGATGAAACGGATGACGAAAGTGCACAGCTTTCAAGATCTGGGTGGGAGACAAATGATAGAAAGAAGACAAATGAAATATGCTCTGGATTTGTAGACTATTTACAGTTTTTCTCTGAAGGTACTAAGTACATATTTACAGAGTATTTCCGCGCCTAGCACTGCTGCACTTCAACCATTAGACCCCCATTGTGAGTGTGTAAATAACACTTTGGTCTTATTTCTAATGCCAAACTGACAGGTTTATGTGTGTGAAAGTGTGTGCGAGTGTGAGTGTGCGTGTGTGAGTGCGTTGTGCGTTCAATAGCTTTGGCATGATTATGCGAAAAATTAAGCATACGCCACATAGGCCGTGCACGCGCATTTGAAGTGTTGAGACGTGGCAGGCTTCCGTTTCTCGTTTCGCTTGAGTGCGATTTCTGACAGGCAAATGGAGAGCACAAGAGAGCAAGAGGCTTTATCAATGTTATTTATGTGCCATGCATTATTAACGCATTTAATTTGTCTAAAGAGAACAACACTTAAACACACACACCCATACACTTACAGGGGTTTACCACACACACTCGCTTGGGACAGCGTTTTATTGCGCTGCGACAACGTGTCGTGGATGAGTTATGAATACAACAACACGATCATAAAAAAGAGACGTGAAAAAGCAATTTTTATGCATCGACAAATAAATGAAAATCAATAAAATAACTCAAGTTTAACATGAGCTACAATCAATACCAATACACATGCATAAATTTGCGCATAAAATGCAAACGGAAAGGGGCCCGACAAAAAGGCCTCTCGAAAGTAGAATAAAAAAGGAGTCACAGTTCCGGAAATGGCATTTAAATATTTTCCGTACCCTGCGCTAAATGAAGCGCAAAATGGGCGCAACAATGGAAGAGGCAGAGGGAGAAGAAGCGTGTGGAAGGGAGGGAGCGAAGTGTTTGGCAATGTAATCAATAAGGAAACCTCGACATGTTTTCAAAGAAGCAAAAACTCCCCTTACAATTGCCTAGACACCTCCTCCTCTTCCTCCCTCTCTGCCTACTTCTCCTCCTTCTGCTTGCCTGGCAACTCACAACGGTTCATTGATATGTAAAACGATTTGACATTTCATTTATCAATGAAATTAAATGCAAATGGGACTGTTAACGAGCCTATTAAAACGCCAGCTTTTCACGCCTGGCCAAAAGTTTAATTGCTTGGCAAATGTGAGAATCAATTTAAGAGACTGATAATAGATAAATTAGAGATTCGAGGAAAATGGGGAGGAGAGTTTTGAACTGTGTTTTGAGTGATTTAGAAGAGAAATTAGTACGAACTTGAATGAGGAACAAATGAACATGCTCTCAAGAGACAGTAATGAGTATTCATTTCGTGTTAAAATAAAATGAGACAAAGAAGATGTCTCCTTAGAAGTATAATAAATGTTGACGTAGATACCTTCTACTGTAGAGATGATGTAAGTACTATTTCTTCTTAATTAAATTTCATGAGAGTTTAAGGATAAAAAAACTATTTCCGAACTTTGTTACAACTCTCAACTGTATTAGGAAAAAGACGTAAATCTTTTGGTATCTTCTAAGTAGATTTCAAAGTTTTTTTAGAGTGATGTTTATGGTAATTAATTCGAAGAAAGAAGAAGTGGTGAAGCAAGTGTTGTTTCTTTATCACTAAACTGTTCAACACAGTATAATTATGAACAATCAGTTCAATTTGGAAAGCATTTTTCGTTCATGATTTCTCTCATTTGCCAATTGTAACTGGGACTCTCTACAAACTTTAATAGAATTCCCAGTTCCAGCTATTTGACATCTTTTAAGAAGACTTTGTCGGCTTCTTAAATGATGTTTTTGCAATTCAATGAGTGGGAGGGAAGATGAGTTCAAATATAATCCGTACCCATCAATTCAATTCCCAAACTCATTCGTAGTTCAAAGACTGTCGAACTTCACATTGAACTGCAATAAAATTGACTTGAACTCCTGACTCAATTCATTTTCCATGGTGATCAACTTTATATTGAGAAAGCTCCCCCCTCCCTCTACGTCTTTCCCTCTTTCCCCTCTACAAAAGCACTTGCTAAGGTGACAGAAAGTTTTGCATTTAATGTCATCGACTCGCAGCGAAGAACTTGTGCTGTTTGCACTCATGTCAATTTGGTTTGGCAATAAATTGGCCAAAGAGCTCATAAAACCCAGCGAAGAAGTTGGCAATGTTCCCTTATAGCAAGTACGAGTATATATTGCCTGGGCAGGCGACTATATATTTTGCAATGATACAAATGGAAATCACCACTAAAGGGGCACAAGACTGAGAGAGCGCAGAAGGCAACATCTGCAGTTTCAGCTTCTTTGGCTTCTTTGCTTTCTTGCCTCGTGATTTATGTGATTTTTATTTGGCTGTGAACTTTATATTTTGGCTAGAAAACGAAACTCCGTTAGTTGCAGGCCAAGTCAAGTGGCAACTGGCAACTGGCAGAGTGCAGCAGCGTTTTGTGTGGCAAATGAGCCGTGCAGCAGCTGCAAGAAGCCGCACACACATACACACACACTCGCACACTCACCTGATATGCCCGACACAGCCAATTTCAGGGGCAGCCTCAGGCTTCAGCTTGATTTTTATGGCTCTTGCGCTTCATTAGCTATTAATTTTTTTTGGGGGAAGTAGTCAGCAAAGAGGCGTGGCAGGGGCAAAAAGGGCTGCATTTCCTTCCCCCCATCTCTCTCTCTCTATCGCGGTTTCTGCTAGAAGACATTAAATCTTGTCACGTCGAATACGCTCGAATAAACAGCTTGTGGAAAGCTGCAGAGAAAAAACAGAAATGACGTTGCAGCATGCAGCAAGAAGGAGCAGAGGGAGGGGAAGGTACAAAAATAAAGGGCTTATAAATCGAATAAAAACAATACAGCATAAAGGGGAAAATCTAAGCAAACACTAAACGAGATCAACGTGAGCTACTCTAATTCCCAATGCAAGTAGATACCCTGTAGAGAAAGGGAGATTACACACTACACTTGACTTGATTATCATCAATCTAATATCATACATTTATCTAAAACCAATTCAAATAAACTTTGTACCACTGTGCCTAAAACTATTCCATGCCCCACATAATTCAAGGACTCATCAAAAATGAAGAAAAGCAGAGAACACAAAAAACTCTTTGGGACAACTACACAAAAAGCAACTTATTTTTGCTATAGTAAAGTGCCAAATAATCTATTAGGTTTTTGAGTAAAATACACAGCGACAGCAGCCCAAACCCAAACAACAGGCAATACGAACAACAACAAAAACAGGGGGAAGGAGAACAACAACTAAACAGCGAACAACAATTTCGATAGTGACAACAAAATGGAATAAACTCATCGTATCTTGAGACGAGCAGAACATGCCACACAACACACACACAATCGAAAGAGGAGAGGAATCAGAGCGCTAGAGAAAAACAAAATTGTTCGCCTTGTACGACACGTCGTATACGCGATGCGACAGGAGAAGAGGAGAGTGAGAGAGAGAGTTGGCGAAGGCATTTGGCAGCGGCAGCTTAGACAGCAGCAAAATGAGTCAAACAACAACAAAATTAGTTTGAGAGTGAAGAGGAGAAAGAGCGAGAAGTAGAGAAGGCAGGGGGAAAAAGGAAAGTGGGGAGAACTTGAAGTGGAACGAAATGGGCAACAAAATACGAGGAGAAGAACGCAAAGGCGGTGCCAGCTGCTGCTGAGGTGAACAGATGTAAAAGTTGATATGTGTATCTAGTGTGTGTCTGTGAAGTGTGTGTGTGTGTAATGTGTGTGTATTTGTCGATAGCATCTATTGAGACAGCAAACACACACAGTGGCAAAGCGCAGCTGTTTACACAAATATTGTCAACGTGCTGGCCTTGAAATTGATAAGAGAGAGAACGAAAATAAAAACCAAAGAGTTTTTCGAAGTGGAACTGCGGCGGGACTGGACTAGGCTCAGGGGCTAGACCCAGACTTAGGGGCTGGACCCAGACTTAAAGGCTGACAGAGTCTCTGTCTCCCTCTGGGAATGGGGTCAGACTTAACGACCGCGACAGACTCGAGAGAGCAAACGACAACTGGGAATGAGTTTGAGATTGAGAAATGAGTTGAGCTCAGGAGAAAAGGATGGAGAGAGAGAAGGGATTCGATGAATGAATGGGAGAGACCACAGACAAAGCCTGTTCTGAGGACTAGGGATTAAAGAAGGGTCAGACTTGAGAAATTGACAAATTTATAGAGCAACGGGTGTGAAACTAACGAAGCGACAAGTCTGGGAAAGACTTGAAGAAGAAAGTGACTGGACTTATAGAGGAACAGGAGAGAAATGTGCTGGACTTGGCAGAGGAATAAGAGAGCAATAAGTTTCAATTTGAAGAGGAAACCATAGAAAATGTATAGCTTATAATGAATGGGAAAACTAGTAGATAAACTGTATAATGTGTATTACTATAATATATTATGGTTAGAGTATTTAAAAGACCTTAACAATTGAGGTTAATATAGTATATGCTAAACTTAAGGTTTAATTTAGAGTTGACATGTGAAAAGACTTGATAGGTCTCAATAAAATGTCAAAAAACGAATGGCAATTAATGAATGCAAGAGAAGAAAGTGATTAAAATTAGCCTATAGAACAGACAGGACTTAAAGAACATCCCAAACATAACAAAGAAACAGAACTGCAACTTAAGATTGTTTGTTCACGCTTCAAAGTTGAGCTTAACTGGAGAATCAGGAACTACTCAAGAAATTAGTCAAGAAACATATCAAAACTTTACCCATACCAAACTTAGTATACTTTGTAATTAACTCTAATCAAGTTACTAACTAATTAGAGCCTTGCTAGTCACCTGTTCTCGCTAGAGTTGGCCTTGAAATGCAGTGTAAATGGCAAAGGGAAATGGTCGCATCGCGCTTAATGCAAATGTCTAATGAATATTTATGACGCGTGCGGCGTCGTGGAAGCGTGTGGCATGCGTAAAATGTAATGCATGTTCGAGTACTCGTGAATAACTCATTGGGTACACTCGTTTGTGAAACTGAACTGAACTTTGCCATTGAGTGGCACAACATGCAGGTTAATAATTTAAACTGACGAGGGCAGCGAGAAAGAAAGAGAGAGAGAGAGCGAGGGAGACTGAAGAGAGGAACAAACATTCAGCGAGGCAGAGAAAGGATAAAGAGAAAGGAGTAGAAGGGGAAGTATTCCTGGGGAAAGGGTTGCCTTGTTTAGCCTGTGCTGCCTCTGCCTTGAGCCTGTTGCCGCTGCTGCTACTGCTGCCTGCCACGAGGCTTGCCACGACGCTTGCTACTTAGTTTAGCATAAAATTTTAATTTTAATTGCCAACATGTGCGTGGCAGCCTGACAGGCCCCGCCCACTCTCTGCCTTCACTCCGCCCACTCCCCCATTAATTACGCTTTTAATTAAACTTTTTGCCATATTATGCGAGTGCGTAAAGTTGATTAACTCAGCTGAGCTGAGAGCCCCAAAGCATCTGCCCCCAAGTTGGTGTCAATGTTTAATGCACAGCGAGCCGAATCTCAATTCGAAACTGAACTTTGCTCTCTTCCCCCCGTCCCGAGGAAGCTGCTTCAAACTGTAAATTTATAAATTATTTAATCCGCTCACGCACAGGATACGCACACTCACACACACACACAGGCAGGCGGGCACTCCCGTTGCACTCTCTGCTGCAGGCTTCACGCTTCAATCAGCTGACAGCGGGGCCCATTTGCATTTGGCTGAGCTCGGGAAGCTTCGTTGGCGTGGCGCGTTAAGCAGTTTGACAGCATTTGCTGCAGTCGGACAGCGATTTAATTTGAGGCTTGTAGCTGTCGCTGGATTAAAACGGATGCAGAGAGAGAAAGTTGGGACGGGGGAGTGAGTGAAAGAGAGAGGCGTGGAAACAGTGGGAAACCAATGGGAAAACTAGTGAAACTATGATACTGTCGATTGATCACAGTATCAATTGATAATGTCGATAACAACGATGTCAGTACTGTAGTAGTTTCGATTGTCACAACTGTCTATTGGTTATACTATCGATCTAGCATACTGCTCTTCGGTCTTACTTGTCACAATGTCGATAGTCAATAGTATTGATAGTTCATACTTCGGTAGTCAATGTCATCGATTATTCACCAAGGATTGCATATGACATTATATGGTCAAGCTATCAATGAGTCATTTTATCGATTGTCGCGACTATCGATATGTAATACTATCGATAAGTCATTTATTTGATTGTCAGTTGATGGGTTATAATGTCAATAGAATAAAAATGAAGTTTGATTCTATCATCCATTGATTACATTATCGATTGGTGATAATATCGATAGTCACAATCGATTAGTGATATTATGGATAAGTCTTACTATCGGTGGTCATAACAATCGATTGCTTTTAATATCAATAGTAACTACTTTAATCATCAGTGAGGTAATCAATTGGTCATACTGTTGATATTTAATACCATTGTTTGGTGAAATTGATAGTCGAATCTTTTAGTGAAACTATAAATTAGCCATAATATTGCTGACTTGCACCATAATAAAATTTTTTCAATCTGTGATGATGTACACATGCACTTTTGCTAAATACCCTGACTATCGATTGACTATACTATCGACAGCTTGTCAGCTGCACAAAATCGGCTTAAAAGCTTCATTAACGACATCGGCTTGGCTGACTTCGGCTCTGGCGTAGTGTTGACATTTTGACAGCTTATTAAAACGTCAACGAGTTGTGGCTGCCACACAAAGTGCGACTCAAAAAGAGACAGTGAGAGAGATGCAGAGAATTTCAGAGAAAGACAGAGAGAGACAGAGGGGAGGCTTAAGAGCAGAAAGAGATGGATAGAGAGTCCACATGGCTGCAGTTAATCAACAAGCTGCCAGCCATAATTTATGCAACTTAATCAACGCACAGAGTCACACAGAGAGAGAAAGAGAAAGAAAGAAGAAAGAGAGAGACTGTGTGTATGAGCAGTTAAGATAGCGACTGCAACGATTGTGTTTTTGCGCTTGCATGCAAAAGTTATCACGCATACGCCGCGTACGTCGTTCGTCTTGCACGCCTTGGCATAATTTCTTTTGCATTACGTTTTTCTGTTGTTTTCCCCATTTTCCTTTTGTTTCCCAACATCAGCAACAGCAACAGCAGCAGCAGTCGCCATCGCAATCGCAGTTACAAATTGCACAAAATGAATTAAAAATGCAGCAACACGTCGCGAGTGTGCACCGTGTGTGTGTGTGTTGTGCACAACAAATGCAAATGCAATTGGAATTTAAAATGCTTTGAGCACAGAAAGGGAGGCAAGTGTTTAGTAATTCACGATACATTTTAGCTGTTTTGTTTGTTTGCAAATATATAATTAAATATTAATAAATAGTCAAAGCTGGCGAAAAAATTTTGTTATAAATAAATAAAGCAAATTGTTTTTAACTCTTTTCGGTACATAATGCCAGTGAAATGTTAATCAGAAAACTGTTGAAACTGCTGAAATTAATTTGCAGTATTCCATATAATTAAAATATAATTTGTGTACAGTATATGCGCAATTATGCACTGCAAAAGGCCTTAATTGGCCAATAATGTGTGTATTAAAAGCACAAAGTACATTATTAAAATGTGCTTTGGAATATATTTCAGCGATAAACTATTGAACAGGTAAAACTGTGGAAAAATGTTGTATAGAAAAAAATTATATGTACTATAAATCTAATGTGTAAGTCAGGCTACTAATTCAATAAAAATAAGAAAAATTTTAAAATTATTTTTTACGTAGAAATTGAGTGCGATCCTATTTAAAGTGTATCGAATTCTTTATGAATATCTTAATTTATTTCACCCTATATATGGTTACATAAGTGAACTTTGCCGCTTTTTTATCGTCTCTTTTTTTGTATTTAATTTATTTATTGGAGTTCTTTCCCATTTATCGTATCTTTTACCTCAATAATAATTGTAATTAAGTTAGGAATAACTTTAGTTCTTTCTAATTAAAAGAGTCTTCTTAGCTGAAGTAAAATATTTCATGAGTCAACCGGCTTTGTATGTTTCCAATATGATAACTAGATTTACTTTACCCCCTTTAAAGAGTCTTCTTCACATGTATCATTCATTTAGTTCCCGATATGAACACTCACATAAAAAATCCTTGCCCCTTTCAAGATTCTCCTTAACTAGTTTCAACAATATAATTCCAATAAAGTTCCATGCTTCGGCTTCATCTTTGCCAATGCTCATAAATATCTGAGCAATGCAAGTTGAATTTGAAACCAGGCTAAACCAGCGCCTTCGCAGAGTAACCAAAATCGGCTTTGGTCTGCTGATTTCGTATTCCGTTTGAGGTTCTTGCGGTGCTTTCAAGTGCATTTGCCGTATGTAAATGTCGTGTAGCTTGCAGCGAATTGCGCTTGAAGCGGGCCACGCTGCTTGGTTCATTTTTCAATTTGGAGAGAGAGAGAGAGAGGGAGAGAGCGACGAAAAGAGAGAGACTGTTGAACAGACAGAGGAGGAACATAGACGAGCAGACAGAGAGACACTGCAACAGACGGATAGAAAAGCAACGAGGGCAAGAAGGAGAAGTGTGAAGGTTGCACGGCTTGCGTTTTTCTCTAATTAAGCGTGCTGCAAGTTTGTGGCAGCTTTATGGAATTTATCAATTAGTGCGCAAAGAACTTTCAGCCTGATTAAGCCAAATAAATTGCAGTTAATGCGTTTTGATTAAAATGCAAAGAAAGAATGAGGGAAAGAGAGGAAGAGAGAGGTGAAGGGGGACGGGAAAAGCAGTTGAGAACACGCGATGACGTTTCCGGCAAATGTTTTTGCAATTCGAAGCGTTTTCCACTTGATGGCGACGGAATTTGCACCAAGCTAACGACGACGGGCGACGTTGCATGCAACATTCAAATGCAACATAAAAATGCAGAAAGTTGCGTGACACGAAAGAGGAAGGAAGGAAG
The DNA here is from genome assembly GCA_018151435.1 of Zaprionus africanus. NCBI lineage: Eukaryota > Metazoa > Arthropoda > Insecta > Diptera > Drosophilidae > Zaprionus > Zaprionus africanus. The sequence continues at coordinate 1,045,917 of JAECXB010002307.1, read as the reverse complement.
AGGGAGACAGGGGACAGGAGCTAGAGAGAAGAGGATAAGGATTTGGGAAAGTCATGGGGGAGGCAAAGGGAAATAACAGGGAAAGATGAAGGAGAAGAGAAGTAAAAGGGGAGAGGAAGAGAAGGAAGATCAGCAAGTAGAGAAAGAAGAGGGGGAAGAAAGAGCGGGAAAGCTTAGCGGCAAAGGCAAAGCGAAAACGGAAGCTTAGCCTCCGTTTGACTAGCTGCCCCTGCCAGCTTCCTCTCTCTCCCTTCCTTCCCTGCTTTATCTTCCTCTTTCTGCTATCGCGTCCCTGCCTTCCCCTTTGTCCACCCTCCTCTTCCTGTCCACGTTTTATCTGCAGCTCAAACATTTGGCGACGCTTTCCGCGGCGAACTTTGTGCGGCTTTTCACACGCTGCATACCCCCTCCCACTCTATTCATTTTTAGCTTTTTTCTAGCCACATTTCTGCGCACAGTTTTTGCCGTCAGTTTTTTATTTGCTGCTGCTGTTGCTGTGCAAATGTTTGCATAGTTCTTCAACTTGAACTGGACTCTCTGCAGCTCTGCGAGCGCGACCGTTTAAATATTTCATGCCGCATTTTCTGTTGACTGTGCGCTTAATTGCCCCCCTCCCCTTCCTGCTCTCATAGTGCAACATGCAGTGCGAGGCAAATTAATCATAAAATTGTTGCAAATGACACGACAAATTAACAGCAGCTGTCGCAGCAAACTGTCGATAAAAAGCTCGTTTTAAAGGACCCTTTCCAAGGGATCTGCCACGCCCACACCTCTCTTTTTTCTTCTCCTTTTGGCTCGTCTAGTTAACATATTGCGTAGTTCCCCCTCCCTTCTCTGGGTTTTCATGGTTTTTCATGTTATCCCTTTTTTTTGGAGAAGGTTATTCTTCTTTTTTTGTTTTATGAGCGAACCGCCATCAAATGCAGAGAGAAATCTCCCCGAAATGCCACACGGATTTAGGGGTAGGTGGTGAGTGGGAAAGGAGGGGGGCAGCCTTTCTCATCTGGTCATAAAAAATGCCATGATATCTGGCCCTGCAGATGTGCATAAGTGTGGATAGTCCAAAGCATACACTATACTATATAGTGTCTCTGGTGCTATATGAATGCGTACTAAAGATACGACAACATAGTGTGAGCTGCACAGCATGTGGCAGGGGGAGGGGGAGCTGTGTGTGTGGTAAGAGGGTGTGGGTGTGTACAGAGTGTGTGTGTTGCCAGTGTGTGTTTTGTGAGGCGAGTTACAAACGCTGCTTGACATTTGTCTTATGATATATCGAAGTCAACAGCAGGCGACACGTAGACAGAGAGAAAAAGGAGAGGAAGATAGAGAGAGAGAGAGAGGAACAGAAGAGGGAGCAGGCATTAGAGAGGGAGGGTAAAGATGCTGTTCTGCTGTCCGCAACGCGCAACTTGCTGTTAGCAGCTGCCACTGCAGTAAAACACTTGCAATTTGTAGCATGCCGCGTGCCACAGTCAGCGAGGTTAGGCACACAAACAGTGTTGCAAAACGAGAAAAGTTTGTATGGAAATTTTTTAGAGGGGAGCTTATTGAAATTTGAAACTTGTTTAGGGTCTCTTTAAAGTAAAAGACAAGGGTCTATAAGTTTGCATAATGTTGTTTAAAAAAGTTCTTTCTATGAATATAAGTCTCTCAGTGAGGTTAAAATAATATTATTAGAAAATAATAGAAAAATGTGTTAATAAATACAATAGAATTTTAAGAATTTTACTTTAAAATGTAAATAATATTGTGAGGATTTTAAATTTTGTTGTTTTAAATAGTAAAAACTATTTGACATTTCAGTTTTTGTCAACTTAAATGGCTCATTCAAAATATCGTTAGTCATTCAATAAACCTTTCAATTATAAATCGAACTTATACTTATTAACTATCATAAAAAACATCACAAACAATTCATTTAATAACTATAAACTATATAATAAATAACTATAAACATCAACAATTATTTATAATTTCTCAATAATATTACTTATATTTCTTCCATAAATAATATCATAAATATATCCTTTAAATCATTTATTCACTATTTTACAGAGCAATAACAATATATAATATAACAATTGTTTGTTCCTGTCGAAGCGACATGGTAAAATGTCGTAAAATTAGGGTTCTTTAAAATGTCTTACAAATAATTAATGATGCATTATAAGTTTAATTTATATAAACTATCGCTTCTTTAGCGTTTTCTCTTTAATTGTATTCGAATACTCCAGCAATATATCTCTATCGAGCCTTATATACCCCAAATGCAATAACTTTTGAACGACTGCAGACCTCACAGCACAATCAATGCGAGGCGAATCAAGCTAGATTTAGCTGTTTAATAGAATCTGGCAGTAAATATTTGTGGCAAGTGCCGAAAACACACCCCCCTCATCCCAGGGCTCTCTGGTTTCTTCCCCCTGCTCTCTTTCTCTTAAAAAAGTAACCACTGTGAACCGACTTAAAGCTTTGGCACGTTCTTGCGGCAGCTTCAAATCCAAGCACACACACACAGCCTCACACACACACACACACACACAAGTGTAGAAATGAGTGTGGCTTGTATTTAAATGATTTCATTAGATGCGCGCGTGCCTGGGCATCCCTGGAGTAAAGCGTAGGCAGTAGCTCGAGTTGGGTCTGGGTAAATGATGAGGGAGCTGCAGAGGGAGTTGGAGCTGGAAGAAGCAGTGGGAAAGGGAACAGTAATAGGAGCAGGAAGAGGAGCAGGAGATGGTGCAGAAGCTGAAGCTGGCTTTGTGGCTGTGTGTGGGCCATGTAACGCATTACCTTAACTCATTTATCACCAAATTTAACAGCCAAGCAGCGGATTGAGAAGCTGGTCAGCACTTGGCTGCCTTTTGGCATACTCCAGCTGCCTTTATGGCCTCGCTGTGCCCTTTTACTACCCCCTTCTCCCTCTACTTACTGCCCTCTTCGCTCCTTCTGCCCTCAACTCTATATTGTTCTCTTCACTCTCTCTTTTCCCTTACCTTCTTTCGACCACAAGCTAACTAAATCGAGCGCTAGGCAAATCGTTTTGTGTGACTTTCATACGTAAATAGAAGATGCCCCCCCCCCCCCTGTCCATCTCTCTGTTCCAAGTTGCCTCCAGTTCCTGACCAGCTTCATCTTCAGGTTTGTGCTGCGCCAGCAAAATTTGTTAATTTCATTTTGCCAGTTTGCACAAGTTTTGCCTGCCAGCCAAGGGAAACCCCTTTGTTTGCACTAGTTATCCTTCGCTCCCTCTCTCTCCTTCTCTCTCCTACTCCCTCTTCTAGCATTTAGTGCGTATTTTTTCGCCATCTTCTTGTGCTCTTTGTTTTGCACCAATTTCGTTTGTAATTTTGTTTGTCCTTTAATTGTGGCTCATTATGCCTGCGCTCTGATTATGCCATGCCCCAAGTGGCTCAATTAATGTGCAACTAACGGGGGGAGGGGAACATATATGTAGGTGAGAGAGTGTGCGTGTTTAGTGCCCACAACTTAATCGTTATAGTATTCCCCCCTGCCCACCTCCTTAACTGCCCATTTGGGAAGGAGATTAACCCACACGAGCCTCGACTATGGAATTCATTTTCTTTTATTTATTTAAAACATTACCGAGAAAATGAAACTTCAGCTATTTGCTGTCTCTGTCTACCTCTCCCTCCCTCTCATTCTCTCTCAGACTGTCTTGGTTTTGTTTGCTCTGCAACCTTTTTTGACCCGTTCGTGTCCTTTTTCTGGTCGGTGAAATTGCTTGGCATAATAATAATTGAAAATATGTTCGATGAAAGTGTTTGCCAATCTAAGGAGAGAATTCTGGACAGCGAAATGGCCATTGGCACAACTCAATTACAAGTGGGGAATTAAGGGGGAGGAGGAGAAAGAAAGAGGAGCCTAACAAATGCCTAAAGGAGCAGGAAATAAAAGAGCGGAGAAGGAAATGTTGAAGGTGGTTAGGTATGTTGGAACAACTTTAATCAAGCTATCTGTCAGTAAGGAATTATTGGCATTTAAGAAGAGAATAGGAGGGAGAGCGATGGAGTGATGGTAAGAAAGGGAGGTAGAAGGAAAGAGAAAAGAAATAAAAGTACTAAAGAAGGAAACATTCAATAAAATAGAGGAAAAACAGAAGTTGATGATCTTAAATACGATCGGAAGAAGAAAAGAAAAAAAACAAATAAAGAATCCGCAACGATTGAAACATGGAAAGAGAGGTAGATATTGAAAGAGAGTGTGATAAACGATTATAGAAGGAAAGATAAACAGACGGATAAACAATTGGAATAGATAAATTGATAAATAGACAGACAGATAAAATAATAGACAAATAGAAAGAATGATAAAATATGATCGATAGCCTGGAAATAATCAAAAGATGGAGGTTAGAAGAGAGTAAAAGAAAAAACAGATAGTCTGAAACATAAATAAAGAAAGGTAGTAAGAAAAGCTTAGACAGATAAACTAGAAAGAAAAACTCTTTCCTGATAAGGATGAAGATCTTTAAACAATGCTTTCAATAACATTAATGTTACTTAGATTTATATTGCAGATTGTAATGTTGATTTAGAGCGCTTTTAATGTCTAAAGTAATTGTCCGTCTTCAGTTTCTGTTCAGCAGTGCAATTAAAGTCTGTTGTTCTGTTAATCTTAAGTATTTTTATAGTATGCACAGCCCTCTCCTGTAAATCTTCTAGACATCCGTAGCCATCGCCCACAGCAATTTCCCCCTGATTAACTCGTACTGCCAATTAAAATTGATTGTCTAATTTGCTTGTAAAACAGGCACTTTTACTTTCTCCCTTCGCCCCTCTTCCACCTTCTCTGGCCTTGTTAGTCCAGTGTAAGGCACAGTAAAACAGTAAAATTCCCGGATCGAGAGTGTCATTAACCCTAAGCGACGATAACGAGTCTCTGTCTCCGTCTCCCTCTCCCCCTTCGTCTCTGGCCAAGGGGGAAATATGCAACAAGCATAAAATATTCAAAATATGCCAACGCGCTGACATTGACGAGGCGCAGCTAGACGAGGGACAAGCCGAGGAGGGGAGTGGGAGTGAAGGGGAGGTGGCTTGCCGAGTTGGTTGACTTGGTTATTGGGCAGGCTGGACAATGAACGCGTTGCTTAAATAAAGGCAAGACGCCAATAAACTTATTTGTTGGCCGCACAAATTGCTGGCAAATATGCGTAAAAACATAAATAAGGCTAGCTAGGGGGATGGGGAGGGGGAGAGGGGACGTGGCACGCCCTGGCAATGTATGCAACAATAAAAACTGTGGCGCGTTTGCTGCTGTTGCTGTAATGAGGCCTCTATTTAAGTGGTCGTCAAGGGTTTCCAGACGGTCCAACGGGGCGTATGAATAATATGGAAACTAAGCCAAGTCGAAGGCAAAGTATTTGATTTGTGTTATGAAGTTGGTGGTATTGACAGTGTACATATATATATATGTGTGCATGTGTGTGTGTGTGTGTGCCTAGCAGAGATATGAATCTCTTTCAATAAGATTGGCAAAAGTTTTCCATTGAAGCGCATTTAGTAAGTCAATTTTTGATGCGACTTTATGAAACTTTTTGAAGCCATCAAAGAGGATTAGAGCAGGCAACACACCAGCTCCCATGCACCTTCCCCCTCCCCCACTGAGTGCCTCTTCGCCAGACCAAGCAGCTTAATTTGTCAGCACCAAAAAAAATTATGGAAAAAATTCAGAGGAGGCAAAAACGTCAAGCAAAGCTTTTCCGCCTTTTGTGTCAATAATGATTACATTTTTTAATTGCAGGGAGAGAGAGAAACAGCATAAAAAGAGGTGTTAGAGAGGGGGAGGAGGTGACAGGAGCAAAGAGAGGGAAGACAGCGGAAGGGGCAGATTGACTAAGAGAGACAGCCACTCGACAGTCGGCTTATGGCAGCCTCATTAGCGTCAATTCTCATTGCGTATGCGTTGACATTTTAGTGCCATAATTAGCTGTGCCACGCCCCCCAACCTTCTCTTTTTCTCTCCCACTCCCCTCTCTCTTCATGCCTCTTCTTCACTCTGCCGTCACCTGTCCTTGCGAAATTAGCATGTGATTTAGCTGCCATTCAGGCAATTCGCAATGTCAGTTTAGTCGCAGTTACCCAAGTGGCCACGCCCCCTCTGTCCTCTCTCACGCCCTCTCTCTCTTCTCAACACAAAGTGTCATGTTGACTTTTTGCCAGCTACTGCTGCTGCTTCCTCTGCTTCTTCTCTTTTTTCTACACTGCCTCGCACTAACGTTTGGTATTTCACCTGTGCCTGGTATCCCCCTCGCCTTCTCGTTCTCTCTTTCCCTTTCTCGCTCCTCCTCTTTTCTACATATTTTGCTGCGTGTCAGCGTCATGAATGCGCTTTTCTTCTTGCCCCTTCTCCGCCTGGCTTAAATCCCGCCAGAGCTGGCCGTCGAGTGCGACAGCCTCACTAGCAGCAGTCTCAGTGCCCGCTCTGCCAGTCCCTTCTCTTCTCTCCCTATCTCTCTTGCTCTCTTTCCTTCTCCCTCTTCTCTCTGTCCCTCTCTCTCTCGTGGCTTTCATGCCACTTTCATTTGCCTCTCGTCCCTGGCATGTTTCATTATGCGGCCGCTTCCTCATGGGCCACACGAAGGAACACGCGACACTTTATGCATTTTACAGGCGCGCTGCTTTTGGGTGTACCCTATAGAATAAAGGGAGTTTGCGACTTGAGTATGGGTTTGGTAACATAAAGAAGACTGTACAATAGATAATTCAATTAGAATGTTATTCTATTTTCATCTTTTGTGCTTTTACAATATTTAATGAACTCAATAAACGATGTATCACGGCAAAGCCTTAATTATAGAGTAGAAAGCTTTGGAAAGCGCATTCAAACAGACAGCTTTCTTATTAATTAGAAATCAAACATACTCAAGATATAATAAAATTGATTGATTTAATACGTTAATCACCTTAAAAGCTTTAGAATTTTTTAAAAAGAGATTTAACCTTTAGTTACACATTTTATTTGAAGTTAACTTACAATAGTATTTATATTATCAAAGTATATTTTAACTTTTTAAACTTCTATAAAATACACAAGCTTTTCATTCAGCTAATTAATTAATTCAATTTGAACCTGCGTAAAGTGCATTAAAGTGTGACCCAATTGAATGTGAACTCTCTTCATGCTTGACGTGTTTTTATTTGCTTTACCTTTCCACCACAACTCAACTGTCATTTCACCCATCCATCCGTCCGTCTGTCTGTCTGTCTGTCCGGACGCCTCAACCGGCGTCTGCCCCGTAGGCCTGCCTAATTTCATTTGCTTTTCCATCGCCGTTGCCATTGCGTCGTCATCTCCGTCCCATCGTGTAATTTATTTCGCCGCTAATTTGTATAAATTCTTTTCTTGGTCGCGTTAAAGCAACGACGACGACGACGAGACATCAACACAAAATGGCGGACATGCGGCTGTCAGCGGTGGGCACCCCCCGCCCACAGGGCGACGTTTATTGCCCTACCGATGTTTTTCTTGTACTGCTGTTCCTTTTGTTGTTGCTGTAATTCCTTGCACCTTTATGCTTATAATTAAGTGTCTGGACTAGGTTCCACCTGCCTGCCCCGCCCCCCATCCCCCTCATTGGGGTGCTCTCTTTTAGTGTGCGAATTTATGACTGTTTTATGGGTGCATAAGTTTCATTAGTCGGCAATAAATCAAAGTTGGCCCCATGCAGAGCGGGCTTATGTGGTTTATTTGTGTGTGTGTGTGTGACATGTCTGTGTCTGCGTTGCATATTCGTTGGGTTTATAAGTTTGTCAACAACAAAAGCCACGCATTACCTTGGGAGTGATTAATTAGTTATAAATTAGTTCAACCACCTTAAGAACTAGGTGCACAACGATTTATCTCTTTTTAATAAGTTTTTGGTTTATATCACACTCAAAACCAAGCGCTTTACTTGTTTCGATTGTCGATAAATTGCTGTCCGATAATTTAGCCAAGACAAAAACCTGCGCTCAATTTGCGCTACGTGAAGTTGGCTGCGGCACGCAAATAATCAAATCGCGCAAATTTGGCTACGTAACGCAATATTGGCTCTAGCGTGAAGTTAGCTGCGACACGCATTTTGGAGATCTAGAGTTAAGTTGGCTGCGCGAACGCAAATTGAGTATTGCGCAAAAATAAATCAGGCAACTGCCAATTGCGCGGCAAATTTGAATTGTTTCCAAAAGAAATGAATGAAAAAGTTAATTTTCATTGTTTACTGAACTTTATTAAAAATATATTAATTTTTTAAGAAGTAGAATGAATAATTTATCAGTACTGATTATAAGGCTTTTAGCATTTTCCCTAATCATTACTCAGTCATTATTCATTCGCATCCTGTTTAATAAATTTATATTTTACTTTAATCGCTACGTTGATTAAAAACTCATATCTTACTTCTTATTCAATGCCTTTAATTTCCCTCGTAATAAATTACCCAAGCAGCGGGATATGTAAGCAATAAAAGTGCAATTTACCTTTAGTGAATAGGCAAATGCTGATTATAGATTTTTCCCAAAACTTGCCACAATGTTTGCCAGTCAAGGAATTTGTTTGCCGTACTGAAGAAGGGAACTAACCAAGTGCAGGCAGCCGTAGTCGAAGAGGGACAAGACAAATGCGCCACTGACACGTGTTAAGCATTCCGCACATGGTCGCTTGAAATGCCACACAGCAGGAGGGGCATGAGGAGGGAAGGAGGAGAAGGAGAAGGGATTCATGCATATGCACAGGTTGCTCGTGGAAAGACGAGCCCGCCCAGAGTTGATACAGCGACTGCAACTGAGACCCTTTTGCAGCGCGCTGCTCATAACAAATGACTAACAACCTGGCAACAACAGCAGCGAGCAGCAGAGGCAGAAGAGGCAGCAGCAACTGCAACAGCAACGACGACAATCGCAGCTAGATAAACAGCAGCAGCAGCAGCAGTAGATGCAACAGCAACAGCAACAGCAGATGCAACAGATGCAGATGCAGATGCAGGCAACAGATACAAGTTCATGTATCTGTCGCTTGCTCTCAACTTGCCTCACCCTCCTCGCCCTTCTCCCCCTGCCGTGCTCTGTGCTTGCCTCCATATCTGCATGTGCTGCACAGCGGGCCGATTAAGCGAAATGATGATCAAAGTGCTGCACTTCCAGTTTGGGGCAGCCACTATTGATTGCGTGTGTGGCAATCGAATCGAGGCGAAGCGAAGAAGCGATGCCAGCGTGCTGCTCTCTCGAGCCTTATCGCGATCTGCGTTATCTGCGCCAGGGACAGCGCCGGCTTTAATATTCAATTTGTGCAAACGTTTGTTGAATCTGTCGAAAGCCCTTGTGCCACAGCCTGCCTGCCCCCGTTCCCCTCCTCTGTCATGTATTTGTATATTGGAAAATTGCGCCTTAACAAGGCAAGCTCAATTCCCTCTCTCTCTCTTGCTCTCTCTGGGGATCAATGCAAGGGCAAGTGCAGCCAATCAGCGAGTGTGGCAGCAACAGGCGTTGTGTGGCAACATCTGCGGCACGTAGCACGCAGCTTCCGCAGCGGCGCAACACTTCATTTATTCTGATAACCATAAGATTGCCAAAGGAAGAGGAACAACAACAGTGCCAAACTACTCTCAGCTGTATCCCTATATCATATATAGCTATATATAATCCTAAGGGTCAACCCTTAGTCTGTTGCGCCTTGATTGAAATTGCAACCGACGCAGCCGTTGGCGATTCGCCACGCATTTCCCATTTCGCGCTCGTGTCTCAGGTGTCAGTTGACCGCGCCGAAGTTGACAACTGACACGACGCGCCAGGGCCAACATGGCCTGCGATGCCAGCTCGATTCATTGGGTTAGGCTCTCCAACTCCGACTCCGTCTCTGGCTATGGCATTGACATTGGGCACTGGCGCTGGCGCTGAGAGTGGAAGAAGGGAACGAAGAGAGAGAAGAGGAAGTGGAGGGGATTAAGACTGAGCTGGGGCAGGGATCAGTAACAGCAAAGGGAGCGGGGCGACTCTGAGCTTGTTCACTGGGCGCGCCGTCGGCGTGTTTTGAAAGCCAATTAATTCAAATTTTGAAAATAAAAAACTGACGACAACTTGGCAAAAGGAAGCTGAGAAAAAAGGCAATAAAGCAGAAGAGAAACAGATATAAACAACAAGAAAATACGCATAAAATATATATGTAAATAATGTGAATAATCTGTGCCCATAATGTGCAGTTATTTATAAAATGTTATGCAATTTATTTCATATTTATAACTTATTGAAATTTATTGCATAATTATTGAAACAACAAACTTTTATTGCTGGCAACTTATCAAGGTGATTTCTCCTTATTGCAACAACTGTCAGAGTTATAAGGCGAAACTTGAGCCTAATTGATGGAGCCTGAGACTGTTTGGGATGAGATCTCTGCTATATATATATGGTAATCATACTAGACACTATTATATGTATATGGTAATCACATGGCACATATCATATATCATTCGCCACAAAACTGTCTCATTTATGTGACAAAAATAAAGTCACCTGTTTGATGACTTTATCGTTGTTCGAGATTAATGATGCAATCAATCAGCAAGTCAGATTCGATGCCTTATAAGAATAAAAACTAAAGGCAAAAGGTGCCATATAAATATGGTACAAGTACATTGGGAATGTCAGGTATTTGGAGAGATAAAGAATAACTTGACTACATGTTGAATAAGTTGAGGAATAAAGAAAACATTAAAGCAAATGTTGAATTTCAAAAGATCTTAAAATTATCTTAGGTTTTCCTTATGATCTTAAACTCCTTATCTGTAAACCACTTATGCTAAATTATTTTTATGTTGCCTTTTGGATATTAGGTCCTAATTTCCTCTAAAGACACCTTGTGACTCCAGTTGACAAGGCATTGGGAAAACATATTAAAAAATAGTACCAAAATATGTTTTAGTTTTCTTACATTCTCCCTTAAACTATGCCAAGTCCACACAACCTTCATTTGCGACCAATTTCCATAGCAATTTCCCTGCATACCTTTGGTCACACTGCTGCTGCTGGCACAGCTGGGCAATAAAATGTGCTTGCGCCGCTGTATGTCATAAATCCCTCCGTGCTCTAACTGTACAAACAGAGAGCCTGAAGTACCCGAAGACAGAAGAAACGTGCCTCGTGTGCTGGTGGTAACCGTAACCCGTAACCCATACGAGTATTTTATCGTGCCAGGCGGGCAGGCAGGCACTGCAAGCCTTATAAGGTACGGCTCTCAGGGCTTGCCTGGCTTAGTGGCTGCCTGCCATCATCACCAGCACCAAATCTTGCCCAGCTGTGTCAATGGCCAATGGCTTTGCCTGTGCCACACTCAGACTGTGCCTCCTCCATTGTGGCTTGTTGCATGTGTAACGCCCCTTCACCCCCTGCTCCTCCTCCTCTATTCTAGTGACTCCCCCGCAGAACTGCATCAGATATCGTTGGTAATTTTTCAGTCTCTGATTGTTCAGTGAGCCTCTGACTCTGACTTCGACTCCCAACTGCAACCTCGACTCTGACTTAGTTTTCTGCATGAGGTCATCGCTTGCGGTCGGACCGCCCGCTACAACAGCCTGTCTATCTATCTCTGTGTCCCATTGTCTGTCTGTCTGTCGGTCTGTCTGTCTCTGTCTTTGTCGTCTGTCTCTGTCTATCTATCTATCTCTGACTGTCTCCTGAATGTTTGTTGCTTAGTTGGGCAGCGTTTTCTGTTCTATGTTTTGTTGTTATCTATTGCCGAGCCACGTTGGGTCACATTAACGGTGCTTTCTCAACGCTCGAGTTGTGCAATTTGATTTCCTTACCTTTGGCTTACCCTATACCTCCATCTCTCTCCACTACTCTTGCTATCTCTGTTGCAAGCTTGGAGGTTTTTCGTTCACAAAACAAACAATTAAAGTCATCAGAATTGCGGCGAACTGTGGAAGTTGTTGCCATTTCCATTGCCATTGTTGGTGCTTACTGCTCACACTTGCTGACTGCAGATCCCCCCTCTCTCTCTATATGCCCCTCTCTCTCCTGCTATTCCCCTCTCTATCTCTCCTTGCGGTTACATAATCTCATGGCATAACTGCGTCAATGGAATTCACCAGCGAAATTCTAGAAATTATGAGAATATTTTGAGGCTTAGCTATCAGTGTATCTCACAGATACATTTGGTACTTGGTGCTAATTAATGCAGTAGTTTGATGTGCTTACAGGAAGCTGTGCGGTCTTTAATATTTATGGCTTACGGCGGATTTTTGCGGTAGCTACTGGATTAGCTACTGTATCTGTGAAATACAGTTAGAGCTTAGTATGGATATTTATGTATCTATAGAGCAGAACGAAGTGTAGAAAAGGAATAAGTTATTTTATTATTTGCTTTTTTAAATATCTAGAAGTGGGTCAAGCTGTATCTTTGAGATACATTGCGTTGGAAGTGAATTAAAAAGATACTTTGAAATGTGTTCGACCTCTGATCTGATTTTAACACTTTATCTAGTATAACTTTATGATAAATTTCTCTTTTAAATATACTTTGGTGTTCATATAGTAAAATTGTTTTCTCACAAGGTGATTTTGTATATATGGTACTTTTGTATTCCTGAGACATCCTAGAATATAAAAACAAGGTGTCAATTATGGTTGAATAAATATACTCAAAGAACTATTAAATCTTTAAGATGAATTAAACTACATAGAGCTTCAAAAGGTACTTAAATTTATCACGCCATTAAATAAACTTGTTCATCCATTAGATACTGCACATTCATATACTTATGTATCTCATAGATACACTTACTTAACTGCACCACATTGCCTGCCCTCAGCTGCCCCAGTTCGTGATGCATCCGGCCGTAACTCGCCGGCAATTAGCACCTTGTGCCAGATTTTGAGTAATGCGCAAACTTTTCAGCGCCACTGTGCCCCGCATAATAAGCAGATACAAAATGTAAATCATGTGCAGCACAAGAATTCGCAGAAAATCGCACAAATTTGCAAAGATTTGCACTGAATTTTGCTTTCGAAATCGAGCAAGCTTAGCTAAGCTGGCGCTGTCCGAGAGGCGGAACTGGAAGCTCAGGCTGGAAGCGGGCTGAGTCTGTGGCGGCTCTGCCAAGTGTAACTTGTTATTTGCTGTAATTAATTTAGCCTAGCCCAAGTGCTAATTAATTCGGAGCAATTCAGACAGAGCTTCAGGTGAAGGCGGTGGCAGAGTGCCGAGAATAGAAATAAAACTGAGCTGAACTGACCAAATTGTGGCCAACACATCCGCCGGCAACAGAAGCCACAGCTCCAAAATTAATGGCCAACTCGCGAGTCGAGCGAGTCAGAGTAATTTCTTAAGAATTTTTTAGAGAGACAGGAAACTTGCATAATAACTGTAGAAGAAGTGAAGATGATGAAGGCAAGAGTGAAGAGAAGCGAGAAGAGAGTCTTCAACTTACGCAATGTCAGACCAAATTTGAGGGAAAGGGAGGCAGAGATAGAGACAAAGACACGACCCTAGACACGGGCTGTGCCAATAGTAACGCCTACCAATACCTTTAATTATAGTGGAAGCTGGCAAGGAAGAGGAGTGCGACGAGGGGAGGGGGTTCAAACATGACGCACGTATAGAAAACATATTTCAAACTAAACAAACTCATCAGAAAAAAATGGCAGAACGCGTGTAAAATTAAAAGTGAAACGAGAGCAAAAAACAGACGGGAAAGAAGAGGGGAGGGAGGAGGGGAACTTACTGGGCATCAGGTTGAAGGCAGAGGAGCGTCGCGTATGTCCCGCTTATTATGCGCTGCACAGCGTCAAGGTCGTCAGATTTGATCGCTGGGGCGTTCACCGGCGCTGACGTCATTTTTGAAATATGCATAGATCGAGTGACTTAAAAGGCACAACAGAGACAGCAACATAGACAGCGCGTGAGTGGGAGATTTGTCTGGAAAATGGCATAAGGTTTTTGGCTTTAAGCTTTTAGCTGGAAATTGGCTAAAAGAAAAAGTGCCGCTGGCAATTTAGCAATTATAAAATGATTAATTTCCGTACATTTTCTCAACACCTTCCACTTAGCACACGCTCTGCCGCAAACGTATTGCAGGCACTGTAAGGATAAAGGGAGAGCGGGAGTGAGGAAGAGGAGGAGGGGCGGGGGAAGTGCCCTTCTCCTGGGTACGTACCCTGGGCCAGGCGTTAAAGCTCAACTACTGTCGATTTAATGTGCCGTTGGCCACATTTGCCCAGCATTGCCTGGACTGGACTGGACTGAGGCGCATCTAGGGTATCATTAGGCCGGGCAAAACAATTTAAAATAACTGCCGCAACTAGCATAATAATATTAAGAAGAAGCGACTGCAGACAATTTTCATAATGGCCAGAAATAAATCTGCAGCACTGCCTTCACCCCAGTCTGCTCTCAGTATCCTCTCTCAGTCTTCTCTGGGTACCCTCTCTGTCTCCAGCTCAGTCTTTGTCTCAGTGCTTCTACTCTGTCTCTGTCTCCTGCCTGGGAACATCGAATGCGCTGCACAACTTAATTAATAAACTAATGAGCAGTTTGCAGACTGCTGCCAAACGAGCCTGGGTCCATTCTCGCTTGAGGCGCTGCCTGCAGCTGCTGGGATTCAGCTGCAAGATTAGCTCTCAAGTAGTCTCTTCCTCTCTTTCTCTCTCTCTCTGCCTCATCTTCCTCTCTAAAACGTGCAAATATGCCAGAGATATGTCAAATCGCGTACGTGTTGTACAAAATACTCAAAATATATACTGTATATAAATGAAGCGTTTGATTTATGCCCCGAAATATGGTGGGGAAATGCCCTGGAGAATACGTGACAGCAAAGCATTGAGAGTGAGAGAAATGAAGGTGAAGGTGATACTTACGTCAGTTACGGTTGAGGTGGGATTGATTAAGATCGAATTTTAAGGCAGAAATATTAAATACATATAATTTTCTTGTTGCCGAAAACAGACTGATTTATTGTGCTGCTTCTTATTATAGATTTAGGGAGCATTTTAATGTTAGCCGAGTATGGGGAAGTTAGCAGAGTGTGTGCATATTGTTTACAGATGTTATTTATAGAAAGATAATGTTGTTTGCTACACATATTTTCCTCTTATGAAATTATTAAGTAGAATTAATTAAGTAGAACTAAACAAATTTAAATTGATATGTTATTTTAAATTTTGACTACTTTGGCGATCTTTTATAGATTTCACGTTTTTGTTGTAATAATGTTTTAAGATATTGAGTAAGTTGCTTTTAATAATGATATAGTAGATAGCAAGAGTATTGTTTAGTGTCGATATATTCTATTGGTATCTTAATGAATGAATGTTTTATTGGTATCTTTAATGCTGTTTGTTATATCTTAAGGAAGCAAATTGTTAAATCTTCTGCTCAAAGAGTTAATTGCTTTGTTTCCTCATGCTGTACATTGAAAATGTAGTCGCAAATACATAATTTGCTTATGCCAAATTCCCTGCCTTGAAAACCTTTTTTTTTCCTTGAGATTTAAGCCGATCTGTTTTGTCGTTAGTAATATTCTCGTTGTTAAAGAAATAGGGTCAATCAATCCAGCAAAAAATATGGAATTCATAAGGAAACAGTCAATAAATCTCTAAGCTAAGTACAGATGCCTTTTTCAAATACGAATAATAACATAACGAATCTTGAAAGCAAAGTTAAAACAGCCTCCGGGCCACATTTCTAGTCAGCATTTCATATAGTTCTCCTTGTTCTCTCACTTGTTTCCAGTTAGTTAGCGACAGGAAGTTGCGCTGTTAAGCCGCCAGACACACTTGAGGTCTTTCATTTATGGAACGCTTTAACTAAGCTAACTAGGCAAATGCCATGTCTAATGAAGACTCTATTTCAATTCCACTCAAAATTTACGAGCTGTCTGTGTATGAGACGATTCCGGTGCGTGTTTAACAGCCCATTTTGGGGTAAGCAAAGTGTTTTGTGACCTCAAGGCTTAACGATGCCTTGCCTTGCAATGATGAGCTAATAAATATTTTCATAATAGATTCAAGTGCTGCGGGCAGAGGATGGACAAATAAATCATTTCATGTTTTCACTCTTCGTTTTAATTATCAGAATTTTGAGATGAGAGAAGCTCATAAATTTGCCCACGAAGCGAAAAGTGAAAAGAAGCGAAAAGAGAAAAATATGTTTATGGCAAAGTGTAAATTGAAAATGCAACGAGAAAAGGAAACTATTCAAATCAATGGCAACTGATAGCCTTGCAGGCAGGCAGGCGGAGCTGGAGCTGGAGCTGGAGTTGGAGTCGGAGTGCCAGTTGAAGTCGTAGCTGGAGCTGAAGTCATGATTAACATGGGCCGAGCCCTTCCTTGCCTGCCTGCCTGGCCAAAGATGGCACCGACGACGGCGATGGCGGCAACTTCGTGTAGCATTTAAGCGACATGCCAACACTTGACCAGGCCAGCCCAGGCAGCCAGCAACTGTTGCCTCTGCTGGGCCCACTTCCTACTTCTACTTGGAGTACTGTGCCGCAACGTATCATTAACAAGTCACGACAAATTCGCGGTCAGACAATTTGAAAAGCCAATGCCAAATTTGGCGAGGACAACAGGCCAAGACAGTTGGCATTAGATAAACTCCAACTCCAGCTGCAGCAAGAAGGAGTGCGATTGCCAGACGGCACTGCCTGGCAGTGTGTACTCTCCTCTTCTTGCTCCCCCTTTCCTTCTCTTCCTCTCCCCCTGGCCATGTATCAAGTGCCAAGTACATGGACAGGTTGGCGACTGCCGCCGGCGGCTGCTTTGAACCAGAGAGACCACAGTCGAAGCCGAGGCGTGAAAAATCTAAAATGCAAACACGCAGCGAGAGTACCTTCCTCTCTCTCTCTTCTCTTTCTCTCACTGTCTACACTGTAGTCCACTCCACATTTGTAGTTGTTGCTCCCCGGGGCCATAAAAGCCCAAAAGAAATCGAAAAAGATTCGCGCAGCGCACTTTGGCTTCAATTCTCTCATACGCATGAATTATTTATTTCGATTGTCTTGAGCCTTGCCCCTTGCTCCCCCCTCTTCTTCGCTGTGAGGGAATTATTTTTATCGGCCGCCATAAGGAGCAGCTAAATTTATGTGGCGACTCTACACTGTGCTCCGCTCTGCTCTGCTCTACACTGGCCTGCACTCAAATCGCTCAAATTATCGCAAGGGGCATGCAAAATTTATTAACAAACATAAAAATTGCTCGAGAATTTATTTCATCTTAATTCAATTTAACAACTTAAACAGCCATAAAGTGTTCACATTGTAAATCAATGCGTGATCATCATCATCATGATGACGAAGATGATGATCATGATGCTGGTCTGGGAAGCAGGTCTAGTTGCTTCTTGTGCCCACTGTAAATTTATGAGCTGCGCATGAAAATGAGTCAAAACAAATTATGCCGCAATGTTGGCGAAGGAGCCGCATTGGGGCTGCCTGCGCACGGGGCTGATTGACAGCAGCGAGTGCAGCTACAGTCCCTGCTCTAGCTAGAGTATATACTCCTGTCCCAGTACCGTCTCTACCCTCTCCAGTCGCAGTAACCTCTCTTGCCCCAGTCTTGGCATGTTTAGCCATTGCCAGCGATTATGATGTGAACTGATTTCCATCGGCAGCAGCCCTCGACAATTTGGAGGCATTAATCATGCGGCTAAATACGAGGGTGGATCGATAACTCTCCTACTACTGCTCTCACTCAAGCCGATAAGAATCAATTCCCTGTTGCTCAATTTTGCGTAATATCCATTTGACAGCAATCAAAAAAGGAAAAGAGCCCGATAGCTGCACGTGGATTGCCTCGGCAATTATCGTATTTTTAGAATCTTTACCATGTTGCATTTCGATTGAGCAAAAGGGGATATGTTCAGCAGGAGGAGTGCGCTGCTTGACAGATTCTGTATAAGGGAAGGTATTTTTAGACGGAGTTATACAAGTATATTGATTGATTAAAGAAAGATATCTTCAGGGGCAGGAGGCATTCTTTTGAAATGTATCACAGCTGTAGCTTTCTTCACATGATTGCCTCTAGGAATAAAGCAAATATTCCCAATTAATAAACCTTTAAAGCTTAACTGTTGGAAAAGGAATCTACAAAGTATCTTCCATGTACTTTGTAGAGTATTTTCCCAGTCGAACACACGCAACTCTCATTCTCTTTACTTGTTTCAATTCATTTATTGTATGATTTATCGCGTTGAATAATTTAGAATAATTTACGATGGAAGTGAATGAAGTTTTTGAATGTGGGGAAAGGAGGCAGGAAAGGATAAGCGGAGGTGGGCCGCCTTCTTCACTTAGCTCTGGCAGTAGCAGCCATCGGCAGAGTTCTTCTTGATCCAGTCGAGGAACTTGCTGACTCTGGCATAGACACCAGGAGCATTTGCCTGAGCGCAGCCAAAACCGAAGGATACAACGCCAGCGAGCTTGTAGCGTCCCTCGTTGACGATCAGGGGGCCACCACTGTCGCCCTGGCAGGCATCCTTGCCACCAGACTTGACCAGGCCAGCGCAGAGCATCACGTCGGAGATCTTGTTCTTGTAGCGTGTGGTGCGGCACTGGGCATTGGTGATGATGGGCACATCAACCTCCTGCAGGTAGTTGCTGGTTGAGCCGCCCTCCTTGATCAGACCCCAGCCGGCAACGGTGGCCTGGCAGAAAAGAAGAAGAAGAAGGAAAGAAGAAGAGTTAATCTCATGCCAAACAAAAGACTCAGGCAACAAACTTACCGTCTTGCCATCGAAGTTGGAGCCCGTATCAGGCAGACAAACTGGACGCATATTGGCACCCAGTGGCACCGGGGATTCCAGGCGCAGCAGCGCCACATCATTGACAATGGTGGTTGGGTTGTATTGTGGATGAACTTGGGTGTGCACCACCTTGCGCACAATACCAGGATCCCGCGAGGATCTGTCCAGCTGCAGCAGGCGAATGGTAATCTGATCCTTGTTGCCGTGCACGCAGTGAGCTGCAGTGAGCACATAACGATCGTTGATCAGCGAACCACCGCAGAAGAGACGTGGATAGTGGCGACCCTTGACGAGCTGGGCAGTCCAGGGATACTTGTTGGAGCGCACCTGAGTGCCGCCCACAATGCGATTGACATTGGGTTGACCACAGACTGTGGGAAGAGGAAAATAAATAGAGATTAGCAGTTGATACTGTGGATCATCTTAAGCTTTTACTCACAGCAGTTCGCCTTGGTGGTGCAGGCATTGCGGCGTGCTCTGCCCTCTTGCAGCTCTCCAGTTTGCTCCTCGACTGGATCAATCAGATGCTCGAAACGTTGATTGAGTGTTTGCTGTGGCACTTGGTATTGGTATTGTGCCAGGGCCAGGCAGCTGCAGCCCAGCAGCAGCAGTAGCAAGGCAAGTTGGGAACGCATCTTGCCTCGAGTTGTTTCGCTTGGAAAGTGACAAAGTTGTTTGCCCAACGCGGGCTACTTATACCACCCCGGATCGGAGCTCTGTTCAGTCTGAACTGTATATAAAACTAAAAATATGAATGTTTAATTGCTTCCACTTTGCCCGAAATTCGCATCTTTCTCTTCTTTCTTTCTCTCTTTGGGCGCTTTCTTTGTTTGCTTTCAGGTTTATTTGCATAACACTCAAACAGAAAACAGAATCTTCAGCGATGACAAATAAACACTTTGATTGTTATTGTTGTTGTTCTTGTAAATTGTAAATCCGATATTCGCATATATCGCCCCGAAAAAAGTGGAGCAAACTTAAAGCCGCCTCCGCGTCGCGTCGTTCTCCTTTTAATGGATTTTTAATGCGTCGCTGCTGGAGTGGCTGCTCCACTGAAGACGAACATGAAGATGAAGATGATGTTGAGGATGATCATCAGTGGAGGGGAACTTCATCATCATCTCTGTTGCGAGCTGACCAAAATAAACTTGGCAGTTTCGCTTGGCATTTGTTTGCCTCCATCCAATTGCTGTGGCTGCCTCTCCTTCTGGTTGGGGCAGCTGCCTCTGCTGCTGCTACTGGCAGCATAAATACGACTCCAGTTGCAGCATAAATATCCTTTAAGTGCCGGTTATCCGGTATCATCATTAACCAGGCAGCCAAAAACGCCCGCTTTCACGCTGCTGCGCATAACTTAACCAGGCCTTAACGCGCGCAATCGATTGCCTTGCCCGCCCCCTGCCCCTGCCCCCTGCTCCTCTTGCGCCTTCTTTTTTTGGGCATATTTTACACATGCCGAACCCGAGCTGCAATTGAGAGTCTGTTGCAGCCCGCAGGCTGTTCATATTTCGTTCATCTTTGGAATGTCGTCGCATGCCCCAAGCAATGTTGCATGCTCTGTTCTCTCCCTGCCTGCTGCATTATAATCGCGCGCAATGATGCAACATGTGGCAGCACTGGGCGGCGCGTGCATAAAATTGCCAATTTAATAATTTTTTAATTAATAAATTATGTGGGGCAGCCCGAAATCAAATTGCACCTCGAACGCGAACACATTAAATTTTTATGATCCCTAAGTGTTTTTCGTTTTACGACACATCAAGAACATGTTTTCGCATGCAAAGAATCGCAGAATGTTCGTGAAAGGGGGACAATTTTAAGTGATTACTGAGGAGGGTGCTAAACGAGAAGAAGAAGTATTTCGGGGGGATTGTAAACGTGACTAAATCGGAAGATGTTATAAACATAAAAAGTTTTATTGGGTTGCTGAGGAACAATAAGTGTAATGAGACTGAAAAGTCTTCTTTTTAACTGTCAATCTTGATCCTTTCCACCATGGATAATAATTTAATTTTAATCATTTGAACAATAGAAACAACAAACATTTTAATTTAGAGGTTAAAGAAGCTGTTCAAAAATTTTTAATGAGGAGAATTTCAGAAGGTCAATAAGGTTAACTTAATAATTCAAATCAGACCTTTGGAGTGTTAAATCGTACTAAAACTTAAGTAGTTACAAAGGAATCTTCCAAAAAACGGAACTTTCAAAGCTCACCGTCCATTAATAACGATATTGTTAAAGATCATGCGCCGATAAAGGGGTGTCTGACCTACAAAACTAAATTGGTTTAGAGAAGAACACATAAATCTCTTTATTAATTATGCAGCTTATTAGCTGATTTATTAATTTCTTCCATTATGGAACTGAATTCACAGATTGGCTTTATAACTCAATATAGTTTGGGCCTAACGCGTGTCTGCGCTTGCGCCTCATATGTATATTCTGTAACTTTTACTCTTATGTCAACGCATAATGAGATGCAAATCCCAGTCAGACTTTTATGGATTTCGAAATTTCTCATTTGCATAGGCGATAAAAGCAAAACGGAACGAAATTAAAGCAAATATTATAATCGATTTAGAGATGGGCAGAAAAGTCGTGAGTGAACAGAGAGAGATATACAACTATAGCAATCGTTAAGTAAGCAAATAATTCCTAGCTACATTCTTGGAACTTGCGTGACACTGCGATTTCTGTAGAAAGAGAGAGAGAGAGAGAAGGCAGAGCTGTCTCGCACGCTGATAAGACAATTGTTTAAATCAATTACAAAAGTGCAATTATTGCATTTGCCTCATGCAACATGATAAGCTAAGTTGCTGCATGTCAGTGGGCGTGGCAGCAGCAGCAGAACAATAAGAATGCTCTCTTGCAGTGCATTGAACTGTGAAACGAAAGACTTAGAGAACAAACTTGGCATAACCGGGAGAGTGTTTAGAAAGGTTGAATGGCATTTGCCATTCACCAGGGCGCACTCAGTTGCCAGTCAGTTGAGGCAGTTAGTCATAAATTTGCATAAGCCTGAGTATTGCATTATCTAAGCAGCTGCTGGTGTTGCTGCCACTGTTGCTGCCACTGCAACGTGCTGCATGCTGCCAAGTGGCAGAAACAATCAAGGCTGAAGCATTTTAATTATTGTCTGCCTGTCTGGCTCTGGCTCTGGCTCTAGACTTCTCTTCTCTTGACTCTGATGTGCTGCATTTGATAACTTTGTGCGACCAAATGATGCCCCCAGACCCTTCTTAGATAATGAAAGGGAAGCCAGCCAGAAGCAGAAGCAGAAGCAGCTGAGACAGATTCTCTCAGTTAGTCATTTATTCAGTTAGTCAGTCTCTCATTCAGCTCAGTTTTTCATGCGACTGCTCATTCAAATTTGTTCTAGAGGCCGCTGGGCAAACAAATCTAAGACCTGAGATCGGGATTGGAATCTAGAAACTGTTTGGGGCAGTGATGTGCGGCGGAAAAAGGCCAGAAAGTTAAATAAAATATATAAATAAATTATTGCAAATTTTTTTTTGTGTGTTTTCTTTTATTTCTTAAAAAAAAATTATAATTGGAATTAATTTTTAGCTACAATTTTCAATAGGTTAAAGAATTCATACTTTTGAAATCATGTTAAAACTGAGAGAATGCCTGAACTTTGAACAGATTGTTGACTAAATCTTCTATTTTAATAATTAAATATTCATTAATTGTCATTTTATTTAATTCGAATTCATCTCAAAACCCTTTACTGTTGAAGAAATCTTACTGAACTGTTCCAACTTTCCAGCACTTGACTAGAATTACTTCTCTAGCTTCCTTTCTCACTTAGAAAAAAGGCTAAACTGCCAACACTGCTTGCTGGCTTCTGTAAAGCTGACAAAGCTCTGGCAACATCTTCTTCCTACCCCAAATGACATTAATTCATTTTGTATGCAAAGCAATCAGTGACAGCCTCAGCCAGCCCAGCTTCAGCTCCAAGTTGAGCGCCAGCTTCAGTCTCCGTCTCAGTCTCAGCTACAGTTTCAGCTTCAGCTTCAGTTCTGGCTTGCAACTGCAACTGGAACTCTGACTCCGACGCTGACTTCAGCTCTGGCATTGCTGCCCGGTTCAACGCTTGGCAATTAGAAAAGAGTTGGAAAATTGTATGCGATGCCAACTGCAATGGCAAGTCCGACTGCAACTTCAACTGCGACTTGGACTTGGACTGGGAAGAGGGTGATGCTGTTTCTGGTTTGTGGCAGCCACAGCATTTTTGCTGCAACTGATTTGCATTGCACGATTCTCAACTTAATTTAACATAAAGTAAACAAGCGCAGTTAACAAGCCAAATACAAGCCATGAGTCCATGAGTCCACGCCAGGCCAAGGCGTGTGCGCGGGCGGGTGACCAGGTGAGGATAGGCCTGGGCTGAGGTGATGTGAGCCAAGCCAAGGGCCATGGTTAGAGCAGAGCTGCAGAGCAGCGGAGACATGCATGTGCTTGTCGTGTGACGTGTTTGGTGAAAAATTCTTAAATATTTGAACTTGGCCCGGGTGCAGCAGGCGCAGGCTACAGTTTCCTCTTGGCTTCCTTTGTGTGATCTCTTTTCTTTGCTGCCTCTTCTCGGCTGTCTTTTCTACTGCTCTGTCTTCTATCGTTTCTCAGTCCACTCTTCTCTGCTTTCTCGTAACTACTCCCTCTTCTACTAATATCTCATATTGCTCTCTTCTCTCTACTGACCTCTTCTCTCTATTGCCTTCTTTCAACGGCATCCTTTCTTCTCTCTCTCTCTCTTTTCTCCCTCTTTTCTATACTGTCCCCTTTTTTAACTGATCCCTCCCTCTACTATTTCATCTTTTTACTACCTCTCTACTGCCTCATCTCTCTACTGCTTCCACTGCCTCATCTCTCGTCTTCTACATTTGTCTACTGCCTTCTCTGTCCCCACACATATTCCTCAATCTACTTGCCCTTCTTTTCACTACCTTCACTCATCCGGCACCAACCTCCCCCCTTAACTGCTCTCCCTTTCTGCACTACCCTCTTCTCTCTCTCTCATTCCTTTCTCCCTCTTCTCTCCTGTGCTTTCTTGCAAGTCAACGCCAGGCGCGAGACACTTTAACATGCAGCCGCGTGAGGAGTTTATTAAAAGACACGACGGACCCAGCAGCGAAACCCAAATCCTTTGTAAGGTAATTGCTCATTTCAGTTATAAACACGCACACACAGTGCACAGCCTCCCCTCGTTCCCCTTTTTTCTCTCTCCTGCCTGCGCAATTTGCCGATGTCTCCAAGTCTCTGCCATGTCCGGCACATCCGCAGATGGCAATCGTTGTTATGGCCACGCCTGTCCAGACTCGGCAAAGGGTTCTGCCACAAGGACCACGCTGCCTTTGCCACAGCCTCTGCCTCTGTTGCTGCCCCTGCCTCTCCTTGCCTCACTCTGCCGCTTTGCATGTCTAACAATTGTTCTTCTAATTGCGTTTATGGCCAAAGGAAGCCATGGCCAAAAGGATTGGCTTGTAAACGCAATCGGACAAGATAATCTTCTTCTCTACTCTCAAAAAGGGCAGCGTCTCTCGTTGCGCATTGCGTGAACACGTGTGCCACATGTGGCATGTGGCATGTGGCGGCGCATGTCGGCTCCAGTGCATGCGGCATTTGGGCAACAAGCAACAAATTGCCGCTGAATTCTGATTGAGTTCTTCAAATTGGCATCGTCATTGCCTGCAGGTCCTTCCGCTGCTCCTTGATAGAAATGCGTTACACCTCGCAGAGCTCGCATTATGGAGCCAAGGCAACCCATTAACTGCTTCGACTGCAAATTGACAGGGCAACTACAACTGCAACTGCAACAGCAACAATAACAACAATAACAAATAACAATACAATTGCGCAGGCAACACTTCATTAAAACTAAATAAGGTGCCCGCCAGATGTTGCGATAACAATTGATGCCGTGCTCGCGTAGGAGAGTGTAATCTACGATTCGAGGCTTTGAGGCAATTGCAGAGATTGCTAAGGATGAATGAGTGAAGGAATGAAAGAAAATTTATATTGAAAGATATATGCAATATAAAATAGTGTGTGGAGAGTGAAGAATCATTGAAAGTGAGAAAGAAAGTAGGAGATAAATCGACAAAAAGGTAGAGCATGGACGAGAAAGAGATCAATATCTATCCATCAAAATTTTAATAAATATTTTTGAGCTCCGTTGAATCTAGCGATAGTTCCATCGATTGCTCTCTCTTTGTTTAGACTGATTTTTAAAAATGCTTTGCTAGATCATCAGATACATACTATAATATAAATTTCAATATACTCGTATACTGTCGGAAAAAGTGTAATGTGCTGTAGAGATAAAGTATTATTTCTTTTTAAATTGCGACAGTTATCATTTGAAAATACCTCAGACTTAGAAGATATTAAATTTTAAAAAGTATGATTAGGTATTGTAGTTATTTTACTCGTTGGTCTTTGCCTTGTGTATTTAAGATACATATGTTATATGTACACAACATACAACTGGTTTCAAAATACTCTGACTTGAAACACAAATACGCGCCTAAGAGTATGCTATATGAAAATTTGAAGTTTGACAAAAGCAAACTCAGAGAGGTAATCAAATACAACTGGGACTATTGTTATATGTTGATTAACGGTTTAAAATATAACTCAAATTCTTATTATGTAGACAAAACTGACCCCATATTTGTTTCTCATTCTATATTAAAAATTCCTACCAAAATTTAATGAGAACATATTCACATACATATTCATTACGTAGAAGATATTTAAATAGGTTTGATTTGATAGGCCTCTCCTTGTTATTTCTTTATTCAATCTGCAATTTACTGCCCTCCATTCTAATTTGTGCTCACTTGGTTAAAGTTCTAAGTGTTCTCAGCGCATTTAGGCCTTACTCCTTTACTCCTTTCTATCCATTTAACGTCGTGTTATAGATTTGCCCGAATATATTCTTCGACTGCGGGCTTATCTAGTTCAAAGTTGTTCAAAGAGCTGTTCAAGCTGCGCGCTGTTCCGATATGCCGTAGATGCAGCGCAGTGCGGATCGTGCAATTGCCAGTTATGGGCTGACTGAGCAGCAGACAGAAAGAAAAACAAAGCAAAAAGAAGCAGCAGGGAAAAATGTAGAAAAGAAAAGAAAAATGCAATGGAAGAAAAAAAGGAAAAACGCCTGAGGCCTGAGAGGTTGCGGCTCAAGTGGAAGTTGCAGTTGCAGAGGAGAATGATGGGGAGGGGGAGTGAAGGCAGAGGGGGTGTAGAGAACTGTCTGCAGTCAGGAGGTTGCGCACACATGGGCCGAGCCAGTGTGTGGCTAACTTAAATCAGTGGAAAATTGAAGCCCAGCGCGGTGTCTAATGATAACTGCAGGAACTTTAAAGGCGCGAGATTGCGGAAATTTCAAGACGCGCAAAGCGCAGGCTAAAGACAGGCGACGATGGCAACGACTTGGCCAGGTAACAACAACAACAACAGCAACAACAGAAGGAGAAATAGTTACAACAACAGCAAGCTGGACGACGACGACAAGTGTCAAGTGAAGCTTAGATAAATTTCAAAAAGGGCAACAACATCGACGCGAGATCGAGTTGGCAGTGGGGCAGACAGTAAAGAGAGGGAAAAGGAGAGCGGGGCAGATAGAAGGGGAGTGTGGAGCAGGGGCAGGGGCGGCAGCTGAGGCCAGTCAGTTTCACCTTGCCATGCCGCACAAGTAGCCGCAGGGCGGGCAACAGCTTCAAACTGCAACAGCATTTGAGCAGCATACTCGACTTGCCCCCAAGTGGCGTATTGAGAATGTGCAAGAGAGAGCAGGAGAGGAAGTAGGGGGAGAGCAAGAGTTAGAGACAGGACAGAGAGGGGTAAGAAGGAGAAAGAGAGATGCTGCTGCGACTCGTATTTGAACTTGCAGACACGCTTTTGGCCCTTAACATTGCTGACCGACGTCATTTCGGCGATATAAATTCCTGTATAAAGCAGGAGAGGGAGGCAGAAGGAGGCAAGGGAAGAAGGCAGTAGGAGGAAGCAAGGCAGGCACAAGAAGAAGAAGAGGAATGAGGAGGGACAGGTGGACTGGCAGCAGCAGAAACCTGCAGCTGAGAGCGAAAACGCTTTCGGGTTGCACTTTCTTTCTGCAGCAACGTGTAGATCAGCGCGAAATCTAATTTATGCAGCAGGCAGCAGGCATGCAACATGTTGCACGATCACAACAACAACGACGAGGATGATGCAGCAGCAGCAGCAGGCTGGCAATATTTTTATTAAAAACCAGCAACGAACAACAACGAACGACGCATGTTTTATGACTCTCATTGTCATTTATGCAAATTAGACAACGGCGCGCGCGGCAACAGCAAGAACAGCAACAACAACAACAGCAGCAGCAACAGCAGCAGCAACCCCAACAGCAACACCAGCCTTAGCCTCAGCCGCAGCTTCAGCTCGACGACATCGACATCAACTTCTAAGCAAACGCGGCGCAAATTTCCCACAACATTGCTCTGACCGCGCTTTTGTCATGCTCCACGACGTACACGTCCACGAGAGAGAGATGCCCCTGCCCCAACCCCATGCCACATTCCCCCCTCCCCCATCCTCAATGCCTGTCCCTTTGGCTTGCTTATGAGCAACATGTTTTATGATATCTGCCGGTGATTTATTATCATTTGATTTAAAAAGCAGTAGACAGGACACACATCAATAGCAGGACCACAGGCCGAAGGACAGACTAGAGCAGGACAGAGGGAGGAGAGGGAAACACACGGAGGGTGCCCGGCAAGTGAGGCAAGTTCTCTTCTCAGGGCGTTATTTATAGTTTGGCTTGGATGGAGTCTGCATTTCATGCTTATTATAGAAATGTGCGCTTTTATGACTCTGCGCCCAGCAGGCTAGCTGACAAAGAGCCAGAGAGCGAGAGAGTGGGAGAGAGGGGAGGTGGCCCCTGCATTGGGCATTTTAATTAGCGTAGCTGCAGCAAAAGACTCAGGCAACAAACTTGATGCATGTTGACTTTGCCAAGGCAAGCATAAAAGCCTCAGCTAATTAATTTCCACGTTTAGCATTATGTCTCGGCTCAGTTACAGTTAATTTGAGCTAGACTTTCTAATTAGAACGGCAGGGAGAGTAAGGGAGAGAGAGAGGATAGAGAGAGGGAGGAGAGAGAATCTCCATAAAAGTTCCCCTTGACTTTAAGCTCTTCTGCTTGAGTTATGTCAGTCTTTTTGACACTAGTTAGTCCGTTCTATTCCACGTCGAAATAGATAAATATTTTACTGCCTACACTAACTTAGGCACGACTTCTTCAATTCGAGATTATATTTTATTCCTTTCCCGTGTCTTTTACGACGCACTTTCAGTTCATGTTTTATCTATGTTGTGACGCCAAGGAGAGAGAGAGAGAGAGAGATGATCTGCCTGAAGTTCCTTCTCACTGTTGTTGTTGTTGTTCTGTTTGAGTTCCGTTTGCATAAATTACTGTTAGTCACATGTATTTCACAACCAACTGCGTCTTTATGGCAATTCTCTACGTGCCCAGCTGGCCTGTTCTCAGCCCTAGAGCTCATTGATTCCACATAGATATAACTTATTCAAGTATGTGCTCATCTCTGTTTAAGTCGATGCATAATGCTAAAAATAGATAGATCATTTTTTCTATGATGTTGTGGCTTATTAATTTATTACCTTCACATACATTTCATTTAGAGAAAGATTGAAAGAGATGACAGAGGGGAAGGTGAGAAAGAGGGCGAGAGATGTGCAAGTGTGAACACGAGGGTTGGAAGTGAAATATAGAAAGAAGTTTAGAATGCAATTCTGCAATTATTTGTGCAGTACCTCAACATTAATTGAAAGCCCAAGCTAGAAGGAATATCTGTCCAGAGTCATTCAATTTTCTCCGAGTAACATCTTTATTTCCATATCTTTCAATGAAAAGTTTAGTATTTTCTATGCTTTTCACCTTTATTCATCCGCTATTTGCTTATGCATTTATCTGCGTTAAGAACTTATAAAACTAATATAGATTTGTTCTAATCCCAGGTTAGTTTTTGCCAACTTCTCAAGCAGCCAGCGCAACATGTCAATTATTAGATGTTAACAACTTATTACACATTGTTGTTGTTGTTGCTGTTGTTACTGTTGTAGTGTTTGTGTTGTTGCTAGCTTGGCACCTCGCCAATTAACTGTGCATTCACGTACCAGCAGCAACAACAGCAACAAGCACAAACATGCACAATGACATCATCTGCGACTCGTCGAGAAGAATCTTGTGCCTGAGCTGAGGCAATGCAATACACTCGGGCTAAGTTATGGGACGACTTGATGATGACGACGACGACGACGACGTTGTAACAGCTCAGCGCCGTTAGCTTACCCCACACTCTCTCACTCTCCTCCCCCTGCTTCCCTCTCAGCTCACCAGCATTTCGCCCACACAGCTAACTCTAGCAAGATCACTTGGGTTAGGTCCAGGCCAGGCCAGGCCAGGCGAGTCTCAGTCTCAGTTGGAGGAGTATTTTCCATTGCAAATTGAATTCAATCATTGAGCTCGAGTGTAATTTGGCATACGGCACACTAAGAAGGAGGGAGGAGGCCCCACTTGGAGGCAGTTGTAGAGTGCGCTTTAACTGTTAAATGTTGCAGGCAGCCGCAGCCGCAGCAGCAGCAACGTTTGCATTTAACACGCGCAATTTGCGAGGCTCGAACTCGACTGCAGCAACAACTGTTGCTGGCTGCCTCCAACTGTTGCTGCTGTCCAGTTTTGGGCATGCAGCAAGCAGAGCCAACGGACTATTAGAAATTCTAATTTTCGTGTGCGGCAACTGCAACAATTGCTGTTGCAATCAGCCAATGCAAAAGTCACCCACAAGCAGCCGAAGGTGGCAAATATGTAAGTCACGTTGTAGCGTACGCTATGCAAAGAGGGGGGAGGGGAGTGGGATGGGTCTCGAGGTTGGGGGCTGGCCCTGGCCAAGCTTTCTTTGGTGCTGCCATTGACAACAAGACGACAATGTTGCTGCTGCTGCTGTTGAGGTTGCTGCTGCTGCTGCGGGAGATGCCGCCATAAACAATTGCGATAAAAAAGCGTGCGAATTTCTCACGAACATTTTGTGGCAAACAACAAGCTGCTATATAGAGAGAGAAGCATCTCTCTTGCACTGCCTCCCCAACCCCTCTCTCTCTCTCTCTCTCTCTCCCTCCCTCTCTCTGTTGCACTATCGCTATCTCTGCCTCCCTCACTGTCAGTCAGTTGCTTCTCTAATTCTTGGCGCATGTTTTGCCTGGCGGTATTTGCGCTTTGATTGCCCAAAACCAAAAGCAGAAGAACAGCAACAACTACAGCTACAGCAACAACAGCAATAGCAACAGCAACAACATGTTGTGACTCTCGTCTCGTCTCGTCGTCGGGTTTGCCTTAAGTGGGCTGTGGGTCAAGCCACATGGCCGGCATTGTTGTGGCACTAATGATTTTGGCATGGTATACTACACAATTGATTGATTGCTTGATTGAGTGCATTGAACCGCGCGTGGTCAGGGCCAGCGTTCAGTCAAAGTCAGGGTTAGGGTTAGGGTTAGAGCTGGAGTTAGAGTTAGGATTAGGGTCGAGCTAGGGAAGCAGTTGCAGCTAGCACACTGTCGGCAAAGGTCAATTGGTTTGTCTGGGCAATGCAAGCGACAAGTTTTACATGCATTGCTCTCATAACAACAGCAGCAGCAGCAACACTAACAACACAACACGCACTAACAACAACACTAACAGCAACTCTAACAACAACAACATCAGAAGCAACAACAGCAGCAGCAAACAGCAACAACAAGATCGCCAGCAACAACTGTTGCTCACGTCGAGAAAATTGTCCAACTGTTGGGTTTATTATTTCGATTGCACAAAAACAGAGACAGCCAGAGAGAGATAGAGGGAAGGAGAGAGAAAAAGAGAGCAAGAGGCAGATAGATGAGAGAGAGGAGAGCAAAAGAGAGAGAGAGAGAGAGGCATAGGCAGCGAGGGGCATCTGCCTAAGCTCGTATAGAACGCAAGGCACGTAGCAGCACTTTGGCTTTGTCTGCCGCAGCAACTTGCAACTTGCAACAGCAGCAGTCTCCCGTTGCCGTCTTACCCTCGTCTCCCTCTCTCTCTCTCTGTTGGCTGCTGCTGGGAGCACCACTTCTAATGATGCAAGCGAGGTCGTTCCACAGCCGCCACAAAGCCAGCAACAAAGTTCTGCAACTTTTTTTTGTTGTGTTGCCGCTGCTGCTGCCCCAGCCAGGCTGCCTGCAATTCTTTTTTCTCCCTTTCCCTCTCTCTCTGTCTTCCTTTTTTCCTTGAGTTTTTGTTGCTGTTGTTGCCCCGTCCCGTCCATGCTTATTTTCTATTACTGCTTTTTCCACTTAAGGCCATTGCACTTTTTACGTGCAATGCCATGGAGGGCTTCTTCTTGGCCATTGCCGTCGTCGCCGTTGTTGCTGCTGCTGCTGCTGCTGCCTGCCTGGAACGTGCAAAGGTTGTGAAAATGCTGACGCTCTTCTTCTGCTGCTGCTGTCGCCGCTGCTGCTGCTGTGTGGAAAAGTTGGCAACAAATTTTGCGTCATGCTTGAAAAAAATGAAATGGAGCGAAAAAATGTTGTAGCTGTTGCTGTTGTTGTTGCTGCCGGACAAAGCACCGACTGGTAGCTGTTGTTGCTACTGCCGCGGCTGCTGCTGTTGCTGTTGCTGCGGCTGTTTGTCTGCTGTAAGCGAAATATGGGACTTTTTAGGTTCGTTGACTTTGAACATTGCATTGGCATTGTTCTTCTCACTTTATTATTTGCTTTTGTGGAGGCTGCGGCAGCCGCTGTTGTTGTTGTTGTGCTGCAAGAGCAATTCGCGTGCAGTAGCCGCAACAGCAACAGTAGCAACAGCAGCAGCAGCAGCAATAGTTGCCTGCTGCAGCCAGGCAAACAAAGCGCAAATAATTCATAGCAGAACCAACAGGCTGTGCCGTCTGTCGTCTGCTGACCCTTTCATTAGACGCAGCAACGGCAACAGTAGCAGCAGCAGCTGGGCAGCAGCAGCAGAGGAGGCAGCTCAGAAGGCTGTAGCAATAGATGAGACAACAGCAGCAGAGGAGGCAACGTCAGGCTAAACTTTATGCATCCTGCGCGTTGATTTCCATTTAAACGACAGCGTTAGAGAAACAGCAGCAGCAAACAGAAGCAGCACACATAGGCACATACACGTACAGGCACACACACACACAAAGTCAGGCACACACTCAACATACAAACTGGCTTCCTTGATGCTATCCTCAACTATCCAAACGAAAAGCGAAAGAACCCATTAAAATAGCAGCAACTGCAACGGCTGCAACTGCAACTACAACAGTTGCAACTGCTGCTGCAACTGCAACTGCAACTGTTGCAAATGGGCAAGTACCAAAGATCGCGCGGTAGGTTCTGCTTGTCACCCTACAAGTGGTGTGTGCGCCCCTTGGGCTTGCGATTTGCCAAGGCCCAAAACGGCAACACGACAAGCGACAACTTTGATCAGTAAACTGATTGATACGGAAGGTGGGGAGTAAGTGAAGGCAGGGGGCGTAGCAGTTAAGAGGAGGAAGTGAACTTAATGAAATAAATTATTTTTGATAAAACTAAAAATAATTTTAATTATTCTGATTCTGTGCCTTTTGTTATATTTAAGAAGAGTTTAAATGAAGTGTCTAGAAAAATAATATGGATGTATCGTGCAAAAGCCAAAATTGTGGGTAAAAATAACTTTTGTAAGAAAAAGAAGTGTTTAATTTTGTTATATTATCAACCTACAATGCAAAACTTCAAACTCATTTTTATGATATGAAAATAGTTTGTAAATTTCTCTGTAAGCCTCTTCCCTGAACTACTTTGCTTTTATTATTACCCAAACTGCCCGACGTCATGTCTAGCAGAGTTTCCTGTCCATGCTGAGAGGAAGCTAGACAAAAGAGAGTACCAGAGAGAGGGTCAAGTAGGGGACCAAATCCAATTTATTCATGAAAGAAGCAGCGCCTCAATGCTGCCGTTGCCTGCGTGCAGCAATTAGTGGCAAATTGCATGGGAAAATTCTAACTCAAAAATATGCAAAAAAAAAGGAAAAGAAAAACCAGAAAAACAAAAAAATAAGTAGGAAAATGCAGCGTGCGCGGGCGAGCCAAGCCAAGGCAAGCTGGGGCAAGCTGAGGCAAGCCGTGGGGCATATGCAAAACGAAAGATTGCAGACACGAACTTGACGCATTTGGTGGCTGCGTTCTTAACAGTAAAATGCGACGGCTTTGCCACTTGCTATTGGTAGAGGAGGGAGGGCGGAGGAGAGACTATTGCCAGTTCGACTGCTTCTTTGCCTGCTTTGAGCCCGTTTGGGGCCAAATTGGCAAATTGGGAAATTCAATAACGAATCACTATGATTACCATTTACGAGAATGTGCGCTGCATTTGGCTTTAAATTGGTAACAAACAGCCGGAAAATGTCCAAAAACAAAACAACTGAGACTGAGCAAAGTCAAGTTTGCTTCCTTGTTGCAGTTAACATACAGCTGTTGCTGTTGTTGTTCGAAATCGAAAACTTAACCTTAAACTTGCATAGACCGATGCGAACCAAGACTCCAAAGCTGTTGCCCCAGTCGCATGCAACGCGCCATTTGACGTAATGGTCTGCAACAACAAAAACAGCGAGAACAGCAACAACAACAGCAGCAGCAACAACAGCAACAGTCACAGCAAAGCGCCAACAACTGGGCAAAAGTTCATTACTCCACTTAGGGCCACATTTGCCACAGCTGCGCAAAGTTGAACAGTTTTTTTCACATACCCTGTGGACAGTTTTGAAGAGGGTATAGGAGACTTGAGAGAGGAAAGTGTGAGAGGTAACCTTTAGTATATCAGTAATAACTATTAGTTTGACTATACATTAACTTCACTTATTTTTAATTGAAGTACAAGCTGTCGTTGATATCTTGGTTCAACTTCGAGGGTATCTAACATTCTATAGTCCTACAACCATCTGTTTTTCTACCTAGCGGATTCTTCGAGACAAAGCGCAGAGGTCGCTGCGCCTTCGTCATCATCATCATCATCATCAGCTGCCGCTGCTGCTGCTGTTGCTTCATCAGGTTCGTCATCATGATGATCGTGGACTTTGGCTTTGAATTTTTCCTAGGAACTTTGGTTCTTTCTCAAGTGGGCGGTCAAGGAAGTAGTAGTCGATGCCGCGGAAGGTTTTCCAAAAAACATTTCGCCAACAATATGCTAAACAAGTTCCAACTACGTCCGACAGTGTCCACACTGTCCACAGAGTGACCACTTCTCTGTTTCTATAGTTGCCTTGAGGCTTTGAGGAACTTGGCGAGGGCTCAAATCATTTCAAACAAAGATGTACATCAAGTTGATAAAGCCCCCAACCTCAGACTCTGGCAGCATCACGTAAATTGCACGCCAGCGGCACAATAATTGGCTAGGGATCATTCGAGGCAGATGAACTGGGGGCGACTAAGAGGGAGGGGCTGGAAGGTGGGGCGTGAGACAGCCTGTTGTTATTTTGAATTTAAACTTGAGCCGCTCTTGAGGCCTTTTGGGCAATTGTTATGAACATGTCAAAGTTAACGAGTTGTTGCCACCTTTGCCCCACTGCTCCTTCTCCACCTTCTCATCCCTTTGGCTATTTTGACTGTCAGGCGGTCAAAGTGTTAAGTGGCGCGACGAATAGAGGGCAGGGCCTAGGGCCGAGAGCTGCCTTGCTGTAGAAAGTGTTTGGCAGCTGTTGCGACCTTTGCAAATAACAATCTATCGTTGGTAGAGGCTAAGAGATATAATAACCTAGAAAGAGGCAGAGAAGAGGAACCTTTCATGATTGGTTTCGACAAAGACTGAGAAGGTTGAAAGTCGATAAAGCTTTAATAGAAATATAGAGAAAACTAACTAAATTGAGCTTGCTAAATATTGTCAAAAATTAAGTTTAAAGTCAATTAATTGCAGCTGACTTATTTATTAGCAATCGATCTTATCATCATAACTGCTCGCTTCAATGCATATTTGTCGCCATGCCATTTACCCCAATTGAAGTCTTTACCATGCGTAGTACCATTATAAATGCCCATCAGGTTGCTGTAACAGACGAAAGTGAGTAATATTGCATGAAGATATGATATGACGTACCTTGCATGGCATGCGTTGAACCACCAACCAGCAGAATGACGCTTGGCACAATGATTATCGTCATCCCAATCCGGAGTTGAGAATTTCATACCTACGTGACAGCTCAGTGAATCACCAGCGTCTCCTGATGCCGCGCCAAGTGTCGTCAGTCTATAAAAATCGGTTTCGTTTGCGATTGCAAAGGATTCATACTTCTCAAATTTCACAGCTCCCTCAAAGTCTTCGACTTCAACGAGTAACTCCTGGCTTCGAGTACTTGTCAGTGCATGTACCTTATCCAGACCCAAGAAAAATTCTCCGTTGTGTGAGCCGAAACCGCTTTTGTATTCTTTCCAAGTTCTATTAAAGTTCTCACTGCCATCCTTTCTTCGAAGCAGAATCAACCAGTTACCACCCTGAGTTTGACGTTCACATGGAACCGTAAAGGATTGATTACTGTAACTGGGAATGAGAGCTTCGTAGGTGTTGCAGATATTGCACAGTTGTTTCTCTTGAAGAGTACCGAGAGCTACAGTAATGTTAGCCAATAAGTCTTCTAGTTTTTTTTGTGCTACTGTGATATTCAGTATGACTTCCTTGATTAATTCTTGATCAGCTTTAATGAGTTCTAAATCTGACACAAGCTTATACTGATTCACTTTGCTGCGCAAAACCTCATCCTTGATATTAGATTGACTCGTTTGTAACTGATTCTGATCCCTTAACACCTTTTCTATATCTGTTTTCAATGCATCTTGTTCAGCTCTGATTAGATATTGATCTGCTTTGACTGTGTTTCCATCCACTTTCAACTGAACCTGTTGCGTTCTAGAGAAAGAAATGTAGAAATGTTCGGTGGCTTACATATAACTTACCTTAACACTTCTACCTCCTCACTTATTGACAACTCAAGTTTCCTTGCCCCTTCAGGGAGTAAATAAAAAGAATTTACTAATAAGTAGGAGAGAACAAGCTGCAGCAACATTTTTTGGGAAAGACCCTAAAGAACTTTGTAGATTACAGTTTAGAATGAGTTTTTATAGCAGACACGAATCATTCGGTGATTATTCCGAGACAATCTTAGTTTCACGGAGATCATTAATTATTTACGGTTTGAATGCTTATCAAACTACATTTTTAATACGCTCTTGACAATATAACAGCATGGCGAATTCATTATTGTACACTGAAGATTTCTGTGAAACGTTTTCATTAAGGTAGATAAAGTTAGATATACTGAGATATAGTTTTTTATTGAATAGCTTCGGACTCTGATGTTCGATCAAAAATCATAAATGAAAACTTTTTGTAACAGAAATAAAAAATTGATGAGAAAGAAAGAAACAATAACCTGAAAAGAGGAAGAGTAGAAGAACCTTTTATGGATTCATTTAATTGGTCTGGGCGAAGATTGAGAAAGCTAGCTTCAAATAAGATGCCAGAGATTTTCTGTGCTTAATAATAATTCTATTCAGATCTTTACCAATCTAGTTGAAAGTGTTACATCAAAATCAAGTTAGAAATCTGAAACTTCGCAGGCCTATTTATTAAAAATAGATCTTATCATCATAACTGCTCGCTTTAAAGAATATTTATCGCCATGCCAGGTATCCCAATTAATGCCTTTACCATGCTTAGTATTATTATAAGTGCCCATAAGGTTGCTGAAATACACGAATGTGAGTAGATTATATAGGAAGTTATTATATAAGCTACCTGGTATGACATTTGTTGAACCACCAGCCACCAGAATAATGCTTGGCACAATTTGTTGAGTTACTTGGATCATTATCCCGATCTGAACTTGAAAAATTCATACCCAAGTGATACCTCAATGAATCACCAGCGTCTCCTGATGCCGCGCCAAGTGTCGTCAGTCTATAAAAATTGGTTTCGTTTGCAATTGCAAAGGATTCATACTTCTCATATTTCTCAACTCCCTCAAAGTCCTCGAGTTCAATGAGTAACTCATGGCTTCGATTACTTGTCAGTGCGTGTATCTTATCCAGACCCAAGAAGAACTCTCCGTTGTGTGAGCCGAAACCACTTTTATATTCTTTCCAAGTTCTGTTAAAGTTCTCACTTCCATTAATTCTTCGTAGAAGTATCAACCAGTTACCACCCTGGGTCTTAGCATCACATGGAACCATAAAGGATTTATTACTGTAACTGGGAATCAGTACTTCGTGGGTGCTATTGATGCAGGTAATATGTTCTTGGTCCTTGTCTTCCTTGTCCCCCTTGTCCTCCTTGTCCTCCTTGTTGTCCTTATTGTCCACTTCACACGTGGGTGGCTCTTGGGGAGTACTAGCTGCCGTAATGTTTGGCAATAACTTTTCTAGTTTTTCTTGTGTTCCTGTGATATCTTGTATCAGCGATTTCATCAATTCTTGATCCGCTTTTATGAGTTCTAAGTCAGAGATAAATTTATGCTGATTTCCATTGTTGCGCAAAACCTCATCCTTGATATTAGATTGGCTCGCTTGTACCTGATTTTGATCCTTCAACACTTTTTCTATATCCGTTTTCAATGCATCCTGTTCAGCTCTGATTAGATATTGATCTGCTCTGACTGTGTTTCCATCCACTTTCAAAAGAGCTTGTTGCGATCTAGAGAAACAAATGTGGAAATATTCGATGGCTTACATATATCAAACTTACCTCAACACTTCTACCTCCTCAATTACTGATAACTCAAGTTTACTGGATCCTTCAGTGAGAAAATAAAAGGAATTCACTAATAAATAGTGGAGAATGAATTGCAGCAACATGTTTTAAGATAAAACTTAAGAACAATGTAGATTACAGTTAAGTTTGAGCTTTTATAGCAGAAACGAAACATTTGGTAACTGTTCCAAAATAATCTCAATTTCATGGCAATCATAAATTATTAACGGTTTTCAATGCTTATCAAACTAAATATATAATACGATCTTGAAAATATAATAGCATGGCCAATTCATTACACAACACTTAAGATTGCTGTGTAACAAATTTTCAACAAGGTATCCACTCTTAGGCATTCTCATATGTAGTAGTTTCTTCAATTCTCTAGTATATTAATTATACCTTTTATTTAACCTTTAAATATTTTATTCCAATTAACTTTCTTGCATGTAAATAAAGATTTACACTGCTTAACAACCTCTATAAACCCTATTCGAATCAGCTCTAAAGCAAATAGAGTATAGTGGGCTAAGGTATAGACTTTTCAAAATGTTGCAACATACCTAAGACCAATCGAGGTATCGTGTACAACACATCAGCTAAGCAAATAAACTCCACTTGTGAGCTATGGATAGGTGTAACTATCGGCTCGAGCCAGCATAAGGTTAACTACGAACGCAGTTAAATAATAAGTGAATACTAAAGTACTCGCAACGTAATTAATCGATGCAAATACCCGATAGAAGATGCTTTGGACGAGTCATTTGAATACACAATTCATTGTTTGCTTGTGTTGATTTCTGATTAGCGCTCATAAAGCTGACGCTGAATGATGCAATTGCTCATCCCGCCGACTGTGACCCAACCCGGAGTTATGACTGAACTCGCTGGTACGTGACGTGTTCGCTTTGGCTTAAATGGTTAATTAAATAAAATAAGTAAAAAGTTATAGTTAGTTAAGCTCTAGCCTCATATGAGAGATGCCCAGCCATGATTGGGGGCTAGCGAGGCGTGGCAAGCTATGCTATGTTAGGCTGCTGCCTGATGCATTGTCATGTCGCATGATGAGTGCAAAATCTTTCAAACACTTTGTCTCGTCTATTAATAGCGCCAAAGTTTATTAATTACGAGTGGAGAGTTGCTTCTGTGTGTTGGACAATTGAAATGCAACTGGTAGCTGCAACTGGCTGGCAACCGGCAACTGCTGGTGGCAGCAGGTGTAGCGCGTGATCTCATCTCCCTCTCGACACAACGACTGGGCAGAGACAACGCTGGGCAGAGCAGGCACGCACACGGCACACGACCTTGGCGACCGCATGGCGCCGCACTCATGTGCATATGCACTGAGAGAAAGAGCAGAGAGCGAAAAGGGGAGAGGAATTGATCTTGTGAGAATTTAATGAATTAAAAATGAGCAATATATAAGAAAATGAAAAATCAATAAAGAATCAACAGAGAAATAAATGTGCTATGAATCATTTGTTTATGACTATTATATATGTATATTTAAAAAATATCTTAAAATTACAAAGATACATTGAGAGCTCAACGCTTTCCTAAGTATACAAATTTTATTTTGTGTGGCATACTCTAGGGATCAATTTGAAGTCAGCAACTATTTTAGTTCTTTCTTTTATAACTTCTATGTTAATTATCCGATCTCAGCCCAATTTTCAGTAATCATTGTATATACTAGAAAAAAATAGTCCATCCACTCGGCTCTTGACGCTGATTTAGAATATATAGAGTTTTTGGGTATTGCACATCTCCTCAAACAATTCTTCTAAAGTTCTATACATTTTTTCGTTAACCTTCTCTCCTTTTTCTCTCAATGCAATGACAACTTGGCAGTGCGAGCATATTAAATTCTAATTAACAAACAACACATAATTACAAAAGGTGAAAAAAGTGTCAGGCCAAAGTTCTGCATTTTCATGCCTGCGTTTGCATGGATGCTATGTAAATCAAGTTTTTCAATTTCCATTTTCCATTTTTCATTGTTCGACTCGACCATGCCTCTCATATGGCTCATGGCTTAGCTACAGTGGCGAGCAAGAGTGAGTGAATGTTCACAACTCTCGACTTTCATCATCTATAAAAACAAAACGAAAGCAGGTAATCCAATAATTTTTTTTGTTTTTGTTTACCTATTTTATTCTTAACAAATAGTAGAAATAATTTTTTAAAAAAATTCACTCAGTAAAAAGTTATAAAATAA
This sequence comes from Zaprionus africanus, assembly GCA_018151435.1. Taxonomy (NCBI): domain Eukaryota; kingdom Metazoa; phylum Arthropoda; class Insecta; order Diptera; family Drosophilidae; genus Zaprionus; species Zaprionus africanus. The sequence goes on along the minus strand of JAECXB010002307.1, from coordinate 1,006,172 downwards.
AAACAAAAAAACTCGCATTCACTCACTTTTGCACGTATCATGATTACAACTATTTTCGCTCACGCACTTCTCTTATCAGCAGAACTCTGCTTCAAATGAGTCTTTTTGTATTCTTGTTGTTGGAAGATCAATTTAAATTGTTGTATCTGCGATTACAACAACAACTTTGTATGTTTCAGTTATATTTAAAAAGTTGTTAATTTTTCCCATATAAATGCAAAAAATTAGCATCAAACTGGAAAATAATTTTGTGTTTCTGGCCGAGAAGGGGTGCTCCTCATCAGCCATTTCTAAAAGGCCCGGTATAAGCCAATCGGCAGTGATTTAAGCCCAAAAAGACGAAATGTGACATGCATAACGCAACTGAAATGTCGCAGAAAATGATTAACGGAGTCGGATGCCTAACAAATGTTATCCTAGATGAGGAAATATAGGCTTCTAACACCAAAGGAAGCTTCCTTGGGCATAAACAATACTGTTAGGGAGTGGACCTCCCGAAGAGCGCTCCGTATCATTGGATATGCATCGGCTGTTAAAAAAAAAACAAAACCTGCATTATTAGAACAAAATGTTAAGGCGAGTTTAAAGTAGCAAGGAGCACAGGGATTGGACTACAGATGATTGGAAACAACATGTTTTCATGCCTGATGCTCTGATGAATCCAAATTCAATCATTTCCAATCATCTGTAGTCCAATCCCTGTGCTCCTTGCTACCTTAAACTCGCCTTAACATTTTGTTCTAATAATGCAGGTTTTGTTTTTTTTTAACAGCCGATGCATATCCAATGATACGGAGCGCTCTTCGGGAGGTCCACTCCCCTCTGCCCAAGGAAGCTTCCTTTGGTGTTAGAAGCCTATATTTCCTCATCTAGGATAACATTTGTCAGGCATCCGACTCCGTTAATCATTTTCTGCGACATTTCAGTTGCGTTATGCATGTCACATTTCGTCGTTTTTGGGCTTAAATCACTGCCGATTGGCTTATACCGGGCCTTTTAGAAATGGCTGATGAGGAGCACCCCTTCTCGGCCAGAAACACAAAATTATTTTCCAGTTTGATGCTAATTTTTTGCATTTATATAGGAAAAATTAACAACTTTTTAAATATAACTGAAACTTACAAAGTTGTTGTTGTAATCGCAGATACAACAATTTAAATTGATCATCCAACAACAAGAATACAAAAAAGACTCATTTGAAGCAGAGTTCTGCTGATAAGAGAAGTGCGTGAGCGAAAATAGTTGTAATCATGATACGTGCAAAAGTGAGTGAATGCGAGTATTTTTTGTTTTTATTTTATAACTTTTTACTGAGTGAATTTTTTTAAAAAAATTATTTCTACTATTTGTTAAGAATAAAATAGGTAAACAAAAACAAAAAAATTATTGGATTACCTGCTTTCGTTTTGTTTTTATAGATGATGAAAGTCGAGAGTTGTGAACATTCACTCACTCTTGCTCGCCACTGTATGTGGCGAAGTTGCAGATCGGAAAGCATATGTCAAATTGATTTGTCGCGGCTCTACAGCGATCATTGAGCTGTAACATGGGAAAAAGCCTTTGAACTAAACCGATTTGTTCATATCTCGCCAAATCAACATAAATTTGCAATTTTCCACAACCATCGACGGTGTGTGAAAATTGAAAAACCCCTGAGATTTGCCAGAGAAAAAAGAGGTGTGTATCTACCCCAGGCAGACTGACAGCTACTTATCACTTTGATAAACTGCGCTTGCTTTTCGGGTCATGCCTTTGCCAGGCGATCGTATCTTAAAGGGTATCTCGAGACATGTCTTGACGAACCAATCAAGTCGTAAATCACAACATGGGATCGTCCGTCTTTTGATGATCGCAACACGGCGAACTATGCAAATTGCGAGTATAAAAAACTTTAGAGTTGTTAATGAAAATATATAATAATATCTGGCTGGCATAAAAAATCATTTATTTCTCAATTAAAAGCTAATTAAAGTATTATAAATGCTAAGTGAGCTTTGTTTTGTTAATATGAGGTTGGATTAATTGAGACTGTTGAAGAATATGAAATTAATTGAGGCACATGATAAATATGCATAGAACAGTATAAATGTTGTGGTAACTTCGGTTATCTAGAGTTTATCTTCAATGAGCTTAATCATAATTGAAGACACATTTCCCTGCCTCTTCCAGCTACAACTTCATTCTTTAGTTCCGTTCTCCACATTCCACTCTATGTTCTCCTACTCGATTTAATGGTTCGAAGGTATCTCAATCTAGTATAACGGTCACAGTCACTGAAGCTGAATGCTCTACTTTATACGGCAAATGGCAAAAATGTTGCTTAAATGGTTTTCGCTTTTCGCAAAATGCCATTAAAATTTCACTCCAGCAACATGCAATGTTTAGATAATTCTCAATTGCAGGGAAACAAATTAAAAATTATCTACGCCAAATTATCATTGCTGTTTTTGTTGTTTTTATACCCTACTTTGCAAGTTTTATTGACTTCATTTTCTGACACCCATTGTCCGTAGTCAACACCTCAACGAGGAAAGGAGGGAGAGAGGGAGGTCGACTGAGCATCTAAGACAACCGAGCTTACTCAGTGGTTCATGCTGTTTTTGTTGTTGCAGTCTAGTGAATACAGCTAAATATTTTCCAAAGTATGACAAGTGAGAAAACGCAGCGAAGCCGAAAAGCAGTGAACAGAAAAACCCATCGAGAGAAATTGCCGTTGTTTCCCGTATGACATACTGCTTGTTCCCACTGTGCACAGTGTGCAGTGCCACTGACTGTGCTTGCAATTTATTTACAATAAAAAACAAAAACTTTATTACATTTTTTATGACTGCCTCGCTGCATGAATCAATTGCAGCGACGACAGCAGCAACGGATAATGCAAAAATTAACAAGCTTAATTTCATTTTAGTTTAGCTTGAAGAAATGAACGGAAATTGTCACCGCGAGATACTGTTTAGTCATTTCCCTGTGCTATAGTATAGATATATAGTTATAGATAGATTTTTTGATAATAATAATAAAAATGTCAAATTAGAAATGTAATTTATTAACATCTGAGAAGAGATGATGCACATTGCCTATAAATATGCCTCATTAGTCAAACCTAAATTTAGATTATGTTTGAATTATAACCCTAAGAATCTAAGCTTATACCAGATGTTATCTGTTCAAAGTCTAACCTTACCTTACTCATCCTACCTTAGGTTACCTTTATACCTAACTGATCTAAGTAAAACATTACTTTATATCTTCATATTTTAACTGATATTCAATCAACATGCTCCAACCTCATATACTTTAAGGCCCTTTGACCTGTTGCTACCCTACTTAATTGACACTAGACTACAGGGTATAGATATAATAAAACTGACACGCGACATGGTCAAGCGCGAATTTCATGCACTGTTGATCGATGTCGCTGGGCTGGCACTGGGACTGGGGTTGTGGCTGGGGCTAAGGCCTTGAGCGGGGCATGTTCATATGAAACCTATTGAATCATTGTTGTTGGTGGCAAATTAGTAGACGTTGCTGCTGTTGACAACGTATGACAATTTATGTATGTCTATTAAATATTTGCCAAACCAAATTGGCAAAGTTGGTTGGCAATAACAAAGGTCTTCAGGCTTCTCCGCGGCGCGTCGAGAAGTTTTGCCCATTTTTAATATTTATGCAAACTAAAAGTTTATGCAAACAATTTGCAAATAGTGTTAAAAAAGGCATTTATGCCTGCTGGTGATTGTTGTATTTAAAATTGTTTTTTTTTTTTTTTCTTTTTTTATTCTCATTTTTCATTTAGCATTTTTCCATATAGCATTAGCAATGTCAACATACGTCGTATTTATGGCATTTTTAATTAGGCACTTGCGATATTTTCGCCTGGGCACCTTTTGTGATCAGCATAAGCTTGGCTTATGCTTAGTTGAAAGAGCCTACCCGCTAGCTCCCCTTCAGCAATCCCCTTCTCTCAATCCCGACTGGACATAAGGCTATCCGGTTGTTGCTTCTGTGAGGCAGGCAGGCCATAGCTGTAGCCGCCTTAGTCCGGGGCGCTTCATTAGCATCAAGTTTTGCATTGTGGAATTGCGTTTACATAAAAATTGATTGCACACCATTCACGTCAAAATAAGCGCCGACATCGCCGGGTATAAACTATATGGCAAGGCGTTTAATTATCTATTACAATGTATGCATGAGTTCATCCCTCTCAATCACCCAATCATGGCTACACTCCATGCTGCATACTCGATGCGTTGAGCCCTGCTGGGACTTTGTCTCTGTCATTAGACAGGCACAAATGACCGCAGTTCACACACACACAGACACATATACAGACACAGACACACACATACTGCCCACAGAGAACCATGAAGACATTAGCTCTGGCCACCAAGGTGCTTGTACTTGGGTTTGGCCAAGGAGACAAGGAGATTATTGTCGTTGGGCGCACTTAAAATTAATCACGGACTTTAAATGTCTGTAGCAAAGTCAGCTCAATAGATTTGCATAGCTGATATGAGGTAAACAACGGATAATCCGTGTGGAATTGAGCTTTAAAAGTTTATTATAGTTGCAAATGAAGGTGAACATGGGAAAAACTAACATAATAAACATGTAGTAAGAGAGAGCAAAGATTGGATTTGAATGGAAACTCCTTTACGATTCAATTTACAGGCATTAAACACAATTTTAGCCATATTTCTTTTACTTAAACTCATCTCTTACCTATACAAAGCTGTCAAGGCACGTCAAACTTCTCAATATAATTAATTAAATCTAAACTAACCTCGACTGGTTTCCACTAGTTCAGCTAGTGAAATCAATTACCGTTTTAGATTGTAATAGAATGAGATAATGCAGTTATTCCCGACGATTCTGAGTAAGTACTTCAACCGCAATGTAACTCAGTGTAAGCTTTGAAATATTCCCCAAATACATGACAAATCTATTGGCACAAAAAAGAGACTCTTCGGGTATTCACTTAGTCATGGAATGCTGCGTCAGCTATTAAAAAATAGCAACTGATTTTCGACTTATCATCTTTGCTATACTACAATAAATATATTTATATATTTTCTCACTTCTGTCTGTGCATCGTGGCAAGATCATTTAATTCGAATTGCCTGTAAATTACTATGCCAAATGGGAATTGTTCCATTGTTGTTCTTCCACTCCTCAGAATAACCACAAAGGCAAATAATATTTCGCAAAGATGTGCAAATATTGCGCTCGTTAGCTGCGCTATAAATGATATTATAAACAGCTGTAGAAGCTCAAGCAAATGCAAATCAGCTTTGGAATTTGCTGGAGATGAAACAGAAATTGAATAAGCTTTGTAGACAGTTGAAAGTGGTAGAGCGCCTGTCAAACTGTTTGACTCAATTGAATCGGATGAAAGTTAATTAAGTTGCCCCGTTGCGGGTTCAAGGAACTGCTTGTCTGTCGATATCTTGGCTAGAGAATCCAAAAGGCGCCGCCAAGTAAAAGTCGCGCTATCAACACCAACAGTGAGCCAATTTGCGTGGTGTGTGCGAAGGCGAGGACGAGGCGGGGCAGGGCGAGGCGGGAGTGGCAGGCGAAATAAATGAAATCACATTGAAAAAGTCATAACTCTTGTGGCAGCCAAAGAAACAGCCAGAAATGGTCAGAAAGCGACGGGGAATCATTAAAATTGTCTGTAGCGCGCTTGTCAAACACGAGCGAAGTATGAAGAGGGAGAGGGGGAGAGGAAGGGAAGGGTAGAGAGAGGAAGAAGGCGCTCTCTTTGGCAGGGCAACAAGCAGCGTAGCCGATCAGCACGCGATTTGTAGGAACAAGATATGAACGACATGTACATTGAGTACAACAAATGAACAAATGATTCGAAACGGAGGAAGAAGGGGATTCATACGCACTCATGAATCATGCGATTGAACGAGTCAAGTACAGAACAGAACAGGGCCAGAGCAACAGCTCTTCAGGGCACACTCTCAGATTATTGACTCTTGATTACCACACGAGGTGATTTGTTTACCCAAAGCCAGCATAGAAGTGTTTACCTGCCCCAGGGCAATAACTGTGCCATTTCTCTAGCTGTGCCTGTGCCTGTGCCCGTATTGCCTGCCCGTGTTACGCGACCATTTCGCACAGGTAGCTTAGGTAGTTAAGTAGCAAAAGCTTCTCCATTAAAGAGTCGTAAAAGTGGCCCCAAAAAAACAATTCAGACTCGAAATACGAAATTAAATACGCGTCACGTATTCTCTGGACACTTGATTTCAACACGAATTTTTGCGCGTAACTTGTGCCTGTGGGCGTGTGCACTGTGTGTGTGTGTTGACACTGTCTAGCACAGTTCCGTCAATCACTTGATCAATCCTGCATGCAGTCAATCCGATTGTAGGCTATGCCATTGCGTAACTTTTAATGCTGGCACGTGATCTTTGTCGTTGTGAATTTATCGTGCATTGAGCACATTGAACTTTTTGAATTCTGCCTCCCTCCTCCTTCCTTTCTCTCCCGCCTTCCTCTTCCTCTTTCTATAAATTTCTGAAAATTGTTTAATTGCTCAATTTCATGTCGATTGGCATTTCTGCTTCTCATTTTGGCCTCTTTTAGCTGCAAGCCATATTTCAAGCTTCTTTTTTCTGGCTCCTTTTTTCGTGCAATTATTAAAAAGCAATTTCAGATGAAGTTAGCAGCAGCCAATTTTGTTGTTAAAAAGCTCTAGACGAAGCTGTCGAAGTTGTTGATTTTCGGGTTGTTCCCCCTGCAAAGCAAACATGCCAAAATTTTAATAAATTTGCCAAAGGAGGAGCTGACAACAGGTTGAAGAAGGGGAAAGAGAGTGAGGGAGAGAAGGCTGGGAAGTGGCTGTGGGATTGAGTATGATTTAGAGAGTGTTTGAGAGAGGTCAAGTGTGATGGAGATAGCAATATTAATTCTTTAATGGCGTGTTTCTTAAAGAGGGGGAGAGAGAAAGAGGTGAACAGAGACCGCCATGAGTTACGCCATGAAGCAGTCTTTCAGTCAGTCCGTCTTGAAGAAGAAGTTGTCAAGTCAAGAGCGCCTAGTCCCGACTACTAATCAGTTGTCAAGTCTGGTCGCTGGTCGCTGGTTCGTCATGGTGAAATCAAGTCGTCAACTTGTCCCGTACATCACGTAGAAAGTTCTCAACTCAGCTCAATTTTGCTGCAATTTATTAAGCTGTTGCACCCGTTGAATATTAAGGCACTCGGTCTATATAATCAGCATGAAATATTACTTTATAAATATAAATAAATAAAGCTTAAAATAGCAAGCCAAAAAGTAAAGTCTCTTTACTTGATCTTTGTCAAATTTAAAGTGAATTGAATAAGATTGATGTGTGAAAGATAAAAGATCTGTAAACAATGCTGTTCTACACAGTATAACTCGAGATATATTCGCTACGAATGAACTATAATTTTATATAGCAAGAAGATGATCTCATCTTTCCCCGTTTCGCCAAAAATCATCTAAAACTCAGACGTGCAGAATTCCGCTTAAGAATTGCCGCAAAAGGAAATGTGTAGTTTGGTTTATAAGGCGTGTATCTATCACTTCAGGTCGATTGTGTTCTGCTGCTTTGTTCTAATTGCGCTCGACTGACTTTAATAGCTAACACGACGCGCCGTCTTCCCCGCTTAGGGGCTATAGGTTATTAATCAAAAGGCTAACTCTAGCTCTAGCCGGCTTATATTGTTCTTTAATTACGTGGAATCGGAATTGGAAATGGAGATGGAGATGAAGATGAAGAAACCGAAGATTGATATGATGTCACCTGGCAGAGCCGACAATTTGTCACTCTTGAGGCACGACAAGAAAGGGAGTAAGAGAGACAAGCAGAGTTAGCACAGCCAATGACCGTCAGTTGTCTAAACACCTACTCCAATCTATGTACTACTCGTGCCTCACTTATCTTAACTAGCCAGAGTCGGAGGAGGATGGAGACAGGGAACGGGAAAAATGCGCGCTTGTTTGTTGGTTTTTAATTGGCAGCGCCATAATCTATCATTAATTTTGCCATAAATTGTTTCCATCAATGCGAGGGGGCTGACGATCCGGTTGCCCACACACTCTTCACACACACACACACACACACATACACACACACACCATGCGCCACACTTATCTATCTGAGATACCTATATAGTGTATGTACTGTGTATGTTTTCCCCATCTCTCCGGCCCGCCCCTTGTGCCACTCCCTTGCAGTGCTGGCTGTGGCATTTTATTTATTTTTATTTTTCTATAAAGCGTTCCTTTTTATCTGCGTTTGCAAGATTTATGCGCGCGGCTATAAAATAATATGCTGCCAAGACAAGGCCGACGCGACTTGGTTAGCTCCTGCTGGACCGGCAGCAGCAACAGCAGCAGAAGCGGCAGCAGCCGCGTCGCATCCTTTGGGCCAATGCCAACTATTTAGCTCAGCTAAAAATAGCTGGCAATACACACACACATACACACTCACACACTGGGGCGCGTAGACGGCAAAGCAATTGCAATCACTCAGTTTGTTGCTTAAGTCTTTTGTTTTATTTCTGTTTGCATTTTTCAGTGTCAGGCGCAGGCTCAGACTGTGCAACTGGGACTAGGACTACGACCAGACAATCGACTGGGGATGCTCAGCTTCTCAGCTTCTGCTGTACTCTCCCTCTCTCTCTTTCTCTTCTGCCTCTCGCGCTCTCTCCTTCTCTCTGTGCGCCGCTGAAAGTGAGTTATGCAGTCAACAGTTCATAGAAAATATTTTCGTGGCTCTAAAAAAAGACAAGTGAAAAATGCCAAACATGTTGGGAAAGCAAAGCAGGAGCGAAGTCGCTTAGGGGAATACCCTGTAAGTAGCATAGACTAGTTTTAAAAGTGTGAACTTCTTCTAGAGATTTTCTGATGAAATATGGTCAGACATAAGATCACACAAAGTAACTTTGACTTAGTTGCTGATCCAATTCTCTCTATGTTTCTCAGTTACCTTCTTTTTCTTTACCCTTTATCTTCCTTTAGGTTTATTATACCCTTTCCCATTAATACTCAGCAGGGCATCCCCACCACATGCCAGGCAAAGTATGCAGCACAAATATATATTTATTTCAACGAGCTATGCAAGTTATTTTTGGCATGTCTGGCTATAGAGGCTTCTATAGCATCCTGTATGGCTTTCTCTGACTGGGTCCTGCTGGCAAAGTGATGATAGAGGAACAGAGGCGAAGCAAGGGAGAGCTGGCACTGCTTGATCATCAAATGCGGAAGACCAGCAGTCTGCAAGATTTCAATAAACCAGCGCCTTTGGCGCATATGCAATGCGCTCTCACCAACTCCCTTCCCTGTTCCCACTCTCTCTGTCTTTGTCTCACTCTCTCACTCGTGTCTTGTCTTGGCTGGCGAGCACATACACATTTTGTAATAAAATTAATCACACGTCATTACGGTAATATTGTTGTTATAATGTGAGCTGCATGCAGTGTGTAGTTTTGGACTTGGACTCGGACTATGCCGGGCAAAGAGTGCTCTGAGTATGCTTGGGTACTCACTGGGTACTTGGTACTTGCTGTCTGGCTGTCTCAAACACCGTTAAGAATGAATGAGAGAGAAAAAAAGCTGTGCAACAACAACAAGCAGAATATCGCCTGCCGCAGGGTGAAAAAATTTCTTTATTGCCTTTTTCGGACCAGGTCTGTCATTAGTTTTAAAGCATTTAGCCGTTTAAATTGATAAACAACATTTACATGCAAATTGCGGTCATTTAGCGATAGCATCTCTCCATCTCTCTATCTCTGTCTGTCCCTCTCTTTCTCTATTGAAGTTGCCAAACGGTTCTCACCGGCCTGTTAATGAGCTGCAAGAGCTGAGCAAACTTGCCTCTTGGCCAGCCTAATGATAATTGAATAACTTGCGATGACACTTGAAACCCATGTTTTTAGTTCCTTAAAGAGAGAGAGCAAGAGAAGGAGAGAGACAGAAAGCTGGAGGCCTTAGGATCAATAAGCCAAATTATAGACAGTTAGTCAAGCTTTTAGTGTTAAGTGAGCCTAATTGAGGGCCAACTGAGAGAGAGCGAGAGCAAGAGATTTCAGTTGATTCAGATCCGAGTGCAGGGTGTATTATTTCCAGCTACTTGTTCTAAGTCGGGTTCATTCCAACATAATGTGCCTATTGTGAACGGAAATAGTTAAAGATTAGAGATTTGATGGGTATTAATTGTAGACTGAGGTAAGGTTGTTAAGGAATGTAAAATTCATTGAACGTATGAGAGAGGATTCGATGATTAAAGCATTAAACAGCTTTTTGTAGAGATAGAATTAATATTGATAGTAGATAAAAAAAAAATGGCTGAAGGATAATTCTAATTTAACGCAAATATGGTAGGATTAAATGTAACTAGAAGGTGAGAGCTTTTAACTGCTTTTTAGTAATATTTTTGCAGCCAAGTAGAGATGAGCTTATTGAAAATGATGTTTAAAGCCTTAAAGCCAATAAAGCTCATTGAGAGCATCACAATAAGATAAAAGCTTCTGCTAAACTTTCGAAGCACATTTTTGCAACATTCATTGTATCAGTTCTGGTAAATGAATTCTCATTAGGCGCATAAAACAACTTTCACAGCTCTGCACCAATCTAAAAGTCATTAACAGCTTTTTAAGCTGCTTGTTTCTTTGGCAGCCAACAATCTTAGTAATTAGCTAAACGCAGTGCGCATAAAATTTTTGATGCGCTTGACAAATTTGCGCGCAGACGCGTAGCTTATCCATTTATGGGACAGTCGACGCGAGATACTAAGTAGGATTCGTAGTACTTCGCTCGAATGTTGCGCGGATCGCCAGGATCGTTGGATTTATGTGCACGAGGCATGCCACTTGTGGCAGACTAAGGACTGGCGGCCCTGGCGTTGGCATCTTAAATGCCAATAGCCGCTTTTCGTTGATGCGATGGCATTTGTGTAATTGCCATGGCGAAAAATGTGCTGGTGCCTGCTTAAAGGGATTCGCAGTCGGCGACTGACAGCACCGGCGAGATAAACTTTAATTGATTGTGCGTGATGAGTGCTCAGGCGTGTGTGAGTGTGTGCGAGCGTGTGTCTGTGTGTGCGTGTGTAGGTCCTAAGCGCTTTGCACATTTATTTATGGGCCTAGCTCAAAGAGAAGGCAGCAAGAGGAGGCAGGCAGAGGCAGCAAACGAGGCAGACGAGCCACAAAATGCACCCACAGGGGGCAAGAACCGCACTTGGTGCACTTCCTGGTTTGGTCTTCCTCCTCCTCGCGGGCAAAGGCTTCTTCCCAAATTGCACAATTCCAATGCGCATTCACTTATGCAAATTGCCCTCGGGGCATGTCCATTGCATAGAGAGAGAGAAAGAGAATATTTAAATATTTTTTATGACTTAATAAAACATTTTTATTAAATTCGAGCAGTCGCATTTCGAATGCAAATCGCATGCAGGCAGCCCTCTCCCACTTTAGCAGTCCCCTTTGGGGCTTCACAATTTGAAATGTCTTTGAATTGCAACTGCCAATCGTGCATGAAGTTTGTCTCTCCCTTGGCCCCTCTTCTCCTCATTCCCGTGTCCAAATTCAACTCAGGGTCTGCCTTGCCTGCAGTTGAGGCTGCTGATCTCCTCCAGAGCAGTCTGTCGATGCTGTCCATTGGAAATGTTTAAAACATAACGCCGTGCACTTTCCTCTAAAGACAGGCGTATAATTTAAATTTAAAATAAATAATAATAAAAGTGAGCAGACTTTAAGCTGTTGGTGTAGGTCGATTCGACATGATACTCTGCAGTGGAGAGATACGAGGGTCGTTTGATAAGTCCGTGACTTTTTGTATTTGCCGCGCACCTGCTCTAAATACAACACTGCTCCTGTCAGCAGTTATCGATTAACAGCTGACTGTAAAATTTTGAGAAAGCTGCGTTTTTTGGTTTGCGTTTTATAGGCATTGAAAGCAGACGATCTCAAGGCCCTCAAAATACGAGGGTCGTTTGATAAGTCCGTGACTTTTTGTATTTGCCGCGCACCTGCTCTAAATACATCACTGCTCCTGTCAGCAGTTATCGATTAACAGCTGACTGTAAAATTTTGAGAAAGCTGCGTTTTTTGGTTTGCGTTTTATAGGCATTGAAAGCAGACGATCTCAAGGCCCTCAAAATACGAGGGTCGTTTGATAAGTCCGTGACTTTTTGTATTTGCCGCGCACCTGCTCTAAATACATCACTGCTCCTGTCAGCAGTTATCGATTAACAGCTGACTGTAAAATTTTGAAAGCTGCGTTTTTGGTTTGCGTTTTATAGGCATTGAAAGCAGACGATCTCGTGAATTTTAACGAAAATGGAGATCGAGATCGTCTGCTTTCAATGCCTATAAAACGCAAACCAAAAAACGCAGCTTTCTCAAAATTTTACAGTCAGCTGTTAATCGATAACTGCTGACAGGAGCAGTGTTGTATTTAGAGCAGGTGCGCGGCAAATACAAAAAGTCACGGACTTATCAAACGACCCTCGTATGTATGAAATTCTTAGGCAGAAAAGGTTCTAAAAGTTTGTGCAGTTAAGACATTATTAAATGTACAAGCTTGAAAACTATCTGGATGAAACTTGGTATGAAGACTTCTAGTTAATTGAGAGTATTAATAAGTTAATGAAGTTATCTTTAATAAATATATAAAAATATATAGTTATCATATGTTTTAAACCTCATTTTGATAATGATTAATAACTTCCTATGAATTTCCAGAAAGGTAAATAGATCTTTCTATACATATCTCCATCTATTATGTGGGTCAGAAATATTTATCAATGTATTCATTCTATTATATTTTTCTAACTATCTATCTTTACCATCGATCTAACAATTCATTTTTTTATCTCTACACTAAAGTTTCTTTCTGTAAATTTTAAATCTTTCCTTCTTATCAGCAACTTTGATTTAACTTTCATAAGTCTTCCACTTTGGTTAGGGTATAATCTGTAATATATAAACTACATACATATATCAAATATAAATTCAGAACCATTTGCTCGCCTGCTGCTGCTTTCATTTCAACAGGAAGAACAACAACAGCAACAGCAGCAACAGCAACATTTGCAACCACAGCGCACAACATGCAGCATTGCCCGCTGTGCTTTTGGCCATGTTGCAAAAGCCTACATAAATTTGTGCAGGGGACGCGCTGCTGCCTGGCAAGCACACACCTACCTCCCCCTCCCCCCAGTGTCCGCATGTGGCACAACGGGGGAGCCAGAGCAAAGTTGCGTGCTGCGTGCAGTGGCCCCACCCAGGCAACAATGCGTCGTTGCGTGCAACTTTTGTGCGTGTGCCTGCATGTGTGTGTGTGTGTGTGTGTGAAGTGAATGTGTTTATAAGGCGAGAGACAGGCACACACACACACCAGAGCCGGCTGTCATCTAATTTCAACAAGAATCTGATCGGCTTTGCGGCATTTGTCGCTAATTAAACCGAATGCCAAAGATGCTCAATTCACGCCCAACTGTTTCTGGCCATAAACGGAAAGTTGCTCCGATTACTTCGCGAGTTCTAATGCCGATTCAAGTAAGTCGATCTGTCTGTCTGTCTGCCTGTCTGTCTGACTGCCTGCCACAATTTGTTATTGACGCTCAACTTGGTGTTGCAGCCCGCAATGGCTGGCCTGGGCTAACGGTACTCACTGCAAGCAACTTGGCCATGTCTGTGATTTTCATTTCAATTGAGTTATCTTCCGAAATGGGGACACACGTCTGTGTGGCAAGACCCACAAGAGCCACAAGCGAGCCACAAGAGTGCCTCGGCGCGGCCAGAACTAAAGCTAATTTGTGGTTTGGCGCTAATGAAATACAGAGACCCGACTTGGATTTCACAGCCCGAAGAGATCTAAAGAGATCTCATGCCAACGCCGAGCTGAGCCCCAGCTGAGCCGCAGTCAGCATTGCCAGCTGGCCACCCACTCATCGTCAGCGAAACGAGTTGCTCACACACACTCACACACACTTGCATACACACACTCTCGCATACAGTTACAGCTAGTTTTTTGGCCAGGCCAAGTGCCCGGCTAATATATATGTAACGGCTAACTGTACACGAAGCGACAATATCTATGGCATCATCGGCAAGGCAACGGCAGAAAAACGAACAAGAAGAAAATAAAGAAGAAGAAGACGTGGAGAATGAAGAGAATGCCTGCGGCACTTTCAGAGATTTGCCTGGTGCCTTGTCTCGCGCGGAACAACTGTTTTGTATACCCTGCAAGGAAAGTTGGATGAGAGAAGGGTATGTGGGAAGAAGAGATAGTATGTAAAGTATATTTAGAACGATAAAGATAGAAAACACAGAGAAATAGAGATATGAAGTGAGATATAGATATATACATGTATAAATAGGGAGATATAATAATAAATATCTAGATTGATGATAAACAGATATAGAAATATATCGTATAAATATATTTTAAAAAAGGATTGATATAAAAATGAATAATTAGAGATTAATTGACAATGACACAGAGATAGATCGAAAATTGATAGGTTGAAAGTAGATGAAAGATAGATATATAGACAGATATTCATAGAGATACCAAGAAGAAAGAGAAAGAGAAATATACAGGTATGTATATTAACGATGAATATATCTCTAGTTATATCTATCTACATATATCTGTTTTTCATCTGTTTTTCTAGATTCTCAAGGAAGATCACATTCGAATGATCATTGAAATTCTTAGTTTTCTACATCAAGTCAATATCCACTATAAACTCCCTACAGCAGTTCCAGGAAATATGTAATATTTAAGAAATTCATTTCTTCATTATTTCACCTCATTTCAAACACTTTCATAATTCCAACTTACATGGTATATGCCTCGTCCTGTACACCCCACGCCTTCTACTGCCTGTGTTTACATAGCTGTTGGTGCAGGCGGTACGCGATTGTGTTCAACAGGCTGCCGCGTGTGTGCGCACAGATAAAATCATACGTTGAGGCTTTACATTGGGGATTTTAGCTTGTATCTCAGGCACGACACGAATCGGAACGAAACGAAAACGGATTGCATCGCATCTGGATTGGGATCGGTTGGGGAATGGTTTGGGGGATTGGGATCGGATTGAATCGCTTCGCATAGGCAGTTGCCTCTTAGCGGTAGCCTGTCCACACATTGCACTAATTATGTGCTGCAACAGCAGCGGCAGAAACATCAGCAGCAGTGGCAACAGCAATTTAGCTAGTATTTCCGTGGGCAGGCTGAGGCTGGAGCTGAAGCAGCTGCAGGTACATTTTATTTTTGGGGGCCGCTGGGAAATTGCTGCGTGGAGTCGAGTCGAGTCGAGTCGGGGAGTCGAGCTTGCTGCTGTTGCATCCATAAATTAGAAGTATGTCATTTGGTTGTAGCTACTGCGGCAGCAATGAAGCAGATGCAACTGCATGCCGGCCATAATTTCATGATCCAAGCCAAAGTCAAAGCCAAACTTCGAGGCTGCAGTCGCAGTGCGGCGTCGCAGTCGATGATATCCAATTTCGTAATAAAGCATAACGAATTATGCACTCGACTTGGTTTATTTCAACTGTTTTTGCGGTTGTTCTTGTTGCTGCTGCCTCTGCTGCCGCATGGTCGGTTAACGGTTCTGGTTCTTGGCTGACTTGACTGGCCCCAGCTCCAGCTCCAGCTCCGACCGACTGCCTGTTTGGGTATGAAATTGCAGCAAGTTGAGAGTCAGCTTCAGCTTCAGCTTCAGATACTTTATTTTCTTTTTCGGTTTTGGGTTTTGTTCTTTTGCATTTCTTGGCCAAAGCAGCAGCTAACTCTCTCATCGAATATGCGATTTATGCGGCAATTTGTAAAACGAAAATGGCTTTTGCCAAGAATTATTATTGTCCATCATGGTGGAAGGAATGCGATTCAAAGCAGCCAGCAGCAGTAGCAGCAGAAGTCGCCACAAGCCACAAGAGTGGGGGCAAAGTCAAATGCCTTTTAGAGGCCCATCAGGCTGCACTTTGGCTATATTACGTATACGCAGTGTGCAAAGAATGCGCCATAAAAAACAAATAGAATTTTCTCTTTTTGCGGTTTCACGTTTATTTGTATTTTGGATACCCAGTATGCTTCGATAGGGAGTTGAGAGGGGTATACAAGAGATATATGACTTATATATACTTACTTATATAATTGAACAGCTTTTGGTATCAAACTTAGAATATCATACAATTTTGGCCTTGAACTGTGCTTATAATGAACTCAATTATTATTTGCTCCCATTTTACTTAAATACAGGATATGCAAGAGTCGTATATATCCCACTTTTGCTTCTTTCACTTAGTTTTCTTACCGCATTTACATGTAAATTGATTTCTAGCCAAACTCTCATTTCGATTTATTGAGATCTTAAACTGTTGCCAAGTTTTGTGCTCGTCTCTCATATTATGATGAATTGTTAAGGCTTCTCTCAGACTACTTTAAGTAAATGATTTCCGTGTGTAGTTTAGAAATATATTGACAATCATAAAGAACGTTTTGTTGTCGCAGCGATTTGCACACAACGGAGTTGACTATGCTATGCAGGGGAAGATTATTCAATGGCATTGCTATGATAATCCAAAGTTGAATGAAAATATTCATAGATAAAATTCCAAGCGAGAAAAACTCGTATTTTGAACAATGAGTGAAATAAATCTTTGATGGCATCCAGCTAATGAGGGTTTAGTACCGATAGATAAAAGTTGAATAGATATTGGAGGAGAACATGCTCAACAATTTGAGAGAGAATGAATGTAAAATACAATTAGAATATGCCCAGCAATTTGTTCAAGAATTCCAAGATATCATAAAAGATTAACTACATTTCCAAGATGTTCTATGCATATTCAAATGATACCGGAAACGAGTAACTATTCAAGTTTTTGAGGTTATATTACACTTATAAAACTCTTCAGTCTTCACTCATTTTAAGGCACCAATATCCAAAGTGGAAATACCAATCTCACAAATACTTTCTAGCCCAAACTCCGCTGTGCTGCTTCTAACAATAAAAGCCACTGCAACAACAACAACTTGCAACAACGTGAGAGTTGCTGGCATCGTTCTCTCTCGCAGAGGCCGCTGTGGTGCAACTTCGTGTGCCAATTTCAAGTGCTCAGATCGTTTGGGGCACATTTTAACGTTTTGCGGGGCAACGCGAGAAACGCATAAAAGTCGCAAAATGGGAAGCCTTGAACTTGACCCAGCCAACAGCAGCAGCAGCAGCAGCAGCGGCAGCGGCAGAGGCAGCAACAACTTGGCCAATAACAATAACTACAAGAGGCTGTTGCTGTTCTTGTTGTTGTTGTTGCTGGCGACGTGTGTCAGGGGACTCGACTTGGACTTGGACTCGATGTGCTGACATTGACGCAGATGGAGGCGATGTTGTTGCTCTTGTTGTTGTTGGTGCTGCGGCAACCAGTCAGCCATATAAGAGGTTTCGGGTTGAAGACCAAAGAGCGCAGCATGAAATGTTATTACAAGCGGCGGCGTGGGGAATGAACGGCTTTTGCAGAGGGAGGAGTGAGGAGAGAGAGTAAGGATGGGTGCAGGCTAACTGGGGGCAAAAGCAGTAAAGGGAGAAAAATTAAACCTTTTGACACAAGCGACGCTTGGACGAGCAACGCAACAACAGTTGATGAAGATGATGAGGCCAACTTCAGCTGCAGCTCCAGCTGCTTGCAGTTGTTGTTGCTGTTGTGGTTAGTTGTGGCTCTGCTTTAGTTGTTGTTGTTGGTGTTGCTGTGGATGCTGCCAATTACTTGTTGTAAGCCATCAACATCAAGCGATTTGGCTGCGTACCCAGCGAACCGCCACCGCCGCCGCCGCCGCCTTAGCTCTAGAACTGTTGGCGGTGGCGTTGCAACGATTGAGGTGGTGAGGTGGTGTTGGTGTTGGTGTTGGTGGTGCTGGTGCTGGTGTTGATAGCCATCTTCTTCAGCTTAATTTAGCATGTCTGCGCGGTTCAACACTTTGCACAGACATTCCCAGCTCAGCTCCAGTCTCACTGGCAGTCCCAGTCCCAGTCCCTGTTCCAGGCTACAGCCGCAGCTCGAGTCGCAGTTCGCAGTCCCTCGATGTCTTGGACGTGCCCATTTGGCAACTTGATAATCTCTTTCTTAAGCGGGCAGCGCCAATCACTCAGGCGGCACTCAGCTCAAACGTGAGCGTTGTGTTCCTCTTTTCTGTAATTGTCTTAAATCAATCACAGAAAAGTGTTATTATGACAGCGTTATTAATCGTGACAGGCGCGTTGCAGCCACAAATTGCGCCCCAAACAAAAGAATACCACGCTTGCTACACGTCTCTACAAAGTGCACAGAGAAAAAATGGGGCTGGGTTTGGTGAGAATGTAATATGTATGGGGTAGCTCAAAAAATTGGATCTTCCTCTTCTTGGAAACCCTGTGGGAAAAGATTTAAAGAAAGCCTTTGAATTGTTCGATGATCGGACAATATTAAAATGTTCTTAAATACCTTTAAGAACTTATCTGCATTATTTTATTCCTAGAATATATTTAGTCTGCAGTCAGTAGATCCATATAACATTTCTGAAGTTTACAGAACAAATTCGCAAATTCTGTTAATAAATAATTTATCAATTATCACGCCTACTTCATAAACCTATTTTCTATGTTTTTCGAAATGTTTTTAGCTTCTTTCAATGTTTTTACACTCTTTTCCTTTTAAGTACTTTATCAATTGCAACTTCTTTACACTCCCCCATTTCTGTCAGTGTATTTTTTGCGCCGCCTAATGATTTTGAACTTGCACCGCCATTTGCGAGTTAATGCCACAACAGTCTCAACTCAACCACCACCAGCACATGCATGGCCCGGCAACAATAGCCTCCAGTCCGGGGAGCAACAACTCCATAGCGAGCTTCCAACTACAACTCCATTTGGGGCTCTCCATTCCTGCGTCCAGCCGAGCTAAGCCCCGGCCAAGCCAGACTCGGGCCACATGCGGCCCACGCGGCGAGCGCCATTAAATGCAAATTATTTCATTTCTGTGCCAATTGTTGTGCTACTTTTTTTTCGGGCTCTGTTCGTGCGCATCATCAAAAGCAAATCATCGACAGCAGCAGCAGCAAAATAGACAGCAAAGAGAAGAAAAGGAAGAAGAGGGGAAGGAGGCTGAGGAATTGTAGAAATTGTTGTTCTATCTTTGCTTTTATTGATTTTTCATGTTCCCAACGGAGACGAAGACGGAGTTCGTCATAATTGCGGCTCTGATTAGAATTACACAACACAGAAGAGAACTCAGCGTGGAGCTGAGAGCTGAGAACTGAGTGTGGAAAGGTTTGCAGAGATGGAAATGTGATTGCAACTCGTACTGGTGGCAGGAAATTGAGGTCAGTGTTATGATTGTTTTCTGAATGAGTTTCTTTTGTTTCTCTCTCCCTCTCACACTCTTGCTGGCTTCAATTTGTGGCACAGTGGCAAACAAAAGCGCACTAACTGCTGAGCTTAGTCATAGGTTGCACCTTCAAGTCCAGTAGTTCCCCTAACAAATGTATGTGGGTGTGGCATGCCACACTTTGCACTGCTGTTTGTGGCAATTGGACAGCGCTGAAATATTTTCTAACCTTGTCGGGGAGTTGCTGTTGCTGCTGTTGCTGCCTTCTTCTTCTGCCACTTCTTGCACTGATTTATGAACTTTGTTTGCCACACACACAACAAACACACCCCTTGTCTGTCTGTGCGTGTGTGTGTGTGTGTACACGCCCTGGCTGTAGATCATCTCCTTCGGGGCTGGCGCATATTTCAGTTGACAGTTCATTTGCCTGCTGCGTTGCTGCCACAATTTATGACTGGCAACGGGTTGCAGAAACTTCTTAGCCCCTTCTCCTCCTCCCCTTCTTGTTGTTGTTGCATTTCTAATTAGCATTTACAAATGGTTCTGTGAGTGTATGTGTGTGTGGAGGCTGGCTGTGGCTTGGCTCATTTGGCGTTCAAGTGCTGACAGGCTGATGCCTGCTTGCCTGCCTGCCTGAGTTGGCTAATTTGTCATCGAAAGGTATTTGCTGAGCACTTGAGGTGGTAAGCACAGTTTGAAAAGCACTGTGGCTTAAACTACAATGGAGTTGCAGTGATTGTGCAACTGTAAACAATGTCAGCTTGCCTTGAAGAAAGGTTAAAGAGAAGACTTAGGCAACGAACTTGAAATAGGTTAACTCACCAATGCTTGTCAAACTGTACAAACAAAAGTTGATGTTCTATGAGATGTGAAATGATTTAAGCCTATTGATTGATTACTTAGTGATTGAGGCAACAAACTCATTGACAACTCTATAGTGCTTCTAAAACTGTACAGTACAATCCTCCTCAAACTGTTTACATAGCATGTCTATGTTGAATCACATTTCCCATGGCATTTTATACCTCAACAAAAACATGCTAAGCAAATGACTTAGGCAACAAACTTGGCACACATTGAACTGCAATTGATTGTTGTGCAGTGCTGCTAAAACTGTCTGATCATTGCATGCCTGTGCCCAATCGCATTGCACACTCACATTGAAATGCCATTCTGCAGCGCCAGGCAAAACATGCTGCATACCAAACAAAAGACTTGGGCAACGAACTTGCCACAGTAACAACAACGACTTGCAACGTGCAGTTTTTGCTGCTGACCGCATACAACAGCAATTAACCAATCACTTAACATTCTAATGCAAAGCCAAAGCTGCCAACACACACGTGTGTCTCCCCTCCTCCCTCTCCATCAGCTCCTTCTTCACCTTCATTCTTATCACATTGGCACGACGTCGACGTTGCAAGCTCAATGCCAAAGAGAGCTGGACACGCGGTCGTGTCTGTCTGCCCGGCAGAGAGGCGTCAACTGGACGTCTGCATGCCACGACTGGCGGCGCTAATCAGCCCACAGCCCCGACTCTGCCTCGTCTCGGGACCGTGTGTGACACCTACGGCCAACGACCGAATCGCGTTTAGCATAAGTAGTTTTTCTTTATGGGCCACAGTTGCCGCCGCCACCCTGCACCTCCCTCTGGGATAGACTGACTGGTTTGAGACAGTGACGCTGCCTCAGACTCTGGCAACAGGTTTGAAAATCATTGGCCACATTTTGTGTCTAATATTTGGTCATGAATTCGCAGTTATGTGAGAAGTGAAGATGATGGTGATGATGCGAATGACTTGGCGCTGTCTAACATTTCCCCCTCTCACTCTGCCTGTCTCTCTCTCTGTCTTGTTCCTTCGCTGACTGTCAATTAAGTGTTCGCGATTTGATAGCTGCCATTTCCGAATCCTCAGAGAAAAGTGTGTCACTGCAATTGCGGCTTAATTGCATGTTCTGTGGGTGCAATCAATCATTTATCATCGTTGAGCTACTGTTGGCTGTCTGCCCCTCTCCCTCCTGCTTCTTTCCTTCCTCACGTTCAAGTCATTCTTTACTGCCTGCACCTGACCATACTCAACTGTACTTGTGCCTGTGCTTGATTCCCATGGAATCTGGCAAGAGACCAATCATTTGGCTGTCTTGACTTGAGCTTAACTCAGCGACAGACCCTCCAGGGCAGACCAGGAGAGAGAGAGAAAGGGAGAGAGGAAGACATCAGAGACCCCTCATTAAAACTACTTAGGTTGCACTGCTACTCTACTCTTTAGTAGATCCCGCGCAGCAGACCTTCAGCTTCAGCTGCATCGGATTTAATTTGCAACGAGCATGCAACAATTTCATTTTTCAATTTTAACTGTAAAAACCAACACGTTATCCACGACATTGTAAACAAATCAATTTGCCAGCAAGAGAGGACCACACTTGGTTCTCGAGTCAACTCGAGTCAAGTCTCATCCATGCCATGCATGATTTCGACCTGCGACCGACAATGACGACGACGACGAACTGCGACGACTGCGACGACTGGCGACTTGCTGGACAGGGCGACTTGCGGAGGGAATTCAATTAAGCCAAAGGGAGAAATCAGGCCAACCCCCAGAGATGATCTACGGGAGTCTAGAGATGACACAAGATAAGATAGCGATCAACTGAAGGAACTGTGGGAAAGAAGATATTCCGAGCCTTGTTTAACTTTAGTATAAACCGGCAAGGATGAAGATGTAGAAGAATATTAAGTTACTAGAAGATTCCTATCATTACTAAAAAATGATGCAAAGCGAAGACTTTGCATAAGCAAAGCAAAGTTTCTCTAGGAATCTCTTTCATAATACTAACATCACATACTCTTTTCTAGCATAAACCTAAACAAACTAATGTTATTTCCAAGTCTTGTAAACATAAGTAGACTAGAAAGAACTTTAAAAGGTAATTTATTTAAAGAAGTCTTTTAAAGCACATTAAAGCAACCGATGCAGAGGTTCTCTAGTATTTTCATTCATAAGTCTTTAATCTCATACCCTACCCTAGCTTAGTTCCCCTATATATCTTACATACTGCCCTCATTAAAATTCGCAGCACGCACTTTGTCCATCTCTAAGCGGAACGCAACTTGCCACCAGGTTCAACCTGAGCTACAAGTGGAACCCGTAATTAAAAAGTTTCAACTTTGTCTGAAATTAATTTTGAATATGGACAGACAGAGAGACAGACAGATGGATAGAGCGAGAGACAGACGGAAAGACAGAGAGAAGGACAGACAGACAGACAGGCAGGCAAACACTTGACTCGTACTGTGCGAATGAGTCTGAGTTGGGGGGCTGGAACTAGAGCTGCTTTTGCTTTTGATGACGCGCCGACGCCGCGTAAATTGCCTAGATCCAACGTCCGACACGCACACACACCCAGGCACACACACTGGAATGGGAATCAGAGGAGCTGGCAGATTCGCGAGAGAGTGACGCGCGGATTAAGTTGAGCATTCAAATTGAAACTGACAGCAGCAGTTCAGCCTAGGCCTGTAGCACGGTACGTTCGTGTGTCCAGGAGGGTCCTGGGTGAGGTATGTAGTAGGTGCCTGGCACTACTGGGGCCATAAAAGTGCCAGGCCCCATTTGGGTGTTGCTTACTTTGTTCGCACGCATTGTAAACTAGTAAAAAATAGTGCCAAAGTCGTAAAACGTGGCGGCCGTAAAGCGCAGATCGCGTTATTGGAGAGCATAAATTTAACTGGCCAGCATTTTTATCTTATCCCCCGAGACACCTCTACACCCCTTCCCCCTTTTCCTTTCAGATAATAATTAAATGCACATAAAATGCAAACTTGAGCAAATTGCAAAATTTTGATGGCATTCATCAGTTTTGTGCATAGAAACAAAAAAGGTGGCGCTAATTCAATTAGCCAAAAGCGCTAACAAATGTGAGTGTGAGTGCGAATGCGAGTGTGAGTGCTAGTCTGAGTGTGTGCGAGTACTCGCTACTGCCTGTTTGCATTCACTAATTGCTGCAAACAACTTGAGTAGGTGTCGTAGGAAGTGCGCGTTACGCAAGCGGGTCAGCAACATCACGAATCCGTCGTGAGTTTTGCAACTTTGATGGACACATTAACAGCCAACAACAACAACAGCAGCAACAACGACACCAGCAAGTCAAGTTGGAGTTGAGTTTGAGTTGAGGTTTTTCAAGTGCTGCTGCCTGTTGCTGCACCCACTTGAAAATGCATAAAACGAAATGACTTAGGACACGAACTAGATCAAAGTTGTGACAAGAGGACTGCATAAAACGGTATTTGACGTGCCTCGGTTAAGCAGATTGATATGTCAGTCAGCAGGCGAAAAAAATACTTGTAAGTCGTAAAGCTAATGCTCGCTATTTAGGTTTAGCAAATGACTTAGCACACGAACTTTTAGAGAGTAGAGATCTAAATTAAAGTATAAGCATTATAAAAAGACTGGTCAAGTACCTGCCTAGCGTGTTTATAGCTAAATAGTGCCATAAATATAATTTAAACAATATAATTATGAAAACTATTCTTCTCACTTTCAGGCCTCAGCTAGAAGATGAAGCAGACCGACTAGGAAGACGAACTTGAGAACACATAAAGTATCGTATGTGATGGCATTTTAAATGACCAGGCGGGACATGTTCGTATGTAAATTATTAGTCAGGCATAAATTACCAAGAAGAGCGCGAAGAAACCAAATTAAGAAATGATGAGGTAAGTGCGAAAAAGGAAGTTGATGGAGTGAGTTCTGCCTCAGGAAAGAACAAACAGACAAATTTTAAACTTTAGGAAATTACTTTTCGGGTTGGGGATCTTTTTTGACTAAAGTTAATTATACTACATGATATTATAATGTAATTTGAGACAGTGGAGGGAAGCAAACTTTACTCTATCAAATTGTGTTAGGTATATTTGTTCTAACTTTTCATAAAGTAAAAGTATGAATATGATATGCTTTATAATAAACAGGGCCATTAAGTATTGAATTCATTCATAGGAAATTCACATCTTATAATATAAAACCCTGTTGCATAGGAATTTCTTTTGTTAACTTCAGCATAATGTTTTTAAGTTTAAACTCGAAATTCCTCTTCTATAAAATCTAAATCATTCTCAGGAAATTATCGAACAAACGAGATATATAGGAAATACTTTTTGTTTTCAATCTAAATCTAAATAACGAAAAAACTTCGAACAAAATCGCATTTTTTATTTAATATTTACAAAATTATAAACAGTATTTCAACAGTTCCCCTTTATCAAACATTTGTAATCATGTTTAAAAAATGGTCAAGCAAACACGAAAAGAAAACCCAATATTCTTTACTCTTCGCACTTTTACATGATGTCATTGCACTGAGCGACAAGCGGGCGATGAAAGCCATCGATGTATGCCAAAATTTTGACAGAATCCATTAATGAGCGCGTCGACTTGTGTTTGCTTGGCTGGGCGGGCAAGACATCTCATGTGGTATCTGTGGTGGCGACATCTGTACGCAAGCAAGCAAAGATTGGCGGGACACCCACGCAGGCGTTGATTTTAAGCCGATTTCAAAGCCAGACAAATGTGCGGCTTAGCGAAAGAACAACAATTTGCAGAGAGAGCCTTTAAAACGAAATTCAATATCAGCAAGTTTTTTCTTCTTGTTTCGCTACGCTTTGAAAGAGTTTCGGCTGTGGTTCAGCCAAGTCAAGCTGAGTCAAGTTCGTTGCCTAAGTCTTTCGTTACGTATTTACGAAACTCACCACAGCAGCGAAGTAACGCAACAACGCAACGCAATGCCAGCTGCTGCTGCTGCGTCGTCGCCGTCGTCGTCACGTCGCTGCTGCCAATTGGAAGTGTCAAAACGGTGACGTCACAGCTGTAAACAAAGCTCGCGTCGCCTCGGCAGAAAACCAAAACAAACCGAAGCCGGCCACGTGATGCGAACGGCAGTGCAAAAACTTGTTTCGGCTGCAAACGCGTTTGTTTACATGAGCAAAGAGAGGGAGAGAGAGAGCAATGAGTGAGTAGGAGAGAGCGAACTGCACAGCGAGAGAGCGCGCGCTCACGTGCTGCCGCTGCTGCTGCTGCTGTCGCTGCCTCTGCCTCTGCAATTTGTGCATTTGGTCAAGTTCAAGTGTGGTGAGTCGTGCTCCCCTCTCTCTCTCTCACTCTCTCGCTCTCCCTCTCTAAGATCTATTGCCAACTTCGTCTCAATCTTTTATAATCTCAGCGCACACAGGCGCTCGCGCTCAGTCTTGCTGCGCACCTCGTCGTGTGAAGTTCTCGTTGCGTCGTCGTCGTCGCTGTCGTCTTAGTAAGTTCGACTGTCCCCTTCTTGCTGCTGTTACTGTCTCGTTCTCACCGCGTCTTACGTAGCGAGCATTGACCGTACGCCTTGCCTTGCCTTACGTCATTTGGCAAGGCACTTACGTCGTCGCATTGGGGGGTTCGTGGCTGCTGCGGCTGCGCATCTTGCCACATTCCGCGTCGCGCTTCAAACGGAACAACAAGTCGCCCCACTGTGCGCGCAACGTTGCAAAACTAATTTCTGTGTCTGAGATCAAAGAGCGAAATATATTTTCGATTTTTTGCAAAGTCTCAAACTGTGTTCGGATTAATGAGTTGTGCGTGCATGTTTTGTTGTGTGTGTGTGCGTGATTGATTTTCATTGGAATTAAATAATGAATAAAAAATATTTTGTGAGAAACTAACAGAGATCGAAGAAGTTAAACAATGTTCAACTGTATTAAACTGAGCGTCGAATAATTGATTACAAATCTTTTATATTGTTCGATTGAATATAAAAATGAACATTCCGAACTATAAAATTAAACAAACAACAAGAAAATCGGATTCTTTAAAATATATTCAAAAACTTGTGCACGGGGAATTATACAAAAATGAAATCACATTAAATATCAGTTAACAAAAACATTAATAAGGTCTTTTTATAAAACGTTTGCTGCTGCAATTTGTTTAAAGAATTACATTTTCAAAACTTATATATTTTCAATTCACATAACTAAAATCACATAAAACTGTTTGAAGTTTTCCATTAATGAAAAAATTAAGAACAGATGAATTCTTAAAAGAAAGTCTTAAAGAGACTTTGGATTTGAAAAAATCTTAGAAGTTGTTTTTTAATTTTTGTGCTAATAAATAAAATGTTTGTGTTCGACAAAAAGATTTTCTTCCTTGATATAGTGAACAATTTCAAACCTTCATTTGCTTAATAATATAAACATTATGTGTGCCTCAAACAAACAATTCCTGCCAACACAATTTCCTTAAGTGTGATTGATCAATGACAAAAGCACAAAACAATCTAACTAATTCTACTCAAATCCTATTCAATTCCAATAAATACTTAACATAGCCAAATGAATGCTTAGGCAAACGTTGTGGTGTCCAAGTGCCTGACAAATGGTTTAAAAATAGTCTTAAATTGCAATCAAGCTGCAGCTTAAACATTCCTAAACATAAACACAATTAGCCAAATTGGCAGCAATAAAATTAAAGTGCAACTGCAGCCAGTCAATGCTGAAATACGCGAATGGGAAACAGAAAACGAATGCGAAATCAAAATAAAAATCGAAACAGAAACGGAGAAAAAAGAACTGTAGAAAAGGCAACGCCAACGCAGCAAGCAGAGCGAACAACTTTATAAAGAATAACTGAGCACGAGCCGAGTCTGAACTTGCCCCTTTTGTAGTTGTTGTTGTTGTTGTTGTTGCTGGCTTGCTGCCACCTTGGAATAGGCAAAATTAACTAAATTACAACATCAGCGCAAGGCAACAGCAGCTAGAGCAGCAACAGCAGCAGCAAATTTGTTGCACATGCAAATTTATGTGTAAGTGAAGCAGCAGCAGCAACATCACCAGCAGCAACAGTGCAACAGCAACAGCAACAGCAACAACAGCAGCAGCAGTGCTTGCAGCGGGCAAATAATTGTGTTTAAATAAAGTTGCAGTCAAGAATTTTGTCTTCGGGTTGGTCAGTTGCATGTGGACTGCTGTTGTTGCTGCCACTGATGTTGCTGCCACTGCTGCTGCCACCGATGCTGCTATAGCTGCTGCTGCCACTGCATTAAGCCATATCCGGTTCGCGCGCTCTATGGACGCTGCCGCTGTCTAAATTTAGCGCTTAATGAAGCTGCTGCTGCCTGTTCCCTGTTGCAGATGCAAATTGTAGCAGAGTTCGACTTGTGGCAACTTTGTTGGCGACTCACCTCTGCCTCATGTAGCTGCCTCTGCCTCCTGCCCCTGCCCCTTTGCAGCCCTTGCACTAGTTCGTAATAATTCATAAAAATTGGCAAATTAAACGCCAACACAACAAATGATCCGCGTGGCGACTGCAATTTGTATGCCAGAGCAACAAAAACAAATAATGGCCAGGCCAATTGGCGGGGCATGCAACAGCTCGCATGCCGTGTGGCAGGCATGCAGGCAGGCAGACAAAAAACAGTTGGGTTTCTGTTGCAGTCATGATAAATGTGCGCCCACTTTGCTTATTTACGACCGCTCAAATTGAATGCAATTGATTTTTTGTTGCCCTGCACTGCTCTTCTTCCCCCTTCCCCTGCTCCCCTCTCTGTGCTCTGCTCTGCGTTGGCGTTGCATAAGCTCGAGCTCGTAACTAACTCTTGCCACCCCATTAGGAAAACTGCCCGAAACAATAACGCATAAAGAAGAAGAACAACAACAACGAGTGAGTGTGTGTGCCTCAAAGTGTGTGTGTGTGTGTAAAATATGTTTACACAGAGCACTTGAAATATTTACAACATATAAATAATCAAACAAGAAAAGTGCAAAGAGAAGAAGTGTTGAACAACCGCGAATAGTAACGGAATCTACATTCGAAGCGAGAGAGAAGAATTTTCTTTTTTTGCGGAGAAATGTGTAACAACAAATTGATGGTAAGTGAAAGAGAACCTAACGAGAAATACTCGAGAATATTCTATATAAGATTCTTAATATAATCTTGGCACTTATACGTTAATTAACACTGCACAACCACAATTAATTAACTTCACACCGCAAAAACAAGTTGAGCTTCCATTGAGCTCGATTTGAGTTTGAGTTTCATTTTAAATATTGACAAAATATTTATTGCTGTCGTTCGATTGTATTGTGGTTTTTTTAACAATTTGTTGGCTTTATTTCTAAATATTTATATAGCAAGATATATTAACTCATTTTAGTTGGATTCTTGGCCATATTTCTCTCACAAATATTCAATTACTCAAGTCAGGAAATGAAATTCAGCATACGATATTACAAGCAATCAATCGAGACTATGCCTATGATATGTTATAGATATATATCTACATAGCATATACAATATATTATCAGTAGTATATTATTTTTCTCAGCTCATCAGCTCTGTCAGTCTGTCAATCAGTCATTGCAGACACACAATAAGTTTTCTTTTATACACACTTTGCTGTCCATTGAAGCGACGCGGTAATGTCTGCCGCCCATCGAAGGTCGCCGAAACTATAAAAACATATTGCAAAACACTTGAGGGCGGTAAATGATAAAATGCGAAATTAATTTTTAAATTGACTCGACAATTAAAATAATAAAATTTGATAATTTGTTAATTGCAAATGGCATAGTTGAAAAAGATTTTGGATACAGCCATAAATTGTACAAGTTTGAGGAGTTTTTCGAAGAACACATTTAACAACAATCTAATCTACTATATATATATATCTATAAAATATATATATTTTAATTATAAATTTAAATTCAATCCATTGTTTTGTGACTTCATCGCACATTCGCAATCATTAATAAAGTCAAGGCAATAAAATATCGCAGCGAAAATAAAGTTTTTATTTTCATGTTTTTTCTATAGATTGTGAACAAGTTTTTCTATTTATTTTATATTGTTTTTTTTGGGGATTTCTGTTGTTGTTTTATTTGTTTTCGATAATTGGCGAGTCGCGTTTCATAGAGAGAGAATTGCAAACACATCGCTCGCTCGCATTGCCGCCTCAATGGTCACGTCCTTGAGGGGGGCTAGACAAATGTTTGAACAATGCACGGTATTAATTCCGTCTCTATCCGTACAGGGTATACATATATACCCTGTCGATTAAGTATTCAGCATGATGGCAAACTAATATTAAGTAATTTCATGGGCACATGAAAATAAATCTATTACGCAGATGGGCCTGCGCTGTGTGCAGCTCTGGTGAGGCCTCTCTGGCGTTGCTTCTCGTAAATTACGGCAGCTCCTAATTGAATTAAAGTCGCTGTGAGGTGGGGCAAAGGCAGGCACAACTCACAGAGGGGGAGGGACAAGTGGTGAAGACAGAAAGATAGAGAGAGAGAGGGAGAGACATAAATTCCGGCACCTTCCTTAGCGTGCCAGCTATTTTTGGTGTCCATGTGCCATGCGCCGTGGCTGCTGCCTCCGTTGCTGCTGCTGCTGCGATATATTTATTGTAAAGCTCGTTGAACATAATCATTAAGCGCAATTTACCTACAAAGTTCCGTGCCGCCGCCAAGACAGACAACCCAGACAGACGTGGCCGGACGGACGGACGAAATGATTATTAACATACGCCCTCTGCGAACAAAGGAGGAGGAGGAGGCAGCAGGGCCAGTCGTTGAGCACGAGCGCAACGAAAGACTCAAGACACGAACTTGACTTGCCACAATTCCAAACTGTGGCAAATTTAACAGACACACTCACACATAACTAAACAAATAAAACAACAAAATAAATAACAACAACAATAAATGCAACTACTCAAAGTGAAAGCTGTTAATGCTCGCACTCGAACTAGGGCGGGGCGGGGGCTGCGACTATGACTGCGACTGTTGCTGTGGCATTTACGAAACTGGCCACACTCGGCTCGGCACATAACGGGCAGCCGTCAATAAATAATCAAAATAAACCAAAATCGTACAATTGCCTATTTAAGGAAACTTGTCGGTTGTAAAAAAAGCCAAATTCCGTTTAGTCATTTCATGAATTTGTGAAATTATCGCAAGTGATGCAATCACTTCACTGTGAAGTTACCGTTATATGTGCGTCGTCTCGCCTGCATGTAGAACACATTTCCCTTTTGCGCTGATCTGTCTATACTATATATCATCAGCTGATACATATATGCAACTGGCCTTTTAAATGTCAGCCAAGCAAACAAGTTTCTGGCCAAAATCCAAAATTTGCATACACAAAAAAGAACGAGCGAATAAAAAACCGACGACACCAAAGGCAAAAAATGCTAAATTAAATTAAATCACCGTGCACCGGACAAGCCAAGCACAGTCAAGCTAAAGTTAAAGCCAAGTTGCTTGCCTTGAGTGCGCAGATCACGCTACAGTTCACAGACTTGGCGTAGCATTTGCGTCACATTTGAGAGCAGGCATGAGGAAGGGGTATTAGACAAGAGTAGCAACAGCTGTTGGCAGAAGTTAACGCATCTTGGGGGGAAAGTAAAGGAAATGATAGACCAACTACATACTCAGCTAGATACTCAGTAGGTTACTTCTTATAAGTATCAAAACCATCTAAGACACTCTCACCCCAACCACAAAATTATAATTAGGTCAATCTACTTATTACAGGGTATTAGGTGAATCCATTATATTAAGAAAAACTTGACCTTAAAGCATTAAATTAACTAGACTAGTCTAAACTAATCTTTAACTCACGCAAACTTAACCTCCCGCCCTCCACACACACACAATTTCCTCATTACAGGGTATTAAAATGGCAAGCATAAATGTCTATACCATTACTGGATGACCTCAATTTGCTGACCCCCCATCAACTAATTTGCAATTAAAGTGCTCTTTATACAAAAAGATTCTAGGCACGCCAAACAAAAGACTTAGGACACAAACTTGCCACTGTTTAGAGCAATACGCCAAGTTTATGACAATTTAATTAGTTTAATCGATGCATAAAACTGCCTCAACGAGCGCTGCCACAGTTGCTGTGCCACAGCTTGTGCTGCAGCCATCTCTTGCCGCTTGAATATTTATGGTTAGCGTAAAATTTAAGTGTTGCATAAGTCAGAATCGCCAGAAGAAGCTGAGCAGGAGAGAAGAAGCCAAAGAAGACTGTCTTTGCAATGTGTTCTGCGGTGGCGCTGCCCTCTTCGCAGAGTTGTTTTTCATGATTAATGCTTATTTGTTGTGGGCACGCATAACGGCATAACGTGATTGATGGCTGTCCAAGGGATGGAGTGGGGAAGGGAGAAGGTGGAACGGGTCTCTGCGTAGGGGGACCAATGCTCTATTCGTTTTGCCATTAACAAAGTGTCTGTGTGCGCCTTGTGTTTTTACTATCGCTAAGCTCTTAATAGGATTTTTATTTAACATATGTTTTCGCTGGATTCTGTTCCTCCTCCCCTTCCGCTCTTTCTTCTTTCCATCTACGTCTCCTCTCAAGACGTGACTTCGTCTCCATTGATGCGTGCGTTGATATTATTGATGATCTCATAGAACAAACAAAGGGAGATGCTGCAGAGAGAGAAAGAGAGGGAGAAGGAGGCATACGATGACTACAGCAAATATATTTTAAAGTGACATTCAAGCTGAGCTGTGGGAAATCTCTGCAGATCGGGTAATCAAACTAAAGCCCATCGAAAGTGCTTACGGTTTATGGTGGGTTCCCTAATAACAATTTTAATAGCCTGGCGACAATGTCTGAGGTCTATAAAAAGAAATCTCATTCGATTCTAAATGGAAATTGAGGGCTATAAAACCGGAAGGCAACTGGCAAATTCTGTAGAAAACTCAATTAAATATTGTACTTAATTCGGTAAATATTTTTGCATATTTACGAGGCGGGTACCTTAAGTGGGTTTTCGGATTTGCCAAGTCGTAATATAAGTAAATTTATGATTAATAAGATCATAGATAGGTCGTGGCGGGGAGAACTTAAGATAAGCAAGTGCAGACGTAGAAAAAGCTAGAAAGAGATAAGTGAAATAGAGGGAAGCCAGAAAGCGACGAGTGAACTACAGAAAAGTAAAGCCAGAAAGAGATGAGCGAACTGGGGAAAAGTAAAGGCAGTATTTGGCATATTAATTTAAGAACCCTGGAAGATCATATGCAGTCTGGAATTACCATAAAAAACATGCACTGTGCTCCAAATTGCAAATGAGTCAGCTTCTAGAGCAGCCAGCCAGTGCCGCCTTCGGGTGCAGCCTAGAAACGGCGAGAGAAACAGCACATGGGGGCAACAGACACTCCAAATGTAACGCCCACAAGTAGAAGCAGAACAAGGGGGCGAGACGAGGTGCAGTTAAAAGCAAAAGCTTATAAAAAACGCCAAGTTGATGGCACAAAAAACGCCACACAAACATTTTTATGGAGACATCAAAATCGCAGCTTAAGTGCGAGGAGCGTTAATGGGAATGATGCGAAATGCTGTGAACAGTTCGTATTGTGGAATGCCTCCCCCTTCCTCTCCTAACCTTCATCTACAGTATCCCAGTCGACCCGTTTAGGCAGATCCCATTATCATGATGATTAAAACTTATTATTGCCCGCGTATTACTATTATTAGTTGCAGGTTGCAAGTTGCAAGTCCGTCTGCTGGGCGGTTACACGCACGCCGCGTCCTTTCATAATTCTACCAGTACAGTCCCCCCCCTCCTCCTCCTTCTTCACCCGTAGTATGCATATTTTTAACCAGGCTGCGATTGCATCCAACATGTTATTAATACGTAGAAACAAATAAGCAAAAACAATAAGAAAGAGGAGTGTGCGCAGCAAGGGGGAACGCTGCAGGGGGCACGAGGGAGTTTTCAGCAAAAACGCGTTACAATTCTGCGGGCTACACCCCAGAGAGCAGCAGCAGCAGCACTGGCACTAGCAGTGGCAACAGCACATTCACCTGGAGCTGGAGACGGAGCACGACGTCGACTTCGAAGCTTTGGCTTTGGCCATTGTTTCGTTCAGTTCATTTCTGTTTGGTTCAGTTCGGTTCGGGTTCGGTTTTACCTTGATGGTCGTTCACTCTACATACTACAACGGCAACAACTTTTACTACTAACACACATGCACACACACACACACACAGACACACACACGCACACTCTCACACACATGGCAACTTTCAGCGCGCCATCAAAACAAAATATGAGCGAACCGCGCAGCCGGCACTAAAAATCGCTCAATAATATTGTAGTATGTACGATACGATACAACGATATCGTATACTCTGAGAGCCAACTAGCAATTGAGCCAACTAGTTGGGCCACGGCCCCGTATCTGATAAATAGAGTGGTTCACAAAATGCTGACCGGGGCCACAGTTCTCTGCTCTGCTCTGCGCCAGTCCCCAGTCCCAGTCCCAGTCTCCATTGCAGTCGCAGTCTCAGGCCCCAGCTCCAAGCCCAGGTCCAAGTCTCGGTCGCAGTCCTGGGCCATTTGTTTGTTGGCCCCGGCCAAGCCTGTTTCTTGTTGTTGTTGTTGTGTTTTTGCAGTACTTTCGTACTACCCTTGCACTTGGGCATTATAACTTTATAAAGGTGTTTACTGACCGGGCATTATCGGGCCCATAAACTATGCCCCCAAATGCTAAGCGGGTTTGGGAAGGAACAAAAAAAAGGTTGAACTCAACTCTGAAAAAGGGAATGAAGTGAAAAAGGGAAAACGGTTGCTCTGATTGGGGTTATAAAAACTGAATACCAATGGAAAAAACTGAATAATGCAGGAAGGTTTCTTTTGAGCAGCACTACAATTATATTGGGTCTACGGAGCAAAAGAAACAGTCAAGCTTAAAGTCTTGAATACAAATGGATTTCTAAAAATATTTATGAAAAATTTTAGCGATTGAAATTCGATTAAGTAAATTAGTAATTCGATCAGAAGACTCCTTTTAAGAAGAAAATAAACTTTCCATAGTACATTGATATTCAAAGTAGTTCGACTTATTACTTCCAACGTATAACTAAAAGGCTCTAAGATCTCTGCTATAGTTATCAATAAAATATATCGATAGTTATCGATAGCTTGTGGTATTTATGCAATATTATAACTTAAATTTATAATTTAGAGTCTCAGTTCTGATGAAAAACAGGCCAATCAAATAAGTATCGATTTACTTATCGAATGTACACTCATGAGAGCTTGTCTTAAGCTCAAATCAGTTTTGCTTTTCAGTTAAGATGGGTTATGGGGTACCTAATCAATAATCGATGTTTGATCGATAGTTTATCGATTATACACGTTGAAATCATATATAAATGCTGAATACTCAGCACTTATCATAGTTATCGATATTTTGCCCACTCTAATTTCCTCTTCCTCTGTTAGAGTATCAATCATTCGACGTGCTAGACTCTCGTTTTGTTTTTGCTGTTATTTGTTTGTTGTTGTTGGCCGGTAATGTTTGCCAATAACTTTTTTTTCTCTTGCCCGGCGTTGCTTATCACGATTTGTGGCCATATTATTTCAGTTTTTGCTTGTTGCTGCGGCTGCTGCTGCAGTTGCTGTTGTAGCTGCCGCTGTTGCTGCTGTTGTTGTTGCTGCGGCTGCTGCCGTTGGTCGTGTCGAGTCATGCGGCATGCATTTTAACGCATATTTTGTAATTGTTGCCGCTGTTGCCATTGGGTGACCTTTCGCCGCGCCGGGCGCAGCCTGAGACACATTTGCATGCGCGCACACACACACACACAGAGAGAGAGAGACACACACACAAAGACTGACACACACATACGGTCAGGCATCGTAGACCAAATCAAGTTCGTTGGACGGGCGCAGTTCATTGGCCCATCCCATGCCTTCTTGCCAACCGCAATTCTTTAAGCTGCTCAGCTCTCGACTCGCTTTGCTTTGCCTCGGCCAGCCTGCCTCAATGTCTAATTACAAAGTGCGCTTTACCGCGGCGCTCACTACCTCTTCCTCTCTCCCTTTCTCCCTCTCTCACTCCATTTCTCCCTCTGCAGAGACTGACTGCTCTCATAATTACCAACAAATGAATGTTATAACCATAAAAATTAACTTGACGCCGCAAAAGTAATGCTTCAGTAAAATGCCTTTTTTTCGGACAAGAACAATGCGCAGAAGAAGCACACAACTAAAGAGGGAAAGAAAGAGAGAGAGGAGTGTTAGAAGGGGGCAGTGTTAGAGGGGTATCAAAAACAAAAAACCATCTTAATCATTGCGCGCCTTTTGTCTCTCCTCGGTTCGTCTAATTATTTACACGCTCCGCGCATGCATATCGCTTACAATTATTATAGCTAGAACTCTAGCTTGTTTCTGGCCAAAGCCCTGGCCGAAAGAAAGGTACAGAAAGAGAGGAAGAAGACGGGGAGGCAGGGCAGGCCAAGCAGCTACAAAGTGTTTAAAATCTTGTACAGTTTAGCAGTTTCCAACGCTTCGCTGAGTCGCGCTTCTAGCTGAGGGGCGGCTGTTTTGAGGGGGCGTGTTTGCTGCTGATGTTGCAGCTTGCATTACATAATTTCGTTTACCGTTTCGTTGTGCGGCCATTTGATTAATTTACAAGTACAACAAGAAGAGGCAACAACGGATACTTTGTCTCTCCACTTCGGTTTAATGCGCAGCGAGCTGAAAATTTATGCAAGTTTGTTGCCCAAGTCTTTTGTTTTGCCTCTAACTGTTCTAAATGCAATTGCGCAAATGTCCCGCTAATTTGGGGAACACACTGTGCACAGCCACAATGAGAATTTGGTATTTCGTGAAGAATTTCAATCGAATCTCGAATGACTTGCGGGAAAAGAGAACTGTATAAGTTGAGATTAGCGTAGATTATGGGGAATGATAGGGGAGAAGCTTAAGGCAGGAGGGGAATAAGTTTTTTGAATAACTGAGCTTATAGATTAGAAGAGTATTTCCGGCTTAAGCTGGAGTATGGAAACCTGATCAGATGATGATATATTTCATGTCTTTATTTAGAAGTTCCCAAGATGTTAATAATTTTCTTAGCTTCAATTAAAATATCTAAAATATTTATTAGAATTCTTTTGCACTTGTCGTCCCACTGTGCACCACATCCCACTGTCCATTTAGCCAGTTCATTGCCACAGTCGACCACTTGCAACATGATATGTTGCTGCTGTTTGTTGTAATAAGGAAATACGACGTCAAAATCTTGTTACCAATTACAGCTGGGCGATCAAAGCGTCATAAACACGCTACATCGCTGCTGCAAAGGGGCATCATCATCAGCGTTGCACGCCACACAGTTGATGGGCAACAAAATGCTGTTATTTATATTCTAATTAGGAGCACATTTCGAGCACATTTCGACTCTATCTCAGGCACGCCACTTAGTGGCCAAGCTACCTCACCTTTCTCACACTCAGCGTGTTGTTGTTGTCTCATGTACATCAAAAGGCATTTTCCGGAAAACCCCCTAAAGAAAAATAGGGAAAGAATAAGAAGGGCTTCATATAAAACCAGGAAACTTGGAATGGCTCATAAAACTTGCTATTGAGCTGATTTTTATAGAAAAGTCTTCCCCAATCAAGTTTTTATTAAACCCATATTTCAGTTAAGCTTATAGAGGCTAAAACAATTTTGGGATTTTAATTTAAAAACCTTTTAAAATGGGGATAAATGTTACAAATTGATAATGAGTATGAAATAAAATAGTAAAATAAATTTAAGGAAGCAAAGCCATTTTTTTAGTAGAGGAAAAACTCAGAAAATATTTTAACAATTTATTCAGACATTCCCCACAATTTTAAGTAACCTTCTCCAAGTGTAAAAAGGAACACAAATGTTCATAATACTATTTTTCTAGGCAGCTCCCAGTGTCAGAATAAAAACTGTCCATGTCATGTTCTCAAGGCGTTGGATAGTTGCTACCAAAAACTTCGATATCCTAAAAGAAAACACAAATCTAACAAGCAACAAGTGAATGGTTGGAGAAAGGTGAAGCAGGCAGAGAGAAGAAGGGGGCAATGTGTTTTGAGGATGATGATGATGATGATGCCTTTATAAACAAGTGTCGGCGGCGTTTTCTTTCTATGCACACGGCCAATTTTTAGTGCCAAAACAACAACAACAACAACAGCAACAACAACAACAGCAGTAAGCAGCAGTGAGCGCACTTTATGTTTATTTCTTTTTGGCCTTTTGTCTTCGTTGCATCCTTTGGGCCAACTAGTTTTCCGGCAGCCAACAAACAAAGGCCGTTTATGTGCGTGTGTCCACACCGGTGTGTGTGTGTGTGTTAGTGTGTGTGTTTGTGACTTCAAAGGAATTTCCATAACCGCTAGCATTCCATGTGTGTGTGTGAGTGTGTGTGTGAGTGCCTAATGGCCAAAGCCAGCAGAGGCACAACAACAAAGGCAGGCAACTTGTTGATGGTCTCTTTCCCTGTCTCTCTCCCTCTCTCTCTCTCTTTCTCTCTTGGCTGCGCTCTTTCAATGCCTTTTGCTTTCTGCGGCTGTACGTAACGAAAATGAGCGCAAACAACAATGAAAAAGTGGCAGGAAAAATACAACAACAACAAGACGAACAGGTTTTCAGGGCAAGACAAAGATGCGTGCGTGGAAAACTGCTGGAAAATGCAAAGATAGAGAGGGATAGAAGAAGAGAGAGAGGAATACAGAGAGATAGAGAGACACTGAGACTGCTCGCACGCTGGTCAGCCGTGCATTGGCCGCGCTTGACCCTCACCCGGGCCGCATTTGACACATTTCAGCGCGGAAAACAAAACGATAACAACAAAAGGCACAAAGGAAAAACAAGTCGAAGATTAATTTTTGCGCACTCTGTAAGGTTAGGGGTATATTGATTATGTTGTGCGTGTGTTTAAAAGTGTTTTCATGTTTTATGTCTTCGATCTTCTATGCTGACTTTCCCAACTAGCTGAGAAATGGGAATACATTGGAGAAGCCAAAGAACCAGCTCCTTATCTCTTTGCCTTATCAAAGTCTTTAATCACGTATTTAGCTTTAATTGGCTTTCACTATGCAGCAAACTGGCATTGCCAGTCCAATTAGTAACTAGACTAATTCAATTAGAGCACTTGAAGTATGCCAAATTTACAGGGTATCTCATTGCTCGGCGGCTGCTTCCAGTTCTAACGAGTTTTCAATTATCTGCACATTCCTCACACGCGTGCGTTGCTTTGCATTTTGCCTGCTTAGCGAGTGCGTGTGTGTGTGTGTCTGTGTGTATTAGTGTGTGTAAGTCTGGTGTGAGTTTGCGTATTTGCAGCTATGTAGGTTGGTGTGGCAAACAACGGTACTGCAACTGGCGGCGCTTTTCGGTCGTGTCGTATCCCAAGCAATTTGCAAAAGCTGCCAAGTTGCCACAACAAGGGGCGTGGTGGCCAAGGGGCAGAGAGGCATCTCTCGCATAGGCTCATCACTTTGGCCATCTAATGTTTAACTGCATTTAACTGTCAAGTGGAAGTTGTTTACGCTGCAGTTGCTGCCTCTGCCTCTGCCTCTGCTGCCTCACTGCGTTGGCGTTAATCGTCGCTGCTTTTTGGGTCAGCCGCATCAGCACGCGCCGCACAACGCACAGGCGCTTATATAATGTGCAACAACACAAACATAAATCATATTACGACTGCGAGTGCGACTGGGTATGCGTATCTGCCTTGGCCCGCAACTCTAAGCTGGGCCAATTATGCAAGCCGTAAATATTTAGCCAAGTTATTCAAACAAAACACACTAAACACAATTGAAAAGTGCTCATCGTGCGTCGCCAAAGTCGTCACTGCGTCGCAACTGCAACAAAGTTTTGGCCCCAAACTGAGCATAAATAAGCCAACACAATTGGGTTGGGTTTAACATTTACGATGCCTACGTGGCGGCAGACAGACAAGGAGATTCACAGACAGACAGACAGACAGACAGAGAGACAGCCTGGGCCACACTGACAACGTGACTTTCAGCCTAAGCACACAGCATAAATTAAAAAGCAAAGCCGAGTGCAACTCCGAAATCACCTGCGTTGCCATATCTCGAGCAGAAGATCTTCAAAATCTTGTCCATAAAATCAAAACGTGAGCGGCCACTCGAAATGAGCTGCGTTGAAAGCGTGTAGCTAGTGCAGCTCTCCACACACATCGAGCGAATTTATCAATCACATAACAACAGTGTTGTAGGGTCTTTATGTAGAGTCTTCATGTCCAGCTATTAAATGAGATTAAATGGGTTTTATTATGAGATGCATTACTTGAGCTTTCTTGTTGTCTATCATCATTTAAGATATGTGCACCAAATTTTCGATTTCCAGTTATGTAAAGGAAGTTAACGTCATGAATTTCGTACTTTGAATGGGTTAATAAACATTTATTATGCCTGTCTACCAGCCACAATTCATCAATGTACCAAATTGCATTATAATTTATTAAATGGTAACAGCGATATAAACATGAAACATATTTTATATCATTCTTATAATGTTTACAGATTCCATTAAGATGCTTCGCCTATTAATAAGCCACATTCTTCCTATTTATTAAATTTCATTTCTACAACTCGTATAATAACAGAGATATAGACATTAAACATAGTTAATTCCATTATCAAATGATTTTCAGAAATCAATCATATATCAATCTTATCTTTGGGTCAACCATCAACTGTCTACCGAATTTCAGCAATCTAGCTCATATAGTTGCTGAGATATGGCTGTGAACCACTTTTGAACCGGTTCATATTTGTAATATGGTGCATAAATGCCATTTGAAAATGCCCATTCATTACCAAATACATCGATTTTTGGCATATCTACTACATTTCTAGTGAGTAATGTCTTTGAACCACTTGCGAACCGGTTCACAAATGAAATAAATCGCATGATAGTTTACCCCATACTGTCGTTAGGCATAATTAATGTCCCCAAATATTGCCATACTTGTATCTGTATCACTGTCGAACCGGTTCACTAACATTAGTCATCAATTCTATGGATTTTTCCTCTAATGATCCTAACTGGCAAGACTACAGTGTGAGTAATGAGTTGGAATTATAAAGAACAGCAAGCGAACCACTTGCTATCGGATTATGACTGTTCCAACATCAATTTCGTATTGGCGAATTTCCAATTTGCCATTCGACCAATTGGCCTACTTTTTATTGAACTAACTGTAAGATCTCTATATGCAGATTGTAATCCGTTGAATGCGAGATTTATGAACGGAACAGACTTATAGTAATTTGCATGCCAGTGTCAAAATTCGAAGAGAAAAATGGATTGTGAATTGTTGTGTTGCTTATCTTGATGGAGTCGTTGCTGGGATTGTGCGCCTTCTCCATTCAACTTTGATTTGAATGCGAAACGAGTCTAAGCAGTTCTCAATTCATTTCAGTTTGCATCATCATCATCTTCATCATCGTCTTAATGTCATCATCGTCGCTTAATGTATTTTTTACTGTTCCAATTTTTGATGGCTTAATTAATTTATTTTCAATATCAAGTCAATTTATCAGTTGACTTGACAAACACAATAAGCCAAGTACAAATTGCAAAGCGCGACAAACGCACTGCTCAGCCGGTCTCCCTCTCTCTCGCTAACCGCTCTCTCTCTTCTGCACTGCCTCTCTCTCTCTTTCTGTCAGCTGTTATACAAGTGTTATACGATTTATTTCAAATGCCGCGGAGACATTTAAACGAAACTAGTTTTTCCTTAGCGTCTCTTTGGTTGCATTAGGCAGAGGCAGGAGAGTGTGAAGAAGGAAGAGCGAGGGGGGAAGCAGAGAGAGGTATCTCTCTTGCCATCAGCTGTTCGGCTATTTGACTTCTCTGCCTGCTAACTTGGCTCAAACGTTGCAACTCTACACTCAGTCTCAGCCGGCACGTCGCGTTGTGTGCACCTCGTCGAGAAGGTTTTAGTTTGTTCGCGTGAAACGGTTCGTTTGTCTAACTATAGAGTGCCCCCCTGCCCTTTTCCCCTCTCCAAATACATTTGCACAGCTGTGCAGGTGATCGTGTGTGTACGTGTGTGTGTGTTCGTGTGTATATGTGTCGATTGTCGTATGCAAAAGTCATCGACAAAAATTTCTAATAGTTTTTTTTTTATTTAATCTGTTGACGCCATGCAATTTGTCATCATTGAAATATAAACCGAACGCTTACGTAACTCGCAGATACAGATACATAAATACAGATACATATAGATAAACTATTTGCCAGCTTTTTATTGCTGCTGCTGTTGTTAGGCGAATTTATTTGCGAATTTTTTGCACACGAATTTTTGCAAATGACTGCGTCGATTTGCGGGTGATTTACCTGATCTAGGCCAGAGTTGTTTTTGGTGGGGAAATTTCGTGTAATTGCCGGCAACATCATCAGGCACGTTTCAGTTGCTTTCTGGCGCACATGTGTGTGGCAAGTGCAAAGTGCAACGTGGGGCATGCGATGACTTAAGCGGTAAAACTTTCGCTTGAGTGCAGCTTGAAAAAAAGTCGCTCAACACTTTTGCCATAGTGCAATGCTAATAAAGCAATAACAAATCGTAAATGATCGGCAACAACAACAACTTACATCACATGCCGTTGGCACACTTTCAGCAGCAACAGCAACAGCTGCTACTGTGGCTGCAACAACAATAAAAAGCGCCCAGTCGCTGCATTTAATTAATCAAAATGAGCTTTTGCTTTTGCTTTTATGAATGAGTCGAGTGAGTATTCCGACGAATCAGTTGAGCATTCGCCGATGTGAGTGTGCGTGTGTGAGTGAGAGAGTGACTTAATGCCAGGCCCTGCCCTTGCTGCAACTTTTGTCATCCTGCAACAGTTGCTGCCGCTGCCGTTCGACAACATAAATTATGCTGCAGCTTGGGGCACGCAGCGTATTCATAAAGTATATATAAAAATATGACTTATTAATAAAAACAGACAACGGCAGCAACTTAGGGCTACCCAGTGCACAGTTCCCAGTCCCCAGTCCCATGACAACAACAACAACAACTTAATAAAGCCAACAAGCTGCTGGCGCCAGCGGCTGCTGCGGTTGCTCCGTTGCTGCTGTTGCTGTGTCGAGTCTAGAGCACAGGCACAGCCCCGTCATAAATGCTGATGTCTTGTTGATTTTTCATTAAATGTGTTAAATATGCCAAGTGTAGGACGACGCGTGTGGGTTTAACTGTCGCCCCACCCCCGTCCCTTCACTCTTTTTCAGCTGCCTGCAAGTTTGTTGCTGCTGCACTTGTTGCGGCTGCAGCTGTTGCACTGCGCATTAGTTAAATATGGTAACATATTTTCTACAAGTTGAATGTATTTTGAGATCTTAATAGATTGCTCAGAGTTGCCTTGTAAACTTGTAGATATTATATAAGTTAGAGAGATTAAAGGAAAAACAGTTCAGTAGAAGACAAGGTGCTTGAAGTATATATTATTGGACTCATAGACGAAAGAGCAAGATCTTGACCAATGAAAAAGGAAGGTTTACCAAATTATTTCACAGAAATGAAATAATTGTTCACATGATAAATATGTATATATCTCCATATAAATACCCTCTTATATAAGCATATCATTAACTAATAGA
The DNA here is from genome assembly GCA_018151435.1 of Zaprionus africanus. Lineage (NCBI taxonomy): Eukaryota > Metazoa > Arthropoda > Insecta > Diptera > Drosophilidae > Zaprionus > Zaprionus africanus. The sequence continues at coordinate 963,390 of JAECXB010002307.1, read as the reverse complement.
TAGTTTACTTTACACAACACTTTATCTTCAGTGGATTTCTTTAATGTTTACCCGCAATCTTTTCCATCTCAATTGCAATATGCAATTTTAATGTAGCGCATAAAGTTTGTTTGCTTTTCATATACACATACACTGGGTAATTAAACGCCCCCAACTTGCGCTGAATGAACAGCTGAACAACTGAGTAATCGAACAACAGAGTGCCCCCTTTTGCAGGCAGCCTGTGCTGTCCATAGGCATTTTTAATTATGAACGTAAATGTATTTTGTATGTGGCACACGTTTTGCGTTAATGTTGTTTCATACTTCATTTGCAGCATGAAATAATTGAGGGGCGTATGAAAGAAAGGGAAGTGAGGAGGTAGAGAGAGAGGAAGGAAGCGCAGTTAAGAGAGGGGAGAGAGAGAGAGGTGTATAAAGGTAGAGGAAAACGCAGAACTTACCGTAAGCCGGCCCTGTGTGCAGACAGTGCAGACCCTTTTTTGGCTCTGCATGGCGGAAATTACTTCATTTCATTTACGAAGAGGAGAAAGAAGAAGGGGAAGAAGAAGAAAAAGCAACAGCAGCGGAGAATGTGCTAAACATGTACTGCATAAATCAGCAAGAAGACAGAGACATAGACAAACATTGAATGAACTTTATAACTAAGCAAAGTGCTGCCCACTATGAACGCCCACGCGCAAGGTCGCCAACAAGTTCGTTGCCTAAGTCTTTCGTTTGAAAGAGCAAAGTTGAGCCCATGGGGGAACTGACTGATTAGCATACATGCCAGCAGCAGTCGTATGAGTCAGTCACTGCAAACGCCTATATAGGTTGATCTGTCTATAATCTGCCCACACTCAACTCTGTTGCTGCAGCGAAAGTTTCCAGCGAAAAGCTTGAGAAACTTCATATGTGTATAAATAAAATGTTTAAAAACGCCCACAAAACACCATTAATATGTGAGACTGTGTGTGTGTAAGTGTGTGTGGGTGTTGTGGGCGTGTAATGTGCGCCTGACACCAAAAGCAAAACAGTTAAATGTGGAAATACAAGAAATTCAAGTGAATATCAAGCGCAAAAATTACGTCAATCAAAAAGTCAAAGCAACGCGACAGTGGAGGGAGGGGACTACAGCTAGAAGAGGGGTAGCACTGGCAACTGGGAGCACGAGCAAATATCAAAGCTGTAGCTAAGAAAATATTTTCTGCAAAGGCAAAAAGTAGAGAGAAAAAATATTGCCTGGTTTTTTAGCTTGGCTGAGCGGTCCAAGCCAAAAATGGACCATGCAGAGTCGCAGCAGCAGCGGCAGCAAAGACAGCGACGCAGCCGCAGCGCAGCGCAGCGTGTGGGCAGCAAAGTTGCCTAACAACCAACACCAATACACACACACGAACAACACAAGTCTCAAGTCTCCACAGCTCTTCGTCGTCATCGCCGTCATCGTCTTCGTCTTTGTCTTCGGCTCTTCGCGAACCAGCAGCGCCAACGCCAGCTCCGGCTTAGCTCAGCTCGAGCTGAAGGCGAATTCGAATTGAGTTTCAGTTCGTTTTTAGCGCGCGTGCGGTGCGGTTCTCTCTCTTTTACTCAGTCAGTCTAAGCTGAAACCAAACCCATCTAACTGGCTTTGTTCGTTCCCAACAGGCAAACAGTTTGTGTGCGTTGCCGCAGCGCATAAAGCAGAAAATCGGAAGCGAAGTTTAAAATATTTTTCAAATTTTACCAGTGAAAATTTTTGAGAATAACAACAAAAGTAAAAAACCCAAAACGTAAACGCGCGTCGCGCCGCAACGAAATCATCACAAGTGTTCAAAGAAATAGAAAAAGCGTTAAATAATTTGTTAAATTTTAACGAAAATATCACAAGTGTTTCTGCACAGCTCGTTGTTTGTGTGTGTGCTGCGAGTGTGTGTGGATTGTGTGTGCTTGTGTTACTTGTGTGTGTGTGTGCTTTTTAGCGCTTTTAGCGGCTGAAATAAGCATTGAAGGCTGTAGTTTAACAACGACAACAACGTTGGCAGCTGTTGGCAGTATGAACTGATTTCTGACGAATTTTCATGAAAAAAATGGTGAGCAAACGATTTTCAATATCTTTTAAGTGTAAATCTTAAGTGTAGTTTAAAAAATATTTAAAATGAAACCAAATTAAGAAGAAATTCGGAAGTGCACAGATTGGAAGCTCGCGAAAATTAAAAGCAGCTGCAAATGGAATTTTTATCATGCTTAAAATGGAAACAATGTAACAAATTTTGACGTACCTTATAAAAACTTGTTGTGAAATTATTTAGAAAATTGGTTGTACAGTTTCTGATCTCCCACTTGAAATATTTATCAGGCCTTATCCTATTTTATTCATAATGGAAATAAAATAAAAATGTGTGTGCAAAGTTTTTTCAAGTTTCATTAATTATTTCTCGGAAAATGTTTATAATATTTTGGCAATAAATGATGGGAATAAATGCTGTGAATAAACTCTCTAATATGCTGTCAACAATATGTTCCCACAGCGTTTTTCAAACCATTAACGCAATCCCCAAAATTCAGACTAATTATTCTGGCTTAAAAAAAACTGTGAGCTTGGGAGAGCTCTGTGAAATAACCGTTAAGTTATAACATGACAAACGTTTGTTGTTTCATGCCCGACAGGCAAAACAAACAAACTTTTTCACTTTCATTTCGCGCAAAAAATCTCTTTGCTGGTCAGAAAAAAAGCGATTGTTGGCGGCCAAGTTGAAGTTGAAGTTGGGCGAGAGATGGAGATGAGATGGAGATGATTGCTTCCCTCTCTCGCTTGTCTTGCTTTGTCACTAATGTTGTTTATTTTCAAATACGACAAATAATTGCTCGAAATGCTCGCTTGACACACTTTTAAGTGCGTCTCCCTGCCGGAGAAATCCCAAATATTTGTCTAGCGCATTTGGCAAAACAAAAAGCGACAAAAATTAATTTTACAAGTGACCAAAAGAGGCTCAGCTCAGGCAGAGAAAAGCAATTTGAAGAGGCTGAATGGATTGCAGATTTGCGTGGAGCCACGCACATTGGCGAAATTGTTGGCTTGTTTTTTTCTTATTTTCTCGTACTCACGACAAAATTTTATTGGCGGAGTTTTGAGTTCATCGCGGCCTTTGTTTGGCTTCATTTTTTACCATACTAGCCAGTTTGCTAGCTAGAGGCAGCGCATCCATTCAGCTCATTTGTCAGTCAGCTTGGCTTGGACTGTTGCTGCTGCTGCTGCTGCTGGCGCTGGTTGCTAGAGTCATTTGTAAAATTCATTGTTCAACAATCAGCGTCGTGTGTTGTTGTTTTTCGGTTAGCTGTTTTTTTCACAAGTTCGTGGCGGGAAGATTCAGCGAACCAAGTGACTGACAAACTTAACTGACTCTCTTTGTTGTTGCTGTTGTTGTTTTCTTTGCAGCTGTTTAAGCTGTTGCGTTGTGACCGAAGCGAAGGTGCAAAACTTTCACTTTATGCTTCTTTTTGTTGTTTCTGTTTGTTTTGTTTTATTGTTGTTGTTTTTATTGTTTTGCGTGCGAGTTGTGGCTCGAGCGCAGCCTCAGAAAGTCCACGAAGAAATTACAATATTAATGACCATAAATTATGAGGTCTGCACCCCCGCAATTGCAGCGATTAAATGAGCCAAAAAAGAGCTAAAAAGTGAGCTAAACACGGCATGCAATTCCTTAGTTGCAAACGAAAGACTTGGGCAACGAACTTGGCTGGGTAAATGGGTCAGTGAAATGAGTGAATCTTAGCGAAATCTCTTTCTCATCGATCGCTGCATAATCTTTACATTTTTTACAGGGAAAAAACCTCTATATATCTTCCTAATTAAGCTTGGCTCTGTCACCGACTTTGATTGATATATTGCCTAAGCTTAGCTTAAAACGAAACGTGATGAAATTCATTTTGCTCTGCAGAAACAACCAAAAACTCTCTATACATATAGAAATAACATCTTCGCGTCTTCATCTTGTTCTTTGATCTGCGCTGAATCATACAATTTCCAGCGCACGACCGTCAACGGATGTATCTTCTGGTCCCATCTTCTTTTGGCAAGTTGCACCCTGAAATTTCCTTTTGGCAAAGCTGCAAACCTGCTCTACCCAACTCAAGAACCAAGCCGTGCCAGGCCATGCCATGCCATGCCTTGAGCTGATTCATGCGTCAAACGCTTTGGTCACTCGATCGACTTGTTTCTTTGCACCCCACACAGTCTGTTGAACCTTCGATGCTGCGTGATGCTGTGCGATGTGCGCGACTCAAGGCCATTCCCACCACCAGCGCAGCCGCAGAATTCTAATAAATTTCGCAAGCGAGAAACCAAATCAATTTTAGTTTCGTTTGGCTTAGAATTCTCGTAAATTCAATGTGTGTGCAGCCAAAAAAGTCAAAGTGTGTGCGCCCACAGAGCACTGTCTGTCTGTCTCTCTGTCTGTCTCTATCTCTGTCGGTGCCTGGTGCCGGTTGCCGATTGCCGGTTGCCAGGTGGTTTGCTGTGCCACAGTTTCATCTCGGCGCAGCCACAATAGTCGCATCATCATTAGTCGGCAGCCAAGGCAGACGCAAGCCAAGGCTGACGAGCTGTTTGTCCAAATTGGCAATGGCGTGGGCGTGCATTCGCCTGATTGCTAGAGCTCTTTTTCTACGCGTGGGTGCCACATGACACAATCGTTTGAAAAGACTCGCTGTGACTGTGACTGTGACTCTTGACTCCTCTATTCGTGGCTGACTTGCACTTGTTATGCGTTTTCGATTTCTGGACAGGGCAACCTACTTTCACCAGAACGTGGTTTCGATTTCAATGCCTTAAAAGAGGCCGCGTTGGCCGCGAGTTGACCATGTGGTCTCTTTGTCTGTCTGTCTCTCTGTTGATCCCCAAAACATCTCTTGAGCTTTCGGCGAACTGTCTGTCAGTTGATGCTGCCAACCGCAGACGAAGAGCAAAAGCAATAAACGAAAATAACGAAACAGATCTGCAGAAATATGCGCCGAAAAAAAAGGCAGCAGCAGCAAAAAGCGAAAGTAAAACAGAGAGACCAGTTTTTGTTTCTGTGTTTTCGATATTTGGCTGTTCGATATTTCGTCTTTCCTGGTTAGGGCTGCAGTCAGTCTGTGCAGGAATGATGTCATGGAACGGCAAAAGGAATTGCCAAAAATTAAGATTTGCCTGTTCAAGGCAACAACTGTAGCAAGCGGAGGGGGAGAGGAGACAGACAGACTGTTGTTTTATGCAAAATCATGCAATGAAACCGAAACCGAAACCGAAACTGAGACTGAAACTGTGAAACAAATGCAAAAGTAAACCGACTGCTTTGGCATGGGGGCCCAGCCCAGCCCCAGCCCCAGTTTGAGCTGCGATTTCGAGTTCAGATCTCTGGCAGCCAGGCAACCCTGAGACGATGCCAGCCTGCAAATATAACTAGCGCTGTAATGCCGTTTTATTTCGTCGTTGCAAGCAATTCACAACAAGCCTTTAAATTTATGACTCATGCCAAGCGACAAGCGACAACGAAAAGCAGAAAAAAGAAACCAACACGGAACCTTTTAAGCTGCAATTTGCAACAATTTTCGCGGTAAACCGTTAAGCCGAAAAAAACTAAAGCGAAATACGTACAGACAGTTAAGATAGGCGCCCAATTAACGGCAGCATTTAAACTGGCTGCAACTGGCGACATGCAACGTGCACCGAGCAACGTGCAACGTGCAACGATTGCAATTGTTTGCTTCTCTGTGCAGCAAGTTCGTTGCCTAAGTCTTTTGTTTAGTGCCTAGCAGTAGCAGCTCCTGCTAATAACTTCATTTCAAATTAATCTAGTAACCCGTCGCTCTGCGTATGTCGGCAATTTAAAATTCAATTACAGCAGCAGCCGCAGCGCGTTTGAAGTTGCCACCGCGCATGGCCACCACATCCTGTGTTGCCGGCACCACTCATATCCTGTGAGCTTAGTGTGGAGTGATGCTGTTGCTCGTAAATTGCAAAACCGCACATGCTAATCAACTGGCATAGATGCTGCGCATAGTCGTAGTAGTCGCACTGGCAACCGCAATTATTAAATTACATTTACCTGGCCTAATCGAATTGCCAGCGTGGACGAGGGTCGCCTTTGGCCTAGCTGTGGGTCTGCACTGTGGGGACTGGACTGTGCACTGGCCTGGGGACTGGCTTGGGGACGACGCTGTAAATGATATCGGGCAACAACAGTTGACGCTTCTGCTAATTGATGCGACTGCGCTTTGATGTGCCTTGACAGCCATTTGCGGTAGTCTTTAATAAGCAGACAGTGGGACAGGCAGACACAGAGAGATAGAGAGAGGGACAGTGGGACAGGCAGACAGCGAGTTATCTGTGGGGTTGGGTAGAACTGATGACAGTTGGCTGACAGTGTGAGAACTGCTGATGAACGGCAATTAAAGCTGCTGCCTCCTTAGAGCTTGATATATATTTCATGGCCCAAACAGGTTGTTGTAATTATTTAATAAGGAAGAATTAAACACAAATGCTGTTTCTACAGTTCTTGCGGGTTTCTGCGACTGCAGACATGTAATAAAGATATAAAACAACAATATAAATATTAAATAATTACGACTGAATTTAAGATGATTTACAGTTTTCGCTATTCGTTATGCTAGCCGAAGAGATAAAGGTTTGTATTGTTTAGAATTGTTTAAGCTAAGAACATGTTTGAATTTATCTCTATCATTTTAAAAACAAAGAGAATGTTCTTTAAGAAACTGTGTAATTTGCAGTTTAAACACATAAAAAAAACCAATTTGGGATATATTCATTCTAGAAAACAATAGAAGATTCTAGAATATATAATATACCCAACTAAACTCTCCACACCTTCATAAATTTCAAAATCCAATCCAATCAATTGTCTGTTAGCCCAAAAACAGTTGAGAGAATCAATTCAGAATACATTAGTTGGCATAAGTAATGACTGTTGATTGAACTTGCTGTAGATTTCATCATTAATCTTAAGATATATTGCCTTAGCTTAGGTCCGGCTCTCTCTCACTCTCGTGGGGTCCATTGCAACAGTTTACGCACAAAAAGTCATGACTCAACCGCCGTTGCGAAGTTCAACAACTGCCGCACAGTCGCAACATTGGCGACAATTTGTGCGCCTCACACACAAACTGAGACACACACACATACAGATAGCGTACCACACAATATTTGGCCTTAGGCCGTGCGTAGGTTTAACGAGTCAGTCTCTGGCATCGACACATCGACTCTTGGGGATTATTAAAAAGCTTTTTGTGGCCAACGCCAATTGGCTTATTACCAATAAGCCGCAGCAAGCTGATCAAGCTGAGAGAAGAAAAACCCGATTTGCATATGAATCAAAGCGCGATTCTAACATTGTGTAGCCACAAACACCTATGCAGAGGCGTTCAGAGGGGCGTGGGCAGTTGAACAGCCTTCACACACGGCCCACACGAAAAGCAGCTAGAGCTGAATGAAAAAAACAAGCTAAACCAACAAGAGAAACTGAAAACTTTTGTAATTAAAAGCTGTTACACGCAAAATGTAGCGTTGATTGATTTTGAAAGCTAATTGAAGAGGGTTGGCCCCTCATCAGCTCATGAAAAAAGGGACAAGTCACTTCCTTACGCCGCTGTCTGCGCGTTGAGGTCTCTCTTTCTGCAATGAGCTATGGCATTTTTGCAGTTGATTGATGTGCCCGTGGAATTTACAAGGCTCATCAAATTGCCCGTTCTTAGACTTAATGTGCCCTTTGTCTAGCTAATTTTCCCTTTTATTGTGATACCCTGTAAATGCTGAATTGAAAGAAGAGTTTATGGAGTGTGTCTACGAATTGTTGAATGATTTTTAACTTTTGTATATGATGAAATACTTCAGATAAAACTACAGGGTATTAGTTAGTCATACCCATGGCTTACAAGACCTTTATGTTTAATGATATAATGGAAACTTCACGTGTTACACTTGACTCATGCAAGCTTGCTGCCTAAGTCTTTCATTTACCTAGTACTAGAATATTATAAAATTTTTTAAATAGCACTACTGGGTATCTGCTAGTCATGCACATAATGCTAAGAAAACCTCACATGCATAGCACGTAATTCCCTAAACAAGTTCGTTGCCTATGTCTTTCGGTTAACCTTTTCTATTGTTTACTTTAAATTCCTTTGCTGGATATCTGCTAGTCGTGCACAGGTGACTCTTGTGCCTCTTGATGATGAGTTAGAAAATTAACAACAAAACGTCGCGTCGTGCAATTCTCTCTTAGGCAAGTTCGTTGCCTGAGTCTTTCGTCTACTCAGCCTCCAGAGTCGCACAGAGCCGCCCAGTACGTCTGGGCCTCGGCCAGCTAATTGGTGAGCAAAAGAGCGAACAAGAGCAATAATGTACCGCCAGACAACAAATAACAACATGTAATGAACGCAGCTTACAGTTCAGTTCGGTTCGGTTCGACTCAGTTCGGTTTGGTTAAGTTTTTTCTAGAGTTTTTTTCAATGAAAAGTAAATTGGCCAGACTCGACTTGCTACACGGACATGGACATGCACACACAGCAGCCTCCGCGGAGGTCTGGAATCAGACATACATTTATATACACATATATATCTGTATATATATATAGAAATACTGTAGTTTTATACAGCGCATAAATTGTTGGCTGTTTCCCGACGAGGGTCGAGCTAAATTTATGCCATTTTAAAGCGAGAAATGAAACACGCCCCAAGTGCATTACAATAAATTATATAGAGAAATATGAGTTGTGCTGTGTGCGCTGAACTACTTATGTTGCATCCCCTCCTCCCTCCCTCTCTGTCTCTTTTGTAACCATTATAAAGCAATTAATGCTTTAAGGACACGCTCCACTTTGATTATTTTAATAATTCATATAAATAAGCGCATAATTAGGAACATGTGGCGCTCTCAGCTTGGGTGGTCAGCTTGAAGTGCGGCTTGCGGCTCATTAAAAACGGCTAAAAATAGGCTAAAGAGAAACACAAATGTTTCTCTGCACACATTTTCATATTAATTATCGCAACCAAGCAAGCAGCAACAACTTAGTTCTCCACTTAGTCCTCGGTGTTTCCCTAGGGACCGAATGCAAAGTGCTCAGGAGAGAAAAAACTGTCCAGCCAGCTGCGGATATGGCGACAGTAGCTTGGAGATTTTTAGCCGATTGTCTGCCATTGACTTTTAGCGATAATTAACACCTCGCAGCGCGTACCAACTGAACCAAATTGAAGCCGCTCTGGCTTCATGTTGTTGCTGCTGTTTTTGTTGTTGTTGCCAAGGCAGCTGCCAGTAGCGCAGCGCGCGACAAAAAAGAACAACAACAAGAAGAGTTGAGTAAAGAACTTGTCGTCTTGTTGTTGTGGCTTGTGTTTTTTTTTTGGCTTTTAATGGTCGATTTTACATTTATTTTATTGCCGGCGCAAACTGGAACTTTGCTTATTGATTTGCATTTTTACAAGCTTCTCCTTATATTTTTATATTTAAAGGTTGTTTTTTAAGGGTTTCACATTTTTTGTCGCGGTATGCAGCACAATTTCAAGGTCTTGCGAACACTATAGGAATGTTTAGATGTATAGAAAAAAGTGGAGGAATTACTAAGTGAGTTTCTGAATTTTGAAAGAGCTTTTAAGATTTGTAGGGAAGAAGTTTAAAAGGGAATCTCCTCATGAATATGTTTTTGGGATATAATAAAGTCTATTCTTGAAGGTCTTTGTGAGAAAAACCTTCCAGCCTAGAGGCTTCACTCTGACTAGATACGTCTAGTCTCCTCTGTCCTAGTCTGCTGCCCTTAGCCACCTTTCAAAGTGAACAAACATAGCTTCCTCTTTCCTTTCTTTTGGCAGCGAGTGTAGGCAATTGTTGTTCACTATGCTGGTCACATAATCAGATACGCTGTCGCTGTATTTCGCCTGACACTGACTCATGTCTGGCCCTTGGCCAAGGAGGAACCAAAACGTAATACGTTCAATTCAATCAATGCATCAAAAGAAGCCACAGCGTGGGCGACAACGTGGATGGACACAGAGAAAGAGATGGACACACAGACAGGCAGACAGACGGACAGACTGACAGAAAGGCGTACAGAGGCCACTGTGACAGGCAAAAGGTGATTGGGCTCAGCTCGGCGTTGCCATAAGGGAATGGGAAAATGGTCACTTTTCATAAGGCGAAGGCGACTTTTGCAGGCGTATCATAAAATTATGCAGAGCACATACCACGCACAACGCACACACACACGCAACAATGTTATACAATAGGCAACAGGCAGCGACAGCAACAGCAACAGCGACAGCAACATGGGCAATTGCATAAAACTCTTTCTTTACCATGCGTCGATCCCAAAGAGGATCGCGATGTGGTTGTCGATGGCGACGCCGGGTCCGAGCACGTACGCACCAAGCAACAACTAATGCCCAAGTATATATACGTTATATGTTGTATGTAACTTCGTGTTGTTGCTATTATTGTTGTTGTTATTTATTGTAGTGTGGGTCAAGCGGCACAGCCCCAAGCAGCAGCAGCAAAAGCAGCGCGCATTTGCAATTTACAGTACAAATAAACTGGCAAAGAACAGGGCAAGACGAGAACAACAACAACAACAATGGTTTACTTCCGCCGGATAAATACGTAAAAATCATATAAATAAGAATTGTAAGCAGAGGCAGCAACAGCGGCGGCAACTTCATCGGCAACTCCAACTCGCCTGTCGATTTATTTAAATAAGTTTCCGTTATTCAAGACACACACACACACACGATGATGACTAAGTTCATCATAACTGAGTGTGCACTGTACTCAGTGGACTACAGTTAAGCCGGACTATGTGCTACGACTGGTGCAACACTTGCAATTACGTCGTGTGCCTTGGCCAAACAAAAGACTTAGGCAACGAACTGCCTTTCTATTCCCCCTTCCCTCCCTCTCTCTCTCACTTGATTACCATTTATGGTGCAGTCTGCAGTGCGCGACAGTCTGCTCCCCTATATGGCACTGTGTGGCATGCCAAGCACTGCAGCCAGCCAGCACAGTCCACAGTGCAGGCAGTTCACCTGGCTGGGCGTGGGCGAAAATTGGAAAGTCCAAGTCGAGAGAGAAGGCGCCAAGGCAACTGGCAGAGAGCAGAGGCTAGAGTTCAATTTGCCGATTTGTTGTGGCTGATAATTTATGCCAGTTCGGACAGTTATGGGCATGTGGGTGTGAGGAAGAAGGAGAGCAAGAGGAGGAGAGAGAGGGAGGGGGCGATCAATGGAATAAAAACTAATTAACACCTTCGGGCTTCGCGCTCATTGGAAATGCATTAAGATGGACGCGGGCTGGGCACTTGGCTAAGGCAGCTAATTTCTGGGTTAAATATTGAGAGTCAGAGTCAACACGGCAGTCGGACAACAACAAAAACAACAAAGTCATGCAATGAAAGCGAAAACTGTTTGCCCCCCGCCTCGCACTGCGTCTTCTGCTCCTTCAACTGGCGATTGCGCGATCGACTCTTCAACTGCCGCTGCTGCGACTACTGAGCAATGCAGCAGAAGGCAGCAAAAAAATGAGTAAGAGTGAAACAGAGAGGGAAATGTACGACTAGTGTATACCCCGTATGTAGTTGGTGAGACGACAGTGCAAGAGCAGAGAGAGAAAGAGAAGATTCTCCGTCATTTCTTGTTGTGTCTCTCAAGAGCGTCACTCCATAGCCTCTGCGCTGGTGTCTCTTAAAATTGCCTTAGTTAATCTACCCCCTGCACTTTGTACAGGGTATAAACATGCGTCGCCTGCAGTCGACATTCTTTTTAACAAGTTGCCCCGGCGAGGCGTGGCAAGCAAGCGGGCAAAGCGACTGCGAGTCGAAGTTAAATACGCCCGCCGTGTCCACTTTGGTACATTGCAGGCAGAGGTAGAGATGGAGGAGGCAGAGATGGAGGCAGAGGCAGCAGCGAGCAAAATATCAGAAGATCAAAGGCATTTTAACAGCAAAGCGCTGCGCTGCTGCCTTCCAATGCAAACAATCAACACGACTGGCCACACGGGCCGCAAGGCAGCGCAAGGGAGGGAAGAAGCAGACGAGGTAAAGAGGGCAAGAAGCTGCAGCCTGCACTGCCCTCATCTGCCCGGGTCTGCTCTGCCCTGGCCTGGCCTGCAGCCCTTTGGGCCATGGCCAATGCGGCTGTGCCTGCTGTGGCTTAAGGCCTTAAAGCTGTGCACTTAGTTGGAGGACACGTACAGGATAAATTAGCAAATATTTGTTTTTTCCAGTTTTGCTGTTGTTGCAGCACTCGTGCGAGTCGCCGCTGTTGTTGTTGTTGTTGCTGCAACGCGTCGCAGATTTTATTTCTTATTTAAGCAAAAATTGCATTTAAATTGTTTGGGTGCAACGCGCGTCGTGCAGCTACTTTGCTAAAAGGTTAAGGATTTAACCTTGACATATCGCCAGGTACAATGGCCAGTGCAGCAGGAGAAAGAGCGGGAGAGTGAAGAGAAGAGAGGAGAGAGAGACAGAGTGAGCAGACTGAGAGGAATCAAAGATTTAATCCACAATTAAACGCGTCTGCTAATGTCTCAATTATGTCAAGAGATTGTCACAATCTCAACACATGCTTAAAGACATCGCCAGCCGAGCTACATAAACAAAACAGTCTCATACACACAGAGACAAACATATACAGATACTGCCACACTAGCACACCATAAACAAAGCACACCCCACACCCTGCAGACAATATATCAAGACATTGCTACTACAAATAAGTTCGACTTGCAGTGGAACTTGCAGTCGCCAACTCGAAGGCAGTTCGAACAGTTTGCAGTTCCATTGTAATGGAATAAAGAGATTTAGTTGCTTTGACTAGCCAAGCAGGGAGATGCCAACTACAGATTTCCACACCCAGCATGGACCTAAGCCGAACTGGCATCGTCTGCCTGCTGCTTAGGGTATCCTTCTTGGGCTGCTGTCCTTCTGTGCGTGCAATGATCTCTGTCTCTCTCTCCCTCTTCTTCTACTTTGCATGAGCCTTCAACCCCGTGCGGCATATTAATCTTATCAAAAACTTGTCAACAATTCCCATTCCCATTCTCATTCCCTTTTCCAATACCAATCCCAGTTGCTGACAACAAATTCGCATTGTTTTAGCATCTTTAATGTCTTTATTGTCTGCGTAGACTGGAATTAAGGAATCAGGATTGATGGTGCAGCTATGAAGCTCTGTTGACTGACAGTTCTTGTCATGAGTAGCTGAAAAGATTTAAAATGTTAAAGGGATTTAGGCTTTAAAACAAGTAAATTCATAAAGTTCTTGAGACCTCAGGTTCCTTAGGAGTTAAAGGTTTGAAGCTCTGCTGACTGACTATTCTTGGCATATAAAACAAAGCAAACAATCAACAAGTCTTATAGAGTAGCTCTAAAAATCAATAAATTCAAAAACTTCTTCGGAAATCAACTTCCCCATAAGAATATCTCCCAATACTTTCCATATCTCTTGGCATTGACACATTTCAAGAACTGTTTCGAGTCTTTGCATGTCTGTGTGTGGTTTCTTACATCAAAGAGATTAATCGGCAGACAAATTCCTTGGCCCACAACTAATGACTTCCTGCTTGACGACTGTCCCGGCCAAAGGCTCACCCATAAACCCGAAAAAGAAGCGAGTGCGAAAGAGATGGCAGGCAGAGCGAAAAGGGGACGCAGCTGAAACCGCAGCGAATGATTAATTATGGGCCAATGTAGGGTAGTATTAGATCCTTGGCTGGCGATGGCGATGGCAATGCGGAGAACGGACTGTGAGCCTGCAGCTCAAGTCCGTTCAAGTTTGTTGCCTGAGTCTTTCGTTTCGCATTGCCCGATTCGCCAGAATTTTATGTATTTGGGTTAATGTTACACAAAAAGCCAACAAAATGTTGCCCCTGCTCTGCTGTTGATGCTGTTGCTGCTGCTGCCGTGTTGTTGCTGCTGTGATTTGCATTGCTTTGCTTTGATTTTAACACAGCACAGAAATTTCCAAGTATTTATTTAATGTGCAGACGCGCAGCCTCGCCGCTGCAATTTCCTTCCGTCCGAACGCGCATCTCGATCTGGTCGAGCAGAAAGAGCAATAAAAACTATGCAGCGTTGCAGCAGTTGCAGTTGTAGTTGCAATGTTGCAGCGATGCTGCTGCCGCTGCTGCTGCAACTGTGTTCGGTGCGTTCTCAGGCCTCGCTCAGTCGCCGTCTTCGTCTCCGTCTCCGTCTCAGTGGCGGACAGCGGCAAACTGGTATGCTGTTGGCTATTTCAAAATCTAACTGTTAACTTGAAAAGTTGAACGTACTTGCACAGCAGCAACCGAGGCAGCAGCAGCAAGAGGCAGCAGCAACATGCAATGGCTGCACCCACGGCAAATGCTGCTAACCGCAACCGCGACTTGAAAGCCGTTTTCCCTGTTTGCAGCCACTCTTGAAAGTGGTTTGGTCTTGTCTAACTGCGTTAGTTTTGCTTTAAATTGTCCGCCTGAGCAGGGACCGACTGAGCCGAGGCTAATGGCTAGCTCTGGCTGCCACTTCTCATGCCTCTTCTTCTTCTTCTACTACTTCTTCGTCTTCTACTTCTGCCTCTTCGTGTTCTTGGCCAGCTAAATGTCATAGCGGCGGCGGCGGATGCATAGCGCATTTATCATTAATCAAAAACCCAAGCAGATGTCAATATTGCCAATGCGGAAACTGACTGCCTGCCTGCCTGCAACGTGCAACGTGCAGCGTGCAACGGCACGTTACCGGTGCCAAGATACAACGGCACCAACACCAGGTGGCCATTTCCGCTGGCCTCATGGCGTTGGTTCCTTATTTTGACACTGCCCTCGCAACGGCAATTATTGCAGTTTTGCTCACTGTTGTTGCCGCTGCTGCTGTTGTTGTGACTGTTGCTGTTGCTGCTGCTGCTGCGACTGCAGTTGTTGCTGTTGTGGCTGCTCTGATTTATGAGCATTTAATGAGCGGCAACTTTACACGAATTGTTAACAAGCCAAGCAAGACTGTCGACTGCAATGTAATGCCATAAAGTAGCTACTCCCCAACCGGTCACTCTGAATGCCTCCCCCTCCACTTACCTACTTGCCTTACACACTCCCGCAATCACTCTCATCGCTGATCATCACTCGGACCCGCACCCTGACATTTATAAGCCGTGCGAATTGTCGTCTTCGTGTTCAAGATGCGCAAATGATACGCCAAATGGGCGTTGGAATGCACAAAGGGGGCAACTCTATAGGGTAGTAGGTGGGGTATATAAGCTAGGGTGATTAGGTATAACAAGGACAAGAACATGAACTTGGCAGTAGATAAGGAATATATGATCAGGGAAATGAGGTAAAGAAACTGAAGAACTCTCAGCATGAAAATAAAATATTCTATCTTCAAAGGAAACCTCATCAACTTTAAACCTTTTCCAACATGTAAGCATTTCTCTCTCCAACTTTAAATGCTTCTGCTTGAACTGTTGCAACTCTCTGCTAAATGTTTCGCCTTCAAGTGCATGCAACATTCGTTGTGCAACCACGTGGTCTGCTGCACGTCGCTTTTTTCTGTCGTTTTGTGTGATTGATTATGCATTTTCATATGAACTGGTTGCCAGTCGCAGTCGCGCAGTCGCAGCTTGGCTTGGCCTATGCGGGCAGGTGACAGCGTGCGAGGCGATGATGACGATTCCAATGAAGCAATGAGCTATGGCCCGCAGCTTATGCAGGAGACTGTCTGGCGGCAAAGCGACGATTGCCACTTTGCCCAGGCGTCTGCTGTCAGTGACCTTGCTGCCTGCAATTAGACAGAGCCTGTCGCAGGAGCAGCCGCAGGATATGTGCTGCAGCCAAGAGATTGATATTGCAACTCCTGCATCGATCTAAAAGTTTGACAGTGACTAAGTGCAAACAATTGATCAGGCACACCTGCTGCTGGTGGGCGTGGCATGTCAATGCAAGATTTATGAGCAGCTGCAACAGCGCGACAACAGTTTGGAAGTCAATCAAAATTCATACAAGAAACAGGAGTATTAATAACTTGAGTAAACATAAGTTTACTCGACTTCAATGGGGTGAAACTGGCATGCTATGTTGATGAGATCATTGCAGCTTAAGAGTCAGTTTTGAATTGAATTTTGATTGTGCAAATAGTTAAGCAGATCGAATTGCATAAGACAAAAGCTTTTGCAGTTCAAATTTCGAGGTGTTATGTTTTTCTATCGCCTTGCGAGCCTATTAAGTGGGTTTGGCAGGCCTCCCTCCCAGTGCGCGTTACACATATCGTGACGGCATTATTATCCCCTCGGCGAGGGTGTAATAAACAACATATGGTGATATGCAAATATAAACAGCGAAAAGTAAAGAAAGCTAGTGTAGAGAGCACTTGATTGACTTCTGAATACCCTGATTTACTACAATGATCTCTGAAAAAATGAGAAACATGAATTTGTGATGACTTGGAAGTCTTATAAAGTAAGCTACAGATAATATAAATATGTTAGTGTCATAATCCTTTAACCTTTCCATTTTCACAAGTTGTGCATACCCACTTCACACACTTTCGCTGTGTGTGCAGGGTATCAAAATGCGACTACTGTTAAACAGTATAAACAAATGTGAATCGCGACAACATCCGGTTGAGCAACTGAATCTTTTTGGGGTGTGTACTCAGCTTGTACTTACATTCGTGTTTTGGGTCTTAGCTGAGCAATCTTGAGACACGCTCACGCACAGCAGACATACACACAGGCCCACACATACACACACAAAACACGCACACACTGTGATCAAATGCACAAAAATGATTGCCTTCGAAAAATCACATTTTTCAAGCTATCAGCATTTATTTATAATGAAGATGCGATCAGATGCCTGCGAATGCTGTGTGTGTGCACCAATATGTCTGTATTTGTGTATGTGTGTGTGTAATTCGGACGAACGAGGCGAAAATGTGTCACTCGCCTCTTCGACTTTGATTTAGTGGCTAGACGGGTTAATACCAGATGAGATCATCAGCTGGCGACGTCAAACTCAGGGCTAGACGGTGCAGAGGTGTGTGTGGGGGGGAGGGGGTATGGCCCGCTTATCGAATTCAAGTTATATACGGCAAAGAAAAACAACGGTTTTTATTTATTTTTCTTGACAGCGCTTTGTCGGCCTTCATTCAAAATTTTGACATTGTACAAATATTTTGATTTGGGTCTCCCAAAACATGAGAGAGAGAAGGAGAATCAAAGCGCCGTTAGTGGAATTTAATGGAATAAAGCTAATTGAGAGCAATATACGGAGATTAAACGGGTTTCAGAGAAATTGAATTAGTCTAAACAGAAGCGAAATCAGAAATGACTCAAACAGTTGCTGTGCAAACTTGGAAATTGCAAATCTCATCGAAATAGAGAGAAATTTGTGGTTAAGGTGGTTGGGAATTCTAAAGCAGGTTAGAAATACCAAGATAAACTCCCTAGGCATTGCAATTATTCGATTTTTCTAGACTGACTTTCATTAAGAAGATCTAGAAACGAAATTATTTCCTTTATCTAAAACGATTAAGTGATCCTCATGTTATTTGTAAGCTCTCTCAGCCTCCGAATAGAGTTTATAGCACTTGGCATTTGTGCCCAACATTGTTAGATCTTCAATCAGCGTTAACGAACAGCAACAGAAGCAACAACAACAACACGACAAGCAGCAATTGAAGTCGAACTCTCCAAGTTGAACTGAGAGACGAACAACAAGAAGAACATTCGCATTTATCACGCACATTTATCAGCTTGTCAGCCGCAAGGTAGCCGCTAATCCCCCAGCGATTTCTAGTCTCCCTCCACTCCAGAGGGGCCAGGCAGGCAGGCCAATCCCAAAGTAACCAACCAAATTACGCTCATTTTGTGGCAACATAAATTTATCGGAGCATCACAAGGAATTATTGCGAGTGCACATAAAATTCGCTGCCTACCAGAAGAGAGAGAGACTGGAAAGCAGAGACGTTGCCAGCGTGGTTTCTGCTTTAATTAAGTGATCATGAACAACATAAGCAACACATAAAGATAGACAGACAGACGGACGGACAGACAAGAGCAAGGCCCAAAGGCCACGGCATAAAAGAGCAAACAAGATTAGCCAAAAAGGCGATGGCCTTCAGACTGGAACCGGAGAACAGTCTGCATAACTTCAAATGTCGTTAGAACAGAGAGCGAAGACACTGAAACACTGCACAGAGACTGCACAGTTCTGCTGGCAATGTTATACTCTGTACGGAAGGCAATGAAGCAGAGTATTTGAGAAGGAAGAGGAAATATAAACATTTTCTATAAAATTGTAAAATTTTGATTCTTTTCAATTCTTCTTACCAGTAGAATCTTTTTCTTTTCCACAAAAGTTGAATATATTCTGAACATATTCTATGAATTTCATAACATTCCTTGAAGAGCCTCTTCACACAGGGTAATTGTTAGTCAGGCAACCTTTGTTTACCTCCTTCTGCCTGGCAATCGTGCAAAGCGCATGTAATTTAGCTTAGAGTGTGTATTTTATTTAGCGTTTATTAGCTGATAAACCAAAAAAGATAAATCCTACAGCAGTTCTGCAGCAACGATGACCAGGCTAGGGCTGCCAAGCTCAGTTTGGACTGTGGCCCTTTTTCTTTGAGGAGAAGGAGAAGCAGAGCTGCTGAAGTTTTTATTGTGCGCTTGGGGCAGAATTTATATATGTTTTCCGCGTGGCGAACATTCGCAGATAATGGCAAATACTTTAACATATGCAGCTAAGAAAGTTGTTTGTTGACGCCCAGCAACAAGCAGAAGGGCTCCCTAGGTTATTATTGCCAGGCATTGTAGCTACACACCGTGTAGTTTATCTATCTGTCTATGTTATCTGGTCTCCATTTCGACTTGGCCTCGCCACTTCCGGCAGCAGCTGCCGGCTGATTATGTCATAATTATATGGCCACCTACCTGACCATAAAAAGATGCTATCAATTTTCACACAAAATTATTTCATGCAGTCCCGTCTCGGCGCGACAATTTGGAAACTTGTAGAGTACGTACGTATTCTACCAATTAACAGGGCCTGACCAAAACCTCATGAAAATGAAAAACTGAAATTGGAAAATGAATGCGTGAGAAAATGGACTGAAGGCGAGCAGAGACAGAGGGATAGACGGACAATGCCTTGTGGGCAGCTCGTCACATAAGTATTTTTTGACGATACTTTGCTTTTCCCTCTCTCCTCCTCTCTCTCCCTGCCCGGCACCTTCCTTCCCCCTCCTCACTTACGTTTTGTGTAATTTTGCCAGAGGTGTTTCTGTATTTTTTATGCTGGTTCGGTGTTTGCAGTGCCGTTGTATGAATTTCAGAAGAAAAAGACCGAGAGAGAGAGTGAGGGAGAGAGCGAAGAAGATAAACAGAGACATTGCCCGTGTTTGCGCATAAATTTCAAGTGTCATTTACCCGTCTTGGCACTCATTTTTCCCATTCTCTGTAAGTGTATTCCGTGTCTTTTGTTTTTTCTGGCACCTGTTTCGGTCTCTGATGACCAGGCCAATTTTGCAGGGCTCTCGAGGTGCGTGTTTGAAATTTTAAGTTAATTATCGCAGGTATTTGTTTGTGTACTTTGCTTGGGGACTTAAGCAGGAAATCGCATTATGATTTTGAGTATTTTCGCCAAGATTTTTAAGTATTTTTAATGTTTACTTAACTTGATTTTAATGATTTTTAATGTGTTTCCTTTTCTTTTTTCTTTCAGCAAAAATGAAAATATTTTTGCCACTAGTCACGTGGATAGTGCTACTACTCTCGAGTACGGTAAGTATCTCCCGCTGATATCTTAAGATCTCTGTAGCTAATCGTCAGAGAGTGCTTTGTCTCCGGGTTCAAATGACAGAGGAAGGGTTCAAGTCATAAATATTTAATGCTTCTTATTGTCAGTTAGCACGTCTACAATAATTAATTTATGAGCTTGTCCAGAACTTTAAACACCTCTCGAGAACGGACAATGCAGGCATCTCGACAAATTTACGAGCTGGCACCTTATTATGAAACAAATTTTTATACAAATAGAAATAAATGAAAAATGAACTCAGCTTCTCTTTTGGTCTTGAGAACTAATGATGCAACCCGACTCGGCAAGCGGTGGTAGAGGCCATCGAGGCTGCTTTTTTGATGGTCAGAGTCTAACGGTACTTGCCGAGCACCATGCAAATGAGCCATAAAAATGAAAAAAACTTATTTTTTTTAGTACCCAAAAAGAGTCTCACAAAGTTCTCAGAGATTACGGACGAACTAGGGAAGAGATTTATTAATTTTAACAGTGACCTGTGAAATGAAAGAAATGAAGAAGAAGAAGGGGAAGCAGCAGACAGAGAAGTGAAGAAAGAATAAACTTTTTCTGAGGTTTCGCCTCAATGCTTAGCAAATAATTCAGGAACTCAGACAAAATGGCAAAATGGTTAGATTTGATGGTTGTTTAAGCAGAGAGAAAACGAGAAAACAACGTGTTGGATTTGGGTAGATGGTGTAATGATAGGACAGACGAAGAAATAAATAACAAGTGAAGAAAGAGTAGAACAAACAAAAGAGCAGCACGACTAGCAAGTACCCTCTAAGGAGGATAGAAGAAAGAAATGACAAGAAGTGGTATAATTATTGATTGCCCTATAAGGTGTATCGATTACATACAAAACATAAAGATAAAAACTCTCCATATAAAGTTTTCCAACCTTAACGACTTACATCATATGCCTCATATACCCTGCCAACCACAGGCCGCAATGGGCAGTGCAGAGAAATGGTCAGAGCCAAAGAACTCGCGACCGAATCAATGAAAGAAAACCAAAAACGTAATGAATAAAAATAGCCGCATTAGCTGTAAAAATGCTTTGATAGCTATCGATTTAAGCTGTGAGAGAAAGAGGGGGAAAGGCAGAGAGAGGAAGAGAGAAAGAGGGAGAGAGAGACTCGAACCGGGGCTTTGTAAATTGGCCAAAAGAATGCTCTAAGCCGTAAGCTAAGCCACAAGTTCATTGACATTCACTCGGCACGCACGTATAGCGACACTCTCCCAGGGAGAAGGGAGGCAAAGGGAAGAGTGGGAGAGAGATGGAGAGAGAGAGATTGTTGACATGCTTTGCTTTCTATTTGTGCGTTGTGATTTTGATGATTTATGTGTGCGACTTTTTTGCGCGCGCAGAGCCATAATTAATTTGATTAGCTGAGCTGAGCTGAGCTGAGCACAGCCCGAAAACAAAAGACTTAGGCAACAAACTTGGGCACGCAAAAGACTTAGGCAACAAACTTTGATAATAGTCGCGACTTAGTGATACACAACGTGCATATTGACAGTTAACAGTGCAGTGCATAACGGATGCACTTGAGCGTTGAGGGGCGCCCCATACATCCAACTACGATATCTAGCTGACTATCTGTTAACTTGCCTAAACACAACAACAACAACAGCAGCAACTACAACAATAATTACATTCAACACGACGCGACGCGCCGTTCAATGTCATGGGAGCAGCAGCATCTTCACACACACACACAGCATTAATTGTTGCATGTGATGATGATGATGATCCCCAACACCAACATCGACTTCTACTCCCACTCCAACTCCCTCCACAGCCGCAGCTGCTGCACTTGAGTGCATGCGCTCATTGTGTGGCCTGTCAATTGATAAAAGTCACAGGCAGCGGGCGGTTACTGTTGCTGTTGTTGTTGTTGTTGCTGCCTCTGCTGATAGCTGCATCTATTGTTTTGCAAGGCCGTTAGCGTTGCATGGCGTGAAGCGAGCACAAAGCACAGCGGAAAAAAACCAATTGAAAAACCTCAAGTAGAACTCAAGTGTGCGGAGCATTTTTTTGATAAGAATCTAGCCGAAACAATTCTCAGACCCCCGACACCAACTGAGACTTGAACTTGACAGCGAACAACTCGTTCCAGCTGCTACTTTATGGTCCTCTCCTCATTAGCAGCAGGTAGAAAGGTGCCAAAGGCTTTGGCAATAATTGGTCTGATCAGGCATTTCCTGGGCGTCAATTAGAAAGACAGTAAGAAGAAGAAGAGGGTCTGCCTGTCCCAGTGCAGTGTAGAAGTCTTCAGGGGCCACGAATGGTAGATGGGGAAACTGTAAAAGTTGGAGCAGAATACAAAGCGAACAATTTATTGGGTGTTAAAAGCTCAGCAGCAAAGTTTACTCTGCTAGCAATAGAGAGAGAAGTTTTTAGTTTTATTTTGTTCTTTATCTTTAATTTTATGCTGATTAAACCTTTCTATACGAAATCTTTAGTTATGATAATCATTAGAATGTTCTTTTGTTCAATAATGAAATCAAACCCATCTCGCCTCATCTCAATTAGTTATGATTGACTTTATGGGTTCGTGTCCAAGTTGCTTATGCAAATCAAAGATTAAGTTCAACTTAGTGCCCTGAGTCATTTGCTTTATAAAGCAACAGACGTTGACCTTTCACCAGCGCTTTCTTTCATTAGAAACAGAAAGAAGAATGAATAGAAGATATATATAGAAATCTCTTCATAGCAGGAACTCAATCAACTCTGCCTTATTCAATCGAATCAATCGGAATGTAGCGCCAAAACGTAGGAAGTAAACTCGTGAACGGGTTGCGAGTACGAATCTCAAAAAAATCAACCAAACGTAGAAGAAGAAGAAGAAGAAGCAGATACAGAAATATCAGATATAAGAGCTCCACCAATGTGTTACCCAAATGGAACTTGTTTCATTTCAATTCAATTTTGCAGTAGCGCAAAAAGGTCTTAAGTGACAAACTCGTTTTCCTACACCAATCTAATGTTGTCTACAGCTAACAGTAACACACACACACACACACACGCCCATCTATAACTACTGAGAAAATATGGCAAACAACTTTTGTTTTTGTGTGTTTATAAAAGTAAAATCAGCCAAGTGTAACAATTAAGCGTTGGCAAAACAACAGCACAGCAACAAGAGACAGCAAGATATAGCTTGTGTGTGAAGAGGTATCTCTATATATAAGTCTTACTGCCATACGAACCTGTATAAACATGTTGTTCGCTCATATGGACCGGGCTGACGTTGTTGGTGAAGAAATCACGTTGAAGAAGCGCTGACGTTGATACGCCCGCTAAGTTTGCTGAATCTAATTTAAATTTAAATTAGTTCAGCTTCGCGGCAGAGTAAAGAGTGAAAAAAGAAGCACAAATAGCGCGTAAACGCAGTGAAGGTTGTTGTCTCTTTCCCTCTCTTTGCCTGTTGGGGATTGAGGTTAAGCCCTGAGGGGGAAATCTGTTCTCATTTCAAGAAATCAAAGCAAAGTTGCCGGGAGTTAATTTATCAAGATAAGGAACTGATAAGGCACTAAGAAAAATGAAGAGCAATTTAAGGTTGAACTATTTTTGGGGTTAGTTATTTCGACTTGACACGCCATATATCAAGAGCAGTATCAACATATCAAACAAGTAAATGTCATTTGTTAGACGGACAAGCCCTCAACACTTTCAGAGAACTGCTAAGCACATTTACTAATCACATTCCCACTCTGCTCTCAATCTTTTCTCCCGCAGGTACATTCACAATACCAACAACAACTACAACCCTTCAAGACAAATGCAAACAAGCACAGTCGATTTCGAGGCGAAGTGTTCTTACTGAACCTCGAGGATGGCTATTTCGGCTGCCAAGTCAACGAGTCTACAGACTATTTGCAATTGTACAATCTATCGAAATTATGCGACGGCAATCAAGATTGTTTTCTTGGTTCCGATGAGTTGAGCGCCGAGCTCAAATGCACAAGTAAGTCTCGCTCTCAGTTTGAAGAAATGTTAACTGTAAACCAGATCGAACTGATACAATTCTCCTCCTTTTGTTTACAGATGACTGTGATAAGGAAGGCACACAGTGCACAAATGGTGTTTGCCTGAATGGCGTTTGCCATTGCAACGATGGCTATGGCGGCTGCAATTGCGTCGATCAGGGTAAGTGGGCTTTAAACTTGCACTTGGTATTGCCAATGTTCTCTTCTGTCTTTGGATATCGTCTTACATAACAGTAAATTTGTTAACCATTTTGCTTCTCTCTCCTTTTTTGTGTAGATGAGAACGAGTGCAAGCAGCGGCCATGCGATGTGTTTGCCCATTGCACAAACACATTGGGCAGCTTTACGTGTACCTGCTTTCCGGGCTATCGCGGCAATGGCTTCCATTGTGAAGGTAAGTCTCAGTCCCAGCTCCAGTCTCCGTCGCCGTCTAGTTGTTATTGTTGTTAGCATAAGCACAGGCATAATGACCGACCAGCCCAGCTAAGCAGCCAAGCAACGAAGTAACCAACAATCCATCCAGCTCAAAGTACAAATGATTGTTGTTGCCGTTTTGTACTTCCGTCAACGTCGGCTGAGCCATTCTCTGCCTACTCCAGCTGCCTTCAGACCATGATTTAGTCTAGGTTACCCATAGATCTTAATGCTAACGGTTTATTTCGCTGGAAAATCTTCGAAGACGCGACGCGACTCGCCTCGACTCATTTCAATCGTCTCAAGTGCCCAGCCTCAAGTTTAAAATGTAACAAAAGACGCGCCGGCCATCGCAACAGCAACAACAATATGAAAGCTTTTCCGTCAGCCCACAATGGTCGAGCTGAGGCTATGGCATCTGCTGTTGCTCTCTCTCCATCTCTCTGTGTATACTTATCCCCAGCGAGGTAATAATAATGACCGTGTAGCGATTACACTTGAGTACCTCACAGCGTCTCTTTGTTGTTAGAAGTTAGTTATTGTTGTACAGCAGCAGAGCAAGGGAAGGGGGTGGCAGGGGAAGGCAGAGCGAAGCCTTTTAGTAGAAGAATTAAATTTCATGATTTAAGATCTCAAAAGTTGAGTACAACAAAACGCAGCATGCGCACATAATGCAAATGTTCTAAGTACAGAGAAAATTTTTAGGCGAGTTGAAGATTGTAAATGCTCTTTATAAAGCTTTAATGTGCTTTGAAAACTCTTTTGAAAGCGTTGAACTTTTGGACTAACCTGAACCACAGTTCCTTGAATCAAATGCTTGGAGAGGTCTTGAGTTTTCTAACTTTTTTGTCAGTATAATCCTGGCTGGCCTTAAAGGTTTCTTCTTGAAACAAAAAAAACTTTAATATCTTTATTTTCCTCTCCCTGTCGCCCTATAAATTCAATGCTTAAAGCACAGATGCAATTTTTGAACGTTGAACTCTTGGCTTAAACTAAGATCTCCCTCACTTTTAACAATCTAAAGAAAAAAGTATTGCAAATGCCTCTGGCATCATCATCTTTCCCTCAGTGTAATCCTGGCTGATTTGGTTACTCAGTTCCAACCCTGTCTGGCAGTTAATGAACTTGTTTCGTTCGCTTGTTCTTTATATCTCTCTTCCCGCTGGCTACAGTTCACAGCGTGGGTCCGATAACCCTTCAGCGCACCTGTCCAGCCTGCTGTCGACTGTCTTCGACAATGAGAAACTGGCTGCCATAATTGGACTGGGCCTAATGTTGCGTAATGAAAACACATTACGGCATCGGGCAAAAGAATCAAAGCCAAAACGAAATGAAAAACTTCAAAATAATAACTAGAAAATGAGAAGAAAATAGGAAGAAGATTCCAAGCGAAGGAGAAGAGACCACTTACTGTGGCAAAGACCATCATCATGTACATGATAATCGTGATGATGATGATGTACATGATGTGTTGGTGCTGTTGGTGGAGCGGGAAAACCACAAGATTTGTAGCAATGCTTTCGCGCCGAACAGACATGTTCGTACGTGCACATACATGTCTGTTAGACGGGGAATCAGTGTCATGTAATCTGACCTCAAACATGGACACGCCAGAACTTTCAACACTCAAGAGCAGAGAGGTACTGCGGTTCTCTCCCTCCCTCTCTCTCTATCTCTCTCTCGCCTTCCCTCTTCTGTTGCCCCCCTCTCTATCACTCTCTTGCTTAGTCTTCCCTCTCTGCCTCCTACTTTGATGCAATGCGATAACGAGCGCAAATTTCACAAACCCCACTAAGTATGAAGACGTTGCCGAGATTCTAGATTACAATGTGACGACTGAAGTTGAATGGAAAAGGGGGGAGGAGGAGTGGTAGAAGGGGCATGTGGCATGAAGGAAGCGAAGCCAGGCAGGCATGCATAAATTCTGGGCAGTGGCTCGAAACGTCTCAGCATCGCATTTCAGTTATACGAGCATTATCTAATTCCATTCTATAGACAGCGTAGCCTCTCTCCTAGTCTACTCCTTCCCTCTCTCCCCCTCTCTCCCTCCTCCCCCTCGCATATTACACGTATTCATGATGCATTTCATTACCGTCATCGTTCCGTGGAACACCTTTCCGCCTTAGTCTGTAATCATTTCGAATCAACCTGCTTTAAATACGCTGAGAAAGTCTTCTTCACCGTCGTCCATTCATGTGCGTGGAATAATCTTCGTGGAGTAGAAGTACCATGTATTGAGTGTAGAGTACTTGAACTCCATTAGAAGTCGACTTTCCCAGCACTGGAACTAATTAAATCCCGTATAATTATCTGGAATTATTTGCAATCTCTAATTTAGCATCCACGTGGAGAATTATGAACAACTCAAATTGTTGTCCAGCCACGCACACTTTGTTGCATGTGGGGAGATTCAAACATGCATCGACACACCTGCGTGCATATATCTAAGGCCAGTTAGGTTTATCGCACTATAAATCTGTCCAAGTTTTACATTTCGGCTTCAAGTTCACCCAATAAACTGGCAAGCGAATCATGGCCAACTCGCAGAGAGAGACAGAGGGAGTTGCTGAGGGGGAAGCTGCCGCTGCGTACCAGTTTGACTGCCACAAACACATGCTCACATGCACCTCAACTGTGTGCCTAACGGTGTCAGGCACCTGTTGCAGACCTGGTGGCACATTCGCATTATTTCATGTTCATAACTCAGATGCGTGCACCAACGACGACTTCGTTAACGCATCGTCAAAGTCCAGTTATGCAATGAAGATGAAATTGCCAAAGCGGGAGAGCAGATGGCAGAGGGGAAGGGGGAAATGAGGGGAGAGATGGCAAAGGTGCAGTAGTTTGGAGGCAAGAGTCAATAGCTGCTTCTAATGCATTTGTCTTGCAACGCGCCGAGCTGAAAAATGGACTGTGTGTCTTGTGTCTCCTCGACTTGAGTTGAGTGCTAAATTTATAACCAACAAAGAGCAACAACAGCAACAACAACAACACATGTCTGCTGCAGCTGTTGTTGCTGTTGCTGTTGCACGTTCACCACAGCGTCGTCGTCGTCGTCGGCTCTGCTCCCTTTCGTTTCGCTAACTGGGGCAGATCATTAAAACGGATAAAATAGATTGTGCCCCACGTTGAGGCATGAGGCAGTTGCAGCGGCAGCAGCGACTGTGTGTGTTGCATTGTCGGCGCTTAATGCTGTCCTCAAAAGCCGCAAACGGCACCGACTTTTAGCTGCAACCAGCTCCCCCTCCCTCCCCCATCGCGCCTCCCTCTCAGGCAACCAGTTCGACGCACCGCGATCAACGTCAGCTGATAAGCCTCGCAGTGCGAACGTGTTTATCTGTCGCAGCTCTCTTTAAACTATATACATATATTTAGACACTACATTGTCGTACATCAGATAGGGTACATTGTATATCCCTTGCTTTAGTTTACCCTGTGTGCTTTACACTTTTTGCATATCTAAACAAAAAAATGGCAGCAATTAATTGGCGTGTCGTAGCCGCCGTTGCTGCCGCTGATAAGCTCACTAAAATGGCCCAAAGCGTCGGCATTGACACGCCTAATTATACGCCCATTGTCCCCTCCACACACTCCTCCTACTGCCCTCGCCCCTGTGGCGTGTTATGTGCCGGCTCCTGCCAGCATGTTGCCACATTTACGCCACCCATGACTGCCTGCCGCGGCAACCTCAACCAGCAGCGTCGGCTGACATCACTTGCCAGCGGCGGCCGACCTTGATCTTTTTTTTGCTGCCCCCCACCTCCCTCTTTATATGGAAAACTTAACGCATAATTGCGCCACAAATTTGTTAACTAATTTCGCTCGGTCCCTTCTCAATTTTGAATACCCTGTGAGGGGATTGTCTTGATTGTTTGAGATGACCAAGGAAGATTTGTAGAGCTGCCTCAATTCGGGCTTCATACAATTGATACTTCAATAAACATTTATAAATATACTTGGCTCTTTTAGCAGTAAGATCATTTAGTACTTATGGTATATAAACCTCTCTTAAGTTCCTTTTACTACAGCGTA
Organism: Zaprionus africanus; assembly: GCA_018151435.1. Classification (NCBI taxonomy): domain Eukaryota; kingdom Metazoa; phylum Arthropoda; class Insecta; order Diptera; family Drosophilidae; genus Zaprionus; species Zaprionus africanus. The sequence continues at coordinate 935,189 of JAECXB010002307.1, read as the reverse complement.
TCTGTCAGTCTTTGCTTTTCTCTCTACACTTATTTCTCTTCCACTTTAGCTTCAGTTTTTTCTAAGTTCAAGTTCAAATGTTTTGTTAGTTATGCTTTACCATAAATTACCCACGTAGACATTTTAGTTTTGACTTGCTGTCTTCTCTACATCTGCCTCCGTCTGCCCTGCATCTCCCTCCCTCTCTCCCTCTCTCTCTCTCTCTCTCAGTTTGTCTTACCTTTTCGCGCTGTTCATCATAGTTCAGCAGTCGAGCATGAAAGTCATGTCCGCTCGTAAATTGCCCCTCTTCTATATGTACATTAAAATAGTTGTATATATCTGTGTATATCCATATATAGTATGCGACTATCTGTGAAAATAGTGCAAATTTGTGGCACGAATGTCATAACTACAACAAATTACAAATGCTAATTAGCAGAACAATTATACAAATTTATTAGACAGACGCCAGCAGGTCCAGACCAGGCCGAGTTTTATCTGCTCTGTAGAGATTTGTGTTGCCTCTTTACAGCACATATCGCGTATATAGTCGCGTCTGTCAATTAGCTTTGATTAGGGTTAGTTAACTAGTGCGAATGGGGTTGCCCAATCTAAGCAGTGTTGAGCAACGAGAAGGTCGCCATGAGATCCCCTGATTGCTCTGTTGAATATGTTACTAAACTAAGTATAAATCATATGTAGAATATCTACTGGATATACACTCCAAATATCAAGCAACTAGTTCTCTTGGGCTAGTTAGCTTCACTTTGTATCACAATGTCTCTTCATCTGTCTCTCCTTGCTAGTGCAACTGCCCTGTAAACAAACTGGCAAATTGCCCGTCAAACTTGTTTTGCCTTCTTCATCTTCAAATATCAATTCTGCTTCTAATGATTCCTCCATAGAGTCAACCGGAAATCTAGCTGGAATAGAAGTACTACTGCTAGTTGCTCGAAGGTATAGTAGGTAGAGTGGAGAATTATGTCAGCATCGTTTTCAGCATGCACTCAACTTAATTATGTTTGGTCACGCATATTTGATTGGTTTTCCGTCCGATTCTAACATTTGGCCCAAGGCAACCGGACAACGCCCACTTAAAGTGAAGAAGAAGAAAGAACTTTGCTCCAAAAATAAAGCAGAAAATCAGAGAGAGGAAGGTTGTTATTTATTAAAAGTTTGCACCTGAAGAGAGCGTCTCATGATTGGCCAAGCCAATCTACACTGGCTTTGGTCAATGGCCCCCAAGGGGAAGCTCTACGCTCTCTCTCTCTGTCTGTCTGGAAGCGTATTGCATAAAGTAATTAAACTGACATTGAAACTTAGAAGAACATAGAATGCTTCCTGCTTCTGGCTGAGAACTGACTGAGAGAACTCCTGGCTACCAACTTGCAACATGCAGCAGGCAACAAGCAGCAGGCAACTTGCAACTGCCAAGTGGCAGACAGGCGAACGTAGACGATGACATTGAGTAATCAGACTTAGCAATTGGTAACTGGTAACATGGAATGCAGCCATATCATAGTCCGAGTGGCAGAAGAACTTCAGGTTGCAGTACAACTAACAGAGGGATGGAGGCAGAAGTGGGGGGCAAGGGAGGCATACCAGTTTCTCGAGTGATGATCCTCTTAATTTATAAGCTAAAAACTAGTAATTATAACTGCGCAACTTGCTCGACTGCCTCATAATTATAAGGCACATTCCCGCCACATCGCAACACTCACCCCCTCTCTCTCGCTCTCCCTTTGCCTCGTACTTGTCCTTGTCTTTTGCCAACTTTTGTACTTATGTCATATTAGCTATAAATGTACAACGTTTCTTATCCATAAACCCAATGATTAATGGCCCTGGCGGATTGTGAACAGAACAGCAAACTACGAGAAAGAGAGAGAACCCTCCGTAGCGCAATCTGTATTCGGCTCTAGGTACTCGATTGTGGCCCTAAGTCAGTTGCCGCTTCATTGGCTATGAGAATAATGAGGAAAGAAGGAGGAGGAAGAGAAGAGAAGGAGGCACTGCGCATCGCAATGAATTGAATTGAATTCTCAATGCGCTTTGTGGCTGCGAACTATTGGAGCGGAAAGCTGATCACAGATCGCACTGCTTCCGCATGAGTTGGCTATCTGTAAAGAGAAACAGAAAGAATAAGAGAGAAAGAGAGAGTGAGATAGAGAGCTACCATAGTGCTATGCATACTTACAGATCCATTAGCTAAACATCAACAAGATCGGCAAACAAACAAACTCAAGCAAAAAGTTTGAAGAATTCAGTAATCAATTACAGACGAAGAGAGATTAAAGAGATTGTAAGACCCACTGATTATATGGTACACTTATGAAACTTCAATGATTACGTACTCAATTGAGAGTCTAGTTAGATTATAGTTTAAGTTGGGTATGCAAGGGACTTTTTGTTGCTGGAAAGAACCGATAATTTAGTTGGAATTAAAGGTTTAAACTTGGTTGCAGGAAATGAAGCATTTGATTTTAATACTTTCATGGGTATATTATGGAAGATGTATTACATCATTAAGAGATTAGGTAGAGAAGTACGTAGATGTTTCTTGATCTTTTTAGTAGGAATAATGTAATATATGGAAACTTGAAATTGGTAGAAGCGAATAAATTACTTGTCTGTTTTTATTATCTTTTGCTATAAAATATAGGAAACCTGTTATAATATTAGCTTATCTTATCTCTTCTCAAATATTTATTGCTATTTATCAAGTTGTTTATCTCATCCCGTGCCAATTAAGCCCAACTTGAGCACATTATGATATATATCTCCCTCTCTCGTTGACCGCAGATCTAACTGGTCTAGTTTATAGCATATGTTATGTAGAAATATATGCAACTAGTGCATCCTGTGTGCATTGACATTGCTGCTTCGCTTAGCTTGGCTCAGCTTGGCTTGGTTAGCTTGAGTTCAACAGAGTTAGTTGTTGTTGTTTTTGCTGTTCATGTGGCTGTGCAGATGACACTGAAATGTCATGCGTAACATGAAAATTTAAAATACATGTTGGCAGTCAAGTGCAGGCGTGCAGGCGGTACGCGCAGTCAAGCGATAAATGCGTAGAGCGAGCAAGTTCGTTGCCTAAGTCTTTCGTTAGTATAAGATCTTCACTCCGCGATATGCGTTAATTGCGTCTCATTTACGTTCAACACAGCAACTTCGATTAATCATTCATAATCTCATTCCTTCTCTCTCTCTCTCTCTCTCTTTTGCACAGACATTGACGAATGTCAAGATCCCACGATAGCATCGCGTTGCGTAGAGAATGCCGAGTGTTGCAATCTGCCAGCGCACTTCCTGTGCAAGTGCAAGGACGGCTACACTGGCGACGGCGAGGTGCTGTGCACGGACGTCGACGAGTGCAGCAATCCGCTGGCCTGTGGCGCCCATGCCCAGTGCATCAATACGCCGGGCAACTACACGTGCGCCTGCCCCGAAGGCTTTGTGGGCAATCCCTATGACGGTTGTCAGGATGTCGACGAGTGCGCCTACCCCAATGTCTGCGGACCCGGTGCCATATGTACGAATCTCGAGGGCAGTTATCGCTGCGACTGCCCGCCGGGATACGATGGCGATGGACGGGCCGAGCAGGGTTGCGTCGATCTCGATGAGTGTGCCCGCACGCCGTGCGGCCGCAATGCGGATTGCCTCAACACAGACGGCAGTTTCCGTTGCCTATGCCCCGATGGTTTCAACGGGGATCCCATGAATGGATGCGAAGGTGAGTAGAGAATATGATTAAGAGAACTCAATTTGATTATAGAAATTCATTCACATTTATTTAAATTCTTTTGGCATCGTTTACTTTTTTGGTATTCAATCTAAAATACGCACACGCTCACACACACAAACACACACGCACAACACCAAACCAAACCAACACCAACATCAATGCTCCGCATGCACCGCAATCATTAATACGATTAATGCCTAACAACAACAACTGCAACAACTGCAACTGCAACTGCAACAACTCCGAGCAGATGTCGATGAATGCGCCATTAATAATCCATGCGGTTTGGGTGCTCAATGCGTGAACTTGGGCGGTAGCTTTCAGTGTCGTTGTCCCTTGGGCTTTGTGCTTGAGCATGATCCGAACGCCGAGCTGGCCACACCCACACTGGCCACACCCACACTACAACTGGGCTATGGCGATGGTGATGCGCTCTCCCAACCAATTGCCAGCTCTGGCGCAGGTCTGGCCTGTCTGGACATCGATGAGTGCAATCAGCCCGATGGTGTGGCCAAGTGCGGCACGAATGCCAAATGCATCAATTTCCCCGGCTCATATCGTTGCCTCTGTCCCAGTGGATTCCAAGGACAAGGCTATTTGCACTGCGAGAGTTAGTATCTGTCTAAGTAGAACGATAATGCATGTCAAGTGCCAATGAATGATGTGACAAAGATTGGAAAAACTTTAACTACAAGTGAATGAACTTGAATGAAACTTTTAAAATTATTTGAACGAAATACCTTGAATGATATCATGCTATCTAATGTTGAATCAAAATTCTTCAAATTTAAATTGCTCAAATTATTCAGGTTCTTCCCAATCTTGTCACATGTTCATGTTCCACAAAGTTTTCTGCCACAAAAGTTTTGCTTTAGCTTTAATAAGCTTTGCAAGGCTTTTGGCTTACTCTCTCTCTCTCTTTTTCTGTCAGTCTCTCTCGCGCTCTCTTTATGTCTCTACTTCTAGAAAGCTTTCATGCTCAAAAGCTTTTGCTTCAGCTTCGAATGAGCTTTGCAAGCTTTTGGAATTAATCTCTGTCTTTTTCTTTGCATATGTCTCTTTCGTCCTCTCTTTATCTTCATGTGATGCCACCATGCGTTAAGCTTCTTTAGGAGCTTTTTAAATAAGCTTTAATGAGCTTTTGATGCGTTTGGCTCACTCTCTCAATTTCTCCATTTCTCTCTCTGTCAACTCTCTTTCAGCTGCTTTAAAAGCTTAAAGCCTTTGCTTTTACAGCCCGCTTTCCCAACAGCTTTCTACACTGTATCTTCAATAAACCTTCAATTCCAATCCTGCTTTTCCCGCTTTTCTACACTTTATTCCCCTTCAATTCCAATTCCTCTGCCACCCCCACCCGCTCCCCCTTTTCACGCTATGCTTCCTCGCCTTCACTCTTCATATTTGTTTTGTTTGTGTATTCTTTGATTTGATTACTAATTAATATTAATTGCAACCCCCCCTCGCCAATCGCCAATTGCCCCTGCTGCTGCAACCCAAAACACAATACAAACACGCGTTGCGCTACTTCCCCTCTCGGTTAACGCCTCCCTCCCTTGCACTACTTCGCGTCGTCTTCCGTGCGTAGACATAAACGAGTGCCAGGATAATCCGTGTGGAGATAACGCCGTGTGTACCGATACCATCGGCAGTTTCGTTTGCACGTGCAAACCAGACTACACGGGCGATCCGTTCCGCGGTTGTGTCGATATCGATGAATGCGCCGCATTGGATAAACCATGCGGAGAACACGCTATCTGTGAGAATTCCGTGCCCGGCTACAGCTGCAAGTGTCCGCAGGGATACGAAGGAAAACCCAATCCCAAGGATGGTTGTGAGCCCGCGGATGTGAACATCTTGTGCCGCACCAACTTCGATTGCACCAACAATGCGGAATGTATTGAGAATCAATGCTTCTGCCTGGATGGATTCGAGCCCATTGGCTCGAGCTGTGTGGACATCGATGAGTGTCGCACACATGCCGAGGCCTGTGGACCACATGCGCAGTGTCTGAATACTCCTGGCTCCTATCGCTGTGACTGCGAGGCCGGCTACGTGGGGTCTCCTCCGAGAATGGCCTGCAAGCAGCCCTGCGAGGATGTGCGCTGTGGTGCCCATGCCTACTGCAAGCCGGACCAGAATGAAGCCTACTGCGTCTGCGAGGAGGGTTGGACCTACAATCCCAGCGATGTCTCCGCAGGTTGTGTGGACATCGATGAATGCGATCTGTTGCACGGACCCTTTGGCAGTTGTGGCCAGAATGCCACGTGCTCCAACTCCCCTGGTGGCTACAGCTGTGCCTGTCCACCAGGATTCTCTGGAGATCCACACACCAAGTGCCTGGATGTAGATGAATGCCGTGCAGGAGGTAAATGCGGCGCTGGAGCCGAATGCCTCAATATGCCTGGAGGTGGCTACAGCTGCCGTTGCCCCGAGGGCACTCTGGCAGATCCCGATCCCTCAGTGCGCTGTGTGCCCATTGTCAGCTGTACCACGAGTGAGGAATGTCCTGGCAACGCGGTCTGTGATGAGACCAAACGTTGCTTGTGCCCTGAACCGAATGTAGGCAACGATTGCAGACATCCCTGCGAGACACGAGACTGTGGTGCCCATGCCCAGTGCATGTTGGCCAACGGACAGGCGCAGTGTCTCTGTGCACCAGGATACACAGGCAATGCTGCCCTGCCTGGAGGTTGCAGCGACATTGATGAGTGTCGCGCCAATCCCTGCGCCGCCAATGCCATTTGCAGCAACACAGCTGGAGGTTATCTCTGCCAGTGTCCAGGTGGTTCCTCGGGAGATGCCTACCGTGAGGGCTGTGCCACAGCAAAGACTGTTGGCTGCTCCGATGCCAACCCATGTGCCTTGGGCGAGAGCTGCGTGCAGGATGCATTCACTGGAAGCAGTGTCTGCATTTGTAGACAGGGTTACGAGAGACATCCGGAGAGTGGCCAGTGCCAGGACGTGGACGAGTGCGCCCTACAACGTGGCGGCAAGTCCTCCTGTGGCCTCAACGCACTCTGCAAGAACCTGCCGGGAAGCTACGAATGTCGCTGCCCACAGGGACACACTGGAAACCCCTTCGTCATGTGCGAGGTCTGCAGCAGCCCCGAGTGCCAGTGCCAGGCACCTTACAAGTTGCTGGGCAACAGTTGCGTGCTCTCTGGCTGCTCAAGTGGCCAGCCCTGCCCAGCTGGCGCCGAGTGCATCTCGATTGCTGGCGGTGTCAGCTACTGTGCCTGCCCCAAGGGCTATCAGACCCAGCCCGATGGAAGCTGCGTGGATGTCAACGAGTGTGAGGAACGTGGAGCACAGCTCTGTGCCTATGGAGCTCAGTGCGTCAATCAACAAGGTGGCTACAGTTGTCACTGCCCCGAGGGATATCAGGGCGATGCCTACAACGGACTCTGTGCACCCGCACAACGCAAGTGCGCCGCTGATAAGGAATGTGCCAGCAATGAGAAATGCATCCAGCCGGGAGAGTGTGTCTGTCCACCACCTTACTTCCTCGACCCACAGGATAACAACAAATGCAAGAGTCCCTGCGAGAGGTTCCCATGTGGCATCAATGCCAAGTGCACACCCTCTGATCCTCCACAGTGCATGTGCGAGGCAGGCTTCAAGGGAGATCCCCTACTGGGCTGCACCGATGAGGACGAGTGTGCCCACCTGCCCTGCGCCTATGGAGCATACTGCGTGAACAAGAAGGGAGGCTATCAGTGCGTGTGTCCCAAGGGATTCACTGGAGACCCATACAAGAGTGGCTGCATCCTCGAGAATGGTGTGCCCAAGAGCACCTGCGCCAGCAATGAGGACTGTGCCAGCAACTTGGCCTGCCTGGATGGCAGTTGCCTTAGTCCCTGTGCCAGTTTGCTCTGTGGATCGAATGCCTACTGCGAGACGGATCAGCATGCAGGCTGGTGTCGCTGTCGTGTGGGATTCATCAAGAATGCCGATGGAGATTGTGTCTCCCAGTGCCAGGATGTCATTTGTGGCGAGGGAGCACTGTGTATTCCCACGAGCGAAGGACCCACTTGCAAGTGCCCACAGGGTTATCTAGGTAATCCCTTCCCTGGTGGCAGTTGCAGCACAGATCAGTGCACAGCCTCGCGTCCCTGCGAGGAGAGACAAATATGCATCAATGGACGCTGCAAGGAACGCTGTGAGGGCGTCGTCTGTGGCATTGGAGCCACTTGCGACAAGAACAATGGAAAGTGTGTTTGCGAACCCAACTTCGTGGGTAACCCCGATCTGCTCTGCATGCCACCAATTGAGCAGGCAAAATGTTCACCCCACTGTGGCGAGAATGCCCACTGTGAGTATGGACTCGGTCAGAGCCGTTGTGCCTGTAACCCTGGCACCTATGGCAATCCCTACGAGGGGTGCGGGGCACAGAACAAGAACGTGTGCCAGCCAAACAGTTGTGGACCCAATGCAGAGTGTCGTGCGGCGGGTAATCAGATCACTTGTATCTGCCCTCAGGGATTCAGTGGTAATCCCTATGTGGGTTGCCAAGATGTGGATGAATGTGCCCAGAAGCCTTGTGGATTGAATGCTGTCTGCTTGAACTCTGCCGGCGGCTTCGAGTGCCTTTGCCTTGTGGGTCATGCTGGCAATCCGTACAGCAGTTGCCAACCCATCGAGAGCAAGTTCTGCCAGGATGCCGCGCAGTGTCAATGCAGTGAACGTGTCGAGTGCCCCAACGGGTACAGTTGTCAATCCGGTCACTGTAAGAACCTCTGCTCGGAGACAGCTTGCGGTCCTCGTGCCATCTGTGATGCTGGTAAATGTCTGTGTCCCTTGGGCTACGTTGGAGATCCGCATGATCTCACCCAGGGCTGCAGCATTCGTGGACAGTGTGGCAACGATGCCAACTGTCGTCAGACCGAGATCTGTTTCCAACTGGGCAAGGGACTGCGCAAGTGCGTCGATGCTTGCTCAAAGATTCAATGTGGACCCAACGCACTCTGCGTTGCCGATGATCATCGCTCGTCGTGTATTTGCGCCGATGGATACTTCGGTAATCCCAGCAATCTGCAAGTGGGTTGCCAACCAGAACGGAAGGTGCCTGATCTGGAAGATAAATGTAAAACGGATAAGGATTGTGAGCGTGGATTCGGTTGCCAGGCGGGAGCCTTGGGCACTCGTGAGTGCATCAATCTCTGCTCGAATGTCGTCTGCGGACCCAATGAGCTGTGCAAGATCAACCCAGCTGGACATGCCATTTGCAACTGTGCGGATAGCTACGTCTGGAACCCTGTGGTCTCCTCCTGTGAGAAGCCCTCCTTGCCCGACTGTACCAGTGATGAGAACTGTCCCGATGCTTCCACTTGTCGTCCCGACGTGCTGGGGGTGCTTAAGTGCGTTGCCATCTGTGATGCCTTCACCTGCCCAGCGAACTCTGTCTGTGTTGCTCGTCAGCACCAGGGACGCTGTGATTGTCTCAGTGGATTCGTGGGTAATCCCAATGATCGCAATGGTTGCCAGCCAGAAAGGAAACATCAGTGTCGCAACAATGCAGAGTGCTCGGAGTCGGAGGCCTGCATCAAGGATGAGGCTACCCAATCTCTCAGCTGTCGTCCAGCCTGCGAGAGCGTCAAGTGTGGCCCACGTGCTGTTTGCATTACCAACAATCACCAGGCCCAATGCCAGTGCCCACCAGGACCCTTCGCTGGAGATCCGTATGATCCTTTCAACGGCTGCCAGAGTGTTCCTTGTGTCTACAATCATGATTGCCCACCCAGTCAAATGTGCAACCGCATGACGCACACGTGCTATGATGTGTGTGATGAAGAGTCTTGTGGAGAGAATGCCATCTGCTTGGCCGAAGATCATCGCGCCGTTTGCCAGTGCCCACCAGGTTACAGAGGAAATCCTCTGCCTGAGGTGGCTTGTGTTAAGCAGAGCGGCTGTGCCCCTGGCAGTTGCCATCCCACCGCAATTTGTGAGGTTACGCCGGAAGGTGCCAGCTGCAAGTGCCCGCCTCTCTTTGTGGGCGAGCCCGACTCCAACTCCCGTGGATGTCGTCCCGATGGACAGTGTCCCAATGGCGATGCCGATTGCCCAGCGAATACTATTTGTGCAGGTGGACGTTGCTTGAACCCATGTGACAATGCATGTGGATCTAATGCCGACTGTAAGGTCGTCAATCGGAAACCTGTCTGCAGTTGCCCACTGCGCTTCCAACCCATCGGAGATTCGGCCAAGAATGGCTGTGCTCGCAGTGCGTCCAAGTGTCTGACGGATGTGGATTGTGGAGGAGAACTGTGCTACAATGGACAGTGCCGTGTGGCCTGTCGCAACACACAGGATTGCTCTGATGGAGAGCGTTGCGTTGGCAACGTTTGCGTTGTCTCCTGCCTGGATCACAGTCAGTGCGCCAGTGGATTGGCTTGTCTGGAAGGACACTGTGCCATCGGTTGTCGCAGCAACAAGGAATGCAAACAGGATCAGTCGTGTATTGGAAACAAGTGTCTGGATCCTTGCCAGTCGAGCACCAGCTGTGGACCCAATGCTCTCTGTAGCATCTCGGAGCATCGCAGTCAATGCAACTGCCCCGAAGGCTTTGAGGGTAACCCAACACCCGAACAGGGTTGCGTGCGCGTACCCGCTCCCTGTCTCGCTAGCAATCAGTGTCCCAGTGGACACATGTGCATTGGCAACCAGTGTAATCTTCCCTGCACCAAGACCTCTGCCTGCGCTGTGGGCGAGCGTTGCTATCAACAGGTTTGCCGCAAAGTCTGCTACACCAGCAACAACTGCCTGGCTGGAGAGATCTGCAACTCGGATCGCACCTGCCAACCCGGTTGTGAGTCCGATGCTGATTGCCCACCGACTGAGCTCTGCTTGACTGGAAAATGCAAATGTGCAAGTGGATTTATTGGAACTCCCTTCGGTTGTTCGGACATCGATGAGTGCACGGAGCAACCTTGTCATGCCAGTGCCAGGTGCGAGAATGTACCAGGCTCCTATCGCTGTGTCTGCCCCGAGGGAACAGTCGGCGACGGCTACACCCAGCAAGGTTGCTCGCAGCCACGACAGTGTCACAAGCACGAGGATTGCGCCAACAGTTTGAGCTGCATCCATGGAAAGTGCACAGATCCCTGTCTGCATACGGTTTGTGGCTCGAACGCCCTTTGCCAAGCGGAGGGACATCAGTCGACGTGCAGCTGTCCCGCTGGCTTCTTGGGTGATCCCAATGATACTGGAGTTGGATGTTTCAAGGTGGAATGCATTGATCATGTGGACTGTGCCAACGATCGTGCTTGCGATGCCGAGACGAATCGTTGCATCAAACCCTGCGAGCTGACCAGCTGTGGAAAGGGCAACTGCCAGGTGAGGGATCACCAGGCAAGTTGCGAATGCTTCGAGGGTTACCAGCTGATCAACGGAGTCTGCGAGGATATCAATGAGTGCCTCACCCAACCCTGTCATAGCACAGCCTTCTGTGACAACCTGCCAGGCAGCTACCGCTGCAAGTGTCCCGAGGGACTTATTGGAGATCCACTGCAAGCGGGTTGTCGCGATCCCAGCGAGTGTCTAAGCGATGCTGATTGTCCTGCCACGGCAAGTTGCCAGAACTCACGTTGCCGCAGTCCTTGCGAGAGACAAGGTGCCTGTGGCCTCAATGCCAACTGTCAGGCTCAGTCGCACAAGGCTGTCTGCACTTGTCCAGCTAATGCACGTGGAGATCCTCAAGTGGAATGTGTGCACATTGAGTGTGTGGACAATGGAGACTGTGCCGCCGAGAAGGCCTGCCTGGATGCCAAGTGCATCGATCCCTGCTCACTGCCAAATGCTTGTGGTGCCAACGCACGTTGCACTGTGCAGAATCACCTGGGACTTTGTGCCTGCGAGTCGGGCAGTACCGGAGATGCCAAACAGGGTTGCGTACCTTTGCAGTACTGCCAGCAGGACGGACAGTGCCCGCAGGGCAGCATCTGTGCCCATGGCATCTGTTCCCCACTCTGCAGCAGCAACCGCGACTGTATTTCGGAGCAACTGTGCTTGCAGGGTGTCTGCCAGAGCACCTGCAAGTCGAACACGACCTGCCCGCAGTTCCAGTTCTGCCAGAACAACATTTGCGCCAAGGAACTGGAGTGCAGCATCAACAGCGACTGTGACGAGGATGAGACCTGCCTGCTGGATGCATATGGACGCGCTCGCTGTGAACCTGTCTGCCTGGGACGTGCTGCCTGCGGCCGCAATGCCGAGTGTGTGGCACGTTCGCATGCACCCGACTGCATCTGCAAGGAAGGATTCTTCGGAGATGCTCGCTCTGGTTGCCGCAAGATCGAATGCAACAGCGATGAGGATTGCTCCAACGATAAGAGCTGTGATAACCACATGTGTAAGATTGCCTGCCTGATTGGACAACCCTGTGGAGAGAATGCACTCTGCACTACCGAGAATCATCGTCAGGTTTGCCACTGTCAGCCTGGATTCAGTGGAGATCCTCGCGTTCGTTGTGACGTTATCGACTTCTGTAAGGATGCTCCGTGCGGTCCCGGTGCTCGGTGTCGCAATTCGCGCGGTTCTTACAAATGTACTTGTCCGCCCGGTCTTGTCGGTGATCCGTATAACGAGGGTTGTCGTAGCTCTGTCGAATGCGAATCGAACGAAGATTGTCCCCCGCATGCTGCATGCACCAAAACTAATGGGGTACCCAAGTGCCAGGACGTCTGCGCCCAGCTGCAGTGTGGCCCCAATGCGGAATGTGTTCCGAAGGGTCACATCGCCCACTGTGCCTGTCGCACTGGCTACGACGGCCAACCCGCCGACCGGGTAGCCGGCTGTAAGCCATTACCCGTGCCCTGTCAAATCACTAGCGATTGCCCCACCAACACCTACTGCTCCGATAGCGTGTGCAAACGTAAGTACTAACACAGCAGCAGCCACGAAGCAGCACCGAGTCGTACCTAGCACTACCACAACCACCACCACTCGCAGCGTACTCAGTATCGACTACCAAAACTTACCAACTTAACAGGTTACCAACTTACCCAACTACCAATTAGAAAAGAAACAAAATAACTTAATACTTAAACCAGCTACCAACTAGTACGATTACAAGACCTTTTTAAAATAACATTATGGTCACTCTAAGACCTAAGACTTTGAAGGTGCTTAGCTTAGAGCGATAAGCCTTTTGAGAATGGTCTCCGAAGAGGCTTCAACCTTTAACGTTGGTCGCCCTTTAAGTATCTCCCTTCAAAGGTAGCTGAATTGATTGACTTAGTTACAGCTGGAGCTGCTCTCCCGCCAGCTCTAATCCTAACCGAAGACGGGCACGTAGTATAGACTAAAACTTAATTCAATACACACACACCTAACTCAATACACTCAAACCAAGATGAACTCCAACAACAACTACAAGAACAAACAGAACACAGAACAGACGTGAACGCCAACGGAAATCTCTCTGTTGTTCGCATTCAACTAATCTTTGTCTTAATTTTCATGCAGCTGCCTGCCTGCTGGACACCGAGTGTGGTCCAACTGAAGTCTGCCAGGGCGGACAGTGCTTCGATCCTTGTCTGCAGCCACAGGCTTGTGGCCAAAATGCCGAGTGCCGTATGCTCAGCCATGTGAAACAGTGCCATTGCCCTGAGGGCTTCACCGGAGATGCGGGCAAGGAGTGCGTTCGTGTGCCGGTGGCCTGCGATGGCGACTGCACGCCAGGCTACACCTGCCGTGACTCCATGTGTCTGCCAGTCTGTAACAATGATCTGGACTGTGCCTCGAACGAGAAGTGTCTACGTGGAAACTGCATGCGTAAGTAGCACAGAATGGAATAAGTGCTTAAGTCCCTAACTAATTCTTGCTTCTTTCCATCTACTTAGTCACCTGCCGCGTGGACAACGACTGCTTCTTGGGCCACGTGTGCCTGCATAACAAATGCGTCTATGGTTGTCATGTGGATGACGATTGCAGTGCATCCGAGTCGTGTCGCAACGACAAGTGCGTCAATCCCTGCCTGGAGAACCCTTGTGGGCCCAATGCTGCCTGCTCGGTGTCGAACCATCGTGCCAGCTGCAGCTGCCTGGACAACATGGTGCCCAACCCAACACCTCAAGTCGGTTGTGTGCGCTCTCCCCCACTTGAGTGCCATGAGAATCGTGACTGTAGCAATGGCTTGGCCTGCTTTGAGTCTGTCTGTCGTCCACTCTGTGCCGACGACGCAGGCTGCCTAACCAATGAGCGTTGCCAACAGGGTGTCTGTAAACCCTTGTGCCGCCACGACAATGAATGTGCCCATGGAGAACTGTGTCTGGGTCTCAACTGTGTGACGGGCTGTCGCTCCGACCAGGGTTGCCCCAGTCATCTGGCTTGTGTTGCGCAGCAATGTGTGGATCCTTGTGCAGATCCCACGGCATGTGGCACAAATGCCATCTGCCAGGCCTTGGATCATCGTAAGGAGTGCAGCTGCCCCGAGGGTCTCGATGGAAATCCGAATGTTGCCTGCAAACAACCACGCACTGCATGTGGCCGCAATGAGGATTGCGGAGCTAATCAGCTGTGCTATGCCGGCAGCTGCCAAGGCAAGTGTCGCAATGATCAGAACTGTTTGGCCGATGAGCGTTGCATGCGTGGCACCTGCCGCACTGTCTGCAACACGGACAGTGCATGTGCTCAAGGACAAATCTGCGAGAATCGTGTCTGCCAGACAGGCTGCCGCAACGATCTCAGCTGTGCCAGCGACGAGGCTTGCGTCAATAAGAAGTGTCAGAATCCCTGCCAGACACCAGGACAGTGTGGCCAGTGCGCCGACTGTCTGGTCATCAATCATGGCGTGCAATGCCAGTGTCCTGCTGCCTTTATCGGGGACGGACTCACGGGCTGCCAGTTGCCACCAGAGCGTTGCCATCCTGGCTGTGAGTGCGATGAGAGCGGTGCCTATTGTGCTGCCAAGTGCTCCCGCAGCGAGGACTGCGCCTGTGGACAGCAGTGTGCACGTGGCAAGTGCCGCAACAAGTGTGGAGCCAAGCGTCAGTGCCAACTGGGACAACTCTGCGAACGTGGAGCCTGCATTGCTGGCTGCAAATCGAACGTAGATTGTGCTGCTGATCAGAGCTGCGTGAATGGAAAGTGCGCAGATCCCTGTGCCGATGATCGTGCTTGTGGTAGGAATGCGCTTTGCACTGTTTCGGAGCATCGCATGCTCTGCTACTGCCCCGACGGATACGAGGGTGAGCCGAGCAAGGAATGTGTGCAGTTCGAGTGTCGCAAGGACGCGGACTGCGATGCAAGCAAGCGCTGTGATCAAGGCAAGTGCCGCAATCCCTGTTTGGAATTGGGTGCCTGCGGTAGCAACGCACAGTGCCGTGTGGTCAACCGCAAGGCACAGTGCTCCTGCCCACCAGACTTCTTCGGTAATCCTGCCACAGAGTGCCAACCTCTCGATGGTGGCTGTGCCAACAATCCTTGTGGCGTCAACTCCAAGTGTATTGAGCTGCCCGGTGGCTATGAATGTGCCTGCATGGATGGCTGCATGGGAGATGCCCACAAGGGTTGCCTGTGCGAGGGTAAGCTAGTGAATGCCTGCCACGAGCAACCTTGCGGCTTGAACGCCGCTTGCCGTGTGCGTGACAATGATCAGGCCGAGTGCTACTGCCCCGAGGACTTCCCCAATGGTGATGCCTATGTGCAATGTAAGTAGAAAGATAAAGAGAAAGAGGTAGCAGGAAGGTACTGACAACTTATTGTGTATTGTTCTTTCTCTAGGTTACTTGACTCCCCCACAAGAGGACTGTCGGACCCTGGGCTGTGAAGTGGGTGCCTGTGTGCGACAGGGCTACGATTACGTTTGCCAGCAGGGTAAGTGCGACAAATCTATTTTATTATCGATACCACTTGAAGTAATACCTGCAGTACCTTTAGTAACTAGAGTACAGCTAATGCTAATCAAGTTAATCAGCGTTTCTTACACGTTATCGTTGGTCAAATACAAATACCTTAAAATGTTTTTTCTATTTGGCGTAATCAGTTTATCGTAATCAGTAAGCGTTATCGTTGCCGTTATTTAACTGGAGTACAGTCAGTAACAAAACAAAACACAACAAAACAAAGGAAACATAAGAAACAAACAAAAACTGATGTTATAATATTTTGGTTTGATTATCTTAGCTACGAGTTGTTTATAAAAACCTTAAAACCAGCTAATTTCACTAATTCAGATATATTCTCAGTGTAGTGTGTGTTTTATTTAATGATGTTTGAAAGCTAAAGAACTAATGTCAATCCATACAAATATTTAACAACCTATACACATGTTCCAAGTTCCAACCCAAGTGTTTAGTTAATTGTTTGTGTAATATCAATACCCCGCGCACAACAAACACAGCTACACCCACAAACACACACACTCACACACAAAAATCTACACCACAACTCAATGCAAATCCAGAATAAGATACAGCAAATCCAAGAAAGTCCTTTTTGAAAGTTTTGCACTAGTTGATTTATGAGTGTTTTAATTAGTTTGTAAGACATATTCGATATGGTTTAAATCGTGCTATATACATACATATATTATGACATTCAGCCTCAGATCAACGCATATGGAAATTCGTGGAATGATGCTGTCGCTATCGCGGTTACCCAATCTGTGCCTAGTTTTCATTTTTGAAATCCCATCTCTCTCGCCAAAGACACAATATCAATCAGTATTTAAGCTTAGTTCAACTACAACTACTAAACAACGACATTTTACAACACTTGTTCTCCCTATCTTTATCGTTATCGTTATCGTTAGAGAGTTGAGCAGCAATCCTAATGGAGTTTCATAAAGCTTTGCAGCTTGCGTTTATCCCATAATATCATTCAGCATTCACACATTGGCTTTCAAAAATAACCCAAAAAACCCATGGTAAATTACTTTGGTGTGTTTAGCAACACTCCTTTGCATAGCTCTGCGGCATACATGAAACCGTTCAACGCACAGATCAGTAGACAAGTTGGTTCATCTAGAATATACATAGCTTTAAACACATATATATCGATTGCCGCGATAGCGATATGTAGCCATTATCTAACCAATCAGCCGAAAGCAACAAGACAAAGTGTACAACAAACAACAACACTAAATGCAACGCTTAACATACAATATGAAAAACAATATATAAAAAGAAAACAAATAAAAGACAACAAATCCCCAAAACACATCCTCCATCGTCGATATCCTTGCTATCCCGTCAATCCCCGCATCCTGTGACTTCCCAAGCTCTACCTCCCCGCCCCCCTAATAACCCACAACAACGTTGTTCTGCTCCCTTGCGCCTCTCTGTCGTTTCCCTTCGCTACAATAAAGAATAAACAACGAAAATCCTTTCTCGTTACATTTCTTGAATGAAACAAAGTCTCAGATTGGGAACTGTGGACGGGACAATTCTCACACATGGTTCACATATGCTTAAATCAAATCGAAAGTTCTCTACGACAAAATGTACCATACAGTAGTACTCAACTTAAGTCTCATCAAATCGTTTATATATAGATCAATTACAACAACAACAACAGCAAATACTAAGCAAAATACTACTATACTACAACTCTACTCTTCCAATGCATTTCAATAACAGAAACCGTAATCGAAACATATCGAAAATACGGCCGAAAACCGAATTGTATAAAATCCTCGTACATTTTAAGATCGCTCCTGTCTACCCCTAGTACACTTTAGCTCGTCTATTGGTTAAACTCGCTTTCGTATAGATAAACAACTCTCCGAAATTCTTTAAGCAAAATAAACAACAGCAATAAAAAACTGTAACTAAATTTGACTAACCCATTGCAATGAAAACAATATATTTTTGGTATTTTTGAGTCTAGTCTTTAAGTTGTATATACAGAAAGATTGTATATGTGATTAATCACATATGTACATATATATGCGTATATGCGGCCGCCCAACTAACCCCAGAAAAAAACCTGTAAATATTTATTTATACCAAAATTGTGAATTATGAATAACACCAGAAAAACAAACAAAAAGCTACTTAACGTACTTTCTTCTCTTCTCTCCTAACGTACTTTTCCAAATTGTACTTAAGTATCGATTTTCTGCTAATACTGCTTTAGTCAAAAGTTGTGCCTATCAGTTTGATAAACTTCATTTTAACCAGCTACCACCTTCCTCTCTCTATCGATCTGTCTGTTTCCTACCCTTTATCTTTATCATTCCACTCACCCAATCAATCACCAATAACGTGTCTCTCGTGAGGGCAGAGCGCATGTGTTGGATGTCGTGTAATTTTCACCATTACTCAAAGAAATTCACATTTGACCAAAGAGATCATTGCTAAAACAAAACCGAAACAAATACTCAAACAAAATTAATAAAAATGATCATAGATCAATATACAAGTATACGCAATTAATTGGGCAACTGAAGCGCAAGTCTCTCTCTCTCTACACCTCGTTATAATATACACTTACAATTGGTAACTCATCAAGGATTGTAACTATTGCTCACCCAAACTTATCTATAAGGCTGATCGCTCGTTTGCTCGCTCGCCCGCTGCTCGAAGACTTATCAACTATTCATTTCAATCAAAGCAATTAATCTACACGCCAAATGAAAAGTGCAAAATGCAACAAATAGCTAAAACCTACAATAATAGTGTAATTATAGATATATTTTCAAGCAACAACCTGAAATAATGTGAGATGTTCCCTTCACAGTTCTGCAATTTGATGTTTTGTCGTTAAAAAATATAATAATTTTGCTGCCTGTCCTTGAAAACTAACTGCACCACAGAAATCTTCAAAACTTAACAAAAATTTTGTTTCATTTCTTTTACAATTTCCAAAGACCCTTTTCTCATCACAATTCGTAATAGACCCTCCTCAATGTACTCCTATTCACTTTGTCTGTCTCTCTTTTACAACTATAACAAATCCCATGCACACCCCAAATCCAAAATGCAATCCCCACTGCCACTTATTTGAATACACACAACTCCCCAACCACAAACACAAGTACTCAAACACAAAAACCAAAATAAAACCGAAGAAGTCGAAGAAAGCCAAACCAATCGAAAAGAACCAACACAACCAACCAAACCAAGCCAAACACTGGATTATACTGTTTATATATGTCTCGTTTAAGTTTTTCTGTTTTTGTTTTATAGAAAATTTTAGCTTTAAGTTTCATATCTGAGCTACCCCCCTCCACCCCACATTTATAAATCCCTTCAAGTACCCTCCCTGAAACAACCACGAATCTTCCCCAACTTCTTTCTCACCTGTCTGAAGAAATATTTCCAATTCGCACGATCCGTTCTTCAAAGTGTTCAGAGTCTACCACATCATAGGGTATATCTTATGTGAATAGATTGCGTGCACCCAACCGAATAACATAGTAAAAAGAAATACCACCAACAACCTGTCTATCTCTTTCTCTCTTTCGTTCTTCGCTACCGTTACCGTTACCGTTTTTAGACACCGAACAATGCTACTCAGATACGGATTGTCCCAGTGAAAAGTCATGCCTCCAAGGACACTGCACCGACCCTTGTACAATGCGTGGCGCATGTGGCACTAACGCACTTTGTATACCCGACGATACAAGTCCCAAAGGAAAAGATCAAATAACTTGTCAAAATGATGCAGACTGTCCCGAGACCCTGCAGTGCGGCCAATACGGCCAGTGTACAGATCCCTGTAACAACCCCCTGTTCATCTGCGAGAGCAACAAAAAGTGCGAGACGCGACGCCATCAGCCTGTTTGCATTTGCAAGTCCGGCTTTATAGTGAATGAATATGGTGAACTGACTTGTGCACCGGATAAGCGGGAATGCTATCGCGATGATGACTGTGCCTCGAATATGGCCTGCACGGATGGCAAATGCCGCAATCCTTGCATTGTGCCCTTGGGTCGTGCCCCAATCTGTGCCGAAAACAAGTCATGTGAGGTGCAGGACCATAAGCCCGTTTGCATTTGTATGCGCGATTGTCAGCCATCGATATCGATATGTTTACGCGATGCTGGCTGTCCGGCCGGATTGGCCTGTCGCAACTATCAGTGCGTCGACCCGTGCAAGTTTGCCACATGCGCCCCAAATTCGCCATGCATTGTCGAAGATCATAAGCCGATATGTAAATTCTGCCCTCCTGGATTTATAGCCGATGCCAAATATGGATGTCAAAAAGGTAAAGCACACACAACAACGTTCTCTCTCTCTCACACACCAGTGAAAGTCTCTGTCTCGTTTATCGTTTATGTCTCTGTTTTCTGCTGTCTCTCTCTCACACACGCTCTCACCTTTTTTGCTAGCTCTGTCTTAAATAAATACTGTCTGTCCCCTCACACAACAACAAAATACACACACACACAAGTATTCCCATACACACACACATACACTTACACAAAATTATATTTCTCGACGAAGTAAATTGAACGAAAGCAAGAAATCTTGATACCATTTCCCCAAAAATTGTGTAAATGTACATAGAGGAACCAATAAGCTTTCGTCTTTTCTCTTTGTATCTCTGTCTTTTTCTCTCTGTCTTTCCCAAAAAGATTTATGATACAAAATCTCAAAAAAAAACCCAAATATATCGACTTAGGAATACTCGAAATGCCCGAATAGCTTCAGAACCAAACTAAAGCTAAACCAAAGCGCAAATAACAAAATAAGAAAAACTGTTGTTCAAAATTATCGACTGATCATGCTGACAATGATCATGTACCCCATTTTGGGGACAAATCAATCAATAATAGAACAGATACAACAAATACAAAGAAACTCTTCTGAACATTCACACACGCTCATGCTCACAATTGATATTAATCAAATGCCTCTTGAATACTATGAATATCTTAACCCTTGATTCTAAATAAAACGGTAACTAGATGTATTACTAATGGTATAAACAAAATCAACACCACCTAAAGCAACAACATGAATCCAATATGTAGCTAACTAATAGTAAAAACAATCGTTCCTAATTTGAATTTACATATCTAACCGTAAAATAATTTGTACTAAATTTGATTGTACTGAAAGTTTTGTCTCACAGCCTCTTTCAAACGTACACAAGGAATTTAGATGAAATCTTCTCGAAATTATTTAGCTATGTCCCCAAGGTACCTCTTGTATATACAAACATTGCGCACTTATCTCCTTTGTTGTAGCTATACACTTATTTAATCTTATTTCGTATTTTAATTTGTAAATATTTTAACGTATTGTATTTTTTTAAATTTTATACTTTTATTCGAAATATGTACAAATATACTCCACTACAAAAATTATAATACCAATCCAAAACCAAATCCAAAACAAAAAAATGCAGCTAAGCCAGGTGGCAACTGTACCATAGACGAAGATTGCAGTGAAGCACATCAATGCGGATCGTCGGGTCAATGTATCGATCCCTGCCAAACGATTTGTGTAGGCGCTAAAAAGTGTATAACAAAAGCACATATGATAATCACCTGCATTTGCTCACCAAATTTAGTTAACACTACTACCTCAAACTGTATACCGACTTATACGCCAACGTCAACAGAACAGACAGAAATGACAACGGAATCATCGAGTATTAAGTACACAGTTATGCTTCTTGCAAACCAAACTGAAATGCGTACTCGTTATACGGACATTGAAGCTGAAAACGAAACAACAATTTCATTCGACAGCACCACCGAATCTTTCAAAACAACAAAACAACTTAGCGTTGACCACGCGACAGAAGGAACACCAAAATCAGTTGCAACCGATAGGGTACCCACCAAGAGTTCCACTACCCTGCCTGAGGTAACGACGGAAGGCCTTACCTCTAGACCAGTTTCTGCAGATACGACATCTCCAACGTCTGCAACCGAACCGACAAGCATAGATAGGTTGACAACTATGAGAACTGAGGGAACTCCCACTTTGGCAACTACCTTCGGTAGTACAGTACCAGAGCAGTTTACCACAGAGTCACCAAAATCAGTTGCAACCGATAGGGTACCCACCAAGAGTTCCACTACCCTGCCAGAGGAAACCACTATAAGTGGAGCACCTTCAACTAGCTCCACGGTGACTCCTTCACCTGAGGTCACGACGGAAGGCCTTACTTCTAGACCAGTTTCTGCAGATACGACATCTGCAACATCTGCAACCGAACCGACAAGCATAGATAGGTTGACAACCATGAGAACTGAGGGAACTCCAACATTGGCTACTACCTCCGGTACGACAGAACCAGAACAGTTTACCTCAGAGTCACCAAAATCAGTTGCAACCGATAGGGTACCCACCAAGAGTTCCACTACCCTGCCAGAGGAAACCACTATAAGTGGAGCACCTTCAATTGGCTCCACGGTGACTCCTTCACCTGAGGTAACGACTGAAGGCCTTTCTTCTAGACCAGTTTCTGCAGATACGACATCTGCAACGTCTGCAACCGAACCGACAAGCATAGATAGGTTGACAACCATGAGAACTGAGGGAACTCCAACATTGGCTACTACCTCTGGTACGACAGAACCAGAACACTTTACCTCAGAGTCACCAAAATCAGTTGCAACCGATAGGGTACCCACCAAGAGTTCCACTACCCTGCCAGAGGAAACCACTATAAGTGGAGCACCTTCAATTGGCTCCACGGTGACTCCTTCACCTGAGGTAACGACTGAAGGCCTTTCTTCTAGACCAGTTTCTGCAGATACGACATCTGCAACGTCTGCAACCGAACCGACAAGCATAGATAGGTTGACAACCATGACAACTGAGGGAACTCCAACATTGGCTACTACCTCCGGTACGACAGAACCTGAGGTAACGACTGAAGGCCTTTCTTCTAGACCAGTTTCTGCAGATACGACATCTGCAACGTCTGCAACCGAACCGACAAGCATAGATAGGTTGACAACCATGAGAACTGAGGGAACTCCAACATTGGCTACTACCTCCGGTACGACAGAACCAGAACAGTTTACCTCAGAGTCACCAAAATCAGTTGCAACCGATAGGGTACCCACCAAGAGTTCCACTACCCTGCCAGAGGAAACCACCATAAGTGGAGCACCTTCAACTGGCTCCACGGTGACTCCTTTATCTATGGTAACGACGGAAGGTATAACTTCTAGACCAGTTCCTGCAGATACGACATCTGCAACGTCTGCAACCGAACCGACCATCACAGATAGGTTGACAACCATGAGAACTGAGGGAACTCCAACATTGGCTACTACCTCCGGTACGACAGAACCAGAACCGCTTACCTCAGAGTCACCAAAATCAGTTGCAACCGATAGGGTACCCACCAAGAGTTCCACTACCCTGCCAGAGGAAACCACTATAAGTGGAGCACCTTCAACTGGCTCCACGGTGACTCCTTTATCTATGGTAACGACTGAAGGCCTTACTTCTAGACCAGTTTCTGCAGATACGACATCTGCAACGTCTGCAACCGAACCGACAAGCATAGATAGGTTGACAACCATGAGAACTGAGGGAACTCCAACATTGGCTACTACCTCCGGTGCGACAGAACCAGAACAGTTTACCTCAGAGTCACCAAAATCAGTTGCAACCGATAGGGTACCCACCAAGAGTTCCACTACCCTGCCAGAGGAAACCACTATAAGTGGAGCACCTTCAACTGGCTCCACGGTGACTCCTTTATCTGAGGTAATAACTGAAGGCCTTACTTCTAGACCAGTTTCTGCAGATACGACATCTGCAACGTCTGCAACCGAACCGACAAGCATAGATAGGTTGACAACCATCAGAACTGAGGGAACTCCAACATTGGCTACTACCTCCGGTACGACAGAACCAGAACAGTTTACCTCAGAGTCACCAAAATCAGTTGCAACCGATAGGGTACCCACCAAGAGTTCCACTACCCTGCCAGAGGAAACGACTATAAGTGGAGCACCTTCAACTGGCCCCACGGTGACTCCTTTATCTGAGGTAACGACTGAAGGCCTTACTTCTAGACCAGTTTCTGCAGATACGACATCTGCAACGTCTGCAACCGAACCGACAAGCATAGAGAGGTTGACAACCATGAGAACTGAGGGAACTCCAACATTGGCTACTACCTCCGGTACGACAGAACCAGAACAGTTTACCTCAGAGTCACCAAAATCAGTTGCAACCGATAGGGTACCCACCAAGAGTTCCACTACCCTGCCAGAGGAAACCACTATAAGTGGAGCACCTTCAATTGGCTCCACGGTGACTCCTTCACCTGAGGTAACGACTGAAGGCCTTACTTCTAGACCAGTTTCTGCAGATACGACATCTGCAACGTCTGCAACCGAACCGACAAGCATAGATAGGTTGACAACCATGAGAACTGAGGGAACTCCAACATTGGCTACTACCTCCGGTACGACAGAACCAGAACAGTTTACCTCAGAGTCACCAAAATCAGTTGCAACCGATAGGGTACCCACCAAGAGTTCCACTACCCTGCCAGAGGAAACCACTATAAGTGGAGCACCTTCAATTGGCTCCACGGTGACTCCTTCACTTGAGGTAACGACTGAAGGCCTTACTTCTAGACCAGTTTCTGCAGATACGACATCAGCAACGTCTGCAACCGAACCGACAAGCATAGATAGGTTGACAACCATGAGAACTGAGGGAACTCCAACATTGGCTACTACCTCCGGTACGACAGAACCAGAACAGTTTACCTCAGAGTCACCAAAATCAGTTGCAACCTATAGGGTACCCACCAAGAGTTCCACTACCCTGCCAGAGGAAACCACTATAAGTGGAGCACCTTCAATTGGCTCCACGGTGACTCCTTCACCTGAGGTAACGACTGAAGGCCTTACTTCTAGACCAGTTTCTGCAGATACGACATCTCCAACGACTGCAACCGAACCGACCATCACAGATAGGTTGACAACCATGAGAACTGAGGGAACTCCAACATTGGCTACTACCTCCGGTACGACAGAACCAGAACAGTTTACCTCAGAGTCACCAAAATCAGTTGCAACCGATAGGGTACCCACCAAGAGTTCCACTACCCTGCCAGAGGAAACCACTATAAGTGGAGCACCTTCAATTGGCTCCACGGTGACTCCTTCACCTGAGGTAACAACTGAAGGCCTTACCTTTAGACCAGTTTCTGCAGATACGACATCTCCAACGACTGCAACCGAACCGACAAGCATAGATAGGTTGACAACCATGAGAACTGAGGGAACTCCAACATTGGCTACTACCTCCGGTACGACAGAACCAGAACAGTTTACCTCAGAGTCACCAAAATCAGTTGCAACCGATAGGGTACCCACCAAGAGTTCCACTACCCTGCCAGAGGAAACCACTATAAGTGGAGCACCTTCAACTGGCTCCACGGTGACTCCTTTATCTATGGTAACGACGGAAGTTATAACTTCTAGACCAGTTTCTGCAGATACGACATCTTCAACATCTGCAACCGAACCGACAAGCATAGAAGGGTTGACAACCATGAGAACTGAGTCACCAAAATCAGTTGCAACCGATAGGGTACCCACCAAGAGTTCCACTACCCTGCCAGAGGAAACCACTATAAGTGGAGCACCTTCAACTGGCTCCACGGTGACTCCTTTATCTAAGGTAACGACTGAAGGCCTTACTTCTAGACCAGTTTCTGCAGATACGACATCTTCAACATCTGCAACCGAACCGACAAGCATAGAAGGGTTGACAACCATGAGAACTGAGGGAACTCCAACATTGGCTACTACCTCCGGTACGACAGAACCAGAACAGTTTACCTCAGAGTCACCAAAATCAGTTGCAACCGATAGGGTACCCACCAAGAGTTCCACTACCCTGCCAGAGGAAACCACTATAAGTGGAGCACCTTCAACTGGCTCCACGGTGACTCCTTTATCTATGGTAACGACTGAAGGCCTTACTTCTAGACCAGTTTCTGCAGATACGACATCTCCAACGACTGCAACCGAACCGACAAGCATAGATAGGTTGACAACCATGAGAACTGAGGGAACTCCAACATTGGCTACTACCTCCGTTACGACAGAACCACAACAGTTTACCTCAGAGTCACCAAAATCAGTTGCAACCGATAGGGTACCCACCAAGAGTTCCACTACCCTGCCAGAGGAAACCACTATAAGTGGAGCACCTTCAACTGGCTCCACGGTGACTCCTTTATCTATGGTAACGACGGAAGGTATAACTTCTAGACCAGTTTCTGCAGATACGACATCTGCAACGTCTGCAACCGAACCGACAAGCATAGATAGGTTGACAACCATGAGAACTGAGGGAACTCCAACATTGGCTACTACCTCCGGTACGACAGAACCAGAACAGTTTACCTCAGAGTCACCAAAATCAGTTGCAACCGATAGGGTACCCACCAAGAGTTCCACTACCCTGCCAGAGGAAACCACTATAAGTGGAGCACCTTCAATTGGCTCCACGGTGACTCCTTCACTTGAGGTAACGATTGAAGGCCTTACTTCTAGACCAGTTTCTGCAGATACGACATCAGCAACGTCTGCAACCGAACCGACAAGCATAGATAGGTTGACAACCATGAGAACTGAGGGAACTCCAACATTGGCTACTACCTCCGGTACGACAGAACCAGAACAGTTTACCTCAGAGTCACCAAAATCAGTTGCAACCGATAGGGTACCCACCAAGAGTTCCACTACCCTGCCAGAGGAAACCACTATAAGTGGAGCACCTTCAATTGGCTCCACGGTGACTCCTTCACCTGAGGTAACGACTGAAGGCCTTACTTCTAGACCAGTTTCTGCAGATACGACATCTCCAACGACTGCAACCGAACCGACAAGCATAGATAGGTTGACAACCATGAGAACTGAGGGAACTCCAACATTGGCTACTACCTCCGGTACGACAGAACCAGAACAGTTTACCTCAGAGTCACCAAAATCAGTTGCAACCGATAGGGTACCCACCAAGAGTTCCACTACCCTGCCAGAGGAAACCACTATAAGTGGAGCACCTTCAATTGGCTCCACGGTGACTCCTTCACCTGAGGTAACGACTGAAGGCCTTACTTCTAGACCAGTTTCTGCAGATACGACATCTCCAACGTTTGCAACCGTACCGACAAGCATAGATAGGTTGACAACCATGAGAACTGAGGGAACTCCAACATTGGCTACTACCTCCGGTACGACAGAACCAGAACAGTTTACCTCAGAGTCACCAAAATCAGTTGCAACCGATAGGGTACCCACCAAGAGTTCCACTACCCTGCCAGAGGAAACCACTATAAGTGGAGCACCTTCAACTGGCTCCACGGTGACTCCTTTATCTATGGTAACGACTGAAGGCCTTACTTCTAGACCAGTTTCTGCAGATACGACATCTGCAACGTCTGCAACCGAACCGACAAGCATAGAGAGGTTGACAACCATGAGAACTGAGGGAACTCCAA
This sequence comes from Zaprionus africanus, assembly GCA_018151435.1. Classification (NCBI taxonomy): domain Eukaryota; kingdom Metazoa; phylum Arthropoda; class Insecta; order Diptera; family Drosophilidae; genus Zaprionus; species Zaprionus africanus. The sequence continues at coordinate 908,080 of JAECXB010002307.1, read as the reverse complement.
CATTGGCTACTACCTCCGATACGACAGAACCAGAACACTTTACCTCAGAGTCACCAAAATCAGTTGCAACCGATAGGGTACCCACCAAGAGTTCCACTACCCTGCCAGAGGAAACCACTATAAGTGGAGCACCTTCAATTGGCTCCACGGTGACTCCTTCACCTGAGGTAACGACTGAAGGCCTTACTTCTAGACCAGTTTCTGCAGATACGACATCTGCAACGTCTGCAACCGAACCGACAAGCATAGATAGGTTGACAACCATGAGAACTGAGGGAACTCCAACATTGGCTACTACCTCCGGTACGACAGAACCAGAACAGTTTACCTCAGAGTCACCAAAATCAGTTGCAACCGATAGGGTACCCACCAAGAGTTCCACTACCCTGCCAGAGGAAACCACTATAAGTGGAGCACCTTCAACTGGCTCCACGGTGACTCCTTTATCTATGGTAACGACGGAAGTTATAACTTCTAGACCAGTTTCTGCAGATACGACATCTGCAACGTCTGCAACCGAACCGACAAGCATAGAGAGGTTGACAACTATGAGAACTGAGGGAACTCCAACATTGGCTACTACCTCCGGTACGACAGAACCAGAACAGTTTACCTCAGAGTCACCAAAATCAGTTGCAACCGATAGGGTACCCACCAAGAGTTCCACTACCCTGCCAGAGGAAACCACTATAAGTGGAGCACCTTCAATTGGCTCCACGGTGACTCCTTTATCTATGGTAACGACTGAAGGCCTTACTTCTAGACCAGTTTCTGCAGATACGACATCTGCAACGACTGCAACCGAGCCGACAAGCATAGAGAGGTTGACAACCATGAGAACTGAGGGAACTCCAACATTGGCTACTACCTCCGGTACGACAGAACCAGAACAGTTTACCTCAGAGTCACCAAAATCAGTTGCAACCGATAGGGTACCCACCAAGAGTTCCACTACCCTGCCAGAGGAAACCACTATAAGTGGAGCACCTTCAATTGGCTCCACGGTGACTCCTTCACCTGAGGTAACGACGGAAGGTATAACTTCTAGACCAGTTTCTGCAGATACGACATCTCCAACGACTGCAACCGAACCGACCATCACAGATAGGTTGACAACCATGACAACTGAGGGAACTCCCACTTTGGCCACTTCCTTCGGTACTACAGTACCAGAGCAGTTAACCACAGAGTCACCAAAATCAGTTGCAACCGATAGGGTATCCACCAAGAGTTCCACTACCCTGCCAGAGGAAACCACTATAAGTGGAGCACCTTCAACTGGCTCCACGGTGACTCCTTTATCTATAGTAACGACGGAAGGTATAACTTCTAGACCAGTTTCTGCAGATACGACATCTGCAACGTCTGCAACCGAACCGACAAGCATAGAGAGGTTGACAACCATGAGAACTGAGGGAACTCCAACATTGGCTACTACCTCCGGTACGACAGAACCAGAACAGTTTACCTCAGAGTCACCAAAATCAGTTGCAACCGATAGGGTACCCACCAAGAGTTCCACTACCCTGCCAGAGGAAACCACTATAAGTGGAGCACCTTCAATTGGCTCCACGGTGACTCCTTCACCTGAGGTAACGACTGAAGGCCTTACTTCTAGACCAGTTTCTGCAGATACGACATCTCCAACGACTGCAACCGAACCGACCATCACAGATAGGTTGACAACCATGACAACTGAGGGAACTCCAACATTGGCTACTACCTCCGGTACGACAGAACCAGAACAGTTTACCTCAGAGTCACCAAAATCAGTTGCAACCGATAGGGTACCCACCAAGAGTTCCACTACCCTGCCAGAGGAAACCACTATAAGTGGAGCACCTTCAATTGGCTCCACGGTGACTCCTTCACCTGAGGTAACAACTGAAGGCCTTACCTTTAGACCAGTTTCTGCAGATACGACATCTCCAACGACTGCAACCGAACCGACAAGCATAGATAGGTTGACAACCATGAGAACTGAGGGAACTCCAACATTGGCTACTACCTCCGGTACGACAGAACCAGAACAGTTTACCTCACCAAAATCAGTTGCAACCGATAGGGTACCCACCAAGAGTTCCACTACCCTGCCAGAGGAAACCACTATAAGTGGAGCACCTTCAATTGGCTCCACGGTGACTCCTTCACCTGAGGTAACGACTGAAGGCCTTACTTCTAGACCAGTTTCTGCAGATACGACATCTCCAACGACTGCAACCGAACCGACCATCACAGATAGGTTGACAACCATGACAACTGAGGGAACTCCAACATTGGCTACTACCTCCGGTACGACAGAACCAGAACAGTTTACCTCAGAGTCACCAAAATCAGTGGCAACCGATAGGGTACCCACCAAGAGTTCCACTACCCTGCCAGAGGAAACCACTATAAGTGGGGCACCTTCAACTGGCTCCACGGTGACTCCTTTATCTATAGTAACGACGGAAGGTATAACTTCTAGACCAGTTTCTGCAGATACGACATCTGCAACGTCTGCAACCGAACCGACAAGCATAGATAGGTTGACAACCATGACAACTGAGGGAACTCCAACATTGGCTACTACCTCCGGTACGACAGAACCAGAACAGTTTACCTCAGAGTCACCAAAATCAGTTGCAACCGATAGGGTACCCACCAAGAGTTCCACTACCCTGCCAGAGGAAACCACTATAAGTGGAGCACCTTCAACTGGCTCCACGGTGACTCCTTCACCTAAGGTAACGACGGAAGGTATAACTTCTAGACCAGTTTCTGCAGATACGACATCTGCAACGTCTGCAACCGAACCGACAAGCATAGATAGGTTGACAACCATGAGAACTGAGGGAACTCCAACATTGGCTACTACCTCCGGTACGACAGAACCAGAACAGTTTACCTCAGAGTCACCAAAATCAGTTGCAACCGATAGGGTACCCACCAAGAGTTCCACTACCCTGCCAGAGGAAACCACTATAAGTGGAGCACCTTCAACTGGCTCCACGGTGACTCCTTCACCTGAGGTAACGACTGAAGGCCTTACTTCTAGACCAGTTTCTGCAGATACGACATCTCCAACGACTGCAACCGAACCGACCATCACAGATAGGTTGACAACCATGACAACTGAGGGAACTCCCACTTTGGCCACTACCTTCGGTACTACAGTACCAGAGCAGTTTACCACAGAGTCACCAAAATCAGTTGCAACCGATAGGGTACCCACCAAGAGTTCCACTACTCTGCCAGAGGAAACCACTGTAAGTGGAGCACCTTCAATTGGCTCCACGGTGACTTCTTCACCTGAGGTAACGACTGAAGGCCTTACTTCTAGACCAGTTTCTGCAGATACGAAATCTCCAACGACTGCAACCGAACCGACCATCACAGATAGGTTGACAACCATGACAACTGAGGGAACTCCCACTTTGGCCACTACCTTCGGTACTACAGTACCAGAGCAGTTTACCACAGAGTCACCAAAATCAGTTGCAACCGATAGGGTACCCACCAAGAGTTCCACTACCCTGCCAGAGGAAACCACTATAAGTGGAGCACCTTCAACTGGCTCCACGGTGACTCCTTCACCTAAGGTAACGACAGAAGGTATAACTTCTAGACCAGTTTCTGCAGATACGACATCTGCAACGTCTGCAACCGAACCGACAAGCATAGATAGGTTGACAACCGTGAGAACTGAGGGAACTCCAACATTGGCTACTACCTCCGGTACGACAGAACCAGAACAGTTTACCTCAGAGTCACCAAAATCAGTTGCAACCGATAGGGTACCCACCAAGAGTTCCACTACCCTGTCAGAGGAAACCACTATAAGTGGAGCACCTTCAACTGGCTCCACGGTGACTCCTTCACCTGAGATAACGACTGAAGGCCTTACTTCTAGACCAGTTTCTGCAGATACGACATCTCCAACGTCTGCAACCGAACCGACCATCACAGATAGGTTGACAACCATGACAACTGAGGGAACTCCCACTTTGGCCACTACCGTCGGTACTACAGTACCAGAGCAGTTTACCTCAGAGTCGCCAAAATCAGTTGCAACCGATATGGTACCCACCAAGAGTTCCACTACCCTGCCAGAGGAAACCACTATAAGTGGAGCACCTTCAATTGGCTCCACGGTGACTCCTTCACCTGAGATAACGACTGAAGGCCTTACTTCTAGACCAGTTTCTGCAGCTACGACATCTCCAACGTCTGCAACCGAACCGACCATCACAGATAGGTTGACAACCATGAGAACTGAGGGAACTCCCACTTTGGCCACTACCGTCGGTACTACAGTACCAGAGCAGTTTACCTCAGAGTCGCCAAAATCAGTTGCAACCGATAGGGTACCCACCACTACCCTGCCAGAGGAAACCACTATAAGTGGAGCACCTTCAATTGGCTCCACGGTGACTCCTTCACCTGAGGTAACGACGGAAGGCCTTAGTTCTAGACCAGTTTCTGCAGATACGACATCTCCAACGTCTGCAACCGAATCGACAAGCATAGATAGGTTGACAACCATGAGAACTGAGGGAACTCCCGCTTTGGCCACAACCTTCGGTACGACAGAACCAGAACAGTTTACTTCAGAGTCACCAAAATCAGTTGCAACCGATAGGGTACCCACTGACCGCAGCACAACCCTGCCAGGGCAAACCACTGGCAGTGTAATACCTTTGGCAGGCTTCACGATGACTCCTTCATCTGAAGTTACTACGGAAGTTCGAACAACTACACCAGTTACACTAGATACAACATCTAAATCGATTTCAACTGAACCAACAAGTACGGATAGACTAACAACCATCACAGGAGAGAGAGTTCCCACTTTGGTCACTGTCCCAGTTTATATCACAACCTCATTCCCAGGAACTGTGAATGTTTCTACAAAATCACCACAAGTAACAGTAGATCTAGGACCCACTGAAGAGTCTATCTCCACCCAAATGACTGAAAAAACTACTATGACCTCATATTATGATAAGTCAAATATGACTGTAACTACTGACATTCCTGTTTATACAACTATGCCAACTTCAATTGGTTATATAGGAGAAAAAACTACTAAAGGGGTCATTGTTCTAACGACTTCAGCTTCAGACTTAGTTACTGAGAGTACACATACCTTTGGAGATGTGTCAGACAGGACGGAAAGCATTTCGACAGAGTATCAGACGACAGACTCTACACAAAGTTGTAAAACAGATTACGAATGTTCGGACGATGAAATGTGTGTCAAAGCAAAATGCATAAGACCCTGTGAATATTATAAAAATCTTTGCGATGCTCAAAACTTTTCTATCTGTCGTACATTGAACCACACCGCTCTGTGCAATTGTGATACCGCCGCAGATGTAAATAAACCGAGTTGCTCTATAAATGCAGGTAACTACAGCTGTGTATGTAAAAAATAAGTCATTTTTGATCCACGTGTTTCCTCTATAAATTGAATGAATTGCAAAAGAACCACAGGGTTACGGTGTTTAAAAAAACAACTCTTTCTTGGCATCCGTGGCGCCACCTACTTTAATCGCCAAATGCATCTGGCAATTTGTAGAAGCCTACTTCAATTTGATGTCTCATCATGTCTTATTTCTCTCTTTACGAATATATCCTCATCATATCTCCTTTCACCTGTGTCCATTACCGACCGGCCCATTGTTATTGCCGGCACATGCATGTGTTATACTTTTGTTTCGTTGCTCTCTTCTCTGTACCTCGCAATTCAATCCCAGTGTGTTCTGTATGCTCTATAGCAATCTATAGTTTTCTATAGTCGTATGGAGGGCATCAAACGCTTTAAATTCTACTGCATTTGTACTTCTTCTCTCCCCCTCTCCTCCTGCTGTTCCCCAAGTCACTGGCTCTTCTGCTGTCATCCGTATGTGTCTATGTATGTGCCTGCACCCACACCGTTACCTAGCAACCCACCATCACCACGAAACACCGGATACGTCCTAGAACTATTGTCTGTGTGTGGGAGCTCTCCACAAACAGACCATTCGAATAGAGCTCACTTTCTCGTTTATTTGCCTGCTTTTTGCCTGCCTGCCTGCTGCAAGTACAATATTTGTTCGTGTATATCATTCATGTTCTCTACAGATCATATATATTTGAATGTCACAACCATCTTGAATGTCACTCTCTCTGTCTCTCTTGAATGTGCTCTTGAATGTGCATGTCAGCGTTAGGATATCATCAACCCCCTATGTTATATACAATATGTGTTGAATTTTGTTGTATTTAGTACATATGTTTGTTTGTACATGTATGTGTACTTCGCGTGCAGTAAGTTCTAGTGATAGTATGTAGACGATAGCATTATTAACCAGTTGCATGATTCGGTGGTTGAATAACTAATGGTTGTATAGTAAACTAAGGCTTTTTCTAAACTGCACTAACCCCAACAAAAATTACTCGCATCCTAATTTGCTTGCTTGCATGTGTATTGGTTGTTTTTCCATAACAAGAACAACAACATAAACAATAACTAAACATACTCTAACTTAATGTACTTATAAGCTTGATAGATTTAGCAGCATAAGACGAAAATAATTGAAATGAAACAATGGTACTAACAGCATTGAAAACAATTCGAATGAAACAACTGCCTATAAAACAGGAGTCTAAAATTAAACCCCAAAATAAAATATGAATTAAACATATTTAAAGGAATGTCTTTAAAAGAACCAATCAAAATTTGCCATTTAACTTAACTAATTGAGATTTTTTTCTTAAAAAATTAATTTCCACAAAACTAATAACAGAAATCGGTTGTGCCTCGAGCGATGAGTGTCCCAGTCAACATGCTTGCATTAACGCGCTTTGCGTGGATCCCTGTACCTATGATAATCCTTGTGGTCGCGAGGACTGTCGCGTTATTGAACATTCCCCAGTATGTGACACAAGTAAGTCGCTATGCCGTATCCGATTATCAGATCTTTCAACATAAAATGTATTGCACATTTCTAATTGCACAAATATCTTTCAGCTACGGGTCGCACTCCTGGCTGTGAGCACTGTCCACCAGGTTCCAATTGCGATCCTACAACTGGCGCTTGTATTAAAGGTATGTACAAGATTATTTTCCAAAATATAAAATTTAATTATGGTACCAAGTACTAAACAGTAAAACAAAACAAAAGGCCCTCAACACTAACAAGTGTATATATTATTTTTTTAATGTGTATATATGTGTATTATAAATAACCACCCTTTACCCGTGTAAATATATCGTCTCTCCCTAGCTAATGTAACAATAACAACTAGTACTACCAAGTCAACCACAGAGAAACCAACAAAAATCACAACAACAACATCAACAAGCAAAACAACAACAACAACAACTACTAGCACTGAATCGAGCACAATCACTAGAGTTACTAACACAACCAGCACAAGTAAACCCATCACCACCACCACTACTACCAGCACCACTGAGACTACAACATACAAAACGGGCCAAACTAAAGGCTACAGAGATGGTGAAAATAATATAACCGATACGACAACTCCTCGACCCATGGCAACAACAACCACCTTGGCAAGCAAAGATACTGGTGGCAGACGCACCACAACGCCTAAGATGAAAACCACTCGACTTGATACATCAAACGAAATGTCTGAAGCTACAACCATACCGAGCCCTACTTCGTGGCCAACGGAATTGCCCACGAGACCGGGTACTACAACGGAAATCGAAGATTTAGTCACACTACAGACAACCACAATTGCACCTAAGGCCAACAAAACAACAACAACAACCACCACAGTTATTAACACATGTACAGTAGATACTAACTGTGCTCCTAACGAGCACTGTAAGCTGGGGCGTTGCCAAAAGAAAGGTATACACATAGAGAAGGTCCTCTATACATTGGCTCTGCTGTCACTTTGGGTACCCAAAATGTTGAAAAACAATAATTCCTTCGCTAAACTCAAACTGGCTTTAATTTATATAGTTAACTGTTTATCATTTTGTAAATATTTATATATTTTATTGTAATACTTTTCCAATTATTCTCAACATGCTAAGGTACCAAAGTGACAAGTCTGCTTCTCACATTCCCAATATGTAAAATATGTTATACTATACACTTCGGCAAATCGAAGATTGAAAGCTCTAAAAGATCTCAATTCTCTCTTTACTTTTTGAAGTCTGCTTAACAACAAATAATAGTTGTCCGCATTATTTAAGTTATTCCTCAAAATCTTAACTTAAGTTTGCAATCCTAAGCCTCTATGTTACTCCCTCCCAATACAGTCTGTACATTATTATATACCTTGTACATATGACGAATCCTGTTTAAGCTTAACATATTTGCCAACAAGATCACATCATGCTTATCAGCCAACACAATTAATATGTTCGCTAACCAACTGATTAATTTCTAACAAGTAGAACCACCGGGCACACCCAAAACTCCAGAACCATGTCAGTCGAATAACGATTGTATTGAGAGCGAGGCGTGCTACATGGGTCTGTGTCACGATCCCTGCGAGTTTGCCAAGATATGTGCACCCAGTGCCAAGTGTAAGGCCAAGAGTCATCGACCCATTTGCAGCTGTCCAGAGGGACACGAGGGCAATCCGATGGTGAAGTGTGTGCCCACATTGAAGTCAAGTAAGCAAACTAATCCAAAGATTAATCAACAAACAGTTCATTTCACATCAATTTAACGGAAATTAATTTGACTAAATTTGATGGAAGGCTTTGCAATAATTCAAAGTCACAATGGAGTCTAATGCTGTCTCTCTCTTCCCTCCTCCCCAGTTGAGTGCACGGACAACTCGGACTGTGGTGTCACTGAGGCGTGCATCAATCAGCGTTGCGTACATCCTTGTGATGTGCATGATCCTTGTGCCCAGAATGCTGTCTGCATTAACACGAATCACGTGGCCGATTGCAGCTGTGCGGATGGTTATCAGGGCAACGGTTTTATAGGTTGCCAGCCAGGTTAGTAAATGGATCGATTGATAAAGACTGCACTTTGTTTCACTTGCGTTAGACTCCTCGATTAATCTGTCTGTCTCTAATGTGCCACGATATATATACCCGAACAACTCTCTCCCTCTCTTTCTCTCTTTTATACTACACTGTACAAATTCCTCGTACACCCGTCACTCATCACTCGTACTGTACTATAAATACACCAACCAACCAATCAACCACGAACAACAACAACAACAACAATCTCTGCACCATAACCTACTACGTAATGCATATAGCACGCACCCACGTCTGCCAGTACAATGAGGATTGTCCGCCGAACAAGCTCTGCGATCGCCTCAATCGTCGTTGCATCAATCCTTGCCAAGAGGATTCGTGTGGCGAGAATGCCGAGTGTGTGCCCGTCAATCATGGCATCGATTGCCGTTGCCTGCCTGGATTCCTGGGCAATGCTTATGTACAGTGTCAGCAATCCTTGGGTTGTCGCTCGGACTCCGAATGTGATTCCAGCCAGGCCTGCATCAATGGCAAGTGTGCTTCGCCTTGTCAGTGTGGTGCCTTTGCCCTTTGCGATGTGGTGAATCATCGTGGCATCTGCAAGTGCCCACCAGGCTACAACGGCAATCCCGAGGTGGGCTGCAGTCCACCACAGGATCCATGTGACCCCAACCCATGTGGACTAAACGCACAGTGTGAGCTGGACAATGGCAATCCGATTTGCTTCTGCCCCAAGGGACTCACCGGAAATCCCTTCAAGAATTGCAGTACGTAGAAGAGTCGCATGATTAATCTTGAGTAGATTTTATAAGCTACTTTCCTTACAGTTCCTGAAGGTGATGAATGCACACCAAATCCTTGTGGACCTAACTCAGGCTGTCGTCGTGTGGACGGCGCTCCAGTTTGCTTCTGTCTACCTGAATACGAGGGACAACCGCCACTGATTGCCTGTGAGCTGCCCTCGAATCCATGTGAACCATCTCCGTGTGGTCCCAACACACAGTGCGCTGTGCTGAGCAATGGCTTCTCCAAGTGCACTTGCCTGCCTGGCTATGTGGAGAGTCCCAACACAATTCGTGGCTGTGTGGAGCCCATCAATCCCTGTGAGCCCAATCCTTGTGGCAACGGAGCCATCTGTGACTCGTCGCGTCAGCCCGTCTGCTACTGCCCCGACAATAAGATTGGAAATCCCTTCCGCAGCTGCGATAAGCCTGCCGAGACTGTGGAACTCTGCCAGCCAGGACCTTGTGGTCGCAATGCCGAATGTTATGTGGTTGGCAATCGTGAGGAATGTTACTGTCGTTCCGGCTATGTTGGAGATGCCTACCAGGGTTGCCGTGAACCTAGTCGCGCTGCCTGCGATCCCAACCCGTGTGGACCCAATGCCAATTGTGTTCTGGCCGGCGATGGCCAAGTGGCCTGCATCTGTCCAGAAGGTTTGTCTGGAGACCCAACATCTTTGGCTGGCTGCCATGGCTATGAGTGCCAGGTGGATGCGGACTGTCCAGCCAGCAAGGCTTGCATGGGCTTCCGTTGCTACGATCCCTGCCCCGGTGCCTGCGGACATGGCGCCAACTGCCGTGTGGAGCAACATCATCCAGTTTGCTCCTGCAATGCTGGACTCACTGGTAATCCTGGCGTTCGTTGCTTTGCCCTGGACACACCTAAGGCCAATCCTTGTGTGCCCAGCCCTTGTGGCTTGAATAGCGAATGCAAGTTGTTGAACAATCGTGCTGTCTGCTCGTGTCTGCCTGGTTACCTGGGTGATCCTCAGTCAGGTTGCCAGCCAGAGTGCGACATCAACTCGGATTGTGGTGAACCCTTGTCGTGTATCAACCACAAGTGCGTGGATCCCTGTGCCGGCACCATCTGTGGCATCAATGCCATCTGTAATGTGCGCCAGCATACGCCAGTCTGTCACTGTCTCGATGGATTCGCCGGAGATGCCTTCCTGCAGTGTGTGCCAATTGGTGTGCTGAGGAACGTATCACGCGATCCTTGTGCTCCATCCCCATGTGGTCCCAACGATGTCTGCTCTGTGTTTGGCGATGGTGTGGCTCTCTGTGATCCCTGCTTCGGTCCCAATGCCCAGCAGAATCCTCGCTGTAGACCAGAATGTATTGCCAACTCGGACTGTCCCTTCGATCGTGCCTGTTTGGGTCAGCGTTGTCTGGATCCCTGCCCCGGCTCGTGTGGACGCAATGCCATCTGTAATGTGTATGAACACAACCCTGTGTGCGCCTGTCCCACAGGACTCTATGGAAACCCATATGAACAGTGTGTGCCACCTTCACCGGTGGTGCCTACACCACCTGCCAGTTGTGCCAAGCTGCAGTGTGGAGCGAACACGGAGTGCAAGCGACAGAGTGGAGGCCTGGCCTGTGTCTGCCGTAAGGGCTACTTCGGCAATCCCTACCAGGGTTGTCGCCCCGAATGCGTGCTCAACAGTGACTGCAGTGCGGACAAGGCTTGTGTGAACTCCAAGTGCGTGGATGCCTGTGTCGGAGTTTGTGGCCTCAATGCAGTCTGCCGTGTGGTCAATCACGCTCCGGTCTGTGTCTGCGCTGAGGGTTATAGCGGGGATGCCTTCCTGGCTTGCAATCCTTACTACCTGCCACCTTTGACACCACCTCAGGATCATCGCAATCCGTGCGAGCCTTCGCCTTGTGGTCCCAACTCACGTTGCTTGGCCTCTGCTGATGGTTATGCGGCCTGTTCGTGCCTGCCCAACTTTAAGGGAGCTCCGCCAGTCTGCCAGCCTGAGTGTGTGGTCAGCTCGGAGTGCGCTCCCAGCCAGGCGTGTATCAACCAACGTTGTGCGGATCCCTGTCCAGGCACTTGTGGAATTGCAGCACGTTGTGAAGTGCTGAACCACAATCCGATTTGCTCGTGCGAGGCGAACTACGAGGGTGATCCCTTCGTGGCCTGTCAACGCGTGCCTGACTTACCAACTGAAGGAAAGACACCTGGCAATCCCTGCGTACCTTCGCCGTGTGGACCCAACTCCATCTGCCAAGTCAAACAGAACCGTCCTGTCTGCTCGTGTGTGGCCAACTACATTGGAAGTCCACCATACTGCCGTCCCGAGTGTACGCTGAGCAGCGAGTGTCCTGCCGACAAGGCCTGCATCCAGGAGAAGTGTCAGAATCCATGTGCCAACACCTGCGGACACAATGCACGCTGCACAGTCGTGGCCCACTCGGCGCACTGTAGCTGCGATCAGGGCTACGAGGGCGATGCCTTCGTCGGCTGCTCCAAGGTTATCGAACAGAGTGAGTAGAATGCACCTTCTATAAATATTTGGTTCCATATTAACTGTATTTATCTTTCTGTAGAACCACAAGATCACATCAATCCTTGCTACCCGAACCCGTGTGCCGAGAATGCCGTGTGCACGCCACACAATGATGCCGCACGTTGCAGCTGCATTGAGCCCTACTTCGGTGATCCCTACAGCACAGGCTGCCGTCCCGAATGTATCTACAACTCGGAGTGTCCATCCTCGCTGGCCTGCATCAAGCAGCATTGCCGCAATCCCTGCACAGGTGCTTGTGGACCCAACTCAGAGTGCTCCGTGGTGAACCATCTGCCCAGCTGCATCTGCAGCAGTGGCTACGAGGGTGATCCCTTCGTGGGTTGCAAGCGTACACCAATCGGACCCATCTCAGTGTGTGAACCCAATCCTTGTGGACCGAACAGTATCTGCCGCACTGTGGAAGGACATCCCACGTGCAGTTGCCAAGTTGGCTACTTTGGAGCTCCGCCCACGTGCCGACCCGAGTGCGTGGTCAGCTCTGAGTGTGCTCAGCACTTGGCCTGCATCAATCAGAAGTGCGCCGATCCTTGCAGCGGCACATGCGGCTTCAATGCCAAGTGCCAGGTGAATAATCACAATCCCATCTGCACCTGCCCCAAGGAATATGTCGGAGATCCGTTCGAACAATGTGTGCCCAAGCGTAAGTTGAATGAATCTTCTTCAAAGATCTCTTTAGTTATTCCTTGTCCTCAATTTGCAGCCCCAGAGCCTAGACCCGCTGTCAATCCTTGCCTGCCCAATCCATGTGGGCCGAATGCCAAGTGCCGCGATATCAACAATCGCGCTGAATGTTCTTGTCTGCCAGGCATGTTTGGTGCTCCACCATCTTGTCGACCCGAGTGTGTCATCAACCAGGACTGTCCATCGAATCGCGCCTGTATACGACAGCGCTGCGAGGATCCTTGTGTCGGCACCTGCGGCTTCAATGCCCTGTGCACAACGCAGCATCATCAGCCCAAGTGCAGTTGCCTCGAGGGTTACGAGGGCGATCCGTACACCGGGTGCAACATGCATCAAAGTGAGTACATCCTTTTCGATTATTCATTATCCTCTCCCAGCGCTCGATCACAAGTTTATGGTGATTCAATTAGAGCGTCCAGTTCCTTCTTAATGTTGTATGTTCTTTCCAGTGGTGCTTATAAAGGGGTTTTTAGTTCTAAGGGGTCTATGGTTCCATTCACTTCATGCATGTTCTTTGTATTGTGTACATTTTCCAAACCATCACCTATTCATACACCAACAAATACCCTGTACTCACGTAGATGGAACTTGATAACTAGTAAATATTATGGAAATGATGTCTGAAATTAAAACTGCACTTAGAATAGAATAGTTACTATGTAATGCAAATCCGTTAAGGGTAAACTAGCAAACCTTTTATGTTTTTCAGATAAATAATTTGTATAGAAATAATTTTATGAATTTAATTTGATAGTTTTGCAAAGAAGCCATAACTATTGAAAGTAAAGACTGAGAAAGTAGAGAGACTTGAAGCCAAAGAAAGAAAAATGTAGAATAGTTATAGTGACGGGTATACAAAAAAAGATTGCAAAGAAGAGACTGACGAGATAAGACTGCAAAATTCAGAAACAGATAGATATCTAGAGACAGATGAACAGATAAATATATAGAAGAGAATAAAATAATTTAGAATGCATTAAAAACATTTAAATAATAGAATAAAATTAACGGAAACTAGTCATTTTCACTACGTAGTACAAGGTATCTTCTAGTCGAGCAACCTCGACTATCGACATTCTTGCCTGTTATTTTATGTATCTATATATGCCTAGTTCCTTAAGCCTATCCTTATGTTTATGTATGCCTCTATTTGTATCTACATCATTCGCCTGCTTGCTATTTCTATGCTCCATGATCAGTTGTGGTGCCCGATCTGCCCTCTGATCCATGCTATCCATCGCCATGTGGTGCCAATGCCATTTGCCGCGAACGCAACGGTGCGGGCTCATGCAGCTGCATTCAGAACTACTTTGGAGATCCTTACATCAATTGCCGTCCCGAATGTGTGCAGAATAGTGACTGCCCCGGCAGCAAGGCCTGCATCAATATGAAATGTCGCGATCCTTGTGCCAATGCCTGTGGCTTCAATGCCATCTGCCGCGTTACTCATCATCAGCCCGTGTGCAGTTGTGAGCCAGGATTCAGCGGTAATCCGCTACGTGCCTGCGTCGAGAGACCCTCAAGTAATGAAGAGACATTCCCCAGTTTGCTAGAAGCCTCAGCTAAATTCTTTCATATGTCCCTTTCCCTTAGATATGTATCTGCCACTGCCCAAAGATCCTTGCAGACCCTCGCCCTGTGGCCTCTTCAGCACTTGTCACGTGGTCGGCAATCGTCCTGTCTGTGCCTGTTTGCCAGACTATCTGGGCAGTCCGCCCAACTGCAAGCCCGAGTGCGTGACCAGTGCTGAGTGTCCCTCGGACAGGGCCTGCATCAATCAGAGATGCCGCGATCCCTGCCCAGGCACCTGTGGCTACAATGCGCGCTGTCGCACCACCAACCACGCACCCATCTGCAGTTGCTACGATGGCTACACCGGTGATCCGTTCCATCAGTGTGTGCCTGAGAGAAGTAGGTTACCCTCCCCAAAGTTAGCTAGAACTTTCATTAAAGCGACCTTACGATATGCTTGTAGAGCCCTTACCAGTACCCGATCCCATACAACCGGTCAACCCTTGCGTGCCCTCACCCTGTGGCCCCAACTCGCAGTGCCAACCATCGAGCAATGGCGCTGTCTGTGCCTGCCTGAACAACTATATAGGACGTCCTCCTGCGTGTCGTCCGGAGTGCAGCATCAACTCGGAGTGTCCGGCACGCATGGCCTGCATGAATGCACGCTGTGCAGATCCCTGTCCGGGTTCGTGTGGCAACAATGCCCTGTGCCATGTTAGCTCACATGCTCCGGTCTGCATGTGTCAGCCGGGATTCACTGGAGATCCCTTCTCTGGCTGTTACAAGATATTAGAAAGTACGTCGAGATCTCTCTGCCAGCTTAGGTGCCTTTACTCAAGTCGTTCCCCCTTTGACCCTCCTGCAGCTCCCATTGAGACCATCCAACCCTGTCGTCCCAGCCCTTGTGGCCTGAATGCCATTTGCGAAGAACGTAATCAAGCTGCGGCCTGCAAGTGCGTGCCCGAATACTTTGGAGATCCCTACGTGGAGTGTCGCCCCGAGTGTGTTATCAACTCGGATTGCTCCAAGTCGCGTGCCTGCGTCAACCAGAAGTGCGTCGATCCCTGTCCGGGCATGTGTGGCCATAGCGCCCTCTGTGCCGTCTTCAATCATGCGCCCAACTGCGAATGCCTGCCAGGCTACACAGGAAACCCCATCGTTGGTTGTCATCTTGTACCAGAAACGCCACGCTGTAAGCGGCTAAGTCGCTTTCCCCCGTTAGCTCAGTCTATTAATCGACCCCCTACCCCCTTTCGCGTTTAGATCCCGATCCCATTGTGCCAGAAAATCCATGCCAACCCTCTCCGTGCGGTCTCTACAGCAATTGTCGTGCTCTCAACGGCCACGCGGTCTGCTCGTGTGTGCCCAACTATGTGGGTGCTCCCCCGAACTGTAGACCCGAGTGCATGAGCAGCTCGGAGTGCAGTCAGGACAAGTCGTGCATCAACGAACGCTGCAAAGATCCCTGCCCCGGCACGTGTGGCAACAATGCTCTCTGTCGCGTCGTCAATCACAATCCCATTTGCTCTTGCAGCCCTGGCTTCAGTGGCGATCCATTTGTGCGCTGTCTACCCCAAGAGAGTAAGAATCCAAGCAAAACCAAAGCAGCATCTCCCATTCATCAATCTCTGAACGCTGTAAAAATATTAATGAGGGCGTAGTTATCGATAGTTTGCGATTGCATAACGATACAAAATTATTATTAAGTCTAGATTACTTTCGATTATATTTGCAAATTTTGAATTTTCTCCTTCTTATACCGATAGCAATTTATTGATTTGCTGCTGCTATCGCCGTCTACATTGCATATTTTTACAGCGTTCATACCCATCTCATACCATGCCAAGATCACATCCAATCATCCTACTTTACTATATATATATCTTTATTTTCTATATCTATTTCTTTTTTATAATATGTGGCTTTATGTATTGTGGTGCATGCTCGTATCTCGTATCGTGTTGTGGTGGTGTATTTGGTGTATACATGTAGAACGTCCAGTCATCATAAGCGACCCGGTGAATCCATGTGTGCCATCGCCATGTGGTCCCAACTCTCAGTGTCGGGTGTCGGCCGCCAATGAGCAAGCTGTGTGCTCATGCTTGCAACATTATGTGGGTAGGGCGCCAAATTGCCGACCGGAATGCACCTCGAACTCGGAGTGTGCTGGCAATATGGCATGCATCAATTTGCGCTGTCAGGATCCATGTGTGGGCACTTGTGGCATCTCAACCACGTGCCTTGTAAATAATCATAGACCCATTTGCCGTTGCCTCGATGGCTATGCGGGTGATCCATTCTCAGAGTGTAGTCCACAAAGTAAGAAGGTTCTCTCGTTATGGTTCCCTTGCCCCCGTACTAAAGCCAATCTTCCCATGCTCTTTGCCCTCCTTCCCTGTAGTTATTGTGCCACCAGAAATCGCAGAGCCCTGCAACCCTAGTCCTTGTGGTGCCAATGCCCTATGCAAGGAACGCAACGGCGTCGGCTCCTGCACCTGCCTGCCCGAGTACAGCGGCGATCCGTACACCGAGTGTCGTCCGGAATGTGTTCTGAACAGTGACTGCTCGAAGAATCGCGCCTGCCACAACAACAAGTGTCGCGATCCCTGTCCAGGAGTGTGTGGCATTGCCGCCGAGTGTCATGTGATCAACCACGCGCCAAGTTGCAGTTGCCCCGCCGGCTTTACAGGCAACCCTTCACAGTATTGCCGCGAAATACCCAAATGTAGAGTATCCCCTTAGTCCCCAACCTCGTAGAACCTTTAAGTAATCCTGTTGCATCCCCCTTTTAGTGGCACCACCTGTTCAGCCATGTCAGCCATCGCCGTGTGGTCCGTACAGTCAGTGCCGCGAGGTTAACGGCCATGCGGTCTGCTCGTGCATCACCAATTACATTGGTGCTCCGCCCGCCTGTCGTCCTGAGTGCTCGGTTAGCTCCGAGTGCGCCCAGGACAGGGCGTGTGTGAATCTGCGTTGTGTAGACCCATGTCCCGGTACCTGCGGCAACGAGGCTGTTTGCAAGGTCACCAACCACAATCCGATCTGCTCTTGCCCCGCTGGCTACAGTGGTGATCCCTTCGTGCGCTGTGCGCCCTGGCAACAAGAGCCCGAACAACCCAAGTCCAACGAGAATCCTTGTGTGCCCAGTCCCTGTGGACCGAACTCGCAATGTCGCGTCATTGGCGAAACGGGTGTGTGCTCGTGCTTGCCCAACTACATTGGACGAGCTCCAAATTGTCGACCCGAGTGCACACAGAACTCTGAGTGTCCTGCCAACTTGGCCTGCATTAATGAACGCTGCAAGGAT
Source organism: Zaprionus africanus (assembly GCA_018151435.1). Taxonomy (NCBI): domain Eukaryota; kingdom Metazoa; phylum Arthropoda; class Insecta; order Diptera; family Drosophilidae; genus Zaprionus; species Zaprionus africanus. The sequence continues at coordinate 890,314 of JAECXB010002307.1, read as the reverse complement.
CCTTGCCCAGGCTCGTGTGGCTTCAATGCCTACTGCAATGTGGTGAATCATTCACCCGTCTGCACCTGCGAGACCGGCTACTCTGGCGATCCATTTGCCGGTTGCAATCCGCAACGTAAGAATCAAAGAACCAGTAGAATGATCTTGTGATTAGAGTTAATCCTGTCCCTTTCCCACCTCAGCTGTTGCCATACCCGATGAGCACCTGACACCTTGTGTTCCCTCGCCTTGTGGCCCGAACGCGGAGTGCCGTGAACGTAACGGTGCCGGTTCCTGCACCTGCCTGCCGGAGTACTTCGGTGATCCGTACAGCGGTTGCCGCCCAGAGTGCGTGGTCAACAGTGATTGCCCTCGCGACAGATCGTGCATCAACCAGAAATGCGCGGATCCTTGTCCGGGTGTTTGTGGCCTGAATGCCGAGTGTCGTGTGGCCAATCACTTGCCCAGCTGCCTCTGCCTGGCTGGCTATACCGGCAACCCGTCGAGTTCCTGTCGCGAAATACCTCAACTGCCTGAGCCACGTAGGTCTACGATATCTCCTCGAATAGAACAAGAGACTGATCCCCTTTACTCTTACCTCAACTTAGCGGTACGCGACGAGAATCCTTGTCAGCCCTCACCCTGCGGTCCGTACAGTCAATGTCGGGAGATAAATAACCATGCCGTGTGCTCCTGTCAGCCCGGCTTCATTGGCTCCGCACCCAACTGCCGACCCGAGTGTATTGTTAGCTCGGACTGTGCCCAAGACCTGAACTGTCAGAATCAGAAGTGCGTCGATCCTTGCCCGGGCACATGTGGCATTGAGGCCCGTTGTCAGGTTATTAACCATTATCCTGCATGTTCCTGTGCTCCTGGCTACACTGGAGATCCCTTCAATCGATGCACGCGTATTATATGTAAGCATGAGTAGCCTGAAATCAGAGTAGAGTGAAGTCAAGTCAGTTGGAAAGGGGTGAGAGAAATGCAAATAGATAGAAGGGTTAGGTCTTTAGGTCTAATCTAGTTCAACAGTTTAAAAGTTATCCTCACTCTCCTATAAGTAGACTCTCTACACACCCCGTTCCAACTGGTTTGAGCTCTCTCTCCTGTTCCTTTGCATGTATATAAATCCTTCACCTTAATGTTGTACTTCTCTTCTTCTCTTTCTCTTTTTCTATTTTATGTTTTGTTTATTTATTTTTTACCAACTATACTACTATATATACACTATCCGAACTTCCTCAACTGTACCTATGTATCTGTGTATTGTGTACTGTGTATATGTTTGTGTATGCCAACAACAACAACTACCACCACCAACCACCAACTACTTCAACTATCTATGGCATTTGGGCTATAAATCTGTAGTGGATGAGAGACCCAAAGAAACTGGTAATCCCTGTGTGCCCTCACCCTGTGGACCCAACTCGAAATGCGTCGATATACGCGGTTCACCTGCATGCTCCTGCCTGCCCGACTATCTGGGCAGACCACCCAACTGCCGTCCCGAATGCATGACCAGTCCCGACTGTCCCGCGAATCTGGCCTGTGTCAACCAGCGCTGCGCTAACCCCTGTATCGGTGCTTGTGGCATACACTCCCAGTGTACTGTGATCAAGCATAATCCGAACTGTCAGTGCGAGCCTGGTTACACAGGAGATCCGTTCTCCGGCTGTGCCATTATACAACAAAGTATAAAACAGACGGACATCATACAGTGATCAGCTCCACTAACTCTCTTCTCTTTATCTTCTTTTTCTCCTGCTCCTCCCACTCTAGTCCCGGCAACGGAAGCTCCACGCAATCCCTGCAACCCTAGTCCTTGTGGTGCCAATGCCATTTGTCGCGAACGCAACGGAGCAGGCTCCTGTGCCTGCCTGGCCGAGTACTTCGGTGATCCTTACAGCGGCTGCCGCCCCGAGTGCGTGCAAAATGCCGACTGCGATCGTTCACGTGCCTGCATCAACAACAAGTGCCAGGACCCTTGTCCCGGTGCCTGTGGCATCAACGCGGAGTGCCGTGTGCTGAACCACGCTCCCAACTGCATGTGCTTCGATGGTTACTCAGGAGATCCGCATCGTTCGTGTGCCCTCATCGAGGTGGTTACACGCCGTCCCGAGAATCCTTGCCAACCCTCGCCTTGCGGACCCAACAGTCAGTGTCACGATCAGAACAGTCATGCTGTCTGCTCCTGCCTGGAGGGCTACATTGGTGCCCCGCCCAGTTGCAAGCCAGAGTGCGTTGTGAGCTCGGAGTGTGCACAGAATCGTGCCTGCATCAATCAGAAGTGCGCCGATCCTTGCCGAGGAGCGTGTGGAGATAATGCCAAGTGTCAAGTGGTCAACCACAATCCCATCTGTAGCTGTGTGCCAGGAATGACTGGGGATCCCATCTCTGGTTGTGTGCCAGATGTAGGACGCACCACGGAGAATCCTTGTGTGCCCTCGCCTTGTGGACCTAACTCGATTTGCCGTGAGATCGGACAACAGGCCGCCTGCTCATGCCAGGCGAACTACATTGGACGTCCTCCCAGCTGTCGCCCTGAGTGCACCAACAACGATGAGTGTCAGAATCATTTGTCCTGCCAGAACGAACGCTGTGTGGATCCCTGCCCTGGCTCGTGTGGCAGCAATGCCATTTGCCAGGTGGTGCAACACAATGCGGTCTGCTCTTGTGCCGATGGCTTCGAGGGAGATCCGCTCTTCGGTTGCCAGCTTATGACTCCCGCCCCGCCCACTCAAGCGCCTACTTCACCATGTGAACCATCGCCGTGTGGACCTCACGCTGAGTGCCGGGAACGCAACGGCGCTGGCGCCTGCTACTGCCACGAAGGCTTCGAGGGTAATCCCTATGATGCCCAGCGAGGTTGCCGTCGCGAGTGTGAGACCAACGATGAGTGCAGTCCTGCCCAGGCATGTGTGCGCTTCAAGTGCGTGGATCCTTGTGTGAAAATGTGTGGAGAGTTTGCCATCTGCACTGTGGACAATCATGTGCCCAACTGCAACTGCCCAGCGGGTTACAGTGGTGATCCGTTCTTCAGTTGTCGCCAGATACCTGTCACCCCAGCACCTCCATTGAACCCTTGCGTGCCATCTCCGTGTGGCCCCAACAGCAACTGCCGCAGCATCAATAACCAGGCAGTCTGTTCCTGCCAGTCTGGATTCGTCAATCAGCCACCAAACTGCCGACCCGAGTGCGTAGTCAGTGCCGAGTGTGCTCCGGAGCGTGCCTGTGTGAACAACAAGTGTGTGGATCCCTGTCTGCACACCTGCGGCATACGTGCCATCTGCAGCACCAAGAACCACAGCCCCATCTGCACCTGCCCGCGCGGCATGACTGGCGATCCCTTCGTGCAGTGCACCAAGATACGTAAGTACAAGAAAGAGAAACCCCTAGGAAACCTTAGCTAAGACCACTCTCCCTTCTCCATTAGCCATCACACATGATGTGACCACGCCTGAGCCACCAGCACCTTCGTGCGTACCCTCGCCATGTGGCCCCAACGCCAAGTGCCAAATTGTGGGAGGCAGTCCGGCCTGTTCGTGTCTGCCCGACTTCATTGGTGCCCCACCACGTTGCCGTCCTCAGTGCGTGTTGAACTCCGAGTGCGGACCCACTGAGGCGTGCATCAATCAGAAGTGTCGCGATCCCTGCCCAGGCTCTTGTGGCTTCGAGGCCAAGTGCCATGTACTCAATCATCTGCCCATCTGCAACTGCATTGAAGGCTTCACTGGAGATCCATTTGTGCGTTGCAACAAGGAACCAGAGGTGAAGGTTGTCGATCGTCCCAACGATCCATGCAGCCCGAACCCGTGTGGACCGAATGCCGATTGCTTTAGCGGTGAGTGTCGCTGCCAGAACAACTACCAGGGTAATCCCTACGAGGGTTGCCGACCCGAGTGCACACTCTCTGCGGATTGTACGCGTGACAAGGCTTGCATGCGCAACAAGTGCGTGGATCCCTGCCCGGGCACCTGTGGCAACAATGCCGTCTGTGAGGTGCTCAACCACATACCAGTCTGCTCATGCCAGCAAGGATACGAGGGTGATCCGTTCACCAGCTGCCGTGTCAAGATTGTCGAACCCATACCCGAAGTCAGGGCTTGTTCACCCTCGCCATGTGGTGCTAACAGTCAGTGCCGTGATGTCAACGGACACGCTGTGTGCTCTTGCCTGGAAGGCTTCATTGGAGCCCCACCACAGTGTCGTCCCGAATGTGTCGTCTCTAGCGAGTGCTCCGCCCTGCAGGCGTGTGTCAATCGCAAGTGCGTGGATCCCTGCGCCGGCGCCTGCGGCATTGAGGCTCGCTGTGAGGTGATCAACCACAGTCCCATCTGTGGTTGTCCACCCGGCACAACGGGAGATCCGTTCAAGAGTTGCTTCGAAATACCTGCAACAGAGAAGGAGAAAGAAGCCCCACCATCCACTGATCCTTGTGTACCCTCGCCGTGTGGACCTAACTCCATTTGCCGAGCAGATGACAAGGGTCCTGTGTGCCAATGCCAGCCTGACTTCTTTGGAGCTCCACCCAACTGCCGTGTGGAGTGCATCATCAATCCCGACTGTCCCTCAACGCAGGCGTGCATCAACAACAAGTGTCGCGATCCCTGCCCCGGCTCATGCGGCACCAACTCCGAATGCCGTGTTATTGGACACTCCGTCTCCTGCTCCTGTCCACCAGGCTATGCAGGCAATGCCTTCGTGCAGTGCGTGCAGCAGCAGGCGGAACAGCCTAAGCCATGTGAGCCATCTCCTTGTGGCCCCAATGCAGAGTGCATTGAACGCAACGGAGCAGCTGCCTGCAAGTGCATCGATGAGTACCAGGGTAATCCCTACGAGGGTTGTCGCCCAGAGTGCGTGCTCAGCTCGGACTGCCCCACAGACAAGGCTTGCATCAGGAACAAGTGCCAGGATCCTTGTCCAGGCATCTGTGGATCGAATGCCCAGTGCTACGCAATCAATCATGTGCCCAACTGCGTCTGCAATGATGGCTACACCGGAGATCCCTTCTCGAATTGCCGTCGCTTTGAGCCAGCCACTCCTGGACCAGTTGCCGATCCATGCGTGCCATCGCCATGTGGTGCGAACAGTAAATGTCGCGTCTCCAATGGCCTGGCTGTCTGCTCCTGCCTGGAGAACTTCATTGGAGCTCCGCCCAACTGCAAACCAGAGTGCACAGTGAATGCGGAATGTCCGCAGAACAAGGCGTGCCACAAGTTCCGCTGCGCTAATCCTTGCGCCGGCATCTGTGGCCTGAACGCCAAGTGCGAGGTGATCAATCACAACCCGATCTGCAGTTGCCCACTGGACATGACTGGCGATCCATTCGCTCGTTGTTATCCAGCACCAAAGGTGGTGGAGCCTCAGGAATCCCCCAAGGACCGCAATCCATGCCAGCCCTCGCCTTGCGGCCTCTATGCCGAGTGTCGCGTGCGTGGAGATCAAGCATCCTGCTCCTGCCTGACTAACTACATTGGAGCTCCGCCCAATTGCCGACCAGAGTGCGTGGTGAACACCGATTGCGCCTCCGATCGCGCCTGCATTGCCGAGAAGTGTCGCGATCCATGTGACGGATCCTGCGGCATCAATTCCGAGTGTCGCATCCAAAACCATCTGGCGATCTGTACTTGCCGTGCCAGCTTCACTGGAGATCCATTTGTGCAGTGCGTGGAGATTGTCGAGGAGCGCACACCACAGCCACCGGTTCAGTCTGCCGATCCTTGTGATCTGCAGCCTTGCGGTGCCAATGCGGAGTGCCACAACGGCATCTGCAGCTGCTTGACTGACTACCAGGGTGATCCCTACACTGGCTGCCGCCCCGAGTGCACACTCAGCACCGACTGCAGTCCCAACAAGGCTTGTCTCAACAAGAAGTGCGTGGATCCCTGCCCAGGAACTTGTGGCCAGAATGCCCAGTGCGATGTCTCCAATCACATACCGATCTGCAGTTGCCTGCAAGGCTACACTGGAGATCCGTTCGTGCACTGTCGCCAGGAGACACCAGTCGCTAAGGATCCCTGCCAGCCAAACCCTTGTGGGCCCAACAGTCTCTGTCATGTCTCCGCACAGGGTGCTGTCTGTGCCTGCCAGCCAGGCATGTTGGGCTCACCACCTGCCTGCAAACCGGAGTGTATCGTCAGCTCTGAGTGCTCCCTGCAAACGGCCTGCATACAGAAGAAGTGCGTCGACCCCTGTCCAGGAGCATGTGGTCAGTTTGCACGCTGTCAAGTGATCAATCACAATCCGTCGTGCTCATGTAATACGGGCTACACGGGAGATCCGTTCACACGCTGTTACCAGGAGGAGCGACAGGTGGAACCCGCGAAACCACAGAATCCCTGTCAGCCCTCACCGTGTGGACCCAACTCGGAGTGCAAGGAGCTCAACGGCAGCCCAGCCTGCTCATGTGCAGCCACTTTCATTGGCCAGCCACCAAACTGTCGACCCGAGTGTACCATCAATCCGGAATGTGCTCCCACCAAGGCCTGCATCCGCCAGAAGTGCGGCGATCCTTGCGTGGGTGCCTGTGGCTTCAATGCCCGCTGTAATGTGGCGAATCATCAACCCATCTGCACATGCGATGTGGGCTACACAGGAGATCCGTTCACCAGCTGTCAACAGGAACAAGGTAGGACACCGTTTTCATTACACACATACCCAGAGAAATTACTCTTTAGCTTAGCTCAAGGCGCAAACTTGCTTGGTTTTGGTTATGCTTTCTTAATGAATCTCGTACACACCACAAGAACACCCACCCGCCCACGCCCACGCCCACTGAATACACCCACCTAATAGCAAAAGATATTACACCATATAATGTTAAATTGTTTGCGCCTTGATAGGGACCTTTAATTGAAAGTGAAACTGACGCGCGGTTACTCTACCAAAGAAAATTAAAATTTAAATGCCAAAAACCATTCCAATCCCTGATCTCAAGAAAATACAATTTAAATACCAAAAATTATTTATAAAGTACCTTATCATATCAGCCCCTGATCTCACGTGATATTTATGTTACCCCAACGAACTTTCAGTTTCACTTTCCTCAAATGCGCATTAGAACGAACCAATTAATGTTAATTGTGTTTTAATGCAATCAAAGTTGCGAAAATTGCATTATTATCATATTATATACAGTATTTTTAAAATACCAACACTACACACACTCGCAACTCGTTCTAATGCGCTTAGTTTTATAGTTTTTACACAACACAATTATTTAATATCATTAAAAACTCTGATTATCGCACGCACAGGCACAATGCATTGCAAAAGAAAAGTGTTTCCATCTCATTAAACGTTTATCAACACTACAAGCGAAATGCAAATTTCAGAGCACATCATTCTGTACGAGTTGTCTGAATAGTTGTTGCTTTCTGGAAGTTTCTGTGTGCGGCAGTAGTCAAAGTTTTTAATTACTTTTAGTATTGATACAAATTTTAATATGCTTACAAATGCCTTATAACGCCTCAATATATACAATATGCAAACTTGCCACGCCTCTTTACCGCCTTATTTACCGACCTAACCCTTTTGACTTTGTTCTACGCTTTTGGGAAGTAAAATTTTGACCCCCGTTGTTGTTATTGTTCGACACGAAACGAAAAACCCTAAACCAAAACTTGTTGTGGACCCGACAAATGCTTTTACTTATAAGACCGTATTATTTGTGGCCCCTCCTTGCAAATTGTTCGCCGTCTAACCCTTGAATTCGATCAACCCTAACCTGAAAATACCCCCATGAAATTGAGTACTGCCTATTGTTGTCTCTCTTGACCCCAAACAAAATTATTGCCCTAATCTCGTAACAACTGTTCGACCGAATTGGATTCGACCAATACAATCGACAAATTAGTGACGCTTATTAATTAGCTAATTAGTATTTAGTATAACTAGATCTAAAACGATAACTCTGTAGCACCGAAACAACAATAATTATAATCAAAACTTAACAAAATGCAATAAAATCGATTATTAAATGCGCCACGTACCATTTGTTTTAATCCTGCGTTTTGCAACACTGCACAAGTCAATTAAAACACTTAAAAACACCGAGCACCGCAAAACATCGCAGCACTGCGTTTAACAACACTAGTGAAAAGAAAAACTAAATTTATTAATTGGATTAAACCAACACTTAACAACACTGGCAACAAAACCAAAAACCAAATTGGATTAACTGCAAACTTCAACAACTGCTAAAAGTAATCGCCCAAGCAACTCAGGTGTGTTCGCTCCTACTAAACACGCTCAGCACTAAAGAACATTGTAATTAAAGTTCTCCAACTCTCTCTCTTCCCCCCTCCTCTACCCCAACCACGCCACAGAGCGCATAGTGAACGAGCAGATAACACCCTGTGAGCCGAACCCCTGTGGATCGAATGCCGTTTGCCGAGAGCGCAACGGCATCGGCTCGTGTCAATGCCTGCCCGACTACTTCGGAGACCCCTATCAATCGTGCCGACCCGAATGCATACGCAACTCTGACTGCCCCACCAACAAGGCGTGCCAGCAGCAAAAGTGCCGCGATCCCTGTCCCGGTACCTGTGGCACCAATGCCGATTGCCGTGTTACCAATCACCTGCCCACATGTACTTGCCGTACGGGCTACACTGGCGATCCGTATCGCAGTTGCCATGTGGAACCAACTCAACGTAAGACCCAAGAAACAACAGCAAACCCTAGCAAGGAATACAACGTACCCTTTACAGCCATTCGCCAAGCAGAACCCACTCAGCCCTGTCGCCCCTCACCCTGTGGACCCAATTCGCAGTGTCGTGAGCTCAATGGCCAAGCGGTCTGCTCGTGCCTTGAACTCTACATCGGTCTGCCACCCAATTGTCGACCCGAGTGTGTGTTGAGCACCGAATGCTCCACTGAACAGGCGTGCATCAATCAACGTTGTCAGGATCCCTGTCCCGGTACCTGTGGCATCAATGCCGAGTGCCGTGTGCGTAATCATAGTCCGTTGTGTCAATGTCGTCGTGGGTTCACGGGTGATGCCTTCACCCGTTGCTATGTCTTGCCACGTAAGCGAAAGCCCCTACCCGGTCTCTTACAATCCACCAACACCCTCTCTCTCTCCCTCTCTTGTCCCACTCAGCACCTGCTCCAGCAATCGACCGCGTTGAGCGTGATCCTTGTGTACCATCACCCTGCGGCCTCAATAGTCAGTGTCGCAATGTACAGGGTGTTCCATCGTGCTCCTGTCTACCGGAATACATAGGTGTACCTCCCAACTGTCGCCCTGAATGCACCATCAGCGCTGAGTGCTCTTCGAACATGGCATGCATACGTGAGAAATGTATTGATCCTTGTCCCGGTTCCTGTGGCTATGCAGCCGAGTGCAATGTGGTTAATCATACGCCCATTTGCACCTGCCCAACCGGTTACACAGGCGATCCATTTACCAGTTGTCGCCTGGCGCCACCAGAGCCGGTTTTGAGTGAGTCAGCTAGTCCCTTCTCCCCTATCTTAGTTACTTATCACCTTGTTAACCATCACCCAGACGAATACGTCGATCGCTGCCAACCTTCGCCATGCGGACCCAATGCCCAGTGCAACGACGGTGTCTGCAGCTGCTTGCCCGAGTTCCACGGCGATCCTTACTCCGGTTGTCGTCCTGAGTGTGTGCTCAACTCGGACTGTTCGCGCGACAAGGCCTGTCTGCGCAGCAAGTGTCTCAATCCCTGCCCGGGCACATGTGGCGAGAACGCCATCTGCGATGTCATCAACCACATTCCCATGTGTCGCTGCCCCGACGGTACAGCGGGCAGTGCCTTCATACGCTGCTCTCCCGTACAGAGTACGTGCTACGTCCCTTTTCCTGACTATGGAACTAATTTCTTTCCTCTTCCTATAGAAATTATTGCCACAAATCCTTGCCAGCCTTCTCCTTGCGGTCCCAACTCGCAGTGTCGCGAGGTCAACCAACAGGCTGTGTGCTCGTGCTTGCCCAGCTTTATTGGGTCACCGCCCACGTGTCGTCCAGAGTGCACCTCCAATGCGGAGTGTGCGCCGACACAGGCATGCCTCAATCAACGCTGCGGTGATCCTTGTCCCGGCACATGCGGCGTTGGCGCCAATTGTGCTGTGGTCAATCACAGTCCGTTCTGCACGTGCCCAGCCCGTTTCACAGGCAACCCCTTCATTCGTTGCCAGCCACAGAGTAAGCAGAGCAAACCAGAGAAATCCCTGCAAGAGTCCTCTTTAACTTGTGCCTTATGTCCCCATATAGTTGAACCTGTACGCGATGTGCAGCCCACCGATCCTTGTCGTCCTTCGCCCTGCGGTCCTTACTCGCAGTGTCGTGCCATTGGGGAAGCACCCGCCTGTTCCTGCCTGGAAACCTACATAGGACGTCCACCCAACTGTAGACCAGAGTGTGTGACTAGTTCCGACTGCAGCAGTCAACTGGCCTGCGTTAACCAGAAGTGTGTGGATCCCTGTCCTGGCAGATGTGGCCTGAATGCCGAATGCCGTGTGGTCAGCCACGCCGTGCAATGCATATGCCAACACGGCTTCACCGGAGATCCCTTCGTGCAGTGTAGTCCTGAGATTGTGCGCGACATCGAGGTTCGCACACCCTGCAACCCAAGTCCATGTGGAGCCAATGCTGAATGCCGTGAACGGAATGGCGCTGGCTCTTGTCAGTGTCTGCCCGAATACTTTGGCAATCCCTACGAGGGTTGCCGACCAGAGTGTGTGCTCGACTCAGACTGTCCTTCGAATCGCGCCTGCCAGCAGCAGAAGTGCCAGGATCCTTGCCCCGGCACCTGTGGCCAGAATGCCAATTGCCAGGTGGTAAACCACTTACCTTCTTGCAATTGCCTGCCAGGCTACATAGGTGATCCGTACCGTCTGTGCACTCGTCCAGCTGAACGTAAGGAAAACCTCTTGGATACCTTGAAATCACTCTTAATCACATCTTCCTCTTTAGCCATAATCAAGCAATATGTTGATCCTTGTCGACCCTCGCCTTGTGGCCCCAATTCACAGTGTCGGGTGGCAAATGAGCAGGCTGTCTGCTCGTGCCTGCCACAGTTCATAGGGCAGCCACCCGCCTGTCGTCCGGAGTGCACCATCTCCTCGGAGTGTGCCGCAGACAAGGCGTGCATCAATCAAAAGTGCGTCGATCCTTGTGGCCCCAACACATGCGGCAGCAATGCTCTGTGTCGTGTGCGCAACCACAGTCCAAGCTGTAGTTGCATTGGTGGTTTCACTGGCGATGCCTTTACCAAGTGCTACCCAATACCACGTAAGCAGCAACCTTCTCCTTACCCTATCCAGTTTCAGTCTAACTTGGGTTTTATAATCTACGATGTAGCACCGCCGATCGAGGTGCAGCGTGAACCACTTCGCGACCCTTGCGTGCCCACGCCTTGTGGCCCCAACTCGGAGTGCCGCAATATCAATGGTGTGCCCGCTTGTTCCTGCCTGGCTACCTTCATAGGTCAAGCACCCAATTGTCGCCCAGAATGCACCATCAACTCGGAGTGTCCTAGTCAGTTCGCCTGCATCAATCAGAAGTGTCGCGATCCCTGCCCAGGCGCATGTGGCCTGAACGCACAGTGCAGTGTCATCAATCACACACCGTTGTGCGCCTGCATCGAGGGTTACATTGGTAATCCATTCACCAACTGCAATCCAAAGCCACCAGCACGTAGGTTTCCCCTGACAACAGAAGACCTTAGGTTCGCCTTACTCATTTCGCGCTTCGTTCTTACAGCTACCTCACCTCCTGTCAAGGACGACCCTTGCTCACCCTCGCCTTGTGGCCCCAACGCCAACTGCCAGGCGGGTCAATGCACTTGTATAGCCGAATACCAAGGTGATCCCTATGTGGGCTGCCGTCCTGAGTGTGTGCTCAATACGGATTGTCCCAGGGATCGCGCTTGTGTGCGCAACAAGTGCATAGATCCATGTCCAGGCACTTGTGGTGTGAATGCCATTTGCGAGGTGAACAACCATGTACCCATCTGCCGTTGTCCGGATCAAATGTCAGGCAACGCCTTCTTCGAATGTCGCCCGGTGCCTGCACCAACTGTGCAGAACCCTTGTAAACCATCGCCATGTGGACCCAACTCACAGTGTCGCGTAGTGCAGCAGACCGCAGTCTGCTCCTGCCTGCAGGATTATGTTGGTAGTCCACCCCAGTGTCGTCCGGAGTGTGTTACCAACTCGGATTGTGCTGCCAATCAGGCTTGTCAGAACATGAAGTGTCGTGATCCTTGTCCTGGCACATGCGGCTTCAACGCCCTGTGTAATGTGGTCAACCATGGACCCTTCTGTAGCTGTCCCTCGGGCATGTCCGGCAATCCCTTCGTGCGCTGTGAACAGATCAGTAAGATGGTTTACCCTTACCATACTCAGAATAGGCTACAACCTAACGTCTTTACAGTTGCACCCCAACGCGATATTCAGCCTCAGAATCCTTGCCAACCCTCGCCTTGTGGTCCCAACTCCGAGTGTCGCGTGTCTGGCGATTCGCCCTCATGTTCCTGCTTGCCTGATTTCCTGGGTTCACCACCGAACTGTCGACCCGAATGCATATCGAGCTCGGAGTGTGCCACCAGTTTGGCTTGTGTCAACCAAAAGTGTGTGGATCCCTGTCCAGGACTATGTGGACTCAATGCCAATTGTCGCGTATTCAGTCACACCCCGATGTGCCTGTGTGATTCAGGCTTCACCGGCGATCCATTCGCACAGTGTAGTCCAGTTCGTCAAGCACCTATTGAGGTATTGCAACCCTGCAACCCAAGTCCCTGCGGCATCAATGCCAAGTGCGAGGAACGCGGCGGTGCTGGCTCGTGCCAGTGCCTGCCCGAGTACTTTGGCAATCCCTACGAGGGTTGCCGTCCTGAGTGCGTAGTGAACTCGGATTGTCCCTCGAATCGCGCCTGCCTCAATCAGAAGTGCAGTGATCCCTGTCCAGGTACATGTGGCCAGAATGCCGAGTGCCAGGTTATCAATCACTTGGCTACCTGCAACTGCTTTAATGGCTACAGCGGAGATCCGTATAGCAACTGTCGCATTGTAGAAAATGAACCACGTAAGATCCACTTACCTCTCAGTGGAGTACAGCCTAAACAACCCTCAACTCTTTTAGCGGAACGTGTCTATGTGAATCCCTGTCAACCCTCGCCCTGCGGACCAAACTCGCGTTGTCGCGAAGTAAACGAGCAAGCGGTCTGCTCATGTCTCGCCGAGTTCATAGGTCAACCGCCCGCATGTCGTCCCGAATGTACAAGCAGCTCTGAGTGTGCTGCCGACAAGGCTTGTGTGAATCGCAAGTGCATCGATCCCTGTCCAGGTGTTTGCGGGCAACAGGCCGAGTGCCGTGTACGTAATCACAGCCCCATCTGCACCTGTCTGACTGGCTTCACTGGTGATGCCTTTACGCGTTGCTATCGAATTCCCCGTAAGAAAGACCTGCTTGAAGAACCCTCCCCTCGAATAAACCTAACCTTACCCGACTTTCTAGCTCCGCCTGTTGAACCAGTGCAACGAGAGCCCCTCGACCCTTGTGTACCCTCACCTTGTGGTGCCAACTCACAATGTCGCGACATACGCGGCACACCGTCGTGCTCTTGCCTGCCAAACTATCTGGGTACCCCGCCCAACTGTCGTCCCGAGTGTTCGATCAATGCTGAATGTCCAAGCCATCAGGCGTGCATCAATCAGAAGTGTCGCGATCCCTGCCCAGGCTCATGTGGCCTCAACACGCAGTGTAATGTGATTAACCACACGCCCATCTGCAGTTGTGTAGTGGGTTACACTGGAGATCCGTTTGTCGTCTGCAATCCCGAGCCACCACAGAGAAGTAAGCTGCATCCCACAAGCAATTCTGGAATTGCAACTAATTTAGTTCTTTCATCAGTTGAAGCACCACCCACACCTCAAGACCCTTGCAACCCGTCACCCTGTGGCGCCAATGCCATCTGTCGCGATGGTCAGTGCAGCTGCATTGCTGATTACCAAGGAGATCCGTTCGTCGGTTGTCGTCCGGAGTGTGTACTGCACACGGATTGTGCTCGCGATCGTGCCTGTGTGCGCCACAAGTGTGTGGACCCTTGTCCAGGCACTTGTGCCTCCAGTGCCATCTGTGAGGTACTCAATCATATACCCAATTGTCGCTGTCCCGAGGGTATGCAGGGCAACGCATTTGTCCAGTGCAGTCCAGTGCCACGTAAGAAGTGCCTCCTATCTCTTCATAGGTCTCCCTTTCTCAACAAGCTCCCTTCCCCTCTCTGCAGAACTCGACGTGGTACAGAATCCTTGCCAGCCAACGCCTTGCGGACCCAACTCTCAGTGCCGCGTGGTCAATCAACAGGCCATCTGCTCCTGCATCACACCCTTCATTGGCAGCCCGCCCTTCTGTCGTCCCGAGTGCACCTCCAACTCGGAGTGTCCTCTCAATTTGGCATGCCTTAACCAGAAGTGCGGTGATCCTTGTCCTGGTGTCTGCGGCCGCAATGCCCAGTGCCATGTGACAAATCACAGTCCCTTCTGTCGCTGCCTGGATCGACACACGGGTAATCCGTTTGTGAGCTGTCAACCGATCATCGAACCACCGACACCACCACCACGACAAGCTTGTCAGCCCTCACCTTGTGGACCCTATGCCGAATGCCGTGAGATCAATGAGACGCCTTCGTGTACTTGCCTTGCGGAATACATTGGAGTTCCTCCCAATTGTCGACCAGAGTGTGTGACCAGCTCGGAGTGTCCGACGCAACAGGCTTGCATTAATCAGAAGTGCCGTGATCCGTGTCCTGGACTCTGTGGACAGTCAGATTTGTGTCGGGTGCTCTCACACACCCCAAGCTGTTACTGTCCCGAAGGCATGGAGGGAGATCCCTTCGTGCAGTGTGTCCAGAAACGAATTCAACAACTAGATCAGCTAGATCCCTGCAATCCGAGCCCTTGTGGTGCGAATGCACGTTGTACTTCTCGCCAGGATGCTGGCTCCTGTCAGTGCCTGGAGGGTTACTTCGGCAATCCCTACGAGGGTTGCCGTCCTGAGTGCGTACTTGACTCGGACTGTCCCTCGAATCGCGCCTGCCAACAGCAGAAGTGTCAAGATCCCTGCCCTGGCACCTGTGGCTTGAACGCCGTGTGCAATGTGCTCAACCATGTGCCGAGCTGTAGCTGCCTCACTGGATATAGTGGAGATCCTTATCGCGTGTGTCAACAGGAAAGAGAACGTAAGACAGCACAGAGGAGATTTTCATTTGAACGAGCTCTACATTGTCTTCCCTTTATCCTCCTTTGTAGCCATTAAGGAATATGTGAATCCCTGTCAGCCCTCGCCTTGCGGCCCTAACTCACAGTGCAGAGAACTCAATGAGCAGGCCGTCTGCTCTTGTCTGCCCGAATATGTTGGTGCTCCGCCAGCCTGTCGCCCTGAATGCACCATCTCCTCGGAGTGTGCGCAGGACAAGGCTTGTGTGGCCAAGAAGTGTGTAGATCCCTGTCCGGGCACGTGTGGTGAGCAGGCTCTTTGCCGTGTGCTCAACCACAGTCCCATCTGCTCGTGTCGCGCTGGCTTCACTGGCGACGCCTTCTACCGCTGCCTGCCCATACCTCGTAAGTGTCTCCTTCTCCCGTACTCTCAGTACCGCTCTTCACCTCCTCTTGTTTCTCTTAAAGCGGCACCACCAACAGCCATTGTGCAGAAACAGCCAGTTGATCCTTGTGTGCCTTCGCCTTGTGGCTCCTACGCCCAGTGCAGGCCACAGGGTGATTCACCATCGTGCTCTTGCCTACCCGGTTACCGTGGAGCTCCACCCAACTGCCGTCCCGAATGCCGCATCAACTCGGACTGCCCAAGCAGTCAGGCTTGCATTAACGAGAAGTGTCGCGATCCTTGTCCAGGTTCCTGCGGCTTTGGTGCCATCTGCAATGTGCTTAATCACACGCCCAGCTGCACTTGTCCAGCGGGCTACACAGGTGATCCGTTCAGCCACTGTCAACCCGAACCACCACCGAAACGTAAGCAAACTCAAGGAGCTCTTCAGACCAAACTTGACCCCATTCTTTACTCGTTAGCTGTCGAGGCTGATGATCCCTGCAATCCTTCGCCCTGTGGTCCCAATGCCGTGTGCAATGCAGGCAGCTGTAGCTGTCTGCCTGAATATCAAGGTGATCCCTACACCGGTTGTCGTCCCGAGTGCATTACTAGCTTGGATTGTCCCAGAGATCGCGCCTGTGCCCGTCACAAATGCTTCGATCCTTGTCCCGGCACTTGTGCGCCCAATGCGCGTTGCACGGTGCTGAATCACATTCCCATGTGCACGTGTCCGGACGGATTTGCTGGAAATGCATTCGTACAATGCCAGCCCATTCCACGTAAATATCAAGAGGGAATTTGGAGAACCTTGTGTGGATTTCACAACTGCCCCCCTTCACTTTCAGCACCCGCCGTCGTGCAGCCCTGTCAACCCTCACCCTGTGGACCTAACTCTCAGTGTCGCGAGGCCAATCAACAGGCCGTCTGTTCCTGTGTGCCTGGTTACTTAGGTACTCCACCACTTTGTCGACCCGAATGTACCTCGAACTCAGAATGTCCGTCGAACCGCGCGTGTGTCTACCAGAAGTGCGTGGATCCCTGTCCTGGCGCCTGTGGACGCAGTGCCCAGTGCAGTGTGGTCAATCACAACCCCTTCTGCACCTGCCTGCCCCACTACACTGGAAATCCTTTCGTGGGTTGTCAACAGATCATCGAACCACCACAACGTGATGTAGTACCACAGGATCCGTGCCGACCATCGCCGTGTGGTGCCAACGCAGAGTGCCGCGCCACGGGAGAGACTGCTTCGTGTACTTGTTTGCCGGACTTTGTGGGCTCACCGCCGTATTGCAAGCCGGAATGTGTTGCCAACTCGGAATGTCCCTCGAATCGTGCGTGCATCAATCAAAAGTGTCGCGACCCCTGTCCAGGATTGTGCGGTGCCAATGCCTTCTGTCGTGTGGTGTCCCACACTGCTATGTGCGTGTGTGATCCAGGACTCACCGGAGATCCATTCACTCAATGCCAACCCATCGAGCGTGATGTGGAGATTATCAATCCCTGTCAACCATCGCCATGTGGAGCAAATGCGGAGTGCATTCAACGCAATGGAGCTGGTGCCTGTCAGTGTCTGCCCGAGTACTTTGGCAATCCCTACGAGGGTTGCCGCCCCGAGTGTGTCCTCAACTCAGACTGTCCCTCGAACCGCGCGTGCCAGCAGCAGAAGTGCCGCGATCCCTGCCCAGGCAGCTGTGGCCAGAATGCCGAGTGCAACGTAGTGAATCATACGCCCATGTGTTCCTGCTTCCCTGGATTCACTGGAGATCCGTATCGCTATTGTAATCAACCTGCAGAACGTAAGCCAGTTTCAATATCCCGTAGTGTTGTCTCTAACCACGGTAGATTTGATGTAGTTACTAATTTTGGTTCAACTTTAATCCTAACCCCAATCTAGCAATTGTCCACGAGTATGTTAATCCCTGTTCGCCCTCACCCTGTGGCTCCAATGCGCAGTGTCGCGAGCTGCAGGGTCAGGCTGTGTGCTCCTGCCTGCCCGAGTACCAGGGTGCACCACCCAATTGCCGACCCGAATGCACCTCGAGTGCTGAATGCCCCACAAACAGAGCGTGTATCAATCGCAAGTGCGTTGATCCTTGTCCCGGTGTCTGTGGCCAAGGAGCCCAGTGTCAGGTGCGCAACCACAGCCCGATTTGCATGTGCCCTGCACCGCTGATCGGTGATCCCTTCGTACGCTGCCTGCCTCGACCACCAACACGTAAGCAAAGACCCAAGAATGGACTTCGGCCTGCCGAAGCTGGGATACACTTGCAGAAACCCTTACCCCGAATAACCCTACACTACCTTACCCTTCACTGCCTTATCTTACACTACAATACCCTACCCTGCCCTTCCCAACTGCAAGAGTGTCCTCTCCAGCTAAGACCTACCCATTTAAACGTCTCCAATGTTGAACCCGTTAGCACCAACACCACCACAAGCTGAACCCTATCGCGATCCCTGCGTACCCTCTCCGTGTGGTCTCTATGCCACCTGTCGTAACCAGCAGGATCAGGCCGTCTGTGCCTGCCAGCCCAACTACTTTGGTACTCCTCCGCATTGTCGCCCCGAGTGTACTATCAACGCGGATTGCCCCACTCAACTTGCCTGCATCAATGAGAGATGTGGCGATCCTTGCGCCGGTGCCTGTGGCCAGAACACCGAGTGTCGTGTGATCAACCACACGCCCAACTGTGTCTGCCTGCAGGGCTTTGTGGGTGATGCCTTTGTCGCATGTCGCCCTGCACCACGTAAGCTAGAAAAGGAAAGAGGAATTCAAGTAGAAAGTGAAATTAAACATCTTCACTATTCTGTAGCACCACCCGCCTATGAGGAACCACGTGATCCCTGCAATCCTAGTCCCTGTGGCAACAATGCCATTTGCTCTGGTGACGGACAATGCACGTGCCTGGCTGAATATCAGGGAGATCCCTACGTCTCATGCCGTCCCGAGTGTGTGTTGAGTTCTGAATGCCCTCGGAATCGTGCTTGTGTGAATCAGAAGTGTGTTGACCCCTGCCCGGGCACATGTGGTGCCAGCGCAATTTGCGAAGTGATTAACCACATTGCGATGTGTCACTGTCCTGAGGGCATGACGGGTAACGCCTTCATACACTGCAGCCCTGTACAAAGTAGGTTTCATCACCGTGATCCTCGCCTGCCTCAGTCTAACCTAGTGTCTAACCCTTTAGTGGAAGTCTATCAGAATCCCTGCCAGCCCTCGCCATGTGGTGCCAACGCCGAGTGTCGTGAGCGTCAGGGTCAAGCGATCTGCAGCTGCTTGCCCAACTATTATGGTGTTCCACCCGCCTGTCGACCCGAATGCACCACCAACTATGACTGTGCCCCCGATCGCGCTTGCCAGAATCAACGTTGTGTGGACCCTTGTCCGGGTGCCTGTGGTGCTTTTGCCGAGTGTCGTGCGATCAGTCACAGTGCCCACTGTAGCTGCAGGTCTGGCTACACGGGCAATCCCTTCCTACAGTGTCACATCATAAGTAAGTCCTGGCCTAACCTCAAACTGAACCATGGAACTGATTCCCCCTTGTCTTCAGTTGAACCCCAACGCGATATTGTGCCCCGTGATCCTTGCCAGCCCTCACCCTGCGGTCCCAATAGTCAGTGTCGCAGTGTAGGAGATACTCCATCCTGTTCCTGCCTGGCGAACTTCTTTGGCACCCCACCGAACTGTCGACCCGAGTGTTTGTCCAATTCGGATTGTGCCCTGTCACTGATTTGCCTAAACAATCGTTGCAAGGATCCTTGTCCTGGTCTCTGCGGCAGCAACGCGGAGTGTCGTGTGCTCAGTCACAGTGCCATGTGCTATTGCCAGTCTGGCTATAGTGGAGATCCCTTCGTGCTCTGTTCGCCCATACAGCGTGAACCGCCAGTGATTGTACAGCCTTGCAACCCGAATCCTTGTGGCACCTATGCCGAGTGTCGGGAACAGAATGGTGTGGGCTCCTGTCAATGCCTGCCCGAGTACTTTGGTAATCCCTACGAGGCTTGTCGACCGGAATGTGTACTAGACTCGGATTGTCCCTCGAATCGTGCCTGCCTCAATCAGAAGTGTCGCGACCCCTGCCCAGGAAGCTGTGGACAGAATGCCGAGTGCTTTGTGCGCAATCATCTGCCCACATGCAACTGCCTGCCCAACTATGTGGGTGATCCTTATCGCTACTGCCACATCGAGGAGAAACGTAAGGAAACGAAAGGAATCTCGTGGAGGAAATCTAACATTGAATCATCTTCTGTTCTTTTAGCCATGAGGGAATATGTTAATCCCTGCCAGCCTTCCCCTTGCGGTCCCAACTCTCAGTGCAAGGAACTCAACGAGCAAGCAGTGTGCTCCTGCCTACCCGAGTACATTGGGCAACCTCCTGGCTGTCGTCCGGAGTGCACACTCTCCTCAGAGTGTAGCTTTGATAAGGCTTGTGTAAATCAGAAGTGCGTTGATCCATGTCCAGGTGCATGTGGCAGCAATGCCGTGTGTCACGTGACCAATCATGCGCCTCTTTGTGCCTGCCAGACCGGCTACACTGGCGATCCCTTCACGCGTTGTTACCCCACACCTCGTAAGTTACAAAGTCCCTTCTCTCCCTGTCTCTTTGTTGACTCTTTTGATCATTTATGAGCAGCACCACCGCCTCAAGTGTTTGAAGAGCCCATTCGCGATCCCTGCCAGCCCTCGCCCTGCGGTGCAAATGCCCAGTGTCGTCAGTCGAATGGTCAAGCCATCTGCAGCTGCCTCTCGGGTTACTTCGGTGCCCCGCCCAGCTGCCGTCCCGAGTGCACACAGAGCTCTGAGTGCGCACCCAGCTTGGCCTGTCTCAATCAACGTTGTGTTGATCCCTGCCCTGGCTTGTGTGCCTACAATGCCGTCTGCGCAGTGCGTAATCACGTGCCTAGTTGCGTGTGCCCACAGGGCTATGTGGGTGATCCATTCACCGCCTGCCAACCTGAGCCACGTAAGAGATGAATCAATCCCCGACCTGGATACCCTTTAGTTACACTCCTGTTTTACCCCTTCTCAGCCCAAGCCATTGTCCAAGCCGAAGATCCCTGCCAGCCCTCACCCTGTGGCCCCAATGCCATCTGCCAGGCAGGTCAGTGCTCTTGCCAGCCCGAGTACCAGGGTGATCCCTATGTGGGTTGCCGCCCTGAGTGTGTACTCAACACGGACTGCCCCAGGAACCGCGCCTGTGTGCGCAACAAGTGCATCGATCCCTGTCCCGGCACCTGTGCTCCGAATGCCATTTGTGATGTAATCAATCACATTGCCAACTGTCATTGTCCCGAAGGAATGGTTGGAAACGCCTTCATACAGTGTGAATCACCACGAGTGCAAGCTGAGCCAGCTAGGAATCCATGTGCTCCATCCCCTTGTGGACCCAACAGTCGCTGCCGTGTGCTTAACAACAACGCCGTCTGCTCTTGCCTGGAGGATTACGTAGGCACACCACCTCAGTGTCGTCCGGAGTGCACACGCAACTCGGATTGTCTGCCACGTTTGGCCTGCCAGCAGCAGCACTGCGTCGATCCCTGCCCGGGAAGCTGTGGCTACAATGCCCTCTGCCATGTGGTCAATCATGGCCCCATCTGCACGTGTCCAGCACGCTATACTGGTAATCCATTCGTTGGTTGCCATGTGGAACCACAGCAACCTCAGCGTGATGTCGCCAAACCAAATCCTTGTCAACCCTCACCTTGTGGACCCTACGCCGAATGTCGTGCTGTGGGAGATCAGGCGCAGTGCACTTGCCTGCCCAACTACATTGGAGCACCTCCACAATGCCGACCAGAATGCGTAACCAACTCGGAGTGCGCCTTCAACCAGGCCTGCATTAGGCAGAAGTGTGCGGATCCCTGTCCCGGAGTGTGTGGCACCAATGCGGTCTGCCATGTGCTCAGCCATGCTGCGCAGTGCTACTGTACACCTGGTTACACCGGCGATCCCTTCAGTGGTTGTCAACTGGTGCAGCAGGAGGAACCGCCCACACAACCCTGCTACCCGAATCCCTGCGGTGCCAATGCCATTTGCCGACAGGAAGGCAACGCCGGCTCCTGTCAGTGTCTGCCCGAATATCATGGAAATCCCTACGAGGCTTGTCGTCCTGAGTGTGTCTCCGACAGCGATTGCCCCTCGGACAAGTCCTGTCAGCAACAGAAGTGTCGTGATCCTTGTCCCGGTGTGTGTGGTCTCAATGCAGACTGTAGAGTACTAAATCATCTAGCCACCTGTCATTGCCTCGCTGGCTTCATAGGTGATCCTTATCGCTTCTGTCAGCCACCCGAGAAACGTGAGTGTTCTTGTAGAACCTGCAAGTGGAGTAGAACCAGTTCATCAATCCCCTTCTCCTTTCTTAGCTATACTCAAGGAGTATGTGAATCCCTGCCAGCCTTCACCCTGCGGTCCCAATTCTCAATGCAAGGAACTCAACGAGCAGGCGATCTGCTCTTGCCTGCCTGAATACATTGGGCAACCTCCTGGCTGTCGTCCCGAGTGTGTCAGCAGCTCGGAGTGTCCGCAGGATAAGGCATGCATCAATCAAAAGTGTTCGGATCCCTGTCCTGGTGTCTGTGGCTCCAATGCCGAGTGTCGTGTGCATCATCATGCCCCCATCTGCAGTTGTCTGCGTGGATATCAAGGCGATGCCTTTACACGTTGCTATCCAGTGCCACGTAAGAGCCCCTCTCGAACCCTTTCTCTCTCCCCAAGTCACTCTAGCTCCTTTTCTCCCCTTCTCTTCATCCTCTTCAGCCCCGCCTGCCCCTGTTCGAGATGAATATAGGAATCCCTGTCTGCCTTCACCGTGTGGTCAGTTTGGCGAATGCCGCGATCAGCAAGGCCAAGCCGTGTGCTCCTGCCAGCCCAACTACTTTGGCAGCCCGCCCAATTGTCGCCCAGAGTGCAGCATCAACTCGGACTGCCCCGCCCACTTGGCCTGCCAGCAGCAACGTTGCCGCGATCCCTGCCCCGGTGCGTGTGGCTTCAATGCACAGTGCCTGGTCATCAATCACACACCCACTTGCCAATGCGCTCCGGGTCTGACTGGTAATCCCTTCGCCTCGTGTCAAGCACCACCACCTCCGCCACCTGTGCAGGCAGAAGATCCCTGCGCACGTGTGCCATGTGGCGCCAACGCCATCTGCCGTGAGGGTCAGTGCAGCTGTCTGCCAGGATACTTTGGTAATCCTGCTTTGGGTTGCCGTCCCGAGTGCATATTGAGCACAGAATGTGCTCCTCACTTGGCTTGTGTTGGTCAGAAGTGTGTAGATCCTTGTCCAGGTACTTGTGGCACCAATGCCATCTGTGAGGTGCATCAGCATGTTGCCATGTGCCACTGCCCCGCAGGAATGACGGGCAATGCCTTTGCCCAGTGTGTGCCAGTGCCACCGCCACCACCACGTGTTATTGCCGATCCTTGCCAGCCCTCGCCATGTGGTCCCAATGCACAATGCCGTCAGATCAATGGACAAGCCGTGTGCTCTTGTCTGCCACAATTTGTGGGCGTGCCACCTTCCTGTCGTCCCGAGTGCACTCGCAATGCGGAGTGTCCACTACACTTGGCCTGCCTGCAGCAACATTGCCGTGATCCTTGTCCCGGCTCGTGTGGCTTGAATGCCGAGTGTCAGGTGCTGAATCATAGTCCACAGTGTCGCTGCATAGGCTCCTACACGGGTAATCCCTTCGTCGCATGCCACCCACAACCACCACCGCCGCCAGTGAAGCAGGATGTCATTGATCCCTGTCAGCCTTCACCTTGTGGGCCCAACTCGCAGTGTCGAAACGTGGGCAACAGCGCACAGTGCAGCTGCCTGGAGAACTACATTGGAACCCCACCCAATTGCCGACCCGAGTGCGTAAGCAGCGCGGATTGTCCCACCAATCTGGCCTGCCTCAATCAGAAGTGCCGCGATCCCTGCCCTGGAGTCTGTGGCCAGAATGCCGAATGTTATGTGGTGAATCACACACCCATGTGCGTCTGCTCCAATGGATATGAGGGTAATCCCTTCGTCAGTTGCTCAGTGGTGCGCGATGTGGTCGAACCTAGCTCACCCTGTGTGCCCAGTCCATGTGGATCGAATGCCATCTGCAATGAACGCAATGGCGTCGGCTCCTGCTCTTGCCTGCCTGACTTCTTTGGCAATCCCTACGAGGGTTGCCGCCCTGAATGTGTGCTTAACTCGGACTGTCCCAGCCACTTGGCCTGCTTCAATCAACATTGTCGCGATCCCTGCTCCGGTGCGTGTGGCACAAACGCTCTGTGTCAGGTGAGGAATCACCTGCCGCAATGCAGTTGCCTAGCCGGCTACGAGGGAAATCCCTACGCATACTGCAGCATTCAGCGCGAACGTAAGCAAGCCTGGAGGAATACCCACTCTGTAGCAGTTACTTATATTGAATCCGTTTCCCCCTTAGCTGTGCATGATCCTGTGCCACTTCATCCCTGCCAACCCACGCCTTGTGGACCCAATTCTCAGTGCCGTGAGGCAAATCAGCAAGCGATCTGTAGCTGCCTGCCCGACTTTGTAGGCGCCCCACCTGCCTGTCGCCCTGAGTGTACCATTTCGAGCGAGTGCCCGTTGGACAAGGCTTGCCAGAATCATCACTGTGTCGATCCTTGTCCCGGAGTGTGTGGTCGCAACGCCGCTTGTCGGGCGATCAACCACAGTCCCCATTGTAGCTGTCTGCCTGGTTTTACCGGCGATTCCTTTAGGGATTGTCGAACCATACGTAAGACACCACGCCCTGTTTCCTGTAAGGAACTCCCACTTAATCTGACCCCACTTGCAGCTCCTGCCATTAGCTACGATCTGCCCAAGGAAACCTATCGCGACCCATGCGTGCCTTCACCCTGCGGTGCCTATGGCCAGTGCCACGCCCAGAATGGCCAAGCTGTGTGCACCTGCCTGACAGGTTACTATGGCGCACCACCCAACTGCCAACCTGAGTGTGTTCTCAACTCTGACTGTCCCTCCCACTTGGCCTGCCTCAACGAGAAGTGTCGCGATCCTTGTCCTGGCTCTTGTGGCATCTCTGCACAGTGCAATGTCATACAGCACGTGCCCATCTGCAGCTGTCCCGCTGGCTATGAGGGTAATCCCTTCGTTAGCTGTGCACCAAAGCCACCACCAGTGATCAACGCACCTCCAGTGCCACACGATGCCTGCAACCCTTCGCCATGTGGCGCCAATGCAATCTGTCAGAATGGACAGTGTTCGTGTCTGCCCGAGTTCCAGGGCAATGCTTATGTGGGTTGCCGTCCCGAGTGTGTACTCAATACAGACTGTCCCCGCGATAAGGCCTGCCAGCGCAACAAGTGTGTGGATCCCTGTGTGGGTTCGTGTGGTGTCGGTGCCATCTGCGAGGTGCGCCAGCATGTGCCCATGTGCCATTGCCCACCGGGCACCTCAGGCAATGCCTTTGTCCAGTGCGCGCTAGTACAACGTAGGTTATCCGTCAAAGGAATAATGATAGGAGTGTTTAATCAAGTCTTCCCTCCCCCCTCAGCTGACCCGGTGATACCAGTGAATCCCTGCCAGCCTTCGCCCTGTGGCTCCAATGCTCAGTGTCGCGTGGCCAATGAGCAGGCCGTGTGCTCCTGTCTTCCAGGTTACTATGGTACTCCGCCCCAGTGTCGTCCCGAGTGTTCCATCAACTCGGACTGTGCGCCACATTTGGCTTGTCTCAATCAACATTGTCGCGATCCTTGTCCCGGTGCTTGTGGTCCTCAGGCCCACTGTCAAGTCATACGCCACACGCCCCACTGTAGCTGCCCAGCAGGTTATACAGGCAACGCGTTTGCCCTCTGTCAACGTCTGCCACCACCGCCTCCAGTACAACGAAAACCGATTAACCCTTGCCAGCCCTCGCCTTGTGGTGCCAATGCACAGTGCACTCCCTCGTCGGATGGCAGCCAGGCACAGTGCAAGTGCCTGCCGGATTACATAGGAACACCACCGTATTGTCGCCCCGAGTGTGTCACTTCAGCGGAATGTCCCACGCAGCTGGCCTGCATACAGCAGAAGTGTCGCGATCCTTGTCCAGGAGTGTGTGGAGAAGCAGCCACCTGCCAGGTGATCAGCCATGTGCCCTCGTGCATCTGCATAGCGGACTACATTGGAGATCCATTCACCCGCTGCTATCCACGTCCAGCGCTGGAACGCGATCAACTGAATCCCTGTGTGCCCAGTCCGTGTGGCACCAATGCCGTGTGTCGTCAACAGGCTGGCATCGGCTCCTGCCAGTGCCTGCCCGACTTCTTTGGCAATCCCTACGAGGGTTGCCGTCCGGAATGTGTTCTCAACTCGGATTGTTCCAGCCATTTGGCTTGCCTCAACCAACATTGTCGCGATCCCTGTCCCGGAAGCTGTGCTCCCAACGCCCAGTGTCAAGTAGTGAACCATGTGCCCATCTGCAGCTGTTACCCGGGCTATCAGGGCGATCCCTACAGCCACTGTCAGCCGCAACGTCAGGCGGAACGTAAGCATCATGAACAGGAACCCTTAAGTGAACCTTGCACTAACCTCGATTTATGTCACACCCCTTTTTCCCCCTCTCCAACATCTACAGCTCTCCCTGCCCCAGTTTATGTGAATCCCTGTCGGCCTTCGCCTTGCGGCCCCAATGCACAGTGCAGGGATACGCAAGGCCAGGCTGTCTGCAGTTGTCTGCCTGATTACTATGGCACTCCACCCTCGTGTCGCCCCGAATGTACCACCAACCCTGAGTGTCCCACCAACAAGGCCTGCATACAGCTCAAGTGCCGTGATCCCTGTCCCGGTGCCTGTGGCCAGAATGCCCAGTGCCAGGCTGTGCATCACCGAGCTCAGTGCTCATGTCCACCTGGCCTGACTGGCGATGCCTTTGTGCGTTGCCTGCCCCTGCCTCAGCCCATTGTTGCCCGTGCACCCTATCGCGATCCTTGCCAGCCTTCACCTTGTGGACCCTACGCCCACTGTCGTGTGGTCAATGAGCAGGCCATCTGCAGTTGCTTGTCTGAATACTATGGCACACCACCACATTGCCAACCTGAGTGTACCATCAACTCTGACTGCGCAGCACACCGTGCTTGCTTGAATCAGAAGTGTCGGGACCCTTGTCCAGGTGCTTGTGGCTTGTATGCTCAGTGTAGCGTGCTGAACCACGTGCCCAGCTGTAGCTGCCCAAGTGGTTACTTGGGAGATCCCTTCCATCGTTGTTACCCTGCACCGATAGCTACGCCTGCACCTTCTCCTCCACCTGCAGCCGATGATCCTTGTCAGCCATCGCCTTGTGGTGCCAATGCTCAGTGCTCTGGCGGCATTTGCAGCTGCCTGCCACTCTACCAAGGCGATCCATATGTGGGTTGTCGTCCAGAGTGCGTGCTGAGCACTGAATGTCCCAGGGACAAGGCCTGCGTACGCAATCGCTGCGTTGATCCTTGTCCTGGCACCTGTGGCTATGGAGCCATTTGTGAGGTGCATCAACATGTCGCCATGTGCCACTGCCCCAACGGCATGCAAGGTAATCCATTTGTGCTCTGCCAACAGGCACCGCAACAAGCACCACCAGTGGTTGTTGTGAATCCCTGCCAACCCTCGCCATGTGGTGCAAATGCCCATTGTCGTGCGGTGGATCAACAAGCCATCTGCAGTTGTCTGCCTGGTTACTATGGCAGTCCACCCAGCTGCCGTCCCGAGTGCACCACCGATCAGGAATGTCCCCTCAGCCTGGCCTGCCTCAACCAGCATTGTCGCGACCCTTGTCCAGGCGTCTGCGGTTATCAAGCAATCTGTCAGGTGGTCAACCACCGACCGCAATGCGTCTGCCCGCATGGATACACAGGCAGTCCCTATAACCACTGCCAGGTTATACGACCAACTCCTGTTCCCGCGTATGATCCAGTTCCTGCTCCAGTTCCAGTTCCAGTACCAACTCCTGCCAGACCTCACGTACAACGGGAGCCAGTTGATCCTTGTGTACCCTCTCCTTGTGGCCCACACTCGCAATGCTCTGCGGAGCGAGGCGTGGCCACTTGCCGCTGTCAACCAGAGCATGTGGGTGTGCCTCCCTATTGCCGTCCCGAGTGTGTCTCGAATAGTGATTGCCCCACCGATCGTGCCTGCATTAATCGCAAGTGCCGTGATCCTTGTCCGGGTCTTTGTGGCTTCAATGCCTTGTGTCGCACCACCAACCACCAGCCACAATGTGTTTGTGCGCCTGGACTAATTGGCAATCCATTTACCGCTTGTCAACGACCGCCGCCACCATACGTAGCCCCAGTGCGCATAGTGACATCGATACAGACACCACAGTTCGTACAGTCTGAGCCCCCAACGAATCCTTGTGAGCCTAATCCTTGCGGTGCTAATGCCGTTTGTAGCTCGCATCGCGGAATTGGCTCATGCTCATGTCTGCCCGACTACTTTGGCAATCCCTACGAGGCTTGCCGTCCCGAGTGTGTCCTGAATAGCGATTGTCCCTCACACCGTGCTTGCGTGCAACAGAAATGTCGCGATCCGTGCCCTGGTCAATGTGGACTGAATGCAGAGTGTCGCGTCGTCGATCATTTGCCACACTGTAGTTGCTTTAGCGGCTACACGGGCAATCCACTGACCCACTGTGCTCCACAACAGCCAGAGCCAGTGGTCCAGCAATGTAAGCAACCACAAGAACATTCCCGACAGAAAACCCATTTTACTTGTCAACATTTCCATTCAGCAGCTCCCTTGAATCCCTGCCAGCCGTCGCCTTGTGGCCCGAATGCCGAGTGTCGTGAAAGTCACGATCAGGCTATCTGCTCGTGTCTTCCCGACTTCTTCGGCAGTCCACCCTATTGTCGACCCGAGTGTACACTTAACTCTGAGTGCTCCTTCGACAGAGCGTGTGTGCAGCACAAATGTATCGACCCGTGTCCAGGAGCCTGTGGCCTCAATGCCGAATGCCGCGTCCATTATCACAATCCCATTTGTTATTGCAAACCCTCGCACACTGGCAACCCCTTCACCCGCTGTTACGAGAGTCCTAAACGTAAGACACCCTGTCACACTAAAGACTGCCTGAACCACGCTAATCGTTTCTATTTGAATGATGCAGCTACCTCTAGTGCACGACCTCCACCCATCTACGACACGCCTGCACCACCCTACCCAGTTGCCATACCCGGAGTGGTTTACATTCCACAAACACCGACATACACACCAAGCTATCCACAGCCACAGCCAACACCCGGTGTTGTAAACATTCCTTCGGTACCTCAGCCGATACCACCGACTTCGCAGGCACCTACATTCTTACCAGCGCCATACCCATCAACACCTGCACCGCAACCAGGAGTAATAAACATACCTTCGGTACCACAACCCACTTATCCGACACCTCAGTCACCGATCTTCGATGTCAATTATCCTACACCACAACCACAGCCCCCTCAACAGCCTGGAATTATAAATATACCTTCAGTACCGCAGCCTCAACCGCCAGCACCACAGCCTCCATTATATATTCCGTCACCTCCTGCATCTACTCCTGCACCACAGCCAGGTGTAGTGAATATACCTTCTGCACCACAACCCAGCTATCCAACACCCCAGCCACCGTTCTACGATGTGAGCTACCCAACACCAGCACAACCACAACCTACGCCTGGAGTAATCAACATTCCTTCGGTGCCACAACCTCAACCACCTGCACCACAGCCACCAGTGTTCATTCCGTCTCCAGTTACCACAACACCAGCACCACAGCCAGGTGTTATCAATATTCCATCGATACCACAACCACAGCCACAGCCGTACCCAACACAACCAGCTCCCATTAATGATGTGAGATACCCTCAGCCACAACCACAACCGACCCCGGGCGTTTTAAACATTCCTTCAGTGCCACAACCTCAACCACCTGCACCACAGCCACCGATATATATACCATCTCCAGTGACTACCCCAGCACCCCATCCGGGAGTTGTCAATATTCCATCGATACCACAGCCTCAGCCACAGCCGTACCCAACACACCCAGCTCCCATTAACGATGTGAGCTACCCTCAGCCACAACCACAACCGACTCCGGGTGTTATCAACATTCCTTCTGTACCTCAGCCACAACCACCTGTACCACAGCCCCCGATATTCGTTCCTTCACGTCCTTATACAACTCCGGCGCCACAACCAGGTGTGGTTAATATACCATCGGTACCCCAACCAACGTATCCGACACCACAGCCTCCGATTTATAATGTCAACTACCCACCGCCATCGCAGCCACCGGCACCAGGTGTTATCAATATTCCCTCACAACCACAGCCCGTGCCAGCGTACGAACCACCGCGGCCCGCTATATACGATGTGTACTATCCCCCACCGCCACAAATACCTGGCGTAATTAATATTCCATCGTTGCCAAGACCCACATATCCGACTCCAACACCAGCGCCACCAATTTACATAGCCACACCTCCAGCTACAACTCCAGCACCTCAACCAGGAGTAATTAATATTCCCTCGGTGGCACAACCAAGCTATCCAACACCTCAGCCACCATTCTACGATATGAGCTACCCAACACCACCACAACCACAACCTACGCCTGGAGTAATCAACATTCCTTCAGTGCCACAACCTCAACCACCTGCACCACAGCCTCCTGTCTTTATTCCGTCCCCGACAACAACACCAGCACCACAACCAGGTGTGGTTAATATACCATCGGTCCCCCAGCCATCGTATCCAACTCAAGCAGCACCAGTGTATGATGTTAGTTACCCATCACAGCCGCAACCACAACCCACACCAGGAGTAATCAATATTCCTTCGGTACCTCAACCATCGTATCCAACACCTCAGCAACCACACTACGATGTTAATTACCCCACTACACCACAGCCCAGGCCTGGAGTTATCAATATTCCATCGGTGCCACAACCTCAACCACCAGCACCACAGCCTCCAGTGTTTATTCCATCTGAGCCGGCAATTTCCACGCCTGCACCACAACCTGGAGTAATAAATATTCCATCAGTGCCTCAGCCATCGTATCCAACACCTCAACCAACGCACTATGATGTAAACTACCCTACCACGCCACAACCACAACCTAAACCTGGAGTCATCAACATTCCTTCCGTAACTGAACAACCCTCGCCCATTCGTCCCATAGTGTACGATGTGGCTACACCCAGTCTGGAGATAAATCCCTGTTACCCCTCGCCTTGCGGTCCCTACTCACAATGTCACAATCGCTTTGGAGTTGCGGCTTGTGTGTGCTTGCCCAACTACAGTGGAACTCCACCTAATTGTCGTCCAGAGTGCATAGTGAACTCGGACTGCCCCGCCCACTTGGCGTGTTTGAACGAAAAGTGTCGCGATCCTTGTCCAGGATCTTGTGCATATAATGCACTTTGTCGCGTACACAATCATGTTCCGAACTGCTACTGCCCGCCAGGCTTCGAGGGTGATCCGTTCACCGCCTGCCAGAGAATTCCGGCAATTGTCCAGCGTGAACCAACACCTGCAAAGGATCCTTGTTATCCGTCACCATGCGGACCAAACGCCTTGTGCAACAATGGAATCTGCAGCTGTGTGCCGGAATATCATGGAGATCCTTACGTCGGTTGTCGTCCGGAATGTGTGCTGAATACAGATTGTGCTAAGGATAAGGCTTGTAGAAGACAAAAGTGCGAGGACCCTTGCCCGGGAACCTGTGGCCTGAATGCCATCTGTGAGGTGTACAATCACATACCAAGCTGCTCGTGTCCAGCTCAGATGCAAGGAGATGCCTTCATTCGTTGTGATCCTATACCCAAACCCATTCCTCAGGCTGATCCACCAACACCACCAAGTACTACCACATCACCAGCTGTTATACCGCCCAGGAAACCCGTCAATCCCTGCCAACCTTCACCCTGCGGTCCCAATGCCCAATGTCGTCCACATGGCGAGCAGGCAATTTGCTACTGTCTGCCTGGTTATCTAGGCACACCCCCATCCTGTCGCCCCGAATGCACCAGCAATTCTGATTGTCCCCTCGACAAATATTGCCTGAATCTCATATGCCGCGATCCTTGTCCAGGTGCATGTGGCTTGCGTGCTGTCTGCCATGCGCAGAATCACAGCCCCAACTGCATCTGTCCACCTGGACTGACGGGTAATCCACTCGTGTCTTGTCAAATGATAGGTAATGAAACCTCCTTGCGAATCCCTGGAACAACTCTCTAACTTAATTCTTTCAGTTCTTCCAGTTAGAGATCCCGTCGAAGTGAACCCATGTCAGCCCTCGCCCTGTGGCCCGCACTCCGAGTGTGTGGCTACTCCACAGGGTGGGGCACGCTGCACCTGTCTCAGAGACTACACAGGCACCCCACCTTTCTGTAGACCAGAGTGCGTGAGCAGTGCCGACTGTGCGGCAGATAAGGCCTGCGTGAACCGCAAGTGCGTGGATCCATGTCCAGGCAGCTGTGGTCACCGCGCCCTGTGCCGTGCCGTGGTTCACAGTCCGCTTTGCTACTGCCCCGAAGGCCTGGAGGGTGATGCTCGTGTGGTTTGTGTAGAGCCACCAAAACCTGTGGCCGATCCTCTGCCCTGTCAGCCCAATCCCTGTGGCACAAATGCCATTTGCCTGCCCCAACGGGGACTCAGTGTTTGCCAGTGTCTGCCCGACTACTATGGCAATCCCTATGAGATTTGTCGACCCGAATGTACTCGCAACTCTGACTGTAGCAGCGACCGTGCCTGTGTTAACGAGAAGTGCCGTGATCCCTGTCCTGGTGTCTGTGGCATCAATGCCCACTGTCAGGTGGTCAATCATGCACCAATCTGTGACTGCTTGCCCCATCATGTGGGCAATCCCTATCACAGTTGTCGCCTGGTGCAGCAAGAACGTAAGAAACCCGAATTGAATGCCCACAAAACCTTATGCCAACTGACCCAACTTGCTCTTGATCTTTGCTCGCTGACAACAAAAATGCAGTACTCAATTTTATGCCTCTCTTTCTCTGCCTTATAATCTCACCCTTATCCTCTCTCTCTCTCAACAACAACGCAGTACTCAATTAATGCCCTCTCTCTCTCGACTCTGCCCCCTCACAACGGTCTTGTCTCTCTCTCTCTCTCCTCGTGTAACCCTCTCACCACAAACAGAACCTAATACATTCTCATACTCTCCAAGTTTCTACCGTGACAATTGCTAGAACTACAGTCGAACTATGCTATAACAAATCAGAAAAGAAGTACGATGAAACGGTTGTACCTGACGATGAAGAATCGCCTTATTTCAGTATTGTCTATAGAGAGAATTTGTATATTAACCACGCCAAGATTCTTTTATAGTCAATTACTGATTGCTAAGTGATTTATTATAGTCGGGTACAACTGTGGCTAACCTAACTCTATTATCGCTTACTTGCTTAAACCGTAAAAAGTTGCTACGCTTCGCTTTGCTTTTCGCTCCGCCTCAATTCGCATAAACTTTAATCGTCAAAATTCCCTCCTCCCTCATGTAGCCACACCCCCTGTCTATGTGAACCCATGTGAACCATCGCCGTGTGGCCCCAATGCCCAGTGTCGCGAGAGTCAAGGCCAAGCTGTCTGCTCTTGTCTACCTGAATTTGTGGGAACTCCACCTGCCTGTCGTCCCGAGTGCGTCATCAGTGCCGAGTGTCCCTCGGATAAGGCCTGCATCAACCAGAAGTGTGCAGATCCCTGCCCTGGTGCTTGCGGATTGAATGCTCAGTGCCATGTCCGCAACCACAGTCCTTTGTGTTCTTGCCAGCCTGGCTTTACCGGAGATGCCTTCATACGTTGCCTGCCTGTGCCGCCACAGAAGCAAGAGGAGCCTAAACAACCCACAATGCCTTGTGTACCGTCGCCATGTGGACCGAACTCGCAGTGTCGCGAAGTCAATGGCGGCGCCAGTTGCAGCTGCTTGCCCAACTTTATTGGAGCCGCACCCAACTGTCGCCCTGAGTGTACAATCAACGCGGAATGTGCCAGCAATCTGGCCTGTCTGAATGAGAAGTGTCGCGATCCTTGTCCCGGTGCTTGTGGCTTTGCAGCTCAATGCAATGTCATCAATCATACGCCTAGTTGCAGTTGCCCAGCTGGATACACTGGAGATCCGTTCACCAGTTGTCGCCTCTTGCCACCGACTCCACCACCACCACCGTCGAGTATGAATCCCTGCGTTGCTTGCCTTCTATGTCGTTGCCCTCTAATCGCCCCCTACTCTTTTACAGCACCCGCAGATCCTTGCAATCCTTCACCGTGTGGTCCCAATGCACAGTGCCGTAATGGCCAGTGCTCGTGCCTGCGCGAGTATCAGGGAGATCCCTACACGGGTTGTCGCCCTGAATGTGTATTGAACTCGGAGTGTCCCAGGAATCGCGCCTGTGTGCGCAACAAGTGCGTCGATCCTTGTCCAGGCACCTGTGCCCCGAATGCCCTCTGCGATGCCATCAACCATATTGCCATGTGCCGCTGTCCGGAACGTATGACAGGCAATGCCTTCGTCTCCTGCACCCCAGTGCGTGATGAGCTGCCTGTTAATCCTTGCCAGCCATCACCATGCGGCGCCAACTCAC
The DNA here is from genome assembly GCA_018151435.1 of Zaprionus africanus. NCBI lineage: Eukaryota > Metazoa > Arthropoda > Insecta > Diptera > Drosophilidae > Zaprionus > Zaprionus africanus. The sequence continues at coordinate 856,207 of JAECXB010002307.1, read as the reverse complement.
AGTGCTTGGAACGCAATGGCCTCGCCATCTGCTCCTGCCTCACCGGATATCTGGGACAACCACCCAACTGCCGCCTGGAGTGCTACAGCAGCTCGGACTGTTCGCAGCAACACGCGTGCATCAACAACAAGTGCGTGGATCCTTGTCCAGGACAATGTGGACTCAATGCCGTCTGCCAGGCAGTGCAGCATCGTGCCCACTGCGAGTGCATACCAGGCTATACAGGCAACGCCTACAGGCTATGCAATCTGATAGTTGTATCGCAGCCGAAACAGGATGCACCACGTGATCCTTGCCAGCCATCACCTTGTGGTCCCAACTCACAGTGCAGCAACGAAGGCGGTCAAGCGCGTTGCACTTGCCTGCCCGAGTTCCAAGGAACTCCACCAAACTGCCGACCCGAGTGCTCCAACAACGATGATTGCACAAACAATTTAGCCTGCATTGGGCAGAAGTGTCGCGATCCCTGTCCCGGCAGCTGTGGCCAGAATGCGCAGTGCCAGGTTACCCTGCATACGCCCAACTGTTATTGCCCGGCGGGCATGACGGGAGATCCCTTCCGACTGTGCCAGCCCATACCACCATGTAAGAATCCCCTCTCTCCCATACCGACCCACAAGTTTGCATATTGTATATAGGCAGGGCAACCCTAAGAAAGTCGGCTGAAGACGACTATCAAATATTTATTATAACTAATCAATTCTTATAGAGAGTGACGAAGAAAGCAAGAGTATCTTCGGCAAGCCGAGGTATAAGCATAAGGTAGATTTACCTTATGAAAGGAATTTAAGCGTCGTTCTCCGAAAGCTTAAGGTCCTTATGGAAATACCAAAGAACTTTTATGAGATATCATGAGAAACACAACAGTTGATCATACAGTTCTAAGGTCAAAAAAATGTAAAGGTTTATTGAGATTCTTAAAAATCTCTTAAAAAAACAACGAATATTTTCCTAGAGGTTCGCTAAAGAAAATCCTTTACCAAGTGTTTTCTTCAATTTTCCCTCTTCATAAGAATTGATAAAGTTAAGCATATTAAACATATTACTTTAATTTGAAATTCTTTAATATGTATATCGATTTCTAAGTACTCACCCTCTAACTATGATTTCCGTAACTCCTTTACAGCTCTACCAACACCACCACCAGAACCAAAGAATCCTTGTTACCCATCGCCTTGTGGCAGCAACACAGAGTGCCGCGTGCGTGGCGAGAGCTTTGTGTGTGAGTGCATTCAGGAGTACATTGGCAATCCCTACGAGGGCTGTCGCCCCGAGTGTGTGGGCAACTCTGAGTGTCCTGCCAATCGTGCCTGTATACGCAACAAGTGCGCTGATCCTTGCCCCGGTACCTGCGGCCTGGAGGCCTTGTGTAATGTGAACAATCACATTCCGATCTGTTCGTGCCCCACGGGCTACACAGGCAATGCCTTCTTGCAGTGCACACGTGTGGTAACACCACCGCCGAAATCAGATCCTTGCTACCCCTCACCATGTGGATTGAACTCCATTTGCCGCGTGCAACGTGATCAGGCTGTGTGCGAGTGCCTGCCTGGCTTCTTTGGTAATCCATTGGGTCAGGGTTGTCGCCCCGAGTGCACACTCAGCTCTGACTGTGCCAAGGATCGTGCGTGTGTCAACTCCAAATGTGTGGATGCCTGTGCCGGCGTTTGTGGCTATGGAGCCATCTGTCAGACCATCAACCACAGTCCCATCTGCAGTTGCCCCGACAAAATGGTTGGCAATCCCTTCGTGCAGTGCGAGGCACCACGTCAAGTGGATCCCATCGATCCTTGCCAACCCTCGCCGTGTCGCAGCAATGGAATTTGCCGCGTACACAATGGAGCTGCCACCTGTAGCTATCCGGAGTGTGTGACCAATGAGGATTGCTCGAGAGACCGCGCTTGTGTGGGTCAGAAGTGCAGCGATCCTTGCCAGCATGCTTGTGGTCTGAATGCCATTTGCCGTGTGATCAATCACAAGGCCATCTGCAGTTGTCCACCAGAGTTCTATGGTTCCCCGTACGCACAGTGTGTGCGCCAAGTACCCCAACTGGATCCACCGAAACCGGAATGTACTAGCGATGCAGAGTGTAGCAATGACAAGGCCTGCTTCAATCAGGTATGCCGCAATCCTTGCGAGCAATCGAACCTCTGCGCACAGCAGGCACGTTGCCACGTTCAGTTGCATCGTCCACTGTGCGTGTGCAACGAGGGATACACTGGCAATGCACTGCAGCACTGCTACCTTCTTGGCTGTCGCTCCGATGGCGAATGTGCTCCCACCGAGGCGTGCATCAACGAGCAGTGTGTGGACCCTTGTGGCTTCACACAGTGCGGCACTGGTGCCGTTTGTCGTGCCGACTTCAATCATCGTGCCCGCTGCCATTGCCCCGATGGATATCGTGGTAATCCTCTCGTGCGTTGCGAGCGTCCCGAGTGTCGCAGCGACGATGAATGCGCCTTCCACCTGGCCTGCCGCAATGAACGTTGTGAGGATCCTTGCAACTGCGGCGTAGGAGCACAGTGTCGTGTGGACAATCATCGTGCACAGTGTCGCTGTCCCGCTGGATACAGTGGAAACCCAACTGTGCGATGTGAACTGCTGCCAGTGCAGCCAGAAGGTTGCACCATGGATGCTGAATGCCCCAGCAAGTTGGCCTGCTTCAATGGCGAGTGCAAGAACCCTTGCGATGTCACACATCCTTGTGGTGCCAATGCCATCTGTGAAGTGGTCGATACTCTTCCCCTGCGCACCATGATCTGTCGCTGCGAGCCTGGCTATGTGGGTGACGCTGACATAGGATGTCGCAAAGGTAAGTTGACGATCGCAGATCGTGCAGGCATTTGTTGCCCTTTTTCTGCTTTATTCTCGAGTTTTTGCTTCTCTCTCATTGCAGCCAAAAGTTGTAAATAGTTTTGCTTTTTAAAATAATTTACTGAATCTTTTCCTTGATCCTTATTCACCACAGAGTTGCACATATTATGCAGTTACACCGTACTATATATAGTATATCATGTATATATAATATCTGCACTCTCTTAACTTTCTTCTTAACTGCTGCACAAGCCTTGAAACACACTTGAAACCGCCACTTATTCCTGTTTGATTCCTCCACAGAACCCGCTCGTGACCAAGGCTGCGTGTCGCACGATCAGTGCCAGGATACGGAAGCTTGCCGCGCTGGCAACTGTGTCAATCCCTGCCTGGATGCATCGCCCTGTGCACGCACAGCTCAGTGTCTGGCACAACAACATCGCGCCATCTGCAGCTGTCCACAGGGCACCCAAGGAGATCCCTTCACCAACTGCTATCAACCACGTAAGTCGTGAATGACTTTGTGCCTTTAATTTCACTGCTAATCCCGTTTCCCTCTCTATTCCTTTAGCACAAATCACCGCCGGCTGCACACACGACTCGGAGTGCACACCCACCACGGCGTGCATCAATCAACGCTGCCAAGATCCTTGTGCCGAGGCCAATCCTTGCGCAGGCAATGCCGAGTGTCGTGTGCAGAACTCACGTCCAATTTGCTTCTGCCCCGCCGGCTGGGGAGGTGATCCTCAAGTGCAATGCTACAAACGTAAGTGTGGAGGGAAGTCTCAAGTGGTTCTCGGTAGTAAACTTATCTTTCTCCCCCTTCCAGCCGAGTGCAAGATCAATGCCGATTGTCCTTACGATAAGGCCTGCCTGAACGAAAACTGCGTCAATCCCTGTACACATGGACAGGTGCGTTGTGGCAGTGGAGCCGAGTGTCTGCCACAGAATCACCAGGCTGTCTGCAAGTGTCCAGCCGGCACTCAGGGCAGTCCCTTCGTGGCCTGCATCACTGGACACTGTCAGTACAACGAGGATTGTGCAGATCACGAGGCCTGCGATCGTCTGAATCGTGTCTGTCGACCTGTTTGCGAAGAGGAAACCTGCGCCACCAATGCTCTCTGTGTGGGACGTCGTCATCAACCCCAATGCGAATGCCGTCCAGGGTTCCTGGGTAATCCTTATGTGCAATGCGACCTGCCCAAGGCGGAGCCGAAACCAGAATGTACACAGGACTCTGAATGTGCCTCTAAGTTGGCCTGCATCAATCAACGTTGTGCAGATCCTTGTGCCACACCTCATGTGTGCAGTCCACAACAGACATGCACCGTGCTGGACACACTCCCACTGCGTACCATGATCTGCAAGTGTCCCAGCGACACAGTGTCCGACAACTCAGGCAATTGTGTGCCTCTGCAGCCGGTGATCGTTGCCGGCGGTTGTCAACACAATGCAGAATGCGCCAGCTCAGAGATTTGTCTCCACGGTAGCTGCCTGGACGCTTGTCGCCTGGAACGTTGCGGAATCAACGCCCAGTGCAGTGCACGCGATCATTATGCACAGTGTAGTTGTCCAGCTGGTTACCAAGGTAATCCACGCATCGAATGTTACACTACGGAGGTGGCACAGCCTAAGATACCGGGAGCAGAGTGCAGTCGCAACGACGATTGCCCACGGGACAAGAACTGTTTGAATGAACGCTGTGTGAACCCTTGTGTGGCTGACGCATGTGGTCAGGGTGCCTACTGCCATGTGCAGGAACGCGCTGCCATCTGTCGCTGCCCACCAGGCTACTCAGGAGATCCACGAGTGCGCTGTTTGCCACGTAAGTTGAAAGGGAATATGAATCCTCCTCTGCAATTTATACTCATTCATTCTCTCTGCCTTCTCTTTCTTCAGCTTCCGATGTCATTACCGTTGGTTGCAAATCCAACTCGGATTGCCCCGTTGCGGAGGCCTGCATCAATGCGCAGTGCATCAACCCGTGCAACTGTGGACCCAATGCCGAGTGCATTGTGAAGAATCATCATCCGATCTGCTACTGCAAGCCAGGCTTCTCTGGCAATGCGCAATTCGGCTGTGCTCCAATTGGCTGCCAGTCGGATGAGGAATGCGCAGGAGATAAGCAGTGCGTGAACCGTGAATGTGTCAATCCCTGCCTGATCTCAGATCCTTGTGCACTGAACGCCGAGTGTTATGGCCGCAATCATCGTGCCAGCTGCAGATGTCCAGCTGGTTTGGAGGGTGATCCATTTGTACGCTGCCTGCGTCTCGAATGTCACTCCGATCACGATTGCGCCTCGAACTTGGCTTGCGTGCAGAACCAATGTGTCAATCCATGTGGCCAGAGTCCTTGTGCACAGAATGCCATCTGCCAGGCACTGCAGCATCGCGCCGTCTGCCGTTGCCCCGAGCAATTGCCACTGGGTAACCCATACGCCTTCTGCGAGGCACGTGCCGTGGAGCCTGTGTGCCGTGACGATGGAGATTGCCCCAGCAAACTGGCCTGCATCGATGCCAAGTGCTCGAACCCATGCACAGAACTCTCTCCTTGCGCCCGCAGTGCTCACTGCAGTGTGCTAGACAGTGTTCCCGTCCGTACCATGGTCTGTGAGTGTCCCGAGTCGCAGGTACCCGATGCCAGTGGCGAGTGTCGTCAGCTCGTGCTGCAGAGCCCGCCGGGATGCGAGAGTGATCTGGACTGTGGTGACCAGGAGGCGTGTGTGAACCGACAATGCCGCAACCCATGCAACTGTGGCACCAATGCCATCTGCCAGGTGCAACAACATCGCGCCGTCTGCAGTTGCCAGGATGGATTCGAGGGTAATCCCTACGCCGCTTGCCGTTCCATTGGATGCCGCGTCGACGGTGAATGCGACTCTGGCAAGGCCTGCATTAACGGCAACTGCATCAATCCCTGCCTGATCAACGATCCTTGTGGACCCAACGCCGAGTGCTACGTCCAGTCCAGCCGTGCCCAGTGCCGCTGCCTGAGCGGATACCGTGGTAATCCTTACGAGCGTTGCCGCGTCATTGGCTGCAGCAGCAACAACGACTGTCCCACGGACAAGACCTGCCAGAACGAGCAGTGCGTCAATCCTTGTGTCTACAACAATGTGTGTGCCCCGCGTGCCGAGTGCCGTCCACAGAATCACATGGCTGTTTGCCGCTGTCCCGCTGACTTCCTGGGTAATCCCTATGTGGATTGTCGTCCAGAGCCACAGCCCGTGTGTAAACTGGATACGGATTGTCCGGCCCGCTTGGCCTGCATCAATGAACAGTGCGTCGATCCTTGCCAGGTGTTGGAGCCTTGCCAGCGTCCAGCTCAGTGCCAAGTGACGCCAACAGTTCCAGTGCGTACCATGATCTGCATCTGCCCCGATGGATACATAAGCAGCGGCAGTGGAAGCTGTAAGCCCACGACGAGTGTGATCAAGGTGGGCGGTTGTGTATCCGATTCGGATTGTGCCTCCGACAAGTCGTGTGTGAATGGCATCTGCCGTGATCCATGCAATTGTGGACTGAACGCCGAGTGTCGTATCAAGGATCACAAGCCTGTGTGCACCTGTCGCCAGGGATACGAGGGCAATCCTGAGTTCGAATGCGCCAAGATCGAATGCAGCATCAATTCGGAATGCCCGGCCACACATGCCTGCCGCAATCAACTTTGCGTGCCCGCCTGCCAGGGTGAGCAATGTGGACCTAATGCAGAGTGCTTGGCCCTCAATCATCGCGCTGTCTGCGAGTGTGCGCCAGGACATGGCGGCAATGCACGACTGGGTTGCACCCCTCTTGGCTGTCGCACCGACGATGAATGCCCCACGGACAAGGCTTGTGTGAATGGCAAATGCGCTAATCCCTGCGAGACCACTGCGATCTGTGCCAGCGACGAGAGTTGCAAGGTCTATCAGCATCGTCCACAATGTGCCTGTCCACCAGGCACCGTGCCCGGACGCAATGGCTGCGAACAGGTGCGTGTGGTGCCGATTTGCATCAGTGATTCGGACTGTCCCACGCAACGTGCCTGCCTCCATGGCGAGTGCGTCAATCCTTGCAATGCCACACAGCCTTGTGGTGTCAATGCCGAATGTCGCGTGCTGGATACGCTGCCAGTGCGCACCATGATCTGTGAGTGCCTCGAGGGATACACTGGCAATGCCGCGGTACAGTGTGACAAACGTTCGCTGTGCGTCATCGAGAAGGGCTTCGTACGCGATGTGGATGGTCAGTGTGTCTGTCCACCTGGCAGTGCGCTGGACATCTACGAATACTGCACACCATGCCTGGTGGAGCAGGGCTATCGCATCGACGAGAGTGGACACTGCGTGTGCGCTCTGGAACGTGGCATGGTCATCGATGAACGTGGTCGCTGCACTTGCCCCATCGAGCTGGGCTATCGCCTGACTCCATTGGGCGAGTGTGTGCCTGTCGAGCAACCCGAATGCACAAGCAACGAACAGTGCGCCGATAATCGTTTCTGCAATCCCGAGACCAAGACCTGTGAAGATCCTTGCCTGACCAAGACATGTGGCGTCAATGCCTTCTGTAATGCCGTGAATCATCGTGCCCAGTGTCAGTGCATCACCGGCTACACTGGCAATCCGGAACTACATTGCAACCACACCAACTTCCGTACCGACTTCCCACGTCCCGACATGGTTGTCAGCTGCTTGGCCGATGGCGTCCAGGTGGAGATTCACATCACCGAACCGGGCTTCAATGGCGTCCTGTATGTAAAGGGACACAGCAAGGATGAGGAATGTCGTCGTGTTGTCAACTTGGCAGGAGAAACGGTTCCACGTACCGAAATCTTCCGCGTTCACTTTGGCAGCTGTGGAATGCAGGCCGTCAAGGATGTTGCCAGCTTTGTGCTGGTCATACAGAAGCATCCCAAGCTGGTGACATACAAGGCTCAGGCCTATAACATCAAGTGTGTCTACCAGACGGGCGAGAAGAACGTCACCTTGGGCTTCAACGTGTCCATGCTAACCACGGCTGGTACCATTGCTAATACTGGACCACCACCAATCTGCCAGATGCGCATCATCACCAACGAGGGAGAGGAGATTAACTCCGCCGAAATTGGCGACAATCTGCGACTGCAAGTGGACGTCGAGCCAGCCAGTAAGTAGACCTTAGCAATCTTCTTTCTGTATGGAATGAGTGTATAATCAAGTGATCCATCCAATATCACTTCTTAGGCTTGAGTAGAGTGACTCAAGATTAGTCCAATCTCCTTAAGAATGAATATTGAATCAATTAAGTCTCTCTTAAGGTAGCCAAATGTCGCTTCATCTAATTAGTAACTCGCATGAATGGATTAAAGAGATTCCAAAGCAAAACCAAGCCGTTACTTGTTATAAGCAGATCCCAGACAAATACGAATTCCATTTCTAATCCTTTACTCATCCTACTTTCAGCTATTTATGGCGGCTTCGCACGCTCCTGCATTGCCAAAACGATGGAAGATAATGTGCAGAACGAGTATCTGGTCACGGACGAGAATGGCTGCGCCACAGACACAAGTATCTTCGGAAACTGGGAATACAATCCGGATACCAATAGCTTGCTGGCCAGCTTCAATGCCTTCAAATTCCCCTCCAGCGATAACATACGCTTCCAGTGCAACATACGTGTCTGCTTTGGCAAGTGTCAACCGGTCAATTGTGGCGGTTACAATGCCTTCGGTAGACGTCGTCGTTCCATTGCGGATAACTCCAGCGATACGACAGCAATTGCAACCAGCACAGGAGTGGAGGGTCAGCTGCGTGAGGAGATCACAATCTCTTCGAATGCCATTTTGACATTCGAGAAGCGCAGCGGTCCTGGACTTAACGATGCCAACAGTAAGTGGAATCTGCGGAGATAACGGAGATTAGTCCCATTTATTAACAACTTATATTTTTCTTCTTACTTCCCTACAGTCAAACCGGCTGCTCAGCGTGTTGAGGATATTTGCGTATCGATGGTTGGTCTAATCATAGCTCTGGTCATCACGGCGCTGCTGGCACTTGTTGCCGTCGCCGTTGCGGTCTCCTGCTGGCTGATGGCCTACAGGAGAAGGCCCAAGACACTGGCCCCATTGCCACATCCACCAGAGTTCCCCAATCCGCTCTTTGCCAATCCAGATGCAGCACCTGAGCCAACGCCGGACTACATCTCCTAAATGAATAGCGAGAGTAGGGTAAAGATAAAGAAAAACCCACAGAAAGAACAACAAAAAATCCTAGCTATAATTTAGTTTATAAACAAAAAAGAGAATAGAGAAAAGAAAAGAAAAAATTCATATTTGAGTAGCAAGTGCAAAAAGAGAAACGAAATTAAATTTCGCGTAAAAGAAAGATAAAGATATATCTCTAAAAGATATACAAATGAAAAGAAAAAGCAAAAGTACAGTTGTGAGCCGAAACTGTAGTCGTGAAACGACGCACGAAACGAAAACTTGTATAAAGTAAAGAAACGAATGCAAATGCACACAGATTAATTTTAGTAATTTAAGAAAATAATTTTATAATTTTTATTATTTTGTATTAACCAATTTGTAGTATTTTTTCTTCCTTACTAATATGAGAATTTTGCGTAGTTTGGCTAGCAAGACAATTTCACAAAACAGAACAAGATAACTGCCAAAAGTAGAAGAAGAGAGAGAAATATAATATAAGGGCAGCGACTACAAAGGAATTCTCGTCCTCTAACGGCAACTTCTTCATTAGTCGATTGATTATGATTACGTTATTTTGTTATATACATATATAACTAAAGACTTCCTATAAATGTTTAGGGTGTGGGTAGTAGCCAAAACCAAACGACACTTTGTATTATAGCACAGACACACACGTTCACACACACGATACGCACACTACTACTTTAGGACCTGAGCTCGCCTTTTAAAATTGAAAACTGCCTTAATTTTCCAACCAAAACGAACAATGCACCCCAAGAAAAAATACTCCGGGAGCAGTTGATCCTCTTAAGCCAGAAAACGAAGTATAACCTGAGTACAATATAGAAACGATTGTCTTTTAGGAATTATACGAAGAGAGAGAAACAAAAAACACACACACACACAGCCAGAAAGAAATGGCTTGAGAGAACTGCTTCCAAAAAAAAAAACAAGTATATTAATACTGCAAAAAAAATACTGCCACTGAGGCGTCAATCGCGCACAAAACAGAATTAATGCATAGAATGAGATATTTAAGGTTTGTTTTAATTTTAAACGCAACGACGACTAATGGAGGATTTGAACTAGAACTCTAACCTAAAAAAACTACACTTTACTACTACTACTATAATTAACCGCATTATTTTTGTAGTTTTTTAGTCAATTAATATTAAATTGTTGTGATTGTTTTAAAATGCAAATGAAATACTTCCACTAACTAACTAATTAGTACACGACAAGTACGAGTCTAGCGAGTACTTAAAAAAAGAAAACAACGAATCGGCGTGTGGGTACCTCCATCTATACCACCCTCTCTCCTCGCTCTTATCTTCTGGCCAAGTACAGGGTGCAGCTGTCAACGCGCCTGAAACTGTGCAGCGAACATTTTTAGTTTCGGGTGTCCGCTTTACAGAGGCACAACTGTCCATTAGTCGGAAGTTGCAGAGAGAGATGCCGTTATAATTAACTTATTCAAAAGAAGGAAAAGTTTTAAATTAATCTTATTAAAATATAAACAAAATGTATAGTCACTACTTTAAGCCAAACGTGAAAAAGCAATGAAAGCGAATATCAAAACAGACAATTTCTTTATATAGAGCAGTGAAAATACCACGAAAAAACTTATAGACAGGCAGATATCAATTGTAAATAATACACAAATCGAATCGATGGTATTTTTAGTAGCGCATTCTTGTGTATAGGTTTCTATCAGAACTTCCAACTCAACTCTGAACTAATGAAATAGCTTCATGCCAGGCATAATATTATTTTCTTACTCCGATGTGCACAAATTAATTAATTAAAAGAACAGAAACTAATGAACACTTTCGCTCACAATTTAAAAAGCAAAATGAAACTTTTATTTTTTCTTGATTAAAAACCGTTTAACCATTTACCCGAACAACTAGAATTAAGTTAATGTTGAACACTTTTTGCACTGGCAGCAAATATCGAAGAATTGTAAAAAGCAAACAATAGTTAAATTGTAATTATAAAGAATTGTATTTAAAAAGAAACAAAAAAAGTATATACTTTAATCGCTTATTGTAAACTAATACATAATAAATGAATATGAATAAAGAAAAATAAAAAAAAAAATATACACGCCTTTTTTTGTTGAATATTAATGCGGATGCAGGTGCTTAAATCAGCTTCTTGTTCTCTTTACATATGCAAAAGCCAGTTTGAAATGGGAACAGCTGATAGTCCAATTTATATTCATACTTAAAGAGAGCGCAACTCATTTGATAATCAAATAAAAATCGTCTCGACTTTTTTCCATACCTCTTACGTCACAATAGAACCCCCTGTCTGTCCCCAGTCCGTCAATCAGCTTATCGTTGCGTCTGTGTCTGCCATGTGATAAAAAATGCACTTATCAAACGTTGCCCCTCTCTAGTTCCCCTTTTTGGCCCCTTCATTTTGCCACCTTTCTTCGTCTCTGAGCCGTACCTCAGCCGGTAAAAAATTGTAGCTTCTTCTTGTTGATCGTATAATAAAAATTAATATGCAAGCTTTGGGGGATAAGCTACGAAACAAATGGCAACGGCAAAGGCAGAACAAGCTTGCCTTCCCTTCCCTTCCCTGTCAAGCCATACTTTGTTTCGTGTTCTCTCTAGTTCCTACAAAATTCTGTAGAAGGTGGGCTACACTTTAAGCTTTATTTTTAGAATAGTATTATTTTTTTTATATTAATTATTTTATTCTACATTGTTTTCATTTTAAGTAATTTTTAATACCTACACCACTTAAATTCTAAATACTTAATTACACACAAGAAACATTTGTGCTTAGAACTTCATCTGTAGAAAGTGAGAGCTCCATAATTTAAACTTTTTTCTGTTATCAAATGTGTTCTTGTTTTTTCCCTAGTTGAACTCTTCTGGGATTAAGTCGAATGAAAGCATTATCCCAAGTGTATACGACATGTAATAAAAAAATCGATTAAGCACAGAGAAACCTACTCTCCATGGCATAAATCTAAATATATACAGGGTAAATCTAAATATATACAGGGTATACTGTAGTCAATCTCAAAAAATGCTGCAGCATTTTTGACTTGCGGTTATTCTGATTGTTGCCTGGCTGCCTGCCTGTGTGTGCCTGCTATCAGATGCCGCGCCGGAAAGCCCGAACGATCGCACGACAAAACCAAAACCCGCAAATGCTCGACGCTCAAACGTCGAGCCAAAGAGCACGAGCAACAGCACATGAGCGTAAGCATGAGAGAGAGAGAGCGGGAGCGAGAGAGAGGTAACTTGCGCGTGAGCAGGAGAGCGGGCCGGCGGGCGAGCGAACAAACAACCGGCCAGCGGACCGTGAGCAGCTGCTGCAGGCCTCCGATACCCCAAGCCCAAGCAAGCCCCAACTTTGCCGCAACCGACGACGTGAAGTGTAAGCGATATTCGCAAACGTGGATCAGTTGACATTTGACAGCGCGCGTGTTTGCACGTTTCCCAGGGAGCTTTACGGCGGCTCAATACGGCTCCAAGCGGGCTCAACGCGGGCTCTGCTCTCAGTTTACCGTTTTCTTACGTGAAGTAATGCCAAGCACATAATAAGTAAACGTCATCAAAAACTGTGTGAATATTCGGGGTAAATTCCAATTCCGTATACGTAAAGTTCCATCGCGTATACGACGCGTTATCTGCCGGCGTGTAATTGATTTAACAATTGCGTGCAATGTGTGTTGATTATGCTATTATGCGATAATCAATTATGATTAAATTCGTAAATTTAGCTCGAGTGTGATTGAATGAATGAATGAGTGAATACACCCACTCGGCCGAGCGTGAAATTGAATGAAGCCAATTTCAATTGAAAAGTGTCAGAGAAGAATCACTGCGGGAAATTACAAAATGATTTAAACACATCATTATCGTCATTATTTGCGCTATTAACAAACAATATTGACAATTATTTGTTTGTGTCGGGCCACGTGAAAGCCTCCATTTGTACACTTTGTGCGATTCCCTAATCAGTGTCAAAAAATGTGCAACGAATGTTCAATAAATTAAGTGTTTTATATACTTTTCGTTTTTTACTGTTTGTCGTGCTGATAAACAACAGGCGAGCAAAACAATAAGTAACGAAATAATTTCGAAGAAAAATACAAAAAATTCAATTAACAAGAGAAACTGTATTTCTCTCTGTTGTGATTGTTTTTTGCCTTGATGCTTTGCTCAGTTTGGATGCTAGTTTCAAGATCCAAGCCAAAATAGGCCTAACTCAACTAGTTGAAAGTTAAACGTATTTTAGTGTGAAATAAACCAGAAGAGAAGGTACTAACAGTATATCAATAGTTGTATGGAATATAAAAAGTATCGAATGGAAGTTATTGTAAGTTAGTTTTGTAGAAAAGAATCCTCAAGAATAGTAAAATATATCAACAGCTTTAGTGCTTATAGTAACTAGACAATAAAATGGTATAGCAATTGTATTATATAAAACATATATATATAGTGCTGGCATTATATCACACTAATAGTATATACCACAGCCTAATCTAATCCAAACTGCAAGGTTTGCTTGCTGAAATTGGTCACCCCCACAGTTGGGGGTGATCATAAAATGCCACATTCCATATACACATTTGCTTAGCTCATGCAAGTGCTCTTTTAAGTCGGGGTGTTCGAGAAATTTACATTTACATATCACATGGCCAGCCAATGAGGTTGTGTGCGAGTATTACAATGATGCACACATGCCCACTACTTGCTATATCTTTCTGTCTATCTATCTACTTATATCACATCTTGTCGCATACTGTAGTCAGATGCGTAATTAATAGTGCTGAACCCATTTCAATGACCTTTGCGCTGCGGCGCTAAGAGTCAGTGGAGCATAGCGCCATATGCGGTTCGATGTATCATCAAAAAGATTATGACGTAGTGCCGGAATCTATCTATCTATAATACATAACATAAAGTGATGGGAGTTTCACATGAAAACGAGTCAGAGTCATATAAAAACGAAAGCTAACAACAGAAATGTTTTGAAGGCAACTGTCACAAGTGGAAGAAGGGGAACAGAGGAAGGTGGTGTGTAGGTAGACGACACTTCAAGAAACGATAAGATACAAATTTGTAACTGATGTCAAGTGAAGCGCGAGTGACTCTGATGGGATCTGAAGTGTTATGTGCCAGTCAGATACGAGTGTTTATCTGTCACGACGATAAAAATGAATAAGAAAAGAAAAATGGGACACGGGACCGTGAAGCATGTGCTTGTTTGTTTATATTTATATAAATATACAGTACAAGCCTGAGAAAAGTTAATAAATTCTTGCAAGATAAGCTTCCAAAAATAAAAAAAAACTTAAATGCAACATTGTTTATGAATTGGCAATGACTCTGAAGTGAGAGAGAACTGACAAACATAATATTATCAGCAGATACTGTTATGATCATAAATATTGACTTGACAAATATAATGCTTAAAATTTTTCCTCACTTAAAAGTTTTAAAACTGAAAAAAATTGAGGAACATTCATGTTTAATCAGATCTACAGATATTTATTCCTGTTTAATTCAATCTTATCAGCTTAAGGGAGTATATATATTTGTTCTTCTTAATAAAATTCTTGCTGGTATTTTTCTCTCCCAGCTTAGCTGACAAACACTTGAAGAACCCGTTTTTATTCCATCTGAGATATGATAAAATATGTAGGTTAATAGCTCATTAGGAGAAATAAAATAAATTGTGGAAGATTCTGGCAATAAATTTCTGGGATTGCGCTTATAGAAACCATAAAGATTATAATCAAAAACAATGAGACAACTTTTGGTATTCTTTTCATTTCGTTTTATTAAGATTAAAAAGCTTAAGCGTACGCACCGAGAGAGAGAGAGAAAACACTAACAACAACAGAAGCACAACAGTAATAAAAAATGGCATTGTGGTGTTCAAGGTTTTAAAGTGATTTGAAAATATGACAACCGCAGAGGCAGCTACAACAACAACAACAAATGCTTAACAACAACAACAAACATCATCAACAAGTTTAAAAAAAGAGTCGCCCGCCAGCGACACCAGCTACAAATTATGAGCATTAAAATGATAAATACGTGTATGAGAGCAAATGAAACAACAACAACAACCGCAACAAAAACATTAGCTACAACAACAATGGTTTTATGATCAAGTGCACAACACAACAGCAGCAAACAAACGAATTTTAGCAGCACCTAAGCAAACAAACTTAGAAAGATATTTAGCATCTAAATCTGCCCTAAAATGCCCAATCAGAATGATGCCCCCAAAGCGTCTGGTCAGCCCCTGGCCAAGACCGCCTCCTCGCCCACTGCCCTCAATTTGGTGACCAAACGTGCCACGCCCACAACGAGTGGTGCCCTCTCCCCCTTGGCACGGCACAGTCAACTCTCCGACAGTGGCGCCGAGAGTTGTGGCGATGGCGATGAACAGCGACTCATCCGTCATCAATCGATACGACCCCACAAGTACATCATCATACCAGCCACGCCCAGTTCCCCAGGTGCCTCCGGTACGAGTCCACCACACCTGCCCTTTCGGCAGACCAACTCGACCACATCCCTGGTCGCCATGGCAGCCGCAATGCATAAGCAACCTCCTCGCCAGACATCATCGTCGAAGATCAAGTCACGTCCCAACTCGGATGTTATACAGCCAGCACAGCATCTGCAGCTGCCACAGCTACCACAACCGGCAACATCAACCTCGACGGTTACCTTCACCATCGATGACTGCGAGCCGCCGGCAGCTCCAGCTGTGCCGCTACCACCGACTGCTGCACACTATACTACGCCCACAACACTGACCTGCACCACCACAACCACGATGGCCACGGGACACGATGCTGGGATGGCTGTTTCGCCACTGAGCTACGACATGCGCAACCGCATGGGCAGCCACCACAGCAGCATGCGCAGTGTGGTCTCAGGTAAGCCTGAGAAGATCAACTTCTGCTCCAAGTCTGTCTCTCTACTCTCTTTTCATCTCCCACAGCTTACCTGCCCGGCCTGAGCGACAGCAGCTGCAATCTTGCGGGCAGCTCAGCCGCCAATTATGGCCTGAAACCACCGAATCCACTGTACATGCAGCCACAGTCCTCGCTCAGTGGCAGTTCCTATCACTTGCATGAGCTCGCTGGCGGCAATCAGATATATTCGGATGTCACATCGGTGCGCTCACTGGCCTCCATTGGCATTGGCTCGACAGATGGACGCAAGTTGGTCATACGAAGAGTGCCGACAACAGCCAACGAACTGTTCGACATGGTTAACCCGCAGACGCCGCCGTAAGTTCAATAAAAGCAGCTGTGGCGCTCTGTTACTAACAGTAATTCTGTTTACAGACTATTAACATTAATGTTATTTGCAAAATGTGAGAAAACGCAGATAGATCAGTTACCATTTCGATTTCGTTCTGTTACTAACATGTTGCTATTGACGTAATCTCCCTGTAAACATATGTTAACATTTACAGAGTACAAAGTACTGTAAGATCAATTAACATTCCAGCATAGCAGCAAATGTTAAGGTATTAATGTGTTACTATGAACAGAAAACAGACTTTTAGCATACATTTTATTAGCAAATGCAATGCAAACAACAAAGACAGACTTTTTGACATCTGGGGAATAAATACAGAGAGTAGTAATAGTAATGCTAACATAAATATAAAGAGTTGGCTCTGTTAACAGTTATTATGACTGCTATTGATATAAGTGGCAGTTAAGATCAAGCAATACCAACAATAAACTCAGACTTTCGACAATTCGTTTTTTTTTTTAGAAATAACTAAATATGCTACAATCTTCAAACTTTAATTCAATATTTCTGACATATAAATGTAGCGAGAACCTATAAAAACCAGAGCAAATGTTTGCATATACCACATAGAGGCTCGTTACTAAGGCCATTCCATTGCAACCCTGGTTTTCCATTAGCATATGAGAAGCACACCCCCTTGACGAGCACATAAAACATTTCAAAATAATTGCAAATTTTGGCACCATTTTGGACGCGCGAGCATAAAAAGGCCAAATGGGATCTCACACCTTTTCGCAGCACACACAGAAAGCAGCAGTCTTAGTAAACATGGAATTTTAACACCATCTGTGTGAGCTGGGAGGGAGGGACCCGCCACATGATATGCATTTCCTTTGACATGAAACGTGAATAGCTTCAGATCGTCCGATCGCTGATCGCCGTTCAACAGCAGCTATTTTTAAGCAATGTTCCTTAACCAGATCAATAGATCTGTTGACTCAAACGATTAACGCAATACTTCAATATTTTCGAATCGAAAGATTAGTCCCAAGCCTCAAGCGCCGGGCGTTAATCAGTTAAGTGGCAACCTACGATCGGAGCAGTTGTTCCACGCGAAAAAAATAAAATCTACTCAATTGAAATCCTTTTTTGAGTGGTTTTTGGAGTACTGTACGCATGGATAATGTGAAGCGAGTTTGAAGTGTTTTCTATTCTAAATGAGAAGATCTTCTCGCATATAGCGCAATTCTATATCCTGAGAATACAGTGTACTCTAACGCGATGCCTCATCGCAACGACTTCGACGCCCAGTCCTCGAAGCACTCGGAGCAATCCTTTTTTCGCTACAACCGAGTGGCCAAAGTGTAAGTGCTCCCGTTTTCAATTACATAACAACACCGAGTCATACCGAGAACAGTCGCTTAATAGCTTTCAATTCGAGTCCATACGAGAGTCTGCGCCCCCCATATGGTTGTCAAGTTTGTTTATCTCATTAGCGAAACGCCGCTGATTGAATATTAACGTTCATTGAATGCTTAAGTAGACTGTTTAAATTTGTGCTAAACATTTATTTTATGGATTCCGTTTAATGTTTTTTTTTTCTATATATAGAGCTGTATTTGGAACGACAATGGCACGTGTCAGATATGCAGAATGTAGTCAGACTTAATAAATATCCTAGAGGGGAGAAAAATAGTGGGTCAAAATAGGCATTACCGCTTACTATTTCGTAAATCTCTAAGTTCCCTATTAGGAACATTAGAAAAGCCCTCCCACACATCGCCTAAATGAGGTCTGAAATTATTTTAGATATTCTCTTCCTGCCTTTCCCAAAGCTCCACATTTATTTTCATCTCGCAAGCCTTACTAATCTTCTCAGTCTTACATAATTCGTGTCTTAATTCGCTAAACCTCCCACATAACAGCAGTAGATAACACCTCATCAAACGGGCCGGCCTCCGCCAGGCAATCTGAGCAGCCTCAGCCCAACCCTAAGGCAACCCGCAATCAAATCTCGGAACGTTCATTCAACAATGCAATGGCATTTGACACCTTCGCGACCCCCCATTGTTGCATTTGCCATGTGATTACTGCAATTAAACCATTTGACGCACCACAAATGTTTGTTCCGAGGGGAATCGCAGCCAGACCGATGGTCATGCAATCAGTGTGTCCCTCGTCTGGGGTTTCAGAGCCAGACAATGCCAGTGGAAACAGAAACAGAAACAGACACAGAAAGTGTTGACAGCAATTAGATGCGCCTGGTTGGCTGACTATAATGCAAATAACTATGAATACTATACCCCCCACTGGACCCATAACTAGTTAACCATATAGATATAGTATGTGTGTGTGTGTGTTCGTATGTTATTCATGCTTGTTTTGTTTGCCTTGTGTGTCCACAGGCCGTTGGGCATCGATGACGATGACAGCTACATGGACATGTCGGACGAGGCGGCACATTTGAAGCCGCGCCAACAGCATTGGGCCAATAAAATGCAGTTTGTCTTGGCCTGCATTGGTTACTCGGTGGGCCTGGGCAATGTCTGGCGATTTCCCTACATGTGCTACAAAAGTGGAGGCGGTAAGTTGAAGAGATTCTACGAGAACTGATACAAAGACAAACATGAATCATTGGCTCTACTTGCGATAGATGAAACCTTCCTTCCTTCCTTCCCCTCATTGTAAGTTCCTTACAGAATTCTCTAATGTAGATAAATCATAACGGAAGTCGAGGAAATATTGCAACCCTGAGACAACATTTCGGCAAATACTTTTGATATTCTCTGTGTGACATCGTTTCTCGAGTTGAAAAAGGCATTTTCGCGCTTTATGCGACATTTCCGCTGTAAACGCTACAAAGTGATAAATTAAAATTTGTACAAGCTCAGTGCAAAGTATATATGTACGTATGTACACGTATGTAAGCTCGACGACAAAAATATAAAGCGGTCACTGTCATCTCAATAGGTTTCTTGACTCAACCCCGCCTGCCACACGCAAGCCACTTGACGGCCTGCGTCCATCTTCATTTACACGCGCCTCTCGCTGTCTCTCTCTCTCCTGCTTCTCTCCGTCTCTTGTTCTCTGCGGAGACCCCATTTACATTTCTCAGGCACATTACACGCGTAATGAGCAGTCCAACTGGCAACTGTCGACTGCGAACTGCGAACTGCGGCGAACTGGCGACTTACACAATTTGCAATTGTTGATGTCAAATATTTATAATTAATTTAATTTGCTTATTTAGCTGCTACTGTCATTTGAGTCTGGAGTCCCTCCCAATTCATTGCCAAGATATAGCTCTATCTGCATCTCATCTGTACTGCATGTGTCTTTGTTTGTTCTATTGCAGGTGTATTTCTAGTACCTTATTGCATAATACTCTTCATATGCAGCATTCCGCTGCTGTTTATGGAGTTGTCTGTGGGACAATACACGGGACGAGGTCCCATTGGGGCACTGGGTCAGCTGTGTCCGCTCTTCAAGGGTAAGTTCAACACATATTTAAGTATGGTGATAAAGAAATAAGAATTTAATCGAATTAAACTATCGTTTCTAACTGATTTGGGGCACAATTTATCGCTAGAAAACCTAAACGATAAGATAAATATGTCTTTTTAAGCATTGGGTCAGACATGATATTAGTAAGTCGCAAGAACATAGACCAGCTGTATCTATATATACCTGGAAACGTATCTGTTTTGTGTATTAATAAATATACCAAGAACCGGAATACATCTAAGCCCCCTTAAACTATATTATTCATTGCACAAGGTGCCGAATGCGGTCGCTTCTAGTTTTGAAAGGGTTGCTCTTTATTTTCTAATTTACAACTCAATTTCAGTTCTCCCCCGCTATCTCTTTCTTTCTCTCTCTAGTCATTATTATTGCGTCATTTGTGGACATATTTACACGCTTTACAGGTACATGTGAATGCGTCACGGTGACACGCTTAGCGTAACTAAATTTAGAAGTGTTCTTTGGAACAATTGTTAGTTATAAAACAAAACAGAGCTAGAGAGAAACACACACAACGTCGAGGATTACCCATGGGGGCATGACAAACACAAACACAAATATGGGTGCGCTGCTCTTGCCAAAGTTCATTGCCAAGGTTTCACTGTAGTTAGTACTGTGTAAATATGACTGAAAGTCAACAGATGTTGTTTCGGTTGACATAAAAGATACAAAGCAGCCGAAAAATAGTAATACAATAACTTATAATTAGCTCCGAAGAGGGTATAAGACGAACAGTTACCCTAACTAGAGAAGTATGAACTTTTAAGAGTAAATGTTCTTATTATTAAATGTCAGCGAATCGAACTTGGCAGTTCCCTTGGCAAAACTTGAACAAACTACAGTGAAAACTGTAGCACATGCAATTCGCATATATTGAAGAACATCTTATGCACACTCATTCTCACACACACACACACTCCCTCGCACACACACTTTCCTACACACAACCACAGACACATGCTAATTAGTTAGTATCATCATTGTTATGGGGATGGCGTGAATGTGTGAAGCGCAACTGTAAACCGAGACGGAAATGTTTTTTGAGCGATTTACGTACGCGTTTCTCAACTGATTGTGAGACCCCGAAAAGCTTCCCTCTCTATCTCTATCTCTCTCTGCCTTTCTCTCTCTCTCTCTCTCTCTCCTCATAATCTTACCTCCCCCGTATGCGGCTTGAAAGGTCGCAGTCATAAATCTAATAGACAACATTATTTTGACATATTTACAAAACGCTTAATTATTGTCGATGTTTTGCCAATAGAACTTGCCTTGGCACGCCCTCGTCCAGCCTACGCCCACACAAAAACACAAATGCAACCAGAAGCGTACGAATAAATATTAACTGACAATTTGTATCCGTGGCTTCAATTGACTTCAACGCCATGCGGCCAATTAGAATTATGCAGATGAGTGCAAGTCTAGACATGTGATTCGAGCGACCCAGTCTGATTTATAGCCGACCTGATTAGAGGCTCATTTAGATCTCAGATTACTCTAATTCGTGCTTAAACTTGCCTATCCATATCGAGAAATATGAGAAGTTTATCGTTAGTGTTCACAATGCGCTTTTGAAGAATTTGAAGTATTCATTTTAATTTAATTCTTGACTTCTTAAATTGATACAAGTTAAAACTCAAACAAGAGATAAGATATTATAATAAATCTAATTAAAACACAAACTTACCATCTCTTTCGAACAGGAGCTGGTCTGGCCAGTGTGGTTGTCTCCTTTCTCATGTCCACCTACTATAGCGTCATAATAGGTTATTCAATTTATTACTTTTTCACATCATTCAAAACGGAAATGCCTTGGATTGACTGCAACAACAGGTGAATAGACACACTTTAAAGAATTAAACAAAGTCTTTAACTAATCCCTTTCCTTATCTCTTTGCAGATGGAACACACCGGACTGTTGGGTTCCACAGCGTAAGGAGAATGCCTCTGCGCCGGACACTTCACGCACGCCGTCCGAGGAGTTCTTTGAGTAAGTGCATCACATTCTTTGAAGCATCTCTCATTAATATGTTCCTCACTCTTTTTACAGAAATAAAGTGCTGCAAATTAGCGCCGGCTTGGAGTATCCCGGCATGATGCGCTGGGAGCTATTCGCCTGCTTGGTCTGCGCTTGGTTGATGGTCTACTTTGCCACATGGAAGTCCATCAAATCTTCGGCTAAAGTTCGTTATTTCACAGCCACATTTCCATTTGTGCTCATCATCATACTCATGTTCCGGGCCGTAACGCTTGAGGGCGCCGATGAAGGACTTCGTTTCTTCTTCAGGCCCAATTGGTCGGAGCTGAAGAACGCAAATGTTTGGATCAATGCAGCTTCACAGAATTTCAATTCACTGGGCATCACCTTCGGATCGATGATCTCGTTTGCCAGCTACAACAAGTACAACAACAACATACTACGAGACACTGTCGCTGTGAGCGTGGTGAATATGTTAACCAGCTTGTTGGTGGGCATCTTTGCATTCTCCACACTTGGGAATCTCGCACTGGAGCAGAATACGAATGTGCGCGACGTGATTGGCGATGGGCCTGGCATGATATTTGTAGTATATCCCCAGGCGATGGCCAAGATGCCGTATGCCCAGCTGTGGGCCGTCATGTTCTTCTTCATGCTACTGTGCCTCGGATTGAATTCACAGTTTGCCATAGTCGAGGTGGTGGTAACATCCATACAGGATGGCTTTCCACGCTGGATCAAACGACATTTGGGCTATCACGAGATTGTGGTACTCTTTGTGTGCGTCATCTCATGCCTGTTCGGACTGCCCAACATCATACAGGGCGGCATCTACTATTTCCAGCTAATGGATCACTATGCTGCCTCTGTGACCATTATGTTTCTCGCCTTCTGCCAGATGATTGCCATAGCCTGGTTCTACGGCACGGGGCGACTCTCAAAGAATGTCAAACAAATGACCGGAAAGGCGCCGTCCTTTTATCTGAAGTCCTGTTGGCTGGTCCTGGGACCCTGTCTGCTCTTCGTAGGTTTTAGAGTATAAGTATCAATGAGTCCTGTGATTAAAAGACTTTCTATTTACAGGCCATTTGGGTGCTGAGTTTGATTAACTACAAGGAGCCCACGTACCACAACGGACGCTACACGTATCCCGACTGGGCCTACGGCATCGGCTGGACATTTGCGTCCCTGTCTCTGATCTGTATTCCAGGCTATGCGATAATTAATTTTATGCGTGCCAGTGGCGATACCTTCTGGGAGGTGGGTGTACTACTTAAGAAGGTCAATTCATTGCAAAGTTATTAATCCTTTTTCTCCCTTCCACAGCGCGTTAAGGTAACGCTTCGTCCCAACATCTACGAGTGCAAGATCTGCGGTGAACATCACTGCGAGCACGACTATCCCGAGCAGGAGCAGTATATGCTGGCGCAGGAACTGGGCAGTGTTTACAAGCCCACTACGACATCATCGTTGGGCCACAAACCCGCCTACAATGCGATGCATGCCTCTCACACTGCACCTAGTGGCATGCAAACCGAATACACATTCCAGTCCAAGGAGGAGCAAGCGACAGACAGAACCGGACAATGTTAAATAGGCCTGGCCTGATAAGGTGTTCCTGTTTCCTGTTCAATTGTTAACATTTTCTGAGTATTTTTTAAACATAATTTGTTTTAATTATTGCAAACAATAAACGTAATCATAATTTAAAATAAAAATATAAAATGAATCAATAATATTATTATGTGAATATTTCATGTCTGTGGTAAGTAGGAAATGGGATCGTGAAATGGCTCAGCTTATGAGACAAACAAATGTTTAAAACATTTCAAATTCAATTCTTATCTGGTTCCACGCGCCAGTTGCATATTTGAGTGTGCAAAATAATCAAAGTTCATTTGAAAGATAGGTCAAGATCGGTTCAACGCTGAGATCAGCATCCGCCTTATCAGTTCAGACCATTCGCAGATCACGTGAACGGGGCTATAAAAAGGAGGAACCTGCCTCGAAACATATCATTGAATATTTTGATGCAACGTGAAAGTGTCAAGAGTAAAATGAGGGAAAACTATCTCTCCGTCCGCCTCCTCCTCTGCTCCCTGCTCTTGTTAATGGACGCAGAAGGATCTTCCGCTGCAGTTGAAACTGATCAGGTAAGACAATGTCTCAGGTGGAAACAGAGTAGAATCAGAACTACATATTAATGAACAATTTTTAAATTTGTTTATTAGAATTGTCAAATGTCTCATGAACTTGAGGAGCAGTGCGCCCTATATGCCCACCAAATAGTGAAGCCAATGATGGCATACTTTGATCAGGTGACTCAGAGGATCGACAAAAATAACGTAGAAATGGAAAGCAAAAATGAGGAAATAAATAAACTGGTAAAGGAAGTAGCAAGTTGCACATCGCAGGAAAGAATTATAAAGTTACTTGAAGCCAAAGACGAATCTAACAGACAGCTCATCCAATCTTTGCAACAGCAAATAGACCTCCTAAAAAATACGAATGAAAAATTTCTTGAATTAGAAACGGAAGGTAAGAAAGCTGCTCAAAAATCAGAAGAAATCGAAGCTTTAAAGAAACAAGTAAACCTCCTTACGAATTCAATTGACAAGCAAAACATAGAAATGACAAACCTTAAACTAAAGCTTAATGAAGAAGCTGAAAAGCAATTAAAGAGCCAAAAAGAAACAATATTTGCAAAAGAACCAAACATTCCACAAATAGAACCCGAAAATAAGAAATTGATTCATAAACATAATGAATTGGGAATAAAGGGTTGCATCGCTAGAGATTCTTCGGGTGTTTACAATGTCACCGTTTTCAATGATACTTTTGAGGTACTCTGCAACTCTGATATCGCTGGGCCTGGATGGACAGTGATACAACAGCGGATCAGGGGCGGAGTGAACTTCCAAAGAGATTGGAACACGTACCGAAATGGCTTTGGGGACTTCTGGGACGGGGACTTCTTCCTCGGGCTGGAAAAGATACACAGATTGACCACAGAGCAACCCCATGAGTTATATATTCACATGCAACATTTGAATGGTACTATTATGAATGCCAGATATGATGAGTTCGCCATTTCGGGTGAAGACGATCAATACCGACTTAGTAAGTTGGGTATATTCTCAAGTACTACAACCGTAGATAAATTGAGGTATCACAAAAGTATGAAATTCACGACATTTGATCGTGACAATGACGAATATGAAACTACTAATTGCGCAGATTACCAAAGTGGTGGCTGGTGGTATAAGAGATGTTCCGAATGGTAAGTGTGCTTCCGTCGACTTAAATATTAATATTCTTTTCATTTATAATTAATGAGATTTCTTTCTTTACAGCAATCTGAATGGAAAATATCATCAATCTGAACTATCTAATGTGAAAAAATGTTATTGGTTTAACACAACTTCATTACAACAAGTAAGGATGATGATACGTCCAAAAGCTGCTTAAATGTGACCATCAAATGTTTTCTTTAAATGTGTTTTTTGAAGTTTGGTTTTAAATTTGTGAATAATTGTAATAAAAAGAATTAATTTTTGAAAGCTAAATAAATTGATAATGAATAAAAAAATCCTCAGATTGTTTAAAAATAATGTATATGTGTGTACCATCATTTCAACTCGTTCCGTTGTATAAACAGCGTTGTGTTTGCTGCAACAAACATATGGAGAGGCATGCTTGTTGACGCTTATCAATGAACATATAATACTATATTATTATAATACATATATTTGTATTAGTAAGTTCGATTTTTAAAGCTTTCTAATTTGATTTATTTTATTTGGTAATAAATATGTATCATTAATCTAGTTAGATATTCTTCGAACTCATTTTAAGCAAGTTCTCAAATTGTACCCCTATATATAGAAGTCGCTTCAATTTGATCTTAAATTTTACCTCTTTGCACAACCAGCATCCATACGATTGCCTACTCCCTGGAGTGCTTTCACAGCCTCTGCACGTAGCGATATAACAAATCAAACTCCTCAAACTTGGGAACTGCATTAAAATTACGTGGCGTTTTACAGTATTCCTTGTAAATGAGTAGACTCTTGGCAGGCACAGTGGGCGGCTGCACATTGAGGTACGAATCTGTTCCATAGTCACTCAGCGGTCGAAGTGTGACGCCGCGCATCATCTTGACCAACTCTTGTTCCCGCTGAGCCACCGATGTCTTGTCCGGTTGGACACCACCACTTGACATTTTACCCATTTGAACGTATTTCTTATAGGTAGCCATACTCTGTTTAGAAGGTGCTGTGATAGTGCAGCCATAAACCTCCGCCATAGAGGGCAGCATCGAAGAGAGTGTAAATGGTACTGGCTCTGTGGTTTCCATTTGCTTTGATTCCTTTTCAGCAAAGCTTGCACTTAGTTCCTCATCACTGGAGCTATCCTCGCCTTCACTTGAACTTGAAGAGTTGCTGTTCGTTGAGCCTGTAGAGCTTTGCCCGGTCATCGATGGATTCTGTCGTGCTTTTCGTGACGTTTGTATCTGACGCTGAAAGGGACTGTAGTTTGTGCGGAATGTGGGCATATAACGTGTGGCCAGTTGGCTAATCTCAAACTCAATGTGCTCGCTCAAATCGGTCCACTTGAAAGACTGATGATAGTTTGAATAGGCATCGATCATCTCCAGCCCATTGCTGTGCACACGAAATAGTTCCTTGACCAGTTTATTGGAATCGGCACATGGATAGGGCAAGCAATCGCGCACCTTATGACGCACCCAATCCGTAATAGGAGCGCTCGGTGTGCTCGGCAAGAAGGCATTGTGCATATCGTAGTCTGTCTGCAGTTCCCAAATAGGTTGATTCACTACAAGAATATACAGACAGATAAGCAAACACTTGACTGGCATTAAATCATTACTTACACTTGGTAAAGCTAGGCTTGTATAGACCCAGAAACAAATTTATACTCTGCTGCTTCTCCGTGTCGCTAAACGTGTTGCTATAGTAACGACTCAACGTCTGCATCACATCGTTGCCTTGCGAAGCCCATGCTGCTGTTTTGCGATATGTCTTGATGCGATGCACCAACTGTGAACCGCCATACTGCAGTGCCAGAGTGTCCCCATGCTCCTCATAAAGATTCTCTAACATGGTCACACAATCCGAGTCGAACTCCAGTTTGGCTGACTTGACAAATCCCATACGTTCCAATTGATGTCCCAGCGCGCACTTGCCTATTGCAAACTGTGCTGAATTTGTGCGGTCCAAGCAATCCACGCAATTGGTGCGTACGATTCCCGTTTGGAAACTCAATTCACTGCCCCGGTGTGACTTGTAGAACATTCCTGTCAACTGAATTATGCTTGCAGCGTGTACAGCGAGCTGTTCCATAACATTGCCACCGCTCAGACGACTCTGACGTGCCATATCAAAGTGGATGTGCTTCATGCGATGCTGTGGTGGCAGAAACTGATTCAGATATCGAATACTGTTCTCCAGTTCCTTAGATATGATGGACTCGTGCTTACGACGCTCCCGTTTCTTAACCAAATTCAACATAATCAGCGGAGCGCCATAATGAAAGAGCAGGCGCTCAAAGTGACGTGACGGTGTCTGTGCGTAAGGGTCCGAGATGTCCAACTGTATGGGCGGCTTTGGTACCATCTTGCTTATGTCCTGTGACCAGTGCGAAGGTATCGAACCACGCATCTGAGTAAAAGCGCACATACGCTGTCCATCACTGACGATCTGTTCTGTTTCCACTTCGTTGGCCACATCGCCCTGCATGAGAAATAGTTGTTTCAATAGTTAGACGTATATGTAAACTTAATCTTCACCTTAAAGTTGGCACCACGTTTGAGGAAGCGAGTGCCTGCGAATCGTGTGCTACGCCGTGCTATCAAACAAACATTGACATGCCGTCCAAAGATGCTAATGCAGGATTGACTGACAAAACCGTGTGTGACCTCCAGCAGCCAATCCTTGAGCATGATGCGATCCATGGGCTGCAGTAGATATGCGTTCCAGACGAAACGTTTGCGGGAGTCACTTCTGAATGCATAGTCCACACGTTCGTGTGCTTGTTGCACATTGTTGGTCAACGTGTTCCAATCTGGCAGCGGTTCATCACGATCCAAATCCACCTTGGCTCCGACATAACGCGGTGCCGACTCATTGTACTGCAGCGTGCGGGTCAAGTCGTAGGAGTAGGAAAAGTAAAAATTGCTGCGCAAATCAATATTCTGGAACATCCTCTTGTAGCGTTCTTCATGTGGATGTGGTGGTCGCTGTGAAGTCACCTCGTTGACACGCACCATCACCGTATCCTTGATGGTATACACCAGATGCATTCCAATGTGGGCACAACATTTTCGCTTGGTTACCAATATTAGATAGTAACCCTCAAGGAAGCGTACAAATCCCAAGACTCCATAGGCAGAGGTCACTTTGGGTGATCCCGACAGCGAAGAGACGAACCTGCGGATCTCCAAGTTATTGAATTCATTCGCATTTTCCTCGATGCTCAAACGATTCAGCGCCAACCGATCGATGGTGAGTAAACGGAATCGGGTCTCACGGTTATTGCTGCCCACCAAATACAAGCGCTGCAAAAACAAAGAAAACAATTAGTTTGCAGCCAAATTAGAATTGAATACAACTTACCGAACGCGTTTCATATAGCACAACCTTTTGTATTGAGCTAATTAACGGATTGAATATGATATTTGGATTATCATTATTCATGTTTACGCCCAGTTGTTGACGACACCAATGAAACGAACAGAGCTATCGGAAAACCGATATACCGACGCATGCACGAAGATGTTTTACATTATAATAGAAAATACGTTGTAAATGATGGATATATTCGATATATAACAACATATTATAAAATAACACATTATTGTACCAATCGCTGATTTCTGCTGTCATTTTTCTCTTTATTAACAATGGCGCAAAAATATGTCCGTCTGTAAAAATGCGATAAATACGCGATAATCGATAATCCAAACAGCTGCGGCAGTACTGCCAGACCGGCGAATTGTATGCTGCAGCTGTTAATTTTTCCGTATTCAGTTCGTAAGGCAACACTTGCCATTCTTTGTATACTGTTGTTTTTGTTTAGTCTAAGAAAAAATTGGCTTCGCCATTTTAACAATAATTATATTTAAAATAAGCTTAAGACTATGACGGCGTGGGGGAATATATGCCGCATTTGTAGTAGCCCCGCTGACTACGATATATTTGCCAAAATACCCACATATTTACATGGCTCGACCAATGAGTATCTCAACTATCAGAAGCCAATTAACGTTCTACTTGAAGAGACATCAGGACTGAAAGTACGTATATAAATTTAAAAGAAAGTACGGCATATGTTAATGCAAACACCCTTTTGTAGAACTCTCCAGACGATGGACTACCACATTACATCTGTGCCCTGTGCATATCATATTTAAAACATGCCGTAACATTCCGGGAACAATGCATCAATAACGCACTCAGCCTCAAGCTGATCGAGCTCTACAAACAGAAGTCGACGGGCAGTTCGGTGGCCCAAAAGGAGGACAAGGAGAGCGCACTGTTCACGGCCGAGCAGCTGCACTATGTGGAACAGCGACCGGTGCACAACTTGCTGCTTAACAACAACAGCGCCAAGCTGGACAAGATAACGAACAAGGTGCACAAGCAGTTGCTCAATCAGACACTGCCGCCGCAGCAAAGGGGCAACAATAGGAATGGCAACGAACAACGTATACGCTACCTTAACACACTGTTTGACAAGCAACGCAATGCGGCACAGGTGGGCACAATCACATCCAACTCTGTTCCAGCAATCAATTCTTCCCTCTCCTTCCAGGCACAGCCTAATATGGAACTGCCCTCAACCAGCGCCGGTAGCGGCAGTGGCAATGGCACTGCTGAGGATGACGACTACGCTGCGGTCACTTCCAGCGATGATAACGAGGAGAATGCACTCTCACGCAAGCACAAGAATCATTACAATTACAGTGAGACCAATTTCGAGGAGGACGATCCCATGGAGCAGGCACAACTGCGTGACATCAAAGTGAACATTCCCGAACCGATGTGGAAGGAGCGCAAGTGTCCTGCCTGCTCAAAGCGCTTCATGCACGAGGATACGCATCAACTTCACATAGACAACTGTGTGGAATATCAGTTTGTTAACTTTGTGTCGGAAGTGACCAAGCTGCTGGACATTAAGCGACAGAAAATGGTTTCCCCCCATGAGTTCATAAGGCGCATGATCTTTGCGCTGCACAAGACTTGCAACTGGTTGCAGGAACATTCCATAGACACGCAGCTGGCGGATAAACTGAATCAGGTTAAGGTGAGCAATGGCAGCAACGGTGCGGAGAAGGCAGCACCAGAAATTGAACCTGTGCCAGAAGTTGTGACAAAGCCAAAGTCTCCCACCAGTTGGGAGAGTGATGCTGGCAATCTATTCAAGTTCAGCAGCCGCACAACGACTCCAATTACTGTGGAGAACAATGTGC
This sequence comes from Zaprionus africanus, assembly GCA_018151435.1. NCBI lineage: Eukaryota > Metazoa > Arthropoda > Insecta > Diptera > Drosophilidae > Zaprionus > Zaprionus africanus. The sequence continues at coordinate 825,989 of JAECXB010002307.1, read as the reverse complement.
TCTACGCTATCGAGCGGTCCGAGAGTCGCAACTCTCAGAATATGCCGAATGTGGTAAAGAAACCCATTCCAATTAGATGTACAGCTCTGGCAGCAGATGCAGCCCCTGTTCCTCTCCAGCACGAGGAGCGTGCCTCATTTCTACAGAAGTTACAACGTGCTGCAATCACACCCCAGCAATCCCCGGTGCAAGTGCCTGCCACGCCCATCTCTGCGGCACGTTGCAGCCAATGCAATTTGCTATTCGATTCAGTTAGTGATCTGGAGTTACACAATGTGATGCACCACAATGGTGCAGCAGGAGGACAGTGTAATAATACCAAAGACGACGACGCCCAGCGGCGTCGCATTATCGCCCTATTCGAAGACGATATATAAACTTAGTCTTAAGCTCTATCACGTCTATGTTCTAGTTTTATTCCATGTAAAGTGTTTCGTCTTATACGTTGTACGAGTCCCAATTGTATCTCAAGACTTTGTGTTCACTATTTAACTTTTAATTTCCAATTGTGATTCTCTCTCTATATGTGTATTATTTAAACGAGATGTCAACTATTCTACGTCATTGAATCATTCTCTTTACCCTTGGGGCAATTTCATCAGTATTTTTAAGCACATTTTTATATCGATATGCATAAAATAAAATGACTTTTTGATAACCCAACACAATCCAAAGAGACTTTTAGTTACAGCAGAGATTTCAATGAGCTGGACAACTTTATTTCACATTAGGTATCCTATAAATAAAACCTTCGGAAGTTTGCACAGACTTTCAATTTAAAAAGATCTATCTAACTTTATTATATTTCACTATTATTTCTCGCATGAAAAAAAAACTCTAGAAAAATCATAAACTCTTTAACCAGATCTTTCTACCTTCACTGTTCTTTCTCATACAAATTCTTCTCTCTATAATTCTACAAGATTCTTATCAAGCATAAACCTTCAAGTGTTCCAGTAGCAACTCCGTCTCTAATAGCTGCGTGTCCATCAAGTTTCTGAGCAGCTGCAGCAGTTCCCTAGTAAGTGTGGCATCTTTCAGAGAAAAGAGTTGATTCAAACCATGAACAAGATTCGTTGATTCCAACTGCAATTCTCCCTTTGTCGGTTGCATGACAAATATATTGCTGAGCACACGCACACCGTAGAGTGCATGCAACTTACTAGAAGGCGTGGCCAAGTCCGATTGCAGATTGGCCAGCCAAAACTCGTACAAATGCTGATAATGAGGAGCACACAAATCTCGTTGCTGACCAACAATGTCCAATTGGAAGACAAGGTACATAAAGTAATCAGCTCCCGCATCCGTTGGCAGCTTCTCATGCAGATGTTGTGCTATATAGCAACAATCCTCGACAGGTATAAAGGACGCCGATTGTGTAGCTATCAAATATAAACAGATGCCCGCATCCACCTGGAACCCATAGACATCAGTTGAGGGTGCCGCGTATAGTTTCCACAATTTGGTTGCCAACTGCATTTGTAGCAAGATTTTGGTGGATTTACTGCAGGTAGCCAAGATATTGGCCAATGTCCAGAGGCAGCTGCGCTTCAAGCGCGCCTCCTGACTATTCAGATAGGTGACCAAATAACTGCCGGCCAGTGTGGTTATCTTTTCACAAACATGAGATTCCCCCAACGAGAGGTTGCACAAACATTCTACGGCGTCAATTTGACGATCCACATGTGGTCCTGGTGAGAATATCAGGGGTAAGTTAGTATGCCAAATTATAAATTCCTTACTTACCCGTCAGTTCCTTTACAAGCACCTGAATCGCACCCGGCACGCCAGCAAATTCATTTATATTATCGTTGCCCTGCAGAAAGGCATGACTTAGTCGATACATATCCTCGGTACTGGCCTGCTTCCTTCGCTTAATACGCCCAGCCATGCCACGGACATCCTGAACACTTAAGTTTTCCAATTCACTGATCTCATCCTTGATTTGTCCCAGTCCAAAACGCAAAGCATCTGTTTTGTGTGTGCGTATGCCCTTGCGCTGTTTCCTCGCATATTCACGTATTTTGTGACGCAATGCTGTATCCTCGACTCTTATAGGTTGTTGAGAATTCTGCGTATCTGTTTCCATTATTTTAAAACAAACACCGTCTGTGAATAAATTTTGTTTCGCGCCAGCTGATTTTTTGCAATAAAAGTGAATTGAGGTAGGACAACACTGGCTCTGTTAAACGTAAGTTAAGGCGATTTTCTTTTTCCCAAACGGTCACACTGTACCTCAGTTGCATAAACAGTGGACAAAAAACTAAACAAATAAGAATGTCGTACACAATATTACAAAAATTATCCCTGACATGCCTGAAGGCTGATCAGCCTCTACTGAGTAAGAATATAAATAGTTTTAAGTGAATTTAAAGTAAAGTATTTAAATTTTTCTGTGCTTAGCAACAATACGAAATGCCAGCAAGAAAACCGGTGGAAGCACGCGCAACAAGAAGGGACACCCGCGCCCCAAACATCGTGGATGGCGCGTACTGGACGGACACTACGTCTCCGAGGGCACCATTCTTGCCACACAGTTGACAACACGCTTCCATCCTGGCTTGAATGTAAGTTAAGATCATTCAGTAAAATGGAATTATCACTAAATCTTCTCCCCTTGCACAGGTTGGTTTCGGACGCAATGGCACATTGTTTGCCATGGAACACGGCAGAGTGATCGTTAGTTGTGAACCAATAGATCCCAACTGGGATCACACCTGGGTGCAGCGAAACTATGCTGGCCGACAGGATCAAACTATTTATAAGAAGTTTTTCAATGTTATTCCCGAGAAGCAGCACCAACGTTTTCGGCTAGTCGAGGAAATTTAATTTGTTATAAATAAATTAAGGAAAATACAATTGAAGCTTTGCATTTTATAATGTTTTGTTCATTACCAGTTTGTTTTTTTTTAATGTCTGAGTATTAACAAGAGCAACAGTCGAGCGGCACGCGACAGTGGGATACCCTTCGACCTTTTTGAAACGTAAAGAGTCAATAATTGTACAATACTTTTATTTAATAGAAATATCGTAACGTAAGCCTTTATATGCGTCTGTGTATGAATACGTGTATATGCGTGTATCATTTCATTGGTCAAGCACAAATGTATGTATGTGTGTGTGTGCGTTTGAATGCAAAAAATGCGTGTGCATAGAAAAGAAGAGAAGAACAACAGATGGCGCTACGCGCTCGAATTCTCTTTCCTTTTCTTTCCGACATGAGCATTGCAATGACGTCACAGCTTGCTGGTCTGTATACAAAAACAAAGCGAACAAGGTTTTTGTTTAACAACTTCTGTGTTTGTTGTCCAATCGGATTGGAATTTTAACATTATGTTGGTATTATAATTAGCTAAGTATAGTCTTACTCAGAATGTTGTATCTTTTATATGTCGCTCGCAAATCAGCTTTAAAGATGAAATTATTGATTTGCGTGGGCGGGGGGCGTGGCACCCAACATTTGAAATAAACTTCACCTGTCCCGGATCAACAGAAACCTTCATGCCAAATTTGGTGTCTCTAGCTTTTATAATAGCTGAGATCTGTGTGTTCATCCGGACATCCAGACATCCAGACATCCAGACATCCGGACAGACAGACAGACATGACTTAATCGACTCGGCTAGTGATCCTGAGTAAGAATATATATACTTTGTGGGGTCTCCCACGCCTCCTTCTGCCTGTTACATACATTTGCACAAAGTTAGAATACCCTTTTTTTGACCATTTTCAATGGTCGAAGGGTATAAAAACGGGTAAAAGAAAAGTCACGCCGGCCTTTATATCATGTATGATCATTGATTAAATGCTCTTGATATCGATTAATAGGAAATATCTAACAATCAGTGTGGCCAAATCAGCTTTATTCAAATTCAAACAGCGGGCCCAAAACGAATTTATTAATACTGGGAACTCCATACGCTTATTAATTTTAGCCAAGAGTGTGCAACGCACCTTAGGAGAAAGTATAAAGTATATATTCTGATTCGCCTTCGCAAATTAGTCTCTCAGTTTTAGAGCTACCTTGATAAATTGGTAGTTTGGTTTTAGTTTATTTGCATTCAAAGTCATAAGGAACCTAAATTTTAACAATAGTTTTTAAGCCTAAGATATAAAAGCATTTCTGCAGCACCGCTGATGTTGCTTCACAAAGTAATATCCTGCTGTGATTGATTTTGATTATTTCACCAGCTTTGTTTTTCTCAATACAATAACAACAGTCATAAAATTCAGTAAATACAGTGCACACCTCGTAACAAAATTCACAAAGAAAATGAAGAAAAAGGCTATTTGAGCACTTAAGCACTACGTCATTAAACTTTAAGAGAGTTTTGGCAAGTTTCCACTCCTTTTCGTGATCCAGTACTATGTTATTTTCAATTAAAATATTATGCAAATTGCTAAAGTTTTCGCCTGAATTGCGAGCAATCGAACAAATGCGTGCGTAAGTGTATAACAAATAGACCGCAGTGTTTCCACGATCATCAAGCATTTTATCAAAAGAAAACACATAGTCGCTAATACGATTGTGACACAAATCTGCATACTTAATACAACCGTATGCCACAGCTTCCTGTGCATCGACCAACTCCTTAGGTGTTAATACTTGATCACGGCCTCGTTTCTCTAACTGAGTCAAAGCATGCTTTAGCCCTTCATCCAGTAGGTCGGACAACTTCACAGTATCACCCGAACGGGTCTTAAATTTTTTGCCGTCTTCTCCTAAAACAACACCAAACTGCACATGATCAACTCGATGTTCTTTAGGATTTAATATACCGCATCGCTCCGCTGCTTCGAATATAGAATTAAAGTGGGTACTTTGACCAGAGTCCACAACATAAATAATCCAGTTGACAAGTTCTTCCTCTATTCTTTGCTTAAGCGCTGCTATATCTGAAGTATCATATGTAAATCCACCATCAGACTTAACGATTGTCAGTGGAATTCCCGACTTGTTAGTGTTCGGCCACATTATTTGACGGCCAGCATCGAATTCCAAAAAACCTTTATTTTGAAGAAACTCAACAACAGATAGCATTCGAGATTGATAGAACGATTCACCACGTTCTATTATAGAAACATCCAGTCGATCATAGATTTTCTTGAATTCATTTCGCGAAACATCGCAAATCAATTGCCACGCCTTTGTAGATTTTGGTTCTCCACTTTGCAGGGACACAACGCAGTTATAGGCCCGTTTTTTAAAATCTTCATCTGCATCGAAACGCTTTTTTGATTCCTTATAAAATTCCTGTAAATCTCCAATTGGGGGACATTCATTTACGAAATTTGGAAAAGAATCTTCCAGATGAGTCCACTAAGACACGTTTTTTGGCCATTTTTGGAGGTTTAATGCCAACTCGCAACCAATTCGAAATAGCAGATATGGCATATTTCTTGCTGAGAAAAATGTTCAGAAATCCAGCAGGTGCCACTTCTATCTTTTCGATTACAGGAGAACCCGGGCAGAATCTTTGAATTTTCATAGCAATTTCGCGTGGCGATATATTGTCCCCATTTTCTTTCATCTTTTTGGCCAAGCCCATGGCGTTGTTGCACTGGTAATCCCCAAACTTCGGAGATGCATTCACAGGGGCAATAATAACGGGAATATCCGAGTATGTTGGATAAGCTTGACCAATAGCTTGAGTGAATACTTCTTCCAAGTGCTCTGTAATTGAAAGACTTTCTCCACAGGTGATTTCAAAATTTGTTGCTCCTTCATCAATAATCGATTGTTTGATAACGGAGAGACGATGCTTAAGCTTAATATTTTTATGTTGAAGCTGGTCAAGAGTATTATCATATTCAGCGAATGAGCTTAAATTTCCAAGTTTCGAATATTCCATTTTTGCATCAAGTTCCTTTGCCAGGCACTCCAAATTATGCAGCCTCTTGAGCTCGTTTGTCAGTTCGGAAGTCATATTTTAGATTAAAGACAATCAAACTTCGCTTATGCACTCTATTGAACAGCAAATAGTGCTCGTATATAAATGAATGAGATTTGTAATTATAAAGGTATTTCGTGAAATTGTGCCGCTATATGACAGCTGACGTTAACAGCCGCTTAACATGATCCAAACAGCGTTATTCGATATTGTTTGCTATCGATAAATTATGAAAACGCATTGCCTCAAGCGATACTCATCGATTGCCTGACAACCAATTGCCGCCTGCCCGCACACGTGTTTGCGTCGTAGCACATTTTATTTCATTTTAGTTTTATAGACGAAGTAAAATAAAAAATAAAAGAAAATGGCTGACGTTGCTGAGAATACAACCGCTGAGGTCGCCGCCGCCGCAGAGGTAAAGCCCGCAGAGAAAGTAGAGTCTACAGAAGCTGCTGAGGCCAACAAGAACGGCGATGCCAAGAAGGAGGAAGAAGAGGAGAAGAAATCAGCGGCACCCAATGCAGAGGAATTGACCAAACAGGAGCGTGCTATCATCAGGCAGGTGGAGTATTATTTTAGCGATGCAAATCTGCATCGCGATAAGTTCCTCAGTGAGCAGATCTCAAAGAACGAGAACGGCTGGGTACCGCTCTCCGTGCTGGTCACATTCAAACGTTTGGCAACGTTGAGCACAGATCTGGAGGAGATCGTGAATGCGCTGAACAAATCCGATGAGGGTCTCGTTGAGATTAGCGAGGACAAGCAGAGCTTGCGTCGTCACCCCGAACGTCCCATACCCGAACACAATGAGGAGCGCCGCAAGGAGATACAGGAACGTACCGCCTATGCCAAGGGATTCCCATTGGACTCACAGATGTCAGACATCCTGGACTTTGTCAACGCCTATGAGAAGGTGGTCAATGTGACCATGCGCAAGCACTACGACAAACCCACAAAGTCGTACAAATTCAAGGGAAGCATTTTTGTTACATTCGAGAAGAAGGAGCAGGCCAAGAAGTTCCTCGACGAGGAGAAGATTCAGTACAAGGAGCGCGAGCTGCTGCGAAAATGGCAAGTAGACTATCTGAAGGAGAAGCAGGAGGAATACCAAAAGAAGAACGAGAAGCGCAAAAACAAGAAGGAACCCAAGCCAGAACCCGAAATTGAGCTGCCCAAGAATGCCATCGTCGTGTTCGAGGGTGCTCCCGATACGGTGACACGTGAAGAGATCCGCGAGGCATTCGAGAAGGTAAAGGACTTCGACATTGCCTACATTGAGTTCAACAAGGGCGACACCAAGGGTTCCGTGCGTCTCACCGAGGCTGATGCGGCCGAGAAATACATTGCCAAAGTGGAGGAAGCAAAGGTGAGCATGATGAATCCCCAGCCACATATGGATGTACATTACTTATTCCCTTTCCCATTTACAGCTTAAGTTTAACGATGACGTTTCTCTAAGCCTGCGCAAGGCCACCGAAGAGGAGGAGAAGGAGTTCCTGGACAAAGCCATCGAGTTCATGAAGAAGCGTCGGGACTTCACACGTGGCAAGAACAACAACAAACGTTTTGGACGCAAGCGTCATGGTGGCCACGACAACAGGCATAACAAGAAGCAGCGCTCCGAGTAGAGGATCCCCCCTGGTGCTGCTGCAGCTCACTCACACTTTGCCAAGACTCCTTAAGCAAATGCAAAAATGTTAGTTCTAGTTCTTAGATTATAAGCAATTCTTGTGACTCCCCCCGCCTCCGATTGCGACTAAATACTAAACTAGTTTTCCATGTAACACTAAGCAGAAAAAAGTTGGAATACCCCTGATGAGGAGGACTGTGTGTATAGTTTTCATATACAAAATGATTATGAGAGGAACACTAATTTATTCTTAAAACCTGAAAACATTTCTAGTTTTTTTTGCTTACATCAAGTTACAATAAATATCAGATTGTAATCTATAAAGAAATTGATTTATATTCAACTTAATTTATATTCTCAAGTGACATATTACTGAAACACATATTTGTGTAGTTCACTTTGCAAGAGAAAGAAAATATATTAATCAATTAGTTGATCTATCAGCCGACTCTTTTACACCTCTTAAGTAAAGTAAATCATTTAAAAATTATGAACAACTTTATTTATTCACTTTTGAAAATTAACATTTGGTGGTCACATTTAAGCAGCTTTGGGACGAATCATCATCCTCCCTTCTTTCAGTGAAATTTTGTCTAACCAAGAGAAGCTTTGTCTATTAAGTTCTTCGTATGGAAAATATTTTCCATTCATATTGCTGTAACGAAAGAATGTTCATTGAATATAAATGCAAAGAATATTAATATTTAAATCGACAAAAACACACTTACCATTTGGAACATCTGTTATACCACCAGCCACCATCTTTCCACAATGCGCAATTACTAGTTTCATATTCGTCGTTGTCACTATCATATGTCGTGAATTTCATATTTTTGTGATATCTAAAAGTATCTACTGTTGTAGTACTAGAGAATATACCCAACTTACTAAGTCGGTATTGATCGTCTTCTCCCGAAATGGCGAACTCATCATATCTGGCATAGATAATAGTACCATTGAAATATTCCATGTGAATATATAACTCATGGGGTTGCTCTGTGGTCAGTCTATGTATCTTATCCAGGCCGAGGAAGAAGTCCCCGTCCCAGAAGTCTCCAAAGCCATTCCGGTACGTGTTCCAATCTCTTTGGAAGTTCACTCCGCCCCTGATCCGCTGTTGTATCACTGTCCATCCAGGCCCAGCGATATTAGAGTTGCAGAGTACCTCAAAAGTATCATTGAAAACGGAGACATTGTAAACACCCGAAGAATCTATGTTGATGCAACCCTTCTTTCCCATTTCATTAGATTTAAGAATCAATTTCTCAATTTCGGGTTCTATTTCTGGAATGTTTGGCTCTTCTAGTTCTTCTTCTTTTGGAAATATGTGATCTTTTTGGCTTTGTTGTCTTTCAAATTGTCTTTCAAATTGAAGTACTTTTTCAGCTTTTTCGTCTAGCTTTATCTTAACGTTTGCCATTTCGATGTTTTTTCTGTAGATCGAGATGTTAAGGAAGTTTACTTTTCTTTTCCAGAATTCCATTTGTCGTTCCAATTTAAGAACGTCCTCATTTTTATTTTTTAAATCTGTTTCACATTTTTTTCTCATTTCTCTTTTCATTGTAGTTTGATTGTCGAGCTTGTCGTTTGTTTTTGATAAGAGGTCTATTTGTTGTTGTAAAGATTTGATTAACTCTCTGGTCACCTCATCCTTGGAGGTGCAACTTGCCACTTCCTTGACCAGCCTATTCATTTCTTCATTTTTGTTTTCCATTTCTCTGTTATTTCTATCGATCCTCTCAGTCATTTGCTCAAAATATGCTATCATTGGCTGCACTATTTGGTGGGCATATGAGCCGCACTGCTCCTCAAGTTGATGAGACATTTGACAATTCTAATAAACAAATTTAAATTTGTTCATTAATATGTTGATTCTGATTATACTCTGATTCCACCTGAGACATTATCTTACCTGATCAGTTTCAACTGCAACGGAAGATCCTTCTGCGTCCATTAACAAGAGCAGGGAGCAGAGGAGGAGGAGGACGGAGGGACAGTTTTGCCTCATTTTTCTCTTGACACTTTCACGTTGTATCAAAATATACAATGAAATGTTTCAAGGCAGGCTCCTCCTTTTTATAGCCCCGTTCACGTGATCTGCGAATGGTCTGAACTGATAAGGCGGATGCTGATCTCAGCGTTGAACCGAACTTGACCTATCTTGCAAATTAACTTTGATTATTTTGCATATTAAACATTCAAAAAGTGAGTGCAACCAGATAAGAATAAATGAGGTGTTTCAAGCTGCACATAGAGGAAAACAGATTAGGTTGCCCACCATTTATTTTCTTCAAACTAGACTCTGTAAACTCACCAAAATTATTAAAAATCGTCCTGCACAAAATAAATTCATCAGTTATTTTCTCTCCTTACATCATTTTCTTAGTTTCTTTACCTAAACAAACACCATATAAACTTTTAGTATTTTTTTATTTTTATTGCTGTTTGGGTTTTTTTTGTTTTTTTGTTGTGTATGTTGTGTGTGTGTGTGTGTGTGTGCTTGCGTTGGTTGTTAAATGTTAGCAATATCAATATACATAGAATTTTCAACTTAAAAACAATAAAAATTAATATAAACTTCATAAATTACAAATATTAAATGCATAAATTACAAATACGAAATATTACAAGAAAAAAAACAAAGCATAAAATTTTCAAAATTTGTTTTCTGTTTTCTGTTTCGTGCATTCATTTGCCGAACTCGAATACACAAGAGAGTAGTAGAGAGTAATTAATAATAGACTATATACGATATCATATCATGATCAACTGCTGCTGCTAGGGGTCACTTATATAGCTAGAGAGTGTGTTTTAAACGATTTCGTTTCGATTGCAACTAACTGTAAAATTATAACATAATTAATGGACATCAGTTTCGGGGCGGGGCGGGGCGTGGGTACGTTCTTCTTAGATCAAAAACAATACAAAAATAAACAAAACGATCGTTTCTTTTTCTTTCACATTGAACTAAAGGATTCACTCATGCTAAACCGATGGCATAATGGGGGAGGGGGATATAGTACATGCATATAAGCTAGGGTATTGTTCGGTTGTTCTTTTCTTTTCTTTTCTTTAGTTGTCATACGCAGAGTACGAACTATACGAGAGAGTAGACTTATTCAACATTTATACATTATACAAACTAAACAATTACAAACAACGGCATCGTATATCTCATATATCGCACGCTCTTCAACTTCATTCATCTTTATCTATATATCAAATATCAGTATATGTAGTTTATATATGTGTAGTACGAATTGCATGTTGGTTTCTCTTTATATATGTATGTATATGTTATGTGGTGGGGGATGCGCGCTCAAGCTAATCTCGTTCTAGCCGGAAGAAGAAATATACAGCTAGGGGGGAGTGGAGAGGGGAGGGTAGTGGTTACTTAAACACTAGACTAACACGATCTAACACGATATACAACGATCTTTAGGCGCTCCTCTCTCTCTTCTCTCTCTCTGTCACTTTCTCTAGTTCAACTATCTATATTCCTTGCTTGCTCAACCTTAATTGTACAACAGTCCATTCAAAGTATGCATATGTTTACATTATATAGTTTATAGTTTATATTATTATAGTGTTTATTTAGTGCTGCATCTGTTTGTCTATTTCCAGACGGGCGTCAGATCCAGCGTGAGATTCTGTATCGTCCGATTGCGTGCCGAGCTGCGCTTCTGCTTCACCGAGCTGGTGATCTCGTTGACCAATCCCTGGCAATCGTTGCACACGGTGACCTGTTCCCCACGCAGATTCTCCTTCTGATCGTGCTGCGTCTGCTGTGCCAAGTGGCTGCCGGAGGAGAAGAGTGCAAAGCCGCGTGTAAAGCGGGATCTGAGAAAGGCAAGAAGAGAATTTAGATGAGAATAGAACTTTTCAATATTTCTCTAGCTGCTTACTTCCTCTCCAGCGTGCTGTTGTTGGATAGCGGTCGATGTGCAGGACTGTTGACGGGCAGACTACGCGGTCCCTCCATGCTGCGCGACATGGCGTTGTTGTAGTGCAGCTGCTGTTGCTTGTTCTGCATACTCGATGGTCGCATGGCTGACGAGTAGGAGGCGGACATGGATGCCTGATCGTGTAACGCCTCCACCGCCTGACCAGCAGTTGAGGCTGCTGCCGCCGCCGCCGCAGCAGCTGCAGCAGCCGAACCGGGTCCCACACTAATGCCGGGCGTGCTCATATTGGATCTTTGGTGTTTTGGCGATGATGGTGCACTGCCCACTGTGCTGCGAGTCTGGAGAGGATTAGAATAGGTTAGAAGAAGCTACAACATAACTACAACAACTATACAACTCACCTTTCTATCTGACTCGGAACGTAGAAGACGCTCGATTAGCGACTTGGGGAACTGATCGTCCATGATGTTGCCCGTGGAAGAGGAGTGCATTGCCTGGTGGGCGGCATGATGCGATGGCGACGGTGTACTTGAGCTGGCCGGGCTGGACAGCAGCGAAGGTGAGATCAACACCAGAGGCACATTGCGAAAATGCTCCGATGGAATGCGCATTTTCGTATAACACTTGGCGCACACGGTGCGCTGACAGAGCTTGCACTGTATGCCCCATGGGCCGAAGAAGGAGAAACGGGTGCGCAGGCAGAGGAAACAGACACGACGCTTTTCAACATCCTCCTTGACACGCACATCCATGGGCAGTCCCTCCAGCTCCGCTTTGGTCATGACAGAACGTATGTGGACAATCTCTGCCAGGGTGACAGACAGACGATCATCACCACGTTCCATCCAGGTCTGTTTGTCCATGAAAGACTTGTTCCATGGGCCAAGCGAGGATGTTGAATGCGTCGACGATGTTGCTTCGCCCGAGTTCTGCTCTGCTGACTGCTCTGGCGACTGTTGTGGGGGCTTCACAGCCTAGGGAAAGAGAGGGAGTGAGAGATAAAACAGATTAGTTACGAGAACCTTTTTAACTCATACTATAAACTTACCTCCTTGACGTCATCCGTCGACTGACGAGACTCGGGACGCGTGGGTGGCATCGAGTGTGCCTCGTCCAGGTTACTCTGGCAGCCAACAATGGTGTGGCGACGCGAGGAGGCGCGTCTCGATTCGCACTGTGTGGCAAGGTCGTAGGCTGTGTGTATAAGAGGGAGAGAGAGAAGACCATATGGATGGGCCGTCATTAGCTGCGATTCTATTTATGTGACAATCAACATTGCGTATGCTCTTAATGTATGTATACAGTATATGTGTGCGGTTAACTAGTTTAAAGGGAGTGAAACAATCGATAGCGATAACGATAACAAGGCATTCACAAAGTTTTACAGCAAGCCAAGCAGGTCGAGAGGACGATACGAGAGAGAGGGGAGCAACAACGATGTGGATAGACAGCTTTATGTTTATGATTCGGTGAAGAAACTTTAAGAAATTCTAGTAAAATGCGCGTTGAATAAGAAAATATGAGGAGTAGCAGTAATAAAAGAGAATAAAAGTATGAAGAGTGAATAATGCAAAAGACGAAACGAATGGGAATTTATCACAAAATTTTGGGTGCAGTTGAGAAAATATTAGAGTTTATTTCTTGTAGGATTATGACTTTATTTTTATGACAACATTTATAAGTTAGATTTTATTGAGCTATTATTTTATATTAATTAATATTATGGATTTAACACTTTCTTTTAAGGACAGAAAGTAAAAACTTTTTGGAATCATGTTACAGTGTGCATTGAGTAAGAAAAATATAAAGACAAAAACAGTAATGCAACTGGGACACATTGAGTTAAGGAAACGATACGATTCTGTTTAAATTGCAGAAGTTGAGGGCGAATTAATGATCATTTAAAAAAAAAAAAAAATACAAAATTAGGTTCATGGCATTATTTATAATTTTAATAGGTTCATCAATCTTTCCAAGTTAAATCATAAATTGAGTAATAAAATAATTTTAAATAGTCTTGAAATTGAATCATTCGGGATAAGAAATGGGATGCAGACAGGTTTCAAATAAATATATAATAAGTGTTAAGTCTTTTTGAGGTTTTTGCTTTGATTATGTTTCTTATGAGATCATGAAATTAATTTCTTTAAAATATTTATAGGTTATTTGGATTTGATATTATTATTATAGATTTAAAGTGTTTAATGTCAAATGACTGATCAATGCACATTTTCTAACGGAAAACTGTGATAAGTTTAATTTTTATGTATTATTTTTTAAATTGTTTATCATGATTTCTTTTCAACGGATTTATGTGGAACGATGCAAGCAGAACAAGATGCAAAGAATGTTGAATAAAGCAGACTTTTCTTTCTATTTCTTTCTCTGGTTTTGCAATATTTACATTCCAAGGCATTATCGAAGAAATTGTGATATTCATCCTGTGTAAAGGCTTGTGCTTGCTGTTTATGTTGTTGTTGTTGCTTTTCTTGTTGTTGTCTTTCTTGTTGCGGTTGCGGTTGTTCCTCTGCCCCAAGCGAAGTTGCAACGTTTTGTTGGTTTGTTCGTTTTTTGAATTTGTTGTTTTTTAGTTTTTTGTAAGCGTATTTCGTTTAACAATTGTAAATATATATAGTAAAGTATACAATTAAGTTAGTATTGGAATTATCTCAAGTTGTGGCACAACAACCATATATTGTACATAAAACAAAAGTTAGTAAAGAATCAAACTTAGTCATGCAAGAATTTAATACTTTTTCCGTATTGTTTTATTTTGTTTTTTTGTAATTTCTTTTCTTTTTACAAATATTTCGAGATTATTATTTTCAACTGGTGTGTGTGTAGGTGTATCTGTGTGTGTGCTTCCACAACCGGAACATCAATTGTCATCAGCCACCAAACATCTTCTTTGCCAGCTTTCTTTCTTGCTTTTTCTTGTATTTTCTTTTGTTTTCTTTTTGTTCTTAGTGCGTTTGTTTTTGGCAATAATATAATACATTCTTTTCGATTTCGTTTAAACAAAATCATAAAATAAAACTAAATTAGTTTTCTTTTATCGTATATCGATTAATAGGTCACGATTAAATACCTTCGCAAAGTAAGTTTTTTTTTTTGTGGGGAAAGGTGGAGGGAGAAGTGAAAAAAGTAAGAAACAAAAATTGTAAATTAAAAATCAATAAACAAAAACCACATATCAGATATTAAAGCGTAAATCAATATTAGTGCTTAAAATATATAAAACACAGTAAGAAAGTGCACAAAGTATGTAGGGGTATATAGTATGTAAACCTACATAAATCTCTCTCTCTCTCTCTCTTCTTTTTCTTTCTTTCTTTGTTTACTTTGATGAATTCTTAAGAACTCTTACTTAGCATTTGTATGTGAAAATTCTCAAGAACAGCTTGTGAATAGATTGTTTCTTTAACCTATTTTCAACTTTGTTTGATAAATGTTACAGAAAACACTCTCCATACTCGCATTACTAATGATCTTTCTTTATATATAATATGTTCACCTCATTTCGCTTCACTGCGTTTGTGCAGTTTGCCTAAGGTCGCTTTGCTTTGTCCGATCGATTTACATCACATAATATCATCAATACAAAAAACGACCTTCTCTGTTTGGCGCTAAGAAGGTCAGCCCTAAATCCCATCGCTATCATCATCACTTAGCATGATAAAGCAAAAATATGAATTGGGAATTTTTACTTTAATGTGCGAATATCTTTTGTGTGGCAGTTTGTGTGAACTTAAATAGATTTTTATTATTGAAGACTGTAAGACTTTAGAGATCTCTTATGACCAAATAGGTCTTTGCTATTTAAATGTAAATACAAACTGTTTTAACTGCATTGATTTACTATAATTATTTACTATATTTTTACTATATTTAAATATAATTCAAACACCTTTAAGGAACTCTTTCAATTACATATATATACTATCTTTTTTTTCTACATTAAATCTCTTCTTCATACAGATTTCGTGCTCTCTCCAACAACTCTTTAGACATCTCTCTTAACTAAAAAGATCTATAGTTTATATACGGCCACAATATCTCTCCAAAAATTCTTAGGAGATCTTTTTCAAACAAATATATCTATACTATATAATATCTATAGCTCTCTCTATATCTCTATATCTATAGATCTCTTCCAAACAAATCTCTATTATATAATATCTATGCTTATTACTCTTACACCCTTAGAGATCACTTTCAACTAGTTTCCTGTTCTACATGAGCAATTCTGGTAGCACCTTTAGGTCTCAGCTTACAGAGAACTTGTTGTGGCTGTCAGTTCTCCATACTTTGTGCACTTTCGATATCGTATAACGTATTTACATAAGTTTTATATTTATATTATATATCTCAAAGAGTCAC
The DNA here is from genome assembly GCA_018151435.1 of Zaprionus africanus. Lineage (NCBI taxonomy): Eukaryota > Metazoa > Arthropoda > Insecta > Diptera > Drosophilidae > Zaprionus > Zaprionus africanus. Next base: position 810,180 of record JAECXB010002307.1, on the reverse strand, counting down.
TCGATCACTTACTTGTGCGTCTCGGTCGCATCAGTGTCGCCGATTGGGGATCGTGGCGCGACTGATTGCCAAACATGTAACCCCCGATGGGATATGGCGGCATCTTGGGCTGAGTATAGCGATGCAGTTCGGTCAGATTGCTGTTGCTACTGATGCTGGATTCATCGAAGAAATGCTCGTCGTCCTATTGAGATATATGGGAAGATTATCTTGGGTTTGTGTTGCATGTGACATGATTTACTCACCTGCAACTTTGAGAAATCGACTTTGATGAGCCGCTGTCGTGAGCGGGACAGTGTTGGATTGGTTGAGTTTGGAAGCACTGTAAGGAAGAAGAAGCAGAAGAGGAAGAAAGTGAATTAAGATTGTGGGAAAATATTGGAGTGAGCCTGCTTATTGTACAAGGTGCAAACTCTGATTAGATTATGCGCTCGTAAATTACATAAACTCTGTCAAGGCACCCTCTTCGCCTTCTTCTCTCTCCCCTCTCCTTTCTCTGGTATTGTCACCCTGCTCACTTCTTTCGCATGTTGTAATTAGCCAAGCGTCGCTTTTCACTCTTCTCTGTCATCTCAAGCCGCGCTTCGCTTTATTATAGTTAGTCTGGAAGTTTTTTCAAACTTATTCAGGTATGTTCAGGCATTTGGTTAACCGTTAAGTTAACGCATTTTACGATTCTACACATCGTCATCATGTTTTGTCGCTACTTCTTTCTTTATTTCGCTGTGTTGTGCGCATTTTCTGCCCTTTTGTTTTCATATTTATGTTCTCTCCTCTTGCGCAATGTTCGCTCGTAAATGAAGCTTGGGAAATTAAACCAAAGTGTGAAGGGGGAAGGGGGGAAGAGCACGTTACCATGCGAGAAGGCTCTACACGTGGGGTCAGTCAGCTTTATCGCGCTACGGAACTGCACTTTAGTACAGTAACATATGGTTATTATATGCTTCACTATACTATCGTATAATGTACACATGGTATGTCCATTAAAATGTACAAAGGTATGCAGGGAAACGTACCATGCATTAAGTATTTTACTCATCGGTTAAAACTGGAGGTGGAATACGTGAGACGTTACCCTGTACAGCTTCGGCTCATTTAGGAAGGTTTCAGGAATGTGGTGAAGCTAAAGGAAAAGAACTGAAGAGATATTTTCTTCTCAATTGTATCATTCATTATATGCTGACTTTAAACTTGAAGTTTTCTTATAAGAAAATATACATTACACCTATTCAAAGCTCAAGAGGAAGCAGGAGCGAATTATATATTGTATATTTCCTGGTGTTCATTTAAATGTTGCATATTTTACTTATAATGAAAAGGTATAAAACATTGCGACGTGTCGACGGTACCTTGTGTAGCTTCTGATCATGAAAAGGTTTCAGAAATATAATGAAAGAACTTTAAAGTAGTATTCAGATCAATACAAAAGTCTAATTAATGGTACAAGGATCATAGATCAATTGTATTGAAATAAAAAATAATGTTCCCTCTTAGAAATCGTATAAGAAAATATGAAAAATTCATGACATTCTATATGAAGTTGAACCAAGTACAATATTCTATACATTAAGAGGATTCATACTTAAAATTCATAAAATTGTGGATAAATGGTTTTCAAGCAACTGATTCTCAAATTTTCAACATAACAATGTATAACAAAATGTGAGTAGTATATCAACTCAAAACTTTAAGTAAAAATGACGGAAAATATGAAAAACAAGCACTAAGGCCTAAAGATACAATATAATATTGAACTAATCTACAATCGAGAGGTTACAAAAAAAACAATTTTTTCTTATTGAAATTATCTAGTTTTATCAGAGTATTATATATTTTTATAATTAATTAATTAAATGTTATTAAAAACATATAACTAAAATAAACCTTTGAAGACCTTATTTTATTATAAACAGTCTTTAAACTTCATGCTCAGGCAAAGTTTCAACCTATTTCTCTACTCCTTTAATGGCCCAATGGTTGCCAGTGTAACAACCACACTTAGTCTCCCCCGCCCTCAGGCCATAAATTTCAATTTAAAAGCTCACAGCCTAGAGGCTTCTTGAGGCAGCGACTTCTAATAGTTTCAGCCCATTGTGGGTCTAGCGTGTTTGAGGCATGCAACGCTAGTTACACTTCCTCTTTCCTCTGCCTCACTCACTTCCCCTCCCCCACTCTAACTCCGTAAAAAAAAGCAGGTCAAAACTGCTGCTACCTTTTGATGACTTGACAGCCTGACGCGGTTTAGGTGTTGGTGGTGCCGCTGCTGCTGCTGCTGCTTGCGGCACATTGACAGCAGCGCTACTTGGGGCACGCGGTGCAGCACGTGGCGTTGGCTGTGGCTGCGCCGTCTGCTGCTGCTGCTGTTGCAACTGCAGTTGTTGTTGTGTTGCTGCTGTTGTTGCCGCGTGCTGCGTATCCGTTTCAGTTTCGTTTTCTGTGCCGCCGCAGTAGAGCGACGCATCGCTGGCAACATCAACAATATCCGCGTTGCGTACCACATGATGCGACTTGAAGACGCTGGCAGCCGTTGAGCGCTTGCCACCGATGCTGCCACCGGGCGTTGTTTGTGGGTGTTGCAGCTGCTGTTGCTGTGGTTGTTGTTGTTGCTGGTGCTGGTGTTTGTAGGTGTTGTTTTTGGCATCCATTTGTGCGCTGCAGTTTTGTTTTTTCTTGTTTTTTGGCTATGAAAGTTGGCTGGAAGTTTGCATGGCGCTGCACCCTCGTTCCCCTTCCACCTCGTCGAGTTGTTGCTCCACTTTCAGGGCACTTCACTTGTTTATGGAGGGGGGGAAAAACACTTTTCTTTCAATGCGTTATCGTTGCTGCTGTTGTTGTTGTTTTTCACTTTAACACGGTTGCATTCGTGCTATCGATCCGACACCCCAAAAGCAACCCCCCTTCACTAGTTTTTTGGGGGTGACTCTCTCTCTTCCTCCCTCTCTCTTTCTCTCTCTCTCTGCCTCTGCTCTAATTGCCTGCGTGACTAACTAAGCGACTGACAGACAGTTGAACTGACACTGTGCTGTGCCTGTTTAATTTTCCCCAATAGTTTTTTTTTTGATTTAGAAAATTGCTTTTCAATCAGCTCGTTTTCATTTTCACTCGCGCCACGCGTCGCCGCCGCCTGCTGCTGCTGTCACAGCACGTACGAAACAACAGCAACAACAACAAGACGCGTGTGGTGTGCCGAGACGATGTGACACCGCGGAGGCTAAGCACGAAACTGTCGTCTGTCTCGGCAAGTCACGCGTCACTCATTCACTCAGGCTCGAGGAAAGCTTCGTGCAGTTAAGCGCAGGCGTCGGCTCAACGAGAGAGAGTACGCAATGGAGCCGAGGCGGAAAGTGAGAGAGCGCACTGAAGCCGAGTGGGAGTCTGAGAGAGCGTAACGCAGCAGAATGACTGTGCGAGAGAGCGCAATAAAGCCGAGTGCACGACACCTCACGAGTGAGAGAGCGCAACGAGGCCAAGTGAGAGCGCAAGGAAACCTAATGGGAGAACGCAACGAAGTCAAGTTAGCGTACTCGAGAGAGCGACAATGTGAGAGTGTGTAAGAGAGAACACAAGAGAGCGAGCCGCGCTTTGTTTTGATTTTGACATTTAACATTTGGCAAAGTGCTGCCTCTCAGCTTGGTAGTTGTTGTTACGTCATTAATCAATTCGTGACGTAGTAATAAGAGTTGTAGAGAGGGTGAGACAGAAGAGAGAGAGAGAGAGAGAGAGGGAGCTTAGCCCGACTGTCTGTGCGTGCCTCGTGTGGGAGTTGAAATTGTTAAAGTTTCTTTGTTGTTGTTGTGGGCAGATAATGAAAGTGAATGTGTGGAACTTTTGAAACTGTTTTCGAAACGATAATTGAAATTTATTTTTATGCGGAATTTTTAGCTTTTTTTAAGCTGTGGGCGAAAAAGTTACTAGAGCTGCCTCCATTTAACTGCAATTGAGCAGCGTTTAATAGAAAGCAATTGTCGGGCCTTGTTTATGATTTTCATTATAGGGTATTTTGGGTTACTTTGTGCTAAGGATGCGGAAAAAATATTAGTGTTCGACAATTTTTTTGAAATTTTTCGTTTTCCTTGAAAAGAATCCAAAAAGAATGTCAAAGAATGTTTATTGACCAATTTATCTTTTTTCTTTCTTTTCCTTATGTATTTTATTTTGTATATAAGGTGTATAGCGGAGAAGAAGATATTTCGAAATGGCAATGCTAGCGGTTTTCTTCTAGCTAGCGAAAAAAGGTTAGCAACTTTTAGCTTATTCGATAAAAAGTTAACATGACTCTGCTAAAGTTAACATTTCACTGTACAAGCTCTGTCAACACGTATAAGAACCATTGCATACTCTCGTGCGGCTACCTCTACGCTTTGCAAGCAACCGCAGAAAAGTATGCAACATTATTTATGCCAATATTGCCCTCGTCATAGTGAACACAAAATAAGCTAGATTTACCGCAATCCGCTGTTTTACGTGGCTATTTAACTCTAAAATAGGAATAAAAGCTGAGCTGGCAACACCGTCGGCCCATCTCGCAACGCGTCTGTCTCTTCTCTTCCCCGATCGCCACAAATAAACATAACCCACAGCAGACAAACAAACATAGCGCCAGAGCCAAAAGCCGCAAGCCTCGTCGCTGTTGTCGTCGACGTTGTCATCAGCAACATCATCATCCTCATTGTTGTTGTTGTTGTTGTTGTCGTGCGCGGTTTGTTGCCTTTGCTGCACTATCTTTGTGTGTCACAACTTTGCACGCTTCCTTCGGCAGTGGCGATTGGAAAATGTTGCCGTTTTTGATCTATGCTGGCATGCGCATTGCCGGCAACAGCAACGGCAAACAGAGAAGGCAATTGGCCAAGCAAACACAAACAGAGACAGCCAGGCAGACAGCAGACTGAAGAGGAACAGAGAAAGAGGGAGAGAGGGACAAAGACACTGACAGTGGGACAGCCACGCGGCGACATGGGGCGTACAATGGGGCAACGGCAACGACAAGTGCAGTGAAAACTAACAAGTTTCTCCCAGAGCGCGCGAGAGAGAGAGAGAGAGACAGCAGAGGCTGACAAGATGCCGCCGCCGCCGTTGCATGTGGGGATGACAACAATTTATGATCAGTTGGCGTTTAACATTTTTTGGAAAACGACAATGACAACACCAGTAGAAAGAAGAAGAAGAAGGAAGCAAAGGCAACCAAGCCCAGAGATGATCTTTGTCTTCATCTTCCACTGCGGCTGCGATCAAAAGATCAATTTCCTCTCTCCCTACTGTGTGAGATCTTTTTGTTTTTGGCAATGAATGTTGTGGAATTTCTACAGTGGGAAAGGTTTGAAGTGAACCTGCAAATTGCTGTGCAAGAAAATCTTTAAACGTAACCTATACTAAATCAGTTTCATATATATAAATAAATAAACTTTATCGTTACCTTATCAACAAATAAGATTTGTTTCATTTTATAAAAGGACTGAAAGGAATCCTAGCTCGTTCTTAAATTATTCCTAGCTTTTTATGATACGCCTTAGAAAAGATCTGAAAGATCAATATTCTCAAGTTTTTTCCCTCTTGCAAAAGAATCTAATCTGCAGTTTTCTGCTTAAATCCATTACACAAGTCAAAATTTAAAATAAAATGACTGCAAATTAAAAAATCGAAAGTAAAATGCAATATATTTTCTTTTTCTAGCTACTCTTCATATTCCTGTCTTATCATAAAGTTCCTCAACTATATTTAACACGTTGTTCTCTTTATAATAACTTTTCAACAATTTGCTTAGTCTTTCTCCATTTTTAATAGTTTTTATAATTTTTTTTACAATTTTGGTTTAACTAACTGGGGAAAGTGTGCGTAGAACAGTGTTACAAAATATACATAAGATAATTTGCATACATTTACTATATCTTGATTTTCTTCATATTGTATTCACACTTCCGATTCTACTAGTTGACTTGCATATACCTTGCATAACGTTTACGATTCACAATCTTGCGAAGCAGACTTAAGATTATATTAAGTTTATATATATTGAATACGATAACTTACTTTTTTCTCTGAGGGTGGGTGTTTCTGGTGGCGTTATTTGCTTGAGTTCCTTGCCCTTGCGAATGGACTCCATGAGCTGTTCCCGGGGCGTGGGCGTGCACTTCAGCGGCGGTCCCAACTGACGTTCTGAGGCCTAAAAGAAGAAAAAGTTGCAAGTTAGAAAGAAGAGACGGAGAGAGCGTTTAGCCACGCCCACATACCTTCTTCAACGGCGGCCGCGACCTGATGAACTCCAAGATCATCGCATGGGCATCCTTCTTGACACGTGGTGGTATATCTCCGTTCACCATTACCTTGCGCAATTGATACTTTCTGTTTGTGGTTTAGAAACAAATAAACAACAAAAAAAAAGAAAGAGAAATTTCTCAGTTTTCTCAAATTGTGTTCGATTGTTTTCTGTGGTTTGTTGTCTGTCTGGTGTCGTTGTTACGATAGTACTCACTTGGCTCTGATATCGCCCATCAGTATCTCGTAGGGCGTCAGCTCGTATTCGATGGGTGTGCGCTCGTAATTGCGCTTCTTCAGGCGTACGCCGTGCCGCAGCTCATCGATTACCTGAACCCAGAAGCGTGCCTGGTAAAAATATTGGTGGTTTCAAGATTAGATAAAGATCGTATAACAGAATATAGACAGAGAATAGATAGTTAACAAGGCATGCAGCAGCAAATAGATATAATAGATATTTATGGCAACAATTCCACATGCTATAAATAGTTTCGCGATACTATCGGCAAAAAAGAAGCCAAAAAGTAAGAAAATTGTATCGAATATGTTTAAAACTAACTGCAACTATCGCAAACTATCGTTCGCTTGTCACGTACTTGCAACGATCTCCATATTTCCAGCTCGTGCTGCATTTGGCGATAGTAGACAAGTTAGTAGCAGAGAAGAAAACTCGTATTTGATGCTAGAAACATTAAATACTGTCGATAAGAACCATCTAATACTATCGGCAAGAATTATTTCGCCAGTAGTAGACAATATTTGTTGATTAATGCATCAATGAAGTAAAAAGTATCTGAAAGTATCGCATACTATCGTTTGCCTCAGGTGTACTGACAGTTTTTCTTAACATTATTTGCTATTTTTGCGTTTAACGATAGTGGAAGAGTAAGTGGGGCGAAGAAAAGTCTGCATTTATTGAAAAAGCATTTGTAAACTATCGAATAAACTATCGCATACTATTTACAAAGAAATCGCAAAGATTCTGGCTGCCTTAGCAGTAAAAAATTAAAGTTAATGGAAAAATTGAGCTAAAAAACTGGCAACAACTATCGGATACTATACTATCGTTTACTTGCAGCCATTCCTTCATTTCCACCACGAGGTATCTTTGCCAATAGTTTACAATACAGGGTGAGTTAGTGAGATTGTTTAACTCTGCCTTTTTTCAGTGTATTTTACCATTCACTTAAGGCGATCTCGTTGATTACTTTTCACTTTTGTTTTAATTAATTTAGTTAGTCCGATAATTTGGTCCCCGCTGAGCTTAAGCCTCTTAGTGCTGCAGCAATCGCTGCCTCATTACGTGCATCATGTGGCACTTGTGTGGCAGCCGGGTTAAACAGTGCGTATGAGTAATGCGATGATGACAGGAAACTAAACTTATTTAGCACACAATGGGGAGAGATCGACAAAGAGAGACACATAGAGAGAGATATGGAGAAGGGGAGATGGACATAGAGAGAAAGAGAGACATAAAGAGAGACAGAGACAGGCAGCTTCAACTGCCTGTAACAGTTACTCGCATTTTCACTTTCCATCGTCGTTTTCCTGTTCCTGTCACTGTCGCAACTTGCAACTGGCAACCTGCATCAATTTCTGGCAATAAATTTTGAGGCAGCTCATTAAACATGCATAAAATATGCAAGGGACAACGGAGAGAAAGAGGCGGCGCACACCTTGCCACAAAGGTGGGTGTGCAGCGGCACATGTTTTTGACACAATCCACACAACAAAAACTGCCGACAAATGTTGCATTCAACAGACAACAACAACAACGACAACCACAACATCTTCAGCGTTGCGCCTCAATAATTGCAACAACAACGGCGTGCAACGTGTGGCAGCTTCCGCAAGCGCTTGCAACAGTTTGCTCTCCGCTGCCTCTGCTGTTGTTGTTGTTAAGCTCTGCCATGTTGCACATGTGCGTAGCATGAAAATTCACTTTTGTTTTTTCGGGGCATGCAACAGCAGTGGCAGCATCATATTCACGTGTATTAGCATAAAAACACACACACATGCTGACGAAGATACTGTTGTTGTTGATGATGACGATCATCTGCAGCTTAATGATCATCCCCCATCATGATCGTGTTGGTAATTATGATCATCAGGGCGGGCAGCTAAGCGAAACACATGTACACGAACCTCTGTTGTAGTTGGGCCTCCTCTGTGTCGGTCTAGGGAAATGCAGTTAATGCTGGACACGCTCGGATAGCGTCGCTTAGCCGAGAGGTGAAAGAGCTGCCCGCAATTCGGCTGAAAAAACAGGCATACACGCAGAATAAGGGCCAACTCAATTGGGCCGAGAGCGAGATCGAGAGTAAAACGCACTGAAATTGCAGCTAGTTAGAGATGGGGAGGTTTTAGCTATAAATTAGCTAAATTACGAGCAAATTGAGCAATGAGAGCTTTCAAGTGCTGATTTGTATTGAAAAATTTATTTCATGCATTGCCATGCAAAGTTTTAATGTGCTTTAAAAGCTCGTTCAATAGAGAAACTCTGAGGCCCAAATTCGCACAGTGTCTTTTTTTTATTTAAAGTAAAATAAATGCTAAATATAATTTATGAAAAGCTTTAATGTGCTTTAAAAGCTCTTTTAATAGAAAAATTGTCAAGGCCAGTATAGCACTGTGTTTTTCTTAGATTAAAAGTAAAATTGATGTTAAATATATTTCATGGAGAGCTTTTATGTGCTTTAAAAGCTCATTTAATAGAGGAATTGATTAAGCTGAGAACTTGAATGTACTTCCCAGCTCTTTCTTATGTTATATACAAAGCAAACCACATTTTAATGTGCTTTATAAGCTCAATGAACTAAGCTTTTACATTTAAATAAGATAAATTGAAGCTTAAATGTGCTTGAAATTAAAATTCAGTTAAGTTTGAATCTTATTTTGCTGAATCATTCAATGCACGTTGAAGATCATTCAAGCTGTAATTTGATTAATCTTACCAAAAGCTTTCATGTGCTTTGTAGCAAGCAATGATATAAATGATATAAATCGTTCTACAAGGTTCTACTAATCCACCTCTGCACATTTATTTCATTTCTATTTCAAAGAAGCTTTTTATGCCCTTTATCGTTCAACAATTAATCTAATTTCAAGCTAAAGCTCTTGCTTCAGTGAAGTACCGTTTTTACTACACAGTTGACTCATTCTTAACCCTCACAAGACCATCTCTCTGTCCTATTTCCAACCTAGATCAGCTCATACTGTTATCAAAACTTAAAACCCTCAAACAGAAGCCCAAAATTAATCAAATTAGCTACACACTCAGAACTCCGAGGTTTGCCAAGCATTCCAATCCCGCAAAGCACGTACTCCCCTCAAAGACAACAAAAAACTTCATCAACAATGCCAACTAACTAGAACTGAGCTGAGTCGGGTTATTCCCCCTCTCTCTTTATCTCCCTCTCTCTTGGGCAAGAGCAACAGCGCATGAAGAAAACAAAAAGCAAACAGAACAAAATTCACATTGAAGAAACACAAAAGAATTTGAGCAATTCCAGCGTAAAGCTCTATCCGAAAATCGGAGCAACAATCGAGAAAGAAACGCAGATCCGAAACCGTTTCTTCAAGACTGCATATATGTATATATAGCGTGGGTTCGTTCCGGTCCCGAGGGAGGTTAGACAGAAAAAAAAGAACAACGCTGTGTGACATTCTGAAGGCTGTTTGGCTTCCAAAAGCACTGATAAACGCTGACTAGAAACCGCTGCTGGCACAACTGGAAAAACGAATAGATGAAGAAGAAGAAGCAGCAGCAGAAGAGCCACAAGAATTGACATATATAAACAATAGACAGGTGGAAAAAAGAAAACGGAATCTTATCGAGCCAGTCATGACTGATAACTGACGAGTTTTTAATCAAGCAACGACAACAATTGTTAGAAATTACATTTCGTCAGACCGAGTGAGTTCCTGTAAAATATACAAATATAGCACACGCACATATCGTATATATATCTTTCTCTTTCTCTTACTGCTTTCTCTGCATATAGACTGAAGACCAACAACATCAATCGCAGCTGCGCCTTCTTTTCTGTCTGCTTTTCTTTATCAGCCCCATGCAAATTTTGTTTATTTAATTACGAATATGGCGTCGATAGGAGACTGAGTCCGGAGGTTTGAATTCTGATATATGTATTATACATATGGTATACTATAAAGTAAGATATATGACACCCGTTTTACAGCACGCAAAGCTGTTATATTTTTTGCGGTTTTTCTTTATCAATGTGCGAAAATTTGTGTGTTTGTGTTGGGCGTGTGCTCAAGGCTAATTTGCAAGGGTGTGTTCAAGGTTGGGCCGAGGAAAATATATAGAGGATACACTGCAGGGCAATAAGGACGTGAAGTCGCAAAGGAATTGGTTTAGGGGCTACACTGTAAGGAAATTATGACGAATCTAAAATGAAATTATGAATTATCTAAACTTGTGTTTATTTTTGTGATATATTTTACTTAAATTGATTTGTGTATGAAATGCTTTACTTTATATCATATGCCAATTATATTCATCTTTAAAAGTTGTTCAATACTTCGCTCCAGTTATCTGCAGTACTTCCCTAGTATTTCTCTTAGTGTATGTCAAATTTCACATTGCGTGCTCGGCCAATTTGCGTGTTTGTCTCAATGAATTCGGACTGCCAACCACAAGCGAATTCCCTGAATGACCTCCACATATATCACCCTGGAGGTCAACAACAAACATGAATATACTACGAATCGAAGCAAATATTTCGCAGCTAATGTGTCGCACATTAAAAGTATCGCACAAGAGCGGCCCACAGAAAACTCATTAGGATGATGATGATTAAAATTAAAAGTGAATTTCGTGAAATGTTTCACTTTTTTTTCTTCTCTCTCTTTTTGGCCCAGTTGATGTTCGAAACGGAAGGCCTTACTCTCCTTCCAACACCCCCTCAACACCCTCTCAATATCTGTAACATTTGCGCGTGATCTCAGCGATAAAGTTAATGATGATGGTGGATTGGATTGGCGGAGGTGCGCCAAAAAATAACAGCCCAAACAAGTCGTGTCTGCTGCTGTAGCCCCACTTTAAAGACCATTAGCGGTTTTTCTCAAGCATAGTTGCATAACACACACACACACACAGACACGCACACACACGCAATACTAATGGCATTGCTTATAGATGATATAGTAGCAGATCTGTCATTGCACACTGCATTGCTGACTTACCCAGTCGTTGAAGCCCAGCTTCGCCAGTTCTTGCTGTGTCGTTTGAGATGATTGAGATGAAGCCTTCATGAATTTTTCGGCACCTTCTGTAAAGCGTATGAAATGGGGTTATCCATTAGCATATGGGGTGTGGGAGTGGGTCATACGAACTCACCTTTGTTGAGGACTTGCTGCAGAAATATGCGCAGTTCGATTGTTTCCGTTACAAGGGCACGACAAACGGCCTTGTAATGGTTCTCGGGTAGTGCGGGCTTTATGTGATTTCTACAGGTCTGCAAAAGGAAAGGGGAGCATGGTAAGAATTAAAGAATATTTCTGTAAAATATTTAGAAAATTCTTGTAAGCTTAATTATAACCAGTCGAACGCTACAGTCAGGTGCTGACTGTAGAAGGCCATGGATTATCATGGTATACCGTGTATAATTTATTTTCCCTTATTTATAATGAAAATTTTGGTTTGTTTGAATTTAAGCATTTAAAAATATAAATTTTATCTTCTTATTATTTAATTCGAACGACACGCCAAATTCGATTGACAGGTAGAAGAAGAAGAACACATACAGTGTTGGAAGAAATAATAGAAACAACACTTGCACCTGGACGAAAATCTAAATTACTCATTATGTACAAGCACTATATGCACGAAATTGGCATCAAATAGAAGGCTTATAACTGTACTTTAATATGCGACTTGTTTCAGGTCGATTCGACCTTTGACACTTTAGCAATCTGCGTCTAAAGAAAAAAAAACCCCTTTTAAGCTGGAAAAAATAATAGAAACAAACAACATTTTGTTGAATATTTCTCGTTTTTTTCTGTGAATTCTTAAAAAATGGCTTGTATTCAGTACTTTAAGGTAAGTCTAGCTAAGAATGACCGAATTTGTGAAAAAATTCGGTTCCATTAACCTGTAATATGAAGAAAAGGTCACAGGGGTCACTGCCCACCTGTATAGCGCAATATTGTCAAAGTTCTTCCTTATTTTTTGGACTCAATGCATCCAATCCCTTTCTTTTATTACTCCTCACACGTGTTCTATCCGATTTGAGCCCGGGGACTGCTCAAACCGCTCCAATTTATAAAGTTGCTGATCTTGCACCCATGTACTAGGCAGATTCGAGGCAGGTTTGGGGTCATAACATTGTATGAACTCACATTTTACCGCCTTTTTTTCGTCGATGGAGTAGAAGAATACCTTGCAGGCGATAGTGTGTAGTCGGTCAATAAGTAAAAGACTGATTAAAAAAAATTCAGACGGGTAGTCAGCTGGGAAGGTTCCACCGCTTAGTAAGGAAAATATCGTGAAAAGGCTATGTTTCGCAAATCAAAAAATAGTGCCCCAAAATTGGAAAAAAATACTGTGGTTTGATGAAACTAACTTAAATTTGTTTATATCTAATGGCAAACTATACGTAAGACGTCCAAAAACTACTGTTTCCGATTCCAAGCCCCCCACACCATTTGTGGTGTAAATGTCATTCTATGGAAATTATTTGCCCCTCTGTAGTTGGTGCGGTATTCTTGATATAGGAACAAATGTGGGCTCCAGACTTCGTACACACACTAAAGAACGTGATGCTAAGGAAAAAGTCCGTTTAAAACGGGGGCTTATGGGGTATATTGACCACAAACCTGCCTCGAATCTGCCTAGGCCATGGGTGCAAGATCAGAAACTTAATAAATTGGAGCGGTTTGACCCATCCCCGGACTCAAATCTGATAGATCATAAGTGAGGAGTAATAAAAGAAAGGGATTAGAGGCATTAAACCCGAAAATAAGGAAGAACTTTGACAATATTGCGCTATACAGGTGGGCAGTGACCCCTGTGACCTTTTCTTCATATTACAGGTTAATTGTACAGAATTTTTCCACAAATTTGGTCATTCTTAGTTAGACTTACCTAAAAGCATTGAATGCATGCCTTATTTTTGAGAATTTACTGAAAAAAACGAAAAATATTCAAAAAAATGTCGCTTGTTCCTTATATTTTTTCCAGTTCATAAGGGAGTTTTTTCCTTTAGAGGCAGATTGCTAAAGTGTCAAAGGTCACATCAACTCGAAACAAGTCGCATATTAAAGTACAGTTATCAGCCTTCTATATGATGCCAATTTCATGCATATAGTGCTTGTACATAATGAGCAATTTCGATTTTCGTCCAGGTGCAAGTGTTGTTTCTATTATTTCTTCCAACACTGTAAATAATGCAAGGACGGATAGACAAGAAGTATAAGCATTAGATCATAATGGCAAACAGGAGTCGCGGCTGCGGAAGTTGTGCAGTAGCTTAGTGGAGTGTGTGCCGGATTCGAAGACCAATGATGTTGACATTGTTCGGGTTCGATTGCTGCCGCGGTCAATGCGTGATATGTTTTCCTTTCTTTCTTTCTTTTCTATTAAATAATTTAAAAGCTTAACAAACACTAATTTAATTTTTGGTACGCAACATATTTAATTAGAACACTTTTATAAACGTTGCCCTATGTTGCACAAATCTGACAGTTGCGTATGTGTGCGGAATACGGCAATTGATGCGTGTAAGAGCGGGATGCCGACACATAAATGTGCAAATGCAGACATGCATGTATCGGCATCCCGCTCTAACATTCGTGTACATTGATTGTCTTAACTATTGCATAAAAATATGAAATTTATTTTGATTGCTATTTAGTTAAATAATTTAGAATTAAGGTAGAGGTTGTAGTTTTCGGCTGTTGTTTTCCTTTTAGTTTATATAAATAAAAAAAACCAAAAAAAGTAATTAAAATAAAAAATTGCGCTAGCCTCCGTTAGGACTCGAACTCGCTCACGCACGAACATACGAACTCTCTAAGAAGTGCCGTCCGCCACTCTAACCACTAAGCCACAACCCCATTTATTTTCCTATCGGCAAAGTTGCATTCTGAGCTGGCAATTCTGTTACCATTCTATGCAAATAAAATGTTTTGTTTTATGCTGTGTGTCCGAAGCTAGATTCGAACTTCGGTATGATACGTAAATTAGGTCTTAATATGCGCATAAGTATACGTTCAAATTGAGTTTAATTCGGATCATATCTCACTTATTTTTAGTCCGATTGAAATGAAATTTTCAGGAAACACCCGTGGAAAGGTATTTTTCATGTGAGATGTACAACTTTTGTTGTGGTGTGTATATTGTGTATATTAAACTGTTATTACTGATTTACAGAGGCGGGGAGAGGCGTGGCCAAATTTCAAAAAAACTTTGAGACACCTGAATATAAACGTATGTTGTCACAAAATTTGAAGACTCTAGCTCTTATAGTTTCTGAGATCCAGGTGTTCATACAGACAGACAGACGGACAGACGGACAGACGGACAGACGGACAGACAGACATGGCTCAATCGACTCGGCTGTTGATACTGATTCAGAATATATATAGTTTATGGGGTCGGAGATGCCTCCTTCTGCCTGTTACGCACATTTGCGTTCCGACAAACACAGTAGACCATGAATTTTTTTAAAATCCATGGCCTAAAAACATTCACATATCTATCTTCAATATATGTCGCATGAAATTTAATCAAAATATTATGCTGCAAATATCAATTACATATTATCCAACTATGATACTTAGTATTATATCTTCTGTCTTTTTATGAACGTAGTAGTAACCTAATCAAAATAATAATCTGCAGTTATCATTTACACATTATGGAGTTATGATATTCAATCTTATATCATATACAGCGGACTTCTTTCTTATAAAAATATGATATGTATTTTAGCAAGTATCATACATAACAAAAGCTATTTTATCTCTCCACGACTTCTTTCTCATTCACTTTGAAACCACGTTTAGCTGTGTTAATTTATCAATATAGAATTCTCCCCTCTAGTTCCTCTAATCTTTTAAGCTTGCATATTATTATCTTCTTTCTTCCCATCAGAAATTCTTATTTTACAATCTTAACTTCACTCTTTACTCGCCCTACAACATCATCGCTCTAATCTTACTGCAGATAGGCATCTCTATAGTTAGTATCCCTTTAATTTCTTCATTACCAACGCGGTTTCTCTTTTACCTTTTACAATCTTCTGCCCCTTTATCCTCCTCAACTCCCTGCAAATTGCGCACCTTTAGCTCTGTCCATAACTTTCGTTCTACACATGTTGCTGCCTTGTATAAATATGCATATTTTATTGCACATAAACATGAACACGTATGTGTGAGTATCTGTGTGTGTGCATTCCTCATTAGCTGTCCAGCTGTGCTAATAATCGCAGCGAACTGGGGCAACTTAGTCAGTTATCTTTCGGCTTGAGCAATCGATAAACCCTGCTGCGAAGGCTCTACTCACACACACACTCGTTTGGGGGCTATGCAAATCGCTGCTCATTTGTTGCACTTGCAAATCTGAACAATTCATTTGGCGCTCTATTGGCGCAAATGTGTTAGAAAACTCAGGCAAGTGGAAAATGTTGCATGCCACCAGCACCAGCCACATGGATCGCTCGAGTGAACAGAACAGACTCAGACCCGAGACCCCAGAGCAGTCGCTGTTCAATGTTGCCTGACAGTAATGTGTCAATTCTATAAAGTGGCTCATTAGAGAATGGGAAGAACGCGCTGCCGCTAGACGCAGACGCAGACGCCGCCAGGTGGCGGGGCAGTGGGGCAGAACTAAGGCGAGCTTAGCAATCAGCAGAGCGATGCTGTTTATCACACGCCTCAATGCCAAATTACCGAATGATCGTGATCTTTTGCTGCCAAAACAGGATTCACTACAGACGAGGAGGAGGAGGGTAGAGGCAGGGGAGGCGGGGCAGGCATTCCTACAGCGCATTTAGCTGTGAAATCAAGTGCAGTGTGCGCTGGAGATTTCCTATTACGAAATACCGCCGCAAAACTCGATGGCGATTTGGTTATTCAATATTTGCCGCAATATGAAATTGCTGTCGGTTGAGAGAGATCTGTTCGAAAGATCTATGAGAGGGGAGTGGGAAGGGGAAGGAGGGGGGGCAACTAAGTGTAATCTAGAACCCGAGCAGCAATTGAGCTGGCCAACTGACTCTGCTGAGCGCTTGTTTTGCGGTTAGCCGCGTTATAGATACAGATACAGCAACAGGCGCAACAGCTACGACTGCCGACTAGCAGAGATACAGATGCAAAGATATATAAGTTAATTACTTGCAAGGTGCAAAGTAAAAAATAAAAAAGATTTTTAGTTCAATTAAGAACAACGACTTTATTTGTCTAAATCCAATTTGCAACTAAATTACCCTAAGCTGTCCCTAACAAGCTGTGAGTCTTGGCAGTGAGCCGCGCTGCCCTTGGTGGCAGAGGATCGACGTCGGCTTCGCTGTTTCCAATAGGCCACGACATCGGCTGATGTTATGTTGGTCGAAATGTTGCAGTCTTCTTGGAATCACATGCATTGGTGGGAGCGGAAACGGTTGCCAAACAGATTCTTAGAATTCTGCTTGGTAGCTCGGCGCATGCAGGAAATTATGCAGACGCTGAGTTTGCAGATTGGAACTTGCGTACCGGAGTAAAATATTCTAAATTGTAACAATTTGTTGTTAACTCTTCCCCCTCTAATTTGTGCTTGTCCTCAAGCGGTCTCTAGATACTGTGCCTCAGACAAAGATTGCCCGCAGGTTGATGGTGCGATGATCGCTGTGACTTTTGTTTCTATTCCAGGCGTGGGTCCTAATTGCAATGTTATGCTCTTCTGCCTTTGGTTATAGGTGTGTAAGCCCAGGATGAGAGTCAGGGCGATGCCAAAGAGCGTCAGCAGGGTTATGCTGTTGACTATTGAATGGACCTTTATGTGCATCAGCTATCCAGTGTTATCAAGTGATAAAACTTTAAGTCTTTCTTTTTCTTCAACCGTTAACTGCATAAGAGGTACTCCAGGGATGAGGACCGTAGGTTCCATATTGCTGAACTGCTTGTTGTCGATAATAATCGAGTCGTTTGATAGCTGAACAAGGTAGGTTCCCTCTAGGTGAAGCTCTGTTTCGTTCCAGGTTATATTTCCATCGAAGTCGTTTAGTAGGATGATTCCGTCGTCCACTTCTTCTATTTTGGATACGTGGTCGGCATTGCTAAAACTACACAGCGCTTTCTTTCCCTGAACTAAC
This sequence comes from Zaprionus africanus, assembly GCA_018151435.1. Classification (NCBI taxonomy): domain Eukaryota; kingdom Metazoa; phylum Arthropoda; class Insecta; order Diptera; family Drosophilidae; genus Zaprionus; species Zaprionus africanus. The sequence continues at coordinate 792,613 of JAECXB010002307.1, read as the reverse complement.
TTTGGAATACAATTTGAATTACTTATATTAACAATTTTTTGCTTATTGCATATTTTAATATTTTCTTTTGTTTTACAATTGTGGGGAATAGCATTGGTAAGGTTTTCGAAAACAAAGATTTCTTGAACGTTTAAGTGTACAATTGAATTGTTTCTTACTATGGGTATTATCATAATGTCTTGGTATTGTGTTTCTTCTAAATTTGGAATTTTAACAATGTACAAAAGTGTTGTTTTATTATGTAGAATCGAGACATCGGAAAACTCCATTATTTCTTCCGTTGACAGGCATTTTTAAATTTTCAATTTCTATTAACTCATCTTCATTTAGTATGGTAAAAGTGTGTAAAATTTTAGATTTTGATATGGCTTTTATGTACTGTTTTTCCTGATTCTGTTATTATTGTAGTGTGTTTGTTTTCTTTAACTGTTTCTTTTCTATATCTTGGGGAAAGTTTTGAACCTAATCTAGTATTTACTTTAACGAATATTTCTTCTCCAGGCTGATAATTACGTATTTCCTTTTTATTTTTATTGTGGTTTGTACGGTCCGTTTTCTGTTTATCTTTAAGTCTTTCAATGTTATCTTGTCTGGCTGTTTCGTATTGGTCCGGGTCTGTTGTCACTCTTCTGCCAAAGAATACTTCTAGTGGTCGTTTTTTGGTAACTGAATGAAAGCTGTAATTGTACTCGTAAACTGCCCTTTCTAAAAGTTCCTTGAAATTTCTTTCTGTGCCTTCCTTCTTGAGGCATCTCATTATTTCTGAAAGTGTTGAATGGAAGCGTTCTATCTGGCCGTTAACGGTACTCTTATATGGTGGGGCGGTGTAAACTATTATTTGTAGCTGTTCCAGCATGAACTTAATTGATTGGGAATTGAAAGCTTTTTCGTTGTCCATAACGATGTGTTTAGGGACTCCGAAATAAAATATGATATCACGCAGAGGAGTTCTGATGTCCTCTATCGCTTTAGAATTTATAATTTTAGCTTGCGCTAGTTTAGAGAACTTATCTATTGCAGTGAGTACTAAGTGTCGTTCGGTAGAGTAGATGTCGATGTGCAATATGTGACCGGGGTATTCTGGAATGGGAGTTTCTTGAAGTTCTGGATTTGGGGGGGTGTCTGTCATATTTAGCTTCTTTGCAAACTTTACATTGCTTGACTAAATGTATAATTTTTTGTTTCATTCTTGGAAAGTAGCAGGTTTCTGCTAGTTGTTTTTGATTTTCTAGAGCATTTCGATGTGCTCTCCTATGTATTTGAAGAATTCTTTCTTCCTGTTCGGTTTCGTCTGTCAAGTCTTCTACCCTAGACTGGGTGAATCGGGTCTTGGTTCCTTTAAAGTGACTTCTATAGATTGTCTGTATTTTACCCATTATATCTTCAGTCGTGTTAATACCGTTAATAACGGATGGGTTGAGATATTTTTTTAGGTCTGTTATTATGTCGTCTGTAGTGTATTCGCGCCTGTATATTTCATGTCTATGGAAAGTGGGAAATGGGATGGTAAACTTGTAATCGTATTTATCTGATTTGTAAAAGAATATTTGATTTCTGAAAACGTTTATTGGGGCTTCGACGCTAAAGATTAGGTCATGGCTAGAACTTTCGGCGCTATGTTGTGTAGAGGCGACAGAATTAATCTGCTCTAAAGGTATTCTTGAGAGTGCGTCTGCAACAACATTTTCTCTTCCCGGTTTATAGAATATTTCATAATCATATTCCTCTAGATAAGCCTTCCATCTCTTTATTCTGGCATTTCCATTCCAGCTACTCAGAGAGTGTGTCAAAGGTTGATGGTCTGTGAAGATCTTAACCTTTGCTTTACCGTACAGGTAATTTTTGAGGGCCTTGAGTGCCCAAATTATGGCTAACATCTCTTTCTCGTTGGCCGCATAATTCTCTTCGGCTTTGGAAAGTGTTCTAGAGAGAAATGATATAGGGTGATTGTCTTGCGATAGAACTGCTCCGATCGCGAAATTTGAAGCATCAGTAGTTAAATGGAACTCCTTCTTGAAATCTGGATAACGGAGAATTATTTCTGATGACACCAAGCTACTTTTAAGCTTCTTAAAAGAGTCTAGAGCTTCATTGTTTAGTGAAATTAATTTTTTTGATGACATTCTTTTGGACACGTGTCCATCTTCCCCTCTTAAAAGTGAAGTTAGGGGTTTTGCCAGTTTGGCATAGTTTTGTATAAATCGTCTATAGTAGCCGGAAAGCCCTAGGAAGGATCTTAGATCCCTCAAAGTTTTAGGGCAGGGATAATTTGCTATCGCTGCCACTTTACTCGGGTTTGTTTCTATTCCCCTATCGGAAACAACAAATCCAAGGAATTCGACTTTGTTTTTCATGAACTCACATTTGTCTAACTGACATTTCATGTTAGCGTTCTGTAAAGTTTGAAAAATTTTAGCCAAGTTCTCAATGTGCGTATCATCATCTTTGCTAAATATGATGATATCGTCTATATAAATAAAACATATTTTTCCAATATGTTCTCGAAGTATGTCATCTAATGCACGTTGGAAAATTGAGGGCGCATTCTTTAGACCGAATGGGAGTCGGGTAAACTCATATTTTCCGTTGTTTACGGAGAAGGCGGTCTTTTCTATGTCACTATTTTTTAAAGAGATTTGATGGAAGCCACTTTTCAAATCTAAAACAGAGAATACTTTATTGTCCCCTAGTTGGGTAAGTACCTCATTGATCTCGGGAATGGGATATTTATCTGCTATGGTTATTTTGTTGAGTTTTCGGTAATCTATAACCATGCGATATTTCTTTTCGCCTGAAGCATCTGCCTTTTTAGGTACAATCCACACTGGTGAATTGTACGGGGACCTAGAAGGTCGAATTATACCATCTTCTAAAAGTTCTTTTATCTGTTTGTTTACCTCATCTTTCAGCGTCATTGGATACTGATAGAATTTCGAGTAAACCGGAGTATCGGACGAGGTTCGGATCGCTGCCTTCACATTTGTTGTGTAGGTCAGTTTCTGGTTTGGGTCTGCGAACAAGTCTGGAAATGACTTGAGTAATTCGCTTAGCTTGGCTTTTTGTGTATCGGACAAGTGGGACGTTCTCGGAATAATTGTGTTGACTGCTTCAAATCTTTTTTCTTTAATGGGGATCGAGATGCCGTTTTTCAACGTCATAATATTTTTGCTGGTTTTTATCTCAGCCCCTAATTCTTTTAAACTGTCGTTACCCAAGATGGCATCAAAAGATTTCAATGTGGGCAACAGGAAAAACTTTACTTTAACGTCCTGAATGTTGAAAAGGTTCGCTACTTTATGGTGTGTAACTACGGTACTGCCGCCTACTGAGACAGCATTGAAAGGTGATTTGTTTTGTATAGGGTTATTGACGAATTTAGGTTGGATGTAGTTTCGGTTTGAACCGGTGTCTATAAGTATTTTAATAAATTTGCCATTCCTCATCTTGCATACGAAATATGGAAGAGAGGAATCCTTTATTCTAAAAAATTCAATGCAGCGTCATCGTAGTAGTCGTAAGCGTTATTGTCAGCGTCGGCTTCATTTATCTGATCTACGTAATCGTCCAGGTCGTCGTCAAGGTTGTTATGGTCCTCGTACTCTGCCATAGCTTGTTCATAGTCCGTCATTGTTAATGGAGTCTCAGTGGGTCGCGTTTCGTTTCCTTCCGTTGTAGTCTGTATGTTAAAGTTTCTTTGTCGCTTCATTCCATCTGGTACTGGACCGGGTGGTCTTTTGCCTGGTTCAAAGCGAGGTCTGTTCATGTAATTTACCATTCTGGTCTGAACACTGGGATCCACATCCATGGGTTCTGGACGAGGCAGTGGTTTTGGGGCCTGTGGCCTAGGTGGCGCTGACTGTTGTGGCGGGAATTGCCCGTTTTGAAAAGGTCGAGGTGCAGCTGCTGGCTGATAGCTGAAGTTGTTTGAATTTTGTCGTGGTAAAGCGGTCGGTTGTTGCTGTCCGATTTGGTAATATTGAGTTCTTGGGGGCGGAATTGGTGGTTGTCTATTAATAAATGAATTACTGCGAGGAGCAGGTGAAGGCTTAGAAGTTTGGTTCCTAAACTGTCTTGTCTGTCCCATGTTGGTTGCATGTCTTGCCCTGAAGTTCTGATTTTCTAACTTGAGGCAAAGGTGCAATGCTGAGGGTAAGTCTACTGGTTCTTTAATTCCCAGTAGGCGAGGCAAGTCTCCTTGTAATCCTCGTACAAAGGTGTCTAGAGCCTTGTCTCTGTACATCTTGGTCATTAACAATTCTGCTTCTCTTCCTAACCCCATACAACCTATCTTGTTTAGGATTAGGGATAGGTGTTTATAAACCGTTTGATGGAACTCTTCCACCGATTGGTTAGCACCCTGTATAAGCATTGTCATTTGGTATTCTAATGTGTTAATGTCGCGTTTGTCTGCGTAATGCAGAGTCAGACATTTAGAGATCGCGGACCAGTTCAATGGAGTATTGTAGGACTCTAGTGCCATGTCGGCGTGTCCTACAATCTTATTACGTATGGTATGTAAGATAGCATAGTATTTTGGGGTACCCTGGTAAGCACTGTATGCTTTTAAGATACGATCTACTCCCTTTTCCCATGAGCTGAATTCTGAAGGATCTCCTGAAAAGTCTCGGATAGTTTTCACTATATCCGGTACTCTATCTAAGTCACCTAAGTTCCCTGCATGCTCTGGAGCAATTACCTGATCTGTTACGTTTGCGAATTCTTCTGGAGAATTGTGACGTCTCAACAAACCTGGCAAAACTTGTGCTAGGATTTCGCTCACTGTTGCTGCTAATGCAGCTCTATCTATATTTTCAACCATACTTCTATTAAGTTCTTGTTCTTCCTGTCTTCTAAGGCGTTGTCTACAAGCTTCTGCGCTAAGTATTGAGGGCCTGATTAGGTTGTTCGCGTTAGCCATAAAACACTAGGTGAATCAGAGTTAAGAATGGGTCGAATCTTAGATGAGTCAAGGGAGCAAATGATGGAGATTATTTCTTATTGTTTTTGATGTGGATTAGTAAGAGGTTGTGTCTTCTTAAATATAATTCGTTGTTTGCTTGTGTGTGTGTGTGTGTGTGTGTGTGTGTGTGTTTTTTAAAAAAATTTTTTTTTATAAGTTTTATAACCAGAGGCTGGTTTTTTCCTTTTACTTTAGAGGGTCCCTTGGGAATCGTAAAGTTGGAATAAGTTATATCACTTTTGTGATCTTTTTGTTTGATTTATCGTTTTACGGTATTTTATCCGTGTTTGCTTAAGTCTATTTGTATTTCTTCTTTTAGTTTTGTTAGTTTTTTTAAAATTGGTTTGTGTAATCTTACAGTACTATAGATAGTTTTGATGATGTGGCTCCTCCCTCCGACGATCCGGATTTCATCCTTTTTGTTCCGCGACTACTAAGGATCCTGCGATGCGTACAGGGTTGAGGGGTGGTCTGTGGCCCTGCCTTCAGTCCTTGGAGTCCACCGATGGGCAAATGAACAAGTTAAGTTCAATTTGCCGGAGTTGATTTGAACGATCGAAAAATGTTAGTTTTTCGGAGTTGCACGTTCACTATCACTCGCGTTTAGACCGGTTGCAGCAAATGTAATTGCTAGCCACGAACTTACAAGACGTTTTGCTGTATCGTACGCGTACCGGTCCCTGCTCGGGCGCCAGTTAATTACTTGCAAGGTGCAAAGTAAAAAATAAAAAGATTTTTTAGTTCAATTAAGAACAACGACTTTATTTGTCTAAATCCAATTTGCAACTAAATTACCCTAAGCTGTCCCTAACAAGCTGTGAGTCTTGGCAGTGAGCCGCGCTGCCCTTGGTGGCAGAGGATCGACGTCGGCTTCGCTGTTTCCAATAGGCCACGACATCGGCTGATGTTATGTTGGTCGAAATGTTGCAGTCTTCTTGGAATCACATGCATTGGTGGGAGCGGAAACGGTTGCCAAACAGATTCTTAGAATTCTGCTTGGTAGCTCGGCGCGTGCAGGAAATTATGCAGACGCTGAGCTTGCAGATTGGAACTTGTGTACTGGAGTTCAATACTCTAAATTGTAACATTTTTGTTGTTATTTTTTTTTTTTTGTTTATCAAAAAACCCCACACACACACACACAAAAGGTAACAAGTTGTGTGGGCCTTTCTTTTTTTTATTTTAAGTTCCACCTGCCGCCTTGCCTCCCTCCCAAATGAAACGCGACCAAAAATTTTTCCCCCAGGGCCCCAGGGGGGAGGGGGGCGCTGAGCGAAAATCCCCCTCCTTGTTTCTCTTTTGCCAAATGGAGCAGTCAAAGCCTGGTCAAAAGGTTACCCCAACACAAGAAAAGGCACTCCTCCGTGAAGATAACAATTTCTAGTTGATAGAGCACGAGATACTCTCCAGGAAGTGTCCATATTGATCATATTAGATGATTAACTCTAGAATCTATTATTTATTCCAAATATGGGAATGCATAACTTTGTGGATTCTTAAAATATGCTTATGAAATTGGTAGCATAGTTGCAAAACATACTCCTCTAACACTTCCTCAAACTTCATAGCTTTATCCCCGCCAATTTAGCCGAAAACAGCTAAATTGTGAATAAATTAGTTGAATTCCTTACACATCTTTCTGAAATTCGCGGCATAATTGATGGGCATGATTTTCTAATAGGTTCTCAAATTTCCTAGTTATATTCCTTAAATTAAGCTAAAAAACAGCTAAATTCAAATTTCATCAACTTTAAACTTGTTAATTTTTATTAAAATCTTAAAGAATTCCCATGAAATTTCGATGATTGGAGAACACATAATTCCAACACTTCATAAAGTTTTATAACTGTTATCTAAAAAACAAGCCAAAAAATGCTAAATTTGGACTTAGAAGTAGAATTCTTAACAAATTCCCTGCAGTATAGTTTGACAGCTCATTTTTCTAACACTTCCCCAAATTTCATAGCTATATTCCAAAAAAGTAGCCAAAAAAACAGCTAAGCTCATAAGTTTCTCTTTTCCCCGCCAACCTTAATCTTTTTTACTTACTCTACCCCTTTCAACAAACTACCCTCACTATTAACTCCATCTATTACAGGGTATTTACGATAAAATAAACTGACTCATGGCGCCAAATACAGTTCAGAAGGTAAAACTTTGATTTGATTCAATTTGCATTCGTGTTTTGCCAATTTATCAGCAGCCTGCCAAAATGTCGAAATGCCAAAGGAAAATGTCAAGAGTTCTTGTTGTTGTTGTCGTAGTTGTTGTTGTTGTTGGCTTGGCGGCTTACCTCGATAATGTGCTCCAGATCTTTGGTATTATTGCGCTCCTCCTCCGTCTCATCGTCCCAGCGCTTGTCGCCCTCATCAATGCCTTCATCAATGCAATCCTCGTCAGTTTCTAGAAATATAATTGAAGTGTGACAAATGCTAATTTTATCGCAATAAAGTACTATATTTATATATGCTATATATAGCAGACATACTTCATAATATGTCTCACACTCTGAAGTAAATCACAAGATTGTTTTTCTGTTTTTGAGCATGGCTCATAATATGAGTGTGATTCATTTGGTTGACCTTCTCTTTATGCACTTACAGGGTCTTTTTGATGATAGATGTTTTGTTTACAGAAGCTGAGCTGATCTCAGATTCTTTAATTTTTTTTTTTTTTTTTTTTTTTTTTTGTAAAATAATCTTAGTTGCTCGAGTGCAATTGCTGATAGAAGTCGAAGCATTTCCTGTTCTAAACGAACCACAGAACGGTTCAGGTGCAGTTCAAAGATCAGCTCAGTTTTATAAGCAATTAACAATGGGTAATTATTATTATTATGACTGCATAGATTGCAATTAGAAAAAACTATTAAAATTTAATGGCGAATTTGGAATTCGGTTAGTTGAACTTTGCTAGTTTGCTGAGTATGACAAATATGATATTATATGAGATTAACTGTTACTTTATATTGGAGAATTAAATTGAATTTGTTGGGGAATTCGTAGTTAACCTAGTTGAGCTCAGTTTCGTGTTAGTTTAGTGTAGGATGTAGTTTTCTTTAATGAATATTATATTGTTAATTCTTAATGAGTATTATAAACGCATATAAATTATTAAATTTGCCTTATTATAGCAATATTTTATTTATATTCGATTATATATTGAAGAATTCGAGATTTCACCTTTTAAATATTGTTTGCTTTGGGTTTTTCTACTGCAGATTTTAGTTAACTTTAATGAGATATTATAACACTCAAAGTATTTTCATTCGACAGGAAATTGTATACTTTATAGTACCCCTATAGCTCATTGTATCAGTATTATATCATATATTTTATATATATCATTAAAAACTATACTATATCATTAATTTCCCATTCTCCTTTACAACTTTCTCTTTCTTGCTCTTGCTCCGCCCCCTCAACTTACCATCTGCTGTCATAAAGTCAAACAAATGCTCCAACTCCTGCGACATTTGGCACTGCTCGTCCTCGGGCAAATTATAATCCAGAGCCGCATAGACAACTTCCGCCAGTTCGCTCATAATCTGCAAATGGAAAAGGTCGCAGAAGAAATGAAATGGTGAGTAATCATTAAATATGGTATAATCATTTATATAGACAGGGAAGTGCAAAGGTTAAGGACGCATAACACGCTCACTCACGCTCTCTCTGTCTGCCTGTCTCTCTCTCCCTCTCTTTCCCCCACTGTCGCTGTCTCTCTTTGTCTGTGTCGCTTTAGGGCTGCCCCCTCTTGGAGCTGCAGGTGTTGCACGCGCTCGTCAGTTCATTAAACTGACACTCTAATTGGAGTTGAAGTTGACGTTTCGTAGAAACTGAAACAACAACACCAACAGCAACAACAAGCGCAAATAAACACTAATTGTTGTTGCTATTGTGGGTTGTTGTTGGGCGCTACAGTTGCTGCCACCGTTGAAGTTCGAGTTCAGGTGCAACACAGCAGGCAACGGCAGCGACGGTGGCAGCAACTCAAGCTCAGCTTCAACTTCAACATCAAACGCCCAAGTGCAGTGGCAACATGCACCCCTCGTTGTTGTTGTTGTTAATGCTGCTGCTGTTGTTGTTGTTTTAGCTGCTATTGTTCACTTTCACTTTGGTGTTGGCGGCGTCGCACTTGCCAAAAGTGTTAAAAAAAGAAGCCAAAGAAGCCGTTAAATAACAATTTGCAGCTGACGACAAACGGATTGCGTTATTTTTAGCTGCCACTGAACCCGAGCGGCGCCCCCAGCTTACCCCCACTCCTCCCCTTCTCTCCTCTTCCCCTCCTGCTTCACTGTTAACCATCTGTTAAGCGAGCTCAAACTCGATCATCTCAAAAAAGCGGTTCGCCCACGCGTCAAACTCCATAGGCGGATTACATGTGCTGCCTCAGTGTGTGTGCTGCCTGTGTGTGTATGTGTGTGTGTCTTGTCTAGCAGACAATCTCCCAGACTCCTCTGCACACCCCTCCCCGTTGCCTCTCTCATTGTTCCACTTGATTTCGTTATTATTATGGAAAATTAAATGATAAAACATTGTGACAGCTGCGCATTGGTTGTGACGATGATGTCGCACTGGCTCCTCTCCCCCCTCTCCCTGCACCATCGTGCAGCAGAGGCTGACTGGCATTTTCATGTGGCATGTGTGGTAACAAATGGCAGCTAAATGCCGCCAACTGTTTGTTGTGCGAGCAGCTTACATCACTCTTAGAGAGGCCACAAGAAGTGCAGTTTAAATTGCAACTCAAGAAGTTTGTATACCCTAGAAATTACTCTAGAGCGGGATACTCGATAGTGCTGAAAATCTCGTAAAGAAAGCACACACAACTTTCTTCTGTTTATTCAGTTTGCAATTATCGCACGAAGATAATATTATTTTGCATTTCGAACTCTTTAATTGCAGATTTATTTCCGTTTGAATGATTTGAGGATTTTTGAGAAAGTTTTTATGGTATTTCCTGACAGTTGCTTAAAGATTTTAATTAGAGATAATTTCCGTTTGGACTTGGAAGGATTTTTTTAGAAATTTCGGTTGATCTTAACTATGAAAAGACATTGTTGTACTTTAATTACAACTTAGTTTTTGGAAAGTATTTAATTTTCTCGAACTTCCTCAGGTTCTGGTATGATTATTACATTTTTTATGTTTTACGATAGTATTTTAAAAGGCAAATCAAATAACTATCGATTGAAACAGAATTCGTAAGTAAAAGAAACTTCTTTAAGCTTTTTAAGTTCTTCTAATGGCATGCTGTTTAACATTATATCACATATTTAGTATTATATAAATACGATTTTCTTAATGATACCTAATTTCCATTTTTTGCTTGATTTGTTATATTGACATTTATTTTCATATATCGATTGCTTTTATTATTTATAAATTATCGATTGAGAACTTCTCTAAACTCATAAAGTTCCTGAAATTCCATGTTCTTTAATAAAAAACATATTTTGTAAACTACATATATTTATTTATATCGATTTTCATATTTATACCTTATCTACCTTTATTTATTTCGGAGGATTATAGAGCTCACGTCAGAGGAAATGTATCACACTTTTGTATATAACTTTGTAAATGCCTTCGACGCTCACAATATATCTTATACTAACATCTAGTAGTATCTCGTATTGTACCAATAATCACACTCCAACTCTATTTACAAGCCCCTACCCACAGTTTAGCGACTCTATTAAAACATTGTGACAACATTGTAATGGCTTTGCAGCCAAGCTCTTATTATGTGAGTAGGCAAAAAAAACGTTGTATTTAACGACCCTGAGACTTGGCACTGCCACCGGCTTGGACTGGGGACTTCTGTTCTGAGGGTGGAGGGGAGGGGCCCCTCCCTGTGCCGGCATTAGCCAGCGAGCCTGTGTGAAGTTTCCCATGCAATTAGCAAAGAGCAAACCGAAGCAACCAACAACACAAACTGGAAGAATGTGAATGTGCATATTGTTGATACGATAAGTAGCTGGGATAGTGCAAAAGATTTCTTCAGCTAAAATACCAAAGGGGAATTCTTCCCAGTCTACATAGTAATTTTTTTTTTTTTTTTTTATTTTTCTACTTGCCGCTACTTTGCATATCTGAGGCGACAAGTATATGGGATCGACTTGGCACAAACACACCCCCTTTCAGAGTCGTGTTCTCACCATGCTCTGACTAGTAATTCCCCTTAGTTCCCCTCCTTTCTCCCCCCTTTAGCAGGCACTGCTCTAATATCAAAGTTGAATAGCCACAGCGCAAACATGCAACACCGCAATTATCAGAGACTGTTTAGGCTCCCAAAAAAGGTTCCCAACACGACCGACGCCAAACCCTTCTACTCTGCTAGAGGGAGAGCTCGCTCTCAGTCTCAGTCTCTGATCTCCCCTTCTGATTTCTATGCCTCGTTCTCTCTCTCTCTCCCTCTCTTTCGCTCTCCCACATTCGCAGTCGTGTTGTCATCACCGGCATTTGGCGTGCCGCTTGTCAATCTTGTCAGTTTAACCTTTTAGCTGACCTCCATGTTCACTTTTTAGTTCATTTCGTTTCGGTTTCGTTTTTTTTTTTTTTTTTGCTTTTTGCGACGATTCTTTCTGAGGCTTTGAAGCGTTTGTTTCAAGCTCAGTTTTCTTGGCTGCCCGTGGGCGTGGCTGCCACATTGGTTACCCGTGTAGGACCTCAAGTGTTTCTGCAATTAGGGGCTGTAATGGCAGCTCGTTTCACTGAGTTTCGTGGGAGCCCGCGAGTGAACGAGGCTTGTAATGGAATCTGGCGTAATAGCGCAGAGTCTTTATAGTTAGGCTCCCAAATGGCTGAGCTCCTATAGCCCAAATAGTTATTAGTTACAAAGTAACAGGCTGCATAGGGTTGCCAACATGTTATTAGTGTAAAAAAGTGATTACCACTTTAAATTGAATTCCCCAAGAGTTGAAATGTTATTATTTCCTAGTCAAGCCTTTTGATTTATTATAGCAGGGTTGCTCTTATGACTAACCCTAGCTCTGAGCAGTTGCCTGTTTTCCAGCTTATCTCATTGCGATACTAATCAACATAGGTTGCTAGGTTGACAGTTCTCTCTCTCTCAATCTCTTCCCGTCTTATCTCACCTGAGCTCATCAACTGTTTCAATATACTTTTTTAAGCTCATGCTATAAATTTCATTTGCCAGAGATGACATCGGAACGCAGTTGTGGCCCATTGAAAACCCGCATTTCATTCATAAAGAAAATAATGTGAAATTATTATTATATTATGCGCATTGTGGTTGTTGTTGTTGTTGTTGTCTTCTCTTTCGCAAATCGTGCGAATCTTTTCTGTTTTGTCGTGTACAATAATAATTTAAGACATTGTAGTTACAAGCAAACCTCAAGTAGTTTTATATTGTCTCCGACGCTGTCCGACGCTGTTTCTATATATAGATATAGATATACCAATGTATATTAAGAAAATTAACCCAGTTCGCACGTCGATGCCGAAAGAGAAGAAAATATGAGTAAAGCAAATGACAGAAAACATGCAAAGCTCAGACGACTGAGGTGCATAGCATAGTACAGATAAGTCGGGGCTTGACGATAGTACTATATAAGGGGGCTGGGGGAGCGGAGGTGCCTGTTTGTACTTGGCTAATTGTCAATAAAAGGCCACGCACTCATTCACACTCGTATAGTATTCATATTCACATGGGCACTCGGAAACACATTCACTTTCACCCACACACTCTCTTGAACATCTCGAGGTGATAAGCTTCGTATATGATATGTGCTTGGCTACACGACGCTACACAACTCTTCTATTTGCATTTAAAATTCATAATTCTTGTAACTCTTCTCCCTGCTCTTTCTCTCTACGTTTCTCCTGTCCCCCACTCTCACCCTCTCTTTCTTTCTCTGTCGTATTTGGGTCAAACATGCAAACTCATGGAGCTGCCGCCGCCACCGCCGCAGACTCGCCGACTCGTCGTCGTCTTGGAGTCACTGCCAAACTGGAAAAGCGCAAATCTAAAATTGTATAACCTGCTTCACGACTGACCACCAATGTACCCACTGTAACCTACTAGAGAGGGACCAGACAGCAGCGGGTAACTGAGACACGACTTATCGCCTTGCCGGAATCAGAAATAGTATAGCAAATGAGCAAAACGCAAAAATAAGCTACATCATGATCCGCAATTTCGATAAGAGGGAGTAAGTAGAGTGAGTAGAGCGAGAAGGGTATACGAAATGAGGTTAGCAGTGGAGTTGAAGGTCCCACAAACCGTTTTTAAAATAAAAAGAAACTAGAATGAATAGTTTTCTATATATAAAAATTTGTAACGAGATTGTATTCACATTCGATTTAGATATATACACAATCTTGAAAGTAGTAAGTGAGTATTCTAGAGCGAAAGAAGGTCCTCAAGAACGAAAGAAGGTCTTCATGAATGAAAGAAGGTCCTCAAAGAAAGTAGATATAAGACACAATCTCGAATGTAGAAAGTGAATATTCTAGAACGAAAGAAGGTCCTATAGAACGAAAGAAGGTGCTCAAGAACGAAATAAAGGTCCTCCAGAATTAAATAGGATTCCAAGACAATCCTCTAGAACGAAAGAAGGTCGTGTATAACGAAAGAAGGTCCTCTATAACGATATAGAAGGTCCTCTTAGAACAAAAGAAGGTCCGCTAAAACAATAGAAGGTGCTCTAGATCAAAAGGAGGTCCTCTTTAACGATAAAGTAAGAAAGGATTACCTTTGATAAGTTTACTACTATAGATAATCATAAGAAACTGAATAAATATATTCTAACTCAGATTAGTAAAGTAGAGTCAAAAGGAAATATTAAACTAAGGAATGAAAAAAGAACCTAAAGAACAATCTAGTAAGCAAAAAACACCACAAACTAGATAGATATCTCAATAATAAAATACCCTTCATAAGCTGCTAGATCCTTAACTTAAATACCATATTAGAAGCCTTGGTTTTTATTGAATTACGCTTGCAATTTTGTCTTACACACATCTCTAACATTCTACAATTCTCTTTATGCCGCTCTAAGCCTCGCTCTCTGTGGCATATCTGTTGTATCTGCGGCCATAAATTGCGCCCACTTTGATCTTGCCACATTGAATGTAAAGTGCTTAATGGCCGATGGTGCAAGGAACAACCTTTGTGTGGCATAAAATTGCATTGTAATTTACAAAAAAGAAAAACGAATTACATATAAAGAGTTTTTTCTTCTTCTCGCTGGCAACAGTGCAAATGTTTCTTTTTCTAGATCTATGATGTTGTCTCGCTCTCTCTGTCTCTCTCTCTCACTCACTCGTTTTCTTGGCGTTCTTTTGGGCTCCCCAGAGATTTTAATCGTTGTCGCCGAGCGCCTTGTCAACATTTCAACGTTTGCAACGTCGTTTTCAGCATTTGCTGCTTTACATTGGCGTCGCATTTTTTGCTGCCCTGCTCGGCTACAGTCCGGTCTAGTCTGGTCTGGACGAGAGTGTAGTGTAGTGGAGTATTGTGTGCTCTGCATGGGCCAACATTGATCACGACTGGCCAGATACGACACCGCGACTTTGCTCGACAACTCTCGCAACAGCCTCACCGAGTTCGCGTCCAAGTCAAGTTAAGAGGCTACTTGGCTACTTGGCTACTGTTGCTTCTGTGTCTGGTGTGTGTACTGTGTGTGTGTGTATGTGGTGTGTGTGTGTATTTATACATGGCATTCTTTCTATGGAAACAATTGCATAAAATGTGAATCCTGATAGCGACAAAAAAACCACAAGACAAAACACTGAACGTAAGAAGGCCTGGTCAGGTCTCTTGTCTAGAGAGAGAGAGGCTAGAGATGGTCAGAGCAACAGGTAGCACAGTCTTCAGTCTACAGTCTTCTCTTACAACTCGTGTCACGCACGACACGCACACAGCACTAACCGCTCAGGTTTGGGTTCCCCAAAGCGCACACAAGCGGCGACAAGACCAGAGCAAATGCAGTTGCATCTGCAGTTAAAGATGCTGTTTGTAGCTGTGCCCAAGCAAGGAAACGAAACACCATAAACTATAGTTATATTAGAGCTGCACCGAAAGATTGTTTTATGGCAGCGCGAATGCATTAAATCTTCTCTCTTCCAGAACCATATGCAGCAGGAAGGAAACCAGCTACAAAACCCGCGCACATTAAATTAAATTATGAGAATTGCATAGAAAGGCGCGTTGGTAATCGAGAAAGGAAATGTTTTGAGAATCGCCGAGAAGGGTGCTCATATTTATTGTATTGTGGGAATGGGAAATGATGTAGAAAAGAGTTTCCATTCTCTTCAATATCTCTCTCTCTCTCTCTCTCTGCTGCGATTCATCTTCCGTCTATCGATGGCAACTCCTCCTCCTCGATTACTTTCCCCACTTGTATAGACAAGGCTGCACCTTCCCATCGAACATTCTCTCCACGTAGATATCTATACACAGCGATCTATCAGTTCTAAAGCTCATTAATCTCAACTAGTTTTATGAGCATCACCATCAAATATTTGCACAATTTGCAACTCATTTGCCCAACCCCAAAGTGAATTTGCGCACTCTCTAGGCCAACTAAACAAAGTTCAAGAATAGGTCAAGCCTATTGGAAAAGCCTTTCAAAAACGTAGTACCCCGACACATTAAAGACAGAGAGAGAGAGAGAGAGAGAGAGAGAGAGCGAGACCGGGAAGAGATTGCAAGCGAAAAGAGACCAAACCTCAATCGATAATAATCGGCAAACAAGTTTCCATAGTTTCATAGTTTGACCGACGCGACCAAGACGACAGACATAATCCCTGGACAGCGCATTGTGCTCGGGTAGAGGCTATAACGGAACCAAGCGAACACAGCTAATTGTGCACGCCTCTAGAACATGACTCAAATTGTACCGAAAATCGCCACGGGGCCATGCCCACAAAACAGTACACACAGATATCAATATTTGGGCATCTATTGGAGGCCAAGCCAGGCCAGGCTGTGGGCGATGGCGGCAATGAGATAGCACAAAATGCTGGCGTTTAATTGGGTAATTGGCTCAAGTACCGTACGCTCAAGCCGGGTATTACCACCAGGCGAGACCATCCAAATTGAAATACTCGCACATGAATCAAAATCAAAAGAAAAAGAACTCACAGAACTCAGAACTCCAAACCTAATGCCGCCAAATTGCAAGTGTAAGACAGGCCTGGAGAGGGGGCGGTGGGAGGGAGGTTTGGTTCTACAATTGGTAGGTGTAGCTGCGCTTATGAATTGACGTCTCTCTAGGAGGAATAGAACGCCTGCCTGGCAGAGTCGGACTGGACAACCAGTTACCAGTTACCAATGCTGACTCTCTTCCCGTTTCTTCATCTTGTTTCCCATGGCATGTGGCAGCTGTTGCTGTTGCTGCAAGTTGCAACCAAAAACTATAGTAGTACTATATACTTATATAGTATGCATGCACATTGCATGGGGAGAGAGAGCGAAAAGTAACTGTTACTCGCCAGACACAACACAAAACAAAACAACACAACACAACAGAACGGGCCAACGGGCCACAAAGCTGGCAACTTGCAACTTGCAACTCGTTTGCGTCTTCTTTCAATGCGGCTGCCTCATGTTGTATGCATAGAAAAGCTAACAGAACTGGGAGCTAACTAGAAGTTGGAGATACACTAGGTAACAGATTGGAGAAGAAGATATATATCTTTTAGTAGGATTGAACGTTATATCTTCTAAATAATAATATAGAAATTGAACAGGAAAGAATTATAGATACTCTAGCTAACAATGATGTATCTATTTTAGTAGGATTGAACAGGAGTTATATGTTCGATGTATATTGTAGTATGGTGTCTATATCATTTTTAAGCATAGTAAAGTTAGCAGAGCTGGAGGCTATACAAAAGTTGTTGATGCTATTGACTGCAACTGCAGAAGCAGATATATCTTTTGGTGGAACTGAACAGGAAGATATATCTTTAAGTGTATAAACATCTATATAACTAATCTATTAAATTATGTAATTATATAAAAAAGACAAAACTTAATAGAAGTTTTACATACTCTAGCTAAGACTGAAGAAGAAGCTATATCTTATTATATATCAAACATATGTACATGCATATATATTTATACAGCATGATATAGCTCTAAAGAATACTGTTTAGTTAGAACTGTAAACTTACTAAAGGCCTAAGAAAATCTGGCTAAGACTAGAATAGCATCTATAATACAATTTCTATCCTCCTCTATATTAATCTTTGTCTTACTATCCAACTTTTGTTACTCATTTATTGCTTTAAAAAACTAATACATCAACTTTAATCCTACTCAGTTTTAGATCCTAGCCTTACTTGTTTACAGCTAAAATTTCAGCCAGTGCCAGCCAACTTAGGCCAAGTTCTTGGCCAAGTTAAAAGCGCCGGCTGACTTGCAAGCGTATTTTAAAGACTGGTTCGCGTTGTTCGTGTGTGTGTGTGTGTGCTGTGCGAGGCCTTAAAGTGCCAAAGCAATTGAACAAGTGAACTGTGTGTGTTCGCATGTGTGTGTGAGTGTGGACTCTGTATGTGTGTGTTTGCCTGGACTACGACGACTTGCGAGGCTGCTAGACCAGCCCATTCAAGTGATGCTTTAATGAGTCCTTTATCACGTCGACTTCAGCATCAGCCCCGTTCGCCTCCTCCTCCTGCTTCTTCTCCTGCTCGTTCGATTCGTCGTACACGTATGAGGCCATGGCATGGCGGCAATGGCTATAAGAATTATGGCTTCATTGTCAGCACGATCGGTTCCCACAGAGTGCGAGCGAGATGGCCGAAGATGGCGATGGCGATGGCAACAAGATGCGAGAGATGTGCGCCATGCATTTTTATTCTAATTTCAAGTGTGCGCGCGCTCGCAGCACTTGAACCTTTCACTCGGCAATGGGGAGTGAGAGGGGGGCAACTGACCGTTAGCCCGGAGGCTGGCAAGCTGTCAAATATTGACATGCATTCAATAAATACGCCGTACAACGCATCCGTATTTGTTTAGGTGCCCGAAAATCTAAATAGATTTCAAATTCAGCTTCAATGTTCCCGCACACGTTGAAGGAGTTTGAAGTGGAGGAAGGCTCATAGAAATCGGCAGAATGGGGAATAGAGAATGGAGAATGGGGAATCGGGAATTGGAGAAGAGAATGGGGAATTGAGCTTGAAGTCACGACGCATGCAATTACAGTCGGCCATAAATACAATTGCCGCAAGAAGAATCGGCAACGAGCAAAGGGAAAAGGAGGAGAAGGTGAAGGCAACTAAAGGGAAGGAGGCCCAGAAGACAATTGTCGTCGTCGCTTCAGCGAGCCATGAAGTTGCCTCTTGGCTGGCCATGCCTAGGCCTCTTTCTCCTTAGCCCCCACCTCTACCACCTCACCCCCCTCAGACAGCGCCGCCGCCGACAGCGTTTAGTTGATCGACACTTTTATGTTGACGTCGTGCGCGTTGTCATCGTCATCGTCGACGTCGTCTCCGTCTCCATCGATGGACGCCGTGTGCTCATCGTCATCGTCAACGTATCGTCGTCTATGTTTGCCTCATCGTCTGCGCTCTCGTCGTGGCAGTTCTGGTGCTGCGCCTGCCAAACCAATTGATTGATTCCCTAGAACAATGCGCCTGCGCCGCCGACAGCAACACACACAGCTGCAGCCAGCGACTGACACACAGTGCACAGTGGAACGCATTGGCGGTTTAAGTGCACAGAATAAGAATACTTTTAAGTTTTCTAGGAAAGTTTCAGAAATTTGTCTTCCAATAAGAACTTATTATTTAGAACCTTTGATTGCATTTTGAGAGATTTATTTTGGGATTTTTAGAACTTATTTTGAACTTTTAATTTGTATTGAGGTTAATTAATTTATTTATGTAGAATGTTCTACTAGTCTCCTACAATTTTTGTACTTATTTTGTAGATTATTAAAGAAGTTCTTCTGTTATGGTTGAACGTTCTAACAATATTTTTTACATTCGTATGCTTGCTATGAATATGTTTTCCGTATCTAGTTCTAGTTTTAGATTGAAAAAAAAAAAAAAATTTAAAATCACCTACTTTATGAACTCATATTTTTATTCTTATTTCAACCTTTCTTTTAATGCTACTTTCATAATTGTTTCTTAAAGTTATTTCTAAATTATTATATTTATTCCCTTCATTTAATACAATTCACTCTGGTCCTTCGCAATCCCTTCGAGTTTAGCACTAAGTTTATGCAACTTGCGTAGGCAGCATGCATTTCCTTTGGGGCTACCCGCTGTGTGCAACAGGAAATCGCCCACTGTGCCATGTTCCGCTTATTATAAATGCGTAGCAAGAGGCATGGAGCGTGGACACAGCCAAAAGAAGCAGCGAGCGGCGACAGAACCGAAGCTCCAGCTGAAGCTACACTCGAGCTGAAGCTAGAGAAGCTAGAGCTGTTGCCCCAGCCAGGCGGAGCATAAAACAAACGAAGAAACGGCGAGGCGCACTCAAGCAAGTCGCCATTGTGTTTGAGGCAGACAGCAGCCGTTGTTGCCACTTGCAACATTTGTTGCTCTTGCTGCTGCCGCTGTGGCAGCATAAGGTACGCTGCGATGCGAACCCATAAAAGTACGGGCGGGCCACTAAATGGAACAGGTACCGCCGAACAGGTCTGCCAGCTGCTGCTGTTCACGCTCCAAAAAAAGCGCTATGACTTTTTCGCCAGAACACAATGCCAAGAGGGGGGGGGAGGGAGTGCCTTGGATGTTAGATAGGTAGGTGGGTAGGCAGGTAGCGGGAGTGAAGAGACTTTCAACTGAGTCACCTTAGACGGGGGCACACACTCAACCACACTACAGCCAGGTGTAGTTCCATTTCATGGCATAATAATATTTACAGCAAATAATTGTGCACACACTTCGTATTATTATTGGAACTGTGATAATATTTACTGTGGGTTTTCTGCCTTTTGTTTTTACTTCACAGACCTTGAAACCTCTTCACAGACAGAGAGAGGGAGGGGGGAGGAGAGAAAAGGTATGTGTGTGGTCAATAA
Source organism: Zaprionus africanus (assembly GCA_018151435.1). Taxonomy (NCBI): domain Eukaryota; kingdom Metazoa; phylum Arthropoda; class Insecta; order Diptera; family Drosophilidae; genus Zaprionus; species Zaprionus africanus. The sequence continues at coordinate 772,655 of JAECXB010002307.1, read as the reverse complement.
TTGCAATGCTTAATTGACCATCGAAGAAACGATTCATTATGGGCAACAATTTGACGCCGACTGGGCGCCAGACAAAGTTCATAACAATTACAGTAATACCCTGTAAAAGCAGAGAGTGGGCTATGATGTGCAGAAAAGTATAATAAGAAAATTATGTCTTATAAAGTTGAATAACTTTAGTCTTAGCTATGTTTAAAGAAGGTACTATCAAGCAAGACAACTTTACAGGGTACCTCCTTCGTCAATTCACTAAACTCTTCTAACTGGTTTCTTAGGCGGCTCGTTAACAATGTGCCAAAGAACGTGAGCAGATTAAATGAACTACAAATTGCAGTCAGAGCCATTCAGCATTTGTCACCAGCCCAACTAATACCCTACACTGGACAGGGTGCTGGGGTTTAACTGATAACACTAGCAGACAATTTGGGCCATGGCCCATGTACATTTTTATCTATGCTCAGAAGATATGACAAGTTACAAGCATGTTAAAAGATATATACGAATTGGGGCTGATGTCTAAATACATATTTGGATAATGAGGGAGGGAGGGAGATTACTGCGACTACCAGAGAAAAGAACATTACATAAAGTCAGCAAAGTAGTTAAGTGTAGCCCGCAATTACTACTAGACTGGTTACAAGGTAGTTCTATTCATGAGAGTGTAATCACATATTCAACTCAGCTAGCGCAATTAGAGGGTATGATATCATTTAAAGCATTGCTCGATAATTGTTAGTGTTACTCAATTGGATGACTTTGAATGACTAAGACTCGATCACAACCTTCTGAAGTTCTCTAAGTCAAATGACAAACCCTTTAAAGGCTTTCTGCTTCGATCAATTTCGATCTCAATATCTTCGACTTTAATTGAAAATCTTCCGGATATGGTCAAAAGCCCCTTAACCGAATTAATTACTTAATTTCAGCCCTGCCCAAATTCGGGAATCTTTGGCAATTCGCCAACACGATATAGTGTAGAGAAGCTGTCAAAATGTGTAGAAATGTAATCCTATTTCGGTTACTACTCAGATGTCGCCAGTCTCATAAGTTTCCCTAAAGGGGCCGCACCCAGAGACACGAAAACCGACTCACTGATAGAAAACCAACTATAAACCAATTACAAAAACTTCCCGCACTGTCTGTCTCCCACTGTCTGTCTGCCTGTCCGTCTGTCTAGCTGTCAGTCAATGCAATGCTTTATTGGTTTATTGTAAATTGTAAATTGAACTACAAATAGCACAGAGTGCGAGCCAAAATAAAAAGAGACAACAATTGCCATATACGGCAGTTCCCGAGACAAGCCCTTTTTGCCCATGCGACGGAGTGGTTCGATTTCTGAAGGTTTACGCATGCACTCAAGTGTGGTGAGGCGCATCCGGATAAAAGAGGGAGAGCGGGGGACACATTTGAACTAATTTATGCTCTTGTGCGTGTGGCGACGCAGTGCAAGAGATGGAGCGGATAATGAATTGGATTAAATCGAAAGTGCAATACTCAGTTAACTCGGCTAAATTTTGAGTAATAAAAAGGAAATTTAGTTGAGCTCTTCATAAAGGGTTATTGCAAATATATGTTGTATTTCAGCATGATTTTTTTTTTTTTTTTTTTTTTTTTTTTTTTTTTTTAACGACAAATAAAAACAAAGGTCTATCTAGCTCGGCTTACTTATGAGTTACAATAATGAAGTTTTGTAGAGCTCATAAGAAAGAGTTATTCCACACTTAGGTTCAATTAGATAATAATAATATGTAAATTAATAATTCCGATCTTCTTCATAGTTTCTTTACAATTCAACTCTGCTGGCACCTTCAGCTGTTCGTTTTACAACAACGCCTCCTTTAATGCGCACCAAAGCTGCATCTACGACATTTTGGCGACCTTAGGCTGATGTCAACATCTGATGGTTTTGACTAACCGCAGTAGGCGAACTTCCTGGTCTCAGCTTCCACATATCAAAACATGTAGACATGTAGACAGACAGACAGTTAGCCAGTTAGTTAGTTAGTCAGTTACTTAGTTAGTCAGTCGGTTAGCTGAGATCACGAGCCAATCCGGAAAACCAGCAGGAGAGAGAGACTTGATGAAGACTTTTGCGGTTAGTAGAGTCAGCGAGTAATTTGTATGTTAAGTACAATGAGTACTTGTAATCGTACTCATACTCGCATTATAAACATATCTGGCTGCCAGCACCTCTTCCTCCCCTGTGATCATGGGGAATTTGCATCATAATGTGCGCCCATCGAACGCTTCGATGGTGATGTTCGTCGTCGTCGCTCTTGGTTACATGATATCTTTGCAGGCCTTGGGCAAGTTCCGCATCGATTTTGTCATTTTGTCGGTTTAGGCGGTTTAGGTTGCATAAGACGAAGCTCAGCTCAAGTAAGTAACGAGTACTTACTTACAAACTCATGTATCTGACAGATACTTCGCATCGCGTCGCGGCGTTTGGACCCCAAAACAAGACAAAAACAAAACCCAAGCAAAGGTCAAACATGTTTAAGTGCAGTTTAGCGGAAAATGTCACTGCACACGCTGGCACCCATAGCACCCTCTACCTGCCGCTCTCCCCCTCCTTGTTCAATTGTTTTTCCACTCAATTTCAATTGTTGTTAAACAAACGAAACGAAACGAAACGAACTCAGACAGACGAAGCCGAAATGTTATGAAAATTGGCGCACTGCAGTCGCAATTTTTGACGCCCATTTTTGCATGTTTTTGTTATTTCTATTTCTGTCTGCTCATGTGGGGAAGGTTAACTACAACCCCACTAAAAATTTATGATAATTGCATAAATATTTTTCAATTTAGCCCCCACTCTGTGGGGTGGCTACTTTGTGTATGTGTTGTATAAGACACGTGGACAACGAATCAAAGTCGAACCTGGGCGAGTGTTCTTCACCATCCCATCAACTGAAGGGTTGGGTAAATATATGGAAAGCTACTCATTTCGAGTAGATAGTTTAAGTATAAAAGGTTTTGAGTGCAATAGGTTAAAACGACCTATTTCAATAGGTTAAAGCGACCTATTGAATAACGTATTGAATAATTTGAAGTATTTATAGAACTCTAATGTGGTTAGATTTGAATTCTTATCGATACCCATAATATTAATGACTTCATGCTGAAAACTTGTATAGGGGCTTGCAGTACTTACAGTGGATTCTTGATAAGTTTAGCTCATACACATTTATGACTAAAAACGGCGTATAGATTGCAAAAAGTATAATTTAAAGAGCTTAGAAGAAAGTATAACAAGTGATCAAAATTCAGAGCAATCATTGATATTGTCTCAAGCTCGATTCGAATGTGAAAATATACATATATACTCGTAATTTACTATATTTTCCCTTTCCATTTTCGATTTATAACTTTGCTCTTAACACATTTTTCTACAAATTCTAGCAGCTTTTCTCCCAATATATAACCCACTTGCTTAGACTTAAGACTTTTTTCAACTTTTTCAGAAAATAAATGTTCAAAAACATTTTAGCAGGCCATAAAACAAAATGGGCAACAACTAGCATAGCATAATGTGTGAAAGTTGTTGTTGGCTGGCGTTGCAAGGCAGCAATTTTACGGTAATTTCGACAGATGCTGCTATGGTACCCGGTAGACCCCACACCCGCGCTCTGCTACCTTCTGCTTCTTCTTTCTCTCTTTCTAGCTGCACTCAATCGAAAAACTCCCTTCAACTTCAGCGAGGTGCGAAAGTGTAAGCTTAAGTGTATGTATATGTATGTGCGATGTGTGTGTGTGTGAAAGTGTGTGTGAAGAATGCATTTGGGTTGATGGTTCCCACCGTAGCCCAAAAGGCAAGCGAGGAAATGCGCAGGCGCAGAGAATTCACATGATGATCGTTAGTTGTTGTAGTTGCTGTTGCCGTTGCTGTTGTTAGGGTTTTTGGGAGCAGCCACGGATCGGAGGTAGGTAATTAAAACTGCTTGCAACAACAGCAACATCAACAGCAGCAGCAGCAACATCGGTTGCATTTACCACAGACAAAGCAGCTCCGAGTTTGCCTTCTCCTGAGTTCGAGTTCGAGTAATGTGGAAGCGCGAGTTTCTCTACGCCTTGATTTTAATGTATCTTTTAGTTAGCTTGGTAGCGCTCAGGTTGTGCCTGTTGGTTGCTGTTTTCAATTAAGCATTGCTGGTGCCGGTGCTGGTGTTTGTGTTGTTGTTGTTGTTGTTGCAATGGGTGTGTCTGTGTAAGAAATATGCAGCTACTCAATGGAGGTCGTTCTCGCAGTTCTCTCTGCTTAGCATAAGGCAATTCCATTGTCTTGCATCATGTGAATACAGCAACAACAACAACAACAACAACGGAAAATTGGATCTTTAAAATTCTAGTAATTATAAGAATAGCAAAGTGTGCGTGTGTAAGTGTGCGTGCGTACAAGGGTCTTTCAGAACTGGGTAACCATTAGTTATAAATAAGAAATTCTTCAAATTGTATACAAATCATGCTAGTTCTCTTTGAGTCGTGAGTACAACAGCCCAGAATAGTGGGAATGAGACTACAATCGATAGTATAAGGTATATCGATAGTGGAAATGGGATTACAATCGATGGTATAAGATATATCGATAGTGGAAATGAGATTACAATCGATAGACATTCGTGTATTAGTCGTGGTAACGGGAATACTACAGATATTATTTCAGATATCGATAGTAAAAACGGGACAACTATCAAAAGTATTTCATATATCGATAGTGTGAACTGGAGTGCTATCAGAACTTCTAGTGACTTATCGATATAAGCAAAACTATCGCATAGCTCCGTTTTATATACAGAGCGTATAACCTTTCATATCATAAAATAGACTCTTCTTTTAAGATTTAAATATATTTAAAAGCTTTTCCCATCTAAATTACCAACAAACCAATTAATCGCACCGGCAAACTATCGCAAAACCCCAAAAACAACTCAACTTTCGCACTGACAACCTCTTAAACAGCCTCATATAATTGATTTGTATGCAAATTAAAAAGCGTATCGCTTAAATCTCGACCATCTATGGGTGCACATGTCGCAGCGAGAACTCCAAACTGTGCTAGACATTACCATAAATCATTAAAACTTAATTAAAGTCTGAACCGGAACCGGCAAAAGACAACACAACATACACTACTAATACCCACACGTCGAAGCTGTCGAAAATAAACTCATTTACAGCGATGCAAGAGAGATATACGGAGTCTTTTACGAGCCATAATTCTAATCTGTAATCGGTTGAGCACTTGAAACGTTTCAAACTGCATTCGGTTCTCCCCCCTCGTGACACGTGAGCCATTTCGTGAGCTTTACGGGCCATAAAAGTGGTAAATAGAAAATTAACATTATAGAACTTACCTTTCGATGCGAGACGACCAGCGGTTGGAGATGATTGTTGTTGTCGAAGGCTGTGTGAAAATAAAGAAGAAGAAATAAAGAAAACCAATCAGAAAACGAAAATAAAATAAAAACCAAATTGCAATATTAAAATTCAAAAGCGTTGATAAGAGACCCAATAAAGTCAGCGACAATTGAATAATAATATATGCCTGCATGTACGGGGAGTACGTAACACATGTGTATAAATACATGAATCGATAAACGTAACGATCGAATTGCAATCGCAATTAAACTTTAAAAATTGTTTACCTTTCCAATTGCATTTTTTATTTGTGAAATATGCAAACTGTCTGCCAGTCTTTCTTTCTCTCTCTTTCTTTCTGTCTTACTCCGTCTGTCTTCGCACCGTGCACTTCCGCACTTGATGGTTCAGCCAAACCCAGGCGCGCAAACCCGTGCAAAAATTGTAACAAAAATAACTACATAAAAGTCGAAACGGGTTCAGCAATCATAAACATGTTGTGCAAACAGACGGACGGACATGACTGGGGCGAACTGGGAACGGGAACGGGTATGGGAATGGGAATGGGGGCTGGGAGGGGGTGTGGCCTGGGGTGGGGCACCTGACATGACCAACAACAGTTGCACGGAAACAAGAATATGCGCGGTGTAAGTAATTCATTAGTGAATACCCTGTAGAGGTGGGAAATAAGGTAACCTAGCAAACTCTACAATTATGAAGAAAACTATCGAATGTATTGACAAACTATCGTACGTGCTATTGCTTGTATAAAACATCGATAGCTGCTTGTCGAATCATATCAATACAAATTAGTATCTGATGACTATCATATAAACAATTATTTAATTAACATAAGACACACATAGGAACAGTATTTAAAGTAAAAAAATCGATAGTATCCTAAGTTAAATGATTGCTCAAATTATTAAGAAAAGTTGTATAGATATTATTCCGCAAAAACTATCGATTGCATATTTTAAATGTGCTCGAGAGACACTTTCCATTACAACCAATTAAACTATAATATTATCGATAGTTTAAACTATATATTATTTGATTTTAACATTATTGCAATCGATATAAGTTCTCTTAATTAACCTTACATAATAGTATCTCTTACTATTCCAGTTCTATTTAACTTCTCTGCCACCTACCGGACTCTTACAACCCATACCACCTCCTTACAATCCACCCTATGCTCACAGGGTATACAAATTGTCAATGAGCCAGCGTCAATTGTCTGATATGTTAGCTAAACGAATAAATTTGTGCACATATCTCCTTTATATCTCCTTCCCCCGTTATCCATAACGCGCTGCTTGCCATTTTGCTTAACAATTAAATGCAATTTTTCACAAAAAACGCAAAAATAAAACACCAAAAAAACCTGCACACATTTCGTTGACTCAGCAAACTGATTGTCAGATTGTCCAAGGTGCTTCGGTTGGTTTGGCTTGAGGTTTAGCTTGAATTGGCTTGGATTGGGTTTGGAACTGGAGCTGTAGGTGGAATTGGAGTTGGGTCGGTGCCAGGGGTTGGTTGGTTGGTATAGCTGGTGACCGGCCGGCATTGTGATTACAGATCCGAGACAAACGCCAGACTGACCAAGCGACCGCAGACCGGACGAACTCTATGGCTCGGCAATTTCGTTTAAAGTTTATTAAGCGTGACTGACATTTGTGAATTGTTTGTGTAATTGCTACGCCCAAAACATGCAATAAATAACTCAAAAAACCACACAATGCGAATTACAGAAAACCAAAAACGAACTGACCAAAACTTATCGCACTTTGTATGCATTTTATTGATCGCTGGATCAAGTCGCAGATCAGTGTAAACACAAATCGGATAAGAAAAGCTAAACTTATTGAGACTTATCCTGTCGGGAGCTCCTTTTTTCAGATTTCCTACTTTATGTGTAATGTTTTTCCTGCTATTCTCTTGCCAAATCAACTTGCCATAAGGATATAACGAAGATCAACCGTACAACGTGTGTGATCTCAGCCCTTTGCACATAAAACCTCAAGCTCAAACATCTTTTGTTTTTGCTTTTTAGGGTCAGGCAGGCAGAACCCTCTGAAAAACAAAAGATGAGGGCAAATATGAAATAAAACAACAAAAAATATACCGCATGATATCATAATGTTGTTCTCTGTGCGCGCTTGTCCGTCACTTTCGCAGGAAATGAGACAACACAATAAAGGTAGACACAGGGTCAGAAGAGGAGTCAAAGTCGAAGTCGGAACAGCAGCTGGGTCCTCTCTTGTTCGGAAGGGGACTATAATAAAAATTCCATGGATGCTTCGAAACATGCCATGACTTTATAATTAGATAAAGACGAGCAGAAATTACCTTATGCGCATTCTATCGAAGCTGAGATACTCTTGCAGATTGTTCCTATAATATAACCCAATAGAAGAAAGCACCTTCTCGAAATTGAGGAGATGACTCCAGGAAAAGTCAAAGAATTCATTAGGTCTTATAGGTCACGATACTGATCCCCATTTTAAATAATATAAAATCTATAAAGAACATATGAACAACTATAATATAAGCTATAGCTAATCTAATGAACTACTAATCTCCAACAATCTCTATAATAAGTACTCTGTAACTACTCATCCGCTACCGTGTTATCTCATTCAATCGTGATACCCTTGAGAAGGGTATTTATATTTAAACTTTTCGTCCGTTGGTTCCACTTAATAATTAATTGACATTTAGCAAAGAATTTCAAATGCCACAACGAATGAAAGATGTTGTTTTCCCTCTTCTTCTTTCACCATCTGTCGAAATTTGCGTACATTGTGAAATTGAAATTTATTAATGTCTGATTTATGGGGCGACCGTTGTTGGGGCCTGGGAATAATTTGAGTGAGGAATTCGAGCGTTAGATTTGAAAAAAACTCAGCTTGGCGTCGCGGATTAGTCAGGCATGTGTGAGAAATTATAACAAGCTGCTGATTATTTACGATCAGTGAGCAATAATAATGATCGTATTATAGTTGGGATTTCATGATGGATCAGCGTGGCTAAACAGTGTGCAGTATTAGCACGTCAGCTGGGCATGGATTAATGGGATTGAATCCTAAACAGAGTTTAATGACCGTCAATAGAGTTATCAAAGGGTATATACCCTATATATCCTAAATAAAAGGGATTTACTACCTTTATGACAGAATTCATATTTATAATTTATAAAATTTCAACTTCGCCATCAAATTTTCGCAACCTCTTTACATATTCAAACAGTCTACTTGTTTACTTTATAAAGTTCATTCGCCAATCATTGTTCTTATCGCCGATGACTCATAAAAATGCGTCAATTTTTTTTCAATTTTAATTTGCGATCTAGATTGCCCTTCTTATATAGACATTTAACGTACCTATATTTATTTCCACCACTTGTCTAGACCCTGCGCTATATAAATCTTATCTTAACTAAAGTATCTATTAAGCACTAATTACTTTATTATTGTTCAGGAAAAACACCATTGATTATGCTTGAGTTAGTTCGGGTGGGATTTATGTACGGTATATACTTTATCAGAATATGTAAAGATATGATAATAAAAGTATATAGCTTTTTTTCCATTCATAAATATGCGCAGTATTATCTTTAATTTAGCATAAACAACCACTTGACGTATGCGCTTCATTGCAAAGGGTATCTATCAGTCTCACAAATCAACTGCTTATTCTTTCTTTCTTTTTGTTGTTTCTGCGGCTCTTTTGGCCTTTGCACACTTGGCTCAAATTAGCAAAATAAGTGATAAGATAAGATTACCGACGGAACTATCGAATGTTGAACAAACCCCACGACACTTCATTGCATAAAGCCAATGCAGCTCTCACTGAGAAATAGAGTGGGAGAAAGAGAGAAAGACTGACACTAAGTTCAAGTCGAGCTGGTCGGGGGCGTAACATTGACTGAGCTACCTGCCAAATCCAATTAATAATTATTATACATAATAAGTAGTTAATAAAGCTCAAGAAAAACCTTCATTTCGAACGCTGCCTCTGCTGCCGGCGACTTTCAACGCCCCCGCCTGAGAGAGTTCAATAGAAAAGTATAAACATTTTCATGTTTATCCGACACTTTTTGCCCATTTGTTGCTATTTTCTTTGGCTTTTTGTTTTTATTCCGTTTGACCAAGTGGCCTCAGCGCAATTTACTTTCTAATGTCAGGAAAGTCATGTGCAAGTCAACTCGATATTGTTGCTGCTGTTGTTGTTGTTGCTGTTGCTATCTTCTGTTTTTCTATTTTTGTTTTGTTTCTTTTCACAATTTATTGCAATAATTTATGAAAAAGTTTATTTTATTTAATGACTAAACTCTTTTTTTTACCCACGCTGATAAACAAACCCATATCTATGCAGATTTGCTTTCTTCGCAGACAAGAAAAAAAAACAACAAACCAAGAAAACCAAACAAAAGCAAAAGAAAGAGCCAAGAGAGGAAGGCGTCAAAAGGCCAAAATCGTCGACGCTTTTAAAGATAATAATCGCAAATCTTTGTTTTTGTTTTTATCGTTAAATAAATATAATTTACTTTCAAGTCCCACCCCGATAAATTGCAGCTTTTGCAATTGTTGATGGCTGCCAATTAACGGTAATTTGTAATTTACATTACAACAGACTTGGACGCATCGTGGATTAGTAAACCCAACCAGTTTTAGGAGGGGCGTGACCTCAAGGCGTTGCCTTACTTACAACTCATGAGCGTGGCTCGACTCGATTTACTTTCAATTATAAGTTAATTAATAATCTCTAATGATGATGCATGCAGACAGACATACACAGCCGCCCGTTGGATAATCATGAGGAAATGATAGATAGTTTAACAATTAAGGTAATTACGTGTGCTGTGCGGTATGTGGAATAATCATTAAAACAATTTCGAGACGAAACAAGCTGAACAGTTGCGCAGATTTGTAATGGAATTACAAGAGAGTTAAACAATAAATGAGCTTGAAGTATTTTTTAAATATTTGCGATTGATTCGAGTCGAATTAAGGCATTGATGAAGGAAAAAAACAATAGTACGGGCAGGAATTAATAACATTTTAAAGCAATAATCGGCCATAATTTAATAAGTCAAGTTCGATTGAAAGCAACAGATAACGTATGCAATAATCGATAGCTTAACACACAACAGAGAACCTTCTGTAAATTTGCATTCAATTAACAGCGCTGTCAATTGCAGCTGTTAACACAAAGCAAACTTGCATTGTTGATAATTCTTAACAGCAAGGATCGATTAATCGACAGTTCATCACGCATTAATCCACCTTCTGTTTACAGCGCTGTTAATTGCAACTTTACTGTTAACGCGCCCCACTCACTTAACAGCAAGCGCGCAGCTCCCCATTCAACAACATTGCGGCAACTTTCTTGTTATGTTTTTTATGTGCAACAATTACGAAGCGTGTGCGAGCTGAGGTGGCAAAGCGGGGAGGGGTGGGGTAAGGCGTGTCAGTTGCAAATCAGTTAACTGACATTGGTAACTGAAACTCTCGCTTTCTACGGACAACGACAACGACAACGCATCGCCTTGATGACTGTGAAATTAGATGGAGGCGGTGGTGGTGGTTGGCTGGAGCTCTGAGATGGAGATAGAGCTCGAGAGCTCGAAATGGCATCGGGTGGCGTATTTCTTATCAGAGAAGGTGCCTGACTTACTGACTGACTGAGCAACTCTGAGCAGGCAAACTGGGGAGACGGCGGACAGGCTCTTTCACTTTGCATGCAATATAAATTTTATATGCACAAATACACAAGTGTGTTCCACAGTACGCCTGTGTGTGTGCGTCTGTGTGTGTGCATATTTATATACAGAAACAATCTTTAATCAGCATTTACGCTTTCATCTTTCACATTTCTCAAAAGACGCCGGCGCGCGTCGCTCAAGTGAAAAACATCAACAACAACTGAGCAACAACAACAACATAAACAACAACTGAACAACCTGTTGACGCAGTAGAAATATTTTAATTTCTTTGGCAAATTTACATAGTTCGCATAGCTAACAAATTTGGCTTTGTCTATTTGTCTCATTTAATTTGGGAATTTGGGATTGACCGCCTATCGGCATTAATTTTATAGCTTTTCTTTTCCCCCCTGCCTACTGCCCCCTAGCACGAGACAAAAGACGAAAGCAAAAGTGACATTTGGAGATCTGGAGACACCTTTTGTGAGTCTTTCTTTGGCAGTACCATTGATTGCGCAACCTTTCGCATTTGAGCCTAGAAACCGACAGAAAAAGCCAAATAGTCTTGTGGCTTTTTTTTTTTTGAGAGGGGGAAAAGGGAGGGAATGCTATTCAGCATTGATTACTGTTTGATTGGACCCCAAGCTGGACTCTCTGTGTCTGTGGTCAGGCCCAAAGAAAATGGGCCAACAGTTCGTGGAGAGACTTTGTGAATGGCAATTGTGTGTGGGTTTGTTTGGGACTATTGGGATTTGTTGTTATTGGGAAACATGTTAGAAAATAATGCAAAAATGTCTGGCATATATACGATATAGACATGTTTATTATTATGATAATGGCAGGCAATGCAAGCTATAATAACACATTGTATAGAGATTATGTTTTTGGGACAACGGAAAAAGGGAATTGCATAAGTATCTAATTGATTCAATTGAGTACTATGGATCATCTCATATATAATGGTTTGTTTTTCCAATCTGACCTATATAGAGAAAGACCGCTAAAAATAGCCGACAGACTCATCAGCTCAGATAACCAGCTATAGTAACAATATACTTTAACTTTAATGTTCAGTTATGCGACGGGCGCTATAAAAAGTAAACCATCGAGTAATCCAATACTTCAATACCCCGATAAGATAGAAGGCGCCTATGTTCCCCCAATGGAAATCGCATTTTCAACTGGCTTGGCCTTTTGCCCGCTTCGATTGTATTTAATTGCATCAAAACTTATTTATATTTTATAACGTCAGGGAAGCCTTGGCCTCTCTCCCTCTCTCTCTCTCTCTCTCTCTGTCTCTCTCTTTTTCTTGGCATCTTTGCAATAGACTTTGCTCTCATGGTCACGCAGCACGCAGCACTTGAGAGAGCAGAGTCGGAGTGAAGTGTCATCGAAGAATAGCGGAATATCCCCCATATATGATTTTGTATTATTTATATTATATTTATTATGCTATGATTTATTTATTCGTGTAAGTGTGTGTGTGACGCACTTTCAAAATCACATAACACACACAAAAACTGCACACAATAATTTTCCACTTGCATTTGAAAAGCAGAAATAAAATAAAAAAAAAAAATTGTTTCAAAATCAGAAGGGGGCAGGGGAGGAGGAGTGGTTGGTGGACAAGTTTGGCCTGAAATACATTTTCCCAAAACACCAACAAACAAAAAACTGACACACACAACCTGCAGCTGTGGCGGTTGCTTTGGAGCTCCATAGTCTCTCTATAGAGCATATGGAGCGTCAAATTTGGTTCAGGTTCAGTGGTCATCGTCATGCGTTGCGCTTATGTCATTTTGTGGTCATTATGACAACAACAACAAAGGCGGCAGATACAAATTATTATATTAATTTCGGTCTTTTTCCAAACTAGAGTAACAAAAACTGCAACAACAAAGGTAAACATTTTTTTTTTTTTTTTTTTTTTTTTGCTTCGGGTGAGGTCCGTCTGCAACATAATTTATTGTTACAAGAGTTCACAATAAAAATGCATATAAGGTGGGCTGCCAACTGACCCAACTAATCTTATCTGAGCGACCATATATTGTGGGTTTACAAGAGACACCGAGACCAGACAAATTCCGGGAATAACTCAACGAATGATTGCAAAATGAGCTGACTGATTATGTTGAAATTTGGCAAGCTATATAGGGTATCATATGGTAATATGAGCGTGTGATGTGCAAGTGATGAGAGTTTAGAAACTAGGGTAAGGAGACGGACATAGTCAAAGGTTAGGAATGTTAAAAAACTGAGTGGAGGATCTGAATATATGAACTATGTTAATTAGGTCACACCTAAATATTTATACAAATACAAAGGTACTAAAAAAAAAAAAAAAAAAAAACCCTTTAACCTCTAAAATATAGGAAATATTCGGAAATATTACTTTAAAAAAAACCGTACACTTCTTCCAAGTGAATTTCTTTACTCAGGCCAAGCCAAAAAACTTTCCGGAAATGGCAAAACATTTCTGTTTCCTTTTTTCCCTCATCATTGCCAAGCAACCTCCCACTTGCTCACCCAAACTAGATTCTTACAGCTCACATTAATTGGCCTCAGATGAATCGACCAGTTCCCCACATTGTGCTCCATTTGAGGCCTATTAACAAATGGGTTCAACACGGGGTACTATCAAAATTAGCCGCATTTTTTCCAGAAAACAAAAAATATAACTCCAATTCGTTGTTGCTGGTTTCGTTATAATTTGTTGTAGTTTTTAGTGTAATTATTTAAACATTAAACCAGTTTGGGGATCAAGCAATGCAACAAAATTCAGGCACGAGGTTTTTCATTGCTTTGGTTTGCTTTCCTTTTGAGAAAACAAGAAAGTCATTGGATGGAAAATGAAATATCATCATCATCAGCACCCAACAGAGGATGGACTTTTCTTCTCCATTTGATTTCAAATGTTCAGAAAAAAAATGAGCTCAATTTTTCTTGGCTCCAAATAATGAGTAAGGGATTTTTGTGGTACCCCTTAACCCCCCTCTCTCGGGAGTAACCTGCTTTCTGGTGAAACTTTCTGTCTAATGGAAACAATTTGTCAGAATGCTTAATACTTTTTTTTTATCATTTTTTCTGCTTTATGCATTTAATTCTTTAGATTTTATCGCCTTTTCTGGTCTTCGAGGCGGAAGAACTCATTCCCGAGCGGAAACTGAACGAAAGCAATCAACAGCTGACAGAGTGAGAGAGTGCAAGAGAGAGAGAGAAAGAGAAATGGGGATGTAGAGAACCTACGACAACAGTTGCGCTCGCAGTGCGCATGTCTGTTGACCTTCAGGCAGTTGGCAGGTGGGTGGGTGGCAGTTTCAACTCATCCACCCGGCGGTGGCAACTTTCACTAGTTGCAGCCTCAAACGAGAGAGAGAGGGAGACGTTGTTTGCTGTGGCCGTTGCTGTGCGCCTGGTGAAAAACGTAATGGCGAGTTTGTGTGTTGACTGATTCGAGCGCCAAAATGAGACTATCAAACACGCAACACCACGTGGGCATCGCGCGACTATTAAATGCTGCGCGCCTAATCGAGGCGCCAGCGGGCGCGGCGACTTGACGGCGCCGTCGACGTCGTTTGATTTCGTGTGAGTGTTTGAGTGTATGTGTGTTGGATGCACCTTTGGACACGGCCACGGGTGCCAGGTGAACAGCCCACGCTATTTTGATTATTGTTATGTCTTTACTGGCACCAGTTGCAGAGGAGAATGAGGGGAAAGGAGTGGGTAGGGGAGTCTTCAACTGTGTCTGGGCCTTGGGGTCACCACAGAAAACACAATCAATGATTCGCTGCGCCGTGCGACGAGGTTGTCAGAAGTCAATAGAAGCAGCCACAACTGAGTCTTACAGTCTCCCCTAACAACCCCCCCCCCCCCCCTTCTTCCCTTGCCAATTTTGCTCAATTTTCCTCTCTATGAAAATATTTGTCAGCAGGGGGAGGCAAGAAGGGCGGCAAGTTCAAAGCTATGAGAACCTGCTCTGCCCATTTTCAGCATACGATGGCGTTGAACCTGCCCCGAAAATCGAAAAAAAAAACAAAGAAGCAAGAGACAGAAACAGAAAATGAAAGATTAGAAGGTGCTAAAAGACTCAAAACAATGTTGACGGAGGTGAAGGGGACTAATTGACGTCGTCTGTGCTGTGCGATCGAAGGTAAACCCAGAAGATCTTTCAAGTCCAAAGATCTTTCAAGTCGGCGTCTCTGGCAAAATTAGTGGTAATTAAAGTGTTACAAGGTGTTTGGGTGTTTTCGTTTCTGTTTCTCTTTCTGCCCCGAAGAAAGTTAAGACAGATAGAGAAATATGACAAGAAGTTGGGCAGATAGACGATAGATGAACGAACGAACCCCAACACACAGTTGGGAAACAACTAAATTAGCGATAAGCTGTGGGGTTCTTGAAAGATGATAAATAACTTGATTAATTAATTAAATCAATAGAGAAGTAGTTGCTAAGCTGGGAATTATATAATATATTATGATATTTAGATAAGATATGAAGTAGAAGTCACCTATACTAAAGTATTGAGTTCTATAGATTGAATACAGAATGAAGTAAGAATGAAGGAATACGTTTTATAAATTGGAATGTACTTTATAGATATATACTTTATAAATATTAGCTATATAAAATAAAAATATGATAAATTATTCATGTTAGCTTAACTTTTTGTACTTATCAATTAACCCTTCACTTCATATACTATTTCATCAGCAGTTTCCTATAAGACCATTAGAGCCTAACTAAGTCAGCTACAAGGTTCTCTGTTTTGTATGCGGAAGCATCTGAAAGACCCTCCAATTACAACATTATTACGAGAAAAACTAATTCCCCACATTAGGTTCATATTCGTGGAGTTTCCTCTTTGTAAGGTTCAATTAAACCTATGGCCTCAGCTAGAGACCTAGCCATATTTGGGAGGCCAGATCTATTTTTGGTAGTTGCAACAACCTGTTGTAGATCTCTGATCGCCATTTGAATGCAACAAAAAATGCAGTTGAGGCCAAATACGTGACTCAGACACGAGAGGAAAGAGTTATGATTTCCTCTGAAGATGCCACCCGTGAGAAAACGATCAAGCACAGAACAAAGCGAAAGATCGTAGAGAGAAGATCTGAAGAGAAGACAGAGAGAGACACTCACGCATTTTTCCAATTAACGCGACTTATCTAAAAGCCCATAGATTACAAGAACCTGTATTTTGACATGTCAGCCAATGATTAAACAATTAGCAGAGTCTCCAGAGACGAAGCTGCTGAGAATCCCATTCCCGGACACGTTCTGAATCAACAAAACACGAGAAACAGATCTAGAGATCATCTGAGCACAAATGAACCCTCATCAATTACAAAAGGCCAAAAGAAAGTGAAAAATAGGAGTCGATAGGCAGATATCGAATATGGTATATGGGGACACGGTGTATCGCATGGTGTATCTGGGCATGCAATAGGCACTCCATGGGAGTCACAGTTTACACTTTCCCAACACACAATCAAAGAGGAAGAGAGAGAGAGAGAGAAGCGGAGAAAGAAAAACCTCAATCAAAGCTGACTCTGTGCATAACTTAAAGCGTGGGTCATCATCAGAAGAAATGCCATGTTGTTGTTGTTGTTGTTGTTGTTGTTGTTGTTGTTGTTGTAGCTGTGTGGGTTGTTTGTTTTGGGAAAGTGGACGATGCCGATGCCAAGATGAATTGGATGGCTTGGCTTGGCACACGGAAACGCACATCAGGCGAACACAGTGCATGAAAGCAAGAAAAGAAAAAGAAGTTAACTGTCGCTTATTAAGTGAAAATGAAAGCGTTTGCCGAAAACGCCACTCGAGACCGAGACTGGACTGAGCTGAGACTGAGCGGCCCTCTCATCCCATCCCATTCCAACAAGAAACGGTCAACCGGTTTTCCGGCCCAGCAACAATCAACTGGCAACTAACCCAAGCTAACAACCCAAACAACAGCTCATTTTCATAGTCCAAGCGTGGTAATGGCCCCCCAAACACAACGCACAGTAGACCGTTTCGTAGTGCCAAAGCAATTCTTCGCGACCGACCCCGGCTTGACACCTTCAAATTGCACATTCCGGCAAGAAAACCTGCGAGTCTCGCAAAAACGAGAACCACAGTTTGGTGGAATATCTAGGTAAATCTATGTTTTGCATGTCTTTTAGAGGCAGTTCCTTCGTATAAATAGTATAAAATGAAGACACCTTCAAGCTATGCAGAAAGTATAAAACTTGAAAATTCAAAAAAAAAAAAAAATAATAAAATCTATGGATTTTAAAAGAAAAGATTGAAATCTCCTAAGTACCTTTCGTAAGATAGAAAATTTACCGAAATTTCTATGTGTTGTTTATCTCTTCAAAGTTCCGTTCTGTTTTCTAATTTTTTAAGACTTTAGAGACCTTTAAACTATGAAGAATTGTTAATGTTTTTCGTCACAAAGGCAATTTGAAAATGGATAATTTAAATAATATAAAAGTCTTTTCTTTTCGTCGCTTTAAATATATTCATCGAAAGACTATTAATCTAACACTATATATTGATTCATGCTTTCAATAGTTTGTCTATAAATCGGGTAACTTGAGTGTATCGCTATTAAAAGTGTGACCATAATTCGTTTTGTGAAGCATATTGCCTAATAAAGATTTTCATTCTTCTTGAAAGACCTTTCTTCGAAGGTATTGCCTAACTTGAATTGATTTAATTGATTTAAAAATAAAAACTTATGGAAACTTTAACTTTTCTATTTAAAAACTCTCAGTAATACCTCAATTTATGGAGTACAAATCTATCGATAGAAAAATGATTAGTTATGGGGAGCATACACCCCTATTAATATTTCCCCACTTAATGGAATATTCCTTTCTTTCTATGGTATAATGAAGTAAACAAAACTCACCTCGATTGATGACGGAGCTGCTGTCGCCGCTACTGCTGGCGCTGTCGTCAAGCGGCTGCGGCTTCAGTGTACTCATCGAATCGGTCTCCGACCGCGACTCCTGCTCCTTTTCATCTCCATTCTTCTGCTGCTGCTGTGGCTGCTGATCCTTGCCAGAGAAGTGCACACTGCCATCGCGATGTAGATGCAACTCAAACTGTCTGGGTAGGTGCGCCTCGTAGTCATCGTTGATGCAACGATGCGCTTGCACTGCGACCTTGTGGTAGAGTGAGGTGAATTGATAAACAAGCGCCCAGGCCTGATCCTCCGAGAGCGGTGCCTTGAAGCTATTCAATATATTGTCCAGTTTAACACACTGATCGGAGGAGGAGCATTGATAGAAGGCTTGCAGTAGCAGCTGACGGGAGCTCAATGTGCCCTTGCTTGCCTCACTGCTGCTGTCATTGATGCCACCAATGCCGCCACCGCCACCGTTGCCGCTCTGCTTTAGCTCCGTTTGCGAGTGCGTCAGTGTGTGTCCAAGTCCGTGTGCGTGTGCATCACCATTGGCGCTGTCGGGTGAGGTGGATAGAAAACCCTCTTCGGATTCTCCTTCGGCAAATTGTCGACGCTTGGCCGTGGCCTTGGGTGTTGCTATTATATTTGTTGTTGCTGTTGTTGTTGTATCTGTTGCAGTTATATTTGTCGTTGTTGTTGTGGTTGCCATGGCCTTGATGATGTCGGCGTCCGCGTTGGCGTCAGCATCGCCTGTCAGGCTGTTGTCCAATTGGAGTTCCGTCATTTTCTGCTGCTTCTTCTTCTTGTTGCTGTTGCTATTGCTGTTGTGGTTGTTGTTATTGGAGGGTTGTGGTGGAGGTGGGTTGCCTGTTGTTGTTGGTGTTGTTTAAGAAACAAACCAAAAAAAAACTGCGTCCGCGCGTCTCAACATATATAAAAAAAAATTGAATTTGTTTTGCAGATGCTTAGAGAGATTTGTGTTTCTACATTTGTTTTCTATTTATATTTCCAACTTGTAATTTTTATACTAATTTCCGTTTTGTAACTGGCACAATTTTAAGTTTTTCTCGTCGTAGTCGGTATGTTATTTTTGAAAGCATGTCAAGTGAATAATACAATTTTTACACATACATACAAACAAACATTTATTTGCACATAATTCTAACACAAAACTCGATTCACACACACTGAAAAACTAAGCACAGAAATTTTTATTTTACTTCTTTTATTTTTCTTCTTTATTTTTGTGTTTGCGGTACTTTTTTTTCGGTCGTCACGTTTTATGCACTTGCCGTTATGTTTTGCTATTGGCTCGCGCTATTCCTTTTAATTTCTTTCTATCCTCTCGTTTGCATTTTCACAACACACACCGGCAGGGGGCGCCGCAGTGGGGGGAATGTGCAAATTCGCCCTTCTACGTATGTTTGTGTGTGTGTCTGTGTGTATTAAACACACAGGTTGCTAAACAAAATCACGCGCGGCTTTGATTAGAACCGACACAAATCAAATTAATTCTCTTTCGTTTCCTTTTTGTTTTGCTTTGACGTCAAAATGTTCACTGCACTTGTGTGTTTAGATAAGTTTTCGACTTTATCAAACGCTTCTTCACTTCTTCAAATTTGTCGTTACAATTTGTTTCTTCTTCCGTTCGCGCGCACACACGTCCGATCGTCATGAAAGTTAAACGCAAAGTAACAGCTGTAAGCCGCACAACAGTGAGAGAGCTGCTTAACAGAGAGTGAGTACAAAGCTAACAGGGCTGTTAAGCGCAGTGTTATTTTAAAATTGGGTTTAATTGAAGTGCAAAGGGGGATACAAAGTAGGCATGCGAGTAATAAGAAGAAAGAAAAATAAGTATCGATATGTTATTGAATTATTAATAAGTTAACATACTTACAAAAATAATATTTCTTTGGAAAAACATTAGCTTTTGAGTTGATTTGAAGTCTGTTCACTTAACAGACTGCGCGCTCTCAGCCGCTTAACATAAAAGCCAGAGAGAACACCAATCACAGCTGTTCTGTTAGTCGAATGCTCTCTCGCTCTCCTACTCTCTCTTTGCGTTTTTATTTTGATTCCGGTTTTTCGTTGTGTTTGCTGTGTCTGATAAGCAATGCGAAACTTCTTGTTGAATTTTGAACTGTGCTGTTAGCTTTTCTCTGTGTGTTGGCAACGCAAATAGAGAAGGAAAAAAAACACCAAACATAAACGCAGATTTCACATGCCTACCTGAGTTGAACTTCAGGTGCAATTTGAGGCAATTATGTTAAGGTCAAGTCGTGTGCCGCTTTTGGGCTAAGATGTTATTGGAATTACGAACTTCTTGACGCCGAGAGAGGGTCATAAACTTGGCCAGCCTTACATGTCTGTGCGAAATTAGCGGAAATACTCTTGTGTTTTATGCTGCAGCTGTAAAAATTACTGCCAACAGGGTTAGGGTTGCCATGTCTACTGATTTAGCAGTAAATCTAATGGTTTTGTGAACTGAAGTAAGTTTTACGCATTTAAAAATGAACTTATGCACATGCACCCCAACTACTGATTTCACACGCGACCAATCTGGCAACTCTGGTCAGGGGTATTACCATGTACCGTAAGTGTGCAAATAAAAACTCTCTTGTCTAAGCAAAATGCATTTTTAAGCCTATTGCATAAATTGTAATTTTAATCAGTTATTAAATTTCGGCTCAAGGACCTCAAAGATCTGACACTCAACGATTTTACGATTCAATAAGCCACTGCGCGTTGACCAACTTATGATATATGAGCCGTAAATTGAAACTTTATATACAGTTGTTGCTGTTGTTGTTGTTGTCCAGTTGCTGCTGCAGTAGCTGAAAGATTTGCATACAATATTATTACAGCATCCTCCTCTTTGGCTGAGCAACTTTTAACGACTGCATTTTTTGTTTCTTGTACATAAAAAAAATACGCAGGCATTTTTATTAATTGGCAACAACTGTTGCTGCTGTGTTGCTGCTGCGACAGAGCGTCGCCTGCCCACGTAATCAAGCTGCGTACCGGCCATAAAAAGTGTGTCCTCAACTAGGTGCACACTGTGCACGCAGCTGCCGTCGCCGTCGCTGATGTCACTCCGGTAACTCTGCGATGGTTCGATATGTCTCTGAGAGATGTCGATAATTAATTAATTAATGAACATTGCATTCGAATTGCCTTTTTATATGTACAAAACATTTATACCATTTATTTTACTTCTGTTTTTTACCACGTCGAGAGTTCAACAGCCGCCAGAGGCGAACTTCAACCCACAATTGTGGCAACTAGACGTGGCTGACTGTGGCTTTGTTCTTCGGGCTAACTGGAGAGTGCTTTGGAGCTCGACAGACTTGGACTACTTGGATGATTCATTGCACTCAGAGCGGCAAATACAAATAAAATAAATGAGCCAAACCATGAATGGGTGTAGTTACATGTGAATACCCTACAATGTTAAGGCATAGGCAACTTGTTAAGGTTTGTGTATTAAATTAAATTATTAAAAAAATGTATTTAATTAGAATAAATACTGGGACAATAAAGCGATCAAAAATCTGTTGCAAGGAAATTTTTTTATTGCCTTGTAGTGCATGGTAAAGTCTGCTATGACTCCCCTATACGGCACCGGTCGACTTCGAAAACTCATTCTGGAATATTGCTGTTGTTGTTCTGAATTGCGAGTCAGCCGAGCGTTGCATTTTTGGTCAATTACATTTGTCGCGCGGGTGGCAGCCCCAGACCAGACCAGACCCAGGCCCGGCACAGTTGCCGGACGTTGCGACTCCAAGCTTTAGCCGGTCAATTGGAGGCGTGGCCAGTCGTGGCTGTCTGTGTATGTGCGCGTATGTTGCATGTTTGTGTCTGACTGTCTTTCTGTGTCTGCTTTGTTGTCATGCAACAACGACGCGACGCCGGAAATGCGCATCCGTTTTTGGGGCCTGCAACTAAATGCAAACATTTTGTTTTATTCTACAACAAATGAGCTCCAATTGAAGTTGGCAAATCTTCAGCTACAGCATGAGTTTCTGTGTCAAACGTAAACTAAGCCAGCCAGTGACCAAATTTGGACGAGCCAAGCATTACCAACTGCAGAGGATGCAACGCTTCGTTGCGTTTGACACTTGCCACGAGAATTGCACAAACACATTTGTGGTCGCAATCAGCAAATGCCAACAGTAACAGTAAAAGACGAAAGAGATAATTGTGGCATTAGCAATTTCCCATTTGTCGCTAGGGCTTGCAATTCAAACTGTGTGGCAACACTATGATGTCCCTAATTGTTATCGATATTGCAAGGATAACAGATGCTGTTATTCCTTCCTCTTACAACGTGTTCATATCTGCTGTTAATCAAAATAAGCGATCCTTTACAGCGTGCTAACAGAATTCTGCCAAATTAATCGATATCTAATTTGAATTAAGCTTTCGTTGAGTTTCCTTATTCCCTGCACCAAATTTAATCTGTCTTTGATTAAAAATAAGTTAAATAGGGTATTTAATAGTCTACTTACGTCGCTGTTTTGTTGTTGCCACCGCCAGACATTCCGTCAGCTCATCAGTTTGTCAATTCATCGCTTAGTGCGCGCCACTGCTCACGTGTGGAAATCGTTGCAGCTAATGTGCATTATTTCTTCTTTCCCCAACTCCGACTTCGACTCTTTTGTTGTTGTTGTCTCTCACAGATCTTCGTTGAGCACACATACATATGCATAGGCAATACAATTGTGTAATAATTCTGTGGGCATGTTTATGCCCAAGTTGGTCTAAAAACGTGATGCAATTAAGCGTTTGAGATCTTGCCGATTCAGTTGGAGGCACTTTAAACTGGAAGAGGAAGCAGCAAGACAAAGAGAAGAAACAGAAAGAGATGGAGGGAGAGAGAAGTGTGAAAAGGAAGGGTAAGTGAAGTTATGATTATCGTACGTGTTTCGTTCTTCTGGTAATCAATTTTTTCCTGTCTTTATTATTGTATTATTATTTTGATTGTGAGAATTTTTTCATCTACTTCTTGCAGGGAGCATGAGAAAGTTTAGAATAATTCTTAATTATCGTTGGGTACGCTAGGGTAGCGTAGCTAATTCGCCTTACTCCAGTTTTGTCGCGCACCAGAGACCACCCGGGGCCCATGGGGAGCACATTGAACCCGGCGAGTGCCAAATACCAAACCAGCTAACCTAGAAATGCGCCAAAAACAGAAGAGTGCGGACTGAGTTTCAATACAATTTTCTATTTTCATTACGGAAACTTCAACAAATACAATAACGCACTATTATTTGCTTGGTATCATTCTTTAGCGGCTTAAACGTATCGTGTCATTCGTAACGGCAGTGAGAACAAGTGAAGAGGAGGGAGAGAGGTGGAGGAAGAAGCAGCAGAAGAAGGCGGAGCAGAGCTGCCTGTCTGTCTGACACTGCGTGCTCAAGTGAACGTGACAGATAACGAGATAAAGAGAGAGAGCGAGAGAGAGATGGAGACAGACACTTGACATAGTCATAGATATGGCCAAAGTCTAAGAAAGAACTCCAACTCCAAGTAGTGCTCGGCTTTTTGCGATGATTTGCCGTGACCAGTGAAAGCAGAACGTAATCAAAGAGAGTCTTGGAGCATCGTATGGCAACAAATAAGTACAAGCTGGAAGCTACAAAGAATTCACTGAGCACAGAACACAATTCTGCAAACACCCCGAAGACGGAATGCTCTAGAGAATGAGTAGAGGACGAAAGTATTTACAGGAGAATAGAACTGGATTGAGATTCCTCGATAAACTGGAAAAAGAATAAAGGAATTATGCAGATTACATAGAAAGATTTAGTAGACTCTTAACTAATTAATCTTAATCTATCTTATAATACTCTTAAAGGAGCTATGCACATATCTCAAGAAGAGAGAGAAGACTCGTAGATATCAACCGATCTTATAACTAAAGTGTTACTTAGACATTATATACAAAAATACGTAGATGATCTTAAGGCATAAGGAAAACTGTTGATGGTACGAGGGTCGTTTGATAAGTCCGTAATATTAGAACCTGTTGAATATTGATAATTTTAATCTGGATAATCTCAATATATATTAAAAGCTTTTACGCAACCTATGAAGATGTTTTGATGACATGAGAACATATAAAAGACTCGTCATTATCGATAAATCGTTAAAGTGAATGAATAATAAGAAATTATTATTGGTTCTTCAAGTACTTTAATTGTTCTTCATATTTGATGTCTTACATGTATCGTATATAGTCCACAATCTTGCTTGAGAAACATATACCATCATATAATGATAACACCCTTTGCCCAGTGAGTGTATCAAAGTGCAGAACGATTCCTGCTCCATGACACAGCGCTCTAATTTGTGTGCATGTAATTATTTCAGGTAACTCGGCAGCGATTTGTGAGATTTGTAGAGAATACGGAGACGTAGGACAGCGAAGACTCGAGAGACCCATTTTGGGTGGAGGGAGCAACGGGGGCAACATATTAAAAGTAAGTGCCACTTAAGATCTGCCCAAAAAGCCAGAACTTGCGCAAGTCAGTCACAGTCTGGCAGAGTGAAGTGACTCCACTTCACTTCACTGCACTACAAATTTCATAGGATCAGTAGAAGAGGCAGAAGAGTGGGGAGAGCGGTTTAAGGTACCCACTACTATGTGTGCAATGCAATTTCCAAAACGTGATTCGTGCAGAGACAAAAATGCCTAGCGAAGCCGAAGACCAAAGACTGACTGAGCCCATGGACCCGAGAGAGATCAGAGACCCGAGAAGGTACAACACAACACAAAAGACCATTAATATAATTTGTGTCTGGATCTATTGGGCCACTGCTCGCCAAATTGCTCGTTTGCCCCAAAGACTCGCATAGAAGACTCGCAGCTAGTCTTCGTCCTAAATGATTATTGGGCAGGCTGCGCAACTCGGAGGCGATACAAATCAAAAGAGACTTTCAGAGCTCCACAAGACATGCCACAATACGCCCGTCCGCCCCGATTCGCATTGCTGGCTTCCAATTTTTATTTTACTAGATCAAATGGACCGCTGACACGATCGTGTCGTCGCCCTCTGAAGTATCTACGGTTCGTAGGGTGTGTGTGGGAGTTTTTCAGCTATCCCTCCCTCTCTCTCTCTCTTTTTACTTCTTTCTGTGTTTACTTTAGTTGTATTTATTCGATTCGCAATGTCTCTTAAATCTTTATTGCCAAACAAGCGAATTGAGCTTAATGTGAACAAATGGCGCACAGCTCTTGCCTCCGGGCACAGATATATCAACATCGACGGAAGTATCCTATGCTCTACCCTCTTCTCGCTTGGGAACTTCAATTGCGCCAAGTTGGGAAGAAACTCGTTAAGAACCCGTAATTGAGTCGGATTAAGAGCACTTTTTCGAGTGCCATTGTATGTCTACTGGTTATAGAGGGCACAGCCACGCCTACAACTTTGATATTGTGGGAAGAGTGTGCCAATTTTCAATGTGTAACAAATTTGTTGTCCTCAATTGGTTCTAACAAATTAAACTGAAATTCTTACTGGAATTTCATTGGGAATGATTGTTAATATATGTTTTTTGTTATGTTATGCTGAAGAATCTGGTAAATTTAGGGCCTAAGACACCTTTACCATATATGTAGATTCTTTTGGTGCTGAATCAAACTGAAGTTCAAACCTTGACTGAAATAGTGTTGGTGGCAAAAGAACAAGGACTCTTGATGTAGTTAGAATAGACCTTTTAGAATCTTTGAAATACTAGAGATGTTTAGTACGTATAAAGATCCAGAAGACCTAGCTAACCTCTTTTACAAAAAAAATAATAAAAATAAAATTTCGCTTGATAACAAGTCATTAGTGGGTTCAGTTATCATATATGTATGTATGTAGTTCAGTATCAATATGTAGTTCTAGGAAATCTGAAGATATTTAACTAACTTATGGAAGTTGGAAGCTCAGTTCGTGGTTTTGTATCTAAGAAAACCTTATGAATGATAAAGAATACCTTCCTCTACTTAACACCCTCTCTCTCACGCCATAAACTAGTACAAACCTCGCTTAATTCCAGAAGATTTCTGCCTGGGGAAGTTCATTAAGCTACCCACAAGTATCTTAGTGGGTTCCATTACACACACAGCTAGTATCTAGTAAAGGCTGCTTCCAGGAATACATTAACAGCCTTAACTGGGTGTGCGTGGTATTTGCGAGTCGAAACACACACACGTTTAATTACCCGTTTAGCTCGAGTCGAAGAACCCATTGAATGGCTTAACAAATCAGCGAGAACCACAAAGCGGTTGCGGTTGTGCCGATGAATTTATCCATAAACCAGGGCCACCTGGAGGCACAGAAGATGCACAGGTAGAGTAGTCTACAACTACTACTACTACCTCTCAGGGATCGGGGTGCGTATTGCTCAAGACAAGATCATAAAGCAAATTCTTTATGACGGTGCCGGGTGCCGGCGATTGGTGTTTGATGATAATGAAGACTTTGCGACAATGTTCTCACTTTCAAGAAGGCGTCAGGAAGGGAAGAGAGAGAAGGAAGTGGGAATTGGGAGAGAGAGAGAATCAGAGAGGGGGATATATAGAGAAGAGATATATGCGAGAGAGGGAGTTAGAAAAGAAGAGAAAATTTAGGATAAGAGAGGGAGTTTAATTGAGAAGAAAATTAGATGGGAATGGATGAAGAAAGAAACAGGGAAAGGAGAAGACAAATAAAAAGTAATGTAAATTTATCGCGAAATAAAGAAAGATATAGAAAGGCAAAGTTATATGCAGAAAAAGAGGAGAAGAGGCGAAAGAGATTGAGAACAAGGGAAGGTGCTTCAAAGACTATATAGAGGGTCAGAGAGATATATTTAAGAAAGAGGGTAGACAAATAGCCAAAGAGATAGAGAGAGAGATATGATGATATATAGCGAAAAGAAAGATATAGATATGGTATGTTTAAGAGGGAGAAAGAGAATACAGAGAGTGTATAAGAGAATACGAATCCGTGTTCAAGTTCTAAAACAGTCTTGATCTACGTTCCATAAAAAGAGACAGAGAGAAAGACCTTTATCAGGGAGGTAGGGGAGTTCCCACAGCTTGGGAAGAATTCTCAGCGGTTTTTCGGCTTTGCGAAGCAAGTTTGCGGTTTGTGGTTTGGTGTTTTTTTTTGGGAAACTTTTCGTCGCAGAGGAGCTCTCGAGCGCACTTTCATTTTCAGCGTCGCATAATTAATTGCGACCGAAAGTGGACAACGATTTGAGCAGCCGTCGCAGAAAGTAAAATGTGCTTCAAAGGAACCCAATGCGAGCGAGCTGCGCGGAGGAACCTGTCCGCCAGAAGAAAGAGAAAAAAATATGTGCTGTGTGTGCCCCCCACTAAAACCGGATCATCATCATCATCATCGATTGCAGCTGGAGCTGGAGCTGGTGCTGGTGCTGGGAGTCGAGGCTGAGGCTGCGGCTGGAGTTGCTGCAGTTGCAACTGCAACTGGGAGCTGGGGCAACTTTCTTCTTGCTGCTTCTGACACACTAAACTGACGCAACGTGCGGCAAGCGGCGACGGCGGCGCAGCAACAAGTGCAACAGCGCGACGTTGCACGCCCACGAGGTACCGCGACGACCAGCGACGCCGGCTTCCTGCAGCGCTGAGTGGCAAAGACTGTGGCATAAATGAAAATTAAGCATGTTTATGGCATGCAAGAGCATGTCGAGAAGGGAGTGGAAGAGAGAGTGAGGAGCAGTCAGAGGAGCTGGAGGAGGGCCACCGATTGGTTGCATGCCTCATTCACACACGCGTGGCGCGCCACGGATTTGGGTTCAGGCCTCCTCATCTGACAGAACCAGTTTAATGGCGCATGAAATTTCACCAAAAAAAATATATATATCGGCAAAGGCGAATCTGCGTCTAGCTAAGGTGGCAAACGTTGCAACATACATAGGGGGGAGGGGTGTGGCAAGTGGCGGTGGCAAGTTGATTTGCTTAAAAAGAAATTCACTTTCCTTTGGCGTCTTTTACTTTTTCAAATACGCGCGCAAAAGGCAAAGAAGGTCACGTTGTAGATCACGAGGATTCGACAAGACAACGACGACGACGCCGAAGACTCGGACTCCCTACTCCCCCTTCCTCCCCCCTCCCCTCTTTTCTCCACCTCCTCCTCCTACACAGACAATTGAATGCAACTCGCCAACGAAAAAAAAATACTTTTAATGAAAGTTGGCACTTTGCTTTTTTCGGGGCGCCTCGTTCCGCTGCCGTTGCTAGAGTTTTTTCGGGGGATTTTCAATTCGTTTTTTTTTTTTTTTTGGGGTTTTTCTTTTTTGTGATTTGTGGCAGGCGACATGGAAAATGACAAGGAAAATGCCTCGTTTGGCTGTCTCTGTTCGTTTGCTTTTCTTTTGCTTTTGCACTCAACTTTTGGCTACTCCTTTTTGGCCGTTTTTTTTTTTCTCTGGCTAAAAGGTGTTTTTAACCGTTAGCTAATTGGCTGGCTAAGGCTTTCGGGCAGCGTTTAAAACGGAATTAGAGCATTAAATGGACGCTTGTTTGTGCCTTATAATGAACCCCAAATCAGTTGCAAACTCTATGGGAGTTGCTTCTTGTGCAGCTTTTGTGAAAGGAATTGCGGAGGAGAATTTAATGATGAGGGAAACGATAGTCAAGCTATGTAGTTGCAATTGAAAGTTTCCCATAAGAAACTAATGACACATTTATCGAGATTATAAAGCTAGAAATTAAAAAAAACTTGAAATTAGTTTTGAGTTAAATTTCGATCAGGTCACATAGGAAATTGGGCCGATTGGGCCAAAACTGTACAAAACTCTTTATAACTTTAGACTTTTGGGTATTGTTCACTATCTTTATTCATGTAACCTAATTTTTTGCAAGATCCTTAACTAAACTTTTTATAGTTTTTTATATCCTTCTATATATCTAACTTCGATCTAGTTAAAGTATTGAATGGGCACTTTTGTGAAATGATTTAAGAATTTAGGAAATCTTCATTATCTTTATATTCATGCCGATTTATATTCATCAAAACTGTGATGTTTTACCTAAGGTACTTTTAGGTAAAACATCACAGTTTTGATTATTATAAATCGGCATTAATATAAAGATAATGAGCATTGCCTAAATTCTTAAATCGTTTCACAAAAATAAAAGTTTCTCTTTACAAATTCAATAAAAACCTTTGTCTAAAATTTTACCCTTGAAAAGAATGTCTCGATTATCCATCTGTACTCAGTAGTTTTCCCGTAAAATTCAAAATATCTATCAATGCTCACTAGTTTATCTCATAACATACACTAGGCAGTTAAGGTATTGTACAGCCAATAAAGATTAATCCCGTCTTTATAGTAAAGGTACTGAAAATACCTTAAAATCTTTTAAAAACATAAAAAGTTTGTGGAGATACAAGGATAGTACAAAGTTTAAGTCCTTAATTATGATCTATATATTTCACATTTTGTGCTCCAACACTGCTTGCATTAAAAACAATATTTTTTTTGTTGGTTGCGATCGTTTTATATTTATTTATATTGGACTAGTAATTGTTGAACATATGCATTTGATAAAATGAGGCGATTTTTTCCCGTTCTTACATTATTAGAGCCCGCTGCGGCCACTTGTTGAATTGTTGTAGAAAATAATAAAATAAGCATTTGAAAAAAAAAAACATTTAACGATTAAACATCAGTCCCCTATAAAGATGTTGAATTAAGAAGTCGCCGTTAGCAAGTATTTTCTGTTCCTGTTTTTTGTTTTGTTCCGTTTTGTTCAGCATGTTATAAGCTCGTGTGCTGTGGTGTGGTGGCAGTATATGCCAGGGATACTATCCTTCATAAGGCAATCCGCGCATTGTTGCCGACCATCGTCGTATGGAAAAGAGTGACCACACTGGGATTACCATCATCAAAGCTATGGGTAGAACCCCAAGGATCAACTTTGTTCCCATCGACAGCGGAAAGCGGGGTGGACCACAAATGGGACCATATTGCCGCACCTGCTGCAATCCCCAATCGATTCGTTTCCCCACTTTGCCTTGGGCCAACTGGACGTCTCTGAATAAGGCAGAGTCCATTATGATCTCTAAAAAGAAAATAAATTGTGAACTTTTTTATATTTTTGTTATAAATTTCAGAAATCACTGTGTTTAGTGCTACAAAAAAGTTAAACTAAAATCTCCCGAATTAATTGAGAACTCACAATTAAAATAAATTGTGGAATTTCTTATATTTTTTTTTTTTTTTAAATTTCAGAAATTACTATGTGTTCAGTGCTACGAACAAAGTTAAACTGAAATATCACAATTGATTGAGAACTCACATCTTGCAGGGTCGGGCCAGAGCGCCTACTACGATTGTATAAATCAGGAAATTTGTTCAGAGTTCAAAAGGTTGAAATGTGTATTAAAAATGCTAATGAAGTGTCTCGCGTTTCATCTCGGGGTGGGGCTTTCTTCTCCATCGTCGTCTATATGTATGTTGCAAGCTGTAAAACAAAGCAAAAGTAAAAAACAAAAGCACGCGAAATCACGCTGTGAAATTATTACGAATTTTTGGCATTGCGTGCGCAAACAATTGACTTTTTCGCCTCTCGCGACAGTTGCGCGCAGAAGAGATCACTGATGATTACATAAAGAAAAAGCGAAACGGAATTCATAAGTGGGCGGCGGCAGTGGCGGTTCACGCAAATCAACTGAAATACGGATTAGGTAGACGCAGACCCTGGGGCAATATGTGTGCAATTAGAAATAAATAAATAATTTAAAATTGTGGGCAACAAGGGAGTTGCCAGATGGCACGCAAGGGTTGTTGTATTGGCTGCATCAGCTGTGAGTCATATCGATAAGTTTTACTATCGGTGCGCCACCACTTTCTTGCTGTGGTCGGCGCAACAACAATGCAATTACTTGTTTGTTGTTGCATCCATCAGCTGTTGCAATCGATACAGCACGACGGTATCGTCATGCCGCCACTTTATTGTTTTTACCGGCACAGCGAATATAAAAACAATGCAACTGCGCGAAGCAAACGCATTTCAGGCGCGTATCAAACACATAGAAGCGTTTATCAATTATGACTTAAAGAGGATCTCATGCAGGTGAAGCTACATCTCAATTAAAACATCGAGGCGATCGTGGAATATGTACAGCTAAAGAATACCGTACGAAATATTTAGTGAACGATGGCCCGATGGATATACATACGCGTTAAGATCCAGACCAAACAGGCGGATTTATTGCGTGAAGAGAGCGTCAAGAAGCGCGCGCAGAGCGAGAGAACCTGCTGGTGGGATAGAAAATGATAAATAGAGGAGAAAAAAGGGTGGGTACTGCTGGAATTAGTTTAAATAATAACTTAATTGCAATTGTAATTGAACCATAATCCATCATGCTCCATTAGACACAGCTTATGTAAATCAATAACAGTTGAGCTGCATAGAAATCTCTCCTAATGTTAATCAACACCAGTCTGTAAAGGAGCAATTTGCTTTGAGTCACGCGACTTTAATGAAAAGTAATTTAGGAGAAGGAAACATTAAGTCTAATAACTCAACTAAGATTGCAGAGATCGATTCGCTATCATTACATATCGTGCGGGTGTTGTCTATGTTCCCTCCACACAGGCATTCTTCTTGATCTGTGTCATGCAGTGTCGCAGCAGCAGATCGAGCAGAGCAGTGCTTAGATTCCAATCGGCTAATGTGCCTAAGTCGCCTATCCAGCCTACCAACAGTGACTGCAACACTAATACAGTTACAAATGTTCTAGGCTGCCACACATTCGCACACGCCATAAAATTAATCACATTACACAGTTCTGTCGGCGCAGCTTTCTACGAGCATTAACAGACTTGTTTTGCGGTCCATGTTAGTTGGTGTTGTTGTTGTTCTTGAGCCAAACGTAAATTACTACTGAGCTGTTTAACCTGATTTCCTTTGCCAATTGGCGGCCCCTAGAGTATCATGTTCATTCACAAAACTGGCAGCAACAACAACAATAGTAGAAGCATCGACAGCAGCAGCGCAGCGGTAAAGCTGCACCATGATGCAGCAGAAATGCAATGCAGCAACCGAAGCCCAATTTCAGCTAATTCACGTATTGTCCAGTGCCTGGCAGAGTTAATCGCCTGGCATTATATATGCAAGAAGGAGTGAGGAAGAGAGCAGCTAGGTAAGGTGAGAACACAATAAGATCAGCCTGAGGCGAAAAACTAGACTGCGCATAATTGAAAAGGAGTAGACAACAACAACATACATAAATTAACATCCCACTGTTAGGATACAGCAACAGCCCTTGGAACTTAACATACGAGGGTCGTTTGATAAGTCCGTGACTTTTTGTATTTGCCGCGCACCTGCTCTAAATACAACACTGCTCCTGTCAGCAGTTATCGATTAACAGCTGACTGTAAAATTTTGAAAGCTGCGTTTTTTGGTTTGCGTTTTATAGGCATTGAAAGCAGACGATCTCGTGAATTTTAACGAAAATGGAGATCGAGATCGTCTGCTTTCAATGCCTATAAAACGCAAACCAAAAAACGCAGCTTTCAAAATTTTACAGTCAGCTGTTAATCGATAACTGCTGACAGGAGCAGTGTTGTATTTAGAGCAGGTGCGCGGCAAATACAAAAAGTCACGGACTTATCAAACGACCCTCGTATAATGAGCATGCAGCCTTTTTATGCAAGGGATAAGAAAAGCGAAAGCGGCAGAGCGAAGAAGAGAAGAGTAATTACAACAACACAAGTCATGCATAGATTAACAGGTGACTGTTAGGCAACAGCGCCAGCCCTATAGGTTTAACAGCTTTGTTTTGTGAGAGAAGGGAGATGTGCTAGGGATGACAACTGCTTGGAATTAATTGCAAACAGAAATAATAAACATATTAATAAGTATACATATTAATTTGGCTGGGGTCCCTACACCTACACCCTACACACGCCTAAATACGGGCCTGCACATGACCCCTTGTAGGAATTGCAAAGGAGAGAAAACATGAGTGGAAGAGAGTGAGAGCAGCAGGCCCGTAGCTGGCTGTGTGCAGTATGGGGGCTGCACAGGGGCCACCGGTTAGCTAACATAAAAAGGTCTGTAATTGGGATACACTAAGACAATTCAATTCCTATTAGTAAACACATATATGTGCATAAAGTAAAGTAATTAATAATTGTTAGTAATTAATAGGGCCCCAAATTATATTGCACCAGGGCCCGCAAAACCGTTGCTCCGGCCCTGGGAGCAGTGCTGTAATTGTTAACAGAGCAGAGTTTAAGTAGCATTCCAGATTTCATCTCCAGTGGTTTGTTCTACTTACGTTTGATCTAGCGCAGAAACGAATAAATAAACGCAGATTAGTGCCGGCAATAACAGCAACAAGCAGCAAGCAGCAGCAGCAGCAGCAGCAGCTGCAGGCAGCAACAGAAAAGCAGCTCAGCATCCAAATGGAGCTGCTGCTGGAGCTGCGCGCTGTGCAGACTCGCAACTGGCGGCACATTTATAGCTCAACAACGAGCCGGAACGCACGCGCAAAAGCGAAACGCAATAGAAGGAGCTGAGCTGAGCTGAGCTGAGCAGAGTTGGAGCCGAGTGGAGTCGCACATGGCACATGCTGGACATTGTCGACATGGAGGCCATTCAAGTGTTGTTGTTGATCTTCTGCTTTTTGTTGTTGTTGCTGTACAAGTGCAATAAAGTTGTGAGCTTATTACGATGCGCCGCCGCGACTAAAAAGAAAGTTATTGCCGTAGCTGGCACAGCCGGTTGTTTTTGTTGTTCTTGGAACCTGCTGCTGCTGCTACTGCTGCCAATGTGGCTCAGCTGCGCTGCTCAGCTGTGCCAGGCAGCGCCGCCAAATCCAGCAGCAGTAGTAGCAGCCGAGACAGCTTGGCCACCCATGCAACATTATGATATCTGGAGCGCAGATTTGCTATCACCTGCACTTGGAGATGAGCAGCTGGAAATGGATGGAGATCTGTTTGCGGGGGAGCAGCAGGAGGAGAAGCAGCAGTTGGAGGAGGAGGAGTTGCCCGTGCAAGAGCAACTGTTGCTGCAGCAGCAGGCCTACAGCTACAACCCCGAGTGGAACACAAGCAGCATCAGTAGACGCCCCAAGGGTGAGTTGCGCAAGTTCGAAGCAGATCACTTTTATTTCCTCTCTCTCTCCTTTCTCCTTGCAGTGATTCATTTGTTTCCTGTGCCCGTGGATGGGGAATGTCTGTCGGATGACGGACGGCGCCTGGGCAACTGCTTCAATGCCTATGAATGCCGGCAAAAGGGCGGGCAGGCAAAGGGCGAATGCGCCATGGGATTCGGTGTCTGCTGCGTCTTTGTGGCCACCTGCAATGGGACCATCTCCAACAACCTCACCTACATTGTGTCCCCGGAGTTTCCCAGTTTTATGCCCAGCAACTTTACGGGCTGCCAGCTAAAGGTGAAGCTGATGAGCGAGGACATCAGCCAACTGCGCCTGGACTTCTATCACTTCTCGCTGGGCCAACCCAATCGACGCACAGGTGCCTGCGATGGCGATGTGTTCAACATCAGTGGCGGTCCCATGGGTTCCTTCCTGCTCTGCGGACAGAACAGTGGGCAGCATTGTGAGTACAGTGGGCAGAAAACAATAAAGATGCGCTCAACTCTTCACTCTCCTTTCTTGCAGTGTACTACGATGTAGGCGTGCGTGCGCTGCCGCGTCAGTCTGCTACGCTCTACGGCAGCCTGCGTCCACTGGTGGCCACCAATGCGAGCAACGGCAATGGGAACGGCAACGTGGAGCAACTTATTGAGATCAGCCTGAACGTGTCCGCACGCTTTCTGCCCATACGGCTGTGGGAAATACGCGTCGCACAGATACCCTTTAGTCAGCGTGCGCCGGCGGGTTGCTTGCAGTACCACACTGGGGTGCAGGGCGTCATGCAGACCTTCAACTTCGCGGACAACGGAAGGCACTTGGCCAACCAGCACTATCGCATCTGTGTGCGCCAGGAGGCAGACATGTGCTCCATTGTCTACGAACCTTGCGACGAGCAATCCTTTCGCATTGGCGGCGGTGGTGGAGGGGGATCCTTCATGTCCAGTGCAGGAGCAGGAGGAGGCGGCAGTGGCAGCTCAACAGCAGCAGGAGCTGGAGCAGTTGGACAGTCTCCTGCCGCCTCAATGAGTAGCATCATGCAAATGATGCTGAGCAATCTAAATGCCAATGGAAGCACAACAGCAGCTGGAGGAGGAGGAGGAGGAGGAGGAGGAGCTGCCACAGCAACCACTGCACAGCAACAGGCAAGCAGCAATGCCAGCACTACAGCAGCAACAGTTGCCACCACAGAGGAGGCATGGCCCAGCTTCAGCAGCGACGCTAGCAGCAGCAGCGGCGGCGGCAGCACGACGGCCATGACCACAGCAGCGCCGCCAGTGCGTTCCAGCACAGCAGCTGCGCCGTCGGCAGCGGCAGAGAGCAGCACAGCAGCCACCACAGCATCGACAGCTGCTGCCGCTGATGATCCAGCAACATCTGCTGCTCCGCCTGCCAACGATGATGCAGAGGGCTCTGGTGGCGCCGAAGACGAGGGCTTCTTCAATTTCTTTGGCAGCGCAGCAACCACCGCAGCACCTCGGCCTGGTGGCGTCTCTCGTCGTCCACGTCCTGTGCGCGGAGGCTTCGATCTGTTGGGCTTTCTGCGCAGCGCATTCGATTTGCGGGTGCGACGTCATCGAAGCCAGCAGCGTCGGCGGCAAGGGCGACAGTTCTTCAGCACCTGCACGGATCGCATCACAATGCCCTGCATCATTGAGGACTTCATTGGCACAGGGCTGGGGCCGCTGCCTGGTTGTGAGCCGGTGCACTGTGGCTCGCAGTTCTGCTCCTCCGGCATTTGGCCTTGTCGCATCGAGAGTACCGTCACGCCCTTCTATCTGGGCGTGCACTTTGGCGACGGCGGCGCTGGCGCCGGCAAGGGCAGCGCTGAGGACAACATTGGTGCCTGCCTGCGGTACTCCCAGGTGCAGTGCATCTAGGCTGGGAGGCTCAAGCAACTCATATACGTAATCCCGTTAGTTGTAATTGTAATTAAAGTATTTATGGAACTGAGTTTAACCCAAGTTACCTTTGGCTATTCAACTTTGCTTGTTGCCCAAGGTCCATATGCCCTTGCAGAGGGTACATGAATTATGGCCAGAAGTTTGCGTCTTGGAGAAAGAGAAGTCTTTGATCCCATAAGTGAAACGAGTCAGATCGGAGGAATATATCGTATAGCTAACAAGAATCGGACGATTTTTTGTGGTATAATTTGTATATTAGCCAGAAATTTGTCGTTCATATTAGGAGACATCTTCGACCCTATGAAGTATATATATTCATGATCAACATAAATGATCTACTAGACTGTTTATTGCAGCACAAAGGAGTCCCTCAGTTTTGAAGTTAACTTGGTAAATCCTAATATTAATCTTGATACGACACACTGTAAATAAGTCTAAAGGAGACGAATCGCACCGATATATATTGTAGTATAGCTATCGTGGCTATAACTATATTGGCCGATTTTTGTTAATTTTGAGGATAAAACGATCAATGGATATTTAAAATATTTATATGTGTTTTACATAGTTTCCCAACATCAGACTCGTATAAGATAAAGCTGATATATGAACAATCATATGAAATAGAAGGTGCTTGTAGGAAAACATGGATTATAGTTCGAGATAACTCATAATTAACAGTATTAATTGCGGCTATACAAAAATATATGTTATGTATTCATAAAAATTATTTCATTAAAATCGGACAGATGAATCTGCTATACGTTCTACAACGTTCACTATGATATATAATATGCAAAAGAATAATCAGTAAAGTGTAAATCTGCGAAGGGTATAAAATCTTCGGCAAGCCGAAATTATACGAGTAATTTCGTGTTACCAGCTGTTTAAGCAGCTGTTTTCAAAAAATAAGAAAAATTCTTTCACAAAGTTCCATTGATATATTTATGCACATATATATTTGTATCTATTTGCATTATATTTGTAAAAAGGTATACATTCATAAAAAACTAAGTTGCCTTGGGGGGGTTACAGACGAAACGTTACACATACCTATAGTACTCTGTGGGTGTTGGTGGGCGAAGAACCCGTGTATACCGCGAGACTATATAGCTAACACATATGTTTCTTTTGTTCTATCGCTTGTACTATTCTTCATTCATTCTTCATTGAGATTGTGATACATACATAGTAAAAGTTACTTTGCAAATCCATTAAATGGGACAGTCACAAATGGGTAAATGTTCATTGATAAGACTCGAGAGTACAGAATTATTATTAAACTTGACATATACACACACCTATACAGTAAGTACATTAAGCTAAGACGATTAAACAATTGATTTCCATGTGACCCTAATTACCCTTAACTTTGGGCTAATTTAATTGAGTTTCTTGCGATTAACCTCATTCGATTTAATACATGTATTCTTCATCATGTTTTTAGTTTCGTATTGCTTGAGAGGGTATTTGATTCGATTCATAATAATAATTCCTATACACATAATACAAATATTATTCGATAAACTTTTACACACACATCTAAGAATAGTTTGTTCGTATGATTAGAGATTCTTAATTGTTACGTTGAACTCGAAATTCACTTTACAAACTACATACAAAAATAAAAAAGGGAAACATATTTTGAGAACTCAAAGGCGATTGGAATTTCCGAACTTCATTCATAGAATACGTGCGTAATTAATGAAGGTGCGCTGTAGCCGTTGGAATGTGCGGGTTCCTTATCAAACATAATAACAACAGTTGAACCTAGCCGAAAATCTTCGCATTTCTCTGCCTCTCTCCCTCTCTTTGGTATGTTGCACGAAGGTGAAGACTCCCCTTAGAAGTACTCCCCGGCTGCCGCATATGCCTTGGGGCAATGCTGCTCAGCATATTTACCATAAGCTGTGCTCGATCCCACCTTGATGGCCTGCTGCTTGGACATTTTGTTCCACACGTGCACCACATACGAATCCCGTGTATGCGCCAGTGTCTGTTCCAGCAGTTGTGGCTCAAAGAAGTGTCGCCAATGTTTCCAGGGCACGGCATAGAAGGCATTACGATCGAATACCCTGAAGCCCATGCAACGCTTTTGATTCTCCAACATCAGCGTAATATCCTTGGTGCCACAAATACGTTGTGCCACACGTGTTATCACTCCTGGTCCATTGTTGCCCCAATCGCTTCCATCGAAGTTCTGTTGAAATTCTCGCAGACACGATTCGGCAATCTCATGCCCGAATCCATTGTGTGCCAAGCTCATGACGCCCGCGGCTAAATGTGTATTCGACTCGGCACCTGTGAAATTCGGCGGCACCTCCTCCATGCTGCGCAACATCACCACATCCATGTCCAGATAAATGCCGCCGTAGCGGTACAGCGTCAAGTAGCGCAAAAAGTCGGAAATGTGCGAGAAGAGATAACTGAAAAGGGGCGGAACAATATAATATAAATAATTCCAATTGTGACACACAGATAAGACATACCTCGAACGGAACAGTTCGCCGTCTTTGAGCCACGCCTCGATGGGCGTGCCGGTGGCATAACGCCAGAGATTTAGCTGACGTAGCTGTACATTCTTATAACTTAATATGGCATCGATCAGAGGCTGCTGACGTTGGCTTCCGCTGCTGCTGCTGCTGTTGTTGCCGTGGTGACGATAGGTGGGACCGGCGAACAGCACGAATACTTGAAAATTCGGATTATGCAATGCCGCCGACTCAATGGCGCAGGCCTGGCGCGCCGTCAGTTGCAGCATGTTGTACTGTATCTCCGGACTCTGTCCTGGACGTTGTCTGCGTCGCTTGGGCCGATGGCAACTGGTCTCATGGAAAAATATACTACGACCTGGCACTGGCTTGGGCTCGCTGAGCAGCACATCATCGAGGGTCTTTGGTATGGCGGTGGCTCCACTCGTTTCCGATTGCCCTGCATGCAACGCGTCGTGCGTTGGCTCCTGCTCCATGAAACAGAGCTGCGCGTCTGTTTGCCATATGCCATAGGCATACCCGATCCCCATTAAGAACAGCGCCAGGAGCAGCAGCAGGAATACGAGACGCAGTCGGCCGTTGTGCAAAAAACGCGCTAACAAAAGCGGCAGACGCAAAAACATGTCGATGCAGTCTGAAAATAAAATGCAATATTATATGTGGTTACAGTTATACTTTACTTAATATATA
This sequence comes from Zaprionus africanus, assembly GCA_018151435.1. Classification (NCBI taxonomy): domain Eukaryota; kingdom Metazoa; phylum Arthropoda; class Insecta; order Diptera; family Drosophilidae; genus Zaprionus; species Zaprionus africanus. Next base: position 733,506 of record JAECXB010002307.1, on the reverse strand, counting down.
TTGCATTGCTTGGGAGTTCCTTACTCAGATTTTATCGGTGACAGCTCATTGGGTTATCATGTTTAATGGAACCGTGGAAATGCAAATTCTAAAAATACACATATGTTTATTAATCTATATGCATGCACACTGTTGTTGTACATAGGGCGAAAACAAAACTTAACATTCTCAAAAATGTTATTAACAGTGTAATGATAACTACACGTTAAGAAATATCCGTTACGTTTGGGGCTGTCAAGATTAATTAAATGTAAATGAAGTTTTTATTATAATAGTTGGAAAAAATTTATGAAAAATATTTGCTATATCAAATGCAATTGGCTACTGTTGAATGAATTTAGCTTTTTAAATAATTTAATTATATTGTGAGCTCAGCTGTTTGTTAACATTAGACATAAATACAGCGAGCACAGCTGTTGCCTAACAGTAGTCACTTTGCTGTCACAGTTACTCAACAGCCGTTCTGTTAGATGAGGAGCACGCTCGTTATGCTAATAAGGAAATCGATTAGTTTTTCGTTAACACTCAAAAAGCGCGTTCAATTTAAATTTTAGATTTATAAAATCTAATTTGAAATAAAAGTTCTTACTGTATGTGATAAGTTAATTTTGATTCTGCCAGCAATCATAAAATGGGCTGCTTATTTTACTAAATCTCAAGCTGATAAGACACATTGTTAATAGTTTATACTCAGTATTAAATAGTTGACTTATCAATTTTTTGCACGTGTGCACAGACAACAAATAAACTTTTTGTTAAGTTTATTGACACATAACGTTTTACTATTGCATTTTGTATGTCTACACGTGAGGATTGTTTATTCAGTTGTAATTGATTCTATTATTAATAGGAGAATTCGAATGAATAATCCACTACGGCAAGTACACGTTTTTTATTAAATTTAAAAGTTTAGTAAATATTTAGTTAAACTTTTTTCTTGTTGCTGCCAAGACACGTGGACAGTGCTGACGCGCCAGCTGAATGTAGGCGGCATTCGAGTCGACTCTAAGGGGCCAACCAGCGTTGATGTGGCTCCAAATGTGCGCGACGTATGAGTCCCGTAGGCGGTGAAGTGTGTAATTAGAGAGTCTTGGTTCGAAAAAGTAAAACCAGTGATCCCAGTTGATCTCGTAGAATGAACTTATGTTGTGTACCCTCAATCCGTTGCAACTGTCGGGGCTACGAATCATGTCGTTAATATTTTCTGCAGTACAAAACTTCGACATTACACGGGTGAGGCATCTGGGTCCGTTTTGAGCCCAGATATCACCATCGTATTGTTGGTGAAAGTCTTGTAATACGAGCTCAGCAAGCTGATGTCCTACTCCGTGTGGTTCCAGACCTAGCACGCTGTTGCCAATGCTTGTATTCAGTTGGGCACCCATAAAGTTAAGTGGCAGATCCTCCAGACTGCGCAGCACAACCACGTCCAGGTCTAGGTAAATGCCACCGAACCGATACAGACTCAGCATGCGCAGCAAATCCGATGCGTGAACTGTAAGAAAGCTAAGAAAAAAATACCTTTTTATAGTATTGTAGAATGACCCAAAATTATTGTAGATTCCAGTCGAACCTAGAGCGAAACAGTTCGCCTCGTTTGGTCCAGTCCTCGATTGGAGTGTTCTCCGCATATCGCCACAGATTCAATTGTCGAAAATGCACATTCTTGTAGCTTAGCAGTGCCTTAATTTTGGAATTCGTCCGTTTCGCGGCATTCCATAGAAACGTGGGACTTGTGAAGAGCACAAATACTTCTAAATTGGGATTATGTAGCGCCGCCGATTCGACCGAACATGCCTGTCGCGCATTCAAATTGAGAATATGTCTCGGAGAATGACATTGTGTTTCGTGAAAGAATATAGAACGTCCGGGAGTGGGCCTAACTTCCGACTGCAACACATCCTCGAGACGTTGTAGCCGTTTTTCTTCGCTCTTGTTTAGCGGTTTTCCATCCATATAACATTGATATAATGCGGCTTGTTGATCGGTCAGTAATACCATCCAAAGCTCCAGAATGTTGAAGACTATGAAGACAATCAGAAAACGTCTTCCGAATCTGACTAGGCTCATCAGTGAAATCCCCACACGTATGAACATGTCTGTGCCAGTTAAATGTTCCGATATGACTAATTTTTAGCTGGAACTGGACACTGCATTGGACTTGTTCGAGATGCATTGCATTGATCGACATAGAAATAATATTTGTTCAGCTGGAACACATTGCAAGTTCAGCGAGATTCAAACGAGACCAACATTTCCAATATTTCGCTCTTAATCATTTGATCAGACCTCAGAGAACTCAATCAATAAATTTGAAAAAATATCGCAATTCCATACACAACATTATTCAACCTTATCTTACTTTATTTCCGTCATTTCTTCAAGTTTCCGGTTACTTAATTAATGAGAAAGCAAAAGAATATCAGTTTCAGAAATATTCCCCAGCTGCTTTAAAAGTTTTGGGGCAATTCTCTTGTGCATACTTGCCGAATGCGTAATCAGTGCCTACTTTGACAAGGCGCTTGTAAGAGGCCTTGTTCCAGAGGTGTATCAGATACGAATCCTTCGTTTTGTTGAGTACATCCTGAAGGAATTCGGGCTCCAAGAAATGTTCCCAATGGTGCGAGGGAACCGCGAAAAACTTCTCAGATTCGAAAACTTTGAATCCACGACATCGCTTTGGATCTGAGTGCATTTCTTGCAAGGAATTTGTCTTGCAAATTTGACGCATCACGCGAGAAATGAGGGTAGGGCCGTTTCCCACATATTCATTCCCGTTGTAGTTCTTTGTAAAGTCGCGTAGAAATATTTCCCCGATTTCGTGGCCTACCCCGTTAGGTTCTAGACTTATGACAGCATTGCCCAGTGTGCTTTCATCGTGGGCACACACATAGTTTAGGGGCAGGGACTCCAGGCTGCGCAGCACTACCACATCATGGTCCAGGTAGATGCCACCAAAGCGATACAGGCTCAGCAAGCGCAGCAAGTCCGAGGTATGCTCCGTGGGAAACCTACGGGACGACGGAATGGGAATTATATTTAATTAAATCCTTAAAAAATGAAATAGACCTGGAATCCTACTTCGAACGGGCCAGATCTCCCTTCTTGAGCCAATCCTCGATGGGCGTATTCTCTGCATATCGCGAAAGATCCAATCGACGAAGCTCCACATTTTCGTAGCTCAAGATGGCATCGACTAATGGTCGCTCACCCACTTGAGGCAGATGTGTCTCACTTCCAACAAGAAGGTATACGCTAAAATGCCTATTGTGAAATGCTGCCGATTCGATGGCGCACGCCTGTCGGGCCGTCAAATTGAGTATGTAGTGTGACTCTGGCGTATGTGCTTTGGTTTCATGGAAGAAAATCGTTCGTCCTGGTGGAGGCTTCACTTCTGCCAAGAGAACATCTTCCAGACCTTGCGCAAATCTGCTCCTCCACGTTTTGGTTTCGCTCTCAAACTGAGCAAGATCGTAAACAGTTGCTTGGTCGAACGACTTGAATATGATAAACATAACAACAAAACCGCACAACACTATTAAGATTCGTCCACGCGTTAAAGAAAACATTTTTATTTATTTGTGGCAGTTTCTTGATGTTAGTGCTGCGACGACCGTTTACGGAATGATAGTAGGTCTTTGAACATGCCCTAAACTAACATATGTGCATACTCGTATACTCCTTACAGATAACGAGTAAGTGGTATTCTTTTCCAGTGTCCGAGATAATGATAAATAGTTTTTTTTTTAAATGAAAAAATTATGCACTTAGAAAAGTCGGATAAGAAAAAAAAATGAACCAGAAGGTTTCTACTGGCCAGCTCTTCACAACAAATGATTATTTGTTGAGCGTAAAAAATATTAATGAAAAAAAAAACAATTTTTTAAAAAACAATTAAATAAAAAACCCCTCATAAAAATTAAAACTCAAAAAATAATGATGATGTGCTGAGTTTTATTTTATCGTTCAAAAATTAAAAAAAATTTAAAAAAAAAAAAATTTTTAAAAAATTGTTTTAATTTTTATGAGGGGTTCTTACGGCTCCGGTTCTTATCAATTCAATTACGACTGTTTTTTATGGTTTAGCGTCACACAAATTTTCGGCTCTGAGTTATGTATCTTCATGTAGACAGCGGGCCATTCAGACAGAGTATTCATTTTGGCAAGCAGTTCGTAACGCACCGTAGGAGACTTCTCCGACCCCATAAAAAAAACAAATTCTAAATCAGCATCAATAAAGGAAACGACCTAGCTCTGTCCGTCTGTCCGTGTGTCCGTCTGTTGCAACGCAAATTAGTCCCTAAGTTTTAAAGCTAGCATGATAAAACTTGGTACACTTTTTCTTGTTGCTGCTCGGTGTAAGAAGTGTGTCCAATGGTGCGAGGGAGACCTCACAAAGTTCGGTTCCTGGTTCATTAGAGATATCTTTATAATCTATAATAAAGTCGATAATCGGTAATGGATAGTGGTAACAGTCTAGCAGATAAGACATACATATTTATATGACTTCTGCAGCAAATCGACCGCCCTTGCAGTGCTATGAATCAGATTTGATAACGTTGGCTCTGATAGTTTTGTAAATCAGAACGGTTCTACAGTAGCTGAAAAGCTCTGCTGGAACGCAGAAACTTTAAACCATCATTTGCGTAGTTGGATAAACAAATGCTGGACTACATTGTTTATTATCTCTTATCTTTGATCAGAAGTTCGAAGTGAAACAAATCTGTACTATGAAAAGATCTCTGTATGTATTTAGTCTAGATTATATTTCAATAAATTAGATGAAATATGTTCCCGAAGCCGCCAAGACTCTGGGACAATGACGCTGCGCCAACTGGATGTAGGCAGCGTTGGAATCAGTCTTGAGGGGCCACTGTGAATTGAGATGATTCCACAAATGAATTAGATACGACTCCTTTATCCGTTCGAGCGTTGAATTCGCATGTTTTTCCTCAAAAAAGTGTTTCCATTCACCCCAGTTGACCTCGTAGAAAGCGTTTATATTGAACACCTCAAAGCCGTGACAAGTCTCGCGACTGTTCTGAAGTTTTTCGAAAATCTTTGTATCACAAAGCTTACTTAGGACCCGTACCAAACAAGCAGGGCCGTTGTGAGCCCATCTGTCGCCATCGTAGTTCTCTTGAAAGTTACGTAAAAAGAGCTCGCCTACATGATGACCGAATCCGTCCGGTTCTAGACTGATGACACTATTTCCCACGCTGGTGTTGGTCTCGGCTCCCACATAGTTGAGTGGGATATCCTCGAGGCTTCGCATTAAGAGCACATCCATGTCCAGGTAGATGCCACCAAAACGGAAGAGACTCAATAAACGGAGTAAGTCGGATATGTTAAACATCTTAAAGCTGTGTGAAGAGGAACTAAATGGAAATTTAAGGTTCACCCGATATAAGATACCCCCTTATCAGTGGAAGTAAAAAGCCGAAAATATCACACTTGAATAAGCGTTTAATGTGTGTAGGTTCTGCTCAACTAAACTGAACTTCTCTGATAAGAGAGTAAACAAAAAAAAAATGTGTTCTTACTTGTTGCCTTTTAGGTTGCCTTTCCTAAGCCAATCCTCGATGGGCGTTCCCTCTGCGATTTTCATCAGATCAACACGTCGGAAATGCACGTTCTTATAGCTAAGCAGGGCATCAATAATGGGATCACTTCGTGGATTGACTTCTGGCCAGGCAAACAGCACAAACACTTGAAAGTCCGGATGATGCAGTGCAGCGGATTCAATTGCGCAGGCTTGCCTCTCCGTGAAGTTAAGCTTAAACTCTGAGTCGGGGGGTTGCGGTTTAGTTTCGTGGAAGAATATCGATCGTCCTGGAGGCGGTTTGAATTTAGCATGAAAAACATCCTCAATGCGCAGAGTTTCGTTGCGCACTTCTTCGCTCCAGTAAACAATTTCGCCAGTCAACTGAACACGGAGATTTGCAATTTCTTGATTATACGTTTTCAATATCAAAAACAGCAGAACGCCAGTTGGCACAAGGGCGAGTATAAGTCGTTGGCCGCGAAATGGAAATACACTGGCCCAAGTCTTCTTAACGTAGACCATCTCGATGTGACCTCTGCTAAATTCAACTACTGAATGAGTCTTCGCAGGTTTATAGATATCCAAATACACTTGGCAGTCAATATTCAGGAGCACCCTCACTAATTGACGACGGTATCTACGTTATCTACGTTTGTTGGTTCTTTTGCAGTAGCTTCTTGATGTAAATGCCCTGACGACTGTCCACGGAATGATAGTAGGCCTTTCAACATGGCCCCAACTTACTTATGTGCATATATTATTACAGATAACGAGTAAAGCAAATTCTTATCCAGGTACCGAAAAAATTGATTATTTGTTGTCTTTTAAATAAAAAAGTTGTGCACTTATGTAGATAAGTCGGTTAGGAAAGAAAATTGAATCAGAAAGTTTCTACTGACCTGCTCTTGGCAAATGCGAGGTGATCCCACATTTTTTCTCCTACATGTCCTAGACTGTTCAAAAAAACTAATTGTGTTATAAAAAATTAACAACTATTTCGAATTTAATTGAGATAGATGCCTTACATTTACTATGCAAATTAATAGACCAAATCGCAATATTTGGTCTCCAGAACTTCTTTATGGATTGAAACGATTTGTTAGAATTTGTTATGTTCTTAGTATTTTTTAACTAAGTGTCACTTGTATTTTTCAGAAAGCATTGTTTTTATTGTGTTTTAAATGTACAGATATAATTTATTTGTCCAGTTTTAGTTTGTTTTGCATTTGGATTATGGCTGCTACGGACATTGATAAAATTATAGACGATCTTGGGTTTGGTTGCATGCAGTACTTAATTTGTGGTAGCGGTCTGGCCACACAGATGTATGTAACAAACGAGCAGTTTGGAATCGGCCTATTGCTTGTGGCCTCTTCATGCGACTTTGAGATAACTTCAAACCGTGCAGCATGGCTAATGATCGCCTTAATGGCGACACAGCTGCTGTCCGCCTTCTTCATGGGCTTCAAGGCGGATACGATTGGAAGGCGTAAAGTGATGCTCTTCACGATATCTGGATGCATGGCTTGCTCATTTGTAGCGGCTTTGATGCCGAACTACTGGTTATTTCTTCTTATGCGATCATTAGCTGGCTTGTTGTAAGTCAGACGAAAAGTCACAGTTCCATTTCACTTGTTCCATCTAGTATTACAGGCCCAGTCGTGTGTGTACTTCCCTATATAACTGAGTTCACAACACTGGAGTTGCGACCCGTGGTGGCCAACGCTATGAACTATGGAATCGCCATTAGCATGCTGTATGTGCCAGTCTGTGCTCTGCCACTCTTACCAAAAGTAATTAACATCACGGTTTGGGATGGCTTCAGCATTACTGGATGGCGAATATTATCATTAATTTTTTTGTTACCTGGCGTGATTTCGGTTGTCATCCTCCTCTTCATCCCAGAGAGTGCTAAGTTTTATCAGTCAAGAAATATGACGGATAAGGCGTATGGTGTGTTAGAAAAGGTCTGTCGATACAACAAAGGAAAGCATGTAACTTTGAAGAGTTTGGGTTACGATAGAATTGACCCACCAGTGAATCTACCATCTGAAAGTGGGTTTAATATATGGACGCAAATTAAACCTCTGTTTGGGAAAACATATAGATGTATCAATGCAAAATTGTGCACAATCTCATTTTTGTTATTTGCCACAGGCTTTGGACTGACAGTTTGGACGCCTCGTATACTTAATTACGCTAATATGATTGAAGACAAAATGATTCTCTGCGACTTAATAGAAACAGGGTCAGGCTTAAATCGATCACGTAATGCCAAATTCATGTGCCTTGTCGACAAAATTCATCTATACAACCTTATTGCAAACGGCATTTGTTTTTTGATTACGTTAATATCAATCACTTTGCTTTTGGTATTTCTCCGCCGAAAAAGTGTTCTAATAGTCCTTTCGATAATCTCTATGTTTTCTGGCCTTATGCTTAACTTCGTCAAACACGAGTTACTTGTCGTTGGGAACTTTGTCTTTTTCACTGTGCCGCCTCTGTGTTGCATTCGACTCGCAATTTCGGTGCTCCTGGATATTATTCCCACAAATTTGAGAAGCAAAACCATAGCCCTGACAACAGTTACTGGACGTATGGGCATTCTGTTTACCAACATCTATGTAGGATATATGCTGACCGTGAACTGCTTAATCACATTCAACACCTACGTTCTGCTCATGCTAGTTGTTTTGGCGCTCTTTGTCCAAATTCCATCACAAAAGAATATCCAACAGTCACAGTTACTCAAGAGCTAGTCTGTTAACTGAGGACTTTTTCTGTAGAGTGGAGGAGTAGGCTCTGCAATTTCACTGTTAATTTTAAAGAAATCGATTAATATTTCGATAACGCTGTAGCTAAGTGAGGAATTAAACAGAAAATTTTTTTTAAATATTTTGTGATATAAGTTTGATACAAGATACATGATAAGATATTGATTATTTTGGATTTGTATGATAAATATGCAACGTATAACTTTTATTATTAATTTTCAAAGTATAAATAGGTCTTTGATTTCTACATTTAATTTTTATCTCTAAAATCAAAAAGCAAAGCTGCAAGTTATTTTATATTTTTAAATCAGAATCAATGTGTAAAAATTATTTTGTATTTTAATTTGCAAATAAAAAGATTTAATATTTTAATAAATTAATTTTAATTTGCTGTTTAAAAATAGTGCATGAGAGTTTTTTTCCATATATATATGATATTCTCTATGCTCATAATAATCATTTGAATTGTTTGTTAATAAGGAAATATTTCTACTATAGTGGGTAGAAAATAGTTGAGCACATCTGACATACATATTAAAATCACTTCTCCAGCAAATCGACAGCACATTCAGTGCTATAAAACATAAATGATATGACTCTACGGCACCTGAAAAGCTCAGCTGGAACTCAAACACCTCAGACGAGTCTTTGCGTAGTTGGGTAAACAAATGCTGGACTACATTGTTCTTTATTGTCTCTTATCTTTGAACAGATATTCGAAGTGAAACGAACCTATACAATGGGAAGATCTCTGTATGTATTTAGTCTGGTTCAATTTCATAAATTAGATGAAATATTTTCCCGAAGCCGCCAAGACTCTGGGACAATTGCGCTGCGCCAACTGGATGTAGGCAGCGTTGGAATCAGTCTTGAGGGGCCACTGTGAATTGAGATGATTCCACAAATGAATTAGATACGACTCCTTTATCCGTTCGAGCGTTGAATTCGCATGTTGTTCCTCAAAAAAGTATCTCCATTCATCCCAGTTGATCTCGTAGAAAGCGTTTATATTGAACACCTCAAAGCCGTGACAAGTCTCGCGACTGTTCTGAAGTTTTTCAAAAATCTTTGTATCACAAAGCTTACTTAGGACCCGTACCAAGCAAGCTGGGCCGTTGTAAGCCCATCTGTTGCCATCGTAGTTCTCTTGAAAGTTACGTAAAAAGAGCTCGCCCACATGATGACCGAATCCGTCGGGTTCTAGACTGATGACACTATTTCCCACGCTGGTGTTGGTCTCAGCTCCCACATAGTTGAGTGGGATATCCTCGAGGCTTCGCATTAAGAGCACATCCATGTCCAGGTAGATGCCACCAAAACGGAAGAGACTCAATAAACGCAGTAAGTCGGATATGTTAAACATCTTTAAGCTGTGTGGAGAAGAACTGAATGGAAATTTATGGTTCACCCGACGGTTAGCTACCTCATAATCAGCGAAAGTTAAGAGCCGAACATGTCACACACTTGAACAAGCATTTAATGTTTGTCGTTTCTGCTCAACCAAACTCACCTTCTCTGATTAGAGACTGTACAAAAAATATGTGTGTTCTTACTCGTCGCCTTTTAGGTTGCCTTTCCTAAGCCAATCCTCGATGGGCGTTCCCTCTGCGATTTTCATCAGATCAACACGTCGGAAATGCACGTTCTTATAGCTAAGCAGGGCATCAATAATGGGATCACTTCGTGGATTCACTTGTGGCCAGGCAAAAAGCACAAACACTTGAAAGTCCGGATGATGCAGTGCAGCGGATTCAATTGCGCAGGCTTGCCTCTCCGTGAAGTTAAGCTTAAACTCTGAGTCGAGGGGTTGTGGTTTAGTTTCGTGGAAGAATATCGATCGACCCGGAGGCGGTTTGAATTTAGCATGAAAAACATCCTCAATGCGCAAGGTTTCGTTGCGCACTTCTTCACTCCAGTAAACAATTTCGCCAGTCAACTGAACACGGAGATTGGCAATTTCTTGATTATACGTTTTCAATATCAAAAACAACAGAACGCCAGTTGCCACAAGGGCGAGCATGAGTCGTTGGCTGCGGAATGGAAATACACTGGCCCAAGTCTTCTTTACGTAGACCATCTCGATGTGTGCTCTGCCAAGTTCAGCTACTGAATGAGTCTTCGCAGATCTACAGATTGCCAAACACACTTGCCAGACAGTATTCAGCCACACCCACGTCGCTTGACGACGATATCTTCGTTATCTTTCGAAAGAGTGTGTGTGTACTCAAAACAGTCACAGCAAAATAAAAGTTGAAAGTTAAATACGTTATCTAACGAGAACAATACATACATTAATTTATTAAATTTTTGCCAGTGCCAAGGAAAAGTTCGAAGCTGATAGACGTACTCCGCGTATGAAGTCACTCCCACTGAACTTGCTGTGATGGATCAACCGAAGGATTTAACTTAACAGATATGGTATGTACGTATACAACTTAGCTGAAGAAATTTGAAATTAATATTTATTGAATACCAATACACATTCTTAAAAAGACTCATATAATAATATTTCATCCTACTACTGTAACATCATGTTGCATAGCTTTGACTTCTTAACTTAATTGCTGATCATGTTTAAAATTTACGGCACATCCGTAAAACAAACAATATCCATTAATCAATATCAGTGTTAATTAAAAAACTGTTTCCCAAAAGACTGATAAGAACAAATAGAATGTGGAGGTGGGACTAACTGCTTCCGCATTACAAATATTAGTTCTACGTAGTTCTAAGTTTTAGAAGTATTCTCCAGCTGCTTGAAAAGTTTTGGGGCAGTTCTCTTGTGCATACTTGCCGAATGCGTAATCGATACCGACTTTGACGGGCCGCTGGTCAGAGGACTTGTTCCACAGGTGTATCAGATACGAATCCTTCGTTTTGTTGAGTACATCCTGAAGGAATTCGGGCTCCAAGAAATGTCTCCAATGGTGCGAGGGAACCGCGAAAAATTTCTCAGATTCGAAAACTTTGAATCCTCGACATCGTTTTGGATCTGAGTGCATTTCTCGCAAAGAATTAGTCTTGCAAATTTCACGCATCACGCGAGAAATGAGGGTAGGGCCGTTGCCCACATAGGCATTACCGTCGTAGTTTTTTGCATATTCGCGTAGAAATATTTCCCCGATTTCGTGGCCTACCCCGTTAGGTTTTAGACTTATGACAGCATTGCCCAGTGTGCTTTCATCGTGGGCACACACATAGTTTAGGGGCAGGGACTCCAGGCTGCGCAGCACTACCACATCATGGTCCAGGTAGATGCCACCAAAGCGATACAGGCTCAGCAAGCGAAGCAAGTCCGAGGTATGCTCAATGGGAAACCTACGGGACGAGGGAAGAAGGATTACCTTTAATAATGTTATATCCTTCAATAACAAGAAACCAAATCGCACTTTGAGCGGGCCAGGTCTCCCTTCTTGAGCCAATCCTCAATGGGTGTATTCTCTGCATATCGGGAAAGATCCAATCGACGGAGCTCCACATTTTCGTAACTCAAGATGGCATCGACTAATGGTCGCTCACCCACTTTGGGCAGATGGGTCTCACCTCCGATAAGGAGATATACACGAAAATTGTTATTATGAAATGCTGCCGATTCGATAGAGCACGCCTGTCGAGCCGTCAAATTGAGTAAATAGTGTGACTCTGACGTCATTGCTTTGGTTTCATGGAAGAAAATCGTTCGACCAGGTGGAGGCTTCACTTCTGACAAGAGAACATCTTCCAGACATAGCGCGAATCTATTCTGCCTCCATCCAGCTTGATAGCTATAATTTCTCTGGTTGGAGAACTCAAACACAAAAATCGTAAGAAATAAAACGCCTAAGACGGCAAAGAGTCGTGCACGCGTTGGGGAAAACATTTGTTGGTTCAATCGCGGGAGAACCATGATGCAAGCGCCTTGACAACCGTTGACAGAATGCTTCAGGAAAACATGTCAGCAATTGCAGTGTGTCAGACTTAAAACTTACAAGACCGTTTAGAACAATTTTTTTAGTTAATTGAATTGAAAAGCAACAAGAGCAACACGAGCGCCACGCGACAGTGGGATACCCTTCGACGTTTTTGAAAGTAAAGAGTCTCTCGCAAATCAGCTTTAAAGATGAAATTATTGATTTGCGTGGTCGGGGGGCGTGGCACCCAACATTTGAAAAAAAACTTCATCTGTTCCGGATCAACAAAAACCTTCATGCCAAATTTGGTATCTCTAGCTTTTATAATAGCTGAGATCTGTGTGTTCATCTGGACATCCAGACATCCGGACAGACAGACAGACATGGCTTAATCGACTTGGCTAGTGATCCTAAGCAAGAATATATATACTTTATGGGGTCTCCCACGCCTCCTTCTGTTACATAAATTTGCACAAAGTTAGTATACCCTTTTTTGACCATTTTCAATGGTCGAAGGGTATAAAAATGGATGTTCGAAAGACATCCAAAACGTTACTAAGGTATGTGGTTCTCTAAATAAAAGAAAATGTGATTTGGGTCTAGTGTATCAAAACATTTTGCTATCATGTCAATTCTTTTGCTAAGGTTTATATAATTAAAGCAAGAGTGCAGAGATAGTATAAACTGTTGTTGTTAGATAGAGAGCAACATAACATTTTAATTGGTGATAAGAGAAATAAAAAGAACCAAAAGAAAAATTTGGTAAGGTTAAATAATGGTTATCTGATGAGGTTGCTGGTTTGCGAGTCAGTTAAGCTTAATACAGGTTACACTCAGACATTAATATAACTCTCAGTTCAAATAGATAAGAAACAATTAACTCTACAATTTTTAAAATCAATAGTAGAATTAATAGTATACTTGACTTTTGTCCTCGTATTGCGAATGTCCGCACATCACTGATAACAAAGGCCCACAAAATAAAAAAGTTGTATGATCCGAATTCGGCGTCAGAAATTCTCCAAAACGTCTGGATTTCGACATAACCTCAAAAAATTGAAAACCCTTTAAATATCCCCCAAAAGATATAGAATCCTGATCTGGGCATGCGATGTATGCTTTAATAGTTGACTTTCTAAGTTCGAATCCGAAAATTTAAACTAGACGTCTAAGTTTCGATTTAACCTCAAAAAACTCGAAAAATTGTTGAAGCCCTAAAAAATAATGGGTGGTCATGATCGGGTAGTGCGATATATGTTTGTTGACCTTCTAAATTCGAATCTGAAGTCAGAACGTGCTTATCACGTCAGAATATTAACCTAAACTAAAAATATTTTAAAAATTCGGATTTGGGATTCGGAATCAGCGACCCAAAATATATATAACTGCATATGCTGCATACCCAGATCATACAACTTTTTTTTTTGTGGACCTGTGTTATCATCTTTACACGTGCGACACACTTGACTTGTTAACATAATAAATACTCAAATACGAGGGTCGTGAATTTTAACGAAAATGGAGATCGAGATCGTCTGCTTTCAATGCCTATAAAACGCAAACCAAAAAACGCAGCTTTCTCAAAATTTTACAGTCAGCTGTTAATCGATAACTGCTGACAGGAGCAGTGTTGTATTTAGAGCAGGTGCGCGGCAAATACAAAAAGTCACGGACTTATCAAACGACCCTCGTATTTGCGTAGAAGTTTCAGGAACTCAGGTATTAGCACATATTTATAACAGAAAAAGATGTTTTCAATAGACGTTCCGTTAAATTAATTTTTACTTCACAACATATGTCTCGCTATAAAAATAATATTTTTATTATTTATGGCATGTTTACTGTAAGTTGTATTTATTCAGTACTAGATAAAGTTTCTGCCAGCTGCAGCCAACACCCTGGGACAATTTCTTGCTGCCAACTGTACATAAGCTGAGTCCGGGCTGAAATCCATATATGTGTTGAGATGGTTCCAGAGATGAATTACGTAGGACTTTTGAACTCGCTCAAGGGTTTCTCTTCGTAGTTTTGGCTCAAAAAAGGCCCACCATTCATCCCAGTTAATTTCATAGAAAGCACTTACATTGTATACCCGGAAACCTTGACAACGCTTGGGATTGTCTAACATGTGTTTTACTTTTTTGGTGCCACAAATCTTTCTCATTACGCGTGTAAGGCTCCTAGGACCGTTGTGCGCCCAAAGTGTCCCATCAAAATTATTCTGAAAGTCATTGAGAAAGTGTCTTCCAACCTCGTGTCCGAATCCATTGGGCTCGAGACTTATAACGCTATTGCAAATGCTTATCTCCGTCTCCGCACCCACAAAGTTTGGATGGACGTCCTCCAGACTGCGCAATACCATCGTGTCCAGGTCTAAGTAGATGCCTCCAAAGTGATAGACGCTCAGTACGCGCAAAAGATCTGACGTGTGTTCCGTTAGGTAACTGCAAAGATCGTGGACTTAGTGGAGGTAATTCCAATTGAGGCCCCCATTCTACCTTGAATGGAATAGATCTCCGCCCTTAACCCAATTTTCGATTGGTGTATTCTCTGCATATCGCCAGAGATTCAACTGACGGAAATTAATATTGTCATAGTTGAGCAAAGCGTCGATGATGGGATTCTCGGGATCAGCAATGCCAGGAAAATAGGTGGCACTTGCAAACAGAACGAATACTTGAAAATTTGGATTATTCAATGCGGCTGATTCGATAGCGCAGGCCTGCCTCGCTGTCAGATTGAGAACGGTAGCCGATGAACGACATCTGGTCTCATGGAAGAATATGTTTTGACCTGATGTGGGCCGTCCATCCGAATGAAGTATATCCTTTAATCTCTTGCCTCCGTAAGCTCCGTTCCAAAACGAATCGTAGGTGTCCTCCTCCATGTAGCAGCGATACAAGCTCACATGTGGATCCTGCGAGAGGAATATAAGAAATTCCAGTGCATTAAGTGCTAAAAATGGCAGCAGGTAACGTCGTCCATGAAACAGAAGGCTTTTTGAAAGTCTGCCCAACTTTAGAAACATGTCAGCTCAATCGAACGATTCTGCGGTAACTGGAAATTAATTTAGTTGTAACTCAGAAACTGCAAAGTTGCACTCGTCGTGTAGTTAGCTAAACATTTGCTCAACTGCTTCGCCCTCTATTGTGCCTTGTATCTGTCAGATAAATACTGTCTGTCTGTGTGAACGCATAGATCCCAGCTAATATAAAAGCTAGAGACACCAAAATTGGCAGAGAGATTCATCTATACGATACGCTGATCAAGTTTATTTCAAATGCTAGGTGCCATGCCCACCGCCCCCGCAAATCAACAATTTAATTTTGAAAGTCGATTTGTAAGTAGCGTATAAATGATAGAACTTTGCTACTTTAACATATACCAAGCTGAATAAAATATCTACTTATCTTTTAAATTTCAATTCGATCGGACAATGAACAGATAAATTATTTAAGAAACTTTGAGCATAACACCAAGTTCTTGTGTCAGCTAACAAGGGCGACGGGCGAGGGTATAAAGAGGGTTAGGTAAACATTTGCTCAACTGCATCGCGTTCTATTGGCTCATGTCTCTGTCAGATAAAAAATACGAAACTTCATTGAAAAAGAGGGTGTATATCTATTTAAAATGGCTATAATTTCTAAAATGTAATTAACTAGATGAAATATTTTCCCGAAGCTGCCAGAACACGGGGACAATTCCGTCTCGCTAACTGGATGTAGGCAGCGTTCGAATCAGTCTTGAGGGGCCAATTGGCATTGACATGATTCCACAAATGTATCATATATGATTCCTTCAACCGTTCGATAACTTTATCCGCATACACTTCCTCGAAAAACCGTTTCCACTCCATCCAGTTGATCTCGTAGAAAGCGTTTCTACTGAACACCTCGAAGCCGTGGCAACGCTCTCGACTATTCGGCATTTTTTCAAATATCGTCGTATTACACAGAGCGCTTAGAACTCGCACCAGGCAAGCTGGCCCGTTGTGAGCCCATGTATCTGGCTGGTAATTCTCTTGGAAGTTACGTAAAAACAACTCGCCGACACGATGACCAAATCCATCGGGCTCCAGACTGATGACACTATTTCCCACGCTCTTCTTGAGCTCAGCTCCCACATAATTAAGTGGAACGTTCTCAAGGGTTCGCAGCAAGAGTACATCCATGTCCAGGTAGATACCTCCGAATCGATACAGAGTCAGTAAGCGAAGTAGGTCGGATATGTTAAACATTTTCAATCTGTATAAACGAGACGTGAATTGAAATTGAATGTTCACTTTATTTGTTGGAATCCAATACTCAGTGGAAGGTGTGTGAGAAATCCTTGGGAGGATTGCAGTCAAACTAGATTGTTTTATTAACTGCGCTGTCTTTCACTGAGTACAGGATGTAGATTTTAAATCATATTCTTACTTTTTGCCTTTAAGATTGCCTTGTTTTAACCAATCCTCAATTGGGGTTCCCTCTGCAATATTCATTAGATCGACTTGTCGGAAATGAACGTTGCTATAACTGAGAATTGCGTCAATAATGGGATCACTTCGTGGATTCACTTGTGGCCAGGCAAACAGCACAAACACTTGAAAGTTCGGATTGTGCAATGCAGCTGATTCGATGGCGCAAGCTTGTCGTTCCGTAAAATTCACAAAATAATTCGAGTTGGGCGGATGAAGTTTGGTTTCGTGGAAGAAGATTGTTCGCCCTGGCGGCGGTTTGTACTTTGCCTGGAACACATCCTCAATTTGCAGAGTTTCGTTGCGCACTTCTTCACTCCAGTACACCGTTTCCCCTCTCAATTGTGATTTAAGAGTTTCAATTTGTAGATTAGAGGATTTCATAATCAAAAGCATAAAAGTACTAACTGTCACAAGTACTAGCACGAGACGTAGTCCGCGGAGTGGAATTTGAAATGTCCTTTTCTTCTTTGGATACAGCATTTCAATGTAATCCTAACGACGCGACGTTCAATTGAAGAATGTGGCTATATCGATAGATACGGCAGCTAGTAAATTATCAGAGCAAATGCAGGTGTGTGTCGACGCACTATCTACCAAAGTCTGTCAATTCGAAGAAACAAATATCTAGGCAAGCATTCTTTTTGATATTCTTGAACATATGTACAGAATGATTGTACCCAACAGACACTGTACCGTTTCGTAAAGAGTTTCACAACCAAAGGTTCAAAGCCAAAAGACGTAGTCGAGGTCGAGGTAACTCTTAGACTCTTAAGAGACATTAACATGCGATTGCAAGCAGCCCGCACGTGTGACGTTTGGTAAATTGAGTCTAGTTTACTCAGCTGAAGAATGGAACAATGAAAATGTTCAACAAAGGTCTGTGACGTCCAAGAATGACACCATCGAACACTATTCTACGTAAGAGACGTCAGTTTTGATTGGTCGAGGCGGGTGGTAAATACCTCATAGAATTAGCTTCATGTTGATTCAGCATTTCTGTTGTCTTCCAACGTTATATAAACAAGTGGGGCTGTCATGCAGCGCAGAAACTCTGCAACCTGTGGCCAGGGCGTCTGGCGAGTGTTGTTGGAATGATCTGCAACCCAGTCGCAGACTCCGTGCCCATGTGAAGTCAGTGTCTCCAGGTAAGTCTAGGGTTTTGCTGCCTGTCGCGAGGAATAGTCGCAATTGCAGGGACCTCTGAAGGTAAGAGAGGTTCTATTGCTGCTTACTTGGAAAGCTCATCAAACAAATAATTAGTGAATCTGTAAATAGCTTTTATTTATTCACTTCGCTATAAATTAATAGACTCAGAGATATTCTCCGGCTGCGGCAACAGTTTTCGGACAATTCTTTTGAGCAACTTTAGCGTATCCCGAACCATCTTCAAGATGAATGCGTTTTTCAATATCAGGCTTATTACCAAAATGTAACAGATAGGACTCATTAGTCTGGCGCAAAGCATCGTTCCTGGATTTTGGATCCAAAAATAAATTCATATGATCCGTGTCTATGGAGTAAAAAGTAGTTGAGTTGTACACTTTGAATCCACAAGTATTATTCCTTGCGATCAGATCATCAACTCCGTCAACAGTGCAAAAGGACCTTAGCACTGAAGAAAGAAGGTTAAATCCGTTCCCAGTGTGGGCAGTGGGCTGATATCTTTTTTGGAATTCAAGTAGAAGCTGTTCCATATAACTGTGGCCCGGATCAAGTGCTGTAACACCGAAAACAGCATTGTCCAAGGTTTTGTTATCGGGGGTTCCAAAATAGTTGAGTGGTAGAAATTCCATGGTACGTTGCACCACCACATCTAAGTCGAGGTAGATTCCTCCATAGTGATAAAGCGACAGTAAGCGAACTAAATCGAAAGTGTGTTCTTCTAAATAACTGAAAAAAATAAATGATTTTGTAATTGTATTTAAATAGAAAAGTACATTTTTACCTTGATTTAAAGAGTTCGCCCTCCTCGAACCATTTCTCGATGGGGGTCTCCTTGACGTAGTCCCAGATATTCAAATCTCTCAGATAGATATTCTTGTAGCTAAGTAGGGCTTCTAGAATCGGATTATTTTTTGGCATTCGCGAATAACTTGCGAATAGGACAAACACGCGAAAGTTAGGATTATTTAGAGCTGCCGATTCAATTGAACAGGCCTGTCTAGGGGTCAATTTAAAAACATGCTTCTGCTCAGGAGGATTACAACTTGTTTCATAGAAGAAAATGGTTCGTCCTGGTGTTGGTGTCACATTCGAACGTAGTATATTTTCAAGATCAGTAGTTGTACTTTCCAAGGCCGGGAAATAACATTTCGCTGCGGTGTTACTTAGCTGTATTTTAGGTTTAGATGTACCGTAGACTATAAGCAATAGAACGAAACCTATTGCCAGAAGTGAAAATAAAATACGTTTTTGACTGCTCATTAGACGCGAAGGAATAGTTGGAAATTTAAACATAACGTAGTCGGCTGAGTGTCACTTTCAAACTGGGAAATTGGTCCGAGTAGAAGCATTGAATATCTTTCTAAATATCAATTCAATATTATACTTCGGCAGCTGCGTAAATAAGCTGAAGGTCAAATGTACCATGAAAGCACATAATACTGTGTCAATAACATGTTCGAAAAAACTTTGTGTACATTGTGCGAAAGAAAGGTAAGACAATTATCATTTTTTATTAAACATCAAACTGTTATGTAGAAATGTGCGTAATAGGCAGAAGGAGATATATACGTATACTGATGTATGAGTTGTTGTTGTCTTTGTATCAACAGAAAAAGTTTTATTAATAATGTCATTAAAGAAAGCAAGGCTAGTCTAGTCTCTGTATCATTGAAGTATAGTTTGCTGACGTGCTTTATTAACTTAAAAAAAACAATTTCTCGAGTCGATGTCTAGTTGAGTAAAGTATTGTTTTAGTGTATATTTTACTGATTTTATCTATAATAAAAGATCTTAACCAATATATTAACTTAGAAATATTCCCCGGCTGCAGCTATAGTTTTTGGGCAATTCTTTTGTGCAATCTTAGCGTATGCCGAACCATCCTTGAGCCGGATTCGCTTTTTATGATCAGCTTTGTTCCAAAAGTGTACGAGATATGAGTCTTTGGTATAATTCATGACATCGTTTAGGTACTTTGGATCCATGTACATTATATATCTACCCGAATCTATAGGGTTAAAAGCTGTTGAGTTGAATACTTTGAACCCGCAATATTGACTCTTTGCAATCATATCATCAACTGTTCTTAAATTGCAAAACCATCTTAACACGCGAGTTACTAGACTAGGTCCATTTCCGACATATGCAGTTGGATAGTAATTTTTTTGAAAATCAAGTAGAAGCCTTTCTCCGAATTTGTGACCTTGACCAAGAGGCGTTATACCCATAACAGCATTGCCCAAGGTAATGTTATCGTGGGCCCCAAGATAGTTGAGTGGTATGAACTCCATGGTGCGCTGCACCACCACATCCAAGTCGAGGTAGATTCCTCCATAGCGGTAAAGAGACAAAATGCGAAGTAAATCCGAAGTGTGCTCCATTAAAAAACTTAAAGTAAATGGGCTTGATGATAGAACTTATTTAAATCGAAGAGTACAATTTTACCTTGATTTAAAGAGTTTGCCCTCCTCGAACCATTTCTCGATGGGGGTATCCTTGGCATAATCCCAGATATTCAATTGTCTAAGATAGACATTTTTGTAGCTAAGAATGGCTTTCAGAATCGGATTGTTTGTTGGCATTCGGGAATAACTTGCAAATAGGACGAAAACGCGAAAATTCGGATTATGTAGAGCTGCTGATTCAATTGAACAGGCCTGTCGGGCGGTCAAATTTAAGAAATGCTTTTCCTCTGGCGGATGACAACTTGTTTCATGGAAAAAAATGGATCGCCCTGGTGTTGGTGTCACATTCGAACGAAGTATATTATCAAGATCAGCACTTGTACTTTCCGAGGCCGGAAAATAACATTTCGCTGCGGTTTTATTTAGCTGAATTGTGGTTTTCGACGTACCGTAGACTATAAGCAATACCACGGAACTTATTGCCAAAAGTAAATATAGAATACGTTTTTTACTGCTCATTAAACGCGAAGGAATAGGTGGAAATTTGAACATAACGTAGTCGGCTGAGTGTCACTTTCAAACTGAGAAAATAGTTCGCTTAGACGCATTGAATATCTTTCTAAATATCAATTAAGTATTATGGTATGATTCGGCAGCTGGTTAAATAAGCTAAAAGTCCAATGTACCGTGAAAGCACTTAATGCTGTATCAATAACATATTCGAAATTCTTAAAGGTAAAACAAATATTGCAGGTTTGTTAAATCATAAAACTATTGTGTGACGTAATAGTCAAATATATAAACATTTTTGACGTATATTTTGCCTTTTTATCAACAGCAAAAGTTTTGTTGATTATGCCAATAAAGCAAACAAGTCTCTGGCCTGTCTAGAGTCTGTCTCAGTCTAGTGAAATTTACTGATGTACTTTGTTTAATTAATAAAAACAATTTATAGAGTCGAAGTCTGGTTGAGTAAAGTGTTGTTGTATTGTATACCATATTCAACTAATTTTAACTTTAATGGTAAAAGATTTTAACCTATATATTAACTTAGAAATATTCCCCGGCTGCAGCTATAGTTTTAGGGCAATTCTTCTGTGCAATCTTAGCGTAAGCCGAACTATCCTTGAGCCGGATTCGCTTTTTATGATCAGCTTTGTTCCAAAAGTGTACGAGATATGAGTCTTTGGTGTAATTCATGACATCGTTCAGGTACTTTGGATCCATATACATTATATATCTACCCGAGTCTATAGGGTAAAAAGCAGTTGAGTTGAACACTTTGAACCCGCAATATTGACTCTTTGCAATCATATCATCAACTGTTCTTAAATTGCAAAACCATCTTAACACGCGTGTTACTAGACTAGGTCCATTACCGACATATGCAGTGGGATAGTAATTTTTTTGAAAATCAAGTAGAAGCCTTTCTCCGAATTTGTGGCCTTGACCAAGAGGCGTTATACCCATAACAGCATTGCCCAAGGTAATGTTATCGTGGGCCCCAAGATAGTTGAGTGGTATGAACTCCATGGTGCGCTGCACCACCACATCCAAGTCGAGGTAGATTCCTCCATAGCGGTAAAGAGACAATATGCGAAGTAAATCCGAAGTGTGTTCCATTAAAAAACTAAAAATAAGTTGACTTGATGATTGATTATAAAAATCGAAGAGTACAATTTTACTTTGATTTAAAGAGGTCGCCCTTCCGGAACCATTTTTCGATGGGGGTATCCTTGACATAATCCCAGATATTCAATTGTCTCAGATAGACATTCTTGTAGCTTAGAATGGCTTTCAGAATTGGATTGTTTTTAGGCAGAAGTGAGTAACTTGCGAATAGGACAAACACGCGAAAGTTGGGATTATGTAGAGCTGCGGATTCTATTGCACAGGCCTGTCGAGCGGTCAAATTGAGAACATGCTTCTCCTCTGGAGGATGACAACTTGTTTCATGAAAGAATATTGTTCGTCCTGGTGTTGGTGTTACATTCGAGCGAAGTATATCTTCCAGGTCAGCAATTGTACTTTCCAATCCCGGAAAATAACATATCGATGAGGAGTAGTTAAGCGTTAATTTCGATTCAAGATTATATGTAGGGCGATATACAAGAAAAACAAAGAAACTAATCCCCAAAAGAGATATCAGTAAATGTTTTTTACTGATACTTTGCGAGAGAACGGATTGAAGCTTATACATACTCGATTGAGTGTAATTATCAAACTGAGAATCGTCTCAAATTATATGCACCATTTATTATCTTCTCTTATTCGCATTTGTATGAAGGTGTTTACAGCTGCGTAAATAAGTCGATGCTGTCTTTTATAAAAAATGTAAATATAATGTTCCAAATTCGAAACACTGTCACTTCAATTGTTACAATTAAGAAAGCACATTTTATGTTTACCTGCCAACAGAATAACAAGTTATCCAGATTCTGCCTAAACAACATCTTTAATATATGATGAATTGTCTGTATTTACACACAATTGACCTAAAATGCAATGAACAATGTAAAACATCGTGCCATAACGCAGTTGTTTTAATACACTAACCATTTACATTAATATAATAATGCAAGTTCATTAATTCCCTTGCTGTATCTGAAATGAAAGATAAGTTATAAGTTATGATAAGTTATTTTTTTACTGGTCAATTTTGAAAATTTGCTGTGCATTTTGTGCTGTCATGCGTCTGAGCTAAGCCGAGGCATACTGTTATAATAAATTTGTCTAATCATATCCGAGACGCAATCCCCGTAAGCGAAGATCGAAGTATTTTTCTATTAGCACACAAAAGTATGCAACACAATTTTATTTAATTGTTTTTTGTCGCCTAAGAGAAATTAAAAACAAAACGGGCAAGCTTTGGAGCCTTTTGCCAGGGTGTGCTCTATATTTGACACGATTGGAAAAAATAATGAATGGGAATAAAGCTAAATTGGCAGTACTGCTGCTAGAGTGCCTAGAGAGATTTAGCTAGATTTGACGGCAAAACAGCTGAGAGCGATCAAACGACAATCAATGGATTCGATCGGATGCGTGTGCGAATGAAACATAGCGCAGGCAAGAACAAAGAGCAACGACAGCAAGGCAGCGTTACTCGCTAGGTGGGCGCTGATTTGGGTGTTGTGTGTGTAGCGCAGTCGTTGGCTAAGCGTATAGCGCAGCGGACGACGTCGCTGCCGATCGATTGTCGACTGCGTTGATCGCCGTTCGGTTTTGTTAATGTGCAAATAAGTTGAAACGTATTTCAGCGCGCTTGTCGCGTGCGCGTGTTCGTGTGTGTTAGTGTGTGTTCAGTATGTCTCTGCGTGGCATGGACTTCAACAAGGATTCAAAAGATGCTAAGCTTTTGTTGCCCACATTGTTGCCTCCCCGTGCACCTCTGCAGAAAATCTTCGTTGATGATTTGACCACGACGACGTCAACAGAGCGGCGACGCGTCTGGCGTGTGCCCTGGTTCATTTTGCAGATGTGCCTTGTGCAGGTAGCGAACAACCACCGGACGTGATCCATATTTAATTGTCAGTCAGATGAGCTCAGCATCAAAGCGCATCAGTGCCGTAGTGGCGTATACGCAATATGGGCCACATGCTCTAGGTCCAACGCTGAACAGACACTTGAACTGTTCGCAGAATTTTCACACATTGAATTTTCCCATAGCTAGCGCCACTTGTGGCTGGAAAATACTTTTACTTTTGTTTATGTCTCGCGTTTTATTTTTGTTTACTTTGATTTGGTTTGTTTTTGTTTTCTTTCTAAAATTTTTAATGTTTTTCCGTATATTTCGGCTAAAGTTCCTCGCTAAATGTGCATTTTAAGCTTATCAGTTGTCGGCAAACAAATAATTAACTTAAGTGATTTACTAGGAATATATTATATACATATATGTGCGGTCAATGGTCTCGTTATCAGCATGTGGCACCTAAGCAGAGCAGCATTTCAATTCAATTGCTTTCATAAGTGCTCTGAGTAGTTCCTATTGGAATTCCTATTTATAAGGTGCGAGGGAGTTCAGTTAGAATGCGGAATAATTGTTATTCAAAGTGACTTTGCGTGACTTTGGCACATCATCTGAAATTGAATCTCGTGAAGTTATATGAAAGAGATAAAGTCAATCAAAACACGAAAAATGTTTGGAATCATAAGAAACATTGTGGCGATAATGGAGCCATAACTCAGCAGGGATACAGCAGATTCAATAGGTCTTCCTACCCCCCTCCTCAGTCATAGTGAAGCTATGATTCAGTTGCAGTTGATAGCATTCAGATCTTTCACTTTCGACAACTTTCGAGTCATCGATCCAATCTTAAGGTATCTTTTACTTCCAGCAAGTGTTTTCCAACTCCAGTGACAAGTGTTGCGGCAAGTGTTGCACATACAGCATGCAACAAGCTGCACCCACCCACTCAGTTTGCAGGGAAGTCGCACAAGTGCTTCCCTATTGTGGTTGTTGCGTCCCAGGCATGACCCATTTTGTGGCAACGATTGATCGTCTCCATGCTTGGCATGCCTGCCTGGCTACGCACAGCAATGCGACATTGCCCGATCAGGCCACAAATCGATATTCATGCCACATTACACAATCTCGAACTCAATCAGCAATCAACAGTCAACAATCACAATTTCAATCACAATCGTCGGCGACATGGCTCAACTTTTATGGCCATTTTGGTCGGTGTTGTTGCTCGCTTAAATGTTGCAACTGGCATTTGTCATATTTGGTGTGATGCATGCTGCACCGATTTGGGCTTGTGTGGCAGTCGCAGTTGTTCTTGTTGTTGTAATTGTAGTTGGTGCTGTGTGCTTAGTGTGAGACATCTTGGCATTCGCGCTTGGAAGTCTCACACTTGCCCGCTGAGCGAAAGTGACAGATTAGTCGACATCATTTGCTGATGTTGCCTTCTGATCGACAGCACTGTACAACAAAGCAGATGTTGCACTAAGAACATGATTTAATTGGAGTGGGAATAGAGAGATTGCTGGAATTGTGGATAAGGTAGAAGTGGCAGATTGATTAAGGCTTGGCTTGGGAGACACTAAAGATTGCCAAAAGAAAGCAAATAAAGCTAGTTTGGAAGGTAAGGAATCTACCTCAATTGGCATGGTAGTTTAATATTATATGTTTAATATTTTAATAGCTTATATTTTAAAACTATTCCAATGAGTTATTTTAAGTCAGTCAACTGCCCAAATGCTGCTCTCAATTTGGTGTTAATGAAAATAACTTAGCTCTTTTTATGGCATACTCTTAGGATCTAATGCAAATACACTCGACTCCTAATGGAATCCAGTACTACTTGTTCAAATGCAAATTCCAATAACCTTGTCGCCCAGTGTAATTACTTGTGTCGCTCCATAAGGTCACGTTCATGTCACTTCCCTCATTGCAGATCTCTCTGTATCTGATTGCCAACGAGTGCATGAAGCGACGCCTCATCTACAGACCCGAGTCAAGGCACGAGTACTGGCGCTACTTCACCTACATGTTGCTGCACGCGGACGAGTGGCATCTCACCATCAATATGTGTCTTCAGGTGAGAATGTCAACTGCCCTCCCCCTCCTCCTCCCCACGAAGTGCACTTGCCTGTTGACGCTTGTTTGTTTTGCAGTGCTTTGTCGGTGTCTCGCTGGAACTGGAGCAGGGTCATTGCCGAGTGGGCCTGGTCTACATTGTGGGAGGCATTTGCGGTGCACTGGCCAATGCCTGGCTGCAGCCCGAGCTGTTGTTGGTGGGCGCCTCGGCGGGCGTCTACGCCATGCTGTGCAGTCATGTGCCGCACCTGGTTTTGGTCAGTCAACTGTGGCCGCCTCATCGAGTGCAACCGCAATTTCAAATTTCCGATTTGTTTTTATTTTTTGTTGCTTTTTATTTTGCATTTTCAGAACTTTTCACAATTGTCGCATCGCTTTGTGCGCATTGCTGTGATACTCATCCTCTTGGCTTGCGATGTGGCCTTCACAACGTTTCACTTCTGCGTCAATCACAATCGCAATCCCCGCATCAGTCTTGAGGCACATTTTGGGGGAATTCTTGGCGGATTATTGTGCGGTTTCATGGCTTATCGGCGACTGCCAATGACCACAACGACGGCGACGACAGCAACAAGAAAACAAAGAGCTTGGTATTTTTAGAGCTATCGCTATATCGAATATAATCTATTATTAGTAACACATAGCTTAAAATTCTTTTCCATTCCCGATTTCGTTCGAACCGTCGAAAAGTTTTATGTTTCCTTTTACTTTGTTCCTTCCCTTATCGGGTCGGGGAACAGACTTTACTAATTGTGGCCACATTGCGTTACTTGTTATGTTATGTGTCACCGTTACACGGCGTCTATGGCATACTTCCAATAGGGTGTGTCACATAATCGGCTAATTATTCAGTGGAATTCACAATGTCGCAGCCTGTTCCATATTTATGTTAGACGTTATAGTAAGTGCTTCCAGTTATAGTTGTAATAATTCATGTCATTGAAATTGTAAATTATTTTGTTGATTGATTGAATACTTTTATGATTAAGTGACGTTGGTCAAGAATGATTCAAAGATCGTTTAGCTAAGCCAGTTTTGATATAACTTTTTCTGCTCTTCTAGGCTTTTTTTAATACTCACATTCCCACCTTATGAATCACCAAGTTTTTCTCTGAATAAAATAATATTTATTATTATTGAAGCTTTTCAATTGTAAATTAGGAATATTTATAATTATTTAGACTCAATTAAATTAAGTTTTAAATGCCGTTTAGAGTAAATGTTTTCTTTTACGCACAAGCTAAGCTAGTTATGTGTCTATAATACAACTTATAGCTGATAAATGGTTAAGTCTAAGCTAAGGTCAACTAGGAATATATATAGTGTAAATATGTTTAAGGGGTTTTAATGAATGCATTACAAATTAGGCGGGCCAATAACTCACTCACACACGCACAGACAGACACACAATCAAACATTTCCAAAGGGGAGAGGGGAGAATGAAGAAGATTGGGGACTTCGCTTAAGTTAACAGTCTAAGGGGCCACACTTGACGCCCACCTCGGTGCACTTGCATTCCAGACACTGATTGGATAATTCGACTATTATGCGACCGACGCGATACATGCGTCCATAAATGTTGCAGCCGGCCAATTTGAGCATTCCCGTGGGATTCATTAGGTTGTCGAATCCCCCGACACTTCCTGCACCCTCTGTGGTGTCTGCGGTGCCTCCTCCAGCTGCTGTGGGTGCTGCTGCTGTTGTTGTACTCGTTGTACTGCTGCTGCTGCTGCTCGGCGCGTGCTGGTAATGATGAAACTGTTGCGGTGCCTGCGGCACCTCCTGCAGTGGTTGCAACAATTGCTGCTGTTGCGGCAGCAACATGTGCGGTCTCACCTCGTAGCTGGTGTCTATGAAGGGCAACTTGTCGAATGGCGACATTAAAATCGGATGCACTGTGCTGGAAGCAATCGCTGTTGGGGGCTCCACTATTGTTGTTGCTCTTGTTGTCGGCTTGATTGACGTTGTTGTTGTCGGTGCAGGCATTGCTGTTGGTCTTGTCGATGATGTTGCTGCTGTGCTTTTGGTTTTGACACTTGTCAACGACGTGACTGCCGTCGTGTTGTTCCTGTTATTGTTGCTGCCGCTGCTGCTGGCGGGTGTGCGACGAGTTGCCGATTGACCTTTGCTTCTGGTTGGCTTGGTGGATTGAATTGTTGTTGAGGCATTGTTGCGTTTGTTGCCGTTTGCCGGCTTACCTTTTGTTGTTGGTTTGTTGCCCTTCTTGGTGCTGCTGCCACGTATTGTGGCTGTTGGTCGTGTTGCCGTTGTTGTTGTTGTTGCTGCTGCTGTTGTGCCATCTGTTGTTGTTGTTGCTGTCGTTGTAGTTCCTCCTGCCTTTGTGCTGGACAACGTGGGCAGTGTTCGGAAAGGCGGCACTGTGCTGGGCAGCTCCATTGCCAGCAGCTCGTCCAGCAACTGGTCTAGATTATTGATTTCATTTTTGTCTATCAGCAATGTTTGCTTTGTCGCTGCTGTTGTTACTGCTGCTGCTGTTGTTGTTGTAGTTGCTGCTGTTGCTGTCGGTGCTTTGGAGCCGGAAGAGTTGCTGATGCTGTACGTGACGCTCTCAGTGTGTTGCAGCTGCTGTTGCTGCAACTGTTGCTGCTGTTGTTGTTGCTCCTGTTCTTGCTGATGTTGTTGTTGTTGTGTCGGCGTCTTGTGCTGTTTGTCCACAATGAGCGCATCCAGATTTGGTGGTCTTTCGGTGTGTATGACATCTTTGAAGGGATCCGGCGTCGTGATCTCTGCAGTAGATGAGAATAACGGCATTAGTTTGTAGATTCTTGGCAGAATTGAACAGTAAGCTACAAGAGTTCAGTTGTTTCATTAGAAAAGTGACCAGTCAAGCTTTGAACCTCGTGAGAAGGAGAAGGTTAGTATGCAGAGAGATAAGTTCTGAAACAGTAAAGATCTCACATCTGTTACTTCTTGGAAAATCAGTCACCTCATAGATATTATGCCTTATAGATATTATGATATGATATGATAATGATATTATTCACTCACCTATTGATGCCGTATCGTTGGGCTGCTGTGGCGTTGTTATATCGATAATGTGCTGGGTAACATGATAGTTATCGGCAATGGCGTGCAACACATTCGAGGTGACATGGTCCTGTAGCACTTCTCCATCGATAACGAGTGGTTCCTTGGGCATGAAGCCACCCTCGGTTTCGGTGGGAGGCGAGAAACCACTGTGCACCGGCGGCACCACCTGCTGATCGAACTCGTAGCTCACATAATCGGCGCTACCCTTGAATTCTCCACCCACATGAACCACCGGCTCTGGCGGAGGTTCGGCTACTGGTACCTCAACGTTGAACTGATACTTATAGGCTGCCTGATCGCTGTTGATTGCTGCTTGTTGTTGTTGCGGATAGGCAGAGGTGATGGCTGGATACTGTACTCCTCCCGTCTCCTGATAGTTGGCATCGAAGCTGGTGTCCATTTTATCAGATGCCTCCGGTGAGGGATAGTAGCTGTTGGGGCTATTGTAGCCAGCCGGAGGTTGTGCCAGCTTGGGTACAGTATTCACAGCGTCCGTGGGTAAGAAAGGAATTATTTTAAGGTTAGGTAAACTGGGCGGTAAAGTGGGTGCGGTACTGTCACTATCATCCAAGGGCTCTGCCTCCAAAATGCTGGGATTCGTTTGGATGATCAACGGTTTGGGGCTGCTCGTGAAGTGTGGCGACGTTTTGTGCCTCAATGTGGATCTAATGGTGGTTCTTATGGTCGTGGTGGGTTTGGGTGTTGTCGTGGTCGTGCGCCTGCTGGTCTTCGGCTTGGATTTTGCCGTAGTTGATCGAGCAGTAGTTGTTGTTGTTGTAGGTTTTCGTGTTGTGCTGCTTGGCTTAGGAGTTGTGGTTGTGGTGCTAGTTGTCGTTGGCTTTGCTGTTGTTGTTGTGCTGCTAGTGGTGGTGCTGGTAGTGCTGCTGCTACTGGGTACAGTCCTGAAGGTCACCGGTTGTCCATACTTGCTGGTGACCAATAACATGGGCGGCGTCACTGTTAGATTCGCCAACTTGGAGTTAATGCGATTATGCGAGACTTTGTGGTTGGACAGTGGCCGGAACATGGGTGGAGCGCGCACTGTACTCGGTGGTCTTGCGGTGGTGGTGGTGGTGGTGGTGCTGCTGCTGGCTGACGTCGTTGGAGGTGTTGTCGTAGTCGTGGTGGCATTAACGTCAAGCATATCGGATAGCCCATCCAGCAGCACGTTGAGAAGATTCGGTGGTTTCGCCGTGGTGCTCGATGTCGCCCAACTCGCCTGGTTGACCAGGGCAATGTGCTGCGCCTCAGCGGGTAGTTCGCCTACTGCAATTTCGTCGCTACCTAGCTCATCATTGAAATCATCTGCGAAACGTTTAATGCTGCTGAAGGTGGTGGTAGAAGGTGGTTCGGGCTGAGTTAAGGATGTGCTGGTGTCCTCAGCGGATTCGGTGACTGTAGCA
This sequence comes from Zaprionus africanus, assembly GCA_018151435.1. Lineage (NCBI taxonomy): Eukaryota > Metazoa > Arthropoda > Insecta > Diptera > Drosophilidae > Zaprionus > Zaprionus africanus. The sequence continues at coordinate 703,273 of JAECXB010002307.1, read as the reverse complement.
GGCTCCTCCTCATCAGGACCCAGCAATATATCTACCCAGGACAAAGGTTTCTTGACCGTCGTCGACTCAGGAGCTACTTTCACCTCATTTTCCGTGCTAGGACCCAGCAGTAGATCGAGGAAACTCATTTCTGTGGTGCTGCTTATCTCAATAGCAGCCGGCAGTGGCGCCGCTGTTACCAGATCCAAGTTACTGGCCAGCATTTTATTGTTGTTGCCATCGATGAACTCCAGTCCCTCGCGCAGCGTATCCATTATACTCTTCTCACTGCTCGCCTGCAGTGCATCTCCTGCAGGTGCCTCGGTGGGATGACGATCTAGTGGATAATGCTCGAACATGGTATTGGTTGGCATCATTACAGATGCTGCCGCCACTTCGGCCTCCTGTTCCTCTTTGCCGAACAGAAGGTTGTACAGATTGAACTGTCTCGAGCTCTGCGAACGTCTATAGTCCCGCTGACTGCCACAGTCATAGCTAGAGGGACAACACTGGCCCTTGGGCACAACGGGAATGCAGTTCTTGAGTGCAGGCGAACACTTCTTGGGTGCACAGCGTCGCGTGCCGCGTATGCAGAAGCAGATGTCGCAAGGCTTGTCCGCATCCGAGCGCATCTTTTGGCCCTCCGCATAGAACTGGCTGCCCACAGTGCAGCCGCGATTGCGCTGCAGTCGCTGCGACATGCGCTGGAAGTGCTTGTTCGAGGTCTTCCGGTAGCGCACCTCCTGGGAGGATTTACCCGACGTCTTGCTGCTGCAGTCGTAGCGCACAGGGCAGCAGGTGGAGTCCACAAAAATGGGCTTGCAACCCTCAACTGGCAACATGCATTTGGGCTTGACGCACTTCTCAGTGCCACCTGGGGGAGAGAAAGGAAGAGTTAGAGGTGCAATATTGTTGGTATTTGTATGATTTGTTCTCAGCACTGAGACCAGTCTTGTCACATACTTATCCCGTTTCAGTCATCTCTATTATTTTCTGTTCTCACTACTGTTCCCACTACTGTTCCCACTACTGTTCCCACTTACTGTTCCCACTTACTGTTCCCACTTACTGTTCCCACTTACTGTTCCCACTTACTGTTCCCACTTACTGTTCCCACTTACTGTTCCCACTTACTGTTCCCACTTACTGTTCCCACTAGTACTCACCAATGCAGTAGCAATAGCTGCACAGATTCGATGACGACATTGCCGATCCCGACTTGTAGACAGTTCCATTCTTCACACAAACTACAAAAAAATGAAGAAAATATTGCTAGAAAAAGATGCTTAAGTGTTCCCAGTTGTGCTTACCAAACAGGTCAACATCGGAGTCATCCGATCGTCGCTGCAACATATTGTCATTGACCACGCGATCGATTGACTCGCGCTCATAGTGATCCAGGTAGGCGATGATGCGTCGCTTGGTGGGTATCTTGTAGAAGGCGTCGAGGCGGGCGCACGACAAGTAGGGGCAGCAGGTGTTCTTCTTCTGCACAACGACACAGCCTCGTGGCGGCGGCATCGGCATCTCTGGGCACACTTTCAGTCGGCAAACAAGAGTCTTGCGATTGCACTGACAGTTGAGGCACTTCTCCATGCTGGGCACAACCGATTTGTCAGCATACCAAGTGCCGTTATGGTGACAGCCTGCAGCAAGGGACGAGACGGCAGAGAGTATGAAGAAAGGGAGAGACTGATTTAGCATGCACAACTAATGACAGTAAAAGTAAAAAGTTGAGAATCACTCGTGCCTTCACAGATTCAGGTCAACAGATCTGCCCCTACTTCTCTCTACTAAGCTATTCCGCTCTAAACTTTTAAAACATGCTTAAGATTTATTCACATAAAACACTAAACAAAAAATGTGCTCAGAACTTGTTGGGGTTCCATGCCAACGTAGGGTTTTGATGGTGGGCGTGATACCATGGAAAGGCAGCACCAGAATTGAGCATTTCGAGTGAGGCACCGTAACGATGCAACTTCACAGGCGGATTCTGTTGCTGTGCTTCCGCTTCCGCTTTCAGCTGCTGCTGCTGCTGCTCCTGTTGTTCATAGATCACTTCCGTCTGTTCCGGCAACTGTTCCTGCCCCTGTTGCTGCTCTTGTGCCTGTTCTTCTCTAGTCTCCCATTGGGTATTGTCGGCGAATGCAGGCAGCACCTGCTGCAGGGGACACGCCTGCAGGTAGCTGCCATGTGCTGTACTTTGCACGATGTATGCCTGCGTTGGCGAGGCCATCGAAGTTCCCATTTGGGGCAGCATGGTGCAGGCCACCGAATGGGGCACAAACACTGTGGCCTGGTAGGGCAACTGATCTGTTGACAACTGCACGTTATAATGTTGGGCCCACATGTCGAATATGTATTAAACAACTTATATACAAAACAAATATTTAAAATTTTTGTTAGCGCAATTTAACGGCAAGTTTTCAGAGCTATATAACTATATAGAACGACGATGTGAACAATGGGAAGGTATGAATAGTTGTAAGTTCAAATGGAAACTGACTCGGCATGGAATTCAAAAGGCTAAGCCCGAAAGCAACTGCAGAGTTTGCTAAGTCTACAAAAATATTGTCTGTACATCTGTTGAGATCATAATTTAATACGAAGATGATTGAATAATCAGGCGATAAACCTTCACTAAGCATTGCAACGGCATCGTGCAGTTTTAGGCTGCGGCTTTTGTATTTTTACCGCTAACCCGGCAGACGCTTTGTCTTGCCATAATTTTCACGCATATTACCGTATCGTAACTCACCTGTATTCTGCGTGATAAATGCATCCAACTGTGCGGGCAATACCAAAAGTAATGCCATCGATAATATGCTGACTAAGCGAAGCGTCATCTTTCCCGTTTCTCTTGCTCCTCCTCCTCCTCCTCCTGCTCGCATGAATAATGCAACCAAGCTGCAAGTGGCAGACGGGGCTGTGCGGGCCGTACCAGCACCTGGTAGTGCTGCCGAGTGATACAGCGACTAGTCTGGTCCCAGTCGCAGTCGTCGTGGTCGTGGTCGTGGTCGAGTCCAGGTCTAACTCTGCAACAAGTCTCCAGCTCTGTGGCCCGAGTTGGGGTCGTCTAATGCGTGAAATGTGTGTCACGCAGCGGCAACTTTCCAATGACAAGCGAATCGAAGCTTCTGCCTCCAGCTGGAGACGAGCGCATGCTCAGGCGTTATACTCCGAATTAAACCAGATGGAATTACCCGCACAATTGTTCAGCCACGAACCAAATTATACTGGTTGTATGCGTAGTTGTAGTTGTGCGCCAGGTTCTGCCACACTTTTAATAAAGAAATTTGTGCGCGCTGTAAGAAAGAGAGGCAGTGAGAGAGAGAGGGAGACAGGGTTAAAAGTCAGCTAAGTGCCATTTGCTGTCAAGTCTTCGCATTGTACTCGCATAACCCGAGTGGGCAAATCGCTTAATCCCCGCGCCGACCCCTGCCCAGAGGAGAGCATGTCGTATAAACAACTCGCGGCTTTTGGCTTTCTGCTAGAAACTGTTAACTGTTTTTAATGGTGATTTTAACTGTTGTTTTCTCCATAGAAAATTCATTTAATGTGAGTTTCGTTTAGATTCCAGTTTTGCGACTCATCACAAAAAGTAAAACTTCACTCGTATTAGATAAATAGATATTTATGCATTATGGAATTTTGCAAAGCAGATCGTAATATTCCCCAAGACTGAACAGAGTTGAGTGCACTCATAAAAATTATTACAGACTCACTGGAACATAAATCATAACCTTAGCTTTTACTCTCTGCTTCTCGAGAACACATAAAACTCTTGCAGTCTGTTCTTTGAGTCGTATTCGTAAACATATGAACCGAACCGGGGTTACAAGAAAACCCCGCAGGAATGTGAATGTCTTCAAGAATTCTTCGTCGTCAGACTGTCATAATTTCGTCTTTATCATGAGAGGGTATCTCGCACGTCAGCCACTCACACAATAATTGGCATATTTCCCATAGCTTGATGATCTTGTTTACATTCCATAAAATTCCGGGAGACAGAAATAGGGCAGAGCAGCCTGTCGACAGATCCTATACCAATGGATTCACAGCTTGCAGTACTTCACACGAACCGAGGCTATAAATAATATTAATCAACAAAGAAGAGCAACAAAATTAGAGAAGAAAACTTGGTGCTGTTTTGTGAAAAGAGCTGAAGAAACTGGTACCCAGAATCAGCACAGCATCAAGAACGAGCTAGGAACACGCGGTACGTGTTGCATGCGAAAAGCCAAACAAACTTACAAACAACAAATGAATAAAGCAAACGTGAAAATCAAACAACGCAAATGACCAAAGCAAATGGCGGTCATTGCCAGTGAAAGAGAGCCAGACCGACGACTTCCACTTGGATTTGGACTGGGCACTCGGATGCGGACTTGTCCGGCTGAGAACGAAACACGAGCGAAGCTCGTCAGAGCATGCAGTGCATCCACTTTCATTAAGAACGTGATTACCAGGCGACGCTACAAACTTGCATGCAAATGCTGAACATGGCGAGAGGAACAAGTAAAGCCAGTTGACTGGGTTACTACGAGGCACAGATACCCTAACTCAGTTTGAAAGAACTTGAAAGAAGTTCTGCCAGCACTTAGGGTTTCTTCATCAACTGAGAATGCATTGTATCCCCTATGATTGCAGGGTATCGTAACTGGTACCTGCAACACATCAGCAACCAAGAGATCTACTTCACACACCCTCTGCAGCAGAGTCTCGCCTGTAACCTGATCGCGCAGCTTGCTTAATTGGAACTCTATCCAACTCTGCCCCCGCTTCTGGCCAGTTCCTGTGTTCTCATGACAACTTTTAATCAAGCCATTATCTTAATGTCAAGTTGGAGTTGCAACTTTCACGCCAACCAGTAGCCAGAAGTCTAGCGAAATAAAGCCAAAATAAAAGCAAAGAGTTTCGGTTTCACACAATAAATCACTGCAGCAGTTGACTTTGTTGGACTTTTAATTGAATTCACTTGGCTTTCATTTGCATGAGTCGAGGCGTATTTGGCCATGAAAAAGTCCAAAGAGAATGCCGGAAAGTCAGTCACACTCAACTTGCGAGGAGATTTAAGATAGACAGAGAGCTTAGCACAGCGAGAAGTTCACACTTAATTTGGCACTTTCTTTGCGGCCTCGACTTACAGTTGTTCTCAATCTTGTGACTTAATTGCAATGCTGGAGGCGCAATTTGCTTGTCTGAAACTATAAAGCCTGATTCTCTCGCTGGCGTCGTGTAGGTGTATGCAGAACACGTTAATAAATTACAGTAATTATTGTGCAAAAAACAAAGATCTTCAAGAAAGCAGTGGGAGCACAAAGTGTCTCCCTCTCTCTTTGTCTATCTTTGTCTGTCAAGAACTTGACACCGACTCGTAATGGGGCCAACAATTACGCCCCAACAACATAATAATTTTTGACAACAGCCAAGAGCTACACTGAGAGAAATTCCGACAGATTAATAAAGTAATTATTGCTGATGACTTCGAAGCGAAAGTCACAAAATTAAACGACTAAAGATCGGATTATTAGTTTAGGAAATTAAAAGTTTAGTTTCAATTTCATCAACCTAGTTGCAGATCTCGAGTCGAGATCTGTTGCCAAAGATTGCAGTTAAGGGGAAATTGAAAGTTTCGCCTGAGTATGGGAAACTAAGAATTGTTAGAGTTCTTTGTTTTTATTTGGAGAAAAGCGAAATCAGCAGCTACTTAAGAGCTCTACAGGTGGCTAAATAGTGTGGAATTTGATGCTTTGAAACTTTGTATGAGATTAATCTTAAAGCTTCTCACTCAATGCACAAAAGAATGATGATTGTCTACTTCGAATTGAAGCTGACTTTTGTTTACCTAACCCAATTCGCAGCAGCCACAGCAGCCTCTGATCCACTGTTCCACAAAACCCAATAAATTGAGAATTCAAGAAGACAATCATGTGGCTCAGTTCGGGCAATCAAAAGAGCTGAACGGCAATAAATTCTCGAAGCGCGACATCAATACAAGACAATAAATTTGCTATTGAGCACTTGTTGTATCTGCTGTATCTGACAGATACTTTTCTTGTTATTTCGGGGCTGCAGCCGAGATTCGTTTCATTTCGTTTCGCTTTGGTTTCGTCTGCCACCATCTCTGACACAGTAGCAACGCCCCACTGACAGATTTCTGTGTTTTGCCTAGGCCAAGTTCGCTTTGGTCTTTTTTTTTTTGGATTGCATCGGGGGCTTCAAGTTCAAGCCAGTTAAATGTTGATTTGTGAAAGGCAACAGTTGAGAGTGGGCTAGGCCTCGGGGGCCTCCACTAAGACTGCAGACTCTAATCTGCACAACTTGACTACTGGGCACGCGTTCTAACTGGTAATTTGTAGCAGCAACACAGAGAAACTTTCACCAACTGCGAGGCGAGTGCAGCCCAAGAGATGGAAACAATAAAGCTCAGATTATGTAAATCTCAGTCGAGCAGAAAATAAAAGAAAATATCATAAAACGCAAATCAGATCGCAGCACACTATGCCTACTATTTTCACTTTTGCAAATCGAGCAAGAACACGGAACGGAAATCGAAACCAGATACGAGAAACGAGAGACGCAACAGAGCCAAGAGCAAATGAATGATCAGTGAGTCGCATATGAATGAACTGAATAAAGAACTCGGTTAAGTGGGGAACTCGGCTAAAGTGGACGGACAGAGAAAGAGAGGGAGAACACAAGGCAGCGCAAGCTGGTTATTATAACACTTGCAATACCCTGCAATTATAAAAATCATCTTTATTAGGTACGAAGCTCGTAACTATTTCAATAAACGCAGCAATCTCTGTAATTTCAAGTGCTGTTAGATATTAAAAGAAATGGCCCGTAGATAGTTAGATATGTGTATATTTTAATGGGTGTATTATTACTTTAGATTTGCTCGCGTATCAATTATAAGATTACGGTATTTAAAACGTATTTATTTGGGGTTCTTGACTTCTTCATTCCACAGACTTGGCCACTTCATATTTCTGCCGCCTTATCGAGTGAAATTTGTGCCAGTCCATTTTATAGTGTGCCAAACAATTTGTGGCCCACGCGTGCGCACTAATTTGGCTCGAAACACACCTAGCCATAAAGAAGAAGTGAGCCTCGTAAGAGACCAAGCTCGTGTACCTACAAGCAACAGTGAGCGTGTGTGCGAGTGTGTGTGTGTCGGTGTGTGTGCTTGTCTACATGTGTGGCTTCTTAAAAATTCTATGAGCAAACAGCAAGTACAACAACAACGACAACAAGAACAACAAACTGAAGTCTCAAGAATTTTACTCTGAGCAATTTTCATGTCGAACTCAATTGATGCGACTTTTGCCCGCTCCTCTGCAGTGAGTACCTTCCTCTCTCTCTCTCTCTCTCTCCCTTGCTGCCCCTTTGGAAAAGACAGACAAATGCCTGTCATTTAGTGGCAGGCAAACATGTTTCCCGCACAAGCCTGCACCACTCGCCGCACCTCACCCACCACAATCAATCCACAGACGCAACGGAGACTGAGGTTCAGGCAGCGGCAGAGGCAGAGGCAGCGGCAGAGGCAGCGGCAGAGGCAGCTCTTCGTCCCGAGTTATTAAAGCCGCGAGGGCTCAATAAATGGGCGTCGTTTATGCACCTCATCATCAGCGATTGCAGTGATCGCATCGAATGTTTTGCAGCTCTTTTGCTGCACTCTTCAGTCTTCTTTACAGTCTGCAGTCTTCTGTTGTTGTTGTTCTGCTTTTTGCCAAGCGGAAGTTGTAAAAGAAAAAAAGAGTAGAACTAGAAAGGGCCAAGACAGGCTGTGAACGAAGTGTGGTTGCTCTACAAAAGAATATTGATATGGTAGCTATAGAGAAATGTGAGTATCTTATGAATTGAAAAGTATCTTTATATATTTTAAAGCATTTCTTCTCAGTCATAAACTTGTTGATTCCCCTTCCCTGTCTCTTTCATTGAACTCTTTCAATTTCTCACTTGTCGTAAACTTTAATTGAATTTCTTTGATCAACTGAGCTGCAACTGGGAGAGAAAGAGAAAGAGAGAGGCAGATAGAGATGGGAGAGAGATGTGCATTGGAAGTGAGGTGCCAAGCTGTGGCATGCAATGGGTGATTGTCTTAGCACGTGTTTTGTTTAATTAGCTGCACTTAGGGCTGGGGTAGGGCCAGTCTTAGACAGGCTCTCCCTCCTGCACTCCACTATGGAGCCTGTATAAGGCAACTGCTTTGGCTTCGGGTGAAAGTCGCTTGGTACATGAAATTAGAACAACAGCACGACAAAGCGATTGCAAAGGAAAGGTACACACCAAGTACTCCACACACACACACAGAGCCCGCACACCTTTCACAGCAACGATGGCGGCGGCGGATCCAAGGCAAGTTCTAAGCATCATTAAGTAGCGGAGCATTAAGTTCGCTTGGCCATTTCCTAGCTCTTGCCATAAATTCGTCGCTCTGTCTGTCGCATTGTTCTGGGTCATTAAGCCAAATTGTTGTTGCTGCTCTCGTTGTTGTTGTGCTTGTTGCTGATGGTTGCCATCTATTTTGGCAATGGCAGATCGTGATTCGCGCTCGCATTACAGTAAAATTGTCAACATGACAGACGCGATTAATAGAGACTTCAATTTATCAAGCATAAATCATGACGTTGCCAAAACAAAAGACTTAGAGCACAAACTTGGCAATTTGATTCTAATGACGCGACCATTACGAAGACAAAGCCAACGACCGAATCTGAGTCTCAGTCTTAGGCACAGTCACAACCTCAGCAGAGGTAAACTTGTTTCTACTTAGACTCCAAAAGAGACTTGCAGACTCTGGAGTTCCGCCTCTGCCGCTGCCCAATTGAAACAATGCACTATCAAATATGCAACTTATGTTCCCAGCACTGCCCATTTTCCCTCTGTGTGTGTGTGTGCACAGTTTCCGGGCACATTTGTCAAGGCGACATGTAAACATGCCCAAACTGCCGTTAGAAACCTGTATCGAGCTACAAATTTGCGTGCCAAGCACTTTATACTTTATACTATCCCGGACTCAGTCACTGATCCTCCCAGCTCCGTAAATGGTTGGACAGCTCTGATAAATAACTGACAGACTGCGAGTCTCTCTCTCAGTGACTCTTAGAGCATAATAAAGTTTCTATTTTGCGAGTGTTGAAATTTAGGTGAATTTCGATTGATTGCAGAAGAAGAGAAGCTCAAGAACTTGTTCATATGAGAGACTCTTTGTAATTGCCCGCACATTCCTGCATGACCATCTGACCCTGATCTCGCAGTGAGCTCTTTCTCCATGAGCATAATTCACAGCTCATAGTCAGCTTGGGTTCTTGTAGCTTATCTGAGATGTTTATAGCATGTTTATAGCACAATTAAAACTAGTCTAACTTTGATATGTTTTTATGCAAGTAATTCCCAGTGGATAATTGAATTATTTTACGCATTGCTGACCATTGCGCACTTGAGATATGTACTTTGAAGATACAATCATATAGTGCTCTAAAGTATGATCCACTTTCCTAGAGAGCTGCGAATCTCTTGTGTGTTTATTCATCTCGCAGCAAGATCGCTTCTCGGGAACTACTGTAGGTTCTTCGTAGCACCCAACGATGCCTGCGCACATTAAAATACTTCTCCACACACACTTTGTTCGCGAGCACATCTTGATTTATATCTGCACGATACATGCACCTGGTTGTCATCTCTTCCGCTCACTGTTGCAGCACACCAGAGCACAGTGCACTCGCCTGGAACTGCATGCACTGTGTCTCCCGTCTCTGCCCCTGCCTCCTTCACAGGCGCAGAGACTGATAGAACCGAGCGAACCTGAGACCAAACAAAGCCCCTCCTCATATGGAGTCTCCTTCGGAGCTGCGGCCTGGCTGTTGTTGCTGCGATATCTGATTACGTGTGCGGCACTTCTATCTCAAGTTCGGGGCCGAGTTCGGTGCGCTTTGTCTCGGCTCTTTGGGGCATATCAGATGTGGCAGTAACTGTTGCCAAAATGGAATTTCGATGCCAGGCTATTAGGCTGCAGCTGACCTTGAGCTAAGCAATACTGGACTGCAGCAAGAGAAGGGGAAGAGAGAGCGAGGGAACACACAGGAGAGAAGTAGCAGAGAGAGAGAGAGAGAGAGGGGGGCGGGGGGTGGAGAGAAGGAAACACGACTTTTATTTTATGCACTCGAGCAGAAAGATTTGCCGCTGAGCCGACGAGGCTGGCCAAAGCCTTTGGGCCATTAATTTAATGAGGCTTCCGCTCTGGCTCAGGTCTCTGCACTACACTACACTCCACAGCGGAGGCCGTGCCGCCCCTGGATACCGTTAGACAATTGCAGGCAATTAGCAAATTCTGTGCGCTAATGAAAGACGCTTAGAACGAGAGATGAGCGCACGAAGCGACTTAAATGGAGCTCGCATTGGCTTTGATAGCTTCCGCTTTGAATTATCAAATATTATTGAAGCTGTTGCTGCTTCTGCTGCTGCTGCTGTGGTTGTTGCTCTTGCGGATTGCATGTTGTCACGTTAGCCAGAGTTGCCAGCCTGCTGCTGCTGGCAATAAAAAAAACCCTTTAAGTGCGGCTCAGCAATCTAATGATGATCATTAAGAACGCGCTGTAATCACAGCGACGTCAGCAGCAGCAGCAACAGCAGTGGCAGAGCCAGCTGAGGTAACCGCAGCAGCAGCAGCAGTGGCAGCAACGGCAGCAGCAACTGGTTGCCGCTTTGTCAACACCAGCAACAGCAACAGCAACAATGGAACGGTTATTTCAGAAAAGATTACCGTGAGCATTTTCACTCATTGCCAATGCAACCTACATTCACATGCTCCTCCACACACACACACACACACACGCACACACACACACACTCTGCCAGCCCGCTTGCTTGTCTTTTTTCCCCACATGGAACCCTTTTGTTGCCGCTTTCAACTCTCCAGAGTGCGTTTCTTAGCCGCATTCTGGGACCATTGTAACGGCTTTGATTAGACTTAGACACAGACGTCGCCCGTCCGCCCTGTCGCCCTCTCTGTCTCCCCTTTCCCATTGCTCTTCTCTTTGTCTTTTGTCATCGCGTTTGGCTCATCTGCTGCTGCTTGGTTGCTTGGCCCACAGAAATCTTGTCTTCTTCTTGTGGCGCTGTCGGCACTTTAACAGTTAAATGCTTAGTTTACATCATTAGCATGCACAGCAGCGTGCGTGCGTGAGTGCGACAGAGAGAGATGCAGAGCGGATTGTCAGCTTTTCTTTTCAAATAGATAGACAATTTCTTATGACCTTTTTCTCCTTTTGCCTTTCGTCTTTCAGCTGTTCTGCGATTATTTAATTGCGGGAATTATTATTTAATTTGTGTAGATTCGCATAGAATTTAAAGAAGACGATGAAGAACTTGACAGTGACGTCTGCAGGCAACTGTATTTTGTTGATAGAACTTTGGCATGGGAATGACTCATAATTATATGGAGTGTAAGAAGTTGAATTCGATTTGAATAGGCAAGAAGCTATCTTCATGCTCATTTCTAAGTTGCTTGGCAAGCGCAGTGTCACGAATTCAAGTTATCTGCCACACATATTGGTAAAAATTTAACTATAAATTTTCTTTTGACATTAGGTATTTTGAGAAACTATCTATTTTTCACCAGGGAAGTAGCCTTGCTTTTATATACAGTGGGCATAAAACATATCACAAGAAACTAAATACATGGAGCATCGAATCTTTTCTCTATTATACATAATCAATATTTTTTAAGAAATTTACATTTAAAGCCTTCTTATTCACGAATGATAATGTTGCCAACTTGTTTTGTGCTTATTATATATGTTATTATACTTAATATCCATTGGGGAGAAGGCTCAACGATTATGTATGTAATGCAGGCACTTGGAAGAGTGGCAAATACCACAAAGTAATATATTTATTCTTTTAACATTTTATAAACATTATTTTGATTTTAATTCCTTAATTTTAAATAAAGCTTTCTGTATACAAAAGTCTTGCCTGATTGTTTCATTTTTCGGCTAGCATGGCATCCCTGGCACCCCTTTGCACCACATGCCTCGCTATGGACCTGATAATTACCATTGCATACCATATTCTATCAATATCATTTATCATTATCTACTTTCTAGTATATTCCACTCTCAACTGCACGAAATATCATCAATACTATACTATAAATTATTTTATAAAATGATGTAGAATATTCTACTTTAAACTACATGAAAAGTAATCGTTAAGTCTTAGTAGAAAATTGCTCTGCCCGACAATTAAGACTTCCTTATAAATGTATCTGAAATGCTCGAGAGCATCGTGGGAACTCCTTTTCGGCTGGCACAAGTTGCACTTGGCTTCCTTTCGCCTGTCTCAAATGCGGCTCGAAGTTGTCTGCCGTTTGGCGCTGCACGAGTCGCAACATTCGCGTCCAAGTTCGTTGTCTAAGTCATTTGTTTTGTTCGCCTTCTTTTTTCGTTTTTCTTTTCCTTTCTGCGAATTGTGCTTGTGTTATTTGTTTTTGCCTGTCGTGTGCAGCGTAGCGAAACGTTTGCCGAGTTGGAGGAGGGTAAAGGGGAGAGTAGGAAGGGGAGGTACTGTCGTTCTGCATCTCAATTATTTATTTAACTTGCCACCCAGTGCTGGGTTCTATTAACATTGTAAACAATACCGTTAACACGCCACAACATGTTGCACAAACAACGTCAGGAATTCGCCAGGTTGCAACGACGACGACGAATTCAGCACTGTCTCCCCTTCTCCCTCTATTTCTCTCTCTTCCTCTCTATAACTCTGGCAGACCCCGTCACAAGGTAATGCCCCAGAGATTCTTACGCTCTGTATGCGAGTTTTTGTTGTTCTTTGTGCAAGGCGACCGCAAAGACAACAGACAACAGGAAAAACTGTTAACTGAAATGCGACCAAGCAGTGGAAAAACTGCGCGGAAAACACTTATTATGTTTCAGCATTTCGCATGCCAAAATAGCGTGGAAAAACAAAGAAAACAGAAGAAAGAAAACCGCACGCAGAAGAATTTTCCTTGGACAGTTTTCATTGCGCCGTAGACCCACAGAGAAAGACATTGCCATGCTAATGAGTTAGCCACAGCCAGTCTCCAAGTCGTTCCAGCCTGAGACATACCTCTTCCAAGTGCTGCTCCTTCTCCGTCTTCTTCTTCTCGTTTCTATTCACTGATTGTTTATCCACTTGTGTGTTTGGCCATTAAGTTTTTTATTTGTTCTTGGCCACTTTTTTTTTGGTTTTTCCACACGCGGCGACTCAATTTCTGATTTACCAAAACAATAACAAAATCGCAGTCTGTGCGTGCACGAGTCTGTGTGTGTATGTGTGTGTGTGTTTGCTTTGCTGCGCTGCACTTCACTTCACTTCAGAGTTCTTGCCTCATCCTTAAGCACAAAACGAAGATCTTAGACCTTTTTTTTCTGTGTTTTTATGGTCAGTTCTCAGCTTGAGTCTTCTGCTCGATTTCGTCTTTCACAGTCGTTTTTCTTTGTTGTTGTCGTTGTTGCACGACGTTCTGAACGCGTCGCGTGTTGGCCACAAACTGAGTCGCCCATCGTGTTGGCGCGTCGCTTTTAAGAAAAGCGCCCCCAAAGAAAGTTGCCTGCATACGAAAAAGATTCTTCATGCCTCAGCTCGAGATTCTTGTTTGAAAGCTGCAGCAAAGAGAGCAAGCGCTCTCTCTCTCTCACTCTCCTTATCTCTCTTTTTCGTGTGCTCTCTTGCTTTGCTTGCTAAGAGAGCTGAGAATCCACTGTGGTCATTGTTTGCTTAGCTTGTGGGGGAGTTGTCGCTCGAAAGTTGCTGGAAACTTCAGTTGATCATTGCAGTCTCGAGTTTGTTTAGCTTTTTCACACAGCTCTGTTTATCTTTCACGACAAAGAATGGTGAAGAATTAACACTTTATGCTTTAGCAGCTGTGCAGAAATTAATTACGTTTTGTTAAAAAAGGTTCGTGGATTAATCAAGGGAAAAGAATTTGAAATATAAACAATTATCCAAATAAGAGTTGCGATATTACTCAGATTAAATGATAAAAATAATAATATTCATTCTTAAAATAATAATAAATACCCCTTCATATAATTCTTAAGATTTCAATCATACCTCATAAAATGTTAACTTAATAGATCATCACAAATTTATTAATATTTCGTACCACATTTCTAGTGATCTCATACATTGCAAAGAATCGGTTTATAGTTGTTTCCTCAGAACTCACTCAGAGGTTTCTTTCCAACCGCAAAGCTCACAGAGTTTTCCCGTGGATCTGACTGCAAAAACCCATAGAGCACACGCAGTGCGCTGACGCTGCTCTGAGTTGTGGCGAGTGAAGAACAATGTCGAGTGCCGGCAACGAAGCGCCGCGAGTAAACAAATTCCAGGCATTACTCCCATTACTCATAATGGCAGCCAGTCGAATCCCCCCTGGCACAGCTCCATTCGCAACCCCATCTCCATGCCACGCTCAGTCTCTGTCTCAGCTGCAGTTCCATCCTCGCACACAAAAGCTGTTTAAGTCGGCGATTCATAACACAAAAATGGCAAGAGTGCAAGAAGGGGTGGGGGGAGGGCTCGAAGCCGTTGGGGAGGAGTGGCTGCAGCGAGCCTTGCCTGCAGTTGCAGCTGACCAACTGTCGGTTGTCGGGACTGTCGGATGCAGGCCGCCTGTGGCTGCCCCTGGTCAGGCACTGTTTGATCATCGTCATCGTCGTCGTCGTCGTCGTCATCGTCTTCATCGGCCGATCGCACTGCAGATCTTGTCTGTTCTTCCTCCTCTTTCTTTTCGCGTTGCTGGCTCGAGGAAGTTGCCAACTGAAGCTGAACCGTGGAACCGAGAGAACGTGGCGATAAGGATGGAGATGAGGCCGTCAATGGGGCGTGTCCATTTTGCGCGCTGTGCTTTCTGCCAAAATATATAGAATGAAATATTTATCGCCATTAGAGCCTGATTAGCTGCGGGGCGTGTTCGTTGTAGTTGTTGCTGTTCCCGTTGTTGTTGTTGTTCAGTCTGGCGTGAAAGATTCGCTTGTTCCTTGTTCTCTTTTTCTTTTTGTGTAGTTCGATTGGATGTTGTACAGCACTTAATAAGATTTCGCAGCGATTGAAAATTGATATGTTCATTCAATTATGTTTTGGTTTTGGTTCTCTGCGTGTCAATAAACTGCTTCGATGCCCAATTAGTTACTTAGAGCGTAAGTTCAAAACATGTTTAAGGTAAAATATATTCTGATCCTCTGCTAACGAAAGTGCGTGACAATTTTAGAGCAAAGAGAGTGAAAAAGCGACAGTCATCAGCTGTCTGCAGAAAAGTGGGAAGTTCTGATAGGTCTAAAAAAAAATAAATATATATATTATAAACAGTGCTGCCAACTTGATGTGGAAAACAAACCATCTTTGTTATTGATATGACTTGATATGGCGATTTATAACGAATTTCGGGGAAAGAGATATTTCACGGAAGCTTCTGTTTTTTTTTAATTAATTTTATTTTAAAATTTAATGTGAAATTCTAGGTCAGGCGAGCCGCAATCCGCAAATATGTCAGTATTCAATCGACGGGATTTCTCTTTAATCCGACTCATCCGGTACACAAATGGGATTGTGTCTTGGGAAACAGAATGCTGTTAGCAAAGTTCCCAACCTTATACCGCTTCCTAACCTGTACAGAAGCACAGCTTGTTCGACGCCAAAATGTTTGTACTGCTTGACTTGTGTAGTTGAACAAGCAGTGCACCACTGCGAACACTGCTTGGCAGCTACTATTTGAATTTTCCACGCGCTCAAAACTCATTTAATATGCAAAGTGATTGTTAATTGCCACAAAACGAACCATTCGGAGTGCCAACAAAATGTCAACGGTTGAATTATGATCTCTGCAGTGTTTACGCAGTGCACTCGCGTAAGTATTCCAAGAATTAACTTACAGATTTTGCAGTAAGTTATGCAACTATTTACATACTTGCAACGAGCAGAGGACTCGCATCTCTCCCTCCGTGTCTCCCTGAGCGGGACCTAAACGCGAAAAACTTCTTCTCTAGTAGAACTTTGACAATAAACATTTGGCAAGCAACATGCTGCGACATTTGCCACTTGTAAAGTTCCTTTTGTTTTCTTCCAGGGACTTTTCATTTCTCACATTTATGCGCAAATTTTTCAATTCGTAAAATCGCAAGTTCTGTCGTTGCAATTGTTATCGTTGTTGTTGTTGTTGTTGTTGTTAGTGCTGCTGTCGCTGTCGTAGCTGCTATTTTGATGCCCCATTTTAAATTATGCATACAGCAAAAGCCAAAAAAACTGTGTGGCACTTAGCGTGGCTGCGAATCCTCTTCAGCTGCTGCTGGTGCTGTAAAACTTTTCCATTGTTCGACACCGAGCTGAGTTTTCCGCATGAGAAACACTTTTTACACTTTTCACGCCAAGAAAAGGATTACAAACCCGGCGACTTTTACAGCTTATTTGGCTTTAGTTTGGTCCCCATTTGATCGTCTTGTTGTTGTGTGTCGCGCCGAATCCTTTTACAGTTTATTAATTTTATAATTGTTATTGTATTGTCGGCGCACTCGACCCGACGGCGCGTCGTCGGTGTCGACATCCTCATCAGCATTATCCATTTTCCGCATCAGCAGTTTGTCATTAATGAATTTCCCGCTGCTCCGCTGGCTGTGGTTAAGCTGCGAAAATGAAAACCTCACGCCAACTTTGGCCACTCGAAGGTGCCGTAAAACGAATGTGAGTGTGAGTATAGGTGCGGGCATGAGTGTGTTTGTGTGCTGCTTCGAGTGTTGGTGTTAGTGTGAGTACTCTTCGATGGCTTTGGGTATCTGTGTCGTGTCGTGCATGGATTTTAAATAATTCATGTGCATCGTTTAAGTTTGCAACTCGTGTCCCACTTTGAATACTCGCACTCATTTAAAATGGGTGAAAAGGGTACAATTGACTAGCTGTGCTGCATGCAACAGGCAACGGCGAGTTGAAGGTTGTTGAGCAACGCCTGTGTGGGAATCCGTGAACATGGTACGAAAATGTCAACTTCCACAACATTTGAAACTTTATAAAAATTGTGAGATCGAAGAGAATGCTATTCTGATTATATTTAACTTCAACATTTAAAGGATTTAATGGTCAAAAAAAGGTATACTAGTTCGGGCAAAATGTATGTAACAGGCAGAAGGAGACGTTGCAGACCCACAAACTATATATATTCCCAATAAAGATAAGCCAAATAATGAATGCCAAAACATTAAACAATATGAATTAAAAGTAAAATAAGATAACTTGCGCTACTTTGGAGTGCTCATCACGCCTTCCCGCTAAGTCAATCTGTTCTAAGGCGGGATACTTCTACTACCCTACTTATAATCATTAAAAAGAACCGTTATATATTGAGAGCCCACTTGTAATCGAAGCATTTAGGCTTATCAATCTTGCAATCTTAAATTCATAGCACGCACGCTGATTTCCGATGCCCCCTTTGACGCAGTCGACAATCGATAATCACAGGGTATGCTCCACTTTTAGCCGAGTTAATCATAGTTATAACCCAATTTATTAACACAGTTGTTGGCCATGCTAAAAGCGGCAACTGGACCCCCCTCGAGCCTGGCGCTAATTACGGTAATTTTGTCAACATTCCTCCGAGCTGTGCGATAAGTCGCACTTGGTGTTAACCACGTGCGCGCGGCCATAAAGTTTAAGCGGAGAAAAAAGAGATAAAGGATAATCGAGCGATATGCGACAAGAAGATACCCTTTATAAAATCAATATTTCGAGCGGCTTTTAGCAGAAGAATTCCATTTTATAAACAGTTTGGGTTTGATTTAACACTTTCCTGTTTTAACTAGATTGAAGTCAAGCTACCCTTTGTCTTTTGAAGTCTACAGGGTATGAACCTGTTTTTTTGAAGCATCATGTTGAGTGTAATTAGCCAAGCAAACTTGCAACTGTCGCAGTGCCCCCAGCACGCACGCCCCAATCCACTTTATCTCCTTCTGCCTCTGCCTCTGTCTCTTGCTATCTCTCTCTGTATCTCTATCTCTGTCACACTTCAATGAATTCACAAACGTAAATACATTTTGGATTAGATTAGGCGCCGTCTTTATTTAGCCAGTCGTGTGTTTGGCTAATCGCAATAACCTTATCGTGGATAACCTCCTTCACGTTCATGGCGAACACGAAGTCCAAGTGCCCCCAGCTGGGATCGGGTATTTCGTAGAGTTCCTTCAGATTGGGCAACAGTTCGGGCAGGCGTGAAATATCCTTCAGATTGGCAGAACCATCCGATGGTCCAGCATACAGGTACAGATCCGATGTGATCTTCGAGAGATCATACGAAGGTGGCACCTCTGTGCCATACTTGGCAAGGTTCCTCTTGGTACCCCAATCGTATTGCCTGAACTCATTGGACACATGCGACTGTATGAAGTGAATGCCCTGATTCGTGGCGATGCCAGCGGGATGTGTCTCCGCCACCTGAGGCAGCAACGTCTGCCAAGAAGAAGAAGGAGTTTTAATTGGATTAAGTTAAGTTCATTGATTAACAGTCTCTCTCTCTCTCTCTCTCTCTCTCTCTCTCTCTCTCTCTCTCTTACCGCATTTAGATTGCCCAAGTCGCCGCCCCACATCATGGCTAGGATCTTGCAGTAGCTAAGCAGGTAAGGATCATTGCTGCACGCTGTATCCAGCACACGTTGCAGCAGTGGATTCCAGGGCAGAAAGACCTGATTCTGCAGCAGCTCCGTGGCCAATCCCGGTGTGCCAACATACTTCGCCAGGCCAGTCACAGTGCCATCAGTCACATTGCCCATGAAAATGGGCGGGGCCAGCATGTGTGCCGTCTTTATCTTGGCATTGTACTCCGGCCGAGAGGAGCCCATCACGAAGAACACCGTGCAGCCCTGCGAGTGTCCAACATAATGCACGCCCGACTCGCCCGTCTCCGCCAGAATGTAATCGATCATTGCCGGCAGATCGTAGGCGCCAATCTCGTGCCAACTGAATGTCCAGAATTTCGGATGCTGAATACTGATGCGAGTATTGTTGCGCGAATAGATATTGCCACGGGCGTTGCCCAGCCAAACATCGTAGCCCGCATCCGCATAGTTGTAGGCCAGCGCATTGTCCGGCCCATTGAGCAGGAAACAATCGGAGCAGCTGAACAGGCCGTGTTGGATGAGCACTGCCGGACGCTGGGCAGCCTTGTTGTCCAGCTTGGGTGAGTACGGTATGCGATACATGGTCAGCACATAGCCGTCCTCAGTCTCCACCTGGTGCGTTTCAGCAGGATAGCCATGCGATTCGATGCGTTCAGCCTGCAGATGTGAGCAGGAGCATTACACGGGTATTCATCTGGCTGCATCTGTGTTTGGGCACTCACCGAAGTCTTGATTCTCTTGAATGGTATGTCTATGTATGCATTATAGTCCTCGTCAGCAGGTGACACACTCCTGGCCAGCACCAGGCCGGTGCCCAGTGCCAGTACAAGCATCAGTTCCTTGAGCATCTCTGAAGTGCCAACGCGTCAACTCGGCTGGAAATTTGCAACTTGACTAATCGCAACGAAAGGTTTGCTGGCACAGAAGTTATGCCTGACTCGGAGAAATCTTATCTATCGATTAGGAGTCGAGTGCACTTGAGTTTCCCCCACGCGATAACTGCGAATTGCCATCGAGATAATCCGCAATAGATTTATTATACACCCTAATCAATCAATTTGTTGTTGCCCCCAGGGGGGTATACGCAATAAACAAACTAAAGGAAACTCTGAATTGCGATAAAGTTAATCATTATAGTTAAAAGGGGGTTTTAGTGGCACATTTAATGTCTTAATCGATGTATTTATTTGTGTTCCTGATTAGATTACCTCACGCGATGTCAATCAGTTTTTTAATGTTTAAATAAAGAAATTTTTGGATTGCAATAAAATGAATCATTATTAGTATCAAAGACTTACTCTGCTTCTTCTCTTTCTTTCAAAGACTCCCTGTTACAAATAATAATAATGATAATAATTATAACAAATTGAAAAGGGGGTTTTAGCGGCCGTTTAATGCCTCAATCTATGTTTTTATTTATTTATATTTTTGGATAGGTAAATAGTTCCTGATTAGTTTCTCTTGTATTTTAAAAGCCATTCAAGTTGCAAATATATCTTGCACTACCCTAAGATATTTGCATATTTTACTCTGGGTTCCCCAAATCCCACACTCAAAACTACTTTCAATTTTACCTAACCTCAATTTACCAGAGACTCTTTCCCTTTTTTTTGCATTCAGTTTTGCACGGTGCACAAACCGCATTCAATCTCGAGGGTAACTCGTGGATATATGCAGGTTTTTTCTGCACTCCACTCTTACTCCTTTAGAGAAAAGCAGTGAGCGCAGGGGGGAGGGGGGCGTGGCAGGTGGAGCTGTCTGATGAGCGCGAAACACGCGTATCTCGTCGAGTTGCGCCTGAATTGTTGCGATTTTTGCATTACGTGGGATAAGTCCCAGCCGGGAGCGGGTGTGTGGGTGCGAGGCAGCCAGTCATGTGGTTTGTGTGGCGCACTGAGATTGGTATTGAGCATGGCAAAAGCCGCAAACTACGAGCAACAGCAACAACAACAGCAGCAACAGTAGCAGAAACAGCAACAACGACAATAAGAACTCATCGAGCAATGTCTGCGGCATTGTCAGGCCAAAGCCGAAAACGATGAAACGGAAATGGGTAAAACGAAAGGGATGCACATATATTTATAGGGCAAAGGCAGACAAAGCGTGTGGGAGTGAGAGAGAGACAGAGAGAGAGGGGGGGAGGATAAGCCAAACGGAGATGCGGTTCATTGAAATTATGTGAAGTGGCGCAGGAAAAATGAAAATACATTCGCTTGCAAATTGCAAGGCATACGGAAAACAGCCACAATTGTGAAAAATAACAACAGGCAGTGCAGGTTTATTGACTTGCGGATACCCTGTAAAAGTTGTACAAATATTTAAGATATTTGTAAAGAGTTTATTGATGAAGTTTTTTCTAAAGAAGACATGCAGTGCAATTCAATTAAAAAGTTATTTAAAGGCAGTTTGGCTTTTTTAATGAAAATTTTTCAATGAGGCAACTTCATAGAAGACGAAGAGCTCCCCAACTTTAAGTCAACACCTTTCCCTTCCCAGCACACCCATTACAATATTTACTTAATTTCCCTCTCACATCTACAGGGTAAAAACCGAGCGCAAAAGCTGCAACTGAAGTGGCAGACAGACGATTTTCAAGGCTCGTTCGTAAATTGTTTTGCGGTTTTTGTGGCACTTGCCGCGGTAGCAGTTGCACTTGCACAGTTGCTCTTCGAGGGAGGGTGCCCGAGAAGGCACGCCTCGTAAGTCCATCAAGTCGCCGCTTAATTGGCTGTCGATGAGCGACAGCTTCGTTGTGCCCAAATGATCTGGCAGTGCCATAAAAATGAGAAACGGGGAGAGTGTAAAAAAGAGAAGCAATTGTAAAACCTTTTGGCAAAATCGTTTAGCTCCTCCGAAGTCGTGACTAATCATAAATCTGCAAAGTAATGTCTCGCAGGCCCAGGTGGGTCTGCGACTGCTCACGTACAGCGTATCCCATATCCATAACCAATGCAAGGTGCCGAGCTACCACAAGTGGCCAACTCTGGTAACTGTTAACGGGCTGACAAGACGTCAAGAGGCGTCGCCAACGCCAACGACGACGATGACGATGAAGACGATGAAGACGATGGCAGCGTGTCAAGTTTATGTTAATGGCCCAAAGTCAAAAGGCCACTTGCCGGCAATACCTGCACATGAGTTGGCCACACTCTCTGCGAGTAACACGAGTAGTCGCAGAGTAATGGGGGACTGAACCTTCTCGGCTAATGCCACACACGACTAAAACGTTGGAGGCCATTTGGTTTCAATTATAAATTAATACTGATTATCGATTTTGTATCGCATTAATGTTCAGCGACTTTCAATTAATCCACTTTTCCCCCGAAACACTTTTCCCACTGTCATGCCGCAGGCAACAGACTGTGAAAACCAAAGACCCGAAAATATTTAATGAAAAGATTTTGTCTACACCAATTTGCCACAGTCCAAGATTCTTATGGTTTTTTTGACTTTGGTATGAAAAGGAAATTGCTTAGAATTTGAAAATGAAATTACTTATATGAAATCAATCAAATTTTGAGTTAGTTCATTCGAAGTTGTAAGATGTTTTATTATTAGTTTTGGGATTTTTAAAGATATTTCATTAAAGTAGTTTATAAAGTTTAAGCTAGCAAAGAACTTTATTGAGAATATGTTAAATACTTTTTGATAAAGTAAATTCATTAGATTTTCCTTTGGATTTTAAGATGTGTTACAAAATTTATAATTAATATGATAAAGAAAGCTAAGAATAAATTATATCATTAATATCTACGGAGTCTGTGGCTACATTTTAAATAATACAGCTACTTATAGTAGTAGTTATATAAATAACATACTCGTATATGATATGTATGAAATGTACAATATATGTATATCTTAAATATTAAAGTACCTCCAATGACAACTAGAGTGCTATATTTAATTTACCCACAGGCAGATAAAGTTTGTTTCGACTGCAGATCTACTTTGTCCTACGCACTCGGGACACCTTGCAGTTGCCACGCCTCCCTTGGCATATGTCGCCGTTGTCTTTTGCGAATCTGAGCTGCAAACTCTTTCGCTCTGTGGATATTTATCATGCTATCTGAGTGCTCACAGGCATAAACTTTTTTCTCTGTTTATTTTTTGGCACTGTGATGTGAAATCAAAATGCAATATTTTCAGCAGAATAAATTTGCGTGCAGCAGATCGCATAAGTTCTACGATATGTATGCCATATATAACATATTTATACTATATGCTTGCCCCTCCTTACTCCCCCTACTCCCCACTCTGCCTGCTCTACTGACTGCCAGCCTGCCTGCTGGCAATTGACAGGCACAATAAATTGTAAAATATGGCCAAAAGTTACTTATGGCTTGCACATTTTTATAGATACATACATCCATAAGTGCGTGCGTGTGCGTATCTGTGAGATACATGTACATGTACATAAATAATAAAACGCAGCTACAGTTGCAAACATTTTATGCTGGCGATGCTGCCTGCTTTGAGATTGTGCCGAGCAAGGATAGACGTTCTCGCTCTTTGTGCCTGCCTGTGTGTGTGTGGAAGGGGGAGGAAGGGGAGTTGTAGGAGTTGAAATTGTAACTGAAGTCTTTGACACTAGTTGGCGCCATTTGCAGATACTCGTAAATCGCTGCTGGAAACTTTTGAGTGATTTTCTCGAAATAGTTTTCGAAAGAAAAAACTGCAACGTGCGCTGTCATCAGATAACATATCTGAGTTGAGTGTGGACTGAAATGATATTTGATAAGGTTAGAGTGGAAAAGGGGCGTGGCATGTATAAGAGGAAATCCTGCTAAGTAAGTTTACTGTGCCAAAGTTGCTTGGAGTGTCTTTAAATGTGCCTGGATATCATTTCACACATGATATAATAAAATGTTGTTTAACATTTCAATATGCAGGTCAACAGCTGCCACCTGTGCTGCCACATCTTCACGCGTCCACGTGCCACCTTTATGTTTGCTGTGGCCACATGCGAAAATGTTGTTGTTGAATTTGTGTGTTCGCGTTGTTAACATAATTGCTCTAACAAATTGGCAACTCGATTTGTGTTGCCAATTTGTGAAGTTTCCTCCTCGACAAGCTCCCTGTGGCAGCAACTGTACCCGGCTTGCCCCTTCTCCCTCCCCTCCCTGTCTGCATCCCCTTACGAACTCATGCAAAACCAATTAGCCGGTCTCGCTCCTCTTCACATTGCACGAGCTTTAATTATTTGAACGTTTGTGGCACACAAACACATTGCCGCATGCCACCAGTTGTTGCATCTTGGCAGCCTCGAGTGTGCATCGAATTGTGCATTTTCCGTATATTGTTCGAGAGCGTTTCCCAGCTTGGCAACCTCTTGTAAGCAGCTTTGACTGCCTCCATAGTTGCCTCCGTTGCTGCCTCAGATGCTGCTGCTGCTGCTGCTGCAACCTGTTTAGCACCTTCAAGTTGCTTCCACTCTGCCACACTAATTGCGGCTTAGCTGCTCATTGACCAAGCGAATGGGCAACGCATTGAAAAGAAAAACTAATAAGTTTCGAGTAGTAACAAAATGTTGCCACTGAAGGAATGGGAACACAATGTGGCAGCAAGGCAAAAAGTGTTTGCTGAAGTCTATAAAATATTCCTGCAACGCTTTCTTAATAAATCAAAACTCGAAAGAGCGTAACAACAGCTACTTTTGTATGCTTATATTTTGTATTTTACGTATTTTAATTGCCAATCTGTTTGTATGGAAATGTCTAGCAGGCACTGTGGGTAAACTACTTGCTTGCTAGTACTCTTATATTTCAAAGGTTTTCTTTACTTGCAACAATAAATTGATCTAAATGCTACTTTAAATTTTCTTTTGAAATTGCATTAAAATTTCAACAAACTTTCAAAGCAATTTCCACACACAAAACAAACACGCCATGGACAACATCAAACAAGTTGCGCCGCGCCGCGTCGAACTCAACTCAAGCGAACTCAACCCAAGCCAGTACAGCTCTTATACACTCGCTCAAGCAGTTGCATATGCAGTAGAAGAGTGGACTATCGCCCACACAAGAACTTTAGCAAATGCAAGAACAGCAGCGCAGCATAGTCGGGACACACACACACACGCATATACCAATGCACATGTATTGACAGTGAGTTGAGCTGTTGCGCTTCTCGCATGTGCTTTTATACCCTTTAATAGAGGGTATATTAATTGAGGCCAGAAATTTGCAATTCAATAGTGTTCAAAATATATGTATTCTGTTTCAGTATCAACAGGGAAGTCGAACTAGCAATCGGGAAGTCGTACGTCCGTCTGTCGGTTGCAACGCAATCTAGTCTCTGAGTTTTAGAACTATTTTGTATTATTACATGTGTCGGACTCTTTCTATATAAAATATATGCATATAAAATTTGGCTTGTTATTTCAAATTTAAGTTAAACCGTTTTACTCTCATTGCATTTTATTTAGATCGAACACCTATAACCTATAGCTTTTAAAGGAACAATCAGTTAAAATTGATGATATACAATATTATTCAATTCTATACCATTACACCTAATCAGTTAAGTAACGATCGGAAGACCTAATAACCTGAAAGGATATACAACATTCGACATGCTAAAGTTAGCCTTTTCATCTGGTTTTTGTTGTTGTTAAAGGTAATTGTTTTTATGCACCTTTTTGCCTTGCTGACCAACTCAATGCGATTAAGATTGGCACTAAACCGGGAAGAGGTCATTAAATGTTCAAGGGTTGCTGCACATCCAACTGACAATGAAAAGGCCATTCAATTCCATCACACACACACACAGATACATTCATTATTAACACTCGTGGCGAGGTGATTCAATCAGCTGTAATTGCGAACATGCAGAGCAAATGTGACAAATTAAATTCATTAAATAAATTACAATGAAAAGAGCAAATAACAACAAAATAAATATGGTAAATATGCAAACAGTAACTAGAATAATCACGTTGGTCAGCCGGGCTAAAAAAAGATTTTCCACTCGCCGACAGTGAAAATCAATTACGCATTTATTTTCCCCACATTAATGAGCGATAATGAGAGGAAGGGAGAATACAAGAGAGGGGAGTATAGTCCCCATGGTCAATGTAAAATGTTCATCCCGTTTCCGACTTCTGCATTATTTATACAAAATATCGCTGGGAATTGATTTAAATTAAGCAATTGAATTGTGTCCATCGCTGTTGGCAATACAGTTATTAATACAAGCAGATGGTAGGGAATATTATAGGGTATGGTGGGTGGTATCAGTTGAGGGGAATGGGGACAACGGGGGCTGTATTGTATGCCCTGCTAGACAATGGAGCCGGGGCAAAACAATGGCACAGACAGGCGAGAAAGGCGATGTCTCTCACTGCAGACTGCCTTCATCAGACACTCTCCTACCTTCTCCTGTCTCTCGTACTCCGTTCTTCCTCTC
The DNA here is from genome assembly GCA_018151435.1 of Zaprionus africanus. Classification (NCBI taxonomy): domain Eukaryota; kingdom Metazoa; phylum Arthropoda; class Insecta; order Diptera; family Drosophilidae; genus Zaprionus; species Zaprionus africanus. The sequence goes on along the minus strand of JAECXB010002307.1, from coordinate 677,237 downwards.
TCTCTCTCTCTCTGCTCTACACCTCCTTTGAAGCGGGTGTTATAAAACGCATGCAGAGCGAAATCAAATGACGGCAGCACTGAAGACATTCCACACAAATCAAGAGTTATGTTTTACGCCACTCCCTCCTTTCCTTACACTCCTCTCTCACACACAGAAACAAACACACAACCAACGACAGCAGCCAACTGTTGATATGCCCGGCTGGCCAAAGAGTTTCGCATTATAATTCGCCGCTTTACTCGAGCGTTACGCCGCAAGAGGGCACTATATGGAGCGGGAGAGCAGGAGAGGAGGAGAATGGAAGGGGGCAGAACACACACAGTCAGCTAAGCGGCTACTTGCGGCGCTTCAACGCTTGGCTCATGCCAAAAGACACGACGACAGACAAACAATGCCATGGAAAACTAAAACGTGCAGGGCAAATTATGCATACTCTATAAAAATTCGAATTCTTTCAAAACTCAGTATTTCTATTTATTTTATTTAATTTTATATGCCAGTGTGACCATAGTTGACACACTATCGTAAGTTTATTAGATTAATCTATCGATATCACTATTGATAGCTCTAACGATAGTTGTAGTGTTGCACAACACGAAAGTAAGATCAGAGGGACGTGCAAACTGAAATGACTTTCAATTTTAAATAATTGCGAAAAAGTACCAGGATAATTTGTGTTTTTACATATAAATCTATATATTAATTAATCAATTCTCAAAAATTCCTCCTAGCCTAGTCAAACTGCACCACAAGGCGCGCATACCTCGGACTGCAAGAGCACAATAAACATAACCACAACAACAATAGCCGCGTGAGGCAACAACAATCGCGCCGGCAGCCCACTCACTTTGCCAGCTGCGACTGTGTGATGGAATGGGCTGACGAAGAGTGGAAAAGAAGGAGAGGAGGAGTAGAGTTGCTGGAGTTAGGGAACAGTGCGCCGGCATTCAACCGTTCACCCATTCACCCATTTCTCGTGAAGAGCGCTCTGCCACAGTTTCGCTCTGCTGTTGTTGTTGTTGTTGCTGCTGGGTAATTACTCCATTAGCTGCGGCACTGCAGCTGCAGCTCTGGTTACCTGCTGCATGCTGTTGCTGCTGCTGCTGCATGCCACAAAGAGGAATTAGCAACATCAACAAGTGCAACAACAAATGCATTGCCCCAAAAATCATATCGAATTCGGCACACGACTAAATCGAACAAGTGTATCAGAAGAGGGGGTGAGGGGCTGTCATTGGGAGATTGGTCTATCGTCGCTTGTGGTTCATCGACTCGGAAAATACAACACAATGTCGGCAACTAAATGACCAAAGCCAAAAGCCAACAGAAATAGAAAAGAAGAGAAGAACACAGAAAAAGTCATTGGAACACAATTTGTATGCTGTCGCCGGAATATCTAATGAATTTACGGAACCAGCATGAAAATGAGAACGAGAGAACGAGAGAACGAACAAGAGAATGGAAAATGAGGTGAAGTGGCAATGAGAACGAGAGTGTTTCTTGGACCAGTTTGTCCGGACAATATTTGGTAACAAATTCGACAGACTGCTTATTGAATTCTCCGACTCTGAGGAGAATTTCTTTAAGCTTTGAGAAAGGAGACTCAGTGGAAAACAGTAAAGATAAGTTCCAAGTAACACGATCGTCGATTGCATTACGTGGGCATTTTGATAGGCAAATTATGCAAATATGCATAGCTAAATATAGCTAGAGTGCATTAGCAGCAGTTCTCTCAACTTAATAGGATGAGTTCCGAACCCATCTACAGGTAAACGAACCTGCCGAGAGTCAACGATCTATCCGAATTTCCTCATATTTTTAACTCTCGCTCTCTCTCTCTGGGCAAGAATCCAATTGAATAATTGCATAAATATTTGGAAAATTAATATCGAATAAAATGATTTACATAATGTGCTTACACCAATAATATTATTTAGCACATGCGAGTGCGAATACGAATAAATATTCATGCATATTCATTGGGAAATGCGTATGCAAATTTACCAAAATGAGTTGCCCCAATGGGAATGCCTGTAATACTCGAAATCGTATGCAAAAACAAATTATTAATGGACTCACACTCATTCAGTTACAACAACAACAACTACTACTACTATAACTCAGTTTATTTGCTACAACAACTACAACTCTTTTAAGGAGGCTATTTTTAGACTCCTCTTAAGCAAATGTTATGCGTGCTCCCATTCATAACTCGCAGTTACTCATACTTCTCTCTCCCTCTCGCTCTTAAGCCAGTGTATTCACACTCACTTTCATTTGCAACTCATTAAAATCATAAAGACAGCATTATCATATCTCTCTGTCTCAGCTTCGCTCATCAATCATAAGGTATTTTGTAGTCGCCAAGGGCAAAGACAGGAGGGGGAGAGGGGATGCCCACTTGAAAGGCGCCCCCTTATTATGACGCCTGAATGGATTTTAATGGTTTATTGGCGATTGCGAAAATTGCAATTTAATTGTTTGACAAATGCGGCACGGCTTGACCGGGTCGACTTGAGTTGACTCGAGTTCGCAATGTCTCTGGCTTTGTAACGGTAATTGAATCGCATTCAATCGACCGCAATCTTTCGCAAATTTGAATTCAATTTAAATCATTGGAAATTTTCACCCAATTTAAAGCGGACTTTGTTTGTCTGGCATTCCTCCAACGCACACTGAAATTGACTTTTGTCTCATAATTCCTTTGCTTCTTCATCTTCGTGTACTTCTTTCTATTATTATATTTTTCTTTCCGCTGTGCACCCGACGGATTTGCAGAGCCCATAACGACGGCGCAAAGGTGAAATAAAAGCCAAATTCTCTTTTGTTATTTGTCCTTTTGGTTTTAGAGTGCTTATTGGATTTGCCAAAGTTCAGCCGGAAGACAACAACAAGTTCCGCTCTGTCACAAAATTGACAAACTGAAGCTGCCCGTCTCGCTTTTGTTTAGTGTATATTTTTAATGAGAATATTTTTATTTCCCACCTATTTTCCACCTAGGCGACCTGTAATTCAATTTGACTCCATTTGATGTGGGTTGCTGGCAATTTAGCTATGAAATTTAATATCTGACTTTATGATGACATTCATTGTAAGTTTGTCCAACTTGAAGGTTGCAATTAAAGCGATACTTAGTGCGTATAAAAACCAATCGATATGTTTGAACTTTTATTGCGAACCTGAGGCAAACTCGACTCCTTGTGCTGCGCAACTTTAACGAACCTCTCAGCGAGAGACGATAAATTTAATTATCATCGCAAACCAAAAGTAATTGAAAAAGGCAACACCGTTAGGTAGTGCTCGCTGCGCAGATACCCGATATAGTTGTAGTTTAGTGTAAGTACACAATATTTATGTGGAAAATGTTTTTTGAGGCATTCTCAAGTTTCCTTCTATAGATTCCTGTGAGGGAAAGCTTAAAAAGAAGGTGAAAATATTTTATTAAAAGTAAAAATTTTTTATTGGTCTTTTAATCTTTATTTATAGCTCTATTTATAGTTAGTATTATTAGGTAGTTTTTATAGCTATTCAAATTTGCAATCAACAATCTTAACGATATATTTATGGCATATTAGTTGGTAGTTAATGAGAGTGAGAAACTGTTAAACTTCGTGTATTTATTGGACATTAATCACACAAGTTATAAACTTTTATAGACATAATTCCCAATATTTCCAAGAAGCTATTACAAATTTGATAATCCTTTTTCAAAATGTTGCGAACAAGAGTTTATATACATTAGTAACTAGGAAGATCCTAGAGATACCTGGGAAGTATCAAAAGAAATCTAGAGTAGGAAATGAAATATAAATAATAATCATAGTATCTCTAATACTATAAGTAACTTTGCAGCCTTTTACTTACATTCAGTGTTTACAGGGTATAACCTGCAACAATTAAGTTTGAAAAACGGAAACGAAATTGTTGTTGCTGCTGCTGTTCGTTGTGCTGTTGCTGCCGTTACTGCTGCTGCTGTTGTAGTTGTTTTTGTTGTCGTTTGCTGTCATTGTCGACTGAAGCGCAGCGGCAATTGAATGACAGCAGTTGTTGCTGTTGTTGTTGTTGCTGCTGTTGCACTGGTTGTTGTTGATTGTCCGTGGTTGTCGCTGGGTGTTGTATCTGTGTCTGATGATGTTGCTGCTGCTGCCTGCGCGCATTGTTGTTGCTGTTGTAACTGTTTTCGTTTGCATTTCATATTTAAGCTCAGCCCGACAAGAGTTAAAATATTTTGCGCCACACTCGAAAAGATTTATGCGCCGCACGAATATTTGACGATGTGTGGCACATGCAATATACACGACATGTCCACGGGGGGAAGGGTTGAAGGAGGCGCAAAGAGCAACACGGGCAGATGCCGTTGTCGGCTTTGGAATGATGCGACGTCGACTGCAAATCGTGTTTGCACGCGCGAATTATGCAACTCGCCCCACTCGTTGCATCCAATTCAAGAGTCGCCTCACTTGGCCAGTTTTTTATTTCAATAGATGTTTGTTGACTTTTTTGCTGTGGTAGCTTTTGATTTACAGAAAATGCTATTTACGTAGTATTAACATCATCATCGACATCATCATCATCGTCAGCTTGGCGAGCGACCTTGAGCTGCGATTGTGCAAAACGTCGCCAAAGTGTGCCAAGAAACTGCAAGCAAAAGGTCTGCAAACAGTTAAACCAGTCGCTAATAGCCCAAGCGGAGGAAGCTCCTCGGTTGCAGTTGCAGTTGCACTTGGCGTTGCAATCTTAGCTATTTGATCGCAATGAACTTGAAGGGTCTGTTTATGAGGTAAGCATATTTTTCCAACTGATTGGATTGTTTTGGGCAACAATTAAAAATGACAACAAACGAAGCGAAGCTCACAAAGTGCCCCTTAGGTGCACCAAGGTGCAAGGTGAAGTGTTCAAAAGCCCCTAAAAAATCTACACTTCATAACCCCTTTATAACGCACTTAATACCACCTAAATACCTTTTGGATACCCCTCTTTATTTCCTTTTCTCTAAATACCTCTTGGAATTCCCCTCATTACTTCCCTCTTTAGCCCACGTGACTTTGAAAACTCGCAATGATTGTGATCTTGAAAATCATGTAATATGCCATGTCATGCACGGGTTGCAACACTGCCTGCCGCCTCTCTCGGTAATTCTCAAACGTGTTTTGTTCGAACAAATTGGAGCTACACAAAATGTAATGCGATTGTCAAACGAGTTGATACATATTAAAATCCCGTCTGATATCTCGATATTTACTGCTGTACACAGTCTATAAGGGGTGTGTATATATAGTCGCATTTCGGACGATTTGAGCAGCATTTAAAGTGATTACAGCGTGGAAAAACATGTGAAATGCAACTCGTAAATGCAAATTATGGTTGCACGATATAGTCGAAAATTAATTATGCCACCGAAATGCTCTCGTTGTTGCAAGTTGCTGCTGCTGTTGTTGTTGTTGTTATTTTCACTGGTGTCCAATTGAATTAAAAGCACGCCAGGCAATTGCACACAATGTTTGCGCCGCACTCGTTGCGCCGCTTTGCGCCTCAATTAACGACAGGCAGTGCCAGTGGCAACACCTCTGTGGCAGCTCGCGGCCTCCGAATGGGGCACCCCCGAAAAAACGTACACCCAGTAAGGACCCTCGGAAAAGACCCCTCACGTTGCTGGTGTGAAAATGCGCGGCCATCGTAAATTTTGTACAATTTGAACTCGAAAGTCGTTAAATGTAACACACAGGATACCACACACGCACACACAGAAACACACACAGATGGAACACACATGCATTGAGGGAAATTGGGTCAGCGACAGCGGGCAGAGCAATAGAAATGCCTTCTCGGCATGGGATGCTGCAGCCGAGACAGGGCAGGCAGCCAGGCAGCAAGTGAGCAAATGCGTTCAAGTGCCAAGCAGACTGTGAAGAGAGCACAGTACAGGGGGAAGAGTGATGGAAGAGGGACGAGGGAAGAACTTGCAATTGGACAGGATTACCATGTGAACAGAAGGGGGGTAGGGGCAGGGAAGATAGACAGGATCTGGGCATAATAAGTGAACTTAAAGTTGCTCATAATGTTTCGTAGATTTTTAATATTCTCTGACTGAAACGAAAGAATAACAGGCAAGCTGAGGTGACAAGGCAAGCAGATACCCTATAGGACACAACAAGTGAGGACTAGCAAGGGAGAGAGAGAGAAAGAGAGAGGGAGAGGAAAAGAGAAAGATGAACTAGCCAGACTAAGAAGCATCTTTTAATTCCAATATCTTGTTATACTTTCAGTATATTCCCAGCCCGCCTACAGCGTATCTTCAAGTCTAAAGCATAGTCCCCTCTACCTACACTTACTTTTTTCATATTTCTGAAAACGAAATAAGAATAAATGGCGTCGCAGCAGCAGCAACAGCAGCAGTAGAAGGAGCAGCATGAGGTTCTCCAAGTTTGCTCCAAGAAAATTGCTGGAAAGTGGCAGAGGGAGGAGGAGGAGGCAGCTTATTGTGTGTCTATTCTTGATATGTGTATTCAAGTAGCAGGTTTACTGGCTTCTCTTCTTTTGTTCCACTTGTAAGCCTTCAAAATGATTGTGTGCTGTGCTCAAAAATGCTGCTTAAAATGCATAAAAATGGCAATAAATTCTTGAAAAGATACCCATTAAATACCCTGCAAAAAAGTATTGTTTAAATTGAAGAGTATAAGAAAAGAAGACTGAAGAAGCTAGAAGAACAAGACAATCAGCAGTGTAGCCATGTAAATCTCTGACTATATTTCAACATATAAGAATAGTTCTATCTATCTGTTCCCTGGTGCCTCCTTTAGAGGGTATTGTAAAGTAAAAAAAACGGTTATCTCAAGCGAAAACAAACTTTGGTGGAACAAAACGCAAGCATTTTCTGCTCCTTTTTGGTTCATTTCTTTATTTGCTTCGCTTTTTTGTTTGTTTTTGTTTTCGCTCAAAAAGAAAATTGTTGGTAAATAGTGTGTGTGTGTACACATGCATGTGGGTGTCTATATGTGTGTGTGAGTGTCCTGAGTGGTTGAGAGCCATAGCCATAGTTTTTAAGGTGTGTGCTCTGTTTTTGCATTAAAAATGTTGCATTTATCTGCAGCGAAATTCGCAAATGGCAATAAATATATGCGATGCAGTGAGGCAGAAAGAGGAGAAACAGAAAGAGAGAGAGAGAAAAACAGAAAATAATTCAAATGATAAGGTATTTTTTCTGCATTAAATATGAGTGGAATACTTTAAAGTTTACTAAAAGGATTGAATATCAGTTGCGAGAGAGAACTTAGCAGCAGAATAATACAATAATAAATAAAGGGAAACCTTTAAAATAAACTCTGTTTTTATTGCTTACTCAAGTGCACAAATTTTATTTTAAAGTATTTGTTTTTAATACAATCAAATGTCAGTAAACAAAATGCATTAATTTCATTCAAAGTTATCCCACTTAATCAGTTCTGCTCGATATTCAGATAAATATTCCTCATTTTAATTGTGAGAGCGAACTAAGCAGAATAAAAATAATAAATGATAAATAAACTTAAATACACACTCCATTTTTATTGCTTACTCAAGTGAATAAATGTTATTTTTAGCCAATAATGCAATCAAATTCACTCAAAGTTAACCAACTGATTTAGTTGTGCTCGCCTTAATTAATCAGAGTTTCATATATTTTCCTCGTTTCGATGATGCTTCACAATTTTGTCAAAGTTTTTGCAGGCATTTCTAGGTCTGCCTTTACCTTTGCTTGCCATCCCTGTCTCTCCGCACCCTTCTCGCCTTATCTCTCTGTGCAGAGAGGGGAAAATTGCATTTAATCAGCTTTTGACAAGGCAAATTGAAGTTTAATTAATTTTCTCGTTGCCCGGACAAAAGGCAAATACGTTGCTCATAAATATACCTTATACACATGGCAAACAGCAACGTGTAAGTGTGTGTGTGTGTGTGAGTGTGAGTGTGTCTGTCAATCTCTGGAGAAAAGGGCAGCCCGCTGTGGCAAAATATTGGCCTCTGGCCTAAGCCAAAACCTTGGCATGCCGCCCAAAATGGACCCGCTCCCCTCTCGCGCTCGAGAGGGAGAAAGAGAAAATATGTCATTTTTCTTATGACTTACACGAAAAACACGCATAATTTATGAGGCAGCCTGCAAAGCCAGCTGAACGGACGCAGCCAGCATGAAATCTGAGTCCCTTTTCTTTTTTTCCAGCATTTACTTTTTGTATGCCAAAGGAGTTCGTTCGACGGAGGTAGACGTGCCAGACAGAGGGTCTTCAGGTCGGCCAGGTGATGTATTATGTTTCACTGATTTATTGCCTTATTTATGCGAAGCATTTGAGAAACAGAATTGTGCGACAGTCGGTGGAAAATATTAAACATTTGATTACACATTAAGCGCAAATCGAAAATGCTTGACAGACTGTGCAGCTAGACAAATTCTCTAAGATTTCTCTAGTGGAATTTGTGTTTAATGATTGTTCAACTTCAGTTTAATATTTTTGTTAAATGTATTAAATGTTCTTGTATTTTTTACTGGCTTCTATTGCCAATTTACTACTTCTGCGCTGGAAAGTATGCTATGCAAAAGTTGAGGGAATGCAAGCTAAATCGCTTTGCCTTTTGCGGAGTTGCTGTGAAATTCTCCTGCCCATTTAACTCTTGAAATTGCATTGAAATTGTTTTAAAACAGCTGAGACTGTTGCACTAGATGTGTTTAACATGACGTATACGTGATATGAACGACTTACGGCCGACTTGAGGCATTGTTGGCCATGGCAACAGTTCATTTAAATGAATTTTGCAACATGAGACAGAAACTAACACCAACACAGACAAGCAAGAAAACACACACAGGCAGCCACACTCAGCCACAGTTCTTGGCAAGTGTTTGACCACAATTTGTGCATGTGGCAAGCGCAGAGTCAGAGCTGAGGCAGCTTCCCATGCTTCCCATGCTGCTGGTGCTGCTGCTGGCGATGTCCTTGAACCTTATTTGTGCCTTCGCTTAGTCCTGGCATTTTATTTGTTTGCTCTGTTTGTTTGCGCTGTCTGTTTGCCACAGCAAAGCACATGAAATTTATGCGCTGACGTCCTTGCCAAACTGCCAGCTGACACGCACACACACAAACAAAGACAAACCCGCACACACATCCACATCTAGCTCACCACACACACTGCCACACTCGTCTGTCTGCGTATTTGACTTGGCTCGCATTTCAATTGTCAATCCGTGTGAGAAATCAACGTGTGCGTCGCTCACTCAAGCAACTCATGTGTCCAGTTCTCCAACTGGTCAGCTGCACAGCTGCCATTGTCACTAGCTTGGCAACGAGCTACTTGAATTCCTCTCTAGTCTTCCCTTCATCTGCATTTAAGCAGCACGCACTTGCACCTCTGCCTCTTATCATCTTGCACTTCCTTTGTCCAATTCTCAGCTTGTATTTAATCAGGCAACGATTCTCGTTATTTAATTACACTTCTAATATTCAATTTCAATTCAAATCACATCAAATCAGATTATCGAAACTCAACTGGCTTCGCACTCCAAAGGAAATTACTTGTACGTGCCACAGGCTCAACATGCCAGCCTGAAAATAATTTACATTTAATCATATTATATATCAAATTTGAATTGAGGTTTATTTATTAAATTGTTACCAAAATTTACAATGTTTGTTTGGTTAAATCTGTCAGAACAAAAGTTAATGAGCTTAGGAGTTGAGGAAGTCATGAGGCAAAAAGGGATTTGAATACTAGAGAAAGTTAGGATGTGATGACTAGGTAAATGACTGAAAGTCAAAGCAATCCAATTGCAATGTTATAAATTACATGTTTTAACTTTGTGCCAACAGAAAATGTATATAACAGGCAGAAGAAAGCATGACAGACTCCACAAACTTCATATGTTCTCAATCAATAATAAATACTCAAAAAATACAAGTTTATAATAAAAAAATTATAGTCAAGCACACTAGTAGCTGTTTTATTTGCATTTCTATAGCTTTATAATCAAAACTTCCAAGGACATATCTCAAATTTGAATTGCATCATCATATGCTCTACATTTTGATGACTGAAATTTCCCAACACTTCTCCTTAATTTGAATATAAAATAATTGAGCAATCACAGAATCAAATGGAAGTTGCCCAACAAGAGGCTTGTTAGCTTGAAGATGAGAGAGGCGTTTCCCATTTGAAGTGGTTGCTATTCAAAGTCCTTGGAGTGTATCTCTGTAGTTAACATATTGCCATTACCCTGGCAATATTTTGCCTTTTATTATTAGAACAGCTGCTGGTCACGTGTACGTTGCACGTTTGTTGGCTCAACAAGGGGCACAATTGACCACAATTTATGTAACGCCAGCAGCCCGCACTTCCCTCTGTATGCATGTGTATGTGTGTGGTCAGTATGTGTGTGTACTTGTGTGCATGTCCACTCCGACCTTTTTACCTTAAAGAACATTTTACATATGAAAATTAAATGCATAAATTGTATTTAGAGAAACAAACACGAACACGAAAAAAAGAGCAAACCATTGTAAATTGTACAGGATGTGTGTTATATGGAAATTGTTGCGTTGTTTGCGGTAATAAAACATAAATTTCTTTTACAGGAAATTTATTCATTATTGATATAAATATACTGTGTGCAATTGATAAGGTACAGCGAGGGTGTGATGAAGTGGAAAGAATAAATAAATTAAAATTGAAAAGTTTGTTACCAAATATGAAGAACCTTTTCTAAGACTTCCAAATATGGATTCATTTATGTTCATCTTGACTTTTAAAAGATTGAATTAATTTTATCTTATATTTTTCTTTAGATTTCCAGTTCTATTCCAGCTGAAGTTATCAAGTTTGATATGCAAACTGTCTCATATGCCATTTACCCATAACAAAATTGAAATATTGTTTCACTCTAAAGACTTTCCCTATCAACCTCCCTGCAGCACATCCACAAGTCGAGCACTCACTCCCACCCTACAGTTGTGTTCGCTTGAAGTGCTTTAAACAAGGCAATGTTGTTTTATCTACACTAAATATTTGTTGAATTGAAATTTGAATATGTCGCTAAATGTGCATGTGATAATTTTTGCTGGCCACAGATGGAAATGCTGAAATTACAAATTGCCATGTCAGAGACGTCTAGTTATAATGCCGTGTCTCAAATGCCAGGGCTATATGGCCATTTATCGTGTGTACTCTATATCAGATGAATTGCCGCCTGGCTGATTATGTGGGTTAATGCAGTGCAATGTCTGGCGCAGCTACAGTGGGCCAAAAATATGTTTAAATTATGCATTATTAATTTAGTTAAAATTGTGTCGTTGTCATGTAAGCCTGATATGACATGGCCAGGCAGGGAAGGGGAGCGGGGTGCAGGGAGGTGACTGTCAGTGAACATATTTTATGCGGGTGGTAAAAGGAAAGCATGAAATTTGCATAGCAACTGACGGGTAAGTGACGCCAGGGAAGACAAGAGAGGGCGGACGGGGTCAGCGTGGACAGAACTGCTGACCAGGCTGGACACGATGAACAACGGACGGAGATTGTGCCGTGCCACGCTGCTGTGCCAGAATAATGACGATGATGATGCATTTCGTTGTGCTTCAGATATGTTAATTATGCGCAACTTTTTAGTTTTATCACGAGAGGACAAAGAACATGGCTAGAGATACTTTAGAGAGTTCAATTTATGGCAGGGGAGGTGAAAATAAATATGTGAAATATTGAGAAAATTTGAGAGAATTTTAGACATTTTATATTTAATATATTGATAAAGGAAAAATATAAAAATAGGTATTGTATTATATTATTTAATATCAGAAACATATTAATTTATTATTACTTGAGTTAAGTTACTAAAATTAAGGTAACTCAACAGAACTTAATATGTATACTTAGAAAACAGTATAAAGTCGAAGCTAGTTTCAAGTCTAGCAACTGCATAAACTCCCGTTCTCATTCTTCCATTTCGGCGCTGCTTAACTTAATTTGTCAAAAACTTAAACCCGTTTCGGCTATTTCCAAACTTGTTGAGAGAACCTCCCCCGGGCAGTGGCAGAGTTAATTAGCTACTCGTCGAATAACTAACAATTAAAGACGAACTTTAGTGGAACACTTAATTGCAATATTAACTGTGGATGCACCTGCAGAAGTCTGCTGCAGTTTCCTGCCCCTGCCCCCGTCCCTACCCCCCGCGGAAGTGCAATTTAATTAAATTTGCAGTTTGCATTTGTTATACGCGTGTGTGTGTGCATGGTACAGTGTGCACTCGCATGCACGGACTTCATGGCGGCTCCTTTGTGCTCGCAAACAATCTTTTGTTTAAATTTCACGCTCGTGACATGCTTAATTAATTCGCTTACTTCGGGCGGAGTGCGGGAAGAGAGTGGCGAGGGAGTAGGCTGGGGGTAGAGAGAAGGGAAGAGGGGGAAAGGAATGGGGGTGAGGAACGAGGACTGTGGGCAATATGCTTTTGTATGGAACAAGAACAAAACAATGAGATGAATGCAACAAAAACAGGCAGATAGAGAGAGTAAAGAAGGGTGCAGGAGGGGGGTGAACTACCAACTGGTTGTGCTTATTATTCTTGTTATTGTTGTTGTTCTTATTGTTGTTGTTGTTGCTGTGCAAGCGAAGCAAACAAAGTGCCATCGATTATGCTAATGGATGGACCTGCAATGCCTCCGGGCGGTGCGGACTGCATTCATCTAGTCAAAGGCAGCAGACGCTGATTACTTTTAGTCCAGCATCCCCCACCCCCTCTGTCGCACCAACTCTTTCCACATCCCTCCCTGTTTCCCTCCTTTATTCTCTCCTCACTCCCACTCCTTCTTCAACTTCAGAACACAAATTAAGAAGCACGAATTGCTTTAATGGTTGCCTTTTATAGGTACCCCATGCTGCGGGGGTCGCGGAGTCTATTGCGCCTCTGCCACCGTTAGCTGCAACAACTACGTGACTTGTCATAAATCAATTCGCCTCTGCCTGTAAATTATTATGTGCAATATTCTCTGCACTTTAGCATTATGTACCGGGCGTATTTATAATGCAGCTACGCTAACGAGCACAGCACAGCAAAGGCAACTTCGATGGCTGCCTCCCTCTCTCTCTTTTCCACTCCCTCTCTCTCTCTTTCTCTCTGCATCACTTCAACTGCTCTGCTTGCCACACTTTCGCCGGCGACTGCCAATAAGCCAACAATGAATCGCATCAAAGTTTACCAAGTGCCTTGCCAAGTTCTCATAATGACGACAAATTGCAATTGGAATATGCCAGCAAAATCGCATTAAATATTATCAACGATTTATGGCAAATATTGTGAGTGACTATGCTATGCTGTTAAAAAGGCAACTATCATAACCATCATGAGAAAAAGAATAGTGGGAAGAGTTCAATTGTTAATAGAAATAGCAATGAAAGTGTGCTGCAGCTCAAGTTTCAAAATGTTCATAAAATTAAAGGAATCTTTACCAAAAATATAATTCAATTATTAGAGATATTGTAAAGATAAATATAATATTCTCATACTCTATAAGTTATAATAATATAAGCCTTAAGCACTTATATCATTTGTAAGTTTTACCCTTAACTTTATACTATTTTCCAAATTGTTTTCAATTAATCAACAACCCAAAAGGATTTCACTTTTGTCAAGGCCAAACACATTTACTATACAGTTTCCTGGTTCAATTTTTATTTAGAGTTATCTTTGAGCATTTAGCTTTTAATATCATGTAAAACCTTATCTAAACCACACTACATTATCTAATACTATATAATAAACTTAATTTATATATATAAAATCTTTACTTTGTAAATTATTAAAATACCCCTTGTTATAATCTACTTTTTTGCAGGACATGTCAATTATCACCGCCACCAGTTTCTCTTCTGCGATTATAACGCGTTGCTGGCGCCTCACGTACGCGTAATTACAATCACACATACTCATACTGAATATGGCGCACATTGTTCAGGCCTTATGTATCAATTAAGCTATTACAGTGCAATTTTTATATTTCACGTTGGCATGTCAACGACATAACCAGAGGGGGAGGGGGCAGGGGGAAATGGGTGGGGAGTGTGATGAATCAATGTGACAAGTGAATGATGTGGAAAAAATCTTCAGAAGCGGAAAAAGCGTTTTACCAATCTCTGCCACATGATTGTTTTTGATCGATGCCCCAACTTGATGTGGCAGCTGCTGCTGCTGCCGATGCAACTTGCGAAATGATGCAATGCGGATGATAATGATGATGCGCCAGGGGTGCAGCAGGAGGAGGGTCAGCGATTGGCAAGTCAGGGGGCGGCGTGAATGGAATGCGATTTAAGCCCATTTAGAAATATGTTTATTAGCAGGCAGGTGCTTGTGAGTGTGTGTGTATGTGTGTGCTTGTGTGTGTGTGTGTGTTTGTGTGTCAATGAACCTGCTGCAATTGCCGTGTTGCAACTAGATGTGATAACATTAATGCCACGACATGCTTTGGCCTTTGTTGTGCAAAGTGCCCCCTTGCGCCGCCTCGTGCAACTCGTCTTTAGCGAGCACGCGAGTACAACTGTGTGTGTGCCTGTATGTGTGTGTGTGCCTGTGTGTGTGTGTGTGTGTGCATTGTCTGCCTTTCACTTTCCGCTCACTGGCAGCAAACAGAGGAGCCGAACCGACCCGACAAACAAACAAACAACAAAACGCAAACAAACTTAGCAGAGTAGCCGACGCTGGCGTCGCTGCCGCTGCCGCTGCCACTAACGCTGCCGGCCTGGGCTAGTCACGAAAGTGTCGTCTTTACCAGTTTTATGGCATTATTAACCCGTTTTCCTAGTTTTTCAGTTGTTCAGTTTGGGTTTTTCGGTTTCATTTTCATTTCTATTTCGGTTTCTCAGTGCGCCCCCTTTTGGCAAAATGCGAGTCTAACATAATATTGCAATTACCAGATGAGGAAGTGCTCGTACTCCTCGTAGTTCCCTGGGTGCTCTCTGCCGTATTGTCATACTGTGTGCACTCGCAGCTGGCGCCCATAATATCCATAATATGGTTATAAGTGGGTCACCTTATATAATCAACACGCATAGCCCTGGGGCGGCACATCGAGGTGTACACGGAATAAACAAGTCTTAATTATTACTTACTGCACATTGCAATGGATGAGCATAATTAATATGCATTCATTAATTTGGGCTTATTAATTAACTAAAGGCAATTTGATTAAGTTAAGCCAAAAACATAATAAGCTGCATAAGTTGAACAAAGGATATGAGAAGCTCTTGAGAACTGGGTGTATTTTTATTAATTTCTGCAACTGTACTAAGAATTCTTATCTAATTTGAAGACTACCCCAATTTTAAAATTTAATATGAAATTCTTAATAATATTCCATTTTAATTCAGAATTCAACGAGTGTTTAAGCCAAGCTAAATATAACAAAATAAAACAATATAACAAACAAGAAAAGATTTTAATATAAATATATATAAAACCTTTTAAATTACTTGGCTATCTCGATAAATTGCAAGAACTATTTAAAATAATCAAAGAACTCAATATGATAAACCTCTTCTTATGCAAATTGATTTCCCATCTCGAATATCTGCAAATTTGCCTTGAAATACATTTAGAACTTGATCAGCTTGAAAATGAAGATTCCTCATTAGGAGATGTGCTCTTAAATTAGACCACTCTGATGCCAAGGAATAATACATGGAAGCAGCACTCGGCCTGGGCTCAGGCACTGCTCATGTGCGTTCTAAAAATAAACAAACAATCTCATCATCATCAACATGAGATTGCTATTAAAATCGTCATCTCAAGCAACTGTGGCAGGAGTGAGAGTTGAAGCTTAAAACGGTACATGGCACATGGTGAAGGTGGGACACCTTATCAAAAAGCACCCAGACATACCAAGGTTGAATCGTCTAAAATAAGGTTGATGTTTTCTTATTAATTCCCCTTCCCGTTTCTACTCCTCTTAAGAAAAACAAAACAATTTTATGCAAATTTCCTTGTGCGTCAAAAAGCCAAATGCGAAGAAAAACAAGAA
Source organism: Zaprionus africanus (assembly GCA_018151435.1). Lineage (NCBI taxonomy): Eukaryota > Metazoa > Arthropoda > Insecta > Diptera > Drosophilidae > Zaprionus > Zaprionus africanus. The sequence continues at coordinate 661,209 of JAECXB010002307.1, read as the reverse complement.
TTAATGATTTCCCATGTATAATCCATATAAATGACATGCAAGTGGGAAGGAGGACGTGAAGCAGGGATCTCCTAAGCTCCAAAAAGGGGTTAAACAGAAGGAGGACGAGTATGGTATATGACGGAATACTCGTATGTATGCGGAAGGAGCTTAGTGTCAGTTCGGTTTTTGCGGAAATAAAGCCATGAATTCTTTTGTCATTCTCCTTTGTTATTTGCGGTTGCTGGAGTGGGAAGGGGGGGAGGACTGAAAGTGACATATGTATTAGAGGCAGAGAATTAATTTCAATATACTAGGCATATCTGCATCATGTTTGTATGTACACTACAAGTATATATATGTATGTATACCACGCACGCATAGTTTCGCGAGTGTTTGCCTAAGCTAATGGAAATTGATGATATCTATTGAAATGAGAGTGCGGAGTGAGGAATTATCTGTCTCTAGTGAAAGTTTGCTCAGGCCTAGGAACACGTTCCATTCCAAATGTGGGCATGTTTGTGGGCGACCTGTCTGGGAAAACAAAAGTTTTGACAGCACTCGCAGTGAAACTAACTTTAGTATCTTTAAATTGAAGCTGACGCGACGCTTAAGCAAATTTGATATATGTTCCCATTAAACTAAGCGAAGCGAAGTGAGGTTATGTTTTTCAGATTAGTTTGGTGGAATGTTTTTTTATAACACGAGATAGAAAGTAGAGGGATAAAAATGTGGCAGGAATATGCATAACATTTGCATATTTTATGTACATAAACTTAGCTAATTAATTAGCATCTTAAATTAGGGGAGTATCTTATGAAATGAAAGTAAATTTGCGAGAGAGTCTTTAATAAGGAATCATTTAAATAAAAGAAACTTTATAAAGGATCACAATACAAGAGATTTGACATATTTTTTTCCTGTTGTTATTATTATAAACATTCCTTCTTATTGTTCTTGTGTCTTCCATGTTATTGCTTGATAAAGTTATATTTAAAAAATTACAGTATAATTAAAATGCAAAAAATAAAATAAACATGGAAAACTAAAAATGAAAAAAAATGTACTTAAATATATAAATATATTTACAAAATATTTCTACATTTATTTTTATTTAACACATGAAGTGTAAATTAATTTCAAATGAAAACATTAACCTAATTTTTGTTAATACCATTTAAATTTCCAACGGTTATTTCAATAGTGAGCCAAAAAAGTGCGACGCATGCGCAAAGCTCTCTTGCTCTGTAGTCAAAGAGAGCGCAAGACTTTGACAGCTGCAATCACCCAACGAGAGAGAAAAGAGAGAGCGAGGCAAAGCCAGACAGCGAGGCGAAACTGCGACAAGGAAGCAAAAGGGTAGCAAAACACGGAAATGCGCGACAATGGCAAAGTTACTTCACCAAAGCAAAAGAATGAACGAGCCAAGAAAAAACAACAACAAACAACAGCAGCAACAGCAACAACAAGAAGGGCAGCAACCACAAGCCAGAAATGAGTCAAAAACAGAGACAGCAGCGAAGGCAACAGCAAAAGAAACTGAAACAGAAACGCGAGCGTCGCTGTTTCCGTCGCTGTCGCCCTCGTCAGTTCTGGCTGCGCCTGTCAAACGAAACGAAACAAACCAGACGCGTCGCGTTGTTTAATTTAAAATAATCTATAAATATATGTATAAATAAATAAATAATCAAAATAAATATTTAGATAATAAATATATAACTCTATTTTTGCTATAACGAATAACGGTAACTAGTAAAACACCAAAAGTGCATTTAAAAACGAGAGACGGGAAGGTTCTTCGAGTGCGCCTAAAAGAAGCAATAGAAACGAGGAAGGAAGCGAGAAAGAAATCGGAGCAAAGAAATAAAAAGAAAACAATAAAAGTGTTCAAATTATTTTCATATGTAAGCAATGAAAATCAATGTTTGTTTTGCAAGTGTTTGTGTGTGTGTGGAGTGCAGTGTGCACAAGTGTGTGTGTGTGTGTGTGAGAATTATTGTAAAAATCGAAGGCAGACAAACAAAAGTGGCGCGTGCAGTTTGCGTGCCAAAGCAACCGAAATCGCTGCAGCAGCTGACGGCTTTGTTATGATGATGCCTCCTGCAGGGGTCACACGCAGGGAGAGAGAGAGATTGGTGTAGAGAGCGGGGAGGGAGAGTGGGTATCAGCAGGACAGGGCTGGGCTTGAAGCATGTGGCATGCTTTAACTGTAACCACACGCACTTTATGACAGTTGCTTTGCTCTGGCCCAAAAGTCACCCTCGTACAGAGTGAGAGCGGGAAAGCGGAAGAGCGCAAGAGAGCGCACCAGGAAGGCAGAGACATGAGAGCGAGTGTGGTGTGAGTGAACGCAGCAAGGCCGGCAATGCAATTCTGAGCGAGAGAGAGATAAAGAAGAGAGAGAAGCTATTCGAGCTGATAGCTCCACTGAGTGTGTGAGGCGTGACAGCATGACAAGTGCACTGCGAGAAATCGGGCGAATAACTTTGTGAAGTTGATAATATAAGTAAATAAATAAATTTAAAAAATACAACAAAATATATTAAAATTTACAATAACAAAATATACACTTATATAAATATTTAACTGCAATATATTGTTTGAATTAATATTTAAAGATAATTTTAAAAATAATTAATTATGAATATATATTTAAAGATAATTCCAAATATAATTATTAAAATAAAAAAAAAATTTATAAGGTGTAAATAGAATAAAAAAAAATACAAATAAAAATTTTATTAAATTGACAATACCCCATTAGTAAAAATATAATTAATCCAAATAAAATAAAATACCAACAGTTTAAAGAGAATTAAAATAAAGCAAAACATAATTTATCATAGTTAAATAAAGTTATATTATATATTCACAAATTGTGGTTTAGTTCAATAAAACATTCTTAAAACATTCTTAATAAAAACATAAAAAAACTTAATAACATAAATAAACTAAAATCAAAATTTTTAATAATTTTCGGTACGAATTTATGTGTTTTATTGAAAGTTATCACAATAATGTTCCCTAGTCATTTCTACCATTTTAAATTTAAATATACCTAATGCGGCAATTAAAATAGCCAACTTGTGAAGACCACACACAGCGTTTCGATGACATTCCCCCCTTCTATCTGCCCCCAATTGCTGTAAAGTGTCACAAGTTCCCTCCCCTCCGACCCTGGCATGCTATACAGACCCTTCTCACACAGCCAAGGGCGATAACACTTAACGCCACTTATCAGCTTTACCCACCGCTTGTCATCAAGACATTAGGCAGGCACACACTCTCACACACACACACGCACACTTGCACAGCAAGACAAGCCCCACTTGTGCCACACTTCCCGCTCTTCCCTCTCCTCTACCCCTGAACAGCAGATCCTTGAACCACTTTGCCACAACGCAAATAAATTGCAACAAATTTGGCGCCTGCATCCTTCATGAAAGAGGGGGAAAGGGGGAGTCAAACTGAAGTCAAGCTTGGGACTCCTTTGGACGGACTCAGTTGCAGCGACGACGGCGAATGAAGTGACAACTGCAATTATGCATTAATTTGGAGCGTTCTTAAAATATTTTCCAACATTTCCGCAATGGGCGCCAACTTTGTCGCCGGCAGTTGACAAAATACATTTGCACTTTGATTTCCGCCAGCTGCAGATGTTGTGAAATTGTGGTTACCAGCCCCGAGGGAGTGGGGGTGGAGGGGAAAGGGGCCTGCACATGTTGCAAGAAAAAGCCAGAAAGTAACGAACGAGAGGGGGAGGAGGCAGGAAGCTGCCAAATGTGGCTGGTGGCAACAGAAGCAGCAGCATTCACGGATAGGTGAACTCACACACACACACACATGTACAGCAACAGTCTCGCAGTGTGTGTATGACTGGCAAATGGTGTGCAATGAAATGTGCACTGCGCGGCAGCTTTGAGGATGCTGCAACTCATGCAACATTTAACCAACTTTTAATTATCGTACTTGAGCCAAGTCGCCGCTGCCGCTGCCACTGTCGACAGAGCGACTTGCAACTGCAGCTAAATTGTTTTCGACACACGCACACATATATACAGTATGTGTGTGGCTTATGCATATGTATGTAAGGAGGAGAGAGAGTGGGGGGGGGTATTGCTGTAGCAAGTCTGACTGTCTCTCGCTGCTCTTCTTCTTCTTAACTTTTTCTCTCTGCTAAATGCTCTAATTACGCCTAATGGAATGCCACTCATGCAGGGAGGGGGTGGAGAGAGGGGAAGGGGTTGTGAGCTATGGCTGCAAGGAAGTCGAGTGCATACGTATACATATGTGTATGTGTACTTGCTGTAATTGTTCGTCGAGTCTGTTGCGAGTCTCTGTCTGCATATTCATGACTTTGTTGCCCGCTCGCGTTTGTTCTCGTTGAGTTTTTAAGCCAATTTAAATAAGTGAGCGGACAGTGGGGAAATCACACACAGTGCAGGGCGGGGTGTGGGGGGAGGAGTGCAAGTGTGGAAAGTGCACGAGTGGGAAGTGTGTTTATCCTATTTGTGCAATGCAATCAAAGGATCAAGCGGGTATGACACGAGAGAATTTATTGATGTTTACATAGAGTAAATGTAGGAAAGCATTACCAACACATTGCTGCAGATTTATTACATACATACATCATAAGTTCCCTTTGAAATATATATAAAATATTTGCATATTTGTTATATATTATATTGTGTAATATTATATATATAATATTTGTAATTCGTATTTATTCCTCATTTCAGTGCATACCAAAATCTGTTCAATTTAATTTTAAGCACTCATTTTCCTTACTCTTGGGTGTCTTATAGATAAGGTTATAAACAATAGTATTACCTACCATGATTCATTAAAAATTTTATATATCAAATTTGTATATTCTTTTTATTACATATCAAATCTTCTTCTAATATAAAAATCTTTTACCTTTAGTTAAATTCTCATTCATTTTCCTTATAAATTTGCACATTGCCTCTCCAATCCTCAGCAAGTTACTTTCCATTTAATTTTAGTCACTTTATTCCCTCTCTCCTGGGTAACTTCTAGTCCAGCATACCCCGCAGTTCACAACTTATGTATTCTATTTGAACTCTCGCTTAGTTTCTTTCGCCTCAGTTGCTTGTGTTCCATTTGCTTCAGTTGCTCTTAAAAAGTTATGGCTTTTTGTTAACTACACAAACACTCACACTTATATAAACACACATACACAGACCCACACATACCCACACAGCCACACTTGTTGTCGAGTCCTGCTCGAGTCAGTTTATAAATAATGCAGGCATTTATCTCAACACAACAACGAAGCGAATTCAAATTGACCAACTCCCTCAGCCTCGTCCCGCAAGAAGACTCCGTCTGCTCTTCCTCTTCTTCTTCTTCTTTATTCTATTTTTGCCATTATTGTTGTGTGCCAAAAGTTGTGTGTGACTGTGTGTGTGAGGGTGTTTGCTTTTTATGGCAATGCATGCTGCAGCAAATTTGCATAATTGAAGTTTATTCTAACAGTTTGAATGAATACTTAATTTGCTCTAATTGAATGCGGCAACATTTTGTTGCGATCTCCTTCACATTCGTGGCTAGGCGAGGCGCTGCCAGAGCAGTAAAAGCTCATTAAAATTGGCAAATTGTTTGGCTTAGAGAAGCTCATTTAAAATATAATTCAAATGCAATCAAAAGTTGCACAGGTGACAGTGTATGAAGAGGAACCAAAAGGGGTACTAAGGATGCCATCATAATTGAAAACGAATCCCATATTAATATGATATGGCAACCTTCTCTAGCTGATGCTGGGATTAATGTCCGCCCACCTGCAGTGGCAGCAGGCGTTGTGCCAATCAGCCCACGCAATGCAAACAGCAACTGAGTTGACCGAGGTCTGGTATCCCTTTGCAATATTACGCATACGCAGCGGTTGCCCCCACACACACAAAGTTTGTCGAAAGATAAACAAAACAGTTGCAAGCAAGCAAACGGCACGCACCTCAAACACAACATGCAACATGTTCGATGTTCGACGAGCTCTTATACAGCTTCGGTCTGCTCTGCTGCCTCTGCCTCTGCTGGCAGCATAAAATATACCCGACTGTGGAGCTTATTGGCCATTTGTGTGTGCGACGCCGACGTTGACGTTGCCTCGTCTCGTGACTCAGTCTCAGTCGCTGCCACGGTCTTGCTCCTTCTCGGTCTCGGTCTCGGTCTTGGTCTCTGTGTGACAGTCTCTGCCACGGCGCGTGGAAGAGACTCGCGACTTGCCACTCGCGTGCAGCGCGCCATCTGAATACCAATAATAATCATAATAATCATAGACGACCGAACGGTAAATGCAATTGATATAAATACGCGAAAGACAAGAGACAATAAATGCCAAACAACTATAAACTTACAAACTACCCTCTCTCTTTCTATGTGTGTGTGTGTGTGAGTGTGTGTGTTGCCGGCATTATGCGACAATAAACTGTCAGTGAAAACTCCGTCGGGCAACTAAAACTAAAAACATAAACAGTGCAAATGCAAAGCAATCAACGTAAATCGCGAAACAAAAACAGAATTCAATTTAAAATTCCAGCAAGTTGGGTTTATCTTATCGCGTATGCGTAACACTACATGCCCTTGCCATAAACACCCGTGCCATAAATACCCCTATTCATTTTTATAGCAACAACAAATGCCAGCTGTTAATTACTTTCACCCCGAGCCAGAGAGGAAAACGAACCCAGCCAATTGATTTCCGACATTTGCCACACACAGAAATCGTTTATCGTTTATCAAGAAAACCGTTCGACATTCATTAATTGCCGCATGATGTAAGCGCGACTCTTCATAGTCCAAAAAATGTAGCATCTTACAGTTACTTTGGCTGCCGCGTCGCGCTTATCAGCTGCGCTTTCAAGGGAATTTCGCCGTCTGGTGATAAGTGAAATGTTTGCTAATCTGTAATTAGATAAAACTGCAAGGCAAATAGGCGACTTGTTTATTAGATTGCAGTTCAAGTGAGATTACAGAAAGTTTTTAGATTAGGAAAGGTTTTCAATATAGTTAAAAATACTCAACTTATAAGAAAAGTGAGTGTGGAAAGCCCAATTACTCTTATATTTTAGTTCTATTTGGTATATATGAACATGCAGACCAAATTTAGGGAATATAGTTGCTCTAATAGTAGAGTTAACTAGGCATCACCTTGGGCATATAATTAAATCAACTGTCATACCGTTTAAGACCCACACTTCCCTCCTTCCTTCCCCTGCAATTAAATCAGCATTAATATTTAACATATTCATAACAAAAACTTTGTAAACACGCGTATTAGGGGTTCCCTTTCCCCAGGCAATTAATCCTCGACTTCTGCGGAAGCCACAAACACCTGGGCAGGCCAAGAAGAAGATACATTGTTGCCCACGCAGCCGACGAATTAAATGAATTAAATCAATTAAACAAAAACAAATACAATTTGAAATTATAATGAAAAGAAAATAAAAAAGAGAAACAACCGATTTGCAATTAAATAATTACTTACTGTAATTATGCACAGTGTGTGTGTGTGTTTGTTGTGCGTATGTGTGTGTGTTTGTATATTTGTTGAGTGCGCAATTAATGAATGAATGAATGCTTTCTGCCTTACACAGTGAAATACAACGTCGTCAAAAAGTATTGCCAAATCAAATAGTTAAACCCCAACAAAAACAACAAGGAAAACGTCCGCAACAATTGCTGTCCAATAACCAAAGAGATAAAGATAAAGATACAGAGATAAAAAGAGAGAGAGAGAGAAGAAAGCTCAAGCAACATGCGTCGCAACATCAAATTGATCGTCTTCGTCAGCATCATCTGGATGTTCGTGATGGTCTATTACTTTCAGTCCAGCACGGAAAAGGTAAGTCAAGTTTGCTCGAAAATTGATTTGTATATTTGATTTCCCACGCCCCTTCAACCCGCCCCCCATTGAGCCACCACAAACTCGTCGTCGTATCATTTCCTCCTTAGTGCAACCTCTTCCGTTCGATGGCCATAGATCATCGTTGCGTATGCACGTTGTGCATAGTAATTACTTGTACCCGATATCACAACTACCGACTACAGACTACCAACTGCGAACAGATATACGCTCGCAACCTGCTTTTTCATTGTTTTCTCTACCCCCCGCCCTCCCTTCTGTTTCAGTCGTCGACAACTTTGCGACTCTGGGCACATAATTAGCCTCACGTAGCAAGTTCAGCAACGCCCTGTGCCGCCCACAATGCTGCATATCTCTCTTTTCAGCTGACTTGGCTTATGTTTGTACCCTGTAAAGTGTTGTGGAAGTGCAAACGGGTAGCACGAGTGAGAGATACAGTAAACTATGCCTGTTTCATTGTAAGTTGTTCTTTTGCTAAAGCGTATCCCTGCGTGCTTCTCTCTCCCTCACCTTCTACTTGTTTTCCCTCATTTGCAATCTTTTTTTCTATTTTTAATTAGGCACTCTGGGTTTTTTATGTGCAGACAGTTGTGACAGCTCAGAGAGTAGACCGTTACACGTGGCGTATGAGTAATATAAAAAGCTAAATTGGGTCAACTGGCAATTGCTTATCTTACGGCCCAGCGACACGTGTGTTTGTGCCTCAAAGTGAGAGAAATAGCAACCATTTGATTGTCTCGTCGTGTGCCAAAAAACGAGCATTGTGTAATCGTTATTGTTATCGTTATCGCAATAAAGTTGTTTCTCTTTTTTTTGCAACATATGCAAAAACTATTTTGTTTGTCACCAAAGCGAGAGAGAGGGAGCAAAACAATCGATGACAATGCTGAAAATTTATAAACATTGTTTGTCAATTGACAACCTTGTCGAGGGGAGGAAGCAGAGGGGAAAGGCAGGGCGCCACTTGAGCAACATCAAAGCGTTATCTATTATCATCGCTCATAAATGTCATCAATAAACACGTGTAGAATTTACTCAAGTATTCGAGACATTTATAAGAGATAAGTTGACAATGAAAATCGACCCCGCAAAAGGGAAACAAACTAAAATTTCTTATCAACAGGTTCACAATTGTAGTTTCCCATATACTTTCAAGGTACAAGATCTGCTTAGAACGATTGCAATCAATCTCAAGTCGACTCAATCTAGTAAATAAATCCTAAATTATTTATAGACCATTTGGCCTTATCGAAAGCAGAGCACACTCCACTTAAAAATAGACTATTAAGAAGTTCATAAAGTTCCACTTGTTGTTGGGGCTTATCGCCTCACACAATCCCGAATGTGAACACAATAAATACCCTTGAGAACTTCAAGAAGATTTGCAATGGTTTTCAGACAAAAGAGAGATAAACTGCAACTCAACCGCAATGAAATGTGCAAAGAATTTTCCTGCATTTTCCAGCTTTTTCCTGTCCGAAAAATATGCAATTTAAAAATGTGATTTCAGTTTGGTTTCTCTCTCAGTCTCTCTCTCTCTCTCTGAGTGGTCTGAGGTCAGCCGTAGCGGGCGATAACCAGCTTAAAGTGCATTGCCACGCCTCTATTTAACCTCTTATGCGAGAATATATGCAACATTACTGTTATAATCGGATTCATTTGCACAGTTGCTCAACAGTTTGGCAGCCCTTTGTTTTTGCCTGCCTGCTGTCTGCTGCCTGTTGCCATAATTATTATTTGGCTCAATTAAAAAAATCATTGCAAAGATCAAAAGTGTAATTAACGGGACATTATTGAATTACATTTCGCACTCATTATACGAACGTGTCAGAGGCTGTGTGTGAGTGCCTGTGTGTGTGTGGGTGGGTGCGTGTGTGTGTTTGATTGTACCGCCAACAAAACGAATGAATGAACGCCTTTTTGGCCTGCACTTTCGAATGTAATTTACCATTTTAAAACATGCTCAATTTAATCACTTGCAGCAGCACAAAAAAGTTAAACATTTTGTCGAATACCCTTACTGAGAGGGGTATATGCACTGAGATAAAGACTCATGCCACTATTGAGTAATTTAACTTTTTGGGACTCAAGTAACTTTCAAATGGTTTCAATTATTCTCTTCATATGCAGGAAAATATAATTAATTTATAACTTAGGATTCCCAAAGTTAATTTTTCTTTTATTATATTTTCTTAGTTTTTCCCCAACAACTGAAATACCAGTTTATTCCCTTAACCTCAAATTTACCCCTTAACTTATTAGTTTAATTTCTTTCAAGTTAAATTTAAAACCCGCTCACTTGTCTTCAGATTAACAAACTTAGCTCCTCCTTTTCTCTTCCTATCCTCAATCATTTAAAACTCAATTTAAAATTATTTAACTTTTATTCAACATCTCTACAAGAGTATTCCCCCGTCTACCTACACATTGTCGTCTAGTGTCTCTTTATTTTTTCCAACTGTTTACTCACCCGCTCGCGTTTGTATTTTATGTGACAGCTATCGAATGCAAGCGCCATGCAGCCTCCACAGAGCTCCATTACGAGCATCAATTAATTCAAACAGTTTTTTACTTGGCTACTGGCTTTCATTGTTGACTCCCTTTTGTGTGTCTGCGAGCAATGGGATTTTTCGGTTATCGTAGGAATGAAAACACGCCAGGCTGGCAAGTAATTTAATTGCATAGCTGTAATTGAGGAGATAAACAAGCCAAAGTTGGTTTTATAGCTGATAAATATTTTTAAAAGAAGCTTTGCGATTAAAATAAATAAATTGATGGAAATTTAATATATTAAATAAGCTCGTAAATGAGTTTAAAGATCTTTACTTTACTCGTAAACAAAAATATCTTAATTTGACTTAGAAATTTCACTGCCAAGAGAACTAGTCACAGCTCTTAACCCAAATAGTTTCCAAACATAATTTCACTTATCTATTTCAATCGCAGTTCAAGGGAAAGTTTCGCACACACACACATACGCATTGTATTCGCCCACAAACAGCGGGGTGTTAATTATGCAATAGTTGCTTGATTAAACCAAAATAACTGTAAATTACAGTTTGCAATCCATCGACGCCCCCCGCTGACAGTGCTGAATAATGTAAAATACATTTCTATATAACATATATCTCAATATATGTGTATCTGCGTAACCAGCAGAGCAGCTCAACTGAACTCATCTCTTCTCATTTCGTATCTCAACCCACGCCCCCTCACTCTCACTCTCACACACACACACCTACAAAGATTCCCATCACAAGCTTGTGCATATAAAATTTTATTGCTCATATGCAAATTTGCCATCAAATATGGAAATTCTTGATAACTATTTGATAAGTTCTCTCCGCTGCAGAATTTCAATTTTCGCACACTTGCCCCGAATTGGGGGCACATCATTAGATCAACTTTTACACAACTTTATCGTCGGATTCCCGAAATTTGTAAAATGCAGAATTCTTTATAATGAAAACTTCTTCAGCGAAACATGCAATAAAACTCTCTAACGAAACGAATTTCAAGTTCAAATCAAAATGCTTTCGAATAGCTTTACGCATCGGTGATTCAATTTATATTATAGTTAAGCGCTGCATATTATTGTGGGGGCGGACCTGGGCGGGGAGAGGGGGAGTGACTTTGAGCTGCGCATTGCGTGACACGCTGTTACGCTCTGTTTGGTGGCCAAATGACAATATAACGTGCTGAAAGCCAATACCAACCCAACTGAGCAACCCAACAGCTTTTGGAAGGCACTAAGAGCTCACAAAGTATCTTAATGATAACTAGTTTTCGTTAGATTGCAATCTTAAGCAGAAGAACATGAACTCTTTTAACAGTTCTTTATATTATAAAAAGAAAAATTTATATTGTTATTTATCATATTATATTTACTATTTATTTTAATTTTTTTTTTTTTTTTTTTTTTTTTTTTTTTTTTTTACCTACCAAACTTGATAAACTTGAACATCTTTTACAGTTCATATTCATTTCAAACTTTATTTCGTATATTATCTTCAAACAAGTTGAACATCTAAGTAAATTAAATCAAATTCATGCGCCCAAATAAAACTTGAAGCTGCTCAGTCGGTACCGTAAACCGGTTTCTCTTCGAATAAAATCAAAAACTGATTCCGATAAACATTTTGGATTTTCTACAAGAGCTGTGCACTTAAATAGGTGAAGGGAGTGGGAGGCGTGGAGGGAAGGGAACTTAGGCGAGTTCTTCTTCGTTGACTTTCACAGCTAATTAACATTTTCGTCAGTCACAGTTGACAGTGACACGCCTAGTCGCTGGAAGGGAGAGGGAGCTGGGCTTACAGTAAGTAAAACTCTTCGTAGTTGGCTTTTATTGGACGTTTGGCATTTGACTGCGACTCTGTCTTCGTCTCCGTCTCCGTCTTTGTCCCTGGCTGTGCCTCTTTGATTTAGAATGAATAATTAAAGATGTTTATCCGAGGCAGATGACTTTTGCTGCTGGCCTTTATTTGGTTTTGGTTTGACTAATTTCGGACGCAGCAGCAACAACAACAACAACAACAACAACAATGAGCTGCTCGCTTAACCGGCTTCAGTGCGAGAGCCACAGCCGGTTTACAGTCGCCTTCAGCTCCGCCTCTTGCTCTGCTCTACTCCTCCTCCTCTGCTGCTTACTTCTCTTTCAACTCTATCGTCATCTGCAATTCCAACAACCCCTTCGACAGCATTATCTGTATAAGTTTTGGCCACCAGCTGTTGGCTCTTCCTCTTCTCCACTCTTCTCTTCTCCTCGAGCAGCTCTGCCTCTCCATTACGCAATGTAACCGAACGCATTGCCGCAAGGTCGCCCAGCTTGCTTGGCTCTTTAATAATTTTTATTGAACTCAAAACGATGCTTCGAGTCCGCCTTTATCTTCCAAATATCTTCACCTTCCCCACTTCTTTGCTCTTGCGCTCCCCCTTCCTCAACATTATTATCATTAATGTGTGTGTGCTTTGTAATATCCCATCGAATGGCAAGATATCATTAATGTTCGGTAGTTTCTGCCGCCACTTTCAATTTCATTTCGCTGAGTTTTTTTTTTTTTTGTATTGTTCGCTTACAACTTGTTTGTGCCTCAGTTGCTGCTGCTGCCGCTTGTCGTGTGTTCGCCGCAGGGCGACTACACAACAACAGCAGAAATAACAACAAAAACTGAGCAAAACTAGTTGAATACACGAGTAAATGGACGAATGTAAGCTGGGAGACAGGAAATAACCGTAGATTGTCGTTTGACATGCAGCCAAAGGCTTAGAGCTAGAGAGCAAAGGTCAAGGCTGTCGCTGCAAGGGATGTGGAAACTTTTGGGGGAATTTTGTAATCTAATAGTTATTTAATAGTTATGGATAGATAAAATGATTACACTTAAGTATAGTATATATTAAATAGAAACTAGATGAAATAGAGAAAGTTGTAGATGGAGATATCTTCAAACATATTTCGGAATTTATTTTCATGCGAAAGAACGAATTACCAATTTAGTAAGTTTGTCTATTAATTATTTAATTTCTTATAATTTTTTTTGTAAATATTATTTTTAAACTATTTTACTCTCTATTAAAAAACAAAAACTCACCTCAGCAGGCCCTGAGAAACAATTTGCTTGACAATTAAGCTCTTTAAAATTCTTGCTGACAAACTGAATTTGTTTTTCTACTTGGACAGAGGCCCAAATAAAAAATTCCGAATATCTATAAAGTGAAGAATAAGTTATCCCATTTCTTTGATTTAGTATTTTCAATTTTGTACTTATATTTATATATATATTCCTAAATTATTAACGGAACATGGTGCGTCAGACAAGTAATCATATATTTCGATGTGGTGCCTGCTACTTGCCCCTCAGCGACGAGGGCGAAGAGATCTGCAGTACGACGGGTTACATCATCCTGAACGATGCCATCAACATTGCCCCGCTGCCGTTGGTAATTGTGGCATCTGGCCTGGAGATGCGACCCATCACCTGCACAGGTTGCAATCATGCGGTGGGTTGTCGCTTCGAAAAGAATCTTGTCTATCCACCGCACGAGGGCAAGATTGTGCTGGAGCGACAAATGGTGGCTGTGTGGACTGACATGGCAGTCGCGTTTCATGGATTATATCACTGATCATAGATATATCAGTAGAACAAAGATATATAGAGAGAAAGACAGAGATGGAGATTGATTTCGAAACTTGTGTTAAATAAAATTTAGATAGGCCAGAAACAAGGGAAGATGGCGTACATTTGCTATGTACATTTTGCAATTGTTGTGTTCTTATTTTTGGCTTAAGGGGGGAATGAGAAAAGTCAGCTTCATTTGCATAAAGGAATTTCCATTTGACTTTCCTTGTTTTTAGCAGGATTTGTATGCTGAGAGAAGTCTCCAAGGTCTTTAAAAGAACTTAATTTCTTGTGCAGTTGCTTGAGTTGTTCAACCTTAAAGTAGAAATAGTTGCGAGATTTCTAACTTTATTAATTAAATATATAACATACTTAGCTTTCTTTTTCTACTTTCTTGTGTTATATAACATCATGACTGGGCGCTGATAAATATTTTGGTATATTACCTCAATCAATTATTGTTTGCAGTTTGTGATGAATATGATGAATGAAAGACGTGACGAAACGCGCATCATGTGGCTCAGCGATGATGACGATGTGGAAATGGGCTAATTTGTGAAATGAGATATGCAACTAATTGAATGATATGATACTTATTTGGAACTGTTGATGCTCTGGCTACCCTCCTCTCCCTTCTTCATCTCCCTCTACTTTTTCTTAACAGCTTCCTCATCTCTCTTTGTGCTGCTCTTTGTGGCGATGTCAGGCTTGCAATTTTTAAGTGCTGCCAAAATGAAAAAAGATGATTAAAGCTGCCAGCGAGCCACACAGACACATATACTCACAGAAACACATACAGTCACACACAAACAAACACACACACATAATTTAGTAACCTATACAGCGCTCAGGGGCAGCCTCAGAGCATTCCCGAGGCGATAAACGGCAACTCGCAGCTGCAAAAGAGACGAAAAAAAGAAGAAAATAACCAGAAGGTATTTTGAAAGTGAAGTATGCGCGACTAGGGCATGCCCTGTAGAATTATGTAGAACAAATAACGTAAAGTTCACTCAAACAAATTTGATCGACTTAACAATAAATAAAACTTTTTCAATTGATGAAGATCCAGCTGAAGAAGGTTTATAAATTAAGTTAAAAATCTAAAAAGTTAACTAAAATACAATTAAAATTCACCAAGCTTCCGCATTGTCACACAATATACCCCACTTAAGCGAGCACTTGTCTACAGTGTAGCCGAAAAATAGGAGAAGCTGCTGTGCAGGAGGTGAATGCCACTACTTAAGTGGCTGAAATGGCCAAAAGTCGCGGCTGGAGAATGGCTTTTGTGCAGGGGGTCAGCGAAGAGAAAGAGCAAAAAAGAAAGAAAAAGAAAGAGAGAGAGAGAGAGAGAGGGTGCAGTAGGGGGACTTAATCTGGAGGGAGGCGGCCTGTTGGCCATGCAGCTCAGCGGCTCAAGCGATTTTCATGCAATTCGCATTCGAATTTGAATTGTGTGTTGTGACTTTCTCAAGTTGTTCGATTGTACGAGCTGAGTACTTTCACTTGCAAGCTGAATGTTTTTCAAATGATTATCTTAACGGCATTTAGCTGGCATTTAAATGGCGAGCACATTGAGGGCCAAATTGGCCAGCGACCCAGCGGGCGATGCGACGTGAGGGAAAGGTGCCAAGCCGAAATCAGGTTTAAACGTCAGCAGGGCAAGGAAGAGTGGGCGAGTTAAGGCAAAGAGAGGGGGATATAGAGAGAAGGTATGGAGAGTTGGGGAGAAAGAGAGAGAGGTAGATAGAGTGGGAGCGAGAGAGCAATAGAGTAGCGTGCGAATCTCGTTAAGGGCGCGCAACCTCTTGGCCAATTCATGTGCATCCGGCTTAAATGTTTCTTAACTTTGCTGCCTCAGCTCAGCTCAGCTCAGTTAAACGAGGCAATGCAAATGCCATTAAATAATAATTATTTAACATTGTTACTCATGTTGTTGTTGCTTCTGCTGTTGTTGTTGCTTGTATCTTCCTCTTTTGCTGTATTTGGTCAGCAGTTTTTGTGTGTGTTTTATTGTTGATGGTTTCACTTTTGTTTTTGTGTAATCGCTGCAAGTGGCACTTAACAATTTCTGCTGCCCTGGTGGGTGCGTGGTGTGTGTGTGTGCGACTGTATGTGTGTGTGTTTATTTGTTTGTTTGCTGCCCGACTGTTTGTTTTAACTTGTATTTGTTGTTGCCCCCGTTTGTTGGCATAATGAACTTGAACTTTATGACGCTAAACACGTTAAGTGAGTGACGACTGCAGGGGCGCCCCTAAAGAGGCCACCGAGACAAGTCGCGGAGAGCGGGGAGGGAGGGGAGAGCTCGGGGGCTCGTCTCATCTTAAGTACTACAAGTAACACTTTATGTTGTGCAGCAAACGGCCCCCGGGAAATGAGCGAGCTGCCTCGCTGCGAGCTGCGTGGCCCATTTACTGAAGGGGATTACCACGGCTCGTGGATCTTTAGTGGTTTTTATAGTGTCGTACTTGAGAGTTACACTAAAATGCAGCCCATAAAGCAGGCAGGCATTGTGCAGAAAGAGAAAAAGAGAGGGGAGCAACTGCAATGAAAATCGCAGGAAGTTTAGCCCGGATTACGACAAGTTCTTAGTCCAAACAGGGACGAGAGATATCAACTTTATTGGCGACTATAAAACCTTAGAGCATGTAGTGCGTGCAGGCAACTTTTAGATAGACTCAACATTATTATTATTTGCACAATATTATTTTAAGTTTTTTTTTCACTTTCCATTATCATTTTATTGCAACAAAGTTTAAAAAGCCTGATGAAAAAAAAGTGTGAACTAAGTCAGCAATTCATGAAGATAAGCTTAGCCATTTATTATTTATTATTGAATTTCGCAATTTGAAACAGAGTTGCGCATAAATAAATTATAGAATCAAATTTAATTCCTGCACTTTAATTAAGTCAGCAATTTATGCAGATTTAAGCCGCCGAAAACACACACAAAATGCCCGTCGCCTGTCATTAGATGCAACATACATTTATAAACATTTATACATGCCACACTATATACATATTTCATATTAAATGTCGTCGGCAGGCACGATGAGAATTATTGGAAAATGCGGTTAGGAAATTTGGTTGCGCAGATAAATCGAATAACTAAGCTAATTGCATTGAAATTGGCTTATGACCTAAACAGTTTTAGTGGTTGCACGTGCAACTGTGGCGGGGGCACATAAGAAAAGGATCAAAAACAAATGCTATATGTGTGTGTGCGTGTATGCTTGATAATTGCAAGGCTGCTGTTGACACGACAGGGCCATAAAATGAGGCTGGTCTGGCCAACATGCAAGAAGTGTCTAATTAAAATGCGACACACTCGGCGCTAGATACATTTCTATTCGTTCCAACAAACAAACATTTGCCACACTGCGAATGTATCTATAGCTGTTTCTGTATCTATTAGCTCAGCGCTTGAATGATGCGCCGTGCTTGCCCTTCAATTCGTTTGCGGTTCATGCAACATCTGCGCTCGCTACCATTGTGTGCAGCAACATGAAAATTCTTTTGTGCACATGTGAGTCACCAACAACAACAACAACGACAACTAGAGGGGGCAACAGACATAATCATGACGACACTCTCAACGCGGCTACTCTAATGAATGACCCGAATTGAGCAACATTTGATTGTCGAGTATTATTCACGAATTCGCCATCGCCGTCGCTGTCTAATGAGTGCCCGAAACTATTGAGTGTTCACTTCGGGGCGTCACTTCATCATCGCCGGCTCAACGATGCGACGATTCGTTGGGGTTCGACTGTTCGAGTTGTTAAGCCGACTCGATTTGGTTTACTTCGGTTTGGTTGCTGCGCGGCGTGACCTTAATTGATTCTCACAGTGAGAGACTTGGAGCAGTTTCGTCGGGTTAGCTGAGGCCGTAAACTTATGCCACACAGACTGCAATATATTTTATGAAGATCTCTTGCTCTTGTTGCAACAACCGCAAGGGGAGGGGCAGGAAACATGGTCACTTAAACAGTGGCAAAGTTTGTAGTAAGTCACAGTCAGAGCGGCAGAGAGAGAGAGAGAGAGAGTGAGAGTCACATTCCTAGTGGCAATTTGGACACACTCTAACACGAATACACATGCAGAGAGAGAGAGAGGGGGAGGTTTGTTTGGGTAGATGCAACAGCTGCTGCTGCTGCTTCTGCTATTTATGCAACATGCAATTTATTGCAGCCCATGCGGCAGTTACTTCAAATTGCCAACCAGCTGCAGCAGCAACATCCTCCTGAACTATCACTTGACTCAGTATGTGTGTGTGTGTGTGTGTGTGTGTGTGTGGACAAGAGCCAAAGTCAAGATTGCAAAGCATCATAAGGATATTTTGAGGCTGACGAAGAGAGTCAACTGGGAAACTTGACTCCAAGAGCAATAACAGAGTTCCTGCAGCTGCTCAAAGACATTTTAAGTAAGCTGGAGAAGAGAGAAAAAACGAGTATAAAAAGTTAAAGGAATTTAATATTTTGAAGCTTAAAAAATATATTATATTCTTTATATATTCAACTTAAATGTGCAACAATTACAAGCAGCTTCAATTAACCCTCTCCAATTATTGTTCACAATTTACCCTAACTAAAGCACTCACAGAAAAAAACACCGTACAATTTTAATTTAATTTCTCTATCTGAGGTTTTCCGCACCAATTAAATAAAGGGCAAACACACTTGCTATTTGCCACTCGCCCGAAACGTGCAACGTGCGGCACATTTTGTGGTCAACATCGGAGCGGAAGCTAAGCCCTCGCAATGATGGTTATTTAATTGAGTTTTCCATGCAAATTTGGCGACCCGAGGAAAGCCGCAAACTTGTTTGCTCAGCCAAAGCCAAAGCCGAAGCCGAAAATGAAGGCTGAACTAACTGACAGCTGCAGCAGCTGAAGGCAAAGCCAAAAAAAAAAGCCAAAAATAACTAAAGCCAAAAACTGAAGCCGAAAACCAAAGGCGAAAACTGTAGCTGAAGCTACTTAAACACAAGACAGGAGGAAGCTTTTTGCGATGAGACTTTGTTGCTACATCGCAGTGCACACACAGACCCTCACACACACACACACAGCGACACACACACATGGTTACATAGCACGTTTGCTACCCAACAATTTGCAATTGTTGCTTTGGCCGCAATTTGGTTGTGGCATCTCCCAGCTTCATCTCGCAGCAGAGCGTCAAATGAATTTTCGAGTTGCGCAACTTGGAATTGCAACAATCTCCAAGAGGCCCCAAGGCGAATAGATCAGCAAGAGGAAGAGCGAGAGAAAGGCAGAGATATTTGCAGAGAGAGAGAGAGAGGGAGAGCGAGAGGCAAAGAAAGAGCTGCAGCAGATCTACCTGCCACTGCATGTGAGATTTTCAATTAACCTCTGAGGCCAATCATCTGCAGTCTATTTCCCTCACACTCACACACACAGACAGGCGCTCTCTCTCTCTCTTGCACACACTCGGCCTCGTAATAATTACTAAATTACGAGCTTATTTATCTATTGAGTTGATGCCGACTTTGTAGAGCACTGAACGCATTGAAAGGTCAACAGATCTGGCTGCGTTTCCATTGTTCCACCTCCATGTCGAAGGAAAAACCAACGGACTGTGCACATAAATTCCCAATAAATTGTTCACTTCGTCGCTGTGTTTACTGTCTGCACTTTTGGCCAACAAATTTGCGTGCGGCTTATGCAAATTTTGGCCAAGCTGAGCAAAAGGCAACAAACTGATTGACAGGCAAATCTGATAAGCGGCTGCCCCTTTTGCTTTTTAAGTTTTGTCAACAATGCGTAATAGTTGCGGATAGGAAGAGGGGGGAAGCAGTAGGTAAACTTGTTGGGTATATAATCGATAAGTTGAGCGAGGGATCTCTCCTAGAGTACGTAATCAAATTTATTTAGCACTGGAATTTTCAAAATGCACTGTAAAATTAATTCTTTGTATTATTTAAATTTTAAAATGTCTTCGCACAATTTCAAACTCACTTGGCTTTTTGAACGATAGCGACGCTGTTCCGCTCATTCAGCGTTATGCAACACTCTTCTATCGATAGGGCTATCGTTAAGTAAATCAGCTTGCGATAGTGTGTCGACTAGGGTCACACTTAATGTACAATAAATATGAATGTATATTACAACACTAAATTCAGTCTTAAATTGCCAGTCTGCCTTGGCTTCTTTTTCGTGAATTTAATTCGAAACTCTTCAAAGAGACAGCAACTTTAATAGTTTTATACCTCAAGTCTGTAGCCCCGTCTTTTTATCTCTATCTCTCCCCCTCACATCTAATAAATGTCTCTATTTCGTAATAAACTTCACTCTTTACACTTAATACGCATGTTGTGAGTAGAATTCCTGTCTCGCAGCCCCGTCTAATTTCTTTGTCGACAATTGTCGCACATTCATAACTTGTTCTTATCACTTTATGTCAGACATTTAACGTTTGAAATGTGAACGCGGCCCGCAGGGGAGCACGAAAATTATACAATATGAAAAACTGAGAAAACTTAAAATGTTATTAATGCTGTCTGGCAGCTCGTTAAACGCAGAAGAGAAGCAAAGAGAAAATGTTGGCTTTCTGTTTAGGAAATTAGCCGTGGCCAAGATTTCGTGCTGTTAATGTCCCATAAAAAGTTGAAGATGCCGCATAGGAAATTGAAGATAAGCAAGAGACCAAAACACACCAAAAGTGAAGTGAAGAGATGGAAATGGAAATTTTCGCGTGCCCGGAAATGTAACAATTAAAGTTTTATGATAAACATCAAGCAGAGAGAAATGAAGATCTTCCAATGCGAAAGTAGGCGTTGCCGTTAGAACTAGATATTTGAACTACAATTTAGCTTCAAATCATAAAGCAACGAACAGTTTTACAATAACATCGAAGAGAGTAAGAATATCAAAATTCACATTTTCGTAAATAGAATGTCAACAACTTTAGATATGAAAGCCCTATTTATCCCTGAGAAGTCCAACCCCGGCGAGCCGGATGAACGCAACAACAAGGAGACGCTTATCAAGGAAACCTTGCAGATCGTCAAGAAAACTAATTCCAGTCGTAACAGACGATTGCGTTTCATCACCTTGGCCACCATCGTTGTGTGGCTTCTGAAACCTTGGATAAAAGCCAAGAAGCAATACTTGGATGTCTCCAACGATGTGGCCCATTGGCGTTCATTGGCCATAACCCGTGGCGAGCAGCTCGATCGATTCTTGGCTGTCATCAATTTGCAGAAGAATCGTATCGATTGCCTTGAAAGAGATCTACAAACTTTGGTCACTCTAGCACAAGATACACAAAAGATGTTGGCCGACCTTAGTCCCAACGGAAATCCCGTGTTCGAAAAAAGAAGTTCGTAGAGCAAACTTTTCCATTTTCATTTGTGCAAAGACAAATTTATACTACATAATATATGATCGAATGCTATCATAATTAGATCGACTAGGTGGATACTTTTATGACACTTGTTGGAGAGTAAAATGAAGTTCTGCATCTGTAAAGGTCAAGGTCGTGGGCAGACTACGGTGCACAAAGGTCCCTCAGAAGGGAGAGAAGGGGCATCTATATATACATAAATATATGTACTCGTATCATACAACTCGAAGTCTCTTTTCTATAAGATATGCATCTCAAGCTGAGCATTCGTCTTTAATCCGAAGCTTCAATCTGTTGATATTTTTCATTTTCCATATTTGCTTACTTTGTTTTCCTTTTTTTGTTTTTTTCGTTAATTAGTGAAAATTTGCTGTCTGCAATTTCTTTTCATGTTTCTTACAATGTTTCATTTTCTTTATTTTGTTTTTTTGTTTTTTAATTTTCTGCGTTTCGTTTGGTTAGCTTTTAGCCACAGTTTCGGTTCGTTTTGTTTTCGGTTTTGGTATTCGCTTCGTGCTGTTTGCATTATGTTTTATTTGTTTCTTCCAACTCTGTTGTGCACTCTTCCAGCTGAATGATTTTCACATCATATACACACGAATCCGTTTGTGTGTTTGTGAAGTTTCATGTGAAGCGGCAACTAAGTAGAGTGCATAATTTAGTAATTGGAACGTATCCAATCTATTTTCACCCCAAGTGTCTTTATTAGCGCCATGAAGAAGAAAGACAGAGAGAAAAGAGAGTCTTCGATTATATTTGACTGTCTCTTCTATAAATCTTTGGATATTCTAAGCTGACCAATCCAACTTCAATGCATAACTAGCCTCAGAAACCAGTTGGAGGCTTTCGTTGAGCATAAATTAGTCTGCAAATCCGATGCAAATCAGTTAAAGCTTTGCAATTGCTGCTGCACATGACAAACAGAAACACAACTGGGTGGGGCTGCGCCGTTCAACATGTGGCATTGTTGTCGTTTATGTGTCACCAACTGAAAAATAAACTACACGAGAGTAAAAGAATGAGCAACGGCAACAGGAACAGCAACAGAATTCAATTAAAAATCCATGCACGCCCAAAAATATTGATTCGACAGAACACAAATATATTTTCCTTTTTCAGTCTGCAGACAGTTGGTGCCACAAATGCCAAAAACAACACAAATACTCACAGACAGAGAGAGAGGGAGATAGAGACAGATATTGCGATAGAGATAGGCACACGCACAAAGAATAACAGCAAAAGCAAATAAAGCGTCGATGAAATGGGAAATGAGACATGACATGGGCACAGATTGGCACCCAAATCGAATCTTAAGTACGACGATTTGATTAAAATAGTTGTGAGAGACAGAAAGTAATCAAAGTTTTTAGTGTTTTGCTACGTTGGGAATTTTAAAGCAGAGGAGGTAGAAAGATGTTCATGTTTTGTGAAGAAAGAAAAAAACATGTTTAACGAATTTCCAGCAAATCTTGCATTAAATTCAAAATAGTTTTTTCCACATTCACTCTCAATTTCATGCCAGAAATATATTCTAAGTATTTTTGACATACATCAATCGAATAGTTTGGCATTGAAAACTGCAATTCAATGATGAAGACGCTTTGCAAGAATCTCTGATTCTACAACAAATTCAGCCAATAAATCTACTTCATGTCTGGAGATGTTGTTGATAGAAGTGTCTGTTTATTCGCTCATTCCCATAGTTGTTTTGCTCTTTCGAATTGAACTTTAGGCTATTTCGGTTGACTTGCTGCTCTTCACGAGTTTCGAACTAATTTGAATGATTTATTTGCAATTTGTTTGTCCCAAAAGTGGCAAAGGCTGCCTAGAGCAGACATTGAACTCGCGCTTTGAACTTTAAACGAGCTGCACGAAATGACCAAAAAAAGGCTAAACCATTTGAGGCAACTTGTTGCTGTTGTTGCTCCGGCAAAATGACCAAAATCGAGTTGACGTTGCTTCAACTGTTGCTCTTGCTTCAGTTGTTGTTGTAGTTGCTGTTGACTTTGCTGCTTGATTGACTAATGACACAGTTTGGACAAGTGCATGGAAAAGTGTGTTGCAGTGTAGGTCAAATTATAAGTGGATATTGATTGATTGGTAGGTGGCGACACACGCCCGCACACTGAGTAAGTGCAACGTGCCACAATGTGGCAATGTGGCATAGAGCTTACGTTTTGCTACGAGGATCACGTACGAAACTCAAGGAGTCCCAACAGCTGAGCCATTTATCAAATTACTTACGCCCCGGGGCAGTTGCTGTTGCTGCCTGGCTATTTATAACTTGCCACATGAGAACTTGCCACAACCCCACCCCCTCTCACATTGAACGTGTATCGGCATTGCAGGCACGCAAAGCAAAAAACTTTCGCAATTTTTCGATATGCGCCGCGCGGTTTCATAAATCTTCCGGCAACGCAACACGCATTTGATTTATGCCTAATTAGAAGCAGTAACAAGTTAATAACCATTATCGATTAGGGACTAACATCGGCTCGGCTAGGCTCAGGGGTTTCAATTACAACAGCGACAACAACAACAACAGCAGAAACATCAGCAAAATGTGCATAATGATCTGCAAATAATCCGCTTAGCCCAGTCGGAGCTTAGCTTGTTTGCATTCAGCCTCTGCCTGGACATATCGCAACGCAGCCAATCAATGACCATAAATCCAGCTCCCCCCTCCTCTCTCTCTCTCTGTGTTTCTCACCATATCCACGTCCAGCTCATCACTCATGCCACAATGCAAACAATGAAACTAATTAAGTTACACATGACCGGAGAGCAAAGCGAAAGCAGAAACCGACAAATCGATTGGCAGCATTGAAACAGTTTCCAATAGCATTTGCATGGCACAAAGGAGGAACGGGGGGGGGGTTGGTAAAATAATACCCCGCATGTAGCCTGCCTGTAAGGCTAGTGTGGCAATCCTTATGCCAATGCGTTAAGATGCGTACTAAAGCACACGTTGTAGGCATTGTGCAGGCACGCTGCGTATACGCAATGTGCACGCCAAGCGCATTAGACACGCCTGCCAGTGGGGTGTGCAGCTAGGGCAGGGTGTGCAGCAGTAATTGTTGAGTATATATGTATTTATCTACTTAGTTTAAATTGTATATATAGAAGGGAAATTTCTCTGCAAACTCCTTGCAAAGTGTAAGACATATTCTCCTTTTCCTTTCTCTCATTCCTGTTTCCTTTTGCTGATTACATTCCATATGCCTTTTCTCTTGCCATATGTGATGATGTCCATAATTAATAACAACGAGTAGACACGTTAGAGTAATCCTCACAAGCCAATAACCAATCGCAATCAAATAAACTGCATAAAGTGATAAAATAAAATTAAATAAGATTGACATTTATTCAATTCCAGAAGGTTAGACATTATTTGAAATTATAAGAGCTGCGAATCAAAGTCAAATTGATGAGTGCAAAGCGAAGTAAATAATTTCATTTCTTCCCTTTTCATTGCCCTTTTCAATTTTCCTTTTATTTTCACGCATCGAAATTCCAAAGGCAAATGCGATTGGTTTGCATTTGAAAAGTGTATGAGTTGAAGTGTTTTTTGGCATGGCTCTTGAGAGGACAATGACTACGACGACGATGGCGCAGAAGGACGTCGCATGGTGACTAATACAAGTCAACCTTGAGACGCGCCGCAGACTGAGAAGGGAATGGGGGATGGTGCAGCTTGTCACATAATTCGACACTTAGGAGCATTTGAAATATTTAACAATGCAGACACGTTGCACGACTTCAACTCGCATTGCCCTCTCGAAGGGCATAAGAAATAAGTTCGAATCGTCGCTAAAAGGGAACCACGTATCATTTGAATCCTAGAAGTATGCAAAATAAATAATCGAACCGTATCGAACCGTTTGAAACGTTGAAACGGAAGTGAAAGAATTTGCAGTAGACGTGCCAGTTCGAGTTGTTGACTTGCTTTTTAAATTAAAAACACGCATACGCAGCGTATAACAAATGAGGGTCTCGCACACACACACACACACAGAAGTATTTCCAGAGAAAAAGCATGACAAATAGATCGAATGCAAAGCACAATTAATAATCGAGTCAGGGGCAACCAAATGACCTGCTTGAAAAGCGAAAGAGAAAGGAAGAGAGAAGGAGAAAAAGAGAGACGAAGCGAAAGTGACTGCGAGTGAGAGTGAAAGCAAGACTGGATGTTGAGGCCACTCTCAAGTCTGCTTGAAATGGCTTTGTCGGCCAACAATAACAATGCATCATTTGTTAACCCCAAAAGTTTATCCTTGCCCCTTTTCGAGAACCTAATGGCCGCCAATTGGGGCCCAACTCGCATAAGTGTGCTCCATTCACAGCTGCTCCTTTTTTTTCCGGGAAAGGCTGTAAAGCTTTGCAATTTTCTGGCGTATTTGCCTTTTTTCCTTTCTTTAAGTTGTTACCCATATCCACGGGCATTAACATCCCTTTGCATGTGTGCACTTTCTTGCTGGAAATAAATAATAATCTGTTAAAATATTTTGCATTTCCTTGGAAAAAGCTTAACTGAGGCGCAGGATTATAAAGAATTACATTAGCAAATATGTCAAAAAGGCAATTTGTATATTTTTTAATTTCCGCAATAATCAGTCAATCAAAATTGTGGGAGGCATCAATAATTATAATGAGATGCCTGCAATTGAAAGAAGAAAGGAAAGAATTGACCTAACCATCTTTTCCTCTCCACATAATAAATTATTCAGGCTTTAAATATATATTTATTTGCATTATATTTTTACTTTTTTGAAGGCAATTCCATCTCCTGGTATATAATGCTATCTTCTCTATAGTTTCTGCAAATAGTTCGCAGCATTTTCGCTGTCAGAGCGCTTATGACTTTATCAGATTTATAGCGTGTCCCAAACTCTTGTATACCACACAACACACACACACTCACACACACACAATATTTATTCCTTTGCTAAACTAAAACTGGGTCAGGTCTTGGCCCCATTTATAGATTGTTAATCTTAAAACAGAACACGAAGCTGGCTCAAAATTTGCCATTGTGCCCGTAAGTCAGCGTGCGGTGTCTGTGTGTGTGTGTAAGTTGAGAAGTTTACCCCACCACAGCGTTCCCTAACCCCGCTCTGCGCCACCTAATCCCGTATCCCCCCCGCGCGCTGCACCGTCTGTTTCCAGTTGAGTTGAGTTATTGCCGCGCTGCGCGTCACCAAAGTGCCGCAGATTAAAGAAATAAATTAAATGTATCTCCCTTCTCACTCTCTCTCTCTCTCTTTCTCTCGTAGGTAGAGAACCGAGCACTGCGACTACGTGAGGTGGCCACAGCAATGCAGCAGTACCAGGACGATGTATCGGCCGGCGCATCCACCGCGCGCCAATGGGCGCCAGCTG
The DNA here is from genome assembly GCA_018151435.1 of Zaprionus africanus. Lineage (NCBI taxonomy): Eukaryota > Metazoa > Arthropoda > Insecta > Diptera > Drosophilidae > Zaprionus > Zaprionus africanus. The sequence goes on along the minus strand of JAECXB010002307.1, from coordinate 634,489 downwards.
CCAACGCGGGCATTCGACTGGCTGCCGGCGGAGCCATTGCTGGCGGCATCGGGGGCAGTGGGGCAGACGATCCCGGTGGCAATGTCATTTTAATCGGCTCCATAAAGGATTTTGAACGCAATGCAGTGCATGGCCTCAAGTTGAACGGCATTGCGCCCATTGCGGAGGAGACATCGCAGGGTAACAGCGGACTTGGAGTCGGCGGTGTTGGCACTGGAGGTCCTCACTCTGCGGGTCGTCTGGCGATGGGCTCCAGCGGGCGTGCAGCCGGCAGCGAGGTGGAATATTTCGACGAGGCTGGCTACATACGACGAGGTGCGCTGCGTAGTGGCGAAGATCCCTACATAAGAAATCGCTTCAATCAAGAGGCCAGCGATGCGTTGCCCAGCAATCGCGAAATCCCCGACACAAGGAGTCCCATGTAAGTAGCCCGGGGGGAAGGGGAAAGGGAGCAGGCTCCTTGCTAATCTGACACGGTTTGGCTTGGCTTGGCAGGTGTCGCACGAAAAAGTATCGCGAGGATTTGCCCGAAACGAGCGTCATCATCACGTTCCACAACGAGGCGCGCTCCACGCTGCTGCGCACCATAGTCAGTGTGCTGAATCGCAGTCCCGAGCATCTGATACGCGAAATTGTGCTGGTGGATGACTACAGTGATCATCGTAAGTATGCGAAGTAGTTTAAAAATATAAAAAAAATGTTTTTATGTTTATGTTTGTCACTTATTTATTAAATATTTAAGTTTTGTTGCCGTTTTGTTGATAAACGATTTCTGCAATTATTGTTTGAACTTATTCAACACTTATTTATCAAAAGTGGCGGTAGGTCGATAACGACTAATGACTGAGGTTATCGAAAGACGCCTAAGACGGTAAAGCAGTAGAATTGAAAAGTAACAATAATAAAATGAAAACTTTTACTATAAATGGAATTTTCACAATATATATATCAGTTATATAGCTAGAGCAGCATTCACCATCTCCGATATCCATAACTCAACCCAATCTCTTTCTTCCAGCCGAGGACGGCCTGGAGCTGGCCAAGATTGACAAGGTGCGCATCATACGCAATGAGAAGCGCGAAGGTTTAGTTAGGTCCCGTGTACGTGGTGCTGATGCCGCGGTGAGCAGCGTGTTGACCTTCCTCGACAGTCATGTGGAGTGCAACGAGCAGTGGCTGGAGCCGTTGCTGGAACGTGTGCGCGAGGATCCCACGCGTGTTGTCTGCCCTGTGATAGATGTCATTAGCATGGATAACTTCCAGTATATTGGTGCTTCGGCAGATTTACGCGGTGGTTTCGACTGGAATTTAATATTCAAATGGGAATATCTCAGTCCATCGGAACGTTCTGCCCGTCACAACGATCCCACCACTGCCATAAGGACGCCCATGATTGCGGGCGGATTGTTCGTCATTGACAAGGCGTATTTCAACAAGCTGGGCAAATACGACATGAAAATGGATGTGTGGGGCGGCGAGAATCTGGAGATCTCATTCCGTGTGTGGCAATGTGGTGGCAGTCTTGAGATTATACCCTGTAGTCGAGTGGGTCATGTCTTCCGTAAACGTCATCCGTACACCTTCCCGGGCGGCAGTGGCAACGTCTTCGCACGGAACACGCGACGAGCCGCTGAGGTCTGGATGGATGACTACAAGCAGCACTATTACAATGCGGTGCCACTGGCCAAGAATATACCCTTTGGAAAGTGAGTGCAGTGCAGGATGAATGACTAGACAGCTTTCTACTGTATTCTTTTGTATATTTCTTTTCAGCATCGATGATCGCTTGGCGCTGAAGGAGAAACTGCACTGCAAGCCCTTCAAGTGGTATCTGGAAAACGTGTATCCCGATCTGCAGGCACCCGAGCCTCAAGAGGTGGGACAATTCAGACAGGAGCAGACCGAATGCTTGGACACCATGGGACACTTGATTGACGGCACAGTGGGTAAGTAACGAGGAAGTTCAGACACATTTGGGGCAGAGATTATAGCAAGTTTTGACCTACATCATATCATAACTTTCCCTGCATTTGTTTGCTTTGCTCTTCCTTCCCCTGCAGGTCTCTTCCCCTGTCACAATACGGGCGGCAATCAGGAATGGGCCTTCTCGAAACGTGGCGAAATCAAGCACGACGATCTCTGTCTGACCCTGGTGCAGTTCTCTCGCGGCTCGCAGGTGGTGCTCAAGTCGTGTGACGATACGGAGAACCAGCGATGGATTATGCGCGAGGGCGGCCTGGTGCGGCACCACAAGATCAATGTCTGCCTGGATACACGCGATCACAATGAGCAGGGGATCAGTGCACAGCGCTGCAACTCAGCTCTTGCCACACAACGCTGGAGCTTTACCAAATACGCGTGAGAGACGCGTCCAATGACCAAACAGAACTAAATCAAGATTTGTTTTCCAAGCAAGAAGGAGTGAAAGAAAGAGGGAGGGAGAGGGAGAGAAGGCGTCGTGATATTTGTGCATGTTTATAAGTACTACCTACTCGGATACGTATGTGTGGTTTCTATGTGTATTGTACGTTTATCAAGTTGATTTAAACAGAAATGAGACACACACACACCAACACGAACATACTCACAAATACACTCACAAACACTCACACACACAGAGACACAGACATACTCGATATTTAAGTTGAAAGTTGATGTGTAAAAGTCAAATTGTTGAGAAGGATCCGAAACGGTATCATTATGTATCGTCTCTGTATCTGAATCTCCTTTTGCAACGGGTGTGTGATTCTAGGATGGACAAGAAAAAGGAAAAGAACGTACTTAGACTGATTAATTTTTTGTATATGTAATGAGATATTTAAAAAATATATAAAAACAAAAAGAAAGTACATTATAGACGCGAGTAAAACAGAAGAAAAAAAACCTTTGGAAGCTGCTTAACACATACGGAAAATCTCTACCTACCTACCTGATATGATTTGCATTTGCATTGCATCCAAACTGAACTCAAACTAACCGACGCATTCCACAAGTCAATTAACAATTAGGCGAGACTAGATAGCCCAGATCGATAGAGAGAACTTAAGTAACTCCAACTCAAGCGCAGAGTCTTCTACTACATAAATGTATAACTTACAAGGCGGAGAGAAAGAGGCGAGCACACAAGACGTGGGGAGAGATGGAGGCGAAGAGGAAGAAGATGAAGTGTTATCATTAGTTTTAGTTTTACCTTTTAAGTATGAAACATTTATCGTGTATAAAAAAACAAAAATGAATTGCGAAGATAAACGATTTAAGTGTATATAATATGATAATTTAAAACGTTTACAAAATGCCAAAACAATAATTGAAATCAAATTGCGAATTTCTCTTTTCCTCTACTCACTCTCCTTTGAAAACATTTCATTTAAACTGTAATTTCAGTTCACACACACTCACACATACGAATTCATTTCATTTCTAGCCTTTTTTACGCGAATTTGAGTAACTTTTTACAATGCATCTCATGCATCGATTCGACATTCCATTTACGAATTTCCATTGTTAATTTTGATGAGTTTTAGTTGTTGTGTGTAAATGAATTTTTGCTAGTTTATGTTAGGCAAAAAATCCGAATGAAAAAACAAAAAAAAATAGAAACGTATATATAAAAACCAAATATCGTCTGTTTGTTTGTACTCATATGTACATTGCGTATACTTAATAAATTGAAATAAATTAAAATTTTAATTTACGACAAGTGAAAATTCCAGAAAACAATTAATAAAAAAAAAACAAAACGAAGACTTGTTTCACTGCGATTTGTCAAAAAGGTGAAGTCTTTGAGGGCGCACCACTTGGCGCATACTTAATGTAATTGCTTGGAAAGGGAAAGGAGTCTGGCAGATGGGACCGCGTAGGTGCTTGAAGTGCTTCCTCTTTGTAGCAAATCTGGCAAGCACTAAGTACAAGTACTCGACTCGTGAAACATATTAGATACGCGCAAGTATTCTATGTAGGTTAAGCACGCCCTCCCCCCTGTGGCATTCTCGAGAACTTTTGATGCATTGCGTATACGCCACGTAGGGAAATAAAAAATGAATTCGTTGCGCTAATTTTGTCATTTGCTAAAGGTAAAGTAAGACATCATAAAAAGCAAACACACACAGTTTGGCCCTGGCTCAGATTGGGGGCCAGGACACTTTAAATTATATGGATGTGAGTGGGCGTGGCGATGGGGCGGAAGAAGCAACGCTCTTTGCATGCACAGCATAAAGCAGAAAACATAAAATAAAGTGTCATGCTCGTATTCCTCAAGCCAGAACGAGACGAGATAAACAAAGTGTTTGCCGGGATGTTCTGCGAAACGTTTACGATGGCTAAGAGAGAAATGTGGACGCAATCGCAATTGAATTTGAGGGAGGATCTTCTAAGGAAATTGTAAGTTGTTTTTATTTCAACTTTTTGTTGCCTTTATTTTGTAGTGTATGGTAAGTAGTAAAGGTAGATTGAATGAGTAAAAGATTAAGTTACAATGTGGAGCTAGGGCCAGGAAAGTAAGGTTGGGTAAGGTAAAGTTAGGTTAGGTTAGGTTAGGTATGGTTATGTTGGGTTAGGTTAAGTTGGTCTAGTGTAGACTAGGCTGAGCAAAGGTTGGTTAGGTAAAGTTAAGGTTAGGTTAGGTAAGGTTAGCTGAGATAAGGATACATTACTATAGGCTAGGTTAGTTCAGAAAAGGTTTGGTTAGGATAGGTTTGGTTAGGTTAGGTTAGGTTAGGTCAGGTTAGGTCACGTGGAATTAAGTCAGATTGTGTTAGCTTCTGTTGCTGAGGTTTTGCTGCGTTATGGTTAAGTAATCTTCAGTTAGGGTAGGTTAGTTTCAGTTACAGCTCAACAACTTAAGTTGAATCCCAATTCAGGAACAGCATCGAACTGAGATTGCGTGCGAGACTCAGCGTAAGCTGAAAAAGAAACCAAAAGAAGAAATATCGCACAAATGCAGCGACATTTGCCAAGCCGCATGTGCAGGCAACCGTAAGACAAACCGATTTCCGTATGAAAACACCGACGGATGCGGCATAAGTCGCTTCTTTCGGCGCTCGCAACGGATATGGCAAGTCTTGGCAGAGAGTGCGGACGAGGACAAGGTTAAGCCAGAGACTGAGGCAGTGCCAAGACCAGGAAGTGGGCGGGCAAACGAAACGAGTCTCTGCACTGGAGACAGGAAAGTGGAACAGAATCTGAATCGTTTATACGGAGTGTCATGCGAAACGGCAGCCCCATATGGGCTTTGCCGACACTGATGCTGATGATGGTTGGGGCGTTTCCAGCTTGTTTGTTGTTGTTGCTGTAGTTGTTGTTGTCAGACAGGTGAGTTACATTTTTCCCCTAATATTTTCCTTACATTTTCCTTATTTAAGGCATCGCATGTGTCAGGCATACAAAGGAGGAGCAAAAGTGAAGCCAGTTGACTATGCGACTCTGCTCTGACAACCCTCACACACACACACTCGCACTGCACACACACAATATCATACGCATTTTCACATTTTCATCATTCGCTGGCAGCGGCGATGCCATCGGCATTTTTTACGCTTCCGCAATTTTATCGCGGGCCAACACTTTGCCTCCATTTTCGCCACCTTCTTGCGCTCGTTACGTAGCGCCAGCCCTGGCTCGAGCGGGCCAGGCCTTACGTCGTACACCATACGTCATTGCCAGTTTACGTGGCACGTTAATAACCAACAACACACACACACTTACGCACACACAATATGCACACACGTGAGTCTTCTTGCCTGCCTCACGTGCTGTCCTCGTTGTCGTTGTCATCGTTTCTCTTCTGTTCTTGTGCCTTTCAGTTATTATCAGTAGCTGAGGCAGCAGCTGCCTCTACTGCTTCTTCCTTTTCTCCTTCATCGTCACATACATTAATCATGGCCTCTTTGCGTCGGCCCTTGTTTAACGCCCGAGCAGCTCCTCCCGTAATGAGACAGTGTCGTTGAGACATAATTAAAAACACGTTAAGCGCCTCAGTTGACCAGCAATAAGCTGAGCCTAAATAGGCGCCCATGGCAAATGGATTCTACAGTGAGATGATGTGTGTTTGGAACTTATGACAAAGGAATGGCAACATACGAGGGGGAATGTATATTAATAATTTATTTATTCTAATGAAGTTAAAGGTTTTAGAGATTAATGTCTAAGCAATCTTACACATATTATGGACATTAGTATTATTATCATATTAATATCAATATCAATATTCGAATAGAATACGATTAAAAACCATCAATGATCGATTGATTTTTTTATGAAACCTTCCATGAACGTATTTTTTACTTTGGCACCAAGAAGTATGCTTCATATATTTAAAGTTCGTCCTTTTTTCACTTTAAAGCACATCCAATATACTTACTTATGTACTATATGTATAGTATAGTAGGTCTAATCACATCATTGCAACATTTCACCCTCAATTCTTTAGTTTTGTCTATAACCAACTCACTTTAAAAGTCATAAATTCCATTTAAAGCTACCTCTGGGGCTTCAGCCTAAGCCCGCGACGCAGACTAATCCCAGTTTGGCATACGCAAAAACCCTTTTCAATAGGTTAATCAAAATAAAAAGAACATGCACAGCAGACGCTATAAATTCTGCAAACTCGCTGCAAAATTCGGCTTATTGATGGCATATTAAATTTCAGCTTCATTAAGACTTTGCCTTATCAGCGATTTATAAGCTCGGATTGCACTCGCGACTCGCTAAGTATTTGCTAAACAATTGCGGGGGAGATGCCCCGCTAAACGGGCAGGTCGAGACAGTACACAGTTTATAAGACGAAGTAGATGAAAAAAGCAAATAAAGCTAAGCGGATTTTCATATCGATTACGGGCACACGAAATATTTTCACTAAGCCCATGAAAAACGGTGTTGGCAAACGAACTTTTCTTTTTGGGGCGAAGTGTGAATTTAAGCTGATTTATAGCTTGTTTTTTAAATTGCCACACGGTGTGTGTGATGTGTGTGGGTGCGTAGGGGAATAGGCTGTGTGTGTGTGTGTGTTAACATAAGCGGCTTATGTGAGCAATTTGTGCGAAAATTGAATAATAACCTCGAGTCGCAGCGAGCAAAACACAAAAGAAAAAGGCAACAACACAATTTTCCAGAATAAAAATTCAGATTAGCTGAATGCCTGTTGAAGCTGTTGTTCATATTGGGATCGGTAAATGTCGCGAGAGGAGGGAAGAGGAAGAGAGGGAACGAACAGCGAACAATCTTGACATTTGGCGCCTAAAAGCAGGCAATGCTTTTTGCTTTTGCTGGCGATTTTGCACTATGTGTGTGTGTTTGAGTACGTGTGTGTGTGTGATTTGATTGCCTGTGTGTTTGCGTGTGTGCTGGTGTGTAACTGACATAACAAGCAAAGTTATTTTGGTGGCGCGTCGCCAGCATTGTCCCTCTTCGGCCTGAGCAAACTTTGGCTTTCACCTTAGCTGCATGTTTTGTTTTATCTCTTAGGCTTAATTGGAAAGCACGCACACCACACACACACACACATGCATACACAACCACACCCACACACGCCTGGGAAACGTGTTGTGCTTAACGCACGCACGACTATGAAAACAATAACAATAACAAAAACGACAAAACAAGTAAAAGCCCGAGCCAAATATTGAGCAGAATTGAGCAGCAGCTCAAGTGTGTCCCGTGTACCGCCTCCTCTTCCTGTCCTTGCCACACGTAGCAGCCGTAACTACAACAACAACAGCCTGTAACGTGTCTTGCCTTGCCATGGTGCTCTACCAACTATTTATAGAGAGCTCTCCCCCAACTCAACTCAAGTAACTCATCCACTTATGTTGTGGCATTTTCACATGGCTTTTCCTTTTGTTTTTCCGGCCACAATATTAACATAATTGTGCGTGTCGCCAGGCGAGACTATGCCTAATGTATGTACCATGTACAGCATGCATTAATAATGTTCATTTAACAGACCTCTCCATATGCCGAGCAACAGTTAATATATGTGAAGCAACTCAACAACTTGAGGATTTTATGAGGATTTCAAGTAATTCCAGTTAAGTGATGAGTTGCATTCCTTGAGAGCTGAACAAGAACAGAATAGAGGCATTTTCTGTATTTTCTATGTTACATTTTTCGTCTTCTCTTATCACTGTGTGTGGCTACACACTTGCGGGAATTCTGAGAATTCAGTAGACAGAGAAAAACTATGATACAATTTGTTGTTCAAGTTGGCAGTTCCAGGAAAAGAAACCTTCTCTGATTTTAATGGAGTGTCAAAAAATTCAGGGAAACCTACAGTTGCATGAAGTATGCCTGATTGGATTACAATGCAGTGAAATGAAAAACTGTGAGAGAAAATAGATAACTCGATAGGTTCTTTAGTAGTAGATAAGCACTTGAAAACTTATTGAGGTAACTATTTGAAGGAAACTTTAATGAAAATAAATTTAATAAAATTTAATACAATTCACACAGTTAATTTATGAGTTAATAAATGAAAATCAATTCAATTTGAGTTGATATTTAATCCGCTCAAAGGTTAAACAGCAAATTAAATATATTAAGCTCTCAATAAAAATAAATAAATATTTTTAAGAAGCTGGCTCAATTCCTGAAGCCACATGAAAGATTGCGGCGTGGCAATATACTCATTGCTGTTCTGAAGAAACCGCTGAACTCATCAAACTCTGGCTGAATTGTTTAATCATTAAACTTGGCTGGAATTCCGATCGATTGAATTTTCCCAAGTTTCGTATTTGGTCAACAAATTAGTTGGGTCGTGTGCAGAGGAAAACTCTTCCCTTACCCCATTCGATGTGCTAACGCTAACGCCAGCAATTTGCATTCTCCCCTGATTATATGCAAATAAAGCGATTTTCCCACAGCACACAAGAATAGAGACCGGAAAGGGGAAGAGAAGAGAAGAGAGGGGACGTGATACATCTGCAGCCAATTACAGGTTCAATTTAATTGAAGTCAAAGCATCGTGCGAATTGCACAACGAGTAGTGGCAGATGCAGCTCGTTTATCGAAGCGACCACTTGGCCGGACATTTGGGATTCAGAGTCAAATCAATGTCCGTTCCGGGAGTTATGGCGCGCATAAAAGTCAACAACAAATGATAAATGAAGCGCAACATTTGCATGGCCAAAGAGGGTGAAAAAAACTATAACGAAACGGAAAAACGGAATAAAAACAATTTTCTTGCTCTTCGCGCAGATTTCAAAGATGTGCCAGCATACAAAATAAAATGGAAGCAGAGTGGAAAGGGCGCAAAAGAAGGTTAGGAAATGTTGCAACAAATTCATGTTCCATTTGGGCCAGACGACTGGGGGATAAGCAACCAAACGAAAGGATAACAATGTCACTGACACACGGTCTGCAAACGAAAAGAGCACAAAAAGGAAACACCAAATGAACAAGCAGAATGCTAGATTACTGCAAGTCGAAAAGGGAATACTCTAAGATATAAGTATGTAGGCACATAAGACATATAGAACACTACTAATAATGGGAATATTAATTATTAGCAAGCTTAACTTCTCAGTGTATATTTTGCTGATTCTGTATTCTAGAGCTCAAAAACTCCTTGATGTGTATCCAACAGCAAAACAGCTGAAAATGTTAGCATACTTTTCAGCGCAACCTCTGCTAGAGCAACTTGCGACCTTGTTGCCCACTCTCTCTCCCTCTTTCTCTCTCTGTCTCTTCTAGCTTGTAACGGAAATTGGTGAAAAATGCATGTGTCATGATGCCGCATACTAAACAGTTGGCCAACTGGCAACCTGCTAAGCGGGTTGCTGCGCCAAAAACAAATCTGCCTAGCTCCTCCCTCAGACATTTGGTCTGCACTGTGGACATAGCCAGAGAAAGAAAGCTGTCAATGCTGGAATCGTTCGATTTCCATGCTATATTTAACGTGCCCTCTCCTCGTATTATTGCCACATAATTTGCACTTGCCGTGCGTCTTAATGAAATCAATTACCAGTTAACAAGTTGCCTCGAGCTGAGGCTTCGCGCAGCAGCCAAAGTAAATGAAATTAGTGGCACAAGGCAGCGACGCCACAGGACACAGGCAGAGCGAAGCAAGGACTCAAGACTAAAAGCAGTCGACAAATTGTTTTTACTGTCCTGCAAGTTTCTTTATTTCTATTTTTTTTATTTCTTCCTTTTTTATTGGTTCGAGTTTTTTCGAGTCTTGCTTATCGTATTGAGTTCTCTAGTGGAAAATTCAATTTGCGCAAATATTTGCGGTGCTTGGTTGCCTTTGATTTTTATGTGAGGGCACAAGTTGCTATAACTTGATTTCACTCGGTAATTCGCAGCGCAAAAGGTTTAAGGCAATTTCAATAGATAGAAAGTTTGCAAAATTATATTAAAATTGTATAAATCGAGTGGAAATGTGACAAAAGTCGACGAAACATTTTTTAAGGTTTTATGCTAAAGTGTTTTTGTTTTTCAAGTTTAATTCATAATTTGTTGCTGCGTTTAATAAAGTTAACGAAATTCAGGCAACAAGCTGTAATACTAAATGGAGGTTGAATATATTATAATTTGAGCTGCCACAAGTTTTGCCCTCTTTTCCCCTTTTTTCATCTCTTTTATATAAGCAGCAAACTTTCGGGCTTGCAAAACTTAAGGCGCAAGCTTTGTAGTCTATCAAAAAGGGATGCGAAAGACAAACTAAGAGCATTATTAGTTTTTCTGCTGCTTTGTGTATCCTTTCTTCCTCCCCTTCCTCGCTCATTGTTGCCCTAGCTACATTGTTATCATATGTCACCATCTTTTATTTATACTTATCCCACACACACACTCTCACACTCGCACACACATAACGCATATATGATCAACTTTATACCACAACAGACAATATTTATGTGTTTTTGTGTTAAAACCGAATTTATTAGCCAACAACAAGAACGACAACAAGAGCAACGAACCCCAAAGAGAACCCAACTCATGCCTTCTTCCTACCCCTCGAATTTGCCTAAGCATTCAGCAAAACAAAAACAATTTAAACTTTCATTACAGTCAAACACTCATCGCATTTGCCACTCTTTCTCTCTCACTCTCACTCCTTTTCCCTTTCCCTCTCCCTCTCTCACACATTTGGCCACTTAAATGACACTCATTCATAAAGTGTGTGGAGTAATTTTCCAGCTGCTTCACTTCCTTCGACGCCTTTGGATTCGCCTTCCTTTGACTCTCAGCAGCTACTTGGGTACGAGCAGTCTCCCTCTCTTATTCCCTCTCCCTCCCCCTCTCCTTCTACTACTCCCTTTTGCTCTCCCTTTCGTCTCTCGCTCATGACTTTTTGCGTTTTGCGGTTACTTTATGTGCTTGCGGTCTCTCTGCGCTGTTGTTGTACTTGTATTAGTTGTAGTTGTAGTGCGGCAACAGCTGCGCGAATCTGTCGCCCTTCTCTGCGTATGTGTGTATGTGCGCGTGTTATCATCATTGTTCATCATGCGTTTCTAATGAAGTCGTAAAAATTGAAAACTTCAACGCATCCGACGCGTTGCCCTCGCTCTCTCTTCCTTTCTCCCTGTTTCTCCTTCTTTCGCTGTTTCTCTTTAGCTTATTTTTATGTGGCTTATGTGTTGCTTTATTGCCTCAGACGCGTTCGTCTTCCGCTTGTCTGTCTTCTCTTGCCACAATCATTTTTATTCATTTGCCCATTTTGCCTGCTTCGCTTCCGACATTTTTACCATACCCTGCAGTCGTAAAGTGTTTGCTGGGGTAGCATAGACTCTGAGATGAAAAAAGTAAAAGTAGAATATTATCTGCATTGTTTTAAAAGGCAAACCGCGCTACCGTTGTTCCTAAAAAACTTACAGGGTATGCGCAGTTCGAATTGAATAGCAGAAGGCACTCAAAGCTTTTCGCGGCTTTTATTTCTGTTTCACTGCGTACGTGTATCTTTCTTCTATGTCTGTGTGTGTGTGTACCGTTTTTTATTTCTGTGTGTTTCGCATTTTTTTAATACATTTTTATTTGTTTCGCATTTTGTTTATTTTGGGCAAATTCTGTAATCAGCTTTAAGCTAAGCTGGAAGCTTTAATTTGCCAACAAATCAAATATTTGTAGAAACTTTCATTGTTTACAGCAGCTTTGCAATTTAAAACTAAATACAACACTTATCAGCAGAGAGAAATCGTCAAATGACTTGATATATCGTTAGATTAATCAAGTTAGTCACAATTTAAATCGAATATATAAAAAACCTTCCGTGTGATTCTCGCCCATGGCACTCACTCAATTACAGCCTACAGGCAATTCATAATCGCTTATGCGTTTTTGATGCAGGTGAAAAAACCCGCTGTTTTTATAGCTTTTTTCTCGCCTTTGATAACGGTAAAGCTGTTGCAAGTTAACGCGTTGCAATTTAATAGCTTTGGGTTACAAACATTTACAAATAATACGCCATTTTGAAAGGCATAAAAAATGCAAGTTTTATTTTTATGACCATTTGATAGCTGTTGACAGAGTGCGTTTTTCTCACTGCATACGCTACAAATACCCTGTGAAAGAGGTGTTAGAACTTTCAGAATTTTCCATTAATTATTAATAAAAATAAATTAGCTTAAAAACACTGATTAGCAGAAAGTATTTTGTCTGAAAATCTTCCTAATTATGAACGTTTTATAAATTTTAAAGAATTCGTTTAAAATACTCATAAGAAAGTTGATTTAATTTGTAGAGATGAAAAATCATATAATTTAATATTTATAACTAAAACTTTATATCCAATATTTTAACAGGGTATCTCAGCTGCACTTCCCTCAACTGCAACATGAGCGATCTGAGTTCATTTTTGAACATGGACTCTGCAACTCTTAACTTTGTTACTCGTATGTCATCCATGGCAATTCGCATTTGAATTGCGTTGAATTTTTTAACAGTATCTTTTACAGTATTTTTTGTAGCATTTTTGAGTGCTTCATTACGTTAGCTTTGCAATGTGGTGTATGGGGTGTGCAAGGGGTGTGCAACAAGGGGTGCAAGGGGTGCTTGCACATTCAGAACTTTTGCAACCATTTTGCATTTTGATGGCGCATTTCGCGTCACTTGCAGAGGCCGCAATTATTTTGCCGTTACTCGGCAATTTCGTTGCCGTTACTTCATTTCCCTGCCACCCCCTTCCCCCATGCTGCACTTTTCCGAAATGTTTTATTGCCGCGTCAATTTATGCTCTTATCTTCGGCCCGTCCCCGATTGAAGGACCTGCAACGGCAGCCCATTTGCCAAATGTGGCACACTCACACACACACACACACACATACATGCTCTTGTAATGCCCTGCCACATCAATATCGTGATGGGTCCGGGAGCTGGAGAGGTGGCACGCCCACTCACTCACCGCTTTCACATACGCAATGCACGAAATTGAAAATGACAAAACAAAATTGTGAAAACTGTGAAAATTTGTTGCATCGGATATCCGCACTTTGCTGCAGAGCGGATGTTGCTCGACAACAACTTCAACTTCACCACGCCCCTCCGCCCCATCTGGCCTTGCATGTTGCATGTAGCATGCCACCTGGTGAAGGTAGCCGGCAACACCAAGCAGGGCGCACCTGAAACCATTTCCTGGCCTGTTGGCACTGCAAGATCTTAATTTCGATATTGATGTCAAATTGTCGCTTGGTTTAATTAAAAAAACACAAGTTGAGTGCGTTAAAGAAATAAGGAGTATATGCAGTCAGATACCCTGTAAATATGTGGGATATGATATGATTGGATATGATATTATTGTTTTCCCCAACTTTCCATTAAATCAAAAAAGGTTTTTGATCTAACTTTCTTCAGCTGACTTGGCAATATTAAGTCGATCAGATATATATATATATATATATATATATATATATATATATAAAGTGTTTTGAAGGATATAAAAATGAATTAAAATCTATAAATCATTTGTAATATTTTTTTCTCACACCCCTTCAACCTGTACAGGGTATTCAATAGAAATAAACCAACTGCAACAACAGTTGCTTTGTTGCCCTTTTTCATTTGAGTTGTTGCCACGCTGCACGCGTTTTGTTTTCCGTGTTGTTGTTGCTGGTCTTTTAGCACGGCTCGTTCGCATTCTTTCGACCCTTCATATTACGCATTTTTGCAGCAGAATTTGTTTGTTTTTTTTTCCACAGCGATTGGCTCGATTTGTGGGCCAGCACGTGATGATGCTGACTCCACGACACGTTTCAGATTTTCAAATTTGACGTTTGGCAAAGAATAAAATAGAAAACAAAAAACTAAAGCTTTTGTTTTCGCTTTCAACGAGGGAATTCTCGATTAAATTACACACATTTTTTACTCGCCAGTTAAAATCTGAATATCAGCAGATAACTTTGAAAAAAAACAACAACTTGCAGGTATTTTTATAAAAAATACACTTGAATTTCATACGCTGGTATTTTGCTGAGTGAAATTTATTATTAATATAAATATTCTTTGAGGGTTTTCTTTAATAGGTTTTTGCTGTTATTGAACTCTGGCCTGTTTTTTTAATATTCTTTCAACTACTGTTACTTCCTTTAATCAATTGATATTCCAGTTTAAAATTTAGTATATTTTCAATGAAGTGTTTTTATGGACAGCCAGCGAACTCTTGTCTATTGCCTCTTTAAAATTTACATTCCTCTTTCATTTTATTAGCTACATACAGTAAATATTCAACAGCCGCCAGACACATAAATCGAAATCGACTCATAGCAGATAATAAATACATATACTATATACATTTTTATACGCCTTGCCATGCTGTCATCTTAATCACATTTACAGAACTGTCGTAAAGGCAAGTTTCGTCTCTGTGAAAAGGTTGTTAATAATTTGATGAGCCTTGGGTGAATAAAGGGCAATCATTGGCTTCGTGAATGGCTGCTCATCAGTAGCCACTTCCAGTTGGCAATCCCCTGCTACGTTGGCGCCTATCAAGTCCAAAAATATATTACTTATTGATTTCAATTTTAAATTGTACGCTTTTTGCCTTGTTGTTGTGGGCATCCTTCTGGGAAATCTGCTTGATGTTGTCAACGCCAATTTGCTTGGGCAGGTGAATGAAATATGCAAAGGTTCCATTCGAAAGCCATGAAATATGTATAAAATAATGAAAAAACCATCGAGAGATAAAGCTAGCTAGGGCCATGTGTGTTTCAAGCACTGACATAAACAAACACGTGTGCCATATAAAGTGAACATTTATTTCTATATATGGCATTTGTCTGTCTGTGTGTATGTCGTTCTGGCCATAAAGCAGAAAATGCGCCGCCAACACCTCGTAAAATCGTTGGCCAATTTCATTTCATTTTTGCGGTTTCCCGCGGCGCAAAATGTGCGTGGTCAGAAAGGATTGTGAAATCAAATGGCTCGCAGGGAGGGAGGGAAGGTGAAGGGGGCTTAGCGGTATTGGGGGAGTTGGCAACTCTAGCAGCTTGGAAGTGGCTGCTGGTTATAATGTTGCCCTTAACTCAGCTGAAGTTGTTGCTTTCTCCGTTATTGTTTGGCTTCTTTCGCAATTTTCGCAACTTGCAACTGGCAACTGCCAACTTGCAACAACTGCAATTACGTACAAGTTGTTGTTGTTATTGTTGCCGCCGCTGTTTGCCATTTCCCTTTGGCCAGTTTGGTTTTCACAAGTTTTGACCGAAGTTTTTGCAGAATTCTATAGTGAATTTTAAAATTGTGCCCTCCCCCTTCGCTCCACCGCTTTTCAATTTCCGCCGATAGTTTTAAGCAACTATCGTGTTAATAAGTTTTTCCTCAGCCTCGCAAAATGACTTTTAATAACTGCAAGCTCTGGGCCAATGACTTGCTGCAAAATGTTCGCAGCTCATTAAGTCGACGAGTCGCTGAGCTTGCCGCGACTAAGTGAAAACAACTCGTTAGAAATAGGGGAAAATCCCAGTAGCGGGACTAATATGAGTTAGGGAAAAACTTAAGGGTGCCTAATGTAAGTTTGCAGTACTTGAATACCCTGCAACTGTTTATCATTTTATTACAGAATAAAGAAACTCATCATTAACTTATCATAAGTATAAAAGAACTTCTTTTTCAAGAAGAGAACCACAAAAAATTGCTTGTAAAAATACCAAATATCCCTATAAATGTTTTATAACTGTAATTTATAATATCCCAAAACTATTTTCATATTTTTGAAGATCCTAACCAGTCCGATAAGTATGCTAAAATTTTGCCAAACTCATGTCTAGAGACCAAAGGAGAAAAGGCAAGTGCAGCGCGGGGGTAAAAGAGATAGCTATAAAGACAATTCCTTTCAACTATTCAATGAAAGGCAGAAACCACACAAAAAGCGCTGCAATTTCCAGACATTTCCACCCCCTCCACATCCTCTCCTTCTCCCCTAGCGTGACTGTAATTGCGCGCACTTTATGGCTCATTATTTTCAATGGAAAAGTGTTCACATTTTGTTCCACTTTTGTTTCATTTTCTTCTATGGTCTCTTGCGCACTTTTTCTCTGAACATTTTTGCTCATTTGCAGCATGCAACTTTTCATTATGTGGCACATAAGCAACCGAAGCCGCAGCCAAAGTGTGGCAACAATATTTAAACTTGTGCATTATGCATAGGGACGATGTCATTAACACTAATGACGTCATGAAATTCAATGCACGACGCCATTGGAGCTGCCACAGACACCCACTCACTCACACACACACACACACACACACGTACACGAGTTCGACTACTGACACTGGTCACACACATAGGCCACATACTGGACTCGCCCACGCTGCAATGGACCACGGTGGACTGGGAATACTCTCGCAACTGTGAATGAATTTACCAGCCTGATATTGGAAACTTTTCCATTGCGGCCAGACAACGTTGGGCATCTATTTTTATAACAAATATACCCTGTGCAAAGAGTTCAAGTGGGGTATAAGCAGCCAGATAAGAAAGGGAATACATATAGAGGTTGTTGAAGAAGAAGTTAATTAAATTAAATATCTGCCAGGCTGCGATTAAAGGTCCTTAACTCTTATAAAAAAGAATTATGATCTATCTTCCTTATTCAGAAGATTATAATCTTATGCTTTACCATATATTAACCTTAGTATATTATTGAAATACCCTCAAAATTTGCCCAATATATAACCCTAAATACTTTGGCTATGCCAGTATTAGTCTTCCATTAGGCACTTCAAACTTGCCACACTTATAACCCAATATTTTGTAGCATCTGCTGGGCGAGCTCTTGCAATTGTATCTCTTTCTCCCTCTCCCTCTCCCTCTGCTCTGCTTCCACTTGAAATGTGAGCTGCATGCAGGCTGTCAACCTCGTCTAGTTGCGTTGCGGTTGACGACATAAAACCAAAAAAAAAAAAAAAAAAAATGCCAGCAATATTTGAATTTTACTCGGGCGAGTAGGTAGGGTGGTCCGTCAACAGTTTTTGACCACTGCACCATATGAATTTAATGACATCTCGGGGTGACTTCCCGATGTGGCCCTAACTGCTTCGCAACAGCTTTGCGAGAGCAACAATAAAAACAACACAATGCACAATAGGTTGAAAAGTCAAAAACTTTGTACAATGCTGAAAACAATTGGAACTTTGTTATGGAATATGCCATAACAAAAGCAATTGCTCTACGTGCTCCTCTAACCCTTCCCCGTTGCCATGCCATTCTCTCCTGTTCTTTTCCTGGTGCCAACTCAACTCGATATCCAACTGAGTTTTTGGCAAAGCCTCGTTTTATCATACCACAAGAAAGACAATGTGTGAAGAGGGAGAGAGAAAGAGGGAGAGCGAGAAAGGGTGAACGGAAACCTATTTATGGTTGACCATGCAAATCAATTGGATGGCATATCGAATGCACAGCACTCCAGCAAAGAGATCAAAAGGAATCGCTTGAACAATGTGCAAACAATGCAAAGAGGATGATAATGGAACTGACTATTGGACACCTTTTGAACGTGCTACAGTGTAATTAAAGTTTTGCCAAGGGCATGAAAAAGAGTGCAAAGGAAAGAGATGAAAGTTTCAGTTTAAGAAAGAACTTTAGTTTTTGCTTTTAGCACATTTCTTAGTCTTAGTCCAATTGTTATCCTTATTTAGCTCTTTTTATTTGTCCATCTCAACTGTTATACAGCAATAAATAAGTCTTCTAAACTGTCACACTTCTCTCATAGTAGCCGTAATCAAATTCTGTTTAAAGCTCTTCAAGAAACTCCCCCAGTTCGCTTTGGGAAAACTTCTCATTTTCCTACGTCCACAAACTGAAAATTGGATTTCTGCGAGAGCTGAAAAAGCAACTGTATAATTAAAGTGCCTTGTCTTATATTTGAAGTTTTTGCATGCGCAAGTTTCCTAAAAATAAAAAAAATAAAAAAAACCGTCAAGAAATTGGAAATGCAATCGTTTCCTTCCCAATTGCTTTAGCTACGAACTGTGCTGACAACATTCTTTTGCTCGTTCTTCCTCTCATTTTTTTTTGTCTCTATCTTTCTCTGGCCCATTGACAACATCTGCAGCATCAGCAGAGGCAGCTCTAGCGCACCCTATCCCCTCTCTTCACTCGACTTGCCTTATCCTCCATCTCAAGCTCATCCTTGGTAATCTTTAGTGTGCACAAGTGTTTTGCAAAGCCTCTTAAAATCCGTTTAACTTCAACAAAATTTCACATATGCTGCAATTGTTGTTGCTGTTCTTTCTGTTGTTGCTGCTGCTATTGTTGTTGCTGTTGTAGTTAGTATGCATCGCTTTGGCATTGCTCCCTTTCCTAGCCATTGCAAATCCCGCAACACATGCAACGGCATTTGCCTGCGCTGTCTGCACTTGGCTTAGTGAAAGGGATGAGGCAGGCGGCAATTAAAGGGGGTATGCAACGCAGCTCGCAACTTATAAAACTCGCACATATATTTTGGACTAGATCCAACGAGCCATGCAATATGACACAAATATTAAATGCACACAACAAACAAGCGACAACAAGAGCAGCAACAACACAAAGCACGAAAGCTACAGTAGAGTGGGCTCGACTGTGAGGCACCCGCTACGTACCTAACTTCTGTTGCACCTAACTACTGTTGCATACTTTAGGGACTGGTAGGGAATTTGGTAGCTCATAGAATTATTTCTTAAATAACTTCTATGTTAAGTAACCGATTCCAACCGAATTTTCAGAATTCATTTGGGTCTCAATGATTATTGTGTTTACCAAAAATAAACTGTCCTGCACTAAAGTGACGGTTAGAAGTGGGTTGTTTAAGATCTAGATATTTGGCACAAAGTTATAGCCTTTCACCCTATGAGTAGCTTTGGGTAACAGGCATTGTAGATACTCTTTAAATTAAGAAGTTTTCATACATATAAAACATTTAATTGCTGTTCAATTCTGGAATTACATCAAATAATTAGCTAAAAAACAGAAGTAAACATAAAACATAAATTTTTACTTTACAGATTACTTTTACTAGTACACTTTATTTTTATTTTTACATTACATTTTGCCCACAAAAGGAGTTCTATTATTAAACAATTTTCAGGCATGATAAACTATGTAGTGTCATAATCCTGTTCTATATATAAGTTATAAAAGCTCCCATTCATAATTTTTAAACCCCTGAAATATATTATTAGGGCTATTTGTTAATAATTTAGCTTTGCTTCTGTTTGTTTTTTCTCTATTGAAACCTTTTGATTCCGTTCACTCACGATCATTTCAACGCCTCTGTTGCGCGTGCGTCTCGACGACAATTGTCTTCGATATGATGTCATATGTGGTTCGATTATTTCGCAAGAATATCAAATTCAAGCAGATCGGAAAGAATAATGTGACAACGACATTTTTGGTGAAGGCACGTATGAAGGCTCTTGTGAGCGTGAGCGACTCAGCGGGATATAGTTTGACCCAGTACGATTCATGCAGCAATTGAAATATATAGAAAACGGGTATGATCACGTTATTCCTAGGTACCACAGCCTCCACATAGAGTACTCGCAGACGCATCATCTGTTTCCCAGGAGTTGCACCACAGCCGTAAGTCCAGAGACAATCGTAGCAACACATCAAGAGCTTCGTCATTACAACGACTAAAAGAAAGTCAGAGTATAGCTTGAAATTTATCGAGACATTGAAGACACTGAGAAAGATTCCCTTTTGCTTATGCGAGTTTTTGCCAAAAACCTTCTCCAGATCAACTTGGAACACATAGAACAATGTGATCAAGAAGATTATTTTGACAATGAGCATTATGAAGGCATCGATCATTTCGGCAGTGATACGTTTCCAAAATGGAGCAGCAACCGCATCCTTGCCGCCATAACGTTGCACAACCTCCCGCGATTCTTGTTCACTGTACCAATGAAAATGTCTGAATCGTGGTCGCATAACCCGCGTCCTCACATTCACAGGTCGATTGCTTTGGGCCAATAATTGACAGTTATAATTGAGGCACATATAATTCGTCAGCATCTGTGCCGCGGCCATTTGCCGGTACCAATTGGCAAGGCTGGCGAAATATGCATCTCGTGTAGAGTCCTTAATATCACCCATGGAATTCTTTTCTAAGCAAAGATTGATATAGTTGGTCTGCTCAGTTCCTTGCTGCCCCAGCGTTTTTGATTCATTTGGTTCATTTTCTTGACCCATTTCGTTAGTGTATTTGATATGAAATTTGCACTCGATTCTAAATTTGTTTAAATTTTAGAATTTATGTGAATAAACTTACTAGATCTAACTTTGAGAGCTCTGTTAATAGTAACTAGATTTTTCTGATAAGGTAAGTGATAAAGGTTTTTAATTATTTCTTATTTTTCATGGGATGATTGAAATTGTTTTTTTTTATTAATGTGATTTGATCAATAAATGTGAAGGAAATATAAAAATAACATATTAACATTTTTTATTATATGGTTTTTCGATATATCATCATTTTAAAAGTTCTGGCAACTCTATGAAGGTTTGAAATCTCATTTCCTATTTTAAAATCCTTAAAATTTTATCGGGTGTGTCATTTTAAACGATTTATTAACGTTCCACTTATAATACGTAGACAAAAAATTAAAGTTATAAGTTAATCAACTATTTTTATATATAAAAAATATTTTATTTTTCAATACCTCTTTTTATGTAATACTGTATTTTTGTATTGATTTGAACAAGTATTTTATAAGCTCATTATCAGGCGCATATTATGAATGTTTTTCTACATCATCATACTCACCTAAAATTACTTTACAGGGTATTTAAAATATTTGTGCCTGGCCTTTAGTTGAACACTTATTCGGCTCTGTTTCTGCTGCTGTTGGCGCTGTTCTGCTGGCTGGGCCAGGTGTTAATCAAGTGGCCAACATGTCGGCCATGATAAATGTCCCGAGTTTTGTTGGCTTTTATTGTGGTCGCCTGAAAATATGCAACACACTCCCCGAGCAACATTTGTTTGCTGCTGCAGGTAACGAGTTGATGCAGATGCAGTTGCAGATGCGTTGCAGTTGCTGAAGTGCAAGTCAGTGCAAGTAATTGTTACATGGATGGGACAATGCGAGCGTTATTAGTTACAGTCCCGGGTTCAACCGCAGACCTTTGTGTGCTGTGCAGCGCCGACTGTTTTGCATAATAAATTAACCGCTTGGCTGGACTGGCTTCTGCTTCGGCTTCTGCTGGTGCTGCTCATTAATGCGCATTTGTATTTAGTTGTGCATAAAGCATTATGCGAGAATGAGCCCGACGTGACCGCACTGATCCGGCAATGGGGCATCGAACGCATGAGGTAGTGCTGTCCCTGTCTATCTCATACTGCAAGGTTTCCTGCTCCTTCTGTACTGCTTGGTATACCTTAGTTCCGGTTTTACTCACTGTACTCCTGCCTGTCCTACGACCTAACTCACTCTATCTCTCCTTTTACTACTCTTTACTCTAACACAATTCTTCCTTTCTCATGCCTTGTCCCTACACCTTGTTCTCCGTCTTTTCTTTCTCTCCACTCATGTTGACAATCAATCGTTTATGCTGCTTCAACCACAGATACATCAATAGCTACAGACTCATTTGTATCTACAGTTACATATCGTTCATATTGTTGTTTCCCCAGCCAATTCCTCTTTCCCATCTCTACCTCCACCTCGCCCCCATTGGCCACTAATTAAAAATCGCTCAGCATCGTGTTTAATTTAATTTTAATGCCTTCCGATTATATTCATATTCATATTCAATTGTATGAATCGATTGCAGTGCATGAGTAATTGGGTCGTTGCCCAGCAAATGAGCATTTATTGTGATTGCAATCGCCAGCCGCACTGGGGTAAGTAAACAATCGGGAATTGCATTATGCTCCCTTAACTATAAGTGGAAAAGAATGTCGCGCAAGGACTTGAGAACAGAGTTTTACAGTATCTTATGAAAATCGTGCAGAGATTTTTGTGTTTCTGCTTTCACATACCCTGTACAGTGGTAAATTATTTAAAATTATCGATAACCATATATACTTATGATAAGTTTTTTATTCGTGATGAGAATTAATTGAATGTTTGATATATCGCATCAGATAAATACTAATTTTTTTTTGTGGAATTTATAGTTTTAAGTTTTCTATACAATTTATAAATCAAAGTGAAGAGAAGTCGATAACTTTTGAAAACTCAACAAAAGAACTGAGCACCTTCTTGTGTCATACTACTTGATTTCTTGGCCCCATAAAAGAGGAGTTAAAATGAAAATTTCAATGTGCTTGTAGTATTTACATTTCAAGCTATCGAAACATACACGAACACATCTACATTACATACGTACACATACATGGAAACATATCCTTGTAGCTTTTATGTCTTGCCTTGGGTGTTCGTCGCTCCTTCATTGTTTTTCTCTGACAAGGCAATTCGATACTGAGTTTTCAATAAACTGAGGACAAACGCACTTAAAACGCACCCAGGTGATTGTTTTCCTCCCTCGCCCTCTCCTCCCCACATACTTATCTTCCCTTTTATTCACTCTACCAACTCCTGAGGCACTTTTTCGTCTTATCATATTTCCATGGTAAACTGCTGCTATGAAAAACGAATAAGTCAACAAGGGTACAAGGCAAATAGAACAAAGCAAATATAAATATTGTAGTTAAAAACAAAATATAAAGAAAGCATCGTGTTTATCGATATTATTGTGAAGCAAGTGAGGAATAAGTGGGGAACCTTTCTTATATTTTCCTCCCTCCCTTCGTCTTGAAGTGCTGCCCCATCTAAGATTTGAGTCTGTGTGGGTTGCCAAGTTGGGTAATTGCTATTTGATACATGAGTACATACACACACACACACACACACAAGTTTGTCCTTGCTAACGTATGTGCCCCGCCTTGAGTCGAGCCTTTGGCGTATTTGCACAGCACCAAGGCAGCTGCAAAGGCGTCCAGCCAAGCGAGTCCCTGTGAAATTCAAGTTCTACTAATAACTGTATTCAATTAGAACAAGCTGGAGCCAACCGTTTCGAATATACCCTGCAATTGGAATACTCCAATTGTCGTGAAATTTGAATAGAATATTCTATGATGTGTTGAGATCTTATACTGATAAAGTAGGAATTGCTTCCCTCCATAATATTTTCTATAAAAATATTTCTCTCAATTATTCCAAGTTTCCTCTCCAAGCTCTCACATAAATTACTTCAATGCTGTTTGCTCCACGCTATAGCTTGATACAGACTGTACACACAGCAATAATAAACGAATGCAACATTGAGATACTTTCGGTTATAGATACTTTCTACAATTGTTGCAGTTACAGCAATAAAACTCGAAAACTCGCCGTCTCTCGAAAATGAACGTTGGCCAAAGTTTTTGTGTTGCATTGCACAACAAGGCTGCAGAGCTGGCCGCTAGTTAGTTTACATGCACACACACACATACAGACGCACACACACACACACGTGCACACTTGAATGCGCTGCAATTTGTTTGTTGGCACTCATAAACATTTCGAGTGACTTAACGTAATTAAAAAGTTTACATCAACAAACGAGCGCAAAAACAACGTTCAAAACTTGAACAAATAGTTGCGGAAGGAAGTAGACAACGAAAAGAGATAGAGTTAAAGAGAGAGAGAGAGAGAGGGAGATAATGTGAGGGAGAGTGAGAGCCTGAGGATACTTGGCATGCAGCAGCTTTAACTGAGCAGTCAACAAGGCAGTTAGAGTGCGATAATCAGCTGCGTTTTAGAACTAAGCTTGGAAAATACCTTGACAACTTATTTTCTACTCTTTTGAGATCATTTTCTGTATATCCTCTATGTGACACTCTCTACTCAAAACGACACACAAGGTACTCAGCCATTATTTTAATTTATTCCACAGTATTAAACTTCTTTCAATTTTGTAAACTTGTTCGCTTACATATTTAAATGCATTGTAAACTTGTTAAACTTCTTTACTCAATTATTTCAATCCATTATCCTCCGGTACTCTAAATTAAAATATATTTAATATAATATTCAAATAAACTAATATAAATTGCCAACATTAGGTGTAGCATATTATGTTTTTGAATTTGTCAACTTTGCCACAGTTTACCAAATCGAATACACTTCTTCTTTTGCTGAACTTGGGCGGCTACTTCCCTGCTACTTCTTCTTCTATTTCTTATACACTTTACATTAAATTTGCTAAAATGAAATGAAATGAAATGGTAGAATTCCATTTCGGAAAGTATTTGGTATTGTTAAGTGAAAAATGTTGCCTACTTTTCGGTGCTGTCGCCAGGTTCAAGTGAAAGTTGCTCTCTTCCTCCGTGACGAAGACGTTTCTGGCACTTTGCATAAACTTTTGCGTCCAACTGCTTGGCAGCTCGTTAAAGAAGGGAATGCTCTGTGCTCCCCTCCTCCACCTTTCCCTCTTCACCAACATGCGTTCACTTTGTATTCATATTTGAAAAAGTTGCGCCTGGAAAACTAAAGCCATGAAAACCTAATGACAACGTTCCCCCCTCCCTCACCATAAGAAAGCGTAGCTAAGCGAACTGAGCGACAGCTGTTGTGGTGGCCTGGAGCTCTTTAAACTGTAAGGAGGCACTACGTAGAGTTCCAGTCGAGGCACCTCCAAATGGTGCAACAATTCCAGCATCCGCAATTAGCTCAAGTTCGGGAATTTCTTTATCTGTTTCTTCGGTGTGTGCGACAACATTAATTAGATTGTTAGGCTCACAAATCATTCTAATGACACCCGCGTGGCCCCCAGAAAGGGAGGGCAGCATAAGTAGGGGGTTTGTTTAGCTGGGAGGGCCGCAACTGCTGTAAGCTCACACATTATTCACACGCCTCGCAACACACAATTTCGCACAAAATGCAAATTGCGCCCATTTGAAAGCAAATCCGCGCCCCATTCGCACCCCAAAGTCCCAGCTTGTTTGGTATGCCTCCTTCCTCTTTCTGCCCCATCTCTCTATCTCTGTCTTTCTTTTTCTCTCTGTTCCCGCTAGCGTAATAAAGCAATTTGGGGCGGGGAAAACGGCTAAACAAAGCGAATCTGTCGAAAAATAACAACAATAAACAACAACGCCCCAAAACAATTACAAAACTATAAGCCTCCAAAGGATTCGACGGCAAATAAACCAAAAATGTTTGTGGGGGAGGGTACAAGAAGAAAGGGGGAAAAAAGAATAACAAAAGAATTGGTGCAGCTGTGATAAGAGACTACTGTATACCCTGCAAGGTGAAGTGAATTTGTAAGAAGAACTGTAAAGCTTGCAGTGTTTAATAAGTTAAGGTGACCATATGCTTAAAATGTAAGTTAGTTTCACAAAAATAGATTTGATTTTTTGGGAAAATATTAAGTTTTTAGGATGACCATATATTGTTAATAATAGGGTGACCATATATTGAAAAAACGCAGTAAACATTTATAGAATTTCTATTATATATTATGTGTTATTAATATACCTTATTCCGTATATCCTACTGTAAATTTGACTCTATAAATTTTAATATGTAAAACAGGGTGACCATAAAAATATATTTCCTATAATAAGCCTTGAATATCCTGCAGTTAAATATACTTACTGTTCTAAAAATCTGCAAAAACTTAAGAACCTGAAGAGCTATATATGTTAAAGTGACCATACTCTCATATATCATATTCTTAGCAATGCCCATGTACCCCTCCCTCTATTATCGTAGAGAGCATCCCAATGAGCTCTAAACAATTGTGACTTTTCGGATAGCTTCGCTTCCGATACGCAACGCTTGTAATCAGCTATGGGAGCTATGCGTCGGACCTAATTGGGTTGCCATGTGAGTGTCTCGAGTGCCCCCAGGCATTGTGTGAGTGTGGCAGCATCACAACAAGAACAACAATATGAAGAGGAAGAAATCAGAATGAGGCATAATTAAACGAGGCACAAGAAAAATGTTGGTACACTTGCTCGGGGCCTGCATGACTAATGACTCGACGATAGAGAAAGTTAGCTAGCACAAAGCTAATGTTAATTGGAAATTAAGGCGCCTATGCTAGGAGAGTATTCCCCGAGGCTATGTTTACTGCTGCTTCTGCTGTGGCGACCCAAGTGCCAAAGCTTACGTATGTCGAGCAATGAGCTTAGGCTGCCGGAGAATTTTCCAAGAGCAAAGGCCAACAAAATCATAGGTAAGTCAGTTAAGCTCAGGATATGAGGATTTGTAGGAATGGAATTGAAAGTCAGATTCTTTAAGGAGTTATTGTAATAAGGAAGGATTACAAAGAACTTGACAAGTACTTATCATGTATGCGATTAGGAACAATTCTTAACTTTTAAGGAACTAGGTTCAAGAAGGCGAAAAAGTTAAGAAAAAGTTGAAAAACCAGAAGAAAAGTTTTTAATTGTAGAAAATTTCATTTGAAAATCGTTAAAAAGGATATTTTTATTTAATAATTCTTTTTAAATACTTTAACACTATAGATAGTATTAAGGAACGGAAGTGAATTTATGTTTTCTTCCCAATTTAATTCTGAAATATTAAGAATCTCTTTTCTTCTTTTATAATTTTTCATTCCTTTTACGTTTATTTTATGTGACACTTTCGGCATATACTCGTACTCTGTGTAGATAGTAGATATATATCTGTCATGGATGTTATTATTATTTTAATGACCTTATCCACCAAATACTCTGTATAGATAGTAGATATATTTCAGTCTTAGATGTATAAAGATATTGTTATATATAAGTTACTTCTTTGACTTTATAACCCCCAAATCTATCAGCACTCTGTTTAGCAATGTTTCACTCTATGGCATCCTTCCTCCCTCTCTTTCTTTCCTCTTTCCTTTTGCTCTCTCTTTACCCTCCTACCGCTTTGTCTAGCTCTTGCTTATTGCTTCTCGCACTTCAATATATATCAAAAAGGGAATTTCGCTTTCAGCTGAACACTTTAGTCGACGCGGCACTCCTTGCACTCCTTTTCGCCGCCTCTCGAGCATCGTCGACACCACAAGTGGAGGCAGAGCATGAAGGAAGTGGCAAGCGGAGGCAGCGGCGGCTTTGTTTTGTGTGGAGGCGCCGCAAAATGCCTTAATCACGGCTCGTAAATCTTTGATGTTTCATTTGTGCCAAACACTAAGCGATTTTTAAAATGCCAAACGCGCGAAATGGCGAAACCAAAACCAGACTAAGAGCCCAGGCCAAGTAACTGGGTCCAGACCAGGACCAAGAAGCAGGACTTCCCAGATACCACAGCAGAAACACCCTTTCAACCCCTTCCACTCACACACACATACACAGTCAATCCGCTAGTTATTTGTGCGCGGGCTTATTGCAAGGGGAGCCCATTGTAGTCCCAAAAATATATATGTATATGTTATGTACCCACTATATCGAGTCTGTACATAGTTATATATGTATATATAAATATACGGTTTGTTTATTGCGGCCAATGCGAAATTCCAGGCACTGCGCCACTGCCACTGGGTCGAGTGTAGTGCTAAGCGGCGCCATAAATTATGCCTACATATAAGATAAGACTGTGGCAATCTGTGGCCTTATATTAGCCAGAAAATGAATTGAGGTTATGTGTGCGGTGCGGCGAGAAATACCGCAAAATATGAACTAATCAGCGTGTACTTGGCCAGGGATGATATATGGCAAGAAATTATGCAATTTTAATGCAGCAAAATCTGGAAATTATAGGGAAATTTATAACGAATATACATATTAATAAAATATTATGCACCACTTAAATTAAGAACAATCTTTAAGTAATATAATAAACAGAATTGTCTAGATATGATGATATTGTACAGATCTGGCAACATCGAGTTTACCAATCACAAATATATTTAGTTGCACAGATTGTGTTATCGATTAAAAACTCAGCGAACCATAGAATAAATACTAGATTTTCATTCAATTTCTACCTAACCTTTGTGCAACACAATAACCCAAGTTGCAATGAGCTTTTTATCTTGTCAAGCTCAAACGAGCTTTTAATACAGTTTCCGAGCTCATTTCCAGTGCAGGCAATCAAGTAGAATTTTCCACAACACAAAGAACGAAACTAACTGAAGATGAATCTGAATCGAAAGCCGCAAAGGCAGCAGAAATCAAAGCGAAATTGAATATAAATACGAAATCAAATTGAATTTGATTCGTTGTGGATTCAAAAGTTCCTGCAGAAAAGGATAACAGAGCTGAGAGCACAGAATGCAGCCGGCAAAGCCAGAGGGAGAAATTTCTATAAAATCAGCGTAAAATGCGAGTTGATTTTCCTAGCGAGATACCTCTTCAAATAATTGCCTGCTCAAGGGGGTAGGAGGGGCTAAGGGAGTGGGAGAAAGAGAGGGAGGGGGAGAGAGAGGAAAGCATTTGAAAATGCTTGGAAACAGTTTCAACTTCTAGAAATGCATTCCAATTAACTGCGGCCCAAGGGCTCATCCACGCCCCTTTCCCCCTCCTTTTGCCACTTGCCCATCCTCTTAATGGGCACACCCACAAGTGTCGCTTACGTTGGTTGAGGTTAGGTTTTTGGGCTTCTTGCTGCAAATTGTTTTGCCAGCTTAGCTGCTGTCAAAGGCATTTCGGGGTCGAGTCAGAGTTGGAATTGCAGTTGCAGTTGCAGTTGGAGTTAGAGTTGGAGGTAAAAAGGCTGAAAGGCAGCTGGAACTATGCCAGTTTTTTTTTTGTGATCCACAAAAAGTTACGCAAGTTACGTATGTGTGTGTGAGAGAGAGAGAGATAGGGAGACAAGTGAAATTCGGCAAACTTTTAGGCTAAAGTCTTTGAGTGATTAGTTGCTCGGATACATTGAACACACACACACATGCACACCCACACAAACTCACACAGAATAAAAGAGAGAATCGAGTTTGGAATGCGCTTTTCGACCACAAAAGCTTTTGAGTGCGGCCGAGTGACAAGGATGGCAAGTTCCTTTTGAGGTTTCACACATCATTTGAGCGGCTTTTTTGTTGTTGTTGCTACACTTAAGCGCAGCTCGATTAGTTGCTTGGGGATTGACCTTTGATAGCCATCTCTTTCTCTTTTTCTCTACCTCCTGAGCTGTGCTCACTTGTATAACAGTTTGAGAGTCACTCAAACCGAACTCCATTAGTTACGCAATTAAGTCATGCCAGCTGTAAGTGCTGTCTCACTCTTACTCACTGCACTGCTCTGTTTTAATTCACCGTTTGGTAGCTTCATTAGTAACGTAGGCAAAGGAGTTGTCTCGCTCTTACAAACTGACTTCACAGTTAGAGAAACGTTGGCAAAAGTTTGAGAAAGGGCTTCATCACAGTTACAGCTGCACTGATTTTATTTATTCAAGCGCAACTGACTTAATTCCAGCGCTGCTCAAACTGCACTTGCACAGTGTTGCCGACCCTAAGCTACAGTTGGAGCAGCACTGGTTCTCACTCTCCCTCCCAAGCCTGCATGACAGTTACAGCAGCACAGCACTCATCTCTGTTCAAGCGCAACTAATTAATCCAGCGCTTCTAAAACTGCGCTCGCAGTGTTGCCGAGCCTGCGCGAAAGCCACAGTTGGAGCAACACTGTGCACGTCATAAATTTGATAGGACTCGATATTTTTTTAGTTTTCCTGCTTGTTTACAGGTACACACCCCTCCCCTTCACTACCTTCTTCCCATGCATAATAAATCAAATTTCCGCTACTAAATTGCCTGCTACACAAATTGTTCTCAGTGTGCGTGTGTGTGTGTTTGTGTGTAGGCAGCAACAGCAACAATTTATGCTGACTCATAAAAGGTAGCGTGTTGCTAGGGACAGCTAAATGTTTCGGACAGGCAGTTGGAATGCAACTGTCTGCAAGTGGCACTAAAAAAGGGCAGCAATACACACTAAAAAGTAGTTTATTTAAGTAGCTGCCAAGGCGAGGCGCGAAAAAAGGTATTTGTACTTTATAATACCTCGACAACAAGAGCAAGAGAGAGAGAGAGAGAGAGGCAGAGAGAGGAGTAGAAGTGCGGCGACTCTGCAACACTGTCGTAAAGAATTCGACGCAGCTCTGCCCCCATTCTGCTGCTGCTGCAGTTAACCTGCGTGTGCATGTGCACGTGTGTGTGTGTGAGTGTTTTCTCTGTGTGTGCCGTCTGTGTTTGCTTATTTAAGTCGTTTGCAATTTCTGCTTTGCTTTTCTTTGCTTAGTCAACGCATAAAAAATAATGTGCAACTGCTCTAACGGTACAAGTTCCGTTGGCTCTGTGTTTTTTTACGAGATCGTCTGTGTGTGTGTGTGTGTGTGTGAGGCAGTGTAACGCATGCAAATTGTATTTCGTATGCACTCGCACGGATTTCACAGGCACAACTTCAGTTGGTACCCCTTCCCTCGCTTCTCTTTACTCTCTCTCCATCTCCCTCTCTCCTCCTTCTGCAACTTTCGTTTCATGTTTTAAGGCAACTTTTGCAATTACAAAACTTACAAATGCAAAGGCAAATATGATTTTTCAATTGAGTCAAAGAGAGCGAGAGAGAGGGAGAGGGGAAGGGAGAGTGCATAAGAGAGACGAGGCAGAGCTTGCACTGAGAGCAGTGTGACTCTAACAGTTGACAGCTTAAAGCTCAACTTGACAATGCCTGCAGCTAACGCTCGCGTCGCTGTCGCCGTCGCTGCCTTTGCTGTTTTGTATTGTCAATCTGCTGCTATCAGCGCCTCAGTTGCTCTACTGCTGTCCCGTTCTAACTGCAACTGGACTACCTCGATCCTGTGCTGGTGCAGGGGAGGGGGCAGTGGGGAAGAGAACTTGAGTTGGTGGCCCCACTAAAATGCTATTTTTCACTCCATTCGAGCGGAAGTTGAGCGACAGCAAGCGACGCACGGCAGCCGGAGCCGGATGTTTTAGCATGCTAACAGACAGACAACAACTGCAGGCTGCAACAACAAGAACAACAACAACTAGAGCAACAACAACTAAAACGACAAATGGGAGCAGCGGGCAACGCGAATGCAAACGCGAACGTCGACGTCGACGCTGACGTTGCCGCACAGTGACAACAATTGTGCATTTGAATGTCGTTTGGGGAGTCCGTGTTACGGTTTCTCTCTCTCCCACTGTTTTTCCTCTCCCTTCTGGACCGAAAATAAAAAGCAACGTAAGCGCTAACCAGCATATGCAATGCACACACACAAGGGAACACACTCACACAAGAATGCTGCATGAATGCATTCCAAAGGGCAAATGAATTATTCACTGTAAAAATGGGTACAGTGTTTTGAGTACAGGATTAATAAATTAATGAATGAATTATTGAATTGCAGAATCAAATAATTAATAAACGAAAAATAAATGCAAGTATAAAAAAATTTATAAATTAACGAATAAATGAAAGAACATAATATTAAAAAAATTTATAAATAAAATAATGAATGAAAGATAAAAAAAAAATTAATGAATAAGTAAATAAACGACTGAACTATGTATTGAAACTATTGAATGATTGAATAAAGGATTAATCTTTTAAAAAATGATTAAATGAAAGATTGAAGGAATAAAAGAGCGCAAAAATAAGAGAAAGAAGGAATGAAAGATTGCAAAAATAAAAGAACCAAAGAATATATTAATGAAAAAAAATTAATCAATTAATGAATAAATGCAAATAGTAAATATTATATGGTTGAATCAGTTAATGATTGAGTGAGTGTAAGAATAATGGAATGATTGACTGAAGGAATGAATAATTGAACGAAAGAATGTGTGAAAATATCAATGTGAGTCAATACCTTTATTTGCATCACACCTGTACAGTAATGTCATGTAAAAAATGAATGTATTCATGCAGTTCTCTAACTCACACACGCACGCAAAGCATCACACTTACTCACACTCATACACTGAACTGCACACATGACTGCACATGAAGCGCATATAAAATGCCGGCGCGCTTTGGCAATCCGCGAAACAAGCGGCAGCAACAAAGGAAGAGCGTGCGCTGGCGTTGCCACTACGGCTTAAAATTTCCAAATGGAATTTTTGAGGCGACCACGGCCCGCAACACCCAAGGCTGCTTCCGAAGGGAACATCAAGGGCCGCGGCGCTGACTGCAAGCTGCAAACTGTTGCTGGATAATTGACAAGCGACAAGTGACAAGCGAGTCAAACAAGGCGAAGTTGACAAACACAAACAGCGGCTTAGTCCGGCCAGTGTGGCAGCACTGCTCGTAAGCTGAGCTTAATTTTGTGAGCACATTCAGGCAAATTGCTTGAGGTGAAGGCTTTAATGTGCTTTTCGCATGCAGGTTTTTTTATATAATGATTTCATGTGCATGTACCATATGATTTGTTTTTTTATTTATTTATTGTGTTTTGATCTTCTTTTTTAACTTAAAAGAACTTTTGAACTCGAAACTTGACTAATTTTATGGACTTTTGATGCCTACGATAATAAACTAAGTCTTGTTTTTGAGCTTTTTAAATAAAAAACAACATTAAATTAGCCTAAAGCTTTTTTTGGAGAACTATCAAGTGCTTTTGCATATGAAAGTTATTTTTTGTATGTAGAAACGTCCAATTTTAAAGGAAGAAGATTAGTCTGTTCAATTAATGATTTAGTCAGAAACTATAAAGCTTAAATGAGCTTTAAAATACCATAAATTAGAATAAGAATTCGTTATAGAAAAGATAAAATATCGTCAAGAACATAAATAATCACAGAGTCAAGCGTTTACATTAAATTCAGACGTTGAACTAAGCGCTTTAATACGTTCATCAACTTTTGTCTTCACCTAAGAGCTTTAATGTGCTTTTTAATTATGTAAAATAAACTTTACTGTACATCAGGCAAATATATACAACTTTGTCTAAATGCTAGAGTTTTAATGAAGCTTTTGTATTAACTGAAAACTTTAAGCAGCTTTTACAATGAAAGCTTATTTCAAATTTAAGTCAATTGAGCTATTGCAGAAAACATATTCAGCTTTACTTCACACCAGAATATTCCTCTCAGCTCCGGCAAGCATACACTCTGTAAGAACCTCTCTTACAGGGTAGCTCAAGTAAATATCGGTTTAATGAAAGCTGATTTGTTGCCTGTCTGGCGTTAAAAACAACTTAAACCTTTGCTTTAGTTCAATAAAGTGATTAAAAATGGCCCCGCAAAAACAAAGAAGAAACAAAGGGAAGCAGAGAAAGAGTAGGGAAAACTATAAAAAGCTTTTAGGGGCAAACACACACACACTGCCAGCGACTAACACACATGTCGTGCACTGCGGCACGTTCCATTTGCTAATTATTAAGCCCGCCACCTGACCAGGAGATGCACTACAGCAGGAGGAGGAGGAGAAGGAGGCGCCAAGGAGGAGCTGATGGCTCCCAGGAAGCTGAGCACGTAAAACGCATAAAGAATTGTGAATGTTATTAAAAAGGGACAGCAAGACGCAGCGCTCGCAAACGGGTTGGCAACTCTAAAGTACGCACACGCGCGGGCTTCCCCAGCCCCCTCCCTACCGCTCTCCCTCCCTGCATCCTTTTCCTTTAGCAATATCCTGGCACATTTGGCCCGCGGCCAGAGCACATATCGATGGTCGTGTAATCCGCAGTCGGCAAATGCATTTGCAGCAGGACAAGATGGGAAAGGAAAGAGAGGAAAGGGGAGTGGGACAGCTGACTATTCCCAGGCAGGAAGCGTACGGGAATCCGTCAAGGGAAAAAGGCAGCGCCAGGCAGCAAAATGAATTCGAAGGCAGCCAAGCAGCGTAGGCAGCCCCGCGGGCTCAGCCAGAGAAAATGCAATTTGCTGCGGCGCATCTCGTGTCCGACAAGTGATGTGGCTGCTCCTGCTCCTGCTGCTTCTCTTGCTGCTTCTACGCCTGCTCTGTCTACTGCATCTGTTCCTTCACTTGCTTCTCCCCCTCTTTTCCTTACTACTCCTCCTGTTCACGTGCATTTCCTACTGCTATTCCTCCTTCTGCTCTTGGCACCTCCTTCTACTCCTCATTTCCCTTCTGCCCCTCCCCTTTCCTTTGCTCCTCCTTCTTCTCCTCCCTCTTGGCTTGCATCTCCACTTCTTCCTGCGCTTCTTCCTGCTCCAGATTCTCCTCCCGTCCCGTTCTGCTCCTCCCTCTTCTAATCTTCCTTCTCCAGCTCTTCCTCCCTCCCCTACGCTTCCTTCTCCCACTCTTCCTCGAGCTCCTTCTTCTCTTCTTCTTGCTCCTGCTCCCTTCTGTCTTTCGTTGCACTTGCCTGCCAAGTCATGTTTGCATGACGAAGTTTACATCGTGGCTAATATTTTAAGATGCCGGCGCAGCTT
Source organism: Zaprionus africanus (assembly GCA_018151435.1). Classification (NCBI taxonomy): domain Eukaryota; kingdom Metazoa; phylum Arthropoda; class Insecta; order Diptera; family Drosophilidae; genus Zaprionus; species Zaprionus africanus. The sequence goes on along the minus strand of JAECXB010002307.1, from coordinate 599,838 downwards.
TCACTTTGATTTTTGCCTTTGAGATGACTCGACGGGAATCCGCGCGAGCCTCGAAACTTTTGCCAGCAACAACCTCAAGCCTGATAGCCTGATGAGCTCTGCGGCGTGGCTAGTCGAGCATGCCAAGGACGCCGCATACAATCGGAAATTGGCGCTAATCTTGGCAAGTTTTAAACCATCTATGAATGCGTATACCCTGTAAGATGTTGGAAGAGGTATGAACAGACTAAAGAATGAATAAAATTCAATTGGCTAAATTACAGAAGCTTCATTAGCATCAGAAACTGAACCGATTGAGCTCGAATTGTATAAAGATATTAACTATAAAGTAAGTATTCTCAAGAGATCATTCATTTCATTAATTTCTTCCTTTTTCCATTATTCAATACATATTCAATACATACTCGTATGTATTTTATATATTCTTCTTTACAAGACTTAAGCTCTTATCTGTGCATAGTTCAGCTTATCCTGTAGCTACCCTCCAAATTTCATCAAGATCTTGCGGTCATATAAAGAATCATTCAAGGATTCACTGACTACCCTCATCTCTCTCTGACTCTCTCCTTCTTTACCCCACTTGCTTTCTTATCCTTTTCTTGAGTTTTTAACAAACTTTTTTCTGGCTGATTTCAGTTGATTCGTTGATGAATCTGTCGACATAATCGCATCACATGCTCTGCGGCGTGCAATGCTGCGTATGCGTAATGTCTAGAGAGAGAGAGAGAGAGAGAGAGAAATAACTAAGTGGAGGCAGCCACACACAGACATGGTAAACCTCATTTAACTCAACACGAATCTTTCGCTCTCATCTTGATTACATTCGATTTGATTCTCTCCTGCGTGCCACGGCAGCGTGTTCACGCGTTCACTCACGTAGCGTCGCGTGCCTCTTCGTGCCTGTCGAGGCGTGATCACACGTGCCGCGACGTGCTCAGACACGTGCGAAGCAAACTTGCAGAGCTGCCACAAAGTAAACGAAAGTTAACTAAACTTGGAAAGTGGCATATATTGAATGGGCTTTAGAAAAGCTGATGGAACAAGAATGTATATAATATGTGGAATTATGAAAGCTGAAAGAACATCAACATTTATAAATATACAATATTTCATAAATAAAAATGACAATTCAAACAGGAATATGCAGACAGAACTTTAGAAAACCTTTTGGAACATAAGTATATAAACCTTATGGTAATACATTTGCGAATGGAACAAGAATATATATTTACTATAGTGAAATATCAAACATATCAGATTGAAGCTGAATATATATGCTAGATGAGGCTTTGCGTTACTTTGAATCCCTCAAAGTGTCATTAAATGATTGCAAAACTTGGCCGGTTCAAGTAAACTCGAGATTGACAAAATCTAATCCTTATGAACATGAATATATATGCTTTATACTGTAAAGCCTTTACTCAAGCTTAATTTAATATGAATCGTACCCTAATTAAGTTTTCCACCTTGAAATTGCCAACTTCAACTTGCAGTTTCCCGTTTCTGCTCCATTTCAATCCATTTCCACTTGGATCCTAATGAAGCAAACCGAAGCCAAGAGCCCAAGCCTAACCCACATCAAAAGTCATTATCATTATCGTCTCGGATGCAGTTCAATTAGATGCAGAAGCAAAACTAAACTTGAAAACCTTTGAGGGCCTGACTAACTCACTCAAGCAAACTAATGACTCATGCTGCACACACACATACACAGCTTATATGTATATATAGTATATATGTTCAGCTAACTTGTCGCTCAGTTTGTCTTGCTCTCTCCCTCTAACACTCAAGTAGCGTAAGTTAATTAGACGAGCTGGCAAAAAATTCTGCAACCTGCGACAAGTTTTCGATTTTGCTCGGAGAATACTTGAAGTGCCTCTCAAACTGTGACACACACACCAGCACACACGCACACCTACACACACACACTATGCCACCCGCTGAACTTAGCGTGTGCAAGTTGTCGCTCAAAGTTGTTTGGGGCCAAAACTTTCCGGGTGGAGAGCGAAAATTAGTTATTGTCTATGGCAAATGCGTTGCCCAAATAATGCCTGCCAAGTCAGGTGTGGCAGGGGCGTGGGAGCAGGGGGCAGGGGGTGTCAGGTGGAAGTTGCCCTTGTTGCACCTCTTGGCAAAGTTTGCGATCAACTTTAGCTTGGCGCCTTTGGCTTTTGTTTGCACTTTAGACAGTTCGTTAAACGAGAAAAAATTTAAATCGAAACTTGGCAACTTTGCGACCCCTCACATAACACCCCCTCATGCACCACCTCCCCCTCTCCCCTCTGAATTAAGTTAAAACCTAACTGCGAGTCGACTCTATAAAATGTTGCAGCAGCTGACGCCGCCGCTGCCGTAGCCGCCTGACAAGGACACGCCCCAAAAAACACAAGCACAAATAATGAATGGCAAAGGGGGCTCACACCTCCTCACCTCTCTTCCCTCTCCCTTTTTCAGTTGGAGCCCTGTATGTGTCACCACATCGGCAACAACATCAAACGCATTGTCAGCCCAGACGGTGACCAGGACAACCCTCAATCCTGCCTTATGCCCCAACATGGGCACACGAACGCTGCAACAGCAGCAGGAGGAGGAAGAGGAGGAACCGGGATGGGATACCATAGCATATGCTGCTACGGCTAGTTCACAGCTGGACACCCATGGCAGCCTAGAGCAGCAGTGGCTGCTGGTATGTGTGGGAAAAGGGTCCATCAATTTAGACAGATTTGGTTTTTGAGAGGCCAACGGAAAAAGGCACTTCAAGAAATTGCGTGACACTTTCATTTGTTCGGAGTTCATTTGGGAGTTAAAAAAGACTTAGAACTAGTAGAAAAAAGGCAAGTTACAGTGTGTTTTAGCGTTTTCCAATTTTATATTGCAGTTGATAATAGTTTTTAATGAGTTTGATCTATTCAAAAATGTTCTTGCTTTTATTTTAAAACTAAATTGCGTTCCTAAAAGTTGTTTTTTAGTTCGATTAACCCGTACTATATGTTCTTATGACTATTTATATTTTTTGCAATAAATTTCGGAGAAATAACAGTTTTTCCCCAATTTTTGTTCTTTTGGCCTCATCACAAGACTTGAACTATGTTTATTATAATATTTTTGATATTTCCTTTTTTCGGAGTTGACATTGTCCTGTGCACTTAAACATGTTTTTATTGTGCTCGGACTGTATTTCTATGCAAAACATTTTTTTCATTTAAATTGACCCTAAGAAAAAACATTTTTAATAAGGTAAATTTTTCTCTGACTTAATTTCGGAGTAGAAATTCGTTATTCAATAGAATAAGCCTATCTAGGATGATTATTTGCAGCTAAAAATCGACTATATACGGACTTAATTTAGGAGTAGAAAATTGTATTATCCAATTTTAGCTACTGTGTTGATTTCGGACTTCATTTCGGAGTCAAAAAGACTTAATATTGGAAAAGTGACTAACTTGAGTTATGGGTTCTCCAATTCGGAACTCATTTGTTCAGATTTACCTACAATACAGTCTTCCTAAATTTCCTTAAGCCTCCGACAAGTATCGAACTAAATTTCAAAGGTTTATTATCTTCAATAAAGTTATGCAACGGATTCTTAAGAAACTCTCGATGAAACCTTTTTCATTTCTCACATAACTCAACATGTTTTGCTTTTCGGAAACACTGAAATCCCTCCTCGTCTTTCTTTGCTCACACATTCGCTGGCTGTCAATCATCATGTTGCTTTCACTGCCTTTTTGCTGCTGCTGCATTTCCCCGGCTGAACACAGTCCTGTTAACCCTCTAGGGACCTTTGCCCAATCTGTGCAGGTCGCTCGTCACTCCCACCTCCCCCTCCTCACGCCTCCCGACGAACTTCATTCAATTTGCAAAAACACAAAACCAACCGGTTAAATCTGAGGTCAGAGTGTGCCCACAGGGCAACTTACCAACATTCATTCCCCTTCTCACTTACCTCCCCCCCCCCTACCCTTTCTCCCCTTTCTCCCGCACACAGGCTGGGAACATTTTTCGGTCTATTTTTGGGTGCGGTTTGATTTCTGCCCCCGCCTCAACGAAGTCTTCAATCAAAATGCGTCGGCAAAGTTTTAATGCAGCCAACTTAAGTGGCTGAGGAGAGGTGTAGGAGGATGGGGGCGTGGTAAGCTGCTGCTGGCTGCCTGCCTGCTGTGATAAATGACGTGTCGAAAATAAATGATTACGCTTCACTCTTTGTTTCTGCAGCAGGAGAAGAAAAAAAAGAAACTGAAGTTGGCCAAAACAATAAGTTGATCTATTTGCATGGCTCATTGGCTCAAGCTGCTGCCAGTCTAGCTGCCATTAGCTGCTCCAGTGCCTGCAAAACTGTAATAGTAGCAAGCAACTCTTCTCTCTCTGTCTCTCTCTCACTTTAACTGTTTAATAATTTATAATTTAGTTTACATTTTAATCGAATGTTCAAACGTTTTTAAATGTGCCGTTGCTGCTGCTCCTGCTGTCCCTACTTCGCCTGCTGTTGCTCCTCCTTGGGAAGCTCACTTTCTGTCTGCTTCTCATCGCCAGATCCTTCAACCTTTGTGGGAGATTCAGTGCGTGGACGGAGCACAACGCTATTGTCGCTGCTCTCGCTGCTGGAGTCGCCCACATTCGCATCCTCTGCTGACGCCGGCGGTGGTGCTTCTACAATTGGTGCCGGCGGCACAAGATTCGTGGCCACTGGCGATGCAATGCAGATACGTTTCGAGGGCGGCGGCGCTACGTTACCCAAGCGGGCATTACTCAACGTTGTGCCCGCTGCGACCGTCTCGAAGGACATGAGTTCGCCGAAGTAAACATGCTGAATGACCGGAAACTTGGAGAGTATCTGGAAGGGAAGCAAGAGATGAGTAAGGTACACCCCTTGTATTCATACTGCACTCGTTACCTCCTTCTGGTACATCTTGACCAGGCCGGCATTGATTTTCACCCACGACGGCACCGCTGTGATGCTCCACAACTGATTTGAATGCTCGCCAAAGTGTCCTGTCTTCACCTTGCAGATGTAGTCGATGCAGCTGATGAACATAAATTGATCCTTGAAATCGTTGATTATCTGCTCATCCACAAACTTGGCCGGATCAAAGGGACTCTTCACTGCAGGGCAGAGATTAATGTATCATTTACGCTTAGAAGTGGTTGCCCTGCCACTCACCCGCCAACTGTGCGCTGCCCCAGATGAAGGGCACAAACTGAAAGTCATCTAGTGCCCAGACGCCTTGACTGCCAGCAGGTTCCATGTTGTAGATGCGCTGCAGTTGCCGCACAAAGTCCAAATACCGATTGAACAGACGCAGTGCAGCACTGACAATATCCTGCTCCAGCAGAATCTCCGCCTTGAAGAGCGCACACAGAAAGAAGAGGAAGGAGAGCTCATGCCCGGTGCCGTAATCAATACGCGTTGCGTTCCCGAAGGCTTCCATCAGATACTGCAGCAGCTCGTGCAGATGTTTGTGTTTGTCCTCGGGCAAAATTTGAGTCAACAACTCGGGCAACTGTTCCCGCATGGTGGCAGCCCAATCCCGATATGCTTTGTTGCCGAATCGCTGCGGCTGCTCCAGCGGTGGATGCTGTTCCACGAGGCGTTCCAGGGCATCGAAGAGACTCAATAGTTTGCGCAACATTTCCGATTCGTACATCTCATCGGTTATCTTTATCCCCTGTATGGCCGAGCTGGTGCCGTTGATATATCCGATGAGATCATGGTAGGCCTTTGAGCGCTGCCAAAGCGCAAGATCCCCCAGATTATGAACGCGCTTCTCGCAGGCCGGCGATTTGCCTAGGCAGAGTAAATTGTTCAGATTGTGTATGATAATTAATTAATTCTATCTCCATCTCACCTGCTGCCAATGCGTTGGCATCCGCCATGCTTTTGCGGTATCTGTGTTGCTCTTTTTTTTTGGTTTTTTTTATTTATTTATTACGAACTACGTTTTGTTTTGAGTATTACGAATGCAAGTGTGACCGCGAACAGCTGTTCTCCCTAGTGCAATGTGACCATGCGCTGAAAACACTACATCGGCGATGAATCGATGTTATCGAACTGAAACGGGGGAAATAAGAAGGGAAATTTTAAATTCCCCGTGCTACTTCATTTGTGATAATTTTGCGTGTAACCTTAACATGCGCAGTGTAACCAAACGCTAAAAACACTAGTGCAGCAGTAGAACTAAAAACTAAAATAACAAACAGGGAAATGAAAAAGTGCGTTCTTTCTTCCCTTGTGCAAATTTTGCGCACTGCTCTCACTTGCGCAGTGTGACCATGCCCTGATAATTTAACTATGAACCAGTGATTCACTTAATGCGATAGTTATCGTTTTCTGTTATCGAACTATACTAAACAACGTCAACAAATACCGAGAGAGGAGTACGCCTACGCCGGCTGCAGATTTGCGAATTTACAATTCTTATAATTTAATAATAAATAAAAATGATCGAAACACTATACAACCTGCCATTTCACATACTTGTGCCACCGAATATCAAGGTGCGCCGCTTTGGCATACCGATGCCCTCGGCCATGACGGTGTTCAGTGTGGTGCTGCTCTCCTACTTTCTGGTCACAGGCGGTAAGTGCGAATCGATATGCAGGCGAAGATTGACTAGGTACATATGTATATACTTATATATATATTGCAGGCATCATCTACGATGTTATTGTGGAGCCACCTAGCGTGGGCGCCACTGTGGACGAGCACGGCCACTCGCGTCCCGTTGCCTTCATGCCGTACCGTGTGAACGGACAGTACATCATGGAGGGTCTGGCCAGCAGTTTCCTCTTCACCATCGGCGGCCTGGGCTTCATTATAATGGACCAAACCCATGCACCGGGCAAGACAAATCTCAATCGGCTGCTGCTAACCGCCATGGGCTTCACCTTCATTCTGGTCTCCTTCTTTACCACTTGGCTCTTCATGCGCATGAAGCTGCCCAGCTACCTACAGCCATAGGCAGCCGTAACCCAACTCCACACGTTAATCTCTCTACTAGTATTACAAACTGTAAAGAATTTTCATTCTCCCAAATAGAATCTTGAATCTGTAGCGCATTGCGCAGTCTACGTAGCCGTGACAATTTTTGAAATTTTCGGCGTCCCAGGGCAGAAATAGTGCTTAGTCTCTCAGTTTGCAACGCGTTGCCTCGGCGGGCACAACGAAAACGTACCGGAAAATAACACTATTATATATATAGAGCTATAGAAAATCTATTTATAAAACTCAATTTTGCATAAATAATTAAAAATATTCACAAAAGTTTACAGAGTGCAGTTAAAAAGCAATTGAAATCAGTCAACGTTGGAAGGTTTTCTTGTCGATTCCAATTGGATGCGCAAGTGATGTAACACTCACCCAGCGCAGGCAGGGATTGAGGCAACAGCGAGTGGCAGGTGGCAACTGCGTCGCAGTTTGTTTACAAAACAGAGAGAGGGAGAGAGTCTCGAGGCAAGAGAGAGACTGGGAGAGAGTCTCGAGGCAAGAGAGAGACTGGGAGAGAGTGAGAGAATCTCGAGGCAAGAGAGACTAGGAGAGACATGTCGAAGAAGTGCAGCGTGCGCAGCCTGAGCGACAGTTCGCTGGCAGAGCTGGCCAACCTGCTGGTGTCCACCATTAGCTACGTGCAATACGCGCCCGATGTGCAGCTGGACATCAGCATCGTGATGGTGGAGCTGAATGAGTATTTGGCGCAGGCGGGCGCCACATCGAACATCTATCAGGATCTGTTGCGCGTCATACTCAGCTCGGATTATCTGGAGGCCAATATGCGTTTCACCTGCCTGCAGATGCTGCTCAATTGTGGTGTACACTTCCTGGTCACAGAGGTCTTTCCGCCCAGTTACTATGAGAAGATACTGCAGGTGATTGCAGCGCAGGGGGCGGGGCTGCGTGTGCTGAATCTCAAGGGGATTTGGGTGAAGGAGGATCACATGCACTACATGTACGACATTGTGCGGCGCTGCAAGCAGTTGGTCAAGTTATATGTGCCGTATATAGCCAACGATCAGTTGCTCGAGGAGATCTCACTGAACTGCACCCGCTTGCAGATTCTGGACATCTCTGGGGAGACGGACATCACAGAGATTGGCATTGATCAGCTTGCGAGGGGAGTGTGCGCCCACGCGCTGACTGTGGTGGATGTGGGCATGCCTGGAGAGGAGAACATCTGTTATTCCGACATAGCGCTAATCCTCGAGCATTGTCCGCATGTGGAGACACTCTCCACGTACTCCTTTGTGGGGGGAGCTCTCAAGTTCATCCACGACAACATCGACACCAGCTTCAAGTGTCGCCTGAAATACGTCCACGATACTGCGACGGATGAGTCCACGTTGCAGGTGATCATACAGACCTGTCCCAAGCTGGAGACACTCTACCTGGACTCACCCAAGCTTGGTTGCTTGCGTGCGCTGCAAACTCGCTCGTTGCGGAAGCTGAAGATCTGCAAATTTGTTGTGGCCGAGTTGATGTCACTGCTGGAGCGACCAATTGGCGACAATCTGCGGCATCTGACCATGATCAAGGGCAGTGGCAATCTGGATCTGAGCAAGCTGGCCCGCTTCTGTCCGTCGCTCATCGATCTCGATTGTTATGTGATCGAGAGCTTGTCCTATGCCCAGACCCAGGTGCGCTTCCAGCAGCTGGAGGGATTGGAGATACTCAGCTGCGACATGTTGACCAGCTCCCTGAAGGCGTTTCTCTGCAATGCGACAGATCTCAAGCGACTGGCAGTGGACTCTGTGGACTTTACTGATGAGGATATCATAAGGTAAAGATTGAATTTAGGATAAATAAAGAAGCTGCAATGACTTTGTACCTTCTCCATTGTCCAGCATGTTTGTGCAGCATGACTTCAAGGTGCTGGAGGATATTTGGTTCACACTGGCACCGGAGCTCACCGTGCAGGCCGTGGAGGTGAGCCCTGAATATTGTAGGGTATCATAACTTCCTCACTTTCCGACTTCTTCTTGCAGCTTCTTATGGACAGCTGCCCGGAACTGCAGTCTGTGGGTCAATTGACGGGCTGGTCACTGTCGCCGGACGATCTGGCGCTCATTCGGGGACTTCTGAAAAGCGGAAACTCTAGCCTTGTACTGACCACACATGCTTCACTTGCTTAATTCTCAGGGTATTTTAATAATGCGCATATTTGCAGGACATTAAAATGCACCTGACAATTCTTTTTCGCCCACTTGCACAGCAAATTACATTCAATTAATTCCTCTTTTTATTTACAGCGCCTTCAATAGGTACACCGTGGCAATATATACGGAATATGGATCAAATTTGTCTTAAGCTATAACGTTAAAAGAGAATTTCTTTGTGATATTTATGAAATAAATTTCGTTGTATTTAAAAATCGAACTTTAGAAAGTGTGACCAGCTCTATGAAAAACAGTATTTAATTGAGTATATTGTGTGGTTTATTAGCACAGCTGGGCTACAGGGTTGTCAAAGCATTCAAACTTGTACTTCCCCTGTGGGTACTCACATTTATTGACTTAAAATATTTAATTACACACTTTAATCTATTAAAATTATGTTTATTACTTAATTACTTATATTTTTAAAAGCTATTTATTGCTATTGTTTGCAACACATATCCGTTTGTCTTTCTAACGCAATTGCTCTGCGCGACACTCGACAACTCTATGCGCATCGAATACATCTCATGCGCATAAAAAACTTTGCGTTGTACAAAAAGAATTTTGCCAAAGGCAAAGAAAGAATTTACAAAACGAATCTCATTTTAGTATAGTTAGTTTAAAATTGCATTTTATTTGATAACAATTCATTAACACACACATTCAACGGTCAAGCAAACGCAGTGTCAATAATTGAAAACTATGAAAAACTATAAAATCAAAAGGAAACAACTTCCGCAGACGTCAGCAGCAGCAGAAGTCTCCGTCGTTCTCGTCGACGTCGCAGTCACAACAGCGCCCCAACGCCAGTAGCATCAGTTTAAATGGGCCGAGCTTGAAGAACCGTTGCTGGACGACAGAAATAAAATTAAAAAGAAAAAAAAAACTGCGCAAATTCCAATTTTGTATACTCAAATGCAAGGAAAATCTCATTGTAACAATTTGTAATTGAGCGTCGCGCGTGGGAGTGAGAGAGAGAGAGGGTGAAGAGTGTTTCGTTTGTTTTGTGTGCGTTGCTCGCGTTGTCATGCATTTTGTCACACAACAGCGGCAGCAGCAACAACAACCACAGCAGCAGCAACAGCAAAAATCAGCATCCAATTCATCTCTCTCAGCAACAACAACATCATCATCATCAGCCGGCACACGCCGTGTGCCATCGCTCTGTAAATCTTCCAGTCAAGGTGCTCTGCCTAAATCCTTGGCCACTGCTCAAAATCTCTATCGGCAATCTTCTCTCCAACAACAACAGCAGCAACATCAGCAGAAACACAAGCGCACCGCAAGCCTGAACCTCTACACATCGCCCATGTAAGTGACCCCATCAGCTCTCCTCCCCTCTGCCCTGCTCGTCCCCCCTGTTTGTTCCATTCTTACTTGAACTACTTTAAGCAAAAACCAATTTCAAAATACTCTACTATGTATGCATTTTTATACGTATTTGGTGTAGGTTTTTCTTGCTGGTTTGCATGTTATATACATTTACAGTTACAGTTTACAGTTACTCGCTCCTAATTTGCATGTCGTGTGTTTTTCCTATATAGTATACATATATTATACTCGTTATCGTGGGGGGTACGACTTATCAGCTAAATGGCAAAGTGATAATCCTGCAGTCCCGGTGCAATGCCTATATAATACATATAGACAAATATAGACCCGCATATGTACATTTCGAAACGAAACTGAATCGGCATTGCATATGTACAACATGTATATTTTACAATATTTACTGGTAATTGGACTCTCTGTGTGTGTAACATTGTTTAATCATTGAACCCCCTGTTATAATTGCATTTGGGTTTTCCAATTGGAGAATATTGCACAGTAAATTGAAAACGATTCGCTGTAGGCGACTTCTAAAGCAGCTACGCAAGATCTTAGTAAAGTTCTCTAAAGAAAAAAGAATGAGATTAGATAAGAGTAAATTAAATTAGAATTGCTTCTTAAATTTTTATTGATTATTTGATTGTATATTATTATTATTAAGACAATTTCTTGTCACTGAGAATGTTCTGTAATTTTTTACAAAATTTCAACTATGTCAGCAAAGATCTTCAAGGAGTTTTTTCCTCAAGAAAAAGAGGATTCTTTAAAAACCTTAATATTGAATTCATTTTTCATATAAATTTCGTATCTTGTTTTAAACAAGGTCCTGGAAAAGATAAAAGAGTTGTTTCATAAAGCACAATAAGATTAGCAGGTTTATAGAAATGCTTTGAAAATTAAATATAATGCTCTGCTTGTACAGGTTTCTTATGCAGGATTTTCCCTTTATTTATTCACAATTTTAACTGTGTTATGAAAGTAACACAACAGTTGGTGGTCTTTAATTCCTGGAATTTGCATAAAGCTTTGGCTTGTGCAACCAAATTCAGCGAAGCGTATACAAAACAGACTCAAGCGCAGTCCTACAGTAATATCATTTGGTTATTGTTGTTGTTGTTACTGTTGTTTTAGTTGGTGCTGTTTATTTAGTCGGGACTGTTGTGTGTGTTCCGACGCAAGTCTCTCGCACACCGCACATTTATTTTGCCCGCTTTCCGAGTGCGAATTCAAACGTTGCGCTGAAATGACGTCGTCGTCGTCGTCGCATCGCGTGTATCTTCCCCGAAAAAGCACAAAAATTAATTAAATAAATAAGCAAGCCGTCGTCGTTGCTTCTTCATACTTAATATTATTAATGGAACTTGCCAAAATGTGCTAAAAATAAATTCACCTTTTCTTCTTTCGTTCCGTTCCGCTCGAATTCGACGTGTGTTTCGTCATCGTTTTTCCAATGATGACATACTTTTCTGCTGCTGCTCACTCAAGAATGACCCACAGCAAAAGAGCAGTAGCAACAACAACAACAGACGTAAAGCAGCAATAACTCAACAAACAATACAACAAAAAAATGTAATACTTTTTTTAGTTTTGCTATTGATTTTTCGCTAGAAAAAGAGAATAAAACTGGTTTAACTTGGTAGCTTATTGCCTTATGGCTTTGCCGATTTGCTGTGTTCATAAATTGCCAACTCATTGGCTGGTGGAGGGGGAGGTAGGTAGGCGTAACTAATCGAGGAGGGCTTAGACTACACTCAATCGGCGTCATTAAGTCAATTAACTTGATTTCCAGCTAGAGTTATGCGATATATGTTAATTATTATAATTGTTGTCATTGTGTTAAGCGCGCATGTTTATACCTTAGAGACCTATCCTATCCGATATACCTCTCCCAATGCGCACCTTAAAGAGGTGCCAGACAATCAAACAAGTTCATGCGGTGAGTTCTAGATCTGTATCTTTCCATGGAGTGTTTTTTTGGGAAATTACTTACTTTTTATGGCATGTTTCCTTAGTTCAAAATAATCTCTAATCTCTGAGTTATTTCCGTCTCCTGCCTTCCCTTGTTTTGTTTTTACTCACATAATTTGGTGCTTACTTAAACAAAAAATTATCATTACGAGCTGCGAGATTTATTAGTTTTCTGTTTATGCTCATTCCGCAATTTTAGCTTGAAGTGAACCTGACTGATAAGGTCGTTTCAGTTGTGTGTGTATATTTCTCTTCGATTTGCATATAGACCCAGTCAACGGGGGTAACTGAAAAGTCAACTACTTGAAAAGTATTGTGGGAAACAAGACAGAGGGAATTCGCATTTGCGCCCTCTCTCTCCATTGTTCGTAGGTAGTTTGTCATATGACTCAGAGTTGCCGACTTATCTAACAAATTGGCACTCTACAGCTATCGTCTAATTCGGTTGCTTATCAAAATTAATAGCTCGACAGTGTAATAAAAGCAATTAAAAGTAGACAAGACAATTAATAATAGAGCCCGGCAAACTAAAGATCGATAACTTCAGCAGAAGTTGAAAAGAAGTAGAAAACTATTCAACAAAAGAGGAATACCTTTTATTCTTACTGCGCTCCCTTTATAATGGGTAAGAGTTGGCAATGTTTTGGTCTTATCTTCTCTCATTTCTGTTTACCATTAACCCTAGAGAGCATGACATATTGTGAAGAGTTGTAGGCTTCAATAATTATGTTTACCTTAAAGTTTTATTAGCATATATGTATGTTCCGTATCCAAGAAGGGGAACCTTATAGCAAAGCTACTTAACAAAGAAGAAACTTTTCTATAAGCCAAGTGTATTAATGTCACTGGAAACTGGACAGACTATGCAACTTAAACTATATAAACTTTTTCTAAGTAAAACTTTCAAAGAATTTTCCAAGTGGATAAACACTTGAAACTTAATATATATTTCTGTTTTGTTGGGAGAGTGCAGTCAAACTTGATACAGCTGTTTTAACGTCAGCTGTAACAGTGTCTGCCTTACTTTAAATACCAAAAACTAAATAAAAATACAGCTCTAAATATAGAGTTCTTATAGAGAGCTCTACCCCTTGAGTTGCTGGGATACCCCCTTTATTTTGCAACAAACTTAACCCCTTGAGACTTTAAAAATGATAATGCTAATCTAATTTGTATAGCAACCACACTAATCAGACTTAGCCACAAAGGTCTTAAACCCGAACCCCTTCAAGTTGGGTGTCTGTGCTGGGAGTACACACGAGTTGCTCCGGCATTGAGAGATATTCCTTATCGCGCTTATCAGACAGTTGGTTTACTTCACTTAGTTATAGCTGTGTGATACTGCGGCCAACACCTGTGCAGAGAAAATTGATTAGCATCGATATGTGTGAGCACGATTGGCAATTATATGGAACTTCATTAGTGGCAGCCAGCTCAGTCGACAGAGAGAGGTCCCAGCAGGAAAGAGAGAGTCTCGTCGGCGACGCACAGAGCACAAAGAGAGTGTTGACACACATGGACAGACAGACGATAGCAGAGCCCTACGTGGTTTGGTAAATGTGATGCGATGTGTGTGTGATACGATTGTGGTTAAACTTCATAAAACTGTGGACAGATATATATAGATGATAGATTGATAGTTAGGTACATAGATAGACAGCTTGTTTGATAGATAGACACCTAGTTCAAGCGTGTTCAACATATTCTTTTTTTTTTTTTGGTTGTCCCTCTTTGGCATTTGTTTTTTATTTCCGTGTGCATTTTATTGTAGGATTAAAGACATTGATATAAACACAACAACAACACCACCACCAACTGCAGCAGCAGCAGCCGCGACAACAACAATAGCTGCAGCTGCAACAGCCACAGCCATAGCAACCACCGAGGCAGCAGCAGCAGCTGCAACTGCAACAACATCGACATCAACAGGTGCTACTGCTGTGTGCAGCTCTGAGCCTGCCAATGCCACAAGCATGATTTGCGATGCGCAACAAGAGCAACATCAGCCGCAACAGCAGCAGCAACAACAGCAACTGGAGCAGCAGCAACAGTCACAACAACAGCAGCAGCAACAGGCTAATTCTGATGCTGATCAGGATGAAAGGTCCACACTGAGTAGCCATACAGACAGGTAGGTGCTGTCTCTTTCTCTCCCACTCACTGGCCCCGGGCACGCCAAAGTGTTAAGTATAAAATTGCATTTGTTATTTGGGTTCGCAATTACTGTACAAAATTTGCATGAGTTCTTAAAATATGAATATCCTATATCATATACACACTGCTATCCCTTATCTGTAGCTTACTTTACTTACTATATTCATTCTTGTTCTAGGCGCGATTCGACCAGCGAAGAGATTACAATAACAAGCACACTAAGCACCAAGTTACTGACCATACAGGAGGCATCAGGCACTCTAGAACGCAACAGCAGCTTGACTGAGCCCACATCATCGTCGTCTGCAACACAAAACAACACTTCCGCTTCTGTGGCCACTTCAGCATCACAGCCACGACATGAGTCCAGCAGCAACCAGAACAATGGCAGCAGCAACAGCAGCACCAGCAATGGCAGCCACAACGTAGCGCCTGTTAGCCCCAGCAGCAACAACAATCTCAATCTCAACTCTAGCAATATTAACAGCACCCAAGGCAGCCCCCAAGCAGCCACGCCCAGCATACAAATTGTGCAGTCCGAGCAGCAGCGGGAACAGCAGCAACAACAGCCACTGCAATCGCAGAGCGTCGATTCCAACGGCGGTGCATCCACTCAGGCTGCAGCCAGCTCCCTTACGGATAGTCCCAGCAGTCGCAAGAGCTCCACCAGTTCCAAGGGCAAACCAGCCAAGTTATCCACCTCGAGCAGTGGACGCGATGAGGTAAGCTGCTGGTAGCAGATAAAGGAAACAGTGCCATAGGAAGTGGTTAACGTGCCTGGAGTCAGGCCAAGTGGAATTAGTTGAGGTGTCAGGAATTAAAGCATGTGGAACTAGTTAAGGTGCCAGGAATTAGAGCATGTGAAATCAGTTAAGGCCACAAAAACCCTTTTTGAATTTTGTAAGAAACTTTAAATTCAGCTGAGCTTATAGTCCTCATGATCAGAGTTGTATGAGCTATATCGCACAACACTAAACATGTGTAGCCTCCCTCTGTCTTTAACTTCCTAAGGGGTTCAATTTTCTGTTCTCTTTGATCTCAACTGAGCATTTAAGCCTCATGTAATGATGAATTGTTAAATTTATCAGCTAACAAAACTAAGCTCGTGTAGCTTCTTTGTATCTCACAATTCTTGTAGGGTTATAGCCCTTTTCTGTGGCTCAATTCTTCAGTGTTGTAGCCTATTTTTGTGTTAATCCACAAAGACAACTTTAACCTCAGCTCAGCTTCCAATTTCCATTTAACGATGACTAGTAGGAAATTTACCAAACAAAACTAAACTTGTAGACTCTCTTCACCTCTCGATTCTTCAGAATTTGATTGTTAACCTTCTCTCTCTCTCTATTTTATGGCGTTCTTGTCGAAGCTTTGCGAGCTTTCATTATTTATGGCTGCTACTTAATTAGCGCGTCATCAATAGTGACAACAAATACGAAATGTGTGAAAAGCACTAAAATAAAAAAGCAAACTAACTGAATATCAGAAAGATGCTACGCAATGCTGATAGCGAATAGTCGCGCTTGGGTACGTTTGGTTATCAGGCTGGATTATTTCAAAACCGGTTGGTTTGTTAGCCCTATCGGTTTTTGATTGCTTTGCGCTCTAGTTTTTTTTTCGGCATATTGCGTTTAGAGGCCATGCGCTGATTAGAAATACCCTTCAAAGTTGACTAACAGTGTAGAACGAACAAGTTTCGAAAGCGAGCAGTAAATTAGTTCTTCAGCAAAACAATAAAACACCCCTTGTTGGGTTTGTTACACTAACAGGGTATTCGATAGAAAAAAAAAGCTCGAAGCTTTGCCACACTGATAACGCGACTGATATAGCGACAATTTGGCGTTGCTCGTGCGCCTCTTCACGGCGGGCAAAGTTGCAAATTAGAATTCAATGAACGATTCAGTGAGACGCGATTCGGGGGCCCAAAAGAGTTCGCTGCGTGTGCTGCCAGTCTTCGATAGATTATACAACAACAAGCAATAGGTTTCGTATAAATAAATAAATAATAAAATACTGTCGATATCGTGCCTCGACGCGGTGCCTCTACTGATAAGAAAGCAAGCGAGTGCCACCTGCTCTGAGCCACAAAATAAAAGTTTCCTCGAATTCATGTATGATTCAGTACTATGACTAATAAGACCAATCACAGTTATCCACGTTAATCAATTGCCAAACACTTTGCAGGACACACAGAGCAAACTAAGCGAAACTGGACTCAGCAACGAGGGACATTTTGTGCGTGGTGAACCCGCCAGCAGCAGTCAACAGGTGAGCAGCAGCTCCACCTCGAATGAGAAGCCCGCCAAGAGCACATCTCGTCTCTCGGAACGCGCCAAAAAGAAGTCTTGGTACAACGTCATCTATCCCAATTATAAATCACGTGCCGAGGACTTTAAGAAACTGTTCAAAGATGTGCCCAACGATGAACGTTTAATTGTAGGTGAGTGGCCGTAGAGTGTGTGGCTTAGATATATATAAATAGGTCTGTTGACCTCGCCTTTTATAGTTGCTAATTGGTGTATAGCATATTTTAGAGTCTTACTTCGACTAGATACATCATTCTCTTCTCTTTTACTAAGATTTCTTTGTATAAACAATTAGTTAGAATGTAGGTATGCACGATGACGATATCATATCAAACATTAGATCTTTCCAAAATATAATTGGAACAGTTTTAATCAAAGATAATGAGACTTGATAAGTATTCAATGTAGTCAACCTGTTTTTATGCCAGATTTTATAGACTAGAATGGTAATATAATTTTGTGGCAATTGCAAGTGTATGTAGCAAGCAGAGAGAGAAATCTTCAACCATTTATTCTTTATCAGAGTCAATATCTGAGTCGATCTGGATTATTCCGTTCGTATGAACACCTAGATATCAAAGACCATAAGTTACTTCTTTCCAAAGAAGTTACTCAAATGAAGAATAAACAATAAAAATTACTAAGTAAATGTAAATCTTTGATTAACGTTCTTTTTATTTGCTATTTTACAGATTATTCGTGTGCCCTGCAACGTGACATATTGGTTCAGGGTCGCCTGTACGTGTCGAAGAACTACGTTTGCTTCCATGCCAACATCTTGGGCTGGGAAACATATTGGAGCATCAAATGGAAGGATGTGACTGCCATAACAAAGGAGAAAACAGCGCTGGTCATACCGAACGCCATCTCGATATCCACTGCCAAGGAGAAGTTCTTCTTTGCGACATTTTCATCGCGTGACAAGTCGTTTTTGATGCTCTTTCGCGTGTGGCAAAACACTTTGCTGAACAAACAATTTTCACCACAAGAGATTTGGGGTTATGTGCACAATTGCTATGGTGATGAGCTTGGCCTGACCACAGACGATGAGGATTATATAGATCCAACGCTGGATGCTGCCGGTACCGAAACGGATGTAGATTTTCATACAGCAATTGACGATCTTGGCGGCAGCGGTGGTGGCAGTGGTGTCGGTGATCAAAGCAACGCAAGCAATACATCACAAACGCAACCACAACAGAGTGGCAACAGTAGCGCCAGCAGCGGAGGCGGCAGCGTTGCGACGCGTAAATCGAAAACAAAATATTTCTTCAACTCTAGCAAATCGTCGAACTCCGCAAACGCCTCGGCCAGTGGATCGGATAATAAGGCCAGCGATAGTACACGAAAATCCAATAAGAAGATGAAGGCGAATGCGAAGGAGCTGACACTCAGCTCCGTAAAGGCAGCAGAGCAATCTGTGGCGGTCACACTCAGTGTGCCCAACAGCAGTAACACTGGAGGAGGTGGCAGTGGGAGTGGAAGTGGCAGTGGCAGTGGTGGTGGTAGTGTTGGCAGTGTTAGCACCACAAGTAACGTAGCAACAATTGTTACCACCTCAACAACCACAACAGCAAACAGTGGCAGCATAACAGCCAGTGCTGCTGAGAGGAAAGCAGAGAAGCAAAGCATCAACAATACTGCGAATCCAGCTGCCTCAGAGTCCAATCATGGCGCGGACACAAAGCGAAAACATGGCAAGAATCAACGACAACGCGATGCGGAATTAGCCGCGAAAAAGGACGAGGCTGGTCCCACAGATGTCTCTGATTCTTCGGATTCCGAGGAGAACAATGTGCCGTAAGTAACAGAGCATCTCTTCCTTCCATTATACACAAATTAAATCTCTCAATCCTTCTAGATTTGTGCCCAGCACGGAGTGCACATCGACGCACGAAGGCCGTCAAATTGTGCACACAATTCTGCCGCTGCCCGTGGACACTTTGTTCAAGTTGTTGTTCTCGAAGTCGAAATTCATTACGGAATTCCATGATGCACGTAAATCGACAGATCTAACCTTAGGCGAATGGCACAAGAACGAGGAGGGTCAAAATGTGCGCCTTGTGAATGTGACGGTGCAATTAGCCGCCTCCGTGGGCCCGAAGACCTCAAAGGTGCGTGGCAACTAAAGAGATATTGGATACATATTTAAATTAACTGTTTTTATTCGTAGGTTACTGAATATCAAACAATGCGCGAGTGCAGTAAGCCAGGCGAACTCTATTCGATCGATGTGAATAGTGTCAATGCAGGCATTCCATATGCGGATAGCTTCAGTGTGCTGATTCACTTCTGTTTGGCGCGGTGAGTTTTAACCAAAGTCGGCACGATTGAGCCTTATCTAATCAGGCTTACTGCTTCCCCCCCATTTAGCACTGTGGATGATCATACGATGTTGTCCATACACGCCCAAATCAAGTACAAGAAATCCATTTGGGGCGTTGTCAAGGGCTTCATCGAGAAGAACACGTGGGCGGGCCTGGAGGATTTCTTCTGCGCCCAGTTGCAGGCACTGCAGAGTGAGACTTGCATACCGCCGGCCAAGGGAAAGGGACGACGTCCCAGACGTGGTAAGCATATAGTTATAAGCCTAAGCAGCAGCAGCAGCAAGAACAACAACAGTAACACAGCAAATAAATTAGCAATAAATGCAAACAATCATAAAAGGGCAACAAACAAAATTGCAAATCGAATACGAAATACAAAAAACACTTTCAAATGCCAAAATGCCATTGCTATTGCTTCTTCTAACCACACAAAATGCACGCACAATCCACCACAACAACAACAACAACATCGACAACAACAACTAGAAATATTACCCTGCAATATGTAAACAACAACATACACAGGCTCAAATCAACAACTGCAAACGATTGCACCAGCAACTGTTGCAACTGCAACTGTAACTGCAACAACCACAATGACGATTGCAACAGGCACAACAACAACCACAACAACGACAACAACTAGCAGCACGGACACTGACAGCAGACGTGCGACTTGTCATCACTCGAAACATCATCATCAACATGACCAACGTCATCATCATCATCATCAACATCATTCACAGCATCACCATCGTCATCATTATTCTCATCATCGTCATCAACATGCTCATGACAGCGAGCAGCAATCGAAGCAGCAACAGCAGCAGCAACATCATCAGCAACACAAACAGCAGCACCATCAACATCACCAGCAACAAGTACAACCACAACAGCAGCATCAACATCCTTTGCCGCCGCATACGCAATCTCATCCGCAGCATCGTAAGGCCATATTGCACACATGTAAAGGTATAAAGCGTACACAAGAGACGCTAATGAATCCACCCCATACAAGCCAAGCGATTGTCAATAGTCTGGCAAAGTAGAAGTTAGTGTATCAAGCTAAAAAGTAGTTAGGATTTTTATTTGTTGAGTATTCTTAAAAAGTTGATAAATTATACTAAAGTTAAGTTATACTATTTTTTATTTGTATTTCGAGAGTCTGAATCAATCAATTGAAAATAATAAGTGGTATAACAGGTATAAAGAATGTCTATAGAGTTTAATTTGTAGAGTAGAACTCATTGACAAAAATTGGGAATGCTTATTATATTAAAAGATATTACCTTAACTTATACCTTACTTTTAAAATAGGAGAGACTAATATAGAAGATTTATATAATGCCAGTAAGTTTAAAGAATATCTAATCCCATAAAGTAACATATATAATTCCTTGATCAATGTCCACATCGTAGTTGATATAACCATGTCCGTCGGTATGAATGCCCTTATCATCAAGACTACAAGAGCTAGGACTACCAAATTTATTGACGAGCTGTCTTATTATTGAACGCAAGTAAAGTTTATTTTATAAATTAGCCACGCCTCCTTGGGCATTCTTAAACCAACAAAAATCTAATGGCGTAATTAGTTAATAGAATGTTTATTTTGCTATGCACAATAATAATCACTAGCCAAATGATTTATACAAATTAAATAGAGAAGGCATAACATATATGAAAGTTATTCACGAAATAATTATAGTTAGTACGATATAATCATAGTGGGCGAACAGATTTCACACTCAGCGCCTCTGGGTAAGCAATACACTCAACTATAGCTTTCTTACTGTTGCTAAAACTAAGATCTAAGAATGCTTATTAAATTTGAAGACCAAATCTATAACTTAGAAGTATTTAACTTTGTGTACAAATGAAATAAGCAAAGCAGACTTTTATAATATGAACGTTGTTAAATTATATTAAATCAGTCCAATTTAATTGTTCGACCTACGCCAGACTATGACAATCGCTGGTTTATTCGATAATTCGCCCGTATATTCGATCTTCTTCTGCTTCTTGTTTATAGTTTGTTCAAAATTGAGACCATTTGCATGTTACTTAGCACTCGTTCGTACACCCCTTTGATTTCTGCATTTATTTTAGTGTTGCGTTGTTGTATTGTGTTTCTGTTGCTCTTTAGCTGCGCATTTGATTATCCACATGATTTTGAATTATTGATTTTAATTATTTTTGTTTCTTGTGCCATTCTTCTGTGCTGCATTTGTGCGTGCATTTGTTTCCAGGTACTGCCACACAATTACGCTCCATGACATCGGAGGAAGCAAGCAGCGGCGGTAGCACGGCACAGACTTCCAAACCCGACACGATGGATGCATGGGATCCCAAGCTGTTGGCGCCAAGTGGCTTGGCGGGCGCTGCAGCTGCTGCTGGCTTAGCACACGTAGGCCTCGCCAGCGCCACTGGTGTTGGTGGTGTGGGAGTGATAGGCGCTGGCGGTGCAATTAGCCGGCAGCAGCAGCAGCAATTGACCGCACAGCAGCAGCAACAGTTGTTGGCTGCGGGCGGGGGCCAGCAATTGGGTCTGGTCGTTGGTCAGGAGAAGTTTAGACACAAGGGCTTATCGTTGTTTGTTATATTCTTGATGTGCTTGCTGTTGGCATTAAATGTGATATTATTACTTAAGCTCTGGACGCTGGAGGAACGCATTGACGTGGATCTCAGCCGGCGGGCGCGCATGCCCAATTTGGCGGCCCTCAAGTGAGTGAAATAGGCATATCAAATAGGGTATCTAACTAATGTTTATTCTCTTGTTTTTAGGGAACTGCCCAGCACGAATCAAGATTGGCTGGAGCTGTTGCGTCAGCAGGAGCTGTCGCACGAATCGGAGCTACGCAAATGGCATCAGGTGCTCCAAACGGCCATTGAGTTGCTGAAAAAGGTGAGCGTCGTTTGCGAAAAGATCTACAACGACGGCGAGCTGCGTCAGAGCATTGAGTCAATGCATACGGAATTATAAGCAACACGTCAAGCAAAGTTAACTGTAATTCATATTCATGGTTCGATCTCTAATCTAATTGTAATGAAAACATAAAACCAAAGATACTGTTGCATGTTCCATTGCCTTAGGTTTTATACAAATTTTACATTCCTTATTTAATTTAATTTAATTTTCCTTTATTTTTATTATCTAATTTGATTTTTCGTTTTTTGTTGCAGACTGAAAAGACTTTGGCTGAAGTCATGATACCCTAGCCCAGCACCCTTCCAGCACAAATCCCTCACAGTAAACCACGCTCGTTTAGTTCCTTTTGGTTCCAGAAAAAATGTTTTAAACGAAGCCACCAAAAAAACTGAAATTGAATTTCACAGCTATCACAGAAAAAATGAATGTAGTCACAAACAGAAAGAGAGAGAGCGAAATATTTGTGTTATATTGATTAAGTAGTTTGGATTTTAGTTAATCCGTGTGTGTTATATCAAATTGAATTTAGTTTTTATTCATTATTTCATAATTTTAGTACATTTTGCATCGATTGTTTTTCGTCTCTGCATTTAAGTTTATTTGTTTTCGGTTCAACTTTCAAAGTATTCCTCAAGCACACACACATACACACACTCTTCGATAATAAAGAGTTAAAAGTGCGCCTTGAATTTTTGTTTTAAAAAGTTCATTTCAACAAAAACAAATGCATCATTTTCCATGTCAGATGAGCGCAAAGATTGCAAAAAAAATTTAAAAAAGAAAACATAAAAAAACTAAGTAAATTTGATAAAATTATACCGAAAATATTTATGTACAATATTTTTGTAAAACTTACCAAATCCACAACAAAATGTGAGCAATGTTTTTTACGATATTTGTTTTTCGATTTTTCCCCCCATTTTGTAAAAAATCTCTTAATACTTTTGGCGAACGTTTACAGTCTCTAAACTTAAAATTACAAAATGAATACTAAGCAAAATGAATAATACCGATGGCATACTATATAAACCATATACATATATACAATATACGAGTACTACTTATAGATGAAAGTATTGTTAGTTTGTAGTAGTTGCATTTTAATGTAAACTTAACGCCCAAAAAAAAAAAAAAAAAAAAAAAACTTGTGCGAATTGTATGTGAAAAATGTTTAAACAATATCTAGGAAAACATTATTGCTAAGCGTTTCAATTTCAAAATGTTGGTGAGACCCAAACAAAATAACTTATTGTAAAAGAAAAAAAAAATCATACATGCCCCATATAGTAATATATACAATACGATATAGAGAATACGGAGATCAAATCATGCGTCAAATTATTTGGGCCGTTGCGAATTGGAATTAGACAAGCGAAATTGTTAAGCTGCAGTAATAAAAGAAATTCTAATTTATTATAAAACAAAAAATATGAATAAAAATAAAAAAAAACGTAATTTTAAAGGAGTTACTCAAGACGAGAACTTTTATTTGAAATTGGATGGAAAAGATCATTGAAACTCTGTTCACTAATGCATTATGTATGATATATGGCAAACACTATGATCCCTTCTTATATGGCAAGCACTATGATCCCTTCCCAGTTAAAAATCGAAAAAGCTTCGGGAAAGTCACCAGCGATTTTTATAATAATATATTGCTCTCAAATAACAAAAGAAATTGAACTTTACAGTCGATAACAAATTCCATTCGTTTCATCGGACGTCGATATGCGATCCAGTTCGGACATGTTTTCCATCTTTGATTTGGAAACTTTGGAACGCCGCTGATGACGAATGGGATGATAAGCAGAGTCCGCATTCCGAATGTTAAGGTTAACGGGACTCTTTGCCTTTATGTTTCGCTCGCGTTTGGAAGTCAACGTGTTTGAGAGATTGTTACGCGGCGACAGAGCTTGACGTCGGCGTATTTTACTGTTCACGGCGCTGGCGGTGGTGCCGGCGTTGGTGGTGCCGGTGACGGTAGTGCCGGGAACGGTAGCGCTATCTGAAACTGTTTTTGGCGATGTTTTGGGTTTGGCTTTTCTTACTTTCTTCTGTGGGAGAGTCGAGGATTCGACATTCCCTGTAGCCAGAGCACGAAGATTACGAAGTTTCTTGGGTGGATCAGCTGCAGGCTGAGCAGATGGCGGCGCCGCGGGCGTCACTGTTGGTTGCCCCGATGACAGGATGGCCGATGATGACGGCGTTGTTCCCTTGACCGTCTGCTTGGCACCGCCTCCCATCATGCGCGCCACCAGCTTGTCCAGCACTTCCTTTTTGGTCAATGTCGGTAGCATTGTTCCATTCTGTTTTCTAGTCAAATGGGCAGCGGAGACCACACTGGCTCGCCCCACTTTCGGCTCATGGGTTACCCTGGTGCGGGTAACTGGCTTTGTGTTGGACTCCGCAGCATTGGAAGTCGTCGCCGGTTCATCTACGACCCTAACCACAACTGTCGTATCTTGTATTTGTTGCATGCGCAACTGCCTCTGGCGCTTCAACAGCAAGTCATATATCGATACAATGGACTCCTCCATGTCTACACACTATTGGCTGGCTCGTCGTTACTTTTCGTTTAGGAGTCCTATGAAAAATTAAAAAAAATGAGATATTTCTAAAATTTTGTGGAACTCTGAATTCCAGGTGTTGTTGTTTGGGAAAGAATGAGAAGGCATCACTTCACAATGAAAGGTGGCAGCAAGTGATGGACGGAGCAGAGGTAACCAGATGGAATAAAAATATAGTTGATTTCACTTGACAGTTCTATTTGTTTAATAACAACATGCGGGGAAGTCTATGAACCCCTTTGTGACCTTTTTATAAATATATCTAATTAAATAAATTTGATATGCATAACAATGCACAAGCGAAAATTAGATATTAAAAAATGTAGCATACTTTCAGGCTGTGGCAGAAAAACCTCTTTTTCCCAGTTACAGCAAATCTGTTGTTGTGAAAAAAAGCTAGATTTGGCGGGTAAAAAGCTAAGTTAGCAATGCTGGGAAGGCAGCAGGAAAAAAACTAACAGAAACTAACTAAAGTACGTATATGCACAACAATTTGCTAAATTATAACAAATGATTGCATGCCATAATACCGAACAGTTCCTCAGTTTCTCTGGTTCCTCATCGCGCTCAATTTCAAGCGGTTTTACTGCCTCTGCTGAGTTTAAGTTCAAGGTTAGAAGCCTGCCCGAAAAAATAGACGTAACATTTTTCCAGTTCTGCGTATTTTGGGTTATTGGATCGCTCTCTCTCCCCTCTCTCTCCATCTCTCTGATCTATGATGACAGTCCAATTAGGGGTCAAGAAACTGGACAGATCTCGTATATGGCAGTAAATGGAGCTCTCTCTTGTAAGTAAACAAATAAAATGCTCCACGGCGATAAGAGTTCGTTAAACGTCCAAAAAAACAACAACAAAATTAAGACAATAACAACAAAATGTGAATAATACAAAAAATTTCACCAGAAAATTAGCTAGAGAACTTTTCTGAAGATAGCTGCAATAATAAAACTATAGAAAATTCCACAAAGTACGCAAATAAAAATAAAAAAAAAACAAAAAATTAATATGCTTTCATGCGTGTGCGTCTGTGTGTGTGTGTGCAGAGCAACGAACGCACAAAAAAGAAAGAAGAGAAAGCAACAACAAAATGTTATCAGCGCAGCCAAAAAGAGCCTCTGTACAGTAAACACCTACACAGACGCACACTCACACTCACACACGCACGCACGCAGACAAAGTTGTTGTTGTGTGCGTATCGCTCAGCTTTAGAATTTTCAAGGTTAAGAGCAAGTGCGTGAGTCGCTGAGTGCGAAATGTGCGTGCGTGTGTGTGTGAGTGAGTGTGTGTGCCTGTATTGGTATATTGCCGGATCGGTGTACCGCCGTTGTCATCGTCTCGCAACGCACAAAATTTCACTAAAGTTTATGGCACACATGCTATAAAAACTGTATGGCACACAGAGAGCAAAGAATTATTTGATATATCATCATTATAATCGCAGATTTACCAGTTAGGCCTAGCAGAAGGGACCGTTAACTTTCGAGAAGAGCAGCTCGAAAACAGCTGACGCATTTTATAGCTGACATATCACACACACATATGCATTCGTTCCAGTTTATTTCGCTTCCTTCTGCTCACGCATATGCGAATTGCGCATACGTTGCGTTATCTTCCACATCAGCGCCGCCTTTCTATTGTCGAGTTTAATGACTGATAACGCATTTTTTTACAGCCCCCGAAACCCAAAGGTTCTTCTTTCTGGATTAATATCATGTGTATGTATAATTTCGTATATACTCTCTCGATTTTTCTTCTTTATCTCAACTCTAATTTGTATTCTTTTTCGATATCACTCTTTTATCTCAACTCTAATTTATGTTCTACGCCAATTTCTCTCTCTTTTTTTGATCCCAACTCTTCGTTGCTTTCCGGAAATGTTATACATAAATAATTCTACAATATAAAAGCGAAATTCTTACCAAACTTGAAAAACGTCAATCCACTGCAAACTTGTCAATTTACTTTTGTCGCACGGAGAAAAAAAACCCCGTGAGTTTCCAGAATTTCGCTCGTATTTATAGAGCAAATTAACCGTATTTTATATTTTAGTATAGGGTAGTGACAAAAAAATTTATCAGTAAATCTTCTGACTTTGCAACTGTTAACTGATTTTTGATTGAAGGGATAATTGAATAATGCAAGTTTTTTGAGCAATTATTTTTTATTATGTTTATTTATTATTATATTAATTTTTTTATTTTTTAATTTTATTATCATATTATACATACAAATTAGCATGCAAAGAACTAGCTTAATACAATACCCATCTGGCAACCCTTTAACTTACCATATTAAATATTCAAATTTCATCTTTTCTCTCTCGCAGTGTATTTCGCCGAGCTAATTTCTATCACCAAGTCGATTTTGTTGCTGTTTTCTTTTTTTCTGCTTTATCGGTTAGCCGAAAAAGTTAACGAGACTCACGTTTTAATCTTCCCCGAGTGATTACAGCGAATCAAGTTTAACAGAGCCACGCACTTTACATGAAGAGAGAGCATTCTTTTACTCTTAGGAGCAATGTAAATTTACAGAAAAGAGAGCTCAGTGAACAGCATAAGCCCCACACGCACGTGCAGTGACTGTGGGGAGACAGAGAGAGAGCGACACATTGCGCCCACAAAGAGCGCTGTTAAAATTGTCATTCATGCACAAACGTGCGCGTTGTTGTGTGCTCTTCTCGACGTCGACAGCGACAGCGGCAGCAGCAGCAGCAGCAGGCAGGCAAAGCGCGCTTAACGGTGATCAGTATGAGATCGAAATCGGCCGACGTTGGTTGTTCATAACGCGCCTCGCGTTGCTCGTGTTGTCAGAAAGTTGTCGTCGTCGTCGTCGTCGCAGTCGTCGTTGTAGTCGCAGTCGCAGTCTCAGTCGCAATCACCGTTCAGCTTTCAATTCAGTTAGTCGTCGGTCGGAGTAGCAGCAGCAGCAGCAGCAGCAACAACAACATGCACTAAAAAAGCCTTTTTACATCTTTTCGTTACGTTTCGTTTCGGTTTCTGTTTCTGTTTCGGTTTCTCGTGTCCGTTCTTCCTCCTACCTCCACCTACTCCTCCTGTACGTGCATGTGCGTGTGTGCATGCATGCGTCGTGCGTTTGTGTGTGTGAGTGCGCCAAGAGAGTGTGTGTTTTGCTCACAATGTTCGACAACAACCAAACAAATGCATAAAGTGAATGAAAGAGAAAGAGAATTAAAAAAGTGCGAAATCCTCTCGATGATGTCGTTGTTGTTGTTGGCATGTGCAAGGCGCAGCTGATTTTAAATAAAAAATTTTAATAGTCCCCGAGAGCCACAACTCGTCTGCCGCCCCCCGCATTGTCCCCGCCAGCCGTGGCTCCTGTGCAGCCCGTGGAGATGCTTCGTCAAGTTGCCGATTTGGGTGCGTGTTTTTGTTGTCCCTGTTCGCTGTAGTTTTTGTTGTTGTTGTTTCTTGTCACTCGCTGTGTTTACATTTACAGACACACACACACACAGACAGCATATGCAGAAAATGTAAACTGACATTCTGCTCTGGCGCCTTGTTTCGCGCGGGCTTATTGACAAATTATAACAGAAAACAGTTCTCTTTCTCCCCATTCTCTCACTCTGCGGCTCTCGCTCGCTCTCTCTCCCTGTTTGCCTCTCCCGGCTTAGACAGCAGTTGTTCATTTCATTTTAATTCGTGCACCGTGCGAAGTTTGGCAATCAATTTGGGGAAGTGAGAGCTAAAAATACACAAAAAATAATAATATATCAACAATTGTGAACAAAGAACGAACAAAAGGAGCAACAACAATTTAAACAAAATTTTTAGATACTTTTTTTTTGTACCAAGTGTACTATGGGATAAAAACAGCTATTTCCAGTGCGTGAAAACAATCAAAGAAAACGATTAAAGAAACAAAGTTTGAGAGAGTTTAGAATTCTTTTGTAGAAGGAATTTTAAATATATTTTGTATATTATTACAAATTCGAATACTTTAAATTTGATTAAATTTAATCAAATACTTAACACTTCAGTTTTATTTCTACTATTTTTAGGAATCTTCATAAACATAAAATTTTCTTATATATTATTTATGCTCAAGTCTAAGTTTCTAATTTCCTTATGAGATCTTCACTCCTTATACTACAAAGTAGCCTTAAATTAATCAAGTAATTTCTCAGATTGCAACTGAACCTGATTAAATACTATATACTGTCTTCAGCCTTCTTTATTCTTTGCGAAACCCGCTTGAAACTCTTTTTTTACACTCACTTTAAGTGGAAGCGAACGTAAATCTTTAATTATTGTGTAACTGTTGTTGGATCATTTTAATCAATTTTCGTTATCTTTGCAACTTGTTTTTCTTATTTTATTTCACAGACAGCAGCGGGTTATGAAATAAAACGAAAGATGCCAGCGAAATATGTTTAAAACGTGTTTTTATAAAAAATCCTTCATTGCAATTAATGAAGAGACGTTTTACATTTAATAAATAATATAAAGAAAGAAAGAAAACGAGCAGAGGAAAAAAACTTAATCCATATCAGACAAAAACAAGAAGCAGCAGCGAAAACAACAACAAAACCATCACAAAAAGGTGATAATGATTATTTCCAAGGATCTTTTCATATTTGGCGAACAAATTTTTGCAACAATTATACCAGAAGGTGGAGCCACACAGCAGCAGCAACAACAGCAGCAGCAACAGCAACAGCAGCAGCAGCAACAGCCGGCAATTATAACTACAACAACAGCAGCAACAGGAGCAGCAGCAGCAGCTGAACAAGTTGTTGAGGAGTCATTAAAAGCAGCAGCAGCAACATTGGCCATTGCTGCGCCTACAACAACAACTACAGTGCTACAACAACAACAACAACAACTGCTGCCAGCAGCAGTTAATACTAAAACGTCGTCGTCGTCGTCGTCATCAGCAGCAGCGGCAGCAACAGCAACAACAACGGAGTCGCTGCCATCGTCGTTGACTAAACAGGAAACAGTTGCAGTTGCCGCCAGCAGCAACAATAATAACAACAACAACAACAATAGCGGCAAAACGGCAACAACAAAAATTCAAAAAATTCCAAAGGCAGATGAAGAATTGAAAGCCAAGCAGCAGCAGCAGAAGAAGAAGCAGCAGCAAAAGGCAGCAAAAAAGTGTGAATACAAAACCGAATACGAATACGAGTACGAGAAAATGCCAATGAATTTGCTGGTGGTGGAAAGTGTTGACGAGGAGCTGGTGGCCAACAACAACAAAGCCAATAATAATTCAGATAGCGAATCATTAGCCATGGAACAGGTACCGTTGGTTGCACCCAGCCGACGTAATCTGGCCAAAATAGTTGCCGATTGTCGCCTACAAATCGCCGACAACAACAAGCAGCAGCAGCAGCAACAGCAGCCAATTGCAACAGTCGCAGTGGCAGCAGCAGCTACAGCAGTTGCAACAACAACATCAGCTGCAACAACAGCAGCAGCAGCGACAGCTACTTGCAGCTCCTCAGTCGCATCAACAACATCATCATCATCATCATCTTCGTCATCTTCGTCTTCGTCGTCGTCGTCGTCGTCTTCATCTTCCACATCCTCCGACTTTACGCACACATCACAAACGACATTGCCAAGTACGGATAATCTGAGCAAAACTTGCATTTTAGTTGATGCCAAAAGGTGAGTTTTTTTTATGTTTTATTATTATTATTATTTATTATTTCAACATGACCCAATTTCGCTACCCTGTAACGTGAATGAAGTGGGAATTCCTTGTAGAATATGGTATTATACTAAAATGCAGACTAAAATATGAAACGATTTGTATTTATCTTGAATCTTGAAGATTTTCTGAGTTATATTTATTGAAAAACGTATGTTGATTCCTCCTTTCGATGTACTATATAAGCATTATAGAGAATTAAGGTAAACCATCATTGAATGTGTATTTATCTGCTTTTTTTCTCGATCTTATTTGATTGCCAGTATGATTTATGACAAAGTACCTAACTAAGCTCTTGCTTCGACTCTTATAGGGTATACCAACTCCCACTAGATTGCCAAATTAAACCTATTTTGAAAAAATAGGTTAAATCTTTTATGCTGTCTATGGCTCTGAATGCTTTGCTTGTTAGGGTATCCTGAAACTGGGGCAATCTTGGCAACTTCACTTGCAATCAAAGAACAAAGCCAGAGAGAGAGAGAGAGCTCGACAGAGACAGGGAGAGCAAGACAGAAGGAGGGGAGAGAGAGAAGAGTAGATGAGAGGTAAAGAGCTCAGAAGAGCGAGCTGCATGTGTTTAAAGGAGACACCGAGTGCACCCTTCAGTTAGAAGAACAACAGCAACAATGTATCCAGTTTAAAGCCGTCAATTCTACCGAAAATCTCTCCCGAAACAGGTCAAAAACTGCACTTTGTATATAATTTCACCTACTAAATTTGGGACACACTCACACACACACACTTGCACACACACACACGATCAGACGCATGCACAGACACAAGAAACTGCATTCTGCATGCAAAAATCGAAAAAAGGTGTTTTTTTTTTGTTGATCAAAATAAAAAGAGCGAAGCTAAGACGAAGCAGCAGCAGCAGCAGAAGAGGAGGAAGAAGAAGAAGCAGGAGGCAGTCAAAGAGTTCTGGGCAAGGAAGGAGCAGGTTTTCGAGTTAAGCTCTGCCTCGGCGCAGTTGCAGTTGTCGCTCTGTTGGGGGGATTATGTCCGTATATAAGCTACACACACACACACACACATATATATTGGCAACTTGTCTCCATCTCCCTCTCTGGCACTCTGTCTCTGTCTTACGCGTTCTCCTGCGCTGGCTTGAGTGTCTGCTGCATCGTTAAATTTCAGCCTGCAGGCTCCAAAATGTTGCTGCCACAAGCAGCTGCATTATTTATTTTGTATTTTCTTCAAAGAAATCTAAAAAGGGTTTTGAGAGAGTGAGAGAAGCTGCAGGGAATATGTGCGAAATTGCTGCATGCATTTCCAGCTGCATTTTCAGGTTGTTTTCATGGCTCTTTCTGTATGAAATTTATGGAACGTATTTTCTAAATTTCTTCCTTCTTAAGCAAAAGAAATTCTTTAATTAAAAGACCGACTGAATATGAATGTTTTCTCCACATTGCCTGCAGCATGAATTCTTAATGCACTCATGAATCATCTGGCTGTGCTAGCGCAGAATCTCACTACGCGTTTTCTCCCATAAACATTTCATGAAGAATTTCCCCCTCAAAAAAGAGAGAAAAAAAGTGAACCACTTACTAAACCGCACAACAATCACATGCGATATCTCCCCCCACCTCGATACGCTTCTCCTTGCTCGTTGCTGCTCCACATTTTGTTGCAGTTTTTGGTACCAATCTGATATATACTGTGTGTCTGTGTATATATCGACTTTTTTTTGGTAGTTGCTTTAGCCCGGCAGCTGCCAAACGAGCAACAGATTCATTCTTCTGCCTTTCTCGTTCTCTGCCTCAACAATCTCCCTCTCTCGCTCTCCCTCTCTGTCTCTCATTGAACTACCAAAAAAGTGGGTCAACTGTGAACCAATTTTCAGGCATTATTGCGACAACAGATGTACGAGATTTTCGACAACACACAGAGAGAGAGAGAGAGGGAGGGAGAGAGGAAGAAAAAAAGAAACTGCAATAATCACAAGAGCAACAGGCAAAAGCGAAAATAAAACGTGCCACAAGATAAACAAAGCAAAGAAGAAGCTGAACAGAAAAAACTTCAAATGTAAAATGCACTCAAAATTTGCAGAACTCTTACAGTGCGCGATAAAAGTGCATGCGCGGCGAGTGCTTGCACTTTGAGTTTCGAGAGCACTTTAAATCGCATAATAATTGAAAATTTATGTTAAATGCACATAATGAAGTTGCACACACACTCACACTCTCACACACACTGAGTGACAACAATGGGCACATTGTAATTTAATTTACTTAATCTACTCTGGCAACTAAATTGCCAATCCGAAACGAGGCTGAACTCAACAACTTCTTGTGGCTCACAATGCGACGAAGTTGCAAAGAAGAAGAAGAAGAAGGAAGAAGAAATACTCTCAGCCTTCTCAGATTCTTCTTCCTTCTTCTCTAATTGAACTGTGAGACTGAAGTGCAAATTAATCGAAACATATTGTACTATATAGCAGCACTATATGGCATTATATTGCATGCACTTGCAGCCACTTTAACTAACCAAGCGGGTGTGCGAGTGTGTGTGTGAGTGTGTGTGTGTGTGTGTGAATTTGGTAATAGATGTCAGTCAGTTTAGGCAGTTAGATTGTCAGTCAGTGAGGCAGGCCACAAGGCAAGTGACAACGAACAAAAAGAAGTAATTTTTGTTGCAATTGCAACAGCATCGCAAAGTGGCAATTATTACACTGAGAGAAATTAGTTGTAACCTAAAGAATGAATATATATATAGTATATTAATTATGAAAGTGAACATTAATCGGATTTGTATATTTGTCTCTTATATATTTACATATATTATATGTTAAGGATGTTTCTGTTATATTTTCTTTTTTTTTTTTGCAAGAAATTTCGCTTCAAGTTCGACTTTCACGTCTTATTTTCGGCCATAACCAGTTAAATTTTGCTTAGAACTCGCAAATATATAATTTAAATTGTTTCTAGCTTATTATTTAGCTTATTTCAATTCTAAATCTAAATCTATCGAGTTCTTTTGTTTCACTTAAATGCCATTTGGCTTCGTATTTTTATTTCTTATATGGCAACTCCCCAGACCAACTGCCAATCGTTGCATATTTCTGTAGATTGATTAGCTTTATTGTCTCTATCAATCAAATGAATAATAAAACTCGTCTTTAATTGCTTTTCAGCTGGTTTCCTGAACTAGTTCATTCTACTTGCAAAAAAACAGAAACAAAAAAAACGAACGATAGCTGCTCGTCTTTTATAAAAGTCGCTAAAAGCCAAAACTTTGATTTCTTTTGTTTCTCTTTTCGCGAATAGTAAATTAAATAAGTTGTTTCAATATTTACTCAAGTCATAATTGGTGCTAGATTTTTTCAAGTATTCTTCTTTTGTAGTTTAAAGTTTTAGAGTGTTTTTTAGGTTTTTTTTTTTTATATCTTAACTTTTTTGAAAAACAATCCACGATAATCTG
Organism: Zaprionus africanus; assembly: GCA_018151435.1. NCBI lineage: Eukaryota > Metazoa > Arthropoda > Insecta > Diptera > Drosophilidae > Zaprionus > Zaprionus africanus. Next base: position 566,018 of record JAECXB010002307.1, on the reverse strand, counting down.
CTCCATCTGCACGAGTTTCTACGACCCGCATAGTCGCAACTTTGTTTATAGTAGAAGGACTGGGGAATTCGAAGCGAAAACATAACTGAATATGTGCTCTATAGAAATGGATTTTTCTCCGATTTTTAATGGAGCCACTGCCGGCGTCGACGTCGCAGTCGACGTCGCACGATGACGTTTGCCATGCGATATTTTTGTGCGTGCGCCTCGACTCGATTTCATTTCCATTCGATTGGCTCGGATCAATTTTGAATTCGAGCGGTTAATGCGCGATTAAAGTTTGTTGAACTCGCCCGAGAAATGAGAAAAGTACAAGAGAGAAACGAGAAGAATAAGATGAAGACGAAGACGGAGAAGAAGAAGGAGAAGACGGGGGCAGGCAACGCATTCTTGCCACACAAACAAAACGCAAACACAAACATTTCATTTTGTGCTCGCTGGATTTTATTTATTTTTGTTTTGGTTTCATATTGAAGCACTATCGGCATTGCCCTCCTCCCCACTGTGCCTACGCCCACGACGCGTCTAGTAGCGTCAACGTCAGCGTCAGCGCCAGCGCCAGAAGCGAGAATGAAAACAAACAAATTGCAAACCAGATGAAGTCTCAACCGAAGTTGCTATCGGTTCGCATCGCAGTGCATCGCATCGCTTCGGTACGGATCGCATCGGAACGGATCGGTTTCAAACACATACATATGCATACAATGAGACCGATATTTGTATTTGCCTAAGTAGGCTAATGGTTTATAGCTGATGCGAATGCCCGATTGCTTTCGATTCCCCAGAAAAGGAGTCGCCAGTTCACACTGCAATCGATTCCAGAAATAAACTTTTACATTATCGAATTGCAATTTGTTATTCGAAGATATTGCAAATAGTAAATATTAATACATACATAAAATATTATTTATTTTATTTTGAAGAGTTCCAACTATGTTCAAAGTCATTTGATTTTTGTCTGGAAAGACTTTTTAATAATTGGTTGATTTTTAAATTGACTCGATTAAACTTTTATGGAAAGAACTAGATACTTTTCTGTCTTCTTTCGAACTTAAAAATTAAAAAAAGAACTAATAAACAAAGTTTAATAAATCTAATAAAATTTATGGGAATAAAATTTAAAGTCGAATACAGATAACTAATATATTTTTAAGTCTAGAAATTTTTTTTTGCTTATATACGATATGTTTCCCCTTTGCTGTCACTTTAAACACTTTACCAACACTGTTCGCAGGGTATTCAATAGCCAACTTCCCCTATCCGACTCTAGCTTTCTTTGTTTTGTCTATTTTCATTTTATATCTTCGCCAAATAAATCTTTCCTGCTTTGCCAAAGGCTTTGCATATCTTTAAACTGGGTTTCTTGTGCGATCGTGCGCGCCTTTCCTTTTCTGATTTCTAATTCAAGAATTCGCTGATCTTCTAATTTTTGCAACCCTTTTTTTGCCAGAATCAAGAAACCGGTTAATAAGCTCGTATGTGGGTCAAGTTTTTTCTTGATAACACACGCACACACACGCACACGCAACACACACACAACGACAACTCCAATAACAATAACAATAAAAGCAATAGGCGTGTCAAATGCAACAACAAAAACAACAAGGAGAAAAACAACAAGGCGACAAGCAACATGCGACGCGTCGTGGGGCAGCAACATCAAATGGCGCATTTGAATTCGGTTGCGTTGAGTTTGAGTTGGGTTTGGTTTGGGTTGGGTTTGGGTTTGGGTACGGTTTGCCGCATCGGGTCTTGATTCAGCTTGTTTCGTTTAGATATTATTAGAATACACGCATCGCACATCACATTGTTGTTGGGAGTTGAGTTTCAACTAGTTCTAGGTAGGAAAGGATAGAGTGAGGAATAGATAAATGAAGTTGAATGATAGTTCAGGCTAGAACAGGAAGGGCAGGTAAAGATGAACCCAGTGGAGACCTCGAAAGTCCATTTCTAAGAAAAGAAACTCAACGCAACCAAATGAATCCTGCTGCAGCTGTTTCCAGCTAGAAAAGTAAGGAAGTTTATCATATTGATTTATTTATAGTATGGTATTTTAGAGACCAGTTTCAGTGTGTTGCAGAAATAATAGTTCTCTTCAATATCTCGTATGCATGAACTGCAGAGGGTTTTCGGCAATCGATCGGTCGGCGAGATCATCAGTCCATATGCCCTGATCTTCTCGATCAAATACAGTCTCTGGCCGCATCCCTTGTAGATGTCTATCATCGATGCATGAAATTGATGGCACATGCGGCAGCGATGACGGGCAAACGATAAATTCTCGATGCTGCCCATGTTGCACGGTGGAATCGTTAGGAATCCTCAAACGAAAATTGCAAGTTATTTCTTGTGAGATAAATAAATTGTACGATTACGAGACGTACAATTTGACAACTCAAGCTAAGCAGTCTTGTTTCGATTCTACAATTTGCTTGCCTTGCTTTGTTTTAATTTTCAATAATCTACTGCATCGAGTACTTATTTTATTTGTATCGTTTTTATCGATTCTACAGTTTACTTGCCTTCTTTTATTATTGTTTTTATTGATCTGGTACTGCACTATTATAATTCGTATTGTTTCTAGCTTTGATTCTAGTACAGTTTAATAGAGAATTGTGATTGAATTTTGCATAATCATTTACATTTATTAAAATTGCAACATATATTTCATATATCCTAAGTTTAAGATATATTTTTATGATAATTAACATACGATACCTGAAAACTAGTTGAGTATGTTGCGATTAAAATTCTTTAACTTGACATTTTCAACTTTGTTTCTATTATAGCTCATTAGTCAAAGCATTTTTAATCTCAATCTTCTAAACATACGACTATTAAATCTTTTATCCTTAGAATCTCAAGAGAGGTCAACTATTTCTACATTAATTGTACGACTAGCCTTGCTTCCTTTGATGCTACAGATAATTAGCACATTATATCTGAATCATATTTATTTTTCTACTGTTGCAAGTCATATATTTCAAGAATCTTAGCAATTGTAATACTCGTAGTATGTCTCGATATATCTGGCTCTGATTCTAGTACACCTCACTATTTGTAGCATATCATGCTCGAATCATCTACGCTTCTAATCATAACAACTCTTATTATAAATCATTTATATATTTAAGCATCACAATCGCCCTACTTGACATTTGCACCATAGATTTTAGTACACTCAAATACTCTTAACACATTCCGTTGGAATCTTCTACACTTGCAAAGCAAACGACTTCTATTTCCTATATCTCGCGAGTAAGCAAATATTTAGAGATCATAATCGCAACTTGTGTGTTTAATTCTTCAGTTCACTTGCCTATTATATTGTAATCATCTTCAATCTCAACTTTTATTTCCTATATCTCAAGATTTGTGCATCCAAATGCGACTTCTATCGCGAGTTGAATGCACTTCGCGGTCGCGGATCACAAATCTTTTTCAATTTCTGTGTCGCAGCGCGTTGTCAGTTCTTGTTATGATCTTGTTCTGTGTCTGTCTGTCTTTCTATCTGTGTGTGCGTGTGTGTGTGTGTGTGTGGGCGTCTCGCGATGTCAACATTGAGGTCTGGGCCGGCCGGGTCTGCTCTCGATGGTGGCCTGGGCTGGCCTTTGCGATTTGCATGCACGATAGAAGATGAAGAAGGAAAGCGCATTGCGCAATGCAAATTGCAATTTGCAGGAGAAGGAGACGGAGAAGGAGAAGGAATGAGCGCAGGCTCTCTGTCTCCCTTCTCCAGTGGAATAGAAAATTGCAATTTATTATAATTTAATCTAGAATAGGAAATTAAAGAGACGCGACAGCGACGCGACGCTGCATACATTGTTGTTAGTTAAAGTCGGGGCCTGTGGGGCCCGTTTGGGTTTTATCTACCGTTAGGCTGCGGCCGCAGTGTCAATATCACACAGCGTGTGTGCGTTGGCGCTGCTGTTGGAGGTAGGAGTGTGGGGGAGGGGGCAACCTAAGCGCACACGTGCGTGCGAGCGAGACATCTTGTGCTGCGGAGGTGCGGGGGCGTTGATGACGTCGCGATGGCAACTGCAACTGACAACTGCAATGGAGGGCAACGCCAGCGTCGTCAGCTGTCACTGTCAGAGTCACAGTCACAGTCACAGGCACAGAGTGTGTGTGTGTGTGTGTGGCTGCGGTTGAAAAGTTACATGTCTCTATTGTTGCTTGCAGTTCTCGCTTATTGTTGTTGTTGCCTGCTTAGCAAAACGAATAAAAATTAATTCAAAAATAAATTATTGCCATTGTCACAATTGTAGTTGTAGTTGCATTTGTTGCTATTGTTGCTGTTGTTGTTGCAAGTTATAAGTTTAAATAGCGCTTGCGGTCGCTGCCGCCGGACTGGCTGCCTGCCTGCCTGTCGGCTCGCATTGTTGTTGCCGACACACTAGTTGACTCTGTCGAGTGCATTCACTTCTATGCCACGTTCTAATGCAGTGTGCTGTGACCTCTGCAAGTTCAAGCGAACGTACTTGAACTCTGACAGTGGAGCATAAAATAATAATAAATATCACACACTACATTATTGTGTGCCCAAAAACTGCACACACGCACACACGCTACGTATACGTAACAATTGCAATTACGCATACGCCCCGGGTTGGGCTTAGTTAAGCTTATCGAAGCATTTGTTATTAGTATTGTCAAAATGAACACTTGATTTCTGGCTGAATGCATAATTGAATTTTATTTTGACAATAGCAAAGCTTTTAACTAAGCGCATAATGTGATTAACAAAGTGGAAGCTGCTGCGCTTCTGACTTGTCTAATTTGCTGTGCTGTGCATGAAGTGTTGCAACATACGAGTTGCATGGCTAATAATCCTGCACAAAGAGGCCAAACAGGCATCCATAAAATGTTGAAAAACTGCCCAGCTGTAAAATACTTAATGGATTGAAATAGAAATCAAGCAAATGATTGCGCTGCTGTGTAGGTTTGTGTGTGTGGGAGTAAAATAAATAAATAAAACTGCAGACGGCAGCGAGAATTGTTGCAGCAAGCAGCCTCAGTCAGTTTGGACAACTTTATGAGTTGCAATTTTCGTTGTTTCTTTATTTGAAGCTGAGTTCTTTATTTGTCCAAATACACAGAGAAACTGTGCACACACACAGTCACACTCACACACATAGACAGACAGACACAGCGCTATTACATTAAGATCAACGCAGGCAGGCAGGCCTCAGCAGCAGCAACCACGTGAAGCACAAACAAAAGAATCTAAAAATCAACCGAAAAAGGCGGCTAATAACCTTAAGTTGCTTTTGCTAAGAGCCCAAGCGACGCGACGCACTGCACCTCCCGCCTCCCCTCCTAACTCCCTCCCTTCCTCTGCTCTCTTAAGTTCCCCCAACCCTTGTGTCCCCCGTCCATGCGTCGTTCCATCTGTCTTCTTTTTTTTGGAGTGTAGATCAGCGTAAAAAGCGTTTGCGCACTGCGAGAAATGCAGGAGAGGAACTAGATCATTAGAGTTAATTTGGTACTGTAATAAAATATCCTAAACAAATAAATAAAAAAATATTTTTAATATAATAAAAGATCAAATATTTAGAAATAATTTAATGCTGTTGAAATTAATGAAAATATTATATTTTCTAAAATAAAAACTCAAAAAAAGAGCCAAAACTTTTCCATCTATGGTAAATATACTGTTAATTATAGACAGATATATTTTCAAATTTGATCATTTCAAATCAAACAATATAAGTTGAGTAATTAAAATATACTTATCATTTTCATAGGTAAACATCAATACTATTGTAAAATAATATTGCTAAATATTTATCTGATCATAAAACTATAGCTTTGAGCCAAGAAGTTTATAAGTTATTGATGATGAAATTTGAAAAACTTATTGACTTCCATATATATTATAGAAAATTCAAATTTTCTTATTATTGAAAGGAATGAACGAAGAACTAATTATAATAATGAATTTTGTTAAAAAAAAGTAAAATTGAATAAAATAATGAAATTTAGCTGGATAGAAATTTGTTGAACTTGATTAATTTGTGTATAATAGCGAAACAAGCTCTTCACTACAAATATTTATAATGCGTTAAATGAATAAATTTCATTGTTTTTAATATATTGTTGATAATCCTTAATTGAAAATGATAAAAATCAGGTAATATAAGCTATATTATTAAACTCCTTTTCGAACTACTGCTCTTCTTCAAATGACTTCTCTTCTTCGAATGACTTCTCTTCTTCAAACGACACCTCTTTCTCCACAATTTCTTGCAGTGTAATCGCGTGTATAACATTAAATGCTGCGAGACATGGCAATGTGTGTAGTCAAAAGATGAGAGAGGGGAGATGGGAAGAGGCATGTCGAGTGTTATTGTTGTTGTTGCTGCTGCTGCTGCGGCTGCTGTCGTTAGCCGGCTGTTGTTGCTGTTGCCATGCCGCAGTTGCGGCTGCTGCCGCTGCTGCCTGTTGCGGCTTGTCGTCTTTCACATGGGGGTTTCGAGAAACCTATAGACCTACATTTTAAACAAATTGCGTTTTTTCGTTGCTGTTCCTGTTGTTGTTGTTGCTGTTGCTGTGTTGTGTTTTGCCGTTGCTCTTGTGAGATGTGTGATGTGATCAACATTTGTTTTTCTTTCACTGCTGCTGCTGTTAGTTGTTGCTTGTTGTTGGTGTTGTTATTGTTGTTGGGTTTTTATTATTCGGCTGCGTTGGGTTTTCTTCCAAGAAGAGTCTGATAATGATGATGATGATGATCATTATCAAGACAACAATCAGTCAGTTGGGCAGTCAGTCAGTTGGCCAGTTGGACAGTGTGGCAAGCATTGTCCGGCCTGCAACATGGTTCTCTGTCTTGGCTCTTGCCTCTCCCACTGCTGCCCCTTCTAATCGCACTTTGTGTTGTTGTTGTTGTTGTTGTCTCTGCACCATCATCAGCTTTGTGTTTTATTGTTATTGTTGTTGCCTTTTGACGACTGCGTCATCACAGCGCACGACTCGACGCGACGCGACGCAACGCGCGATCGACGCGCACTACAAAACAGCCACGCCTCCTCCTGCTCCCTCTGCTCTTTCTCTCGCTCTGCTTATGCACTCACTCACTCATCTCATCTTCGTCTCTCTCTCCCTCTCTCTCTCTCTCTCTGTCTGCTCTGGCGCTGGCTCTGGCTTGCGGCAGTGGGTCTTCACTTTCGCCAATTCTGAGCTCCACTTGGCAGGTTCAATGGCCGCACAAGCAGCCGGCAGAGGCAGCGGCAGCGACGTCGCGTCGAGCGCCATTCGCACGTTTTTAACATTGTTTGACGCCGTCTTTGGGCCAACTTCGACTTCGACTTTGGCTTCGACTTTGGCTTCAGCTTTGGCTGCGACTTTGGCTTTGACTGTGGCAAGAGTTGGCTCGGTTTCTTGGCTTTGTTTTTGTTTTAGTGCGTTGCATTTCATTTCATACTCTCTCTGCTGTTCTATTCTATATTAAATTCAATATATATAAGAAGCATCAAACTTTATTTACTTGCCTTAAACTTGACAATTAAAAGTGATTAGTAACTCTAAAACTAAAGCTCTTTTACAGCTAGAAATCTTGAGCTAGTTTGCTGACTTTCAACTTGTTATCACACCATGCCATATATAACCCACTTCACAACTACTAATGCTACTATATAAAGCAAATTCCACATCAGAGCTGCCCACATCCGAAAACAAACTAATAAAGTTAGCTATTTTTAGCTATTTAGAGTCGAAAATGTTATGCAGCTAACCACAGAGCAGAGTTCAATGAACTCTTGCTCAACTTTCGTAGCACATGAACTCGAAACACTTTCAGCGTCGGACGAGTCTGACTTACATTATGAAACTATGTTTACAAACTATAATCTATAAAAACATTAAACGATCGAACTGTGATGGAGACGTTGAGATGTTGGCGAACCCCTCAATTAGGAACCACCCGTTTTGGTACAAAGTGACGTGATATAATAACATGAATTCGTTGCATATTTGGAATGTCATGAAAACGCCCACCGAACAAGGTACTCGTATTTATAGTTAAGTACTATATTCGGCTAATTGGCAAATCGGCCAATAATTGGGCTTGTTTTTTTCGGAACCAACAATTATATAGACAAGTCGGAAGTGGCAGAGGGAAAATGTTGAAACTGTTTTTAAACGATTTATTGGTGAGAAACCCTTGAAAGCATTTAGATATTTTTTAGCTTAAATGTAAGGGATATTTTTCTTAATATCATCATGATCTTAACGATCTATATTTGTAAGACCTGCATCTGTAATATCCGGCATATATGTGATCTTTATCTTCTATATAAAAACATTTTTATCTCCCATAAAGCTTTGAATCTTCTTTAAATCTACAATATTTTCTACTTTACACTGAACTGTGTAGAAAGTCTTCTGCTAGCTGAGTTCAATGCACATTTAATTATTGCTTTGCTTGGATAAAAAGAGATGAAAATTTGTATATATATAATACATATATCTATGTATATTTGGATATACAAGGCCACGGAAATTGCTGCGAAGATTTCACAAAATACACGAAACGCTTGACTAATTTGAAGAGCATACAAAGTTGCATTATGGCTAGAAATGAGACTGTCTCTCCCCCTCTCTCTCCCTCTCTCTCTCTCTCTGTGTGTCTCTCTGTCTGTCTGTCTATCTTTGGGCTTTTCTCCACCTTTCGCCTATTGCATTGTTTATGACATTTCGCCTGCCTTATTTTTCCGCAGTCAAAGACATTTTTGTGTGACGCGTCGCATCGCAGAGACTTTTTCCTCCGAAGTTTCACTGAGTTTTCTTTTCGTCAGTTGTTGTTTCTCTGCTATTGCTGTCTCTGTTGTGCTGTGTTGTGTTGTGTTGTGTGGGTCGCATCTGTATAAACAAACTGATTATCACTTCATGTTGTTGTTGTCTGACGAGCACGCGTTGTTATCACGCTGTGTGTGAATGACACAGAGAGCGACAAGCGACACTCGACAGTGGGTGAAAATGCCAATGCATTTTCATTTGCATTGCCAGACCCCCTCCCTCTCTTTCTCTCCCTCTCACTGTCTCACCGTCTGTCTCTCTCTCTTTCTGTCTCTTTGTAGTTACTTCCCCCTTTTAGAGCTACTTACAGTTTGTTTGATAAGTGATAAGATAAAAGAGCGCTCTATACGCTGTCTACATCGCTTGAGTTCAAGCAAAGTTTAAAGTTTTCAGAAAGTTACTATAAATTTGAACTAAACTAACTTGAGAACTAAAACACTTTTGAGCTGAAGTTCAACATGAAATTTTATTTAAGTGAGAAGTTTATTGTTTACCTATTGAAAGTTACTCTTTGTCAGTTTGATTTTATTTCCTGAAGTCGATTTTATTTCAATTCCTTTCTTGTTTACTTGGCTTTGTTGCACATAGAATGTTGTGCACTGTTTGAAATTTTGCTTGTTGTCACTGAATATTGTTGCATTGTTGAATATTTTACTAAATAAATAAATAAAAAATGATTTTACTGAAGTTATGATATTTCAGATTTGTTCTTTTTAAAAATTAGAACGAACAAACGGACAGACGGAAAAACACACAGTAGGACAGACATTCAGACACACAGACATACAGACGAACAACCTGATAGACGGACAGCCAGATGGACAGACGGACAGGCAGACAGACAGTAGGACAGACATTCAGACATACAGATATATGGACGGACAAAAAGATAGACGGACAGATAGACAGACGGTCAGAAAGTCGGGTAGAAGGACATAGAGACAGGAATACGGATAGCAAACAAATAGAGAATTGGACAGACAGACGCACGGACAGACAGATGGATAGACATGCGGACAAACGGACAAAAGGATATTGAGACAGACGGATAGACAGACACACAGACAGACGGATAGAGAGACGGATAAACAGTGATCTTGAGCAAGAAAATAAACTTATAGCGTCTGCCACGCCTCCTTCTACCTAACCACAAAGTGTATATACCCTGTTTCGATCATTTACAATATTTGAAGGGTATAAAAGCTTTGTGCTCCTAGGTTTAAAATTCTTTTTAGAGTGATTCGCTTTGCTGTCAGCCTGTCCCAACCCAGATTGCTCAAGGCTCTTTTGGTTGTGGCACTAACCCCTTTTCTTTTTGCAATTTCTCGCCTCTATTTTTTTTGTTTGTGTGCATATTGTTTTTTTTGTTTTTGGGGCCGACGAATGTTTACTTCCGCCCTGGACTGAAATGCACTCGAACTGCACTTTCAATATTTGCGCAACTAATTCGCATACGAGTGTTGCCTTTGTTTCTGTTTCTGTTTCTTCTCTTTGTTTTTCTGTCTATAATGGATATTTAACTGTTCAACTTTGTGATGTAACCCGTATGGGTGTGTGTGAGGGAGAGAGAGACTCCAACACACACAGAGAGATTGAGAGAGAGAGAGAGAGGCCTAAAGACACAGATATAGTACTCACTTTGTGGTGTCTCCAGTTTCAGCTGGATCTGCAGCTTGCTGTGGCAACAACAGCGCGACTGCAACGCTGCAGCGACTCTTGACTGACCCAGTTGCAATGACACTTTCAAATGCCGTTGCAATAAAATATTTAAGTATTAAGTGCATTTTGTGGCTTTCTCGTAACATTTTCTGCATTGCATTGCGATGCCAAGCGATGCCATGCGATGCGATGCTTTTGCATAGTTCATAAAGATCTCAATGGTGGAGAAAGTGCGTAGAACAGGAGAGAAGAAACAACAACAACTGGCAACTGGCAACAACAACAACTGGCAACTGTGTCAATTAATATGCTAAATTATACATACAAGTTGCAGAGACACCAAGACACCAAACTGATGGCCCAGTTGGCGACTGCCAATCAATTGCAAAAAAAAACCACCATGGAGAAAGAGTCAAAAGGAGGAGCTGGGGAGAAGCGAGAGAGGGAGAGAGAGGGGGTGGGCGGAAGGGAGGAGGGAAACTAGGAAGCATAATTCCCAGCTAACTAATTACCACACAATGTGACGTGAAAGTTCGTGAAAGCGCGCAGTCGCGCAGCGCAGCAGTTGTCTCTCGGTCTCCATCTGCCTCTCTTCCCCCTGTCTCTCTCTGTCTCTCCATCTGTCTCTTTCCCATATTTATGAACTTCCTCTCGTCGCTAATGTCAACAAGTTGCCATCAATTCCGACTAGCCCCGTTCACTTGCCAACTCACTGCGCCGCCCTCGCCTGCGCCCCCAACTGCGCCTCCTGTTTCAGCTGCTCCTTCTCCCTCTCCTTCTGCTCCTCCTTCTCCTACTCCCACTTCTCCTCCTGCTCCCACAACACAGACACAATTCAATTACGTAGTGCTTATATAATGTAATCTAGTGTAATCTTTGTTAGCCAAAGTTGGTCAACTCTGAAAGTAGTTGGTTGACTTTTGAGTTCTCTCTCTGCGCTGACTGCGCTGCCTCTGCTGCTGCCTCAGCTGCTGTCGCCTGCTTTCTAAGTCGCCTTTCGAATTCAATCTAAATGTGAATATATATAGCGATATTTCTTATATAGAAACACCCACACGGGGCGAGAACGGGCGGCAAGAACTGGAATTGATACATATACATTGAGTTGCCTCTCTGTCTCTCTCTGTGTGTGTGTGTGTGTGTGTGCACGCTGTGTGCATGCATAAATTACGTATACGACGCGCAGGCCAAGCCAAGCCAAGCGCTGCGAGGCGCCAGAGCGCGACTTTGACTTACATGGCAAAGGTGCAAGGCAAGCTGGCTAAACAGGCAACATACCCTGTATTTTTGAAGTGAAATACTGCGTTCATTGACATCACTTTTGTAGAGGGTATAATGGGGGTATGCACTAAATGAAGACAACACAATTTGCATAGACGAGGAGGCAGCAAATTAAGTCAGTCATAAATAACAAATCGAAAAAGAAATGACCAAAACTATCGAAGAAGACAACAAAAGAATTGGGTCAGTAACACGCCAAAAAAAAAAGACAAACATGTCAAAAAAAAGAGAAGAAAGAAGAAAAAAAGAAGCAATTGAGCATGGTCATAGCAAACGAAAGGCGAAGGCAGAAGCAAAGACAGAGGAAGAGGCAAAGACAGAGGCAAAGACGGAGGAAGAGGCGCACGCAAAGGCAAAGACAAAGCCAATGACGAACCCCAGCAAAATGTTGGGAATGCTTTGGAATGAATAAATATATATAGTATTCTATATATATATACACATTAATATGTGTGCCTGCGATAGAGCAAGTTGTGTCTTTGTCAAATTGCCTCGGAAGTTACGAGCGCGACGAAAATTAATTAAAGGCAGCTGATCAAAAAGAGAGCAAAGAATTTAAAGAGTATAGAATCAAATGAATTGCAAAACATTTTAATAGGCAACAAAAAAAAAAAAGAAAAAAATAAACTATAAAACAACAAACAATTGGTGACCCAATTTCGAATTAAATGCGACGTTTGCAATGAAATTAAATTCGTATATTAGAATAGAAAATAAATGAGAGCAAACGCATAAAATTGTGGAAGATTCGCTTGCCATGCTCTATAACTGATAAGCTAATGGAGTTGTGGATGTTATAAATCGACTGATACATTTACTATCTCCCTCCCTCTATCTCTCTCTTTCTCTATCATTTGGCACCTCATTTCCCTACGCGATAATCAAATTATGATAATCACAAAATAATAGAAATATAAATAGAAAAAGCAAAACAAAAGCCGTTGGAGCTGTCAAAGAACTCTGCAAGCCCTTAACACACACACTCACACACAGACACACACACACGATCTTGTGTAAAAAAGGCAACTTGTTTAATATCGGTCAATGTATTCCACACACACAAAAAACAACAACACAATAAAAAATAAAAAACGAGATAAGAATTTCAAAAATTTTTCTTTTGATTGCGTGTGCTGCGTGTGTGTGTGTATGTGCGTGTAAGTGTGTTTGTGGTGTTGTATGCAATGCCAAACTTTCACGTAATTTTTGCGTGTTTTTTTTTGTCTTTGCTCACCTTTCTTCCGCGTGTGTGTGTGTGTGAGTGTGTGTGAATTATATTATTTCGCGTCTGTTTTGCTGTTGTAAAGAGTCAACAACCTTTTGCGTATTTAAGAAGCGCCAGACCTTCCTTCCCCAACCTCAAAAGCGAGCTCTATCTGTCTCTCTCCCTCTCTCTTTCTTTCTCTGTCTGTCTTTTGCGATCTGCCCCCATTTAACGGTAGTAGCTCCCTTTAAGAGCAGAGCTAGAAAGCTGTTTGCCTTAGCATAAAAATGGCATCATACTCACTTTAGTTAGTTGGTTGTTGTAGTTGTTTTAACTAAGTAAATTACGTAAATTATATAAATAAAAACAAAAATAACGGAAGTATTATGTGAGGGTTTCCTCAGTGAGGGTTAATCATTTTAATGATAATCTAGTTATAATGTTTTTATATAATTTCATCTTGTGCAGATCTTTGAAGATCTGCAGAGCTTTCTTTTCATCATACCGAGGCAGAGCATTTGCAGTGCGTGTTAGGGATTTGTTGTTTTTGTTGTTTGCAAATTAGTTTTTGATTTTTTGTTTCGGTTTATTATGCACTTTGTATTTTGATTTTGTTTTTATTTCTCAACACTTTCGCTGGACCTAATGACGTCTATCAAATAGAAATTTGAAACCTCAGTCACTTTCGAAACGTTGTGCGGCATGAGGCAATCTCCGCATGAACCTATATGGCATATGGTATAATATATCCTTTGATTGACTTCTATATATATTCCCTATCTAATCGAAATGAACTCAAATGATCCATTGTCGTACTCGCAATGTTCTGATAACCTTGTGAATGTGTTTTGTTGTTTCTTTTTCTTATTTCGGGCAACGTTTTGCTGCTGCACAGTCATTCTTTGGGGCTTGACCCATAAACCCAAACCCAGGTGCCATGGCAAATACGTATATATGGCACGCTTCCCAACTATCTGCAGAATTTGCACAAGTCTTTTCGCTGACAGAGCGCTGGCAAACACGTGACAGGTTAGAAGCAAGACCAACAAAAAAAAAGAAAGCAAAAAACCGAAAAGAAAATAATTTAGAGTAAGCAAAATTGGTGGGAGAAACTGTTGTTGGGATAAAAACAAAAATAAACAATTATACTAAAATAAAAAAAAGAAGAAAACTTCTGTTATTTAGAGTTAAGTTTGGTGTAGGAGTCTGGCTTACTTCACTTTACTCGAAATTTCTTTAGAAAACCCAAAAAAAAACTTTACTTTCTTTTGATTTGTAATCGACATTTGTTGTTTTTTACAAAGCTTTTCTTCGCTCGAGCTGCGGATGTGACAAGGCTCACGTAGGCAAAATAGACGCGAAACTCTCTCTCCCTCTCTCTTTCTCTATGTTCTATTCGTATCCGGAGAGTTGAGATCATAAGGTCGTTTGGCTACGTAAATAACGTGCGTTAGTAAAAGCAATAAATGATCTAGTGGGAAATTTTAATAATATATATTTATATATTTTAAACTTCAAGCTGTTGAATATAACAAAATACTAGATGAAAATTAATTAGCATCAGGAGAAAGAAAGAGTCTGTATGATTTCATGAGCTAGATTATAGAATACTATTCTTTTTAAATTCCATTCTTTTCTTTTCACTGGAACTTTCAGTTATAGATCTATTGAAAAAAACGAACGCAATCCCTGTTTAATTTCTTTATAAGGTAAAACAGAAATTGAATATGTAAACGTGTATCAAAGTTCCGGGTTCGCTTTCCGGGTGCATTGTTTATTATATCTATTATATGTATTTTAAATATTAAATAAATTGACAAAAGAAATCCTTTTATACATTTTTCAACTTCCACATTGTATCCAATCAAACTTTTTTTGACTTTCAGTTTATGCTTTACAATTCTAGAAATTGATTTCAAAGAACGTGAATTGCATAAAGAAATTTTGCATCAATAGGTTATTCTCCACAAATACAACAAAAGCTCTCTCTATCTCTTTTTTTTCACAAATAGAAATAGAATCGAAATATCTCAGGCGTAAATTTGTTTCAGAATATTGCAAGGTTCAAAGGGGAAATTGTGATATTTCTATATTATTCCTGCGTGTGCATATCACACCCGGACATAACAATGCTGCAATACGGCTGGGATTCTTCTAGTCAGTGCACAAACAGAGAGAGAGGGAATGGGAGGGAGGGAAGAGGGAGGAGAGGGAAGAATGGACTACGAGTTGTGCGCGTATTCAACAGATACTTTGCATGCACATGAAACGATTCATGTAACTGTGTGCGTGTGTTTGTGAGATTATGTGTGCGTATGCATGCATGTGTGTGTGTGTGTGTGTGTGTGTGCGTATGCATATATAAATGTGTTTGTGTGTGCGTGTGTGTGCTTTGTTTGATGTTGTCTCTTGCTGACTGCATTGACCCCCACTTGGGGCTTGTGCCTGACGTTATTGTTGCTGCCGTTGTTGTTATTGTTGTTGTTACGCGTGTTGTCGCTGTTGTTGTTGTTGTCTCGGCTGCCTCCACGCACGCACCATGCTCGGTTCATTGCACTCTCTATTTACTTTGGCTTCCCATTTTCAACATTTACATTTCTTTTTTTTTTGTTTTTGGTTTTTTTTTTGTTGATTTTGTTCTCTCTTCTGAGGATGCTGCTGCATTTTGAATTGGTTATTCTACTCTCTAGCCCTCTCTCTCATTCTCAGTCTTTCTCTTCCCCCCTCTCACTCTCTCCCTCTCTCTGATAAGTTGCGCAGTTCATTTTGGCGTACGAAGAACAAAACTGTCAGTAAAAAGAAAATATTTAAATAAATTTGATAGGTACAAAACAACAACAGCAAGAACAACAACTAAAGCAGAGAGAGAGAGAAAGAGAGCAAAAGAAAAGGGGGAGAAGCAGAGGCTATTGACTCGATCGGACTGCGTTGGTATTCATAGTAGGGGGAGGTGGAGATGGACGAGAAGAGGGGGAAGTGCGAGTCGAAGCATTGACCGAGAGTTGAGCTAAAGAAAACAGAGAACACACTGCGCAGAGCGAAGAGAGAGAGAGAGAGCGGAGCGCCGAGGGAGCGGGCACTGCGCGTAGGGAGTGCGTGCGTATAAGAGCGAAAGAGAGAGGTGGAGAGAGCGCAGCGAACGAGTGATAATGCGGCGCACGACGTCGACGTCGCCACACACATGTGATATCGCCGATAACAGTTGACGCGGTGGGGAACTGTGCCTTGTGGAACACAAAGAACGTAACGCACAAACACAGACAGGCACACATACACACAGACAGGCACACACACACAGACAGGCAATCACACAGAGACAGACTGGCACACTCGCCCACGTATTGTATATCAAATGAAGTAAACCTTAGGGCACACATTGATTTAGCTGAACGTTTAGATATCTGAACTTTTGCCCCTCTGTTATCGAACTATAGCTATGAAAATGTAGAATATCATGATGCTATATGCTGTATAAGACTGTCAAGAGTAAAACCTATCAAACCACACATTTAACAACCATTTCTACAGGGTATATAGGGAAGCAATTAATTGAGATCCAATTTTTAAGGCGTGCAAACTGCATTTCGTTGCATACTTCAAGGAGTTTACAGCATATATTTGATATTTATTTAGTTTTGAGTATTTAAAAGTATTTAATATAGTATTTAGTAATTAAAATTATATTAAGTGTATATAAAAATATCTTTTATATATCTCTTTACATATCTTTTTCCCCTCTTTATTTTTGCAGTGCTCCTACAACGGATTCTTTAACATTTCCTTTTATAAACACTGCACAGCAGGAGCAAAAGCAACAACATCAAGTGATTGCCATGCCCAACAACAACAAGCAGCAGCAACAGCTGCAACAACAACAACAGCCCACATTACAGTTGACATTTCAGAATATAAACGTGTTGCACAACGAGCGCAAAATACTTTCCGATGTGAGTGGATTAGTCAGGTAACAACAACAAAGCAACAACAAGCAAACAAACAAGTAAACCAACAACAAACAATAACAACAAGCAAGAACAACACTGCATAACACAGTGGCACAATATAAAGAAAGCAACAACCACTCCAACAACATAAACAAAACCCACTGAACCAGTGACAAACCACACTCAGCCTCTCTCTCTCTCTCTTTCTCTGTCTCGTTCTCTTTCTCTCTGCATAGTCCCGGTGAAGTGCTGGCCATCATGGGACCCTCGGGCAGCGGCAAGACGACACTGCTTGACTGCCTCAGTGGCCAGCGGCATTTCGATAGCGGTCATGTTTATCTCAATCGTGAACCGCTCTCGAAGCGCTGGCGCCGCAAGATCGGTTACGTGCTGCAGGAGGAGATATTCTTCACACAACTGACACTGCGCGAGACGGTGATGTACACGGCGCTGCTGCGTCTGCCCGAATCGATGGCGCGTGCCGAGAAGATGCGCCTGGTCGATCACATACTGGAGACACTGGAGCTCACCTCTTGCCAGCAGACAAAGTTCGGAGACTATCTGAACCGAGGTCTGTCCGGGGGCGAGAAGAAACGCGCCAATATCGCATGCGAGTTGCTCACGAATCCGTTGCTCATGTTGCTTGATGTGAGTAGAAAACAAGAAAGAAAAGTTTTCTTCGGCTTGCCGAATGTTTTATACCATTGCAGGTTGTCATCCCCGATTGTTCCTATAATAGTATACTATACCGAGGAATATGTTGTAGTATGTACTTTATGTATTATATGTGTTAAAACTTATCAATATATCTTTAACACTGAGGGACAAGTTTACGTTGTAAAGACAGACAATGGGACTGACAGATAGTCAGACAGACAGACACGACTTCCTATGTTATTAAAAATATATACGATATACTCTATAGCTTCAAATATGTATTCTAAGGTGCGTAGCAATCGTATAAAAGAAGAGAAAGAGAACTAAAGTAGTTTAGTTCGATTGAGCTATTAGAGTTCGATATTACACCCATTTATCGATATTTTCTTTGCGCTCTTCCTCGGCAAGGGTATAAAAAGAGAGAAAGAGAACTAAAGTAGTTTAGTTCAAATGAACTAATAGATTCCGATATTGCACCCATTTATCGATATTTTCATTGCGCTCTTACAGGAACCCACCTCGGGGCTGGACAGTCACTCAGCCATATCGCTGATGAAGGTGCTCAAGCGGTACGCGCAGCTGGAGCAGAAGACAATTGTGATAAGCGTGCATCAGCCATCGTCGCAGATGTTTCACATGTTCGATAAGCTGCTGTTGCTGCACCAGGGCTGCACCGCCTACTTTGGCGAGGTGCACAACATCTATCGTCACTTTGAGGACATTGGGGTGACCATCAAGCCGCACTACAATCCCGCTGACTTTGTGTGTAAGTAGAGAGACAAAAGACAATCTCCAGTCCAACTTACATCATTGTTACTCTTCTCCCCCCAGTGGAACAACTTAAATCGCATCCGGATATACGAGAAAAACTGTTTATTGCCGCCCGCGAGTCGCATGGCAACTATTTGAATCGCAATTGCATCCAGAGCAGCCAGAACAAGTCCAAGAAGCACGACAGCATACTGATTAACGATATTATCAACAATTATTACAATCAAAAGCATCATCAACATCATCACAACCACAATCACAATCACTATGCAAATTTACATCACACAACAAACGGCTGCGAGGCTGAGGATGAGGAGGCTGCTCAGCACTTGGTCTGGTGCGGTGCCGATTCACAATCGAATTTCAGTTCCTGTGCCTCCAGTGACTGTCAGTCATACGGAGCTGCAGGAGGCAAGGCATGCTCTGCAGATGATGATTGGCTCTCGTATCCGACACGCTTCCATACACAGTTCAGTGTGCTCTCGAGCCGCAACTTCAAGGAGGCGAAGCCACGCATGCTCTCCAAGCTGAATTGGTTCCAAACCATCGGGCTGGCACTGATGGCTGGCGCTATTTGGTTCCAATTGCCACGCACCGAGGAGTTCCTGCACGATCTGCAGGGATGGATGTTCTTCTCGCAGACCTACTGGATGCTCTTTGCGCTCTTCGGTGCGCTCAATTCATGTGAGTGATCTTTGAGAATACAGCCTGTATATATATAGATATATACATATTGTTCTCCTGTTCCCTTTGCAGTCCCCTCGGAACGTGAGGTCATCAGCAAGGAGCGTCGCTCCGGTGCTTACCGTCTGTCTGCCTATTATCTGGCCAAGATGTGCGCCGAGCTGCCGCTGGTCATAACGCTGCCCACCGTCTACCTCATGATAAGCTATCCCATGCTCGGCTGCAGCAGGTGACTATCGAGAAGTACCCCGTTCCATGTCATCACATAACCATATTGTATTTTTACAGCCTGAAGCTCTTCTTTCTGATGCTCATCTTTCTGCTATTGAACACAATTGTGGCACAGAGCGTTGGCTTCTTCATTGGCGCCTGTTGCAATGACATGAATGTTAGCATTACGCTAAGTGCACTCTACACACTTGCCACGCAGCTCTTTGGCGGTTATCTTTCGTCACGCATTCCGGAAGGTCTCAGCTGGATACGCTACACATCAATGATACACTATGCATACCAGAATATGCAAATACTCGAGTTTCGCGAGGGACCAGCTATTAGGTGAGTCCCTTCCCCCAACTTTAGTCTGTATATATTTTTGTATACTATACCTCATCTCTGTTGATCTTCAGTTGCGGCACGCCAAGCAGCTACGAGATATGCAAACAGCAGACAACCGAATTCATTCCATATGAGGAAATACTCAAAGCACAAAACTCGACATCACCATTGTGGCTGAACACGCTGATACTGATGATGTTCTTTCTGGTATTTCGCGGCCTGGGCTATGCGGTGCTGCGCTACCTGCGGTGCCCCAAAAAGACGTGATAAAGCTGACGCAACGAACCAGTGATACGTAATTAGTAACAAGTGTAATTCTATCTATCTTAATTCTAAACAAAATATCCTAAACACCTAAACAGATACAGATACAGATACTATATAACATACCTAATGTTGAACAAATTTCAATTGTGCGCCAAATTTTGTGATTCAAATTTCAAGCCACATTATATATATATATTATTAATAGGTTTATATCAACAATATCTAGCTTATGTATCTATTATATACCTATCAAAATATCAAATGTATGTACATGTATTTATGTATAGGGCAAACGGCAGGCGCTATATCCAAGAATTGTTTGTTACATCATTTTGTATACAGCATTTTTTGTTTTGTTTTATGCATTTTATTTGTTAGCCATTATCCTAAATCTTATTATTATTATTATTACAATTATTACACACACATATTATGTTGCTGCTAAAGGAAGATTTTTTTTGTTTTGCATATGCGAAGAGAAATTTTAATGTTCGTTTTAAATCCGCTAGAAATGCAAGCAAGCAGCCCATATAATTATTATATTATTATTGTATGTTTAAATATTATATCAATATCGCATACACACATATTGTACTGTATACATATTTAAAGCGCTAGAAAGTTTTGTAGATTTTTGCAAATTTTTTCACTTGGGAAAAAACACTGTGATTTAGTATGCTAGTTTTTTAATTAGTTTTAAGCTGGAGGGGCTGCATAAGTGAATTGTGTGTTGCCTGCAACCATGTAAAACATTATAAACAAATTGTCTAAGCATATGCATGTGCATAAATTATATTATGTTTGCATTATATATATATGTAATTAAATTTATTAAAATATACATGAAACATATACCCAACAGTTGCTTATACATTTCGAATTTCATTATGGGTAGCGTACGTTTTGTTCACTTTATCGATAGTTCTATCGCAAGCTTATACTTCAAAGCACGCTTGTGATCGATAGCTCCAATTCGCACTGCTTACAAGCAGTGCAACATAAAAGTCGGTTCAGATTTTAATAATTTTTATTTGTTGATGCTTCTATAAAAAATTATAAAATATTTTTCTTACAAATTATTTACTTTCATTAAAACCTGACACAACGTATGATACATTTTTTCGTGTTTTAATTCAGTTTTCTTTGCTTTGTGCTGCAGTTTTATAGCAACTAGCTTTTTCGCGTATGCTTCTATGTACATATCACTTGCGATAACTTATCGATATCCTACTTTAAAACAGAACTTAATATTTAAGTTTCAGTTTAGATTCAATCCTCTAGCATGGACTTTCCTTTGGTTTCCTTCAGGAATAGCAAGAAACAAACAAAACAGCCCGCTGTTATGCCTGACATTGACCACAACGTGGTCGGAAGACCCCAATACTCCATGCAAAGGGGGAAGATGTTAAGCATCAAGAAGACGAGAGAGCTGCAGACTACAATGGAAATCGATGTTGCCCTGGCTCGTATCTAAAAAAAAGATTGACAAGATTAAGAAATGTTTTAAAATGAAGCCAGGCTTACATACCTTAATTGGGTACAATTCCACCATCAGCACAAAAATGCAACTGACCAAACCGATGTTGCCCAAGAAGATATCGACCGACATAATTGCGGCTGGCACCCAACTCCATTCACTCAGATCGTACAAATGTGCGTAGTACGTGAAGAACGCAAAACTGGACAAACTGATGGCCACGCCCGCGGAGGAGATTAACATGAGGATGCGTCGTCCGATGACGTCGCAAACCAGTGTGCTCACATAGGCACCAAGTAATTGCACCGATCCGATGATTATCGTGCTGGTGTTCGGATCCATAGTGCTGCCGGACCTGGCGAAGATGTCAGTCATATAGTTGACCATGGTAAAGACGCCGCTGAACTGATTCGCAATGACAATAACCAAGGCCATGCCGTAGCCCCGTATAGCGTTCTTTGTGACTACAAACAAATGAGAGGAGTTATAATCGAGAATAATATATGTATGTATATGTAATATCATCTGATTTACTTACAGAAATCCTTAATGGTTATCTTGTCGGGCTCGTCATTGTCGTCGGTAAGAGTCATCCTCATGGTCTTAAACTCAGCCATAGCAGTTGCCTGATCACTTAAGCTGTCGCTATCTTTTACGTTCTTGTAGTATCTAAACGATCTCTCGGCAGCCGTAAATTTTCCCTTGCTTATGAGATGCATAGGAGAGTCGTAAACGAACAGTAAGACGAATATGAAGTACGAGAGCGGCAAGATAAGAACCATGAAAGGCACCACATAGTATGACAAATAGGTGCCCAAAATGTAGCCAATGAGAATGCCACTGTTAACCGACAGCATTACCATTGATGCAAAGGTTCCTCGGATACTGTAAAACAACGTGATTAAATGGTTGTGATTATTTTAGGCACACCTAAGCAGGTATTAACTTTTCAGACCCCCAGCTTATGGGCCAAAGCCAAAGCTCTTTTTTACTATCTTCCACACGCCTTTTTATGGCTATAATAATTGTTGTCATACCATATAGAGGTGCTACTCACTTGGCGTCAGAATATTCGCTGATAAACAAGGGATGAAGTATGTAAATGCCGCCGCCACAAATGCCCGCTAGCAGGCGACCGGCGATCAGATACTCAACACTCTGTGCAAAGTAGACCATGAACCACAGACACTAAAAGGGATGCAGTTATAAAGATCTGTACAGACTCAATGTGCATATGCTACCTACCGAATGGGGAATGGCTATGAAGAGCAGACATGCTTTACTTCCCAGGCGATTAATCAGCAGTCCAGAGAGTGAGTTGCCTATCATCGATCCAATACCCAAAGCAGAACCTACCCAGGACATTTCCTTAACGCCCAGTGGGAAACTCAACGGGGAATCCGCAGTCTGTAGCTTACGCAAGGTTGGTGACATCCAACCGATACCGATGCCATGGGATATGCATATTATATTTACTAGAGAATCGAAATTGTAAGTGTTTTTTGCTCTTCACGTTTTAAATTTCCTGTTTTTTCTACTCACTGAGCACTGTGACCAGCGTTTGATAACGATTTCGTCGATTCAGTAAACAATTCGGACGCTGAAATAGTCTTTCGAACATCTTGGCAACACCACGCGATGTGGTCCGTCTGTCGCGAGCAAGTTTCTATTTCGTACTAAGCTCGATTGACAGAGCAAAAAGCTTTTATATGCATCTCTCAGATGGACCATGATCACCATAAAGATTAATCTATTAATCACCAGACACACATCAAGTGAATTTCAATGTTTGCCAACAACAAAAAGCTATGTTCATAAGTCGAGGACCAAATACTCTATAAAAGATAAGGTATTCTAATTTTTTGAGTTTTCTTAAATATTTATATTTAAGTTTTATTTGTTTGAATATATGTGTACGTCATGATCTGTAATGTTAATTAGCATAAGAGTAAATCAGCTGTTCTGGTAAAGCATAATGTAATGTTAAATAACATAATGAAGTATATGTAGAAAAGAAAGGAAGTGCACCAAGGACAAGGTCATTGAGTAAATAGATATAATATAATACAATAACCAAATCCAGTTTATTATCAACAATATATTCAATTTACAATTGAAATTTATATTGAAGATATTTTTTAACTGACTAACCACCAAAAAACCAACATCCCTCTATAAAGCAAACAAAACAAGATGCCTCCTCTCTCAGCAACAGTCGTTGCAGAGCGCCAATCTATTTATACATTCCTTCGTATCGTGATGAGAGCAAAGAGAGAGAGAGAGAGAATCATAAAAAATGAGAGATACATTTGAGAGTATTTCAGGTTATGCTGCTTATTTGCATACCCTGGAAGCATAAGCAGATTGACTGGGTTTGCTGAGTACTTAATAATTGGGTTTTTTCTCGAATTTTCGCAACTAATCTAAGAAAAATTTATTTTAACAATCTAAAACCAGAAGATGCATAATGATATTTCCGACTAAAATCTGATGATGATAATTAAGCTTGGTATTTTCCAAAACAAAATTTTTTTAAACAAAGTTGTCTTTGTGGACGTGCAAAATTTCGCTTCAGTGCCGAAAATTATGCAACATAATATGAACCTAATGAGCACTAAAGCTATTCAACAAGTAGTTTTTGTGTGCAGATCGGTATCGGGTATAACACTGCCGAACGCACTTGACTGTAGCTTCGGTACTTTTCTTTACGTCATGAGTTATGTTTATATTGTATGTATGCTTGTACACACATACATATTGGATGTGAAGTGAACATGGAAAATCCATGGCCCCAAACAGCTGGACTGTAGGCGATCTTACTTGTTTTCAATTGAGTTTAATTGATTCGTCGAATACGCAATACGGGGAATATCGCAAAGTTTTATGTGATAAGCATTTTGTTTTGCATTATTTTTCGATTTGCTTTCCATTCCAGTTTTGGACAAAAGTAAAATAAACAACAAATCTTGTCAATTCAATTCAAGACCAGCTTAGATTTTATTTCAAGTTTTTATCAGTCTTCAAGCATTGACTTGCCTTTAGTTTCTTTAAGGAAGAATGCAAAGTAGAAAAACCCAAAGGCGGTTATACCCGCACAGCCCCACATTGTGGCCGGAACACCCAACTCCTTTAAACAAATCGGCAATATATTAAGGGCCACAAACACCAATGAACCGCATATAACGATCGCAATCGATGCCGCTCTCGTACGAATCTGTTGAGAATACGAGATAAAATTCATTAAATAATTATGCATGAAATCAATTGACTGTTATACAACCTTAAGTGGAAATATTTCAACCAAGACAGTGAAGAAACACCCGATGAGGCCGATGTTTCCCAGGAAGACAGAGAATGACATACAGGCCAGTGGAACCCAGCTCCATTCTGTTAAATCATATTCCTTTGACAGGAACGTAAAGAATCCAAAGCAAGTAAGACCCACAGATACGCCCGCACAGGATACAACCAAAAGGATCTTGCGGCCACAGATATCACAGAGCAATGTCGTCGCATATGTGCCGAGAAGTTGCACGATGCCAATGACAATGGTACAGGTGTCCGGGTCCATGGTACTGCCTGACATATCGAAAATGTCCGACATATAGCTAACCATGGCGAAGAGTCCGCTAAATTGGTTGATAATCAGCAATACGGCAGCCGGAATATATGCCTTCAGCGCCAAGGGAGAGTCTAAAGAAGTGCACATGATTAGCATTTAATATACGCTTAAAACTTTCCATTGCAATTACTTACAAAAGTCCGATAGGGTAATCTTATCGAGACCCTTACTTTCTTCAGTCAGCGTTTGCTTCATCTCCTCAAATTCTACCATTGCGTGAGACTTTTCGCTTTCCTTAATATTCTTATAGTATCTAAATGACTTTTCTGCAGCCTTAAATCTGCCTCGGCGTATGAGATACATGGGAGATTCCGGAACGAACAATATAGCGCATGCCAGGTACGTGAGTGGAACAACAACCACTATGAAGGGTATGATGCTATAGGGAATATGTGTGCCTGCTATATTTCCCAGGAGAATGCCAATGTTCACAAACAGCATCACCATTGCTCCGAGAGTTCCCCGAATTCTGAAGAGAGTAAGAACAGAAATAGGTTATGTGACAATCATTTCGTTTGAAAGACTAAAGGAAATTAAGTGATTCATAAAGATAAAGATATTAGAAAGCCGTGAAGCTTCGCGTTGTTTGCTTAAATGACTTGCAAAAAGGTACTCGCATGCGCAGCTAGCGGCGGCATGTCGCCATAAAGGGAGTCAATATTTATTTTATCCGGGCGAGATGCCACTGTTTAACTGTTGTCGGAGTGAGCTTGATATACAATCGGGCCGTACTTACTTTGCATCCGAAATTTCACTAATGAACATGGGGTGAACAATGTACATGCCGCCACTCGATATGCCCGCTAGAAAGCGCCCAATGATCAGATATTCCACCGAATTGCCGAAATATACCAAAATCCACAGGCACTAAAAGCAGTTTAGAGTTTTGATAAGCTCCCTCTTTTTAGTTCACTGAACTTACTGTGTGTGGAATGGCTATAAAGAGCAGACACCATTTATTTCCGACGCGATGTATAAAGGTGCCGACCAGTATGTTTCCCGTTGTAGCACCTAGACCCAGTGCCGAGCCTATCCAAGAAATCTCCCTGACAGTGACTGGAAAGTCGACTGGCGAATCGTAATCGGTTTGCAACCTTCGCATAGTCGGGGAGCACCAACCGATGCCAATACCATGGGCAATCGCCATAAGGTTGACTGGCGAAAAAAATAAAAAAATATTGATAGATTTCAAATTTAGGGTTGTCATTGCTATCTGAACTCACTGATAAATGTGGTGAGCGATTGATAGCGATTTCTGCTATTTAATAAGCAGTTCGGACGCTGCAAAAGGTTATCCAACATTTTTGAATCAGCCGCTCGGCTCGGACCACCTCATTGACAAAAGTTTCCCTTGGGATTGAAAATGTCCAGCGGCTTCTCTCCATTTAAATAGATGCTCGTTGCGCACTGGCCGCCATAAAGATAATGATGTCAGCTCTATTTGTCTCGCGAATCTTCTGTTCTTATGGTATTTTCTCGGCTCTGGTGAAATGTTATCAATCAAGCGCGCCACCAACGGCCATTTATCTTTTCAAAAAACGGCTAGGCTCTAACATTCAGATAAGTATTATACTAGAAGACGTCACATAGAAGATCAGGCAGCCGGTGCCTGTACAAAGATTATTCTGAAGTTCGTAGTAGGTAGACTGGAAAGCTTCTATGACATCATAGTACTTTAATCTTGTGCAAGTCTTTTAAAACTATTACTTACTCATTCTTATCCCACATACAATCACCATTTCCCTTGTGTAAAACTCTTATTTTAATAAGATAATTACACAAGATTTGATCTACTAACTTAAGCTAATTGTTTGCATATCAAGATCCAAAGGATTTACATTATATCGTGAGTAATTTTCAGTAGACTTCTAGACTAAGCCTTCAAAAGACTTTATAAACATTAAAAGAATAGTTCTGATATCTTTGTTTATTTATTTATCATATTCTTTTATTAAGATATAGGTTTAACATAAGAGTTTAAATGTATAAGCAGTCCGATGTTTACATGTTTAGATAATAAGTTGTCTTCATTGTAGTTTTTATGATCGTTCACAAATCTAATTATCCAGCATCGATTTGCCTTTAGTCTCCTCCAAAAAGAAAACAAAGTAAATAAATCCAAGCAAGCCAGATAAGCTGGCGGACCACATTGTCATTGCCAGACCCCAGTATCTTAAGCAAAGTGGAAAGATTTTTAGGGTTGTAAACACTAAACAGCTTAGGAATACGAGAAGTACGGAAACTGCCACCGAGCGGATCTGAAAGCAAAGTACAAACGGATCAGTCATTAAGTTGTCAATTTGATTCCATCACAAAAATTTATATGACAATTATAACTCACCTTAGCTGGCAATGCCTCAACAATGACCACAAAGAGAATACCCACGAGTCCAATGTGACAGAGGAATATATTGACAGAGAGAATAACTAAAGGTAACCAGTCCACGGAAGAGAAATCATATCTCTCTGAGAAATACGTGTACGTGCCAAAGGCAGCCAAGCAAAGACATGACCCCATCGAAGAGATCAATAGTAGAATTTTACGGCCAAACCTGTCGCATATTAGGATTGTCGTTAATGTGCCGATAATTTGCACAACTCCAATAACAATGGTGGACATTCCCACGTCCAGCGAACTACGGGATGCCTCAAAAATGTCAGCCGTATAACTCATAATGCCAAAGGTGTAAGTGAATTGATTGCATAATAAGATAACTATCGAAGTTGTATAACCCTTCAAAGCTTTCCGGGAAGCTGCAAATACAATATTAAGAAATTAAGAATTAATATCTTAATCGGAATGAAAGTACTTACTAAAATCTTTTAAGGTGTAGTTCTTCGAGTTTTGTTCTTGAGTTAGACTCTGTTTTATATCCTCCAACTCGAGCAATGAGTTTTTATCAGTCTTGGGAATGTTTTTGTAGAACCTGAAGGACTTTTCGGCCGCTTCAAAATTTCCGTTTCTAATGAGGTAAAACGGAGTCTCTGGCAGAAAGAGATTACCAAAGACATAGCAAAGGGGCAACGGAATTACAAAGTACGGTGCAAGATAATACTCGACATTGGTTGCCAAAACATATCCCACTAGTACGCCTGTGTTGACCGATACCATTATCATTGAGCCCAGACGACCACGTATTCTAAAACAAAGATGACGTAAGACTTATGTAATCAATGATCAATGTAACTCACTTGGCATCCGAAATTTCACTAATGAAAATTGGTAAAACCATGTAACAAGCACCACCTGAGATTCCGGCCAAAAAACGACCCACATACAGGTATTCTACACTCTGCGCGAAGAAGGAACACAGCCAGAAACACTGCAGAGAAAAAAAAAATATTATAATGCATAAAAATGACTTTCAGTAACTTACTATATATGGTACAGCCAGGCCATACAGAACAGGCTTACGACCTACTCGATCCTGGAAAAATCCACCAACAAGGTTGCCAATGATACTACCGATGCCCAAAACAGAGCCTATCCACGATATTTGCTCAACAATCAGTGCAAAGGTAAGCGGCGACTCATCGGTTTGCAGGAGTCTCATCGTTGGAGCCATCCATCCTATGCCTACACCATGTGAAAATGTGGATAAGGTCACTGCAAAAAATAAGAACAATATTAGTTCAAAATTAAATAAATGTATATTTAATCTTACCAATAAACGTGGCCAGTAGCTGGTAACGGTTTCTACGATGTAGAAGCCCGTTGGCATTTTCCAAATTCGTTCCCACTGTCAGCTTCATGGTGTTTGTATCACGATGCACCTCATAGTTCGACTGACAGATAGCTCGCGCCGCGAGAGTCAAGATAGAGATTTGTCTAGACTGGAAAGCTGGCAGAATAATATTTTTTTACCTAACGAGAGATTAGGCCAGATAAAGCCTTTTACCGCTTCCAATAAAAGTTGTATGTAATGCCTCAGAGTAAATTTATTAAAGACAAACATTTAAACACTGCTTTAGCTTAGTCTTGGACCATAGATTTGCCTTTGGTCTCAGGAAGAAATAGCAAAAAGTACACAAAAGTGAGGAAACTGGAAGTCGCCGAAAACCACATGGTCACCGATATTCCAAAGTAGTGCATCAGCAGGGGAAACAGCTTCAGAGTGCAGAAGATCAGAGCACTGAGAATGACAACCGAAATGGAAGTGGCCAGAGAGCGAATCTGTGTTGGAAAGAAGATAATAAAACCGTTACCCTACAGCATGATATTTTTTGAATGTGCACTCAAGTTTCCTTACCTTGACTGGAAAAAGTTCCACCAGCACAACGAAAAATAGTCCAATAAGTCCAACATTGGCTAAATAAATGATGAGTATCATGAGGACCAAAGGCAACCAGTTAAAGTTGCTTAGATCATATTGTTGGGCATAGTACGTGAAGAGTCCAAAAACGACGCAGCCAAGAGAAGTTCCCAAAGTTGATATAAGCATCAGAATTCGGCGCCCCAACGTATCCACAAATATAGTTGAGGTATAGGAACCTAAGATCTGTACAGCGCCAATAATTATTGTGCTGGTGTTGACATCGAGTACAGATCCGGATTCCTTAAATATATCCGACATATAATTGATAAAGCTGAACACACCGCTGAACTGATACCCTGCTGAGAGCACAGTGGCTGCCGCAAATGCTTTCAGAGCTGGTTTGCTGACTAAGGAGTAAATACAAAAAGTACAAGGAATTAGAATCTCTATATCATTACTCTCAGAGTCTAACTTACTAAGGTCCTTGTAGCTTAAGGGTGTTGAATTCTGCTTGTTTTGAGCGTCTATTGCCAACCGTAGCTCTTCGAACTCGGTATTTATTCCATGTTTGTGATTAGTATAATACTTGAAGGACTCTTCAGCTGCAGTTACTCGACTTTTCCTCAAGAGATACGGCGCAGATTCGGGCAGAAAGAGACTTGCAATAAAGTATGTTATTGGCAAGCTTATGCCCACAAATGGTACCACGTGGTAGTCTAGATAAGTACTGAGCGTATAGCCAACAAGTGTGCCCGTATTTACTGATAGCAACATCATAGCAGTCAACCTTCCTCGTATACTAAGAGACAAACCTTATCTATTAGTTTTAAAACGTAAAACAGACTACCACAACACTCACCGGCTGTATGCGACCTCGCTGATGAAGATTGGTATTACTAGGTAGCCCGCACCCGCTGTAAAGCCACAGAAGAATCTTGCAACATACAAATAACCCACATTAGTGGCGCAGTACGTAAGGACCCATAGGCACTGAAAATTAGTCAATAAAACTCGCTGACGATGGAATTATTTGTTGTGCTTACCGCATAAGGTCCTGCAAGTAAATAGATGCAAAACTTTCTTCCCAAGCGCTCCAAAGAAATGGCTATAGTCAAGTTACCACACAGACTGCCCAGGCCAAGCATAGATCCCAGCCAGGATATCTCGTCGATGTTCACTTGAAAGTCAAGTGGTGTGTCGGGCCCCTGTATTTTAGTCAGGGTAGGTGACAGCCATCCCACTCCAAATCCATGTCCGAAGGTTATAATGTTAACTAGTCGAAAAATATATATAAATATCAGAATAGAGAGAGTAACTTTCCCGCTAGCCATGACCTACCTATAAGCGTAGCTAGAAGTTGATACCGCGTTTTGGGGTTGAGTAAAGAATTTTCAATGAACTTAGTCATGTTGTATGAGCTGTGGGTACGTCTCGACAGTATCAGACAGAAAGTACGAACGGCTTTTATAGTAAGTGAATTAGAACTTATCGTAGTGAACTTTTTGTTGTGTCACCCTCATCTACATACAAACTGGAATGCCGCCAATTGGACCCCGGGCGTCACTGGAAAACTCGGGCGTCAGTGGACGAGTTAGTTGAGAGAGATTAAGTGACTCAGCGATTAGGATAAGATTGCCTAAACAGATGGAGGATGAAAACACATTAAATGCAATTATTGACACAGATTAGATGTTCAAACAGGAAAATTAATCTTTGGTTGCCGGCATTGCTTGTTGAACATGGAGGCTTGTCGAATCTGTTTATGAAATGCGAAGCTTTCTGGCGAAATTCTAAGCTCGCTTATAAAAAACTCAGTGAAAACGAACAAAATACATTTTCTGTGTAATATTTATTTAATTATTTAATCTTGAATCATTGATTTGCCTTTAGTCTCGGGCAAAAAGATTAAAAAGTATACAAAGGTGAGAAGACTGGAAACAGCTGAGAACCACATTGTCACGGAAATTCCCAAGTAGTGAAGCAAAAGAGGAAACAACTTCAGAGTGCAGAAGACCAGAAGGCTCAAAAATACCACAGAAATGGATGTAGCCAAAGAACGTATCTGAAAAACGGATTCTGTCAATAAATGTAATAAATTTTTCAATATATCGCCTTACCTTGGCCGGAAAGAGTTCCACCAGCACCACGAAAAACAAACCAATCAGTCCAATGTTAGCCAAATAAATGATAAGAATCATAAGCACCAAAGGTATCCAATTGAGATCACTTAGATCGTAGATTTGAGCATAGTATGTGAAGAATCCAAAGCTAATGCAGCCCAAACCGATGCCCAAGGTGGAGATCAGCATGAGGATGCGACGTCCGATGATATCCACGAATATTGTCGATGTGTAAACTCCCACAATTTGTACAACGCCAATTACTATGGTGCAAGAGTTGACATCAATTATAGATCCAGATGCCTTAAATATATCCGACATATAATTGATGAAGCTGAAAACGCCGCTGAACTGATACCCCAGCGAAAGAACCACAGATGCTGCAAAGGCCTTCAGGGCTGGCTTGGTAACTAAGGGTAAACGATAAAATATAAAGTGTAGATAAATAAATACTTAACATCTCTTTCTATCTGTGCTTACTGAGATCTTTATAGCTCAGAGGCGTGGTATTCTGTAACTGTTGCGCATCTATTGCCAGTCGAAGCTCCTCGAAGTCCGAATCCATTCCGATTCTTTGATTCTTATAATACTTGAATGATGCTTCTGCAGCAATTAATTGGCTACGTCTTAAGAGGTAAGGTGCAGTTTCTGGCAAAAATAAATTCGCTGTAAAATACGCTATCGGGAGTATAATGGCCAGGAATGGTACGATGTGATAAGCCAGATACGTGCTAAGTATGTAGCCCACAAGTATACCCAAATTGACAGATAACATCACCATGGAGGTCAGCGCTCCACGAATACTGAAAAAGATAATATGTCTGATAGATTAGAAATATAATCTAGTAGCTTTAAAGATTCAAACCTGCTGTCTGCAACTTCACTGATGTAGATTGGAACTACCAAATAGCCGGCACCTCCCGTAAATCCACAAAGAAAGCGGGCAGCGTATAAGAAGCCCACATTAGAGGCGCAATAAATGAGAACCCATAGACACTGTAAGATTTGAACAGCTTAGGAACATCTTTTATAAGGGTTTCTATGCTTACGGCATAAGGTACAGCCAGAAGATAGATACAGAACTTCCTTCCCATGCGTTCTAAAAGGATTGCAACCGTCAAGTTGCCACACAGACTGCCCAGACCAAGCATGGATCCCAGCCAGGATATCTCATCTATATTAACTTGAAAGTCAAGGGGAGTGTCAGGCCCCTGTATTTTGGTTAGTGTAGGGGATAACCATCCCACACCAACTCCATGCCCAAAGGTTATTATGTTTACTGCATGAAAATTGATGGAAATTATAAGTTTATCATAATGTTCTTTAGCGATTTACCGATGACTGTTGCTAAAAGTTGATATCGCGTCTTGGGATTGAGTAGTGAATTCTGTCTAAAGTTTACCATCTTGAGAGATCTAGCAGACACTCTTAACAGCTGAAGAACCAAGCAGCGAATGCCGTTCCAAGCACTTCTTTCTAAAATTCGACATGCACGAAGCTTAATTGATGGTTATCATCAGGGCTAACCAAAATATTTACGTAAATATTAAATATTTATTTAAATATTTTGGGCATATTTGGGAATAAATAAATATTTTAACGATCTCCGGCTTTTCGTAAATATTTTGGCCTTTTTTACATAATTTAGTGAAATTACATGTATATTATTTCTTCAAATCAGAAATGCCCAAAAATTGATTTATACTAAGAAATAATTTCCAGGCAGATTACATGAATCATGTATCTATGGACTCAGGGAATTTTCTGGAACCGATTTATTTACTTAAACTGCCGAGTAATGTGTTTTATCTGAAATCCTCTAGTCAAGTAAAGGACAGCGATAAGTGACTAAGCACTTTCCCGACGACGAAATAAGTACAATAGAGGTTTATTTTCATTTTTATCTATTTCTAACACAGAAACATGCAGTATTACACGAACCGATCAGTTCATAGTTGACTTTCAAAGTAGAGGTGGAAATAAATCGATGTTGACTGAATCGATTTGATTTCCAAAAATTCAAGAAAAAATCGATTTGAATTGATTAAAATCGAAAATTTGAAATTCAAGGAATAAAAACGTTTTTTTCATTAAAAAGACCATGTAATTCAAGAAAATAAAGTTTTATCGTAAATATTTATCTCAAATATTTCGTTTGTTTTATCGTAAATAATAAATAAATATTTCGGGATTTTTCGTAAATATTTTGGTTAGCCCTGGTTATCATCATAAAATTGTTTATTTGTTGGCTTTACTTATGGCATCTCCAATTAGACAGTGATTTTCAGATAACGGGCTCTCACAGAGAGCTAGGAACGTCTGGAATCGAGCCATTATTTGGCAAAGTCATACATCTTTTAATGGATTAAGTCTTTGTGGAGTATAATAAAGATAACGTGACTTAAAGACAAATCTTCATACCAATGAATTTATTCGTACAAAAGCTTAGACTCTGCTTATTTAGGGATATTGAGAAAAGCGGTGTCATAATTTAATATGGTATCTTTATAAAATCAGTCAACTTTAGGAAAGGTCAGGGGAATAAGCTTATAATATAATATTTGAATTTCAACAGATAAACTGCAATAATTAAGAGTTCTTGACGTGCCGTAGCAAGAAGCTTTCGATCGTTGTAAAAGCTCACGATGCAGCAACTTATCACCTTAGTTTGGCGTGGATATTAAATAATATTATGCTATAGCTATTATTATTTTTATAGTATTTAATAATTTAAAATCGAATACACATTTTTGAAGTATTTAAACTGTATCTTTTATTTTTAAAGGATAGTAAATAAGTTCAAACAAGCTCTCTTGAATAGCTTCGATAGACTTGCCCTTTGTTTCAGGCACAAAAACAGCAATGCATATGGAAAACACAAAGGAAAAACCAGCAAATATAAATACAATGCCGGAAATACCAAGAGATTCAGACAGCAGCGGAAACAACTGGAAAAGAGTTTGAAACAATTATTAAATTATTCAATATTCAGTAAGGACGCGACATTGTGCTCACCTTAACGATTATCGTAGCCAGGACAAACATGGTCACCATCTGCACTCTGACCATCACACTACGTATTTTCGGAGGAGTTATCTCAGCTATGAAAGCAAACGTGACTGACAGAACCCCGACAGTGGCGGTAAATATGATCAGACAGAAAGCAACCAATGGAACCCAATTGAATGCGCTGGTCTCATAACCCTTTGCTGTCATATAATAATATGAGGCCATTGACACATCTCCCACACATATACCAATGGTGGAGAGAAGAAGTAACGTCTTTCGACCCGCTGGCTCTACGATCACCGTAGTTGTATAGGCAGCCAAAACTTGTAGGATGGTCACAATAATCGTGCACAACATGGGAGGCAGATTGGAGCCGGCCTCCTTGAATATGACTGTCATGTAGTTCAACAAAGCCAAGGCTCCGGTCAATTGATTGGCAAGAACTATTATAAGGGCGATGAAGTAAGCCTTTCGGGCCCTTCGATGCGCTGGAAAGAGAGATTAGATCAGGCATCAGGTAAAAATAAATTTTTAGTACTTACTGAAATCCTTCCAACTGATCTTCTCTGCAGGGCTTTCAGTTTTTTCACCAGCTTCAACTTGTTGGTGGGGTTTGCACAGTCTCGTCAGCTCCTGCTGAAAATCCTCACTGGGGCTTTCATTCGACTTAATGCCACGATAATATCTTAGGGCTTTCTCCGCCTTGGTAGTGTCGAGCTTCGCCAGATATTGAGGAGATTCAGGATTAAATGAGAAGCATATAAGGAATATCACAGGAATGGCTGTCATTATCCAAGCAACAGTCACATAGTGGAAGAAATAGCCCAGAACACTTATGGTCAACATTCCCAAGGCTAGGCTAAGGCTGAAGAAACTGCCCAAGGTGCTTCGCAATCTATCTTGAGCAAATTCCGTTACGTAGAGCGGGATTACTGTGAAGCAAGAACCTCCAACGGCGCCAGCTAGCAATCGAGCTATACAAAATATGATAGGATGACGTGCAAATGGAATCATTATCCAATGGATCTGAAGCATACAGAAATTGTATAGTGTATAAGGATATAGAATTGAAATCTTTTTACCAGCATAGGAATAGCCGCCACAAGTAGACAACGCTTCCGTCCTATCTTATCTGCCAGCCAGCCAAAGAATAGAGCACCAAAGATTGAACCAGGGAACACCGATGCCGTAATCCATCCCAGCTGAACCTTCGTCAGTGTCCCCGTTTCGAAGTGAGTGGAATCCTCTTGTAGGTATATAATGCTAGCCGAAGGCCAACCGTACACACAGCCATAGGACAGGCTCAGCAAGTTAACTATAAGAACAAAAGTTGTTATTATAATTAAGGGATAAAAAAACTGGCATATTCATCCACTTCAAATAGCTCCAGGCTAAGGTAGGTCTAATTTAAGTAGGGCAGGGTAGGATCAGTACGAACAATAGCAACTTATGGTTTATATTACTACGAGCACACGCCATTCACAATCTTATCAAAGATCTCACGACTTGATAAAAACACTCTGCTAAATGCAGAATTAAGGGCAAATTTTGATTTTGTTATCCAGCGTTCATTTTAATTATTAACAAAATCTTTTATTGAGCACTAACCAGAGAGACCTGCCAGATACTGATGTACAACTTTTTTTCCTGGTCTCATTTTCTTCAAAGATTTTAATATTCCACTCTATTTTTACGCCTTTACTCTACGCATTATCAATGCGAGGTGCTGCTTCTGCCGACGGTCTGCTACAAACTAAACAGTTAATTTTGACTTGTGTCTCATGTGAAGGCGGTGCAAATAGTTCGCGTTAATGGGACAATATCTTCGTGTATTAACCAAACTGGCGGACACAAAAACTGAAAGTGTTAGCTAATAAAAATATCGGAGATAGCGCAAATTTTGTTTACAGAGCGTGTTATAAGAGTTCTCTTATCAACGATACCCGCTGCACGCTCTTATACAGCTTATTTTGCAAAATTATCTACAACTGTATCAACAAATATTCCCATGGAAAACATAAACAGAGATAGCAGGCTCCCCATAAATAGGCAACACTTTTATTTTGATTAGGATGATTTTTATCAAATCTAAAACTAAAGCAGAGATTACAGGCCTCCCAGGTATAGAAATCATTGTGATAACTAACAAATGTTGCAGAAGTTGTGGGATATATTAAAATAATTCACTTAAATACGCTTAACTCCTATCGTATACAAGGCAAAGGTGATCTAATGCAGCAGGTATCCGTGTATACTCATTAGAAGGCACTCCGCAGTCCATTGCCCTTGGTCAGTTCCGGTACACACATCGAACAAACCTTTCTCAGTTAAAAAGGCAGCCAAGTTAACTTGGATCAGGTTACGCGAAAGGGCAATTATGACCTAATTAATCTGTTTGGGTTAGGTCAACGGAATCACTTATTATGAATATGAATATGTATGTACTATAGGATGGTATACATACAGACACACACACGCATCTAATTATTTCACGCTTTATAAAGAGCAGTATTTACGAGCGTATTGGACACACCTACCTGCTAAGTGGTTCCATTTCTGTTTGTCGCCATATGACTGGAACAGAAGGAGGCCAATCTCATTTGTAGATTAGTCAGAGTAAGAAATTCTCTTTGCATGACTGCAAGCTTCTCTTTGAACAACAAATTGATTTCATTGATTTACGTTTGATTAGGCTTATCAGCAATCACGCCCCTTCATAGGAAGCTACAGTCGTTAAATTTTGAACGAACTGTGTCACAATCTTATATTATGCACAGAACAAAATAACTGACGACCTTGACCCAGATTCGTATTGCTATATTTCATATATTGCTTGCACTATACAACACACTTTATATGTATAGTTACACACTTTGGTTAAGTTTATGATCAATGGTTTTCAATGGAATATTGTGAATGCTGTACTCACCGCTTAGCGCCGCGTACGACTGATGAAGTGTGCTCTTTGAGCAACGGAACTTCGGTATTTTCATTCCCGAATTCAATAAAAGTAAATCTGTCTGCACGCGATTTGCTCAAGCCATACACTGAACAGACGAGCGCACGTTTCGCTCATATATATGAACGTCAAATTCTTTTATTGTCTAACCAGTAGTTCGATGATATGCTAATTCGATTCAGGTACAAACTCTCCAAAAGAAGAACTGCCGCCGTAGCTGGATGGGCACATACCCTATAAGTAAATGACCGGCTTGATTATGGTAGACTTATAGTATCAATTGGTTATTTGGCAGCCGGCAAAACCAACGTCAGATTTATAGCAGTAAACAGATTCGACTGACACTTTCACTTGCAGCTCTTAAGATCTTGGCTCTGATTGCAGAATGTAGTATCTTTAGTCGTGCTCTCCTATTTCTCTTTCTTATAAAACAAGTTTTTTTTTTGGAGAAATGGTTTGTTTATTTTCTTTTCATTTTGTGTGCGAGAGTTTGATGAATCTCTTACTCTTAGCTAAGAGATTCAAACGAGCTGAGTATATATTCGGTGGCATAAACAGCTAGACAGCTGAAATCTCGAGAGCTTCCGCAGGTTGTGCTCAAGTCGTAAAGATTCTCTTATCTGTAGAAATATTTAATCTTAACAAAGAAGGCTTTGATAAGCCTTCAAATGCGGGTAAGTTCAAGGCAAGGAGAGAGAAAGAGAACGGGGGAGACGGAATGACAGGGCGGAGACAGCTATGTAGAGTGTTGAGATCTGTTTGATTTACAACAAAGACGTGACTTGTGTGGGAGGTGCTTAATGTGGCATCAATAATAGCCACAGCTTAAGGTAAAACTAGAGTCGATTCGATTGTAAAAGATCACCAATTAACAGTAGAACAAATAATTGATTGGACAACGTTAATATAACATTTAATAATAACAATACAGGAAACAAATACAACTACAACTCGGCAAGAATGGTTTCAATCGTTTTGCCCTTCGTCTCGGGCAAGAAGATGGCAATGAACAGTGTGCCCAACAAGGAGCCGCAGGAGAAGATAAAGATTGCCGTATGCAGGCCCCACATTTCATTGATGATTGGTACTAGCTGTAAGCGAAGTTAGGAACAATCTCAGGTTAACGGAACTATAGAGTACATTCGTTAGACTTACCTTAATTGTGGACATCGAGAAGAGCCACAGTATAGACATGAGTATCATGCCGGCCTTGCTGCGTATCTTCACTGGCAGTATTTCGAATATGACCAGGAAGGGCAACGTCAACAGACCCAACGAAGCAACGAAGAGCATGAATGAGAATGCCACAACGGGCACCCAATCAAAGGCACTTGTGTCGTAGCCCGATGTCTTAAGGTAAATATGCGTGGCCATTGACAGCTGACTGAGACAACATCCCACCGCAGAGATGAGCAACAGCAGTTTGCGACCCGCCCGCTCCACCAACATGGTGGACACATATGTCCCCACCAACTGGATGAGGCCCACAATAATCGCCGCAATCGTGGGGGTCAGACTGCAGCCCGCCGACTCGAATATCATGGCCGTATAGTTGAGCAGGGCGAAGCAGCCGCAGCCCTGATTGGCCGTCAACAGACCCAGCCCAATGAAGCACGCCTTGAGTGCCTTCCCCTCGGCTAGAAAGGAAGCCAAACAAGATTATTTTTATTTTCTTCTTCATTGCATCTGTGTGCAATAACTTACTAAAGTCCGACCAAGTGACAGCAGTGTCGTCCACATCATCGTCACATGATTTCTCAGCATTATCCGTTGCACGCAACTTGTTCAGTTCCATTTGCAGCTCCTCGTTGAGCTCCTTGGACAGTCGAGAACGTATGTTGCGGTAGTAGCGCAAAGATTTCTCCGCCTCATCGTGCCTCTGACGCAACACCAAATGCTGCGGCGTCTCGGGCATAAACCAAAAGCAAATGATGAACAGAATCGAAAGTGAAGCTATCAGCCACGCCACAGTGACATAGTCAAAGAAGTAGCCCAACACGAAGGCCAGCAGGACGCCCACGTTGCAAGTCAGCACCAGAAAGGTGCCCAACACGCCACGCACACTGAAAGAAAGTACAGAGGGTACTCTTAGTTGTTGTCTAATACAATTATAACGCAGGCACTTACCTATTCTCTGAGAGCTCCGATGTGTAGATGGGAATCACGCCAAAGCAGGCACCTCCTGCCATGCCGCCAAAAAAGCGAGCCACCACCAGGTGCGTGGGATTGCGCGCAAAGGGTATCAGCACCCAACCGAGCTAGAAGAAATGTCTCACATATACTATAGATATTCCGGCAACAAACACTTTTACTTACCACAGATGGCACTGTCGACCAAAGCATCGAATTCTTTCTACCAATTTTGTCGGCCAACCACACGAAGAACAAATTGCCAAACAATCCGCCCAGGCAAAGGGTTGAAGCCACATTACCTTGGTCTCGTGGAGTCAGTGGTCCAGTCTCTAATGGACTGTCTGGACCGCCCAACTCCAGAAAGCTTGATGATGGCCAGCCACAGTAGGCCCCAAAAGACATAGTGAGAATATTGACTGCAAAATATGATGCTCGCATTAAGCTCTTTAAAGGCTAAACCCCATTAGGTTCGAATATTTGATCATTTCTTTTTTGCCATGCATCAGCTGCACTTTTAGTTTTCTACAGTTTCTTTTAGCCCGACTTTGTTATTGTCACAATCAGTGCTGCCAACATTTCACAACCTGGCAGGTGTATTCTATATGTTTCTTAACGGGAAACTATTCAAGAAAGGCAAATAAGGCTTTTAACTATCTTAACCTCCTAATTCATCAATAATAGCGTAAAAATTGGAATAACATAAGTTCTGTTGATAAAACTAATCAAAACAAACTCTTTAAGCTGATTATCTGCGCGTTCATTCAGACAAACGGACAGACAGACATGACTCAATAAATTTGGCTTGTGGTCCTGATCAAGAATATATATACTTTATTCTTTCCTTCTGTACTTCTTGTTTGTTGCCGGTTTTCAATAATCAAAGGGTACAAATTTACAAACAATGACGCAAGGTGAACTGCATACAAAAGTCCTCTCAGAAGCGTACAGAAACTTAACCTAACTTCCAAGAAAAACAGATTTACCGCAAGTTCTGAATTTGCAATCAAGAGGAGCCACATACAACGGAATAGAGGTAAACTCCACGGCACTGGGTTCAATGCAAACGGTTTCTTAACGTTAAATTGAATTTCCATTATTATAAAACTGAGAGCTTATTGTTAAAGGGATTTCGCTTTTGGCATAGTTGAAAGGGTACTTCCCCACTGCTACTTGGGAAGTTGTTTTTCATTTTTAATGATGCACAGCTCTGTGATTGGCAGTCATCACCGATAAATCGGTCTCTCTTTTTCACAAATCACACACACACACTTATGCCAGATTACCAACCGAATATTGTGGCCAGATATTGGTTTTTCACATCTCCCGATGTCCCCGTTTCTGTTTTACGTATATCCATTTCGCGATGACAATAGCTGTGCAATTATTCAGGTTAAATTAGCGCCAGTGCAAGCACTTTACATTATCCTTTAAGCGTTTAATGTCTGGTATGTTACGGCTTGGTTACGGGTTCGCTTTCAATTTCAGTTTCGGTTCCGGAGTGTGCCCGGTGTAACGTTCGTGGCGAACTAATCCGTTGTCACAGTGCCATGATAACTTTTATATATGAAATTAAAATCGCAAAAAATCGAGTGATACACGCGCACACACATAGATTACAAAGGCGCCCAGCTACAGCCAGAGCAGCAGATACAGATACAGACGCAGATACAGCTACAGATACAGGTGCAGATACCCATATACCATGAGAGAGAGAGAGAGAATAAGCTGTGCGAATTGTTGTTATCAGAACGGTCATTATGCTCTGAGCTAAGTACTAAGTACTCAGAGCTCGCTACTCGGCGCTGCCTAGTGGGTGCTCGGCACTCGCTAAAGCTATGATGACAATGAACATTTTCTAATTGCTCCAGACTGTCGCTGCGCTTTGTGCGGTTTTTGTTTTTAGTATTCCTGCTTTATGCCAGCTTCTGTGATTACATTTGTTATTGTTGCACTGCTTAGTTAAATATTTACCTTATATCTGTACACTCTTTGGCGAGGAGTAATCCGGCATTAACGTTGAGATGGTAACTTGAGCCGGGGAAATGTACGTATTTGGCAAAGGATTGTGAGATTAAAGCAGCACATTTAAAGGAGTCTCACATTGTTCGCATTTATTGTATTGTAATTATGAACTCAGCATTATTACTAACACAAATATTCTGCATTTAATTATCATTTGTTTGGCAGAGAACTTGGAGATTAAGTTCTACTATACTGCACTAGTCCTTTATTGCCGTAAACAATTATTTTTAAGATGTCCTTACTTCTTGGCTTAGTGAGTGACTAACATGTTAAACATAGTTTCCCGATTAGTAACAGCCAGCATTACCATTTAACCTTATCAGTGGCTGGTAGAGTATTCAGTGTTCCCCATTATGACCAAAATCACACTGAGTTAATTGTTATAATTTTTTTATTATTGAGTTATTATGTTTACTACTTTTCCTGATGCGATATGCGCTGTGAATTGCTGATGGGGCACATGTTCCCGACGTTACGTATTCGATGTGCCTTATAGAGGAGCGTCATTGTCGTGCTGTCGGTAGGGAATTAATCACGTTTTCAGGGTTCGGTCATATCAGCTACCGCTGCTGCTGCACAAAGATTAAACAATGAGCGGAGAGCGCTGATTCTAAACTTGCGCTGATTAAACACGTCCGTGCGATAATAGTCTAAGTAAACATTTGCTTCACCTATGTGAATGAAACATGTCCATTTTGGGGGCAATTCGCTTGGTGATTTTCAGAATATGACAGCGTAAATCTGGATTAGTGGGTGAGTATATTTTGGGGTGGTTTATTTTGTTTGCACTGTTTGCCATGTGCCGCCAAAAGGGAAAGTGTTGTGCGTGCTAGAAATGTGACTTGATTTAATGAGTCTTTGTTTGCTGCTCAGATAAGACACAACGCGACGTCAATTAACCAAAGGTGAACCAACTTAGAATAATATAACAGAGGCTCTATAATAATTTTGCTACTTTTTATTGAAATATGATCACATTAATTATGACGAATTTCGAATTAGAATTCACTGAGAAAGCAACCGATAGCTATCATATTTCCGATCACTTAAGCAGCACTGAACCTGTAACTATTTAAACGATTCGAATTGATCAAATTGATTGAGCGCATGTATTGTCTTAAATTGGGTACTAATTGTGTG
Source organism: Zaprionus africanus (assembly GCA_018151435.1). Lineage (NCBI taxonomy): Eukaryota > Metazoa > Arthropoda > Insecta > Diptera > Drosophilidae > Zaprionus > Zaprionus africanus. The sequence continues at coordinate 523,462 of JAECXB010002307.1, read as the reverse complement.
TTAGTATGTGTGACTTATCTTACATATGCTTAACTTGCAAGAAAGAGTCAGATATATAAGATAAGATAGTCTCAGCCCGATATCTTCCGCATATACGATACGAATTTCATCAGAGCAAAGTTTCGGAGACGTTTATTCCCAACTTGTCTTGTTGCCGGGCAACTTTGGGCTATGCACTTCTTGATAAGGCACAGTTTGATAGTTAAAGGAAAGCATTTTCGATTTACCTATGTAATTTAATAATTATCGATTAAGTTACGAAATAACCTAAGGCTTAAGGATAAGGGTTGGTGTTAATCAAAGATGCGTTGCAATGTGTCCGTTGATTACATCGACTACCCTGGCAACGCTGCCCTTGCCCTCCTCCACATAGCCCAACTCACGTTGCACGGCCGAGGGGCGTCGGTTGCGTGTCTCGGGCAGCAGTGGCAGCGATATGAGCGCCACAAAAATTGAGGCAGCAGCAAAAACCCACAGATAGAGCACCAGCCCAGGGCCACTTGTGGTCTTTACAGCGTTGAAACCCTGCAAATATTGATATAATAGTTTCGGAATTTCTAGTAGTTATTTTTCCTCCCTCTACTTACCTCAATCATGCCGAACAGCAGCAGCCAGGCAAACGCCGAGGCGAGCGAATAGAGCAGGTCGTGCAGCTGGCAAAGGGAATGCAAGTTATTATAGAGAAAACGAAATATATAAATTATTCAATGCATCATATAAATCAACGAAATAATTATTGAGCGCATTTTCACGGTTATTTCACTTTTATACGCGCCTTAAAGTCTGCAACGCTTTTGTGTGTCAGCTGTCACACATAACACACACACACACACCCAGATAAACACACAGAAACTATGAAAGTTCCGCGCACGGCTCTGTCTCTACCTTTCCCTTCACTCCTGCACCCTTCGAACCCGCGCTTGAAATATAAATCCTTTTAAAGGTAAATCGGCTCACCTTTGTGGGCAAAACTTCGCTGCTCACAACAGCGGCCAGTGGATACAGTCCAAAACTGACAAAGAGCAGTTGGGCGGCAAGCAGGATGATTGGCAGATATCGGCTAAGCCAGTCGCCTAGTGCCCAATGATGTCCGAACTCTTTGAAGAGTGCCAGGGCGATGACGGCCACAGCAGCCAGCAGTGAGGAGAGGCACAAGAGGAGCTGCAACAAATTAGACAAGATATGCACAATTGCATTAATGACAGGAACAAAGGAAGCTTGCAAACTATATGTATCTATTGTTGCAAGTTGCCACGCACACTCTTACCTTCCGTGGCAGATGCGGTCCGAAGAGGCGTGCCAACAGTGCGCCCACACACTGGGCCCCGGCGAGCAACATGTAGTTCATTTGCATCGAGTAGCCAGTGCGACCCAGGAAATCGGCAGCGTAGTTGAGCTCCACAAAGACGCCACTCAGCTTGGCGCACACGGTCAACAGAAAGCTTACGCATATCAGGCGCACCACATAGCCATGTGTCAGGGGCGATGACCCGAAACTCTTGCCCTCTCCCTTCATTTCGGCCTTGAATTCGGCCAGTTCGTGCAGATATTCTGGGTTCTCCCGATCATCGATGTCCCGTATGCCGCGATACCAGCGCAGTGATTTCTCCAGACAAGCCACATTCCCGCGGCGCAGATAATAGTGCGGGCTCTCCTGTACAAAGGGAAAACACAACGAGAATGTGCAGGAGGCAATGCAGCCCACAATGTTCGTATACTCGTAGGGCACAAAGAAACCCAGAGCAAAGCCAAACAGGATGCCCAATGTGCGCCACAATTCTATGGTGAAAGTTAGGCGGGCGGCCTTGTCGCGTGATTCGGCTATTTCATTTATGAAAATCGGTAGCACCACAAAGGCGCCGCCAGCTGCCACGCCCCCAAACATACGCGACGCATAGATGTGCACAATGTCAAAGCCAAAGTGGATGCAGAACCAGGCAAACTGCAAGTAACATTTAAATAAACAGAAAGCATAGGAAACTTTCACTTTAAATACACGGTATTAATATAAATGAATTTAAACCAAACCAAATGAAATATATGGTAGAAAATTGTTTAAAGAATTGAATTGAATGAACTTTAAATTGAAACAGCGACAAAAGATTAGCTATCAATACAAAAGTCGATAAGGCAGTTCACATTAAATCACTCACAATCTGAAGAATTCCACAGCAAAGCAGCACGGATTTGGGTCCAATGCGCAGTGCCAGACAACCGGAAAAAACGGCGCCCACGGCGGCACTTAGAAAGAGAAATCCGGTCAATAAGGCTGTGCCAGACGGATCCGTGACCGAGTTTAGTGGCGTAGCGGCTTCCGACTCATAGAGACTCATGTGGGCGGGTGTTATGCCAAACAGCAGCCCAAAGTTGAAGCATAGCAAATTTCCTGGGCGGAAAATGAAACTGAAATTGTAATTTGACAATCCAAAGAACTAAACCCTTTGGATCCACTTACCGATGGCTGTGGTTATGCTCTGAATGGCGGCGCCACTGACTCGCTTGGGCAGGCACATGATGGTGATCCTAATGAGGGCGGCGGCGAGGGTGGTGTGTCTGTTGTTGTTGCCACCGTGTGTAATCCAACGTGCGAAACTGCAGGTAAACTGAGAGGGCCTTAATGCATGCTGTGCGCTATTTATGGCAAATTAAGATCGTATCTCCAACTAGTTATCTAAGACTTAATGGAGATAAGGTCCCTTGCTTGGTGGAGATGATGTGTGGGGAGAGGGGAAATAGTGCGCAATGTTATTCGAAACCAGTAGCGGGCCGTAAGAGAAGCCGTAGCTTGGTATATCCAGCAAAAGTCCCCGTATGTATATACATTATAAATATATATTTGCACAACGTGAGTCTACAAATGATGCCACGATAAAATGCGTCTGTCTGCTGCCTGCCAACATTTTCAGTTACCTTTCTCGTTGATGAAGGAATATCAGTTAACCTGAAGCAGATAACCTACCGGGGAGGTTACTCACAGAATATACAAAGTACGCACAGTGTTCTTCGCGAGGGCTGCTCTGACGACTATCAACAGTGAATGGGAGACTGACAATCTTCTTAATTAATTGTGCCAATGTGGGAATCAGTTTGTATCAATTAAACTAATTGAACGTCAACGAAGCCAAACACGCTTTTGCTCTGATGCTATTTGTGCATTACATAATCAACACCTCATTTAATTTAGTAATATTGATTAAGGCAAAAAAAGCTAGCGACTTGTTTAAGGGCGCTTTAAATTTTGAATTTTATAAAATGTAGATCGTATGTTATCGATACTTCCCTGCAGCAAGACAAAAGCTGAATGCTACCAGATATTGTGAGTGAGTACGATTTATCGCCTGTGTATCGCCCATCCACCACACACAGCTAAGTGAATTCAGTCTGCTTCCCGCGAAAATTGTAATTGTCTATTATAAAACTTTATTTAAATTGCACGATGAGTGATGCCGTTTGGCTTAATGCCTTTGCAATTAATGAGAAAACATGGCGGGCCACTGACACCAACGACAGCGACAAACAGAATGCTTGGCGTACACAGAAATTGCTATTGGCTCACGCCACTCGGTAAGCTACAATATTAAGTCAATATTATAACTGTAAATTAAATTAAATGAAGGATTTTTAAGTGGCTTAACTGAGACAGCCCAATATGCTGTACTTAATGACCATCAAAGTAAAATGGAAAAGGCCAGTTGCACGGATTCGTATATGCAGAGTCGCCTAGATGGCTGTCTGGCGTTGCTGGAGCGCAGCCGTCGCCGTCGAAATGGAGCAAAACCGGTGGTGGAATGGTCAGCTCCACCAGAAACTTCATTCGAGAGACCATGCCACGGCGTGTACGAAAGTTGCAAGCACAGGGAATGCGTGATAAAAACCGTGCAGAAGCCGACAGAAAAAATCACGGATGATTCTCAGCCTTCGACCTCGAAGGAAGGTCAAACGCCAGTTGTGGCTCCCATTGCTGAGGGCTTCCGTACTGCACGGCAACAATTGAAGTTGCAGGTAAAGTGTGGTTATGTTTTATAGGGAGCACTGCATTAACTTTTCTGTTTATTAAAGAAAAACAAACAAGATTTATCCGGAGGACCAAGTACTTCGAAGGCAGCTGCTGAAAAAATTAACTTGAAAAAAAAGTCATTGGGTGGACGAGGACGTGGTGTCAACGCAAAATTTGTGTCACCTATTGCACAAACCGAAGAGTGAGTACGGAAATAAAAGACTGATATTTTCCAATGCTTATTATTATTTCTAATTAAAGTGAAGGCGTGTCTCCACCAAAGCAGATGCGTGAAGAGCCTGCGGCACCCGCCTCCACGATACCAGCTAGCTTAGCTCATTTCGATGAGACTATGGTGAAGCAAATAATGGCAGACATGAGGGACCATGAGAAAAACAAGTCCATATGTGAATACTTTGCGAATTTAAGTCAGACATTCCATAACTATTACTTTGTTTTTTTTCTAGCTTGGGAGGATGTTGCCGGCCTGGAATATGCGAAGTCAACTTTTATGGAAACTATTATTCATCCCTTACAACGTCCAGATTTATTCAAAGGCGTGCGTCGTCCACCTCGTGGTGTTTTGCTATTCGGCCCTCCTGGCACAGGCAAGACCTTGATCGCCAAGTGTATTGCCTCACAGTCAAAAGCAGAGTTTTTGAGTATTCATCCATCAACGTTGACCTCCAAGTGGGTGGGCGAAGGCGAGAAGTTGGTGAAGACGCTTTTTGCCGTTGCCCGCGAATATCAGCCATCTGTAAGTGCAAAAGCAAATTCCAACCAACTGCAATCAATTCAAATTTGTTGGCGTTTTTTAGATCATCTTTTTGGACGAGGTTGATTCACTGCTGTCGCAACGCTCAGATAGAGAACACGAGAGTTCGAGGCGCATGAAGAACGAGTTCTTCATACACCTCGATGGCGCTTCAACAAACGAGGATGATAACATCATAATCATAGGGGCCACCAATCGACCAGAAGAGTTGGATGAAGCTGTCCGTCGTCGTTTCGCACGTCGTCTATACATTTCGCTGCCAGCAAAAGAGGCACGTCTAAAGATTATCGTAAACCTTATAAAGAACGTGGATCATAACCTTACTAGTGAACAAATTGAACACATCGCCGAACTCACTGAAGGGTATTCAGGCGCGGATATGAGCGGTTTGTGCAAGTATGCCGCAATGCAGCCTTTGCGCTCTCTAAGCAGCTCGCAATTGAGAGTAATCGAACCACAGGAGGTAGGACTGAGCAAATAAAATAGTTTTTTAAACGTGATTCTTAATAATGGGTGTCGTTCTAGTTGCAAGCCGTCACTCTGGAGGACTTTCAGACAGCACTTAAACACGTTCCAAAAAGCGTTTCACCCGACGATGTCAAGCGCTACGTTTCATGGAATGAAATTTATGGAGTTAAACTCTGAATTCATTTATGTTCTTAAAATTTTATTTAAATCTTCTTCGTTGGGAGTGAATAAACAACATCTATGGTAGCTTGTAACAATTCGAATACAAACAAATATCTTATATACTCTCTGTATTTGTAAACTTATTTCTACTCTCACTTATCACATATAGAAATTGAAGTTGTCATATCGGAATGCTCTGACTTGGTTTTGCTCGCAACGTCTGTCTAAGAGAGTTAATTGGGAGTTGTTTTGTTTTGTTTCTTACTCACAGCACACAGTAAAATTAACATTTGTATACTTCAGATTTAATTAACATCTATGTAGGACTAGTTTATAGAGGACTATCATCCAGTACTAATATGCTTTATAAAAGCATTACAAGAGTCTGGAATAGTGTCGGAATTACTTAGGTACATATATGTATATAATCTTTAAAGGAACACTTACTATAATCGAACTACATTTTCAACTAATTATTACAACTACTGACTCTACTCTTTAATCGGTGGAAACACGTAATCATCACTCAGACTGTTTATGTCCACGTAGGTGGTCTTCGGGCTCAATACCCTGTAGAGTGCATCGAAGGTGGGCCGCTCCTCTGGATCCTCAAGCCAGCACTGCAGCATAATCGTGTACACCTGTGGCGTACAAATTTCGGGTCGCTCCAGGCGATTACCAGCCAGAAGGAAAGGTATCAGCTCGCTGTTACTTATAGTCGGATATGGCGATGCGCCCAGTGTTCCAATCTCCCAGAGCACAACCCCATAAGCCCAAATGTCGCTCTTGCTGGAGTACACGTTATCTCGGATGGCCTCAATGGACAGCCAGCGCAAGGGCAGCTGCATGGAAATTAATTAGTTTAAAATACTTTCCCACATTACTTATCCTTTTCTCTTTCTCATTACCTTTCGTGTTTTTGTGTTCGTATAGATGCCGTGTCTGGATAGACCAAAGTCCGATATCTTGAGTGTCTTATTACTATCAATAAGCACGTTCCGTGCAGCCAAGTCACTGTGGAATGCAATAGAAGGAGGAATTCGTTGGTCAATTACAGCAGCAATTAACTGCAAGTTGTGCATAAATAATTATTTGTTGGAATTATTTTCCTCTTCGATTCTACTTTGCTAATCCTGTACACAAAGTTCGACATTTCAAATGCAAATGCAGCTAGTGCAATTCCAATAATCCTAATTTATCAAAGGCTTAGCAGTGCATTATTGCCCCAAGTTGCACAGTTATAGAAAACTAATTAAAACTTTTTCGATTTAAATATATGTATTTGCCATTGGCTTACCGGTGTGTAATCTCTTGTTCCTCGAGAAATCGCATTCCATTTGCAATCTGCAATGCGAAATTGTGCAGTTCTTTGTTGTCGAGTATATACTCAAAGGGTTCCTCGTCCTCGAGAATTGTGTATGTGGCTGGAATGAAACAAAATTCATATTACCAAACATTACTTTTCCCTTTTTAGTTCAATGTTCCACACATACTTTCTGCAAATGAAGGCTTAGGCTGCTTGGGGGGCCCGATGCCGTTGCTGGCCAGTTGTGCCGGTGCTACGCCGTTGCTTGTCGAGGAAGTTGAGTTTTCTGGCTCATTGCTTTGACTGGATGCCTTTAATTCAATGTAGTTGACACTTTGTGGCCTTTGTGTGGCCAAATTAAGGGATCCACTGCCAGTGCGATGGTTTGCATTTCGAGTCTTAGGTTGTCCCAGTTCCTGGCGTACGGTTCGCAAATAGTTAAGCTAAAATGCACAAATTGCATGTTGCCATCATCGATTGAAATGTGAAATTGACAGTTAATAGCTCACCAGATTGCCACGCCCCACATACTCCATTATCATCAGATACGGCGCACGGATGGTACAACAGCCCAGGAAGCACACCACGTTGTTGTGCGTGCCGACCCCTTTAAGCATCTCGATTTCAGACAAAAACTCAGCCACCTCGTCTGCCGTTGGGTTGGCTACGCAATTGCAATTGCAGAAATTATTCAATATTTCCAAAAAAATCAAATTGGTATCGCTCTCTAAAGGCACTTACATTTCAACTGTTTCACGGCAACAATTGTTGTGCCACGCATGCGTCGCAAATTGATGGCGGTTGCCTCATGAACCCTGCCGAAGGCTCCCTCTCCCAGCATGCGCCCAATGTGAATCGCTGAATGCGGAACCTCGAATATATCAGCCAGTCCCAGGGCCTGCGATTGCTGTGTAACATATCGAAAAGCAATGTAAATAAATAAATAATGAGAGGGAAATGAACATATAAAAAATCGGTATTTCTGTGTTTCATTAATGAGTGAAATTACCTCGACATACTTGTCCACATAATTGATGTTGTCTTCCATTCTGTTGATTCGTTAAATATAAATTAAACCATATAAATTTACTGTAACTCAACTCACTCGACTGGGAATGTAGCCAGAGATTGCATGTAGATGCGCTCGTTGTGCAGATGTGCCTTGGTTTGCGCCCGCCGACGTCGCATCAACATTATGACTAAGCCCGCTATAATGACGGCAATAAGCATCGTGGCCATTATGATGAGAGTGTTGCTCTGCAATCACAACAACAATTCAAAGACATATCGAACAGGAATTCATCCTTTCCGCAAGAAAGTACACACCAGAGTCACGTCGTTGTTAAGCAACATGGGATGGGCAGGAACTGTTGAGAAGAAAAACATTTCTTAGCCATTGCATGAGTTAAGAGCAGCAAATGAAAGTTATCACCTGGCACTTTTGTAACACTACGTGGTCCCTCGCACCCAGTGGGATCTATGATAAGAGCCTGCAGATTGAGGGACGCCTTCTCCTTCAGCTGTGTGCCCAGCTTAAGTGTCATGTTGCCATCAAATCCCTTTGCAGTTGGCTTAAAGTGCAATTCGCTGAGATTGTAAATGCGGTTGATTAGGTTCTTGAGCACACCACCCCACGGCAGGGAGGGATTGCTTTCCTCGTTGATTCTAAGAGCACAGTTAAGTCGAAGATATCACAAAAGATTAGCCGCGACGCAACTCACTTTAATTGCATTTTGTATGCCTGGAGAGCTTCGTGGAGATGGCTGTCCTGTTCCTTGCGCAGCTGCTCGTTAGCCAGAATGGTGAAGCCAATAACAATGGTATCGTTGGTCTCCATTTTGGCCTTGGCATAGACTTTGGGTGGGGTGGGCGACAGTTGGCAAGAGCATTTGCCAGCCACACAATCTGCAAGAGGGGAAACCACAGCAAAGTAAATGATTTTCTCCACTTCCCGGGGTCACTGTAATTACGTGGTATGAAGACACGCATCGAGCGTCGCACAAGCAAATTTGACGTCTCCACCGTTACGTTGTACTGGCAGCCAAACATGTAGTTGCAGTCACTAGACTCCACGTTGGGGTTCGGGCTCTGTGGCAAGTAGATGAAATGCCGGGGCTTTCCCTTAATTGTGTACTCGCTGCAAGGCGCATCCGGGCAGCGCGTACTGTTGACAGCGCTAACGAGCACGTTGTAAGTGGTACCTGAAAGAAGAAAAAAGGAATCATCAAAAGAATCTACACATCTGCAACTTGGCAATCAATAGTTCAAAGACTCACCAGCGGGAAGGTTATCCTTCCACTGCACCTGCAGACGTGGTATCCTCTGCATATATAGCGTCACATTAGTGCTCAGCTCGTATATTTCGCCCCTCGTTGGCTTCACCTGCAGATTTCAATTAGGCGGAACTGTCATGAGGAAGCTTCTCAAGTTTTGCAATGGAGAAACTACATTATTATCCTATTCATATATTCGAAATACTCTATATTTTATGCATAATGTATTCTCATATATATAAAATATATATAATTTCCCATCCAGGCAATTACTATTTGACACCCAATTAACAAACTCTATCATGAAAGTGGCACCTCAAAGCAGTTTATTTATCAACCAGGAGCTCAATCTACTTACGTTTGCTTTGTTTCTTTGACCTTCGACTCCGACAGAATTTAAGTCAGTTGGAATGGTTTGTGGGCTACTCGTGGTTCTATTCACGTTGCTGCTGTCGATGCCCGCATTTGAAATACCCAAAATAGTTGGCATCGTTGGTACTTTAGCAGCTGCATCCACGGGCAGAGTCACGACGGACACTGTTGTGGGAAGGACGATGCTCGTCGTGCTGTTCGCCATCAGTCCGAGCACGTTGCTCAGCAACAGCAGGAACGTCGTGTACGGGACAAGGAAGTTACAAATATTCAACCGCGGCATTTTAGAATTGACTTCCTTTCATACTTAAAGAGTATTTGCGGCCGATGTCGATGTTTCTCTGCAATGCAAGGAAGAATAAGTCAGAATTTAATTGGAATTTCTTTGATGCTGCCATGAATTTAACGAGAATTTAATCTTATTAATTGAGAAGTCCTAAGCCGGATAGCTCTTAAAGTGCTTGCAACTTAATACGACAACTGAAATTGATATGCGCTTAAATCAACAGCAATGACAGACAAATGCTAATTAAGGAAATTTGTAAAAATTAATTAGCTCGCTTTTGGCAAAGTGCCACCTGAACGCAAATTGCGTTTACGCCTCGTCACCTGCCGCTAAGCTCGTTGCCGTCAAGTTCGCTGTTCTTGCTGCCCCAAAATATCATTGTGTGTAAATGCAAACAATATTGTAAACAATACTTTTGTGCTTTCACGCGCACACCCATCATTATTTAGGCAAAAGGGTATAATAGACTTAAATATTCATTTGATAAACATTCGTCATTCCCAATTTATAAGAAGTTTCGATACAGTTTAAAAATTGATATTGTTGTTCGGTACATTGATAAACGATTAAAATACTAAAAAACAATCGATTAATATTTCGCTTGTCAATTTGTGTAACATTGCCTTCAAAGTCACAGCGGCAACGAAGAGTGTTCATGTTTATGTTTGTGAGCATTCACTTAGCTAAGTTAAATTGTTAGCACAACAAACTGCAACACGCGACTATGAAAATGACGACGCAGGCAACAACAATAAATTATGCACTTCACAGTTGAACTTGCACTTGCCAGTGCGCTGCTTGTGTGTATGTGTGTGTGTGTGTGTGGGTGTTGACAGCAACTGTTATCTGAGCGTCAAAAGACGTAATGTCGTTGACAAGCACTACAAAACGGCGGAGACAGCATAAGGGGTAAGTATTACTTAACTGACGTGAAGTAGATCCCTTTACGAGCTCGGATGCATATTCTGCACAACTTAACTTATTGATCGTCATCGCATTCTTCTTCTTTGCAAATCGATAAATGTCTCTCGTTTCAACTGTCATGAAGTGTCATCACTAAGGATGATATGCAGCAACATTCAGACAGGCGTAACGTATTTCCTTTGCTCCTTCTTTACAATCTGTTGAATCATGTTACTTTGATTAAATAGCTTTTGAAATAACACAACTTCACTGTGTTTATTAAACGCACCTTTGATAAATCGATGTATAGGATAATGTATTATACTATTTTATAAATATCATAGGCTTTTCACATTCAGAAAGAAAACATCTGGAGGCACTTAGAGGAGCCACAAGTAGCTACCCCAGTTATAAAAGATAATACGCAATTCTTTCATCAACATTGTGTTATCACAATGACGCACCAGAACTTAGAAAAGCTCTAAAGCATAATGTGTGAACATGAATATATGTATGTATGTTACCATATGCATTAAAGAGTCAGAATTCCTGAACACATGGCAATAATATTTGTAATAAAATACTATGACGATTGAGTTTACATTATTCAATTTCAAGAAACACACCAGTTTCCCACCTACTAAGTGATTCCCCGTTAGTATAATGTGTGTCTCTCTGTGTCTGTGTGTGTGTGTCTGTGTCTCGCAGCACACCATTATGACACTTGCTGAACGTTGAGGCGTCGCTTTAGTCGGAGGGATTAATGCGCGTACTTATAAATAATAATGCTAACAAAGCTAATTGTTGACACGACATTAACAGCAGCTACTGTGGCAAGAGAAGGGCATAGAAAGGGCAATGAAAGCAGGGGGAACTGTTTCTGTGGCTGCGGCTGTCAGGGGCAGCCAACAGAGGCAACTGCGGTAGCTCGCCCACAAGGCAGGTCATAAATTAAGGCATGTCGCAACGTTTTTATGGCTTGGTAGCAGTACGTTTGTTTTGGTTTAACGCCCCACAGCACCCCAGCCAGTTCACAGACGAAGCTCGTAAATGATTTTCATTTATTGGTCAAAGGAGAATCATCATTTTATTAAATGAACAGTCATGTGTGACTGCTGTCTAAAATAATTACAATCTGCTTAAAATAAAAACAATTATTTCACTGGCAAAAACACTCAACTTGCGATACTACCTATCTACTTGATATTATATACCTTTTAACTGATAATCAAATCAATTTAAGATTAATAAAATACAAGCTTTTATTGTATACAATTAATAAGAAACGTATATTAATTAGATAAATAATAAAGTCACAGCTTATTGAATTTCATTCATATATAGATTTTCCCTTGGTCTCTACCAGGAAGACAACCACATAGAAGAGACAAAATGCGCTGGCCAGAGAACAACTCCACATGGTGACCGCCAATCCAAAGTGGTGCATCATCAGCGGAAATGTTTTTGCCGATGCGAAGGCCATAAGGCTCAAGCAGCCCAGGCAGCCACCAACCGCCACTGCCCTTATTTTCTGTGGCAGCACCTCCACCAACACCACAAATGAAACGGAGATTATTCCCACGTTGGCCAGGAAGATTATGATGGCCATCAGGCTGACGGGTAGCCACGCTGCATATGCCGACAGGTCTGTCTCCGTTTCCTCGGCATAGTATGCATACAATCCGAATGCCGCGGTACCAAGAGCACTTCCAACACAGGAGATTACAAGTAAAATCTTGCGGCCATATCGATCCACCAGATAGATGGACGTCAATGTGCCCACAATCTGTACAGCCCCAATGATGATGGTATTCGTGTTGGGATCCAGCTCGGTGCGCACAGTGGCAAAGATGTTGGACATGTAGTTGATGAAAGCAAATGTGCCCGTGAAGATGTTTCCGACCATCAGCACCAGACCTGTTAGAATCGCTTTCAAAGCACGCTTATTACCTGACAAACCCATTAAAAGGTACCAAATATTAGGAGTCATTAAGAGCAGAGAATCACATCTGTTGCTTACAGAAATCAGCAATGGTGAGGCCTTCCTTGTTCTGATCCGCCAGCTGTTGTTGTATAGCCAAACGCATTTCGTCGAACGCCTTCTGGTAACCGCTCACAGCCTCTTTGCTGGGGGCGGGTCCATCGCAATTCCGGTAATACATCAATGACTGCTGGGCAGCCTCATCTCGTTGCCAGCGCAGCAGTTGTTGCGGTGTTTCCGGGAATCGTGTTGTCAGCAGGAGATATAAAATCGGCAGAATGACCACGGCGCAAGGTATGACATGGTATGGCACATACGACGATATTATAAAGCCTGTCAGCACGCCAAAGTTTAGAATCAGATTAAAAATAGAACAAAGTCGGCCTCGGACACTGTAGGAGAAATACATCAATGGATTGATACGAGAACTCAGCGGGGTATCCGCTACTCACCTGCTGTCCGCTATTTCGCCAATGAAAATGGGAAGCACTGAAAACAAGCCACCACCAGTTATGCCCGCACAGACTCTGGCCACATAGAGCCACTCAACGGATTGAGCAAAATAAAAAATAAACCAAATTCCCTGCAGAACTTCCGTGCGTCAATATCGATGTTGGGTTAAGTAATAAAGGTAACAACTAACCGTATTGGGTAATGCCAATCCGTAGAGTGCAGCCTTGCGACCAAAACGATTCATTAGATAGGCAAACAAGAAATTGCCAGTTACTCCGCCCAGGCAGATAATGGAGCCAACCCATGATGCCTCGTAGACATCAATCACAAAGTTAAGTGGGGTTTTCTCCTCCGACTGCAGCTGGGGCAGCATGGGTGACAACCAGCCCAGTCCGATGCCATGGCAGTAGACAATGAGTGTGGCTACAACAACAAGATATTGTATTTATCCAATAAGCTACACAACACTAGCAAATTTCAAAATAAATATAATTTTCCTTAGACATCTCTGACAGGCATTAGGAACTGACAGAGAGTTGCAATAAAAGTTAAAAGCTGCATTGCATTGATCATATATATATTTTAGTTTCCAATAACTGACTTTCAAGTTCTTGTTTGTGGTTCTTGTGAATTCTTTGTGAGGTCTTTTAATTGAACTCTTTTCGCCTGGTGAATTCAAATCATCTTGGAGCAACTTTGCAACTTTGCATTTCCTCGAAAAATCATCATCAAAAGAGCCCACAGAGGAAATGCTTTTGAATTGGGGATTTTAAAATTTTTTATTGCGTTGTAAACAATTATCCTTTTTGCACATCTATACAAAACTTCAAGGAATTTTTGTGTATATATTGGGTTCACGTACCACTCAATGTGACTAGCAGCTGACGACGAAAGTCTTTGCAGAAGATTCCAGAGTTCAGTATGTTCAAAAACATCGTGAATTTTTTAATAGAAAATATTTACACCCGAACGAGTATTTTTCTTATATTTGATTCGAATATCACAGTTAAAATGCCGCACTTTGAGGATTGGAGTCGTCACTGTTCATTAAAACTTTTTCTTGGAAATATAAGACTTTCGTAAACTTTTTCCATGCTATTCACTTCACTTTTACGCACTGGTTTACTGAGTCTGCTCCTCGCGAGCTACTTGCCAAGAGAGTTGGCCTAATGTGACTTGTGACACGGGGATGCTTGCTTCATTTATAGAAGCATTCTCATAGTAAATTTTGATAACTCTCGGCGTATCTAAATCCCACAACAAATACCGATTTTCATCTAAATCGTGTTTGGCGTCACCGTTTTCTCTCTTTTTTTATTTCACTGTGAGCGGACGTGTTTTTTTTTATACTCTTCGCAGATTAAATTTTTGCCTAAACAACCGGTTGTTTATACAATTATTATACCTGTTCCTCATGAGGTAGAAGGGTATTATAGCTTTGTAGATACAGAAAAGTATGGACATGCAGAAGGAAGTAGGAGATATTTTCTTCACAATATATGTTTAGTATATATTCGTATTCAGCAATATAAACTGATTCGATTTTCGTATCATAGCAAACATTTAAAATGGGGACGTTTTAAGATTCGACAATAAATATAAAAGAAATACATAAATGAACTTGGACCAATTTCGGACTACGCTTTAGACAAGCAAATAATACAAATATAATAAAATGGAAATTTTTAATTTATTTATTGTATGGTCTGAAAATGCGGCTTTAACAATGTATGACCTTTTCTTTGTGGCTTATTTATTTAAATTTCTTTATTTAAAAAGTAAGTCAGCGGGTATATCACAGTCGCATACACTCCACTGTAGTTTATTGCTCTGGTTACTCTTACTGTTTAGACATTTTTGTATCAAACACTAACACGCGTCTCACCTATCAATGGTTCAGATAAACTTTTCACCAAACCTGTATTCTATATTTTTATCTATTCGCATGCATGGTTCCTCGAGTCGGAACATACTTCTGCGACGGGTGGGAAGAGGGATTCACTTTGTCTGAGACTCGTGCGTAAAAAGCATCAGCTCGGTATTGCATGGACCGCTTCACTTTACCCACTTTCTCAGTTTAACTATCGTTATAGACTAATAAATCATGGGAAAGTGGGAGCTCCTCGTGTTGGGATGCGTTCCGGAACCGGCGAAGTCTGTAAGTCATGGGATGCTTTGGCGGCACACTTTGGCGTCACTCCAATCACAGACACGCCTCATGCCGAGTTTCTTGACCTAGGAGAATTTATAATAACACCTGGTTGAACACTCGTTTACCGACTGTAAAAGGAGGGCTGCGACCATTTAGAGGGGTTTAAGATAACAAGCTTAGTAGTTATATGGCCAGAGTCTGGGAAAGAGCTTAATTTCGGGGGTCTGGACTACTGTGCCATATCTCTAGATGAACTCTGCTACATACTATGCAAGTCATCAGGCGTTGAACGAAATGGATTGTAAATCAAAACGAACAGCTTGGGTTTTTTTTTTTATAAAATGAGAGTTTATTTCAAATTATATCTAATCTTAAGAGCTGCTGCTGGTACAAGTAAAGTTGATATCGCTGATTATACAATATTTATTATTCATAAATAGATTTTCCCCTTGTCTCCTCCACAAAAATCGACACGTAGAAGAGGCACAGTGCACTGACTGCAGAGCAGAACCACATGGTGGCCGCCAGTCCGAAGTAGAACATCATCAGTGGGAAGGTCTTCAGGGATGTGAAGGCAAAAATGCTCAAGCAAGCCAGGCAGGTACTTGTGGCAACTGCTCTGATCTTCTGTGGCAGCACCTCTACCAATACTACCATTGTGACGGAGATGATTCCAACGTTGGCCAAGAAGATGATGATCGCCATCAGGCTGACGGGCAGCCAAGCGGCATAGGCCGACAGGTCTGCATTTGTTTCCTCAGCGTAGAAGGCGTATACTCCAAAGGCAGCGGTACCAAGGGCGCTTCCAGCACAAGAGACTACAAGGAGAATCTTGCGTCCATACCGATCCACCAGGTGGATGGCCACCAAAGTGCCCACAATCTGTACCGCGCCAATGATGATAGTATTCGTGTTGGGATCCAGCTGGGTGCGCACAGTGGCAAAGATATTGGACATGTAGTTGATGAAAGCGAATGTGCCCGTGAAGATGTTTCCGACCATCAGCACCAGGCCCGTCAAAATAGCCTTCATGGCACGCTTATTACCTGTGAAACCCGTGAAGAGATACCAAAAGTGAAGACAGAGTGAAAAGAATTAAACGTTTGTGAAGCTTACAGAAATCGGCCATGGTCAGGCCCTCCTTGTCCTCGTCCTTCATTTGCTGCTGTATGGCCAGGCGCATCTCATCATATTCCTTCTGGTAGCCGTTCTGCGAATCCTTGCTGGCAGCAGGTCCATCGCAATTCCTGTAGTACTTCAACGACTGCTGAGCAGCTTCTTCCCGCTCCCAGCGTAGCAGTTGTTGTGGTGTTTCCGGGAATCGTGTGGACAGGAAGATGTATAGCAACGGCAGCACGATGACAACACAGGGTATCACATGGTAAGGCACATAAGATGATATAACGAAGCCCGTCAGTATGCCCAAATTGATAGCTAGATTGAAGAAGGAGCACAGTCTGCCTCGTACGCTGCACAACGAAGGTCGGATCGGGTTAAATGAGTTCTTGTTCGGCAAGTCGAGCAGAAGCAACTCACCTTTTATCGGAAATTTCACCAATGAACAGGGGCAGCACAACAAACAAGCCCCCGCCCGTTAGGCCATTGCAAACCCTGGCCAGGTAGAGCCACTCAACGGACTGCGCGAAGTAGAGGAAGATCCAAATGCACTGCGGATATTGTCATTTCATTATCCGATTATTTGGAAAGGGACAGCCTAAGCAGGCAAGCAACTAACCATATTTGGAACTGCCAGACAGTACAGCGAGACTTTGCGCCCGAAGCGGTTCATTATGAACGAGAAGAGAAAGTTGCCTGCGATGGCTCCCACACTGATGACAGCACCCAGCCAGGACGCCTCGTGGACATCAATCACAAAGTCCAGCGGGGAATGGTGCTCCGACTGCAACTGGGGCAGCATGGGTGACAACCAGCCCAGTCCGATGCCATGGCAGTAGGTAATGAGCGTAGCTACAAGTATCGAATGTCAAATGAGGTTCAGGAATTTTTCTCGATCTCCTGACGTCACTACTGCACTAAAGGAAAGTTAGTTAGGCGTAGTACGCCAAGTACTACAAATCAAATTAAGATCAACATCGCGTTCTTGATGTATAAGACGCCATATCGAGCTTAAAGCTTCAACTGAGACGACGCTAAGTGAGATTTATTTTATCTTCTATTTGAAGAGGCATTAGAGCATCCGCTAAATTCGCTGGAGGTGACCCGTTTGCACATCGGAGAAACCAACTAAATTTGATTGCTCACTCTTTGCATTTCACAATTTGCCAGAATTTTATAGCTCTCCTGAATTTTACAGTTCCTTCACACATACCGCTTATTGTGGCCAAAAGTTGGCGACGAAAATCCTTGAAAAAGATTCCCGATTTAAACATGTTGAGAACCATTATCCTTAACGTTGCAGGAAGCTATCAAAGCAGTGTAACAACAGGTACTTTCAAATTATCCTAGACTATATCACAGTAGTTTCACACTCATAGGAACTTCTTAATGGGTTAAGGTGGAGCAACTGTTATCCTCTTTCCATGCTATTCACTCAGTTTCAAATTGCAAACTAATTGTGCTTAGATCGCGCAATCTGTTTATAGACAATTTTGCTCGGAGAGTTTATCTAAAAAAACTAACGCCCCTTTTATGCCTAAACAAAAAGCTGTGATATCTCGCGGCTTATCTAAATCTAAAGCAAACACGGATCGCATCCAAAATGTTACGCGTTCTTGTGCAATCTCATGTGTGACGTCTTTGGTTTGAAGTGAGTTCTATGTTGTGGTTTAGAGAATTAAGGGAAGGATATATGATCATTTATTAGCCAACTTTTTCTGCATATTTAAAGCATTTCCGAGTTCTTTTATACAAGGTGTCAACTGCCACATAAAACTTAAATGACTGTAGGGGGAAGCCTTCTTGTGAGCAGCATCTGAAGTTTAATTTACGAAGTCAACTTCACTATTGTAGTGGAAAATAGGATTGTAAAGTACAAGCGACATTCTACTCCGGAAGGCACACAGATACAATGGAAGTTCATTCATATTATATTTCTTTCCTTTCAGCGTTAAAAAAGTAATGCAACAACCACCATTTGTTTGTCTTTGTTCGTTGCAAGCAATCCGAGCTTAACTGAGCTCACCTTATCCCTGGTCCTAAGGTACATTTACTTTTTATTTGTACCTCAACGATTCGATTGTTAGCAGACAACTTTAACCACATTGAAGGAAAGTGCAGGAAAAGCCAATTTGAATTCGTTTGCCATTTTCCATTGTGTCGCGTACAATAATTTAAAAATACCCTTTAATATTATGTAAATCGATAGGTTTCTGTGACTGTATTATATATCAATAGCATTACATGTCACTTTTCAAAGGTTTATTGCTGGAACATGAAACAGCGTAGAGTATTAATACTTCAGCCCGCAACGAAGATAATTCCCCGTTCATTTTCTGTGCTGTTCTTGGCTGATAGAGACAAGCAGAACAAACAAGAAATGAGACGACTTCAAACTCTTATCGCCATTAACAGCTCAATGTCGTCTATTTTATTATATGTATAGTATTGTGTTTTGCGTGATACTATATTCGATTCGACTCTGTTGTCCTTATACCCTTCACCTTGATAGTAATCTATTCGATATGGGGGGACTCTTTAGAATGATCATCGTCTATTTTAAGCAATCAGCGAAATCAGAGAAATTTCGATTATTTTCCTTTGTTTAGATATGCAAATGCATTTTTTAGTAAACTGATTGTAGTGTAGGGTATCTCGTGTTCGTCAAAAACCGAATGTTTCTGTTTGGTACGCGTCACTGGGCGAACTTTTTTAATCGTTATCGTAGGCACATTCGATGCTTTGATAAGTTCAATTTGTATTCTATTTTATGCCAACTTGAACAAATTGTTTTTGCTTTTGCTACGGTTTCGGGTTTGTTGTTGTTGCTGTGCTTTTTTGCCTCATACAGCTGTGTGCGTGTTTTCTCTTTGGGAAAGCTAGACATAAACAACGTGCAAATAAAAAGCAGTTCACATCGTGGGCGCCAAAATTTGTGGCGTGTTTTGGTTTCAATTTGTTGTGCTTCACTTTACGCACAATTCAGTTTCAGCTCCAGTTCCATTTACGTCTTTACGCGATGGCCATATCGACAATGATGAGGCCCACAGAGGGGTGCGTGGGCCGTTCGTTGTCACGCGACTGGGGAAATTACCTGTTGAACATTGGGACACGCGTCTCCTAGCGATAAGGTCTGTTGTTATTAGCCAACAAGAACAGTTCGTTTCGGACTTTTGAACTTTAAACTGTGGACGGGGTGAGTTACCTTCGCAAAGTGAACAAAGCGGGTAAATCACTTAAGTTCACTCAAAAACTGCAGGCGACATTGATTGAGTTTCCAGCGGCCAACGCTGCGTATGCGCAATTTGTTTGTGAAGTATAAATAAATTTGTTTAAAAATAATTTGCAAAGTATTTCTTGAACATTTTCTTTGTTTTGTTTATTTTCCTGTTTTTCCAGTTTCATTTGGTTTTGTGAAAAAAAACGGGAAAAAAATGTTGAAAAAAACGCAACAAATTTTTCAAAATAGTTTTCATTCGATTTATTGTCCGTGTGCGTATGTTGAACTGTGTGATTGCGCCAGCTGCCACAGCGGGAGCAAGTGTGCAAGTATGAGTGTATGTGTGTGTTGATTGCCACCTCTGCATGTGCGTGTGTGTGTGTTTGTGTGTTGTGTTTGTCTGTATTTACGAGCTTGTAGTCGCTTTGGACTTTTAAAGCCTCGATGCCTGCAACACGCGAGTGTCAACATGTACAACTGAAATAAAATTGATGAGATATAAGTAATATATATACTCAAATTGAGTTGGTGTGTATTGGGGTGTGCGAGCAGCCTGATAGTGTAAAATACAAATGAATAGAAAAAACTAAGCGCCTGACATCTGTGCAATATGTGCTCAGCTCCCTAGTGGCCCTAATTGGCGTGCTCGACAGAACTCACGCAAATTGGTCAAAGCAACGAGATATTGGTTAACTGGAAAATTGGTAAAAACCATTGCCATTAGCGAATAAATCTGAATCCAATTATCATCCTCAATATAGGAGATCGACTGATAAGGAATACGTGGTACTCAGCATATTCGCAATATCAATAGATAATTAATGACGAAACTTAAAACAGGCCGCTGATTGATGTCAGTATGTGTAAAAAAGTGATCGAAAATTACCTCAAAAGAATCAATTCACATATAATGACAAATATCATAAAATAAAATATTTTTTATGTGGCTTATTTACGTTTACTTTTGAAACCCTAAATATTTATTTAAATGAGAACCCTGTATATTTCAATAAATATCCCTTTACTTTTATTGCAATTCCAATATTTGATTTTTATACCACAATATTTGTTTGACATTTTAAAGGGATTTACAGAGAGCTGTAGAGCTGTCAATTGCAGACATTTAATTGGGCTTTACTGGGCTCAAATATTCATCAAATATATTCGGAATTTCATTGAGATTACTTCTTAATTAAACCAAAAGGCACAACACAACAGCAGAGAACAATGTACTTCATATCTCGACGCAATTTAACACAATCCAGAAATAAAAACGTGTAAATATATTTTGTTATTTTTATAAATATATTTGTTTTCTTTATTTGGCCAATCTTTATGCATGTGCGTTTGCTTTCTCTGCTTGTTTTTTTCTTTCTTTGTGGCTTCCTTTTATTGTTATTAAATCGCGCTGGCCTGCCAAAATTTGTTTACTCTCTGGTTTATCGAGGCAGATGCAGATTTTTAAGAATCATTCGCATACTTTTTGATGAGTTCAATAAAGTGAACAGCGAAATATTTATATAAACTCACACATGCATACTCATACTCGCAGAAGTACTCTAACATATATGCGTTCTCGATTTGAGGAATCATGATATATAACGCGATCCCAGTTATCAATGCCAGCGCGAGTTAACTTAGATTAAATGTGCCCATTTCATCATGTGTGTGCTAATGCAGAGTACATAAATGTGTACACACACACACACTCAGATACACACACTCGCACACACACACACATACAGCTGGAGTAATGCGCTCAATAATAAATAACGTGCTTTTAAGCAGCGCCAATAAAAGAGCAGCAGAGTGGCGAGAGAAGCTCAACAACATGTGCCGCATTTAACTAAGGTAGCTGCCAATTCGATAATTAATCGAACATTCACACAAACACACGCACACACACACAGGCACAAGTGGAAAATGGCGTCGCTTTGCTTATCAATTGAAGTGGCCGCTGCTTAGTTTGTCCACAAAAGAAAAAATATAAATAACAACAACAACAATAACAGCGGCCAAAGAGGCGCACAATCAAATAAAGACAGAACAACAAAATTATATAAAGAATACACTCAACTGCATGATATCCTGCATAAAATAAATTCATGATGATGGCTGTGTATGTGAATTTATTTTCTTATTTTTGAACCTTAAAGAAACCCCTTGACTTGAGTTTCTACATAAGATACTTGCAAAAGCCGCAGTTAGTCGTGTACACTCCACTGTTACAGCGTACAGGGTATACACCAATTGAAAGCGCGCCACGGCAGTAGTCAAAAAAGTGCCATAAAAGCTACAACAGTAATTTATAAGACGCCACTGTCGCTCCAGACAACCCAGAGGGATGTGACTGTGCGTTTGGGTGAAGGTCCTACGGTCAATCGACCCCACGCAACGCGCGTTTAATTGTCCAAAATGGCAATTAATCGTACCTGAATGCACACATAACTGGGGGAGCATCTCCCCTGCCCCTAAAAGCCGCATGCCCTGTGCCAAAGTCAACTAGAAACTCATTGCGCCGTCGAGTAATAACTGAGTCATCAATCGTTAATTGACAATGACGACGACGACACAATGTGACCAGCAGATGGCGAGCATAGCCCCAGCCAGGGGTCACGCCAGGTGTCGCCCCTTATCGCGAGGCAACTCTCAACCCGAAAACATTTCTCCAATTAAAGATTTTAAGATTGCTTCTCTAGCGTGAGGCAACCCTCACCTCCAAAAATATTTGTCCAATTAAAGATTTTAAGATTGCTTCTCCAATGCTTTGATTTTTTACTTTTTCGTAGAAGCGCACCGCGCATTCTGTGGAATTTAATACCCTGTTTGAGGGGGTTGGGTTCATTAGCAGACAAACACAGACGCCATGACGCCTTCGTATTTGCAGTAAAATAAGTGAAGTCCAGAAAGACTCGATATGTAAAGAAGTATCAATCAATCTTACATGTTGATATAATAATGAACAGATAACACATTTGTTATCACATGAACTAATATAATGAAAAAAAGAATAAATAATGCAGCATATAAAGAACTTAGATATTAAAACAGCTACTTCCAAGCAGCAAAAGAAGTAGATTATTGATTGAGAATTGAAAATTTAACTTCCCTCACTTTTGAAGAGCATTCCGTCTTCGTTAATGTCCAGACACTTTAGTCGTTTTTTGCCTTCTACTATTTTTCTTTACGTTGTGCTTTGCTATCTAATCAAACCGAAGTCAACCTTCGCTGTTGCCTTTTACCATTGCAAAGCCAAATGGAAAAAGAAATAATAAATATGCACTGAAGAGTGAGACTAAAGTGTAAACCAGTTGAGAAGTTTTTCGAGACAGAAAGGGTATTCCACAAGAGAGAGACTCTTCACTGCACTAGAACCATCAGTAATCATATTTCATAACGAACTTACCACAATATCGAACCGAAGATCCACTTAGATGTTGTGCAAATTTGGTTTTCCAGTTGTTTGGTTAACTGCTCGCGGGGGTTACCAGCAATGTGCATTAGACCCTGTTGACAGTTGCTGTTGCTGGACCACACTAGCGTATGTTTGCCTTTTTATTGGCCAAGTTTATTTTAAACTTTAAACAATTTTTAGTTGCTCAAACATTTTGGTTTAACCTTTTATTTGGTATTCTCACTTCTTTGGTATTCTCACTGTTTTGTTATATTGGATTTGACTTAAATCACATTTCAACTTTCCACTTTATCTCCTTCTCACTTATTTCTTTTTCACTCTCTCTCTCTTTCTCTCTCTTATTTTACTTGCAAAATACACAGAACGTTGAGCTGCATTTTTAGCTTATAATTTTCATTTACTTTTCAGCTTTTCATAGATTTTCCTTCGGCTGTTTAATTTGGCTTAGTTGGATAAATTGAATCTAATTTATTCCTAAGCTCGCTCGCATTTGCATACGAATAAATCACAGCACACCCACACACACACTCACTTGATATGCAAATATTTTCTTAGTTTACGATTTTCCGAATATCATTTGCGAACTCTGCAATTTTCTTGCAATATTTTCATCTTCCGCTATGGCGTCACTTTTCCGGTTTTCCTTTTCGAATTCGTCACGCGCGCAAATCAAAGCTCGTTAACGGTTTCTTTTCTCTTTGGGAGAAGCCAGAGCGATTTTCCGCACACACGTTGAAGCAACAAGCGTTTGCAGCTAAATGATAAATGTTGTTAACGTTTACCGTTTGCCGCCTGTCGAGTGCGATGGCAAAAGCTCCTGGAGAAAGCTTTTCAGATTTACGCGTCGTTTGTGGCGCGTAAAAGCGCCAGCTTTGCGTGTGAGTGCGTAAATGAGTGCGTGTGTGTGTGGTTGGGTGTCTGTGTGTGTGTGTGTGTGTGTTGGTTTGTGAGTGTGCATCAAGTTGTTGTACAGTGGGTGCTCAGGCAAGGAGAACTTGGAGTATTGAAGAGCATATAGGGATAACTGTTTATATATTCAACATTCACATTCTACATTCATATATTTATATATATTCTTGTTCAGTAAAGTAATTCAATGTTATTATGTCTTCCTATAAACATTTTTAGTTATTAATTTTAATAGTCTACAGTTAAGTTCAATAATGATATATGAAATGCACTTAAAGGAAAAAGTAGTAACATATATATTCATGATTCATGCCATTAAATCAGAGCAGGCCCGCAGCCACGTACGGGCAAGCCCGGGCAATGCCCGGACTATGGACTTGTTTGCCCGTACAGCCCGTCTAAGAAAAAACTAGAACAAATTGATATTTATTAAAATATCAAGCACTGAACTTTTTTAAAATTTTTCTTCTATTTTCTGTATCATTCTAAAAATCATCTCAATTCATTTATTGTGAATTTATAATCCGGCCGGGCACAAGCCCGGACTTCCAGTAAGCTCTGGCTACGGGCCTGAATCAGATGATGTTACTACATTTTTATGCATCGAAAGAACGAAAGTTTTTAACTTTTAATGGAAAACTAAATTCACAAAAAGAAAATGTTTTAATTTTATATATTCGTGATTCCGAAATATATAGTCGATCTAGTTATGTTTTAGTAAGAGTCCTTTTTCGTTAAATTTAACAAAATACTTTTTTTTACATAAAAAATCAACAAGCCTAGAACTATCCCTCATTTGGAACCGTATTCTCCGAACTTTTTTAAGTTCGGCTGCCATTACTTACAATATTTTGGTAGAAAACAGTCCTAAAAATAAGATAATCGGAAGAGAACTTACAGTTCAACGAGCTGCCACAAAATTTAAATATAGATAAATAGATTATAGTAGAAGAATTTATAGTTTTTTGAGAGAAGTTTGAAGCTATATTTGCAGTTGCATTGCGTGCCCATTGAGATGACAACATTCACATATAAGGATCTGATCGATGTGGCTATCGGATCGCCGGAATCGGGTCACGTCAACTTCTACGCACTCCACGTGCTGCTAACGAACTTTGCCCACAAGCTCGACTGCATCCACGAGTATGTCGACCAGGATGATTATCTGCTGGCCAATATGCGCCTCCAGAGTAGCCTAAGTAAGTTTTATCTTGAGTGTCTGGCAAGGAATAACGTACTAAACTGTGGTCAGTTGGCAAATCTTCCAGATTTCGTCTGTTTGCCGGCGGCGATGAGGAAGAAGCGCCCTCAGAGGCACCTCCACCAGAGGCGCCGCCAGCGGCAGAGCCGCCTGCAGAGACACCAGCTGAGGCACCAGCTGCGGAGGCACCAGCTGCGGCGGCTCCAGCAGCAGAGGGGGCAGCACCAGCACCAGCTGAAGAGGCCCCTGCAAAGGCGCCATCACCAGTGCCATCGGCAGCGCCATCAGCAGCGCCATCAGCAGCACCATCAGGAGCACCAGTAGCTAGTCAGGCACCCACCGAAGCGGAACCTACCCCAGCACCCGAACCAGCAGATCAGATGATGGGTTCGGGGAATGTCTCTCGTTCTTCGCGCGCATCTAGGGCGGACGTGAAGATACGAAGCGAAGGCTCCGTGATCGGTTCGCTGGCCAAGCTGGAAAAGCGCATCTCCAAGGTTGAACTGCAGAAGGAACAGAAGGATGTGGAGTTCGAAACTTTCACGTCAGCCATGGCAGGCCAAATGAAGCTAACCATGGAGCAGCTTAACAATGTTACCCACATGATGCTCGATCGCACGCCCAATCCGCATCGCATGAAGATGTTGCGTAATGCTGCACGCCAACTGCGTGTCCTGATGCGCGTCCACGATGGGTCCGAGATGTCCGTCAGCTGGAGCAGCAGCGAGGAGGCTGTTGATGAGATGGAAGGCGAGGAGATGGAGGAGGAGATGATGCAAGGGGAGTCAAGCAGCAGCAGCAGCAGGACAACAGAAATCTCCAAGCAGCAGGAGGAGGAAATGGAAATAGAGCAGCTGCTCTGCTACTCCCCAGAGCGTATGTTGACCGAACTGCTCGAGCTCAAGTCGGAGTTCTGTTCCCTCACCAATAAGGTGAACCATCTGAGCGCCGAACTACTGAAGCAGGATGCCAAGCGTCTGATGGAGATGATGCTGGAAATGCAGATCTCCATCCGCGACATAAGGCTGGCTACGGCGACCAACACTGAGGCCAATCAGGGCATGCAGACCAAGCTCAATGCGGCCGTGCTGCAGATTGCCACGCTGAAGAACTCTGTGGCCCATCTGGACGAGATTAAGATCGACCAGGCCGATGTGGAGCTGCTACTGGCCGAGAAGGTTGACTTTCCACAGCTGGCGACAAAGGTGTCGCTGGAGCAGTTGGAGGACTACAAGGATCGCCTGGAGAAGCAGTTCTGCGAAATGCGCCACATCATCAATGTGAATGAGAAGAACGTGCTGCAGATCATCGACGATCTGCGCATGACCCTGGGCATCGACTCGCTCGAGTTGACCCTCAAAGATTTCCGTGAGCTCATCGAGAAGAGAGTTGCACTGATTGCCGAGGCTCTCCACAAGTACATGGAGATGACCAACGATGAGTGTGCCGCTGCCGCCGGTCGCGTCAAGGTTATGCAGGATTTGGCCTGCATCTCGTGCGACACGCCGTGCGTCATGCGCACCGTCGAGCGCTCCAAGCTGCCCAGGCCAGCGAACGCCTACGCCTCGGTCAGCCTTGGTCCGTTGGTCACTTACGAGCTGGGCCAGATTCGCAAGTCCGGCATCATGGGCTACTATCGCAAGGATGAGTTCCCGCACTCCACCAATGCCTGGACAAAGGGCGCCACCATGGCACCCGTCAGCAAGTGCGTGCCCCGCCACGCTGGCGGTCTGCACACCATCCACACGGCCGAGGAGCACATGCAGAAGGTAGTGTTGTCCAAGAGGAACACGGGCTGGACAAATCGTTGAGTTCCTTAAAAGTGCATAAGCTTTTAACACTTTCAAAACAAACAGAATTATTGATAAAACAAATTCTTCCCAGCAAGCCGCAACGTTTAAAGACTTAGTGACAAATTAATTGATTAGTTTTACACTACATTAATTACATGTTAAGTGAATAAATTAATTCAGTACAAAAGCGACTAGTTGATTGCATTGCCAGTGCTGCCAGCTTAGCCTTTTCTCTATACAATCTAGCCAAAAGTTATAAGCCGGGAAAAACAAGAATGCAACGGGCAGCGGGAAATCTAGCTATTTTTTCATAGACAGATCGTCCCCTCTCCAGGTTGACATTCAATTAGACATTTTGTCATTTTTTTATTGAATACAACATTAGTTTCCAAATTCTTGAAGCTTATTTATTTCATTATTTATTTATTTTTTTTTAAAGAAAAA
Organism: Zaprionus africanus; assembly: GCA_018151435.1. Classification (NCBI taxonomy): domain Eukaryota; kingdom Metazoa; phylum Arthropoda; class Insecta; order Diptera; family Drosophilidae; genus Zaprionus; species Zaprionus africanus. The sequence continues at coordinate 496,236 of JAECXB010002307.1, read as the reverse complement.
TTAAACCATTATCTTTTTTAACATTAACTGTATAAAAGTATGCAACGGATTTCATGGTCAATTTGAGGCTTGTGGAACGAGACTATCATTCGTGCAGCTCGAAAGTATGCACTGGATTAAGGTCATGGATTCCATTAATGTGCGTTTTAATTAAGTTGAAAAGCGAAATTTAATTGCTTTAGTACTGTCATCATAATTTGCATATGCATTCACGACAACAACCACCTCCCCTCCAACCATATGCAGTCATACATACATATGTCATGTAAATGATAAATATCTACCGTGACTCACTAAAATATCACACTCCAAAAACACACTCGCGTCCCATTCTCAATGCTTAGCTCGGACTCAAACCCTTGTTGTTTAGTTGTGGAAACTAATCACAAGCCACTGTAAAACTTAACGAAACGTAGTGCACACAAATACACTGCTATAAAGTGAGTTCAGTTTGTTTAGTGTTTTCGGAGTGCTTAACGAATCGAATATGAATAATACAAAATAAATTTATTATTTAAGAGGTGTGGTACTACTGCAAGCAAATACACTCGCATAAAATGCGATAAGAATGCCTAGTGTTTTCATATTTACTATCGCATTAATATTATAGAGTGATTTATAACAGTTTAGTGGAATTTTCTTTTGACTTTGTTTGATTTATTAATTCCCCTTGATTTCTCATGCACTTTAATCGTCTCGTAATTTCTCGCAGTGCAACCACTTGCGGCCGGCCGATGCGAGCGTATGTCGTGCTTGGCGCCGACAACTCCGAACAGTTTCTCTTTGAACGCGCAGCCGAGTGGTTGTCTTGTGTTCCCGTCCAGCGCGGCTCACTATCTCCTTCCCTCCGTCTCTCTCGCTCTCTCTCGTTGAGACGATAAAACAGAAACCAGCTGGCCTGGGCCCATAAGAGACGCGCTACAACCGAGAATATTATTTACTGGCGCGCGCTGCCCGAACAAGTTCTTGCTTTTTTGATCGGATCGGAACGGAGAACGGATCACGTCGGGTCGGGACAGGCAATTCGTATCGCACGCAGCTCATTCGTTTATTAAATGTTGCTGCGCTCTTATTGTTGTTATTCTTCGTGCTGTTGTTGTTGGCTCCAATTGCCAACTCCTGCCCGCGTGTGTTTTGGCAAATTTCCATTAACGTTTTGTTGTCCCACAAATCAATAAATTATTTGTTTAGTGCTACGAAAAAAAAATATATAAATATTTCAACAACTTACGATTCTTATTTTCGCTGTGGAATTTTCGGCAAACTCGGCGAAAAACAAGAAACAGAGCGAACGAGCAAACAAAACAAAACAAGCGAAGAGAAGAGAAGAAGAGACAAGAGAAGCTGCTTCTTCTTATTGATCGACGTCCCCTTTGGCCCGCTGCTTCGTGTACCTGAGTCGCAGCCGGCAATTAACTGTGCTCTACTCCGCATTCCTTTACTCCTCCTTCGTTCCTCCTTTCGTTCGTGTTGCGTGAGCAAAACAAACAGCAAAAATGACGATGCAGAGGGAGGTGGGCGTGCAGGACTTTGTCCTGCTGGACCAGGTCAACATGGAGAAGTTCATGGACAACTTGCGCAAGCGGTAAGTGCAAAAAATCGATGCCACAAACTGTTGCAAGTTGCAACTGCCATTGCCACTGAGTTGAGTCAGCCTTGTGCAACTGAGTTCAAGGTTTCTTTCCTTGTGGGTTTTGCAAGATTTCTTCTCCTTCTCAGTTTCCGCTGCTTGACTCGATTCTTATCTGGCGCTTTAAATTTGGGCAACTGTTTGTGGTCAGACTGTCTGTCTGGCGCTGGTTCTAGTCGAGAGCGTGCTCAATGCCCCATCAAGGTGTTGCACTCATTTTGACCCACTGTCGATTATAACGATTTCATTTAAGTCTTTCCATTGTCTCAGCTCTCGGCATGTTACGTGAACCGAAACGGCAGCGAAATGTTTCGAAATGAACGAGAGTTCTGTAAGGTTTCGAAGAGGTTACTGGGGTAGGTAAGGAAAGGGTGGGAAAGGTAGAAATTGAGTTAGACATATGACAGCTGAGGCTTGGCTATTGTCTCACGTGCATTTCGACAGATTAAACTCTAAGCTGTTTTCAATCTATGGATGTACACAGACAATGTTCTCTTACTCGCTTATCATATCTAAAAACAAATGTGTGACAATCCACTGTGCTGTGAATCATCTCTAACATTCGTTTATACCCATCAATTTCGATTGTCGCCCAATCATCAAATGATTCAGTTGGAAGGCACTGACTGCCCCAGGCCGACTAACGCCTTCAATCAAACAATTCACATTCAATGCAGATGTGCTAAGTAAAACGGACAATTAGTTTTAACATTTTCATTTTCATTAACATTATCGTTGGATATTATCGCTATAATTATAATTATCGTTAGCGCTGAATGCGTTAAGCAAAGCTGCGTAAAGTGCCGCATAATGTGGCAGAAGCGAAAACTATTTCGTGCCGCACTGATAATGAGCTATACAAACAACAACCGAACAGAACCCAGACAGAGACAGAACTCGCGCTCTGTGACTAGTTATGATAATGATCTGGATCGAAGCATCGAACCACAAACAGCAGTCGACAGACGGCGGCAGGCGGCAGTCTGTGGCAGCCAGCGAGGCGTGCAGCGCAGCCAGCGACCCATGCCCGCCCCGGAGGCGGTGGCAAGTTAGGAGGCACGTTGACAGTGCCAGAGCATGCAACAAGTTGTTGACACATGCAGCACGAAGTGAAATATGGCTCGAAAAAAAAGGAAGAACTGACCAGCGTCAACAAAGCCAGCGAGACAACAATTAAACACACACGTTGGTGGCCAGTTGAATAGGCACAGTGTAGGGTTTTCTACTGAAATCGGTAGGAAAGAGTGTGGAACTACTTTAATCTCTAGTGCATTTCTTTTTAAAAATGAACAGAAGTATTTTTATACCGAATTTCAGAGCTCTTGGTTGATTATTAAACTAAGATCTTTAATGCGTAGAACGGAATATTAACCTGAATTTGTTGTGTACTTCTTTGCATAAGCATCATCTATAGTTATATAACAAATTTAACAACCAAAGGTTTAATCATCTATTAGATCTCTCAACTGAAAGTGCTTTACATAACTGACTCTTAAAGATCCTCGTAATTCATGACAATGATTAAGTTTAATGTCAAACTTAAGTCACATTATTGCACTCATTTGAAGATCTTTCAAGACTTATCTCAAAAGCCTGTTTGAAGAATCTGAAAGCGTTAATTATACAATAAGCCCCGCAACCCCCTTTAGCCGCACTCCCCAAAACAACAAACAATGCGATAATAACACGTATTCGAACAAGTATTCACATAATCATAACATGCTCGTAACAAAACACGAATCAATTTGCAATGAATTCGAAAACACAGCATGAAAATTGCAAAATCCAAACCCGGAAAATTTAGCAAACAAATTGAAAAAACGAATACGAATAAGATTCGAAAACAATCGAGGAAAATACCCATTGAATGAAATTCAATTGAGGGTCAGTAAATGCGCCAAAATCAATTTGCGGACGAGCCAAAAACTTTTTTTTATTTATGAATCCAAAAAGGCACGAAGCAGACGAAAGAGAGATAGTAAGAGGAGCAAGAGAGAGACAGAGGGAGAGAAAAGAGACGCGGCGATAAAGCTGAAGCCAAGAAATTTATAACTCACTTTCGTTTTATGCCCAGACAACAAATGAAATGAAACAAAGCCGAAAGAAATTAAACGAAATGGAAACCAAAATCAGAAAACTAAAAACTGAAAACTGAAATACGAGAGATATGGCAAAACTGCATTTTATGTACCCGACATGACTTTTATTTGATTTGTTTTCATTTTCTTTTCGCACTCTCTTGTACCAAGTGTTTCTTATGACATCATGAGGCGCGAGCTCGCGTCGCGTCGCAACAAACAGTAATAAAGAAGAACATGAACATTTTGTGCAGAACCGACGAGTAATTACCCTTTCCAAACTCAGAGATATATCGATCACAATGACATGACTTTATATTATAGTTTCCAAGAATATTCAAATGCAAATTAAAAAGATTTTTTGTGAAGATAATTTAATTAATTTGTGAGATACAGATTACAGATGCCATAAATCGGGTTTAAGTTAAGTTATTTCTATACTATGTCAAGATTTGGCACTGCCATAAAGTGAACTTTCCTCTGTCCCAGCATAACATTCAACCCACATCTGTATATAGCAACATATATAGCGGATATACGTATGCATGTTTATATATATGATCCCGAAATAGCAGCACGATGCGCACAAAACTTTTACTTATACATAGACAAACGGGTGTCTGTATGTGTGTTCGGCTGAAATATGTATTTTGAAAAATGTATCTTGAAGATGAAATTGAAAAGCCTGCGCTCTCTGCTGCAGTTATAACGTACGAGGACTGTGACTCACGCCGCGTACATCTCGCAGATACTTTTCACACACACTCGCACACACGAAATACGTGTACAAATGCCGCGTCGTAGCCGAAAAAAAGCGTCAGGCAGGCAGGCGGGCAGACAAACCGGTTGATGGCGTCAGTTCGCAAGCAACCCACAACGAGGAACTGAAAAAACCGAAGCCAAAAAAACAAAACTAAGAAAAAAGCCTGAGAAAACAAAAACAAAACAAGTTTCGGCTTCTTCTTCTAAACAAGATACCACAATAAATACACCACCAAATTATAGTATATACCAGATCTGTTGACTCTAGAGTTTCCCTCAAGTTCAGAGCACCCACTGGCAACGAATCGGCGAACTTTAACGATCCATTAAGTCAAGTGTCCTGTGCCGATGGCTCTCCGCTGTGCAGCTATAAATCTATTCCCAATATACATACATGTATATACTAAATAGTGATCGATTGCACTATTTCCCGATAAGTGGCGAGTGCACTGTGAGTACTCGCTATGTGTTCACGTATTTACTGCAGCTGATAAGTTTACTTCTTGTTTTCGGTGCGTCTTTGTTTATGCGCCTCTCATCAATTTGGCCTACATTTTGTGTGTAGCTTCTCCTATCTGTGTGTGTGTGTGTGTTTGTTTGTTGTTGTTGTTATTTGTAGTAGCTCTAGAGATGCTACTCTATAGGGTCTATGTATCTGTTTATTTACCCAACTGTCTTCTCCCATGAACTGCCGTTGAACCCGCCATGAGTTACGCACTCGGATTGCAGGTGGTTCGCGTCGATGACAATTGTAGATCCCAGAGAAGATTGCAGATACCGCAAAGACACTCCTTTCGCTCGGGCAATTTGCTCTTATCAGCACCTTATCAATTGCATGAAATCCTACATCGAAATGAAGCGACTGTCTGTGACTCATCACAGTCACAAACTTCGCAATTGACAACAGAGAATCAAATAGACATCAAAATTCCCTACAATTAATTTATAGTTTTTTCTAATTATTCATGCTGAAATTGAATTAAGTATTCCAAAGATGAAACTTGGTTTACATGAGTGTAATCATTTGAAATTTATATTCACTTCGAGTGGACAGTTTTATGAGTTTCTTTCGATTTGTTACTTTTCGAAAAATGGAAAGCACTATAAAGCCCTTAGTCGCTTTTGTTTTTAATCTTATCTGTTTCGAGCATTTATAAGAAATCGCTGTTTATCGCCAGAAATTTTTGTTCTATTTCGAACAAACATTTATAGGGTATATAAAGTGGCTATGACTATGCGAGTATTTGTGAGCTGCGGCTCTGTAGAGTCCCGCGATAAGATTGCCTGCCCGAAGAAGTGCCAAAGTTGCCAAGGTTTGCCCACAATCAGTTGTCGTGAGTGTGGGTTTAACCTTGGCCAGCGACATTTTCTACCACTTTTGGGTACTATACCCCAAAACCCCATAGCTCTATTGACGGAGGGGTTACTCGATAAGCGAGCTCCAGTCGATTTGTTATGCAACGAATACCTCGAATCGTAGACAAAGTTAATGTCGGCAAAACATTATGGAATATGTATAGAAACATTATTTTTATTGGGTTTACCGACTTTGACTATTTAAGCTGACTGAGTGTGGAAACTGTAGATGGCACATGAGCTGATTATGACTGATTTCCATGCCAAGAGGGAGTTTTTCCATCTGCTCCCTGTCTATAAATGCAATTTTTATGGCATTTGCCCGGCGTCTCAAAGGGAATTATTAATAGGGGGCACCATAAGGTAGCACGATGTGAAAATAAAGGAAAAAATATCACGAAAGAAAGGGAAATTGTGTTTATATTGCGTCCCGCGTGGCTATTAAAAACTTCAAGAATTCTTTTCTCGATTTCCGATTGCAATCGAAGATTGTCTGTTTATTTGTGCAGTGCTACCTTCTTGCCGTCGTGCAACCCCCCAACTCCTTTCTGAACCTGGCCAACTGGTCGAGTAGTTCAAAGCGTTCTTTCATCTGCCTTGCAGCCCCCGAACATGGACACATTCCACATGCCCTGCGATAAGCGACTATCGACAGTGGCACCTCGTCTTCTTGGTTCCTCTCTCTCGCCTCTTCACTCTCTACTCTGATAAGCATTGTGATAATGTGCCACAGCGGAAATCGAATCATTTACATAACGGCCAAATAGTTTGCCAACTAATGCCAATACCAACGGTTTCTGTGCTCGGCTAATTGAGCCACGTTCTGCACAGCCAACGTGCAAAGTCTTCCACACTCGACTAATGCGCAATGCAATTACAACTGAGTTGGAGTGTGAAGTATGCTAGACTGTTGGATGCCCTGTAGAACGAATCTTAACTTGCAGTTCTACTCTCTTCACGTTCCTTGTTGTCTTCTATCCCTCTCTAACTACTTTCTTTGCTACAGGGTATACAAATCAGGTAAACAGCTACCGCGCGAGTCAGAGACCCAAGCAAAGAAAGAGTCTAGAACTCAACGCCCCACTCCAAGACCCCTTAGATCTAGAGTTGGCTAGCTTCGTGCAGCCCATAGAAATCTTTAGCGTCTGTCCACAGTACCAACTTGGCTGTCTACAGTCTCTGCATTGTTGTTTGTTTACGCTTCAGAGAACGTTCATGTTTGTCATTTGCGTTGCAATAACTTTTACTCCGAGAGGCATCTGCAACTCGTTGCCAGAAGAAGGAGTAGAAGGAGAATGAGAAGGAGAAGGGGAAGAAGGCAACGTTTACACAAAAGTTTATGTCAGTGCCATATTATAGCGCCTGTGTTTAGTCTTGCATTCATCTGAGACGAGAAGAAAGAGCAGGCAATGCTAATTGATTAGCGTCTGCCGCCTGGCAAATGATTCCCGCTGTAAATTGAAGTTAATTCGAAAAGCTGCAATTGTATTGCGCAAATTGAAGCAAAGAAGTGAAAAGAATGGAGAAAAACTAGAAAAGCTGTTGAAAAAACGAAAGTGTTGCGTTGCAGCACTTCTAGATTTGATGTTAAGCAGATGTGCGGACAAGTTTTCAATGCATTTCCATTGCGCCTCTCTATGCAATTCTCAGCAAGAGCGCGCGCACGCTCTTCTATGCGCTTCTCAGTCCCCGTTTGTCGCCTCGTTACGCACATCAACAAATCGCAACGAATTCAATTAAATCCACAAAAAGCAAATAAAACATTGACCCACTTAGCGCCAAGTCTGTTGGCCATTATGACGTCAGCTGGCCAAACACTTCTGCGACTCACTGTCTCAGTTAACTGCGAAAAGTGCAGCGTCGTCACAGTGAGCTAACTTATTGATTTTCTCGCTTTTCCTCTACCCCCCTCCCCCTGTCAAGGCTTCGAATACTATTTGAATGAACGAATCAATGATTCATCGGCTGGCAAAATGTTTATGTGCAGATGCAATTTGCATACGCATAGACAGCGCGGCAATTAAGCAACTGATTAGTCAGCAGATATATTACAGGCTAAAGCAGCTAATACAGTTACAAACATTATAGAACAATTCTCGAGTGAATCAGACATTAAATTTACTGACTAAAGGTAGAGAAACAAATGAATTGTGTAAACAACAATCGGCGTCTTCAAGATTTGCATAGAGTATTTTGTTTTTATTCTTTGGTGACGTCATTGTCCCGTGCGAATACTAAACAAATCAAAAGGCGAACGACAATGAATAGCGACCTTTATAGTGAGTATGTGCGAAGGCGATGAGCATTCAGATATTTGAAAATACATATACTATATAGCATAGCAACGACTAGTTCCGAATTCCGCGAAAACTTGTTTTGAGGGTGTGTTAGGGATGAGAGTGTTGAATACGTTTATGTTTTTGATTCATTCAAATTCAAATAAATAAATGAAATTTTTACTTGACCAAGGTCAGCAAACTATACTTTTCAGCCTGCTAGAGTTTCTATATAATTTTGAAGATGCATAGAACATTCTGTGACCTCTTAAGTGTGAACTGCGAACAGATTCGTAGCATCTGTAATGCTGTAATAACTTATGCCTCTTTTGGCACTTGAACTACTTGAAGGGCAATTTCAGATGAAAATATGTGCCAAGTCAACAAGTTGCTGACAATGGGAACCCAAAGAAGCTTGAATTTTTGAAGACTTAAAATACGCTCGCATGATTTATTGGTTCATTGATCTCTTTAAATTCTGACAACTTTATTCGAGCAGAGATAGCATCTTGAATGTTTGCAGTCTTTTGGTTTTCAAGCAATTTACGCCCTAAGCAATTTCTATGTAACCTCATTAGGAATTCACAATGTCAACGTTGATTTTTTTCGGAGCTGTCTATCAATCATACGTCGCATACGCCGCGTGGGCGGTGGGTAAATCGCACCCACATCGTTGCCGTCGTCTCAGGTGTCACTTGACGCACTCGTTTTGCGCTGTAGGCGGAAGGGGAAAGGGGGAAGGGGGGAAATCATAGAAATCACACTGTTGTCACTTTGCTAAGCGGCTTGCTGACTGCCCTTTTCTTTTCTTATGCCAATTCTGATTCCGATTTTCCGAATCTGATGTCGCATTTCATATGTGACCTGCTGTGCTACAAAGTCAACTAGCGTGCTAAACGCTCTCTCCCCCCTCTACAGCAGTTCACCTTTGGGTCAACATAATCAGCTGCAAGAAGCTCTTACAACTTTGGCGCTTTTGTTATTGTTGTTGTTGTTGTTGTTGTGTCTGTCACATTTTGACCCAAATGTAGCGCCAAGCGGAGGCTTTAAAAATAAACACTGAAAACTTAAGTAAAAACATGTGTTGACTGCCGTTTGCCCCCACAAGCAGCTAGCTAACTACAACAACAATAACAACAAATCATACAACAACAATAAATACTATTATTAAGTGCTTGTTTTGTCTTTTGTTGCTGCGGGCCCCCAAAACCGTTCACTCTTTTCGTATTTCCCTTTTTTTTTTTGTTATTCAACTATTTTCTCTAATTTTCGACGCTTTGTCTTAGAGATTTGTTGCCGTAGCTGTTGTTGTTGCTTTCATTTAGTCGCGTTTTGTTATGCTGCCCCTCACCGACCGTGTGTGTGTTTGTGCAGGGGGCGTGGCAGTTTTGTAACAGAGCTTCCACCTGTTGCACAGTCGACACAGTCTCGACGCGATTACCAAACTGTTTCTGCGGCTTTTTGCGCTGTAATTGTATTTGTAACACTTTGTAATTGATGATGCACTCACTGCTGCTGCTCTTGTTGTTGTTGTTGTTGTTGCGGCACCTCTTGTTGTTATTTTGGAAAATGCAACCGAATGAGGCAACTGTTGCTAGACCAAGGGCTATGGCGTTGTGGTTGAATAATGCACGCAGTTTGTTTTGATTTGAGTAATTGAATCATTATAGTCGGCTTTAATCTATGTTAATGATTCATTTTCCCAGCCCTTTGCTCGTCAGTATTACTTGGAATTAGAGCTGCCTGCCGCTTGATTGCTTGTTAAATTGATTTGACACAATCAATTTGGATTTTTAAGTTTACAAATTAAAGAAACTATTGTTGAAAATGAGAAATAAATTAGGTAATATTTTTTAATCGCATATTTACAGAAATAGCTAAAATTGAAATCATTAATTTAAATTCAAATTCCTTTCCAAGCCACAAATCAGCTTTGGTTGAAAGATCAATTCACCTTCTTCAACGACAGCTTCCATTCATCTAGCAAACACCTACAGACCTCTAGCAAGCCCCTATATCTGCCTCTTTATAAAGTCTGTTCGCATCGTGATCGAGTGACCCACATATTGACCTGCCGCATGTGCGGAACTGTCGATCTAAATCTGTTGGCGCCTTTTGAGTTGCACATAAAACAAACACACTCAAACCTGCTCCCCCTCTCTCTGTCTCTCTCTCTCTTAACCGTACACCCGCATTGCAGTCAATCAAATGCAACAACAACAACTTAATCAATATGAGCAACAGCTACATTCAATTGCATCGCCTGCAGCGTCCACTGGCCAATAAATGTTCATTTTCAATTCGAAAAAAAAATCCAAAAACAATAAAAAACGGAAACAACTTTATTGTTGCCTGTTGATAAACAAATATCGAATCAAAGCGACAGGTGCACAGCAGGGGGGAGGGGGATCCCCGTTGCTAAGATGATCTAGATTTGAAATTCGGGGGAGAAATACTATGAAATGCGTTTAATGCAAATCAAAACATCAAAAATTGAACAATTTATGAACTAATGTGGAAATTTTTCTTGTTGTTTTACAGTTTCCAAGTTGGCTCCATCTACACATACATTGGCGAGGTGTGCGTCTCGATGAACCCGTATCGACAGATAAACATCTACGGCCCGGAGACCATACGCATGTACAAGGGCCGTGAACTCTTCGAGAATCCGCCGCATGTCTTCGCGATTGCCGATGCAGCATACAGGGTGCTCAAACAGCGTCACCAGGACACATGCATCCTTATCTCTGGAGAATCGGGTGCAGGCAAAACAGAAGCTTCTAAGATCATCATGAAGTACATTGCGGCGGTGACGAATACGCAAGGACAGAATGAGATCGAGAGGTGAGTGAAGGAAGGGAATATTTAATCTTTAGAGCAAAATGAACAAGTTCGCAGATAAAATTAGAACTAGTGCGCCTCATTCATATTGAGTAGATAAACCAGAACAAAACTGAACTAAGATATTTGCTTATTAACCAGATGAACTAGTTGCCTAATGCACTTGAAACTAGCCTTAACTTTGAACTACAGTAGTTCATTAGGAGGAACTATTACGCGTAATTTACATTAAGTAGATAAACTGGAACTCTTTCCAGTACTAGAATTAACCTCCAAAAATAGTTCACTTACATCGGGTTCAATGCAAGAACTTTAAAAATAAATTAAAAATAATCACTGCTTATTAAAAGTAATTCGACATTAATTGGAACTAGTTCAGAGGCACACAAATACAGTTAGTATGCAAATGGATGGATTAGAGAGTAGACTCTGAGACTGGGAACTTGACACTGGGAACCTGCGACGAGCCCGCATTCGTTGGCAGCACGTCAAGTTCGCCATTGTGTGTTGGATTGCATGCAAATTTCAATGAAACTTTCATTAGCCCTGCCGCCAGGGCCTCATTAGAGCATAGCGCGAATTCCCCAGGCAAGCTCTCTGTACCCGCACCACCCGAGAACTTATATAGACGTAGTACTTTCGGCGACCCATTGTTGTCATATGACATCACTGAAAATACGACTGTGACTTTATAATAAAACTTGGCGAATTAAGTGACCTGCTAATTGCTGACGCTTTCAGTGACACCTCCTCCCTCCTTCCTCTCCTGGCCTTGTCCTCGTTCCCGTTCCCGTTCCGGTGCGCGTCTTTAATCGTTGCCAGGCAATTTCAGACCATGCCATAAAAGCGGAGCATGCCAAACCCTAGACAATGCCCAGCCCCATTCCCTGCCTGCCCCAAACTTAATTGCCACTTTGGCAATTTTTAGTACCCCCAACCTGAGCAGTTTCAACTGACATTTAGTGGGGATTAAAGCGAATGCCATTTGGCAAATTGGTTTCGCGCAGGGTGGGAATCCATTTAAAATTATGCTCACATTAAGTAATCGCTATTAATCGGCGCGCGTTTCCGATACTAAACACGATATTTATGCTGCTCTTTCTAGGGTGAAGAACGTGCTGATTCAGAGCAATGCGATACTGGAGACGTTCGGCAATGCGAAGACGAATCGCAACGACAACTCCAGCCGCTTCGGCAAGTACATGGACATCGAGTTCGACTACAAGGCCGATCCGGTGGGCGGCATCATCACCAACTATCTGCTGGAGAAGTCGCGTGTGGTGCAGCAACAGCCTGGCGAGCGCAATTTCCACAGTTTCTATCAGGTGAGTCGCACCCTGGAATACCCCTACTCATGACCACCAGGCAGGGGTTCCGAGCAAGTGGTGTGAGTATCGTGAATGTGTGTGGGCGCGACTCTGTTGTTATTTACCCAAAAGTGAGTCAGCGGGAAGGCGAATCGGAGGAGGCGTCAATTACCTGGGCTGGAAGTCGCAAGGTGGTGTGAGGTGCTAATGGGGCGTGGCTCCCCCCACACGCATCTCCCTCTATAGCTCTATAGGTATTCCGAATATGCATTCCCGATATTCAAGCTGAGTTTCTGATTGCTTATAAATAAATATTTGAATCTCTATTTACATTTTACAATAGTTTCTGCCGGGCAGGAGCGTAAAATACTTTCGCAATTAATAACTGAGGATGCCAAATACAATTAACAATTCTCGGTTGATCTTAAGCAAATTTCAAGAGTCAAAAGGTCTCTAAACTATTCACTAATTAATGAATTGAGTGCCCAATTCATCAATTGACTGTGCCCATCTAATGATACGGATGATATCATAGGAATGATACAAAAGATAACACTAAGTTCCATTCACAAGAAAAGCAAACGCGTCAGCCTTAATGCGATTATTCATGCAGTCACGTCTAGATAGGGTTATATCTAAAAACAAAAAAATAAAGAATAACAGAAATTTGTGGTGTGCCGAAACTCGCATACTCTAGCAAAAGCGGTGTATATAGCTTATATTCTTCTACGGCACTGATAAAATTTATGGGCAATGTTTGATTTATTTGCAAGAAGAGATAAAAGAAATTCAAAAAAAGATATCGCAAGAATTAGCATGTTCTGTTCGCACCTCTTTTAACACTAAATACAAATATAACTTTGTATATGACTATGTTTAAAGAAAGTCCCCGTAATAAGAAATTTATTCTAGTTTGCATTTATATCAGCAAATGCTGGACAAATTCCATTTGCTCACAACATGTTTTCTAAACTTTGCTTATCTCGTGCACTTCCCATTGAAATATTTTCGAGAATTGCTTAGTAGAGTCATCAACAAAGCACACATTGTTGGAATTGTTGTGAATCGTTGTTGTTGCCGAATTTTTATTGTTGCTAAATTTAGCCTGAAGGCGTTAATTGCGATAATTGCTTAGTAACCATTGCCATTTATGTAGCCCAAGTAAATTTCGGAATTATTCATTTAATTTATCATAATTCATAATATTGAAACAGAAAAAAGAGGGTATCAGTCATCAAAATATAACTGTGCTAAGAAATAAGTTAAATATTTTAAAATGTCGAAATCGTGACAATTGAAGCGTGCTGCAAATACCTTATGCTGTTTACAATGCATTATTTTCTGATCAACAAAATTTAAATAGGTTAACAAATTTGTTTTTAAATTTCTCAGGGTATAAAACAGTCGAGCATATAATTCTGTATTCTATGCTTCCTTGCATATGTTTTCTATTGTTTATTTGCAGACACCTACACATAAGAAACATATATAGAAACAGATATAGTGTCTAGTTTAATGAGCTCTCAAATACTTTTTATTTACTCTGCGTGCAAACAGTTTCGCACCTTCGACAGTTTTGGCTTGACGATGGATGTTTTAATGACTCGAAAAGCAGAAATATTCTCTCTATGAAAAAACATTTTATTTTATCTGCCCGCGAATGAAATTCCATAGCTCATTAGCAGCATTCAAAGCGGAAGTTCAATTATGGTTAACTTGTCTGCTAATTGTCGGCTGTACTAAATCGTCGACTACTCAACTTGGACATGGACATGGACAGACCAAACGTGAACGAAGTGGGCTTGGTTTGTGTTCCATGAGACCATAGCAAGAGAAACAGAGGTTTATCATGCAAATATATATATATTATGACTGTGTAGTCGGTTAGTTAGTAATACAAATGAACATTCTCTAATCGGTTGCAGGGTATTATCGTGAGTCGAGCAACTGCTTACACTTTCTTTTTCTTCTTCTTGCAGCTGCTGCGCGGCGCCAGCGACAACGAGCTGCGTCAATATGATCTGCACAAGGAGATGTCCAAGTATCACTATCTGAACCAGGGTAGCATGGACATCCTCACCGAGAAGTCTGACTACAAGGGCACCTGCAATGCCTTCAAAACACTTGGCTTCCAGGCGGATGAGGTGCAGACTATCTGGCGCACAATCGCATCCGTCCTGCACTTGGGCAATGTGGAGTTCCAAAGTGAGTTGAGTCTCTAAAATACTTTAGCTGCAAACAGACTAATATTCTCTTCTCTCCGCAGCCATTGAGGATGAGCTGGTGATCACCAACAAGTCGCATCTGCAGTCGGCGGCAAAGCTGCTGCAGGTCACCGAGACGGAGCTGGCAGCGGCTCTGAGCAAACGCACCATTGCCGCTGGTGGCAATGTGATGAAGAAGGATCACAATTCCACGCAGGCGGAATACGGCAAAGATGCGCTGGCCAAGGCCATCTACGATCGCCTCTTCACCTGGATCATATCACGCATCAATCGCGCCATTCTCTTCCGCGGCAGCAAGAGCCAAGCGAGATACAACTCTGTTATTGGAGTTCTGGATATCTACGGCTTCGAGATCTTCGACTCGAACAGCTTCGAGCAGTTCTGCATCAACTACTGCAACGAGAAGCTGCAGCAACTCTTCATTGGTGAGTAAAATCAAGCCAAGTGCGAATCCCTTAACTGACTTTTCTCTTGCCGTGCAGAACTGGTGCTCAAACAGGAGCAGGAGGAGTACAAGCGTGAGGGCATCGAGTGGACCAACATTGAGTACTTCAATAACAAGGTGAGCCAAGCACGTCCAATCCACACTAGACACAACTAATCATTCCACGTTAATCTCAGATCATTTGCGACTTGGTGGAACAGCCACACAAGGGCATCATCGCCATCATGGACGAGGCGTGTCTGAGTGTGGGCAATGTCACTGACGAGACTCTGCTGGGCGCCATGGACAAGAACCTGAACAAGCATCCCCACTACACCAGTCGCCAGTTGAAGCCCACAGACAAGGAGCTGAAGCATCGCGAGGACTTCCGCATCACACACTATGCCGGCGATGTTATCTACAGCGTCAACGGTTTCATCGAGAAGAACAAGGATACGCTGTACCAGGACTTCAAGCGTCTGCTGCACAACTCCAAGGATGCCAATCTGAGCGAAATGTGGCCCGAGGGTGCGCAGGACATCAAGAAGACCACAAAGCGTCCCCTGACCGCGGCCACTCTCTTCCAGCGTTCGATGGGCGATCTAGTAGCAACGCTGCTGAAGAAAGAACCCTTCTATGTGCGCTGCATCAAGCCCAACGACATCAAGAGCAGCACCAATTTCGACGACGAACGTGTGCAGCACCAGGTGCGCTACCTCGGTCTGCTGGAGAACGTGCGTGTGCGCCGCGCGGGCTTTGTGCATCGCCAGCGTTACGACAAGTTCCTGCTGCGCTACAAGATGATCTCGCAGTACACATGGCCCAACTTCCGTGCCGGCAACGAGCGTGATGGCGTGCGAGTACTGATCGAGGAGAAGGGCTTCGCCCAGGATGTGAAATATGGTCACACCAAGGTGTTCATACGCTCGCCACGCACGCTGTTCGCACTAGAGCAACAGCGCAACGAGATGATTCCACATATTGTGACGCTTCTGCAGAAACAAGTGCGCGGCTGGATCGCCCGTCGCAACTACAAGAAGATCAAGGCTGCCATCACGATTATGCGTGCCTACAAGACCTACAAGCTGCGCAGCTATGTGCACGAGCTGGCCCAGCGCTTCCGTCATGCCAAGCAGCAGCGCGACTACGGACGCAGCATTCAATGGCCACAGCCACCACTGGCTGGTCGCCAGGCCGAGGCGCTTCTGCGTCGTCTGTTGTTCAATCCTTGGCGCGCCTTCATGATACTGCGCAAGTATCCGCGCAGCGAGTGGCCCCAACTGCGTCTGCAGATCGTGGCCGCCACTGCCATTGCGGGACGTCGTCCGTTCTGGGGACAGCAGCGCAAGTGGCTGGGCGACTACCTGGCCAATTCACAGAACAACAGCGGATACGAGGCATACAATGCCAATGTGCTCAACATGAAGAACCTCGGCGGTGGTGATGGCTTCCGCCAAGTGCTCTTCTCCAGCTTCGCTAAGAAATTCAACAAGCACAACAAGCAGGCAGATCGTGCCTTCATCGTCACCGAGACGAACATTTACAAATTGGATGGCATCAAGAAGAAGTTCCGCAACATGGATCGTTCTATAGCCATCAAGGAGGTAGCTTGCAGCACAGCTCCAGTCTATCAATTGCTTCAACTGATCTTTTTTCTGCTTGCAGTTGACCTCCATTAGCATAACACCTGGTCGGGATCAGCTGATTGTCTTCCACTCGCCCAAGAACAATGATCTCGTCTTCTCGCTGCAAGGTGAAACGACGCAGCTGAAGGAGGATCGCATTGGCGAACTAGTGGGCATTGTCTGCAAGAAGTACTATGAGTAAGTCATCCTTGAGTTCGACTCCTCTAATTAGCCCTATTAACTCGTTTCTATTCCTATTTTGTACAGTGTCACCGGCACCGAACTGCGCGTGAACGTGGACAGGAACATTGCCTGCCGTCTGGGTGAGAAGGCGCGCACAATTGTGGTCGAGGCTGCGGCGAATGTGGAGACACCCAACTTCCGTCATGCAGCAGGCAACATCATCTTCGAAGTGCCAGCAGCGTATTGTGTGTAGAGAGAAGGGCAAAAGAGAAGCACAACGAATGCCTCACTGTAAATTATATCCAAGATATTCTTAAGAGATTCCTTTTTTAATACAAATTCTATTTGTAGACTAAGGTATTTGTTAACCCATCTTTCTCTCTGTTTGTATACTGTGCCTTGGCTAGAATAGGCTCCTTAATGTTGTACTGCGTGTTGATCCCAGACGGCAGCCTTAATGCCTCAATTGATTTGTAAATTGTTCTATTAATTTATGTATTTAAGGCAATATTTATACATTATGCAAGCATATTACCTGACCTAAGAGGGCCTCTCTTAGCTACGAGTATTAAATGTACACTGTGCATTTGTTAACTTCATTAAGCACGTATGTAAACCGTCTATATACAAATGCATTTTATTTGAGAGCACACGGAATAAAACACAGATATTTGTACTTAAAACGAGAAGCGAGAGACAGCTACAGTTGTCGCTCGGTATTGAGGAACTTAAGAAGGAAACCTTTACAAATTCAATTTCACAATTAGCGTGTGCCATCTAAGTCTATTTTTAATTTACACTATATTATTATATTTATATACAAAAAAAAAGAATAAAGTATAAAAAACTAGTTCCAAGTAGGCTTCGCCTAACGAGATCCGAGAGTTGTAGAAGGTGGGTAGTGTAAAAAATCATTGTTCAAAAGGATTTGAGAGCAACAACACAACATTTCATCATATTCATTTAACTTCAAATTTAAAAGATACTCGTACACATATATTTTCAAAATCATCTCTGGTACACAGAGAATGGACATCAAAGTGGAATCGGATTGCGATGAGGAGCCGCAAAATTATGGTTCGCTGATGGATTGGAGCAGCTTGACCAACGCATTGCCTTCAATAAACTCAGATGTGGCACGGGTGACGTCGACAGCTAGACTGATGATTGGTCGAGCAAGTCTGCGAAGCTATAGGAGGCGTAAGGCCAGGCGGCAAGGAGGCCTCTTGAAACACGGCCATTGTCGTCACGGCTCTAACAAGCCTAATATTTCACGTTTGCTGCGGCAAAACAAACGATTGCGGCAAATAGTAAAGCGATTGAAAAAGAAAGTCAGAAAAACTAAGCGCTAACTTAGTTGCTCAGCTCGAGGATTTAAACAACAATTACAACAACAAATTCTTTACTCAACAATAAAAAACCAATTCCCTTCAGTATCTTTTGTCCCCCATTCCCAAGAAAGTTGTGAAATCATTTTGAGATCGATTTGTGCCCATCGTACATTCGCTCTTTTTGAGATACTTGCCGCACTCCGTTCCGTTCCGTTCCGCTCTGCTCCGTTCCGCTCCCACTTGACCACGCTGGCTGCCGCTTATTCGATGATCGGCAGAGACCAAAATAAAAGTGAACCGCGAGCGCAGTGCGGCGTAGCCCAAGTGCTATGAAATTGATAAAAGATAAAAATAAAGAGCACAGCAAACCGAGTCCGAGTACTTTGCAAGAAGAATTCGCTTTTATTTGGCTGCGACTCGATCACGATCTCGATCTCATTTGCTTGTAAATTCTTGAGACGAACGCGCAGCGCGGCACGCGTGCATCGAACGAACGATTCCAAGGTGATTACATAAAAATCCAACAGCGGAGCTGAAAAAATGCAGAAAACATTGAAAAAGGAGCTGAGCTTCTCGCTGGACACACTGGAACGCTATAGGGCCAAGTATGGACGCAGTGCATCGCTAGATACAAACGGGCACAGCACACAGCAGATGGAAGCCACGCTACGCGAAGCGACACACACAGCGACGGCTCCTGTGCCAGCCCGATCCCCACCTCCCTTACTCTTCAAGGCAAACTCACCACCAAAGTTGACCAAACTGCAGGAGCTGCAGCAGAAAAAGGAAGCCTATATGCGGGCTCGTGAACATGAGCGTGAGATGGAGAAGCTGCAGCGGGCCGAGAAGGCGTCCAGCTTAGCCAATACTGCCAGTGTGGAGACAACAGCAAAGCCGAGCGCCAGCACCAGTGCTGCCCCCACCACAAACAGCAATCCCAGCAGTGCCACCACAAACGGCAGCAGCAGCAGTACCAATGCCGCAGCCAAGAGCAGCTCTTCGACGGTGGCCACCACGGCCAGCAAGACGGCAGCGGGCTACACCAATTGGACCAATAACCACACAACGCTCTGCTCACAGCCCTGGTGCGCGATCAGTGATCTCATGTACTTCTGCGACAAATACGAGTTCAAGACGCTGAGCACGCGTGATCTGAAGACGCACCAGGAGATCGTGGCCGAGGTGCGTACCCTGTTGTCGGGCAAGGCACCGTTCGATCAGCGCACACGCTTTCCGGGCAACATATACGATCCGGAGAATCTGTGGGTGTGTGTGGGACGTTGTGCCAGCGTGGAGTATCACTTGCAACGCATCATCAGCGTCTTTCGCAAACCACTTAACCAACTGACGCCGGACAAACAGCGCGCAGTGCGTCAGAACTTTCATCTTGCTGTGAGTGAGTTGCGTCTGGACATCTCGGCGCGCATCAGCGAGGTGCGCCTCTACGATCGTCTGGTCTTCGAGCGTGAGTTTCGACTGGAGTGGCAGGACGAGTCCTAGGAGGAGCAGCAACACAAAGTCCTTAACAAGCACAACATGGACAACAATTTATTTCATTTCGAATGTTCTTTTGGAATTGCTTCGTCTTGTGGTGCAAAGTGGAAAAATAAAATATTTCAAAAATACACAGAGGATATTCGAAATTTACACATACACATACATATACGTATTTATAATTCTGAGTCGTCCTCCCATGGAAGACTGTGGAATACTATGGGGTCGTTTGTGCTACAGAGATAACGTAATGCTACTACAACTATAACTCAGTAACAGGCTCCAAACATTTCAGTGCAGCAGCTGCCCCCATACAGTCATATCGTATATTGCTTTCAATAACTAAATCTATAAATTATCATTGGTTCAATTTTGCAATTAGCATCACACGATTCAATACAGTTCAATCATCTCATCATCTTTACACAATCGCTAGAATTGAATACATCATCAGCGTTTTACGTGTAGCTACCAAAAATAAAGCACTTGGTGGGCAATGTTGAAACTCTGCTCAATGGGCCAACAATCTGTGTGAGTCTCTGGTGGTTTTTAGAGGTGGTGGTTGTGCGTCGTGCGTGTGCGCTTTGGTGCTTAAGTTACTAGCGGAAGATTTGAAGATTATCATAGTACGTATGGTAGATATAACTTTCAGTTAAAGATAGTTAGTTAACTTTTGTGGGCTGTCTTCAGTGGGCTGGCTTGGCTTCTACGCAACGCAACGCAACGAGTGCATCATCTAGTTAACAACATTGGTTTGCAACAATTAAAACACAGTCTAACAGAATTTCAGCTTCATTTTGCTAGTCTTGGGCACATTGCGGATTGTTAGCGATATGCGTGGATTGCGTCGCACCAGATGATCCCCAATCTTGTACGTATTCTCGCAGAGATCATAGTTGCAGATGCGATCGCAAAGCGTGTCCTCGTTGATCTCGCTAATGGCATGCATATAATCACTGTACAGGGTGTCTTTCAGGATGAGCAGACTGCGTGGTTCGAGCAGCAGCTTGAATAGCACTTCGCCAGCTGGTTCTCCAGTTGTTTCGCGTTTCCTAAACTCCAATACTGTGTGGCCGCCACATGAAATAGTCGATATAATGGGATAGAAAAGGGGTCCATCTGTGTGCGGCAAGATGCCCTGGCCGGGCAGATACTCGTTGACCAGCACATGATTTGCATTTTGCGACTCGAAGATGCCCAGGTTATTTACCTTGTCCACATAGTTTTGCAGCCATTCGGGTATCTCTTCGGCTATCATGCCGTTGGGATGTGGCACGCCACCGTAGTTGATAAGGCGACGATTGAGTAACTGTGTCCATCGAGGCTTCGGTGTGCGTTCTATGTGACTAAGAATACACTGCTCCTGGTCGGAGGTGATGAAGTTGGGAATGTACATGACTGTTGGTGGGCACTGGAAAGGGATTTGGCATATGTTGCGATTATCATGTACACAGAGAAGTGTTCAAATCAACTTACCTTGCGCACCTCAAAGTCTGTGAAGTCCATTGTAAATGCTACGTGCTAACTGACTAAACTAAGTTCCAATTATTGCTAATCAATATTTGTATTCTGATGGCCCGGTCATTTGGCCTTGGAGATGCTATTTTTTCTCCCAGCTGACCGAATGTGGCGGCGAAACGATTAATCTTCGTATCGAAAATCGATATTGTATTTTTGAACAATGTACTCGATATACTCATGATAATTAGTATTTTATCCACTTCATCCTTTCGTCATGAAAAATAAAGTGCAAAGACTTCGCAAAAGGCGATACTCCGACAAAATGGCCAACTTAACGAAGCTTTGAGATTGGTATTTTTGGCAGCAATCGATTATTCACCAGCGAACAGCTGCTTATTGCAAATCCGCGCCAATTTGGTTAGCGTCTCGCGCGTTTTGTTCATTCGCCAGAGGCTTTAGGTAGTGCTGGACGTGTTGCGCAGTTTCTGCATTATTTAATTGACAAAAAACTAATTGCAGATGTCTTCTCCTGTTGTTGACGATACTCCAGCTGCCAAGAAAATGAAAATCGAACAGAAGTGCGTCTTGCGTTTTGCCAAACTCACGGAGCACGCATTGGAGCCTCAACGTGGATCAGAACGTGCCGCCGGTTTTGATCTTCGCAGCGCCTACGACATTACGGTCCCTGCACGGGGTAAGGCCATTGTCAAGACGGATTTGCAAGTCCAAGTACCGGAGGGTTCCTACGGCCGAGTGGCCCCACGTTCTGGGCTGGCCGTAAAGAACTTCATTGATGTCGGTGCCGGCGTTGTGGACGAGGACTACCGCGGCAACCTGGGAGTCGTGCTGTTTAACCATTCGGACACCGATTTTGAAGTGAAGCGCGGCGATCGCATCGCGCAATTTATTTGCGAACGCATTTTCTATCCAGAGTTGGAGCAGGTCGATAAACTGGATGAGACTGTGCGTGGTGAAGGTGGCTTCGGTTCAACTGGCGTCAAGGAATTGCCAGAGGCCAAAGCCCAGAATGGCCATGGAAAAGAGCCACTTGGAGAGAATGCGGCAACACCAGTTGCTGTTGCCACATAAGGGGAAGTGATACGCTGCAAGTGCGACTTAACTAAGATGTAAGCTCAACAATGATCACAGCACTACGGGGACTTTTAGAGTCTTGAAAACCTCATGAAATCCATAATAACTTTTAAGTTCATCCAAAAAATATATGAAAAACCATTGCTTAAATAATTATAGATGCTTTTTAAACTGATGAAGCAGACATGTTTGTGGCACGCTCATGCGCATTCGGCAACGAAGTAACGGTTGCAACTTGCAAGCTTAATTGCAGTGAACTACGATTTTTAGACGGTCAGCTCGTAAATAGAGCTGGTAAACCATCTTCGGTCGGAGGCAGCCGTCGGGAAACCTCGATGTTTGATCTTGGCCATTATCGCGTAATCTGATGGATATTTAAAATTCTAGAAAGGTCATATAAATGGACATATTTGGCACTATAAACACATAACAAATAATTTTCATAAATTTTTAGATAACGGAAAAATAGCTCAACTGCTTAAAATGTGGAAATTGAAACAGCGCAGAAGTTTTTATTTTGTTTTCAGTTCTTTAAAAAAGAAATTTTTTGAGTAATGCATATTTTTGCGGATAATATCGATATTGTTTGATCAACATCGGATGGTGGCAACTATCGATGATTTTTCGATCTACTCGTAAATTACTCTCGCCATTTAAAATTGTGTTGCATACTTTTGCGTGTTCCTGTCTTATTCTTTTGTTTTGAACCCCCCAACTCACCACACTACATTCGCGTTTTTTAAACGGTTTTGGTTTTCAAAAAATGCGTGTAACTGAAAAAAAGTGGCCAAAGCTTTGGAGCCTTCTCCATTTACAATGGCAAATAAAAAATAAATGGCTGAGGGAGTTCTATAGCATGAATTCCCTACTTTGTAATGAATTTAAAATTGTTTTTGTTAAAGTTGATCGCAGGTCAAGTAGCCGCAACATACATACCGCACTATTCTTGTTAGCCAGAGCCGAGTCAGAGTCAGCGAGTTATGACCAACTTACTGAGGAGTTACGATATGAGTTCAGGCCACTGTGTTTAATCAGCTCGCGTGTCTCGAGTGCATAAGAGGTGCATCAGCGGTATATGCGGCATATGCGGATTTTAATACGATTAAATTCAATGACTCCAATTTGTAATTAGACGTTGAAGTGCGCTTTGAAGTGCCTCTGGCTCTAGCTGTGGCTCTGGCTGCGTGTTTTTAATTGGCTTGCAGTCCATCCTTGGTTGCCTTTTGGCGCAACGGTTACGCTTGACCCGACTGTTGCGCCCCATGTGGTGGAGGTCAGTTCGGCTCCATGGAGCTGCCACAGAGCAAGCAACCCACTTGACTAGTTAAAAAGGAAGCAAAACTATAGATACTTATGTGTTTGGTAAATTAACTTGTTTCTTCTCATTACGTTTTGTATTATAATTTTTATAATTTATTTGCTTGTGAAAAATCGCTATATATTTGTTTAAATATATTTGTATTTCATAAAATAAATCATTTCTCTTCTCATGCCTAAGATTAAATAATGTTAACATATCATTTTTAAGTTCCACCGACTGCGCGTGGTCAGTTGAAGAGTTGCCTAGTGGGTTATACATAGTATGTCTCTATTTCATAGTTCTACATTATGCACTTAGTGGGTAGGATCTATAATTAAATAAACAATATATACAATGCATTTGTTGTTACTTATATTTCATGTTTTTCGTTTTTGTTTGTTGTCTTCAAGTCTTGGAGCTCTTAAGAACTACGTTTGCCTAAATTTGAATTTGAATTTTGAATTCCAATGTGCAATGGCCGCAATATAAATTGATAATTTTGAACAACAGATTTTTCGGGTGCTATAATAACAAACGATACTTGGTACAGTTTACACTTCTCTCTATATAAATGTAGTTCCCTAGCTCTAGTTCGTAACTATGTTTTGTATTATAAAAGTATAAAATAAATAGCCTTTTCTTTGCTAAACAAATAAGGAAATCAAATGTTTTTTCAATTGAAATTTGTATTTTAAGTTTTCTGAATGTTATCAAATAGTATAAAATATATATTTATGTCTGTATATATATATTTACTGACTAGCAGTTATAAACGAAATTTGCGGATACTTGAAATAAATATAAATACGCTTATGAATCATTGACGACAAATTTAAGTACACACTCGCTCGCTATTCATGTTATTCAAAATGAAAACTCATTACAAATTGACTAATTTCACGATTAAAATTATAAAATTGTGTAGAAAACTTTTAAGTGTTCTTCTTTCTCCCTCTCTCTCCTCTCTTCTTTCTCTCGCATGCAAATTGGAAGACTGTTGCGATTCTTGTTGTTGTTGCTGTTGCTCAGCTGCTGCTGGTTTCTTAAAGTTTACAACTTTAGCTAAGATTAATTTAGATTAATGTTATTTCATTTTTGTTTTTGATTTCTCTTCATGTTTTGAAAGCTCATTTGGTACAACATTCGCAGTTGAAATGCAATCGCGGTTAGCCTGCATTGAACCGCGTTCATTAAGTCAAATTCAAATACAAACTCGAATTCGAGGTCGAATTTGATTTAGTTAATTTCGATTTTGATTGTGACATATAACTAGCTGGCAGCATCTTTGCTGCTGCTGCTGTTGTTGCTGTTGTTGCTGCTGTTGTTGTAGGCTTTGCTGTCGGCAGCATCAAAGCTGCAGTGCAACATTGTTGCAGCAACATCACTGCCCATGTTGCTGGGTCCATTGCAGTTGTCGGCCGTGTTGCTGTTGTTGTTGTTGCTGCTATTGCTGTTGCTGCTACTGTTGGACAAACTGCTGCAACTAGTTACAACAGTTGCTGCTGCTGTCGATGTTGTTGTGTTCGCCGTTGTTGTTGCTGTTGTTGATGATGATGGTGCTGCTGTTGCTCCGGTTGTGCTGCTGCTGCTGCTGCTGCTACTGCTGCTGCCGCCGCTGCCTGTTATTGTTGCTGTTGCCCCACCCGTTTGCAGCGCCAACATCTGTTGCGCCTGCGCAACGCACGCAACACACGGACACGGCCCGCCCAATTTCTTCGCCAATATGGAGCGCAACTTCAGCGCGGGCCCCAGCTTCATGCCCAGCGAGCTAACCAAATGATCCTCGGTTAGCAGCGGCAAGCCCGTGCCATCTATGCTCTGGTCACGAAAGTTCTGCAAAGAGTGAGAGAGAAGGAAGAGTGTGAGTGAGTGAGTGGCCAAGAGAACGAGGCGAGAGGCAAGAATTAGTTATGTTGCTGCTGTGCTGTGCTGCTGCTGCTGATGCTGCTGGGTTGCTTATAAAATTTATGCATCCAGAATGCCCAACGGAGGCAGCAACGCAGGGCGTCTCGGTCTGTGTGTGTGTGTGTGCCTGTATCTGTGTGTGTGTGTGATTAATGCGCAGCTTTTAAAATTGTTAATGAAAAACGATTTTTAGCTGCAGCCAGAGCCGCAGTAGCATTTTCATATTTGCAACGCACGACGCCAACAGCGATTGAAAGTGGGCTGGCTGCCAGTTGCAAGTTGCAAGTTGCCTGCTGCCTGTTGCTGCAAGTTGCCAAGTTGCAAGCTGGTGCCCCTCCACATGAGATTTCTATTATAGATTGGCCCTGATTGAATTCCATGGCCGTGGCCGATGCCTTCAACCTGTTTGCTGCCGCCTCCGTTGTTTGCCACTGTGCAGCACCAAAGACGCAGAGCGATCGCTGGCTGCCCTCCAAATGGGGGCCCCACATACTGGCGAGTCACAGACAGATTGGCCTATCCCTAGTCAAAGTTCAGTTACTAAACTGACTGTGATCGTAACTACATTTGGGGAGATTGAAATATGCCAGGGAATCTGTTACATTATTCGAATATAAGCATTATATATATAGAATGGTATATGTTATATATGTAGAATGGTAGATCAAACATTTTGTAGGTTTCATTCTCTCAGTGCACATTTTATCGGCCTACGCTTTAGGCTCGGCACTCTCGGTGGCGAAGCAATCGAAATCGATTGCTGGCGAAGAATACGATTCGTTGCACGGTACGGACCTCATCTATATATAAGGGATAAAATCGAGCGGCTGCTGTTTAGAGCCTGTTGAGAATAGGAACACGATGACTCGGCTGAGCATACGCATACGCATTCTCGCCCTTGGCCTGGCGCTCTGGCATCTGCAGGCGAGCCAACAGATCGTGTCGGCCCAGAAGTATTACATGAACTTCGCTTTCAATAACAATAATCCCAATGCCAACAACGAGGATGCCAGCTCGAATGGAATGATGCCACCGGGAGCAAACAGGGAGGAAGCTAGCGAAGTAGTTGATAGCCACGGTGCAGGCCATAGGGGATATGATAGTGAAGATGAGCATGGGGTTGGTGGTGATCTGCCAGAGGAAATAACAGATGAAATGGAAGATCATTCTCATCATAATAGCGATGATGATGATGATCACAGTGCCAACGTACGCAGCATTGGTGAAGAAGAAGGAGATCACAACAATGTCTCAGATAATATGAAAGGACTGGATGGTGACGATGATGATAGCGATAGCCATGATCCAGCAGATCGTCGAGAAAAACTCGAGGAACTAAATGAAAATGCAGAGGCAGAGGAGCACGCCCATCACAGCAGCTACGAGATCAGTATCGATGACAGCTTTGGCGGCCGTTACGTAAGATCCATTTACGAGAGCTCCGAGAGTGCTGGCCATCCAGGTGCTAGTGCCCAGACCCGAGTGGATAGCATTGACCGCAGTGGATCTGACGAAAAGGTTGAAAGGTTGTATGGCGACGATGATTATGAGGAGTTCAATGGGGAATAGTAGGTCGTATGAGTTCTACAACAGGTCAACAAAATTTGCAATTTATTAAAATGTACAATAAATAAAACAAACAGAAACAAATAAGGATGACATTTTATGTTTGTAAAGGAGAAATAAGAGTTAAGCAAGGACTTCAAATAGAGAACTCAGTTATTTCACTAGGTGGCAACGCTGCAAGGCAAACAGTGTTGTATAACAGCCAAAAGAATTAAATGACCAAACAAAACAAGTTAAATTTACATAAGCAATCAATAAAAATTATTTAAATCCATTTGAGAAGTTTTGTTTATTATTTATTATTATTATTCTTCTTTGAAACTCCTGCAAATTAAACTTATTTTGCAAAAAGAGTTGCTAAACACTAAAAAATGATATTTATTTATTTTAGTACTTAGGTCAATTCTCCGTTGGAACCAATAAAATTTGAATCAAGTTTTACGAGGCACCGTAAATCGATTAGATCGATAGCACAATCAACTTCGAATCAATTGGTTGCACCAACTTGAAGAGAGTCTTTATAGAGTACCCGGAACTCATGCGTGCCACACACTGCGGTTCTGTGCGTCTTGGTGTGATGTTGTTCTTGCTGTACTGCATATGGACGACCTCACCTATGATAGTACTTGGACAGACCTATTACGTTAACTTCGTATTCAATAACAGTCCCCTCTACTCTGGATCCCACAATGGGCCGCCTAAAAGAGAGAATCCAAAAAAACACAAACACAAACACGAATCTCGTGAAACCGGTGAAATAAGTGAGAACGAGATATCGGATGGAAGTGACAAGTGTCTAAATACCGATGAAGAATGTGGAAGCGATCATTCTTCGGGGGGGCCATGGGATATAATAGAAATTTCTCCACCACCCAAAAGGCACACAACGAAACAAACAACAAAAAAACCAAAAAAGACAACAACGAAAAAAGCAAAGAATACAACAACGATGCAAACACCGTGTGCAACATCGACACCAGCAACTCAAGAAACAACCACGAATGGATCTATGGGACCCAATGAATCAACGACCAAAGGACCAATGGGAAGTAATTGTCATTCAACACCTCCAGCAAATGGACAAACAACCAAAGGTTGTTTGGTTGTAGAAACCGCGACGACAGAAAGTTCTAATTACACCAGGTTGTTGCCGAACACAACAGGAATCATACAAGGAATAATAGAGATTACAACAACAACCACAACTCCTAAATGGGCCCTACCAACGCCACGTCCTTCGCAATGTTTTGATTATCCGCAGGCCAAATGCCAAGAGGACATGTATCTGCACGAGTTCTTTGGCATGACCCTGCAGCAGGATCAGGGTCTGGCAGCCAAGGTTTCGTGTGAGTTTCAAAATGAATGGTCAGGTCCCTGGCTACTTATGACTCGCATCGAATTGCCAGTAAGAGTGCACACGCGTCATTGGTTCTTCGGTTATTTGACCGATGACTATAAGGACTTCAACATCAATCTAATGTCCTTGGCATATATTATGAATCACATGCGCCTGGCCTTGCTGGTCATTGGTCAGGACAACAATAATCAATTGGTCTATAATCTTTATGATGATTTTGTCATCTCAGGATTCAATGACCTGTTCATGCTGCGCAAGGCGCATCTTGTTGAGGGAAATACCACAGATCTCTTCTACCCCTCTGTGGGTGAAGTTCTGGAAACGAATACAGGACACAATCGATCGTGTCCCTTCGCTGTTGTGGGTGCCTGGTGGGGATCCAAGGGTTATTGGTAAGTTGCTTAGGGTTTTTCGATTGGACCTTCTTTATTTCGTTTTCTTTTACAGTGTATTTCCGGTGGATCGCAATATCAAGCGACCTGGCTACGTGGCTTTCTTTATAAAGCCGAATCCCTTTGAGGTCAACAATACGGCATTCTATGATAATAAAATCACCACGCGACGTCCCTGGGTCGCCACAGTGGATCCGCAATTAATGGCCCAGGCGAACAATGATTGGGGCACATACAATGCGCTCAGGGAGCAGAGGTTCTTTGAGAACAAGAAGGCAGTCAGGCAGGAGATCATTCGACGTGGAGATCTCATTGCAGCTGCTGACAAAACGTAGCATAGATCAGAGTCAAAGGGGGAATAGATTTATATTAGGACTTCAGTTAGACCTTATGGCATTTTACACTCATTAGTTATAAGGCAGTACAGTGACAATAAAATATAATTTAAGTCTTTGGTGTTTTATTTATCAAAGTGCAAAGTAAATTTGTCTCATCTTCTAATGCAAAAAAAAAAAAAAAAAAAATTCTCAATAAAAACTCTAATTTAGTTGTCCTACGATAAGCAGAAATAGTTCTGCTATTTCTTCTGAACAATTGTTTTACTATAGCAAAGTTTCCCACCCATTTTATAGATTTCCATAGATGATGAACAAAAAAAAAAAAAAAAAACCAAAACAAACAAGAGAAAAACTTGAATGAACTGAATGCATACCGGAAATTGGTGGCTTTTTGTGTGACTCGTACTTGGACTTGGAATCGGACTTGGACTCGGGCTTATACTGTCATAATTCGCTTAAGGGGAGCGAAGGGTCTGGACGGGGGAAGAGAGAAAGGGTGCTTTGATTTGCTGCCTTTGTGGTTACCAAGTGTATTTCGCGTTCTAAATTCAGCTCTACCAATAATTGACAAGCCAGTCCAAACCAACAACAACAACAATAGAAACCAACTGACCGTCAGTAACAACAACAACAACTACAACAAAAGAGAGTCAGCTCTAACTAGACGCCAAAATAATACTACAACAATACAGATTTGAATGTGCACCTCGGTCTTGACTTTGAACTCCAATTCCAACTTCAGCTTCGGCTTTGGCTTCGGCTCCGGCTTCAACTGCATTTGGAGGCCATGTGTGCCATTTGGAGCCTGCCGCACGCTGCTGCACGCAATGTAATTGGCCTGTGCGGCTTTGTGGCAGACTCGACTCGAGGGCAATTTACAAAAAAAATATGGAAATATGCAAATCATTTTGGTGCATCAAACAAAAGGCCCAACGAGAGCAACTTGTTAGCCTTAGAAATGGTCAACGAAAGAGCCAAAGATTGTGCCAGATACAAGTTTTAAATACAATATAGGTAACTATAGCTTTGCAGTATATAATGAGCTGATATAAAGCTAAAGGTAAAGTGGAAAAAACTTTAGATTTATTTATTTATATATTTATCTGTGATCATTTTTTTATAGGAATAATCAATCCACTGTGAACCTTCTTACCTCACCCGGTAAACAGGTTCCTCCCCTTATGCAATTATCTATTAATACTTGCTATCCCACACACCTTTTTGGACCTTATCGTAATACTCAAAGCCTGCGTCTGGCCAATAAATAACACCCTAATGCGTTCGGCTGACAGTTTGTTAATCAGGTAAATAGTTGCGGAGCACAAATCAATGCAAATTTGTGTTTTGACTTTAGAATTGGAGGGGATTGATGTGCTCTACACCAAATTAAAACGATTTCAGACGTTTACCTTTGCTGAAAGGCTTCGAAATGTAACTTAACATAATATGAACATTCCTAAGCATGTGCCAAAATGAACATCAGCAACAAGCAAAGAACAAAAACAAATACTCAGATCGGAGGGGAAAAAAACATATTGCCCCGAAACTGATATTACTCAGCTGAACACAAAAGGCGAAAGACATAAAATTCCTCGAGTTTCGATTAAGTTTATGGATTCAGACACAGCAACAACAACAGCAGCACCAACACCATCAGGCCATGCCGCCTCAAAGTGATCGCACTGTGGTAACTGTGAATCGCAGCCAGACTATCAAGTTCGTCAATCTAATCAAGTTTATAGTTCAAGTTTGGACATCTCCAGTTGAACTCTCGTGCAGCAAACGAGTCATAAATATTTTCCATCAATTTTGGTTTTTTTTGTTTTGTCTTTTATTTTTTAATAGTTCAATAAAATTAAAGCCAAATAAAGTCATTTTGTTGCGCAATATTTACATAGAACAGGCAAGTTTTTTGCTCGTAAAAAACTCAATTCTTTGCCATAAAACATGCGCCAAGAAGAGAAGACGAAGCGAAGGGCAAAAATACGTCAAATGAAATACCAAATTTAAAATACCAAATCCGAAATACTCTTTAATTAAATAGCTATCCGTGCTCAAGTCAAAGATTTGACTGCAATCCTTTTTTCGCGCGGCGTCAAATGCGAAACGTGCCGGTTGCAGGTCGCCAGAAGAAATGGAAACCATCTCGAAACGGAGGGGAGAAAGAGAGGAAGAAAGGGGGGGAGAGAGGGTGAAAGGTAAAGTATACACAAGGGCGCACTAATAAGCAGATACAAAAGTGCTTCTGGCTGCTTCTGGTCACCAATGATTGCTGCTGATGCTGCCTTGCTGCAGATGTTGCTCATGTTGCTGATGCTCTGCTGATGTTGCTGCTGTTGAAATACATTTTAATTTGAACAAAAATGAATTTCAAGCTGCGGCAGCAGCAGCAGCTCAATTGTATTTCTGCGCTCAATTTAGTTGTACAGATTTTGACCTGCTTAACCTTACAGCCGGGGCCCCAACAGCAGCAGCAGCAGCAACTTTAAATGTACCACCAACAGCAGCAGCAGCAGCAACGGCAGCCGTAGAGGGGGCACAAGCGAAGACAACAATTTGAATTCTAAATTGAACAGCTTTTTGTGCTACCTATGCCCGGGAGCAGTCTCCCCAGTCCCCAGTGCCCAGACTCCAGTCCAGAGGAACGTGGGCCGACCTGCTGCCAAGACACACTCAGACAGCGGACAGCGGCGGACAGCAACTGCGGCCTGTTGCTCCGGCCACGGCTCTCTGTCTCTTGCTCTGACTCTGGCTGTGGCTGTGGCAATTGTGCCCAACTACCTACTCATTGTAATTCTTCATGTCTGGCCAAAAGCGACTCGACTGCGCGGCTGCGCGTTCGACCTGATTGCCGTCAGCAGCGACGGCAACAGCGACGGCGGCAGCAGCAGCAGCAGCAACGGCAGCGACATCAACAGTCGCCGTGGCCCATCAACAACCTTTGGCTGGCCTGAGACTGTTGCTGCTGCCCAGTTGCTTCTTGTTGTTGTCGTTGTTGCTGCTGGTGGTGCTGCTGCTGTTGCTGTGGCGGCTGCTGCTGCTGCTGTTGCGATCTGCCCACCTAAAAAGTTGACTTGTTTGGCTCCACTTCACTTGTGACTTTGGCTTTGATTTTGATTTTGGGTAGCTTTACGCGAAGTACGAAGTATTTAATGATTTTGTATTTTTTCTACCTCTCTCTCTCCCCCTTGTTGTTGTTGCTGTTGCTTTTGTTCTTTACGTTGCTGCTGTCTGACTGTGAGTTGAGACTGGGCTGACCGTAGCAGGGCAACAATTACGCTTAATGCCAAACATCCTCTTCTGCGGTGGCTGTGGTTTGATCTTGTTACGCATTGAGCGGGCACCGAGACAGCAATACACGCTCTTTCTCTCTCTCACACACACACCCATACACTGACAAACTAGGTGGGCCCACTTGAAGGGCTCAAGCTGCTGCAGTCGCCAACTGGGCGTGTGTGGGGTGATGGCAGTTTAGAGGGGGCAAAGGGTTGAGCGTTAGCAGTTACTAGACTGTTTACACTGATAAAAATAAATAGACAATAACAGGCATAGAGTTATATATCATTCTTATCTCTTTTAACAATCTATTATATCTGTTTGGAATATATATAAAATTTACAATTGTATATATTCTATCTTTTGTATTCAATCTATCTATTCTACTCCATACATTCTATTTATTCTATTCTATTGAAATTATATTCATTCTATCTATTATATTAAAACTGTTCTATCTGATCTTTTTATATATTCTATCTATTTAAATCTATTCTATTCATTCTATATTTTTTATTGATTCCATTTATCCTATTTATTCTAACTATTTTGTCTATTCTATTCTATCTAGTCTATATAATCGTTAGTTTTTTTTTTATTCAAAATATTTTGTATATACTATTCTATTTTATATATATTTAATTATTTATTTATTATTTTTTTTATTTTTTTTATTATATCTGTTCTATCTATTAATCTGTTCTATATATTCCATCAATCCTTTCTATCCTTTCTATATATATTTCATCTTTAAATTAACAGTCACTCCCACTTTAAATTTCTCTCAGTGCACCCACAACTATTGCAGACACTCTAGGAACACGTGTTTCTTGGCCAAAAGGTGTTGAGGAAATTACAGTTGTCCTGGAATTCGCATCCAGTTTAACTCGATTTGAGCTTGATTGATTTGCGAGTTGTTCCCCAGCTTCCTCTTCCCCGTCTTCCTCTTCTTCTTCTCAAAACTCGCTTTTTATATTAAATAGTTTTGTAAATTATACAAGGAAACGCACCCTGTAGGCAAATTGAGTTTTACAGTCAGTTTGTAATAAATAAAGTTTTTCGATTTTTTTATTCTTTGCTCCCGCTGGCGCTGAAAAATCGTGTTCCACTCAAGCTGGCAAGGACAATAGACGAAAGATATAGAATTAACTGATAAAACTAACTAAGGAAAATATTTAGAATATTTTTCAAATTATTTAACCTGTATTTAGTCTTGTTTAAATTATTTATCAGTTTTATTTATTTCTTATTACAAATCCCTTTAAAGTTCAATTACTTTATTGTTACTTTTTCCTCTCGCAGCTCAGTTTAGTCACAAATTCTTGTACGTGGCCCATGGTGCAATCATGACCAGCATAATATTATATCTTAGGGTCAAAATATTAGCAAATTTGATGTGACCCGCTGGACAGCAGCAGCCGCAGCAGCAGCAGAACAAAAGGCAGCCTCTGCGAAGACCCTCTTGAAGACCCTGGGCGCTGTTAATTTTCTTGGCGGAGCAGCTCGACGGAGTCAGAAGTTCGAGAGCGGCACATAATCAGTTTATTTTGTCTGCTTTTGTTTTGCTCGGGCCAAGAAGGAGAAGCAACAACAGCAGCAGCCGCAGCAGCAGCAGCAGCAGCAAAAAGTGCCCCGGGTTACACGCCAAAGATACAATTTTAGATTATATGCCCAACTGTGCGCATGCGCATAATAATAATGCATGCAACAAGCTGTGGCAGCTGGGGCAGCCAAGGGGGAGGGCAGCACAACAAGGGGCAACAACAACAACAGCAACAGCAACTCCGACTCTGACGACGAGTAGCCAATTGGCAATGGGCAGGCTCAGCTCTTGGCCGGCTTCCTGTTGGGCAGGCCAACACTGGCAACAACGGCAGGGAGGGAGGGAGGCCGGTGCGGGGGAGGGGCACACAAAAAAGGCGTGCAAGTGGGTATAATCATCATCAGCTTTGATAACACACCACGACCCGACTGGACTGAACAGGACTGGGCGACTGACTGTGTTGCTGCCGTTGCTGCTGCTGCTGCTGCCTGACGTGCTCGAACTCGAGCCCCAACGCGAACCCGAACCCGAACTCGAACTCCAGCTACAAAGCCGTCATGATCTCTTGGCTCTTTTGGCATTTGACTTTCGGTCTCGAACTTCTTCTGCCTCTTCTCGCGCCGCTGCTGCTTCGGCTGCTGCTGCCGCTGCTGATGTTGCTTCCAGTCATGCGCTGATCTCTCTCTGCTGCTGCTGCTGGCTGTCAGTTTGCCGTGGCCACCTCTTAACCTTCGCTGCATATAACCTCTGCACCAGCATGCCGACTGTGCAACCAGTGGGCCCAGGGGCCTGCAGCAGCATCGGCAGCAGCAACAGTTGCTGCAACAGCTTCTCCTCATCGATTGCAATCATTTGCTTTCGTGCTGTGATTTTTGCCCCAATGTTGCCAACTTTTCAATGTAGGTGATTGTTCTAACTGCCCTCGCGCTACCCTCCTCCCCCACCTCCTCTTACTCTGCCTTCGCCCCCGCCTTGTTGCGCCTTGGCCAGGCCAACATCATCAAACAGACGACATCATTATCGTGCAACAATATCAGAGGAAGAAAAGGCAGCAGAGAGAAAAAAGGCCAGAAAAAAAGCCAAGAAAATTGCTTGTCGTTGCAGATTTTGTAGGCGGCCCCCAGCAGCAGCAAACGGCAACGACGGCGACGACGACGACGCCGACGAGTTGCCAATATATTGAAATATGGCGGTAAGCGGGCAATTTAAATGTTGCCCCCTTTGCGCCACGTTTAGCAGGCGGGCACGGAATGTGGTTTTAAGTAATTCATGGATTAATGGCCAGCATATTGCTGCTGCTGCTGCTGCCCCAGTGCATCCGTCTGCGGGAGAGTGAATGGTCTGTCGTGTCTGTGGCAGCAACCTCCTCTTGTTGCTGTTGCAGTTGTTGTTGCTGCTGCTGCCTTGGCCGTGGCAAGAGTAGGAGTTGCATGTTTAGCACGTGCCTCGCTTGTTGCTGTTGTTGCTGCTGTGGCTGCTGCTGCTGCTGTTTGTTGTCTCGTGTGCGGTAGTTTCCCTGTTTCTGTTGTTGTTGACTGAGTCTTGAGCTGATAATGCGTTGACCGCCAACGCCGCAAAGCAACAACAGCAACAACAACAACGACTCGCACAAGATCGTTAGGTTTATAATCATTAGGCAAGCCAACTTGTCTGTCTCCCCCACCCTCTACGTCCCCCGGATCCCTCTTTTAGTGATTTGTTTTTGCCCGAAATACCTAGGAAAGCTCGCAGCAAGCACAGTAAAAGCACCGTTAAAATGCACGTACGGAACTCGGGGCGCCACAAGCTATAGCACTTAAGAGATCCAAGATCCGAGATCGGATCTCTATGCGCTATGCATCGCTGGGGTTCACTTTGGTTCGGGTTTAAGTGAAAGGAAATTGATTCATCTTTTATTGAGGCTCGTAAAAAAGAAGTGTAAATAATAATACGCTCACAGAGATCTAACACGGATTGTAACAGATTAATGTATGCAAATTGTTATAATCCATAATTGAAGTACAGATAAATATATAGTAGCTTTATCGGATCAGGCCGAGTAAAGTAAATGAAACGTGGCGCGCACTCAATGAGCCTTCACTTTATCGTATCATTTTAATTACGAGTATATAGTAAACTTAATTAGAGTAACACACACACACTCTTCACTCTGCCAAGTGTGAAGTCTAATGGAAATGTTACGATAAGCATATCTTGAGAGATCTATCGAAACTTGTTCGAGGAACAAGCATAAATATGATGCCCCATTAGCGTAGAATGCAATGTCAGTGCGATTCCATGATTCTATCTTCATTATGTCATTAAGAGCTGCTTGGGAGCTAACCAGACCAAGCCAAGAAAGAGCCTCGTCATACAGAGTTCCAATTTCCCATAAAAAACTCTTAAGTATTTTTTTATTATCCATATCAAAAAGTGCACTTGCTGTCAAGTCATTTTCCGGCCAAGCTTCCTGCTGAGAGACTTACAAGAGCTTTTCTTTTTCGGGTTTTTTTTGTTGTTGCCCAAATTGCATTTTAATGCAACTTTCGAAATCAATTGAAGCAAACTTCAAAGACGAGACTTTTCCCTTTCGGAAAAGAGAGAGAGAGAGGGAGAGAGGGGAGAGTGAGCTGGCAATACGCATGCGCAACGGGCCAATCTGTTTGTATGAAAGAAGAAGCCAACGTTGCAGCAGAGAGAAGAAGAGGAGAAAGAGAGGGAGCAACAGTAGAAGATGTGAGGGAAAATGATAATAAATAAATAAAACTTTAGTCAGGCAGTGTGACAGTTATGGATGGGAAGGTCTATGCGAAAAGCCAAAGTAACGAGTGGTTTGTGCGATAAAAAATCGAACTTTAATACGAGCAGAGAGAGGGACAGAGAGAGAGAGGGAGGCAGAGAGATAAACAAATAATTTGAGATAGAGATACGAGTTGCATGCGTTGCACACTGTCTGTGTGTGCGAGTGTGTGTGTGTGTGTGTAGACCTCTGGGCCCAAGCTCAAGTGACAAGTGCGCCCCTCGCATAAAGACGCTTTGACATTTGTGCAAAATAAGATAATGATGATCGCGATCGCGATCGTGAGCACGATGATGATGATGTTGCTCGTCGTCGTCGCAGTCGTCGTTATTGCTTTTATAAGGCTGAAATATGAAACTGTGCGCCTAATAATAGGGTCGACTTTGAAATGCATACGAGCAACAACAACAACACGACAAACAACAACAACTGCGACAGCAGCTGAGGGCCAACTGCAAATTATTTGGCGGGGGCGTTAACTGTGCCGCAAAATCTAGAGCTAAAGCGATCTCTACTCCATATAGACTACACACATTTAGTACTGTGTGTGTGTGTGTTGGTGTGTGTGCCTGCTTGACATTTATGTGAACCCAAGCAACAATAACACGTTGTCTTGTGCCTTGTGCCACAGCAGAACGTTCGGTTCAGTTCGGTTAGGTTTGCTTGGTTTGACTCTCTCAGCGCGATCGCGACACGACACCGTGGGCTCAAACGTACCACAGATATACAGACATATATACATTTTAATACCCTCACTGTGGGTGGGTATAACGAGTGAGGTATTAAATATGCAAGTCATAAGGTCGACACTTTATGGTTGGAAAGAGAGAAGCAGAGCTGGAAAGTTTTATGGACTCATCAATTGTTGAAAGTCTGCTAAAAAGTTTTATTATTTAGCAAGGATTGAATATGTTTTACTATATGCTATATACATTTTATTATATATAGTATATATTTTACTATATGTATTTGATTAGTTCATATATATTTTTCATTGTCTTTTATAACCTTTCTTAGAGCATTCAACTAGAAACTCAGTGCAGATTTTTGGTTTTCATTTTTCGTATTTTTCGGTTTTCATTTTGGAGTTCGAGTTCGAGTCGGAGTCATGAATCTTATGACGCCTACGTGTACTTTTGGCATTTGGCATGTCAAATACAATAAGTACGACTCCGACTCCATCTCCGTCTCCGTCTCAGACTCCAAGTCAGACTCCCAGTCTGACTATGACGGCCTGATGGCGACGAGTGCGAGCACGAGTACTTGGCCCGAACACCCCAACAGCAGCGTGGAGCGAACACCGAAGATGGAGATACTACAAGGCAAGACAAACAAGGCAGCCAAATGCGGTGCCAAGGGCGAAGGGGGAACGGCGGCACTGCGAGGGGAGGCAGACAGTTCCGCGTTGGTTGCCGTTTTTTTTTTTTGTCTTCTGTAACTTTTTTTTTTTTTGACAGCTTTGTTGAGCTTCAGGTTCAGTTGCAGAGCTTGTGTGTCTGGTGGGGGCTTGGGAAACATTCCTGAATGTCATCACACACACACACGTAGAGAATCGCATACGTATACAACTGTAAAAACTAATTCGGGCCATTTAGGGCAGGCAAGTTCAAAGCTTAAGCGTCTCGAGGTTGTAGAAAATGGCAGATCGTTGAGATCGTGGAAATTACACAGCGAGTATTACATTTTGATTAAGCCCACAAGAATTCACATGACAGATACGCGAAGTTAGTGCGTTAGTAATGGCCAAAAGGTGCCAGGCCATTGATGTAATAATAATGATAGAACTTTACAACTTCCTGTGCAGTTGTTTATGGGGAATTTGTAAAGTTTCGCGTCGATTTAAGGGCCTATGTGAAGTTCAAATGAAATTAAGCGAAATGTTATATGAAATTATAGTAATCTTTATGTGGGTTAGAAAAAATCTGTAGTTGGACATTTATTATATAAATTAATAATAATTATTATTGTTTAATATAGCGAAACTGTACTAAGAACTCGTAGATCGATCTCTAATTTTCGAAATCTACAAGTCGCATTGTTGCTATGTGCCAGGTCAATTCTTTCCTTTCTCCCACATTCCCACATAACCCTAAATTATTAAAACTTTTGAGTTTGTAGCAGCCTAGAAGAACTTTGATTGCTTTCGGACAGCTGTCAGATCTCATTCCATATTCACAAATCTTTTTCCCCTTATCTAATTTTTATTTCTTAGCCATATAATGTTATTATATTACTCTCTCTTCACAGTTTCAACTCTCATTTAAAACCTCTCCAAACTGATAAAACTTTCCTAGTTTCTGTTCACTTTAAGCCAACTCTTTATCACATATTGATGCGCATCTTTATCAGAGATCTGCTAAGGGGAACCTGTTGCATCGCTTCACTTAATCAATGCATAATTCCAGGCAACGCACACACACACAAATTCAATCGCTGGCAATTTAGCAAACCAATTCTACAGAAGAGGGGAATAAAGAGAGAGAGAGAGAGATGCGACTGCAGCTGCACGCATAGAAATTATTATTGTGCCTTAATATAGCCATAAATCAGTGCATTTAAAATGCAAAAAAAAGAGGAGTAGAAGAATATCGCTATAGACTCGCTTTATGCATATGCAGCATCCTGCTGGCACAGAGCTGTAGGGTGCAGCTTACGGTCAACCTGGTTATAACTTCATCTGCATTTTAACGTTTGCAGGCTCCCCTACCTCCCTTCTCCCCCTCTCTCTCTCTCTTTCTCTCTCACTCTGGGGCGATAATAAACCGTCGCATCGAGCCACCCGTGCGTGGTCAGCGAGATCTCTCCTAATATACATACAAGCACACCCAGATAACTGCAGTGTGTGTGTGTGTGTGTGTGTGTGCATGCCAATCTGTGGCCAAAGTCTGAGCAATATCAATAACACTTGCTAGGCGCTCTTGGGCTGCGACTGCAACATGATGCGACAAGCGGACCAAAGACCCAAGACCCGAGACCAGGCAGAGACTAGCAGACCTAGCCTAAGCCCAGTTGAAGCGAGTATCTCGGTCTGTCCGTCTGTCTCCTCCTCTGTCTGTCTCCTCCTCTGTCTGTCTGTCTGTCCGTCTCTGCTGGCTTTGGCAATGTCACTGAACCAGTTCTCAATGTCTTCATATTGGATTGCGAAAGCAACCTCTGCACTAAATATTTACAACCTCCGCAATATCTCAAAAGCGGAGACAAGGCAGCGACAAAGTTTCTAACGTGGAACAAGTTCATGCAGTAACTTGCAGCAAGTTGCAAGTTGCTCCACAGTCGCCACAGCCACAGCCAGAGCCAGAGCCACAAAAGGTGTAAGTCTGGAGTGGAGTGTGGAGTAGAGTGAGCCGAGACAGGCCGAGCTGCAAGAAAACTGGCCAAGTGTCGTTGTGGCCATAAATTCAATTGAATATTACGCCAATTGGCTTTTTGTCTATCGCAAAATGGGGCGGAGTTATTGCCATCTCTCTTCCTCTCTCTCCTAAACTGGTTCGCTGCGGTTGCTATCAGCGAATGTCTGTCGGGATTTCAACTGTTTTGGCCAAGCTAAGCAGATTTCATTGGACTAGGCGGTAAGCCGCTTTGGGCCAGCTAATTAGGCGACTTTTGACGCATCATCCAGAGACGATTCGAGGGGCTTCGAGGTGATTTCGAGGAGGGGGAAGGGGGAGCGACGACAGAGTCCATGTTTGCGGCTAATATGCATCAAAATGTGTCAACACCTAAAGCCAGCTTCATGTTAATTGTTAACGCTATCTGCTTGCCACAAGGCGAGGCAAGGTGAGGGACACAGCAAGCGGAGCAGATGCAACGCAAGTCGAGGCCACGATCGTAGCCAGAGCTCGGCGGCTCTAGCTGCCTGCCTGCCTGGCTGGCTAGCTAGCTGGCCGTGTTTTCACCTCCATTAACGCGTGTAGCAGGATCTGGGACTGGCTCTGTCTCTGGCTTTAATGACGCCTGACGTTGACCGATCGTCGACCGCAAGCGGCTGACCGATCAAAAGTCGTTCAACTTGCCGGAACTGGTCGTAAAAGATCACCTGGGCCACGAACACAGACACAGCGAGAGCAACAACAACAGCTATGTGGAGCACCAGCCAAGCCAAGCCAAGTCGAGGCAAGGCGAGCCGAGACAAAACCAAAGCAGAGCACAGCCCCCAGACCAAGCCAGTTCAACTAGAGCTGAAGCTGGCCAGTTAGATAGATGCCGCGTCGGGCCGGGCCGGGCCAGGCCAGGCCGCACTTGGCCGCATTCGCATTCGCAGCTTTATTACAAGCACACACTCACACACACGCATACTCAATATTAATGGCCGCCAATGGAGTTCAGATCCCGGTGCCCAGTTCTTCAATCCCCAATCGTCCCAATCGCCCCAGTCGAGCAGTCGCAGTACCAAGTTCAAGCGAAAACATAGTTAATCTTTGCTGCTGCTCGACTCGACGCATGACTTTCAAAAGTGAGAATTGTCATTGGGTAAATGAACTTTGACAGGGGCCGATAGTAGGGCAGACCAAGTGATATTTCGACTTATGATTTCCAATGATTTTGCACAATAATAAAAATAATATTGGGGGCCACAGCTATAGCAGCAATTTGGTTTCGAGTTCGTATCTTATCTGTTTCAGTTTGGCGATTATGTTGCTTTACTATCACGTCTATTGACAGCGCCTTGCTAGGGTTGCGTGATAAGTTCGGGTTTTTGAAATAGTGCCCACTTCAATTGTACCAGGTATAGCTAAAAGATTTATTGAAAGTCGCGAGCTTAAGAACTTTGTAAATATTGGAGGTAAGTATTCGAAGTGGGGAATAGTTTACTACTGTATTTTATATAGTAACAGGGTGCTGTAGAAACACTTTTATGAATAATTTCAGCCATTATATGACCTTTAGAAACCTTTAGTTATGGATCCTTTCATTAAGAAATGAGATCTCTGGGCAGTCCTATTGTAAAATCAAAGATTTCTACCACGACATAATCCTGTACCTTGGAACAGTTAAAGCATTTTATAGTAATCAGATCCCTTTACCATCTCTAAGCACTTCTAGAACTTTAAGAATCTGGATATAACTTTATTATTATTATTTGGTAGGGGAATCTGTGCTGCAACCTAAGATAAGACCTATTGTACCTCTGCTTGGCTATAGAGCTCTGTTATCAGTCCGAATCTACGATTATCTAATAATAGAGTCATTCTAAGTAGACATTTTATACGTTGCAGTGCCTTTTTCAAATCTTATTCCCTTCAAACCTCAACTGCTTCCATTTGCCTTCTAAGTTGTCCCTCCCAGTTTTCTAGATTTCAAGATCTTCTCTGATTAGTTATGCAATTTCAGCAGATTGGTAATTGCTTTTTCAGTCATTGAGCTGATTTCTAAACTTGCAACGGCGTGGGGGCCCCACTTCAATCGCGATAAACTAACTGTGATTGTGGAAGTAGTTCCATTTCTTGTTGTTGTTGTTGTTGCTGCTGCCCATAAACATTAATTAGGCGTGCGGAGCAATTTAGAGCAATTTGCATGTGGCTCGAAAATCGAAGCTTAATCAACTGCGGCTGCACAGCGCAGGGAGACATTTTCCAGCTGCTGGTTGAAGATTTTCTTGTCTGGTTGAAACTTACCTGAACGTATTCGGCGCATATATCAATTCCACCCACAAAGGCGCAGACATCGTGGACGGACCAGGAGTTAACCTCCTCACTATGCGCCTGACACTGACGCACTGCTGCTGGCGATGTTGCTGCAGTTGCTGTTGCTGTTGCAGCAGTTGTTGTTGCGTTGGCGTTGCCATTGCCTTGGCCCTGCAGCGACTCCAGTGTTGGCTTCTGCTCCGTAAGTGGCGGGGATGGTGTGGATGTTGCTGATGTGGTTGTTGCTGCCGTTGCCGTCGAGCTGGCACGACGTGCCGCCAGCAGGCTCAGCGCGGCAGTTGCAGCTCCTCCAGTTGCCGCTGCTGCTGCAACAGTTGCTGCTGCTGCTGCCGTTGTGGAAGATTCAGCCTTAAAACGTTTGGCGGCCGGTGGCTGTGAGCTCAAGTCCAGCGGCGCCGCAGCCGTTGCAGCATTGGGCGCCGTAGCAGCCTCCGCATTGGAACGTGGACTAGACTGGCGCGAGGCGTGATGCGATTGTTGCTGCTGCTGCTGCTGTTTCTGCTGCTGTTGTTGCTGCTGCTGTTGTTGCAGTTGCTGCTGCTGCAGTTGCGCCGAATAGATTAAAGCGGGTGTAACAAATTGCGCCGCCTGCTGCAGTGCCGCATTTAAACTGGGACGCGGCGTGCCCGATGTGCTGGCACTGGGCGAGGAGGCGTTCGAGCCGCTGCCTTTCAGCTGCAACTGTTGCTGCTGCTGCTTGCCACGTAAAATCTGCTGAATCTCAGCATCTTTGGCAGCACGTGCCTAAAAGAGAGAGAGAAGGAAAACGAAGGTATAGAAACAGAGGAGAAGAAGCAGTTCCGAGAGACAAGCGGCAAGTCAAAAGTTTTTGGGTGGTCACGGCAACAAAAACAACAACAACAACTCACCAGCGTGAGCAACGCTTGGGTGCTGCTCATGTCCATCAGCGGCGGAAAGATGCTCGGGAATTGCAGAAAGCTGGGCATGAAAGGAGAAACACTGGCAGCAGCCACCACAGCGGCCATTTGGCTCTTGGCCTGCTCCGTGGGCGATTGAGCTGCAGCTGGCGGCAGGCTGCTGTTCCCGCCGGCCACACCAGCAGCACTTATGCCAGCAGCCACGCCCACGGACGCCCCCGATGACACTGACGTCTCCTTTGCATCTCTCAGTGTTGCCGACGTCGCTGTCGTCGAGTGTTTCTTGCTCGCATTGTTTGAGCCGCTGCCAACGTTGCCGCCGCCGCTGCCAATGCTGCAGTTGGCTGCACTGCTCGATGATGATTTGGCGCCTCGCTCCGTGCCGCCGCCTGTGCTGGAACTGGCGGCGGGCAGACTGACGCCTCCACTACCGCCGCCGCCGCCACCAGCGCTGCTGCTGCCGCTGCTGTCGTAGTAGGAATTGCGACGCGTTGCATTGTGGCTGAAGGAGAAGAGAAAGGGTTAATTAGTTTGGCGGTC
Source organism: Zaprionus africanus (assembly GCA_018151435.1). NCBI lineage: Eukaryota > Metazoa > Arthropoda > Insecta > Diptera > Drosophilidae > Zaprionus > Zaprionus africanus. Next base: position 452,632 of record JAECXB010002307.1, on the reverse strand, counting down.
GTGGGTTAACAAGGCAGGTGGCACGTGAAGGGTGAAGAGTTGGCGAGGGGGGAGCTGAACTGGTTGCCAACTTTACGAACTATCGATAAGCTTTCAAATACTTTGAAATTTGATATACTTGTCGTGATTAAACTGCTGCGACGATATACATATATGCAGATCGGCACAGCTGTAGATCGTGTTACTAGCATTTTAACATATATACTCCAACTGCTTATTTCTTATAAGTTGAGTTCTCATATGAGATTAAGAGAACAGAGGAATAGATAAATATGTATTGCCTATGTGGTTTTTGACTTGATTCGTCTAGGGAACAAATACCTAATACATATGTATATACAAAATACTTATATTGAATCTGCAGCTTAAGCTAACCTTAAACTATGATGCCTCTATTTTTTTATACATTTTAGATTTTAAATTCAATTAACATATAAATATAAAGTAAATTCTCAAATATTGTAAAAATACTTTACAGCTTCATTTTAAATTAATGAGGAAATTTAAGATTAGTGAGCAAGTAGAATTGAAACAGTTTCTCACTCAATAATATTTATGAGCTGCTGAAACGGCGCTTAAATTGTGAAAAATTACTTAAAAATGATCAGAGGCTTCCTCTAAGCAAATCTATCATGTTTACAAGTTATGCAAACTCTATATTCAATCAGTGACTATAAACTGCTTCGATCAGCTCTCAAACAATTACAGAGAATCGTGTTGGAATATTAATGCACGAGTCTGATATCATATTTGCTTATAGATAGCGTGCAATTGAAGTGTGCAAATAATCGTTTTATGGCTGCTCGGCAAACATCAATCAAATCGAAAACGAAATCAATTCAATTGTTTTTCTACTCGGTGGCAACCCTATTTCACACCACACCCCCTACTCATTTTTTTTTCTACTTACTCATTGGGATGGGCGTTGTTGTATTTGGCCGCCAGGCATCGCATAATATCCGAATAGTTGCGCGTGGAGAAATCCGTGGCATTTGCAGTTGTTGTTGCTGCCGCTGCTGCTGATGCTGCACTTGTTGCTGCTGCTGAGCTGCTGCCAACTGTGCTGCCACCTCCAATTGCATTGTTCACTCCGCTGCCAGCTGAGCTGCGCTGCTGCTGCTGCTGTTGACTGCTTGCCGCGGCAGCCTGTTGGATGCTGTTCAACAGATTCGTGGACAAATTGTGCAGGGGCATGTGGGCAGTGGCGGAGCTGGGCGGGCTCAAGCGTTGCTGTTGCTGGGGTGTCTGCTGGTTGGGTGAGATGCCACCATTGCCGCCACCACTGCTCCGATATGTTGCGGATGAGGGCGTGGCGCTGCGAGATCTGTCAAAAAACAGAAAAATAAACAAGTTGAATATCGATTGTGATCGAATGATCGAAGCTGACATCATTTTTCGAGCCGCACTAAACTAATTTGTGCGCCATAAATTAGCATTAATATTTAATTAGTTGTCACCCCTTCGGTATTATAATCCATGAATCATGTCGCATACAATTGGATTATTTGCCACTTCGGCCACTAAGGCTGTTCGTTCGTCGTCGCTTGCCTCTTCTACCATTTGACATGCTAATGAGGAGCTTCCGTGAGAAGATCGAATGGAACTCGAAGCCAGCCCCAGCCCCAGCCCCGTCGCCGATCTGATCCGTGTTGACGTTTGTGATATTCAGTAATTTATTTCTACCTCGCTTCCCTCTCTCTTTATAAGGCGATTACGATTGGCAATGTTGACTTATGGCCGAGAAGCTGATGTTGGCAGCAGAGCCTGCGGCTTTTCCGGGAAATGCAGTGACAGGACTGTGAGAAGATCGGTGCTAGATAACTTTTCCAGCGTGTCAGTTAGGGTTTAAAACACAAGGCCAGAATAGTTAACACAGCTTTGATACTTATTTTAAATTTGAGTTTAGTGGAATGAAAACTGTTGAAACTATTGCGCGAACTTATCAAAAGTGTTGCCACATCGAGTAATAGAGCAAAGGCGAATTTTGAACTCCAGAGTCTGGCAATGCTCTTATCAGCTGTTCTTTTGCAAATTGTTTTTCGATAGTTAAGATTTATTATTCGATAACACAGCTAATTGAAATGCGAATAAATGAACGAATTTAAAACTGGCTCATTTCGGATTCTGGCAACGCTGTTGTCGTTAAATTTTGTCTCATAATTTGAAAATTATCTATCGATTCTTTAGAACTCAGAAGCGATAACTTATCTAACTGCAACTGAGTTTATTCCATAGTTCGTTTAAAAATCTAAAGTGTATCAACTCTCAACGTTTAGTTAATTAAAAAATATAGCTCAACATTTCCTCAGTCTAACCTCAACTTGTCGAGGAAATTGGTTTTGTTGCGGACTTTGCAATGACTCGACTGAAAACTTGACTTTTCCGACAGTGATAATTTACCCAAAAGGGAAATAGAACATTTTTTTTAACTCGACGTTGAACTCGCAACTCTCACACGGGCCGCGAAGTTGCAAACGCGATGTGTGTGTGTGTGTGTTTGTTGCAGACTCCTAACGTGGCCATAACTCAAACATGCCACCAGCACTCGAGGAGCCCTGACTGCAGATCGAGTTGGGGGCCCCCTCAAGCGAGGCCCAGCCCAATTCACAGTCTCCCAGTGGCCTCTGCGCACCACTCACCCCTCTGCCCACCCTTGCCTGTGCTCCTTGAGGCTGCGAAGCACACGAGCCATGGCTAATAATCAGCAACGGGTCAGATTCAGCAACAACTTCGGCAGCAGCAGCAGCAGCGGCAGCGACGTCGGCGTCGGCAGCTGCAAGTGCTTGGCGTGCAAGTGAATCAGTTGGCGTGAGGCAGCAGGAAGAGGGGGTGGTTGCATGTGGGGGAGGGGGAGTGGTGAGTTTGGAGTATGTGGGGGAGGGGAACTTTGTTGCAACTCGTGCTGCACGTCGTCGGTCATTTCGTGTTGCTTTTGGCTGCTGTTGCTGCTGTGGAGGCGCAGATGCATATAAAGCGGGTAAGTTGTTGTTGCTTTGGTTGTTGTTGTTGCTGTTGTTTTAGTTGTTGCTGTTGCTGTTGTTGTTGCTTGGCTTTTTACAGCCATTGATTTATCGTGATCTGTTTGGCTGTCGATTTTATGTTGCTGCTGCTGTTGCTGTTGTTGCTGTTGCTGTTGCTACACTACAACATTTTTAGTTGTTGTTGTTGTTCGTTTTTTGTTTTCTTTTAGTTTTTTGTTTGAAAAAAATGTTGATTATTGCAAATTGCTTTGGCTATTGGTAGCAGCTACTTAGTTGTCTGTTGTCTCGTTGCTGTTGCTGCTGCTGCTGATGTTGTTGTTGTTGTATGTTTTGCTTGTTCTTGGCAATTGTTCAAATTGTTTATGGTGCGATTATGTTGCCAGATCTATAATACGTATCCCAGCCTCAGCTATAAGCCCCCTTCCCTCTCTGCAACAGTAGCGCTGGCGCATGTAGCGATCAATTTGATTTCTCTCCATGTGTGTGTGTCTGTGTGTGTGTGTGCTTTCAGAGTGTATCTAACGGTTCTGATCTATGGCATGGCTAATTGGCGACGGGGCGTGGCCCCAACATATGCAAATGGTGTCTTTTGTTACGCCTACGCGAGCTGAAATAAATCGCTTTAAAACAAAGCTCAAAAGAACTCGCTCCCGTAGCATGTTCCCCATATCTCTCCCCACTCCTCTTCTTCCCCTTCTCCAACCGTACAAGCCGAAGAAATCTACATAAATCAGCAATCAGCCAAAAGAAAAATGTTTATCAATGAATGTCTTGCAAATTTTCGAGACAGAAGGAGAGGGAAACGTAACAACAAAAGCCAAAAAAGAAATACGATACTCAACCATTTAGCAGGCTTTAGGCAGCCACAACAACAACAATAACAATAAAACCAAAATAGACTATAGAAAAGGGAATTTTTTTGTCTTTATAGCCAACTGAATCATCATCTATCTATCTAGCTTGAACCTGACGACAGCGACTTAAACTTGACTAGTCGAAGTTCGTATTTTTGCAGTTTGTCGACATCGATTAAAAGTCTCAACTAAATGTAGTCATATCTGAAGACTTGTCCCCCACTTGAGTGCAACTCCAAAGCCAGGCAGGTATTCTCAGGCACTTGAGGGTTAAGCCTTGTCTCGAGTGCGACTTGCAACTGAGCGTGTGCTTGACGGGGATCTCAACTTGATATGATACTAAGCAAACGCATGAGATGACAAATATTTAAGTAGATTTCTCTGAGAATAAGGTGACGAAGGTTAGAAAGGTTGCTGAGTTCTGAATTCACAGATAGGTCAAATGTCACTTAGACCTATATAAATTGTACGTCCGATTGAAATGAAAGTTTATAGAAAACCGAACTAAAGCATGGGGGAAAGCTCAATTTGGATTATAATCAATGTACTTATAGGTTACTTCTACATATAGGTCACTACATAAAGGTCACTTCTTATGGGGTACTACACTTAGGTTACTAATACATAACGGTTACTTTTTCCCAAATTTTTCAACTAGGATCTACTATATTAAACTAATATTGATCCGGAAAGGTTATTTTGTTTCGAGATCTCAAACACTTCTGTCAAACTCTATTGAATTCCAACTAGTTTTACAAATTACACTCATTAGACTTTCTAAATGGACCAAATTTATTTCGATCTTAAGATATTAATGACATTGAAAGTTGTCATAACTCATTAAATATTAAACACCCGCACTAAAATCATCCCAAACGTATTGATCACGAGCTGCCTCAATAATTCCTCACACATTGATTATATTTATTAAGTATTTAGTTAATTGAGTTTGCACACACACATAATTAATAATATTAAATGCGACACGCTGTCGGACATCAACCAGCACCATCTTCATCTTCATAGGCAGCTTAATTATGTCGGGGAACCCATAACTCGTTAGCGCCCAACAAGCTACGCGTTGATTCGCTTTGCTTAATCTCAAGAACAAAGATACAAAGATATAGGAAAACAACAAAAAACAAAGACCACCCTCCAAGCGCGACTTTGAATGGAATGGAGAGCGGGGAGGGGGAGCCGTCAGAGTAGGCAGGCAGATACAAATGGAATATGTTTAAGGCAATGACAAGTATCGTGACTTTGTCTATGAAGATTTAGGCACACACCTCAGGTGCCGAAAGAGCCGAATGCCATCGGTGTGTCTCATTAATATTAATAAGCCAATAAGCCCAACCACAGTCAGAGCCACAGCCAGACGGAACCAACTGGGCCGACTGTAGATTGTCGCTCCATGTAGTAGACAGCCTCAGCTGTAGTTTATAGCAAGGTATATATATCTCACGCTTTGTCTGTCCGCCTCCCCAACAATTTGTCGTCTTATGTCAGGGGCTTAAGGTCCCGCCCGAGTAGTTCGCGAGTTTGTTTCGTTTCTCTAGATTTTGGTATTTTGATAAATTGTCTGGTATTAGTTAATCTATGCCGTCATTAATTTGCCCACTGTGCGTATTAATTGCTCCTTCGCTTTGAGTTTATTAATTTGATTTATATTTAAATTTTTGGGTTTCCATTTTTCTCTCTCTCTCTCTTTCAGTATTTATCTGTCTGTGTCTGTGGCCCCTTTTGTTTGTTGTTATATTTCTTGTTTCTTTTTCATCTTTTGACAGCAAACGCGTGCGGTTTCGGTTTCTGTTTAAGCGTTTTGATTAATTTGCGGGCCTGAGTTCGAAGGGGGCCTTTGCCAAGACGGTAGCCAAACGCGACTGATATCGATACGGAATCGTGGTATTAATTTGTTAAAATGTTAATTAATTTGTCAGGCGAGAGACAGACCAACAACAAGAAGAACAACAAGAGAAAGAACAAAAGGTAAGTGATGGATTAAGTTAATTCTTTTTTGTTTTTCTGTGGCCTTTCTTTCATTCTTTTCTTCTCTAGGATTGTGTGGAATTATTTTCCTTACACATCATTCAAACATTTACAAAATTGTCGGTTGTCATTTTCGAGCAATTCATTTCAAAAAAAAAAAAAAAAAAAAAAAAAAAAATCATAAAATAAAGTAAAATCCACATTCAATCTGGCGTAATGAACGAGAAGACGGATAAACCCGATAAGCCGACGCGAACAACACCGCCCTCCATATTGCGCCTAAGCGGCAGCTATCGAAGTACTCAGCTGACCAACCATCCCTCGATAACGATAACTTTACCCACGGACACGGCATCGGGCGGCGCCGAGCAGAGCAACGATGCCAGTGACGCGCAGGAGCGACGTCAGCGTCGCGAACAATTCGAGCAACTGCGACGCGATCATTATCACAACATGTACTCCTCGATAAGTGGACTCCGGCACAGTGCGGCGAGCAGTGGGCCCCGCATAAGCCCGGAGCAAGTGAGTAACGAGCGTAGAGCAAGCACCGAGCCGGAGAAAAAGGAGAATGCGATGAAGTGACAAAGCTTCTGGACACGCGAAGGAACATTTAAAATGAAGTGCAATTTCAACAAGAGCTTTAAACAGCTTTTAAATATTTAATTACGTTTCTGCTCTATAGAACCTATTCAAACTTGAACTTTGTTTGAAACGTGATCAAAGCTCTTCTTTTTCATATGTTTTAATTATGTTTGTGGAAAGGAACTTTTAAGGAGCTTAAGAAAATTTTGAATATTTCAAATATAAACATGCTTAAAAACTTGAGAAAGTTTTTTTAATGCGTTATCTAATATTTGCTTGTAATTTAAGTATTACTAAGCATATTGTAAGCTTAAATGCAGTTGGCAAAAATACTTGATTCATACAAAAAGGTCTCAAACTTTAAGTTTATTGAAAAAATTTTAATGCGTTTTCTGCAGGAGCTTGATAAAGCTTGCAAATGAGCTTTTGGGAAAAATTAAAATTTTTTGCTACCTATTGAAAGCTTAGCTAAGCTTAAGAAAAAGCTTTTTCATTATATTTAAATAACAATTCTGAGAAGTTCTTGAATAATTAAAATATAAACGTGAGCTAAAGCTTCAAAAGCTTCTTAGTCTAGTACGATTTTTCAGTAAGTCAAAGCTTATTTGTGCAGTGTAATCATGCAACCCTGCAAAGTGGCATAATATATAAATAGACTCAACTAAATCTCGTCTAAGCTCGACGTGCAATCATTAATAATGTTGCCTCGACTCGTAACTCACCTGGCAAATGCCGCTGAAACGGACACCTCGCCGTTGTTGTTGTTGTTGCTGCTATTGCTGCCACTACTGCCGCCGGTGTTGTTGTTGCTGTTGCTGTTGTGGCTGGTGTTGCTGCTGGGACTGAGTCGCTCCCGTTTCACATTGCCGCTGCTGAGACCGAGAAACTGTTGCTGTTGCTGCTGTTGATGATTGCTGCTGTTGCTGCTACTGTTGCTGCTGCCACTACTACTGTTGTTGTTGTTGTTGCTCACTGTCACACTGTTATTGTTGTTGTTGTTGTTGTTGTGCATGCTCGACATGGCTGTTGACTCCTTGAGCGCATCTTTGAGCGAATCAATCTGTGCGCCCGTCATGTGCAACGGCGACAACTTCTCGTGCTTCACCGTCTCAAAGTACAACGCATATGCGGCAGCTGCCGCAGCAGCAGTTGCATTGTTGCTGGCTGCCACTGCAGCAGCCGCTGCTGCTGCCGTTGCTGCTGCTGTAGACGCGTTCGACGAAGCTGAGCTATTGCCGGATGCCGTTGCTGCTGGTGTTGCAGCCTGCATATTGCTGTTGCAGTTGCTGTTACTGTTGCTGCTGCTATTGCCGGTGGCAGCAGCAATAGTTGCTGTTGCTGTGTTTGTTGTGGGGCACGTTGCAGCCTCGCACAGCTTCTTGGCGGCGCTATCGATGCCACCGTAGCCGCTAAGCAGCAGCGAACGCTCGCTAAGCATTTTCGCCGTGTTGCTGGCGTTGCTGTTGTTGTTGTTGCTGCTGGTGCTGCTGTTGCTGGCTCTATAAAGTTTCTGCTGCAGCTGCTGCTGCTGGTGTCGCTGCAAATCGCTGGCGAGGCGCTCAAGATGCTTCCGCTTGGTGGCCGCCGCCGCGGGCAACGAGTTGAACTGTTGCTCCTGCTCCTCGTTGTGGTGTTTGGTTGGTGTTGCCGTTGTCGCCTTCGCGGGCTTCTGCTGCAGTATGTCGGTGGGCGTGTTACCTGCAAGAGTGAGTGAGAAAGACAGAGAATGAGAGAGAGTGAGATGGAGCATAGTTTTGATTGACTTTACGTAACGTGGTGTGCCGCATGGCACGTCAACTGCTTACTAAACTTTTCGCTGTAAACAATTCGAAATCGTTTCGAGTTCGCATTTCGAATTCGATTTCGAGCCCGAATCCAGCACAAAGCAATCGTGTGTGTGTGTGCAAGTCGGCCAAAGGTTAAAATAACTTATAATATGTTAACAAAACCGTTGACCTGCAATGTTGAACCCCCCAAGCTAATTATCGGGGTGCACAAGTCGTCGAGTCGCCGCCGAGTCGGACACACACACTCGATGTACCGTGTAACAACAATAGCAAAACAAGCAGCAACAACAGCAGCAACAACTACAACAATGATACAAAAACAAACAACAACAGCTACGACTTTTGGCATAGGCACAGCAGGAGGGTTCGGACTTAAAAATGTAGACATACTATACGCATATTATATTGTATGTACGAAGACAAAGTGTTTTCGGACTTGGATATATTGGGGAACCTGCTGTAGTCGGTTGACCTCTGGTGTAGTGAATTTAAAGAGCGATTGTCATATATATTTTTAAGAGAAAACTGTTTGGGCTTAAAGTTTTCCTATATATCTTTAAGATTTATCTGCCTTAGGTACTAGAAATCCTAAGAACCTAAGGTTACTTCTCTTTTCGAATACTTTAGTCACTTAAGGAATGACTATAGATCATGAAGGAAATGGTATTATATTTAGGCTACTGAAAACTCAGATTCTATACCTTTACAGAAACTTGGGGCTTTGCATATATCATGATATATAGATTATATTATCTCCTCATAAGTGTTTCATAAAAATATCAAACTTCAGTTAAGATCTTCACTCCATACCAGCTGATATGCTCCATCTGGGTCACAGCAGTGCACTCCTCCTCACACACACCGACACACACATACACACACACGCATCTATGGACTGACCGCAGTGGCATACATTGAACTTTATGATGCGGTTGAAGCTTCCGTCGCGCCCATTGCGTAAATTGTTTATTTACATAGCACAAACATTATTTATTTCTCTTCTCCCTCTCTCCCTCTGCACCTCCTCTTCTCTCTCTCTCTCTCTCTCTGTCGCTTCAACGCACATAAATAATTTAATTGTAATTTAACTGGCAAATATGAAAAAGGCAAAGAAAGATCGATCGTGTTGAGGCAGACAAAATGTGGCACATGCTACGCCCCACGACAAAAACATTGACCTTTTGCATGGTGCAGCAGCAACGGCGGCCAAGGTGTAAATTAATGCCCAACCCAGCACGGTGTGCTGTGCACACACACACACCGTACACACACGAACACGCATACAGCAAACAGAAGCATAGATAATTAAATGAAATATTTACAAGCCAAATTAACAATTTGTTGTCGATGCTCGTTTCGGATCGCAAGAATTCTCCAAGAATAGTTCAACAAACCACTTTGGAAAACCTGCTGTCGAGGAACTGACCCTGTGTGGGGCACCCTGTGGTTTGAACGTGGCTCAAATTTCCGACATCTCCCCATGCAAATTGTATAAATATTGTTTGTATTATTTGCCTTATCATAAAGTTGAGTTTATCATTGGTTAGCATAGATATTAAACTTGCCTCTAGATTTTCGCCTCGACTACGTAGGAAGGTACAGTGGGACAGTACTCTAATCTTGCTATAAAATTTAATAGAATTGTTATCATCATATTTTATGAAGAATATCTAAGATTTAATTGAGGGATTATGTCTATGTCTTGAATGTATGTATTTTAAATGCTTTTACTACTTTTGTAAAGGATCTTCAACAAACATTTAATCTTTAACTATTTATTTAATAAAGAATATTCCTTATCAATTATATGATAATGGATCTTTACTACTCAGCAATATCTCCTTCATATTAAATAAATAATTTTTTATTTTAATATTATGCTCTTTTATAGATCGTAATATCTCTTACAGAAGCTTTTTAGTAAATGGCAAATATTAATTTTATATCGAAGACTTATATGCCTAACTACTTTAGATAGTTCACTTATAAAACTTTGAATTCTTCGAAACATTCTTGAAGTATTTCAAATTTTTTGGCAATTCTCTTGACACCTCTAGCATCAATTTACATGCTTTGCCAGCCCCAACCCACTGTGCCATCATTTTGGTTGTTTGAATTGACTTCAACCGTGTGAGTCTTTCTCCCTTCCCACCCCCGCTGTGGGGACCAACATGAGTTGCGGCCTGGGCTGCTGATTGGCATCGCTTGGTGCCAATGGTGCTAAGTGCCGAATGCCGAATGTCGAATGCCAGAGAACTGAGCAGGGAGCAGCGGGCAGAGGGAGCATGCAGAGTGAAGATCGGAGGCGAAGACCGTAAACCGTAGACTCTATGGAAGATTGTAAATGCGACATGCGCCATGCGCGGCGCGAAGGCGACACAATGTTGACTTTTCCAGTTGGGCTTGTGTGTATATTTTTTATCATGTGTGTGTGTGTGTGTGTGCGAGTGTGAATGCGAATGATCCGCGCACAGTGACAGGCCGCATGTTGGGTCGACAAGTGTCAATAGTACTAATAGACGACCGACTCTGGGTCTCCCTCTCTCTCTCTCTCCCTCTTTCGCGACTGGGTCTCTCGTCTAGGGGCTAGGCTACAAGTCGAGTCCGTGGCTGAAGCCGCGTCTAGGCACGTTCGATGCCTAACAGCGCGTTCTGGAAAAACAAAAAGGCAACGGTAAAGTTCATTGCCATTTGCCTGTTTGGCTGTTTGACTATTTGGCTTTTGGGGCACGTCACGGGGCCCTCAACAAGCGGCGACAACAGCAACACCAACAACAATAATAACAACAGCAACAACAGCACGTCACGTTGGCAAACACAGCTGCCAGCGACCCATCGCATCGCCTCATCGCCTGAACGTCATGTGACCATTTTTCATAGAGCTCATATGCGGAGAGAGAGACGAGAGAGAGAGAGAGAGCGAGAGAGAGAGAAAGAGAGAGAGAGACCTCAGCGAGACCTAGGTCTCGCTTCGCCTTCCTCTGGTATCGCGTATGACTCTCTGCGCCCAATCCAATTTCAATCTTTAGTGTAATTTGATTTTGATTTGATAAATAGTTAGCTTCAGCTAGCAGCTGTCGTCGACGTTGTCTAGACGCTGAAGACCTTGCTAGAGAGAGAGAGAGAGAGAGGGAGAGAAAGAGAGACCGGGAGGGCAACACGAAATCCACATTCGGCCGCAATTTGACTTTCAAAAGGCAGGCCACGGGTTCGAGTCGGGGCGTTAAAATTATACATACACACACACTGGCACACACGTGTGTAACTTACACACACACACACATGCACCGCACACTCTTGCTTACACACATTTAGCTTATCAGCTTTTGACCTCATTTAAAAACCAAATAAAACGCAACGCTCGAGAGCAAATAGCGCCCCGCCGCCGATTTATGCGAACTTTGAGACGCCTCACAATTCTCAATTGTGTGCGCCTTATCGCGAGGCTAGAGAGAGAGAAAGAGAGATGGAGAGAGGGAAGTGAGGGAGATCAGAGTAGATTGAGGTTGAGGGCGAGGGCAGAGGGTAGCTTCAACTTTGTGCCGGAATCAAGTTGTGGCGACGCGCAGATAAGATACGCTCGGTGAATGGCTAAGCAACTGCTCGAGCAGCTAAGCAACTATCGATAATAATCGATTGTCGACTATCGCTGACATTTCTAGGAGAGTTTGGCAGTCAACTTGCTTACGTACATTTTCGCTGAACTCTTGATAGGGATGCGGTAATTTTAAAATTCTACTAAAAACAAAATTCTTGGTAAAGATAATTTGGCTTAGTCGAGTAGATATTGCTCTCTAGAGCTAGGCACCCTTAGAAAGATAAACAATATAAAATAATTCTGGTGAAAAAAACAAAACTGTCAAAAAAAGGCCAAAAGCAACAACACTACTCGAGGGGGTACTTGGGCATTAGACGTTAATTAGAAATCTATCTCTTCTAAATTAATTTCCCAGTGTAGTTCATCGTGCAATGTTTTCTTTTCTATTCATTTCTGTTTTGTCACATTTTGTAGATAAACATTTATGGGGCTCTATCAGCGTAACTGCATCACAGTTTCGGGCTTGTCTCATTTCATTTTCAGTTTCCATTTACTCGCACTTTGCCATTGTCGCTTGTTGTTGTTACAGTTCTTGTTGTTGTTGTTGTTCCCTTTCTTAACGTGATTTCTTGTATCTCAAGTGTTCGCTCGGTCGCTCGGTCGCATTTCGGGGTCTTATCACGGTGTTTGTCCAAGTGCCAGTTGAACTACAGACACGTAAGTAGATCGACCATACTATACACATACATATGTATGTATGTGTGTGTGGCCAGGGGGAGCTGCTCTCCGTACCTTAACTCTTGATAGCTCAGTGTTACTGTTGTTGTTGTTGTTGCTCTTCTTCTGCTCTTTAGTTCGTCTTTGCTTTGTTATTTTGTGTGTTCTTAATTTTCGTTTTGGTCGCATTTTTTTGTAAATCATGTCGCATTTATTAGATCATCAAGGTGTTAAAGATTGTACACCCAAGTGTGTGTGTGTTTGTGTGCGCGTTTCACTGATAATATTTGGTCTCTGACTGCGTCTCTGGCCTTTTTTCCTGCTTGTGTGTGTGCTTTGCCCTCCTCAGCCGTATTTGTTGTGATTGTCGGAGAAAGTAATTCAAAGTTCATTAGAGTCCGATTTTATTTGACAGACACGCCCCCAAAATAAACACCAAGAACATACCAACGCCCATTGCCAGTTTCATGATGTATCATTTATCAAATGATGTTTGCATGAAGCTCTACACAGAGCAAGAGAAAAAACAAAACACAAAAAAAAAAAAAAACAAAAAGGTTCTTTATCTTTATGATGACAAACGTGTGGAATGCAATTTTCATGTGGAAATTTCCAACAAAAATGGAATAAATAAAAAACAAAGAATCAAATATACAAAGGGCGATCATAAATAGAGTTCACTGACTTTAGGGGGTTGACGAAAGGGAAGAATTGTGATAAATTCTTAGTTGTATTACGTTTTATTTATTAAACATAATTTATAAGAATTTCATATCCATTTTTAATACAGTTCAAATAGAGGAATAATATCAGAAATATAAAAATCTCATTTAAATCAAAGATGATCACTATTTTCACCATTGTCCACATGGACAGATCTTGATCTAATAAATGACTGTTACAAAAAAAAAAAAAAAAAAAAAAACTATTTTCACTATTAAATTTGGTGTAGAGCTTAACATAACAAAAATTAGTCATATTATTCAGATTTCCATTAAAACATTAATTCATTACTTATGATAGTTTCCATTTTTGGAATTATAAATTCTCCCTCCACACAAGTCCCATTATGCCCATCGTCATTTAGTTGTATACTCAAGATACATGTATTATATAAGGTCTGTCAGGTTCTAGGCCAATTAAACCAAGTGGAAAACCAAGTTAAGATGTTTACTCGAAAGTTTGCCGTTATTTGATAGCCGCAAAGTGCTATAAACTCCGTTGTAAACACCATGAGCACCAAAACATAATATCAACAAATAATGCTAGCTAAAAGGTATGAGGAGAGAGAGAGGTAGAGAGAGGAAAAGAGAGGGAAGAGAACTGTTGTATTGCTATGCTTGTGGGCAACTCGCGTCACACTTTTGGCCCACTCATAAACAAACTAATTGCAGGCACTGTACACACACACACACACACACACACACAGGTTGCCTACTTGGCATACAGGGTGAGGTTGAGTGATAAAGCCTAAACGGTGTGCAATTAAATGAAAGAAGCAGCTAATAGACAGAAGTAAAGGTAAGGAAAGGTGGGCGGAGGCAGGGCGGGGCAGCGTCATGTGGGCATAGCGCACACGCGAATATGCAGCCAAGCAGCAACATTAGACATGCAACTGCAACTGCAACAGCAACAACAAGAGCAACATCAGCGAATCTCTCGCAAATTTATGAACCTGAACCTGGGGGCCAAGGAAAAATAGAAAAAAAGCAACAAAAAACCGAAAGAAAAGCGACGAGGAGGAGACGCAGGAGAAAGGAAAGAGGAAAAACTGCGCGCAGCCAGAAGAAAAGTCGGTGTAAAAATCAAATTAAAACCAGAGCAGGCAAGCACGAAATTTCTAAGGAAATTTCACCCCGTATGTGGTTGGTGGCAGCGGCAGCAGCAGCGGCAGCGGCGGCATGCAACAAATGGCTTTGGCGCAAGAGATGAAGCAGCAGCAGCGGCAGAGGTAGCGGCAGCAACTGTTGCAGCAGCCTGTGGTGAATGACCAAAGCGCATTAAGGCAGCCAAGCGGCGACCAAACCGAACAAGCGAGCGAAAAAAAAACCTGTGCTAATTATTATTTAGTGCAGTTCAGCCAGCAGTCGCTATACCTCTCTCTCTCTGTCACTCAGTCTCTCTGTCTCTGTCTCTATCACTGTGCTTGCCGTCTCGAGCCGAGCTGGCAATCTGCACCAATTTAACCAAATAAGGCGCTTTTAGCGGCCAAATGCATCGCATGCAACAACGACGACGCATTGCAGCAGGAGAAATCTGACTTGGGTTGAAAGGCCCCTCTCTATGCGGGTATCGCTGTCTCTGTCTATGTCTCTGCCTCTCTCTCTGTGTGTGTGTGCACCTGTTTTACAGGAATTCAGAATCCGAGCGAACGTCTGTCGTCGTCGATAATAAACTTTAATGCTAATAGTAGTTGTACATCATCTGCAATGGACCAAAAAGCTGCAGAGACAGCAGAGCAGCAAAGTCAGCCAAGGGGCAGGCACAGGGGCAGCTCTAAGGGGAGGGCAAGCTGAACTGAGCCAGGCTGAAAATCAAATTCCATTAAAGCAATTATGCGCCAAAGAGAGAGAAAGAGAGGGAGATAGCGAGTGCAGCAAGCAGTGCAACTCTGGTGTCCCGCCTGATGGCCTGAGAATCACCGAGAGAGGCGAGAGGTGACGCCGCCGTCTCTGCTTCATGTGCAATGGCGCGTAATTAGAATTTTTGATTAGCCACAACCCGTCACAAGACGTCAGTGCTCAAGCTGTCTCTCTCTCCCTCTTGCTTCCTCTCTGCCTCTCCCTCCCTCCCTCCTCTCTCTCTTTCTAGCCATTTGCCCGACTAGTTTCCAGTTTGTCCAGTTCAAATGGCAGAAGGTGTTAATAATTTATGAAATTTGCCTTTTGCACCGATTTGAAATTTCAATTTGCCGCTTCGAAACTGACAGTTACCGTTAGATGCCGTAGCGCTGCTCTATTTTTTTTTATTTATATATTTTTTTGTAGCTGTCAACAAGTTTTCCATTTTCCCATTTTCCGTTTGCATTCGCGTTAATTTCAGCTTCGTGAACTATTTAATCAAATGATTGTGAACTGATTCGCGTCGCGTCGCGTCGAGTTGGGGCAACCAATCAAAAATGTTGCCAGCCTGTTGCATGTGGCAGGCATGTTGTGTTGCATGTTGCAAAGCCGCCCCATATAGTAGTTTGCAGTTGCCATCGGTTGATTGAATCGATTCATGTAGCGCACAGCAGGTGGCCCCCAGTACAGTTATGAGGGTCGTTATGGCCAAGAGCAAGAGGGGCCTTCAGGCCCACAAAAGAGAGGCCAGTATGGTAACAGTTCAGGCTTCATTTGCAGACTTAAGAGTGCGCTTAATTGGTAGTTAAATGAGAACTGAACGAAGAAGAAGAAGCAGAAGAAGAAGAAGGGGAATTGTGAACTCGATCGAGCTGAGAGAAGAATGTTGAACTAGTTGCTTGAGAAAGGTCACGAA
Organism: Zaprionus africanus; assembly: GCA_018151435.1. Taxonomy (NCBI): domain Eukaryota; kingdom Metazoa; phylum Arthropoda; class Insecta; order Diptera; family Drosophilidae; genus Zaprionus; species Zaprionus africanus. The sequence goes on along the minus strand of JAECXB010002307.1, from coordinate 436,710 downwards.
GGAAACTTAGGATTAGAATGTTGGAATTAAGGTATTGAAAAGAAACTGACTTTACATTGTTACCAAATTAGATGTAGAATATGTTCAAATTCTCTTAAATGTTGTTGAAATTCGAAGAATTCAAGTAGAAGAACATGATATCATGAAAGAACCTACCTTAATAATCTTGTGAGTATGAAGGAGAGTAACTGATTTTCATTTAAAAACAAAAAATAGTTTAAAAGAACCTAAATAATTTTGTAAACACATGGAAGATTACTTGATCTACCTAGTTAATGCAGATCACACTAATATAAGTCCTCAAGCTCTTGAATTGAGGTACAACTGCTTCATCTTAACCTCACAAATGTTCTAACACTCAAGAGTAAAATAAAACCTACAAATGTCGCAGATAATTTTGATGAAATGGCCAAAATAAATAAAAGTTAAGGAAAACAATTTGCCAATTGTCAACGATGGGCAGAGGGAGGAGTGTGGGGCCAGGGGGAGGGGGGCACAGCAAGGTGGCAGCAGGAGGTGCGGCAAACTGATGCCAACTGCTGTGCAGGTTATGGCCAAAACAAACCAGCTGCAACTCTGGCAGCAGGTAGCAAAGTGGGTTGAGCCTGTAGAAGGCAACAGGGGGAGGGCGGTGAGGCGTGGCTCAGTGGCTGCAACTCAGCTTGGTTTCTTTTTTTTCTGTGCCTTGCGGCTGCGGCGTAAAAAATCAAGTGCAGATTAATTAAATTCGATAATTAAATGAACGCAGCAAGCGCAGATCGTGTCTGCTGCAGTTGCACAGTTGTTGCACAGTTGTTGTTATTGCTGCACTTGGCTTGGTTGCACATCGAGGGTGCCCCGTTGCCGTTGCCTGCTGCTGCTGGCCTGGTCGGGCTCGGCTAATGCATTTCTGTGATTTGGGCGCAGTGAATTAATGCGCAGCGCTCTATAAATTTGTCAGCAATTAAATGAGGCAGAGGCAGAGGCAGAAGGATCCCGTTGCCCTCCGCTGCCACCAGCAACCTGCCACCAAAATGCCAGCTATGCTATGTAGACTTTCCCCCCTTTCCTACACCTGCCTCTCCCTTTCTCTTCTCTTTCTCTCTCTCTTTGTCTCTCTGTTGCCTCGTAAACCCCTCGGCGAGTTGTTAAATCTGACTCGTGCCATATTTCAGTGCAACATTTGAGTTGCCTCAAACTGAAACGTTGCCACTTGCGGCACACAAACTCTGAACTTTATAGACTGTCTTCGGCATTGGCATTTGCAGTGCTGCGCGCGCATCGGGGCCAACTAATTCCGCATGCAACTGCCACAAAACACTTTGATTGATATTTGGCGATAAACGATGAAAATGCCGCTGCCTCTGCTGATGTTGCCTGCGTTGCTGCAACATATGTGCTGCATGCAACTGAAAATCTATTAAACTCGTTCAAAGCTGGCAAAAGCGGCGTATGTTGCACATAAATTTATCGAGTTCAAGCGCAGTTGTTGCAAATTTATGGCAACAGGCCGCAACTGACGCTGCAACTACCGCCGCCAATGTGGCAAGCGGCGACTGCGCTGGGCGTGTGCCCCTGTCCTGTTAACATCTTGTGAATGTTGCTTGTTGCCTGTTGCAGCTGTATGTGTGTGTGTGTGTGTGCCACAACAAGTTGCAAGTTGCCAGTACATGGATTCCATGTCGATATGCAGATCAAATCAATGTTAGGAGAAAACTCTCGCCTAGAGCTTTTGAGAAAGCACACGCCATGAAATAAGGAGTTAGGATCACAAAATCTGTAGCATAAACTGAAAGTTTTGCTATAAAAAACAAGCTATAAAATTGAAAATTAATTTTACAAAATTATTTAAAAATTATTAAAATATTCTTAAGCAACTTTTTCTCGAATTTTCGCATATTTGACTTCATTGTCAGTTCTCGTCATACACTGCGTATGCTTAATATACAAACAAATTCGCCACAGAGCAACTCTACACCCCTTTTGTCGCCACCTTTGCCACTTGACATGTGTACTTAGCAATTATAAATGAAATATATATTTCAAACCCGCCCCCAAGAGGTTCTTCCATCATTTGCCAGTTGAACACGTTGTCTACTGTTCATAGGTACAGTTGCTATATAATATATATTACTTAGATGTATGTATATATGGCTGTTATACATTATACACACAGACACACACACAGACTCTCACACACACTCATTGTGCCTTGGCTCAACAAGTTCAGGCAGTTCAGAACCTTTGCACGCGAGAACTTATCGCCAATGTGGCTGGCAGTCGAGAGCATTGTCTGGTTAGGGTGGCTCCTAAAAGTAAAAAAAAAGGTAATCTATGTATGTTCTTTTATATGTCTATGTCTGTGTGTTTATCTGTGTGTGTGTGTATATATAGAGTAGTTAAGATATAACTAAATTTAAACTTAATAAATTTATTTATATTAAATAGTTTGTAAATTAAAAATAAATCGCTGTTATCTTATATTTATTTACAGTTTTTTTATTTGATAAAAATGTATAAATTTATATATATATTTTTAAAGCTTAAAGTTATAAAAATTTATATAAATTTATAACTAAGAAAACATCTAAAATGAAAAGGAAACTTGTAATAAATTTTATAACGGAGTACCCCAAATGATGTTTGACCTATTTGACCTCTTGCAAAGCATATAAATATGCTAGAGCTTTATTTTCAAGTATTGCTGTTGATTGTTTCACCAAGTTTCTTAATCAAACAGCAGCAACAACAACAACAACAATATCGATGTCGACGTTGGCGACAATCAACAACGACGCGCAACGACGATGTCGCGCCTGATTATATAAAATAAATATCTTTGACTTGAACTTTTGCTGTGTGTTGACTGTTCCCATTTTGCCTGCACACACACACGCACATGTGAGTCTGTGTGTGTGTATTTCAAAAAGCGAGCAAAAAGTCAAAGCAGCAACGCGGTCGCCCGCGTACAAAATTCAACAGCAGCACAAAACAACAACAACTACAGTGGGCTACATATAGTACACAGATCAGCCAACAGCAGCAGCAACAACATCAACTCGAACAACAACAACTCGAACAACAACAAATGTGTACACAAACGTCAAAAAAGTCAACTGCGCCGCTGCCATTTGATAAGAGGCCACAAGTGTAAATATAGACGACGACACCAAAAACAACAACAGCAGCAGCAGCAGCAGAGCAAGAGTAGCAGCAGCGCAGCTGACGCCAACGTCAACGCCAACAACGTCCACGACCGTTGACTGACCGAGTCAAGCGTCGTCTCTCTCCCTCTCTCTCTCACACTTACTCTGCGCATGCATTCAAAGAGAGCGCACACGTGAGAGGGAGGCCTCTCTGCTCTCTCTCTCTTCACTCGGCGTGCCACACGACGTATGCGCAATGCGCTTCGTTCGCATTGATTGATACGCAGAGAAGTCGCCGTTGCCTTTGTGTGTACAATGCTGCTGCTGCCTGCGTCTGCGTCTGCAGTTCAGTCGAGTTCATTTTAGGCATTTTCATTGTTGCTGTTGTTGTTGTTGCTGCCTTTTTTTGGCACATGTGCAAATGCGGGTGCGGGTGCAAGGGAGTGCGCGCGTGCAAGTGCGTGTGCGAGTGGGTGGGGTAGCTAACGACGTGTCGCAATGCGGGATGGGAGGAAAAGTGTGCTGTCTATAGCAGAAGGCTCTTTGTAATGGGGTCAGGTAAGGGTAAGGGGAAAAGAAGGAAGAAGAAGGAGAAAAATAAAGTGGATTGCAATTAATGGGTGGCCAGATTAGCTAACTGTTAAAAAGGGTGACCCAACAACTAGTAATATTATTAGAGAATCATGACATGAAAACTCTTTCGAAGCAATTGAGTGACAGACAGGGTTGCCAGTGTAGTTTTAATGAGAAAAGACTGGTGTCTTGAAAGGGTTTCCAATCAGTGAAGTGTCAGAAAGAGCTGCCAGATCAGTTAACTTTTCAAGTAGCTTAAATTGCATAATAGAAAAATCTATAAATAAGATTGATAAGTCGTAATTTTTTTCTTCAACATGTTGAATGTTTAGTAAGCAACTCTAAGTCAATTCTAAGTAAGATTTAAATAAAGATTATATACAATAAAACAATTTATAATACTAAAAGAGTGTCTTTCTACATTGTGAGGGTGTTTTCTCCTTTATTTTCCCATCTTGGGGCCATTTCAAACACATTTACTGTACTATATACTGAAACTTAAACGAGAAAATATTCTAAAAATCACTTCAATTATTTTAATTTTAATATAATCATTTATTAAAGCATTTATTGTCCTTTTGCCAATTGTGCACACCAAATAAAGTTCGAACCCATGAGTTGCCGAAATTTTATAAAAATCAAAAAATTCCTTACATTATAATTATTTTATTCCCTCCATCTGTCCCTCCCTTTACCCATTCGCAACCTCAATTGCAACCTCTTCACTTACATTGCCAATTCTTGTCTCTTGCCTTGTTTTTGTTGCTTTCCAACCAAAAATTACAATCAATTTTCACGCAAGTGACAAAAGATAAACGCTGTAATTTATGCAACATAAATGGCCATAATGATACGGCAACAACAACAACACCAGCAAACAGCAACAACAGCAACTTGGGCAACAACAATGTGTTGCTCGCGCATTGTTTGGAGCCATCGTTTCTTGGTCTCTCCCTCTCTCCTCCCCTCTATATAGACTTGCAACAATGCGATTAAATGACGCGTGCACCATGCAATTTAACAGCTCAATATTTGCATAATAACAGCGCGTGACAATAACAACAACTGCAACAACAACAACAACAGCAAAGGCAACAACAACAAGAGGAACAGAAACAGAACCCAACGAAAACCTACAGTAAGAAGCAAACAAATCGAAGCGAATCGTTTCAATTGAACAAAGGAGCGACTCCAAATGGGACAAGTCACCAAGTGCGGGAGGAACAGAGTTAATAGAGGGGAGAGAGAGGGGGGAAGGTGGGTACTGGGGCGTGCGGTATTTCACTTGAAACTGATCATAAATTGCACTTGGCGAAAAACGGCGCTCCAATGACGGATTGACAAATTTGGCGAGGGTCGCTTTATATTTTGTTGCCCTCCCTCTCCCCCTTTTTCTCACTCTCGTGACAAATTTATGACAGACTTTTGCGTGCTCTTCCTCTCTCTCTCTCTCTTTGACAATGATCATCAGCGTGTGGCACGTGAAGACGCGCCAAAGTTTATGACTTTGGGAAAGGTAATAATTTGCCAACAATTTTTCAACAGAGAAGAAGGAGGAGAAGGCAGTGAAGAGGAGGGACAGAAGTAGAAGAGGAGAAGAGGAAGAAAAGGAGGAGGAGGAGCAGCCAAAGGAGTCAACGGCAGTTAACTGCAGAGCGGAGGCTGAGAGACGACTCCTCCTGCCACAGCATTATGATGATGACAACGATGATGATAATGTTGCTGCCAATGATGATAATGATGACGATGATATGCCATCATAATGATGATAATTTGCATTTTAAATGCGCGACAATGCGGCACGTGAAGACCCAAAGGCAACAACAAAGTCGCAAGTCGCAAGTCTCGCGTCGCAAGACGACGATGGAGTCCGTTGGAGACGACGATGGCATCTTTTCTTAGCCATTTGAATATAGCCGCACAGCGAATCTACTCGCCTGCGTTTTGCATTTGGCATAACGTAGTGCGCAACTTGGAGTCGCCTTATTTGGCCATGGCCCAAAAGATTGGCGGCTCTGCCTGCCTGCCTGCTGCACTCCCTCACTGCCTCCGTCCTGTCTCCCTGACACACAACAAATTTGTCACACGAAATTGGTGTTTGTGACAAATCGAGTAGAATCAGACAGACAGAGAGAGGGGAAGAGAGATAGAGAGGGAGGAGTAAGGCAGTTGACTGACTGAAGAGTTGCCTTGCCTGCAAGTGACAAGTGATTGAACTATTATACTCCGCTTATAAGGAGGCATTTCAACTGTGTCTTTCTCTTCTCCATTCTCTCCCGCTGACAGGGGGATAATGAATGTTCCTCCACTTCTCATATGCATTTTCTACAGTACAGTTAGCTTTTTTCTAGCCCAGCCAAAATGTATTGAAATGGCTATTTAATTTGCAACTTTGATTGTTGCATAGAAACTTGGAATTGTCTCCCTAGTTTGGCAAAAAGAGAGTGTGAGAAAATACAATACAGGCCCAGGTGGGAGACAGTGGAAAATAAGCTGAGATGCTGAGAAGTTTAGGGGAAAAATAGGATTCCAAGGAAATTGTCATATTAACAAGTATAAAAGCTAAAGTTACACTCCAAAAATAAAAATTCTACCATTAAAATTATGCTGAAAATCGGTTTATATCTATTTATAGCGACGTAAAGGGCGTGGCCATAATCTAATACTAAGATTATTTTGCGATCATTAAAAAGACATGTTGAAATCAAATTTGATAGCTCTAACTTTTATAGTCTCTGAGTTTAAGGTGTTCATACAGACATAAAACATATAAAGTTACTGCCATAAAGAAAATAATAAATACCTTAGAGTTTCTGAGAAGAACTGCGGTAAATTTATATGAAGTAAAATAATTTAAACAAATATACAGGGAAAGTAAAATAAACAAAGATACATTGCTCAAATAGTTTATAGAAATTTCAACAAAAGCGTCAAATGAAGTTCTGATCTAAAGAATCAAGAAACATTTAAGAAATCTTGACTTTCTTCTTAGTTGCAAATAATACAAAAAAGAAACAAAGCTGAATATATTGAAAGCATGAAAGAAAAAGTGAATCAAATACAAAACTGATCTGCACAGCGAAATTCCGCAGATTACCATAAGAGAATATGATAAAAGATTTAAGATAATCAACATGAATAGCGAGAAAAAACTCAAATCTTCTCTTTGCACACTCAAACTTTATTCCCTCTGCACACCCGAACTTTAACATCTGCTGGGAATCTATAAAACCATCTCAGGCTTTAAGTTGAGTTTTATAGATCATGGCTTATCTATCGGATAAGCCAAAGTAAAACTCATTAGCTTTGATTGCGATAGTTGAGTTTGATCCTCAGTTGCTTTTACCTTAGTTCCCTAAGTTCTCGTTTCTATGCCTCTGCGCAGTCAGTTAACCACAAGAATCCACAAGATACCAACTAATTGAGACATCATCAGTGGCCAAAGTAGAAGAAGTGGAAGGGAGACGAGTCTTCACACACCCAGAGCTAGCTAAGTAAACATAAAAAACACTCAACGGGCAGCGCAGCAGCAGGTAAAAGGCAAGTGTAAATAGCGCATAAAGCGCCAGAGGAAGTCAATTGAGAAGAAGACGTAGGAAGACACATAGAAAGAGAGAGAGAGAGAGAGAGAGAGGGAGAGTTGTAGAATCCTCCTAGACAGGCAGACATAAAATCAGCAACAATTTAATAGCAATTTTTACAGCATGTGCTGTGCGAGTCTTTCTCCCTCATCTCCAGCTGATAATGAAGATTAGATGTTGCTGCCAAAGACTCTGTTAATTTGCTGCCCCTTCCCCCTCTCCACCACTTCTCTCTCTTTGTATGTTTGTCATTGCAGGACTCAATGTGGCAGGAAGTGAGCTCCACGTTTAATGGCAGCTGCAACTGTTGGCTAATCTTGCCACTCTTAAAGAAGTTGTCAAGCCCAAAGAGGAGGAACGGGGCGGCCGGGCAGGGCGTGGCTCAGGGCAAAAAGTCATTAAAGTCGCTGGCAAGTGAAAAGTTCATTAGACGTCGTCGTCGTCGTCGTCGCCATAAAACGTTAACTCGCCAAATGTGTTCAACGTGTCAGAAATTCAATTTGTATTCGAAAATTTTGACCAAAAAAAAAAACCCAGAGAAGACCGTATGAATGCCAAAGCAACTGTCATACGAACATTGACCTCTCCACCAGAGAGTGGTTACTGTCTCCCTCTCTCTCTCCCTCTCTTTCTCTCCTTTTATCTGTCTCTGTCTACGTACTCTCCGGTAGCTGGAACCGTGCGTACGTGATCGAATAATGAATAACTTTCAAATTGAATGATCAAACACGAGCAGAAGAACCAAAGACGCAGGCGAAGACTGTCTGGAACTTGGGAGAAGCGTGTATTGTTGTTGTTGTTAGGTGTCGTAAAATCAAATCTGGCCAAAAGCAGTTACTGCCAAAGCGTAAACTCCTCTTGGGGTCACGCGCAAGAAGAAATCAAAGAGAAATCAATAAAAAGATTTACAAATTCGTTTATTATTTCTCACTTTCATAGGTTTTACCCATAGTACTTTGCAGCAACAGGTGTTGGCGAGTTGTTAAACTTTTTGGGTCAAACGTTTAAAATCAATTTTATGAGAAAAAACAACGCAGTAAGGTAAAATTTACTAACTTTATAATATATATCAAAGGTTTGTAAAGATTCATGTAAAATTGTCATAGATCTTCTTAGAAAAATATACTATACAAGGAAAGATCATACGGAACAGTTCATTAAACTGCCTTGGGTTCTTGAAAATGGGTGTGAAATTTTCGTATAATAATGCGAAATGTCTCCAACTTCCATCGCCAGACTATTCAGACTATCTACAGACTCGCGCAGTCACATGAACTTAGTATTATTTATAGACCTTTTTTGCACTCGCGCCGAACATATCAATCTTTGCAGGCAGTTAGAGGTTTTTGTTTTGTGATTTGTTGGGGTCGTAAAAGGCCTCACCTTAGTGCGCTGAGTGCGACGGCGACGTCGTAACCGCACCCCGCCGCCGTACACTGCGCGAAAAAAAATGTGAATAATAAATACGACTGGCAATTTTCAGTGAGCGACACATTTGGGATGAGAGAAGGAGAGAAGAAGAGTGCGGAGGCTGAAGGGAAGGCAGGCCGAGAAGACGTGCCTCAGCTGAATGCCTGCACTGTGACATGTCTTATGCATAACTCTCAGTCTGTGCCTGCCTCTACCTCTCCCTCTATCACTCTCTCTCTTCTCACTCGCTCTGCGCTGATTCGATTTGCCAATTCTCATCAATATTTCTGCTCACGTTGCGACATTTTGTCAATATCTGCGCCAATGATCGTCGCATGTGCCGCCGCCTCCACCAGTTCTCTCTCTTCTACCTCCCCTCTCTACTCTCCCTCCCCCCTCTCTCTGCTACTTCTCTGTGGCTTCTCCATGTTTGAGCAGGGTGCCAGTTTCGAGAGTCGTTTCAATGATTCGTTTTTTAATTGAATTCTAAAAGCGTTGTCAGTTCTTTTGTTGTTGTTCTTATTGTTGTTGTTGGGGCGCTACGCGTTGGTATCTACATGTATGGAGGGAGAGAGAGAGAGGTGTATATACATAGGGTCTTGTAGGAGGGGTATTCTGGCAGCAGTTGCCCCCAAAACCAATGAAAGAGAGTGAGAGAGAGGGAAAGAATTCAACCTTGTGGTATGCGTTGAGTTATGTCCCCGTCTTGTTGTTGTTGTTGTTGTATATTAAACATAAAACAAGTCAAGTTGAAGCCACAACTTAATGGACACAACTTGTTGTTGTTGTAGTTGTTGTTGTTGTAGTTGTTGTTGTTGTTGGTTTTATTGAGCATAGTGTTTTTTTCGCGCGCTCTTGGACTTGACAATTACACGGCTATCTTCGTGTGTTTTTAGCTTTGTTTTTCTGTAGTTTTTGTTTCAATGACGTTCGTTAAATTTGTTACAGTCATGGTTAACACACACATACACATACAGAAACACTCACAAACACACGTACACAGCCAGTGTGTGCCTCACTCCCGCCTCTAGTTTTATTACCCTTTATTATTATTGTTTGTACGTTTTATTTCTTTTCTCTTTCACACAAACGGCAGCAGTTCAAGTTCAACTGTCAACACACACACACACACACGCACACAGCACTTACACACACAATCACAGACACCTGCAAAAACACACACTCAACACCCGCACCTATAACACCATTAAATGTGCTTTTTGTTAAATTATTTAATTGTGCGCCCCTTTTGAGTAAAAAGGTAAAGAAAAGAGTTATAAGTCATACTGGGTAGAATATTAAATACCCTGTAAGCACTGTCTTTAAAGCTGTACTCAGACTGTAGGGTATTTTACAAAACTCTGCATACAGTATTTGCTGCAAGATAGACTCAAAGATACTCTGTTAAAAGCCAAGTTTGACATATTTATATTCTGTGCAAATTAAAACGAATTTATAATTGAGAAAAAATAAAAAAATCAATAACCTAAAAGACATCAAACATATCATACCCCACTTGCCTAATATATCTAACAGTATAGAGTATATAATGTATTTATAGCACATGCAGAAAATTTACACAGAGTCACCTTTGCAATGGGCGCCGGTAAAGAGAGTCTGCTCTTTCCTGAGAATGTATTTAATTAATGTCAATTATTATTCAATTAGAGCGCACTCAGAGAGGTCACTAAAATTAATGAACTTTTGCGAACTTTCGCCCGCACACACAAACACACACACAGATAGAAACACTCAAGGCGGCAACTGTTTAATGTTTCTAACGTAAGTTTTCGCCAATTGAACTTTGACAGCGCCAGAGAACTAGAACCTTAATAAAAACTAAATTAAAACTTTATATGTATAACATAGACTATATATAGTTGCTATGTAAATTTAGAAACAGCAAGCAACTTTCTAAGCTCATAAAAAGCTCCAAAAAGTTCCTTGTTGGCACAAATTCGATTAGGTTTGTGCGAATTCTTAATGGCTGCTTTATTCGGGCAGTATAACTAATAAAGATTTGGCCATTGTACATTGCAAAATTCTTCCACATTTAACAATGGGCCTAATTAGACAAATCTCTTTGGAAATTCTAGTACAACTGCCAAATGAAGTTTTCACAAGCTGCTGCTCGGTCTTGGGGCAATTGAAGAGTGCTGACCTTAATGATGGATAAGTCGACAAACTACATGAGACTAACTATCAAGATGTCGACATTGTAGATGCTGCTAAAGCTTCGCCAAGGAATGCGAAAGCAAACAATAAACATAACTCAAGAAATGCTGCCCAAAGTCAACGTCAGGTGACGAGGTAGACGAGGCAACGACTCATTATCGATGTGCCAGAAGAGTTGAGGCTGATGAATAAACGTCGCGACGTCTTCCACTCCCTCAGCCTCAGCTGCCCACTGTGCTCCCCCTCTCTCTTTCTCTCTCTCGCACAAAAGGCGCGGGCGTCGCTTTGGGTGACAATGGCGACAAGAGAGCGCAGCCGGCTAAAAGTAAAGTAGGAAACCTGCGACGCCGCACAGTGGGACAAAAGTGAATGAAAGAAAGAAAATAATAAATTCAATTTCTAAAAAAAAATTAATACGATAATTTAATACTATAAAAAATATAGTAAAATATTTTGTACATTATGCACTTAAAATTGCCTGATCGCCCCACTGTACAACGCTGCATAAATTTCTATAATTAAACAAAGCAACGCATTATAGCATAATAAACGTCGCACAATATTTTGTATATAAATATTTATGCACTCTAAACTGCCTGCCTGCCCCACTGTGCGCTGCTGCGTCTTGACTTGTGCTTTATTTGCGTTGGCTGTGACCGCGACGCGCGTATAATTTACACGTTTTGCTCATTTGCGATTCTAGGCTCGCAACTGAAACAAAACAAATGAATTAAAATCGCAAAAGGGGCGCGCGCGCCGTCGCAGAGTCGCGCACAAGGGCAGCAAAGCAAACGCCGACTGCGACGGCGACTGCGACTGCGCGAACTTAAGCCAAGAGAGACACTCTCAAGCCAAGTCGAGTGAAATTCCAACAAGTGGCGTAATTGCGCCCTGCGGCGGCTACCGTGCTGCCATCGATAGTCAGCAGCAGGCAGGGAAGAAGAGGAGAAGAAGAGGCAGAGAGAGGGAGCAGCATGAAAATCGCAAATCATAACTACAACAAACAATAAATAAGTGCGCCGACTGCGCTACCAAACGAATGCAATAAGCCAAAGAGCGCAGGAGTCGAGGCAGCAAAAGAGAGCTGCAGAGAGAGATGGAGAGAGGCAGAGAGAGGGAGAGAGAGGTTAAGAGAGAGAGGGCAACAAGAGTGCGTGTTTCAAGTCGCTTAACCGACGCTGCCTGAGTGCAAAGTTGAGCTGGCATAATAAACGAGGACGCGCAAAAGGTGAGGAAGCAGCGTCTGCGACTGCGCAGTCGTCGTCGTCGTCGTCGACTTCGTTGCTGCTCGTCATCGACAACCGCACGCCATCGGCATATAAAAAAGGCCAACAACAACAACAATAGCAGTGCGCTTTCAGTTGCGCCGCTGCAGTTGAGGAGAGAAAAAGAGGAAAGAATGAGAGAGAGCATGTGGACAAGTGAGTGCAGCTTGCGACTGAGCCTTGATTTGTTTGGCGAAAATGAGACAGAAATAGATATTGTAGTTGATATTACAGTCCTGAATGAATGCATTTAAAAGGTAATGAAATTTTAATAAATTAATGTAATAAAATAAAAATAAGTGGTAACAAAAATTAAAAAAATGAAACTGTTGAATAAAAAACTAGCTTAATCTTCTTATTATAAATTTCAATTATTTATGCATGTTTAGTATTTTAATTATAATTTTCGTTTAGATTGGATAAAAACTACAAAAATAGCTAAATAATTAAATAAATTTTTATAAACAATCCAGAAACTTGACCAGTTTTAACAGTGAACTCCCTTGTTTAAAAAATAAATAAATTAAATGTTTTATTTGATTATGATTGTTTAAAAATTATTTTTTTTCTCAGATTAAATGCTTTGAATATTAATTAAACTTACTTTCGTTTCATTATTTCTAATTGGATTAATTTATTAGTCATTAATTTCTCTAATTTATCTCTAATTAGTACTAAATTTATAAATTTTTAATCTGTTCCCTGATTATAGTCCTATATTCTTAATTTGTTTTAGATAACATCAAATTAATTTTCACACTTCATTTAGTATTTTTATCAATTTCAAACTTTCCTGATTCATTCACTTTATGCAGCGTTATTTTCTAGACGTAGCCAACCCTGTGACCCTTAGTAGAATAAAGATAATTTGCTACTTCAAGCAGGGAAACTATTTTTTATAGATCTGTTTACTGTAACTGCAAAGGTTTAAAGTGCATTTGCAATTCGTCAAAAGGCTGAGCTGAAATCTTTTCAGCTCCCCCTCTTTGTCCACACTGCTCCATTCTCAAGTCTCGACTTGGCTACGGCTACGGCTTCTCAAGTCTCCGAAGTTCTCCAGACAAGTCAACATTCCATGGCCATTTGCAGGGCATAAGTTCGCGTCAAAGGTTTCGCGACTTGACTCGACGTGGCCGTGTGCAAAAACAAAGCAGAAAGCAGAGTAGAAAATGAAATAAACTAAAGCTAGCAGAGAGTGCAAAAGAGTGAAGAGGGACAGCAACAACAACAACAACGGAGGACGGACGAAAGGTTATAACTGCAGCGCCGCAGCTCATATTGATATTGTATAAGTAGTTGTTGTTGTTGTTGCTGTATTAGCCTCCACAAGGGGCACCTTCGACTCTGACTTCGGGTCGCTTCTGTATGTTGAGGAGAATCTTTGCTGCCTTCTTCTTCTTTTTCTTCTTCACCTTCTGTGCCTGCTTCTCCTCCTTCTACGGCTGCCCCGGCCAAGCCCGACTCGTTTTGCATTTTAATTTTACTTCTGTTTCGTTTCTGTTTTTGTTGTTTTTTTGTTTCCCGCGTGATCTTTCTCATCATGATCATGATCAACGTGATCATCGTGATGATCATCATTGCATGCTTGTTTATTTTTTATACTTTATTTTTGATTATTTTAATTTTAAAGCCGCGCACCCGTCTCGATACATTTTTTTATCGTCACTCGGCTTGCCTCTTCCGTCTCCCTCCCGCTTCAGGTGTGCGTGTGTGTGTGCGAATGTGTGTGTGTGTTGCCTTATTTGAGGAGCCGGTCAAAGTCGCTTCGGGATGCCAAGTCAAGTGAATACGCGTCGAGGCTTTTTTCGGCATTCTCATTGCGAATTTCACTGTATGTGTGTGTGCGTGTGTGTGTGTGTGTGTGGCGTGCAGGTGCGTGTGTGCTTTAAGGTGCTTTGTTTTAATGAAAATTTGCATGCTGAATGCTTAATTTTTGCCCTGGCACCTTACTTGGGCGTGGTACTGCCGGCTTCCATTCCACTCCCCCTTCCTCCTTCTCAAAAGTTTGCAACAAAGATGCAAAATAAAAGTTATTTTTGGACAGATTGCATTAAGCTTTGTTGTCTGCGAAAAGCTCTTGGAATGCAGCTTATTATTTATGTAAATTGCAAAAGCTTTTAGTCTGGGAATCTGAGCAATTTAGCTACAGTTTTGACAGCAGCTTCACTACTTATAGCCAAATTCTTAGCATGATCTTAGCTCTGTTCATCTTCCCCTCTCTCTTTATCACTCCATCTCCCTCTTGCTTAACCTCTCTTTTGCCTTTTACTTTTTATGTGCATTGCCGGCAGCAGCAGCAGCAGAAATTCTCGTTTTTTTACTTCTCGTTTCTGTTATTTTTGGTTTATTTCGCATGCAAACTGCGACTGGCTTTGGAGCCAAAAGTCAAAGGTGAGTTCAGGGGGGCAGATGACGTCATCCCCTGTCGCTGTGTTCATCATCACATTGAACATAATTATGATCACAGCGAACACAGCTGCAGACACTTAAGCTTTGACATTCAACCGCAAAAAAAACATTCGAGCAGCATAAGGTGAACGCAACAGCCAGAATAATGCTGGTTAGAATGCAACTCCAAAAAGGGTGACCATCAGATACTTATTAATAAAAGTTCAAAATTGATTCATCTTTAAAATTATTGTGAATTTAAAATTCTTAAAAGTTATTTTAATGTTGTTTTGATTGGAATACAAATGATACAGAGAAGTTAATAGTTTTTAACTTTTGAATAAAAATAGAAAAATCCGAATTTTAATCAGGTATTTTTTAATTTTAATCGAGAAAGCACCTTCGAATTAGTACAAAATACAAATACTGTCAAATTGTGTAAGCTATCGGAAATAAATCAAAATTTTTAACATAATAAAATAACATAATATCAACATAATGTTAATTGACCTTTTCTAGTCACCTCTACCCCACTGTACATACAGAGTATTTAACTCCAGCAGAACTAATTAGTTTATCGATTTCGAATACAAAAACAATTGAATTATAAACAAGATCCGGAAAGATCCCGTATCAAAGGTGGCTCCCTCAATAGAGCTATAGCTTGGAACAAAGCTAATTGGGTTATCAATAGTTGAGAAAGTGAAACAAAGAAATTAATAATAAAACTGAAAACTGATAAAAATATGTCACAGCAATAAATGCACGACGACGACAAAAGGTCTGTTGGGGTTCAGGCGGGGTCTCTCTCTCTCTCTCTCTCTCTCTCTCTTTCTCTATTTATCTCTGTCTAGAGGTCTCCTACGGTGCACAGTGGCTATAAAATGTAAGCAAAGGGCTTACAGTGGACAAAACAGACGACGACGACGATGAACAATACGAATGTGAATGAATGAAAAACGAATTGGGTTCAGTCGGGGGCCGTTTCAGGGGCGGGGTTAGCTAGACAAAGAAGAAACACAAACCGAAATACAAATAAACAGAAAACAGAGAAAAAAAACTTAAATGAGAAATAAATACAAAAAAAAAAACACACACACAAAACAAAACAAAAGCGTAAAACGATAGTTGAACTTTCAACACCTATTTTCTTAGTTGTTCGGGGTCTATAGGTGAGAGGAGGTGGGCACTGTGGGCAGTAGGGCGCCTGTGAGGGGGTCTGGTCTCGGTCTGGCTCTATTCATTGTGTTGTTGTTAAGTAAATGCGATAAATGCCGCTTTAGACACGGGAAAGATTGAAACAAAGCTCTAGGCTGGAGAAGTCTCTCCAGTACACTCGTATAGAGGGGGAGGGTGGGAGGAGGCGTGTCTCACTTACCGGAATAACACCAGGCTGGCCATACTACTGTTGTCTCGGTATCGATTTCCTTCATTATGGTGGGCTCAACATATTGTCAAAACCGCACCGCACCGATTCGATTTGCCGTCCCGCTCGCACAATAGCTTCGCTCTCTTTCTCGCACTTGTAGCTGCATTCGTCCATAGTCCGGAAGTAAGCCACGAGTGAGAAAAAAGTGTTGACCAGAGAAAGAAACAGAGAGAAAAAACAAAATAAGTGGAGATTAGTTATAAAGTTATTTGAATGAATTTTTGCAGTTATCATTGCGGTGTCTGTTTCTTTCCCCCTTTCCCCCTTTCCTCCTTCCTCTTTCCCCCTTCCACACTTTGTCTTTTGTTTTTGCCTAGCCAATTTTTCAATTACAGGCAACAGGTTGTTGGCCATTTTCATGTCGCTAATTTGTCTTTGTATCCAGAGTCCGAGTCTGTGTTCGCGTTTTTGCCTTTCCATCTTGTCTTAAGTTGTCTGCGTTAATGTCTTTATGTATTTTGCCAAGCTATTAAATATGGCTGCAAGTCTCTCTTTCTTCCCCTTTCCGCCTCGTGCTCCCTTCTTCCCCCTGCATGTCTCTAGGTGTTTCTCTAATTAATTCACTTGTTGTCAAATGCACAACTGTTTATTTTTTATTATATTTTGCTTTGTTTGTACTGTCAAATGGGACGTAAGAGGCGGGTATATCGAACTACAGTAGCTGAGTGTAGTTACTCAAGATATTAGATAACCAATAGTTGAATTATGCAGTTCGATTTATCAAGATATTGGAAACACTATTCTAAGGTTCTTTGAAAGAGTTTAATAAAAATATAAAAAATATTGCAGATTAGGTATATATATTCTATGATATACCGCTTTAAATTCAGCAAAACTCTTAAGTGTACACGGAAATTGAGACTCTAAAAAGGCCACAATATTAATACGATTTCATAGATTATTAACTCTACATATTGAAAACACTTTTTTGGTGTCTCTAAATCAGTTCGAACAAGAACCTGCTACACACCAAAATGATAGTTGTGTACATTCTGTTGCATACCTTCAGGGACGGTCATCGAAATCAGTACATATTTAGAATTTCTTAGATAACTTTTATCTTAATTTTTCGATCGCAATAAAATTTTTAGAATTCATTTAACTTTTCATAGTTATTGTGATTGCCAAAAATTTATTGTGCCGCATGATTATTACGCTTGAAATTAGCACTAGGGCTGACGGACAGATGGACCTGGATTTATATCCACTTGGCTGCTGATACAGATCCAGAATTTATAATGTTTCTGGGGTCTGCCACGCATTTTTCTGCCTGTTACATACATTTCCGGTTGTACATTTTGACTTATTTCGTATATTATGTGACAACATCACATTTACCAAATATCACATAACTACATGATAATCATGTTTACTCAAATTGATTTCCCACCTTTAAATCTATTATGAGCTCCACAATCTCTTCAGTATTTACTGGGTATATTTCTAGTCGCGTAGTTCTCCCCACAGCCAACGTTCTTGTTTGCTTAGCTTGATCTTTGTTTAATTGAATACGATTTAAAAGGCTGTCAAATTGTGTTTAGCACATATATATTTATGATCGTCGCTGATAAGTAGACATTAAATATCACAGAGTGCACAGTTATAATTGGCAACCGGTTTGTTATTTGGGAAATGTGAACTTGTTTTCGGGTAATGCGGAAAGAATGCGGCGACGGCTTAAGCCGCTGTCGACTTTTGACTCGTGTAACCTTTTTAACAATGGATCCGACATATCATATATAATATATACCGATCTCTCTGTATAATACACAGACACATATATAAAGTTTAAGGTCACGATTGGCTATCAAATATTTGAACAGCTTTTTTCTCGATTTTGCACCACTCGAATACAACAAAAAATGCTGAAAATTTACCTCTTTTTTGTCGTATTTCGATTGTTTCACGTTGATTGCCGCCAACGACTTCTATTGTTAGTATTGTTGTTGCTGTTGTTGTTGCCGTAACTGCTGTCAATTTGTCATTCCAATTGACAAAGTAGCCGCAAAGCGGGCGTAAAAACAAAAGCAAAACAAAACCGAAAACCGAAACAAAACACAAACAAAGCAAACGAATTTCGACTCTTTTCTTTTGCTCTTTGCAAAGTGAATTCTATATTTATTTTGATTTTTGAAATTTTTCCTTCTTTTAGCGCATTTGTATTTGTAATTTTGCATTTAATGTGCGTTTAAAATTCGAACCTGTTGCTGTGATAAAAAAACTGTTATAAAATCACTTTTTCATAATTCCGGCGATGTTGTTGTTGTTGTTGTTATTTGGGTGCAGCCTTTGGATGCGCTTTTTGCAGCAGTTTGCACTTTTCAACTTCAACTGTTGTTGTTGTTGTTATTGTTGCTGTGTTTCCGCTTCGCAGTGTATTTTTAAATGAATATTTTGTTGTTGTGGTTTTGATGTTTTTGGTTGGTTGCCTGTTGAGATTTTTTAATGAACAACACACGCTTTGAATTTGATTTGCCTTTATACACTTTATTTCGATATCGAATCGGGTACACATACATACATACATATACAGATGTATTTATTTATATATTTTTGGCGACAAAACGTAGCTTTTGACCTTTAAAATTGCTGCGTTCTAATTGGACAAGCATGAGAGGGGAGAGGGCAGTGGGAGAAGGAGTAGGAGGAGAACTCCGTTTGACATTCACTTTTTTGCTGGTCTCATTTGCATTTCACTTTTGCACTTTTTGGGGGGTATACAGATAAAGATACAGTATCTCACAGATACACAACCTGTGGCTGTAGCTCGTAAATCGCTTTTTGTCGCTTTGGCTTGTTATTATAAATTGCTGGTCACGTGCAGCTTGACGTTTGACATCATCATTCGCACCGAACTTGTTGCATTTGTTTTGCTTTGCTTTTTTTACTTTGTTGTTTCTTTTGTTTGGGGTTTACGCGCTAGGCGGCTAAACACGTGAGCTTGTTGCACAAACTTCTTAATCCGTTAAGCCTTGCTGTGGGGGCGACACCGTTTGACGCATGCGGCGAGCACGTTTTGGGCTTCTCTTTTTTGTATTTTTCATTTGTTAACTGGAACTTTTTTATCAGCACTTGAGTTTGTTTGCGCGCTAAAAAAACCGATCGGATTGCCGCTGCTGCTGCGATTATTCTCGCCACTGTTTTTGTTATTGTTGTTATTATTGTTGTTGTTGTCTTTATCGCATGCGACGATCGACTGAGCGAGCGCAATTCGCACGACTCGCAACGCAAACGACAACGTACTGAACGTACTAAAGCCGAAGCAGCTCCAGCTTTGGAGCCGCCGCAGCTCACACGTGCAGCAGAAACGAAAGAGCAAAGAACGAGAGAGAGCACGAAAGAGTGTGAAGTGGGAGAGAATGAGTTGGCGAAGAGAGCGAAACACCAAAGAGCAAAGCAAAGTTGAAAGAGTGCGCGCATTGGAGCTTTATCAGTTGTTCGCCTGCTCTCTCGCTCGCTCGGTGCATGTGCTCGCCTGCTAACTCTCTCTCCCTCGCACACACACACTCTTTGTCTGGCCTGCTGACAAAAGGGTTCAATGAAGGTCAGCCGGTTCAGAGTTCACAGCAGAGAGAAAAAAGCTGCACTCAAACTCGGCTCAAAATATGCAACTCAGCGCGTGAGTGTGTGTGTGAGTGTGTGTGTGTGTGTGTGTGTGTTTGTTAGTGTGAAGGTGTGTGTGTGTCTCGGTCTGACTGTGCGTACACTTATTACGCTGACTGTATCGCCGGCCATTTGATACTTTGGCCTCGTCTGTCAATTGTTGTTGTTGCTGTTGTTGTTATTATAGTTGCTGTTTTTGTTACTGTTGTTGTTATTATTGTTGCTGTTGTTGCTTCCTATTTGCCCAGTTGTTGTTCGTGCGAACAGAAGAGAAAACATATGCATATTAATTGCATCTAATGAAATATGGTAGCTGGACAGACTGTCTGTTATACTGTATATCAGTACAGCAGTATAACAGTATCACACAATAATTCAATGTAAATCAATAACATTTGATATATCGCCCGACGACCCAAACAACCTTTGCTAGAATGCACGCAGTAGAGATACGCAGAGATACAGATACAGAGGCGTCTCGCCGTTCGCTCTGAGTACACAGAAAGAGAGAGAGAGATAGAGACAGACAGGCTGACAGACATATATGCAGATATATATCGGGCCCATAGGCCAGTCGCCAAAAGATATACAGCTACAGATACAGCTACAGCTACAGCTGCAGATACAGATACAGATAGAGAGATACTCTGATACAGATACAGATACAGATGCGCCGCACACTTAACCCAAACGAGACCAAACAGCGAAAACAGGCGGCCATCGCGACCGACCAAACGACCGAGCGACCTGAAATATTTTTAGAACTGCGCAAAGCAACGACAACGCCGACAGCGACGTCGGCGTCAACGTCGCATGCATATATTGTAGACCCCCCTCCCCTTCCCTTCCTCCTTATTCCTCTCCCCCCGTTCCTGTCGAGACAGCTTTTTTAGTGTCAGGCCGCCGTAGCCCCCAAGTTCCCTTAGGGTTGCGTCTCGGACCGGGACGACATTTGCCAGGGCGCTGCCACAAAGACAGAGAGCGAAAGAAGGAGAGAGAGACAAAGCGATATCGAGACTGAGGTCAGAAGGTCTGTGATCTTTTCTCCGAACTGCACAAGAACAAAGCGTAACAAACACGCGAACTGAAAGATCGCAAAATGAATAAGCGACATATGCCATGCACACTTGAGCAATAAACCCCAAAGAGAACTCTGAGATTCAGTTCACAGATTTATTATGTTCTATATATGCAGTATATTTAATAATATTTGATATTTGGGAAATTATTATAATTATATTTTATGATTATCCAATCAGCATATAAAATGTATATTAAAATATCAACAGTTTATGATAATAAAGTTTAGTGTATGTTGAATTGAATTTGGGTTATATTTTCTGGAACAGATCTGTCTGTCTTGCTCTAATGTTTTGCTCGTGTGTAGTCGAGATATTTCTCGATACATATTCGAAAAAAAAGAAACTGTTGATTTTGATGTGTTGGCGCATCTCTGGCTGGGACATATTTGAACACTCTTCGTGTGCCGTGGCCAGGCAAAAAGTCAAAAAACAAATAGAAATTAAAACATTAAGTATTTTAAACTAGAATATACCCTTTGGGGGGTAAAACCTATCAAATTATGATGAAGTTTTCAAGATATAAAGAGGAAGTCAATAATTGTCATATATATATTTATCAACTCTATTCAACTGAGGTTACAAAGATATATCAACTATATTGAACACAAATTAAAAAAAATATTCATACAAATTTTAAGATAAAGAGAGGAAGTTACAAAACATCATATAAATATTCATCCGAAATATATCCAAGTAGAAAAAGATATATATTCAACATAAATCGAAGATATATACCTCTATTAAGTGTACTACCCCGCTTCTCTTTTTATAAAAACAGGGTATCCACCAAAAGCTGAGGGTAAATATGTATCCAGAGGTGCATATACCGACAGATATATGTATGAACGCATGTGTACCCGTACATATATCTATATAGCGCGCCCGAGCGACATCCACGCAGCACATCAATGAATCAAAAATACAAAAAACAACAGCAAAAGAAACGACGACAAGGAAGAAGAGCAGACGCAGGGGGAAGGGGGGAAGAGGCAGAGGTGCACAAGGTGAGAGGGCGCAGCATCTTTTGACGTTGACAACGACGAGACCGAAAAGTCCACAGCGCGTCTCCAAGTTTATTTGTACCAAGGGGGTACTACGAGTGTCTGTCTGTCTGTGTGTGTGTGTGTGTGTGTGTGTGTGTGTGGGACGATCTTCAATATTGCAAAAAAGGGGAAAATAAGAAAAAAACCGAGCGCGTTGTATGCTAAGATCTCGAGTTGTTGTTGTTGCTTTTTCCATCCTCCTCTTTTTTTCCTCACTCGCTCTCTCGCTCACTCTTTGCTGCAGACAGTTCGACGGCCACACAATTGACTCGTTTGCCAACACGCGTCAAAATGTTGCAGACAGCCAAAGCTGCAAGGCACACAAACACACATACATGCACGCGCTAAAAGACACACATACACACACGCATACTCACATGTGGCAACATTGTACACAAGTTGGACTTGCAACCTGTCAGCTTGTCTCGCAAATTTCGGGGCACACTTATCAAAGGGTGTATCAATTAAAAGATTCTCAGATTGCGCTTGTTAATGAGCTGCCCACCTTTATTAGAAACACCTCATTATAGAGTCGAGTGGGGAAGTCTATGCTACCATCAATCAAATAACATATCGGGGTTATTTCTTTAAAGAAAAATATAGAATATATCCATCTTTAAGATGACTTCAAATTTCATAGGTGCTTTATTTTACTTTTATCATCAACGAAATCTTTGACATTCTACCTCATATCCATTCTCTACATGAACCTCTTATATTGACTTAAAGTTTCCTTAACATTTACCTATGTTTTGCAATACTATATCTTTTAGATATTATATTCTATTACATATATTTTATACCTATATTTGTAAGTATTTTGTTGCCGGAACCCCAAATGTTTTTTCTATATTTCTTCTTAAGAAAACAACAATTTTTTTTGTCGTCATTCTCAAAATCTGGGAAATGTTATAATGAATTTCTTGCAGTTCCTTTTGGGTACATACTTCTGCCGTTTGTACCTAAAGCTTCTTCATTTATAGCTTTGAAACACCTATTAAATCTTCTTCAATTTCCCCTTGCTGTACTCTCTAAGATCTCCCTATGTTCCCTTTAAGGAGCACAACAATTTGTTCTACTTTCTTTATCGAGGCAACGTGGAATGCATCAACTGTCATTTGCAGAGACGAACATCATCCGCAAGTTGACCTCCATTCCAAAGACACACGCACACAATTACAACGCACGCAGGTGTCACCATTTCGGCGAGTACAGTTGCCACACGACCTGACCTCGCTGCAGACTGTGTGTAGGATACGTTGCCAGTCTGAGACAGAGTTGCAGTTTGGAGCGTCGATCTTTGTCGCTGACTGTGCCATGTTTCGGGCCATGTCCCAGAGACAGGCCTCAAAGCATAACTGGTGCAAAGACTCAACACGCGCCTCGCACGCTGCCCACACGTCTGACTTGGTTGGGTCTCGTACCTGGCCCGTCTGGCCACCGCCCTGATACCCTGCTGCCCTCACACTGAAAGCAACTGCAGTCCGTGCCTGTCTGTGACAGAGTTGAGTTGTAGCTAGTTGGGATCGCAAAACAGAAACAACAAAACTTTCGCAACGAGCAGAACAGACAGACATAGACAAAGATCCTAGATCGAGCTTGGGGGACAGCGTGTGCCATCTACACTGAGAGAAAATATTTAATATATATTTAAGGAGAAGATAACGAAAATTATGAATATCTAAACGAAGCTAGCAGTAAGTTTCGATTTTTCTAAGAATATTTAAATGAAGATTGTAGTAAGTTTTGATCTTTTTATAGCTGATCAGTTTAAATTAAAATTAGACCAATTTATTCATATTAGACCTATTCATTAATTTCATATGATCTCTTATAATTTTTATACCTATAGACCTAAGTGCAGGCACATTCTCTGTGAGTTCTCAATGACATTCCTCTTTAATATATAAACTCCCTATCCCTATCGCTTTTTATTTACTCTTTCAACTTGTTTCACATTTCAAACCTTTACGAAGAAGGCAATTCTTCGAATGTCAGTAAACTTGCCATATAAATATAACGGTACACATAAGTATTATTACCCATGTGCATTGAACAAAGTTCAAGCGTATTCCAGGGTATTTATTTATACGTTTTACCTTTCACAAGGTTTCACGAGACGGAAATGGAATACTAAACAGACACAGAAGGGGTATCAAGTTCACAACACTGAAAACACTTGTCAAAGGTTTTTTGCACAGTGTACCGAATAGAGTATACGATCGTTACATGCACACATAAAATACATATCGTATATGAGGAAAGTACTCTATATTCAGATCGGTTCAGTGTTCAGTTTTCAGTTCAACTAAATGAACTGAACTCGACGCTGTTTGTCGCTGTCATTTTCGGGGTGTGCGTGTGTGCTCTGTCTCTGACTCTGTGTGTGTGTGTGTGTGTGTGTGAGGGCAAACGGGCGTTCGGCTGAGGTCTGGCATCGGTCGCCTCGATGTCGATCGGTTGTATGTGGTTGGCGGGTTCGGTCGGTCGCTCTGTCGGTCGCCTGGCATTAGCATTTTTCAGTGTTGTTTTATTTTTAGATGCGCGCAAAAAACACACACACACATAGACAGACAGAGGGAACTGCAACGGTGTATGTGTGGATGTCTGCGCTGCTTGGAGGTGACTGACTAACTGACTGAGTGACTGACTGGCTGCCGGCCTGGCTGAGGAGACGGCATTTTTTGACAAACGGCTCTGACAGCGCCCAAAGACATTTTGCACTACATTCACAATCACACACAGTCGCATTCACATACACTCGCGGTCACAATAGTATCTGCTTTGGCCCGCGCACCGTGGAGACACTCGATTCCCACGCATAAAGTAAGAACTGCAGAAGAACTGATCTTAACTTGATCAACAGATCTCAAGTAGAGATCTCGATATGATCTCTACTTGCACTCTGTAAGAAGTTGCATTTCCTTTTGATCGGCATTCAAACATAAACGATCTTTGAATAAACCCAATTCCATTCCGATCTTTACATTTTCTGTGAATACTTTCAGCATAATGAGGTGCAAAGTCTGCACTTAAGTAAGCTGATAAGATTAGTATATAATTTAGCAATAATTATTACATTTAATGAACTGATCGCCAGCCGATCCTCAAACGAAACCAATCAAAATTTGACCTTTAATTGCTTACAGCTTAATTGAGCTGCAACTGATCTCAGCTTAAGCTGCAACTGATCTCAACTGATCTCCACATTAGCTGTTTTTCTGTTCTGATCTGCCCACGCTATAAAAACAATATAAACTGTTTCTCATAATTTTCAACGAGCATTGTTCAGCTGCAACTCTGATCCGATATTATCTACAGCATTATCTTGATCTACCCGTCATGATCTTTACCGATCGCAGCTGTCGCCGTTTGCTGTCGCGTAGCAAAGTTCACATTTCGGAAAATTTGCAAAACACACATTCGCGCGCGCTTTAATTAAAGTTCAGCACCTCCTCAGCCTCAGTTACAGTCTCAACCCACTCGACTATATCACGACATCTGCAATCATTAACAGCAGCAGCAGCAGCGGCAGCAGCAGCCAGAGCACACGGCTGACTGAGCCGAGCTCGGGCTGAACTCGACTCAGTTGAACTCGCGTTGCGTTCACCCGATCTCGGTGTGGGCGCCAGTCACAGCTGCAGGCTGGGCAACTAGAGAGGCACGAGGAGAACCAAGGGGGGGAGGAGTCACCAGTGACACCAAACAATCATCCACTAAACAACGAAATAGTTTTCGTGTTTGAGAAATCACCGACAAAGTGGGATGCCTTTTGGATTTATGAATCCATTTGGCGGCACAATTCAAACGAAACCAAAACAAATCAACAAAAATACACTGTGAAAATGAGTAGAGTAAGTTTCAGTTTAAAAATAAAAATAAAAAATTGAAACTTTTTATAAGTTACTGCTGTAAACTAATACATAAAGTCAGATTTATGGCAAAACTATTTTTAAAAAGTGCATTCATTATTTTTCTTAGTGTATTTGCAAAAAATTGATCGTTGCGGTCAGTTCAAAATGATAAACCCTGAACCCGAATAGGGCACAATTAATAAACTAAACAAAAAAACGATGAAGAATGTTCTGCTGAATATGATGAACTTGGAAATACCCTATACTAAAAAATTCTAAACTAGATGAAGATAAATTTTGTAATATTTCAACTCAAGAATGCTTATGAAGAACTTTTCAAGAATTGTACAACTACCATTTCTGTAACTATTCTTACATACTCTCATTTTCTCTTACATAACTACAGGGTATATACAAAATCAACAATAATAAGAGAGCGAAAAAAATCAGCAACTGTTAACCTAACCGAACGATCTTTGATCCGCAGTTGAAAACTGTCAACGGATCAAATTATAAGAGCATGACAAATGCAAGATTAACTCAACATACAAACATATAATTTAACAATATATCTACAATATTATAGTGTCTGTGTGAGTGTGTGTGTGTGTGAGTGGTCAATTATGAAGGGTGATCAAACAAACTGCGACTGAGATTTCTTTTGCCTTTTTTTTATTATTTGTTGTTGGTGGAGGAAGAGAAAAACTGCTGACAAAATATGGCCAAGTGCGAGTGACTGACTGTGAGTACATAAAGCATCGTCAGGTTTCAATTTCAGTTGGGGAGGATCGCCCCGCCGTCGCAGTCGCTGAGTCGGAGTCGAAGTTGCCGTCCCCGTCCCCATCGCAGTCGCAGTTCATGTGACAAAAATGTCACAGTCAGCGTAAAGAAACCAAAAGAGATCTGCTATATTTCACTCTCATCTCAAGTGCGCAAGATCTTCAAAACATCACAACATCACCCCCTCGCGCTTTATCATCATTTTTCTTTCTCTTTTTTCGTCTGTCTTTTTCTTTTTTTGGAAACGGGTTATGATGAAGTTTGTGTACGTTCGTTTGTCTTCGTCAAATATTTGCTTTAGAGACCGCTAATGACATGAAACGGCAAAATGTGAGGCACTCTGACTCTCGGCATCGGCTTATTCCATCTTCTTCCCCATCTCCTTGTTCTTCCTCTTCTTCTTCTTCGCCGCCGCCGCTATCTATGTTCCCCAAATCCTCAGGAAACTGTTGAATCTGTTATTATTATTGCCGGTGCCGCTTTTCAGGGTCCGCCTGTGAACTTATCAAGTGACAAGTTGGACTTATGCGGTAAGCAGTAATATCATATACTCATATGTATTATTGTACATGTGATAATGGTGACATATGATATAGGTCTGACTGATATGGTTATGCTGAGCACAGCGTTTACCATCGCTTCTTCAATGAACCGATGAATTCCAGTGACAAACGGAAGTTCGCATGGATTTGCGGGGATTGAAAGACGGGAGAGAAGACCTTGCCAAAGGTTATAAAGATTCGTGTTCACAAAATTAACAAAAATTTCGCACCATTTTGGGATTGTCTGTGCGTGTTTTTTTTATGCCTTTATGATGCTGACCCGAGTAAACAATCAAATTCGATTCGTTTGAAATCTTATTCCGATGCGCTAAATAAATACGCAAAATAAAAACCATAAAAAATACTAGTAAGGCAAAAAATACTCGTCTAACCTGTCACAACAAATGGTCAAATATTTGATATTTTTCTGACTTTGATTATACAATAGACAAATCAACGAAAACACACAATGACAATGACTGACATGACGACTGACACCACCAGCAACTATGAGTGCACTGAGCGAAAAGTATGTCAAAGAAGCAGAGATATATACGATTTAGATCCTCAGCATACTCAAAAAAGAGAAGGGGAAGGAAGATTTGCTATTAAGTTAACTGCTCTGGTTTTTTCTTTCAGTGTCATTAGCTTTAACTGGACGAGATTATCTCGGAGCAACTAGTGGACACGCCAAAAACCTTAAGCCATTCAAATTCTAAAACCCGTTGACCCGAACTCGTTGATCCACTTTCGGATAAATGGAGACGCATAGTTCGAGAGAAGGTTAACGCTAGACATAGTTTTATTTAACTTCTCCTCGTCTTCTTCTTCATCTCTTCCTCCTCCTCCGTCGTCTGGTTTCAATCCTATCAAGGCCAAAACGGCATGTGTCATTAAAAGTTCAAAATGATGCCTGTCACACCGTTACAAGTATGGAAATTATCCGATAGGGGCCGACCCGATTGACGTCAGTAAATCGATCGCACGAGCACGAAAGGTTAATTCCGAAACTATCGCGTCCATTAGGTCAAAAGATCGTTACAATATTTGCATAAGGCAGCTCAATAAATATGTTATTTCACGAATACTCAATACTTGCTCAGGGCAGTATCGATGTAAGTATCGAAGTGTCTTGAAAGCTTGTTTGTTTTCATTAAATCGATTCGATTTGAATATATAATCGAGTATTTGTTGAATATTATGTAAATAATGTGCATATTAATTCAAAATATACTAAACTGATTGAATCAATCTAAATGTGTCAAAGAATCAAATCTCTCATGATGTTTATATAAAGAATTGGTATACCCTGTAGGGCACAGCTGGGAGTGGCATATTAATTTGACAACCTCAGAAAAATTTGCATAATTTTTCATTGTCTTTACAGGTAAACTGATAAAGCTTGTGATATTTTATCTATAAAAGTTCCATAAAAAGTATTAAAGAGTATCTCTTGGTCAGTCAAGAGTTTCTTAGACTATTCTATCATATATCGATTAATAAATATATATTTAAATTAAATGAGATATGGGATGCGACTTAAAAGGTTTATACATTTTTTTACTGAGATTTTTTAGGGCTTATAGCCGAAACGTGTTAATGAGTGTGCATAATTTTAGTTCCAATTATAAATATTTATATTAATTCGGTCTTTTGTCTGTGTGTTAAATGTTGTGAGCGAAGCTTCGTTTTGGTTTATCATGCTGATATTTATGAATGGATACACGCCGTGAGTGAACTACCTCACATCTGTAACGTGATCTGCGGCCAGCTTAGAGAAAGTATTTTGAATTTGGGAATATTTTAACTGAAAACTATGATTTTTAAACGAAAATTGTTATATTTATTGACCGAAATTAATAAAATAGCATAAAAGTTAAATACAAAATAAATATATTTTCTTTTAAAAAAGAAGCTATACATTTTGTTTAAAATTTTAGTTTGCTCACACGTTTTTATCTTTAACCTCGCATTCTACAATTTGCAGAGGTGTAAGGTTTGTCCTGTTAATTTTTTATCGCTTTAGATTGCGTTGTCAACCACTGTGCACCACTTGAAAACTGCACACAAAATAAAATCAAATGTTTTTTTGCACAGCTAACTGGCAATGCACACACACACACATATACAAATGTACGTTGAGGCCCAGACACCCACGCACACTCCCTGAGCCATTTGGCTAAAACAGTTGCGCATTAAGCGCCCTGAGAACTGAATCATTTTGCCTCGGAACAAAGTAAAAGCCACAAAACAACAAAATGTAAAGTCAAAAATTCGCAAATAAAATGCGACAGGTAGCACAACAGCAACAACAATGCAAATGTAAGAGACGTAACTAACTACAGCAAACAGCAACAAAAGGGACAAAGGGGGAGGGGGAGGAGAAGAGAAGAGCGCAAGAAGTGCGCTTATCAGGCAGGCAAAGCAAACGCCAGCGCCGGATATGAGCGCCACTTAAAAACTGTAAAAACAACCAACGGCAGCAGCAACAAGTGTGTGTAAATGAGCAAGAGAGAAAGAGCGCACACTCGATAAAGAGAGAGAGGGTACTCAAGAGCGCGGGGCACTGAGTGAGTGTGTGTGCCTTCTGATAGCAGTAACAAAAGCTGCCGTGTCAGGTAGCCGACGTCGGCTTCGGCGTCGACGTTGCCGATTTTACACCAGGCCAATTAATGAAAGCGACAAAATGGCAAATAATAATAATAATAGTGTGAAGGGTATGTAAAAGGCGTAAAGGCAAACACGTAACAAATGCACGCATACACTCTCAATCACTCCCACTTAAGAGAGGCAGAGAGAGAGAAAGAGAGCACAGTGTAAATGAGTGCGCGTGCTACTTTGTAACAACAACTGCGTCGGCGTTGCCGTCGGCAGCGCAGCAACAGAAATCATAAGCAGCGCAGACTAATTGCAAACATGCGTTCAAGCTGATTGCAGAGCAAAAGCTTTGTCACTGACAGCGACGCCGACGCAATCAGAGCGCAGAGCAGAGTGCGCTGCAAGTGCTTTAACAATTTACAGTTACTGCTGACGCGCAACAATTGCTGAATCATTTGTTTATTGCCAAATCAAAAGTATGTTTATATTAATTACCGTTTTAAGCTGTCGTCGTCGTCGCTGCTGCTGCCTCTGCTGATGTCGCTGCGCTGCCTGCTTAAGTTGTTGTTGTTGTTGCTGCTGCTGGTGGTGGTGGTGGTGGTGCCGTTAGTTTTATGCTGTCAAACACTTCAATGAAACTTTTATGTGGAGCAATTGATAAAGCCGCGTGCACACACACACACACAAATCACAAATATAATAATAAACACGCACACACACACATACACAAACTCATACACTCACTATTTGTACATATAAATTAAGTACAATAATTCACTGGCACTTGTTGCTGTTGTTGGTTTTGTATAAGTTTCATTGATCGCCGCGTTTTGATTAATTGTTTAAATTACGTTTATTATTATTACTATTTGTTTGCTTGTTTGTTTGTTCGTCTCGTTGCCTCGCCCCGCCTCGCTTTGCTTCTCGCAGAGAACTCGATAGAAAAGCTGCGGCAAAAAAGCTTCGCCCCATTCAACCGTAAACGACCCGCACTCGAAAGCGTCGCAAATTATACTGACAAGCCGATCGTGTCGCTTCGCTCTTTGGGGCCGGCAATCGGGGGCCGCGTTCGGCTCGTGCTCAATGCACTTCGTGTGTGTGTGTGTGTGTGCGAGAGCGAACGAATGTTTGTCGTAGGTGCTTGCTATGAATGAATTTCGTGTGCGAGAGAGAACGCCACTTTAAGAGAGCGCCGTGGGTAAGAGCGAGCGCAGCAGGTTGTTTGCTTTGTGATGAAGAGATCAACCTTTTTCCTTTGTTATTGTTGTTGAGTATCAAAAGCGAAGCGAACTGATTTGCAATTAATTAAGCATGTAGAAGTTCGTTTGTTTGATCAATTAATTAACCAAGGGCCGCATGCCGGTTAATGAGTGGGAGTTGCTGATCGATCATTCATAATATACCCTATATAAATATAATATTCACATTCCGTGACTACCTGAAAGCCTTAAACAACTGAATTCCAGTTTTTCTTTCTCCCACTCCCTCTCACTCCCTCTCTATCCAACGATCTGCTAATTCATTTCCATTTCCAACCAAACAATTAAGCAAACAAAACGACAAAGCGCTGCCTCTGCTGCTGCTGTTGACGTCGCTGCTGATATCGCCGCTGTCAAACAAAACAAACAACAAGATATGCTGAAAGTGTGCTGTGATTTCTTCGCATTGTCTTCTCCTTGTCTTTCTATCTCGCTCTCCCTCATTTTATAAGGTTTCTTCTGCATGCTATGCAAATGGAGCTAAGTACAAGGAAAGGCGTCAATGACGACGCAGCGCTGCCGCTGCCAACGTAGCTGCTACTGCGACGGCTGCTGCTGTCAGTCAACGACGCCGGCGACGACCTTAAAGAGCAAAAGGAAGCAAAAAGCTTCGCAGAGAGAGAGAGAGAGAGAGAGAGAGAGCAACGAGGGAGAGCGAGGCAAAGAGAGATGGCATCGAATATAAATTAACTGCCATGAACGAAGTAATGGAGTAACCTGCAACAACAACAACAACGGCAACAACAACAATAACAATAGCAAAAGCAACGAGGTAACAATGAAGGTTGCACAAAAAGGCAGAAAGCAAAACGGCAAAAGCCGCCGTCGCTGTTGCCGTTGCAGTTGCAGCGCCGTCTGCGTCGCTGTCGCCGTCGCAGTTGTTTGCTTCTGTTGCTTGTGGGCGTCGTTGGCGTTGCCTCTGCCCGGCTTAATCTTCGCCTGCGATCGCCCAAGTACAAATGGTTAGAGATGCAGCGGCAGCAGAAGCAGCAACAACAACAACAACAATTGCTCGACGAGGTCAAACAGCAATCAATAAAGGTCAGCGACTACCGCCACGGCGCGGCACGCCTGAGTGCCTGCTGCCAATGCCAATGCACAGGCAGGCAGGCAGCCAGGCAGGCAGAGCAGGCAATCGACCCACGCCCCACCTGCCACCCTCCTTTCCTTCCCATGTGCCACCCTCCCACCACACCTGCGCCAATGATGCGCTGTCCATTCATGCGGCCCACGATGAAGATGCTTTATGTTGCAAATTGAAAGCTGGACGTCCAATAATCGAGACGACTAGCTGACCAAGCCGAACCGGACAAGACAACGCAGCTCCCTCCCCCTCGATCTCTCTCTTCTCTCCCTCTGTTTCGCCTCTTCCCTCCCTCTGTTTCTATCTGTCTCTTGCTCTCTTCAATGCAGCTGTAGGCAGCCAGACAAATGTAGACAGTCGCGACTGCGCAGCCAGCAGCGCATAGACGCAATCAGCTTAACCCCACAGTGCATGCAATTTTATGATATAGAAAAAAAACCTATGTAGTTTATACTCTCAAAATAGTTAATATACTAAGATATGCATTTATTATTGTTGTATCCCTTTAAAAAAATACGAAACATATATATTAAATTTTATACTCTTAAATACATTTAATACTAAAGTAAGCATAATTTCTAAAATACTAAATTATTCATTTCATTCATTTCTTGTATAACAGTACAATAAATACTTTAAATGCTGGTGTTGTATTTCTTTTAAAATAGACCAAAAATACATTTAACTCTCTACTATGCATATACTTTAAATAATAAAATACATTTTATTAGAGTATTCAATTAAATACTCTTCACATACTTAAAATACATGTTTAAAGTTTTTTTTCTAATTTAATACCAAAGTATATTCAGTTCTTAACTCTGAAAATACTTTGAAAACCAAACTAATTTGTATTTAAGTGTTTAATTTTAAACTCTTCTCGTACTTTTCTCTATTTTTGTATACCTAAAATATAGTATAGAATTACTTTTTAAATACTTTAAATAATAAATCATGGATTTTTGTTATATAATTCTTAAACTATACCAAGTATATATTCTTTAATCTTCAAATACTTTAAATACTAAATTATGCATATGTGTGTTTCTCTTAAGACATAACAAAAACATATACATTCCTTATTCGCACAACATTCCCACTGGGGTTAACAAGTTAAATGGCGGATGTCGATGGCAGTGGCATTAGGCGTATGTTCGCAGCAGTGCGCGCTATCCAGCTGTATCCCCAGCTATCCGTTGTGCCCATGCGTCGACGACGCCCCCTGCGTCAATGTCCCGCCCCCGCGGCTGCTGTTTGGCAGCAGTAGAGTAGTCAAGTAGCTGCCCAGCCCCTGCCGCCTTGTTATAGTACCCAGTAGTCAGTAGGCGGAAGGGTATGAGAGTTGTTAATAAGAAGAACTTATAAGCACGGCTTGAATTGTATAGGAAAAAGGTAAAGTCAGGTTTAAGCTTGGATCTTGGCAATTAAACAGCAATGAAGTTTGAATTTCCCACCAATATCTTATCTTACTGAATATCTTATCCAAATCGGCTGAAGAACAGCTAAGGTATATCAAGTCATAGGCCATTAATTCGGCTTAAAGTCGAATGCCTCACTGACTACTGAGTATGTTGCAGTCGTGCATGTTCCTCTGTATCCTTAGCAGGCTTGTTGAGCTCGTTGTGTTGTGTCTCTCTCTCTCTCTCTCGCCATATGTATCTGAAGCTTTGTGGCATGCACAAGATATTTTTAATGGTGCCGCTTCCTTTTAGCTGCGACTGTTGCGTCTCTGGCGACTCCGTTGCACAGACTTGTTGTTGCCTTGTTGCTTTTTTCGTCAGATTTTTGTGAATGAAGTTGTTTTTAGACACAGCGCACCATTATCGCACTGACATGTCTGGGGGATATGCCATGGACTTGGATTCGGATTGCACTGGGATTCGACTGGGACTTGGACTTGCCTAAGGTAGCACAGCCTCCACCTGCTGCTGCTGCTGTTACTGCTGCTGCTGCCACTGAGGTTGCTGCTGCATGTTCTTGCTTGTTGTTGCTGTGTCACCTGTTGATGGATTTCGTTGTTTGATTAACATGAAATGGCATCGCATTGATGTATTGAGTGGAGTGCAGAGCGAATCCAACTTTGCATTTAAGTGACTTTATCAGCAAAGCGTTCAAGAATGCGATGCAGTGGGAGAAACTCCAAAAGAAACTAAACGAACTTTGAATATTTCTTGAAATGCAATCGAATTGCCTTAGAAGGTATTAAAAAATATGCATTGTATTTTAAATATTTGAAGAAATGTTAGTTATGAAGATATTTTCTAATGAGATCAAGGTACAGTTCTTAAGAGACCCAATATATGTTAGTTTTCATATGATTAATCTTAGTTTTTATGGAGAACGAAACTCGTTAAAATAGTTTGATAAATTTGAAAATATTTTAATTAATCTTAAAAAAAGAAAGAGAAAGTAATAAGACAATCCTGTACGATGAAGTATCAAATTTCTCAATTTTCAATTTTTAAATTCTTAAGTCAACAAGTATTAAATGAATATTAAATTGCAGTGCAAAGAAAGAATCTAAAATCTTGTGAACATGTTTTCTAAGTAGCCTGAAAATAGTTTTCCAATATATTTTGTAAGAGATCCAATATATGAATGTAAGATTGCATATGATTAAACTTAGTTTTTATGAAGTACGAAACTCTTTAAAAAACTTTGATCAATTTGAAAATAATTTGATTAATTTAAAGAAAAGGAATAATGAGAATAAGAAACTCCATTTCCCAATTACTTAAATCGTAAATTAACAGATATCAAATGGTACAGTGCAAAGGAAGAATCTAAAATCTTGGAAAATGTTTTCTAAGTAGCCCGAAAATAGTTTTCAAAAATATATTTTGCATTCTCAACGTTTCATAAATCCTAGAAATATGAAAGTCTTTTTCATTCTTGTCCTCTTCCTTGTACTAGCTGTTGTTGCTGCAAGAATGTTCCACTCGACACACTAAGAATCCTGCCTGCTTAATGTACAGAGCGGAACATTCCCGTCTCGCAGGTAGCTTAATCCCGGGGCAAAGCCTACAACATCTGTGGGCACAATTAAGTGCTCATTAGAAACCGCTTAACCGTCGATTCTCCTACCTGCGCTGCGTATATAAACCCAATGTCCTGACCAAATCAGTAGTCATTTCTTTGCGAACTGTCAGTCACTCACGATGTCCAAGATGTCCATCATTCAGACACATTTGATGCTGCTGCTCATCGCCTGCTTGGTGCTCTGCTCTTGGGCACTGCCCAAGCCTGCTCCCGGAAAGTTGCCCACCTTTAGCAACTACAACGAGGTCACCTCCCAGGAGGATGAGGAGATCCATAACGATATATTGCGACAACTAGCGGCACTACGAGCGATTACTACAGAATCTTCATACCAAAAGAAGCGACGCGCTCAATTTCCAGCTGGAACACAACCCGACCAGAGATCCAGCTACTCTCGCTTCCTAGGACGTGTCTTTACCCAACCATCCTTCAAGTATACCGAAGATGCTGCCGTGGCGCCAGGTGGAGCCAACTACTACAGCAACTATGTGCCACTTTCCACCTACGAGATCAGTGAGCCCGAAACCGTTTATTATTAAGATACGATTTTCCAGATTATAACCAGATCAAACTGTGACATAGTTGTAAGAACCTTTTTTTCTTGTGTCCGCTTACTGAAGTATAAATAAATAAATATTAATAAATAAAATAATCGAATGTTTTTTATTTCATATCTCTGACTACTTATACAGTTATCAATTATCCAAAATAATTATATACCATATGCGCCGTTAATAGGGATGAATCGGATCTCAAAGATTTGTAGATCGAGAGTAATAAAATTAATTATAAGATTCTTTCAACGTCTTTTACAGCTGTCAGTTGTAAGAAGGAATAATATATGAAACGTTAGTTGAGATAAGTTTCCTGCTCATATCTCAATGATTGTGAGAGCCAGACCTATTTAATTTGGTATAAGAGTCTCTTAACTTCCTATGCAGGGAAATACTTTATTATGGTATATCATCTGCTTTCAACATCTTATTCAGCTCTCAGCTGTAAGAAAGAATGATATAAGAAACGTTAAGTGAGATAATTTTCCTGTATATACTATATTTCAATAATTCTCAAAGCATCTTCTTTGAATGTCTTACAACGTTTTATTAAGCTGTTAGTTGTAGGAAAGAATGATATTATTGTATATAATGTTTATTGTGATACGTTTCCTGCACATATTACAATGATACTGACCGAGTAAGACTTTTCAATTTGGTTTAAGAGTCTCCTAACTTCTTAAACAGCTATCAGTCATGAAAAATAATGATCAAGAACTATTAAATTTGGGGATGACAGTCCCCATATGTGTTCTACAGCACTACATTATCACAGGATAAATAAGTATCATGTATTTCTATCACATATCTCAGTTATCATTTTAGTTAGAATGAGTATATTTGGTGTGCACATCTCTGAACTCTTTATGCAGCATGAGATCATCACAATATAATTATGAATACATATAAATGTTATATAAATTGAATGAATCAATCTGTTTCTTCAGATCAATATTTATTTAAAGGAAAAATTTGATTAAATCAATTGCAAATACTGCTAAGCCCCATAAAATCCGATAAAGCAAAACTAATCAAGCTAAAAGATTTATAGACACAGTCCACACACAAGCACAGACATAAACACACCCATACAAACACACACACACATTCACACACGTGCTTGTATTCGTCTCGGTTTAATCAAAGAGCGCGGCCTTTGCCCACCTACCGCATTATGTTGCAACAACAATCAACACTCAAATCAACAACAATCTGTACAAACTACAACAACATAATCGCAGCAGCAGCAGACGCAACAAGTACAACAGCAACAACAAGAACAGCAGAAGAGAACAAGAGGAGCAGCAAGCAAAGCGAAACAGAAGCTGAAATGAAGCTGAAGAGGCCGAAGCTGCGTACACATCCCCAAGGAATTTTGCGAGGCTGCAGGACAAATCCTAAAGGCAGCAGCAGCAGCAACAGCAACAACAAGAACAACTGCGAACGTGCAAGAGTTGCAACAAGTGTTCCAAATCAAAACGGAAGCCAGGCCAAGTTGCGGCTCTGCCCCACGTCGCCTGCCACAAGCCCCCGCCCGGGTTGTATGCCACATATGTACATGGCTTTTCGGTCGGACATGGCAAAAGCATTTGGAAAATGTAATTTACAACGCGCAGCAGCAGCAGCAACAGTTGCTGAGGGGTGCAGCAGGAGAGGGGCAGAGCAGGGGGGAGGGCAGGCAGCTCACCTGCCACCGATCTCACACTGTCAGCTTGGCGCAAAAAGCCATCAAGTCAGCCGGGAGCCAAGTTCTCCTCCAGATGAGGCAGCGTTGATTTTAATTTTAACCTTTTTGCTGGCAGCGTGTTGCTGCTGCTGCTGCCTCTGCTGCTGCTGTTGTTGCCTCTGCCTCTGCTGCTGCTGCAAAAGTTTTTCCTTTTTAATTTGCTGCTCCGCTTCATAGAGCATTTTTCATTAAATTCCTGAATTAAGGCATTCCAGCGACCCATACAAACGATGCGAGTTGCTGCTGCTCCCTGTTGCTGCTGCCGCTGTTGTTGCTGTTGCTGCTGTTTCTGCTGCTGCTGCTGTTGTTCATGTTCTGAAATAAGAGCAACATTGCAACAAGCGATGTCCAGAGCGACGACATGGTGACGACGACCGGGAAGACGACGCCGCCAAAGTCTCGAGCCACCAACAACAGCAGCAGCAACAACAACATTAACAACTACCGGTTAGCTCGGTCGCCGCAGTTGGCCCCGCCTTGACCACCTCAAGTGTCCCGCAGTTGTTGGAATTTCATATTTCTTGCTGCAGCGTTGTCGATTGCCCTTTTGTGGCAACTCGTGGGCAACTCGCCTGCAACCCAAAAACAACAACAACAACACTGCAGCAGAGAACACAAAAAAATCGCCGTGTCAAGTTTTCGATTACTCGCGATATTTGATTTGCCTCAGGTAAGGCTGCAAATTGAGACGCAAACGTAGAAAGAGTGAAGGGAACAAGAAACAAAAAGAGGCAGATAGAAGGAGAGAGCTAAGCAGGCAGGCGAACATATAGCAAGTTCTTCTCAGATCGTGTTAGAAAGATTAAATAAACTGTAAGTTGAAAATGTCATATTGATATATGATATAAATAATATAATAATAAATGAATAATATATATTCCACTTAAAATTTAAAAATCTGAAACTCTATGGAGATACTTCAGTAACTCTTAAGAAATTTGCAAATTTACCTAAGTATATAGAAGAAGAATGAACAACAGGACAGATATGTACGAGTAAATCTAAGTCATCGTTGACGTCATTAAACAGCTCTTAACCGATACTCATCCGACGGTTCCTTTGGTCAAAATTAACCAAAAAATCGCCTTTACGACTCTTACAACCAAACAAAAAATGCTATACACTTGAAACTTAGCACAGATGTTCGGGAAGAGTTTACCAACATAGCAAAACAAAAAAATCTCTAATCGAAAATACATTTCCCGCGAAAATTAAGTCAGTCACCTTACTTTTTTAACCCACCTCGCATTATAAATTTACAACTTTACCATAGCAAGATCGATAAGGTTGCAGATAAAGATTAGAGATTAAAGTAAATGTACTTTACTTTTAAGTACTATTAAGGTTTTAAATACATATGATATTGAAATAAAAAGAAAGAATTATATTTCTTATATCTTTAATTTATAGTAACCCCTTTAAAATATAATATATATCTTTATGGTATACTATTACACTTACGAACTCATTATAAACATAATATAACAGAACAATCCACTTTAAATCCCTTCAAAAGATCACTCAAACCAAAAACCTTGACAATCTCGCATTATTCCTATAAATCCAGCAAAATAAACATTCTCAATTCTTTTTATAATTTTAACTCCAGTTAGTCCCTCTTCCACAAGTGCCCACTGTACTCTTTCCGCCTCATATTCCGTCAAAGTGGGCGCCGATAACTCAATAAGTCTCTCTGTCTCTCATTACGAACTGAAGATCCTTTAATGCGCGCCAGGCCTCCCCGTCGGTTGAGTTGGCTTGAGTTGGCTTGAGTTGGGTTGGGTTGACTCTGCTAAGATCTATCACTGGCCACGGCTAATTCCAGTTTAGCTCCATTGCTCAGATGTTGTTGTTGTTGCTGCAAGTAAGTAAGTAGAGTAGCCCGAGACATCCGCATGCGGCATGCCACGCTGCGCGATCTGCAATCAGCTGCAGCCGCCGTCGCAGTCGCAGTCGGAGCTGGAGCCCACATGAATTCAGAGCATTCTCTAACTTCCTTTTGCCAATAGAAACGCGCAGCAGCAGCAGCAAAAAAAGAGCAGTAGATAAAGCAAGAGGAGCAGCAGAAAAAAGGGGTGGGGGGAAGGAAGAGGAGGAGCTGCAGAAATCGAACGCCGGCGCGACCCAAGCAAGCAATGCGCGCAAAAATGGGCGCAAGATCAGCGAAGTCACAGAACGCGCGGTTGCATAGTTGACCAGATCAGCGAGGGAGACAGGGAGAGAAAGAGGGAGAAGAGGAGAGAGTGGTAGGAGAGGCTGGAGAGAGGGAGGTGGGGCAGACGAGGCCAGGCCAGGCCTGCCGTGGAGCAGGCGAACCAACAAGTCGTAGATACAGATATGCGCGTCGTGTTTGCAACAACGACGACGACGATGGCGATGGCGACGCCGACTGCGACGGCGACAGCGACGGAGACAGCGCAGTCGCAGATACACTTTAGGGGCCATGACATGACTCGCATACGAATTATTATAAACGATCTGGCGCAAAAACTAACAAGCGATGGGTGCCTGCCCCCGGATCCCGGCTCACTACCCCCTCTCCTCTCCCCCCTCCCCTCTTCTCAGTCGCGCTCTTCGCGCTCTGGAGGTGACCAGGCAAACGAGCGACGGCCGGCTAAAAGTTATGGTGGCCAATTGCAAAGTTAATGGAGTTTGGCTACTCCAGCAGCGCGACGGAGCGCAGCGGATGCTGCTGTGGCTGCTACCGACTGGACTTGCCACTTGCCACATGCTGTATGCTGCACGCTGCATGCCGCATGCGCCGCGCTTGCCAAGATTGAACTTAATTTTGCACAAATGCAATTTATAGAAAATTGTTGCCACTTGTTTTTACGTTGATGGCACTTGAGCCAAGCCAGGCCGAAGCCGAAGCCAACTTGCGCTGGGCGGGGCACACGGGGCAGACGTCGCAGTCGGCACAAATGATAATAAATGCAGGTAGCACAGCCTCGACTGCGCTGCTGCTGCTGCTGCCTGCAGCGCATCCATTATTTAAATTTTTGCAAAATTAACAATTAAAATGTCTAATGGTAAAACGCGTCCCGCATCCCGCGACTGCATCATAAAGCGGACTCGGGCGGCGCCTTTCCAGGAACTGCTGCAACTGCTGCTTGCTACAACATGCTACAGCATGCAGCATGCGGCAGTAACTGATGATGCTCGCAATTATTGGCCTCACAGTTGACTGGCTAATCGCGGCAAAGGCCGCGACGTCGCCTGGCAGGAAGTGGAAATTGCCAAGTGGATTAGCGCGACGGATTTTATTGACGCGCACACACACACACGAGCTTCGGGAAACTCCTAGAAAATTTGAGAATCCGCGAGGTCTTTCCTTTTGCCTTGCCACCTCCTCCTCTTCCTCCCACTTTTCTTCCTCCTCATTCTTCCTCCCCTCTTCCTACCTGTCTGGCCTGGCTATAAAAACGACAATTCACGCACGGCTCTGACTCAGTCAATTCGCTGATATCTTGCCAAAATGTTAGTCGTACGCTACCTAATCGCTCTGGTCTTCTCGATCTTCGTCGTGGCCACCTCACTGCGCATCGAGGAACGCCATCGTGGACGCGGCAATGGGGAGTACAAGATCTCCACGCCGGATCGTTTGGTGCTGCAGATGCAACAGCCGCGCGATGGAAAGCAGTTGCAGCGCAGGCGATTGGACATCTAGAGAGAAAGAGAGAG
The DNA here is from genome assembly GCA_018151435.1 of Zaprionus africanus. NCBI lineage: Eukaryota > Metazoa > Arthropoda > Insecta > Diptera > Drosophilidae > Zaprionus > Zaprionus africanus. Next base: position 395,919 of record JAECXB010002307.1, on the reverse strand, counting down.
AGAGAGAGGGAGAAGGAGCAATGAAGGTGATAAACCCTTACGGTAAAATAAGGACAAGATCATGAACTATTCAAGTTACAAGTCTATCTTTACGAAACCTTAATAACTTTTGCATCTTTTTATTTACAGCTCACCAGATCCTGACTTTATAAAAGGTCTTAATCTACCTTCTCTAAATATTCTGCCTCTAGATAAAGTATCAACCCTCGACAACGATTTTATTAAATTAAGTCGAAGATCTACTGTGAACAGCTATGCAACTAATTTAAACAAATATGAAAAGTGATCTACTTAAGGTATTCAACGAACTTCACAATATTTCCCATAGATAGAATTAGTTTTATCAATTTTAGTTCTAAGTTAACCAAAGTCTGTGAGTAATTCTAATACAAACTCCATTGAAGCTCCTATAAATACCTTGTTAAGCCATAAATTAGGTACCAAAAGTTTATAAAAGAACTCTGACTACCTTTTCCAACACTTTAAAACTCCCAGAGTTGCCACACACTGCGATCAGTTGAACTCTAAAATGCATTTCAAGCAACTTTAGTTTTCAATTCTATGAGAAATTCTCATATTAAACTCCATTTAAGTTCCTATAAACACCTTGTTAAGCCATAAACTAGTTACCAAGTTTATAGCAAGAACTCTGACTACCTTTTCCAACACTTTCAACTCGCAGAGTTGCCACAGAGAAGTGCTCTAAAATGCATTTCAAGCAACTTTAAGGTTGTTTGTTTTTTTTTTTAAACATTGCGTGCATTTATTTTATATATATTTATGTATTGTAACTTTATTGGTATTTCCATATATTATACAGATAGCATTTTCAAATACGTATGTGTGACTCTATTCGTGTGTGTCCTTTCGGTTTCATAATATGTATTATACAATAGTTGAAACATTAAATTTACAAAAGGAAATTTGATTTCGTTTCAATAGGAATAGAAATATAACAGATAGAGAGATATTAGTATTATATTATAGTAAATACATTGAAAGTTTTCCAAATATATGTGTATAGTTTATAAGTTTATATTACTGTATATTATTTTACCACACCATATGCAAGATCGAAATAAATGGGAATCTTAACTGAAAAACAATGTGCAAAAATCTCAAAAACAAAAAGAAAATTTTCATTTGAAACTTTCTTTATTGTACGAAGTTCTTTTCGTTTTTTTTTGTGTGTTTGCTCGTTTTTTGTTTTTGTTGTAACTACAATGAAGCATTTTGTGTTAATAGACATTTATATAGTTTGAGTCTTAACCTTATGTAATTGCACTAAATATTCTTGCATTCGATTTAGACTACTTTCAATTGCGATATCATTTTTGCGATGTTCTGTTTGAAATGTTAATTAATCAACGGGCTGTTCTTATACTGTGTGTTTAATTGTAGCTGTTGTTGTTGATGTTGTTAAGGTTAAGGGGAATTTACTTCCTGAAGCAGGAGATGGGATTGAAGTAGCACTGTCGGTACCGCACCTGACGCTTGCTCTCGGGCAGGCGGTACAGCTCATTCATGTTGCCGTAGGTCGGTGTGCGTAGGTAGGCGCTGTAGCTAGAGGCAGAGAAGGGAAGGTAGGTAAGAATACAGTAGAAGAAAGAAACTATATCCGATCTTACGTTGGTCTGTACTGTGCGAAGAGCATCTGCAAGCGATCCATGGGTATGTTGGGATAGATGGCCTGGGCAGGCATCTCGTAGCCACCATAGGCAGCGCGCACCTCTTCGGCATCGGGTGTCTCCAGGTCCATCAGTGTCCTGGCAATGATTAGAATATAGTTCTATATGTTGTGAAGGTAGTTCACTCTCTACTTACAGCACCCGCATCGCCTGCGGAGGAGGGGCGTGCCTCGTTCAGTGCGAAGCACATGGCAAGGAGCAGACCGTAGCACAGCAGAATTTGCACGATTTTCATCATTTTGAATTTGTTTTTGCAGCTGAAACTAAAAAGAATATGAAAATTGTTGAAGAGATTGGCTGCATAAATGGAATAATCATCACTCGAGCATAAAAACAAGTCATATAAGTTAATAGTTACATAAACACACAGCATGGCAGATAATCCCCTAAGCTCCTCAGCTTATTCCCCTACGATGTGTTGCCATCTCGCTCTCACAATTTTAATTAAAGGACAAGCGGAAAATTCTTTTGCATACAAAGCTGCTTTGGCAAATCTGTGCGGGGGCAAGGACATAACAAGGCACAGCTCGAGTGGACACGGAAACGGGACACTTGTTGCCACAAACGTGACCCGCACACAGACGCGCGAGACTCACTGTGTGCGTGCGTGTGTGGGTGTGTGGGCGTTGTTGCATTTCCGCAATTAAAACCGGATATGAACTTGAATTTTCCATTAATCGAAGGCAGACAAAAGTGCAAAGCTACAATCGGCCAAGTGCAGCCGCTGCAGACTGTGCCACCTGTGCAACCCGCCATGTGCAACGTGCTGCAACAATGACGAACATGGGGGGCTACAAGCGAAACGGACTTCAAACTTTAATTGAATTTGCCGTGAACGTGATGCTCTGATTCAAGCCGAGGCCGGACAAAAGGCCCCCTCCGGCATTTCCTTTGTAATTGATTACGTATTCTCTGTGCAATTGTGCAAGAACTTTTGCCATGCACAGCTGTGCCACACATGATGGTGGCGCAGCACTCACAATTGTGAATGCTTAACTGAATAATCAAGCACCCAAATTAAACAATCTCTGCAAGCCAAATCACTTAGAAAGTTGCTTAACTCTTTGTTAATCCATTCAGCAGCATGAGTTTTGCTGAGAGCCGAAAATAACTAAGGAGTGAAACAATTTGGAGCTGTGTGTTCAAACATGAGAGTCTAGACATCAATTTTAAGAGCTCCGAGACTTGTTCTTCTTAGAACCCAAACATTTGAATATATAAACAAATATATAAAGACTTCACAAGACCAAACTAAATGATTCTAAGAAAGGAAAAGGTTGTTGTAAAGGTAACGAAATATTAAGAGTTTAAAGATGAGAATTTAAATACATAAATATAAAATGATAGAAATCTTTTCAAACATTCCAAACAGTATAGAATCTGTTGGTGTATAGGATGTCACTCAGTTCCTCCTTCTCTCGAAGACCATGCGGTACTGCAGCAGCACCACCATCCAGCTGATGATGCAGGCGATGTTGCTCAGCAGAGTTTGCCTTTGCCGCTCACAAAGAGACTAAAAGGTTTGATTTCGAGTGGAAAGTTGGCGATCTGTAGAGCGAAAATTTCACACTGAAAAAAATTGTTGATAACTTCTTAAGTACAACAGGAACCTTCTCAATTTACCCCTCTAGCAAGCTGAACGTTGCCTTGGTGAGCCTCATTGTGCTGACGCATCGACCAAGTGCTCTCACGATAAGCATTCACAGTCAGATCGTAGATCAGATCAAGCATATAGCAATCTAGGACGATCAGAGCATACAGTCCGAATCCCATAAACTGATAGATCACATGGAGTTGCAGATTGCGAAAGACACTAATGTAGTAGCCCAATGCGGTGGCTGTGACAATCAACGAGAAGCGCGAACTGATCAGAATGAAGTAGTAAGCGACATTGAGGCGATGCCAGAGCTTGGCCAGCTGCCAGTGTTGCCAGCGTATATGATGCAGTTCCAGCAGTGATGCGCAATCAGCTTGACAGACCAACAGCCCGATGCGTTCATTGAGGCACATGAAGCAACCACAGATGCGCCATGTGAACAGAAAATGAATTTGCATTGCCACATCCTGTCCTTCCATTGCGAGCACATAGATCACAAGCAGAGAGCGCTTGGTCAGCATATTATTGAGGTCCATGCCAAAGAAGTTCTGGGTAACCTGCATGAAGCCAATGAGGAAGGCCAGCAGCACCCAAAACTGACAGTGCTTCAACAGCCAAATTTGCTCTAAATGTGGCTGCTTCTCGTACCTTCTTTCGCCTACTCGAAATTGATAGATGCGCTGCAGGCGACACAGCTCCTGGGCCACCTCATAGGTAACCCTCTCCCTGGGCAAACGATGGAGTACTCGCATTAAGCAAATAACATCATTCAGTGTCGCATCCCAGCGTACTGTCAGATCCGTCACCGTCTCCAGCGACTGTTTCCACACGTCATATAAATCCATTGAGATGAAAACAATCACTATCAAGTTGGCCAAACTAGCAATCAGTTGCGACCACTTTGTCTTGGTGTACAGTCGCCTCTTGAAATCATAGCGATAGCAAGTTGTGCCAATTAATATTGCCAAATAGTCAAACAACACGTGGAGCCAACGTTGAACTTGAGTCTGCGGCAACATTTTCCGACTATTTACAAAAATTTACTTAGAGAAGGTACCTGGTCGAAGGTTCGATATTATACATATACGATTATTATCTGCCAAAGTGACTAATTGTATATCTCGAGGGAGGGGAGCTGTTCATATTTTTAGACGGGCATATCAAATGAGGTGGGAAAAACACATTCTGAACTACGCTTTCGCTTCTTTTCAGCCTTTTTAGGGCTACACCTTGTCTAAGCATTCTGAATTTGTAGGAAGTTGTACAAAATGAAACTCGGAACAACCTTTAAGACTGCAAATTTAATTATTGTAGTATAATCAATCAACAATTCACTACCTCATTAACAAAATTAGATTTTAGGGAGTAAGTTAAACACAATAAAAGAATGTCTTGTAGCCGTTTACACATTCTTAACTTCTCCATTTTCTTAACTGTCTCTAAAGTAAAGTGAACGTTCTGCACAAAGTTTGCGGTTTTTGGCTAGCCAAAGGTTTAAAGTATCCAAAAATAAACACCACGAGACAAGCTTTATTAATAATTAAATACTTTAATCAAGAGATTAATCCAAGTTATGACCAACCGCATAAAAATGTCAATAAAACATCAAAGTCGATGCAACCGAAAAGTTGAAAACATAAATTTATTATGCAAGCAATTTGGCCGGAAAATAGTTCAAAGGACACACGAATGAGATGGGTAAGAAGGAGGGAGAGACGGAGAAGTACAGTGAGTGAAAGAGAGGCAGTTAGTCAGAGTGTTAGCCAGAGAGAAGGTGTGAGTAACTAATTAGTGTAGGCGCTTTCAGGGCACTCGACAGGAGCCCAGACAGCACTGGACGAGATTCTTCATGTCTGGACAGGACTCAGCAGGCTTGGACAGACCACCGACTGGTGCCTGGTCTAATAACCATCGGCAAATAGATGCGGCCATGTGTGGATGCCAATTTGCAGGTCCTGATTTAAGTGCCGACCATGCCACAAACTGCCTAATTATGCGCGCCGACGGCAAAATGACATCATATACTGTGGAGGAGGAGGCCCATGACTGAGCTGGGCGCGCCATCAAAAATGCCAGACATGAATTTGTGAGCAGCAGCAGCAGCGGCAACTGCGACACCTACAGCTCATAAATCGCCTCAGGAAACGCTCTACAAGTCGTTAGCTTGCTGCGTGCAACAAGTTGGGGGGCGCAAGAACGGAAGCAGGAGAAACTGACTGCGGCAAATTTGAAACCAAAACTCAATGACGCAAGCGGTAAATGTTAATGACTTCAGCATCAACTGCAGCTCATAAAATGTTGTGCCTGCCACCCATTGTGGCAGCTACCATGTGGCAAGTTGCTGCGTTTCTGCGCGTGCGAAATTATCTCATTTTTTATGCCTGTGCATTTTTTACGCTGCCATTGAAGGTGACCAGAATATGCATAGGAAGCACACAGACACAAAAATGTATATGTATATGCAGGTCTGCCTATATATGTAGGTATACACGTATTCCTACACTCCGACACAGAAAAATGAGCCAGCCTGCAAGCTGCCAGGTTGCAGCGAAATTTCATTTTCATATCTTCTACTAAAGAAAATGTTGCTTCTGACTCTGAAAATTGATGCAGTATCTCTGAATATATAATATATACGTATCTGTGATATTACTGTTATCTACTTGGGCAGTTGCATATTTAATATTCATAAGCTGTTTAACAAAATTTCAAACAAGCAAACAAAACGGACACTAAGCTCTGTTGAACTAAAAGCAGACTTTAATCTATCTGTTCAGCTAAGTTCATGAAGAAATTAAAAGCAAACAGGCTGAGTTAGCTTATAAACTTATAAACTGGCAATGCCAGATTCTATATATATTATATAAACATATATGTACACATATTAATTGCGATATCTCTATGAAAACTTATAATAAATATTAAAAATCTCTTCCACATTGCAATTCTATAACAATTTGCTAATTTTCATAGCATACTTTTTAGGGCCATATCAAATTTTCTGCCTTGACTTAAGCCCCCACCAAAGTTTACATGTTTTAACAGGTTTAGAGGCGCAAAGCCGTTCTAGGCAGTGCAAAGCCACTTCAGGCAGTGCAAAGCCCCCGTTTATCACTGATAAAATCAGATAGTGCGCATATATAGTCGACTGGATTCGTCATAAAAGTGCAAGCGTAGTGCAAACCTATAAATGTGTCGCACAGCGGGAGACGTGGCGAGGCTATCGCGAGGCATGTTGTGGCGCCGTCGAGCTCTCTCGGTAGTCCGGGTATGAATGTAATACCTGAGGCATAGATAATTATAATGACATATAAGTCATAAAAGCCGTGCGGCTCGACAACAGGAGGAGGTAGCCATAAAACGTTTCATAGCTAGATTAGGCAGGCAACAAAAAAAAACGGCCAACAAATGCCCGCGCTGCAATAAATAAAACTAATAACATGCAGCATGGGGGCAAGGCTGGTGGCAACAAGCGGGGGCGGCACTACGAAGCAGTGCTGGAGGGCGGCACGCCCCAGAGCGTTTGGCAAACAGTGCGCGGTAGTGAGAGATCAAATGGAATAATAAAGCGATGGTACGAGCAGACAGAGGAGAGAGAAGGAGAGCGCGAAGTAGTTGGCAGTGGGAGACAGGGAGAGGGGGAGAAAAGGGAGAAAGTGCGTTAGAGCCAACATAATCAGGACACTTTTATAGCGCCTGATAAATAATGCTCGAATGTTAATTGGAAACTTAATATGAAGCAGGCAGACGAAGGGAGTAAAAGATAAAAACTAAAAGAGTAAGAAAAGGGGAGAGAGAGAGAGACAGAAGCTAGGCACGCACAACGGCAATGCAATTAGCTGGCAAAGACTGCAATTTTCACATGCCAGTTCGCAGCCTCCTCGTCCCCTTCCTCCAACCTAATCCCACTCCCTTTGTCTACGCACAGTTTACAAGCAGATTACGCGTCGCTCTTGACAACAATCAGCTTAGCGATTTCATTTGGCTTTAAGAATTAGCCAAATATGCGACAAGTTGCGAGGGAAAGAGAAGGGGCAGGATGCTGGATAGACTCATGATTTATAGGCTGCCTTTTTTAACGGTCATTTGATATGATTTTTGATATTCTTGATGGTCTAGGCGGACAGCGACAGGCGGCACGCTCGGCCCCATTTGACATGTTTTCTTCTTCTATCAGGCGGCGGGAAATTTAAGAATTTCCACCGTTGAAAGTTAATATTTTGCGACTCTTGCCTTAATTTTAAGGAGGCTCAAAACTGCTGCGAATTCTAGGGAAAGGGAGAGACAGAGAGATTGAAAAGGGAGGCCCTTCAAGCCCCATCATACTTGTGAAGTCCTATCGTATTACAGCTTGGCTTGAGGCTTGTGGTTGCTTTGCGGTTTTCAATAGAATGCATCGATACCAAAAAGGTGCCATCGAAAAGGGATGACGACAATCAATTAATGTGAGAACGTCTCCAAATTGTTGTCAAATTGTGGCTAAACATGGGATTTTTAAGTGTGGCAAGGTATATCGAATTTCATGTAAGAGATGAGACTAAAAGGTATCTAATGAATTATGATTTATGTGCTCTAGATAATTTATGGAAAATTAAGTGGAAGTTCTTATTAATTTAAAGAGTGTTTTATACAAATAAGAAATGTTTATTTTTTGAGATTTTATACGCCTTGAAATAAATGAAAATTCTTCATTTTCAAATATTTTTATTGAATTTTACTGTTTAAAGTTTCTAAAAAATATTTTAGCCAATTTTTTCAAACATAAATTTCTACCATTTTCAAGTCACTTTTTAGCTGCCTTTAAGGCCTTCCTCCTCCGTTCTCTCTCCCACATCTTATAAATATTAAATTCAATTTGATTGCGGCTGCTACCAAAACAAGCCAGTTCTAGCAGGAATTACTTATAAATGAGAAGGAGTCTGGATATCAATGAAAAATAAGAAAAAAACAAAGCAAACTATGAAGCTGCAACCTCAGCGCGCGCGTTTCTCTTATTGAGTTTCCTTCTTGGCATTTGCATTCACCAACAAAAAACAAATGATGCGAACTTTTCTTTTACACATCATAAATAATTCACATAATTTTCAATGAAGCGCGACCCACGTAACTGGCAACTTCCCCCGAGGAAAATGGGGTAGGGTAACCCCAAAAGGAGTTGCCTCCTGTTGCTGCCTCCGGTCAAGTTCAATTTGAGGTGAAACGTAAATGAAGCGTGGGAAAGTGCGGTCAATGTGGATGATTCATTTGATATCGTTTGTCAAGCAGAGTTGCAAGTTTACTCCCTAAACAGATTTTCCCAAGCATTGCAACCCAAATTGTTGTCAATCTACTTGACATTCAAATTTTCGTCGTTTTAATAAATAATGAGGAACCGACGATCTCGAGTAGATAAATTGCACCATATTATCTCACTGTTTTTTGTCCTTTTTAACAAACGGAAGCTATGCATTTTTAAGAACTTTGCAAATTCATAATTCAGCTATGTCTGGGAACAAAAATTCTTTTTTTTTTCACTTTCCTCAAAATTTATTATAATTCTGTTGACAAATTTGAAGCATCATAGAGGTACAAAAGGGATAACATGCTCAGTGAGACACTTTGAAACTCTTTTGAACTTACAATATTGAAAAATTTCTGAAAAATGAAATTGTCTACTTTATTTCACGTAAAATAATACTTAGAATTTTAAAATCTTTTCCACTTTAAAATATTTTTGCAACACTGAATAAAATCAGGAAAAGTTGTCAATGTTGAATACTCAATTTTTCAAAAATTTTGTCACACATTTAAGACTTTTAAACCGTAGATAAATTTCAGAGTTTTATAAGGATTTCAAAAATTTAAAAACGCAGTATATTTTATTATGAAAAGAATAAAATTAAAAAAAAGTAGTTGGAAACGAATTTTAAATGGAACCTAGAGAATTATTTTCATATTTTCCTTTCATCTCGAACATATCCACATAAAAATAAAAAGGAGTTGAAAACAAATTTAAAAGGAATTCTGGAGAATTATTTATCTATATTTACTTATAGTTTATTTTACTCTCTTCCCAAACAATTTCCAAACTGCCAATTACATTCAAGAAAAATTCTAAAACTCAAAAGTTTAAACAAAATATAAAAAGTACTTTTTGAGTTGAATGAAAAATATTCCCAGAAACGTACAAAAACTCAAAAACCTTTCGAATCTTACAGTAACTCTTAAGAACTGTAAATTGCACAAGCAACAAACAGGAATTTCATCAATCAATTAATTTACCAAACTTGCCAAATAAACCCGAAACTATTCGAAAAAACCACAAAGAAAAAGTAATTGAGTACTCACCGTCTATACAAGGAAACTGGAAACACACTCGAATCGAGGCAAAAGGTGTTAAATGCTCGATGCTATTTGTTTATTGCGCGTAAATGCGTAATTTATTGAACTGCAAACAGACGATAAAATGCCAAAAATGCCGAGATATCGAACTGTCTTCTTCAGCGGGATCCTCTAGTTGCCTGTTGCGTGCTGTGTTTGTTGCCTGTTCGGTGAACGATGTGAACGCCAAGAAGTGAAATTGTTAACTCGATGTTGGCTATGCACAACACTCGGCTTTATATACAAAATAGGAGCGCAGAGACGAGACGACGACAGCGCCGACAGCCCAGCCGAGAGGGTAATGAGCAGGGGGCAGGGGTCTGTGTGATTTGAGGGCTGCTACAGGAAACGTTAACGTTAACTTGGCTTAGTGTGTTGTTGTTGTTGCTAGCACCTCCCTGCTGCAACACTTGTTCGTTATGTCGTGTTGTGTCGTTGCCAACGCTGCGTATGAACAACGTGCGGCTTAAGAACTTGACTATTCACCACACGCACCCGCACACAGACACTCGCGCACTCACTCACGCGCACAGCACGATAGCTGCCTGCCTGTGTCTGTGGCTGTGTGGTGAAAACCAAAGTCACCTGTTGATTAGCCAAAACTTGTTGCATACTCTGAGGCGAGCGAGCGAACACGTATCTTTAACCATGACGTCATTCGACTAAAACTTTGATTTATGGCCTCAGAGAACTGATTATATAATATTAGTGCCTCTCTATCTCTGCTCTCTCTCTCTCTCTCTCTCTCACTATCTCTCTCTCTTTCTCTCTTCAGCGCACATCAATTAGCAAACGCCAGCACTAATAAATTCGTAATGGAACATCATTAATCTCACAGATTGGCCAATAAAACTGCCTGCCACCTGTCGCCAATTCAACTTGGTCAACAACATCAGCTACGTGCGCTGCACGCGCAATACGATCGCCTGCACTTTGCATGCACAAAGCTGCAAAAAACAAACTATATATAATATATATGTATATTCCGGCAGTGATAATCATATGCATTGCCAAAGGGCGAGAGCAAAAGTTTCCTTTGAACTTTGCGAGTGCAGCTTTTGCATCCGCAATTATGTTAGATCTGCAGGGGTATTTACTCTTGAATAAATTAACTGGCTAGACTGCGCATGAGTTTTTGGTATTGAAGGTAAACAGGAGGATTAACATTTTAAATAGTGCATTTTGTGGGTATTTTACGTAGTTTACCTTAGAAAATATTTTAGCATATCACAGCTTTAAATAATAAATAAAGAGATTTGTATTTTCAGGTATCGAAAAAGTTAAAAAGATTGTGAGCTCTTTTAATTTATTAAACGGCACTTCATTCATAAAGTTTTACCTTTAAACAAAATAAAATATTTAATTAAAACTTGTGAAACAATTAACAAGATGTAAGTGTTCAAAGACTAGGTATCAAAATATGATATATTTTACATATTTCTTTCACTTTTAAACTTGATTTCCAAACGGAATTTTGAGTGCACATAAAAACATAGTTACAAATGCAAAAACCCTTTATAAGTTACCAAATTAAAAATTGAAACACTTCCGCGTTATCTCAATCAAAAATGCGTTGCTTACAATTGCGAACTAACAGTCAGTTAAATCCCTTTTCCAATAAATTAATTAAGAGTTGAAAACCAGCTACAAATTAGTTTCCTTTCAGACTCATTAAACTGACTTAATCATTAGTGATTAAAAAAAAAAATCACATATTATTTTAATAAGTGTTAGCAAAATTAAATGATTTCATGTAAACACAAAGTGGACTCATATAAAAGGTGAACTCCATGTTCCCACAAGCTGTAAATATAACTAATTCTATATAAGCCATACTTCCGTTTGGTGACAATCTCAACCAGGTAGTTATGTTCAGACTGGTCGATAAGGCAGCGGGAGATATAGCAAATAAAAAGCCGTGCACGTGTAAATGGGAGCTAAATGAATGATTTTGATATGAGTGTGGATCACCGTGAGTGTGTGAATAAAGTTCTATGGGCCTGCCAATCAACAGAAGGTAGTGCGAATTAGTGTCCACCCACACACAGCAACAAATCCGGGTGCGCTTAGGAATATTATATATACACATATAATTAATTACATTACTGATAGTAGAAGATCCATTCTAAAAGTCAATTTCCAGTTTATTTATTACGCAGTGCACACACAGCTGCATCGATATACACAGAGAGGGATAGATTAAAGTTTCGCACCTTAATACATTTACAATTACAAAGTTTGAGATACATTTACAACAAATACAGTTGGTTTCAGTTCTACAGTTTTACATTCAACATTTTTGTAGACGATTTCAGTTAATTACGCGAGCAACTTTCATAGCAGGCCAAGGAAACGTTAAACTTTTGTTGAACTCGAGAGAAAAACGTTCTTTAGGTTGGGGTAGCTTTAATGATGATATACGGAGTGTTTTGTATTGTAGCTTATGTTGTCATTATTAGTGGAATGTTTCAAAGTTGTTCGATGTTTCAATGAGAGTTTCAAGATGATTTTCGAAGTATAATCGTAGTGTTTTCTTTTTTTAAAAACAGCTCACGGCATTGAAATAGCAACGCCAATACATGCGTCCACCTCCATTCGCGCCATGAGCAATGCGCCTGCCACCTCCAGCTCCAGTTGTGAGCGCCGTCGCTGCACCATCACCATCCCCGCCAGTACCGCCGGCTCTTCTCTGAAAGCTCTTTGCCATTAACTGAAATTTTCTCACACATTTCTCCATGCTAATTGTGGTTCTTAAAGTGCAAATTTAGGTTTCAATATCCAACTTACTGTTTCGCCAGTTGCGCGATTTATTTGATTCAAATCTTTGAAATCATAATCCAACGTGACGCCCGGATCATCATCGCTGTACATGTTGAATGTTTGACTATTCGCGGGTGGGTTCCCACCTGCAAGGGCAAGGAAATATAGAAATCAGATTTAATATCGATTATAAGACACTATTTCCTACCATCCTCTGTGGACTGCTCGTTTGCGTGTTTGTATTCTGTGGGCTTCATTTGCATTATGTTCTTGTTGGCATAGAAATCTCCAATACGATGTCCTTCGCGTTCGTTCTCCAGCGCATGATGCAGTGCGACCATGAGGCGATCTAGCAGCAGAGCAGCGCGTTTGGGCACCACCATCTGTGGCAAACCAATATGAGTTGAGTAGGAGATAAGAGATAAAGAAAGGGAGAGAGAAAAAGATAAGATCCGAGTTAGAGAGGGATTTTTAGATTTTTTATGCCCTGAATAATCTTAAAAATATTTATAAAAATGAATATTGAGTATGTTTTTCTTGACGGGGATTTTAAGATTTTTTATGCGTTAAATAATCTTAAAAATATTCTTGAAAATGAATCTTAGTATGATTTTCGTACCAGAGACACATTCAAATAAAAGTTATATGAAATTTGAATTTTTTGAAATTTGTTAAATGCCAAAAACCTAGCGTTTTTTTATCTGTCCTATTTTATAGACACTTGTTCCCGTTCTCCTACTTTTTTCCTTAATCTTTCTTTTTGTCATAACAATTTAAAGTTATTTATTTAATTTGGAGTCAATTAAACAAACAAAAAAAAGAAAAAACAGACTATTACATGTTCAAATTTGATATTTCTTTTTAGAAAGGAACGATAGTTCAATCTTCTATAATTCACTTTTCTCGCATTTTCCCTTTACCGTTCAAAGTGCACATAACCTCAAAGACAAAGGCCCAGCACGCCATGATAATATAATATAATTAAATTTCAGATTTTGATTCATTCTCGTTTAAAATCTTTGCTCATTATGCTATGTTATCATATTTAACTTTATACATAAAGTTTTCCACCTTTTTTTTGGTAAGTTTCCTCGCACAGGAAACAATTCCAAGCCGCCCACGACAAAATTTATATTTTGCTTGACATTTTGGTCAAACAAGACTTGCTGAGCCTCTGTCTTTATTTGACCATCAGGCCATCAAATTATGTGACGTCAGCGGAGCAGCTAGTGGGCGAGCAAGTCGAGTGGGGGAAAGGAGACAGGAAGGAAAGGCAGCTGGATAGAAGGTGACCCCACTCCCACCCAGTTTGGGGCATATCAAAGCAGCGAGAAGCAAATACACCTGCAGGGCAAGCAATCAAATGCAAAATATACAATTACCAAAAAATTTCGTGTGTAAAACGATACGAGATTTTTGGGTTTGACCCCTGCAGGGAGAAGGGAGAGCAGCAGGAGCAGGAGACGGAGCAGGTGAGGTGTCACTTACCGGATACTCATCGTAGCTCATGTCGGCAGCATCGTTGGGCGCACTGAATATCTCCTCGGGCTGACTAACCGAAGGCTCTGCCACGCTGCGCTTGTCCATCGGTGGCACGTGGACATGACGTGTAGTGGTAGGACGCACTACCTCCATTGCTGAATCACTGCGTCGCATCAGCTGACGGCATAGATGCAGCTCGAAGCTCTGCAGCAGAACCAGCAGCACAATCAACATGGCCGGAAACAAGCTCAACTGGCGGCTACTTCTGCGACGACGATGTCGCTGCTTCTGCTGACAATGTGGTGACATGGGGGGGACTTGGATTGTTGCTTGGATTTTCGGATGCAGTTTTCCACACTTTGCTGCCACACTTTGAAACTTTCAACTGAAGCGTTCGCCAAATGTGTCGCCTGCTTTTATAGCGAATTTCGTTGAGCTTCATTCCTTTGGCAAGATTTATCGCTATTACTTGCTGCTCTTTTTTTTACAATAATGAAACATTACAAACGCTTGTTAATCGTCTGCAAAGTAGCTGCAGCACCGAGGGAGGGGTGGGGCGACAGTGAAATGCTCTTTTCAGGGCAATGATTTACGCTGCGTCTCCTGTGCCGCGTTCCGATTGTTGCTGTTGTTGCTGTAATTATTGAACATAAAAATCCATGTCCAGCCTGCAGCCACATTATTAACACACACACACACAAGCACACAGAGAAGCTGGAGCTCACCCACACACACACAGACACACACACAGACACGCAACATGTGCCGCCTTTGTGCTTGTTGCAGTCGCCAATTGATCTGCTGCTGTTGCCCGCTTTCATCTTTGTTCCACTCCTAATGAGCTGCACTGCATGAGGTCCTTCTTTCTGGTCGAATCCTTGCCGGATTTGCATCTGCTCTCGAACAGGACTTAAGTGCAACCCACGCGTCCATGGCGGAAATACTTTTCAATGCCATCTTTAAGTCGCACTTCAAGGTGAGTGGCGATTGAGAGATTTCTCAGGTTTTATGCATTAATTGCTAACACGCGCTCTCCCCTCACTTTGCCCCTCTCTCTGCCTCCTTTTTCTCACCCTGCACTCAAGCACAGCGGGTTAGCTAGTTAGCGAGTTCATTCAGCCATAAAACAGTTTACCGCGTTTCTTGACCCCACAAAACCACCGCAACATGCAAATCGTAATTAACCAAAAACATAAAAAAAACATCTCTGAATGTATGTTTACATACATATTCATACATATGAAATGGATCTCGACACAGTAAAACATTCTTAGTATTGCGAACCACGGGAGTTTTCCTTTTTATACCCCATAAACACAAATGTGGAAACAGAATATACGAATGTTCTGCAAGGGTATTCAGATTTATTTGCACTACATTCGTTAGTTTTTCTTAGTTATGTTTGCATCGGTCCCCAAAAGGTATGCAATAGTTTTTGAATGCTTAATTAAGAAAGTGATTGCTGAAATATTCACTTGGATTTTGTCGAACAAGTTTAATATGTTTTTTGCAGAAAAATGAAACAAAATATTAGGAGAACATATCTTCAAGTGAAAATATTGATGTGATGAATAGCTTTTAAATTTCTCGTACACACCTCCTCAAGAGTGGCTTTTGAAGTTTTACATTATTCCAATATCTTCTTATAAAGTTAAATTACTTCATAATTGTTTAACAACAACAAAAAAATAGTCTCGAATTTAGTCTCATTTTTAGATGCTTATTAGATTAAAGATAAAGTTGAAATTACTCATTAGGTTAAAGATAAAGTTGAATTACTTATCCCTAAGGAATTAATTTAACGTAACACATTTTTAGTTTGTTTTTAAGGTTAAATTAAGTCTTAAGCATGATAGCAAATTTCAATAGCCGTATTAATATTCTATAAATATGATAAAAATAAATATATATATGACAAAAAATACTACTGTTTATTCACATTTTTATTTATTATGTAACCCCATTTATTTACTTAACACGCCAACAATTTCTCGCAGTGTATCATCCCACACAGCATCCCTGGCAGCTGTCAAAATGGCGTCTTGCGCATTACGCACTGCTGCTCGCCCGCCCAGGCAACTGTCAAAACACAGAGAGAGTGCGGTAGAAAAAGAGAGCGAGAGAGAGATGGAGCGTGAGAGAGAGCGTAGACTGTTTGGCGTCCAAAGGGCAGCCTGGGCCGCAGCACAGCACAGCATCCAGCCAGTGTTTGGTAGGCTGGCAGTCGAGGTGACTGCAGGCTGCTCTCCAGGTAAAGCCAGGAAATTCCGTACCACACACAACACACTCCTTTCGTGTCCCATCGTGTCGCTCGAACCGAGCCTGAGGGCCGGAGGGGAAAACCCAGTTGTGTGGAAAATGTTCCATTGAAACTGCACAAATAGGCAATTGCCGCAAAATGTAGCACACACACGCAGAGACAGACAGACAGAGGGACAGATGCGAAGGCACACAAATCAAAAACAATTCGAAGAGTAATGAGTAATGTACAATGGTGCAGTAAAATGTCAAGGACCTAAACAGACTTCAGAGATTCGCCAGCTGAGATAAAACCCGAGGATTGCCCCTGCCAGAGGAGGCATTAAAGGTGCTAAAATGCGTGCCTACTACACCACAAAGGATACGCGAAAATACGGCGACATGAGCTATGAGTGAGTACACAAAGTCTCTCTATCCCTATATGTGTGTGTGTATGTGTGCACGTGCGCCTTGTGTGTGTGTGTGTCTGTTACTGCATACCTGCAGTCGCTTGTTTGCCTTAAGGACCAAGTCGAATGCCATTTGCACGTCGAGTTGAGTGTCTCTATGTGTGTGGGATTGTGTGTCTGTGTGTGTGTTTGCACTTGCAAGCTGCAATTTTAAGAAATTGTCAGGCAAACAAATAAAAGCGCTTAAAATGGAAATGTTGTTTGGCAGAAAAGGACGAGCATTTTAGGCTAATTGAAATGCCGTGAAGAGAAGAAAATATAAAATAAAAATATTATAAAAGAAGGGAAGCCCATCTATTTATAAATTTTATAGGAATGGATGAGTAGTAATATATTAATAATTTTACGAGAAGAGCAAACAGCTTGTTTACCTGCAATTAGGGACGACATAATTTAATGTATCCCGGAAGTTTCTGTTGTCTACCCGCCTTTCCCCTCTTTTCTTCTTGCTGTAGTTATCTAGCTTTTTCGCCTAACATGGCGCCCTTAGGTTATCAACAGAAAACAAGGTCTTCGCTTGCCAGGAGGCGAAAGCGGACCAAAATTAGTTCTTAATAATTTATTTTTATTAATTATTTATATTCATTGCATACTTTCTGCGGTTTTTTAATTTCTCAATTTCGTAACTCAGTTGCCTACTTCTGGGCAGCCAATAAAGAAAATAAAGCGAAACAACTGGTAATTTATGTTGCATACCTTTGCGCGCAAATGGATTTACGTTTACAGTGAAATGTTAAATTTTTAAAATTATAAAATAATAAAAATTAAAAAATATTAAAAATTAAAATTTATAATGTCTCTGGTTGTGTTTCGCGGCTTAGCGAAATGGTTCTTCATGAGGCTTATTCTCAAAAAAAAAAAAAAAGCTAATAATGGGAACAGATAAATGCCCTGCACTGATTCGTCCCTATGAGGATATTGTTATGGTCTCTTCTCGCAGTAACTCTTAACTTTTTAGCACAATAAAATTCCAGTGTATCTCCTGTGCAGAGCTTCCTGGTGCCTTGTTCCTTGCTCTGCACTCAGCAATAAATTTGCATTGCATTCTCCAACATTCGAGCGCTTGTTGCATATGCATGAGTCAGCGGCTTTCCTGCTCGACTCTTCTTGTCTTGCTTCATTCATTTGCGAAAAAGCAAGAAATAAAAAATAGAAAAACATTGACAACGTCACGTCCTTGTGCTCATAAAAGTACGCCTCAGTGTGCTTGTCCATGCTTGTCTAGCCCGAAAATGGTAAGGGGGAAAGAGAGGTACAAAATGAGGGTCCTGCACGGTTGAGTGCCGCCATCGCTCCTGCTACTGCTGCTGCCGCTGCTATTGATGTTGTTGCAGTTGTCCATTATATTGTTTGTTGGCTTAATTAATGATAGTCAGCGTTAAAATTGAGGCTTGTTGAGACACGAAACCCAAAGACAATGAACTTTGTCGAGAGTCGAGAGAAGGAAGCTGTGAAATATTATAGATTGATTATAAAAGACCAAAAAAAGGGAGAGAGAAAACTACAGTGGTGTGTGATGAACTGTAAAATACCTGGTATAAATATTTAATATGATAAATTTCCTAGTATTTTAACTAAGCAAGCCTTTAAAATTAAAAAAAAAAAAAAAAAAAATCAAATAAAAAACTCCTATTATATTCCGCCCAAATCTCTCATTGCAGAAGCAAATACCTGATGGATCCCAAGTATATGACCAAACGTGATCTTCAGCATTACTATCGTTACACCAATATGACGAAAAGTCGTGGACAGTTTAAGAAAATTATAATTGTTATATTCTGCGTGTGCGTCTTCTCGTATCTCTTTGTGGACTATAATCTGAGAACGAAATTGTTGAGGTTACGTGATCGATTGGATTTCATAGCCCGCATCGAAGATGATTATAACATAACACAAGCGTATTTCATCGATACGCCCGGATGTCGGATGCCCTACTTCGAGGTGCTGGACGACAATATAGCGCAGTTTATGTTCAAGCCCAAGTCCTTTGTTTGCCGCAAACCTCTGATCCGCACCAGCGATGAGATCCAGGGCCAACTGTTGCTCAATGTGAATGCCAGCGAACAGTTGAGGCTGTACAACATTAGTGATTTGTCTGCGATCAGTTGCAAATACGCGGAATTGGATCGTATATCGGATATGAAGAATGACTTCAAGCCAAAAGTGTCTTTTAAGCTTGCACCAAAGATGCAACTGCCAAGGAATTTGGAATTTCTACTCGTGGTATGCTACCATCCCGACAATGTGGTAATCTATAAGGATTTGCACTTCTTTGCCGTCGATAAGCCCGCAAAGAAATCGAACAAACTAAGGAGATCAGTTAATGATACGCAACCAACGACAGATCGCCTTTCAGTCATGGTGCTAGGCATCGATAGTGTATCCCATCTGAATTTCCAGCGTCAGATGCGACGTACTGCGTCCTATATTCGTCGCAATTTGTCACATGTCGAGTTCTGGGGATTCAACAAGGTGGGCGACAATACGTTCCCGAATCTAGTGCCACTGTTAACTGGTCTCGACGATGAGGAGCTTAATTTGTCTTGTCTAGGTGGGCAACCGAAACCCACCTTTGATGGCTGCTCACTCATCTGGAAGCGCTACAAGCAGGCGGGCTACAAGACCGTCTTTGCCGAGGATGTTGCCTTCCTGGGACTCTTCAACTTCTTTCGCAATGGCTTTCGTCGTCCGCCAACCGATTATTATCTACGACCGATAGTGCTGGAAATGGAGAAACAAATAGCGACCAAGAAGGATCTCAATGTGCATCTATGCATGGGCGGGCGCCGCACAGCGGATGTGCTGCTCGAGTATATGCGCAAGTTGGAGCCGCACTTGCAAAAAGAGCCGTTTTTCTCGTTCTTCTGGTCGGTCTCGTTGACGCACGACTACTTCAATTCTCCCATGCTGCTGGACACACAGCTGGCGGCCAATCTGCAGCGGCTGCACGAGTCCGGTTTGCTCAATCGAACGCTGGTGCTGCTCATGTCCGACCACGGCATGCGTTGGGGCTCATTCCGCAAGACCTATCAGGGCATGATGGAAGAACGCCAGCCGCTGCTGAGTGTACTCTACCCGGGTTGGATGAAGACGCGTTATCCGCAGGCAATAGCGAATCTCGAGCTGAATGCCAAACGGCTGACAACGCCCTTTGATTTGCATGCCACGTTGCTGCAAAGCCTCGATCTACGCAATCTGGAGGCGGAGAAACTGCAACGCACTGCCGACGAGCTGACGGAAATCGATAGCACACTGCCACGTGGCATTAGTCTCTTCCTGCCAATTCCGCCGGAACGCAATTGCGAACAGGCTGGCATTGCGGCACATTGGTGCACCTGCCATCAGCGCGAGGAGCTGCCCACTAACGATGCACGTGTCCAGCGTGCCGCACGCTATCTGGTGCGTCTGATCAACGATCGACTGGTGGCGCATCCACAGTGTCGCACCCTCTACTTGAACTCAATACTGCAGGCGTTCATTGCGGCGCCGCATCGAAAGATCGTCAAGGAACTGAGTAGCGATTATGCGGTCGATATAACCCTGCGCCTGCAGACCAAACCCGGTCTAGGTGTCTTTGAGTCCACGGTGCGCATGTCTGGATTTGCTAGTGCCCTCACCGGCACCATCAGTCGCATCAACTTGTATGCCAGCCAGAGCTACTGCATCAATGACTCGACACTCAAGATGTTTTGCTATTGCCACCGATAAGTAGCAACTCAAAGCATCCTTCATTCATACCGTAGCCTTGGAAGTGTCTCTCTGTATGTGAATGCGTGTGTGTGAGTGTGTGCGAGTGCAATTGAAGTTATATTAAATGAATTAATAGAGCTCCTAGTTTAATTAAAAGTGAACACAATTGTATTTCTATGAAATATATATTCAGCGCAGACTTTCCAGAAAGTCCTTATTAGTACTTACTCTATATTTTATGTTAATTTAGCGACAATAATTGAGAGATGTCTATAAATAGACAACAACAAATTTTTGTATATTGAAATTCACAATAAAACCAATATGATATATGTATCTAGTACTCAATTGAAAGGTTTATTAAAGATTATAGTATCGCACATTCTCTGAATTTTCAAGTAATTTAGATGGTGCTGGATTCCCTGTACTACGGCTTTATCTAATTTCCTTAAACATAATATAGAACACATGCAGATGGATGCACAAGGACTACATTTTTTTTTATAATAGAAATGTAACTTATAAGTGGAGGCTAAATGGAAGTAAAGGTGTTCTCTCTTTGTTTTAATAGAAAATATTAAACATGGTAAAATGATCTTATTTTAGAATTTTGGAGTACCATCAATTTGAATTTGTTTGTATTCTTATCGATTTCTTAGATATAGCATTAATCGATAAGTTTTATTTAAATGAAAGTTTGTGCGATAGATTCCGTTTTTGTTATCTGTCGACATTGCCATCTCACTCATTTAAACCACCGTCAAACATCGATATTCATGATATATATTGAGTTATTGTTGTTATTCTCTTCTTCAGTTCGTTTCTTAGGCCAGAAACGATATTATGATGATATTATTTTATGAAATTAAATATTTTTTTTTTAGGTTAGTATTATAGCGCCAGACCAACTCAATAAAAACACAATTACCTACATAGGACAAATATTCAAATTTATAAAACTTGATTACAGGCAGCAGACAGTGGACGAAGCTGAATACGTATGAAACCATCACAGTTCCTTCTCAAGCAGAAAGAAATCTCTAGTTTGGGATGTCTGAAGGTGTGCATGATCTGTAACATATCATTACAATCTCAAAAAAATAATGAGAAACACAATGAAACTTCGTCATACTCACAAGATCTTTGTCGACGTGTGTATAATGGTAATATAATGCCAATGGTATAGAGCGATCTTTTAGGGCTTGATTCATATATTCCCTGCTGAGCCCAAAAGAATTGTTCGCTCAGGTCCACTCTTGATAAGTTCAATATCTTAAGAGACGGACAAGCGCTGACTGTATTCCAAAGCTGTGTCTCAGTTGAATACAATTTTAAATCATCCAGATCAAGTACAGTTATGTCGTTGCCACGCTCTTTAATTATTTTATCTAATAATTTCGCAGATCCCTTTTGGCATTTGTACGACAGTGTTTGCAGTTTGGGAAAACACATCAGGGAATTAAAATTGAAATCTTTGCTGTCTAAGCCAAAGACAATTATGAGTTCTTCCAATGATTCGCTTTCTTTCAAATCAAGAATTACGAATTCTGTAAGATCTAACCTACGTAAATGTTTAAAATCACCAATTTTCAAACAGTCCACTTCGCCGTAGGGCTTCAACGAGGTTAGCGCTGGAAATAGTTCAGCAAATAATGCCAACACAGGGTCATGATTACAAAGATCTTCATATTCATCCATCCAGTACTCAAGCGCACGCATATTGGGATACTTGTAGTTGCGCCACAATTGGAAATGATCCAATCTTGCCTCCTCAATCTTCAGTGACTGTAATGTTTCGCAAATGCTTAAGAGGAACTCGTCCATCACTTCAGGATCATCTTCCAAATCATACATGACCCAATCCAACGTAAAGTTCAATTGCTGTTGCCAAGCCCGACAGATATTAGCATTCAAGCGTTCCGAGAAATGTTTAGTTGCCTTCCATAGTAATACTTGATCAGTGAGATCTAAATATTTTATAATGCGCAGTTGACAATCATCATTAAGTTGGTCCATAAGGTGGTCCTCGCAAGGTCCGTTTCAAATGAAAAGATATATTGTTGGGGAATACCGGAGGATATTGAATTATAGAACTAATTTAGCACATCTGATTAACAGTGAGACCATAGTCAGGCAATCTTGCAAATAATATTGACGATTACTTTTTTCGAAACCTGGTTACGCCTCTCTAAGACAGCTGTTAAAATAAATAAACTGCTATTAGTTGGATCGGAGTTATTGCCTAACAAATCGATATACATACACATTATACTAAGGACAAAATCCTTTATTTAAAATGTTTTATTGACATAGAATCACAAAACCAAAACAGACTATTTACTCAGCCCACAACAATTACAACACTTAAGGCGCAAACAAAAATGTATAAAAAACAACTTTTTTTGACGTAGCCTGGGCCGTCGAGAGAATACCAGGGCCTGGTGGTAGTTACCTTTGGAGCCCCAACATTTTTTGCATGTGGAACCCGGGCTTGTCTGCATAATGTCTGATGACTAGAGGTAGATGAGGCACTAGTGAAATCATTTTATGGTTTCAACAAGTTTGTAACGGTACAGATTAAGCTTTTCTCGAATATTAAGATTTTGATTGTACTCCAGATCTCTTCTCGCCGAACCTAAGAGTTTCTATGGGGCGAAACTCGATATGAAAGAACTTATTACGTTTCCTCCTCCAGCACATTGGGATGGAAGATATCTCTAAGTTGGGATGTCTAAAGCTTCTCACGATCTGCAAGACATACATAATTACAATCTCTAATAAATAATGTATTTGAGCATTTAACTCCGTTATACTCACAAGATTATCGAGGCCGTCTTCATTGTAGCAATTAAGTGTCAGTGGTACTAATCGATCTCTTAGTGCTTGGTTCATGTGGTCACTGCTGCTCTCAAAGAAACCACCTTCTGTCATGAGTGTTAAGTTTAGTATATTTAGAGATGGACAAGCAGAGACAGTATTCCATAGATCAATCTCCTTGGAAAAACAATTACAATCAATCAGATCGAGCTGCTCTAGTCGTGGTAATTTAGCAACCAGTGTTTTCAATTGCTCCACTGTAAAAATATTTTCAGTATTTTCATTGTGCATCGGCATGAATAGGTTGAACCGGTTGAACTGTCTTAACCGATTCGAAAACTCCACAGTACTTGGAAAACTTATTTTCATTATGTAGTTGCGGCGCTCAAAGACTATTTTTTCTAATAACTTCTCAAATCCATCATGGTGTTTGAAAGATAGTTTTTGCAGCTTGGGAAAGCACATGAGGGATTCAAAATTAAAATCTAATCTTCCAAGGATTTGCTTTCTTTTAAATCAACAACTTTACATTTTGTGAGATCCAATCGGCGCAACTGAGTAAATTTGTCAATTCTTAAACGGTGTATATCGTCGTGAGGCGTCAATGAGGTAAGCGCTGGAAACAGTTCAGCAAAAATTTCTAACACAGCACAAGGGTCTTCACCTCCACGCATCCAGTACTCCAGCTCACGCATATTGGGATACTCATCCTTAACCCACCGTTGCACACGTTGCAAAGTAAGACCTTCAATCTTCAGTGTCTGTAATTTGTCGCAAATGCAGGAAAGGAACTCGTCCATCATTTCAGGATCATAATCCAAACAGTACGTGATCTCATCCCATTGGTAGATAGATTGGTGGCGCCATACCCAGCGGATATTAGCATTCAACCGTTCCGAGCAGTTGTAGTTAGCTTTCCATAGTTTTATTTGATCAGCGAAACTTAAATATTTTATTATGCGCAGAAGACAGTCGTCGTTTAGTTTGTCCAGCATTATACACAATCCGATAACAATTAAAAATCCCAGTCTCTTTGTTCGAATCACAATTTTCCATCTGTCAACAGCGATACAGGTGGTCGCTCTTCCCTGCTTGTATACCGAATGATTTCATTTTTATCCAATCTAATACATATATATGATTTATTTATGAACTGCATATTCAGTCAAAATATTGCTTGGCAGCCCTGGCACATCGATAAATGAATTAAATCGATAGATGAGCATGCGATAGATTGCATTGTTGTTTGTGCTCCTCTTCTCTTATCAGTTCATTTCGTTTCGTGCCTTTAGTTAGTGAAATTAATAATTTGTATCATTTTATGTTACCCTCTCACTCATCAACACCACCACCGGCACCATCATCCAAATAGGACCAAGGATGCCGCCAACAGAAACACTACGTGCTGGCAATGGCAGCAGTGAGAGAAGTGAGCGAACAGTTGGTGGAAGCAGCAGCGGCGGGGGAGGATCCGAGCAAACATACATTATCAGGCAGAGCAACAAATGTTATGAGCATCGCGATTCACAGGCAACAGCCATGTCAGTGGACTATTCCGGTCAATGGGTGCTACTAGCTGGACGTGGCCACTTGGCATTGCAGCGTTTGGGCCAAGACGATGGTACGTTGCGTCGTCACGAGCGGCAATCCAAATATGAAGTATCCGTGGCTGAGTTTGCCATATGTCCAAGTCGCCGGGAATACTGTGCCATTGCTGTAAGTGGATTGTTTTCGAAAATCGTTCTCTGCTAACCGTTTGATGATCCTATACAGACCAGCCAGAACATCGACATTGTCCGTTGGGGTCGGGCTGAGCCAGACTATGAGACTTCCCTGCGTGGTCATACGCGCACCGTTACTGACATCGATTGGCACAGCAAAAATCCAAATTTGCTAGTTAGTTGCTCCATTGATACCTTTTCTCACATTTGGGATCTGCGCGACCCCCGAAAACCAGCCTTATCCCTGAATGCGGTTTGCATGTGTAATTGATGAAGGGTCCTTAAGGTTTTCATATCTAATTAATTCGGGTTTCCTTTCAGCTGGTGCAACACAAGTTGGCTTCAATCGCGTATCAGGCAACTTATTGGCCGCCGCCCATGATGGTGATTTACGAATCTGGGATATACGAAAGGGTAGTTGCCCCACACACTACATTACGGCGCATTTGAACCGCGTACACGGCATCAACTGGAGTCACAGACGCGAAACGTGCCTTGCAACGGCCAGCCAGGATGGTACTGTTAAATACTTTGATGTGTGCAATCCTCGACGTGCCGAGAAGATTATAACCACCTTGTCACCAGTATGGCGTGCCCGATATACAGTAAGTTAATGTTGCATTCGTTTGGCTTGCTCTTATTGTCTTCTTTTAAATTTTTAGCCAATTGGCAACGGTCTGGTTAGCATTGTTGTGCCTCACTTGGGTCGTGGCGAGAACAGTCTTCTGCTTTGGAGCAACAGCAAACAAACCGATCCCATATGTTCCTTTGTAGGTCATACGGATGTTATTCTGGACTTTGCCTGGCGACCTAATCGCGAAAACTCTACCGAAATTGTAAGTGACCAAAGAGGGAGAATGAGAGAGTTCCAGTTTTCAATGCACATCAAATTCATAGTACTTATATACGAAATTATTTGCAGGAACTGGTCACATGGTCACGAGATCGCACCTTGCGAGTATGGAAAATAGATGAAACAATGCTCAAACTGTGTGAACCATCGGCTGAAAAGGATGAGGAAACCGAATCACCTCGCTATGAACCCGAATTGAGTGAATTGCGAGCCATAACTCCGCCAGAATTCCTGCACACCCTACAACCGCGACCAATGGCGGCTGCATCGTTGCCCATTGCTGCCACTCTTGAGGCTGGTGGTGCCAATACCTTACCAATGGCACGATCGCCCAGCTTCGGTGGCGTCTACACGCGACGCGAAGAAACTCACATTGCACGCTCGTTAACAGATCAGCCAACGTGTTCGCTGCATCATGAGTTCTCGCTGCTTAATACAAACATGCCCAATGTGGACGTAGATATGCTGGATGCGATCAAGCGTTATGCCTGCTTTAAGATCTGTGCTGCAGATCACACGGCCATATTGCAGGTGACCTTCCCCACCTTATATCCCAGTCCCAATGTACCGCCAGACTTTCAATTGTGCCAGGGCACAACCCTCTCCAGTGAGGTGAGTGCCGTGCTGATGAAGGTGCTGCGTACAAATGCGCTGCAGCGCGTCAAGAAATCTCGTAGCTGCTTGGAGCAGTGTCTGCGTGCATTGGTGGCAGCCATGAAGAAGCGTGTCACAGCTGTGTCCGGTGTGAGTGCGTCGGATCGCAGTCAACTTTTGCTGCAATCACCCCGACTAGAAGGTGCCCTCTCAAGCGCCTTGCACGATGCTTGTATACCGTTTCCACGCACCTCGGGCGTTCACTTCAATGCCATTGGGATGTTGACCACCTTTGCCCAGGTGCTGAACACAAAACGTTTGACACTGCGACAACATCAAACCACCACGCCACGTACCCTGAGTGCCATCAATAGCAGCGGTCTGCTTGGCAATGTGATGGCCACAACACAACGAGATGCCAATGCCTCGTTCTATTTGCAGGAGCGCATGATTTCTGGCAAGCAGGGCAACAAGCAGCGTGTGATGCGGCAAATGAATGGTACCACACCTGTGGTCCATGTCTACGATGCCAGCCAGTTGCTGCACATAAACCGCGAGATGGCCCGCGAATTTACGCTGGATAAACACAACATCGCTGAGACGTGTCGTCGAAATGGAGAGATTTGTCGTGCACATGGTCGCTTGGACTTGCTGCCCATTTGGTTGCTGGCCGAGCTGATCGCTACGCCACATGTTCCACAATCGCAGTCGGCGCAATCGAAGAGATGTGAACTGCTCTTTTACCAGGATCCATTTAAGAAGTCCTTGCTAGAGTCGCTAATCATGCACTATGCCAGCGCTGGGGATATACAGACAGCTGTGCTCCTGGCCTGCCTCTTTGACAAGTGTCCCGCTGCTTTGATGGATGGAGTGATGGATGTGACCAGTTGCCGTCTGCCCGCACAGTTGAATGCCCAATTGTCGCCTTATCATACTGTGCTTCCACTGGATTTCAAATCTTCTGCCCAAGTACGTACGGTCAATAGCCATTGGCAACAACTAAAGCAGTTGCGCAGCAATTCCTGGTCCGATTCTCTGGATTGGCTGGACTTTAAGCTTGGCCAAACAGATGCGTATGCCTGTTCGTTGATTCGCCGCACCAAGATGCCTCTCTTTGACCAATTCAAGCGCGCCTATGCAGATGTTCTTTTTGGTTGGCAGTTGCTCTCGCACCGTGCCCTCATTCTGAAGCACACACTGCATCCGGCACCGCCGCCGCAGGGCGTTGAATTCGTCACTGAATGCTCCGGCTGTGCCAAGCCCAAGCGCACACCGAAATGTGAGCCCTGTAAGCGGCCAGTATTGTTCTGCACCCTCTGCTGCCTGCCCGTACGTGGTGCCGCCAACGCATGTCTCTCGTGCGGCCATGGCGGTCATATGCAGCACATGATGCAATGGTTTGAGGTGAGTTCAAACCGCTCCTCGAATTCTTGTGCTTTATTTAACTATGTTTTCTTCACTATAGAATCACAACGTTTGTGCCAAGGGCTGTGGTTGCCTGTGCTTGCAGCGCACCTCGGATTTGCTGGCCCTGGTCAACTGAGCACCGATGGCACTTTAGGATTACTTCTGTCGAAATCAAAATACATACACAATTGTTTTTTAGTCTCTAAGACATTTTGTAACGTTTGACGAAAATATAAGATACATTATTTATAAATTTGACTGCGCATCTCTTTGGAACAATTGTCTACGATACCTTAGATATTATCTATAAAATAGCGAATGAAAACTACAGCCTTCACATTGCGTGTTTCTTTGCGAAACCTTCAGTGCCTGAATGCAATATTGGTTTATTGATTTGCAAATACATTAATATATATATATATACTTTTTTTTTTTTTTTTTTATTATAAATTTTGTTTTTCGATTTGTTTTAGGCTTAGCTTAATATTTACGCATTTACTTGTAGCTCCGTAATATTTGTTTTTTGTTTTTGTTTAGCAATCGTCATAATTGTTTGTCCCTCTTTAGAAATTGATTTCGAAAGTAAATTGAAAGTATTTAGAAAGTTTTTAAAAATGTAATTCTACAGCTCTGCTCTCTTTATAACATACTCATCGATAAGCGTCATGGTAAATGGAAATAATGTATAGATAAATCGCGCGCAAAAAAGAGAAGGAACAAAATGAGAAAATTATAATCAATACTTTAAATACGCATATACAAATTTTATACTTATTGCAATTGTTGATCACGCTAAATGGACTCGCACGTTGCTTAGTTTCTTAATTTAGAAAACACACTATCATCGTGACGAGAACATGATATATGAATATAAGATCTAAAATATACTAAAAAATGAACAAGCACGAACAAAACAAATAAAAACGATAAGTTGGTTATGGATTGGTTACAGGGAGGAGGAGAAAACTTTAAGCTTATATAGGTCGAATAAAAGGGCAAAGAAGAAAATCAAAATATTTTAAGTTCAACTTAAGGCTAAGAGCTAAGAGACGTTTCTAACGGGATGAGAAGCTTAACT
This sequence comes from Zaprionus africanus, assembly GCA_018151435.1. Lineage (NCBI taxonomy): Eukaryota > Metazoa > Arthropoda > Insecta > Diptera > Drosophilidae > Zaprionus > Zaprionus africanus. The sequence goes on along the minus strand of JAECXB010002307.1, from coordinate 367,164 downwards.
ACAAAACGATTGTGTGTCTATCCGTGTGTTGATTGGTGTGAGTGTGTGTTTTGTCGCTTCCTTGGTGTGTTGTAAATCATGTCCGGGTATGTGTGGGTAGGAGTTGTGTTACTAAAGTTTTCAATGCCAACTGCTGGACGTTGCAGCAGTCAGATCATGATATCATTTGAACTGATCACGATACGTGGCGCTGCACATGGCGATCAGGAGCCGCACATTGCTGCACTGCGGACTCTTGGGACAATTCTTGATGAACAGCTGACAATTGCGATATAATTCAGAGAGTACTTTCGGCGCATGTTCGCGCGTTATGGGATCCGACATGTTAATGGCAAGCAACGCCTCATTGAGGTAGCTGCAGGAAGCGAAGAGACAGTCATACGTTAAATTTGTTAAGTTAATTAAGTTCAGTATACCAGTTACCTCTGTTTAAGCTCGTTGTGATTACTCATGTCAGCGGATATTTGTTGGATAAGCGAGAGCAACACTTTCTGCTCAAGTCTACAGCCCTCGGGCGAGAAGACTTGCATACGATCCGTGTGACGCAGTGTGAACTCAACTAAAGTTAAATCATTGGCCAGCAATGCCTGATGGAAAGCCTTATTGATTTGACCCGCTAACAGCAACTGTTTAATGCTGTCACGCAGATCATATGTTGGTGCGGGCGTTGCGGCCTGCGAACGCAATGCCATATTCTGTGTGTCCATATATTTGCGCAATTCCACTCGAATGGTCTCCTGTACCTGGCGGGCTAGTAAAATCTCCAAGCTCTTCACTTCGCGCTGTGTCTCGAGCATAGCGTCCGTTAATTCAGTGCGATGTTTAAGCAAATTGGTCTCTACCAATTGCTTCAATATCACCATCTTGTTGCTTAGGTCTTCGCCATTGAGCGGCTGTGGCATGTCTTGCAGGTAGGCATTGAACTCCACCATAACTGCAAAAAGAAAAGCACATTCTTTAAATTTTGATCAACTAATGTTTCCTCATCACTTACAGTCCTTAAAGCCCACACTGAATGCCTCGTGAAGCTGTTTAAACATATTCTGTGAAGATTTCTCATAGGCCGGAATTAATGTGCTACTCATTGATTCAATAAAAGTCGTTTGCAGGCTGGTTTGAACGCCAATCAATACGGATTTGCCAAAGACTTCGAGGAATTGCTACAAAATATGGATAGTTTATGAGCAATGATATTTGATATTGTATTTCCTTGTCACATTACCTTGCTCTTGCACACCTGAGCAATGTTCTCTTTCACCGTCTTATCGAACACGTTCAGTTTTTGCACCATTTCAAGTTGCATTTGATTTTGCAACTGATCCATTTTGGCATTGACACGAGGCAAGAGCTGACGCTGCAATTCCATATTTAGCACGTTACCAATTATGTCCGTGAAGTGATTCATTACGTATTGATTAAGAACCTGCACCACCGAATCCCGAAGTTCACGATTTTGACTTTCGCTGAGAAGATCATATAATAATTATTATAAAATGCTTTGAATTAGATATATACTTAATATATATATGCTTACCGTGCAAGCAGAAATTCAGTTAACGTTCGTTTGTGGTCGTTCTCGTAGCGCTTCAGATATTGTTCCATTAGTTTTGACAATTGCATTTCAAGTTTGTAGGCCAATTCGTTGACACGCTGCATGGTGGTGGCGTTGCTGGCATTTGACTGTTGCAGTTGCATTTTGGCAACCTCGTGCTCCAGTTTATTAAGTTGCTGCGACTGTGTCTTCACCAAATCTGAATAAAAACAAAATTATTGATTGGTACAACCTTTGACCTTTAATGCTTACCTAGCAGTTGATCAAGTTTTGCATTCATTTCCGCATTGCCACCGCTGCCAGCATTTTCAAGTGTTGCATTATGGCTGCTGTTGCTATTGTTGTTGCTACTGCTGCTATTCAATGATGATGCCGTATTGTTGCTGCTGTTGGTGTTACCAAGAGTGGGCGGCACATTGCCATTGTTCTTGTGTTGCACCGCCTGCGACATGATTTGTGCAGCATTTTGAAGCTCAGCTGATTTTTTAGTTGGCACAGACTGTAGCTTAGCGGCATCGGGCAACCAGGTGACAGCTGCCTCTTCGACAGCCTGCAGCAATGGCGATGAGTTGGCCAGATCTTCATCCCTGCGAAGCAAGAGAAACAAAATAAAAAACATTTCCTTGCCCATTTTTACTTAAACACTCACTTCTTTCCCGCTTGTAAAATAAAGTAATTGTTTTCCTCATCAGATTCCAGATTCTCCAGCTCCGGTTCATAATCATCAGCATCGTCCTGGGTGGCCATTATCTCTTGCACCTCACGACTGGGACTGGAGCCACCGCTGGCCAAATTCTCGGCCGTTTTGCGCTCCGGATTGCGATCGATAGCAATAAACTTCTTGCGTGCCTCCAATTTCTCTTTAAGCTTCTGCTGCTCGCGATCTTCAATAAGCGTGTTGTTCATCAGATTCAGAAGGCTTGTATTTGCCGTGTCCGCTCCCTTGGCCGTTACGGTAGCTAACATTCGCAGCGTATTCATCACCTGCGAGTTGATTGCCGAATGATCTGTGACGGCAGAAGTTGCCACAGCAGTTGTATTTACAGTATCGGATCCAGTTGTACTACTGTTGGTGGTGGTGGTGGACAATAGGACAGCAGCAGCACTGCCACTTGCATTAAACGCATCCGGCGTCATAAGATTTAGTTGTGGATAAGCGCTGCCATATTGCGGTGAAGCAGAGCGTGATTTGTTCGATGTGGCCGCCTCCTTTAATATGGCCGAAGGCGCTGCAGCTGCGGCAACTGCTACGGCGACCACAGAGGCCGATGAGGAACTAGCCGAGTTGCGCTTAGACTTGGCAAACAGTGCATCCAATGGCACTTGATTGCTTGAGCCGCTGCTGCTGTTGTGCGGTGAACTGGACTCCTGTTTGACGTCGTTAGTGTGCAACAATCCACTATCAACCGGAGTCAGCGATCGTTTGTTACTGCTGCTGCTGGTGCTGGTCGTATTGGTTGTTGTGTTGCTGCTGCTGTTCAGACTACCCTCAGACTTCTCTGCCACACATGGCTGATAGATAATCTGACACTCCTGCAGACTCTTACCCTGCACGACAAACATGTGCACCACCAGCGCATCAGTGGTCGCATTGTTTTCATCATCATATTCATCATCTGGCTCCTCGAACGGATAGTAGCTCTCATTGGTGCTCTTGAGTCGCCGCATGCAAGCATCCACTATGGAGAACGACAGGATGCCAGAGCTCAACTTGAACTCAGCAATGTTTTGAATCCGTACGACAGCATCGTTTCCGACTCCACCGCAAATGCCACCGTTAACACTTCCATTTTCCGAATCATCGCTATCGCTAGCTTGATCAGTGATGCTGTTATTTTTGCCAGCACCGGCACTGGAGCTTATTTGCATCACATAAACTGCCAATGAATCCAAACTGGAGATGACCAAGTAGCTGGCGCTTCTATCTAGTCCAGCGATAAATTTGCCTGGTTGCACGGGAGGCGGAATTGTGGCAACAATATTAATTGTCTGCATGCACTCCCACAACGAGCAGTTCCACAATTTAATTTCGGTATTGTAATCGCTCGTAGTAATCACATACTGCCAGTAAGCACTGTAAATGGAAGAAATGATTGCATCACATTCACTTAATTTCTTGTCTTCAGTACTTACTCTTCGACAGGCTTATTGATATTATCGAGAAAGAACAAAGAGTTGACTGCCTTTCCATCGTGTGGTTTCCATTCGTGCAGACAACGATGATTGCGCACATCGAACAAATAGATTTGATAAAACCGAACCAGACCATCAGCACAGGCGGCTGCAACGGTTGTTCCATCCGGTGATAGAGCTGCGCAGGTTATTAACGAATCCTCTTCAATTTTCAGATAGCCTGTCTCCAGCACCGATGGCTGTATTCGACCTCGCTGTAAAGAATAGACATATGAGTAAAGCAGATTCCTTCCTAGATCTCTCATGCACTTACGCCATGCTCCGATACAATCATTCTGACGTGAAAGCATTGGAACTGTGATTTTCTAGACCAAATCAACAATTGATTCTCATCTTCCTCCTCACCACTTGCACTGATAACGCTGGATAAGGTGCCAGCATTGGGATTATTGCTAGTCACATAGGGACACCACGAAACCATATCGAATTCAGGGGAATAGTTTGCGATAGGATCATCCACTTTTAGGACAAGTTTGCACATCAAGTTGCCATCAATCAAATCAATTTTATACACAAACAATGAGTTAACATCGATTACAGCTAAAATTCTTTCGCGTTCGCTGTGGGCAAATTGTAGATCCAAAACTTCACCCTGCATACCCTTGATGAGGGCCCGTTGGCTGGTACTCGTATTGCACACGCGAACCATGCCTTCCATGCCGGTTGCCTTATTGTTCACTGTAAATAAAGAATCCAAAAAGTTTTTAAATATCTGAAAGTGAACTGATTTCGAACACCTGTTACGAAACAGGTGCAACTTTTTCCTTTACGTCAAATTAACTTACCATTAATGGCATAGGCCAGATGCTTGCCATCGCGGTGCACTGCCACCAAATGTCCAGGGTAGTAGTATTTGTGTTCCCACTTATAGTCAACGACATTCTTAAGCTTGACCTTGGAGGAGCCACGGGCATGAGTGCCGCCACAGCCGTTTACCCGAGTATGATTCGTTTTGATGCTGTAGCAGCATTGCTTCTCATACGGCTTAAAATTGCTATGGAACAAAATAAGAACTATGGTGAAATACACATTCGTGATATCTTCTTATGATTACATACATAATTTCGACTTTCTTGGCATCCGATTGATTGCCATTGGCCGCAATGGTGATGACACCGTCGCCACCTGACGCATCCTTATCCTGTTCATTGGCGCTGCTCATATTGAGGCGGGTTCCAATAAGAATTTCAGTTGGTGATGTCTGCGAATTACTGTTGCTTGTTAATGCCGTTAAATGAGCTTTATTGTTGCTGTTTGCTTTAGAAGAAGTAGCTGTGCCTGTTGTTGCTATTGCTGTTTCGGATATTGTTGTTTCTGTTGCTGATGTTGTTGTCGTCGTGCTCGCGTGCTTTGTTGTTGGTTTGCCTTTGCATTTGCCTTTGCCACACCTTGATGGTTGCAATGGCAGCGGCTTACGAAAGATTGGCAAATGTGCGAGCGCAAATAGCGCGATTAACATTGACGTATTTACTTATAAGGAAGAGACCATCGTCTATTGTTTACCTTACGGCTCTACTGTACAAACATTATTAAAATCCCATTGTCTTATAGCAAACTAACGTAAACTAACCTGCACTTGAGTAGCAGTTCCCAGTTGTTCTCAGTCGCTGTCGCTCGATCGGTCGATTTTTTTCGGTCTCCGACTGCGCTTTGTTTTGCTTCGCGACGCGCAATAGATGGTTATAAGTGTTTGGCACGCACGCAGCAAATTGTTTTATGCGTTTTACACCATTTAAGCAATAAATTTCGTACAATGCACACGTAAAAATGTATCGCAAATTATGCGAAAATTTGCTCCAATGCCGCAAAGTGTTAGTGATGTGTAGCGGCGTGCATGACAATCGATAACAGTATGCGTCTATTATCGCAAAGCATTCATTTACAGTTCCCAGGGTTGCATTTATACTGGCGGTCATTTTAATTGTTTTTAAAATAGAAGGAAATTAGACAACATTCTGTGTACTTTTACTTTTAAATTTTTTCCCCAATAATTGAGTATTATTTTAATGATTTAATACCAAATAAAAATGAATACTTTACCATTAGGCACCATCCAGCAGCACCACCAGAATAATCTAAGCAGCAAATACATATACATATTTATTGCATTTAGCAGTTTTAACATCAACTTAATACATTTATTTTTACTCTCTTCATGTAGGTGTATATCCCTCAAAACAATTCACATTTGTTACGCTGCAACATAACAATGTTTTTACATAGTGCTTAATATCACTTATACTTCTTGTTTGTTTTTCTTTATCGTTCTCGTTCACTACATTTTGTTGTAAATCTTTGAAAATGTTTAACATGTTGAATATTTATTTTTGCTTGCTGACAATTGAAATAATTACTACATTCCATACATTGTTTAAATAGTTGTAAGTATGCAAAACAAAATGCGCACGCATATTCAAAAGATATGATATATGTAGTATGTATTGTATATATTATATACACATATATCCTTTTTCATAAATTCGAAGACAGCATACTTCTGGTCCGGTAAATTAAATATGTAATTGTTTCTGGTATCTTTTGTTTAGTAGATTTGTTTTCTCATTTCTTTGAAAAATTTTTACAAATGCCTAAAGGAAACTTGATAAAAGTACTTCGTAATATCAATTTGTTATGTATATGCCTTGTATATAGAGCAAATAGTTTTGGAAAATAACTTAACCTAAGCTAAGCTTTCAAGGAAATGAAATTGGTTGTGTGTGCTTTTTGTTTTTGTTTCTCTATCAGTTTCATCTTTTCTAATACTTAATCGTTTAAGCCTGGCTTACAATTTGTTACAAATTTTCTTTGTTTTTAATATTATAATTTAGTTTTCTTTGCCGGAATGAATGAGAAGGTCGACTTTTTCGAGAGTTTTCTTGTGATAAAACCAGATTTCGAGTTATACAACAAAATTATTGGTTACAAAATATAGTGATTTTATGCCGTTGGGCAAATTAAGTTTAGTATAAAGCAGAGATTAAAGTGTTTTTAATTTAGGAATAGCTAAAGAAATGCGAATGAAAAGTATACTTGCGGTTTATCCACCGTTTGCCACTTTGTGGCCACATATCATCTAGGGAATAGGGTGTCTGTGTGTCTGTGTGTGTTTTCTTGTCATTTACATTTTACATTTACTTTTAACAATTAGTTCAATTAGCTTTGTGTGCGCTAAAGAGAAGTATACATAAATTGATCTGCGTAAATATTATGATTCATTTTTTTCGTAGAGGCGTCATTATTGTTATTGTTGCTGTTGTTATTGTAATTGCATGACAATTCTTGCGATTGTTTCCATTGTTGTAATAGAGATTTAACTAGCCTATAATTAAATTAGCAACAAATTTGAAACAGCGTGCAAAACTCATGCTCTCATTCTCAATACATGTGTGTTCGTGTGTGTGTATGCAACATATACAGAAACAAAGAAAACAAAACTTTAAACATTCGTATGGCCACCAACACCACCACCAGCTGAGCCCGATGAGGAGCCACCAGTCACATTGGCCGTCACGGGCGCATTGGAAATTGTGGTGGACTCGGTAGAACCAGGATCCAAACTTGCACCGGTTGCCGAATACCTTTCCAGCTTCAATCGCATCTCCTCCTTGCGCGTCTGCACGCTGAGCAGCTCGTCGCTGAGATCATTGCACAGATGCAGCAGAGAATTGTTCTGTTCCCGCAATCGTTGCAGCAGCTCTGTAGTGCTAGTAGAGTTCTGCTTGAAGGACACGTGACGCAGTGAGTCGCTTATGGCAGTTACTCGCTTTTCAAAGCTATCTGCATTGGGCAATTGCGATGCCACGCTCGATGCCGCCGATCCTGTGCCTGTGCCAGTACCAGTCACTGGTGCTGGTGTCTGTGGCTTGCGGTAAACCTCAAAGGCTGAGATACGTTGTTGATGTTGCAACGAGATACGAGTTGGTGGCACAAAAGCAGGCGGTGGCGGCGCCGGTGGCAGTGAGTGCTGTTGTTGCTCGGCAACGGAGACGGCGGCGCCGCTGCTGACTGTATTGCCGTTGCCACTGGCGTCCAACTGTAAGTAAACATGGCATTAGTATTCAATCTTGTTACACATGTTTCAATTTTCAGCTACAGAATTACAGAATTTTGGACGCATAACACTAAATAGAAAAGCTACTGCCAATTGCGGATGCATTTTTGTAGTCAAGTTTCAAGTTTGAAGTTTGTTTTATTTGATACGGTGGATACACTTACAACATTCGCGTCATCGGCAAAGTGCGTGAAATCGGCAAAACCCGCCGAGGTTTGCATATCAAAGCTGGCTTGCGCGGTTATCTTAATTAAAATGGGGTTTATATTACAAAATGGTGTACAAAATAATTAAAAAACCACAAAGAACGACTACATTCGGCATGCCGAAGGTTTTATACCCCTGCAGGTTCTTATTTGCTCCGACAAGGGACTAGTTTACGTTGTAAAAGACAGACGGACGGAGGGAAGAACAGACAGACATGACTAGATTGACTCCCCTCTTGATGCTGATTCAGAAAATTCACACTTTGTAGGGTTGGAAATGTCTCCAAAGATGCAAACTTTAAGCCAAAGTTTACTGACCTTCTGCAAGGGTATAATAAATAAGGTAAACATTAATTGTAGTAGAAAGAAGTGAATTAAGGTTGATATATAGTAAAAAAAATAGATCCTTGATCTCTTTTTAGTTAATGACATTCATTACTTTAAGTACAGACACACACACGCATACGGACAGACAAATCTCACTCACCTCAGGTTGCTGAGCACCTGCTGCACCAATCTTGAACTTATTCAAGTCCAAGCTGCTGCTGCGTGCGTGTCTATGGGGCCTTGGTGGTGGCAAAGGCGGTGGCTCCTTTTTAGCACTTCCCGTTGCTGTCGCCGCATAGGCAACTGCGATTGGCGCTGGTGGCTCCGGTGGCTCATTAACACCAATGGAACCAATGCTGGGCTCACGTTGTGGCGGCGGTGGCAATGCACCAATATTCTTTGCTGGCAGCTTTTTAGCCTGTGGACGCTGTATAGCACGCAGATCGCTGCTCTGCATGGAAATGGAGTCACGATCACGATGCGTGCCAGCTTGATTGTTTAAAGTTGTTATCGTTGTTGTTGTTGCTGTTGTCGTGGCCAACATTGCCTTGGGGCTCTCCTCGCGCAGCACAACGCCCTCCATGTCATTTGGATTTGTGCCCCCCAGTGAACTGTTCGGATCGCTAGTTGATGCAACAGCTGTGCCTATAAATGATTAAATATTAAAATAGGAACTCAAAACCGTGGAACTATTTTTGGTCTACTCACCTATGGGCGTCACACGTAGCGGTACGGGATGCAAGATCTGCGGATTGGAGCCAACATCCTGGGCAGTGCGTTTCATATCAAACAGTGCTGGCTTAAGACCGGGACTAGAAACGGCAGGAACAGGGGCTGCAGCAGCAACAGCAGCAGCTGCAGTGACACCAGTGGCACCACCACTTGCTGCTGTGGATGTCGTTGTCGTTGTTGGAGATTCACTGAACTTCGTCCATTGGCTGGCATCGTTAGTTGGCGCTGCTACTGCACCTGTTGCTGCTACAGATCCACTTGCTACGGTTGCTGCTGTTGTTGTTGGCTTTTCCACATTCGGCGAATTGGAAATACTTCGATTTTTGATTGGTGGTGGTGTTATTTGCGTCACTGTGACTTCACCACGCCTCGAGCTGCTGTTGCTTGCTTGAGAGGATGTCGAGATGCTGCTTAGATTCATAATGTTCTTATCGTTGGGCACAGTTGGACGTGGTTTTGCTGCCTGTGAGCTACTAATGATTGTATTGTCCGTATGCTCTGTATCATCGTCATCGTCATTCAAATGCAGGAGATCAGCCTCAGGGGGCTCTTGAGGTATGTGCGCTTGCGTTGACGATGTCGACGTTGTCGATGATGTTGTTGCCAGCACATTGGGATGCAGACAATGTGGCAGGCTGCTCGGCAATGGGATATTATTGCGACGCAGCACAACCAGATGCATGGCAGCTGTGAATTCGGATAGACTAAGTGCACCGTCGCGTGTCACATCGCACAGCTGCCAAATGTGACGCAGCTCCTCGACGGGAATGCGGCTCTTCTCAAAGAAGATGCTACAAGGAGAATCACACCGATGAATACAAATTATTTGGAAATAAATCAGAATTACTTACCGCGCTGCCTGACCAGAGAGCAGACCATGCGGATCACGCTGCACAGTTCGGAACTGTTTGTTGTAGTACTCGCGTTGTTCGGCTGTAATCTGATAAAGCGTAATCAGTTCGTTTTCGTTGTCGTCATCATCGCTGCTGTGACGATCCGAAGATTCCTCTTCGGTGCCCAACAGCTGACGATGCTCATCCCCAAGCAGTCCCTGCCACAATGTATCCTGTGCCCAGGGACGCTCTGCCACGCTATTAGTGGGCGTGGGACTATCGCTATTCGTGCTCCACGCCTCCGGTGATCCACCTGCGCCACGTCGACGCTAAGAATTTGAAATGAGCAATGTTTGAATATATCTAAAGCTTATTTGCTTAAGTGTGATAAGATATACGCACTGTTTCGCGGCTACTGCTGCTGCTGACGACAACAACATCGGCAGCGGCCAGCTCATCAAAATCCCCTCCGCAACTGGATTCGTTTTGCTCCACCTCGGAGTCAGTGCTGGGCACATCCGAGCCGTCCAGCTGCTGTTGTTGCTGCTGCGAGTTGCGGCGCAGTGAGTTCCTACGATCTGTGGGCGGTGGTGGAGGCAGCGCACCCAAGCCATTCTCACAAGTGCCAGCTGGCGCCGTGGCAGCCTCTTTCCAGCTAAAATGAGGCAAAGGCAATGGCACTGTGGCAGCGATTAGCTCCTGACGCAATGGCATCGCTGCCTGATGGGCGGCAATCAGCTTGAGGCATGAATAGAACTGAGCACGCGAGATATGCAAAGCGGTGCCGGGTATGCCAGCCAAGCCGGTGATCTGTTCAAGAGCAAGAGAAATGTAATAATTAGCCAATCACGATCCGGTCAGTTAATCAATCTTATTATTTTCTGGACCTACCTCAATCACTGTCTCGTTGGCAATGTCCGCTGAACGAAAAAGCTCCGTAGCTTTAAGCATGGGCACTTTGCCGGTATTCTCGACATCGCAGCATTGGAACAGTTCGCTATAGAAACGTGTTTCGGGCTCCGTTAACGTTACCTCTTCCATAGCTGCCGCCTACTTGTTGCTGCCGCCTCCAGTGCTCTCCAATTTCTTTTGGTTTAAGCTCTAGCCACGCCCGTTGCCTCCTGCACCAGACTGCACTGTCGGCACCGCTGACACTCTGTTTGTTTATTTCCACACTTAACTAAACAAACTTATCTGGTTCTTAGACACCCTTCGCTTCTTTTCTCCCCTACAGTTCGTTTATCGTCTCGTAGACGTTGCCGTTATTGCCTGAGCGTAGGAGGAAAAAGCCCAATGAGAGCTGCAAAAAGGAAAAACGGACGAATCTCAATCAAATTAAGGGGCTTTGTCAACGGTTCACACACACTTCACAGCCACCAGAGCCAACAAATTCACAGTGCACACTAATGCATGTCTCGGCACAAGGAGCACAGTTCTTTAATTCCGATTTGGCCTTTCTTAAATTCAACAATTTGTCAATCAATAGTAATTTTTACACGAATTTTCGCAAACTGTTGTGCACTGTGGTGGCATTATCATCGATACAAATTTATCGTAGAGATGGTCGATAGCTTTGTTACGCGTGACTAATCATCAGTGCCAAAGCTTTGATAAGTTTACACGAAGGAAATGCAGTTGGATTGTTTGAATATGATTATCATACTGTTAAAAAACTTAATTAGGAAAATATTACTTAGTAAATTTATTGTATATATATTTTAACCAAAATACTACTCATACGAACATTTTCTAAACTCAATTATACTTCAATTTGAGTAGTAGACAAAGACGACCACAGTGGTATGCATGAATCGAAAAGAGCGGGCAAACACCCATCTCTAGTTTCGATAACAGCGAAACTTGTTATTGTGTGGTGCGCAAAACTGCATCGCAATTTAGTGTTTATTTTTTAGAACAAAGGGGATCTAGTGCTTAAAACAGAGTCATAGTATTAAGTTCTGTCTTAGAAACCATTTAAAATGTTCTCCCGTAAAAAGCCAGAGCCTCCGAAGCGGCGTCAGCACGATTTGTCCCAGGTAAATATCAGCGGAGGGCCTTGTTTTGTCTATTTATTGTTATGAGTCATACTTTCCCTCTTCTATCAGTTTGGTTTAACGGAAATACCCGATGACTTTGATCCCAGCGCTGGATATGGCGATGACGATGATGCGGGTGATAGCGATTTGGAAGCTGAGTTGGCTGCAATTGCTGGTGGTGGAGGCCGAAAGCCAAAACCAAAGCCCAAGCCACAGTTAATGCCTAGCAGTGATTTGGATAAAATGATAGCCGACAGTCTGCGTGATGTCAGCGATGATGACGACGATGATGCCCTTGAGAATGACACTGATCTGTTGGGTGAGCTGCATGGCATTACCGGCGGCGAGGTAGAGGAAGAGCAACCAGAGCAACCACCTGCTGCTGCTCCAGAAGCAGAGCCAGAGCCGGTACAAACGTTTCTGCCCACAACCACTGTTGACACTTTGGGTATAATAAGACAGCGCTTGGAAATGTACAAACAGGCTGAGGCAAATGCCAAGGCAGCTGGAGAATCCGCCAAGGCACGACGTTATGCCCGTGGTTTAAAGACTCTGCAAGATTTGCATAAACAATCAGCTGCCGGCAAGACAATCAATGTAGATGATATACCTCCCGAAGTGAGTGTTAAGCCAGCGGGTGCCGCACCACCCCCCTCCTCTGAGGACGCGCCTATGCCAGAGGAGCCCAAGCAGCCTACGCGTGCTGCTCCTGCGCCGCCTACACCGAGTTCACCTCCAGCGAGTACACCACCTGCTGCAGCCACGCCTACGCAGCCAACTACGCCTGTCAATCCTTTGGTTGCAGAAATGCGAAGCCGCCAAGCGGAATACAAAGCAGCCGCAGTGCAAGCCAAGCGTGGCGGCGACACAGCAACTGCTCTACAGTTTTTGCGAGTGGTCAAGCAATTCGATGTAGTTGTCAAAATGTGCGAAGATGGCCAAGAAGTTGATCTGAGTGATATGCCACCGCCACCCGGTGAATTCCTGGCATTTATGGCAAAGATGCAGGAAGGAGGAGGAGGCGCAGCTCCTGAAGCACCAGCGCCAACTCCAGCAGCGGCACCAGCAGAGCCAGCACCAGTTGCCAGCACATCTGCAGCACCTGGCACAATGCTGGAGGAACTTCAGATGCGCTTGGATAAATACAAATCCATCGAGGCTGAGGCAAAGGCGGAGAGCAACGGCGGCAAGGCGCGTCGCTATGGACGCATAGTGAAACAATATGAAGATGCAATCAAACAATACAAAGCAGGACGACCTGTGGCCTATGAGGAGCTACCGACGCCAGGTTTTGGACCACTTCCAGCACCAAGTGCAGCTCCCGCTCCTGCTCCAGCTGCAGCGCCCACATCTCCGCCCATGTCGCCAGCATCGCCGCCTGCCACAGCGAGTACATCAGCTGGTGGTACGCCCACTAGCTCGGGCAATGCGACACCAACTGGAGTACGCAAGGCACCAACACCCCCACAGGCCAAGGAGCTAACAACGCGCACCTCTGGCAACCATCAGAAGAGTAATCTGGCCGAACAACAAATGAAATTGCTCCTCGAAAGACAAAAGGAGTTTAAAGTAGCTGCCATTGCTGCCAAAAAAGCCGGTGAAATCGATCAAGCCAAGGAATATCTGAAGATCTATAAAGGATTTGAGTCTCTTTTGAATGCAGCTAGCAGTGGATTGCCAGTAGATCTCAATACGGTAAGTAAACCTCGGAATATCTTAGAAAAAAAAACTAAAAGCAACTTAACTTTTAGCTTCCTGTGCCGCCTTCACAACGGGACAGTCTGGAGTCTTCGTTTGCCATTGTGTCCGCAGAGGAATGTGATCCTGGCGATGACATTTGCGAGATTGGTGTGCGCATGGAGGAACAACTGGCCAAGCAGCTAATGATGTGTAAAAATACACGTGATCATCACAAGGCAATGGGCGATGTTGCGGGCATGAATAGATTTGAGAATCTCGCGCTAACAGTGCAAAAGGATTTGGATCTGGTGCGCTATTCCAAGCGAAAGAATCACACACTGCCCAAATTTCACTACGAGAAGCGTTCCTTTAATATTGTACACTGCAATACGGACTTGACAGACAATGAACTCGAAATTGTTGTGGTGCGTGGCATCAACTATAATGTAGCAAATCCCAAGGATGTGGACACCTATGTGCGCATTGAGTATCCGCTTTTGAATGTGAGTACTCTTATATCATTTAATGTATTCTCAGTTAACAGTATTTTCATTTCATTCAATGCAGGATGAATTTTTTAGGGCGAAAACAAATGTTATCAAGGACACCGACAGTCCCGACTACAATGAACGCTTTAAGGTGGACATTCAGCGTGGAAATAGACAATTTAACAGAATCATCAAGCGGCATGGCGTCAAATTCGAAATCTATTCTCGAGGGTGAGTCAAGCGAACCTTATACAATACCAGACTAATCGCAATTAAATGCACAATAAACAATTGAATCTTACTAATGCCTATCGCCTATGCATATCAATTAACCTAGGTAAAACGGAACAATTTATTCAAGTAGAATTCATTTGGTAACCTTGTCTGCATGAAGAGTTCCTAAGCAATTCATTCTGCGAGCACTCAAAACTAAATTGTTGAAGAATCTAAAATGTATTCTAAAGATCTTTCTATCGAAATCTCAAATAAGCTTTAAGGAATTTTAAAGTAGTTAAATAATAGATTAGAAAATTATTATTTGATAAGAGGGATCTAATTTTGCGAAATCGTAGATTTTAGATATCTCTATATTATGAATAGCTAGTCTAGAATTATTTTTGATTTACTTTTAAATTAATAATTATAAATTTATACTTAGAAAAATTTATATATTTTAATTAGTATACTTCATTTATACTTTTCAACTTATAATTTTACTCTATTTTTGTATACTTTGGTTATAAATCTATTTGTTATATTTTTAAAACAGCGAGAGAGTTATACTTCTTTTGCAGGGTTGTGGTTAAATTTAAATTATTTTGAAAATAGTTTTGTTTTAGAGCTTTGCCATGTTTTGAGTTTAGCACGCTCAATGCTTATGCTCTCACATATCCATTGAATCAAACATTGCTCACCCAATTCAAACGTTTTTTAATAAAAATGTGTTTTACAAATTCTTGCGCCTCGAATCCCAACAAACACTCATTTCAAATACGCTCAATGCTACGCAAAAATATCGCTCAAAAAAATAAAAATAAAAATAGCTGCAGTATTGATTGTTGTGGACTAAGTCGTAAACTGCCCGTATGTTGTTTCAGAGGATTCTTGAGATCCGACACTTTAATCGGCACCGTAACAGTCAAGCTGGCGCCGCTGGAGACAAATTGTGATATACACGATACCTACGATGTGAGTAAGAGAGAAATAAGATAAAAGAGAACAACCTACTAATTGATTATTGTTTTCAATTACAGCTGATGGAGGGACGCAAACAGGTGGGCGGCAAACTGGAGATTAAGGTGCGTGTGCGCAATCCCATACTGACCAAACAGATTGAGCACATCAACGAGAAGTGGCTGGTACTGGATGCCGAGGGCTGAGCCCGGCTGAGAGCATTATCTAATCTATAATCCCCAGACACAAAATTATTCTGTACGCTTTGGCCTCCGTTTCTTGGCATTAATAATTGTATTACACAAAACACACACGCATACAAACACTATGTATATTTATATAAATATTTATGTATAATGAGATATACTTGTATTGTGTTAACAAGACGTGGCGCTGCTCCGAAGATTTGTGCCCCATTTTATATAGTCAGTTCCATTCCAATTGAGTCGAGGGAGAGAGTGAGAGAGTGTCGAAGAGTTTCCTTTTTGGAGAACAGCGCACGTCTTGTTTGTGGCCAAGCAAAGCCTGATTATGTTTCATCTAATATGCCCGATATGTTAATAATAATAAGGTCTGATAGAGATTTCCTGTTTTGCAATTATAACTCCAGATATTCGACTATTTGCGAGAAGGCGCTGCTCTCGTTGAACACGTCCACGCCACGCACCTTATAGAAACCTGTTCGAAAGAAAAGAAATATAGAAATGTTTTACAAAAACCTTTGACTACTCCAGAGATTATTCTCGTTACCATTCACACTGCCATTGGAAGCAGGTGCGTATTGGAATGAGGGATAGGGCAGATGCCAACCCTGCGATATGAGCAGCCAGTCGGCGGAGGCGTCGCGCTCTCGGAACCAAACCTCGTAGCT
This sequence comes from Zaprionus africanus, assembly GCA_018151435.1. Taxonomy (NCBI): domain Eukaryota; kingdom Metazoa; phylum Arthropoda; class Insecta; order Diptera; family Drosophilidae; genus Zaprionus; species Zaprionus africanus. The sequence continues at coordinate 351,022 of JAECXB010002307.1, read as the reverse complement.
TTTCAGGCACTGTGTGGATCGCGGATGCTCGCTCCAGCTGATGAACACCTCACCCTTGGTTACCTCCACAATTTCCAACTGCTGAGGTCGCTTCAGCTTGGGCCATGCGGCTGAACAGACACGGAGTAGCATCATCCAAGGCAGTGGCAAACTGGCGGAGTTCACCACGAGTTCACTATTGTATTGCCAGATGGGACCCGTTTCATAGAGCCTTGGGGTCTGTGCCCGTCGCATTGCTGCACGCAATGTAGCATTCGGATAGGCTGGACTGCCAGCCTGCAGCCACACATGCGCCGGATCTGTACTGTGCGGCACCAGCAGCTCCGTGATGAATGCCGACTCATTGGCAATGGACATATTCAGCGTGTACTTGTGATGAAAGGCCGTTAGTTGTGGACCTGCCTGTTCGGGGCTGAGGAATATAGTGGCCATATATTGTGCCACACCATTGCCAGAGATGCTGCGCAGCACCTGCACACTGTGCTTGCTGTCCATGTTCACTAGTTCCAGATCGGCGGCACGTGTGCCCAGCTTGGCCAGCATGCCCAGCGCTGCGTAGACAGGCTTCTGCACGAACTGTGAGTGTGGTGGCTCCGTCTCATTCATGCGGAAGTGCGCCAGTAGAGTGCTGAGGGAGGAATAGATGTGAGTGTCTACTTGGGTAAGCCTCTGTGACTTACCGCTGACTAAACTCGTGCGGGTGATAGCTGAGGAAGGCATTGTCATGGCTAATGGACTCCAGTTGCGACATGACGCCACCGGCGAGCTTGGCATGCCAATGCAGCATCACAGTGGACATCAAGGTGGCCGCATAGCGCACATCTGCCTGAAAGTCACGCGGCGTGCTCCAGCCAGCAATGGGATCTGCCTCGCTGCAAGGAGCAAAGGAAAAAGTAAGAACCGTTTGCTCAGCTGAGCCGCAGTTGCAGCTGATCCGGAACTTACTCATTGGCCACTGGCAGCTGCTGCAGCTGGGGATAGTCGTGGTAAACCTTGGAAAGCAGCGACAATGAACCGTTTAGTATTTCCGTGGCACTGCCATCCAAACCCTTGCGATGATAGGTCAATATATCGATGGGACACTTGACCAGCTGCTGATTGCACACCTCGAGCAGTTGCCAGCAGAGTGGATGACGCTCGTGCGACTTGAAGAGACCTGCGGGTCCACGCAGGGCACGATAGAGTTGCTGCTGCCGCTTGGACTTGCGCCTGCCGCCGGCCATGCTCAGGCCACGACGCACTGCCTGCACATACTCCAAGTAGGATTCGGCTGTGAAGTTAATACGATTGTAAGTGCGTAAGTCGGGCTCGTTCCAGGTCTCATAGCGCCAGTTGGACAAACGAGCCGCACCATGACGAGCTGCAGTCGAAAGAGAAACAGTAGAAGAAGTAATAAATCGGAGCATCTTCTCCACTTTAATTTGCTTACCCAACTGATGATTGATTGTGTTCTTGGCAAAGTGCTCCCAGAGAAACCAATTGCGTTCGGGATTAGCGGTAAACACCTGCCCGGGATTGGCCATGAACTCCAGCACTGGAGCCAATCGCAATTCCTGTAGAAAATCGACAAATTTGTCGAATCTCTCGTAATCGTAAGTGGGCACACCCTCCGTATTGTACTCGAGGAAGTGCACCAGCTCCAGCAGCCAATGGATACGTATGTGTGTTAGGGCTCCAACTGGCAATGCGGCAATCTGGCGGAGATTCAACTGCATTGCCGGCTGCTCCAAGGAGGCAGCAATCTCCTCATGATTGATCTCACCCGCGGGACACAGTCCGACTCCTGTCCAGAAATGGGGCAGTGTATGATAGATGACATCGCTGCTTGTATAGTGGGCGTGGCCAAGCGTTGACGCTGGCAGCATCAGCAGCAGCGCCAGTAGCCACATGACTAAAGCACCTGCGATACAAATTGCAATTCGCAATTTTGCACTTTCCAATTGATTTATTAATCTTTCTTTTCACTTTGCGATTCGTTTTTCTTTCTGCAATCCGCTTTGGTGATTATTTTCGCATTAATTGCGCCTTGATGTTGCTGCTGATAAGAGCTCAGCTCAGCTCTCGCACACTGTATGTGTCTGTATCTGTTGCCGTTGGCCGTTGACCACGGCCTTGTCGTGACGTCAGAGCAGCGCCGCAGCAGCAGCGGCAGCAGCAGCAACAACAGCAATAAAGCAACAGCGTGCCAGTTTCTCCCCAAAGAAAAATAAGCAGAAGACGTGGGGAGAGGAGAGAGGCAGGGAAGGGAGCCCGGCGCGACGAATTGATTGAGAATTGCAATTCCTCATTAGGGGTGGAAAATTTGCCGAGGCCGAGCACGAGGCGCAGGTATCTACATCGCATCTCCCACATCTACAACTCAGCGCCGCTCTCCCATCTCTGTATGTGTGTGTGTGTGTGCTTTACAGGGCCGTAGCCAGGGTTAAGAGGGCCCAAAGTGTAATTGCCATGGCTTTTAATATTATTAAGTTATTCATTGTATTTAGTTTATAAAATATTTCACAAAATAAAGAAACATAAGACAAATTATATCTAAATTATTTCTGAATTTTAAGATTGACAAAATCATTAAAAGTTTTTCAGCAAACTTATATTTCGGGCCCTTCTATACTCGATTAATAATATTTCCATTCAATCATTCTCGCCCCGTTGGACTTCACAATTCTTATACCTGTTTTCCAGGAGACAGATCCCGCAATGAAAGTTTATTTATTTTGTAGCATGGCTGCCCTGGCTGGCGGGGGCCCTTGTGCTCCGCGCACTCTGCACACGCCCAGCTACGGCCCTGCAACTGGAGAGAGCGACAGTGTGAGGTGGTGAGCAGTTATTTATGAGGGGGGTGTACAATAGGTGTGACAAATATATTCCCTCATTTTATTCGATGCGGGCAGGCGATAATACATAAGAACAATTACACGCCATATTTGAGGGTAGGAATTATTCTTGTACATACTCCACGCTACATGGCATATAATCTCTGGGCGTATTATCGCGGCTTAGCATCTTATTCTCACCTTAACCGACGAGAATATCTTCTTCTACAGATTATGATTCATGAGCTGTTAATTAGGATCTAAGAAGTTGGGCATATTTCATAATTTTATGACCGAATTTTCGGGTAATTTATTGTGCAAGAGGGAAGAAAGCTGATGGAATGAATAAAATATGAGTATTTAAGTAAGGAAGGAAAGGAAAGGAAATTATTTAAAAATTAATATCTTTAGCACTTCTTAATGACAACTGAAGAAATTGTTGAGTATTATTTAATAGTTAGTAATATGGATTTTAGCCGAAAAATAAAATGCCTGTAGAGATCATTAAAAGTTCTTAGTTTTTTTCTGTGCCAAATCTTAAAAAAAGAAAAAGATTTACATTTTTCTGTATACTTTGTGGAATTGGATATGTCTCCCTCTATAATACCCTTCTACCTCGGGAATGGTACTGCTAGTAATAATTCACATAATCGTAGCCGATTTGCTATAACGACATCAATTGTTGCCCGAAATGATATAGTACAATTAAGTAATGAATATGCACCAACCTAAGAGTTTCTGTATCTCTTCTGGCAAGTTCAATTCGGCATTGTGTTTCCTTCTCGTCGGTTATGATAATCTTTCGCGACTTACTCTTTGTGGCCACGCCCTCCAAGGTGTTCGGTCTGTTTCCCATCATATCCGGGGAGCATGCAGATAATTTGAAGTTCAGTTTATTGGGGAAACTATATGCGCGAGCGCTAGCCCTGCTGATTGTGGTCTCATCGTTTTTCCTTGTACAGGATGTGCTCTTCTCCTCGAGCGAATACAAGATGCTGAAGCACTTGAAAGGCGAAACAGAAGATATGAATCGAACCATCGAGACGCTGTTCTGCATAATCAGCTACACTACAATGGTAATTGCCAGTGTTGTAAACGCTTCCAAGCACTTTCGCACAATTCGGGATATCTTGAAGATCGATGAATATCTGGAGGAGCAAGGCTATGTGAAGGTCTATCGTTGTCGTTATCTCAGCGCCCTCATCGTTTTCGTGTCGGTTAATGTTGTCATGGTTGGCTTCTATTACATACACTTCCTCAGCGATATCTCTCCACTGCGTCAGGCGACATTGACCTTGATCTATTGCCTGCAAATGATCTATTCCTGCATCTTTACGGTCTATTTGCGGACAATGCTCATGTGCCTGTCACAGCGAGTGATGTTCCTCAATACACGCCTGGATGAGTTCTCACAGAAACACAAACACGCCTATGGCAAGGAAGACTGGCTGGAGTTAAGTAATCTCATCGAGATGTTCTGCAAATTTCGCTATATCACGGAGAATCTTAATGCGATCGTTGGCGCGGGACTACTCTTCTTCTTCGGCTTCTCTTTCTACACGGTGACGAATCAAAGCTATTTAGCCTTTGCCACACTGACCACGCCAAGTTATGTGCAAAAGCGGTACGAGACAGTGGGACTATCGCTGGCTTGGGTTCTGGCTGAGATTACCGCAATGGTCGTCATATGCATCTCCTTCGATTGTCTGGCCTCTGAGGTGAGTCGGGGCGGGTGCAAGAAGGGATATGTAACTGTAGGTTGTTCTAAAGATAAGAGCCTGTATCACAGTGGATCTATTGCATCCTAAACCTATCCTTGTTCTGTTCGTTAACAAAAGGGCAGAGGAGTATAACTTTGAGCCAACCAAAAATCTCTGTAGCAAGCAAAAAGACGCCATCTTCGACATCAAAAATTATAAGTATATGTTCTTGGATGTACCATATTTAGCTTGGATTTCAAGGAACGACAAAAATTGTCACCATTCAATATATTTAGGCAAATTCGATTGAGAACGTTTAGTTCATATAAATCATTAGTAAAGCATTCTACCTACAGAGAGATATATTTCATCCTAGATTATAACTTTATCGAGCTATTCCTGAATGCATTCGAATGTTTCCCTTGTTGTTGCTGTGCGTTTTCCAATAATTCATTACTTTAATGCACCCGCTCGATAAGCAGATCGGCCCGATAAGTATAACCCATGTCGCCACGTTTACCCGATCAGATAAGCACGAGTGCGTTTCAATTTGACTGTGACCAAGTACTTAGTACCGTCATTACTCATTTGTCAGTGTCCTGACGGCAATGAGTCCCAACACTTGGGTAATTGAAATGACATCGCACCAGAAGTCGCGTCTGCATCCGCAACCGTATTCGCATCCGCGCAGGATTTCGCCTTATCGTGGTGCACAGGATACAAATGCCTTCGCACGGCCAACCAAGTCCCCAGATAGCCCCGTTTTCGAGGACATTAGCACCATTCTATTGGTGCTCAAGGCCAGTGGCTTGTTGCCATTCTATGAGCAGTTGTCCAGCTACGAGGTGGGTCCGCCCAGCAAAACAAACGAGTTCTACTCGTTCTTTGTGCGTGGCGTCGTCCACGCCCTGACCGTATTCAACATATACAGCCTGATGACGCCCAATGGGGCACAACTCTTCTACTCTATGCGTGAAATGGACAATGTGAATCAATGGATTGAGCTGCTGCTCTGCATATCCACCTACTCTCTGAGTGAGTTCTGGTTAGGAAGGGGCTTGATTCTTCCAGTCTTAGTGCTTCATATTCCTCTTTCGTAGCGGTTTTCGTTTGTTCACGCAATACCAAAAGCATTTTGGATATCATGAACGAGATCCTCAAACTGGACGAGGAGGTGCGTCGTCAATTTAACGTTGTGTTGAGCAATCATTGCAACTTCTCGATCAAATTCCTGATCGTGATTGTCTGCTGTCAGGCTTATATAATGGTACTGAAGATTCACGCCGTGGACGGCACAATCACGCCCACTTCGTACATCCTAATTGCATTCTATGCCGTGCAGAATGGTCTCACAGCCACCTACATTGTCTTTGCCTCGGCTCTGTTGCACATTGTCTGCATTCGTTTTCAATTTGTCAATCAACTGCTCAATGGATACACCTATGTGCAGCAGCAGCAGCGTCATCACCATCACCAGTCCAAGACCCATCGACGCATCAGCATGGAGAACTTTCCCGAGGATTCTCTCTTCATTTATCGCACCCACAACAAATTGCTGCGCATTTACAAGGGCATCAACGAGTGCTGCAGCCTGATTATCGTCTGTTTTCTGGGATATTCCTTCTATACGGTGACTACCAATTGGTACAATCTCTTCGTTCAGATCACCAACAATAAGGGCGGCATTTCCACTGATATATTACAATGGTGCCTTGCCTGGCTCTGTTTACATACTTCGCTTTTGGCTCTTTTATCGCGTAATTGTGGTGCCACCACCACTCAGGTGGGTGGGCTGACGACAAAGTTATTAGATCCCACATATAATGAGTCGGCTCCATTTTTCATTTCAGGCTAACTCCACATCGCAGATACTGGCCCGTGTCTATGGCAAAAGCAAGGAGTTTCAAAATATAGTAAGTGCAGTTTTTATCCTCTCCTAATGTTCTCATCTCATCCAACATTATCCGAACAGATCGATAAATTCCTAACCAAGAGTATCAAGCAGGAGGTACAATTTACAGCCTACGGTTTCTTTGCCATCGATAATTCGACTCTCTTTAAGGTTAGTCAATCATCATTTATAACAAGTATTAATTAATGATTATAAATATAATTTGCAGATATTTTCGGCTGTTACCACCTACTTGGTCATTTTAATACAGTTCAAACAGCTCGAGGATTCAAAATTGGAGGAACAAGTGCAAAATGAGATATAAACTTTAATTTTACAGTTACTGTACGTTTTTTTCAATTTATTAACTATATTTATTACCATTACAAACTTACATCAATTTTACTATTCGCATATTTGAATATGCATATTTATATTTGATTTCTATATATACTCGTATTGGTACTCACAAATAAACGCACAAAAAACAATAAATGGAAAAACAATTCTCTAATTTCCATTTTTCATAATCAAAAACATTTTGGAAACCGACGCCGGATACTGAACTATTTTCAAGTTTAATTCTGAATTATATTGAAGAACTTATCAATTTATGAAAAATCATACAAATGGGGATATACTCTAGAGAAAGTGGACCTGGAATCATACACTCCGAGTTCATTTTTAGGTTGTTGTTGTTATCATTATTACTATTACTAGTAAGTGCTATTTCTAACAATTGAGGACTTTGGACTTGCGACGCGTTTCCCCAAACAGGAATGAACAAATGCGATCCAGTAAATAGGCGCCAGCAATATCGAGCATCAGCACAGTGAGCAACGTAACGCGGAACTATAAATTCAAAAAGAATATTGTTAATATTGGAATTGGCAATCAATTCACAGAGTATACGCACACTTGGTGGAAAGTCAACAATTTCAAAGAACTGCGACAGTCCAGGCACAGCACCGCTGGTAAGGAACACAACAAGTGCACCCGATGCACCGATGGCAAACATCAGCATACGATTGGCACGCAGGCTCTCCATAAAGGGATGGCCCTGTATGGTAAAAGGACGCAATTAGTATAAATATTGATATTGGTTAGACTCTGATTTAGAATACAGACCTTATAATTAACCGCTATGGTGGCCACCTGCAGTGATATGCAAATAATATAGACCGTGCTGCTCACAATGTTGGGATCATACTTGGTTTTCTCCTCGGCATCCATATCAATGTAGAGCTTCACCTTGCCCACTCTGTAAGGGAATACCTTGTTAGTAAAAGTATTATATGATTTATATCGTAATATAGTTACCGAGGCGGCGCCAGCGCCGATGCTTCACTGGTCAGATAATACAGTGCACCAAAGTGTACCGCGAATTGAGTAAGAATGGTCGATATGGTGTACAAATTGAAGATATTCGGCAGTGGTGCAACTTTAGACAGAGTTTTCAGTGGCTTAAAAAAGTGCGTTCAATTAGTTTATCAAGAGTTGCAAAAAACACAATCTAAAACTCACCTTTGAGCGCGTGATGAACAGAAAACAAGCAGCAACCAGAATACCCTGAATAGTAGCCTGAGTATCGCTGAACTTGACTCCATCGATGTAGAGCACGGACTGGCAGTAGGCTTGAATAAGCGCGTTGAGGGCCAGAATCTTGAACATTTGCAATGTGGTCACCAGCGTGCAACGTCCCTGCTTGATGATGTGGTTTACTGCGGAGACAAACTTAGTTCATCATTTGTTTGTTATTGATTTTGTGGTACCCACCGCACATGATTGATGACAATTTGCTGGTGAATGGTGCCGCAATTGATGCATCGCCCAGCTTGACCATTGTCTGCTCCTCCATGTCGCGTATGGCGTTTTGTAGACGCGCCTGCGTTTGATTGATATGCTCCTGACGGCGTCGCATGGCACGATCCCGTGGCGACAATTGTTGATTTGCTGCTGCTGTTGCTGCCGCAGCTGCTGCTGTTGCAGCTGCATTGATCTGCTGCAGCTCTTCCTCGGTGCGCTTACGCTTAACTGGTGCGCTGGTCAGCAGCGAGACACCCACATGGGCATGCTTCAGAGCGCCCACATCGTTGGTGCCATCACCGCACATCAGTGTGTAGTAACCAAGTTGCTTAAGTGTTGTTATGATGTATTCTTTTTGCTTGGGAGCAAAGCGTGCACAGACTGTCACCTGGGGGAGTAACTGTAGCATGTATTGGTTGTGGTTTTGCTTCAAGTACAGCAGTCCCTCGCCAGTGATGCAAAGATCATTTGTAGACAACAACATCGAAATGTTTTTGCTAGGCTTAGAATCATCCAATGGATAGGTACGATCTCCGTCTACTGACATCCAACTCCAAGTATCCAAGCGTCCTTCTTGTGGTGGTGTTAGCACGAGCAACTTCTTATGGGTGAATCGCAGCTCTCGGGCGACATGGCAGGCCGTCAGCGGACTGTCACCCGTGATCATCAGTACCTTATGCGAAGATTGCACAAGCTCTTTAATCACCGATTTGGAATCGGGTTTCATAGGACAGGATATGATAACAAAGCCGGCAAATGTTAAATCGCATTCGACATCTTCGCGTTTCAACTCACGAATACGTTGACTTCCTAAAGTACCAAATTCCTTGATGCCCAGCGCCATGACACGTGCGCCTCGGCGAGCGTATTCCAAATAGATCTAAAATACACTTTCAAATAAGTTTTCCTAACTAAAATTTAAATATTATTTGAACTTACTTTCTCATAGTCATTGGGTACTGTCCTCAGCATACCCATTATGACTTCAGGAGCACCCTTGACAGCGCCAATGTAGTTTATATCATTCGAAAATGGTTTTAGGTAGCCGGCCAGGACAGACATGCGTTTCAATGCCGATGAGAAGAAGTAGCGCTGAATAATGCGCAAAGGCTTGAGCTTGCTGCGCTTCGGTATCACACTGTCCGACTTGGTGAGGTTCCAATCAACAGCAGCCAAAGCTGCTTTCTCCAGTGGATCACCAACGAGGCCATCATCGAGTAGGGCCAGTGAATGGCAACAGGCAAGCACTTGTATTGTACTATCCTCAGCCTCATCTATAGGCACGCATTTGCCGTTTGGCGTGAGACCTGCAATGCCCTCCACCATTAGATTGTCCGTGGTCAAAGTTCCGGTTTTGTCGAAGCAACAGATCTGCACTTTGCCCGCAAATGGAATGCGGAATGGTTCCGTGCAGAATACATACAATTTGGTTAACTGAATCAGTGACGTGTTGACAGCCAGCGTCAATTCAATGGGTAGATCGGGTGGAATAATCGAGGTCAATATCAATGCACACTCCAGGAACAACTTATAGCGATTACGTTCCGGATCCTCGCTACCCTTGACCCAGACATAAGAAGCGGCACCTACCGCAAATACCATGAGAAAAGCAATGAATGCAAAGGTCTCTGAATTGTTTTCCGTGGCTCGGTTAGCTCCGAAGAGAATTGTGCGTAACAGTTTGCCTTGGGAGGTGTTGAATCCTGTGCGAATGACGTAGCCGATGCAGCCACCATCGGGTGCGCGCAACGATTCCTTGCTGGGAGCAGTGTGCTGGACCACTTTGGTGCCCCCGTATAGAACCATCAGCTTCCCATCACCCTCGACATCCAATTCTGTATCCAATTGCTGCAACGATTCTAGAGATTCCTTCATTTGTGGCACAGACTCGCCTGTCAGCATGCTTTCATCCACAATGCAGCTACCACGTAGTATTACAACATCACAAGGTACAATATTATCGTTCTGGGAACGTGTTATAGATACCAAGTCTCCCGGCAACAGTTCATCACTTCCAATTTGGCGCCATTTCTTCTGACGAAGTGCATAAATAAAATATGGTTTATTGCCCATTTTACGGATTTCGGACATGTTGCGCAACTGCTGCTTGACAATCGTACACTCGAACGCGACCAGCATGAAGAGTGTGAAAAGCGAATAGTACCAGAAGTCATCCATGCACCAAAGACCCACGGAAAATACTTGAAACACAAAGAACGGTGCAGTGGCTCGTTCGATGAAAAGCTCATGGAATTCAGGCACCACCATGTCCATCTCATTGTTGCCATAGGTCTGTGTCGCAGTCTTAATGGCCTCTTCAGTCTCCAGACCATATGAACGGGCATAAGAGCTAAGCAAGTTGTTAACTGGGAATTCTACAGCACGGAATGTCGCCTTTTCTGCGTCCCAAACGTATTTGGTCTTTTGAAAGACTAAATAAAATTGATCTGTGCCATCTTCTAGTTTGATACTCCGTATGGGTACAATTTTCGAGTTTCCATTATTTTCGGTAGGCACCACCTTGGCAAGCACACCCAGGGCAGGCTGCTTAACACGGCGGCAGGTGAGGAAATGCCAGCACATGGACACTCCAGTAGCAAAAGAGCAGAGTAAGCACATGTAAAAATGCAATGGCTACCACGGCTATGAATCCGATATCATTCCATGCAGCTCCCTCGTTGGAGGAACTGCGGGTATCCACACTTGGGGCATTGTCAGTAGTCCCACTGGTGGCACTGACTTTATCAACGATTGCGGTGTCCTGACTTTTGTACACGTAGATCCATAGGTAAAATGCGGTCAAGTAGAGAGGAACAAAAGGCAATACCACACCACTTAGTGGTGTTGGTTTGCGTACGTGCAATGTCACATATTGGACCAGATCATCAAGGGATCCCCCGGCTGATGGCAGTTTCGAGTACTTTTTATTGTTGTTGTCGCCGGCAGCGCCGCTCTTTTTAGCTGCCGTCTCACTCATCGGTGTCGATGCCGCTTATTTGCAGCGACTTCCTTCCGTGTTCTTTTTACTTTAAATATGACAATCGCTCCTTTTTGTTTTATACTCAGTCACAAAATTTGTAACAACTACACGTAGTTCTAAAAATCTTATGGAAAAACGCAACGTTGTCGCACAGCTGCTTGTGTCGCAGTGTTTGCAATTGTCATGAAGAAAAAATAAGCCGTTGTTACACACTGTTCGCATCGATAACAGGTGAACAGCTCTTTGGAACACGACAAAACATACAAAATTAAATATTTATAAAAGTAGCTTAAATTGCTTAAAACTTTTATTCGCACTGAATTGAAACACATATAGAACGTATTTAGTATTTTGTTAAATTAAAATTTATGCGATACTATCGTATTTTGACCACCACTACATTGATACAAGCAACCCTGTGTTTGTGTTGAGAGAGTTGTCGCAAATTTAGCTACGACAGCAGAGCTAATTCAATTTATTGTTATTAATAATCAAAAGCATAATTTATTTATTAACAATAAACACCAACGCCAATTGATTGATAAGAATGTGAAAATGCTAAAATACATTAAAAGGCAGACGAGTGAGTGAATGTGGCGCCACACAAAGTAACGTTATTTATGTTTACGTTTCGTTGTCAATTCTTTCTTTCTACGTGCATACAAAAAAAAAAATACAGGCCGCCGACGCAGCTCTCACGACACGGATGCCAATGATGATGATGTGGTGGATTGCGCAGCGGCAGCGCAAAAGCGTCATTCGCTGCGCTCGACAACAAGTTTCTGTGATGAACTCTTCATGGAGGAAGAGACGGAGGCAACAACGACGGATGCAATCAGTTTAGGCAACAACAGCTTGCTAAACACTATGGGCGCAGCAGCTGATGAAGGTAATGAGCCGTTCATGTGTGTGGGTGTGTGTATGAGTACATGCATGTCACTTAACTGTGGAGCTCTTCCGGAGCTCTAATATATTGCGCATTTGATGACTTATCACGTATTCTAACTTCCTAGATATATTCAAATATAGCTCTCGGCTATCCATGACATTATCGGCAATTGTTCGCGAACCGGATTGTCTCACATATTTTGTGCAATATTTGGAAACGCAAAACGGACTGCCGCTAATCAAATTCTATCTGGACATAGAGAATTTCAAGCGTGCGGCGCAAACTCAATTGCAACATGATACCGATTCATATACGCATGAAGAGTCGACGGATGCCGAGCCCGTTGCTGTTGCCTCGGCCGAAGAAAACGATGTACCTGAACTAAAGACCCTATGCGACTTGTCAATGCGTAAGCCGCTAACAGATGACGAGAAGAGTCGGATCTATGCAGAAACGAATAAACAGATTAAGGCCAATACAGAGCTGCGATCGCTTTGTGCGGCAAGCATTAACGATGCCATTGCAATCTATCAGAAGTATCTGATAGTCAATGCTGCACAGATGGTGGAACTGCCCATTGTCATACTGGCACACATATCGCTGCTGTTGTGCGGCAAGGACTGTGGCAAGTCGCCTCAACAACCTACACAAATCCCGGCCAGCTGTTTCGATGAGGCACGTGATTATGTGTTGCAGCAGCTGGAGCGAGATCATTTGCAGGGCTTCCTGCAGAGCAGCTACTACTGCAAATACTGCCTGGAGCTAATCGAAGGCGATGCGGCAAGCCTCAATATCTACGATGTGCTGTACGATGAGTTGGCCTTGTTCTATCTTACTGAGTACTTGGAGCAGCAGCAGGAGCGTGAGTGTCTTGAGTTCTGGATAACAGCTATAAATTTCCGCAAGAGCTTTAATGATCAGCGAGTCGCCCAGTCGGATGCCATGATCATATACGAACGCTACTTCTCACTCCAGTCCGAGGGCCGATTGTGGATGTCACAAAAGATGCGCATGCGTGTCGAGCAGGCAATCTGTGCACCAGGTCAACTGGCACACGCTTTCGATCTGGCCCTGCTTGTCACTGCCAAGTATTTGGAGCAAAAGCACTTTCCAAATTTTCTCAAATCGAACATATTCGATAATTATGTCAATGAATTGAAGGCCAAGACGAGCAATCAAACGGTAACAAACAACGGCACAGAAAGTCGAGGACTTCAGCACAAACTGAGTTTGCGGCGCACATCATCGAAGCTATCTACAGCCCAACAGCTGCAGCAGCGACATCGCAAGACTATGTCGATGTCGGACTGTACACACATCTCGCAGCACAACACCCTCTTGGCTGGTCTGGATACCGGACACAAACCGGTAAAACCAACGAACTCAACACCAACGGCTAACATGAATATCGACGCGAGGCAACTTACTAATCCGCAACTGCTCTGGCAGCGACCTGTGAGCGCTCTCAAATTCGGTCATGTTAATTCGCTGGGAAGATATGAACGAGATTTCGAGGCCGTGGATGCAGTGTCTGCATCGAAGACACCAGCCTGGTCATTGAGCGTCAAGAATGCCGTGCGCAAACTGGTCAATTTGCCCGAGGATAATGTGCAGGAGGAGATTGCCTGGCAGGTGGCCGAAATGATTGTTAAGGATGTGACCAGCGTAACGCTGCCGGGCAAGAATTGAAATTTGGAAGTGTGGGTTGATTTGACGTCTTTCAATATCTCGTCACAATGTTATCCCTTTATTCTCGAAGTTAATTAAGCTTATTTATACACAAAACACACGCTCAAAAATACTTGAAGAATCTCTGGAGTCAACTCGTGCACAAACCCAAAATGATATCTCTCTCCATACCTCTGGCTCTCTATGATATACCATAATGCTCTCTACCATACAACATGCCTGCTCTCTAATATTGAACAAATCCGATTTTAGTTCGTAATCACAAACTAAAGAAGCTAAACTATATTAATAACTAAGTTAACCGTGAACTTCAAAGGCTTCGTAAGCTTTCCAAACTACTTTCTCTTGTTTACTTGAATCATTCGTTATGTACAGCACACACACACACGCACACAAACTGTCATAATACAAGTTTCCTTGATTTGGTACCTAACACACGCACAGATATATGTCTACTATATATGTATTATATATTTTGATATTAACAATAAGATTGAACTGTATATGAAATTTAATTCAAATTTTCTTTACAATTATTTCTCATATATTATATATTTATACAAAATCATTATTATTTGCAATAACTCTTACACAATTATGCATATATACATAAATATTTTTGCATACTGAAACTATTTAACAAAATAAATTGTTACAAATAAACTTTTCTATAATGACGAACACTGTTAGATCCTTCCTTATTTTATGGCATCTTATACTAACTCTTATAAACCTTACCTTATACTAAACGTTCTCCGGTGAGGTGTTCGTTGTGCTGAACCAGCGCAAGATGCGTAACATAACTTTGGCAGAGTACAAACAGAAAGGATACTCATTGTAACAGCTTTCCGTGTTGCCCCTTAACGCCAAGCCTCGACTGAAGGCGCGTCCAATCTTCGCTGGCGCCAGTTCCAGCGAGGATTCCAAAAAGTCCATCAACAACTCTGCCTCAGGAGCATGTGCTTCTGCTCCGGACATGAGCTGACAGATGAGCGATTGCAGGCACTCGAACGGATCACGCGCGAGAATCCCTTTCCAATCAATGGACGAGGTAGGACGCTGCTCTTTCGTACCACCGCCACCACCCGTATCCGGTCTGCCATGGATCCAGCCCAGCTCCTTGGTCAGCGTATCACGCTTGCCACGCTGAAATGCTGCAGACACTGCGGAACTTGCCTGGCCTGCCAGCGCTGGAATTCGCTGTAGATTCAATGTATTGCTGACCTGTCCAGCCAGATTAGTTAATCCCTGAATGGGTCGTATGCGACTCCAGTCCTGTGCCAGCAGATGCATCATGTACATGGCACCCAAGCCCATCACGGCCATAAGTACAAGGCTGTAAGGATAACAAGGTTGAGTCCTTCTCGAAAGGATGCCTCGAGGATATTCCCACTCACCGAAATCCCATAACGAGCACGTCCGTTTCGTTGCGTTGCCAGCACTTTAATGCGCAAAACCTTTTCGCGCAGTACCGCAACACAACATCGCGCATCGCCTTCAATAACAAGCCACGATCTCTGGCCATAACTATCAAAATCCGCTCTCCAACACCACAACCCTCCGCAGATCCAGTCGCAGACATGACATAACATAATAGGCAGCGACGTCGAAGTCGCTACATGCTACAGACAAACCAATTTGGCATTTTCTGTGGCCGCCAAACAAGTTCGAGTGGTTTTTCGTGGCCAGTTTCCTTTGGATCCGCATTTTCCTGACCACTTTTTCTGTCGGTTTTCCTCATCGTCTTTTTACTGTTTATTTGCGCCACTTTCAATGTTGCGGTCAAATAAATTTTGAACTTTTTACAAGACAATGACCGTGGCAGTGGGTCACATATCGGTGTTGGTTACATCATCGCAACCTCTCTCGGGAATGCTCGCCAAAGCATCCGTTGGACAATTGCCGAATCGTTGATCGAGTTTCCACATTTCCATTGCTATTATTAGACCAAATCAACGTCAACTTCCACACAAACTCCCAGTGGCAAAATGAGGAAATTGAAATGTTAACATGAAAATACCCGACATTGTCTGACTGAAAATAGTTTTTAGTTTTGTTTTCCTCACAATTGTAGCTTCAAACTGTAACAGCTACTGAATTTAATTTTACCTATCTTCTGGATAATTGAAAACAGTTTGTTATTTGGTTAAGAGTCAACAATTTTACGAATAACTGTGTTGTAATAGATATTTACACCAATTTTGATTTTGCTTGACTTTATCAGACTGAAAATGAGTTGTTTATTTTTAATATATTTCAATATATAATCGGAAAACTGTTTATAATTGATTTTTATTATAGATCAGCAAAAAAAAGTATCAAAAGTTGTTGATATTCTTGAAAAGTATAAAACATGTTTGTGCCAAATCCATGAGCAACATGATATTGAAAACGGAAAAAGGTTATTAATGTGAAAGGATCCTTTTAGACTATTTTCAAAAATGGTACTAATTTTGAGAAATTGAAGGGTTTGAAGGTCAATTTTTAGATATTTGATACAATATCAAAGGAAGTTATTATAAACAATAAGAAAACAGTTTATTAGAAGGTTTTTAGAAAACTTAAGATTTGAGAAATGCAAAATGGGTCAGCAAATAGAAAAACCTCAACAATAAAACAAACTTGTTGAAATTTTCAAATAAACTTGACACAAGCTTAAAGCTTACATTTGTAAAGATATGTCCGGAAAACCCGGTTAAAAAGAAAGCTTTTCGCAGGCGCATATAAAATGAAGCTGCGACCAAGGCAGCGGCTTTAGTCGTCGCGAAAATGTGCTGAGGAAAAACTGCAACAAACTGCATAAACGTCGTTAACAGAAAGAAAAGCAAAGTGACGATAACGAAAAGTGGAACTGCAACTGGAAACCGCTTTGCTAGCTGCATTACGTGGAGGATTACGCAACGGCTCTTGCAACGAAGATCGAAAGAAAGTGAAAGCTGCAGCTCGGATGTGTTGCATCATCAGTACACATTGTCCATCTTATTATCACACAAGATGTTTTACGCTGTCATCTTCTTTGCAACAATTGTGCTCCTCTTCCTGCTAAGCGGTGTTCGAAAGCCGGCCAAGTTTCCACCAGGTAATTGGGATAAATGGGGTCGAATTTTGTACAATCTAACTTATTATATAAGACTGTGGGAAATTAAAAAGTTTAATATGGTAGGATTGGACCTACTCATATTGATATGATCGTCCTCAGCTTGTCCTCTTTCTCTCATCCTGTCAAGTTTGCACCAGGTTACTCGGAATCGAACCTTGTACAAATTTCCCATATAATAAACCTGTTAAAGGATTTAAGAAATGAGAATAATTTCCCAGAATATAAAACGATCCTTACTAAAATTAACATGAACTGCCTCTGTTGTTCCCCTCTTAGGTCCACGCTGGTATCCCATTGTGGGCAGCGCTCTGCAGATATCGCAGCTGCGCATGCGCCTGGGCATGTTCTGCAAGGTGATCGATGAGCTGGCCAGGCGCTATGTGAATCCCTATGGGTTTTATGGTCTCAAGATTGGCAAGGATAAGGTAGTGATTGCCTATACCAATGAGGCAATTAGCGAGATGATGACCAACGAAGACATTGATGGACGACCGGATGGAATCTTCTATCGTTTGCGCACATTCAACTCCCGTCTTGGGGTGTTGCTCACCGATGGTGAAATGTGGGTGGAACAGCGTCGATTCATCTTGCGGCATCTGAAGAATTTTGGCTTCGCACGCAGCGGTATGATGGGTATTGTTCACAATGAGGCCACGTGTTTGCTACAGGATCTGCGTGCCCGTTTGGCTGCGGCAGGTGGCAAGCAAGCCAGAATAGAGATGCATGATCTGACAAGCGTCTATGTGCTGAACACGTTGTGGTGCATGCTCAGTGGACGACGCTATGAGCCCGGCTCACCGGAAATAACCGAGCTGCTGGAGACATTCTTTGAGCTCTTCAAGAACATCGACATGGTGGGTGCACTCTTCAGCCATTTTCCCCTGCTGCGCTTCATAGCACCCGACTACTCCGGCTACAATGGCTTTGTGGATAGTCATCGGGCACTGTACACATTTATGGGCAAGGAGATCGAGCTTCACCGCAGCTCATATCGGAATTATGACGAGCCACGTGATCTGATGGACAGTTACTTGAGAGCCCAGGAACAGAATAGCGATAATATCATGTTCAGCGATGAGAGCTTGCTGGCCATATGCCTGGACATGTTTCTCGCGGGTTCGGAGACAACTAACAAAAGTCTGGGCTTCTGTTTCATGCATCTGGTTAGGCAACCGGAGATACAAGAACGTGCCTATGCGGAAATCAAGGAGGTTGTGGGACTCGAGCGCATACCCGAGTGGTCCGATCGTGCTAAGTTGCCTTACTGTGAGGCAGTCACCATGGAGGCGGTGCGCTTCTTTATGCTGCACACCTTTGGCATTCCACATCGCGCAGTGTGTGACACACGTTTGTCAGGTTACGAGATACCAAAGGATACCATGGTTATTGCCTGTTTCCGAGGCATGCTCATCAATCCGGTGGACTTTCCCGATCCCTTAGTCTTTGATCCGACACGTTATTTGATTGATGGCCAAATTAAGTTGCCGGAGGCATTCAATCCCTTCGGTTTTGGTCGGCATCGTTGCATGGGCGATTTGCTGGGACGACAGAATCTGTTTATGTTTACCACAACTTTGTTGCAGCATTTCAAATTGGTTGCCATTCCGGGCCAGATGCCAGAGGACGTGCCTCTGGAGGGTGCCACGGCTGCGGTAAAGCCATACGATGCCATGTTGGTGCCCAGATTAGGCTAAAAGCGCATTTAAACCGCATCTTACGTTAACGATATAAGCAAAACACTATCGATAACATATCGCATAATGTATCACTGCATATCAATCGGAACAGATCTGAAACTGCGAAAATGAAACAATACCGATATGCAAGCTTTTATCGATAACAGCACACATATTGGCGCTGCATTTGAATATTGCTGTAAATAAATGGAAAATAAAAAAGGAAATCATTGAAAATACAACTTACTCTTTGACCATTAGGAAAAATGAAAAATTATTGATCAGGTTACGTTTTTTAGACTTGCAAAGTACGTCGCACGATATCCGCTAATCCCATTTTGTTTAATTATTCAATACGAATCGAATAGCTAACACATTTCTGTTACATTTTCTACGATACTTGTATGTTTAAACATTTCCTCTTCATATACGTAACTATAATTATTATTGTTCATTGTTGGTTGGTTTTGTCAAATAGTCTACATAGTTGTCTTTTAGTTGATTTTGTTTTTGCTAAACATTGATCAATCAATTCAATATTTATGTTGTCTCCTGATATTTGTTGATATTATGCACGTTCTTCAGCAAACAACAAAAGCATTTCGTATGTGCATACAAATTACAAAATTAACTTTAAGCACTAAAATTACACGATACAAATACAAATATAAAATACAAATATTCACTATATACGCATGTATGTATGTATGTATATGGATAACGGTCACTCAGCCTAGCGTACAATTATTGCCACAAAATGAAATAGAAAAATTTGATTTAAGAATGCGCATTTAGCAGTAATTTCTCTCTCTCTATATCTTCTATTTTCCCCAAACAATCGAAACATTTGTTCATTCCATTCGGTTTGTTATTGTTATTTAAAGCTATTTGTTTATATGCATAAGTATTGTGATTTATGCTTGGAAAACAATTGTTGCTCGCTCAGAATCATTCGATCTGCTTTTACTCTGGTAAATAACATACATATATTCCTCTATCTGCACTCGGATCTGTACAGAATATGCATGTAAGTATATTCTCTATATAATATCGTTCTCTTTAAAAATTGAACATTGTGTTTTTTTTTTGTGTGTTGATATTCTCACTCTTGAGCCTGCTGCTAGACACTGGGCTTACATGAACTAACTTTATATATATATGTATATACAAATGTATATAGATATCTGATGTAAAGGTATATGTATATAATGTGTATATATAGTGTGTGTATTGGTGTGTAAAAAACGCTAACAATTGTTGTACACAAAAAGCAAAGCCAGCGTTGTTGTTCTTGTTCTTGTTGATTCATAACTTATTTGCATATTTTAAGCATTTCTATAAAGTAACATTAACTTTAGAATATACATATCATATATATATCTAGGCCATTAGATGATTCCAATATTATATTGTTATTTTTGCACACACGATCTTGGTCCATAATTCCAACGCGCGAGAGGAAGAGTACGTATTACATATATATAAACTATAGGTTTCATTAAGTTTAGGTTGGTTGAGGTGTACAGGTTGAAGTACAGGTGAAATAAATAAAAACGTGAGTTAGTTACAGCTGTGTGACAGGTAAATAATTAGTTTAGAATGGCATTTTAGCATTTGCGTAAGCCAAAAACCATTTGTTCACCTGTCAACGTCACGAGCTTAGAGAGGGGGTGGAGGATATGTTCAGTTCTAGAATTAAGAATTAGGATTTAGTTTTCGCTTTAGCTATAGTTTTAAGACTCTACGAGACTAGCGAAGCATTCAAAATTTGTGCAACTGCAAAACTTGAGACAATACAATACAATCGTACAATATTCATAACCATATTCACTAAAATCAAAAATAAAAAACATATATAAATCTAATGAAATTCCCTAAATGTTATTGCAGCAGCTTTAAGTAGACGACATTGTCTTCCTTATCGGTCTTCCCACGCCTTCATCTAGTGTTTCCGTGCCACTAATGTGGGCAATTGCTGGGCACAGCAGCATGCCACAATGTACAGTATACCGAAGAAGAAATTCAACTTGGCCGTCTGCCTGGGCACCACATGCATTGTCTGTTCGTTGCGGAAACGTTTCTCGATCTGGAATGCCTGTGGCAGCGTTATCAACGGCAGCAGGAACCACAACGAATACTTCAGTCCAAAGATGAAGAATAATGAATACGGCGTGAAGAGTAGCATGGCATATAGTACATGAGATGCAGTGCGTCCGATTAGTATGGCCAGCGTAACGATACCCGCCTTGCCATCGCTTTCCGCATCGCGTGTATTGTTACTATGCAGTATCGCCTCCGTGTTGAGGGCCAGCGGTATGGCATAGGTCATTGTTGTCCAGTCCACATGACCTGTTTGCGACATGAATGCAAACAGCACCGAAATAGGTCCGAATAATATTAAGATCACCAGATCGCCTAACGCAATGTATTTGAAACCAATTCCGCCAGTGTAAAGGAAGCTCGATGATAGTCCACCAAAGTAAATCAGTGCCAGATGTTCCATTTTTGCGGGACTAAGCACGGCAAGCAGTACAAACCCACCGCATCCAGCCATGTAAAGTATAGCGCCTAATGAAACCACCTGAAAGCATGCGGGATTATTAAACAAGCACGAAATCTACAGTCGGGCGAGCCCGAATATTGCATACTCTTTACGGGGTAATGTTTTGCATATTTTCCGACTTGATTCGATCGTTTAAACGGGCATAATTAAGATCATACATAGGGCATATTATCCTAGCTCTAACAGTCTATGAATTCTAAGTTTATTAAGAGACGGACTGACAGAAAGAATATATACACTTTGGTGTGTCTGCCATACCTCCTTCTGTCTATAATACCCCTCTACCCCTCTATAAAAATTATAAAAGAAAACGAGCAGGCTAATCTAGACTGTAGTCAGCGAATGGGGGGCCGGATGGGCCAGTTGTTTACAAATGTTTCAAAATAAATTTGTTTACGGGGCTGCACTTACCTCATCCTTGGTGAGTATGTGATCGACCAGAGTACGATCATCAGCCTTTTGTTTGTCAATGCCTTTGATGAAGTCGAAATATGTGTTGACCACATTGCCAGCACAGTGGACAGTGACCACAGTGAATGCGGTGAGAAAGAAGGTGAGCATGGAGAAATCTGCCGACCACTGAGAGCGATACGCCAGCGCAGATCCGAGCAGTGTCGGCACCAGGCTGGCTGACAGTGACCATGGACGTAAGGCCAGTAGGTAGGTTTTCAGTTTCATAAATGTCCCAGAGCTGTAGTCGTTGTTGCTATCCCTGCTGTTGCTGTTGTTGACCAGTGTAGCCTTTCCGTTTGACGTCGGCGACGCCAGGTCTGCTGCGGATGCCTCGTGACCGGTGCTGCCATTTGGCTGACGTTGCCTTAGCAGTTGTGTTGTTGTTGTCGTTTCTGCTTCTTCTAATGTTGCCGGCGCCTCTGCAACTTCCTGCTGCTGCTGCTGCTGCTCGCACTCGCTTCGACTTGTTGCCATTGCACGCGCTGTTTCCAAACTGACACTTGGAATTTTCTCATTCACCAGCTGGGCTCAGTTACGTTTGAACAGTTTCGCTTGACCCAAAATAATTTCACTGGCACTTTTTGTTGTTGCTGTATTTTGTTTACAATAGCATATATATTTCTGTTCAAAATTCTCGCTAATATTGTATACACAGCATCTTGCGTATGTCCGTGTGTGTATATGCCTTAGCGCGTGTGTGTGTGTTGTGGTGTGGGTAGGGGGTGGCGGCGGTGGCTTCTGCAGCTCCAACAACAAAATTTCACCAAACAGCCTGCGTGCTCCAAATGTGAATCCAAAGTGCTCGCTGCCTTTGCGCCGCTGCCCTATTTAAGCCTCCAGCTGCGCCAGCACGCCAAACAAGTTGCATGTACGCTACACCTGCAGTGCTCACACCGTTTGATTGATATTTGTATATTTGTAAAGGCTCTATTCAATTTCACTTATTCTTTTTATTTATTTTGCAAGAGAAGAGAGAGCCTAATCAAACAAACCAACTGTCACGTCAGCGCTGCACAGTTCGGTCACACTGACTAAATTAGGGTGTTTGATGTAAGTCCTTGTACAACACTGGCATGCACCATGGCGCAATATAGACAAATGCAAGTTCTAAGCAAGGAAATAAATAACAACGATTGTTTGCGAACCATTAAGTAAAATATAAATAATGTTAAATTAAATTCTCATATAAAGCGAACACCTAGTATGGCCAAGTGATTTTTTACGTCGTCTCTAAATCTGTGCAATGCATCCCTGGCTATCACCAATCAGCTGTGCAAGAGTTAGAAATGTTTACATTTAAAAGCAATAAGGAAATACAATAAATATGGACTTTAATGTGCATAAAATATGTCGCGTCTGTCTAGAAGAGGGCGCGCCAAGTCCCCTTACTTCCATTTACAGCACAGACTTTGCCATGATGCCCTCGCAGATGTTAATGATGTGTTCAAAGATTCGCGTAAGGCGCTTCAGTCAATTGACGCTCATTTCTAAAACTTTAATGGCATTTCCAGGTCTATAAGACAGATGGTCTACCCACTGGCATTTGTAATAACTGCCTTTACCGCTTGGGCGTGGCCTATCATTTTCAGCAGGAATGCGAGAACAGTGACATGCGTTTGCGGCAGTATTTGGGTTTGCACGAATCCTGGCGTCATGATGCAGCCACAAACACTGAATTTGTGGCAAGTGAGATTAAGCCGCTGCCCCAGAGTAACCAGCTCCAATCCAGTGATGATGAGGAGGGCCAAACTGATGCGGCAAAACGCAGTAAACGTCGTTCGCGTTATCAGCGAAAGCCACCGGAAAACCACAAGAAGCGAGGGCCAAAACCGGTGCCAAAGCTGCCCCACACCTGCTATGTGGCCACGTGCCACAAGAGCTTCAAGTGCGCCGCCCAGCTAACGCAACACATACGCACACATACCGGCGAAAAGCCTTATGCCTGCAGTTACTGTGCCCAGCGTTTTGCCCAGAAGTATAATCTGAAAGTCCACGAGCGAACGCACACAGGCAACAAGCCTTTCCAATGTGAGATCTGTTCCAAGCAGTTCTCTGCCCTTGGTAACTTTCAGGCGCACCAGAAGATTCACAGCGGCGTGCGAGATCAGATCTGTTCACTTTGCCAGAAGGCCTTCTACACGGCTGGTGACCTGTCCAAGCACATGATCACGCACACAGGCATCAAGAATCATCATTGCGATGTTTGTGGCAAATCTTTTAGTAGACGACGTGATATGCGGTCGCACAAGCAGAAGTTGCACCCACTTGAATCGAGCACAGAGCATGATATTGTGGATGATGACGATGACGAGGCCATAGATACAGATCCCGTGGGACTGGACACTTTGGAACATTCTCACTTCAAGTGTCCCGATTGTGATAAGGCTTACGACACTGCCGACAGTCTGAGTCTACACTTCCGCACCCACGCGGCGAACAATAACTTTGCTTAACCTACCCCTGCCACCGCCGGCACCACCACCCATGTCCCATCATTATCATCATCACCATCCAGCAGCCGGCCCGCCATCTACAGCGGCAATGCATCATCATGATGCTTTGCAACTGCATCACCTAGCGCCTCCAAATGCAGCCACACAAATGGGCATGGCTGCCATGGCACATATGCTGGCACCACCGCCGCCACCTCCACCCACACCTAGCGAAGGTCGCTATACTATGCTACATCACACAGCTGCGCAGAGGCTACATTACTAGAATATTATTAATATTTTGATAATCAGAATCTCTATCCAGTGAAACCCATAGACTGTAGATAATATGAACACTTTTATTTAAGCAGTACATATATATATATACATACATGTATTGTATATAAAAAATGGAATAGTTTTTGTCATGTTTGCTTTGTATGCGTTTTGTACAATAAGTATGTATAAATTTGGCAAGCACAGCTTCTATAAGATCATTGCTAATGTCAATTGATTCATTATTCATTATACTTTACTTAAATGCACAACTAAAATCACTTAAGTTCACTATACACATATGTATAGTATATTATACTGTCAATATGGAATATGTCGATTCTATTAAGTTATAAATAAGTATTTGTGTATAGAAAAAATTGTCATTATCTTTCTCATAATTGGTTTGTTTGGTATTGGTATGTATAGTTATCGTTATCGTTGGTATTTGCTCCATTTGAAATATTCTTGTATACTATGTGTGAAAAACTACTCGTAAAATATTGCTTTATACCATAGACGACCATTGATCATCATCTACTTAAGTTTGGCCCGCAGCCAATCCTCGGTTAGTTCGTCCAATTCACGTATCTCGTAGACACGCGTCAGATCTACCTCCCGTTGGAGAGCGCTCTTCGTGCAGGCGTACATCATCTGTAGCTCGATTTGACTGTCCCGCGGCGTGTAGAAAATAAAGCACATCGGGTATGAGATGCGCTGATCGTCGTGCACCATTTTGTAGGTGTAGATCACATAGCGTGGCTGGTGGCCTGGCAGTGAGTCTTGCAGCTCCTCGACGGAAATATCCTCAATGAATTCATCGAGCACAACTGATTGCTTCTCTCTGTCAACCTTTACTACAATTCACAAAAAAAATGAATCAATAATTGCTCAAATTGTTTGACTTCATTATTGTCATAGGAACCAACAGTTCAATTCTTACATATCAGGGCCGAATTGGTTTTGCTTTTGCGAAAGCGAAACTTCTTGAGTTCCTCGAGCACCTCAAGGCTAATGTCGCATATTTTGTTATCACCCTGCAATGCATCGAAGTAATTAGTTAATGAATGAAAAATCACCAACCTTATCACGTCAATCACAAACACAATCCGCCCACATCTCCACGCCCTCCTAATATTAGTCATTGGTAAACATTTAGGGATTTCATACTCACCATGTAGATTTAGCTGCACGTAGGCACTCTCTATACTAAAGGAACCTTTATTTTTTAGAATAGCAAATGCACAGGATGTACAAACGGAGTAGGTTCTATTTACCAATTCTTTTTTTTACACCCGCAACAACCTTACTGCTTTGTCTATGTTGTCAAAAACAACAAAGTAGCTCTGTTAACAGTCGAGATGAGTTAGAACAGTTAGTGATGTAATTCAAGCATCGATGTTAAAATTATCGATAATAGTCGTAAGAAAATAGATTGAAAGCTAAGGAACACATTTGCAATCGATAACCGTTGATTAATCTATATAGTTATATATTTTTGAACTTACGGCTTGTACTTAGGTCTATATATATTTTCAGATGCTTGATAAAATAAACAAACATGGAATTAACTACAAATTATTAATGCAAATGGACTTACGATAAAGCATAGTCGCATAACGATAAAATACGCGCTTTTTTGCCGCCCAAAATCAACAGACACGCTTTAGTTAACCGTTAAATGTAAAATGGTTTTGCAGGCTGTAATGGCATAATTAAAATAAATATATTTAACTAGCCAAATGGCGCTGAAAAGTCCATTATCCAGTTTGTTTAAGAACAACAACCAACTGGTGCCATGCTGGATTGCCGGCAAAGTTCAGCGCAAAGCTTCAAAAAAACATTTTGGAAAATTTATCACTCGAAATGACGTTAATACGGTGGATGTAGTTGGTTGTTGGTAAGAACCGAACACTTACCTGTTTATTAAACTTAGCTAATATTTTGTTTCAAATAAAAAGCGCATTAATTGCCACCATAATTGATAAACCTTTAAGTGGAATAGTTAACTTTAGGGACATTTCACGCCTCACGATCGGTTTAAGCCATATTTTCTCTCAACAGGTGGACACTCTCCTTGGTAAGAAAATACTCAATCACAAATACTTGTTCACATTTCCTTTCTTATAGATGAGACTAAGAGTTTACTGCAGAAAATGCAGAACACGAACTTTGAATTTGATTTACCTGTACCTGTGGCTTCACGACCACCCTCATATACCCAACAAAGCCGTAAACTAAAACGTAGAATAGTCACAACGATTACTACCACCACTATCACAGTATCTAAACGTTCCAGAATGTGCACCCCTCAGTTACTGGATGAGGAGCACATCGATTACTTTAGGAGTATGTTGGATGAACCAATGTCATGGAAGACATACAGTGATCTTCTAGAAGTGGAGGAGGCAATCCATGTAAATTATTATCCATTCTTTAAATTTAAATTAACCTGTATTTCTCTGCCAGATCTCTCAAACCCAAAATACAGAGCAGTCTATCTTAATCAAAGGGGAGAAAACTGAGATAGATATGAATCCAATCTGTAACGATGGTTTCGGTGACTCTGACCAGTTTAGGCGGAAATCTCTTGGAGAATTTCTACAAAATAAAAATTCTTGTATAAAGCTCACTTATACACTTGTATGTTATCCATTAATAGCCATGTTTATTTCAGTGAAGCGCAAGTCCGCCTCGCCCCCTGACATTTTGTTAAACAAAAGAACGAGGGAAGAAGATAATACATCGGTTACTAATAATGTTAAAAGCCCGCAAGTTGATAATCTATATCAGGAGATTGACAGCAATGCCATTATGCCAACACACTCGTTACCAATTCCATCTCCTCCCCCACCACCTATTGTTACTGCTCAGCTTAAAAAACGCAAGAGAGCCCATTTATTAAAAAAAGATATAAGCATACAAAAATCACGTAAGCAGCTTATTATGGAAAGAAATTTGTACATGAAGGATTTGAAAAAACAAAAATCGCTGAAATTCGGAAACAATAAAATATTTATGTTTGACAGCTTTAGACAAAGGTAAAAAGTTAAAGCAATCAATGTGCTATCCATGTTTAATTTTATTTACCTTGTCCTAAGTCATATTTTTCCACAGCACCTTCCACATATTTTTCGCCCCACTTTGGAAGAAATGCGGATCGAGAATGAAAACACTTTACGGGCTATTTTTGGTGAAGACTATAACGATGAGTTGGTAAAAAATATTTTAAAAGAAATGCCACAAGCTCCAAATACGAACGACACGTTGGATAACATTGCTGCACCTATAATTCTATCTGAGCCTGCAGATAATCAAGTGCCACAGACACTGGAGGTGCTTGCAACAGGCAGCAACGATAATAACAATATGTATTCTCATGAAGCCAACAACAATGATAACAATATGTATTCCCACACACATACTTCTTTTGAAAAGGACTTTGGTAAGCTAATTGCCTCCTTACATTTCTCATTTCTCATGTTTTGATATCGTCATAGATTCATACAGCGTGATGATGGATTTGTTAAGCATATGGCGTAATAATCCACAAATAAAATCAATTGATGCCAATCGCTTTCTCAAATCATTTCCCGATCGGATAAAAGCTGCTTTAGCATTCAATCATTTGCTTTGTAAGAACACTTATGTGTTTGATATATACTTATCTTATCAACATTTATGATCTTTAGCTCTTTCACGAGACGGCTTTATAATGATCTCAAAAAAAGAGAAGTCTCTTGAAATGGATAACATTAGTTTGGGCCCCGAGTCCATAAAGCTCATCGACCATTTGAATTTGGAAAAATAACAAATTGTAATTTGTTTATTTTAAGTATTTCTTTCTTTTTGTTGAAAAAAAAACTTTTGTTTCTTTGTTATCGTTATTACAACTACTATAATTCATTAACATTTCTTTGTAATTTTCTAATCGCCTTTGTTGTCTTTTGTTACAAACAAACTCTCTGTACTTAACCCAATGACAACCAAATACAAATAAAACAAAATATTGAAATTAAATGCCAATTTGCTGGGCGAGTCCTGCGTAAATATGCAGTGAACAGAAGCCGATGATGGCAGCGACAAGGGCCTTGACGGCGATCGCTGACCACGCTCCAATGCTGAGGATGTGCAGCAGACCCTCTAGCCAGACGCCCTTGAAAATGGTGACGGCCAGCAGAATGGTGACTAGCGGCTTGAACGCCTTGTTGAGATCGTGGCGGGTGAACAGCCAAATCAATGTGGCAGTGGTCAAATGCTGGACAAGCAGAACATTTGATTCCAGGCATTTTTGAATGTAAATCCAACTAAACTCAGTGCCACGGGCACCCACCCAGAGCATAATGCCCCGAGATAATATCACTTCGGCAGTTGCCCCTGAAACAGGTGTGTAAATTAATTAATTTATCCTATAGTCTTTATAGATTTTGGGATCACTTACAGCCCAGTCCAGCTGTAATTAGTTTCGAGTGACCTTTGCCCGGAATGCGACTTAAAATCAGGGCAAATCCAAGTAAGTCGGCAATGTCCACACTGCAGCGTAAAACTTCCTATAATAATTGAATTAAGTCAACTCTCGATTTGACGATTTTGGGATTATTTAATTAATTTACCGCAAAGAAATTAAATTCGCCGCTGTTGGATGAGTTGTCCGAGTAAAAGAATGTGGCCAAAACGAGCATCTTACAGAGCTGTGTAAATATATAAATGCAGCCCGCCTGCACGCATTTCCAAAATGCACCATATTCAGACCTGCAATAGAAGGTAAATATTTATTGATTGCCCCTGACAGAAATTTATTGCCTGGCCTAGTTTGAGCCATTTCCACTTACAGGCCAGAGTATTTATATGTGAAATAATATGGCATAAGAAGCGCAACACAGTTCCCAAAATGGTAGAGCGTCATTTTCTTTTAGAATCCAATACTTTTTCAGTTAATTAATTTAAAACATCAATTTATTGTACAATTGGCACACGAGACGTCAATGAAAAAAAAACACTGGGTAGAAGAAGAAATAAAAGAATGTTGCTGACAGTTTATGCCGGTGGGGCTGTCAACTTGCGTAACCCTAGTATTTTAATACCCCTTAATTAAATAAAATCATTAATTAACGAGGGTAATGAATTCAAAATGAATAAAAAAAAATTGAATTAAATAAAAGTACAAACTTATAATGAAATTGTATAATATAAGGTAAATATCGCAATTTAATCACCGTATTTTTTATACCAATGATACAAATTAAATTGCGTTGGCAGCACTGCGAACCAGCAACACGTCATCTGTCATCTGGGAGTTGGTTCAACTGTGTGCGTGTGCGTGTATGTGTGAGAGTTTTCTTTTGGCCACAAATATTCCGCATTTTATTATTAATTAGCAAAATTACGCTGAAAAAGTATAAAAAATATTAATAAACACTTAAACCATTAAATTATTAAAATCGATTATCAAGGAATTCTATAGTAACCTTGACAAAAGTTCGTAAAACATTTCGCAAGTACGACAACAGTGAAACTTAAAATACAACAATAGTAAAAGCAAGTGCAAAAGGCAGTGCATGACGAATGCGAAAGAGGCAACGTCAGAAACAAATACATTCACAACACGAGCAACAACGAAACAAGAGAATCAAGGCAACGTAGCGTTTTGACTTGAAATGAGATGCAAACTCGACGTCGCCATCAGCAAACGGACCAGCAGGATTACAGCAGCAATTACAGTGTTCCCCATACCCCACAGGACCAGCATCAGCAGCATCATCAGCAGTTGCAGCAGTCGCTAATCCAACCGGGGCAGCAGCAATTGTTGTACGTAGCTCAGCAGCAGCAGCAGCCAACTTTTGAGGCTGCCATTAACATTGGGGAGCCGCAGTCCGGGCCAGGTGTAGACTCGGACGATAAGTACGACAAGGCCGCCCGCCAGTGGAATCTATTCAGTGGAATCTCGACACGCTCTGGCCAGGCGCTACGCACGTTCATACAACAGCCACTGAGTGCAGCTGCGGCCGTTGTCACTGGCAATCATCCTGTACAGGCTTCAAGCTCGGACAACAACAATAGTGTTTATAGTAATTTTGGAGTATCCCAAGCTCAGACCAACCGCGAAGAGCTTGACACAGAACCCGAACAGGAAATCTTCATAATGGCAGCAAGAGATCGAACGGGGGAGTTCTCCAATGCGATACGTTCGCTTCAATCACGCAACATCACACGGGCCGTCAACATAAGGGATCCACGCAAGGCCAAAGAAGTGCAAAGCTATTCGGAATTCATGATGGTAGCCCGCTTTATAGGCAAAAATATAGCCAGCACATATGCCAAGCTGGAGAAACTGACAATGCGTAAGTGGTGAAAGGTGTATTACTCATTGAT
Source organism: Zaprionus africanus (assembly GCA_018151435.1). Classification (NCBI taxonomy): domain Eukaryota; kingdom Metazoa; phylum Arthropoda; class Insecta; order Diptera; family Drosophilidae; genus Zaprionus; species Zaprionus africanus. Next base: position 320,382 of record JAECXB010002307.1, on the reverse strand, counting down.
ATACATATTCTACTAAATCTTTCCTTCCAATTTCCAGTGGCCAAAAAGAAAACTCTCTTTGACGACAGACCGCAGGAGATACAAGAGCTGACGTACATCATCAAAGGAGACTTGAATGCACTGAATCAGCAGATTGCACGCTTGCAGGACATCTCCAAGGATCAAAGACGGACCACTAACGGCAAACATCTGGTATCACATTCCTCCAACATGGTGCTGGCACTGCAATCCAAGCTGGCCAGCATGAGCACAGACTTCAAGCAGATACTGGAAGTACGCACTGAAAATCTCAAGCACCAGAAGACGCGACGCGATCAGTTTAGCCAAGGGCCTGGTCCACTGGCCGCGCATACAGTATCCCCCTCGACTGCCAAACAGGGCTCACTGCTGCTCAGCGAGGAAAACCAGGCAGTTAGCATAGACATGGGCGGAAGTGATACGACGCCACTGCTGGGTCCGCCTGCGCGATTGCAACAGCAACAGCAGTTGGCCATTTACGACGAGTCCGACACGTATGTGCAACAGCGTGCCGAGACTATGCAGAACATTGAGTCAACTATTGTCGAATTGGGTGGCATATTCCAGCAGCTAGCGCATATGGTTAAGGAGCAGGAAGAGATTGTGGAACGCATCGATACGAATGTGGCCGATGCGGAGCTGAATATTGAGGCGGCTCATGGAGAGATTCTCAAATATTTTCAATCAGTTTCAAAGAATCGTTGGCTTATGATTAAGATTTTCGGTGTTTTGATATTCTTCTTCCTGTTCTTTGTTGTTTTTATGTCATAATTAATGCTAAATATCCCTTCCCAAGAACCCAACATCCAAGTCCCTGCCCCCGATCTATTCAATTATAAATTATTGTGAATACATTGCATACACACTATACATATACAACATATTATATATATATATTTTTATGGAAATGGAGTTTGAATTGTACAAAAGTTAAGCGTCCTGTTTATTTTCAATCCAAATCTGAAGCAAAAAACAGTGTAAAATAAAGTTATCAAGCTACATACGTACGACTTACGAATTATATGTTGAAATTATGTAATTGTATTTATCTTTCTCGATAGGCTCCGATAAGAAGAGTTCGTTCTAATCTTTACGACAAGTACTACTCAAGAGCTCAGGCCTTCTTTGAAGCTACGTGAGAAGAAATATAATTTCGTTAATTAACTCATTCAATTTACTTTGAATTGAACCATGAATCATGCTGGTTTTGTAATGGGAATAAAGCCATTAAAACTATATGATGTAATTGAAATGGGTACAAAGTATTGGTTTAGTTTAAAAATGTTTTACTTTATTTTCTCAGGCGATCAAATGCAAACTAATAATAATAAAAAACGTTTAAAATCCCCAACAATACACAAAAAAATTAACGTATGCAGTGTATGTCTTCCTTATGGATCGCATTAGGAGCTAACTTCGAATTTACTCGAGAAAGATTGTTCGCTTTCTGTTGGCCACGCACCATATTAATTAATGGAGTTTAGTACTATAACGACTAACGATGTACGGTGTAGATGTATGTAGATACGCCGGTGCCAAGAACAATGAGATCCCCAGGCAGCTGCCGTTCCCCTCTATGTCGAGATGAGCGAATACACCATGCTAAAATTAGCCAAATATAATAATGAAAACGAAAAATGTAGATAGAAATGTTAGACATAATACAAAATGTGAACTATAAGCATCATAATTACCCGTATATGTAGTAAAAGAAGCTGATTAAATATACAGCCAGCTTGATCCAACCCTCACGCATGTTGCGCGATAATGTATCCGTTTTCAGTACCGTAGTGGGATCATATAGGCCGGGTCCAGACATAACTGGGCGATTTTTGTAGCTGCAATCGATGAACTTATATAAGTGATGTACCAAAATTACTATGTTAACATTAAACTTACCGCCAAATATGATAAGCTATCAGAGGTATGTTGACGCATAACGAGAACCATTCGCCGCAGAACAAGAATAGCAAATTAATAAATATGTGCAGTAAATATTCCGGTAAAACGAGCTAGACGAAAACAAAATCATCGTGTTATTAGAAGAATTTGAAGTACATTTTGTTGTTTGTTGTTGCGTAGTTACCGGATTTAAACTGTTACACTGGTCAATTGGATTTTTGTAGTCTGTTTTTAGCTCATCGAACGCAATGACATGAAATATTGCGAAAAATATTAAAAATGCATCGCCAATAAGCGCCACAATGTATGTGAATGCGGTAAAGTTGAAGGCCATTTTTACGCGAATACTGTTAAACCGCTCTTAGACTATTCAAATGTATGTTGTTATTATATTTAATTACAAATTGGTAAAAAAGAATCGCACTTCTATGCTGGCTCCATATGAGGGTGAGTCGAGTGGAATGATGATGATGACAGCTGTGGTCCAGGGCTGCAAAATAAATTTGCTACCTATCGCTACTTGCAATTATCGAGTTTCGATAAGAAATCCCCTACACGAGCAGACCAGGTTGAAACCACTTATATACCTGCAAGCGTGCACTGTGCAGCCCTGGTTGCAATTGCGGCGCGATTTTCATAACTAGGCTCAGCATTTCCAAAACCGCCATTGCAATTTTCACTCCACACGAACTCAACAAAACTAAACTTTGACTTGTGTGTAATTAACAATTTCAACAAAAGCATCAAATTACAAACTTTTATTTGAACTGTATTGTGAATAAAAATGTCGAATCCTCATTTTGTGAGCGAGATGCAAAATCTCCTAATCATGGACGGCGACACTCGTGGTCCTGCGCCGCGCTGGAAGAAGAAGCTGGAAGCGTCTCTCAATGGGAGCGCTCGATCTGTGCTATCCGTATCATATAATACCAGTTTCTCCGGCGTGCAGGTGTCGACAAAAACGCCTGGAAAGAGCGGCGATGCAAAGACCAAAAAGGGGACGACTCCAACTAAAACACCTGGCGGTGGCGATCGCTTCATACCGAATCGCGCAGCCACCAATTTTGAGTTGGCTCATTTTCTGGTAAACTGGATAGATAACAATGTAGATATAAATGTGCTAATAGTAATCTCTCTACCCGTGTAGGTAAACAAGGACTCCGGTGATAAGTCTGACGAGGAAAACGATCAGCAGACATCGGGCAACAGCAACGACAACAATGTGCAGGCATCGGCACACAAGGGAGAACACCAGAGGATCATTGCCGAAGTGGCTCAAGTGAGTGAAGCTACCAACGGTGGACGTATTTTGTGCTACCAGAACAAGGCGCCTGCTGCGCCAGAGTCGCATACAAATCCCCTCAAGGTTGTCTACTCCCTGAAGACCCCAATATCGACAAAGAGCGGCACACGATATATACCAACCACATCGGAGCGCATTCTCGATGCTCCCGACTTCATCAATGACTACTGTATGTTCTGTCCCTGATCTAGTTTATCATTATCTTTATCCATATATTTCCCATCTGCCTAGATTTAAATCTAATGGACTGGAGCGGAGATAATATTGTGGCCGTGGCCCTGGGTAACTGTGTGTACCTGTGGAATGCGGCCAGCGGCAATATTGAGCAGCTGACGGAGTACGAGGAGGGCGACTATGCATGCGCACTCTCCTGGATACAAGAGGGACAAATACTGGCCATTGGCAACAGCACTGGCGCTGTCGAGCTCTGGGACTGTTCCAAGGTGAAGCGTTTGCGCGTCATGGACGGACACAGTACGCGAGTCAGTTCATTGGCATGGAACTCTTATCTGGTTTCGTCGGGCAGTCGCGACGGCACCATCATTCACCATGATGTACGGGCACGGGAGCATAAGGTGTCATCCCTCAATGGCCACGCCATGGAGGTGTGTGGCTTGAAGTGGTCCACAGATTTCAAGTACTTAGCCAGCGGTGGCAATGACAATCTGGTGAACGTGTGGTCGTTGGCCAGCAGCGGTGTAGGCACAGCCACCGAACCGTTGCACAAGTTCACCGAGCATCAGGCTGCAGTGCGTGCCTTGGCCTGGTGTCCCTGGCAGCCCAGCACTTTGGCATCGGGTGGCGGCACAGCAGATCGTTGCATCAAATTCTGGAATGTTCACAACGGTTCACTGATCAAATCCGTCGATTCGAAGTCCCAGGTGTGCGCTCTGCTGTTCTCACGCCATTACAAGGAGCTGATATCGGCGCATGGCTTTGTCAACAATCAGTTGACCATCTGGAAGTATCCATCGATGGTCAAACAGGCCGATCTAACCGGACACACATCGCGTGTGCTGCAAATGGCAATGTCTCCCGACGGAAGCACTGTGATAAGCGCCGGCGCAGACGAAACCCTTCGGCTTTGGAACTGCTTTGCCCCCGACCCGATGGCATCCAAGAAGGCGTCCGCCAGCGTCAATAGCAATGCCAAGAAAAGCGTATTCCGTCAGAGCATACGCTAGAGAGTGCCTGAACTAAACTATTTCTACCTACATAGACTTGATTTTATTTAATATGACCCTAGACAACAATTACTATTGATATTTGTACTATGTTTTAAGATTTTTGCCAAACATTTGTTAGTTTATCATTGTAAACATGTTCTCCTTATTTTGGAGGAAGATTGTGCATTCGTTTATTATGTATTTTCATAAATTTAAGATGATATATTATGTACTTGATGTATGTTAAGTGTGCGTTTATGTATGTATAAATAAAATGCTTGCCATACTCTGCAACCTTAGATACGAGTACTCGTAATTTATTCTGTATTCTGTATTATTCTGAATAGCTCGATACGATTCGATTGAGTAAACATAATAATAATATTATTACAATAATGTTGTTTCTTTCGGTTCCATTAGTTCGGTTGCGCTTCTTTGAAATAGGTTCGTTTTAATTGATTTTGTTCATCTTCTCTCTCTTCGTGTGGAACGACGTGTGTCAAAAAATATCGCATATCAGGTTTCATGATCAGCCGGATTCCAGCTGATTATATATTGAGCAGCAGCGGTTAATGGAATTGTAGTGTTAAATAGAGAATTCTATACCACATAGTTAAGTATGGATATAGTGTTTAATATGGAGTTGGTTCAGGCAACAGTCATGGGATTGCCACCATTGTAGCTGACAAAGTAACGCGGATCGCCAAAGCGATCGTACATCTGCAAGAAATCAAAATAAAATAACTCAAATTAAGATCCATGATATGATTTATATGTAAACAAACGATCAAACGAACGAACAAATAATACCAACAAAATAACAAACAAATAATTTGAAACAGAAATCGATATAGATAAATCAAAATCAGAATAATTTATGGCATGCATTAGGGAAAATCTAGAATACATATATCATATATGTATGTATATGTACTTACTTATCTCTGGCTATAAGGCTACGCAGCTTGGCTCCTCAATGATTCATATCAATTACGTTTGTGAACATATATTCAAGTGATTTTTGGTTTTAGAATAAAATGTTTTATTTGCAACATAATTCATTCAGTCAGAACATTAAAACATCAATTAGATTTAACTATCTTAAGTTACTATATAGATTATAAAGATTTTCATATTCTTTTCTCTTTCTTCTCTCTTTTGTTAGTTCGAAGCCAACTCACATGTTTGACTGCTAAATACATGTACATTTTTCATAGTTCTAGTTCTAGTTTTAGATTTATCTATATATGGTTAGTTGCTTACACACGCACGCACATTTATACACAGACACAGACATACACACGCACGCACACTGATATACACAGACAGAGCAACGAACACGCTAAGTTACATAGTAGGTGAGAGAGACAGCTTAAACTAGACGACGAGAAGAGACGCTGTATACGGGGCGGGGGGCGTGGGACATATGTCATAGAACAGCATTAATATTTCACAGACCGATGACGGCGATTTCTTTACATGAATGTACATATGTACTATATATAAATGTATGCATGTTTATTATGTGTGTATTGCATTTTGTTCGTTATTTTGTTGTTGGTTCATTCTGTTTGTTTTTCTTACAGGCAACTTTTAGCTTTTTTTTTTTTTTTTAACTGGATGCTCTACTAAAACATAGAGCATCCTCTTGGCTATAATATTTTTACTTATATTTTCTCTTTCTATTTTGTTTTTCTACATTCAGTTTGGTTCTTTTCTTCAATTTCGAATTGCCTTATCAGTTTTTGGTTGCTTTATCAATACATAGATGTTACGATACAATATTTCTTCTATTTTTTTACTTTTACTGAATACCAGTTCAGTATTTTAAATTTTTTTTTTCCTTTTCTGTTATTTGAACATATTTTGTTTTTTTCTTTTTTTTTCGGAAGCTATTAATGGTTGTGGCCCTTTACGCTTATGTTCTATGCTGGGGGTTTGGGGGAGGAAGGTGTCTCAATGTTTTTTCTATGATTTTTTGTTGTTGTGGATTTGTTGTTTCTTAGGCTGTGACGCTCACCTTCGTATCGTCAAGATCTTCAATATCGCTACTGTCATAATCACTATCGGGCGGCGTTAGCGTCTCCGCTCCGCGCTTCTCGAGTATGTTCTGCATACGCGACTTATTCAATACGCTTGCCACTTGGTAGGCCGTTAGACCGGCATATGTTGCTGTCTCCAGGTTGAGTTTCTCGCATTCATCCAACAGAAAATTGGCCAAATCCTCGTTGCATGCCTCGATGGCAATGTGCAGTGGTGTGCGTCCACCTTTGCCCTCCTAAAAGATTTTTAAAAATAATTTCATAAATTAAAATCATCGAATTTATACAATTGCATTTATATTGATAACCTTACCCTGGCATTGATGTCGGCGCCATGAGATACTAAAATGCGCAAGATGTCAATGTGTCCGGCTTCGGCGGCCAAGTGTACACAGCGTTCGCCTAAAAGAGAGAAAAAAACAAAAAAAACGACATTAATTAAACAATTTGCCAAACACGGAAAAACAAAAACACATGCAATCCGTTCCACTGTACGTCATTTAAGCTTCATTTATGAATGAAACACGATCCCTTCGAAAAAGCTCGGCGATCTTCATCTGTTATTGTTGTTGTTGTTCAGCAAGTTGCGTTTTAAAATACCAAAAACAACAACTTGAAAGCTTTGATTACGGCAACAGCAGCAGCAGCAGCAGCGGATGAACGTAGTGGGACGTAGAGAGACAGAGAAAGAGAAGGTGGTAAAGCTGAACGCTTTTTGCCATATGGAGACAATGTACACACACATGTGTGTGTGTTTGTGCTTGAGTGTGCACTGGTGTGCGTTGAAAAACCCAAGAAATTCCCACAATAAAACAGCAGCAATAACAGCTACAACAACAGCAAAAGCAACAACAACAACAGCAGAGTCAACAGCTAAAGTCAAAAAAACCAGCAGTGGCATAAAAAGCGACAGCACCACAACAATACCAACAACAACAACATGAAACACAATGCAAAAAGTTAACAAACCAAACAAGACTTTTGTGTGTTGGACCGGCCAACAAGTTTGCTCAAGTTCAAATTGGTTTAAAATTTTGGAGATTGAGATTGAACAAAGAACTAATACAACAAAAAAATAAGTAAGGTATTCCAATTTGCAATAATTCACTGACATTTGAAGAGTTTGCGTGTACTCAACAAGAGCTTTTATAAAAACAATTTGAGAATCGCACGCAGTTGCCTGATCTCGCATACAGATTAAGCAAGCAAAGCAACAACAACAACAACAGCAGCTAGTTTACTATGCTTATTAGTTGTTGTTGTTGCTATTGTTGCTGCTATTTTGCGGCTACACGTGCTGTTGATTGACTTTCACACACAGTTAACTAATTTGCATTGAGTTTCCGTCAGAACTTTCGAAAAGTTGCGCATGCGTTGCCAACTACTATAGAAGGCAGGCCTGTTATGCGTTTTCATGCGTTGCCAACCATTGCTGCAGCTAGGAACGATACACACTGCGCATGCGTTGCCAACTCTATACAAGGCAAACAACCTGCAGCCTGTGCATTCAAGTGTTGCCAACTTCGCAGCATCAGCTGCATGGAACGATAAATTCGATAACTGCACACTGCGTTGCCAATATGAAACAAGGCAAACAACCTCTACAGGCTGCGGTGTTCTCGCGTTGCCAACCATTGATTGCAACAGCAGCAAAATGGAACGATAAATGCGATAACTACGCATTGGTGATAAATCTTGTTTGCAAGAGCGCGTTAGAAGCAATTAATCACCCTGTTGATTATCGCGCTGAGTCAATGATATTCCCGCATATGATTAAGCCTTTAGTATGACTACGTTGATGTACATTAGTATGTGTTTGTGTGTGCTCGTATACATGAATCCGTAATGACTAAATAGTTTAACACAAACACACATGTATATACACAACATCTTCACATCGGTCTATTAGCTTGAATTTAAAACAACTCACAAAGCCGGCATTAGCTCTGGGAGCTGCGAAAGAAAGCAGAAATGTGGCAAGAAAGTTAAAGCCGGCTTGCTGCTGCTGCTAGCTGCCGCAGCCTTCTCTACAGTTCCAGTTCGTTCGGGCAAAGCCTTTACAAATACAATAACAACAATTGTGTCACAAGTTTTAAATATAAACGATGACAACATTTTTTGTTTCTGTCCGCTCCAATGAGCCAAACGGAGCGGCGACTCAAGTCGTCGCCAGTCTCCGCAAGTCAGAGCCAGAGCCAGAGTCAAGCTAGCCAGCATCTCGGATCAGTTCGTCGTTACTATGGGTTGTGTTGTATTTTTGAGCTAAGATTATGATATAAACTCGATACTCGATGCCGATAGTAAAAGCCAAATCAACAGCACAACTCAACCAAGCACAGTTCCATTGTTGATGCTGGTCCAGAGATCGTTAGCATACGATTAAAGAGCCGCTGAGATTTGTACAACGCGCTCTATGAATGTTTATAAACCACACATGTGCTGGTATATCGTATTAATAGACGCCTCATAATATTAGCAAATATGAAATATAAGCCACAAAAGTTTGCTTCAAACTTGGGGAATTCCCAAGCCTGCTTTTTTGGCGCTGCGTCACGCGCTTTAGATTTGAATTGTGAATTTTGTATTATAAGTATACAAAATCCGTTCCAGCGACTCGCTGCCAACGACCAACACAGGTGGGGTTATTATCTAAAGCTCTATCTCTGCTTTGGGGCTGCCAACAAGTCTGAGAGCTAAACTCGACAGACCCCATAAAGAAAAAAAAAAGCTGTTAAACTTGAAATCAGTATTTTGTTCGCGTCTCATACACGCATCGCAGCAGTTAACGAAACAACGATGTAGTAGTGTAATAATAACGCGCTAATCGAATGTGAGCTCAAGCAATTAATAAGCGTTACGAAAGGCCCAGAAGTCGGAATTTGCGCATTGCCCCCTTTATATGTATGCATATGTAGAACAGCACTTAGTATAATGGGATCAAACTGTTCCTGCTGCTTGTACTTTCCGCCTTTGTGTCAACTCAATTGTTCTGGACCCCTATGGGTCGATGGAGGTGTCCGGGGTCTTTAATCGTCATGATATTTGATCAGGCAGGCGATCACAACAACTGGTGCGACCTTAAGCAAGAGAAAAACCCACGGCGCAGTTGAAAGTACTCCCCACACACACACACACACGCACACACACAAGTCGCAAAGTTCACAATTCACAAATTTATTGACAGCTCAAATATTGAATATGGTTTTTTCGATCTGTCTTTTTGTTCTTGTTGCTATCTTTGCTTAATTTTAATTAATTGTGAGCAACAAACTCTAATAAGCGTTGTTTTTTGTTTACTTTTGTTTTTGAAATTTTCAAGATATTATATCTGGTTTTTTGCCTTTTCTAAACTGCCCTCTCTGGGTGTTTGGCCTTCAGCACAAAGACAATTGCACACAGAGTTCATTGATTCATAATTAAATCATAAAATCGTTTTGTTTATGAATTATAATATCTAGAAATTGATATTTGAAATGGAGTTTCGAACAAACAACATTACGGGAAACGATTTGTATCAATTACGTCGATGATCGAATTTCTATAGTCGTTGCTTTGATCGCAGTTCTTTGATAGAAATAAATTACTTATCGATATGTGGCACATGTTACGAAATGCTATGGAATATGGAACACCCTTGGGAGCGACATTATTCCGATAAGCAGCTCATTACACACAGTTTAATTCCTGTTTTATGCGGTTGTGAAAGATTTGCAGAGCTTGGCACATTACAAAGAACGAGGCCACTGGGGGATTGGGGGAATAACCAAAACCAAATGGGCTGAAACGCAATTTGATAAAAGACACTCTTAAAGGTATTATGGACTTAACAACTGTTTAAACAAGGAACGAAAAGAAATAGAACAATTAACCGCTAATAATTGTTTGCCTTTAAGACTTATGGCGCCAGAGCTTGCTTGATGATCGCCTGCTTTGTGGAAAGTTCAGTGTGAAAACAAATTGGAAAACCCAAACGCAGCGTAATTGCACAGAAAACCCGAATAAAACTTTGAGCTGCAGCCAAATGCCAAACAAAGCGAAACGACAACAACAACAACAACAACAACAACAACAAAAAGACAACTTAGCACAATTAAACAAACCCAACGGATTTTCCATGCCCAGTTTATATGCATAGAGATACGTATATTGTGTGTGTGTGGAGCCTTATTTCGCCCACTTGGCAATGAAAGTATATTTAGTTTTCAGTTTTTTCTCTCTTTGCTTTTTATGGCATAACCCCCAAAGAGTTTGGAGCTTGGCTAAGTCGCCGCTGCCGCCGCCGCCGTTAGGTTATGTCATTAAACCGTTTGTTGACTTTCTTTTCAACGATATGCAAATATATGCGGAGCGATACCATAGGAAGCGAACTAGACGAGTACGACGAGATCGTGCCACGTGTTGCCAAGACAATCCAGACGCATTTACGTGGTGTGTATGTAAGTATGTGTGTGTATGTTGGCTATATCTGGGGAAAGCCCACAATATAACGCCAAGAGGTCAGGCACTGTAAAGCGGCCGAAAAAAAACTGTATTTTCAAGTGCCTGATAATGTTGGGGAGCGCAGAGATAAAGTGCCCCGGGTAAAAGCTGTTGACAATTCAATGCACTCGTGTTGTTGCTGTTGCTGTTGCTGACAGCGACAACAGGGTTTACCCCAATCAGACAGAGGACAGACGAGGCAGATATAGACAGTACTCACTCACTTCAATGTGTGTCAGCACTGAATTTCTTTTATTTTCCTCATAAGGTGCTATTATTGAATACTACTTCATGTTTGTATTATGATCTTCAACTTCCGTTATTGCATTGGGGCTTAACCAGTTGATTTTATGAGCTCATAATACCGCATATAATTATTGTATAGATACATTTTCACAGATACATATGCCGCATGTATCTGTATGTATCTATCTGGATACTTAACGGCATGTGGCATTTTATCAATCGAACGGGAGAGGCCTGACCTTGTCTAGAGACGCTGACTCGCAGTGACTAACAAAATGTTGTTCCTATTGTTGTTGCTGTGATGTAAAAGTCATTGGCAGTCAATAAAGCAATTCCAGAATGTTAGTAAATAATATAATATAAGTACGTGTGTTTACTGACGTTAACTGTTGTGGGTTAAACCGGTTTGTTTACGTACGAGCCTTGGTAGCCTCGTAGCACCCGAGTACCAGCACCTGTGACTGCCTAGTGTCATTAGAACCGATTAGAATTCGCATGATATGCGATATGCAACAAGTGACAACGATGAATTATATTTATATACTACCTTCAAGTGCTAAGATATTCTATTTCGACTTTGGCCCGTTTGCCAATTGCCAATTGAAGCAATACTGCATTTATAGCAATAAATTCTAATTCCTAATCTATTTGGAAAATCAAGTATTTCCATTAGAGTAGCGCATTAATCGAATATCAATAATATTATGCAATTAAACAAGCAACCGTTTTTCCAATCAAGTTTCTTACACTCTGTTTGCCTGGCACCACTATAATGATCAATCTAAAGTTCGATGGCATTCCCCACTCAATTACGTACTATCTATACTCTGTCTAAGTGTGGAGAGCCGTAACGAAACGTGTAAAGTCCCACTACCAATACCAAACTGAAGGTTCAAGATACGCTCGCAAGTCATGCTATCTCAGATAAAAAAGAGGAAACAGCACGTGTTGCCAACTCAATAGGATACGCATTCCCAAAATATAACACAAAACGGAAAGACTCTATAAACTATATGACATAGCGTGATGATTTGAAACAAACGATCAATTGATCACTCTCTCCTTATGGAGCGTGTGCTAAGGGTATGGTAAAAACCAATGATAATAGCTATCGGTGTGAGATAGCCTGGCATATGTATGTGTGTCTAAATGTGTTCGGGCATGGTACATATGTACATAAATTTGCCGTCATGGGAATAATAAACGACCACCAATGGGTTTTTTCTCGGCCCTGATAAGGTTTAGCCCAAGCCAAAACGAAAATCTACGACAACGATCAGACGATACAAATATTTAGGTCCTTGGTAGCACAAATGCCAATTTAAAAGATTATATTCGCGTCATGCATGGCATATATTATGTAGAAAGTTATAGTTATAACACGGCATTGTAGTCGTTGCTAAGAGGGAATCACAGAATTCCGGCCGCCTTATCTCGCTTTACTTATGTTTCGTAAACAAGAATTTTACTATTCTATTTTTTTCCAAGTTTTCCAATCAGGTCGGGTTTTTCTGCCTTTATTTCCCATTACATTGCTGATCTCTCAACACATATGGCACATATTGTAGGATAAATCGAAACCATTTGTACAGCACATATTTGAGTTAATTGATTCTGAAATTCCGCCAATATGTCTCGAGAGTTTTGTGACGTCAATACTAATTTTCCCCGTTTACACTTTAAGGAGGTAAACAATTCTCAGGGAAAAAGACCAAATCAAGTTTTACAATTTGCCAAATCGCGATAATAACGTCACATACCAGGTGATACGAGTAATATAACATTTTAACCGAGTTCCTTTATAGATAAGCCCCTATTCGGCTGATGAAATCATGAGGCTTTATTGATTATCGATTTCTATGAGCCATTGCCAAAATAAAAACTCCTTTTGTGCACGAGAAAACAAAACGGAAAAGTTCTATTTATACTTCAATGAAATTCCTTGCGTGCTCTTTATTTTTACAACACACATACACATACACAAATCAGCGATTGCGTGCGGAACGCGTGAGCGTCGCCCCAAATATATATATACATAAAGAATAATAAATGCTTTTCTGTCCTCGTCTCACAACGAGCTAATCGAAACTCTTAAATGAGCCCCAGCAATCAGAAATATTTTGGGAATTTCCAGAACTGAAAACGTGTGCAAATGTACATACACAGAGTACAAATTCATATATTTTATTTACTTTTAATTCGTACTTAGAATTATCTACAAACTTGATAAACTTCGACCCAAAAATGTGAATTTCGAATATTTTAAGACGCTTTCAAAACGTTGAAGGTAATAAAATTTGTACGTCTTTTTAAAATTAACGACACATTTACTTAATAAGTATATTTAAAAGTCTTGGCTCACAGCCAGCTACACAAAGCAAAATCTTTGACTATTTTCGTAACATTTTTCACATTTTCGTGTTGTCTCGCCGCCCGAATGATTTGCATTAAATTTAAACACAGGAATTCAAAAGGTATAAAAAAAAAACTCAACATTAGCTGAAAATGGCACATTAAATTTAGGGACATTTCGGGACTTTTCAAAGACTTCTGTGCCGGCTACTGTAAATGATTTAATGCTGACGTATGCAAAACAGTAACCCCCCTTATCTAATTTAACAGGAATTATTTTTCATTGTATTTCAAACAATTTGTAATCATCAATTTGTTTACTTTCTTTTATTTTTTGATGACAAATTTGTTATTATTTTTTAAAAATTCTGAAAATTTAGCTATCTTCATATTTGTTATTTGTTTATTCGCAATATTCTCAAACGCTTGCGTCATTAAATCTTGTAGAAAAGTACATTGAATTGTGCAGATAACATCTGGCTTTCGGACCAGACAATCAAATTGGCGTTAAAAAAATAATAAAAATTAATACCGTCGGCGTCTTGTGCATGGGAAAACCCAAAATTTTGAAAAAGAAAACGTTACTACGCGGTCAGCGAACAACATGTCATCATTTATACTCTTTCGAAAGGAGACGAACGAATTGAGTTTGTCACGTCTTTCAGACTAACTAGGGGAAGTACAGTCATAGTACGTAATTTCGGAATTTCTGACATTTAAGCTTTTCCCAAATTTGCAAGGAATGCGTAATGAGTTTTTTTCTTGTTTTAAGAATTAATTGCGGTTATTTTGTGTTTCTAAGATTTACAGTCAGTAAATTCCCATAAGAAATATGTGGCACAGGAAGCGCATCTGCGAATCGGTTTTGTTTGGTATTTTCTAATGGTTTTTGGCAGCTCTGTCTGCATTGAGCCAGCCGGTCAATAGATACATACAATATACATATGTACATAAACCAATTCCGACTGCTATGTGCAATGTCTGCTCGGTTGGTTATATATAGACTACATAGACACAGCAGCTGTTTTGGGCATGTGAGAGGCATGTTGGGACTGGGACTGGACCGGTTTGATGCGGTTGTAAGTAGCTGCCAAATGTTTGCTCACCACATGTTTGGGAATGCAAAAGCGATGCCCAGGCCAACTCAATGAACTGTTTTTTTGTTGCTTCTTGTTTTATTAATGTATTTTTGGCAAGGTTATACATAGCCCAAAAAGCAATAATCGATTAAACAAGCGAAAGGTTAAAGTAAATAATCGCGTGTATGCGAGTGTGTATGTGTGTGGGTTCAGTTTCAAACCGCACACCCTGTCAAGTTTATTAACCTTTTTGTGTGACGACAGTTGCACAATCATTTGTCGAATTTTTGACGTACATTGTATAAGAAATTTGTTGTATAGGCGACACAACTTTTACTTTCTTCCGGCATAGTTAAAAATTATATTTGGAATTTCGTGTGGTTTTGGTTTTTGCTTCTTTTGTGGCTTTCAAGTTAATTTCAAAATGGGGAAACTTTTGACCACGGGCAGGCAGGAGAAACCAGCTCGTAAACACACACACACACACACATACACAAAATGAAGGGGAGGTAACAACACCCCACAGTACCACCTGTTGGAAATCAATAACCAAAGAGTATCCAACACATTAAAATCGAATTATACCACATATGGGTATATACAGAATATAATCGATACTTAACAAATAAGGAAATAAGGCCGCGCCCGCAGTGTGTGCGCATCTCTTATTTCAAATTTGCAGTGAGTTTGGCGTGCGACGCACATATCAATTTGATATTGTGTTTTTGTTTCCTTGAAATCAAACAACGCACACAAATGTATTCAGCAAATTTATAAACAATGCCACTTTTTGCTGACGTCAATGAGAAAAGCGACGACTGAGAAAAACAGTTTCTGGCGAAAAGCAGCCAACTGAGGCCAATGTATTTTTGGCATGTTTTCATGCGCTCATCTAGAGTCTAGTATATGTAGGTGTACTGAATATGTTCTATATAGTATATATTATATATACAATATACTCTCTGCTGGCAGACAATGTCTCGCACTGCGGCTAGCCGATGGCGGGACAGCTAAAATATAGAATTATACTATATAGACACACACATTAATAAGTCTCACGAGTTTTTCTTGGCAACAAATCAAATAATTTTTTGAAATGTGGCAAAATTCACACGGTTTTCAGACTATGCCAGAACGGACTGTAACACTGCTGCTGCTGTTGCTGTTGTATGCTTATAATATACATACATATATACAGATCGTATATTCTCAATGATTATGGTGTGCTGCACCCAAAACACGTTCGACAGTTGATTTGCAACTCATGCTCGACTAGCAACAACTAGTTTTATACTATCACCAACCATGTAAACCAAATGTGGAAATCTGTTTTAGTTCACTCACCATCATAGTTGCGTATCTCTAGATCGGCAGGCAGGCGGGCATAGCTTAGTGAACTGACGGCCTTATCATTCGAACGGTGTCCGTATTGACGATGTGCTTCATGTATTTCCGAGGCACCAAACTTCTCTGTCAGGGCACGCACGCACTGTTTCTCACCCGAAATACAGGACAGATGCAGTGCCGTATTGCCGTGACGATCGCGCACAGTGGGCTAAATAAGTAAAGAGGTTCAATATTGATGATTTAAGGATATATTGAAGAGTTACTTGAATTGGAATAGTTTGCAAATAAACTTACCTCTGCGCCGGCTAAGAGCAGCATACGTAGAATTGTGGGCTGTACTGTGAGTGCAGCCAGATGAAGAGGCGTTTGTGCGACATCATTCTGAATGTTCAATAGACATGGATGCGGTGCCATGCGTATCAGGGCTGCAACAACATCCACAAAGCCCGATATGCAGGCCAAGTGCAGTGGACTGTGTTTTGCGAAGAAAACGACGAGAGAGAAAGAGAGAGAGAGAAGGAAATTAGTAGAGTGCACACACCTTTTACCTGGACATTTCCCACTTGTTGTCGATCGTAAAAACCCAAAAACAACAAAGAAATTTGCACAGCCCAAAAACCTGTTTTGTTTTCTGTTTGCCTCAGGTAGTTCGCAACGAGAGACATACCAGGAAAACCCCTGACTGCTTGACTAACATGTGCCCGACCCAAGTCGTCGCATTGTCTTCTGCTCGTGATTCATGAAAGTCTCCCCCACAGTTGGTGGTCAAATCAAATGTTTAGCATTTCCTCTCTACCCTGTACTATGTATTCAGACTGCAGTGTGATCTCCCGGAGATCATTATACTCTTTTAAAATATTTCTCACTGTGTCCCCTTTTTTGTTTGTTAGTTTAAATTTCTATTGCCAGTCCTCATAACCTTTATTTGGCATTTAGCTTGCCTTAGGGTAACTACTAGCCGAATACTCTCTCCAATGTTTCTTTGTGTCCATTTTTTGGGAATTCTCGATGAAATGAAATGTCGGAAATGCTTGTGTTACTCACGTGTCGCCATCGTCGTTTTGTTGATAGAACTGCTCCCAGGCATTCATTATATTTCCAGCTGGCTGTCTTTTTATTGCCGTGGTTGCGGCACTCGGGTTCTCGGGTTTTGGTGTTGCATCGAGATTGTTAAGACCAACTCTGGGTGCTACCGTCCATTGGGGTATGCCCGCATCGACATTATCCTTCAGGCGCATTTGTCCGACAGTGGCCGGCTGTACAGTGCGGCCAGCTTCAGTTGTTGGATGCGTATCCTCCGCGTCGTCGTCGTCTTCTACCTCCTCAACAACACCCGAATCGTAGATGGCAGAGGCAACTGCTTGTTGTTTTCCTTGTTGTTGCTTATCCTGTTCCGATTGCTGTTGTTGTTGCTGCTGTTGGTTCGACTGTGGCGTTTCTCCTTCGTCGTCGGATAATATTTCCTCGCTAAAAATTGGACCTGATTGCGGGCCAGAGATAAAACCAGAATCACTTGTTTCGCTTTGTGCTGCAAATTCTTTTTGCTTATTAATGGCGGCGTTTGTGCTGGTGTTGCTGTTGCTTTGTTGTTGGCTGTTGTTCTCGTTGCTTTTGCCGCCAAATGTAGCTGTTGTTGTTGTTACTGTTTCTGATTTCGATTTTTTACTGTTAGTTTCAATTGCTGATGGTGATGCCGGTGCCGTAGCTGCTGGCTTGCGCTGCTGCTCAACACTGGCTGCACTGCTGCTGCTGGCAACACTACCCCCAGCACAGTGACAATCCTCAACAGTTTCCTTTTCCTTGTTATTATCACTTGTTGCTGCTGCTGCCGTTTGGTTCCACATTTTGTTTTAACTTGTTGCCTGCTTTTGGCCTTTTGGGTTTTCGATAAAGTTTTTCTTCTCTTCTGCTACTACTTCTCTTCCTTGTTGTATTTGCTTATTTTTTGCTGTTGCGTGGTCGTTTGATTCTGCAAAAATTTCTTTTACAAATAAGTAAAATGGAAATTCACACGCTGAACTTTGCTTTTAAGCTCTGCCTCACAGTCCCACATACACACACAAAGAAACAAACATGCGCACACACATACATACAGAAATGTCTTTATATATACATATGCAACGTCGCGTAACTGCGCTTTAAGCGTCGCTCTGTCATTCGCTTTCGCCGTGCGTGTAAGCGAGACAAATATATTGAGGCGCGCACACAATCAAAGACGCAATAACGCAAGATTAGCGTATATCAGAGTTTTATGATTAGCAGCAACAAAAATATGTAATTTAACTTTTCACTGGGTCGAGTAAGAAATATGTACACACAAATACATATATGTATTTATACATATGCCCATGGGCCATATGTTTATGCTGGTTTACTTTACTCTTACTCTTTTGTTTCCTGCATTTCATTTGCCACTACATACAATACATACGCGCATACATACATACACCTGTTTTCGTTGCTCACACACTCACACACACACACATACGAACTCTCGCACCAACACTCCCACAAGCAGTCGAGCATATTCCACTGTTTTTGTGTTTAATGCACATAAGATTTTAGTTCACTCCATTTTCTTGTTTCTTTCTGTTTCTTCACTTTTTCTTCGCTTCGTATTTATGCTCAATATGTAATTTTATATTTTTAGCACTCACACACCTTTTTTGATTTGATTGTTATTGTAGATTGGTTTGCATGCTAATCCACATTGATATACGCGTATCACTTGAAATCGTAGGTTTATATGCGCTGCGTCTCTCTACTCACACGTCTCGATTGCTGCACGTTGAAACTAGCACTGACTCGATGTACTAAAGCTCGTTTAAATTTAGCTTTCGAGCGACAAGCACAAAACAGCTTTCGACAAAGTGGGATAAACCCGCAGTGTTGCCAGATTGTTTCAACTTACAATGGAGCGCGCATCAACAAATTATAAATATGATTGAATTAAATTGCAACAGTACTGCGTAACAACAACAGACGCATCGTCAGACACACACCAACAACAACAACGAAAACAACAACACAGCTGCAGATAAAATAAAAATGCAGAAAATTACCTAGTGCTGTACTCTCTCACTCTCTTCAACGATGTGCTTCGTTCTGTGGTCTGGCATCGAATGCTGACGAAGTGTGCGTCCTGTTGAAAATGAAAAGTTACGATCTGCAGGTCGGTCCAAAAGGGAAAAAATTTAAAATCCCTCTTCTTTGGAAGTCCTAGACGTGTGACGTCTAATTGGTTTAATGGGCGTTTTGGTGTCAAAAATGTATTTTTTATGTGAGGTCATGACTTCTGTACTTTCGACTTGTATTAGCGCTGATAAAACGGGAATTACCAAACAAGCCAACAAAATAAAAAATACCCTCGACGATTAAGTAACGTTTATTTGCAGAAGTCAACAAACTTAAAAATCTGGACACAAAAATTGATAAATATGGAAATTCCGAATTAATTCTGCGAATCACTAATTGATATGAATTTTCTGCCCATATAGGCCCACAGAAATTATGTGTATTTGATTATACACGTGCGTATGCTTATGCAGGACGCACTTCTCTTGAATTTTATAATACCTATAAATCCCCGATTTTATGGATTTACCATAACTTTATTCTGGGTGTGAATTGAGTTACTCCACCTAGAACTTGAAGTGAAAAGTATTAATATCCTACAAAATATGAATTTTCGGAACGGTATTTTTTTTTTCAATAACTAAAAACCTTCATTTTCCATTTCTGCTACTGGAATAAATCTTAGGGGATTACTTTGCTTTTACAGAAACCCGTATCCTAGACGGTTCTTAAGATCGTATCTCGATTAATATCCATTTTCTGCCATGAACCCATGAAGTCAACGAACGGAAATAATAAACCACAAAGTAGAATTCTATTATTGTTCTATACTTATTTACATATACAGTATTGCATATGGTATTATGTTTATTGTATATTCCTATATTTATACAGTATTTTTTGTAAAATAAGTATAATTATTTTACTCTAATGAAAGCATTAAATACTGTTTAAAGAAAAAAAACTAATAGAGTTTGATTTATAAAGAAAAAGATAAAATTATAGACACAACTGTCTAAATTATTACGTTGAATGAAAAAATAAAATTTTCTTTAAAACAAGCGCGTCACAAGTGTTAAGTAACTGCACAGAGATGTTGATGAAAACGTTTTCCAGTACTGCATTGCTAAAGCAAAAATATAGTTACCTAGTTGCAACAAGTGAAAAATTGTTTATTAAAGATAACTTTTTTATGTTACGCTGTGTAGCCAGTCTGCGAAAGATGTCGAGCATTAGCGGACAGAAACTCGACCAAGTCGTCAAGCAATTAGAGAGCTTCGCCCCCACAAGTCTGGCAGAGAAATGGGACAACGTTGGCCTGCTGATCGAGCCGGCTCGCGATGTAAAGTTTTTTAGCTATCAAAACTGATTGAACTATTGTAATAAATATTGCCCGATTTCAGAAAGTGGTTGAGAAAATACTGCTGACCAATGATCTCACCGAGCCGGTGATGGCCGAAGCAATTGATAAAAAGGTGGACCTCATAATCAGCTACCATCCGCCAATCTTCAAGCCACTAACTCGCATCACCCAGTCCAACTGGAAGGAGCGAATTGTTGCAGCCTGTTTGGGTAACTCCATCGCGCTATACTCCCCGCACACAGCCTGGGATAAGGTGCTGGGCGGAGTAAACGATTGGTTAGCCAAGGCTGTGAATATACAGAGCATTAAACCACTCACACAGGAACCCGATACAGCAGTCGGCACAGGCACCGGTCGATTGGTAGAGACTAGCATGCCCATCTCGCAGATAGTCCATTCGCTGCAGGATCACATCGAGAATAGTGTTCATGTGGCATATGCCGTGGCTCATCACTCAAAGACCATTGTGCGCACCGTTGGCATATGTGCTGGCTCTGGAGGCTCAGTGCTGCGTGGTCTGCAGGTGGATCTTGTCATCACTGGCGAAATGTCGCATCATGAGGTATTGGACTTCAATCACAATGGCACCACTGTACTGCTGTGCAACCACAGCAACTCGGAACGCGGCTACCTACGCGAGTTTCTGCCCAAACTCAATGAACGCCTAAACGGCGCCTGTGAGCTATTCATATCCGAGAAGGACAAGGATCCCCTGCACACTGTGTTCAAAAGCAACGCCGCGCAACCTGCCCAGCAGGTGCAACAATAGCGATATTAATGTAATATTGTTTAACAGTGCATTTAAGGCATCGCAATTAAATACAATTATTGGAAAAACTTAATTCTAAACTTGATCCAGCTTGAATTTGCCTTCCTTGCTGAGCGCATCATTGCGGTGGAGCTGGTAAAGCAAACGCTGCTCCAGATGCTTGACGGCATCCACAGTCAGCACTAAGGTATCGTGTTTAAGCATGGAGTAGACATTCAGTCCGAAGGCAGGCATCAGATTCACATAGCCCAAATTGTCGGTAGCGTAGCAAATGTTCTCGGGGAATTCTTCTTGCCTGCAAGAGAAAAATGCGTTTATAAAAGAGAACTTCGAATCACTTAACATTTCTTACTTATCCACAATCAGCACTGATGGTCCCCAGTTACGCTCTTCAATCAGATCTTTAATGAACTGTGCATCGCGCGTTGGTATCTCAGCATTCTCGATTATGTGCAGATCATCCTGTGCCAGCTTAACGCTCAGTGTGGATGTCAAGCCGAGGACGCGTTTGTAAAACGGAAGCATATAGAAGTGAGTTGTCGGCGAGCGAGGACCGTGCACAACACCACCGCCTTTGAACATTGGTGAACGTATCGAACCATGTCGGGAACGTCCCCCTCCCTTCTGTGGCCAAGGCTTGCGTCCACCACCGCGCACCTCAGCGCGTGTCTTGGCATGTGCCATACTTACATAACGATACTTGCGCTGCCATTCAATGTTCTCCTGGATCACATCGACACGCGGCTGCGTGGCAAATACATCTGGATGCAATTCGATTATACCCACTTTGCGCTCAGCTATTGCATCGGTGTTTTCAATCCATGCCTGTCGTGCACTGTTTTTATTTACCGGCGCATACTCTGCGTAGTTCTGTGGCAGAATCAAAGCGGGCTTCGGAATTGTTGCTTCATTGTTTGCTCCAGTTGTGGACTCGGCACTGGAATTACTTTGATATGCAGTAATACCATTGGGCAGATTGCGCACGCCTGGATACAGCAATTGTCGTGTTTTAGTTAAAAAATTTAACATTTTGCTACAATAACATGCAGCCCAGTCCAATTATTGTGTATCTGTTTATCGATACACTGCAGTCGACTAGCCGCCACATTGTATCGAAACAGGGAAATTAATTGGTCGGTTTTGTTTCGATACTTTTACAGTAAATGAATTTCCCTGTAGGAAGTCGATTGGCGCCTACCACATTGTATCGAACCAGGGAAATTAAAATATCGGCTATGCGGCTGACAACAGGGTGATTATTTTTAACTGTGGGAAATAAAACCAAAAGTTAAACTACCTAGCCTTGTTTATTTGAATATCGAACTAACAATTTTTCTTATTTCGAAATATTGAACAGTTGGCTTATATATATTCGGAAAATCGTATGTTACCTAAACATTTTGTAGAAATTATTTCTACTCTCACTAGGATGCAGTTTTAAACGTTTGTGATTTTCACTTTCTGGGTGGTACTTATACTCGCATTTCTTCTTGGTGCTTTTGGCTACTTCTTTCTGCTTGACAAATTTATAACTAGAATCGTAAAGCACTTTAACTTCATCATCATCGCATAGTTCTGGATTAACCCTATGCGACCTTCCACTCTTGAATCTACCTTTATGTGTTTTTAGACTCGAAGATTCTTTCATCAACTTCTGCTCTCGATTAGAGGTTACAGAGGTTTCTTTTTCTAGTTCCACTGGCGGTTCTCTGTTTTCTTTCTTCGATCTCTTGAGATGAGAAAATAAATCTAACGACTTCTGCTTACTTTTATGGTTACCTTCGGAAGTTCTAATTTCCGGTTTGACTTTGGTTTCTTTGTTGAATCTAATTTGCTCTTGAGAAGTATCCACGGATAATTTAGACTCGAGAATTTTCGAATGTAAAGAATTTGATTTTTTACGTCTTGTTTTGTGATTGGAACTATTCGACTCCGAATCAATACGGAGTTCCTTTAGACTTTCGGGTTTTTTGCAACTGGGATAAAGACAGGATTTATCTTCAATGGCCTTTATTTTATGTGAAGGATGTTCCTCCTTCTTGATGATTCCATTGCTGCTGGAAGAATGAATCAATGAGGTCTTTCTGACGTGTTGTTTTGCAGACTTCAGTTCTGGGCTAACCAGAGGTTCTTGTTTTCTTCTATCAAGGTCCTGTGCTTTTAATTTTATTGGCAAGTACTTATCTCTAAACTTATCTTTTTCTTTGCTTCTAAGTTCTGTTTCGCTTGTTTTCTGGCTTGAAGAATCGCGTATTTTGTCATGTTGTTTTCTGTATAAATGAGAGAACGGTGAGGGCTTCGGTGGCGGTATGGGTTTATCGGCTTTATTTCGATTAGAGTATTTAACACTATAATTTGAACGTTCTGTTTCAATGGTTTCTTCCTCGCTGAGAGTCAAGCGACAATCAGAGCTCTCCTTGTAAGGCCTTTGGGACCTTATCTCTGCTTGTTCATTTGACTCTCGGCGGGGATGTGAACCATAGACCTCTGAATCAACTGGCAATTTGTGTGTGTATATCCTGTCCTTCTCAGTATCTCTTCCGAATAAAATTCTATTTGGTATCATTGATAGCTTTTTGCGGGGCCTTACATTCTTTAAGACATCCCGAAGTCGTTTACGAAACGAGCGTTTTCCTACTGCAGCAAATTCGTGCTTCTCTTTTGAAGAAAGTCGATTTCTTTCTAAAAGTTCCAAAGATTCTACTTCGCGTATCTCTCGTTTGCGGACTTTTTGCTGCGATTGGTAAAACTCTTTTGATTTGATGCGAAGACAACTTGAGTCCTTATCATCCCTTTTTCTCTTTTCCTTTTGATTATTCCTTAACGATATGGCCATGTCAAAGTACTGCATGAATGATTCTGTTGGATTCAATTTTTGTAGAGTCTTATGCTTCATCTCGCTGTATGAAAACTGCGGCACTTTTGAGGAGGTGTCCCCGATGGGATAGGCACAGCCACTGGCCTTGCGTCTTAGGTCTTTGTTAATAGGCCAAGAGTTGGTATGACCAGTTTCGCTATTTACCCCGTAGGAATTGTTATTATAGCTATAGTTACTGACCATAACTTTCTTGGCATTATCAACATTATTGTTATTGCTAAGTTGCTGATGTTGCTGCTGAAGTAGCTGGGGCTCTTGGAGGTGATGTTGCTGCTGCTGTTGGGGCTGTTGCGGAGGATGTTGAGGCTGATGTTGAGGTTGATGTTGCGAATGATGTTGAGGCTGCTGTTGCAGGTGAGGTTGCTGCTGCTGTTGCTGTTGCAGCTGACTACCCATGGAGTAATCAGTAAGGGTTTCCGTAAGTGTGCGCGCACTATTCCCATTGCTCGGGTGTACCTTCGGCATCTGCATGCTATCCATGTTTGGCGGCTGATAGGAACTGTATTGCATGACGTATGGGTTGTACGGTTGTTGCTGTTGTTGTTGTTGTGGTTGCTGTGGCACATAGCCGTTCATCTGTGGATTGAATTGATCAAACGGCACATACCGACTCTGCTGCATGCTCGGATGAAGGTCCTCCATGTAATCATCGGGCACTCCTTGTCCCTGTGCGCGATGCATCCGTTGGTTGTTTACCGTACTGCCGCGACTTAGTGGTGTAGTCGCAGCTTCTCTTGTATTCTTTCGTTTTTTGAGTCCAGCAACTGTCTCGTGCAACAAATTGATTATTTGATCCATGTTATATTTGCTGCATTCCGAGTGATCTGCTCCAGCAATATTCGAACCATCAGAGTGACACGCTGGGCTCTTCTTTTCTTTGCCTTCTTTTATCTCTGCCTTGTTTACTTTTTTTGGTTTGTTTTCTTGTTCCGCATCAACCTCATAACCTTCCGAATCCTCAGCTGTATGAACTCTAGAAGGTGTTTGCTTGCGAGATAAAATAGAAGGCGGATCAAAAGACTTGAATTCTGTTTGGGAGACATCGTCGTCGACAGTTGGAGCTATTTTAATGCCACAATTAGGGCATATGCAGTGGGTTTGCACCTCTTTGTCCGAAATTCTGACCCTCGTACATGTGATCTTTGCAGGCTCTAGTCTGGATGAGCTAATAATCCGTTTTTTGTTACCACCCAAGGATTCAGTATTTACTAGCATTTCATACGATTTTGTACTTGATTTGTTTTCAATGCCATTTCTCTGAGCTCTGGAGAATTCATCCCATTCTTCTTTAGATCGACCAGGTTTTTTATAGCTTTGCGGAGTTTTCGAAAATACCAAGCTCGCTCCACTAGCTTGACGGTCTAATTTAAGTGATTGCGGAGAATGATTCTCTCTATTGCTTGCACGAACCATAGGACAATCCGGCTTGCACATTTGATTGTTTACAATGCCATTTCTTCGAGCTCTGTAGAATTCATCCGATTCTTCTCTAGATCGAGCAGATGTTTTATAGCTTTCCGGACTTTTCGCAAATTGCAAGCTTGCTCCACTAACTTGACGGTCTAGTTTATGTGAAGAATGGGAAGAATATTTCTCTCTATTGCTTGCACGGACCATGGGACAATCCGGCTGGCAAATTCGATTGTTTACAATGCCATTTCTCCGAGCTCTGTAGAATTCATCCGATTCTTCTCTAGATCGACCAGATGTTTTATAGCTTTCCGGACTTTTCGCAAATTGCAAGCTTGCTCCACTAGTTTGACGGTCTAGTTTATGTGAAGAATGGGAAGAATATTTCTCTCTATTGCTGGCAGGAACCATGGGGCATCCCGGCTTGCAAATTCGATTAGGTCCACAGCACGAAGGTGAAGTTTGTCGGGCATTTGACTTAGTCGGGTGCTTCATTGTTAATTTGTCGTCATTTCGGAGATAAAATGGAGTCGACCCTCTACGTTGCGTATTCTGACAGACTCTCATACATACATCAGGATCGTCCTTAGTATATTCGAGTATCTCAGCCTGATTAGGCAATTTAAGTCGCCGATGGCCGGTATATTTATTGTGCTCTGTCCTTTCTTTCGCTTGGTGTTTTATCTCTCCCGTCACTTTGTGTTTTATTTTTTCTACCTCTCTGCCATAGATCGTGGGCATCTTGTTTTCGTCTCTGATATACATGGTGGGCCTCCTCTCGCTTCTCTCTTTGCTGTACATCGTAGGCGACTCATCTCTCTCTTTGCTATACCCCGTGGGCATCTCATCTCTCTCTTTGCTATACATCTTAGGCGTTTCCCCTCTTTCTCTGCTATACTCCTTGGGCGTCTTATCTCTCTCTTTGCTATACACCTTGGGCGTCTTATCTCTCTCTTTGCTATACACCTTGGGCATTCCTTCACTCTCTATGCTAAACTCCATGGGCATCTCATCTCTCTCTCTGCTATACATCTTCGATTTTCTCTCTTCTCCTTCTGTCCTCTTTAACCTGGGGCTTGCCTCTCCCCTCTCTCTACTATACCACTTTGGGTTTCTCTCTTCTTTCTCTCTGCTATTCATCTTGGTATACATCTCTTCTCTCGGAGGGCTATATATCTTGGGTTTCTTCTCTCTGTGATACATCTTGGGTGTTATCTCTCCTCTCTCTTTGCTATACATTTGGGGGCTCATCACACCTCTCTCTCTGTTAACCATCCTGGGGCTCATCTCTTCCATCTCTCTTCGCTCTCTGCCATACACCTTGGGGTTTCTCTCCGCCATCTCTCTGTCATACATCTTGGGGCTCATCTTTTCTACCGCATGGCTATACATCACTGGTTGCATCCCTTCATCCGGTGAATCCGATTGGCGTAAGTAGTGACTTTTCGGAGGGTAACTGATTCGCTCAATGAGCGAGTACTTTGCCGGGTATCGTTCCACTCGTTCGCATTCGCTGTCGCAAGATGGCGACGTGCAGAGACAGATCGAACTCTCATCGGAAGAGGTATACCCCTCGCCTGTGTGGAACGATTGATGCTTCGAATGGTTCTTCTGTTCATACTCGTGGTTCATGCCGCCCCTCATGTGAACACATTTCCTCATGTCGCCGTACAGTATTGTGGGTCTTGGTTGCTTGGCCAATAAATTGTTGGTCATCGTTTGAGTTCCGCTGGGGCGGCCTTTATTTTTGTGAAGATGCATACGCCGTATGGGTGTGGATGTGGTCATACAATGATCATAGGGTGTGCAATGCAGCGCACAGCATTTGTTCATCTTGTTTACAATTTCTTCTTGCTCGTGTGTCTTGCCTGCTACCTTCTCATCTAGATTCCAGGTGGACGGATACCCACCAGAACTGGCACGCGAACGCTTTCCCGCCGTGTTTTGCCCCGATTTTGCAGCTAATGAGGGAGGAGAAGTAATGAGAGTATGTGTAATGAGAACAATATTCATTATGGCTTCCTACCGTTCGATATGGGAGGCTGCACCCCTCTTCCCTGCAACGGTGCCCTTTCCCTGGGTCGACTTAATCTGGTTGCTTGCGGCTGCAGACTGCGCTCCATGGTGTGCCCCAGAAGCGAGTCCCTGGCCGTGAAGTGCTCTTTTATTGCCATAGCCTTCGTTCTGGGCGCATCATACAGCGCAGATAAGTCCAATATTTTGCCAGGCCTGGCAGGCACGGTCCTTGCACGACCGCGCTTGGGCAGCAGCATCCTGCTCACACGACTCCTTCTGCGTGGCACCACCATTATTTGCCGTTTTTACCCCTAGGTTGCGTCTAGTCCCTTCCTGTATATCGAGTTCTAGTTCTCAGCTCACTTCTCCATTGGAATTTTGGTTTCCCATTTGTTGAATGAGTTTGTGACTTTATTTTCTGATTCGATAATTTTTTTTTTTTTTTTTTTTTGTTTTTTTTGGTTATCACCAGCAAAAGCTCGAGTTGCAACAGGCGTTGCAATGCGTACTGCAACAGCAGCTGTTGCAACATTTTCTGCAGCTGGGAACAAAGATTTTCGGTTCATAGAGCAGGGGTGGATTAGCGAATCGATCGAAAGGAGATCTTAACTTTTTCTTTTTCGTGGTTTTCTCTAGCAGTTGCTTTGCCGCCACATCCGGCAGGAGGCACATATAATTTTCATTTTGCAATATTTCCAACACTGCCTTATCCACCTCAGTCATTTTTCTACATCGTCTTGTTCTCTTGTGGCATGGCGGTGCTTGATTCAAGGAACTGTTGAGGAGAAACAAGGATTAGCTTGAGCTAACCCACAACAGAACCTATGGTACACTATTAACCCAAGGCCAGACTTACTTGAGACCAGGTTGGTAAACTTTATGACTGAATAAAAATAGAAACAACACTGTAAAGATCAAAAAATTTGGAGTTACAACGAACTTTACCTGCAAAATCGATTAAGATTTTGTGGCGGCATGTGGCCGAATGAAGAGTCCAAAGAGGATTGTTGGGAACCACAGTGCGGTAATTGAAATTGGACTTGGGGCATCCTTTGAGTTGACATTGGCGACATATCACAGTTATACTGTCCAGTGTTCGCGGGTTTACTGCAGTGAAAGATTAGGAGGGTACTTAGATTATAATCGAATGGGACTCACTTGAGTACTACAAGCACAACGGTTGGCGTCGGTTTGCTCTTTTTAGCGCGGTCTCTTCTCTTCTTTTGGGTTTGGCAGTTGCAAAAGGTAGTATCAGAACTTGATTTGGTAACTCCACACTCCGTTTCCAGTTGAGTTGGAAAATCATCTTCGAAGTTGTCATATTCCCGACCGGCGTCCCAGTCTTCAGTGCAAGTGCAGGATGGTGCGCTCTCTAGCAGACATCGCTGGCAAATGTATGGATCCACGGGTTCCTCCGAATTGTTGTAGGGTGAATAATATCTTTGCGGGTTGTAGCACCCTTCACATTGAGTGTCATATTTGCAGGGAGAATCGTTTTCGGTTGGAGAAACAGCTGCACTGGTTTGCGTAGTATCATCAACCGGAATACAATTCCCGCAGCAAAAAGAGGTCAGAATACTAGCATCTTGGGTAGAGCTCGCTCCGTCCACACGTGCGATCTCTGACGGCTCAGGAGCACTTGCTAAATTTGATTCCATCTCCCTTCTGTTCGAAATTTCAACTGCCCGAACAAATCGAAAACAAACTACTGAGCATTCTAGCAGAGATCACTGCGTCCATTTCGTGGGGTAGTGCGAGGGTGGCATGTTGTCAGCTCCGCCCTTGGAACGTCGGTAACACTTCTCAGCCAAGCATCTTTCGTTTGAACGCGTCTGGTCCGCTTCCCACATCGCCTTCAGTACGCGACACTTGGAGGACCTAGTTCTCCCTGAAGGTGCTTCCTCGCATGCTTTACTACAGCACTCGAGTTCATCGTCTGTTATATTCTTGACGAACAGTTGCTTGTTGAACTTCACCTTGCCTTTGCACTTTAGCGATGATTTCTGAACACAGCGTCCACATCTCCTCTTCTTAAGCTTGGGGAAATCTGCCTGACTAGATGCTTCACTCGTTTCTCTCTGTCTTTGTTTGCAACAGCAGATGTTGTGCGGCAAATGGGAATATTCTTCTTCTGGCTGCAGCTCGTACTCACGGTATCCCGTTGGGTATTCCCAGTCTTCGTCAGAGTCCACCTGTTGCTCAACCTCCAGTTGCTGCTGCTCTTGGGTTGGTACCTCCTCAGTGTAGCTTTGTGGACTCTCCGAGCGTAGATCATCAGAGCACTTATTCCTTTTCAACAGCTTCTTCAATAACTTTGGCAGATCCGTGGATCTCATATCCATCTCTTTGCCCACGGTCATGATATTCTTCTTGGCCTGCCTAGACCCGGAGCTAAACTGGGGGCAGTCTTCCCGATATTCCTGCTGTTTACAGCTCAATCCATTAGAGCACTGACAGTCTGGATTGGGACACCACATGGTGGTACCACAGTCGCGCTTCATTACAACAGAATTATAATTCGACGATTCGATGCCGCCATGACGTCTTCGTTTACGAGGACGATATCGGTCTGCTGGCCTAGTTGTATTGGCTGCTCTTGCAGGCGGATCAGGCGGCGGCGGAGGTGTTGATGGCTGTATAATGACCAGCGGCTGGACGGGCATCACTTTAACCGTACGCTTGGAGCGTACCTTCTGTCGGATCGTATTGAGCAGCATCGATTGCAAAGCAGGATCTGTGATCTTATCGACATGGGGAGGCAACTCAGGAGACATCAGATACGGTTCTATGTTTAACTGATTACTTTGCTGATTCATCTGCAGCTGCTGCTGATTATGGCTCAAAGATATGTAACTGTCCAGCTTCAGGATTGTCAGTCGCACCAGATCGATGAGCTGATTGAGCTGCATTTCTTTTTCGTTTTTGGAATTTAGTTTCTTTGGAGCCTCTTCCGACAGTAGAGAGTCTTCGATATCTTTTCCATTGGACACACCATCGCCTGACACAGATGACAAGTCAATGTTCAGCTGCCTTTCTTCACTTCTATCCAAACCTTTGAACGGTTGCGACGAATTCTCTTGTTTGGGTAACATTTTCAGTTCTTGTATGCCTTGAATGGCCCACTTCAGTGCATCCATTGCTTCCTGTGGCACACAGTTCGCTGAACGGTTGCAATAGATCTGATTCGTCGGGCAACTGCCCCTGTTCTCCTCTAGAAATTCATAGGCACACTGCAAATTATTCCCAACCGGAGCGTAGTCGAAGTAGCTTGGTGGCTGCTGATACAAATTGGGGTTGTAATATGGAGCACCTGCTTGAGGGTACAACATATCATCATCCAAGTAGCTACTCTCCATGGTCGTCTGTGAGTTGTAACCCAGGGAGCGCAGCGCACTGCGAGCCGACTTCGGCATCGGAGCAACTGCTTCGGATTTCAGGTGACGCAGCAGCCCAAGATGTTGCTGCCTCATTCTCGGTGATGGGTATTGACTTTCCATTGATGAATTTCTAAATAGAATTTACTAAAATTTTGATATTGAATGCAAGGCCTAATCGAAAAGAAGTAAGGCGGGAAAGACCCTAACCCCTCGCGCCTTCCTAGCTAAGGACACAAATGGACTTCCTTGGATCACATTGATCTGTTTTCAAATTAAATCACCTTTTGTTACATGTAACAGTTGAACTTGTTTTTATTTCGATCATTTTTATAACACGCATATTCATATCCAAAATCTAACAAAGCTTTGCACTAAGGTGTTACTTTTAAACTTGTTTTCTTTTTTCATTAAAATGTTTTTCTCTTTTCGATTCTTTTGTTTTTTTTTTTGTTTCTTCTACTTTGAAAGTTTTCCTGAGGTCTCGTAGTCGATAAGTATCGATAAATAGGTACCGTGCTGTAGACGCGGTCGCTTGCTAATGCGATTCCATTTCCAAATTGAAGATTAGCAATACGTTTATTTAGATTTTATTAAATAAAATATGTAGTAGTAGTTTTTAACAATGAGCCCGATCGATCGCACATCTTAGCGCTAGCCTATACTTTCCTTATCGATTTCAATTGATCGACTTATCGATTTATGTTTACATCTTTGTTAGTTGTTGCATTTGGCTCCTAAAATTTGACTTTAACAAAAGTAAAGCACACGAATAGTAAAATATAATATCAAAAAATGTATGTATGTGTGTGTGGCGGATTAATTGATCTATTGCTGATCCTCGGGGGCCGGCAACTTCTCCCAGGTGGGCTCAACACCCCAGATTTCGCGGGCGTACTCCTCGATGGTGCGATCTGATGAGAATTTGCCGCTGGAGGCAATGTTGTTGATGGACATCTCCAGCCACTTGGCTTGGTTCTGCAAACAGAAAACAGTAAAATAAGTTATCGATTAATAAGATTATATATGTATATGTTGTGTATCCCACCTGGTAGGTCTTGGAGACAAGATCCTGGGCCTTGATGTACGCATCGTAATCGGCCAGCAAGTAGTAGTGATCATACTTCAGCAGAATGTCAGCAATGTTCTTGAATTCATTGGGATTGCCGGGGCTGAAGAAACCGCCCTGGATCTGATCGATGACCTGCTTGACCTCAGGGTTCTTGTTGTAGTAATCGTACGCATTGTATCCCTTCTTCTTGAGGGCCTCAACCTCATCGACGGTCATGCCGAAAATGAAGATGTTATCGAGACCCATTTCCTCGGCCATCTCCACGTTGGCACCATCGAGAGTGCCGATGGTCAGAGCACCGTTCAACTGGAACTTCATGTTGCCAGTGCCGGAGGCTTCAGTGCCGGCTGTTGAGATCTGTTCGGACAGATCGGCAGCAGGCATAATCTTCTCGGCCAATGTGACACGGTAGTTCTCCAGGAAGATGACCTTCAACTTGTCACCGACAATGGGATCGTTGTTGACCACATTGCCAACGGCACAGATCAGCTTAATGATCTGCTTGGCCACATAGTAACCAGGAGCGGCCTTGCCACCGACCATGATGGTACGGGGCGTGAAGTTGGCTGTGGGATCCTTCTTGATGCGATTGTACAGTGTGATGATGTGCAGGCAGTTAAGCAGCTGGCGCTTGTACTCATGGATACGTTTCACCTGGATGTCGAACATGGAGGCCGGGTTGACCTTGACGCCGTAGTCCTTCTCCAATATGGCAGCCAACTTGAGTTTGTTCTCCTGCTTGACGCGTGCCACATTGCGCTGGAAGTTCGGGTCCTTGGCCCACTTCTTGAGGGCGACCAGCTGATCCAAATGCACGGGCCACTCATCGCCAATCTTCTCGGCAATGAGATCAGACAGGCCGGGATTGCAGAGGAGCAACCAACGGCGTGGCGTAATGCCGTTCGTCTTGTTCTGGAACTTCTTGGGATCCATTTCGTAGAAGTCATGGAACAGCGAATCCTTAAGGATCTGCGAGTGAATGGCAGCGACACCGTTGACGGCATGCGAGCCCACGATCGACAAGTGAGCCATGTTGATGCGCTTCTCACCATCCTCCTCGACCAGCGACATGCGACGCATGCGGTCCAGCTCCTCGGGGAACTTCTTCTTCACATTCTCCATGTGCAGGTAATTGATGTGATAGATGATCTGCAGGTGACGTGGCAGGATCGACTCCAGCATAGAGACGGGCCAACGTTCCAGAGCCTCAGGCAAGACGGTGTGATTGGTGTAGGCGCACGAGCGCACGGTAATGTCCCAGGCCTTCTCCCAGTCCAGATGCTCCTCGTCGACGAGGATGCGCATCAGCTCGGGTATAGCCAACGAGGGATGGGTATCGTTCAGCTGAATGGCAACCTTGTCGGGGAAGTGATCGAAGTTGGTGCGCACAGCCTCGCGCGAACCGAACTTGGATGCCTTGTAGCGACGGATGATGTCCTGCAGCGTGGCGGCGCACATGAAGTACTCCTGCTTGAGGCGCAGCTCCTTGCCCTCGAAGAAGTTATCGTTGGGATACAGTACACGCGAGATGTTCTCGGCCAGATTACGATCCAGCACGGCCTGAATGTAGTCACCATCGTTGACTGCAATCGAAACAAGTTGAGGTTAGTTAAAGATCATCGATTCTTGAGAGGAATTAAACTACTTACAGAACTTCAGGTTGAAGTCGATGGGCGACTTGGCGGACCACAGACGCAGCGTGTTCACGTGGTTGTTGTTGTAGCCGGGAATGGGATTATCGTAGGGCATGGCAAAGACACGCTGAGTGTCGACCCACTTCTTGCCTTCGGGCGTATCGATGACACGGCCATAGAAGTTGATGGGCAGCATGAATTCGGGACGTGCCTTCTCCCATGGGTTGCCATAGCGCAACCAATCATCGGGCTCCTCCACCTGCTCGCCGTTCTTGATCTTCTGGGCAAAGATACCGTACTCATAACGAATACCATAACCGTAGGCAGCCAGACCCAGTGTGGCCATCGAGTCCAGGAAACAGGCAGCCAGACGACCCAGACCACCGTTGCCCAGACCGGCATCCTCCTCCATCTCCTCCAGATTCTCAATGTCCAGACCCAGCTGGTACATGGCCTCCTCGCACTCGCTCTGGATGCCCAAGTTGATCATTGTGTTGGTCAACGATCTGCCCATGTAGTACTCCAGCGACAGGTAGTACACGCGCTGCAAGACAATATGAGAGAAAGGGACATTTTAATAAGGTGGCAACTCTAATAGGGCGTAAAGTAAAGGAGAGATCGATAAACGATAAGGTTCTTGGTTAATTGGTTAATTAAATTAAAAGTCTCAAATCGATTAATCGATGTTTTTCATTTACTCCGATGCATCGATTTAATTTTTAAAAATCGATTAAATCAAAAATTTGAATCTAGTATTAATTTAATACTACTAAATCACTAAGCAAGTCTAATGGTTTTTAAGAATCGTGGGACGGATAAGCATTTGTTTTTAACAATATAGAGTCTTCATTATGTTGTTTTTTTTAATTTCAAACCAAAAAAACGGTTTATTTCTCTTTTTCAGGAAAAAACCTTTGTTTTCCTTGAATTTCAAAATTTCGATTTAAATTGATTTAAATCGATTTTTTCTTGAATTTTTGGAGATTAAATCGATTCAGTGAACATCAATGTATTTGCACCTCTACTTCACTAGCGTTTCTAGTTTTGATAAAGAGTTATGCTGTACTTGCACCCGATCAAAATGGGTACATTAGGTTTGTACAATTTATTGAATTGAGAGCTCAATATTTAATCCTTTATTTAAACATTTTACCCCGTGAAAATAGTATAGAAACCTCAATTTTATTCGTTTCTGGCTTTATAATTTGTTGAAGAACTTTCAATTAGAAAAGTCTTCAGAGCAACTTTGTTGATACTTTTAGAACTTATTGTAATTTTAAGTAATTGTTTTACTTTGAAAATAAACTATATAATATAAGCAGTTACATACATACATGTTAAATACATTTCCGCCTAACTTAACGTATGCAAATCTTCCAGCAAACAAACTTTCTTTACATAAACAAAGTTGTTTTATTTTTCTCTTTCGACTCGGTAAATCTTTTAGCTATAAACAGCTGAACTGGCAGCACAGCTGTACATTGCTGGGGAACGTGATTTGGAGCGCCGGCGCTGCGTTGGTAGCTGCCCCAATTACTAGTCGGTTATGACATCTGTTGGCCCATGCTGGCATGCTCGGAAGGTCACCCACTGGCGCCTTATCACCTCAGCGTAGCCAGTTGCTAATTTCAGGGAAAATCGCTGGAAATCACTGCAGCTATAAATAGATGCAGTGCAGGCATTCATCATGACGCGAACCGGTTCGATGCGGTTCGATTCATTGCGATCAAATCCAATTAATCGATCCGGCCGAGGAGATTACACGAGGGCATACTTTGTTCCAGCTCTCGCAACTGATAAGGGATTGCAAAGAATGCACATGCTGGGCAAACATGTTTCTATGCAGGCCCATGCGGAGTGCATCGCCAGCTATCGCTGCATCTCTGGTCAATGCTTATGTGATCTTGAGTTGTTTTGACAGACACTGGGCGACACAGCATCGACGCACTGTCGCCAGTCCGATCTGATCTGATCTGTACTGATCTATGCGCCGCTTATCAGTCAAGCTCAACCATATGCAACCTGCTGATGATGCTAATGATGCTGATCGTCGGCGCTACGTGCTCGACGAGGTTCCAAGGGTTCACTTGACTAGGTAAAGCCAAAACAAATTAGCTTAATGAGCACAAACATGGTTTGTGCTTCCTGCTTGCCACAAGATAAGATTTCATTTTTTATTTCATGTAGATTCGATTTGCAGATAAAGGAAGATGATGCATAGTGAAAGAAAGGTATCTAAGATGGAAAAGAAATGCCTTAAAGAACTTATTTTGTTACTAGCAATATCATTTTATTGTTAACCTATGGAATGCTTCATTTCTTCACACAAATTTCCCGCAGTGTCTCAAATGCATGTGCCATATGCCTGTCAGGTCTCATAAAACCCCGGCGATGAGCCATACAGTAATGCTGATAACCCATTTATTATATATATTCGTACATACTTATAACCTTTGCGAAGAGCGTCACCTAATTTCATTACGTTCTGGCCATAACTCACACAGTGCCCAGAGAATCGAACATATGTTCCGGACCGGCTAAAATGATAACACATTGCCGCGCCGGTTGTTTGTTTTTGCACCTCACTAATCGTACCTAGACCTACATACACATATAGTATATATATTTGCCTAGTAATTACTGTATTTATGGCCCATATAAGCAGCACATGTGTTTGTGTGTTAGTTAACCCGGCAGGCTTAATGAAAATGGTTGCATCTGCTATACTATAGTAAATTTTTATAGGTATTTTCCTATATGGTATATGGGGATTTTCCGATTGTTTGATTAACTTTTTGCCATACCATATGCTAAATTTTGTGCCTTAGCTAACATTTCGCATTGTTTATTTACTTATCTATCTATATAGGGCTTATCAAAGTTATACTATGTACTTTTTCAAATATGAGTTGCAATTTCTTGTATATAAATGATTAATAGAAAAGTTGCGCTATATAGAAATATATATTGAAACAGGGCAAATGCAGTAATTGACAGCTTTTCCTTGTAATATTCCATAGTATAGCTAAGCCTTTATAAATAGTCTTGATAAGGCATATAGAATAAACTTAGCAATGTTTGTGTATACTAAAGATTGCAAATCAATTGTAATATAGGAATATTTCCATAGACTGCTAACCTTTATCTTTGTAATATGCCATTATAAAGAACTGATAGGACATTTAGAAATGTTTAAATAAGGCAAATATTTCAAACTACATTTATGTAGAAATATTTCCTATCTATCACTAAAGTTTTCCACTTTTTAAACAAAGTTCGATTACCCCTTGTGACCTCTGCATCAATTGTCTTGAACTAACCCGTCAATTGGCACCATTTATCATATATAGGAAATAAAGAAAGAACCATTAAGAGACATCGCTTCAATTAGCTCCACGCGTAACTAGTTTCAACTTGACGCACAATGGAACAGCTGTTTGCCCCTTGTAGTTACAATTGTAACTGTTATTGTATTGATATATAGTATATATACGTACATAATTCTATATATAATATCGGCTCGTTGCGTGCTGTAATTGCATGTGAGAGCATAATCAAAGTGTAGTAAATAATAAACGAGCCCTATGGAAATTTTCCCCTACTGGAACCAAAATAAATACGCGTGTCTATAGGCAAACATAGATACACACACACAACCAGACACCCCACACACACATAGAAGCAACTATAACAGAAACTAGAACACATTGAAAGAGCAGAAAAAAAATAAAATAAAATAAATGAAAATTTTCCTGCTAGCGCCGACAGACGACGACGAAGACGACGACGCCGATGGTTGACTCTCGTTTTTGTTAATAACCTTTGATTGACCTTGAAAATATGTATCTGTATATCTGCCGTTTTCATACATATCTAAGTACATGTGTGTGTGTTTGTGTGTCTGTGTGTGTATCTATGATTTTATGTCTTGCAAATTAGTTAAATTGACAAATATTCGTGGTATCAATGGATGTTTAATTGTTTGGACCCTTCGTTTCTGTATCTCATAGATACATTTGCATATGCGGAAAATTGAAAGTGATTTCGGTCCAGTTCGGCCTGACTTCGACTGCTGACTGACATTCAGACAAGGACAAATATGCCCCCCCTTACTCAGAGCTTGACGAGAGAACTCGCAAAAATTCGCACGCCTGTCGCACGTGATACCGATTGTTGTTTGTGTGCGTGTGTATCTCATGGATAGACATGTTTCAACAGAGCATGCTGCGAACAAAATAAAAAAAACAAACGATGCTCTTTACAAGCACATCGACCTGTTTTAAACTCAGCTGAGCTGACTACGAGTTTTATTAACAAGCAAAAAAATAAAAAACGAAAGAACTGACAGATACCCTCTATAGCTTCTATATACTTTTCCTTGCGATAAATCAATTTAAATACTTTTGCGCTCTATGACAATTTCAAGAATTTTATTTATAAAGCATTTAGCATATCTTTTATATAAGTTTCTTCTTTTCTCTCTATTAAAAATAAAACTGCTTTGTGTAGGAAAATTTTCGGCAATACTGTATAGGGTATATGAATTACTTGGCTAATCATATTCACAAAATTTCTATCTCTTCCTTCTCCCTCTCTACATCTGTCACAGCGACAGCTGCTGATTGCCTACATAAGCTATTTATATTGTTGTTGCTGTTAGGTGAAAAGGAAAACGAAAGAACTGGGGAGAAAGAGGGGCAGGTCGCTTTCGTCTTGTCAGCTGGCAAAGAGGGGAAGGAGACATATTGAGACCACCGGCTTTTCAACACAGAGTTCCTATATAGTTGCCATAAGTTTTCTTATTTCTCGATCCACCCCTGGGTGGAATTAATGGCAGTGAAAGTATCTGAGGCGTTCTCGCGCCTTTGGCATTCACACGTTTTTGGCACTTGTCCCACTGCACTTCAGCAATTACAATGCGAAAAACAGAAATGAAACCAAAATAAATGTGCAAGATGATGATAATGAATGTGCAACAAAGCAGAAAAATAAAAAGTGCAACGAGCGAAATGATGAAAACAAAAATCAGAATAAATGAGAAGTTAATGAAAAATTTCGAAAATGAACGAATATTCGGGCAAAGAATTCAAGTTGAAAGCGCAGAGCGCAACAATAATGTCGTAATAGCCGAAAAATAAAATCGAAAAGATTTTATATCAAAAAGGAAAAAGAAAACTTCAAACAGCCTTTGCTCAAAGTTGGGTTAGGTTTTTTTCCATTCCCCCTCCACTGGAAAAAGGCGAAGTACTCCAGGCAAAGTAATCGATAAAGTGTGGTATGGGTAAGGGGCAGGGAGTAGGGGCACACTGGCTCACCTTGGGATCCTTCTCATAGTAGTGCTGCTGTGTGCGTATCCAGCGTCCAACCATGTTGTCCTTGACAGTGTTGGCCAACGCAAAGTAATAATCGCGCAGTGTGGAAACATTGCGATCCTTGACGAGGGTGTAGTGCAAGTGGCGATTGAAGTTCTTCTTCACTTCGGTTACGTTGCCAACCTCCGCGATGCCGCGCACCGAAATCTGCTTCCTGCGATCCGCGTCCGATTGTGGCTTCGACATTTTGCGCCTTCGACTCTCTGCTACTAACTGAGGTAGATGCTACGGCGGTATTTAATATGTCACTTGCTGCTCAGCTCTGCTGCTGCTGCTCTGCCGCTGTCGCTGCTCGGTCGCTGCCTGCTGCTCTGCTCTGCTGCTGCTGCTGCTGCGTGGGTGCGTGTATCCCACACTGGGTGTGTGAGAGAATAGTTTTAGGACGTACAATTGAACGCGACCAGCGACGAAGAAGACGTGAAAATACAACGATGCGCGACCAAATCGACAACCGTTCGCTGCAAAACTCGGAGCACTTCTCAGACGGCGTGCACTTTTCGCATGCGTTATTAGTCACGAGAGCTTTTGCATACCCTGCAAGCAAACGAAGGTTGGGTATATTAACGCCAGAACAATAGGTGCTGTTGCAAGTAAATGTAGACGGTATTTTATTAATAATATATCTTTCAGTGCACTTCTCAAGTTATTACAGCAGGGAATTTTCAACTTCAGTAAAGGGATATTTGTTTATAATATAGGGGAAATTTATTTCTACAGGGTATTCTAGGAGCGACTGCAAACATTCAATTGATACAACCACAAAACTTGCTCTCTGGCTATCTCCCTCTCTCACGTTCTCACTTCGTGCCTCTTTTGCTCTTGTAAACAACTCTGATTAAGGCTAACCGTGCGTTTTATGTGTGTTATCAGCGTGTCGAATTCTCTGCCGTTCGTTCAGCGTCGTTCGGCAATCGGTATTTGCTGATTTTTATGTTAATGCAACGCTTCGATTGAGTTTTTACACACTCTTGCTCGCTCTCTCTCTCATTCCCTGTGCACTCTCTCGCAGTGTGTCCCAGTCACCTTGTGCGAAGGTCATACATGCGTATTGTTTATTATTTTTTGTCGACAGAGTGTTCTATGCTTTTTGTTTGCTTTTGCGGTTGCCCAATGCTGCGCACGCCCTCTGGCGTAAAGCTTTTCAATCATGTAGCAACTAAGTAGTGTCAGCTGTAGCCAGCTGTCGAGCAAATGCTGTTTGCTATAATACTGACGCGCCAAATTTGAAAATAAAATACACCTCGTGTTCGTGGTTTTAGTTTTATTTAAGTTTATTTTTATTGAAATTTCGACGATCATATCAATCGCTTTGATCTTGTTGTAATAAGTAAGAACATTGTTGTCGCTGTCTATCAAATAGCAAACTTACTGCACATTTAAGTGTGATATACGTGTGTGTATATGAAGATCGCTTATAGGGCGTATTTGTTATTCGTGTGTGTACATCGATCGATCGAACCTGACTGATACCTCGTTCTTGAAAATTTCTCATAGATGGTTTTCACTTACATATTACATACATATATAGAAATATCGTTTTAAGTGTTTATATAATATGCAAAAATATCTATTGTTATAATACGGGAGAAAAACGACGCCTATAAAGTTATCAGTTATTTTCCATTGGTTTATGCACTTGATTTTATATTTTTCATCTTCTTGTTTTTTTGTTTTTCGAAAGCAACTGAAACATAAATATACTTGACTTTCATTTTCGATTCTCGTCATAACAATGAGCAACAAATATGGTCACAATAAAAACATTTAAGCTACAATATATATGAGTGTGTGTGTGACTTCTTTATGATAATGATCTTAAAACGTTGGCAAACACAAATCAACTTGCTGTGCTACGCAAAAAATTTACATTAAATATTTGATTTAAGTTTTGTCTTTGTAAAATTCTTACAAATTAATTGTACAATAAGTAAATGTTTATGAAACAAGGCGAAGCTGTTTATGTTTATTAAATGTATGTATTATTTTTGTTGTTTTCTGTGCACTATGCGGAAAGAAGGAAGGCGATGCTGCACAACTCGAATTGGTCCGGTATTCTCAGTTGCAGCTGCTATAATATTTAAATTGCTAAAAAAAAAACAATAAAATAATAAATAAATTATAAACTCAAATTAAAAACAATTTCCGCAATTTCTTCACTTGTTTTTTATTTGATTTTATAGAAAAAAATCAACAAAATTATAATTAGAACTAAAGCAGAGTTTAATAATTAGAAAAAGTTGCTAATAAAAATGGGTGTACAATGCCGTGTTGTTGTTGTTCTTAGGTTCTTGTTCTTCTTCAACATTGCATTTCTCGTTTAACTAAATTGATAAAATTATAAAAAATGTTCATTCTTTTCTTCGATTCGGGTTTGTCGCTAAGAATCTTTCCGTCTCTCTCATATTCTCTCTCTCTTTCGGTCTTTCGCTGTCTAGGCAAAGTGAAATTTGATTGATTTTGGAACTCAGGAAAATTGTAATTGCATTGCTGTGGCTGTGTTTCTCTTCCTTTCCGGCTTTTCCTTCATTTTCGTTCATGTTCGTTTAAAAACTTAAAGACACTTGGACAATGTTTAAACTGCTACGAGTTGTTGCTGTTGATATTTTTTTAGCTTTTCTTTCGATTTTTTTTGTAATTTTTTTTTTTATGTTTTTCATTTAAGTTTAGTTAGGGTTTACAAGTTGTTGTTGTTGTTGTTGGTTTGTAATTGTAATTATACAATTGAATATGTATTTATTTGTTATGCCCCGATGAATATTAAACCATTCAAATAATGCTTAATAAATAAATAAACATGTTGTTGTTGTTGTTGCTGTTGCTTTAGCTGTAGCTCTTGTTAGTTGTTGCTGTTGCATTTTATTTGTCCTTGTCGGACTCGGCAGCGGCCACAGGCTTCTTGCCAATGGGAATAGCCACGCGGATTCTGGGAATGAAGAAGAAGAAGTTATTTTAGTTGGATGATCTGTTGGGGAAGATAATGCAGCTTACTTGTCGGTAATCTCTGTCAACTTGGTGCGCACCAGATCCAAGTAGGTATCGATCGACTGCTTGTTGTTCTCATAGACCTTGGGCAAGGTGAACAGCGAGACAAAGGCTGCAGGAGGAGATTGAAGAAATAGTTGTATTATATATATTTAAAGCAAGGAGTTAAGGCCTTACCCAATATGACCAGAGTCATGCCATTGAACCAGGCGCCAATGTAGGTGAACACCCACAGAATGACACCAAACTTAATCGAATCGATCAGATCCTCAACGAGGAACAGGCGTCTCAGTTCTGCGGTGAAGCCATTGACATGTGCAACAGCAACGCCAGCAATGTTCTGCACCTTCTCCTGCGACAGCGTCAGATCCAGTTCAAGGTATTCTCTGCAGAACGAAGGTGTAATATATTAGTAATTTATTATACATATATAGAGGGGGGAGGGGGGCACTCACTTGAAGGGATGTCCATCGTTTGTCTTTTGTACGGCCTGTGTGACCGATTTGTAAATTCTAAAGGCAACGGTGCCGAAGAGCGCCAGCAGCGATAGATACGCAAACACACTGATCACGGAGAAGCAGGAGATGGCCACCAGTGTGACCAGGCCGGCGCCAAAGACAATGCCGGACTTTTTCACATCACGCCAGTAGATCAGGGATTCCACTGCAAGAAGATAAAGAAAACAAGACATAATAAGTAAGGAATATATGCATATATATTAAAAGATAGACATGATCTTTTACAGTTTGACAATCACATGGTTTGCTCAAGTTTTCGATTCTTCTCTCGTTCCTCTCACAGTTGACAAGCGAATGAAAATACCAAAATACACACAAAAACTTAAAGATCATTAGCGACAGCTGTCTCTATATGCGTGCGTATATGTGTATCTGTATCTTTTGGCTAAGCAATTATGCAATCTTCGAGATACACGAGATTCAACACACACAGACAGAGCATAATTTCTGCTGCTGCAGTCAGGTAATAATTATTGGTAGCACAATTAGCTGTGTAAGCTATATAGACTATGCAATGCAATGCATATATACACATATATATATTGTATCTATATAGTTGTATAGTCGCCCACACACACACAGACAGACACAGAGACTCACAGACTTTGCTGCTCGACATTTTTTTCGTGGTTTTTCGTGATCGGATCGTGCTGCGTTCGTTCGACGACGTTCGTTGCCAAGTTTTATACTAGGCAAACAATATTTGGGCGTCTGTGCGCTTTACGGGATTTAACTCAAAAATTTTCCGGACCCCAGCCGGACAACAAGAGAGAGAGAGAGAGAGAGAGAGTGAGCAAGAGAGAGAGAACAACGTGAGAGCGGAACGGAACTGAATCGAAACACTTAACACGCAGTGTTCTTCATGGATAAATTCCCTCTATAATTAATCGATAACACGCGCCAGTCAATGCACTCATCGAAAGCGAATTTGTTGTTGATCTCAATGAGAAAAGCGAAATGCGGGAAATGCTTTCTAGCTATTTCTTCTTCTACAATTAGTTGACCTAAAAATAGCTGAACTCTTGTTCGACGCATCGCAACACAATAAACAATGCGATTAATTTAATTGATCTCGATTTCCTTCTCACTTCATGTATCTGAAAATACTCTCAATCGATTGGCGATTGACCTGAGAGAATGATCGTTTTATTAGTTTTGCTTTGTTATCAGAAGAGATTTCGGAATTTTATAAGAATGTTTCTCATGTCTCAATCTTATTCGGAATGAAAAAGTTTCTTATAATTAGTGAATATTTATTTATTATATTGTTTTTAATTTGTACAATGAATGTTTCCCATGAACTTTAATAATGATATAAGGAAGTTTCCTTCAACTTTAGGGATGTTTTCATTTGTATATGAAAAATACTTGTTTATTTTAAAAACAAGTTCAATATCCCATGGGGCTACACATCTGGTTACAGATTTACACTGAGAGAAATGAAAGAGCTGTTCACTAGGCAAATTTCATCAAGACTCTTAAAGAATTTCCACTTTTGTTGAAGATCTTTCATTAACATGATCTCGATGCGGATGCGAGACTAGACTCGGAACAGCTAAACAAATATTCGAAAAAAAACTAAACTTGTTTTTGGGGGTGGAGTGTGCAAAGGCAGAGAGAC
Source organism: Zaprionus africanus (assembly GCA_018151435.1). Lineage (NCBI taxonomy): Eukaryota > Metazoa > Arthropoda > Insecta > Diptera > Drosophilidae > Zaprionus > Zaprionus africanus. The sequence goes on along the minus strand of JAECXB010002307.1, from coordinate 276,364 downwards.
AAAGCTTCCCCCTCTGGGGGGTACCCCGCAAGCGGTTGCCAAGCCGCAAACCACTTGGAGGTTATGTAAATCGACAGCAGCAAATTAGAAAGGAGACAATGATGAGAGGGCTACAAATTGAAACTGGGTTAAGACATATGTAGGCAGCAGCAGGCAGGCGCAGACAAGAGATACAAAGAAACAGACACACACACACACACACACAGATAGTGTAGACACATATTGATGTCTTCTTGAATTATAAAGAAAGCGCTGAAGCGAGAGAAAGTTTCGTTAAGCCTTTTTATCAATTGTTGAAAACGAGAGACTTTGTTCCAATTGAGCGTATTGAAAGCGTGTATAGCTTGCAGTTGGTTCAGTCAACTTGGGAAAACTGGGAATACTTCTGGAATGAGCTGGAGTAGAGTGGGAGAGAGAGAGGAGAGTAGTGGGTAACTGCCAACTGGTTTGCAGCGAAACAAGTTTGCGCTGAAAGTGAAGTGGAATCAGCGTCATCAACAAAAACACACACACAAGAGGAGGAAGAGGCGCACGAAATTGCCTAGATAACAGTCAAGTGTATCTGTATCTGTTTCTGCATGTATTCGCACTTGCTAGAGATGTGTGCGTGAGCGAAGAGGTGGAAGAAGGTCTATTGGATCTATTATCACCTCCCTTGTAGGTCTCAGTTTTATTTATCTTCCTTTTCTTTTGCTCATCTGTAGAGTTTAAACACATTTGCTAGAGAAATGTGTGAAAAGAATTGAGAAAGAAAGCTGGAGATTCCATTCTACTCTATTAACATCTTTAAAAGCTTAAATTATACTGATCCCAAAGCTTACTTGCTGAATAAAGCTTAGTTATCAAAACGTTTTTTTTTTGTTTTTGCTTTGCAGCAGAAATATCACAATATATAAACTCATATATTATAATAATTTGCATTATCGTAATGTAGAAAGGAACATGAAACACCCGTATTTACGTCATAGGCATAAATCACATAATAGACTCATAAATAGAGAAACTTTATGCGAATAATCTCAAAATTTAAATCTTGTTCTCTCAGTTCTGATTTTTTATTTTTTATTTAGTCTTTTCTATGCCATTTTTTTTTGACTTTCATATAATTTTTTTCTATTTTCCTTTTTCCTTTCATTAAAAACATTTTTTGTCTTTTTAATGTCAGTTTCCTTTTGTTCTTTCTTTAATTTTTTTACCATTCTTTTATATCCTTTTTTATTTGATATGCTTTTTTTTCTTCTCTTTAACTTTGTTATTCTTTTATATCTCTCTTTAATATTATTTTCTTTCTCTTTTTTCTTTTTTAACAAATTCTGTATTCGATATATTTAGTTCTTCTCTTATGACTCTCTCTCTCTCTCTCACATTCCTACTCCAGAATCTCGTGCGTGATTGTGCTCGTGACTGATTTAATTACTGCGTGCACATCGCCAATGTCTGCGATGTCTATGTGTGTGGTTGGCACGCGGCATTGATAACCTTGAATTAGACAATCCACACACACACACCTGCTTTCTCCCTCCCTCTCACACACATGTGATCGCCTGCTCCTCCTCCTGCAAATTCGCCTGCATTCGCATTTAATTATGGAATATGCTAGCACAGCGCGATTTGCTGTTGCTTTTGATTTACGTTGCTGATTGGAAAATGTTAAATAAAGTTCATTGGCTTCTTTTTCTTTGCACCTCTCGACGTGGCAATCAAAATTCAAAATGTGATCGCGCTTCAACAAGCCAAATTATGCAAAAATCAAAAACACTTCAAAGCGCTTATGCTCAAGAGGTTTTTGTTGTTGTTGTTGTTGTTGTTGCTGAGCGTGCACTGATCGTTTTCGGCCACGTTGGCGTCGCTGCTGACGTTGGCAGTCGGACAACGGTAGCGTGCAGAGCATAGATAACGCTTAACGGTAAATCAGTGCATGGAGTGGGAGGTTGGAGGGGAGGGGGGAGACAGACCTCGAGATAAGCACGCAGGCAGCTACTGCTGTTGTTGTTGTTGTTGCTGTTGATATTTACCTGGTCCACGTTCGGGCAGTGGCTGGAAATTGCCATTGGAATTGTTGCGTGAGTAACGTTTGCTGCCACCAGCCATGATTGAAAGAGTATTGGAAGTGGGGGTGTGGGGGGAGAAAAGGAGCTTGCCGCCAAAAAAACGTGTATGCAAAACGGAACAAGCGTGTCTAACACTAATTAAACTTGGCTACTGCACACGCACACGTACACAGAGAAACACAGACACAGAGGGAACGACGATAACTGCGGACCGCCGTCGGCTTTGAACGCAGCAAAAGAACTGGAAGAAGTTCAAACACAAAACAAACCAATAAGCCGAAGTTGCTGCTGCTGCTGCGCCGCTGCTGTTGAGCACGACAGACAGAGAAAGAGAGTGAGTGAGAGCGGAAAGTATGAGAGAGTGTGTTTGTGCATGACAAACAAGTTTTCTGGAATGGTGAGAGCGCCATCGAACTCAAGCAGAGATTGAGAGAGCGAGAGAGGACCGCGAGAGAGCGCGTGCGATCTCAGCGCATGAAAGTAAAAAGATAACGCGCAATTGCAACAATAATAACTTGACTACGTAGGCGCATTCAGAACGGCGTCGTCGCAAGCAACGTGGCGACGACGTCGAAGCAGAAGACGAAGTTAATTCGTGAATTGGCCACGAACTTCGTATTATGTTCGTTACGTTTTTGACGTAGTGGGCGCGGCTGCGGTTTGCGTTCAATTCGACGTGTTGTTGTGATTCATGCGTCGCTCTCTCTCCCTCTCCCACAACATGTTAAAAGTGCGCTCAGAGCGTGACCAGACAAACTATAGGTGTTCGAGTGTGACCACATGAGAGTGTGTGTGTGTGTGTGTCCGTGTTTTTGTTTGTGCCTGCAACTTGAGTGCCAGAATCAATAAAAGTTCATTATGCGGAGTCAAAGCAAAGTTTGTTGAGCATGTGGTCAATGCACTGCTTGCCGCAGTTTGACATGCACTGCTTGCCTGACAACATGAACTGCAACGCAAAAACGAAATCAAATTGCGTATTACTTTACGTCGTTTGTAACTGTCGAAGGAGTGACATCATACATACCACACAACCCCCTTTGAACAAATATTTTTTGGCGCGACGCAGACGTCGGCGTCGACAGCAACAACGTCAAGTCGTGTGAGTAATGAAGCTTTGCTTTTCAATGATATCATTGCTGACCAAATTCGCATTGAATACCAACAACAACAACAACATAGTCTGACATAATTCTCAATCGTTGCTCAAATAAAACTAAATCTGCACCTGACATGGTTGAAATTGCATAAGCAGCACGCAAAATGCAACAACAAAACATAATGTAATAATGAGATTATTAAAATAAATTCACACAAATTACAACTAGAGAATATTAGAGATTATGATGTAAGGAATACCCTGCAAAGTTGAAATATATTTTGAGTACACACGAATTAAAGGAATAAACGAATCTCACTATCTCAAAGTGAAAGAATGGGAAAGTTTACAAAGTACTACAATATATATAAGGAAGATTTGTCAACTCATTCACGCACTGCACTATCTTATATTAATAGAAACACTATAATATAATCTATTTACTAAACCAAAAACTGTCTGGAACGGAAATCGCAAGGTAAACGTTTCAAGTTGATAAACGCAATCAAAGTCGGTTGTCAAGTGCAGAACAAGAAGAAGCAGCAAAAGTGAAAGAACTGAAATAAATCTTTACATATTGAAATAGATGATAAGAACCTTCTCATAACGTTAGGTGATAGAACAGTTTGCCTGGCCGAGATTCAAGAGCAACAAAACCAACAAAGAAATTCTATAAATTTTTCATTTCTCTCTCGCGCCAAAGACGAAAAAGATTTATAAATAAAACATATGTGGCTGCAATTGGAAACAGCGTGAGCAGTGAAGAAGAAGAAGCAGAAGAACTGTCTGCTTTTATGATTGTTTCTTTTAAATTGTTATTCGTAACTCTCCCCATATATTTTATATGATACTTACAAGACTCCCGATTGATAGGCAGCTCTTTGATTTCGCCCAATGTCTGCAGTAGGCTCTGTAGCGTTTCTAATGCGGCAGCCATTATGCTTATATTTTATATATATTTATATATGTATATATTGCTATAATATAGGTAAATCTAGATAGATTTGTAAATTCCTAGAGAACTACACAGAAACTGCAACGAAATGAGACGAGGTATTTTATATAGGAAGTTGCACACACGCAAACGGTACGGCCCGACGGCATTAACATTAACCGTTAACTGAAACGAGGCGATCGACCGCACGATCAGCGAACCCCAGCCCCATAGTCAGCCCCCAGTACGCAGACCCACTACAGTCGCCCCCCTCCTTCCCTCTCTCCCAGCTAACCCTAAATGACTTGCCCGAAAACGAAAAAGAATTGAATGCGAAAATAGACGCACGACAACTGCATGATAGATAAGTGTCACGGTGTACACTGAGCGAAAAAACCGAGCACTAAAGTTGCAAGTACCTAGAGAACCCAATTACACTTCTTTATTATTAAAAAAGCTCACTAAGTTCCTCCAAATGAACTTTTATAAGTTACACGCTGTACACTCAACGAAATTTCCTAGCAGAATATCAGCTGTTCTTATACTCTGACTCCAACTGATTTTAGAAAGGTATAGTGAGTTTCTTTATAATGGATTTGCTTAAAACAGTTGATTATTACATTAATTATTACGATGTAATTTCCCTGAAACAGCTTCTTAGCTTAGTTATTATAACTAGTTGCTTATTTAGCTGATCGTAACTATGCTTCTAATACAGTTTAATTTAGTTAGTCGCTTTTAAGTACACCCATTAAAAAAACCAACTGCAAGTAAACCACATGTCTATAATGCAGTTTATAATTTGATTTTTATTTCAATCTGGTTTTTCCAATACTATTAACACTTTTTCATCTTTAATGAGCTTTAGAAAGGCGCTTTTGGAAACATCTAGCAAGCTTTTCTCAAGAACTTATTATTTATATGACTTTTTTTCTTAGTTTTTTGAGTTTTGCTGTCCTTTTTTATAACGATAAAGACGACTTTAAGAACGTTTTTATTAAGAATTAAAGTATTCTGTAGAGAATTTTATATAGTTTCTTTCTACTTTATATCAAGTTTTAAAACTTTTTTCAATATTTTTATTATTATATATTATATTATTATATTTTTAAATATTTAGAAAGAGGTGGCTATATATTTTTAGAGTTTTCTCCTTATATATGAAATACATTTAATGATTTTTAACTCTTCTGCAAATTCTACTAAGTATTTAAAACTACCCTCGCTTTTTCGCTCAGTGTAATCGCTGACAAATCAGATAAAAACGCACAAAAAATTTGATTTAAACACAAACGAAATGCGCCTAACAAGCGAGCGAGCATGTTTACACGATTATATAATTGAAGTGCAGTCGCGAAGTACATTATAAAAACAAATATACATGGATGTGATAAATATTATACACATAACTATTATAGACACATATAATATTTATATTTCTATCTGCATTAAACTATGCCAAAGTTAAACCCAAACCCCCAAAAGTATTTATGTATTTGTCCGTCAATCTGTCTGTCTATGGCTGAGGTCAACGCGACGGGTTCAACAGCTGACGATGAGGCAGCAACAATGTGGCAAGTCGCGCACGAGAGTATCTTAGTATCTTATGGATGCACACACACACCAGAAACTGCACAGGGAGAGCACACGAGAAAACACGGCGAAGTCGTCACGCGTTGACAAAGTCCGTACATCAACTAAACTACAATTAATTTCAGATGCGCTCAGGAGGCGAACACAGGGCGAACATACTATAGAGTAGGTACACACGCACACACACACACGCACACACACACACACGGACGTGTGTACATTATACGGGTATAGGGGTAGCCTATGGCATATTGCAAATAGAACGCTCGAGCGACGCAGAGAGCGAGAGAGAGAACGTGAGAGTGACCTACGATCAGCCAACCAAGTATCTTTGTATCTGTATCTACCTATATCTGTGTATCTGTATCTGTCTGTGTCTGTGCCTTGCAGTCTGCGCTTAGGTAGCTCGATCCCTCGATTCCGTGCATGTCTCTGCATGCTTCGAGCAGGTAAACAGGCTGCAACAATGGCCCTCGCCCAGCAGGTAACCTTGCAGAGCAAGACAGAGAGACGCATCTGCCAGGGCTGCTCGATCAATATATTCGCGCTGCTTATCTTGGGAGAATCTGAATCGAAAACAGCATCAGACAAATTGTTGTACCTGCTGAACTCTCTGCCTTTCTCCCCCTCCTAGTCAGCCCTTCAAAAAGCACATGCGCTGAAGAATTCCACTCCCCATTTCTTCTATGAACTTTAGCTATTTTCAGTTTACAGATTTCTATTTGACTAAGGAAAGCTCCTGTTAGCTTTCTCTCTCTTTCTACGGCTAGCTTGATCAGCCCTTAAAAAGCTTGCACTCTCTTCAACTTTCTATGTCTGAGTTCTCTTTTTTCACTGTGTTTCTCTTGTTTCTCCCTCTCTTCTGCAACCCACGTCGTAATCTCTGCGATATGTACTTAACCGCAACAATAAAATGGCTGAAACAGCTAAAAAGCTAAAATTAGCAGGCAAACACGAACGCAGACGCCGGCCGGGTAGATGCCTACAGATTCAAGGGGTAGCGGGAGGAAGTACTTAAAGCATAATGGATAAATAGCGCCTACAATGTCTGCAGCTTCTTATTGACAATAACAACAACAAAGAGAGTAACTACAATTTAATCACTTGTGCTCTCTTATTCTCTTCGTTCTCCCTCTCATTCGCTCTATGTCTCTCCCAGACAACTTGTCACTTGAAATAATTCAAGGTTAGGTTTGCATTTGCACTGCTTGGCCAAGTTTGATGGAGCTTTGAACTGCTTGACAGTCAAACGTGGCGCCAAAAATTGATTTAGCTTTTAAATTAGTTCAGTTTTTGTCGTGTCGTAGGCGTCGTGAGAATTAGTCTCGATAGTCAGTCATTCTGCCGCGTGACGTCAGATCTAACGCACTGACGTAGACCTTCCTCCAGACTGTGTGCATATGGCACATGACTGTGCATGCTCGTTATCATGGGGCGTTGGCTTTATGGCACTCTTACTTTCGTTGTACTCATTGAACGAGTGCAGAAAAAAGTATAGTAAAAAAAGAGTATAGAGTATAAACAGTATTATATAGTATATTTATACATAAACGAAAATTATAGTTGTAAGAATAGATTTCGACCTTAGATTATTGGTGCTTCATACAAAATCATCTAATGATCGTCTATCGATAATACTTGACTTCTTCAGGGATGATTCCTTTGAAAATCTATTGCCATTAAAAAGTCGATTATGTATCTAAGTGAAAATTCTAGTTGGAGGAAAGTCGATTCCGACTTAATATCATTATTGTTTCATACAAAATTATTATTATAATCATCTAGCGATAATACTTGATTAGTTCAGAGATGATACCCTTGAAAATCTTTTGCCATTATAGAGTAGCATTAATTAGTATTAGAATATAGTCAAAAATCAACAGCTAGGCATTCTATAGTATCTCAGAGACGATCATAACACCAGAAAGTGTCTAGTCTTCTTTTAAATAAATCTGCTGAATGTCTTTAACAATTAGAAAGCAAGCTTAACTTGTATAAAACTAGTTTTCTAAGATCAATTAAAACTCATTTTTTCTCTCTCCACAGTATCTTCAAGTTCATAGCACCCTCTTTTCTGTACTGGCTTCCGTTTACATTACTTATCAATTGGCAACATTTGTTTCGCACATTAATGCAAATTATTTTGTTCGCAATGCGAAAATAAGCTCGCAAAAATTCCGATGATCTAATGCCCCGTTCGCTTGGGCTAGAATCAAGTGGCCTTTATACTGCCTTAGACTTCTCGATACGTAGATACAATTTACTGCGTATAGCCATTGATATTGTGAGTGGGTTCGGCTTCAGTGGCACGTAAGCATTTCCTTTGTTTTTGTGTGTTGCCTTTCCATTCTATTTCGGGCGCAGCACAAAATGCCGGCCGGCAGGTGAAAGCTCTGTTAAGGCCAAGTTAGTACTTGTACTTATAGATAGATAGATGTACTCGAATGCAGTCATGACCAAAATGGGACAATCGCCGAGGCATACATATTTCGATTCTTAATCATTTTTTTTATACCCCTACGCTATATGTAGTTTGCAATAGCATTTATTTCTAGAGTTGACTCACATTTGATTCCATTTGAACTGTGATATCATTTGAATTTTGGTGAAATCATAATTTGAATTTCAATAGATCGACAAAAGAATATAAACTAGATTCTTTTAACTAGCTATGTCTGCTTCACTAAGATTTATAGCATGATTCATAGAGTTAAGATCTTCTACTTTGCATTTTTCGATCAGCTTAGGGTATTTACAGGTCAGTCAAAGCTTTAGCTCACTTCCCAGTTCGCAATTCGCCACGTTTTGTTTCTTTCTCTCTTTATGGTCAAGACGAGTTCTGTTCAAGATCTTTCTAGGTTGACTGACTCACGCACACACTCACACTCACTCACTGAACTAACTGACCGCCTGCTATGCCCACAAAGTGTTGCGAGTGCTGTGAATACTGTTTGCCACAGTGGGTTGCCCCTTCTGTGTGGGGAGCAGGTGACTCTGACATTGCCTGGGCGACTCAGGAGGGTTTCCTCAAGTGGCGTTCTCTATCCATATCGAGCGGAAATAGTCGTAAAGCGTAAAGTAATTGCTTTTATGTGCCCAAGCGGGTGGGCAGACATCAAAACAAGAAACCGCACATGGCTAGGCAAGGAGATCTCAAGGAGAATTTCCACTACACACACGCAATAAAAGTGCTTGGAATAATGAGAAGTTGATTAGGAATAAACTTAAGGCTAGTTTTGAAGGGATATTAAAGCTTTAAAGGGCAACTACAGGGAAAGTTACCAATATTTTACTTATTAATATCTATATAACTTTTAGCTTTAAGAAAATTCAATAGATTTGCGAGGTAGACATAGTGAATTCTATCGAAATATTAAGATAAACAAGAATCAAGACTTTTTTGGTTACGATTTTTGATAAATAGGCTACTGATTTAAATTGATCAATAAAATTAACTGGTAAAATTCAATTGAACATATTTTCTGAGTTAAATTCTAAAAAATTTAAAATATATTCTATATCTCTAGTGCAGTTGCAACCCTTAATAAATCTACAATAACTCATTAATATCCAGCAGTTTAAATCTCGGCGACTTAAATGACAAGCTTATTAAAGCGTTACCCATTAAAAAGCTTACATTGTCAGCATACTAATGGGTTCTACTTAAGCCTTAAGTACTGTAACTATTAATAGTTCTCGCCAGTTAATAGTTCCCAAAAATTCGCATATAGTGAGTAATGCTATCATATTGTTCTATTCGAAGGTAAATTAATTAACTCCAATTACAGTTGGCATATGAAAAACAGACAGTCAAACCAACTGTTTATCTCTATCACATTGTCAACAACAATAGCAACAACGTTCCCAGACATGTCGCACACAGAGAGCGATTAAAGGTGATGTACTATACAGTATAATATATACATATATGGTATATGTTTATGCCTATGAGTTTGCAGTTACAGTCGGCGAGTGCAAAGCTCGTGTAAATCGTCGGGTTAGTCAGTGGAATGATAATCGCGAAACGTTGTCGTAAGCTGATGAAATAGAACCCCAGTTACCTGGAGCTGCCTCAGACTGGCGTCGTCTATTGCATGCGAGCCTCGTGCGAAAGGGATTGCGCCCCTCTCCCTCCCTCCCTTTCTAGTACCAGCCATATCGGTTTGCATGAGGCACAGAGTGAAAACTTTCGTATTTATTATGGCAAAACTGACGTTTGCAGTTGCTGCATGAAAAGCGCTTAGCACATGCGATCCGATTACGCTTTACCGCTTCAGTGCCAACATTAGCGGCAACAACAACAACTGGGGAGACGCCATAGAAGGTAACTGAACTGCGATTTTATGCAGTGCAACTAATTATGAGGGCGTGGCATACCTTTTAGTTGGCTGCATTTGCTTTTGAAAATTTTTAGTGCGCGCTTTTAGGCGCGGAACAAATTTTATGAAATACGAAATAACGCAATCAATGCGTGTAAGCATAGAAAAATTATGAAAATTTGTGCTCAACTGTAGCAAGGCAAGGCGAAATGGAAAAGGGGCGGGTTCATAAGGCGCGTGCACAGTAATAAAGCCATAGCATACTTTTCAGGGTTGTAAGCGGGGGCTGCAATTACAATAGGCAGACAAACACACACGCACACACACATTGCCTGTTCAGTCAAGTGTCGAGAGCAAGTGCACAGCAATAGCAACAACAAAAGCGAGAGGAATTGCAAACAAAGCGTGGCATACTTTTAGGCAGCGAAACATATTAGAAGCAGGAGGGGTAGGTGGAAGGGTGGTGCCAACAATGACATCATTATAGATAGATATGTACACATACATAGATATATTCACAACAGTAATTCCTGTACAGTTACAGCTCGCGACCTGCTGCAGGCAGTTGCTTTACAGTTTGAGAGCCACTGGGCACACTTACCTTGCGGGTGCAAACGTTCGGGCTTGAACCAGGCATCTGTAAATAGGTGGATTGATATATTGATTTTCGTTAGTTTAGCATTAAGTTTTGTGCAAGGTAAAGAGAGAGACAGAAAGAGGTAGTAAGAGAGAAAGACAGAGAGAGAGCGAGTGTGGGAGAGCGTGTGCATTACAAAGTGTTTTTTTTTTTTTTTGTATGAATAAAGCCGAAATGAAAATGTGAGTTAAATGCAAAATCAATCTACAACTACGACTACATAGTAAAACTGTTATACCAAAAGTGTTATACAACGCCTGAGAATTTCCCCAAATGCAATTTCCGCACCACATTGACAGAGGTTAGTTTTGTTTTCGAATGTTTGTGTGTATTAGTAGAACATTTGTGTATGTGTGTTTGTGTGTGTGCGCAACTTACTGGGATCCAAAATGGAGCAAATCAATGGGCGCTGCTTGCAGACGCCATTTTGTCCGTTCTCGCCAATTGTACACATTTTAGTTGTTGTTGTTTTTATTATTGTAAAACTTTTTAGCACAGTTTAACGGTACTTTTTGCCGTTGATATTAATAATATACAACTCTGTGTATATATCTATATTTTATATGTATTAAACTCTTCAAATACAAAAACACACAGCACACTCAGCGCCACAAGAGCGAGCGAGAGCGAGAGAGCGCACACAGTTAGTTAGGTTAATTACGACGTACCGTTAGGCGAAGATACACGCACACATAGATGTTTTCTTGTATATGTATTTGTTATATACACGCGATATTTGCAGTGGGTAATAAAAATTTCAACTTCCGTCTTGCAGGCACACGACGCGTTCAGAGACTGAGCACAGGCCGCTGCAAGCTTCACAAAGCCTGCCAGGACTACGAAGCAAAAGCTTCAGAGAGCACGCAACGGCGCAATGAGAGCGGATAGTAGAGAGAGAGAGAGAGAGCGCACAGCAAAATCGATTAGCGGCGAGAGTTGAGCAACCGCGCTTAGCCATGAACTCGCCGCAAAAGGAAGAAGCTTTCAAGCTCAAGCTCGTAAAAAGTTTATCGATTGGCAATCGCAATAGCAGCTGACCCGTGAGTGAGTGTGTAGAGTTGTCGTGATGTGTGTGTAGACTAGGGTTGTACAAAATATATTATAATATAAAAATAATGATATTTATTTATACAAAGTATACTGAATACTTGACTAAATAAATAATTTACTATATTAAATATATTTTATTATTTAATTGTTTTTTTTTTTTTAATTGTGGACAATTTTAAAAATTTCGTATTGATAAAAATATCCATACTATTGAATATATCGATATTATTATTGTGATATATATACAAAATAATGTTTATATTTTTTTAAAAATAAATATGAACACGATATTTTCACAACCCTAGTGTAGACTTTTGCAGGCGCATGCGTCAATCTTCAATTAAAGATGAGGGGCTTGTGGGCCCGGAAATTGCCAGACGGCGACGGTTTCATTTTTGGGTGCGGTGTTTGTCCGGTTGCACCACAGAGCCTGCAATGACTGCAGGTAGGTAGTGTGTAATACCACCCTGAGGGTGGAATTAGGCAGGAATGGGAGGTGGGAAATGTATGGCAGGTGGGTCCCAGTGGCTGCTTGAGTTGAGATATGAAATCAATGAGCCAAGCGACATGTCTTCTCCCGAGTGGTTTTTAGTTTATGGATTCTCTAACTTTTTGCCATATGTAACAATTCTTTATCACTCTCTTTCTGGCTTGAGAACTTTGGCAAAAGTTTGCATTGAAATGCGCAGATGTTGATAAATGCGTGGGATGAGAAGAGAATACTTGGCAACTTGTGTGACCCTGTTTACCCCTTCCTCACTGTTATTAAATCAAAATAGTTTTATAGAGTCATAAGTCGTTCTCTTACTGAATTTTAGCTCGAAAAAGGCTATTAAAGAATAATTTTTGCCTGGCACAGCACAGTTGACCCGATTATGTCAGATGAATTTCATATGGCGATGATGCGCGATACATTTGGCAACTTATTGGAAAAGTTGGACAAAAGCAAAAACTTGCACTTGTTTTCCATAAACAAAAGGAAATTTCTTATCTATTTATAAATAAAAATCAAATGTATACATATTGTGCATACCCTATATGTATATTGAATAAAGGAAGTAAATGTAGATGTATATTTATAGAGAAAACCCTGGGAGACCGATTTCCATATCACAGGAGGTAAAAACAGAAGAAAACTTGATAAGCTCTAGAAAATCACTTGGTCTCGTAAAGATAATCAAGGCAAAAGGAGAGTCAGCTCTTAATCAGCATACGGTCTCGTTAGAGACAACATGCAGATCGCTCATCCAAAACAAAATCGATCACGGCAGACACCTGGGGGGAGTCTGCACTCGAAACGATACAACCCACACACAAGCACTGAGTACCGAAAATAAAAATGAAAAACTTATTCACACTTTGTTTACACGAGATTTTAACTTCAGTCTTCGTGTAGCGCTTTCACAAATCTCGTTACGCCTTGTAAATACGCCGTGGATTGAGGGCGTTTCTTTTATGGCACTTTTTTATTGCTACTTTTCAAATCGATTTGTCCGGTTATAACACAAGATTCTTAGTCTCTGCACTTAAGTTTCCCACATTTGCTTGACATGTGGGCAAATGCTCTCGATAGCGAATGAAAGAACAGTTATAAAGCGGGCGATAAACGCAAAGCGGATTCGCTGATAAGTGCTCGTGCTCAGTCTCACTCAGCCTCCCAGCAAGAGAGCAAGAGGGACAAAGTGCGAATGAGCAACTGGTAAAAGAAGTAAAAGAATCGAATCGGTTATCGGAATGGGTCGATGCATTGGCAGCAGCTGCAGTCGGGGGCAAAGTCAATGCCAAATGGAACAATCGGAACAAAGGCAAAGTATAAGGAACGACGTACGGACAGACAGAGGGAGAGAGGCAGATACACTTAGCATGTGCTTGCCATGAAAATAGTGAGAAGAAAAGGAAAAGACAAAGACAAGAAAACACATTACTAATTGGAAAATTTTGCCAGCAGGCGGAGAAAATCAAGGCGCAGTTAGCAACGTAGAGAAGAAAAAGAAAAGAAATGCATGAAACTGATATAAAAACGTATTATAATGTTTTTGCGCAGTGAAGCGTCACCCCAAACCAGACAGACAATTGGATTATGCAGGCAAAGGCTTAAATTAAAAGCTGCATCCGAGGGGTTTGGGGCAACACTGTCGAAAAAGTAGTAGTAGAAAGAGTAGCTGCACTGCCTGTTCGTGTGTGTGTGTGTGTGTACCATAATTGCTTTAATGGACACATGCTAGAATGTGGTGCAGAAACTAAAAAAAAGAGGAGAATCAAATGTGAAATATGAATTATGAACGCGCAGCTCACGTCAATGAACGCAGCAGCAACAACTAACAAGGGCAGCGACAGAGCAGCGGCAGCGACAGCAACAGTGAGAGCAAAACCAAAGCTGCTGATTCATGCGCGATGAATAAGATAAAAAAAATACTTGTGAAATAATACTAGAAAAGAAACTAAAATAAATGCCAATTGACTTGTTCGATAGCTGTTGCGCAGTCGTGACTCACGTCACGAACATCAATCGATGACAGGACTGATTGCAGTATCTCCATTTCTCTCTCCAACTAGTGATCAAAGGGAGAGAGAGAAAGAGAGTAAGTGCACTCGACTACCGGCGAATTTGTCACACAAAATTGCAAATGAATTCGCCTGTACATATAAACATACGTTCGGTATATGTAAACGTATACAATCCATTAAAATATTTACATTATTATTATTTTATTTGCGCTAGCAGCCAGCGAAAATTCAAAACCCTCTCGATGACATCATAAGAGCGGCAAGCACACGCAAAACAAAATGCTAAAAGCCGCAAAGACACGCGGACAAAAAGAGTGTGCAAGAGAGAGAAAGAGAGAGGTGGCAAAGGAGAAGGAGGATGAAGTGGGAGTGAGAGACCGGGTGGTAATCGGCTTGTTTACGGCTATGACAAAAAAGTAACAAACACACAAAAAACAAAAGCACAACGCCAGAGTGACCAGAGGCATCAAGCCTAGCTGGTGGTGACGTCGGTGCGGCAAGGTGCGGTCGCGAGGATACATTAAAATACGAGTATCAACAAAACACAACGATAACAACAAAAGCAAACAGCAACTACATAAATATGCGATGACTAATTGTCGGATACAAATTAATTAGAAACAAAATGATATCGATATGTAATTTACTTTGCTTATACACTACAAATCAGTTGGCAACTCTAAAGCGAAGAAAAAACGAATTATACGAAACAGATTGAATTATTGATTTGCAGGGTATAAGCAGAGTCGACTTCTCTCTAGTTGAACAGGCTTTGTCACTTACCCAGTCCGTACTTGTAGAAGATTTCCTCAACGGAAACAATCTTTGGCTGCGGTTGCTGCTTTTGTTGTTGAGGTTTGGGCTGGACTGCTGCCTTGGGCGGCTCCACTTTGGGTGCAGCAGGCTTCACAGGCTCCGCCTTGGGAACAACTGGAACTACAGCGGGCTTCGCCACAGGCTCATCGTCATCCAAGTCGGTAATGAGTTTGCTGGCTGCTGCCTTGGCTGGAGGAGCTACAGCTACTTTGGCTGCCACAGGTGGCGTGGCAGTGCGCTCCTCCTTGAAGTCACTAAGCAAATCTTCGGATGAAATAAACTTCTCATTGTCTTGCTCCTTGAGGGCATCGGTTATCGGTTTCTTGGCCGGCGACGGTGTGTACGATACGGACGGTGAATCTGTGTCGGAATCCTTATTGGCCACAACGGCTGATTGGGCGGTTGCTGGTGCGGGTGCGAGTGGTGCAGCTGCTGCTGGGACAGCACTTGGCTTGCTCACAAAATCATCATCAGAGTCGTCGTCATAAAAATTGGTTTTGGAAGGAGCACTGGGCTCGAAGGGCTGCAGCGGCACAGTTGTCGTTGGTTGGCTACTGAAGCTGCCCAGCAAATCTTCCTCGACAGGCTTGGGCGCTGCAATGGGAGCAGGCACAGCAGCTGGGACCGGTGCTGGTGTAGGAGCTACAACTGGAGCCGATGCAGCAGGAGTCGCAAACGGAGCCAATGGTGCTTCGCCAAAAATGCCACGTTCGGCATTCATAAAGTCCGTGGTCAGGTCACTCAGGCCCTGCTTGGCGCTCTTACCGGCCTGCGATAGAATTTCACCAAAGTCATCTGTTTTCTGCGCAAACTTAGCGTCCAGCTGCTCCTGTGCCTCCTTGGCACCAGCTGACATGCGCTGCACGAACGCCTGTGGGTCACCGAAGTCGATGTTTTTCTGCTCGTTGGCGAAATAGTGCTCGGTATGCGCATTATCGTCCTGCGCCCCTGTGCTGCTGCGGTCCCCGCCGCCGACGAGGGTGCCACTGCTGCTGGTGGTGCCACCATCTCCGCCGCTGAGGTCGCCCAATAAATCATCATAGGCACTCGACACCTTCTTGTTGGCCGCATTGGCTGCGCTGCTGGCGCTGTTGAAGATGTCGTCAGCTGTGGCGGCAGCCTCCTTCTTTAAATCGGCGAAGTTAAAATCCATTTTTGCCTCGATTTCGGTTTTATTTGCAGCTGCTTTGATAATCCTTTTTTCTTATTGAATTTGAAATGCTCTCATGCACATACACCACTGTATATAGCACTAACACACATACAATCACTCCCACGACCGGCTGTGGTTTTTCGTTAACGCGGTTTAACTCGCTTATTTTAATATGTTAAAATTGGGGTTAAATCGTTTTTTGTATTTTCGGATTTATCGCGTAGCAAAGAAAGGCCGTTATACTTAAAATTTAATTTATTGTACAATGCGTACAACATGCGACGCAACTTTGTTGTTTGAAAAATGAATTGAGACTGCGCGATTGTGTGACCGCAGTGCGAAAATACAAAAATGTAAAAAAAATGTATTTTTTGAACAGAATTGACAACTCTGCCGATGTTCATCGAGAATTGTATCGAATTACACAAAAGCTAATCGATTTTCGATTGCTACGGCTGAGCAAACTTATTAAAATATTTAAATTAAAACAACCAACAATGTTTAAAAACTATGTGTATATATATTGGATATGAGCAACACTACAACCAAACTGATTAGGCGGTCCATTTTAAACAACGCGTGTCCTGATGCGTACGCAAGCAGCGCACCCGACAATAACGGGTTCCGCAGGCCGTGCACGAATACTGCGAGAAGTTTCCGCAGACGGCACAGAAATGGCGCACTGGCTTCTTTGGCGGTGGTGCTGCGGCACTCTCGTAGTTGGGCTTCTGTTTGTCCTCCTCGAGAAGTTGCTGGAAGTTTTTGCGATATTTGGCACGAAAATATTCCGCGCCTTTGTTACGTTTTCCTTTCTTTTCCTTGCTATTCTTGATGCTGTCCTGGAATTTGGGTAACTTTTTGGACATAACTAGGTCGGCATGTGGGTCATCTTGGAAGTTGTCTTGCTCCAGGGCTTCAAGTGCTTTGCGTGCACGTCGCTTACGCGCTGCCTCATCTAGGACACGCTTCTTCTCCGCATCTTTAATTCGATGCGATTCGCGCCCCGTCATTATTCTGGTTGTAGTTGTGTTCTTGTTGTTGTATAATGATTAATTTATGGGTCTTTTTCGTGCAACGGAAAGCTAATGCGATCCATTAACTCATCAACACGAGCCTGCAGCACTTCGACAATATCCGTAGAAATGAATAAATGATTCTCGTCCAAATCTTGTATGATGAATTTGCGTCCCAATGCCAGCTTTTCATCCAAGTGCAATAAAAATTGTTTCATAGCCGGATCACTGAATGTACCAGACAGCAATTTGATTAAAGCAGGTGAATTAATATTTGTTTATTTTATATAATTACCATTCCACAAGCACTCCTTTCATAACATTTACCATGTTTTATGGCAATAAAAGCATTTAAGTTAATGCAAGAATAAAAATCCAACGCTAATAACAAATTGTGTCTTTTCGGCGATCCGATAACGACAACACTGACATTGCCATTCACATCGAAAAATACCGTTTACAGTGGAATGGCAATCATACAACTTATCGGCAATACAAATACCGTATTTCTTTTCAAATGAAGCAATTAGATTCGACATCGTGTAACAAAACCTTAAAATTTATTGAAAAGAGTTTTAAAGCTAAATTTATATTGAAAACGAATTGGGTGTATGAAAATGCTCGTTGCAGCTTTGTGCCCAGCAGACTGAACGTGTATGGTATTTTGTCACCGGCAACCGTTTCGACTGCGCACAAACATAATCGATAGACCCCCTGCCGATAACTTGCAGTATTGTTCTAAAGCGTAGTCAGCACAGTAAAAAGATATATAAATATTATTTATTTAGGTGCAAGTGTGTAGTGAATACATAATGTCGGGGCATTTTTTGGTGGCGCTGGCGTTCATTACAATTTATGCCACTCTGGCTGCTGGAAAATCAGAGCCTGGCCTCGTTGACATTTTCATAAATCAGGTAAAACATGAGCAAAATAATAAATACGTGAATTACTTTTAAAATGTTTTGTATTGTTTACAGGATTTGCAGCCTATAACTGAGCAGCGTCCATTGCTGGCAGCCACGGAGATATACATAAAACGTAAGTAAACTTTGTTTGCAACGTGACAAATTTGTTGGCAATAAACTGAAAACATTTCTGCTCTACCTCTATCTCTACCTTCCCTCCCACGTACGTACACACACGCACACAACAACAACATACACACACACACATATGCACACGTGCAGTGGAGTGCACGTCTGCTGAGGAAGTTCCACTGGATATAAAGTTTAAGCTGACGAAGCACCCATGTCTCTTCGATGTAAGTAAATCTACATGAAATACAACTCCTTGTGCAGTTATTTAATACCCTTCTTCCCGTTGCAGTTGCAAGCACTCAACGAAAATCCGAAGATGCGACAAAATGCAAGTCTTAGTCAGCCCATAAAAACATTCGAGCTAAAGGCAAATTGCACGCATCTCATTGTGCTGCGGGATGAAGTCGCCGATGTTACGCCGGCTGCGCCGGCAAATGCTGTGCAGGCAGCTAAAATGGTCAAAAATCCCGCATCGGTAATTAAAATTTCTGCCTGTGACTCAGTCAAAGTTTCCACACAACACTTACACGCATATACACGCCTGTATAGAACCACTCAACAGTGGAACCTACATCAAAAATGTTATCATACACTTTACTTATCGTATTGTGTTTTCGGTTAGAGGAAATGTCGTTTTGTATGTTGATAAAATGGCAAGAGGATATGGCACACGCGCATTAGGAAGAACTGGTAGTTACATTTAATGTTACAGAAACATAATGGAAAGCACGATAAGACATCTTCTAGAGGGTATCTTTATGCTCAAGTAGATTTATAGTTGGGAAAATACTTAGCAATTGTTATGTTCATTTGAATTTTTAATTACTTCATCTTTCTAATACTAAAACTAAAGCAATCGGGAAGGTAGATTAATTGTTGACTATTTCTGTCTTCAATTAAACAGAATAAAGCTATTTGAATCATTGACGATAGAAATTTAATAGCTTCATAAAGATAGAATCTCTATGGTGAATAATTAAATTTATAGTTGAGGAATTAGATGCCAGAGAAAATTGTATATTGAGTATATGTATAAATGTTTAATCTATAATTCCATTAACATAAGTGTAATGTATTCTATAGTCCCTCTAGTATTATAATTTTAATAGTTTATCATCATTTATTCCAATAGGCGCCTGCCAAACCGGTTGCTATCATAGCTGAAGACGGCATCTACGAGCTGGAGCTGAGTATTTTGCCCACGACACCGGGTCAACAATATCATGGCACTGTGCACATTGGTTTTCTGGGACCACATGGCTACATCTCGGCCATTGACTGGCCCTTCTTGCCGGTAGGTCTTGCCCTCTTCTAGTCTCTCTACTCATCTAACTTCTACACTCATTATTCTCTTGCAGTTTTATTTGATCATGTGCATAGTATATGTGATATTTGGCATCATTTGGCTGTTCGTCTCGTTCGCACAGTGGCGCGATCTGTTGCGCATACAATTCTGGATTGGTGGCGTCATTTTGCTAGGCATGCTCGAGAAGGCCTTCTTCTATGCCGAGTATCAGACAGTTGCGAACACTGGGTATCCAGTGCAGCATGCTGAGCTCGTGGCTGAATTTGTGTCTTGTGGAAAGCGCACACTCGCTCGCATGTTGGTCATTATCATGAGTCTGGGTTTCGGCATTGTCAAGTGAGTAAATAAAGCTGTTTAAACATGGTGGGAGTGAGTTGGTTGCATATACACTGTATGTACCTGCGAAGAGTCAATGACAACGTTCACCTTATGTCTTACGTATCTACCTAGAAATATTCAATGTTTCCCTCCTTGTAGACCCCGCCTGGGACCCATGCTGCACCGTGTCGTGGGCGTAGGTGCGCTCTACTTCTTGCTGGCCTGCGTGGAGAGCTATTTGCGCATAACCAAAGTGAAGAGCGATCGCAGTGAGCTGCTTGTGGCCACAATTCCGTTAGCTGTGCTCGATACGGGAATTTGTTGGTGGATATTTACATCGCTGGTACAGACCACGCGAACGTTGCGATTGCGCAGGTAAACATCGCGAGTATTACTCATCAGAATATAGATTAATTATTATTGTGACATTCTAGGAACATGGTGAAGCTCTTGCTATACAGACATTTCACCAATACTTTGATATTCGCCGTTATCGCTTCCGTTATCTTCATGTTGTTCGCTCTGCGTTTGCGTAGAACCGAGAATTGCACGCCTGTAAGTTGATATTGCTTTGCTACTGCTTTCGTCTCACTAATACCCCCTTTTATGTATTAAGGGCTGGCATGATATCTGGGTAGATACGGCCTTCTGGCATGTTCTGTTCTCGGTGCTGCTGCTGGTCATCATGATATTGTGGCGTCCCACAAACAATAATCAGCGTTATGCATTTACGCCACTGCTGGACAACCCAGAGGATGAGGACGAGGAGGGTTAGTTGGATCAGGAATTATATTTGGCAGCAATATTTAATTTTGTTTTACCATTTCCAGATGAGGAAGATCAATTTGTGGCCGATGCGTATGGCGTGAAGATGCGTGGCTCCCATCAGAATGGTTCGGCCAGAACTCCAACGAATTCACGCACAGCTGCCACAACCACCGAAGAGGATGATTTGCGTTGGGTTGAGGAGAATATACCATCATCAATGGGTGATCCCGCCCTGCCAGTGCTCGATTCCGATGAGGAGATTATCAATACGAAATTCGAAGTTTCCAAAATGCAATAAGCTGCTCCCACAGCAGTTCCTGTGTACCTAAGAGACTTTTGCATATTTATTGCACATTTATTTATAAAAACGATGTACACACATACACATATTTGTGTGTGTGGAAACGCACTTACGACAGACAGCAGAAGAGAGATTTGTATTGCTGGACAACAAGGCTTCTGCTTTTATTTATCTGCAGCGGCTGCTCCTCCTTCTCTCCTCTCCTCATATGCTATTTTCACCCTGAATCGACACCTTAGTCACTACATGCTTGTGAGCAGCCCCTTCTTGTATAATATTGTATGTAATCGTAAACTAATTTTTATTTCGACCTCCTAAATAAATCTTAATTTATTCGTAATCATTAGACTAAGGATCTGTAGATACTATATAGAGCGACAACTAATGTGTTAGCAAGAAATTGAAATTGAAATGCGATGATTCTTCTACGATAATGATAAACAATTTTATCAGTCAACAACAACAAATACATGCACGCACACACACTCCCACACACATACACACTGGCAAGTGTTGTTGCTATCAAGTGTGCCACCGTATTACGTTTTTGTATATACTACATAGT
The DNA here is from genome assembly GCA_018151435.1 of Zaprionus africanus. NCBI lineage: Eukaryota > Metazoa > Arthropoda > Insecta > Diptera > Drosophilidae > Zaprionus > Zaprionus africanus. The sequence continues at coordinate 254,899 of JAECXB010002307.1, read as the reverse complement.
TGATAACACACACACACACACACACATACTGAATAATGATACACAAGTATTTATCAATATATGAATAACGATACAGAATAATCAAAAAACAAATGAAAAGTTTCGATTTAAATTCCTTGATTACTAAGCATTGTATTCATGTATTAAATGTAAGTGACACATACGACATCTTAACGTATTGTAACTTCTAGTGTAGTTTGGGATTTTTCATAAAAATAAACAAACATAGCCATACCAAAAGAACTCATGATATTCTACTGAATTTGATATCTATTAATGGGAAACTGATCTACTAATAAGATACTGATTTTGTGCTAGTAAGGCATCTAAAGTAAACATAAATGATCGATGAGTTTTTAACAATCTTATTCAATTTCCTTTGTCTGGTATCTAAATAAAACATCATCTGGGTTTCGCTGATCGGTACGTAATGTGTATTTTTCACATAATACAGAGCGGGTGTTTCAGTAAAAAGTACATAATGTAAAATTTATGCTTCGAGCTTCTTATTGTTAGAATACACATGCATACATACATAGTTTATTTAATTATTTATTTATATAAACATATTTATAGTCGAACGCAGAACGAAAGAAGTAGAATATGAATGCAAAAAATGCCAAAAAATAATCGAATCGTTTGAAAAGTTCTCGAAATGCGAAAAGTTTTTCCCTTATTTGTTTTTCAACTTTCAGATACAAATTATGCAAATTTACAGATACAAATACTCAAAATACTTAAATATATACTGTCTAAAGGGCGGCGACGGCGGAGCTTTCTTTCTGCTTTTCTCTGTTACTTTATGTTGTTGTTCTTGTTGGATGACAAAACATTTATTAAATATGCGTGTGGACTATTTGAAATTGCAACAATACGACGACGCCTCTGCGAACGGGAAATGGGCGGTTCGGGGCGGGGCAATTGATTTACGGTAAATACGATTTTTCTCATTTTAACAAGTTTCTCTCTCATTCTCATAATTATTGTTTTTTCTTTCCTTTTCCTTTTGGTTTAACAAATTTAATGCCTAGAAATGCGCATGAATATATCGTAATAACGCGGCCCAATCGACCATTTACTGTCCCTAAAGAAGGCTGTCTGTTCACGCCGCGACGGCGTCAACTGCAGCTCAGTTCGATTCGGGTTTGACATTGCGTCTCAGTATTGCAGCGGCCAGATCCTGCTTCATCGCAGCCTGATCACGTTGATCGGCCAGGGACTGTGTGCTGCGCAGCCCGTTGACAATGTCCTTGGTCTTGCCGAAGTAGATGGCATTCAGTGTGTTACGGATTTTGTTCTCCATCTCCTCGACCATGCGACCAATGTTGGCAATATGTGGCGATGATTCGCTCACATTCGCATCCTGTTCGTTCTGGCGCGTCAATGAACCGCCCAGATTCATTGTGCCAGAGCCTTGTTTGTTTGTCTGCAGCCAGAGCATTGCCGTCGAGGTGAGCTTGTAGTGTGCCGTGCGGCCAGTGGTTTTCTCCTGCACCTCCACCACGTGAATAGAATCCCAGCAGCCGCGTATCATTTTACTGCCATCGCCAGCCTTTTTGATGAGTATTACAGCAGCGAAACCGTGATCCAAATCCCACAGATAGACCGAAGAGACACCGCCCTCGTAGTACATTTCGCGGTACTGATCGAAGGCATAGTTGGCCTCAATTTCGAGTTTACGCAAACGTTCCGATGGCATTTGCCCATCCTCCAGCGGCGGATAGTACGTGTTGGACCAGGGCGAACGATATGAGTCGCCATCACGATTGTAATCGCACAGCAAGTAATCTTTGCCATGCTCTTTGTCTTTGGCTATTTTCAGCGGTTGGTCCACCGACGAGAGCAGATCCTCACACAAATCCGGAGCCAAATCGATGAGATCAATTAGATTCTTCTCAATTTGTTGAGGCGGTAGACGCCGCATCAGATCCAATGCACAATCCATTTGCATTTCCGACTAAAACGAAACATAAATAAAGTAAAATCAAACACAGATATTTCATTAGTTGAGGTGCTATTGAATTTGAGTCACTTTTTTTGGCGATAAGTGACCCATCGCATCCCCATCATCCCCCTCACTCCTTAACCGGCACACGCCACGACTACATGCCATATATGGGCATAATTTTAGGTCACAGGCCAATACACGCTAAGCGGCAGCGATTTGTTGTTGCGTTCCACCATATGTGCGTTATATGTTTAAAAATACCGTTATTTGCTCTTTAACGTCAGGGCGGCAACCGAAATAACTTGTTTTTTGGTATGATTTGCACTCATATCTTTGCTATTACTCACCATTTTGTTGTGACTGTGTGTTTTGTTCTTTTGTTGAAGTTTTGTTTTTTTCTGCGGCTTGCAAGTTATTCCTCCTTTTCCTAAATATGTTATCCTACTGTTTATTTAATCCTTTAAAAGGACACTTGATAAATCCAATTCGAGTTGTAATGTGCAAACAACTAATGTTAACAACAATTTGCACTTACTCGATTCGTCAGCACGTAACACAATGGCGTCTGACCATTCACAGGTTACGACCACAAGCAAACAGCTGTTCGCGAGTTCGGTGTGACCGACTACAATGTGAGCAAGATTTTGTTGTTATCGATAAGCTTTCAGTGCATGTTATGACGCATATCGAAATTTGAATAGGCTGCAATCAAGACGAGCAATAAAAAGTCGTTTGTGTTTTTTTTTTTATTATATTTTTGCAACAAGTTTATTGAATTAAGATTTTCGTTCATATTCATTTTATGCTCAATATCTGTTCTCCCCATATCCATGCTCTGTGTGAGTTTTTGTTACAATGCGTTTTTTTGTGACTTCATTTTTCATGTTTCGTTTTGTTTGTATAGCTTAGAGTTTATATTTTACACAAAAGCTATGCCATAATCGTAAATTTTTAATCCGAATTGTCATTAAAATTATATTTAAGCAGTTTACTTAAATTTCTCGCCTGCACAAGTGCCAGATACTATATTGAAATCATACACATGGAGTGAAAAATACAGTTTAGTTTAGCTTTCATTCCTTAAGATCTGGCAAATCTCCTGACAATTTGGTTTACATACATCTATATATGCATTATATAGCCAAATACAAATTTCAGTATGTGATTATCTGTGTGTACATGTGTGGGTGTAAGTGTAAGTTTCTTGGGTTGTTTCATAAATAGTTTTATAATCATAAACTTAGTAAAGTTTCTTGTTCATTTTTTTTGGGGGTTTTCTTTTGTTTAGGTGTATACTTTGACCATATACATAAATGTAAAATCTCAGACTTTAATTTGTAACCAAAGTGCACTACATACAAAAAAGGTTCAGAACTAAATTAAAATGAATAAATCCAGCAATTGTTCAATACTGAGATTAATTGCGAACTGGGGATAGTCTGATGAAATAATTGGCATACACACATATGACCGTTCCGTATTCTCTAAATCTTCACAAATAATTCAATAAGTACATAATTATAATTCGTATTCATTTTCATTAGTAAATCTTTTGAAGTTCAATATTTCGTCTAATTAAGTAAATATTTATTTAGTTTATGCATATACATTGATCGCCGATGGCAGATTCAATGTCAATAGTGCCAATATCGTAGAAAATATCGTAAATCATAAGCGGATCAAGTAATGTATATAAGAGTATTTTTCTCGTATTTCTCGTATTTCATTTTGCGTATTCAATTGTTCAATCATTAATTATGCAACATTTGACATATCAACGCAGCGATAATCGAATGTAATCACAGTTTTATGTTTTCCTTCTTTATATAAACTCATTTTCATTTAGCTATTTGTATTTCACTATTTTCGCTTGTCGCTTCGTGTGTGTTGTGTGTGTGTCTCTGTGCGTGTGTTGCTGCTGTAGTTGTAGTTGTTGTGGTGTGTGTTGTTGTGGATTGTTACGAACATAAAACGAGTTAAAGAAAAGTACAAGTATATTATACCCTAATATACGTAGGGTATACGCTAATTCGTCATATGCTTCCAAAAACTCACCAAATCTCACCATGCCAAACACTCTCTCCCCCTCTTATGAACACTCATTTAATTCAATTTTTATCTTTTAGTTTTAGTTTGTTTTTTGTGTTTTTTTTTCGCCTTAGATGATTAATACTATTACGTATTTTTTAGAAAACTTTAAGAATATTGCACAACGTTGGAAATTGTTGACTTTGCGGTCGTTTTCTTTGCTCCTTGATTTCATTTAAAAATATTTCATTTTAATATTTAATACCTGAGTTGTTCATAATCGTTTTTTTGCATGATTATTACATATCATTAGCTTGATTCATCTTCGTGATGTCGTTTTTAATCGTTAATCGTAATACATATCGAAAAAATGTTGTCTCATTTCTGTATTATAAATGCATGTGTATACATCGTCGTGAGTCTTGATAATGCCCTGAGTTAGCTCCAAACGGAATTTCATGTTAAAACTATAGATTCTCGCCTCGATTTCTGTTTGTATATATTTGTATATATATTTATATATATTTATATATGTGCAGACCATATGTGGTTGGAGTACATTTTCGTATCGTTTTGTTTCTCGAATCATACCTTATAAATTTTCCGAAAATTTAATTAAACCCAATAATCTGTTTCATTTCTTTTGAAAACTTTTGAAAATTTCTTTGCATACTTTGCAGTTCAGTTTTTCCATTCTTAAATTTGGTTTTCATTTTTTATTTTTGCTTTTGCATGTGTAACTCAAGTTTTGTTGTTTCACAATAAACTAAAGTTTTCAAAAACTGATGGCAAAAAAATAATTCCATTCCAACTGAACCTCATCTAAAAGTCACACAAAATCCGCCAAATTCGAAATCGGCTTGCTTTTGTTACGAGTAGCTTTATTTTTTCTTCTTTTTTTTCTTTAATTTTATTCTCATTTATGCCGAAAAATTTGTACGTATTTTCATAATATATTTGTTAATTTAAAATTTAACTGCTAAATTTTGTTTTACCTGAAATTTTGTACTTGTCATTGTTCCAAAAGTTTTTGTATAGCTTGTCTTAAGTTTTTTTACGTTACTTTCACGTTTTTTTCGTTTTCTTTCGTGTGACCTATTATTTTTAATAAATTACACATAACTTAAAAACAATAACGGGGAGGGGTTCAAACACACAAATAGGAATGAAGAAAAATTAGAAAAGAATTTTAAATTTAATTTGTACTCGCTTCGATTTTCATTTTAGACAAATTTACAACAACTTGATTTACACATTGAGAGAGCGAAATGGGGTATGCGGATAAAAGAGAGAGAATTGTCTCTTTCCGCGTGGGTGGTTAAACCTAATATTATGCCATATCTATATACATACTTAGGTGTGCATGTACTGATTAACTGAACTGTAAAGTCGCTTAGGCCTAAACACATTTTGCGTTATTCGCTTTAACTGTTATAAACATTTAAAGGTTTTTACTTGTTTATGTTTTTTTTTGTGTAGTATACGAGTGTGCTAAAAATAAAGTGTAAAAATAAAAATGTCAAATTTGTGTTTCGCCAATAAAAATTGCCAATTGTCCAATTTTGTTTTTTTTTTTTTTTTGGTTTTTAACATTTATTTAGTTGCATTAATTTAGCATTTACGTAAATATATATGTATGGTATATATTATGTGTGTAGTATAGATTTAGTTTTAAACATAAACGTTACAAATAATAAAAAGTGGGGAAAACAAGCCAATTTTCACGTGCTGAATTAGAACAAAATTCAAAATTGTACAAGAAACATAAGAGTAAAGATTTAAAATTAAATTAAATATATAAGTATATTTTACACCTTTCTGGTGGACTTAAATTATTTTCATTTCCATTTTCGTGATATTTCGTTTTATAGTTATTTGAAATAACTTGGATTTCGGGCAGAACAGAAAAACGAAGGACAAAACAAATTCAGTAAAAATAAACTTGTTTGTGTTGTTGTTGCTTGTCGCTTGAGCAAATTAACGGTATTAACAGAAATTGTGTAATCGAATTAAGAAATGAAAATCACGTATAAGTACAATTGGCTTGTTGTTGCTGTTGTTGTTGTTGTTTTGTGTTGTTTCACTTTTTCGTTATTCAACTAAATATTAATAGAAAACAAGTACTAACAAAAATATATAACAAAATCACTTACAACGAACACTATTTGCTGTTTTCATTTTGTATTTCTTTACGTAAATTTATAGAATAATTTTCCATTTGCATTTTTTTCTTATTTTCTTTTTATTGGTTATCAATTAAACTTAGCGTTTTTGCTGTTTTTTGTACCAGTGCATATAGCACATATTCAAGCAAACTTCTCGGGCTTAGAAATTAGTTTATACAACTGAAGTTGGTGGTGTAGAGTGAAAAGTTTGTGGGCTCGGGGAGAGGAAAGGTAAACACAAAATATTACATACACATCTATGGTAAATACACAAGTAAAACGATTAGTTTTCATAGATTTTCCTCTTTCATTATGTACATTAAAAGTTCATCGCGTCTTTGGAACGATCGATTCTTTTTTGTTTTTTAACTTTTAACGCTCTAAATGCAAAATGGCGACATTTGTGGTTTGTTGTTGTTCTTGTTAAATTTAGTTACATTATTTTGCATAATTTGCATTATTTTTCTTACTTTTCGTATTTTACAAAGAAATTATTTTAGGCCGCCTTTTTATCGAAAGTTGGGCCTAAAATTGTGTTTTGTTTTTTTTTTTTTCCACTTAATGTTTTGCTCTAAATAAATATTTTATGCAAATTTTACGTTCTGCGAGTGCCTAAATTGGGATTTTAAGTTTTACATAAAAATATGTTTTCTTTTTTTTTGTAATTTTTAGTGGTTTTTTTTTGTTACTTTTAATTTTAGCCGAAAGTTTAAGCCTAAATCGTGTTTATGTTAATGCTTAGTTTTTGCTTAGTCATGCAAAAGTTCTTTAAGAATTTCTTGAAAATGGTTTTACATTTTTTGCGTTTCTTTTTACAATATTTATTCTCAATTTTTATAACCCGCGGGTTTCGCTTTCAAATTCCGAATTTCTCATTTCCTTTACTTATTTTTTGGGGGGCTGTCAACAAAATGTTGGTACAGTTACGCGTAGCTCTAGCAAAAGTATACCGTTATTTTGAGTTGATCTGCATCAATTTTGTTTAATTTTTGTAGTTCTCATAATTTTTACGTAGCCTTAAAATAATTTCTTTGTATTTTCCTTCTCAACTTGCTTCTTTACATAGTTAGCTAATATAATGTGTGTGTGTGTGAGTGTTTTTCCATTTATTGTGTGTGTGTTTGTTTGTTGTTTTTGCCTCATTTAGTTGCTTTGCCGAAAATTATGTATACACATTTTCCTTACACATACGTAGTAAATTTTTAGTTTTATTTATGATTTTTTGTTTTTTTATTTTCTTTTTCGTATAGTTAGTTAAAGTTATAGCCAAAAGTTTTTGTTTTTTTTAATTTTTCTTGAAATTTTACATTAATTGTTAATTTAGTTTTGTGTAATTTAGCGCATATTTACAAAAACCTATCTAAAATGAAACTGTTTAAGTTCCCTTATGTGTGTGTGTGTGTTTTGCCAAAAATTGTTGTTTTTTCGATTTTGTTGTAGTTGTAGTTTTTGTAAATATTTCCAAATCAAAATGCCAAAAAGATGTGTGTATGTGCATGTGTGTATCTTGTGTGTGTGTGTGTGTGTGCTTAGTCTGTGTGTCACCATTTCACAAAATGAATAAAAAATGAAGAAAATTGTTGAATCTTTCTATATACGATACGATATTTATGTTAGAGCTAAGATATCTCTCTCTTAGTTATTGCGCAGTCTATTGGGGGCCCATTGAGGTAGTTTAGTTTACTATTGCAGTTCAATATTGTTGCAGTTGTTGTTTTGTAGTATTCTATTGTTGTGTTGTTGTTGTTGCTATTGTTGTGTTGTTGTGTCTTTTGCATATTGCGTAAGCTTAGAACTAAGGAACTAAAATAAAAACATACTAAGAACTAAAGCTGTTTAGTAGCATCTTTAAATTAGCTTAACGTTTTTCCATTCAAAAGTATAAGCGAAAAACCAAGAGGTAGTTTTCATTCTGAGGTATATGAGTTCCTGAGTTTGATTCACATGCATACGCACATATATACACACGATATAATCGAATACATACGATATATATACAGGCGTACGCATACATAAGTCTAAGTTGAACTAAGAGCTAAGAAAATAAACGAAACCTAATTTAGACCGAAGAAACGATACATGTATAGTCAAAAACTTCTCTATATAGATACGGTATATATAAGGGCTATATAAGATAATTGTAATCATATAAATTGGGGGCTCTGTATGGGGAGGTGGGCGGGGCCGAGATACGCCCACGGGCAGCTGCAACTGATGGCCAACAATGAACGTACTTAAAAAATAATATGTAATTCAGACTCCAGAGAACGTTCACTGCGACACACCCGTTGCGGCGATCGTGGGGCGATCAGCGCACCTTGAGGGGATCGGGTGAGGTGGGGTGGAGTGGGGTGTATGATAGGTAGGTAGCTTTGTTTGATTGTTAATTAATCATAATTACGAAGTAAATTATTGCAATTAATTACGTTTATCATAATTTGCTTTCTTTCAAATTTGTTTTTCGTTTTCTATTTTGTGCTGTTTCGAGTTACGGTTAGTTAGGCAGGCGGAAAAACCATAAAAATACACATATAACATATATAAAGCATATGTATATGCATGTGTGTATGTATGTGTGTGTGTGTGTGTGTATAAGATAATTATTAAAAAAAGAAAACAAAAACTTTGCAACGTCAAACGCGGTTTGAACGCTGCACATCACAGAACAAACTGGGGGTTTTTCTTTTTTTTGGGATCGGGGAACTATAAGAGAACTGCTATTTTGTATTTGTGTGTGTGTGTGTGTGTGTACGTATGTTATAACATTTGATATATACTTGTAACTAGATCTCTCAAAGACTTTAACATTTGGCTATTTTTCAGTTATTTCAATACTATTTGAGTGGTTTCTGTCTGTGTGTGTACGTGTGTGTTTGTGTGTGTGCATACCCTGTAAATTAAAAGCTTGCACTATTGTCGAGGGGGGTATGGGGGATGGGGGGTCAAAACTTAGGGGGAATTTCTACTTGCAAGCAACTTTTGGCGAGCCTAAGTGTTCCTACATATGCGCTTATAGTATATAGATCCTAACTTTAGGCATATATATCATTATACAACTGATGCTTAAACCTTAAACTGTGTGCGGTGTGTGCGTGTGTGGGTGTGTGTATTGTGTGTGGGTGTGTATTTCTCCTTCTATAGTAATATTTACAGTTTACAACAAGAATTTCTTTTCTCAATTATTTTGTTATTTTTTTTTTACAGCATTGAAAATCAAAATAGGCCGAAAGAACTGAATTTTGAATTTGGTTTTTTGAATTTCGTTTCGTTTTTTGGATGTTAAAACAAAAATCTGTGGACGAAAAAACGTTTTTCAAAGGTGTGCCAAAAGTTTTAGATTTTGAATTTAGTTTCATTGTAGTATTTTTTTGTTCTGCTGTAATTGTTTCAATTTGTTGTTGTTGCTGTTGTAGTTTGTTGTTGCTTTTTGAAGTTTGTTGAGAACGTTTTTGAGTGGTTTCACAGCGAGCGTGTGTTCGCTCTTCCTACGATTACTCTCTCTCTTTCTTTTATTTTCTCCTTCCTTCTCATTTACTTTAGTTAAATATATAAAAGATTTGCATTTTACTTTTAAGTTTTTTAGTTATAAAATTTCACTAATAGTCGTTTAATTTATTTATGATTTTTTTATAGGCACCCAATTTACCAATTGTTTATAGCTTGTGGTTTTTCTTTTTGTTGTTTACTCTTTTGTTTGCTTTATTTGTTGATGAATTTAATAAAAAAAAATCATGAAAGTTTAGCGGCCAAAACGGAATTTTATGCTTGTTTTTTTCTTTAAGTTTGTTGAATTTTGAGACCCAAAGGGAAAGTTGAAAGTAAGAAAAAAAAAATTGTATCTTGTTTCATCAAAGCAAGGGGGGAGAGGGGGTCGGGGGGCAACTGCGGCCAACTGTGCACTTTCGGCGCATCGATTATAAATTTAATAAAATTATTTACAAAAAACCCAGGCGAAAAATGACAGTTGGCAACGCAGGCGAATCTCGCGTTCTTTAATTTCTTCTTCATTGTTTTTTTTATTTTATTTTTAGTTTAGTTTTGTTTTCTTCTTTTGTTTATACTATTTATTTATTGCAGGTACTTGTGGTTGCGGTTTTGTTGCTATTGTTGCTCTGTAGTTTGTTACTGTTACTGTTACTGTTGTTGTTACTGTTCTTCCTCTTGTAGTTGTTGTTGTTGTTGTTGTTGTTGTAGTTTGCAGCTATTTCTCGTGTAAGTCTTAAATTCCTTTAGGTTTCTTCTTTAACTATTTCTCATTATCTGCTATGCTGTATTTTGTTTTTGATTTGATTTGAGGCAACTTTTGTTAGAAAAAAACAAAGTTTAAAAACAAATGTGATTGAAAATTAAATAGTTCATATTATCAATGTACATAAACAATTACTTTCAGCTACCAATCAAAAACGTTCAAACTTTCTGTCAAGCATAACTATTTTCCATATTTTCCATATTTTCTCTTTTTCGCGTTTTTCACTCGATCTTCTTTTCTTTTTCTTTTACTTATTATTTCTTTCTTTAGTTAGCACCCTGAAAACGATTTTTCAGTCGGATTGCATTTGTTGTTGTTGTTGTTCTCTTTCATTTAACGCATTTCTTTCGCGCAATTTGTTTAATTAAGAATAAATTAAGAATTTTTAACCATTTGCTTTTGCTAGTTTTTTGTTTCGGTGAAAAGAAAAAACAAAAATTCAAAACGAACATCAAATACTGCCTTGTGTACTTGTGTGTGTGTCAGTGTGCGTGTGTGGTGTGTGTGTGTTGTGTGTGTGTGCGTGTGTTGTGTGTTTGTGTGTGCATAAGATTAGTTTTGTATCTGTGTTATGAGTATAACACATTGTTGCCCAGCTCATCGGAACTGGGGCTTTAGTTTGTTGTTTGGTGTTGGTCTCCGAGGGCAACAGCAGTTGCAACAGTAGTCAATCATCATCAATCATCATCCGCAACTGCGATGATCATCTGGCAAATGATCATCAGCAGCTCATCGTGCAGATCTTTATAGCGCGCGCATAAACGTAAACTTCTTCTTCATCTTTCTTCTATCAATCACTCATCAATCAATCAATTAATCAAATCAATTTTGCATTGTGGCATTAAATTCTTAGGGGCTTTCTCTTCTTCTCTTCTCTTTCTATCTTTCTTTGGGGCGGGTGGGGCTTCGTCTTCTACATCTTCTTGTACATCTCTTACTGCTCATTCACATCCACATTGACTTTGGGCGTCGACGTCAATGTGGGCGCTTCGTGTGGCATCATTTGGCTGGTGGGCGTGGGCGTGCGGTGCATAGCAACGGGCTCGTGTTCGTGCTCGTGTTCGTGCTCCGGTTCGTGCTCTTCTTCGTGCTCGAGCTCGTCTTCGGGTTCGCTGTCGGACAACGGTTCAATTTTGGGTTCAACCACAACCAGCTCCGATTCGGGATCCGGCGATGGCATCGGCTCATCAATCTCCATGGGAGCTGCGGCTGGAATTGCCTCGCTGCCACTTAGATCGCTTGCCTCAGCATCGCTGCCGTCGCTGTTTATCGACGCTTCTCCCATCGTTGTTGTTGTCGCCGTCGTCGTTGTACCCGTGCCCGTTGTCGAGGCCGTCGTATTGGCCGTGGTATCCATGGCCTCGGCCGCCTCCGCCAGCTGCTGCTGCTGCTCGCGCTGCTCCTGCTCAGCGGCCATGGCCGCCTTGATTTGCATCGCTAGCTCCTGATGCGCCTGCTGCACCTGGTGATGGTGCCGCCGCTGTTGCTGCTCAAAGCTAAGCAGCGATGCTGCTGCAGCTGCCGCCGCTGCTGCTGCTGCTGCCGCAGCCGACGCCCTTTCGCCCGTTGTTGATGTTGTTTCGCCCATTGTTGTTTCGCCCGTTGTTGTTGTTGTTGTAGCTGCCCCACTACCTGCCATATCAACGGTGGATGCCATCGCATCCCGCCGCTGCATACACTTCTCCAATGCCATTTTGAGTGATTTACGTTTACGCTGCTTCGCCGCCTCCTTGTGCGCGCTCATGACTACTGCTGCCGCTGCCGTTGCGGCTGCTTCCTATGGTGAATGATTGGCGGCCGCCGCTGCCGCCGCCGCTGCTGCCACATGTGCGGGCGCAATGGTTGCTCCCGCCGCCAATCCAATCTCCTGCTTGTGCTCGCGTGCAATGTGCCGCCGCACCGTGTTGTTGCGCGTAAAGGTGCGTTCGCAGAACGGACACGGCACACGAATGCCCTGATGCCTCTGCCGGATGTGGGCACGCAAGTTCGTCTCGTAGCCGTACAGACGATCGCAGTAGAGACACTTGAGCTTCTTGCCATCGGCGGTGTTCACGCTGTTCTTGTTGTTCATCTTGGTGGCATTCCACACGTTCAACATGTCAGCCGGTGCTATGGATGCTGCCAAATTGCCCGACAACGAGCCATCGGCATTCTTCAGATTCTCCAGCAATGCATTCGGTGTGGTCGACGATGTGTTCGAGTTCGGCGGTGGCGGTGAGAAGTTCGAGTTCTCTAGCTTAACACGCAGATCCTCGGCGCCGTTCTAAGAGGGGAAATTTCATGAAGAAGGTAAGTTTAGAGCAGTTTTTTAGGTGTAGAAGTAGATTAGGGGCGGGGGGTGCTTGTAGTTGTATCTGTGTCTCTACTCACGTCTGTCGATTCATCCATCAGTTCACGTTCGTCATCGTTTGCCTCATTGGCGCTGCCATTGTTACGCTCCGATTTGACTATGCGATCGAGGCTGCTCGCCGCATTGCCATTGCCTGCTGTGGTGCTGGGACTGTGGTTCTCATAGCGACTAAGACGGGGGAAGGGGGAAGAGTAAAATATTTATATATTTTTTATTTTTTATTTATTTATTTATTATTTATGTATGCATAATATATCATTTAATGCATAAAATATTATAAATATTGCAAGCCATTAATTCAGGGATAAAAAAGGTTGCCTACTTTTTGGCGCAGTTGAGAAATTGTTCGCTTAGTTTGCTTTATTTCTTTATAAGCATTTTGAGCTAAAAAATATTGATATTGATAATGAGTTAATATTTAAAGTCTAATATAAGGTCATATTTCACGGTGTAATAGCTATAATATTGTGAAATATTATAAAATATAAAAGCCACAAGTGATTATCAAAATAAATAAGTAAGAGAGCCGTGAATTTAAAGAAAACATGTCAATAAATCGCAAGAAATATTGATATGTCTGCAAAATATTGTGTTGAATTGATTATGCAATTTAAATATCGTATTGTCAAAGCTATTTTTAGTTCAAAAATAAATGCAGAACAAATAACTAATTATATCGCCAGATAAAAATAAATATGGCAATACATTCCCAGAAATATCGATTTCTTTAACAAAATATTTTGTAAAACTTAATATAAAATTTAAGTGGTGCTTCTGGTTTAACTGATATTCTAAAATATAATAGAATCTCTAGACCAAAAGCGATTTTCACTGTTAATATGCAAAGGGAACGTGAAATAAAAGCAAACATACCCGATATATCGAAAAAATATCGATATATGTGCCATATATCTTGTTCAATTAGATATCAAACAGATTTTGCTTTGTATTATCGATGTAGACTCTTAAGCGAGACCAACTCCCTACTCTGACTTACTTCTACCCTCACTTATCAAAGTCGCCTTTATTGGACTCACCTGGACTGTGGCGAGGCACGCTCCGAGTGCATTGTGTCCGCCTCGGTGGGTGCCGTCGATGAGGCGCTGGACGAGGGTCGATGGTAGGGTGGCTTGTTGATGGGGCTGGGGCACTCCGAGGAGTTCTTGGAGCCGTCGCGCAGCACACTGCCACGCAGCTCCTGCTCGGCGTAGGGACTGCGCAGGGCGCGCTTACGCAGCGGTTCGTTGAACGAGATGGGACGGTGGTACATCGGTGGCACATGGCAGCCCATGGGGCCCAGTGCCGACGAGCTGCTCGCGTGCATCAGTGAATCGCATTCCTGTTTCAAGCTGCCTGTCGAACCGTTGCCGCTGCCGCTGCCATTGCCGCCGCCGCCGCCGCCTCCTCCGAGATGCAAAGCGACGCCAGCGCCGCTGCCCATGCTGATGGGTCCATTGTTGCCATTGTTGCCACCGTTACCGCCGCTGCCGCAACCATTGCCGCCAACAGAGCCACCCGACATGGGGCCAATGCCCGCCGAGGAGCCGCTTATGATGTTGCCACCAGCGCTGCTGCAGCGATCCAACGCTCCAGCACTGGCTGCCAGTGCGCTCAAGCCGCTGGCCGCAACACTAGCAGCAGCTGCCATGCCGCCGGCGGTCATGCCGCTCAGTGCGTGGCTCAAACTGTTGCCGTGTCCCATGCCGCCGACAATGGCACCGCTGTTGGCGCCACCGAGGCCGACGCCACCGATGGCTGAGTTGCCGTTGCCACCGTTGCCGCTGCCGCTGCTGCCACTTAAGCTGTTGCGCATGCTGCGGCGGCCTGTCGGCGAGTCGAGGGGGGAGCTGTCGCCGCCCATGATTTGCTGTTGCGCCTGCTGGGCGGCCAGGCGGCCTGTCTCCGTGGACAGACCTTTGACCTGCGAGGGAGAGAGGGAAAGAAATGTGGATAAGTTGCCTGTAGAATGGGGGAGGGGGAAGGGTTCTCACCTGTAGACTCTCGGCGGACTTGAGGAAACTGTTGAGCGCCTCCTGGGAGACGTGCACCTCGCCCTTGTACATGAACTCCAGCAAGGCGGCCATGTTATCCGGCGTGGTTGCCTCCAGTATGATGACACACTGGCCATTTGTGGGCGTGTTCTCGAACAGATCGGCGAACTTTTTCGAGCAGGCGGCCAGTATAAGCTTGTGTGCTCTGAAAACGGCGCCTGTGAGGGAGAGAGAGAGAGAGGGAGAATGTGAATAAAATATATATTATATAAATAAATATAAATTTAAATAAATAAAGTAATAAATTAAATTAAATAAATATAAATATATAATTGAAAAGGAAAATAAATTTTATAATTATGTTGGATATATTTAATTTTAATTAATATTATTAAATATAATTTTAAATAAACCTTTGATTTAAATAAATTAATATACCCCAATAAAAATTTTTCTTATTATTTTCATTGCGATATTTCTTCCTTTTATTTGCATTTAAAAATCCAATTACATTGAAATTTATTTCGGAATACTCCAGTTTGCGTTGCCTACTTTTAGGCAAATTAAAGCATACTTTCGCGCACAGCCAACAGGTGGCGCCGCTAGCGAAAATCGCTTAGAGACCTTGAACTCATAAAAATCATGTCACACAAACACACACACACACAACAAACACACACACAAAGAGGGAGAGAGTGTGCTACAAAAGCATAATAAAAGTCAGCAAGGAAATCATTTCCTTGCTCTTGACTGTGAGCTACGCTTTGTCTGCGTGCGCGTGTGTGCGAGTATGTGTGGGTGTGTGTGTGTGTGTGAGTCTGAGTTATTATTCAACGTCAACTTGAACGTCTTGGCCGTCTTCTCGGGTCGCCGTTTTACTGCTTTCTCTCTGTGTGTGTGTGTGTGTGTTTGTGTACCTGTGACACACAGAGCCAGCTGCTGCTGTGGCGTATACGCAATATCCCTTTAGCCCACACACCCACCCCCCTTCGGGGGCAATATAAGTATATTTTTATGTGCTTTCTTCACTCGACGCCGTCTTCCTTTGTTATATACAACATTTTTGGCTAAGGGAGGATGTTACAATTTTTCACGCTCTCTTCGAGCTTGGAGGAAGTGAAGGGGGGAGGGGATGCCGCATTTATGGGGCACTTGTTGTGTTGGCGCTGCGCGTTACTTAATCGAAATTAAAACAGCAAGCGAGCAGCGGCGTCCACGACATGAAGCTGTCTTAGTTATTTACACCTCGATGTGTCGCAGTAAATCGACAGCAACTTTTGGCAATATGAAAATATATATACAAAATACATATACACTATATATACGCTATATACTCTATATAAGTGCGCACGCTTATTTAATCTAATCGAAGTGCAGCCAAAATATTTCAACAGCTTGACAAAAAATGTGTGTCAATTGCGGCCAGCCGGCGACATTTGTGTGCCTGATAAGAAACTGACCAAAGCCAGTGCAAAGCAGAGCGGCAAAAGAAAGAAAAGGAGACGAAAGAGAAGAAGCATAAAAGTGGAAGATGGAAGTGGCAATGCAGAACTGTAAGCTGAAAAAGTCGAGAAAACCTTACTTTATATATATATATTATACTATATAAATATGTATATATTCAAATTTATATTGCATAATTTTCTAGAATGACAAGTTCTTTTTTTTTTTTTTTTCGATTATATTGCATCAGAAAAAAACCCAAAATTCCGTTGATAATAATCTTTGCTATATGTTTTTTTCTTTGCTTTTTTTCTGTTGCTGCTGCTGTTGTTGTTGTTGTTGATATTGTTCTAACACTTGATACAACAGAAATTGGGTCACAAAACGCCTTAAAGAAATCGCAAAAAATTCAAGATCGCACACACTTACGCACACATTTACAGAATTACTTATAAACGTATGCGCTGCTGATAAACAAATCGAAATAAAAATGGAAAAAAATAAAGAGCAACAATGCCGTACTAATTGCCTACGCTTGTTTACGTTCTGCCTCGCATACTCCAATCATATAGTGTATATAATATTTGTAGCAGTATTGTATATGTTATAGGTATATGGAAGAACTACTGTTGACAGTTGAAAAATATGTTTTGATTAAGGGTTTGCGGGTCTGCAACGCATTTGGTGCACTTTTAAAATGTTGATTATTATTTCGCTGGCAACAACAAACACCAGCGACGAAGACGATAGGCTGTTTTTGTTTACTTGCGAAGTAATTTCGACAATCTTATCATCTCCCTATGAGTCATCTATGTATTGAGGTGTGAATTGCATAGCATGTTGCGGCAATCGGTATTTAATTGCACCTTGAAACTGTCAAGGTTCATTTGGTTTCTTGATATAGGAAGTTTTTGGCAATAGTGTGATATAATTCTGATTGTCTGGCATGGTATTTTCCTTGATGATATATAATGTTGTCGTATATGAAGTAAACCAATAAAGGGATAAATGAGAAGAGCTTTAAGCAGCTTTTAAGCTTTTTAAAGAGACGAGAAACAATGGAAATCAAAGCTTTAAAGTGCTTCTTTAAGTTCTCAAAACGTTGTTCACTTTCTCTTCATTTGCTGTTTTTATTTAAATTACTGTCACTTTTTTGTGCTCTTTTTTCGAAATCTGAATCCATTAGTACACAAAATAACTGTTAATGGTTGTTAGAGCAACCCAAAAGCAACCCCCGAAACGAGGCAGAAGACAAAATGGCCCAAGGCCAAGCAGAAATGTTCATTTCGCAAAAATGCTCATTTCTCAAGTGCTGAAAATGCCCGAAACCAACTACGGAATCCCTCGAAAAAACCCAGCCGGAGTGGGGAAGAGTCCAAAAAGCAAAACAAAACAAAGTAAGAAGAGACAGAGAGAGAGAGAGACAGAGAGTGGGAGACTGAGAAAACACACATGAATATTAAAAAACAATCGAAAACACACGCCGAGGGTTGGCAAAGCAAATATTTAATGCTTCATTTGAAAATGTACCGAACTGGCAATGGAAATGGGAAATCAAACATCTACAGTACCGTCCATGAATATATATACAAATTTAGAATATGAGAGAGAAATATGTGATATTTTTTAAAAGGGAAACATATTAAAAACCACAAAAAACCAAAGCAAATCTTCGAGTATTAAGCGAAAAAATGTTGCGCTGCCAAGCGACAAAGGGGGGGCGGAGGAGGGCATAATGGGGGCACAAGGGGGAGGGGGCTGTACGTATTTCAAAATTTTAATCAAAAGTAGTAGCACTTCGATTGATATGGATGACAACGGGGCAGCTGTGCTGCTGGCCAAAGGGTTTTCAGAGTTGCTTCTTTTTTTTTATTTTGCCGGATTTGTGGAATCCTCTGAAAGAGTCGAGCAGTACCAGGAACGGGTTGGACACTGTCTGCGTACATTGGCAAAAAATAATCCCACAAAAAATATGCACAACAACAAACGCAGAAGGAAGCTCACACAACTGGCAGCCGCAATTGCCAATTTCAATAACTTGAAGCCGGCGCAAGCGGCGTATGCGCAATGTGTGATGACTTTAACTTGTCGCGAGCACTTTAAAGCTAGGCGCAACAATTTGCCAATAAAAGCATAAGTCTGTAAACAAAGCGAGCATGATGCTCAAGATGCTGACACACACACACACACACACAGGCGTATTTAAACCCAAATCAAAATGCGTACATAAAAAAGGACCCAACAAGGGTCCCACAAATGAAAATGAGCCCAAGAAAACCCCAAAAATTACTGACCTCGCACAATGCTCAGCGGCCTTTCGCACACACACACACACAAGCATACATATACGGGGATGTGTATGTATTTGGGATATATACAGATGTGCTACCTATATAGCCCGAGACTAAATGCCGAGAGCCGCTCGAGCCCACATTTATATTCATTTAATAAGCCGCCATAAAACTGTAGTAAAATGCTGTAAATGAAATAGTAACACACACACAGGCGCACACTCACACACACACACACACACACACGCGTACACTTGGCGCATGAGACAGCGAGACGACCCATAAAAAGGAACCGCGTCTTTTCCCTCTTCCCCGCCCTGTAGCAGCGGGAAAATCAATGTCTGTCGCTTTGCCGGCCGCCTTTGCCTTTTCTGCCACTTTTGGCGGCTTATTAGCAAAAAAAAGAAAACAAGCAGAGAAAAAAAAGCAACCTCAATTTATGTGCGACTCTCTCTCGCATTGTCTGTTTATCTTTGCGCTGTTTGTCTGTCTGTCTGCCTTGGCTTATTACATAAACACAAAGTCGATTTATTGATTGTCAGCACTCAAGAAAAGTGCGTGTAATTTAAGCCACAAAGAAGAAAAACAGGTGTCGCTTCTTTTGTTGGCCTAAACGCTTAGCGAAATTCGCTGAGAAAATCCTTTTAGCTACTTGGGGTGTGCAATTATATTTTACTGCGGGCTGTTGATGCTATTAAAACAGTTAACTGTTTTATATCTGACAGTATTTTGAAGTAAAGTAAATATAAATATACAAAGTAAAGTAAATATATATGAAGTAAGTAAATAATATAAACATAAACATTCGAATATTTAATTAAATATTACTGAAAGTATTCATAGGCCAACTATTGAGATGAGCTGTTGCTATCACAAGGAACATAAGTTTTGAACAAGCAAGGTTCGATAAGGTTTGTTTAAACATTCAAAAAATCTGTTAAATCTGAATTTATATGAAATAAAAACTCTTTAAAATAAGTAAAGAAAATATTCAGTATTGTGAAAACCTACTGAATTTTAACGCGAATCAAACGTCTTTGATAAGGCTCATAAGATTTGAAAATATTTAGAATTGTGAATATATTATATTTTTAACAAGAAAAAAACTTGACTGTTTCAAGTTCCAAGGAAAACTATAACAATTCTAAAAACATTTATTGAGTAAATAAATTTGCAATGTATTCTATATGAAATAAGAACAGGGTGAACCTACCATAAAACCGAAACTGGATATGGCATGGCATATAATATTTAAAATAAACTACATCTGCGAAGCATAAGAACCCTAATGCCAAATTTGGTGTCCTTAACTCTTATAATAACCAAGATCTGTGTGTTGACACGGGCTTTTAACAATTAAAGGAGGCAAAAGGATGCGTGGCTAAATTTTTAAATAAACCTCATAAATTAATAACATTGGTAGTTCAGCTATTAAAGGCTCTAAGATCTAGGTTTTTTTGCGGACAGATAGACAGACAGATATGGCTTTATCGACTCGGCTGTTGATGCTGATTAAGAATATATATAGTTTGTGCTATCTGCCACTGGATTTTCTGCCAGTTATATACATTTTCACTTGGCATAAAACTATTCAACCCTTTCTACTCTATTGATAGCGGGTATGAAAAAAAGACATGTTCATAAGCTCAATCTGTATATCTTCTAATCTCAGTTGTCTTATTTAAATAAAATATAATGACAGCTCATTCAAGTCAAAGTCACAATGATATAGGGTAAGTTTGATAGCAATGTCTTAAAAACTGATTATGAAATACACCACAATATCAAACTTTGTCATAGTAAATCTCCTGAGTTGGTCACAGCTGATTCGATTGATTTAAATAGTTCGACTTCAACGTCAACAATACAATAGATTTATCGAGCTGATTCGATATCATTACAACAAATAAATTCATATGTACATATGTTATAGATATAATATATAATTCTTATAAATACATATGTATGTTATATATATAATATATTATTTTTTAAACTCACCATCGCAGGATAATGTGACATCGGCCAATAGATCCGATTTGAATAGATTGGAGAATGTGATTGCCAAATTGGACGAATAGCTGTTCCATTTCAGGCAGAATTGTTGTTGTGAATCCATTTTGTGAGCTGTTCTTCCTCCACTTGTTGTAGTTGTATCGATTGTTGTTGCTCTAGACCAGGATCGGAACAAGGCCAAGGCCAAGAATGAAAGCCTCTAGCGCTGTCCACAAGCAGCGGACGTTGCTTCTTCGCACGATGCTTGCTATGATGAAGCTTAGTTTGCTTGCTCTTCTTGCTGTTCTTGTTGTTGCTGTTTTTATTGTTGTTGCTTTTGTTGCTGTTTGCGTTAACTGTTTTGAAGTCGTTGCCAAAATGGAATTTCGTCGAATTGTTTAGCCGGCTTTGCATATAAGCAATTGGGCCGCCAAAAATTCTTAGCCAAAGGGAATTTTGTAATTGTTTGTTGCGTTTGTTGTGCGTTGACGTTCTTGCAGTTGTTGTTGTTCTTGTTATGGATGCAGTTGTAGTTGTAATTATTTTCAGTTTCGAATACAAATGAATTACAATATTAGACGTTGTTGTTGTTGTCGTTACGATTAAGCAGCTTGTTGAAATTCAGGACGCGCACTCCGAACACGACAAATGCTGCAACGAGAATGACGAGAAAATATTGTTGGGGATTGTGATTAGTTAAGATGCGTTGACAAGAGGCACCAAAAAAAAAAAAAAAAAACGACAACACAAATACATCTACAGCGCCTGCTTTGCTTTGCACTTTCTCAAGCATCTTGCCAAGTGAAATGCAACAACTGTGAAAGCTCAACAAAGCTCGCTCCGCTCTCTCTCTCTCTCTCTCTCTCTGTCTGCTAGCTTTGCCTCTCGGCAATATGAATTCTGAGAAAAAGTATCGAAAAAAGTTTGTGGCATGCCTCAAATTTCAAAGCGAGGCGAATCATCGAACGCGATTGTTGCATTCGTTTTTCGCATTTCGCATTTCGTATTCGTTCGAGGTTCGTCGGGGGGTAATTCTATATAGGGAACTCTCTGCTGCGCCGACTGCAGCATTTCCGACCAATTTATTAGAAATTAATCGAGCATTTAGCCAACAGAGAGTGGAGAGTGCCGAGGCTGAGGCCCCGAAGATATACGATTCGATTCTCGGAATTGGGCGCTCAAAAATGCCGCCGTCGCTTCGGCAAATGCAACCGAAGCGAACTTCGCTTCGCATTTGTATTTGGTTTCCTTGTCTTAGCCTGGCCCTGGCCCTGACTCTGCCACTCCTCTGCCTCTGCCCCTCTTGGCCTGGCCAAAATTCCTGGAAACTGCAGGTGACGGCCACGCTATGAAGTCAACGCTGCTGTTGCCGTTGCTGCTGCTGCGGTTGCGCGTTGCATGGGATGCGCTTTTTTTCCTCGAATTTGTTTAATCGTTAGAAAAATGCGACCGCGCAACTTTTGCTAACTTACCCCCTACCCCTCCCGCTTTGTTGCTGCCACGCCCGCTGCTGCCTGCCTGCGTTGCCTGCGGGGCTTGATATCAAAATCAACGGTTTGGCCTCAAAAAAGATATCGGTAAAAAGCTATTAAGAAATTCCAGTGAAGTTTGCAGTTGTGGCTCCTTTTTTGCTGTTGCTTTCGTTAGGGAATTTCTCAACTGCTGCTTTGCTAGCGGATATTTGCTGTGGCTACGTATGTGTGTGTAGTGTGTGTGCAGTGTGTGTGCAGTGTGTGTGTGTGTGTGAGGCATGCCTTGGCCAAAGCTGAAATTGGTCGTTGCTCAGTCAGTAAATTAAAATCGTTGACTGTTAGCGGAAAGAGAGCGAGAGGATTTGAAAGACTTCAATGACGTTGGGCTGTGTAGAGGACACTTGTTTGGCTATTTAGGGCTAAATATGCAGCTAGAGGTGTAGGACATTTGTTTAGCTATTTATGGCTTAATATTTAGTCATAGCTATAGAATACTTTTTAGCTATTTTTGACTCAATATTTAAGCATAGGTAGGGGCTACTTCTTAAGCAATTCATAGCTAAATGTAAATCAAACTACGAGTACTTTGGCTATTTATGCCTCAATATTTAGCTATAGGTATAGAACACTTGTTTTGCTAATTATGACAAAATATTTAGCTATAGGATACTTTTAAGCTATTTTTGGCTGAATATTAAACTATAGTAAGCGGATTCTTCCTAAGCAATTTTTAGCTATATATTTAGCTAAATGTAGTGACAAGCTTCTAACTATTTATGCCTATAATATTGGGCTACAGATTTAGACACTTGTTTAGCTGGCTAAATATTCAACTATAGCTAGGGGATACTTCTTTGGCAATTTTATAGCTAAATATTAGCTTAGTATAGGGGAACTTGTTCAGCTATTTATGCCTAAATATTTAGCTATAGGTAATAGGACTATGTTTAGCTATCGATGGTTAATTATTTGGCTATAAAATAAGACACTTGTTCAGTTATTTATGGCTTAATATTCAACTATAGCTAGAGGATACTTCTTTAGAAATTTATAGCTAAATATTTGGCTTAATGTATAGAAAACTTCTTCAGCTATTTGTGCCTAAATATTTAGCTATAAGATACGATAATTGTTTAGCTATTTTGTGGCTAAATATTCAAATCTCCCTATGCATTATTTGATGAGCCTATTTCTTTTTCTGTCAGTGTGGAAATATTTACTACGTAGTTACAACTGCCTCTATGATATCATATACAGTCCCTAGCAGCATTGTCTGAGCAAGTAATCCTCTGGTATTCCAGCCCCTTCCTATTCCCTTTGTCTTGCTGCTTACACTGCTGCTCCCTTATCTGCTTACAGCACACGCTCAAGGCGAATATTCCCTAAGCTGGCACTCTCTCAACGAGCCTATGTAAAGCTTTAAGCGCTGACTGTACCGCAATCAAAAAAGAGAAAGAGAGAGAGGGAGAGCGAGAGGGAGAAAACATTGCTACGCAGCTGCATTTGAAATGCCTTTGCTCAACTTTTCAATTAGACAAACAACAAAAAGCCTCAAGATACCGAACAAAACAACAAAAAATAGAGCAAATTCTCTGGGATCAGTAAGCTCTCTCACTCTCTCTCTCTCTCTCTTACTGAACTCTACACCTGAACGGCGCTAGCTCAGGTATCTCCAGGTTGAGTTATCTCCAGCTCTGTGTGAAGTAAATCCTTTTCACACACACACACACACACATAAATCTGTTTGTGTTTTGTTCCTGGAAAGACGCACACACGCTTTGCTGGATTTCATTATTATGTGCCTGAAAAACAGGAAGGGATTCGCATATTTCGGGGTTGTTCCCCACTCCTCCCTACTCGCTTCTTTGCACAACGCACTTTTCTAGAAACAAACGAATTACGCAATACGCAAATGCAGCAACAGCAGCAACAGCAGCAACACATAACCAAATCTAGTATTTAATTGTTGTATTTTTCTGGTATTTCAACCAATTGACCTTGTGCACTATTTCGATATTTTATTCGATATTTGTTTCCGTGTGATTCATTCGTTCTCAAGTGTTGCAATCAATTCAAACAAATGACGCACTTTATTAAATGTCAGTTTCAGTTTTTTTTTTTTTTTTATTCGGTATTTTTTCGTTTCTTTTTGCGCTGCTCATTCGCAACTGACATAACTGCAGTCTAGTTTGGTCTGCTTAGAACTAAATAAATTTTATGAAAATTAACATTTGCAGTATATACTAAATTTGTATACTAAATCAACGATGTAAACATTTCGTGCAATATATCGCATAACACAAAAGTGCGCACGAGACTATCGGCAGAAGTATTAGAATTATTAGAAGTGAGATCTGCAATTTGTTGTCAAATCTACAAAGTCTTTTTCTAATTAAAAATCTTTTAGAAAATGATTTTTTTTTTTTTTTTTTTTTTTAGTTTGAAATGTTTGTCAATGTCTACACTATGCACACATATACATTTATATATTCCTATTAACAATCCCTATTATTATTATTTTTTTTTTTTTTTTTTTTTTAATCCTTGTTATTCCGCTTGGGAATTAATCCCTATATCTCTATACTATGCTTATTTTCTCTTAAGTTCTTTGTTTCATAAATCTTTTACTCTGCTGATATAATATTTCAATTTTGTCTAGAACTTTTCGCATGCTCAATTTCCTTGACTTTGATCCTAGCCGCCTGCCCACATAAACAGAAGGTGGGCGTGTCTGTCAACATTACAAAAAAAAAGGAAGGCACGGCAAGTCGCAAGTCTCGCTTTGCTTTGAACTTGCCGCTGTTGGCGGCAGCAGATTACGGCACAAGTTGCAGCTGTCAGTGGCAACTCACTTGACTTGAGTCTTTGCACCCCCAGCCATTCCACGCCCATCTATCTAACGCGCCCTCTGTGTCTTACACTCTGCCCCAGTTGGTCGCAAGTTGTGGCTGCACTTGACAGCGCTCTGCAGAAGAAGATGCGCCTGCGGGCCAAGTAGAAATGCTGCTGCTTGCCACACAATATATTTTGCGGCGCTGAGTATAGTATTACACATGTCCGCATAATGTTGCATCTACAGAGAGAGAGAGAGAACTCTGGCTTGCAGCACAGCTAAAAATATTGCATGCTTGTTGCATAAATTCTGGAATAACTGGGAATACATAAGTTGCATAAACAGTGCAGCAGCAGCAACAGAGAGTTGACAACACAGGGGTTCGAGCCCCTCTTTATAGCAGGAGATAGAGGGGAGAGAGAGAAAGGGGAGGAAAGACAGGGAGTATTACAATGTCGTTATGAAACATGCAACTTGGAGGCGCGGCAAGTGGCATGTAAACTGCAGATGTGACTGATCTTTAGCACGTTTGAAAACTGAGCCTACTTAAACTGCGATGCTCTATGATTTTATTGAATGATTCGTTTGAAGAGATCATTGGATTGTATATTTAATATTCTATATAAAAAACTAATTTTTTTCTTGAAATATAATAAATAAAATGGCAAGTTGCTCAACTCTTTAAGTTCTTCAAACTAAAAAAAACGTTTTTAAGTTTAGTACTTAAACTGAAAAAAACCTTTTTATTTTATTTTTTTATAAGAACAGTAAATTTGGTTTCTAAAAAACCCAAATATCCTTTTAGATATCTGCACCAAACTAAGGACATAATTCTTTCCTATATTTTAATCATATACTTGCAAAATTTCAACACAATTAAATTTTTACTATATTTTATATAGCATTTGATTTTTTTTTTAGAGCAACAGTAAGTTTCATACCTAAATAACTCTTCTATCCTTTTAGATATCTCCATCAACCTAAGCCATAACCTATTCCTATATTCTAATCATATACTTGCAACATCTCAGTACAATCAAATCAATAAATATACTATATATATATAGCTTTCGCAGGTGTATTTAAGTCACGCAATTTCTTGCGGTTTTTTTCTATCTTTATCTTGTGTGTCTTGCTTTGTTCTTTGTGCCCCGCGGTGCCACACATCAAAGCGATGCGGCCACGTTACTGCAGCATTGCATAAAGCTCTCGCTGTGTTTGCGTGTGTGTGTGTGTGTGTGCATGTGTGTGTGTGTGAAGTACTTGACAGGATTATGGGCAACTGAGGCAGCGCTTTTTCAATTCCTCATGAGTTATGACAACATCTCAGCAGGGGGCGGCAGGCAATACCGCCCGCTGATTAAACTGGCAAAACAGGTGCCCATTGAGTAATGCCCACAACTTGTTACACATTATTACGTGCGGTATTACTCTCTGGCACAGCTCTGCCTGTTTTTGTCTTCCCAAACAGTTACTTTTAAATGCTGTAATAATTGGATAATAATAATAATAATTCGGCATATTTGGTGTTCTAATATGTTAACAACTCATATGAGGGGCTCGACAATTTGGAAAGATTATGAAAATAGCAATGCACCACCTGTTGGCTGCTGGGTAAGTGAACAGTTTCATAATTGAGGTTTGTTTGAAAAATTATACAAGAGGAAGGCACAGAGACAAGACAGAAGAGATAAGAGATTAAGTTTAGATGTATTTTGCTATCTGTCTTTAGAAATATAAAATTTTATAGCTTGAAGTAGCAAGAAAGGTTTTCGAATACTTGAGCTCAATAAGAACTTCTATTGGAAATATTTTAATGCTGTTAAGTATTTTTATTTATTTATTGTTTTTACTTAGAATCTGTAACTTAAACAAATTTGTTATACAGTTCTCAGCTGCTCGCCAGATGGCGTTACTATACACTTAGCAGAGGCTCTCAGGCAACTTAGACTGAGGTTAATTAGTTATGCACTGCAGTTGGTAGGGCAGATGAAGAAGAATAAGAAAACAAATGCAATGCAAGTGTGTGATAATGATAAATGATGAAGAGAGAAGTAGAAGAAGAAGAGATAGAAGAGAGGGATAGAGTGGGAGAGGTAGAAAGAAAGGGAGGGAGGGATATTAGAAGTAGTAGACAGACAGGGCGGTTAGAAGTTTCTGCCTCGCTGCACAGCCGAAAATGATGAGTCGTAAGTGCGTGTACATCTTTCCCTATCTGCCTTACTCTGTCTATCTCTCTCTATATATATCTCTATCTCTCTCTCTCTTTCTTTCTTTCCCTCTCTCTGTTTCTCTTTCCCCCCCTCTCTCTATCCTTTTCTATACTGCTATTAGAAGACACGCTTGCCTTGCCATAATTACCGGTTACAATTCTAATTCTAATTGTAATTGTTATTGTAATTATCAACCAAAAAGAATCTGCATTTAAATGAGAAACCAATTAATTGCCAGAGTTCACAGAAGAAAGCATAATTAGTATGGGAAACGCATTCAGTTTCAATGCACTTACAAAGCCGTGGAAACGCTTGAAAGATTTGTAGACCGAGAATGCATAGTTACCTGCAAGTAAAGAGAAGGAGGAGAGAGAAATTAATTAAGGTTGAAGAGATAAAGAAAGCAGTTATTAAAGTAAAGAAAAGTAAAACATAATTAAATATAGATTTTATATATTAATCAGTCTAAACAAATATTGTAGTTTATAGTAGATATTTTATAGAGAATTTATAGAGAATGAATAGAGAATCCATCTAAAGACTCCTTCACAGTCTCTGGCGAGTTCATTTCCCAGCAATTTTTGCGAGTTGATTTCGAGTTCAGTTGCAACTTTAATGGGGGGTTACATTTCCGGCACTTACATATATCAAGTGGCAGCTCGACAGCAGCTAGCTGAGTTGTGTGTACTCTGTGTGTGGTGTGTGTGTGGTGTGTTGTGCGTGGTGTGTTGTGTGTGCATTGCTCAAACCCAATTAAAAATGTCAAAAAATGAAAATACCTGTAGGTAGTTAGCAGTTAGCGCACGCAGTAAATATTCATCACGCCAAACCAAAGCGAAAGACAGCAGCAACCCCCTCCCCACCCCCCTGGCAAGCTGCCACACAATGCTAGCCAACATGCGAGTCCAGGCGTCGCCTTGCCACGCCACGCGTTTAGAGCGCGTCACACAGTTTAACTTTTCATTTCGCGGCTGAGCTGGACACAGGCTCGTCAGCTCGGCACAGGCAGGGTAAGGAGGGGGTGAGGCAGGGGGAGGGTTGAGTATGGGGGGCGTCTGCTGCTTATCAGCATGAGACGCACACATGTCAGGACAGCAGGCAGGCAAGAGTAGCAGCAGCAACGGCAGCCGACATGGAATGCATTGTGGACGAGGAACAATTGCGTTTGTATGTTTTCTCTTTCCCTCCCTCTCTCTTTCTCTCTCTCTTACTGCGTTGTGCCTCGTCAGCAAAATTAAAAAATAGATACGCTTAGGCAGTGGGGGGCAGGCGATGGCAGTGGGGCAACGCACGCAGGGCAGGCAGGCAGCCAGGCAGGCAGACTCATCCAAGCTGCCCCATCGCCTGCCGTTTTACTTTCATTCCGTGAATTCAAATGTCACACAAGGATCGAAAGGTACGCATGGCCAGTTTGCCACTCCCTGCCTCCTCCTTCCTCTTCTCAACTCCCCCCTACCTTCTCCCCCCTTTCTACTCCCTCTCCCCCTTCCAGGCTGATTGCGAAACGAGCCCAGGCAGCGCCAAGGCAAACACAGCAGCTGCTTGTTTTTTTCGCCCTCTGCCTCTGCCACTCCCACCTGCCGCCCCCCCTGCTCCTGCCACTGTATTGAACAAATGCCTAAAAATGTCACTGTGCCCCGCACGATAACTACTGTGAATTGTGGGCGTGGCTGGTGGGCAGCACAGACGATACAGCAGCGGGCAGTTTTTTAGCCGAATTTTTGTTTTCATTGCGTCGCACAGTCTGGCCAAGCAAACAGCGTGTGTGCGTGTGTGTGTATGTACTGTGTGTGTGTGGGAGAGTGTGCGTGTGTGTGTGGGTGAGTGTGTATTTTTATTGTATATATCATTGATGAATACGCCGATAACAAATCTCAATCAAATGTCAAAAAGGTAACAGGCAGCAGCAGCAGAGCACGGACAGTTTGGACAGCGAGCAGGATGTCAAGGCAGGGAAAGGAAGGAGGGGGGCGGGGTTGACATAGCACTGTCAGCTACTGCTGCTTTACATGTGGTAATGTTGCAATTTTCACGCAGTACACGCGCGCACAATGCGTCGTATACGCAATTGTTTTTACAGTCCAGGTGGAAACTGCTCAACATGAGTTGTGCTCCTTCTCCTCCTCCTCCTCCTCCTCCTCTTCCTCTCCCCATCCTCTCGTCTTCCTAGCTGCCTGACAGCACAAATTGTCTTCTCGATTTTGAGGCTGTCACAAGTTGAGACCGGAACCCGGGAATGAAATGCATTTCCTGCCCTCCAGTTGAGGGTTTCTAATCTTTTATGCAGGCAAAAGTGTCAGCGAACGTGTGCGTGATTAACAGCGGCTAATTGAAATTGAAATGGTTTCAATTTTGTAGAATAGGGAACAGTTAGGGGTGGAGTGAAGAGTAGAGCTTATAGTGATAGTGCTTGGACTTACATTTGTAAGTTATAATGAAGTAGAAGCAAGAACAAAAGCTAAGTTATAATGTTTTTACACTTTAAGTTTGTAGCTCTTTGTAAATAGTTAAGTAAGGATTAGTAAATTTGGTTTGGTGAGGGCTATATAAGTCTAGAATACATATAAACATATGAACTAGACTTATCACCTACCTAAATTTGTATTTAAACGACTTTCAACATCCCTAACATTTCCAGATATCTTCAAGTTTCACTGCAATCTCATTATTTGCTTGCAGAGAAGAGTTGAAGAAACATCGATGATACATCAATAAACATCGATGTTTCATATGAAATACCTCAACAAACATCGATGTTTCAGCACCTCTATTGCAGAGGGTATGTTTAGTTTGGCCAGAAGTTTGCAAAACGCACCTCAGGAAACATCTTCTGAATCAACATCAATAGAGAAATTGAGTTAGCCTTGTCCGTCTGTTCGTGTGTCCGTATATCCTGTTGGAATTACCGTCTGTTACTACGGCAAACTAGTCTCTTACTTTGGAAGCTATCTTGATGAAACTTGGTACAAATGCTTCTTATTGCTGCATGCTGTATATAATAGAGAACAAGCCGGATTGGAGCAATATATCGTATAGCTGCCATACAAACTATCGGCCGATTTTTGTTATATGTCAAGATATTGCATTCAATTTTACCACATTGGATTTATTCTGTATATGTAGAATGTATATAAAATTTCATTAAAAACGGAGCACAATAACATATAGCTGTTAAAGGAACTATCGGTCATAATAAAGGATTTAGTGTTTTTTTTTAAAAAACTAGTTCTTATATAAGAAACAACTTAGCAATGCCAACTAATGTGAGATTAAATATACGCAATTCCATTCAGCTTTGTAGCATTATATAAATCTTGTAATTGGAACGATCGCAGTATAAATGAATCTGCAAAGATAAAGAAGATTAGCTTCCGTTCTCGTTTTATGTAAAATTTGCTATAGAAAGCTACAAATATTGTGAAGTAATGAAAGTGAGGTATATATTGCAGTGTCCACAGGGCAGTAACACAACAACTACCTTTATGAGAAGGAGTGAGGAAGGAGTGGGGGGGTTGCTGGCTGCTTTCAGGTCCTCAGTCGCTGCTGGAGTGCGGCTTGCTGCTGCTGAAGTGCCTGGCTGGGCTGGAACAGCTTAACGTACTAATTGACAAGCAAGCAAAAATATTTGCGTACTCTCGAGTCCAAACATTCTAATCAATGCACACACAAAGGCCAAAGGCAGCGGCAAAATAGAAAATACCAACAAAAAATACCAGAATCAATGTGCAGCAGCAACAGCAGAAGCAGTAAAAAGAGGCAGCCAGATGCGAGGCCTATCAGCAGGCGCACAGCACAGAGGATAATGGAAGAAGCAGCAGCAGTGGAGGCAGCAGGGAGAAAGGGAAGGTAGTGGAGGCAGAGAAAGAGAAGAAGGAGTAGGCAGCAGAGAAGAAAGCAGCAGCAGCAGCGGCGGCAGCAGAGGCCTTTCAAACAAACAACAATCGGCTGTTTCAGAAACAGGAACAGGCGAATTCATCAAAGTGAACAGCAGCCCCTCCCCCCCTCTACACATGTGTGTGTGTTGGTGTGTGTGCTGCGTTGCTCCATGCGTCTGTGCTCCCTACCCCTCTGCCCGTGCTCTCTCTCTCTGTCTAACTGTCAAAATGCGTCGAAGCGAACATCATTGGATTTGTGATTGAACAAAAATTTCCATACATTGACTTTTTCTTTGCTATGTGGGGGTGTGGAGGGGGCTGTAGAGGGAGGTGAAGAGGGGGGGTGGCAGGCAGGACAAACGTTTCATTTGCAAAATGCACGCTGGAGTGATAATATTAAGCGGGGCCCAGACCCCAAGTCAGTCAATCCTTCATTAGTACGTGCCACGAGTAGCTGCCGCTCCCCCACCACTGCCCCAGTCTTGCCCTATGCCTGCCCCGCCCTACCCTTTCCTCCTATTCCTGCCCTGCCTGCTGCCTCCTCCCTTCCTTCTGCTGTGCGAATTTATTTTGACGGCATTGTAAGTTATGCAGTCGACTGATTCGCACAAATCGTCAATGTGTCCAAGAAGGGTTAGAAATATTTTCGAGTGGATTTCGCTGTACGATTAGAGCCAGTTAGCCTGGACAAACATGGTCACATGGAGCTCCACCCTGCTCCCCCCCTTAACCCGGCCACGATTGCCCGCTTCGACGTTCAATAATTGTGTAAAACGTTTTCAGTTTTACATTTCAATCTTAATTTAGTTTTGCGTAGCATTGTGAGTTGCCACACACAGAGTCCAACGAGGCAGACGCAGGTCAGTGAGAGTGGTGTGTGTGTGGCAGTGTGTGTGTGTGTGTGTGTGTGAGTGGTCTAAAAGGCAAATTGTTATTTTTGTTGCTTGGCATTTGGCCAGTTGATGTTTTGGCTAATGAAGTTTGTCATTGAGCTTTATTTAATTTGCTGAGCTGCCGCGAAAATGCTGGACAAAGCAGGCAGCAAAGAGGGAGAGAAGGGAGAGAGAGAGAGAGGGGGTTAAGGAAGAGGGAGAGAGGGGAGAAAGGAGGTAGAGAGTAGCAAAGGACTCATGTGATAAGCGAGCAATGGCTGGAATCGAAGATTGGCCATTTTTTAATTGATATTTTGAGAGTGAGAGTGGGGAGAAGCTCAAGAAAACTCCAATGAATAATTTAGGTAGAGAGTGAGAGGCATAAAGTACAAATAACTTAAAAATGTACAGTGAGTTTTAAAAGAATTCTAGGTGCATTATAATGTATTATATGATCTAAAACAGCAGCGAAATAATACACAAAAAAATATATATAATTTATTTTACTGAGCTCCCTAAGTTTCTCTTAATGTTTTGCAAGAATATATTGATCAGTTATGGATAATTGTTTTTTAGACCGTGTTTTTCTCAGCTTATCTTTGCATTTAGTTTACATAATATATATTTTAAATTTTATATTGATTCTATTAGTTTATTTTAGTTAACTTTGGTGCCTTTTAAAGTGCATTGAACAATATATCTACAACCAATTTCTTTCTACTCTTACCTTCCCTTGAAGGCTGAGCTCAAAAAAGATAGAAGATTTTTCACGAAAAAGATAACTAAGTGAAGCTGATACAGGTACTGCTATGTAGCACTGTAGTCCGCTGCCTTATCAAGTGTTTAATTTGCTAAGCAGCCAATAATGTGTTGCAAGCACACATTGCTACTTTCCTTCCCTCTCTGTTTCTACTCCCTCTTCCCTTACTGCTGCCACGCAATGGAACCACAAGCTATTGAAAAAGCCATTACTTTAATCGAATTCGCAGTTTGATGAAATGATGAGCTGGCAGAGGCAGAGTAGGAAGAGAAAACGAGGAGGTAAAGACGAAGGCAGAGGAGAGAGGCGAGCAGGAGCATGTGCAGGAGGAAGGTGGAAGCCACTGCAACGCCTCCAGCTGAGCGGGGAATTTAATAAACTTCAAACAAGCATATTGAGCCAAAGAGAGGGGGAGAACAAAAGAGAGAGAGAGGGGAGATAGAAGGGAGAAAGATAGGATAGAGAGGGAGGGAGAGGGAGGGGTGAGAGCTGGCAGGGAGTGTGGTGCAAAATGTCTAACAAACATGCAATTAAGTCGTTAATACTTCATCGATTTAATACACGCGGACAGCAGAAGGTCCTCAGCAAGGATTAAAGCATTAGCGCGTGCGAAAAGAGGAACAGAGATAGAGTGGCTGGTGTGAGAGTGAGATAGCTTGCTGTCTGTGCACAGCTGTCCGTGGCCAAAGCGGAAGCGGAAGTGGAAAGTGGCCAACCGAGCGATTGCAGACATTTGATTAGTTTGTTTGCAATGCTCACGAGCTACTCACTCTCTCCCTCCCTCTCACTCTCTCCCTCACTCTCCATCTCTCTCACACTTGCATCACTCTCACTTACACTCTCTGCTGCCACGCCTCCTCATGCCCATACGATATGCAATTACGATATAAAAGTTAAACAAGCCAACGATACGCGGCTTCGCTTCTCGCGTTTTTGAGCTTTTGATTAAAAACGCAAACAGGCCGCCAGATCCCAAGCGATACCTGTACATATATGTACATATATATATGGCATGGTATGGCATGTATATCTGGCCAGGCATTATCCGGCTGCACATAAAAAATTAACAGAGACGAATGTGCTAAGCAAATACGCAGCACAAACACAAAAAGAAACACAGCGAATCTGCCTGCTGCCTCCTGCCCCATGTTGCATGTCTGCGTGTGCTACCTGTACGTGTAATAAAAATCATAACTGTTGTGTGTGTACGCACATATTGAACTAACGACCGGCACACACACACGGGCACACACACACCCGCATCTGTCTGCCTGTCCAGGTAAAAAGGTAAAAACCAATCAAGAGCATCAATAAAAGGCACGTCAATCAGCATTGTGGGCGGTAGGCTCAGACTTAGTACGTACGGCTCCAGCTAGCACAGCCCCTGCTCTCTCATCCCTCCCTCCCCTTAGTAGCCAGTGCCTACCCCCACTCCTTAAACTGCTGCCTGCTGTCCAAGCGGGCACGAAAAAAATCATATTTCCGTGTATGCGTGCGGGCTTTTGTCTAGCCTTGCTCCCCCTCCTCCTCCCCCTCTCCTCTCTAGCTGCCGCGATTTTTAGTTCAGTCAAGCTGTCATATCGACGCTTTTGCATGCCAAGGATTGCTAACGTGACCCCCTCCCCCCCCTCTCTCCTCTCATGCTGTCCCCTGCCTCGCTGTCTGCATGATGGGCACATATCATGATTTTTCAATAAATTCAGCGGGGCCACGGCGGCACTTTGCTCATTGAATTTTGAACAGCGACGAGTGGGAGAGAGAGAGAGAGAAGAGAGAGGAGAGGGAAAGAAAGACAAAGCAGAAAAGAAGAGAGAGAGGGGGGAGTGAAGGGGAAGTGTGTACAGGCTTAAAAGCGCTGCCAGTCATGGTTAAAATGCAACTATTCTTAGCAGCAGCAAACAAGCCAAGTTAAGAGAAGCTAGGTGGCAAAGGAGTGCAAAACTTTGCTGAAAACTTTGCTTAGAACATGCACCAAACATGCTTGAACTTGTTGTTGAAAAACTGTTTGTTAAAACTAAAGCTAAGTTTAGCTTTAAGCCGCTAAAACACTCTTGCTTTCATTTGGTGTCAAACAGCAATTTGGCTTATTTAAGTTGAATTTCAGAAAATTCTGGCGATGAATAGAAAGCAGTTAGACACTTGATTTCTTTAGATGATATTTATATATATTTAAGAAATCAGCATAAAAATTTGTAGCCATATACAATGAGTAGATCATGTTTTATAGGGTTAGGAAGAGAACCTCCTCAAGAAAGTTGCACCCCAACGAGTTCAACTAAGTTTATCTATACTACGCCCAATTTTAATGCAATTTTCTACCTTACAGGTGTTTAAGGCCCTTCTTTATAATTATTATTATTACTCTACTTTAAAGACATATTTCCATAGCAAAATCCCTTAAATTGAATTAGATTCACGCTTTAAGCTGCTTCTCAACTGTTCGACCAATGCTACTCAGCCTAAAACAAAAGAAAGTCGTTAATCAGTCGCCGCCTGTGAGTTGAGTTTGAGCAGAGAGTTATAGCCCAAAGAGGCAGCACACAAGGTTGGCAGTCTGGCAGAGTGTAGTGCAGGCCCAGCCACACCCACACCGCCCACCAAAAGGGGGCACGCGCACGCATTGCTGCATTAATGCGTATGGAAAACAATTTTTTTTCCAGCGCCAAGAAAAAAAAGTTATGAATTTCTGAAGGGTTGCAATGCGTGTGTGCGTGTATGTATGTGTGTGCGTGTGCGTCTGTGTGTGTGTGGGTGTGCGTCTGTATGTTTGCGGCTTGCTATTGAAAAGAACTTGTAGCTAAGCTCGCGAACTCGCGATTTCTATATGTATTTCTATATAGCGAGAGACTGTTCGGTAAGCCGCGATTTGCGTGCAAAAACCCCAACATTTTTTTGATGAAATTGAATACAACAACAACAACAGGAACAACAACAGAAAGGTAGCACGCAAAAAAGGGTTCACTTCAGAATGCCAAACGCATGGGTGTAGCTAATGGAGCTGAGGAAAGGGGGGTAGGGTATACGATATTCCACTCGAACTCGCAAAGTCTGAAGGATTCGCTTTTAATCATACGAGAAAAAATGGGAGAAAAAAAAGAATCAGGCAACTCCAATTTTATTAATGAAAAGTCAAGTGATTTGCCAAAATGTGGGCGTGGCACACGCACGCACGCACACACACACACACGCACCACTCGTTAGGGGTTGACAAACAACAATGGCAACAACAACAGCAACAACAACAACAAGTGAGTCTTAAATACTGCGTGAAATTTATGAATATTGAAAATTAATTTCTCATATGAAAAGGAACTTGAAATTTACAGGGAGAGCTACTTCAAGTGAGAGGGAGGAGGGTACGGAATGAAAGGAAGAAGGGGAAGAGAGAGAGGGAATAAGAGAGTGAGAAAGAGAGAGAAGATAGATCACTGCTAATTGTGAAGTTGCTATTGTTATAAATTTGTTGAAGACTCTCTATTTATTTCCCTTTTGAAAGTCACATTTGAAGGCAAATATGTTGGGGAACTTTGTAGCTTCTTCTCTTTTTTAACACTTTGTTCCCTTTTTGAGTATGAGAAGAACACTCTTGACTCTCTTTTTATATCATTAACATTTATATTATATTTAATATTGACCAAAAAGCTTAGTTTTTAATACCCTAAAAGTGATCTAGCAACTCTTTTAAGACTTCTCGAGCTCTGAACTTTGTCAAACTTTATTGTAGTATTCGCTCGATGGTTTATATTATAATATAATTTATAATGTTTAAGGCACTTTAATTATTTACAAAAATCTCAATTCATTAATAAACTATTTAAAATTCATTCAATTGAAAATTTTCAGTTTTTATTTCAATGCAACTAAACAAAGAAATATAGATTCTAGAAAAGTTTCTGCATCGAAATATGAAAGAAAAGGAAAGTAAAGGATTCTTTTAAGCACTTCTTCTTCAATAGATCTTCGCTACTCCAATAGATTGCCTTCATTCTCGGAAATAACTCAATCTGAGTGTTACGCTTTCAGTTTAACTAGGGGTTCCTTCTACGCTCCCCTCCAAATTTGACACATTTCCAATAGTTGCCGTTGCTTTTGCCGTCCCCAACAATCTGCAAGTCAGTCGATTACAGTTATCCCACACACACACACACACAATGCGAAGTCACGTTTATGTGCCCAGGTCAACTTTATTGAGCACCTTAGGGAGAGCAGGGGGGGCTGGCTACTTGCAACGCCGCCTGTGCTCAATTGCTCCCAAAAAAGGAAAAAGGGCAAGAGGGAAAATTTGCTCAGCCTGCGCTCGTTTTAATAACAACAATTTTGACTTGCGCTTTTCACTGCTGCTGCTGCTGACGTCATTGCCAAATGTCCAGGCACAGTTTTTGGCAAGCACACACACACAAACACACAGATACACATATACAAACACACTTCCATTGCTGACTTTCTTGGTCTCTTTCTCTCTCTTTTTAGGCTCGAAATGCCGCTGCATTCAGCTCCCTCTCTCTCTCTCTCTCTCTCTTCTTCTCTTTCTATTGCTGTCTGCCTGCCTGCTCTGGCATCTCTTTTGCACTTGCTGCCTGTGCCATATTGCCGTCTCTCTCTGCGCGCATTCAGTGCACGTTCTTGGGGAAATATTGTAAATTATTGTGTATACGCCTCAGTGCGCCAGGAATGCGTGCGGCATGAGTAATTAGCAGCAGCAGCGCCAGGGGACAGCAGGCACAGAGGCAGCGACAGATACACACACACACACACACACACACACACACACAGCCGTGTATTACCTCAAATAATTGCCTAATTGCATTAGCCCCAAAAATTATGCTGCACTTTTGCACTTCAAAGCGCGCTGTCAACTCGTTTTCTCTCTACACCAAGAAGAGGCAGGCCTTGGGGGAGGGGAGGTGGGTTGGACAGAGCCAGCAGGGATGGGCACAAATATTTGCCCAAAACTGGGTGACAATTTGCTGCACAAGTGCGTAGCTGCCACGCGTGTGCGTGCAACAACCCCCAAATGCCACATAGAAGTTTATGCTGTGCGCTGTGTCATGCTGCCGCTGCCCCTGCCTCTTTCCCCTTGCCTGGCCACCCTTAAGCACAAAAGAAAATTGATTTTTCCGCTGTTATGTTTTCGTATTGCAGTCTGCGTTTTATGTGCGTCGCAGCGCAGCGCAAAGTTCCCAAAAATTTTCTCAGTCTTGTACATAGGCATAAATTATGTGCGTGTGTTTCTGTGTGTGTGTGC
The DNA here is from genome assembly GCA_018151435.1 of Zaprionus africanus. Classification (NCBI taxonomy): domain Eukaryota; kingdom Metazoa; phylum Arthropoda; class Insecta; order Diptera; family Drosophilidae; genus Zaprionus; species Zaprionus africanus. The sequence continues at coordinate 217,169 of JAECXB010002307.1, read as the reverse complement.
GTGTGTCCGTCTGTGTGTACACAATTGGGTCTTGCTGCGCCTGTGCGTCGTTTGTATTGTTTTGACACTTTTACTTGAGTTGATTTGCAGCAAAGGCAGCCCCAAAGGCAGCCCCCTAGCAGCCTGTGGGGATTACTTATCCCGAGCTTGGGTTCTCGCAACTGACTTTGGGGTCCAAGAACTAATGGCAATTCCTTCTACAAGCTGCCTGCAGCTGCTGCCGCTGCTGTGCTCGAGTGTAATTTGAGTTGTCAGCTTGTGTTGCAACTTGGCCGTAAAGATATTTGCCGCACTTGAGCATAAATTGCGTGTAGGAGCCTAAAAAGTGTAGAGAAAAGGTTGAAAGGCAGTCTGTGGGCTATTTATGCATGGGTTACACACATAAGAAAGTTGAGTTTGTATTGGATTCAGCAAATTTTAGGCATTGATTGCATGAAAATACAATTTTAACTGGTTTTAAATATATATGTTATGAAGGGTATTATACATTTATTTTAGCTAAAAATATGCCTCACAGGCAGACAAAGGCAACTCCGATGTCAAAAATTATTAATTATTGATGAGCGCCAACAGACGAGGCAATAAAGGCATTTTTGTCTGTATGAACACTTATAACTCCCAGACTATAAAAGCTAAGGCTACCAAATATGGTGACAATATTTCTAATCCTTAAACATGAACACAAATTGTTTTTAAATTCGACCATGCCCACTGCCGCCTTCATAAATCGAAAAATATCGTATAGCACAATTGTTTTTAAAGCTACAACCTTTATATTTGGTATAATATCTATAATTGTTATCACAAATTTAACTAATTGCCTTATATAATTGAGATCGACTATAATTTCTATAATTCTTATCACAATCTAAGCTAGTTTACTAAATTTAATTGTGATCTCCCCGGTAAGCATGAATGTTATTTAACAACTTCAACTTTTCTACCTGTTTTCAAACATATTTTATTTTATAAACAAACTAACTAAATGCTAAAATAATCAATATTTAAAGCTAGATCGCTCATTTTTAGTAAGTACAAAATTTATTATAATCTGAACTAATTTTTCTATATATTATTGTGCTTACCTAGTTAACATGAAAGTTATTAAAGAACTTTAACTTCTTTGATTGTTCTCAAGCACATTTTATTTTATAAACAAGCTAACTAATTACTAATATATACAAAACACCAATAAAACCTTCTAATCTCAACTTCCAATTCACGTTCAAAAACTAATTTCTCTTGCAACCCTTTTTCAAAGCCTTTGTAAACTAGAATCAGCACGCAAGCTTGACAAATGCGACTTCAGTTACACGCAGCTTAGAGCTCCTTTTATGGGACATGGATGAAACACGTCTTTTTGGGACAGAGCAGAGCAGAGGAAACCGGTTACAGGTCGCCTGCTGCTGCTGCTGTTGTTGCCGCTGCTGTGGCAACTGCAATTAGCTTTGCCACACGCGCCTGTCACGTTGCACTCGTCGCAATTCTGACAGCTTAAGCGATGCGATGGCAGCAGCAGCAGCAAAAACAACCCCGTGCAACACGCGAGAGTTCAAATTGCAACAAAGATGCTGACGACGATGCGGCTTAATTAACTGGACGCCGTGCCGCAGTTTGTTGCAGGCAAGCGCAATGCACTAGACCGATACGGGGGATGACGTGGCAAATTGCTGCAGCTGCAACAAAAACGAGGATTAAGCAAGGAGCGAACTCACCCCCGTGCAAGGCGGGCGCCACTCGCTGTGTGGCAGGAGAGGGTTGCAACGGCGTGTGCATTGCCTCAGTGGCTTCATTATCGGGCGCAGCGCAGCGCATTTGCAGCACGTGCCGCAGCAGGGGAAGAAAACACACTGGACTGACTGCACTCGCCTCCGTGTCTCGCTGTGTCCGAGATTTTTCCTCTACTTTTTGTCCCGCGACCCTTGAGCCTAATAGAGCCACCGAGCCACAGAGCCAAAGGTGGTTGGTGGCAGCGGCGCAGCGTTTTACACTCGAATTTTCTTCAAAAGAAATTGCATTTTTTTGCCACTGCCACTGCTGTTGTTGTTGTGTTGTTTTTCTTGTGCGGTTGCATGTCAAAGTGGCAGCGAGGGGGTGGGGCTATTGTGTGTATGTGTGTGCATTCAGCTGTTGAGCATAGCTCAGTGCGGTGGTTGTTGCCGCAGGGGTGGGGAAGCAGTTGAAAGGGTACCCAACTCAAAGTAACATTTTTACAAAAGTGGTTTGAAGTTGTCGGGCATATGTTTGTGTGTGTGTGTGTGTGGATGCTGCAGCCAAACTGGCTTCGGAGAGGGGTGGTAATTATACAAGGAAAAACTGGAAAAACCAAATCGATAATCAAGAGACTTACGCTAACATCTGTTTGTGTGTGTTCGTGTGTCTGTGTTGTAATCAAGTAAATCTTTAATTACCTGAAATGAGAAGAAGATAGCGAGAAGTTAGTTGAAGTTGTCAGATATTCTATTGATAATATTACTAATTACTTTTTATAATTACATTTATTTTACTAAATTTGGGTACATAATTTTTTATATTTTTTAATGTTATTTATATTATATTTTCTATATATTTAAGAATTGATTTATTATTGACAAATTTTATTTTATTTTTTTATTCTTAAAGAATTTAATTTATGTACATAAACTTATTTGATTTATGTATATAATTATTTATATTGTTTAATGTTATTTATATTATATTTTCAATAGATTTTAGCATTGATATATTATGAAAATATTTTATTTTATTCCTTATTTTTAAAGAAATGCAATAATAGAAAATATTAACTAAAATCAAAAATCAACTGGAGAAAAATTTTTTTCTTTGAGGCGCATCTTCCAGGTGAAATTCTCTGTCATTACTCTTTACTTTTATTTTCTTCCATACATATATAATTTTAATAAATTATTTGTTAATTATTTTTAACTTAATATAAATAGCTTAATATAATATATATTAAATATATTATAATAAATAATTAATTTATTGTTATTTTTATCAATTGAATTTCCTTTAATTTCGTCTAAAAAACACTCAACTGCAAACGATCTTCTCGTTGAGCCCCTTCAACGCACTGTCTACCCACTCTCACCCAGGCACGACTGCATTTTACACTGTTCGGCAAGCCGAGTGCACTTTACACGAACGCACGCCGGCCAACTGACCAATTGGCAGCCGCCTTGTAATATCGAAAAAACAACAACTATTTAACGAGCAACCTTCGGCGACGAATTAAAATTCGCAACGCTGCACGAACTTGAAACGAAGCGACGCGAAGCAAAAAGCGCATGCGAATAAATTGCAATGACAACAACACGACGACAACGACGACGACGACAAGCGAGGAGCCGAAGTTGACTACGACTACGACGATCGCCGGAGCAACTGCTTGCGTAGGCAGCTCGCGCACACTCACTTGCTGTCTCGTTTCTACTCACTTGCTGACGCAAGCTTGCAAAAAGTGCACTCTCGCACACACACACACACACCTCTCCCTCTCTGGGCGAATGTGCAGCGCTGATTGGACGCATTGAAATGCGCAAAAATGGCGATTGCTGCTTTGGGTTAATTTGTATGCGCGGCAGATAAATCAGCAGACGATCAATGAAAATGTGATTTAAATTGTTAATTGATGAGAGAAGAGATAAAGAATGGCCCCATAAAATGATAATAGTTGCGATATGTGGGACACACACACAAGCAGTAAACTGCTTAGCACCTGTTCCCGTATTTGTATTCGTCAATACATTCGCGATTCGGTTGCATAACAGAACAACAGCAAAAAGAGCAGCGTCAGCAACAACAAATTAATAATATTGTTTTCTATATGTGCATGTATGTATGTGTGCTTTATCTGCGCACGTATCTGAATTTGTTGTTTTTTTTATAGCCTCAGTATATGTATGTGTTTGTATGTGTATTTTTATACCCCTTAGTTCTTCTTTTTTGTGTTGTTTTTTGCGCACTCGCGTGATTTCCGCAAATTTAACCTACATTTTGTAGCGAAGCATAGCGAAAACAGAATGCAGAAAGCGGGAGAGAGCGCGGAAGCGATAAAAAGGAAGAGAGAGAGAGAGTGCTGGCGAGAATGAGAGGGAGCGAGCACGCGCCAATGGAAACTTTCGTTGCGTCGGTTTCATTTTCTTATTTCTTTCAAATAATATTTTTGCGCCCTATGCAGGCGGCTGAGTCAGTGTGCGTGTGCGTGTGCGTATGCGTGTGTGTGTGTGTCGCCGTGAGTCACCCTGTGCCATGCGCAGCTGAATTAATACACTTGTGCCAGACTGAGACTGACAAGCCAGTTCGACTTCGCTGCGAATATCGCAAGCAAAGCAAGCAAACGTCCAAAATATAATTTCACACACACACACACACACACACACACAGACGTACGCATGTATAGCAACTCTCTCACACACAAAAAATCGGCATATCTTGTTTGTTCTAAGCTACCAACACAGACGCAGCGCGAAACAAGGTCAAATGCAGTTATTTGCTCGACAGCGAATTCGGCGAAAAAAGAGAGAGAGAGAGAGAAAAACAAACAGCAAAACGAGGCATGATCGACGGCAAGTCACGCAGCTTTGAGATCACATAAAGATCGGTCTTTAAACTTCATTAACTACTGTCTGAATGTAATGAAATTTGGCAAACATGTGCGAGGTATGTTTATAGCTTTGTCTACCCCATTTCATAGAGTTATCTGCATGCCAGACGATAAGATATGATCTCAAATTAGACACGCTTCCTTTGCATAATGTGACACACTTTCCTCAGGCTCTGCAACTTTTACAGGGTATAGCTAAGCTGCTGAAACGGTTTACTGCCAGTTGTTGTCGCCCGTTTGCTGCATATTTGCCCCGCTCTCTCTTTCTCTCTCTCTCTCTCGTGTGTGTCTGTGTTTAGTTACTGTTTGATTTATCTTTTCCGTTGTTGTTGCTGCTGCTGCTGCCGCTGCTGCTGCTCACGTTGTGCAGTTTCTGCGCCTGCTCGGCAAGCTTTGCTGCGTTTACTTTTGCCATTATTATTATTATCGGCGTTTGCCTTTTTCAAGGATATTCGGCGGCGCATTTTGCTCTGCTCTTCGCTCTGCTCTTTGCAATTTGTATGCTGCGCGTGTGAGAACAACTTGCAGAAGAAGAAGAGGAACAACAACAACAACAACTGCGACTGCCTTGATATGTTCGTGTTAGTTAGTCAAAGGAATTCAAAGAATAGAACTTGAAGAGCGTTCAGTGTGTGTGCCTGTGTGTGTGTGTTTGGGTGTGCGAGTGTGTGTTTGAGTAGTTTGTTGTGAATACGAAATTGAATGAATTGAGAAATAAGCGCGCGTTTTGCACATTGGCATCAATTAAGCAATTAATGCAATGTGAAATATGCAAAAAAAATATGAAATGAAATGAAATTTGCAGACTTGAGGCGAGAATTGACCTTGGCTGGGCTCTGACTGTGTCTCTGCAGATGTAGAAGCTGTCTAAGAAACTAAGCGAGAGAGAAATGAGCTAAAGAAAACAGATACTGGGAATGAAAAAATCTATGAACGGGTGAAATGAGTACTAGAAAACTAAGATTGGGGTTAGAGAGGGTGAAGAAGTGAGTAAAGTGACTAAGAGCTCTGTTTATATAGAAAAGATGAGTTTGGTTTGAGTTAGGAAAGCCTTTTAATATACAAAATAGTAGAAACTTCAGTTATAATTGATTGAATCCTTCAAAACCCAAAGAAAACTGAGATTTAAAAGAGAAAAAGTGAAGAACTGTGTTCAAAATGAGTTAAGAAACATGAGTAACGATCTTGAGAGTATCAAAGATATAAACAAATTAGCATTAACTAAAGATTTCAAACTCAAAACCAAATAAAACCTCTATTTGAGTTAGAGAACGGCAGTTCCTTAGTGTTAAAAGTTTTTTTAATAAACAAGATAGTGGAAACCTTCAGTTATTATAAACCAAATCCTTTAGATACCCAAAAAAAACGAGTTTTATAAGAGAAAAAGAGAAGAACTGTATTCAAAATGAGTTTAGGAACTTGAGTAAGGATCTTGAGAGTATAAAAGATATAAACAAAACAGCCTTAACTAAAGATTCTAAACACAAAACCCAAAGTAAAAACTAAATTTGAGTAAAGAACTTTAGTTATAAAACTATTCAACACTTTGATATAAAAATCCGTTGATTCTTATTTACTCAACACAGCAAAAACTCCTTATAGGCAAAGTTTCCTTGGCATCTAATGAAGTTAGTTAGTTTTGTAATTATTTTACTTAAGATCAATATTTAAATACCTTCAAGTACCTTTCAATTCTCATCATTACAATCAGCAGCAATTATACGCTTGAATTCACAGTGCTTCTAGTTTGTTTTGATATTTCGACACACGTAAAAACACAAATTAATTAACTACTAACTATGATTAAAGATCGTGTGCATATGGCTCTATATGCATGTATGTTTATCTGTGTATGTGTATGTGTATATGGAACCTCTATGTACGCGCACAGAACCCGGACTCGGACTGACTCTGCTGCTGACAAATAAAAAATTATTTACTTTTTTGTGCGGCAAAAAAAAAAAAAAAAAAAAATAAAAGGCGCATTTGCAGTGAGCAGCGCGCTACCTCTCTCGCTCGCTCTCTTCCTTACTCTTCCCCTCTCTCTCCCTCTCTCTCTCTCTCTCTCTGTTTGCACAGATCTGCGACTGGTACAGAGAACAGCAACAGCAGCAGCAGCGCATTTTGCTGTTATTCGTCATTTCTGACCTTGGTTGCAATCTTGCCTGTGTGTGCGTCGTGTGTGCGTGCGTGTGTGTGTGCGTGTGTGTTTGCTTGCGTTATTTCTGCTGCTTCTGCGATTTCGAGTTTGTTAATTTTGAATTTATTTTTTGCATTTCTGTTATGCAAAGCCAATTTTTGTTGTTGCTGCTGTTCTTCTTGAAACGGAAGCGCGTCAATTGCAGCGCGGCATTAATCATACGCCGTGTGTGCGCCGCCTGTGCAAATTAAACTAATTTAACTGTATATTATTTAATTGCAAACTTGAGTACTTTATGTATGTATGTATGTACTTGCAGCGCACTTCAAATACAAATAATAACAACGAAATTTTCCGTCTGGCATTGAGAGACACGCGCAGCCAGAAAACAAACAAAACAAGCCAAAAAAAAAGCGCCGAAAATTTCTATTTTTCTAGCCAGGGCGTGCAGCATTGCAAAAGGCAGGCACTACACACAAACACACAAACTCACACACACACACAGGCCCACACTCGCTAAGTATCTCACAGATAGCGCACTGCACACAAGTGTCCCAATTCCTCGAATCTCTCATTCTACGCTGCTTCCACGACAGCAACAACAACAACAGAGATAGGGAGCGGGTAAATAATAACGCTAATACATAATAATAATAACAACAACAGCAGCAACAACAGCGAAAGCAGCGACGACGACGTCGGCGAAACTTTTTAGCGGCGGCGGCGGCGTTGGCATCTACACACAGTTATAGATACAATGGCGACTGATAGACAGCTGCAGATACATTTTGTACACGGCAAAAAAAAAGATACATTCGTGCAATTTTTGTGTGTGTGTGTGTGTGTGAAGTACATAAAAGTGCGCACAACAACAAATTTCGTATATCATTTAATTTATGAACTTTTGCATTTCGCAGCGCGCATTTGTTGCTGCTGTTATTGTTATTGTTGTTTACTTGAGTTGCTGCTTTTGCTGCGTCTCTTTCCCTCTCTCTTTCTTGCCTTGTCTGCTGCTTGCCTTTGTTTGTTTAATTTATTTGCACTGTTATGTCATTTTATATAAAAATTTTTATTTTTCGCTTGGCGCATTTTATTTTCTACCTCCCTCTTTTTCTCTCTTGCTCTCTCTCTCTGTCTCTTTGCGGAAGTATTTGCTGTCGATGTTTTTTGTGTTATGAATTCACCTGCTAGTCCAAGACGTTGCGACCCATTTTGGACACTGCACAGGGTATAAAGATGCGCGAGTTTTTAGTGTTGTATCTCAAGGTCGACTTTGATTTTTGTTTTCATCTGCTTCATTTGTTGTTCATCTTTTAGACTGACTTGCAGTTAGTTTTATGTAGAATTTTTGTTGAGTAAATGTTGCTTATTTTAGTATTTTATTTTTTAAGCGAGAAGAAAAGAAGAAAAGACGAGAGAACTAAGAAATTTCGTACTTTTCCTTTTGAGCACTTTGCAGTCTGTGCTGCGACTGCGTTTGTTTTTGGCGATTATCTCATTAGAATACATTCTGTATGCAGTTGCTTTTTTTGCGCAGCAGATACAAAGTACACAAACACACAAGCAAGTATATAAAAGTGCGCCCCACCCACACACACACACACACACACACAGTCGCACTGTCACAATGCGCTCACTGACATTTTTTGAAAAAAGCATTTTTGGCTTTTTTTTGTTTAGCAAGAAATGAATACAAGCTGTTGTTGTTATGGCTGTTGTTAGCGTGTTTTTGTTGCAGTTGTTGTTGCTGCTGTTGTTGTCCCTGTTGTTGCTGTTGCTGCTGTTGTTGTTGCTGTAGTTTGTTGTGTGTCTGGCGCAATTTCAAAGTCACAATTGGGCGACTTTGAGCTGATGACATGCAGCACAAAGCGTAGAGCAAAAAACACAGCAAGTTAGGGCAGAGAGGGAAAGAGAGAGACAGGGAGAGAGAGAGGGAGAGAGAAGGAAGAGAAAGAAAGGAAGAGCGAAGTGGCAAAGGGGGAAGACAGAGGGGAAAGAGGAAGCAAACACACACACGAGAAATAAAATCAAATGAATTGCGAAAAAACTGCGGGCTGTGCTTACTAAAGAAATGTGTTAATCTATATACCCTGTAAAGTGCAGTGCCCGTCTCCTGTTTATCTGTAAGTGTATATACCCTGCATGCATGTGTTACAGGGTATATGCATCAATTGCTAAAGCAAAGCAGTTCAAGCTAAGCCAAAATAAGTTTATATTAATCTCTTGCCTGCCAGATTTAAGCTTACTACAGGGTATGCGCTAGTCTATCAGTACAGCAGTCGCAAGCCAGCTGCATTTGCAATTGCACTGCGCAATTTGAAGGAATTTTTTGTTGCCCAAAATTTTCTCATATTTACTCGAAAATATATTTAAACATGAAGTCGCATCATTAACGAGCTGCGTCGCTCCCTCAACTTCATCATCATCATCGTCATCAGGCACAACAGATTGCCGTTAAATGTATTACCAACAGTAAAAGCAGCTACAACAAAAGCAACAACAACAGCAGACAAAACGACGTCGTCGTTGCCGCGCCCCCTTCCCCAAGCTTCTGCTTCGATGTCTTCGTTTCAAGTTCAAGTTCAAGATAAATTTTATTTTATTTTATTTCAGCTGCCTTTTTTTCCTTTTCTTTTACGCTACTTTTTACATGCCAGCGCGTTGAGTGTGCGTGTGCCTGTGTGTGTGTGTGTGCGTGTATATCTGTGTCTTTTGCTGGCACTTTATATGCATAAATATTTTCATTCATTCGCTCGAACGAGCTCGAGCTGCCGCTGAATGAACGAAGAAGGCAGCTCAGGGCAGCTAAGGCTGAAGTAGCTGAAGTTGGTTGGCTCCCTCAACGCTTTCCCAGCGACAATATGTAACAGATTTTCACATGATTTGTGTGTGTGTGTGTGGGTGAGGAAATTGTTTAATATGCATTGCTGATGATAATATGCTGCTATGAGGGGAGGCTGAAGTTGAGAGTAAGAGTTGCGAATTTGGAGTGCAAATTGTTGCTGAAGGGGAAGGAATAGGAATATTAGGGATTGGGTGAATGTTAATGTGAATATGTTTACACATGTATTTCAGCAACTTATCAGTCTGCTAATCAAGATTAAAAAATATAAAAGAAGCTAGCATATATACAACTAAATTAATAATAACGCTGGGAAAAATGGAAGAGATGCCTTGCAAAACATTCAAAAAATGCGTTTGGAAAAAGATAATAAAAGAAAGTTCGTTTGAGCATCTTGTAAAAGGCTAAAACAAAGTGAACTGCTAATTCAATTTAGAGGTTCCTAAAAGGGCTAAACCATATAAATATCTCACATTTTCTGCTATATATTCAGTTCATAGAAATCGTTCAATTTTCTGTCCTTTTTTCTTATGTTTAATAACAAATTGCAAATAAGATAATAAAAACACGGACCCAAAACTGGTCTTAATCCCAATTTTAATCGACAAATTTCAACTTGGAGTCTTTACTATACCAAACCAAACTACACTATGCAGGCACTTATAGCATATGTATATGCATTTACGTAAACTATGTCTATATATGTATATAAACCTATATTATATACCTTTTCTATATGAATTTTCTTATAAAAATCTTAAAATATTCCCATATTTTTTACATATTTTACTTGAACTTTCGACTTTTTAAAATGCTGCAATACATATTTATAGGTATGTACCATATTTATGTAATAAAATATTCATAATTTTTATGCATTTTCTTAAAAAAATCCTCCAAACATATTTCCCATATTTTTCACATATTTCACTTGGACTTTGAACTCTTTAAAATGCTGCTAAAAGTTGTGCTAAATTTAGCCACATGACAACTGCAATTTGTAGATACAAATCTAACGCACACAAACAAACACACAAACACACACACTGACACGCACACCCCTACAGACACACACACACACCGAGTTAGCTGGACAAATCGCACTTTCGTTGGCTGCCAAAATGTCATAACTTTCGCTTTCTTCGAGACGCCGCTGCCAAGTTGGGGAGACTCCGCAGAGGCGACACGCCGCGCTGACAAGTTGTTGCACGCAATCAGCAGCAACACAGCAACAACAACAACTGCAAATAATAAATATAATGTGTCTGTGTGTGTGTGTGTTGGCACAAGTAAAAAGTAAAAGTCATGCGACAAAGCAAAGTGCTGCCTTCGTGTTTTTTATCGTCTTCCGCTGCTGCCCCTCTCCTTCTCTCTTCCGCTCCTCTCTCTCTTTCCCCCCACGACATTTTGCAGTAAATTGCATGCGACATTTTTGTTGTTGTTCGGTTCGCTTCGTTTTGGTTTCATTTTGTGCGGCTTTTGTGTCAGTTTCTTCGTCGTCTGGCGGCGCGAAGTTTTCAGTCTGAGTTTCGATTGTATATATATATATAGTAGACAGTGTCTGTATATAAGGGGCCTATATGTGCCACCTTCTTCTTCTTCTTCTGTATGCAGTACCCTCGAAATATATTTCGATATTGCGGTGGGTGTTCGAGTTTCTTTTGGGTTTCTTTCTCTTTTCACACCGCCTTCGTAGGCGTCGTTGCCATGCGTCATGCAGCTGCGCTGAATGCGGTTTACTTTATAAGTCTGTTTTGTGTTTTTTGTTGCTTTCTGTTTTCTGTTTCTGTTTGGGGACTATTGTCCATCGTAAATTGTATATCAATTGTTTTTAGCAACATTTGACATTTTGTGCACAACAAATATTTCACTCTTTCGTACCCCCTTGCCACCCCATACACCCCCACACTTGAAATGTTTGTCATTGTCTTGCGAGTGTGTGTTTTGAATAATTTAGAGACTGACTGCGACTGCATTGTTATAATTAACGCTACAAAATGACTTAATAATTATGAAAGTAAAAGCTAAAATTCAGCTGAAATTCAGCTTGAAGTCGAACCTAATTCAGCTGATATTCAGCTCATATTTAACTTGAATTCAGCAATATTCAGCTGGTATTTTGCTGGTCATAAGTAAGTATTTAACTCCAATGCAGCTCGCTCATATTTAGCTTACATTCAGCTGCTATTCAGCTGGTATCCCCCTAGTATTCAGCTAGTATTCAGCTAGTATTCAGCTGGTATTCAGCTAGTTTTCAGCTGGTATACAGCTAGTATTATTCTTGCCTTCAGCTAGTATTCAGCTGGTACTCAGCTGGATTACAGCTAGTATTCAACTTGTATTCAGCTAGTATTCAGCTAAAATTCAGCTTGTATTCAGCTATTAATCAGCTAGTATTCAACTTAATTCAGCTACTAATCAGTTAGTATACAAATGCTATTCAGCTAGTATTTAGCTCGTATGCAGCTCGCATTAAACGCGTATTCAGCTTGAATTAAAATCGAATTCAGCTTGAATTCAGCTCAAATCAACCATGACTTAAGGTCAAATTCAGCTTGTAGTCTGTTGAAACTCAGCTGTAATTCAACTTACATTCAGCGCGTATTTAGCATGAATTCAGCTAGAATTTAGCTTGAACACTACTCCAATTCAGCTAAAATTCAACGTAAGCCAAGCTGATGTACTTGAATTCACCTTGAATTCAGCTCAAATTCAGTATAATTTGAACTCAAATTCAGCGCATATTCAGCTTGAATTTTGGAACGTATTCAGCTTACTTTAAACGTTAAATCAGATTAAATTCAGCGCATATTCAGCTCAAGTTCATCTTGAATAAAACACGAATTCAGCTCGCTATTTTCTGAATTTTCTAGCTGAGTTCTGTGGCTCTCTTTAGAGCTCGACGCAGCAAATCCCTGAAAAACAAAAAACCTTTTAACCTAAGCCACTATTGATGGCCAGAGCAGCCACGAACACACACTCTTGCATACACACATGGACACACCAAACACACACTAACTAACGCATACAAAGACATAAAACTAAAACCTTTTATCAAAGATAAATAAAATGACTGCAAAGGCAAAAAACAAACATGCAAAAGGCGACGAGACAGACGAGACCGACGAGACTTTTCAATGGGGAATTCGCTTTTGGGAGCTGCAGGCGACAAATGCAGCTGAAAAGCAGGCAGAAAGAGAAGTGATGATGTGCTGGGAGATGCTCTTGAATTATAAGAAAATATAAAGCAGGCAAATGGAGGTAACTTCCTTTTCAATTTATATGAATATTGTTGATAGAAGAGGCAATATAAGCATTTCTGTTCGTATGAACTCTTATATCTTTGAAAGTAGAAGAGCTAGGGCCATCAAACTTGGTAAGAATATGTATTGATATTGCTGGCAGGTAAAGCTTGTTTTGAAATATGGCCACGCCCCCTAAAGGCCTACGAAAATGATAGAAAATTGCATAGCAAGCCTGATTTTAAAGCTAGAAAATTTATTTTGTATTCCTACTTCGTCCAGAACTTTGATTTTGCATGTGTACTTCATCTAGAGACTTCATTAAATAAATTAGTAAAATCTTTTGTGCACCTTAAATGCCTCTATCTACCCCCTTTCTCATTTACAGGGTATTCCCAGCCAGCACACATCGTACATAGATATTCCTCTATGCATATGCAATCCCTGTGCAGACACAGCAAGCTGAGCTGAAGGCCCAAAATAGCGCTGTGTGCAAAAAGGAAAATGCTGCGCACAGAGAGAGAGGGAGTGAGGAAAGGGGCAGGGGGAGTGTCAAGGGGGCAGTCAGTTTGCCTGGTCTGCGCTGCTGCTGGCACTGCAGTCGAAAGTAAAATAAATTAAAATATTTTTATCTACACTCGTGCACGTAGCATGCAACCCCCAACAGCACACACACACACTCAGACACACACACACATGAACACAGCTGTGGCAAAGTTTTTCCAAGCGTTAGCATTTCCGCCTTCCTGTCTCCCTGTGTGTGTGTGTGTGTGTGCGACATGAAGTGCAAAAGTTTTCATTGCCTGCCTGCTCTTCCCCCCCCCCTCTCTCTCTTTCTCTGCTTCGCTCGCCCACTTTCCACCCCTCTGCACTTTGTTGCTGCTGCTGCAATTTGCAACCCCCGCGGCGCCGCAAAGTATGCTATAGTTGCCGCCTGCTGCAGTTTTGTAACTGGAAATGGAAATATTATGAAATAATTGCAACAACTACATAACACACACACAGGCCACTCAAAGGGTTGCTGACTATTGCTGTCTCGCTCTGTCTATGCTGCTTTTTGGCGCATTGCACTATGCGAAAATGCCGCATGACGCGACGAGCAAGAGAAAGAGAAAAGGTAGAAGGAACATGCAAAAAGTGAAAGTTTCTGCTGCTCCTTTTTTCCCTGGCCTGCCTGCCTGTGTGTGTGTGTGTGTGTCTGGTGTGTGTGTGGGGGCTTGGGGGTTGCTTGGCCTCTGCAGTTGCCTTTTTTTGGGGGTTGTGCAGTCAGCTGGCGCCCCTTGCCAACCCCCTCTGCCTGCTGCTGCAGTCTGGGCGCAGCACGAGGGTTGCTTGTTGTGTTTTTCATAATGATGACAAGCCCAGAAACGTTGATGACGATGATGATCAGCATGTTCAGTATGATGAGGATGCTGATGATGATGATGATGATGATGATGATGACGATGATGACGTTGTGCAGGTCCAACCCTCATGCGCCTCTCTTCCTTTTCATTGATTTTTTGCCTTTGCTGGGCGAAAAAACTTTCAGGCTACACAAACTGCATTTTTTGCCACTGTGTGTGTGTGAGTGTGTGAGTGTGTGTAGACAATGCGACAGACGCTGCGCAGCAGGGGAAGGAGTAGAAGAGGAGACAGTGGGGGGAGTGGGGGCAGGGGAAGAGGGGAAGCTAGATAGCTGTGCCTGCATAGAAAATTCATTTAAAATTGTCAGCATGTTGTGTGTGTGTGACTGCGAGTGTGCCTGTGTGTGTGCTGCCTATGCCTGTGCCTGTGTGTGTATATTGTGTGTGTGTGTGACTGTCTCTTTCTCTATGTGTGTGTGTGTGTGTGTGTTTGCGCCTGCATTTGTGTGCGCTGCTGTTGCTGTCTGGCAAGGAAATCACAGACGATAAGGAAATGAGTGAAAATTCATTTGGCCTGCTCGTCTCCCTCCCCTGCCCCTGCTCCCTCTGTCTGTCTACTACATAATACTACGCTCTACTACTACTACTTTTACTACTACTACTACTATGAGTACTATCGCTAGTAGAGCATTCTCTGCCACTTACAATTTACAACTGACTTTGACGCTGGCCTCGTCATCAGCTTCGGCTTTGGCTTTGTCTTTGTCAGGCGGGGAGTGGTGGGGGGGGAACTGCTTGCCTGGCTTGTGCACTTGAGCAATTTATCGCATTTATTGCAGATAGACGACGCAGCAAGCAGGCAGACAGGCAGGCAGGCAGGCAGGCAGGCAGGCAGAGGCAGAGCGAGGGAGGTCGCCCTTTTTTTTTGCTTCACGTATTTTTCATTAGAATTTCGTGTGGCAGCCTGCGGCAGTTTTGTCTAGTTAATTTGTGTGATTTGCTGCACTCTACAGCCAGGAAGGAGTAAGGAGGAATACGGGGCGTGGCAAGAAGTTGTGGAAGTTGTTGCCAGTGTTGTGTAAGGGGGGAAAGTACGACATGGGTCAATCGAAATTGCATTCCCAGTCAGCTTTGCTTTGTGGAAACTCATCAATGCTGAGGGGAAATCATTAAGCATATTCGAGTTTTGAATGCTTTGAGCAGAGTTATATTTTGTGGGTTAAGTGGAGAGTATTTATTGGATTCTTATATTGATCAGTTGAGTTCATTTTTCTCAATTCAAGTAGTATAAACACCTATATATTGTATAAATAAAGATTATATAGTTGCATTGTATTTAATGCTGAGATACTTGAGCTCTTCCTTTATTAAAACCTCTTGTGGGTTAAATTTTAATGGTTAAATTATCTACAATGATAAAGGTAAAAGATAAAAAAATAAATAAGAATTTAGTTTTTAATCTCCCTCTCCCACTCTATAAAGCTTTTTCCCAAGTGTAAACATGCTTTAAAAACTTGTACCTCCTTCTCTTACAATCCTCCTATCAATCAATGTGCATTCATCTCTTGTTTTCAATGAATTTCCATAAAATGTACTGAAAAAATATCCATTAAACTTCAAAAAAGGCTTTTAACTATTTTTCATGTGCAAAGTTTGCAAACAAAAAGCGCCACATAGACAGAAAGAGAGGGAAGAGGGGAGCAAGACAGAGATAAGGATGGGAACATGCATGTTGAATTTCATTTCCGTTTGATAATATTTGTAGCTGCAGTTGCCTAGAGAGAAAGAGACTCAGTAGGAGAGAGAGAGAGAGAGGAAGATAGAGAGGAAAGAGCAGAGGTAGTGGAAGAGGTAGCCAGAGAGTGCGAGAGAGAGAGAGGAAAAGAGAGAGGAGGAACGAGCTCTCAATAAATTGAAAACGAAGCCGAACGCAAATAAATCCCCCAATGCAATGATGATTTATTTACGCTGCATAGCAGCTAAAAAAACAGCAACAACAACAACAACAGCAGCCAGTAAAAAATTCTGCATTGCACTTTATCGTGAAATTTATTTATCAAAAAGTTTTTTTTTTCCCGGCGACGCTGGCAAAACAAACAAAAGCGAAAAACGGCGCAAAGTATTAATGGAATATTGCCGAAAATTCTGCAGAAAAGCGCATGCAAACAAAAAGGAAACACACACAGACACACACACATAGAAACAGGCACACATACACACACTAGGCAGACATACACAAGACACACACTCAGGCCAACCACAATGTGCAGTGCACAAATTACGAAAGCAAACAAAAAGCGGCGCTTGAAATGCAGACACAAAAATTTCAGAGGAAGCGCAAAAAAAAAACGAGAAGAAATTTATAGAAAAACGGCAAAATAAATGTTGCTTTTCGTTTTTGTTGTTGCCATGTTGGTGCCGTTATTTTATGCTGCTGCTGCAGTTTGTGAAATGTTGGCAGCAAACTGCAGTGAATGGAAGGGGAGAAGGGAAAGAGAAAGGGAGGCAGGCGACACTGCAGCATTTGTGACCACGCCCCTTTCTGCAGAGGAAATGAACTTTTAGGCAGTACGTGTGGACTGCAAAGGGGGCGCCAGGCGGGGAGGCGTGGCAAATATCGAAATTATATTAGAGCCTCAGGGAAGCGGAAATGGAAATGGACACACGAGCAGCAAAAAAACTGAATGCTGCAAAATATGCATAGAGGGAGAGAGAGATAGGGGGAGGGAGAAAGGGAGATAGAGAGGGAAAGAGAGAGGGAGAGAAATAGAGGGAGTCAAGGACTGACAGTGTGGGAGGCAGTGCGGCAGGGACAGGTGGCCACTGCAGCTGACCAATCAAGACAAAATTGCATGCGCTCAAATAAAAACTAAACTATTTTATGGGCAGCACCAAAAGGGAGATATAAGTAGAAGGAGTATACAGTATCTGCCTATATACCAAGTGCACAGCAGGGAGCAAACGTAAGAGGAATATTCTATATGGTATTATTAGTACAAGCTGTCTCGCATGATGTTCTGCCTTCTGTATTCTGAAACTAAGCAGTTTACTTTTTCGTAGCATACTTTTAGGCTTTTTAGAGATAGAACTTATAGGAGGAGATTGCAGTCTTACAGGATCTACATTCTAAACAAGCTAACTAGTAGTTATGGTAAGATAGTTATTATGTATTTATATACTATAAATATTTAATTATACTGTTAGAGATGTTCTCCCCATATTCTTCAAAAGATCAGCCCCTTTAAGTGAGTTAAAACATCAGCTTATTATCATTTCATATTGTCCCAATATTTGCTAGATGAGCATACAAGGTTAGGCAAATGAAACTCTAGTTTATCACTTAAGATATATAATTGATGATTTAAGTTCGGGCAGGTGGAACCTTAGTTTATCGCATTAGATATAAAATAGACAGATATGAAGACATTATTGAATTCCAAATTTAGCTTAACATTGACAAATTGTAAGTTAGTGAAGAAGAAAATAAATCCTTTTCTTGAGTTTATTACAATTAAACCATTTAGTTTGTTTACTAAGTTTTTTTTACTATGATAAGGTAAAGAATAATTTCAAAGAACGTTACTAATACTATCTTAATACATAATTCATAATATTAAATGATTAAAGATTATATAAAGCTAAAGAATGCCGAGAGATCTTGAAGAGCAGGAGGAGTTCCTTTAAGTAATGTGATTGAAATATGCTTAGATTAAAATTTATCAATATATTATCAGCAGAATAGATCAGTATATGTAGATAAACACACATAACATTTTCCTTAATTCTCCCTCTCTCTATCTCTCCATCTGCCTTCCTTCCTCTCCATCTTTCTCTCTCTCCCCACACCCTTCTGATCAAAGATATAGTGTAAATGTTTAGTATTTCAATGGGAGGTTACATAAAAAATACATTTCAGTGCAGCAAGTTGAATCCTTTGCTGCCCTCTCTAGCTGCTGTTGTTGTTGTAGTTGTTGTTGTTGCTGCCCCTGCTGGGTGCATGGAGGCATGACATGCAATAAAATGCCAGGCTGGGCGGGGTACGCTTCGCTTCGAGTGGGGGTTTTTTGCATGCGGGCGCCGCAGGCTGCAGGCTGCTGACGCTGACTGCGACGTCGACTGAGGCTGCGCTGCTGTTGCTGTGGCTGTGGCTGCCACTCGAGTCGTGTCTAAATTAAACTTCATCATCGGCAACAGCACAACGTAAAACGGAGCCAAGCAAACAAAGCGCAAGGGGCGTGGCAGCCTCAATGGGCGAGAGCAACAAAAATTGCATAGACGAGGCTGACTTTGTTGTTGTTGTGAGGCTGCTGCTGTTGTTGCTGTTGTTGCTTGTGTTGCGCTTGCTGCTGTTGCTTTTTTTTGCTGGCTGCAGAAATTGGCATTTTTTGTACGCGAACAACAACAACAAAAGCAACAACAACAACAACAAGAGCGCAGCAAAAGGACAGTAAAGAAATCAGAAATTATTGTAGATTGCAGGGGCCCAGTCCGGCTCCAGGTCTGACTACGTCGCCGTCTCCGGCCTCGACTACGGGCGGACAATGTCTGACCAGCATGCAACGAACATGGAGAGAAAGAGAGAGAAAGAAAGAGAGAGAGCGAGGGAGACAGCGCCGCGGCATGCAAAAGAGTCGAGCAAAGAAACGAAAAATGTGAAAAAAGGCGAAAAAACGCAACAGAAAAAACGCAGAAAAAGAAGAAGAAAGAGAACGAGGGAGGGGAAGAGCAAGCGGAAGAAAGAGGAGCAAGTGAAGTGCATAAATGGATTTTATAACGTCCAATGCTAAAGTAAATTTATGCTTTTTAATGCAATTGCAGGACGAACCAGACCGTAAGCGGGGCAGCCAAGAGAGGCGTAGAAGAAGAGGAGTGAGAGGGGGGAAGGGGCCTCCACGCTTCGCTGGCGCAGCTAAAAGCATTCACTCGGTGGGGTGGCAACACTGGCAGCAGCAGCAACGGCTTGTCGATGCCTTCGGGCCAGACAAAGTGACATTTGTCGTTAATTGCGAAATTTATGGCTAGAAATCGGAGCAAACGGCTAAATGGAAAAATTCCCCTGTGGCCTGTAGCAGAAAACAAGCTAAAATAACACAAGTCAACAACAACAACAAAAGGAAAGAAGCAGAAGCAAGAGCAGGAACAGCAGCAACTTACGTGCAGTTAGACGGCCTAATTAGTTGGGCACAAAGGCAACTTGGCGACTTACCTGCAATAGGAAGAAGAGGAAGAAGAAATAAGAAAATTAGTTGAGCAAATATTTGTTTAATATTTTACAAGGAAAGCATAATAAATGTGCTAGGTATTAAGCATTATTTTGATATGTATTATGTTTAGTTAAGTTAATTTAAGTAAAACAATTATTTTAATTAATTAAAACAAGAATTAACTAGCGATAAAAACTTATTAAAATAGGAAGATAAAGAATTTAATTCGAAAGTTTTTGATTCAAATATATATTATTTATATTTTTCTTATGAACTGCTGAACTGCCTATGAAAAGTTTTATGTTCCTAGAGGAAATGCACTCGGTCTAGTTCGCATTGGTACTATAAGAGAAGAAACTCGACTAGTTTTGATGATTTTATACACAACTGTTCAGTAATTGAATCACCTTTACCTAAAGATAACATACATATGTATGTATATATGATAAATGCATTGAGAAGAAGACCATTGAAAATAGTCAAAAAAAAGGGTATACTAACTTTGTTTAAACAGATTAGCTTAGTTTTAATTATTATACATATATTATATCTATCTCGATCCAAACTAGAGTGCCGGTCATTGAAGCTTCTTTAGAACGTAGTTGAACATTCCTTCCTAATTTAAATAATTGTGCATATATAATATGTTATATATTCTGTTTCAAACAATTTATGAGTGAATTGAAATTGAAGCGCAGCTCAGGAAGTTTCTTAAGAATGTGGTTGATCTTCAGCTTAAGCAAAATATGAACTAGTTCCTGTTCTATAAAAATTTAAGAGCCCAACAAAGCGATATCTCAGCTTAACTTAAGCCAAAAGTTGAATTGCAGTGCAGAAGATAAAACATATTTATAAATAATATAATATAGTAGATAGGGTTAAGTATATTCTATACAATTTAACTATCTCATTGGGCTTTTCTGGGTTTCCCCAATCCTCCGCAGCAAATGTTGGATCGACTTTTACCATTTTACAGCAGTTTAAATCTAATAAACTGTAATAACATTTTTTTCTTCCTATTTAAGTTTTTACCATTAAATTATTCTAATTTTTTATATATTTAATTCATAGTTATATTTTAAACAGCCGACTGACTTTAAATAAATAAATAAATAAATAAATATAGAAAACATTATACACATTTTTACATATTTCTTCCATGTTTGTTCCCCAAAACCCTCATCACTTGCAGTGCAACAGTTGTCTCTCTCCCCATGTCTAACTTGCTCACTTTAGTGTCAGCTTTGCATAGGTAATCACACATCATAATGTCTTACTGTACTTGCTCCCAAGTTAGACAAAATGCAGCGAGCCACAACAGAGACAAAGCCAAAGCCAGAGAGAGTGCAGCACAGCGACAAGTCTCAACGTGTCTCAACGTGTCTCGTTGCGTCTCGCCGCGTCATTCGCTTTGGGCCACTTTGCGCTTCGTTGCCAACGTGTTTGTTGTTGTTGCTGTGGTTGTTGTTGCTGTCTTACGCATCGTTGCCTCATTGTGGTTGTAAGTCACACTTTCGTTGCATGCAGAGAGCGCGGGAATGGAGCTTGGGAGTAGGAGAGGGAGTGCAGCAACTCTTACGAAATCGTCTACGATTTATGCATTTTCTCAGACCTCGCAGCCACGCGTCATGCGTGGGTGGTTTCCCTCCCCCTCTCTCTACCCCCCGTGGAGTTTCCCTCGCTCTTTCGCTTTGTTTTGTTTTTAGTTTGCTGCTCTTTTTTTATGACGCTGCAAGGTGTAGAAGTTGCCTCAAACGGGGGCAACCTTCTCTATTAGAATGAATTCAAATACAGTTGCCACTTCTGCGCGTGCAGTGTGAATGAGCCCATAAAAGGTGCAAGGGGAAAGGGGGTACTCGGACTGCACTCACACGTGCATTTTATGGCTGTGATTTACACAAAAAAAGAAAGAGAGAGAGACAGAGAGAGAGGGGGAGAAACATAGTCGGCAATCTTGGTAACCATGAAATTGAATTGCTACTTTGAAGTGCACTCAACGTTGGCCCGGCAAACAGACAGAGGGGGGAGGGGGAAAATGGGGGCAAGGGTTAACTGCACACATGGCTGCGCGGCTGATAGACAGCTCGATGCCCGCGATACCCCAAGCCTCAAACGCAACGGGGCTGCCGGCCACCTTAGTTACCCATTCTAATTACCAAATGCAACCACGGCAACGTCGCAACGCTTTGACGTTGTTGCAAGTGCAGGCAGTGGCAGAAAAAGAGTGCGGGGGGAAGGCAGTAAGCGAAGCATTGCCCCCTTTGAAGAGTTCATTAGAAGCGCGAGCGAGAGCTAAGCGTGTTTTTCTTTTATTTGTAAGGCGCAAGAGAGTCGAGAAAGCTGCCAGATGTAGCAAGTTTAAGTTGTGGGTTAGGCATATGATAGAAGGCAGGAACCTTGAGCGACTTGGGATTTATGGGATGATTATGACAGTTTAAATGCTGAAGGAATATATAAATAAGTAGACGGAAACTGTAGTTGAAAGGAAATGCAGAAAAGTGTTGAGCAATAAGAAGACTAAGTCACTAATCACAAGAAAGAAACTTATACAACAAAAACTAAGTTATAAGGTTATTTTTTTCGTTTTAAGGGGCCCAAAAAGGGGCGTGGCTAAATTTTAAAGCCAGCTTTATCTTTTTGCAATAAGCATACATATTGTTACTTAATTTGGTAGCACTAGCTCGTATAGTTTTTGAATTATAAGCGTTCATACGGACAAAAAGGATGTAAAATTAAGTTGAGAAGGTTTTCTCAAGGCATAAACTATACGCTGAGCAACGGCTGTCTTATTTATTAAGCTAACATCTTTTATAATAAAGTATATTTATATTTATTCATATATTATAATATATTTTTTATAATATTTTATATTAATACTATTTTTATTTTTTTTAATATAATATATATAATAAATCTGTCTAATTTTCCAACAACTTCTCTACTTTGCTCAGTTTTCTTTGACTTATTCTCAATTTCTCAATGATTTCCCTGTCTTTCCATCTGCAGTTGCTATAAAATTGCTCTTTTCCTCTCGATATGCCACTCCCCCTTCCCCCCCTTGCACTTGCCCGTCTTCAGTCATACCCTGCAATTAAACAGGGTTTCCCCACACAGATTCATCGTGCATACTAACGGTAAATGCTGCATACACGAGCTGCTTGCGTGTTGTTGTTGTTGTTGTGCTCTCGAACCCCTTTTTAGGCTGAGCTGAGGCACTCTTTCTCCATATCTCCCTCTCCTTTTCTTTCTCACTCTTTTCGTGTGCCTGTCTTTGTTTTAACGGAAGCTGTTGCTGTTGTTTTTATGCTTTTTAATTTCCTTAACCATTTTTCTTTGTGCTTTTTGTTATTTCCACTTCTGTACGCCAACTGCGCCGAGTGCACTCCAAGCGTCTTTGCTGCTGCCTCCCCAAGGGTTAAGGCAGAGCGAGAGAGAGAGAGAGAGAGGGAGAGAGTGGGAGTGGGAGAGAGGTGTAGCTCAGAAAAGAATCAAACGAATTTAGGTAAAGAAACACATGAATTTGGGGAAGGAATCTCCCTCTCTCGCTCTCTCTCTCTCTCATGTGACACACACACAATGCCTCAAGTGCTGACGCCGGCGCTGCCAGATTGGGGCAATTTACAACAACAACGTGGAAGAAGTCAATTTGTGTGTTGGAGTGTGTATTTTACCATACGCATGCATGTATTATACTTGACTTAATTAGGTGTTATTAAAAACAAATTGAGGGGGACTCCGAAAGGGTTCTCTGTCAATTAAATAAACATTTCTCATCAGTTCGAGAGAGATTTGAGGTCAAAAGAAGGTGAAGAGAGAAGCAATGCAAGATCGACTGCATTTGCAGCGCTGCTATTTGTTTCCGATTTATTCTGTGATGACTCAAGCTGGGGAATTTTTAATTCTTCAAGAATTATGCGTTTACTTTGGGAGAATTGCATTGAATCATTATATGCACACAGTTTCTGCATTGTAGGGAATTCTAGGAATATATGCATCATATTTTAGAGAAAAGAAACGAAGTAAATAAACTGATTTCTCTTAGTCATTCATTTGTAGATTGTTATCGATTAAATGACAGCCTTAACATTCATTTATAGATTGTTATCGATTAAATGACAGCCTTAACTGGCAAAGTTTGGAAGTTAGTAAAGCTTTACTTTGCAATTTACAAAGTTAAACTCAAATAATATAAATAGGTCCACAATATTACTGATTTGTAATGCTTTTATCGATATTTACTATCGATTGAAAACATTGCTTAGACTTAAGATTAGATATATTAACAATGCTATGTGATCAACGTGCTATAAATGGCATAATCAAGAAAACGAATGGCTTTCAAAAATTAATAACGATAGTTATCGATAACAAGAACTCCACCCTGTACAAACTAAAACTAACTGCAAACCGTTTCGCTTCCGGCAGTCATGATCAACCAATAATAGGTCAAACTTTTAACCTTATAAATACAATAAATGAGTTCTTATTATATTTTCAGCCCTTTATCGTTTACTATCGATTAATATCCATTTTCCCATCTCTAACACTTGACCTATCTGCATAGAGTTCTCGTTTAGGTACCGCACGAGCAGCATCGATCAAAAGCGTCGCTGTCACCGCATGGTGATCGCGCAAGCGAACGCCGACTGCAAAAGCTTTTGCACAAAGCTTACAAATAGTGCGTGAGAGAGTGCTCCCTCCCTCTCTCTCTCTCTTTTTCCCTCTCTTTATCTGTCTCTGTGTGGGCAGCTTTTGCATTTGTAGTAGTTATGTATTTAGGCCTATGCCATATGCTGCGGCCGCTGCTCCTTTGCCTCTGCCCGACGCAGCCATTTTTAGATTTGCTCAGTGCGTGCTGCTGTTGCTGTTGTTGCTGTTGTAGGGCGCGCATTGTTGTATTTGCAGTTGAGCTTTTTTAGTTGGTGTTGCTGCTTAGTTGTTGTTGTAGTTGTTGTTGTTGCTGGCACTTTTTGGGCTATGTATTTATTGCGCGTGAATGTCATTTATAAAGCAGGAAAAGCTTTGCGCGCTGCAAACGTTAAACGTGTCTGTGTGCCTGTATATAAGTATGTGTGTGTATAGTGCGTGTGTGTGTGCGTCTACGCACATTTTTAATTATGTTGTGCGAGCTCAAGGTTTTTTTCTATCGCTGCTGTAGTTTTTGTTGTAGTTTTTTTTGTGATATTTCTCGTTGCTGTGCAGGCGTTGGCGATAGAGCGTAACGGCGGCCAGCGCGCTGCCCCCCCACAACCTACCCCTCTGCTTCCCCCTCTGCTGGCACGCACTTTCAGCCAATTTAATTGTAGGCCGCAATAATTTAGATGCGACTCTGACACAATCTACAAATAGACGAGCAACCGCACGAAAATTAAAAAAAAAAAATAAAAAAATCGTACATATTTTTTTTAGGCCATGGATTTTAAAAAATTCATGGACTACTGTGTTTGTCGGAACGCAAATGTGCGTAACAGGCAGAAGGAGGCATCTTCGACCCCATAAACTATATATATTTTGAATCAGTATCAACAGCCGAGTAGATTGAGCCATGTCTGTCTGTCCGTCTGTCTGTCTGTCCGTCTGTCCGTCTGTATGAACGCCTGGATCTCAGCAACTATAAGACCTAGAAAAATAAAATTTTGTGAAAACATACGTGTATATCCAGGTGTCTCAAAGTTTTTTGAAATTTGGGCGCTCCCCTTCCCGCCTCTGTAAATCAGTTATACCTATTTAATATACACTATATACACCCAATAATCAGAGTTATACATCTCACATGACAAATGCCTTGCCACGGATGCTTTCTGAAAATTTCATTTAAATCGGACTAAAAATAAGTGAGATATGATCCGAATTAAACTCAATTTGAACGTATACTTATGCGCATATTAAGACCTAATTTACGCATAATACCGAAGTTCGAATCTAGCGTCGGACACAAAGCATTTAACAAAACTTTTTATTTGCATATATGGTAATGGTAACAGAATTAGCTCAGAATGCAAATTTGCCGATCGAACGAAAAATGAGGTGGTGGCTTAGTGGTTAGAGTGGCGGACAGCGGTCCTGCGTGCGTGAGTTCGAGT
This sequence comes from Zaprionus africanus, assembly GCA_018151435.1. Taxonomy (NCBI): domain Eukaryota; kingdom Metazoa; phylum Arthropoda; class Insecta; order Diptera; family Drosophilidae; genus Zaprionus; species Zaprionus africanus. The sequence continues at coordinate 191,706 of JAECXB010002307.1, read as the reverse complement.
CCCATGCGCGGCCGGTGCAACTTTTATATTAATTACTTTTTTTTGGTTTTTTTATTCTTATAAACTAAAAGGAAAACAACAGTCGAAAACTACACCGGCTACCTAAATCCTAAATTATTTAATTAAATATTAATAAAAATATTTTCCCAAAATTAATTTCATATTTTTATGCAATAGTTAAGACAATCAATGTACACGAATGTTAGAGCGGGACGCCGATACATGCATGTCTGCATTTGCACATTTATATTTCGGCGTCCCGCTCTAACAGCATCAATTGCCGTGTTCGGCGCACATACGCAACTGTCAGATTTGTGCAATATTCGGCAAAGTTTATAAAAGTGTTCTAATTAAATATGTTGAGTACCAAAAAATTTAACAATTATTGTTTGTTAAGCTTTTAAATTATTTAATAGAAAAGGAAGAAAAAAAAAAAGATGTCACACATATCGATCGCGGCAGCAGTCGAACGAAACACTGCCAACACCATTGGTCTTGGAATCCGGCACGCACTCCGCTAAGCTACTGTATACCTCGCGCTGCTGTCACTTCTATTTGGCATTACGCAAAAGTGCATACACCAACTTATTGTCCTCTCGCCCTACCTAATGCTTATAATTCTTCTCTATTCGGTTTTGCATTGTTTATGCGTTCTTCTTCTTCTGTCTGTCAATTGAATTTGTGCGTGTCGTTCGAATTAAATAATATTTTAAATGCTTAATAATAATTCAAACAAACCAAAATTGTCATTATAAATAAGGAAAATAAATTATACAAGGTATACCATGATAATCCATGGCCTAATACAGTCAGCACCGACTGTAGCGTTCGACTGGTTTTGCGCTGCGTTTGCACAGCCAGACATACTTATGTTTGTGTGTATGTGTGTGTGTGTGTGTGGCTGACAAGTGTGCGAGCTTTGTGTGTGTGTGCGTGTGTAAATAGTTCTCTCTATATACAGGCGGCTGTACATAGAGTAGGCCTAACGTCTCTGGTTTTTTTTGGAATTTATTTGAACTTTTTTTTTGTTTCTTATGTATTTGCTGCGCCCTTGTGCGTTTGTGTGTGTGTGCGTACTATCATCCCATTTTTCTATAGTTTTTTTTGTTGTAATTGCCATAAGTTGAACATATTTTTTACAATATTTATGCACGAAAAAAGCCGAAGGAATTTTGGGGAATTTCTAGGGAATTTCTCGCGTGTTTTTAGATTTCTTATATAGATAAGAAGATTGGGAAGAAAGAAATTTGACCCATTTAAATGCCATATAAATAAAAGTGCTTGCTAATATGTATGTATATGTATATTTAATATTATCATTTAATTTATTATTATTATTTTTATTTATTTTAATTTGTGTATATTTTTTATCTTGTAAATATTCCCCTTTTAACATTCTACATTCCCCCTAATTACATTTGCATATTTTGACAATCTAACACCCTGTACTATCTCGCAACTTTATGGCCCATAAAAACACAAAACGACACGCACTATTTTGCCAGTGCATGAAGTTTTTTTTCTCCAACTTTTAACTACGAAATCGACGCTAATTACGAAGCAAGTTACGTTGTTGAAGAGAGAATAAATATTATTTTAAAATATTACAGCGAAAACCTGTCGTCAGAGTGGTGTGTACACACTGTCCATATGCCTAGGCCTAAACTTATCTGCAAAGCCGTATAGCGTGGGAGAGAGAGAGAGAAGGAGAGAGCATGAGTGAGCATACACTCCCATGTGTGTACACACTGGTCTCGCCCACTATGTGCAATATGCTTTGGCAAACTATTCCCCAGCTGCTAATTGCCAGTTGCCTTTTGCTCCACTTCGCCAAAGAGCACATGCAAACACACACACATACATACATAAGCATACATACACTCACACAATGAGACGCACTCACTGGATTCGCACTCCAACTTCACACACTCGCACGCACGCACTCTGCAAAAGTTTTGCATGCGTTGGTTTGTTTCTGTGTGTGTGCCTGCTATGCCTACATATATGTATGTGTTTGTAGTTTTGTGTGTGCCTGTGTGTGTGTTAGTTTGCACAAATAGAAAACGCATTCCAGGCGCGTCGTCGTTGCTCATTGGCGTTGCAGCTGGGCCGCCATCTTGAGCAAAGAGAGCATGCAAATTTCAATGTGTACACACATTCATTGAGCGTCGATTTATTGCTGACGCTCAGCTGACGATCCATTTTGAGTAACGCATTATTGAAAGTGCATACGCAGCCAATTATGACTCAATTACGAGGCGAGAAAGAGCGAGACAGGGAGAGGGAGCTCTGTCAGCAGCTGAACAACTGTTATAACAACAGCAACAACAACAAGGAATGCGTTTCTTGGTAGCCAAGACGCATTAAAACTCAACTGCAGCTCGTTAAAAGTGACAGAAATTATTAAAGCAGCTGCAGCAGCAGAACACGCGGCTAATGAGCAGGCAGGGGAAGTGGGGAGGGGGGAGCTGCAACTGCGACGCACTTTGCGCAACTGCAAACGACGACAGCGAAGTTGCGTCAGACTGCATGGCTGGGAGAGAGAGACAGAAAGAGAGCGAGTGCGAGGTGTGTGTGCAGTGGGTGGGGAAGGGGAGCTTTTGTTAGTGTTGCCAGTGCGTGCCTGCGTGTGTGTGTGTGTGTGTGTGTGTGTATTCTAGGAAACCAAACTATTGTGCAAATGCACGCACGTGAGAGCGAGACAGAGAGAGAGAGCGAGCGAGAGAGTGGGAAAGGGTGAGGCGAGCCAAGCCGCAACGCACTTCCGACAAGTGAAAATGCAACCAAAGCAAAGCAAAGGCAACGAAATGAAGTACGCACGCAAACATTAAAAACACGAAACAGAAAAGCAAAAAGAAACAACGTAAAACAAAACATGAAAATTACCAAATTGTTGTTGCATTTAATTAAATGCGGAAGACCCACAAAAGCAGCAACAACAACAGCAACAACAACAACGGCAACTACACTTAAGCGCACGCACAGCGCGCACTAAAGTGAGTGCAAGCAAGAGGGAGAAAGACTCTGTGCGAGTGCGAGCAGGATGGAGGGAGTAAAAAAAGTACACACAACGCACAGAAAATTTGGAACGCGCTGCGCTTAAAGTAGGTCAAAGTGGCAGCAACGCCAGCAGCGACGTCAGCGACGCGCCGCGAGGGGGTTGCGTGTGTCGACTGCGACGCAGCAGAGGCAGCAGCAGAAGCAGCAGCAGCAGTGGCAGTGGCAGCGTTAGCGGCAAGCAAAGAAAAGTTTAATTTATGCAAAGCACAAGAAAAAATATTGTTTCATATGCCCCTGTCTGTGTGTGTGTGCGTGTGTCTGTGTGTGTGTGCGAGCAACTTTTGCTTTTCTTCACTTGACGCCTAATTGTTACGATATTAATATGCAACGGCGACGCTCATAAATCATCAACAAAAAGTGCGTAGAAAATAGAGAAAAAAAAACTTGCCGCAAGCTTCGCTTTTCTTCTGCTGCCTCTTCTTCTTCCTGCTCCTTCCTCTCTCACTCTCTTTGCATAAATTATAAATGTAAGTGAATATAAAATTAAAATAATTACTGTCTGTCGCTGCGAAATGTTTGCAAATGTTTGCGACGCACAAAAGTGAAGAAAACTTTCCAAAAACTTTGTAAACGACTGTGACAATGAGCAGGGGCTGTATTAGGGGGGTGTGGCACAAAGGGGTAACGAGCGAAAATGCGCTGCGTAATTAGCATAAATATTTAGAGAAATATTTTAAGGTTATGTTGCAATTAGTGAAGTAGAATGCAAAGAAAATGCATTAAAGTGAGGTTAGAACCTTAAGAAGAGAGAAGATTTCTTTGGCAGATTGAAATTAGTTTGCTTTTAGTGTTAAAAAATGCCGAGAGGTAAGTAAATTGTTTGAAAAAGTGTTGTAGAAGATCAAAAAAGAGCTGATATTTAGTTGCAGCTTGAGCTACTGTTGCAATAAGTGTTGTAAAATGCGGTACAAAACATTCTTAAAAGTAATAGATAAGAGTTAAGTTGAATAAACTCTACAGAAGTTTAAATAAAGAAGATTTCTGCTGCAGAAACGTTTTGAGGTTATGTTGCAGTTCGAATTTCAGAATATCCCGCAATAAAGTGAGGTTAGGGTTGACTAAAACCTGTTGTAAAGGCTTCAAAAGAGACAATTTCTATTGCAAAAATGATTGAGGTACTGCAATTAGTGTTTAACTCAATAAAGTAAGGTAAAGGTTGAATAAACTATCCAATAATCATTGTAAAAAAATCTTCCTTTTATATTCTTATATTATTTAAAATAATTTAAATTGAATATTATTTTCTTTATATTCTCTACTCACCTTTTAATCCAATTGTGTTTCTCGCGTTAATCCAAAAGCTCCTCGAATTCAGTTGCGTACAAAATGTTTACAAATTTTGTATTTACTTTTTATAAATTGAATAATATTTGATTTTTACTCAGCACACTGCACTGCACTTATGCCGAAAAATGTTTTACGTAGTTATCAAAAATGTTTACCAAATATTTTGCTTAGTTAATTTCAAGCGTTTTTATATATTTATATGCATAGATATATATATATGTTTATATTTTACATAGATTTTTTTTTTAATTTAATTGATTTGTTTTTGGTTTGCTTTTTTGTTTTTTACTTTTATCGAAACGAAATTTTTATGCAAACTAACACACACGTTTTTGCTGCTGCTTGTTGTTGTTGTTAATGTAGTTGTTGTTGTTGTAGTTATGGCTGCTTATTGTTGCTGTTGTTGTTGTTGTTGCTGCTGTTGCTTCTGTGTTGTTGTTGTTGTGTTTAGTATTGCGTTGTCCGAACCAATAATTTTGAAGAGTTTTCCCAATTTGTTTGTTGTTCTAAATTTTAGCGGTTTTTTGCTTAGCTGATTTTTGCTATTTGCCTTTTTGTTGTTACTTCGTTTATTTAATTAAATGTTACATTTAATTGTTTGTTGCTGTTGTTGTTGCTGTTTGTTTTGTTGATTTGCGTCGCTTCTTTTTCTTCTTCTTTTGAATTTTGTGTGTTTAGAATGCTTCAGTTTGTTATCGAATTAGCCAAATAATTTTTTTTGCTTGCCAAAATAGTTTTTTTTTTTCGTAATAATTTTTATATTTTTTCAGTTTTCGAAATTTGTTTAGCCCAAAATTATTTTTGCCAATTTGAATTTTTAGCGTTGCATTTGCATTTACAAAAGTTTTAGTTCATTTTAATTTTTTTTGTTTATTTAATTTCGAACATAATCAAAAAATGCAAAAGATTTTTTGTTTAGTTAGTTAAATGTTCGAAAATTGCATTTGCATTCGCATTTTGTTGCCTTCGCGGGTTGAGTTGCCGCTTGTTGTTGTAGTTGTTGTTGTCGCGATTAGTTTGTGGAGACATTTTCACAGTGACATTTGGGCCTGCAAGAGAAAGAAATGGAGAGAAGTTAGAGAGGAAGTGAGAAAATAATAATGTTAAATTAACTTAAATTATTTTAAGTTATTATTTGGGATTTTGTTTGAGAATTTATTTCTTGTTTCAGAAGTTTTTTTGATTGTTTTTTTTTTATTTTTTTTTTTTTGATTTATTAAGGAATTAACTGTGTCTGAACTGGGATACAGGGTGTTATTGTCTCTAGCTAAAGAAGTAAAGTCTATGTAGTCATAAAATTCCTTGTCTAGCTTCTCTTAAGTGAATAAAGTATCGAGTTATAGCTACATAACCTTTACAGCACTGATATACAGTGAACTATTGTCATTATCTTAAGAACAAAGCTAGCTGCTTTAACTTTCCCCTACTGTACATAGTAATAGTCTATCCAGCTATTGCCATATTACCTTTTCAACACTAAAATACAGTCCAATCTAGCAGAAATTTCCCCTTGAAACGAATTTCATTCATGGGCAAAACAATCTCAGCAATATAGAAAATATTCTCGAGCTTATCAGCCTCAAGCAAGAAATGTGTTTCGCGCGTTTTATTTAATTGTTAATCTGCCGTTGCATTTGATAGTTTCTCATCTGGCAAGTGTGTTTCGTGTTTTTGGTTTCTAATCTCGCCCAGAGTTGACAGCTCGGCTCGAAATGCTCACGCGGCACTTAGGCAGGCACAGCCTCGTCGTCGTCGTTGCCGTTCTCGTCGTCTCGTTCTTGTTCTTGTTGTTCTCGTTGTTGTTGTCGCTGTTCTAGTGGCATCAGGAAATTGTCAATGCTTATCGCGAGTATTGAAATAGTACTACAGTCCCCTCCTATATACCACGTACTCTACACACGTCTCTACGGCATGTGGATGCACTTAAATCAATTTTACTATAGAAATAAAAACGAAAAGATTTCGGCTACAAAAACCTATGGGGAATAAGTCGGGAATAAGTCGATTTCGTAATAATTCAAATGCGGGTATTACGAATTCAGAAATGAGTTCAGCTTTACAAAATCCAGAAACGCGTAGTGGGAAAAGCCCAAGAACTAATGGAACCCATAGAACCCATAGAATTCTGTCTGAGTTTATAAAAACTTGTTGATTGATTAATTTATTTAATATATTTGATATACTGATATCAGTTTCAATATCAGTTTCTAATTTCTTGATTTATATTTAATATTTATTTTATATTCATACATAAAAATATTAATTATTTAAAAGAATATTTTCTTTAAATTTGCATAATGTTTTCAAGTTCTTCACAAAGTTTCAGCTTTTGTTTTCTTTCTTTCGATTTGAGTTCCTTTTCCCCGAGTTCTGCTTTGGTTCCACAAACAAATTTAATTTATTCACTATGCTTATGCAGTTTTCATGTTGCAATCACACACGCACACACACACACAACCGAACACACTCGCACACACACGTGGCGTGGCAAAAAGGGGTTCGAGTTTCCTTTGCTCGAGCATAGTTGAATTTTAGCTTGGGTTCTTTCGTTTTCGCCCTTTCTGTTGGGGCGGAGCGGGTCGGAGAGGGTAGGCAGAGGGTTGTTTATTGTTCGTATATGTTGCTAGCTATTGTTGTAGTTCGTTGTTGTAGCTATTGTTGTTGCTGTTGTTGCTGCTCGGCGCTATTAAAGATGCAGACTTGCTTCGCGTTATATGCATAAAAGTTGCTGCTGCTTCTCGTTTTCGCTGCGTTTTCCAGTTTCAGTTGCATGCCGAGGAGAGCAACCCCATTTAGCATGTTAGAATCACAATAGCACACACACACACGCACGCACACACACACACTTGCAAACACATACACACGCACAGTGAGACGCAGGATTTAGATACGGATACGAATACGGATGCGGCTGAGGCAAAAAGCGAATTGCATTTCTAAGGATTGTCCCGGAACTGAGTTGGCAACTTGAGGTGCCGCCTGCTAAAAGTGGGAGATACTTTGCCAACTAATTGCACAGTGTGTGCACACTTGGCAAAAGTATCTGTGAGATACACAGAATGTAGTTGGCACACACATGTTTGCAGCCTATAGAGCAACTTCATTGGCACACAGTTTCTAGGGTATTTTGGGGGTATTTGCAGGGTATTGCTTGCACTATTCTGGTTTATTTCATTTGTAATTAAATCTTTGCACATTTATGTAATTTATCAGTTTTTTATTGAATTTTTTTCAGTGTATTCAAAAGGGTTTTCTTTCTGTTTTGCTGCATAAAATCTTTTCCCCTTTACTCAAAAAGTTTTGATTATAAAAATCACAAATTAATTCAGAAAATTTCTTTATTTTAATTTGTTGCAATTTTAAGAATATCTAAAAATTTGTTAAATATTTTTTAGAATTTATTTTAATATTTATTTCATATATTTTGTTTATATTTTTATTGTTTTTAGTGTCACTTGTTTTCTGGGATTTGTTTCTAAGGTTTGGATTTATTTATTTATTGTGGCGCTGCCTGAGCTGCATTGATTAACAACAATAACAATAAACAATGGATTTACCTTCAATCACTTGTCAAACGAACACTCGTCACACACTCACACACGCACACACCCGCACGCACACACGTACATATATAGATACACCGGACTGTATGCGTCGTTGTCGTCGTATTTATTTGCCGGCCTTGGACGTTACTCTTATTATTATTATTATTTTATTTAACGTAAACCAAACTTAAATAATAAATGAAAAAAGCAGTTTGATTTTTCTTCTTCTTTGCGGTTTTTTCTCAGTGTTTCCGACACTTCCCGTAGCAAATGCAATTCCTTTTCATGCGATTTGGAATTTATATTTGATTTTATATTTATGCATTTCCTCTTCTTCGTGTTAGTTTGTAAATATTTGAATTTATTTTCGTAATTTTTTGATATATTCGTAGGTGTGTTTTTGTTTTTTTAATTTTAGTGTGTATTTATTTATTTATTTTTGTTTTTTTTTTGTGTATTTTTGTTTGTATTTGTGGACAGCTACGGTTCGAATCACTGTTGCTGCTGTTGCCGTTGTGGGGAAATGTTTGAGACGAGACGAGAAATGCACACAACGAACGCTGCTGCTGCTGCGAGCTGCGCACCACCGAAACCTAGCGCTGAATAGACGAGCATGAAATTCAAAAATTGCGTTTATGGGCTATCAACCAGGCAGCAGCAGCAGCAGAAGGCAGCAGCAGCAGGCAGCAGCAGCAGCAGGCGGCGGCGGCAGTTGACGCACACAAGCTTACAAAATGCACGCACACACAGCCACACAGCGAGAGCATACAAACACACACACGCATACAAGCACATACACGCGCAGCAGCAGCGGAGACGGGCAGAGCAACCACCAGCAGCAGCAGCAGCAGCAGCGCAACAGCTCCAAGAGAGTAAGAGTAAAACGCAGCCGAACGCAGCAAAGCGCAGCGAACAACAGCAACACACACTCACACACGCACACAAACAACTGCTGAGAGCGCGCTCTCTTTGCTGCCGCGCTCTCTCACTTGCTTAGCTTTTGTTGAGGCCAAAACAAGTTTAGAGAGGGAGAGCGAGTGCGACTATTTTGCATTGCCGCTCTCTGCGTGTGTGTTTGTGCTTTTGTTTGCGTTTGCTTTTGCGTTTTGTGTTTGCCTTGCAAATGCAGAATTTGCAGTGGTGTGCGAGAGCGAGAGTGCTGCTCTTATTGGACTTGCGGGCGCTCTTTGCGTGCTCTCTCTTGCTCACTCACTCACTCGGCAACCACTTGCGCACGTTTAATCCAATTGGAATGCACACGCAGCATGTGCGTGCAGCCAAAGGATGCAAACGATAACACGATAAATTAATCGATATGTAGTAGAAGTACTTTAAATAAGAGTCTGTGCCAGAACTATTCCCCCCTTCCCCCCTCTTAGTTTCTATGATGTCATTTGCTGCAACTCATGTTTTGTGTGTATGCACTGCCCCCTGCCCCCTGTTCCTGCGCCAGCAGCACTCTCTGCAGTACTGGGGGTTAGTTTTGCTCACTCTCTCTCCTTCTCACACTCGCTCTCTCTCCGTGCAGGCAAATTGCATAAGTCCTTTCGCAAGTTCTTCATGTGGAAAATGCTCGTGGGTAAATGTGGAAATGTTGCTCGAAATAGACGCAGCAGGGGTGCTCAGCACAGGGGAAGGGGAGGGAAGGGTAGGGCAGGGAGTGAAGTGAACTCTGATTATATCAGCTGGGCCAGGTGTATGTGAGATAAAGCTCAGCAAAGCAAGAAGGAGGCATGCAAGCAAGATTCCTGAGAAAAGGCTTGACATGCACAATACCCTTTAATTTTCTTCAAGGAAAAGCGTATCAAATTGCCTGCCAAACAATCAACTTGTAATTGCCTAAAATTCCAAAATTCTTTGCTGCTTTTGTTATTAATTAAAAGTTGCTTATTTATAAAAACCAGACAAATCCAAAAAGATCCCGCAAAAAAGCGCTCAAAAGTGAGTGAAAAACTCGTTTCTCCTGCGCTTCCAGTTGCCAAAACAAAAGCAAAACGAATAAAGCACAAAAAAAAACACAAACAAAAGCAACAACAACAAAGAGCAGCAGGCAAACAATACGCATTCATTTTGCAGTGAGAGAGCTTGAGAGCTTTTTCGGCAATACTTCCCCTGCAGAGCAAGAGAGAGAGAGCGACGGCGAGAGAGCGCGCGCATGTTGCTCAGAGAGAGCGCAAAGCGCGCGCAAAAAAAAGAAGAAGCAAAGTTCGGCGCTGCCATTTTATTGCCGCCTGCACACGAACAGCAGCAGCAGCAGCCGCAGTCGCACCAGCAGCGAGAACGAGAACAAAACAGAGAGAAGAGAAGAGAGCGCAGGCAGCGTCGCAGTCGCAGTCGCCGCAGCAAGTTTACGCAATTCAAACAAACACGTGGCGACAGCGACAGCGCAGTCGGCGCAGCCAAGCGCAGCGGCCCCCTCTCTCGCTCTATCGCTCTCTCGCTGTCATTGTGCGTGCGTAGCTGTGTCTCTGTATGTGTGCGTGTGTGTGTTGAGTAGAGTTGGCGCTTATGTGGCTGCGGCTGCTGCTGTCGCTGCCTATGCTGCTGCTGCCCGCTGCGCTGCTGCTGCTGCTGCTGCTGCCGTTGCTGCCTACGAGAAATCCAATAAGAAAAAGCTTTGTGCGTTGCTGCGCGCACACCAATGCAGGCCATTATATGCGTGTATGCACGACGCGATGTATTGCCAGTGCGTGCGTGTGTGTGTGTGTGAGTGTGTTGCCTGCCTATGTGTATTGCGTATTTTGGCATGGCCGCCAACGTTGACGTTGACAGCGGCGCCGGCGTTGCCTGCCTTGCCTTGCCTCGTCTTTTGCCTTTTGCGTTTGCAGTGCTGCACGCACTTTCGGCTCGCCTACCCCCCCTCCGTCTCTACCATCTCTTTACCCCCTCTAGTTGCCTCCTCTTCTCTCTCTCTATACATTTTTGCTTAGCTACAGCATTTTTTGTTGCTGCTGCCGTTGCCGTTGCTGTTGGCATGGCCTATGTACAGTTGTTTTGGGGCGGTTTATATGCTCCACATTTTGGCGCCATCCCGACACAAGCTCACTCCACACACACACACACACACACACACACACACACACACACGCACAGTCAGCCCACTCACTCGCACTGCCCCCGATAAGGCAGAACGCACTTTTGCAGCCTGCGCTTGCGTTTGTGTGCGACTGTATGCGTCTGTATGCGTGTCTATGTGCGTGCATGTGTGTGTGTGTGTGAGTGTGTACTTTGTGTGTTTGCATTGGTGTGCGTGCGCTTTTTTGGGTGTGCGTTTTTGTGAAATTTTTGGCATTTATTTGTTATGTACTCAAAGTGCGACTGCGACTGCGACTGCTGCGGCGACTGCGACTGCTGCTGCTGCGTAGGCCCGTTATATACACTATTTGGCAATTATGTAGAGTTATGTACGCGTCTGTGTGTGCCTGTGTGTGTGTGGGTTGAGTGTGTATACTGCATTTTTATGCTGAATTGAAAAGCTTCAATTGCACAAAAACAAAAATGTTTCGCTTGCTGTTTGTGTTGGTTTAATGTATACACGGGCACACACAAGCAAAGCACACTTACACAGGCAATGCACATACATACACAGCCAAGGCACACACAGATACAGCACACACACAGACCGCACGCACATTTATTTATTTTTCATGAACATCGCGCAAATGCTTCGATGGATTTTTGTTGCGTTTTCTCCGACTTCAGATAAGGATGATATCATTTGTTTTTGTTTTTGTTCTCTGCTATGCCGCCATTTGGCGCACATTAAATTTGTATGTTGCGTATGTGTGCGTGTGTGTGTGTGTGTGTATGTATTTTGGGGCTGTGGCCGCCCAAATTCGTCGCCTGCACTGAGTGCGTTTTATGCTTTTTTAGTTTTGCCTTTTTTGCGTTTTGTTCGTTTCGCTTGCGATGTCAATTGGTTTGAACCAGTTATGGAAGTGACAGACGGACAGACACACAGGCAGAGAGAGAGAGAGAGAGGGAAGAGAGAGAGAGACTGACAGGCAGACTGACGTAGAGATAGCGAGACATTCAGACAGTCGAAACAGACACTTGACAATGAAAATGCTTCATTTGCTGAGCTATGTATTGCATAAAGCTCAAGCAGGTATGTCTGTGTGTGTGTTCAGAACTATGTCTAGGGCAGTAATTGTGCTAATTAGATGAAATAATGGGAGCAGGAAGTGAGGGAGGCAGGCAAAGAGAGGTAGTAGAACCTTACCCAAGTGACTCTGTCTCTCTCTAATTCTGGCAGAAAAAGGAAAGAGCTTTTGCATAATGTTCTATGATTTATTAAGTTTGTTCAAACAATTCTACATAGAAAGTAGTCAAAAGAAACGCATTTAAAAAGAATCTAACCAATAAACTGCACATCATTTAAATGCATTAACTTTGAAAGAGCTTTGATAGAACTGAAGTTATACAAATGCCAAAGATTTTGGTCTATGGTACATATGTATGTATATGTATAAGTTTACAGATAAAACCTTAAAAAAAGAATGCAATGTTACAAGAAATCATTTGTAAGGACGATCATTTTTGATTATTCACATAAAACGGAAGTTTTCTAACAATAAAAGTTCCGCGTGCAATTCGATTTTAAACGATTTACGGAGGCGTAAGTAGGCGTGGCACGATGTCTAAAATGAAGTTTAGCTGCGGATAGTGATAAGCCATATAACCAACAAATTTGGTAGGTCTAGCTTAAATAGTTCTTAAAGATATAAGTGTTCATACAGACAGATCGACATGAATTTTGAGGTTAACTTAGGAAAAATAAGCACTTTGTGAATTGTAGATGACTTTTTTTGACTATTACATACAGCTACAATAACCTGCCACCCTAATAAAATAACAAATGCCTCAAAAACCATGACAAAAGTAGCTAAACATATTAAAAAAGGCTGTCCACAATGCATCATCAAAGCAACTACAGCAAAAGCCCAAAACCATCCCTTCGTTCTGCTCGCAGTCATCCATCATATTTATCATAGACAACAATATCGTTTCATATATCGCACGCCATAAAAATATGTCGATATATTTGCGTAGGTGAAAGGTGAAAGGCAGCGAGAGAAGACGCTATTTATATAGAACACAACATACGAAGGATGTTTACTTACTGAGCGCCTGGAATCAACAAGTGGCTGCACCTTCCCCCTGCCTCCCTCCCGCATATGGAAACAATCATTTGAAACTTGCTTTCTCAATCCTTTTTACACCCAAAATGAAAAGTCAAGCGCGAAGAAAAGCAAGAGGCAAAAATTGTTTTGACTGACATCAAAGACGAGCGAAAAAAAGGGAAGAAAGCCAGAAAAAAAGCAAAACAAAACAAAAAAGATGTATTACAGGAGGGAAAAGGGCGAAAGAGTGGCGCCAAATACCGCAAACAACGAAAACAATTTAAAGAAAACCGCCGAAGCACGCTGAGAAGCAGCGAGAGATGGAGAGAGAGCTGGAAAGGGAGTAAAAAAGGGAATAAAAATTGTGCCATAATTTCAAAACAATGACGCAGTCGAAATAATCCAGCAGGAAGCGAACAGCAGCAAAGGAGCAACAAAGGAAGGGGGAAAGGAAACGGTGCTTCAAGGGGTTCAAGGACATTTTACACATAATTTATACTACCTTACACACTCGCCAAGGCAGACAAAGGATGTGCCCCCTCTCGCTCTCTCTCTCTCCATCTCTCTCTCTCGCTTCCAGGCTAATGTAATAATTTCAAGATGAGCTCAACGTCCTTGCATATAAAAAAAAAAGGCTGTTGCTGGCGGAGTTTAACGCTCTATTACGCACAATCAGCGCGACACGACACGACGCTGCGCGGGCTCTACTCAAATAATACTAAAAGAAACGAGAGCTAGGACGGCGACGACATTGATTGCCTTTTCACCTTGTAACCCCCTTCCCCTTTCCCTCTTTCCCCGTAAACTTGCTTTGTTTACCTTTTTTTCTTTTTGGGCCCAATCGATTATTACGTTTTGGGTGAATGAACTTGGGACAAATCGGGGCTTCCTTTGACAAGGCATCTTCAGTATTTGCATATCCTCAATGTACAGCACTTTAGAATGATCTGAAAAGTTGATTAAGTTCTATTATATTTCAAATATTTTGGACAAGTGTATCAAGAAAGTAGATCAAGCATGGTTGAAAGATAGGTGTCCGGTTAAGAGAGGTGTCCGCTCAAGAGAAGTGTCCGCTTAAGAGAGGTGTCCGCTTAAGAGAGGTGTCCGCTCAAGAGAGGTGTCCGCTCAAGAGAGGTGTCCGCTTAAGAGTGATGTCCGCTTAAGAGGAGTGTTCGATTAAGAGAGGTGTCCAATGAAGATTTGTGTGTGCTAAAGAGAGGTGTCCGCTTAATAGGGGTATCCGCGTAAGAGAAGTGTCCGCAGGCAAGAGTTATTGGCTTGCAAGGTTTCCTATTCAAAAAAGTGTCCGCTAAAGTGAGGTGTTTAACTTTCTGGGAGTGATGTCCGCTTGATGAAGGTGTCCGCTTTCTAGGGGTGTTCGCTTACTAGAGCTATTCACCTGCAAGAGGTTTTTTTTACAAATGATGTCCTCTGGAAGAGGTGTCCGCTTACAAGAGTTGTCCGCTAAGAAGAAGTGTCCGCTTAAAAGAAGTATTCGCTTACAAGAGGTCTTCAACTGTGAGAGGTGTTCTTTTGCCAGTGCTGTCCGCTTGCTAGAGTTGTCCATCTAATAGAGCTGTCCGCTTAAGAAAGATCTTACTTTATATACACGCCCAACTCTCAGATACCCTGTACTACCTTTGTCACCATCATCAACAACAACAAAGCTGCTTTGCCTTTGCGTTGCGCCGCAATTGAAAAGGGCAATTTGTGAACTAGAGCAAAGCGTCGCCTCTATTAACGCAGCAGCAGCAGCAGCAGCGGGCCAAAGGGCATAGCAGCGAGTGGATGAGGCGGGGGTGGGGGCTGAGGTGGTGCGTTAGTCAAATTGGGTCACGCACGCATGTGTTGACGGCGCTGACGCTGACGTTGCTCACTGCAGTCGCCAGCAGATGTGGGCAATGCGATACAGCGAGATACGCGATATCATCTCAACAACAACAACAGCAGCAGCAACGCGATGCGGCAGACAATGCGTCGCAGCGTAGGAGGGGGAAGGGAAGGGGGGGGGAGAAGGTGTAGGGGGAGGCAGAGCCACAGCAATGAGCGTTGGCGAGGTAAGCGATGCGGTTACAACTTACGCATGCAAATTACAACTGAAGCTGAAGCTAAAATAAAAGTACAGTGGGTAATGAGTAAGGGGGAAGTGGAATATATTAATTATAAAATAGAGAATATTTACCAATTTTTATATAAGGTATATACAGTAAATATAAAGCTGAGATAGTAATTAATTATAAATAAAAAATTACATAAACTCAACAAGGCTCTCAATCAAACTTCACAAATCTCCCTCTTCATTTGTTCTATATAGTCTGCTTTTCCTTCTTTTTTTTAATATACACCCCTTTTGCACATGCTTAGCTCTTTTATCTACTGCTTTGTTCCTTCTACTGCTGTTTCACTGTACTTTACATTTGACATTTACATGGGGCAACCAAAAGCTACTCCAACAAATTGTACGGTGGGTGGCTCGCGCTGCCCTGCGATCTGTACCATCACGTGGCTCATCTACTGCTCGTCTCTCTCTTTGTCTCTACCTCTCTCTCTCTCTCTCTCTTCCCACTCTCTGCTGCGCTCTCCGTTCTCGCTGCCTATGCAATTCTCGCTCCAAATTGTTGTACATTTGCCTCAGTTTCGTCTGCCCCAAATTGGGTCAATGCATACGATTTCGAGTGCGTCTCGCGGCTGACTAAGGTCTCCCTCTATGTGTGTGTGTGTTTGTATGTTGTTTACATGTATTAGTGTATGTTGCAATGTTGCTGATGGCGCAGTTGCTGCCGTTGCTGCTGACGCTGTAATTTCTGTAAATTGTTTTTGTGCCTTTGATCTTCGCTCTGCTTTTTTGCTCTTTGTGTGGCAACACTCAGAATGCAATCCATCAATCTTGGTCCGTGTGCAACCACCGGGCAATTATGTAATCTATGGAGCACAGCTGAAAGAAGAGAGAAGAGCTGTGCATAGTGAGAATGAGCGCTAATTGCGGTGGTGAAAAGGAGGAAGGTGAAGAGCAGATAAAGGGAGCAGAGAAAATGTTTACAGAAAAATAAAAACGTAGAGTTTTTAATGCTAATCCTAAGTATAACTGCACATGTAAATTATCGTATAACTATCGATAACTTATTTTATTTGTATTATTTTATTATTTCTTTATTTTTATTATCCCAGTTTAAAGTTTAAAACTTAAAGTCTAAATCTAAATCAAATTAAAATTAATTAACCGAATATTTGTAATTTATATTCAAAATTCTTTTTTAGTCGACTGCAATTAGTCGACATTAAATAATTAAATAAAAAGAAAAAAAAATAATGGCGCACAGAACTATCGACAGCTTAGTGAAGTTTACTTCATTCTTTTTTCTTCTGCAAATCACTTTCCCCCACTGCAGAAGAAAGTTCTTCCAGCTTATGAGTCGCATAATCACATCATAACATTAAGTACTTTATTCCATTACAAGACCTTCAAAAGAGGTTAGCCATAAATTAAATTTAGCAAAAACCAGCAGAAAACTCAACTACTAACCACCAAGCAGAGGCTGCCAAATGTCCACAGAATATTTGGCTGTGTTTTATTTATATTTATTTTATGCAGAAAACGAGAGAAAAAGAGGAAAATAAACAGAAAATGTTGAAAAACTTGCACAATTTAATGGTTAGAGCAACCCCAAAAATGAAGCGAAAGATGGATGGACAGACAGACGGACAGAGAGACAGAAAGAATAGATGCCTCGCTGCCAAATGTTGTGCTGCGCGTTTTTCCGACATTTTCGGCGTATTTGTGCATACCCTGTAATTACAGCGGGCGCGTGAAAGGGTTGTCTGAACTAGTACCCAACTTAATATTTACTTCTATTCATTTCAATTTATTTTAAATATTTTTCTTTCTATTCAGAGCAAGTTGACAACTAAGAGGTATCTCTGCCGTCAGTCAACTGCTGAGTAATATTTTTTATTTGTTTATTATGCATGAATTGTAAATGTGGAGCAAAGTTTTGCAGCAACTGGAAGCATTCAATTGAGTGTAAGAAGAGAAGGAGGAGAACCAAAGGAAACGACAAAAACAAAAGGCAGCGGAGGCAATTGTGAATATTAAAAGAAAGTAATATAGAGCGCTGGGGGGGGGAGGCAAGTGATGGGTTGAAATGGGTTGCGCTGGGCTGGATTTGGGCTCGGCATTGCCCGCGTAATTATAAACATTTGTTGCTGCTGCCCTTTAAGTAGCTTTTCACCCCCTCTCTCTCTCTCTCTTTCTCTCTCTCTATCTCTCTCTCTTCTCTCTCTCTCTCTCTCTCTATTCATCTCTTTCTTTCGGTACTGAAAAGTTTCACAGCGCAAGCAAATCGCAGCCAATTCCGATGCCAATTCCAACTTCAATTCCCACGCGTGCCACACGGCCTCAAAACTAATTGCAAATTAATGACTTTGGTTAAGTTGCCGCAATGAGCTACAGCAAGAACAACAACAAGAAGAGCAACAGCAATAACAATTAGAACATGGCGATGGTGCGCATCTTTGAGGCGGGTTCAGAGCGCAGTACGAAGCTCTTTGGCTCAAGTTAATCAATCATTTTATCCATTACATGATGTGCAAAAAGTAGCAACAACAACAGCAACAACAACAAAAACAATAAAAACAGCAACAACAACAGAAAATAAAAGAATTTTCTAACGTGTCTGCCAATTTGTAGCTAATTAGTTTTCTTTGAGTATTTGCCGCAGCCTTTGATTGCCTTAGCCAGAGTGGGATGGCAACACATACAAATTGCAAGCAGTTGGCAACGCAACTTTCTCTCCTCATGCGCTCAGAACTGCAGTGAGAGTGCAAAGAGAGCAATTGCATGCAGAACTTCTGCAATTGCTTCCCATTGGCTGCGCAAAAATGGCGATCGCTGAACTAATGCAATATACGCGCAAGCCAGAGCGGGATAGCAGCATAAAAATGAATATAAATTGCAATATACATACATACATATATTGCCAGCTTTCGCTTAGAACTGCAGCGATTGCGATAGCGAGCAGGCAATAGAGTAAGTGTCAATGCGAAAATGTTGATCGAGCGCTTGCTGCAAGCCAGAGCGGGATAGCAGCATATAAATATTGTTTTGCAGCTTTCGCTTAGAACTGCAGCGATTGCCAGAGCGAGAGAGCAAGTGTGTGTTTGTATCAGCTGAGCCCCCATT
Organism: Zaprionus africanus; assembly: GCA_018151435.1. Lineage (NCBI taxonomy): Eukaryota > Metazoa > Arthropoda > Insecta > Diptera > Drosophilidae > Zaprionus > Zaprionus africanus. The sequence continues at coordinate 173,512 of JAECXB010002307.1, read as the reverse complement.
GGGTGCGCAAAAATGGCGATCGACAATGCAAAGCGATAAGTGCAAAATGCGTTGGCATCAGAATTTCAATTTCATTATCGCTTTTTTTTACAATTCCTTGGTTTTTTTGGGCAATGCTTGGCGAATGTTCTAGACGCGTCTGCAATATTGTTGCTGCTGAGTCAGCTTCCTGCGCTTATCGCAGCAAGAGCGTGTGAAAATTATGTTAAATAAAAAATAATAAATATGTTAAATAAAATAAAAAATATTAATAATAATTTTTTTATTAACATAATTACTATAGTCAAATTTTTATTTGCATATAATTTATTATTTAACTCAATTAAATTTAATAAATCAATCAATTACAATAAAAAACTATTTCTCCCATTTAAATTGTTTTTTTCTAAATATGTGAAATATTTATTATAATTTTATTATTAACATAATTATTATAATAAATTAATTTTATTTGCATTTAATTTATTATTTAGTTCATTAAATTTAATATATCAATTAATTACAATAAAAAACTAGGCGCATTTTAATTAATCTCCCATTTAAATAAGGTTGCTGGGCTTTTCCCACGCTGCTTATCTTTTTTTGGCAAACAAATCCAATACATTTTTTTCTAGTTTGACCCTTTTTTGGCATAGGCCGTCAAGCTGAACTGAACTTTGCATCAATGTCTTTGTGCGTTTACCTGCGTGCGCAACCTTTGAACTCGTTTCACTCAAAAGCCCTTTGAGATCATTACGAATATGTTTTGTATTAATCAAATAGTATTATCAAAAATAAAACACAAATTTCATATGTTTAATGATTCGTATCCATGTCGCATGTGTGTCAACAACAAAAACAACAACAACTGCGGCAGAGATTTACAGAGAATTCTCGCAATGCAAAAACGCTGCCAAGCAGATTTCTACTTACAAAAGCAACAACTCGTAAGTCTATATGGCAACTATATATAGTGACAAACTAGTTTCAGTTAGTTTGTTTTTGCTAGATTCTTATTGTTTTATGCTCTACGAGAAAATAAAGATTTGAGCAAGGGGAGAAGATTGAAAAGTTATAAATAATTAAAATGGGTATTAAGTCAATGACTTTAATTATTTATTATATTTTTATATTATATTATTTTATAATTCGACTACGATTCAAGTCTCTAATTAATGAAGAATAATTAATTATTAATAATTATAAATAAAGAGTTAAATTTACTAAGAAAATATATATTTATTTTCTATTTAAAAAAAAAAAAAAACAAAAATTATGTTATTTTCCCTTTTTTTTCAATCCTTCAAATTGTAAGAAATAAAGTTCACTTAGTTATTAATTGTTGCTAATATGTTCTTTTTATATCTTGAATTTGATCACTTAGGGCATGTAAGATTCGGTTTTCTCATCGAGATGCGCGAGCTTTGCTGTAGCTTGTTTAGCGTTAATCTTCTAACAATGTGGCTGGCGCTGCGCTGCGTGGACATGAAATTTATGGGATGTCAAAGGGCCATAATCTGCCTCAGCCGCCGTCGCTGTCGCTGCGACTGCCACTGCTGCTGCTGCTAAGACGTCGCTACTAAGTAGACGCGCGGACAAGGCGTAGAACCTCAACGCGGAGAAGGCCAGCGAAGTGGAGCGCAAGGGGCAAGGGAGGGCCCGTCAGCAGCGCGTGCAACGCGAGCGACAAAGCTTTGTGTTCGCACGCATACACACGCAACTCTCACGCATAGGCCTGACACACACGCATGTGGCGATTACCTCATCGCAGCAGCGAACAAATAAAAAAGCGCAGAGCAAAAGCGAAGCGTGGAATGCGTGCGGGCAGCGGGCAGCGCCGGCGACGCACTTTGTATGCCAGAAAGGCCACGCACACCGAAGCATAAAACTATGCGATGTGCGAGTGTGTGTGTGTGTGTGTGTGTGTGCGATTGCGTGTGTGCGTTTCTATGTTCTATGTGCTGATTAAAAAAAGCGTGCGATCTCTTATTAATGCTGCTTCGCTGCGTTGCCGCTGCCGCTGCTGCTGCTGCTGCGGTCGAAGCTTTTGCGTTTGTTGTAAGTTTTGCCTGTGCTCCCCTCTCTCTCTTCCTCCCTCTCTCTCAAACTGCGCTCAAGAACTGGTCCAGCAACATTTTAATTAATGATCTGGCAAAGCTTATGCTGCTGCTACAATTGATACCCTGTAGCGTCTGAGGTGGCTATGATGAGTTTGAGTGTAAGTTAAAGGAAAGAATTTCAAGTTGAAATACAACAAGCAAGAAATAAGTAATAAGAAAAATAAAAATAATAATTAATTTATCAGGTTTTTACAGCGTATTCTGCAGTCTGGCACACTCGCTGCAGTTCTAGCCTTTTTATGCTTCCACTTCTTTTCTACTTCACTTCTTGCTCAACTGCGCCTTAGCTGAATGTAAAATCTTGTATGGTAGGTCATTTGTGTGCTCCCTCTCTCTCTCTCTCTCTCTCCCTCTCTCTCTCTCTCTCTCTCTCTCTGTCTTCTTCTCTCTTTTAGCTGCGTTTGTACTCTGCTTGTAATAGCCGGAAATGTCTCTTGTTCTTCTTCTTCTTGCTGTTGTTTGGGTTTGCCTGGCAGATGAAGCCACAAAGATATTAAAACCTAGAAATTCTACATTAAATCGCTTGACTTTTGCGCTGTCCGTCGTCGGTGATTAATCAAAATACGCAGTCAGTGAGGGGAGGTGGAGGAAAGGGAGCTACGCAAATCAACGAGGGTGTGTGCTGCACTCGCAACCTTTTCACGCAAAGGAAAATACCTCACATAATTATTGTAATTTGCATTTTCAGCAGGTTGGCCATAAAAATGCGTGTGAGTGTGTAGGGGAAAATATGCGGAAAATGTGTGTAGAAACTAATACGATCATAAATCAAAGCAAAAGGAAGAGGAGGAGAGTTAGAAATAGGCGACAAGTGAATACGCTATGTTTAATGGGGAGTAGGGAAGGAATATTAAAGGGTATAAAAGAAGAAATTAATATACTTATTCCTGTGTTAAGTCCAAGCTGAGTCACAGATCTCAAGCTGCAGTAGATAAATTTATATTTATATTTTCCTTTGCTTCTCCTTACATTTTCAACTAAACTTTTTTTTCCTAGCAGCCACGCCTTTTACACCAGTCAAGCTACCCCCCAGGACTGGCAATCACAGGCTTGTCATAAAAAATCACAAATATTACGAAATCATATATCAAAAGTTCAGCAAAAGGTTTACCACGTCGTATGCGTAATAATGTTTCGCATACGCGATGTGTGACAAAGGGTCAAGCGTTGCAAACACACACGCACACACACACACTGGAGCACACACACCTGTGGGTGTAGCAGTGCGTGTGCTAATGACCATAAAGTCAAAGAAATATTTTGCTATTCACAAATCGCAGAACGCACACATACGCACTGTGGGCACGGCCCGAAAACAACAAGGAACAACATTTTCCTTGCGCCCCTTTTAATTTTATTATTTTCTCATAAATTTGCTGCTGGTAGTAACTGGCTGTTGTTGTTGTTGTTGCTAGTTGTAGTTGCTGCCAGTTGTAGTGTGTGTCCTTTATTGCATTTTAATGGAAATTTCTTGTTGCTTTCTCGTTGCTCCCGCTGTGCCGCTAATATGACAATAACGCAGCGAAACAATTAAGTAATATCATCATTTCCTAATTATTGTAATCCTTGTGCTCTTCCCTGCCACATTTGGCTGCGTTTTTGGGGCTTGGCCAGAGCATTTCTAATCTAGTACAAGCCTCATTACTCTGCTCAATGGATTTTTATTGCAAAATTGCGTTTCCATTTACAATTTCTGTTTGAGTTCCTTTTTTTTTGAGGTGCGTGCATGATGTGAAAGTGAGGGAAGGGGGCGGGTAATGATTCATGGCTGGACAGTCAACGAAAATATGCAAATTTTGCAGTTTGATATATGTTTATTAATAATAATGCGGTGTAATCAGTTTAATGGTGAAGGAAAAAGGATAGTGAAAATTTCACTGAATTTAAAGAAGGAAATTTTTTTATTTATTACTTTACTTTTATTTGTTGAATCATCTTGTTTAAGAACTAACAAATAAGTTTAAAAATCTTAACTATAACAAGTATCTTTTTTCTGACCAGTTGTATTATTTTTTTCTGTTCTAATTAAAATGCCCTAAAATTTCTTAGCTGGGTTGGTAAGTCCTTTCGCCGGGAAAGAAATATTAAAAATAAAGTCTCAACTTCATTCTGGGCATGTTTTCTAGGCATTAAACAAGACAGCAATGTTCTCACTTTGCTAGCTTAATTTCTTTCTCTAGAGTTCTTTCTGTCTGCTACGCTTTCCATCAATTTATCAATTTGTAAATTTTATGCACAATATTTGTATAGATGGAAATTTACGATTATTACAAGTTGGCAGCGCAACAACATGGCACAAATCTGGCGAAAAATATGATAATAAAACTAGAAATTTATATGACAGGCACAGAAGAAAGCATCAAGAAGAAGAAGAGCAAGAGATAGAGAGGAAGCATCGCATCAGAAGCCAAAGAGATTCATTCAAGCGGAGCACTAAAATCATTCAAATTAGTTCTGGAAAAATGCGAAAAACAAAGCAGCAGAGAGGGAGAAGAGAGAGAGAGAGGGGGAAGAGGGGAAACAATCCAATCACCAAACAACAAGAGACAACAACAAATGAACTGATAATGTTGCAAGTGAAAGCAAAGAAGCAGATGAAGTGGAAGTGGAGAGGAGAGGGGAAGAGAGAAAAACTGCTGAGCCCAACCAAGTCGAGCCTAGTCGAAAAAGGAAGCCGTCTGCGTGGCGCCTCGAGATGGGCATCATAAAAATGCTGTCGCTAAATAAACTAACTGAGAAAAACAGAACAACAACATGAAATGTTTGGTCTCTGCGCCATGTAAGTAGTTTGTTTTTAATCTTTGGCCTTGTTTCGCGAACGAGTGAGGAAGAGAGGAAGAGGAGGCAGCGAATTCAGACAGAGGCAGACACAGTTATTGCATTCTGGCGACATTTTAGCCAAGCGAACTTGGAGCCGGTTCAACCATTAAATGCTACACTTATGTACAGCCCACACACAAAAAAAAAAAAAAAAAAAAAAAAACCACACCACACTGTGCTTGTAAATGTATCTATATACATTTGATTATATAGTGCACTGTGTCTGCCCAATCCCTTTGTGCTGCTGTTTGTGACATTTGTAAAATATATATTTTCCTCAACAGTTTCTCCTTCTTCTTTCGCTTTCGCTTTCGTATTTTTCTTGGTTTTTTTTTTTTTTCTTTCTTGTTTGGTCGAGCCTGACGCCACTTGGCCATTAAATTGATAAGGAAAACGCTGCTCGGTTGTCTAGGAAACTGCATGAATGGCCCGCAAAGACGATGCCAGTCGCAAGATAGAAATATTTGAAGGCAGGAAGGGGGAAAGTCCGCTTGGGGTTGTAGAAAGTGAAAGTAGTTCGGGGTGAGTATATATATTGTTCGCGGTTACGCAGCCCTAACATACCCTGGGTGTGAAATTTATAGATGCTTGTGGCGATGCGACTTCTAATGGATTTATGGCAAATGTTTTAAGTTTATGGCAGAGTGTAAAGTTGAGCAATTGCTGACATTACTAAAAGAAGGGAATTAATGCAGTAGTTCATTTGAAGGTCTGTTAATTTCTTTATACCTATCATTATCAGCTTTAACTTGCACAACTTCTTTTCTTATTTATTTACTAACTTCCATATAAAGCTCATGACGCTTGCTCCCTCAAGTACGTAAAAGAAATTCCTAAGAAACTTCTCAGCAAATCAAAAATATTTTTGCACATATTTTTATAGACTTGACGATGTTTCTCGTAGTTGTTGTTGTGCTTGTTATTGGCATTATTAACGCAGCAATTTGTTTGCGTGGGCACACTGGCCAACAAAAGCAAGGGATGCTGCACCCCCTCCCCCCCCTAAGGAGAGTACTTAACGTCTTGCCCTCCACTGACCCAGTTCAGTTCCTGAAAAGGACCTTCAAGTTACTTGGCCCGATTTATGTTGTTTGTCTTCCCATCGACTTCGACTTTGAATTCTTTTCTTTGTTTTTGTTTTTGTTTTCGCTGCCCTTTGCCGCCATGACGCAGCGCGGTCAGCTAAGTGTGCTTGCCACATGTTAATGTCTTTGTATTGGCTGTTGTTGCTACTGTACTGGTTGTTGTCTTTGTTGTTGTTGTCCTTGCTGTCATTACAACTTTTTGGTATTTGACAGCATCGTTTTATTGCCCTCTGGTTTTTTATTTTTCACATTTTTTGACATTTATTGGCAAGTTGTTTGTTTTTGTTTTTTAGTGGGATTAGTTGAGGGAAAATTTATGACAAATATGCTAAACAATAAATAATGTGTAAAGTTCTAAAGACTAAGCTAGAAAGTGCAATTATATTTTTATTTTTAGAGATTATTTAAATTGTAATTAGATTGCCATTAACTTCCTTTTCTCACCTTATCACAACAAAAACACTGTAAACATTATCAAACACTATCAAAAATCAGCGCACGCTTTGGGCAAACAACAACAAAACGTATGGCGCGATAAACAGTTGAAAAAAAGAAGAGTAAAAACCTCAAAAAAAAACATTACATGCCGCACGTGAGTTGAAATCGTCTACGAAATCAACATAATAATGGAAGTGTGCCTACAAAATGAAGATAGCATAAAAAAAGATGAAATAAAACAGGAAAATAGCTAAAAGACAACATAAAAAAGGCTAAAAGAAACCAAATTGTGCATAAATTTAAACGCTTTATGCATAATTAATTTAACAACTCAATAAGAAGGAGAGACAAGCCAAACAGGCTGATCTTGCAGCCAGAGCGAGACAAAGCTGCTGCGCTTCCTTGCCCAGGAGCACTTTGCATGCAGGCCAGCAGCAGAGAGAACGAGAGAGCGAGCCACTTGTGGTAGGGGAAGGCAGCCATGCTTAATTGAGAGCAGCTGCTGCTGCGGCTGCTGAGAGTGCAATGCGCATCGCTTTGTCTCTTTTCAACTCTTTGTGCAGGTGGGAAGGGGAAAGCAAGCAGACTCTCTTCGAATTTGCGACTTAACGAAAGCAAAAGTGACGCGCGCCAATTGACTTGGCTTCGTTCAGTTTTGGCGCATTGTGGTTTGCAGCTTGAATAAATTGAAGAATGCGCGCGCAGTTTAAATTAATAGAATTAACGAATAATTCCCTAAAAACCAACATAATAAAATTTTTAATTGGCAGCGGCGAATCGAAATGCGGAAGTTGCCAAAGATTTATGACAGAAACTCGACAGAAAAAATAAACTGAAACTAGCCAAAGTTTTCTCAGGCCTCTTTGCGGCTCAGGCAGTTTGCAGCGTCATTCCTTCTCGCAGGCCTAAGCCGATGTTTGGCCATATAATTACCGGTTATTGTACGCTTTATAAATGCGTCGCTGCCGCTGCTGCTGCTGCGACCTTACGCACAAAATGCGTGTGAGACGACGCATAGATACAGATAGGCAAGACAGACAGAGAGACAGACAGATGGGACAGCGCACAGTTGGCAACACGCTGCGCATGCTGATCTCACAAGCAACAACAATAACAACAAATTTACTGGTTTTTTTTTCGATGCCTAGAAACGAATTTTGGCTTCAGTTTCGGCTCTCTAGGCCCTGTTTCAAGCTCAGCTCAACAACAACAAGAAGCGACTAGAGTACGCAGAATTTTATGCGTTTGCCAAAGTTTTCGTTTTCGTTGTCGTTGTCGCTGCGGCTGCTGTTGCCTCTTCGTCATTCGCCGTTGCCTTTTGTGCTTCAATTTCGTAGTTTGCTCGGCCTCTTGAGCCTACGAATTTTGAAGAGAGCTGTGAGAACGCTGAAGTGCGCTACAATTTGGACGAGGATTTTTTTAAGTTTTGTATTTATTGCAGGGTTTTTTTTGGGAATTCTTTAAATACATTTGCAAGCTTCAATAGAGCGCGATTGTGTTTTTCTAATTTAAAATTCATTGACCATTCATTATTCATTATTTTTATTTGAATTTTGTACGCACATTTTTCTTTTGCGATAAGAACAAATTATTTATTAATCAGAATTTTTTTGGGCTTTCCAAAGCAGCTAAAAAATCCCAGTGCTGCATGAGTGGCCTCTCTATGTGATTCTCACTCAATTGCACACTTGGCTGGCCTCTCTATGCGCTTCTCAACACTTGCCTGGCGCTTCTAAGCGCTTCTCATTGCTCTGCACGCATTCCTGTCCTCTCTATGCTCTTCTCAACACTTGCCTGACCTCTCTATGCACTTCTCATTGATATCGACACATTCCTGGCCCCTCTATGCGTTTCTCATTGCTCTGCACTCATTCCTGGACTCTCTCTGCGCTTCTCAACACTTGCCTGACCTCCTTCCTGGCCCTTCTATGCGCTTCTCATTGATCTACACATTTTCCAGGCCTCCTTATGCGCTTTTTAACACTTGTCTGACCTCTCTCTGCGCTTCTCATTCATCTGCACACAAGTATCGCCTCCCTATGCGCTTCTCACAGCTCAAATACGGCAGCGCATGCGAACAGCCCACGCAACCGAATCAACGCACAACTCTCAACTTTGCCTGCGCTTAGATCTATTGTAGGTACGACCGAACGCACATAGCGCTCTCTCTCGCTTACTTCTACTATCTCGCTCGCACACGCAGCTAACCTGAAGTCGCTGCTCGGCTGCGTAACGCACTTTTTTTTTGCGCTCACGCTCGCTGCGCCTCGCTCTAACGCATTATTCAACAAAAAGCAGCACTAAAAATTTATGAAAAAAAAAAATTAACGAATCTTTAAATAAAAACACACACACAAGCACACTTATACACACACTGACACACACTCATATACACTGGCACACACTCATAGCCTATCCGAACTACAAGCAAAGTCGACTCGATTCAAGGTTATGTTCAGGGCTACACGCATCGCATCGACAACGAATTTTCGTTTCGTTTCGAACTTTTCGTCAGTGCGTTTGTCACATTGTTGTTGTTGTAGCTCACGCATATTTTGTTGCCTGTATTGGTGTTTGTTAGTTTTTTTCAGGTTTTTTTTGCAGCTGCTTATCAAAATGCTTAATGCTCTCTGGGCCTGTCGCCCGTTGTAATTTATAAACGCCTCAACAAGCCGCGCATTTTTTCCTTCTTTTGTGTTTGAAAATTTTGAAAAATCGTTGTTATTGTTGTTGTTGTTGTTGCTGTAGCGATACGCATTATTTACGCAACTGATTTGTATTTGCAGTGCAAACGCACACGCACACACAGTTGTATCTACAATACGGATATAGATATACAGATACTTTTCAATAATTTCTGTGTGGAGTTGGCAACCTGTTGAATATGAATGCTAAATTAGGCACACACACATACGTGTAAAGCAGGTAATTATAATGAGTCGAGTCAATTGTATATGACAGTGCGTCAAGGTCAAATCAAAGTTGAATGTTTGACTGCAAGTGCAGTAGAGAACTATAAAAGGGAGAACTTTGTAGAAGGATTGGATTGAAGTTCAAAGGAATTTGTTAGAGAATTAAAGGAAGAAGCAAGAAATTGGGCAGGGAGTAGAGTTTCTATATTTATATATGATATACATACATTTAGTTGGTCTTATTAAATATTGATATTATTAATTAATATTAATTATAAAAAAAAATAATAATAAAATTATTATTATTATATAAATTATTATTAATTAATATTAAATGTTATATATTAAGAAGACCTACACACATGAGAAGCACATAGAGAGGCCAGGCAAGTGTGTAATTGACTGAGAAGCGCATAGAAAGGCGACACATGCAGCACTGGGATTTTTTAGCCTTTACACATGTTTCTCCTTTTCAACTTTATTTCGTGAGAACTTAACTTAAATAAGTTTGCAACTGCCTTAAGCTATCATTACATTTGCATCTTAACAATAACTTTAGAGCAAATTTGTTAAATATACCTTATAAATCTACATATATGACGTGCCTAGAATATCTTAAGATGTTATTAATGCCATTTAATCCCTAAACAAACTCTAGAATATTATTAAATTCTCATTCTCAATTCATTCTTCTTGTATTTAATTCCTATCCACTAAATGTCGATTGCCTCAATAGTTTCTCTTTGCATTCCACTTTCAATTAATCTTTTCCTTCCCTACAAAAATTCTTGAGTATTTTTTTTTTCTTTTCTGTATTTTTCTGTATTTATTAAGTTAGTGTGAACTTGACTGACGTTACACACACATTTGCTTACAACAAATATTTCGATTTGTGACTTCGTTGTCGCTTTTGTTGACGCTAGACGCGTTGCTCTCGTTGCTGTTGTTGTTGTTGTTGCTGACCTTGGGCACTTTGGTATCGCTAGAGTGTAGTTCGTTAAGGGCCCCCATGAAACGCACTCGCATACAAACACACACACAGAAAGAAACACGCGCAGTCAGAAGTCGCCAAGGCGAGCATATTGCGTTGCCCTTCTAGAAAACCAAAAACCCGAAAGCGAAGCCGAAAAGTTTCGGACTGCGCTATCAATGCGTATATCAATTAAATGTTGTTGTTGTTGCTGGGGCCCTTCAATCATAAAGTTTACATTGCTAGAGCTTTTGCTTGTTGTTGTTATTGTTTTCTTTTGAATTTTTGGTGCGTTCATTTCCGCACTGACACAAATTTGAAAATGTGATTAGAAAGAGCTCAGGAAGCACACGCAGTCAATATAATAGATTTAATTATAGAACTATAAACATGCTGTGCAACTACTAGAACTGGCTATTGAACCTGTCCACAAGGTTAGAGGAGGCGGAAGAGGTGCAGGAGGCTCAAAACTTTGCATGGGAGTTGAAGCAACTGACTGAGGAAGAACGCCACCTTTCAACCAGTTGCGTGCAGCAGGTCGAAATATCTAGATAAATTTTAAATAGAATAGTTACTCAGAATATCAAAAAGTCGAAACAGAAATGCACTTAGCTTAAGAATAAATAATTAATTAAATAAAATAGATAATAAAAGAAAGCAGATCTAAAGAAGTCTGAAAAGTACACAAAATATTCCCAAAAAATATAAAGTATTCCCTTCTCTCTACCTGCTAATTACCCCTGCACAGTTAGGGTATAGAAAATCGAAGTTTAAGTCAATTTGTCACACCCCTCATCGTTGGACTGTTCAAATATTCAAATTGAGCTGTAAATTGTAACTTGGAATTTGTCGGCTGTTTTCAAGGTCGTTCGACCAGTTTTTTTTGTGGTCAACTTGACCTCTGACTGTTAACTGGTTGTGTGCCCACCTTGTGCGCGCTGCTGTTGCATTTTTAAACCGTAAGGGCCTCATTTATAACAGTCTTTCATGAACACGATCTCAAGTCGAACACGTGAATGCCAAAGCGAACAACTTTGCATTTTGAATGCAGCTTAAAGGTTAAGCGACCGTTTTATGACACAGGAAGTTGAGGGCTGATCTCAAGTTATTTATAACATTCATACGCATAATGCATATCATCAGCAGCAGCAGCATCGAGTGTTAAGGTCTATGTTTAAAATTAATAAGCGTATTTAGCATACTGCCTACGTGTCGGAGCAGATCTGACAAGCTGCTGTGTTTATAATTAAGTTAGGCTTAACATTATGATAAACATAGATAGGTAGACAATGTGAGAACTGTGAATGAGAAACACGAGATTTACGAGGAAGGTCTTTGGCGATAAAGAGATTAAGGTAGTAGAGGCGGAGAGATTAAGTAGTATATCTATATATGCAGGGAAAATTGAATAGAAATGGTTTATAAGGAAACATAATAGGTATATTTATGATAGCATATTGAAGTAAAATATCATGCAAATAAAAGGAAAAGTTATTGACAGTAAATAAAATAATTTAATATATATTTTCTAAGCTAAAACCCAGCAGTTGAAATATCACAATAAATATGTAAAGGTTTGTCGGTAGATAATAAGAATATTTTCTACAGTATTTACTAAATTAACACTTACATATTTGAATTAAAAAAAATAAATTAATTAATTTATGAATTTTCTAGTATTTAAATGATAATAAATAATAATAATGATAAATAAATTACTGATATATAAATTGAATTCGCTGAAACTCTGCAGCTTTCATGGCAAGCAATAAACATATTGTATTTTAGAGGGGGAAATTTAAAAGTTAATAGGAAAAAACTTTTGTAGACGGATAACAAAGATACATATGTATTAAATAAATAAATAAATGTATTAAATAAATAATGTATAAAATATTGAACTTGAATATAACTAAAATTAAAGAAAATTAATCAACAATTAATATGTCAAATAGTTATATATTTAATAACCTAAAACTCTGACGATTTCAAAGTGGGCTCTCGATGAATTGCAGTTTCTAGCACAGACAACTTTAAGTTAGTGATAGCTGCACTAAGTAATACGCTTATTAAGTAATAAACTAACTAAGTAATAAACCAATCTCAACCTTTGTTTCCATATTCAATCTATTAACATTTCTTTCAACAAGTCATTTTCAAGGTTCTGCTCTATTTACGCCGACCCTTCTAAGCTGTTGAAGGGCTTATCAGTCAAAGCACACGCACTCGCACTCACACTCCCTCCAACACCTGCAATGTATGCGGCACACACACACAGACAGACACCCGCACACTGGCATAAATCACAATGTGTTACACGCTGAAAACGAGTAAATGAAAAATCGCGTATACGCCTGATGGGCACTGCTTGACAAATAATTTGCCCGCCCGCCCGCCTGCCAGCAGGGTGTGCCTATAAAATATGCATATATCATGTAAAGTGCCAGTGTTAATGTGTGTGTGTGTGTCGGGATTATTTCATAAAATTTAATTACAAATTCACACTTTGCCGCTTTGTTGTGGCATTTTGGAAGGTGCGACCCTCGCGACAAAACACGCGACTTTCTTTTCTTTTCGCTGCTCGTTTAATCTCCGCTTTGCGCTTGTTTAGCTGCTGTTGTGGCTACTTCAGGTCGCTGTGTGCGTGGGATGCCTTTCTTACTTTTCTATATACGATTTAATTACTACTCGCCTAATTACCATGCGAGTGTTTCGTTGAGTAATCCGCTTTTGATATTAAGTTGACAGTTATGACGAAATGTCGTGTGTGTGTCCACTGTGCCGCCAGGTGAATAGACAAGGAGGATAGATTAGGGCATGTAACTGATTTAGATAGAGTAGCTTATCTTGGGCTTGAAGGAGAAGGGGCAGAAGGAGAAGGAAGAAGAAGAACAATATGCAGACAGTTCTATCTAGATTACTTCGCTGTCATATTTAGACTTTCTTTAAGCCTCATTTGCCCACTGTATTTGTCAGTTTTATATTCAGATTTCGAGCCTTTTTTCCAGCCCTTTTTCTAGCTCTTTTTCTAGCCTTTATTTCTATTCTTTTTTCTAGCCTTTTACCACTGCAGCCACTGTCCTTGCATTGCATATAGAAATTTAAAAATAATTTCTCGCATAAATCACACAGATTTCACAATGAACTTGAGGCCAGACAGTTCCCCAGACGCACGGCCCACCCCCAGAGAAAATGTCAACCAATACATTTCATTTTTTGTTGTTGTTGTCAAACTCTTCGACACACTCGAAAATGCGTGCCAGAGTGCGACAGTGTGTGTGTGTGTGTGTGTGTGTGTGTAAATGCTTTAAATGCAAAATTAGCAAGCGGCAGAGCATTAATCAAAGCTGAAACTCACCGCAGCATTTGACAGCTGTCATTCGAGACACGCAGCGCCATTTTGTGTTGTACGTGCTGTTGTTGTTGTTGTTGTTGTTGTGGCAACAGCACTCATGCAGCTTACGCACTTTGCGCTGAAATAGAAAACCATAAACATTTAGAAAAAATATCATGAAATCAAGCAAAAAAAAAGGCAGCATCGTGTCATTAGCAGACGGAAATACTTTTGGATAGATATATGATTATGGGTGTATATAGCGTAGCAGCAGCACAATGTTGCCAACGCAAACAACAACAAACAGCAATAATAGAGGCATAGTCAGTCATAAAAGCGAAATTATAAATAAATATTCATCATACGCACAGTGCAATGGCAGTAGTACTTGGTAGAAGCAGCTGATACACTTACAAAAAGAGCAACAGTCGAGCGGCACACGACATTGGGATACCCTTCGTAAGCGTAAAGAGTCCATAGTTGTACGACACTACTTCTTAATAGAAATATCGTAACGTAAAACTTTATATGCAATCGTCTGTATATGTAAATGTATGTATGTGTGTGCGTTCTTTCTTTTTAAGGTCGGTCACAAATCAACTTAAAAAATTAAATAATTGATTTGTGGGGGCGGTGGGCGTGGCAGCCAACATTTGAAATAAACTTCATCTGCGCCGGGTAAACAGAAACCTTCATGCTAAATTTGGTGTCTCTAGCTATTATAATAGCCGATATCTGTGTGTTCATCTGGACATCCGGACACCTGGACATAGGGACATTTGGTGTCTCTAACTGTTATAATAGCTGAGATCTGTGTGTTCATCTGGACATCCGGACCCCCGGACATCCGGACACCCGGACATCCGGACATTTGGTGTCTCTAGCTGTTATAATAGCTGAGATCTGTGTGTTCATCTGGACATCCGGACTCCCCGACATCCGAACAGACAGACAGACCTAATCGACTCGGCTAGTGATTCTGAGCAAAAATATATTTATTTTGTGGGTCTGCCACGCCTCCTTCTGCCTGTTACATACATTTGCACACAGTTAGTATACCCTCTTTTTGAGCATTTTCAATGGTCAAAGGGTATAAAAAGGATGGTAGGTTAAGGAGTTTAGGAAAGTGAAGCTACAAAATGACGAATGAGTTTAATTTTTAAAAGCAGTTTGTTAGGGGAAAGAAGGTAGTAAGAAACGAGTAGAAGGGAAGCAGCTGTGAAGGAACTTGTGTTGATTTCAAGTCAAGAATTTGTTAAAGGTTTTTTTCATTTTTATCTTTAAACTATAAAGTAGTCCAGAAGTTGGTATTCGAGAGAGAAGTGTTAAATATTTATATTCATTTCAATATATTCAATATTTCTTATTCAATTTATAACTCTAAAGTGCGTTACTAGGCACAGCTGCTGATCTCTTCACCTTCTGCTCAGGCTGAGTCTGGCTGCCAGTTAATAATAGAGATTAATTATACGCACTTGCAGCTTAAAAGCTGCCACAGCGACACCCTGCTGCGTGCCATAATGAAAGAGCTACAAGAACAAAACACACAAGCTGGAGATCAACTAGGCAAGTCTAGGGAGCAAGGAGGAAGCGAGGGAGGGGGAGAGCTAATTCAAGGTTAGAGGGTTACTGACTTTGAAAACTGCGATAGAGGCAATTTTTTATAGCACTTCGCTATGTTGTCGGCAGAGTCGCAGCAGCAAAGCCAAATTAATTGAGCGTTTTTTTTGCTGCGCGCAGTGCGTAAGGCAAGAGAGAGAGACAGGGAGAGAGGGAGAAGCAGAGAAACTCATAGAGAGAATGCGTGAAATTGTCATGGAAGCAGGCGAGCAAAGAGACGAGGCGAATGCGAACTAACACACAAAAAAAGGCACAAATAATAATGACAGGTAGTTTTCTATGCTCTTGTGCTATTATCTATGTGTGTGCGAGTGTGTAAGTGGTGTGTGTGTGTGTGTGTGCGTGTGTTTGTGTGTGTGTGGGACATTGCAGGTAGAACGCAGAGCGGCGACAACAATGGGCAAAGCTTGTTGCTGGCGTTGCTGTTGTTCTTATTGTTGTTGCCATTTGCCAAATGACTGAATAATTCTCATTGCTGCTTGCTTTCCACGCACTTTCGTAAACAACTTAGTCAGTTATTGTCGTTGTTGCTTTTGTTGTTGTTGTTGTTGTTGTTGCTGCTGCTTCCCCTGCTGCTGCTGCTCTTTTGTGTGCTGCAAATGCTGAGAAGTGTTCTAGAAATCGTGGGCAATCGTATTGAGTTCCCGCAGCAACATCAACGCAGCAGCAGAAGCATTTGCTCTACGCAGCTTGTTCTTATGGCAATCAATGTGTGTGTGTGTGCATGACATTAGGGGGAATTTTGGCAGAAACAAAATCATGTGATGATTGCGTGCGCTCTGATGAGTTGCGCCTGAGTTCTTAGGATCAACATGTGAGAAGAGCTAAGGGAAATATTCTCAGGAATTAAAGAGTAAGAAAAGTTTAAAGGATTACTTCCTTGTAATTTTGAGATAAAAGTGTTTAATTTATAAATTTGTATTTTTAATTTTATAAAGAAATATTAATATTTAGTTGGATATTTTATTAATATTCATTTATTTTTATTTGATTTTTTACGTGTAAGATTTTATTTATTAATTTAAAGTCTATTCAAAAAACTGAAATCAAAAAACTGAAATGAGTAAATTTTATAACTAACAAACAAAATTAAACTATGCATTTTAAATTTAAGTTAAGTTGATTCTTTAAATAATTTTAAAAAAGGGAAAAACAATATTGATTCTATTTTTAATTTTAATTTAATTTTAAATTAATTTATTTAATGCAATAAATTAAAAATCTTGCCAATCATTTTGCATGACTCAATAAATCTAATTATTTTTTTTATTAATTTCGGATATTTATTCCCCCTTCAAAGTCTTTCACATCACAAAACAACTCCAAACTCCTTCTCTACACACACTTAAATATATATAAAACTACAACTTCTCCTACCCTCTCCGCGTATTTGCACAACTGGCAGTGTAAGGTAGGCAAATATAACGCATACGCCACATGGGCTGCACACACGAAAATTCGCGAAAAACTTCCACAAGACTTTGTTTGGGGAGTGAGAGCGAGAGCGGGAGCAAGTTCGCTCAGGCGTCGAACTAAAGAAACTAAATAATCATTTTTTTTGCGCGAGGTTATTGCACTTTCGCACAGGCAGCAACAACAACAGCAACAACAGCAGACGAACTAGAAGAACAACAACTGTAGCAGTAGGCAGCGCAGCGACGCAGCAGCAGCGGCGACAATTAAACGTGCGTGTGCGTGTGTGAGTGTGTGTTGGTGCAAAAGTCTAGGCAAAAAATTCCAATGATCAGCATAAATACGCAACACACGCGCACCAACACACATACGCACACACACACGCACACACACGAGCAGCAGCTGCAGAGCCGAAACTGAACGAACATTTGACGAATCGGCCATCGTTCTATGCTTCGTGTAATCGTTCTGATTGCTGTTGCTGCTGTTGTTGTTGTTGTTTGCTGAAATTTGTTTTTCTAAATTTGATGATGCAATACACGCATCGAGGGCTAGCGACGCCGACGTCGACGCCAACGCCAGCAGCAGCAGCAGCAGCAACTGGCATTTGTTTCTAACGTCTTGGCGCAAACACGCCTCAACTCACCTTTTTTTGGGGGGGGTTGAGAATTTTAATGGGTATTTTTGAGCTTATCAAGTTATAAACTAAACTCTTTTAAGGTGTCTAACTTAAGCAATATAACAGACTAACTGTCAGTCGTGCAAGCTCTACTCTTTCTCTCTCTCCCCCTCTCCCTCTCTCCCCCTCTTCCTCTGCCCGTCATTCTTCTCTTGCCACTCCACGCACGCACTCTGCACTTTGCTTGGCTGTGACTTTTGTTTCTAATTTCAATTCGCAGCAACAACACACATGTGGGATGAGCTCTGCGGACAGCGAGAGAGAGAGAGAGACAAAGCATGAATAATAGGCAAAAAGTAAAGCAACAACAAGAACAAGAACGTTGCCCGAAAATGGCGATTCATCAAAGTCCACTTAACAAGTTTTTTGCATTTGAAAGACAACAACAAATTGGCCGGGCCAACAGAAGAAGAAGCAGCAGCAGAGGGCGCAGCCAAAGATTAAGCAGCAGCAAATTACAAGGCAAAGGCAAAGTTAAAACTGAAAGAAGTTGGCAATCATATTAATGAATTGATACAGCAGATATGGCTGTATATATAATATATTCTATACTGCGATCAATCATAGGCAGACTAATTAATAGCTCTGCATACTTCTAGGGGGAATGAGATAAATTTAGAACATAATGAAGCTGACTCTATATTCATATAGGAAAACAATCTATGTCTAGCTCCCCCAATAGTTCCATCCAAATCTGTCACTTCCTCACAGACATAGTTCAACTCTCAGACAAGTGCGAGACCTACAAATAGTTCCCCCCCCCCCCATTCGATAGTTTTGATTGTGTTCTCATGCCGTCTGTCAAATCTGACAATTACTCGAGCTCTGTGAGGCCTAATTGTTATCTCAATGTAAATTTATGAGGCATTTCGCTTGGCTTCGTTTTGTTGTTAAGTTTTCCATGACCTTGACGAAGGCTTCTTCGCTGTATATTTTTGGCTTTTCATGTTAATGTTGTAGCCCAGCATTTGTTGTTGTTCTTGTTGTTTTTTCTATGTTTTTATTTATTTTTTTTTGTATTTTTTTTGCTGCCTTTTGTTATGATTAGCCATTCGCACCGTACGCACAGAAATTCTAATTTTACTTTTCGCACGCACACACACAGACACACACACTTTCGCAACGCACGCACACACCAATACACACACATATATACACACATTCACACTTACAGACACTCAGTTGTGTCTAGCAAAAATTTTTGACTGCTGGACGCGTATTTATAATTTTTGTTCTTGTGATTTTTGCTACTTTCATTTGAATACCCTGTGAAAGGTTTGATTCTGGCAGGAAGATTGGACTGTTAAGATCATTATCTACCCATGGTAAACTGATTTATTTGCATAATTTCAATTAATTTTCAATATGCCAAAGATATAAAAATAAATAGCAAAATGTAAAAAAACAAGAATAAAATAAAATCAATATGAAAAAATAAAATAAAATAAAAAATTAATAACAATAAATTCAATGAATACAATATAACAAATTAAAAAAAATTTTATAATATAGAAAAAAAAGAATAAATTAAAAAAAATTTATAATATAGAAAAAAATATACAATAAAAAAATGCAATAAAAAATACAGTAACGAAACACAATCAACTAAAAAAAATTGAAAAAATACAATAAAATAAAAAATTAAAAACAAAAAATTCAATGAATTCAATATACAATTTTAAAAAAGTGCAATATTCTTAAAAAAATAAATAATTATATAGAAAAAAAAATATATTTATATATAAATATTTTATCAATCAATCAATAATCAAAATCAAGGGTAAATTCAATAAAAATAAAATAATAATAAATGTATTATAAAGAATCTTAAAAGCTACATACAAGTCAAAAAAATTAATATTTAAAAAAAAAAACTTTTAAACAAAATAAACTTTTTTTATGTTTAGTTAATATTATCTTTTTTTTTCTGTTACAGGTTTTTAACATTTTTTATATATTTATTTATTTTTAGATATTAGTCAGCATGCTTCCCTTCCCTACAGGGTAATTGCTAGCCCGGCACTTTTGTCATAATTATTTTTTTTTCTATGGCACGTTCCTGTTAAAGAAAACAAAAGCAGAATGTAGAGTCACACACACACACACACACAGACAGAGAGAAAAGGTAACGAAAGTCGCTTTTAGCGCCGTGTTTACAAACCGAAAGAACGGCATAAAATACATAATAATAACAACAGCTATGGCCGCATCGAACACTATCACTTTTTATCAATGACACACTTAGATCTTGAATTTAGTTAGAGATTTGCACGAAGCACATCACGCATACGCACAGTCTGCGCGTGTCACTTTTGAGGTCTCTCCCACGCAACCCTAATAAAAGATTATTTCTGATTTCTTCCGTTGCCGGTGTCGCTGTTTCTGCTGCTGTTGCTGTTGCTATTTGCCTTTTTGCCATTTGCCTTTTTGTTGTAGCAGTCATTGCACTCAGCGGCAAATTTGAGCTTGAGTTATTGTAGGTTGCCAGCTTTTTTTTTTTTTCTGATAATACTCAAAATAAAATTTCGCGAGCGAAAAATGGAAAAAAAATTACCGCATCGCGCGCATAAAAAAGTTCATTGACTTCATTAGAAATGTTTGTTTTTTATTTGCCAGAATTTGACGTTGCTGCTGCTGCTGCTGCTGCCATTGTTATTGCTGCTGTTGTTGTTGTCGTGCTATGTTGCTGGCGTGCACCAATCAGCAAGCGACGCTGTCGCCAACGTTGGCGTTCGCGTTTCGCATTTGACGTTGACGTTCAAGTTGACGTTGTGTGAGCATTTCCTCAGCTTGCCGTTTGAATTTCTCACAAACACTCACACACACACAAACCCAAAGCACAGTCGCATTCACATTTACATTCGCATTCAAACTCATATTCACACTCGCATTGAGACTCGCATGTGTGCCCAATTTGCGGCACGATCTGCAGAGGCGGCTTCTTCAATTAATGCGGCTCATTATGCATATAACGATACACTTGCCTATTATCAAAACATAAATTTCAATTTATGTGCTAAAACAAAACAACAACAGCAACAACAACAAGAAGAGCAATAGCAAAAACAATAACAATCAAGTAAATAGCTGCAAAAAGTTTTAGAAGCTGCTGCTGACTTCACGCACATTTTATGCAAATTGGCAGGCAGCGCATTAAATTGAATACCAAATTGTTGAGAGAGCAGCTCGGCCGCAAAGTGCGTGAAGCGCGATAGAGGCAGCCAAGGCGACTAGGTGAATACACTACCATTCAAGAGGTCAAAGAAGAAGTCTAAAAGGTTCAAAAGTCTCAAAATACGAAAAAGAAAAATACAAATTTAAGTTGCACGCAGTGGAAGGAGAACTTCGAATTTAAAGTCATTTAAACGCACCAGAATTAAAATATTTTCTATCATTTTTTAAACCTTATTAATATTATAGTATTAACTGATATTTCTTGCTATAAATAACTGACTATTCCTCTCTCATAGTTGCCCAATTTTTGTCTATGCGTTGCCACAGCACTCTGTCAGCTCTGGGCTGGCAAAGCTCAAGAAATGTGTTAACCTTGAAATATTGTAGATGCGATCATTCCACTCTCTGCATACAAAGCACAACACATCATCAGCTCACACACACACACACAGCTACGCACAATACATGAGCTCAGGGTGTGCGTGTAGTTTGAATAAATTGATGGTGCGTTCTATGCGTTCCAAGCAATTAATTAACCAACAGTTTTTTTCTATTTCTATTTCTATTTGTATTTCTTTATTTTTTCAATTCTTCTTCTTGCTGTTGTTCTGTTGTAAATTAATTGGCAAACCTATTGGAAGCCAACGTTGTTGGGGCTGGCCAAGAAGTCGCTTACAAGCGAGCGTGGGCCAAGGCGCAGAGCACTCGAGTCGTGCGTTCTTTGGGGTACTTCAAGTGTTTAGAAATACAAAGAATTCAACGTTTGTGCAGATAATAGACGATGTTTTCAAGTAGGGTACAAGGAACAGCGGGTATTTTAGGTATGAAGTGGCAGTAATTAGTTGGAGGGCGCAGGAATGTCGAACAGAAAGCAATTCAAGCTGCATTCAATTTGTTTTGAGGTTATGAAACAGCTGAAATGGAACAGGAAATGCAAAAGAAATAGAGGAAGAAACAATTTAAGCTGTATTTAACATATTAGAAGTTTTAAGACAGCGAAAAGGGAACATGAAATTGAAAGACAGTTGAGGAATGGGAATATGAAAGTGAAAACAAACAAGCCTTAGCTATAATTAATGCAGATAAGGTTGTGAAACAGCGAAAAAAAAACATAAAGTTTAAACATAAAGAGGAAAATGTAAACGAGGAAATACATTTAAGGTTATGAAACAGCGAAAAGGGAACAAGAAATGGAAAAGAAATAGAAGAAGAAACAATAAACGCTGCATATAATATATAAGAGGTTATTAAACAGCGAAAAGGGAACATGAAATTGAAAGACAGTTGAGAAATGGAAAACAAATGAGAATGTGACAAAGGTTAGGTAAATATAATGCAGTTAAGGTTCTTGATCAGCGGAAAAGAAAAATATAGTTTTACACATAGGGAAGTTGGAAAGGAAACATAAAAAGTTATGAAACAGTGAAAAGGAACAATAAATAGAAGAAGAAACATTTTAAGCCGCGCAAACGGTATAAAACAGCGGAAAGGGTACCTAAAATTGAGAGATAGTTGGGTAATGGGGTAATGAAAACAAATCTTAACTTTATACAATAATGCAGTTAAGGATATGGAACAGCGGAAACTAAAGATTTAGTTAAGGGGATATTCGAAAAAGAAGGTTATGAAACAGAAGAAAAGGATCATAAATGACTAAATGCAGTTTTAATTGAAGGAGAAGGAAGATGATGATATGGTAAAAAAAGGATTGGGCTTTAAAAGGAGTAAGCAGCCAAAATAAATAACAAAATACTCCAAATTCTGGTACAAGGAACATAGATAAAGCCTTGAAAGAAGTCTGCCCAACAAAGCAAGCAAAGACGTATTTAGAACAATGGAAACGAGAACTATTAGAGCACACGCTACTCCTCCATTGACCCGTTTATGGACACCGAGAATGCTCTGTAAATTACAGGAAGAATAGAGAAAAATAGCAACAAAGTCGCTGCAGACCATTAACGAGCAGTCGAAGCTGTCTGTGGGCAGAGAGAAAAGAACAGCGAAAAGAGGCGAACAAAATAGCGAAAGAATAACAAAATAGCGCTGAAGCAGTCGAGAAACAACAGAGACCACAAAAATGACTTTACAGCCAAGAACAACCACAACAAGAAGAAGATAAAGAAGAAGAAGAAGTAGCAGAATAAGAAGAAGTCGCAGCAGCAGCAGAAACCACAAGAGCCAAGCCGAAACTTTTTCTATGGCAAACGGAGTCATTCAAATTTTGGTCCAACAATCGCTTCGACTTCGTTCCCGGTCTCTTGTTTGCTTCTCTCTTTTGCTTCCCTTTTCTCTCTCTCCTTTTTTTTTTTGCGTGGTATCCAACGATGGCGACTTGCAAGCGTTGACTTTGACTTTATTTCGGGAGAAAAAACCCGTCCCAACCGGGCAGCAAATGCGTGTGTTGGGGCAACAAGAAGAAGAAGAAGAAGAAGAACAAGAACAAGAACAACAACAACAGCAACAACAACAGCGACAGCAACAACAATCAAAACAGCGCCAATCACACGCTTCCCGGCACACACAAAAGCTGTTCCTGTTCTTTTGCAAGTTCTTCTATTATTTTGTTATTTTGTATACCAAGCAGGGGCAGCCTGAGGAAGTCTCATAGATCAGTATAAGAAACTTTATTTTGTTCTAGAAACATTAAACATGCTTATACTTAAAGTTAGTATCTTAATATATTGTGTCAGTTTAGTTAGTTTTATTATTTAATTATTCTATAAATTTCAGTTGAGTCTCTCTAAGAAAGAAAAAGTTATTCTATTCTAAAATCTTTTATATAATCCACCAAATTTAATCACATTTACACCTGTAACAGTCAATTTACGTGGTATCTGCTCGCTGTGCTTACTTCTATCTCGCATTCTAACTTGTTCTTTGCAGTCACAACCACAGTCGCTGCCAGCGTCGCTGCTGTAGTTGACGCCGCGCCGTCATCGTCGCCGTCGTCGTCGTCGTCGTCTTCGCTACACTTTGCCTATTCTAGCTAGTTTCACCTTGAAAAGTTCATTCACGCCATTGCCAAAAAGCACAGAACAACAACAGCAACAACAATGTCGAAACGCAGCGCCAAAGTCCGCAGCAGCGACAGCAGCAACAACAACAACAACAATGAGTAGAAAGAGTAATAAAAAACTTGCACAAAAATAACATAATTTATTTTTTTTTCGCTGCCTGCACGCAAAAACAGACGCACCAGAGAGTTGAAGAGAGAGAGGGAGAGATAGAGAGGGAGGTGTGAAGGAGAGGCAAGAGTGACAGAGAGAGAGAGAGAGAGAAGGAGAGGGAACGGAGCTAACTGCTGACCAACTGGTCGCCTCGCTGCGATTCGTTTATAATGCAAATGTATACGCACTTTTTGGGTTTCCGACTATTTATGGCCAACGTTTTTCGAGTTTTTCGTTGTTGTTTTTTTTTTTTATTTTTTTTTTGCTTTAGGCCAGCCCCAAATAGGGCCACGTGTGCAGCCTAGAGACTAGTTCTGGGAATTTTCATAGCGCAGTTGCAGAGAAATTGGTATGAAATGAAAAACTAATTTGATAGTCATCAAAATATGTTTACCCACACACACACACACACATGTGGCAACATGTAATCTTATCGGCACGATTATATGTGCATTGAGATATGATAGGATGACACTACATACATACATATATACAGACTATATGTACTATATATACTTGATATTATAAGGAACTGCTTACAAACAAAATGTATTGAACTTTTGATAAGGATAAGGAAATATAGAAACGATTTTTAGCTAACTATTTGACGATCTATAAGCAAGAAGAACTTACTAGATCTCATTTTAAAGCAGCATTGTACGATATTAGTTATTACTTTTAATAGTAAAAGGTTTAGTATAATATTTAGATTTAATTGAGTTATATACATTTACTTCATTTATGCATAAAACCTTTAATAAAGTTTAAAATATATTCGCACTGTCTAAGTTCAATTGCCATTAGTCGGACTGCTTATCATTTACCTCCATCTCTATATTTATTTTTTGCAAACTATAGTAAGTTTGCTGTGACTCAGGCAAAAACTAAAGGGGAAACAACAACAAGAGCAACAACAAACACTGTTTGGTTTGCCACTTTAGGCAACCCCGAGAATGAAATAGTTCTGATTACGCAGCAATCAAAACAAAAAAATTTCGCAGACGCCCCCAAACACATGATCCCCCTCGCTGCCCCTCAAACCCCCCTTCGCCATGCCAGAAAAAACTATCAAAATTGGCAAAATGCGAAATCAAAAGGCAACAACAACAAGCACTAATTTGCTCTGTTGTTGTTGTTGTAGCTGCTGTAGTTTTTTTCGCACATATCAAAACAAATGGCGAAAATTCGGTGAAGTTCAAGGTATGTGCCATTAAATCAAGCACACAAAAGGCAAACAGAACAGAACGAGTGGAAAGCAGAGCAAATAGAGGAAGAGGGAGAGAGAACTAGAAACTAGCATTAACTATTGCCAGCACAGTTGAGGAAGAGAGAGAGAGGAAGAAGGGAGCAGGAAGGGGAGAAGTGTGCGTAGATTGATGGCAGCAGCAGGCGATGCGTGGTGCGATCGGAATAGCAAAGCAAAAAGAACAGCAGAACAGAGAGAGAGAGAAGAGCGAAGAGCGTGGAAAGCAAATTTGAAAAACATAGCAGACATTTACTTTAGCAAGTGTGTGTGTGTGTGTGTGCGTGTGTGTAAAATGCGTGTGCCCAAAAAGCTCTCAAATGTTTCTACATACATGGTGCGTCGCTATCTCCCTCACTCGCCATCTCTTTCGCACTCTGTCTGTGCCAAAAAAGCTCTGTCAACGCCAACATACGACGCACCACGTACAGATCTTATCTAATCTCGCATGGATCGTGCCTTCTCTGAACTAGCAACAACAACAACAACTGAACGCACTTTTAAACGACTCTCTA
Organism: Zaprionus africanus; assembly: GCA_018151435.1. Taxonomy (NCBI): domain Eukaryota; kingdom Metazoa; phylum Arthropoda; class Insecta; order Diptera; family Drosophilidae; genus Zaprionus; species Zaprionus africanus. The sequence goes on along the minus strand of JAECXB010002307.1, from coordinate 148,043 downwards.
TTAGTTTATTGGGTTTTTGATTCATGTAGTGTCTGTGCTGTGCTTCTGTGTGGGCAAACGCGGGGGCAACGGGGCGTATGATGTGGATGATGATGATTATGCTGACTGTCTGTCTGCGCTACGGGAGCGTGTCTATATAGTTTATACATGTAATTTGTTGTAGTGTGAGAACATGTTCTCAGTGTGCCAAGCGGCTGTCTGTCATCTGCGATTTATTTTTATCATATTTTGTTCTATTTGGACATTTATTAACAAAATACTTTGGTGTAGGTTGTGGTGCGGGGTGCGAGTGTGAGGCGTTTTGATAATAATAAATTAGGTAATTGTTAGTAATTGACAGTGGGGCATAAAAATGTGATTGAGAGCATGCCTAATAAACATAAACAGTGAGGTTTGGAGGAGGGAAAAAGACTCCAAGTAGGTAAACAAAAATCGAAGAAGGGTTCTTACAGGTATAAATCATTTAAGGTAGGTATTTTGTAGTATTTCTAGTGTTTTAAAAATACAAAAGAAATATCAAAACAAGTCTAAAGTCTATTCTTAGTGATTTCAATGTTGTGCCTCTAAAATCCAACTTTTCTCAATAAAAATACATTTTTAAAATACCAACAAAAATACTATGCTAATATTTAGTATTTTCTGTGCATATTTATTGCATTTGCAAGCCAATTCAAGCTGCACACCTACCATAATAAATAACATTTAATAGACCATTTCTTTAACCGCGGCGCCTGAAAGTATGCCACGTTTATTTTGTAGGCCAAGTTCACAGGGAATGTGGCACAACAATTTGCCGACGTTGTGTGCCAGTGATCTATTTAAATACATAGCGTATACCTTATCTACATAAAAAAGGTGCTGCAAGTAATTATCCCTTTTTAGATATGCGCGACTATGCAAATAAAGTAGCCCAAGGCAGAGGGAGAGAGAGAAGGGAGAGAGTTTTGCTGGCTTTACCTTTTGCATTATTCGCACATACTTTGATTGCCCTAAGCCGACTGCGGTTGCGGCGGCAGCTGTAGTCCAGCTGGGTCAGTGATAGAGCTGCTAAAGGGTTTTTGGGAGTTAATGAGAGGGTGTGTTGACGGCTAGAAATACCCTGTAAAATAAAAGAAGTAATGTTTTAACTGTTTACCCCCACTGCAAGTTGAACTTTAAGTTCTACAACTTCTGCTTCATCTTTTGCTTGTTCTTTCTACCCAGTTCATACTACCCTGTACCCCCTCGTTTACAGGGCATGCAAAAAGGTGCTCGCATTTTCGTGCTGACCCGAATTTGCTTATCTCACACGCATCTCTCAATGACTTAAATATCTCATTTAACGCCAGGACGAGTACGACAAGCCAAGCCGGGACATGCTGAGCAGAGTTCATTTTTGGGGCCTGCTGTTTGCTGCACTTGCCAACCACAACACACACACACATACATACACACAACTAACTACGCGCTCAATAAATTTCCACATGTTTATCCCTTTTTTCTCACACACGCAGGCAGCAAAACTTCCTGTTTTGTTGCCCGGCTCTGGCCGAGTAATTCTTATGTACTGCGTCCTTTGTGCTCCAACAAATATATTGCTGCCCCACTCCCTCCCTCTCTCTCACTCACTCTCTGTGTGTTAGTCTATGTGTGTGCGAAGTGTGTCAAAAAGTTTTTGGCTATTACTTTCACTACTTACAGTTAGAGCCGTAGCTGTGTTAGTGTGTCAAGGGAGGCAAGGCGAATGGCAGCTGTGGGGCCAACTGTCTTTCTTGTTGGGCCCTTGTGGGGGTTGTTATTACTGCTGTGCGTGTGTGTGTCTGCGTGTGTGTGCGTGCGTGTGTGTGTTTGTGTAATGCGACAAATTAACAATGTACTTAATTAATATGTCAAATTGGATTACAATTTGCTAAAAATTTGTCATAAATGTCGGTCACTCTCTTTCTCTCTTTCGCAGTTTCTGCTCCACTGCGTTCTGCGAATGAGGATTGAGGGTTGACAATGCGCACAAAAATAGAAGGTGGGTAATAAAAATAGTTAGAGAAAACTAAAGCAGTAATCAGTGCTGATTGAGTGGCGCGAAAAAGGTGTTAAGGGGGATTAAAGAAAGGGTTTATGGGGGATTATTTTCTATATAATAGTAAAAGTAAACTTAAGAACTTTTATTTAATAATACTCAAAAATACAAAAGGAATATCAGAAGAAGTCTAAAATCTAGACGATATATTCTTTAAATGATTTCAATGCTCTGCCAAACAACTTTGTATTGACTCCAAAATCAATTCAATTCAATATAAAAATAAACTTTTAAAATACCAATAAAAATACTGCAGTAGTATTTAGTATTTTCTTTGCATATTTATTGCATTTGAAAGCCATTTAAATCTGCACAATCTGCAATAATAAATAACTTTTCTTAGACCATTTCTTTAACCGCGGCGCTTGAAAGTATGCCACGTCTATTTTGTAGGCCAAGTTCACAGTGAATGTGGCACAACAATTTGCCATCGTCGTGTGCCAGTGATCTATTTAAATACATAGCGTATACCTTATCTACATAAAAAAGGTGCTGCAAGTAATTATCCCTTATACGTTTTTCAAGCTCTAAAAGTACCTTCAGAAATTGAAAACAACTAAAATAAATTTATCTCAAATTACCTAAGGTCAGTTTAGCAAACATTTTACAAAAATCCCTACATCACTTCTATCTTTATCTACGTGTCACACTACCTTGTGCCACCTACTCCCCGTCAAGTGCTTATCCACAGCTAAATCTAAATCTCTTGAAGTGAAACTTTACGACAAACTAATTGGAGCTGCGCGATGGCATGGGAGCGCATAAATACTATTAAAATACATGGCTGCATGGCTGCGGGAATAGGGCCATTTATCTGGGCAACTTCTTGCTATAATATTTTATTTTTATGTTCAGGAGGAACAACAATTTAAATGCCAAGACGACAGACAGCTGCTTCAGCGTCCCATCAACAAGTAAAGCCACTAAAAACTTATCAACTGCGCATATATAAATTTTAATTAGACTTTGCACACACACACACACAAGTACACACACACACACAACACACATACAGAGAGTGTGTATAGAGACTGAGCAGGCGGCATAGAAACCGACATTTTGAAGCGGGGATTCATTTTGGCCTTAATTAATTTTTGGCCAAGTGACAATCCCCCTAGAGCACACACACACACACAGACACACACACACACACACACATAGGCAGTCAAAAGTGTACAGTGCGCCTCATGATGAATTGATTTTCGGAGCGAAAGTTTTGCGGGGCCGCAAGACAAGATGAGATGAGAGACAAGTGCAAAGCGCAGCGCGAAAGTATCTTACGGATACACAGGCAGTTGGAGCTGTCAGCAGAGCGAGGAGGGGAGGGGGAAGGGAACTGTTGTGTTGTCAAAGTAACGAGTGCGCTGTCAAGTCTGTCAGCCACACCCACCACCGCCCACCAGCGGCGCGGCGGTGCCGGCATAAGTAAACTAAAAAGACAAAAGCAACGCCTAAAAGTGTGCTACACATAACGCAGCAAAGTATATAAGGCGCCCCCGCCCCACCTATGCTGCTGCTGCTGCTGCTGCGTCTTCATCTTTGCAGGTTGCCCTGGCGACGAGCAGGGAAAGAGGGGGAGGAGGTACATGACAACATGGCCATGAGCTTCAGATTCAGCCAAGTGCAACAACAACAACAACAGCGGCAGCGGCAACATTGACAAAAGGTTTTTGTTGGCTTGGGGTTGTGCTACGCCTCCAACTCAGTCTCAGCTTCAGCCTCTCTGCCTTGTCTTCCTCATTTCATTCAGCTCGCCAGCACACGCCTCCACCTCCTCCCCTCCCCTTCCTTTCCCTCCCCTTGCCTGCCTGGCCATGTACAGCAAGCGAACTTGGGCAGCATTTTGTTGGAAAATTCGAATGTCAGTTGTAATAGCTTCGGCATATAAATCAATAAAATGATTGTACGCACCTTTGCGCTTGCCCCTGCCCCTGCCCCCCTTGCAGCACCAGCCTACTCAACCTGCCACCTCGTCAACCCCCTGGCTGCTGTTGCCGTTGCTGCTACCTTTTTTTGCTGTCGTTTTCTTGCAGCTTCTGCTGGCCATGGGCACTTGTAGCGACGGCTGACGGCGGCTCGTTGTAGTCGTTATTATTGTTATTGTTGTTACTGTTGTTGCTGCTGCTGCTGCAATACACAGAAAGGGGTGGCACAACGAGGGTCAGCGCAGCAAGTTGTGAAAAGGAAGCGAAGCACGAAGAGAAGTACGAAGCGACTTGGGACTTGTATAGCTAATTTATTTTATTTATTTATTTATTTAATGTCGACAAATTGCAGTCGACTGAAAACGAATTTTGTATAAAAATTAAAAATATTACATTAATTAATTTTAATTTTTTTAGATTAAAATAAGATTTAAGAATTAAAATATAAAATAAAGAATTACAAACTTAAACTTAAAGTTTTAAGCTGGCATAATAAAAATAAAGAAACCGATCCAACATTTGTTGCAAGAGTTATGAACTTCCTTCAGGTTAACCTTCTGTATAAGGTTAAAATGCTCATAAGCAAATTTAATATAGAGTAGAGATATTTAACACTCGAACACTTCTATTAATTTAATATTTTCAAATAGATGTTGCTCCTCTTGGCCTAATTCAGTTAGCTTATCTTTTACTAGTTTAATATGATAAAAGTGCAAAGATCCTTCTCTCTCTTTTAAATTAGCAAACTCTATTTAAAATGAGTTTGCTAGGGGTTTCTTACCTTGCTTGGGCCTGTTTGGCTTTGACCAGCTTAATCTGCTGCCTTTTTTGCTCAACCTGCTTGAATTTTTTATAAACCTGCAGCCTTTCCATTATACGATTATCTGGCAACTGCTCAATTCACCCATTTTTGCCACTACCAAACAGCCACATGGCAGTGCGGCCTCCCTCTCCCACTCTTCGTCTCTCTCTCTTACTTTCTCCCTCTTTCCCTTTCCCTCTTCTTCTTTCACTCTTCCTCTTGCTTTCTCTTACTCCCTCCTTCTCACTCAGCTCCCACTCTACCTGCCTTCCTCTCCCTCTCTCTCTCTTTGCAACTCCAACAGCGGCTCGAACTTATTTTCTACCAGCTTCAGGTGCTGCTGCTTGTTGCTGCCCTTGCCAGTATTGTCGTTGTTGTAGCTGCCTCTTCTGTTGTTGTTGTTGTAGCTGTTATTGTAGTTGTTGTTGTTGTTGCTACTGCTGTTGTTACTGCTGCTGCTGTTGTTTCTGCTGCTGCCGTTTGGCATTCAACATTCAAGTTGGGGCCATTTTGCTGACTGTTGATGATGATAATGGGCCTGGGGTTTGCCTGTGGTACAGCTGGAGAGAGGGGAGGCAGGAGTAGGTAGACCCCACACTGAATGATGGTAGAAGGAAGTAGATGCCTGCCTGGCTGCCTCTGCTGGCCTCACTTTCCCCCCGCATCATCCTGCCCTGCCTCGCGTTGCCATTGCGTACGACGTATAAATTTTTACGCATTTTTGATTTATGTGCAAAAACAAAAAAACAACAACACAAATAAATTGCGCGATGTTTCAAGTTGTGCGCGAGTGTGTGTGCTATGTGTGCGTGTGTGTGTGTGTGTATTGAAAATGCATTTGCAGGAAGAGGAAACTCAAGTGTCATGCTGTAATTTTAAAGAGGCAGATTTAGCAGCTGCACAAGCACGCGCAATAACCTTAATGATTATGGCAACGAGCAGGGCAGAGGGGGGAGGGTGGGGCACGGCAAGTGGCAATCGAGCACCTGCGGGACACACATGCACAGCAAGTGGGATAGGGGAGGAAGAGGAGGGAGGGGGTGACTGCCTACGCAGCCCATTAAAAGTTTTACAATGCAGACACACGCACTTTTCCAGCAGTTGCCACGCCTGCCGCCCCCTCACACACACACACACACACGCACAGACAGGCAGCTATATTTACGGGTTGGTTTTTTTTCTTTCTGCTGGGCTGGCCAACAGTGCGCATACTTGATGCTCACATTTTGCTCGGCCCCATGATGAAAGACCACAACACATGCGAGCGCCAAACTTATAGCAGCGCCAACTTGTTTTTCCTACGCTTTATCCTAGTCCCTCTCACACTCTCCTTCACTTCTCCCTCTCTCTTCTATTTGCTCTTCTCTGGGTTTGGCAAAAAATTTACAACAAGTAGGGCAAGTCAAGAAGGGCACTTGAAATATATTTCGCCTACAACTTGCCCTTTTTCGCTGCGTCCTCCTCCTCTTCTGCTTCTTCTTGTGCTCCTCTTCTTCTTGTTCTTTTGGCAATTTATGTTGCTTAGACATTCGCTTTAAAGTGGCAACGCAGCAGATCCCGCACATAAGCTGCTTTAGCGACATATCTCAAGTGCCTCGCAATGCCCTCAAATACCTTGGTAATTGCCGATTCCCGCGAAAGAGTCGATTCTATGATTCTATGAGTAGCCATTAATGGCTGAAGTTGAGCGGATTGTTGGAGAGGGAGTTGGCAGGAGAAGCCTCTTTAATGGGGTAGTTCTTTAACAACAATTCGAGTTGCATTTAATTGTGATCCCTCAAAAGAAAGAAGCAAATGATGATTTAAGTAATTTCAAGTTCAAGATTGCCATTTTATGAGCTCTTTTCATATAATTATTACTTTGATTTCATTACTTTTAAACTATATTTGCAGTATGTCTATTAATTGGCTATTATAAAAACCTGTTATGCTCCAAAAATGTGTTTACAATTGGAACAAAGGCAAAAACTAGGAACCGATAACATTCAACATTATCTAGTTTTTCACAATTTAAAGCTTAAAGGCAAGAAGTCTTTTACAGAATATGCATGCATTTGATTTATTTCTTATACTTTATGTAATGTATTTCCTTTAAAAATTCAAGTAAACAACTCAAAAACTTTAAATATTCACGATAACTTACAGGAGTTTGAGTTTTTAGTGAGTTTTTGTAGCAGATATGTCGATCAAATTATGTTTGATCTTCCATAACAGACTCTTTGATCATGTACGAAACATTTAAAATGTGTTCTTATTATACTAAATTTCATTTCAACAGATTTTAGTTAAAACATAAATGTAAACAATGAAGGTGGATGGCAGCATGATGGCACGAGTCACAACGCTGCAGGCGCCTATCGTTAGAAACAGAGTTGCAAAAATGAAGAATAATCGAACAGTCAGTTTAAGGAGAGTTGAAGCCAAACAAGTGAGTCGTTGCAAAGTTGTCATTGAGTCGCAGTGGAAGAAAAGCTGTAAAAAGCAGACAAGTCGGTTTGCTTTTTTCAAATAAAGACGTTGATCGGTCAAGTTTATTAAAGTAGAGCTAAAGTAATGTTTGTAGTATCTACTATGTAATACTATAACTTAATATATCAATAAATATTACATAAATATATTTTAAATATAATAGAGTTTTGGCGACCTTTGTTTTTAACACTCATTGTAGATGGCTCGAGGTCAGCTACAATGAGTATTTTAAATATAGTTATTTTATTAAACAATCTACCAATTTGACAATTTAATATTCGTGCTGCTGTAATCGTCGACGACTTTTGACTCATTTGCGTATTGACTCTGACTATCAATTATTGAGCAGGTTTAAAAAAGGCCTGTACACTCGATCAATACCGACAGGGTTGCCAGTATATGTAATATATTTAAATTTAATTCTTCTACCTCAGATATTTCCCTGCAAGCTGTGCAGCAAACTAAAGCAAAACACTCTAGTTTATTAGGGCCCTTTCTTTCTCTCTCTGTCTTTTCTCCTCATAAAGGTATTCGCTGCGGCACCTCATTAAAGTAACATACGCGCTCGTCTGCTAACAAGCTACTCCAACCTGCATAAACTTGCACACGCACTGGCCAGTGTGCCCATAGATAGACACCCGCACACACAATCACACACTGAGACACACACATGCACACTCGCACTCAGAAATAATCCCCACACACAGAAGCCTGGCCAGACACCCACATGAGATTGGCCAAGGGGAGCAACGCGTTGCTGTCGTTGCTGTGACAGCAAAGATAACGCGTCAGCAGCAACAGCAACAACAACTACAACAGCAACAGCAGCAGCAGCAAAAAAAGCAACAACAACAACAGGAGCAGCAGCATGGGCAGCAACAGCAACAACAACAACTTCAATTCCAATTCCAGTCGCAACATGCTGCGAGCAATGTCAATGCATGCGGCAAGCAAATGACCAGCGAGGGCAGCACAGGACGGCACATACACACAGGCACACCTCAGGCACACACACAGGGACACACTCAGGACCACACACACACAGTCTCACACACAGTCACACTGCCTGGCCTGGCGTGTGATCTATGCCTATCTGATGCATTTTAATGGTGCTCACATATATTTTTCATTATTGCTGCTGCCACAAAAAAAGTATAAACAAAAAGAAAAAAAAAAAAATTGAATAGAATAAAATGCAGCCAGAACAAAGAGCCTGACTATCTAATACCCTTTCAAGACTGACATGCTATTTACAAGCAAGTCACAAAACTTTTTTGCTTCCTGAGCTTATAAAAATCGATTTTAATTCAAGTTAATTCGCGGGCTTAACTTGCACATAAGGAAAGTTCAACTTGATGTGCCCCTTCTACAGCAAAGCCTTGCCAAGCTAATAAGCCCGCTCTTCTTAGTTGAGCCAGGCAAGCCAAAGAGTTGCCTCAGCTCGCATGTCGCGTGTTACGTATACGCACAGTCTGCGCTGAAATTTATTTTGTATACACGAGAGAACACGAATTTCACGGCTGCATCCGGCCGCGGGCAGAGATCAGCTCAAACACATGAGTGGGGGCCATGTGGGATGTGAATATACGGACAGAGACACGGCACAGTTGCCTGCCCTTCCTTCTCCAACCCCCCTTTAACTGCGGCATCCTGCTGCGACATTTGGGGATTCCTGCGTTGCGCACGATATTTTTTATGGGCCCCTCGTTGTGATTGCAATTTAAAAATCGATAAATTGCAATTAATTTAATGGTCACAGCGACATCCAGCAACAAATTTTGGCAAATAAATCATGCGACACTGCAGGCAAACGATGCGGTTTATGCGCATTTGGGAGGGGAATATGAAGGGGGAAGAGCGAAATGTTCAAGAAGAAATTCGAAGAGATTGTAAGGCATACAGATAAAGATACAAATCTGGATACAGATAGAGTTAATAATAGAGATACAGATTTAAATATGGATACAGAAACAGAAAGATAAATAGAGAACAAAAAGCAGATAGAGAAAAAGATAGAGAAAGGGATGAAGTAGGGAATAAAGTTAGGGATATAAATAAAGAAGCAGACAGAGAAATAAAATAAAGAGATGAAAAAGAAAGATATGTCAAACCCAAGAGATACTTATATACAGATAAATAGAGAATATAATGTATGAATATAATATAATGCAGATAGAGGAATAGATTTAGTTAAAAGGGTAAAGTTAGAAGTAGAGTTAGAGATATTAAGAGAGATGCAAATAGAAATAGAAATGAAATTAAGAGATGAACAAAAGCAACAGTTGAAATAAACTTCATCTGCGCCAGGTATACAGAAAGCTTCATGCCAAAGTTGGTGTCTGTGTGTTCATCTGGACAGCCGGACATCCGGACAGATAGACAGACATGGCTTAATCGAATCGGCTAGTGATCCTGAGCAAAAATATATATACTTTGTGGGTCTGCCACGCCTCCTTCTGCCTGTTACATACATCTGCACAAAGTTAGTATACCCTTTTTGAGCATTTTCAATGGTCGAAGGGTATAAAAAGATAGTAATGTAGAGCTCAAGAGATATATAAATAGACATGGAGATAAAGCACAGATTAACAGAGAATAAGGAAAAGAGCAAACAAAGTAGTTAGACAGAAAGAGAGAGACAACCTCCATCACAATCAAAGAAATCACAAGAAGAAAATTCGCATTTCATTTCTGGTTGTCAACTTGAAGTTCAGCTCACTTAAAAAATCAGCCTACTAATATGAAATAAACACAAGTAGGTCTCACTTAGGCACTGCCACTTCAGTCCTGGGGCAAAACGGAGCTTAAAAAATGCTACAAAATTGTGATTTATTGCGGCCCCAACGGACACTTAATTAGCCACAGCGTCGGGGCCTAATGGATGTCGGCAATTGTGAGAGAGAGATTAAGGTCGCCAAGGCGACGAGTGAAAGTTGCAAATGAGAAGCAGGGAATCAGACTTAGGCAGAGACAAATAAAATTATGAATGAAATGCAATAAGAAAACTAAGAAAAGGTAGATAGAAGGAGGAAGAAGCAACTGTGAGCTGAGCTGCCTTTGATCTGCAAGAGGAACAAGATTTGAGTTCTATTTCGGTATAAAGACAAGCTCAGTTACACTTCCTGCCACGCTATAGTTTAATTTCCCCTTGATTGTTATTAAAGTAGCTCAGCTTAGCTGCTGCAGTTCCCTTTTTGGGTTAAGGACGAACGCGAGCGCGAATCGAAAGTGAAATTTTAATTAAACTGCCAGCGCCATTTGTAGCCATGGCAAATGAGAACTGAAGCATATTTTAAATGCAGCAATGAAAAACAATTTGCCAGCCCAAGCACGCTTCGCGGCCTTGTGCCCCCTTCCCTCCCTTACCCCCTCTCCTCTGAAGTCCTGCCAAAAACGAGCATTTGCATAATTTCCACCCCGTAATGGGTGAAAAGCAGAGGCTCAGATTCGAGGCATCGCTGGGATTGCTGATTAGGTGCTTGCCTGGACTACTTCACCTCCTTCCCCTGCTCCTCCTCCCCCTCCCCCTGCTCCTGCTGCGTCCTTGCTGTGGTCCAGCGACGCAGCATTTAATTACCAACCAACCACGGCGGCAACTTCAGCTGGAAAAAGTGAAAGCGAAAGGCAAAAACATAGGCAAAAGGGGAAGGGAGGGAGGGAGAGCGGAAAAAACAGGTTAGGCCTGCGTCGCAAGACGCCGCCAGGATGTTGCTGCCAGGACATTGCGCTGTACTGCGCTGCCAGCTAAAACAAAACCTAATTTTCTCAAATTTCCAAACGACCAACAGCAAGCAACAACAACAACAAAGGCAGCAGGAGTAACGGGAAAGAGAGGGGAAGGAAAAGGGGGAACGGGAATGAGAACGTTGCCAACGACGCGTTGTAGTCGTGGCGCTGTGGGCCAACAATGTCTTAGAAATATGGCGCAGTTTAAGTGCGTTCTAGGCGCAGGGAAGGAGGCTGCCGCAGTTAATGCACTGCAAGAAAATTAGAGCTGACTTCAAGGCGAATTAACACTAATAACTGATAACTAATAATATTAATTAAATTAAACAAATTAAATAAATATTAAATGATTCTTATTAATTTTCATTATTTAATGTTCGACCTTAGAATTACTATTTCACTTTTCATTCATTTAAGAGCAGCAAATTAAGTAAAATTATATTTTTTTATTAGAGTATAAATAAATTTAAAAACTTATATTAAATTTTAATGGAAATCAGTTTTGTTTATTTAGATTAAAGTAAAAAGGAAATATTCATTATGTATTTTATTTGAAATTATAAATTTTAATATCATTATAATTTAAGTTGAGTAACATTTGTGATCAGAGATAGAAAGTAAAGCCGATAAACAGGATTATTTCAAACACTAGCGACAGTTAAAAAGTCTTGGTTTTATCTTAAACACCTCTATATTGATTACTCAACACTGTTTAGTAGTGTTAGCATGTAGAGATGACACGATTTACAGCCGCATTTATTTTCAGTTTGCTTAATTCATTATAATTCATATTTAATCGGAATGAAAATTTGAATGAGAAATAAGCTTGAACTTCATTTATATGTTAATTTCGCTCATTATCCAACACTTTGTATTATCGTAAGCCCATTACACAACACTCTGTACTATTGCAAACATAAAACTGCAAAAACTATGAGAAAGTTGGGAACATTTAAATTGAACAGGTAAAACTCTTCTTTATTATGACAAGTTGTTTTGTTAAATCAGTTTTGAGCTTGAATAAACCATTCATTATAGCTTAACAAATCGACATTGAACTAAGAAAAATATAAATGGTAAAACTAAGAATAACTACACTATTGATAAGGGTATTAATGAAATATTATGAAGAAAATAAAACTTCAAGGCATTTATTAAAATTAAATGTCAATTAATATTGAAATCAAGCTAGAAACAAAAACTTTATCAATATGACAACTATTGCAGATCCGTCAAGTAAAGTGAGAACTGCAAATAAAACCTCATTTAAAGTGTTTCTCTTATTTGTTGCAGTGTAGCAGCGACTGAAGTTGCATGAAGATTTTGTTCAGCGATGTGCGAGCTGCTGATGCTGCTGCTTCTACTCCTACATCCCCCTCTCTGCTCCTACTTCCCTCTCTCCTTCTTGTACTCTTCCTGCTCATTGCTGTAGCTCAAACAGGTCTCTGCAATGCGACACACACACACACTCACACACAGATACACCAAAAACACACACTCATTCTTTAGGCAGAACAGTGACAACAACAACAACAATAGCAACAACAACAACAAACTAGAGAAAAAGCAAAGCAACAAACAATGATTTTCATGGTACGTAAAATTAATTAGGGCACTGAGACAAAAATCCTCAAATTTCAATGAGCTGCGCTGTCGACGGCGACGTCAAAACACACACACACACACACAGAGTAGTGCGAGGGCCAGGGGAGAGGGTGGGGAGCAATGAAAACAAGGCGCAGGCACAACTAAAAATACCAAAGAGCGGGATGAACGGAGGCGTGGCAGCAGGGGGAGGGGGATGAGGCAGCACATTGAAGCGCCGAAGGATGCCGGGCAACATAATTACTCTCCCGCTCCCACACTGCCTGTATGCGTGCGCGTGTGTCTGTGTGTGTGAGTGTGTGTGTGTGTATTGTGCGTAGGCTGCGACTGTCAATGCAACGAAATGTTTGTCGTTGACGCCGGCAGCGCAGCAGCCACAGCAGGCTTTATGTACCGAAAAGCTTTTACATAGGCAGCAAGTGCGAGTGTGTGTGTGTGTGTACGGGTGTGTGTGTGTGTGTTATCAGCAGCAGCAGCAATTACAGCAACAGCAAGAGCAGCTCAAAGCTCAAAGGCAACGGCAAAAATGTTCGAAAATGTTTTTTGTTTTTGTTTTAATTTCCACTCGGAGCTAATACATAATTACAAATACATTTTAATCCTGAAAGTTTTTTAATTGTTTGGGGGGCGGAACTGAAGCTGAGGCACTTGGGAAAATTTGTGGGAAATGCGAAGCGATTGCGAATCAAATGGGGAAACTCATGCTGAGCAAAGCTGAGGGAAAGCGAACGAATCTCTCGCATTGCAGGCTGACATTTTGTTTTGATTGACATTTTCCAGATTGTTAAGAGTAGAAGGAAGGAGGGGGGAGAGGCTTAAGGTGAAGCAGGGGGAAGGAGTTGAAAGGGGCAAAGCTGATTTTGATGGGCAGGTGCTGTCAGTGCGTAATTTGCCAAAGGAGCCAAACAGTCATTCAAAATTGCCTGCATGCAAATTGCGAATGCGTCGAGGGAATCAACAATTTGTGGCATATGAAAGTGCTAGGGGTGAGTTCTATATATAGCAGGCTATAAGTGAGATTTAAACATATGCATATGTAACCTACATTGGGGTGTTATTGCTTGAAGAGCACTTGAGCTACGTTTGGAGTGAAGCGAATGCAGATAGGTTGCCCCAAACCATTGAGTTGCTTGGCTGGCAATTATTATATGTTAGATAAGGTATAGATCTCATCGCTTTTATGGCACTTATTATGGGTGCATTACTTATCAATTGAATGCAGAAGATATTGAAGGGAGAAGCTTGTAAGTTGCAGGTTTTTAGCAGAAATAGGCACGAAAGATAGTCAGGGTTGGTGATTTACAAATCTTTTATTAAACATTAAGCTGCAACCTAAACAAGACGAAAGCTACATTTGAGTGTGATCCAAACGATTTCTTTATTATTTACCTTTAATCGTTTGCATATTTTGTATTGCACACTTTGCAGGAAGCGGAGTGAAAATCAGTACATTCTAAAATAAAATCTTGGTACCTATCCAATCGCAATTTATTTTCGTATAAAGATTTATAAATGCCTTAGGAGACATATTGATGCAACCTTCAACAGTCATAAAGAAGAAGAAAGCTACAGTCGAGTGTGATCAAAACTTTTTTTTTCTTTTTATTGGAATGGGCCCGTTTGGGCAACTTTACCTAATCTATAACAATTAAACGGTTATTAAGTTCTATGATATTTACAAAGATTACAGAAGGGAAAGAGTATTATGGAAGTGGAATGCTTTTGAACTAATATGAGTATTATTTTTTTACAAGGAACTTTATTAAGTCAAGTGCCGTTCAACTAGGTATTGAGGGTGGTGTCAAAACGATTTCTACAATATATTACTTCTATGTTTTGCGTATTTTGTATTGCATATGTAGCAGGGAGCAGCTGGGAAATTATTACCTCTTAAATAACTTCTTCTTATCCAATCGCAATTAATTTTTCAATAAGCATTTGCACTTTGATACCTGCCACCTGCATCTACCAAAAATGAACTTTACTGTAATAAAATTAGGCTTGAAATGCTATTTAATACGCTTAAAGGGAGCGTGGCTAAATTTTACAACGTACTTTAACTGCGTGCTATTATAACACATATTGATATAAAATTTGATAGCTCTAGCTCGTCTAGTTGCTAAGATCTCGCTGTCCATACAGACAAATATGGCTAAAAATTGTTGAGTGTTGAAATTGATCAAGAGTAAATAAGCTGCTGGCAGCCGACATAAAGGCTCAATGTCCGTTCTACACTTCGGTACTTAAAAGTAACCCAATTTGAAATATTTTAGTGCCTCAATAAGCTCAAATCAATATGCAAGGCTTTGCTAAATGAATCAAAATTGGTCAAAATTGTTCAAAATTGGCTGCAGATCTATAACAATTAAGCAGAGTTATAACTCCAGCTTGCTGAGCATACTGTGTGTGCTCATTATCGCCTCATAAATTTCACTTTGCAGCGACAGTCTCCAGAGTATTTAAAGTCGAGGGCAGGGCGTCTCTTAAAGTTGGCAATTAACCCAAAGGGGAAGTGAGCGGGTTAAGAAAGGAGGGAGGAGGGAAGACTAACCAAGCCAGGGCACCGCACACGGCATTTGGCACGCACTTTATTAGTAAACCGACAAAAGGAAGCGAAGAAAGCAACGAAAGAGAGAAGAGAAGAAGAGAAGCAAGGCAAAAGCGAAACCAAAGAATGGGTATAAAAACCTCAAAAGCCTCAGAAAAGGGAGCAACTTTCCACTGCTCCCTGGTCCCCTATGCCAGCCCTCCCTCCCCTCCCTCTCTCTCCCTTCCTTTCCCTTAGCTGAACTTTAAACTAACGCACCGCAAAGTGTGTACACACACACACACTCGCACACCTACACAGGGGCATTAGTTCTCATTGCTATGCACCGCACATGACAGCAGACACCCGAGCAGCCCCCTCTCCCTCTCCTACTTGCGTGTCCCGCTGCGACCCACATAAGCAGCCAAAGTAAAGCAGAAGCCAAAAAGGCAATGAAATTCTTTTTTGGGGCCCTGCAACTGTCGAGAAAAACTACGCAATTTGGGCAGCAAAGGCAGCAGCAACAACAAAGCAAAGAAGAAGTATATACAGAGCCAAAACAACAACAACAATAGCTACAACAACAGCAACAGCAAGAACAGCTACAACAGCAGCAACAACAGCAATCAACGTCAGTCACAATGCCGCTCCTAACTGTCTCACCCTGGCGCGTCTCCTTCCACTCCCCACTGCCCCTTCTCCCTCTCTTTCTGCTTTCTACTCTCTCCATCTACCCTTCGTTGCCCTGCCCCACCTCCTTGTGTCAACTCCCTCGCTGCACACGCACAAAAAGCGCCAAAATTACAAACGCAGCGAGCGGTCTGTGGCGCTTGCTCGGCTTCGTCTTCCTTCTCCTCCTTTCTCCTGCCACGGCTTCGCCAGCTGAAGCCAAAATTGCTTGCTGGGTGGTTTTGGGCTCAATAAAGGACTGCAGCCGCAGTCGCAGCAGCGACAGCCGCAGCCGCAGCAGAGGCCTGCCTGCCTGCCTCTCCTTCTTCCTTCTGCCTGGCGCCACATTCCTCGCACATAGGCGCACACGCACATTTCGGGCTATGTACAAGCATGTGAGGCAGCTGCAACCGCCCCAAACCCACTGCCACTCCCACTCCCCCCACTCAACCTACAAAGTGAAGCCACCACCGAAAAAGGCGCAGAGACGCCCCCAAGTAAATGAAATGAACGCCCTGCATTTTTTTTCCTTTCACTCGCCCATTTCAGCTTTTCTTGAACGTCCTTGATCCTTGCAACGCACAGCAACAGCAGCAGCAGAGGCAGCAACAGCAACAGCAACAACAACAACAACAACAACAAGGAAGGCAGTTGGGGGCGCCTGCTGGGCTGCTTCCCAGAAAGCATAGCATACTTTGCAGGGCAGAACGTAGGCGGCGGAGTAAAAAGCATAGCACACTTTGCAGCGCCAAAGGAAGGCAGCGCAGAGAAAGGCAAGCAAGAGGGGGGGGGCACATCGCCTGACTGACGCCTTATCAGTTGTAAAAACAAAACCGGAAGCCCACACGCACACACACACACACACACACACACAGACAGGAAGTCGTGCAGTGCGTGCGCCAGAGTGAGTCAGCAGCAGCAGCAGCAGCACACGGCGACAGAGCGGGACAAGGCGCGTGTGTGAGCGAGTGAGTGCGACGAACTTTCAGGGTTTTTGGGTGAAAGTGAAACGCACAAAGTGAAGGCAAAGGACAAGGCAAAGAAAGTGAAAGTGCAGGCGAAAGCGCAGGCGCAAAGAGAAAGAGAGAGAAAAAGAGAGAAAGCAAAACAAAGCAGCGCAGAGAGCAGCAACTCGGAGCTGGAGAGAGCAAGTGAGAGAGAGAGGGAGCGTGCGAGAGCGAGCGCAGCGAGTCGCACTCAAGTTCGCGTTCAACTTTGCCTTCGCTGCAGTCGCGAGTCGCGTCTCAAGAAAAGCTTCTGCTTCAATTTTAATGGCCGCAATGTCCTTGGCCAAGCAACGTGCCGAAGGATATTTGGTAAACGCACGACGTCGACTGCGGCGACTGCGATGCCGACGCCGACAGCGACGCACGAGCTTCGCTTGCATTTACTTTCACTTTCGGCTTTGGCCGCGAACTTGGCAAACAACCCCACACACACACACACCCCTTCCCCCTCCTATTGCCCTGCACAGCTAATGCATATAATGTACTTTTGTTGAAGGGCAGCGGGGGCGGCGGGGCGAGGGAAGTGGGCGCGCGGCACACAAAACTTTTACCCCCGAGAGCTTTCTGCATTTTTCTTTTTTGCTTTCGCTTCGCGCAAGTTTATTTTTGACAGTGTTTTATGCCCTGCAGCGGGCAGCAGGCAGTGGGAGTGCGGGGGAGGGGGGAGTGACAGTGGATAGGCCTCGCCGAAATGACAAAATAATGTAATTTGGCATTAGATTTATGCGTGCTGCGCCTCTCATTGGGGAGCGCAAAACGCAGCAAAGAAAACGCAGCGTCGACGTTTCCTTTCTCTTCCTTTCCCTCCCCTACTCCCCCTCCTCCCCCTCTGCCTGCTCTACTTTCTTTTGCTGCGCCCCCTGCTGTGTGTGCGTTGGTTTTTCCTGCCTTATGCTGCTGTTTTTCACGTCTTTGTGCCGTGTTTTTCTTTTTTTCTGCCTCTTCTTCACTTTTTTTTGCCTGCCTCCTTTGTTGTTGTTGTTTTAAGCCGCTTGTGCGAATTTAGGGCAGGTTTCATTGACGCTTTTCCTATTTGCCCGCTGCTGCTGCTGTTTTTCTTTAGCTGCTAGGCAAAAGTTTTTCCTTTTTCCTTGCGAGTTTTCTTCTTTTTCGTTTCTTTTTTGGCGCAAGAAAAACTTTCAAGTTGCCGCAAATTGAAAAATGTCAACAAAGTTTAAAGTGCGATGGAGTGGGAGGCGCACACACAGGGTACAGGGGGCGTGGCAAGGCAGGGGAAGGGGTGTTACTTTCAGTTTCGAAGTCAAAATAGATTGGATGAAATAATAAATAGCTTAGGCGGAAAGGGATTGGCAAATGCAGCCGAAGTGACACACTATCGGGCAGATATAAAGAGAGCTGCCTGAAAGTATGCTGTAATATATTGTATGTAGTTTATTTAGTGGTGGGAAAGTTGAGGGAATTTGAGGAAGTTTTTTATTGTTAAAATAAATATTTAAGAATGATTTTAACTAATGAAAATGGAAGTGTTTTTAAATGAATTAAATTAAATTAAATAATAAGGGAATTGTAGTGAATTAAAAGTAAGGAATAACATTTAAATTAAAGGTTAAGTTGAAGAAGAATCAAATAAGAAAATTCAACATTTATTTTCAAACAGTTTGAATTGGAATTTGAGGAAGTTTTTTAGTTTAAATAAATATTTAAAAATGATTTTAACAAATTAAAATGGAAATGTATTCAAATAAATTGAATTAAATTTAATAGTAAGCGATATTCTCGTGAATTAAATGTAAGTAAACCCATTTAAATTTAACAACAATTTTTTAAAACTGTTTTCTAGTTTAAAAACATTTAAATAAAAAGATTATATTCTACTTTATAATAGCAGAAAATGAATAAAAATAATTAATAAAATCAATTAATTAAAGTATGAAATTTCTTCAGCTTAAATAAACTGCTATAATTCCCCAGCAAATGCTTTATAAGTCTACAGAGCATTCTTAGCGCTGCATTAAAAAAAGCTCCTCGCATTTTCTTTGCCTCGCCACGGACTTTTAATCCTTTCCATGCCTCGCAGCGCGCATCATTTGCGAGACACTTTAATGAAAGATTTACAGTTAGTTTACGGGCTTCATTTTAAAGATGAAAACAAACAGTCTCAGAAACGCTCCCCTCCCCTTCTTGACCAATTGTCATGGTCACCTAATCCAGGCTGACAAAATGGCCAAAAGGAAGCGCAAAGAGTCGAGGCAAAAGCCTTAGCCAGGGCAACAAAGCGCCTTGCTAAGCATGTGCCAACAGCAACAACAGGAGGAAGAACAGCAACAACAACAGCAAGGACAACAACAGCAGCAACAGCAACAACAACAACTAGCAGACCCAAACCCAACGCGGACAGCCCACGGCGTAATCACTTTAAATGTAAACCGAGGCAAGTCGACGAGCCCGACAAGCTGCGCCAGCTGTGCCAGATTCACTGCGGCCACCATCTCCTACAGCCTCGTGTTGGCAGCTCAAAGGCTGCACAAGCCTTCCCCCTCTCCCAGCACCCCCTGCTCCTGCTCTTGCGCGTTGCACAGACGAGTCGAGGCTGCTTATTCATTAAATTTCCAGTGAAGCCGCCTAAGAAGTTAATGGCAAGGTAGTCCCAGCTGTGGGGTGGTTAGGGGGAGGCAGGTGGAGGTAGAGAGCAAGGGGGGGAGGGGGTGTGCATGCTCGTCGTCTGTCAGTCGGGTTAGGCGGCGGCGACGGCCGTCATTGAGCTGAGTCTCGGTTCAGCTCGAAACTTTTTGGCTGCCACGCACAATTTTCCACTTTCAACTTTGCAGGGGGGGAAAGGGAGGGGTAAGGGGAAGTTGCTGCTGCTGCAGGGCGGTGGTTGGTGGTGTGGTGTAGTGCGTGCTTGTGTGTGTGTTTGCGTGTGTGTGCGTGTGTATTGAGCTTTATTGCTTGGCTGATGTTGCGATAAGCGGCAAATGTTGCTCGTCGTCGTTGTTGTTGCTGTTGTTGCCACAGCCGCAGCCGCAACGCTGCACACGCCACACACACACACAAACACACGCACACACATACAGACAGAGACGTTGTAGCTGGAAAAGCAGCCCTCGGCAGGCTCAACGCTTTCACTTTGCGCAGGGGGAAGGGGATTGAAAAATAGGCAGCAAAAAACAGTTGTTGTTCTTGTTGTTGCTGCTCCTCTTGTTGTTGTAGTTGTTGTTGTTGCTGCTGTTGTTGCTCCTCTTGTTGTTCCTCTTGTTGTTGTTGTTGCTGGTGCTGTTGTTGTAGTTGGCGCCATTGCCCAATGTAAAAGTTGCTGAAAAGTGTAACGCAGCCAAAGCAAAGTGGGAGCAGCAGAGAAAGAAGGAGGCGAGGCAGGAGGAAGGAAAGAGGCTCTGCCTTTGCTGCTGGCGTCGCCTACGCGGCATAGTTTTAACTGTGTAGCTGCCACACACTAACTGCGCTGCAGGGTCGCTTGGTTGAGAAGTTAAGGGGTGTAGAAAAAGTGCTTTAAAAAAGATTTAGCTTTAGATTTGTGGAAATCGTGAAGTAGAAAAAAGTTTTAGTCTTGTAATTCGTTTATAATTTAATTTTATTTTGCGCTAACTTGTTTCATTTGTTGCGTTCTTTCCTTCTTTCTCTTTTCTCTTTCTCCCCTGTATTTCTCATTCTACGCATTTTTCTATCTCTATTTTTCTCTCATATTCTCTTGTACCCTTCTCCCTCTGTCTCAATTTCTCAAAAGGAAAAATAGTTTTAGTTTTTTATTTAATTTGATTTTACATTTTTAGTTCGCTCATTTGCCTTTGCTCAGTTTGTTTTCTTCTCTCCATCACTGTCCTATTCCACCTTACTTCCTTTCTATTTATCTCTCTCTGCTTCCCGCCTCTCTCCACTGCCTTGTCCACTTTATGAATGTTCTATTTTTGGGCTACAGTTGCTTTGCCATTCTTTGTATTTGTTTATGATTGATTTGTTCCGCTTTTGTTCAGCTTTCCACTTGCATTGTTCGCTTTTGTCTTGCTCTTTTTGTCTGCTCTTCATTCTTGACATAGCCTCCACTTCTAGCAGGTTTCTAGTTATCCATTCTATGGTCTTTTATCTTGATATAAGAGGAAGAAGAAGAAATTTAAACTCAATTTAAAATTCATTTAGTAAAGTTTGCTCTTTAAATTCCTCTTTGCCTCTTCTTATGGCCTAGACTATCTTCGCTTGCTTCTACTTTCACTCTATTCTTTCTTCTCCTTCCTTTGCTGCTCTTCTTGCTTTGCCTTTATAGGGTATACTGTAGTCGTTGCCACTCTGCTGCAGCTTCCCCTCACTTGCTTGTTTTTGCCCAAAAATTCACGCACTTTTTGTGCGCCTCGCTCTATGTGAATGTTATAGAGTGCGTATGCGTCTGTATGTGTGTGTGTGTATTTGTATGTGTCTATGTTTGTGTCTGTAAGTGTGCCGGCAAGTACATAGAGGCGCCGTTATGTGCGCAGATTGCCTTTCCTGCCTGGGCGGGATTCGCCTTCACTTTCGCTTTCACTCGCAGCAACCTAGCAACGCCACAGGAGGAAGAGGGAGGGGAGGGTACGGGTCGCAGTGGGAGCTGTAGGGAAGGAGTGGAGGAAGGGGAGGGAGGCCCAAAACTTTCGACATCAAAAAGAACTACTTTCGATAATCACAGGGCTGGCGCCAAAGGAATTACATTTTGCCGGCTGCGTCGCTGCTTCTGTTCTCCTTTTCTCTCTTTTTTACTGCTTGAATTCATTTTATTTGCGCGCTTTAAAGTTTTGCCTACTTTTATGCGCATACAGAAACGCGCTTTTTTATTTTCCACACAGTTTTTATGCATTTTTTACGAGCGTTTTATGCGTTTATTGTTTGCGGTTTGCCAGCGCGATGATCTCAGCGAAAGTATAAAAACAAAAATATATTCGAATGAATTCGACAAGTCGCTTATTAATTTAGTAAAGCGTTATTTGAATGCTGCCCCGCCCACCCCAGTCTCCTTCCCCTTTCCCGTAACTGAGCAATTATTTGCGCTGCTTTGCCGGGGCGACTTCAAAGCGCAGGCTTCCTTCTAATCAATGACATCATGCTCAGGCTCGGGAAATGCACTGGGAAAACTGTGCAAACTGAAGGGGTGAGTCAGGGTGGGTCACAACCGGTTTTCGCTGGAAAACCCTTTTTGGCAATAAGCTTAAATTGTTGCAGTCACTTATTTCAGTTTTTATTTAAAAGGGTTGAAGGGGTAGAAGGCAGTGGGAAGAGGATTATTGGCTGCAGTTGCAGAAAGGTGGAAATATTAAAAATAAGGGATTAATGAGGCTTTGTGCTGCTCAAAACTTATAGATACAGTAAGGCAATGGAGAGGAACAATATAGATAAATGTGCAAACCTAAGTTAACAATAGCATCACAACATAAAAACAATAAATTAAAAAACCTTCCTAAGCTGCTTATGAAATTCAAAAGTCGCGCGCAATTAACGCACGCAGCCAACTTCACGCGGTTCACAGTTTGCGCGCAGCCAACTTCACTCGCGTAACGTAACGCATAACGTTACGTAGTTTTGACTGGCGCTTACGCTAAATACCAAAACAATCATGATTTTTATACATTTCGTATGATGTCTGCTGTCAATTTGTCATTTTTAAATTTACCTAATCAGTAATATTCATAGATTTTATACAATTTTATGTTTTTACACATAAAATTAAATAGGTATTTTCATATGGTATTCGAAATGTATTTTCGCTGAAATTCTATGGTATTTTTGTTTTACACTAGCTAACGGTCACTCTGGTTTTCACAGCAACAGCAAAGCGGACGGACGACGTTGGTCTCGTCAACGAGATTTTCAATACAAAAACAAGTAGAAATAATAAACAACTCAATCCCACAAGATGATGAAAGCCGCATCCTGTGCCCTGCTGCGCTCTAGCGCACAGGCGCTCTCCACTGGCCTGCGAGCAAGCGGAGTCGCTGTCAATGCCGTTGGTAAGCCCCCCAAGCACACAAGCCCCAGCAAACACACAGCATTACATAATGTTGCCCGGGAGCTCGAGATTTCTATGCGGAATACGCCAAAGACAAAGTTAATCTGCACTAAACATAAATATTAACGAGAAATTCACTAAAGTTGCGAATTTCCTTACGTAATTTCAACATAACCTCGACCCGTGGCAATCGCGCAAACAGCTGATTGGGCGAGAGTGTGGGAGAATGTGCAGCTGTGTGTGTGTGTGTGTGTGGCACTAACAAAATTGAATATTTCTCAAACGATTCCCCCAACTCATACAATTTTCATTTTAGCCACTCGCCAGGGTCACACCGATCTGCAGGTGCCGGACTTCTCGGCCTACCGCCGTGACAAGGTGCAGGACAGTCGCCGTCGCAACGACAGCGCAGAGGAGCGCAAGGCTTTCTCCTACCTGATGGTTGGTGCCGGTGCCGTTGGTGGTGCCTACGCGGCCAAAGGTCTGGTCACAGCCTTCATCAGCTCGATGAGCGCCACAGCCGATGTGTTGGCCATGGCCAAGATTGAAATCAAGCTGTCCGACATCCCAGAGGGCAAGTCCGTGACGTTCAAGTGGCGCGGCAAGCCACTGTTCATCCGTCATCGCACAGCGAGTGAGATTGAAACTGAGCGCTCTGTGGCCACATCGGAACTGCGCGATCCCGAGACCGACGATGTGCGTAGTACAAACTTTAGTTCAATTATCCATTATAATCTCTTCTGATCTTTCTCTCTCTCTCCCTCTCTGTAGCAACGCGTGATCAAGCCCGAGTGGCTGGTGGTCATTGGCGTCTGCACGCACTTGGGATGTGTGCCAATTGCGAATGCCGGCGACTGGGGCGGCTACTATTGCCCCTGCCACGGCTCCCACTACGATGCCTCCGGCCGCATTCGTAAGGGACCCGCGCCATTGAACCTGGAGGTGCCCACTCACGAGTTCCCCGATGAGGGCACCCTCGTTGTCGGTTAAGCCCGAACCCGAGTGTTGTTTACGTTTTAAGCATAGCCCCGCGACACACAGCAAAATAGTGAATGGATTGATGTAAATTAATAAAAACAACCAAACAAACCGTAATAAAACAAGCTAGCACAGCTAACGTTTGTTCTAACCTGGCCAAAGGCTTCGAATGCAATGAATATACCCAATGCGAAATGAGTTATCCTTCTACGAAATGCACACTCACGAAATACGAAAGACAGCGCGACGAATCATGTCAAAAGTTAAGACAAACTGAAGTTCGATAAGCCTGAATTATCGGTCGATATATTATTGAAGTTTGTTAAGTCGCTATTTTATCGTTCGAGTTGAATGGCAATTTTACAATTTTTAAATCAATGGATTCACACAAAAACTTTTCAGCAGTGTTGCCCACTCGGCTTTTTTACGTTCAAATCGGACTCATTAGCGGGAAAGATACTAAACTAGCTTTATCTATTCGTTTTGCACTGAAACAATTTAGCTGTTTTTATTGCAACTCTATACAATTCAATTTTAGCAACACTGTTGGTCAATATGAAGGATTTATTGGACCCTTTTCAATTAAGTACAATAACAATATATATAAAATACTTTGGTATAATTCACAGAAATGCTTTTCAGGCAACTAAACCTTCACTTGTTTCTGTAAGCCTTAAGAAAATCCCTATGAATGGCTGATAAATCATCTGCAATATTTTTCATAACTTTCAGTTTTTCCCGCTGAACTTGTAGTTTAGCCTCTTCTATAGCCAGCATACGCTCCGAAGCACTTTCCATTTTCTTTTCCTTGGCAGGTTCTTCAATTTGCGTTGAGCAGATTGATGCACTTTCTAACGGCGGCGCTGTTTCAACACTCTCTGAAACCTCATCCTTAATCTCGGGTATTTTCGGTGGTTCCCCATCTTTATTGGTCCAGAACGCCGAATCGTTGCTATCCGAATCCTCAATTGGAGAAAATTCTAATAGATAACATTTAAGATACCTAAATTACATTATTTTTACAAATGTATTAGGTCACTTTACCAAACTTTTCATTCATGCAGAGACTTAAATTGACCAGTTTTGATTCCTTGAGAATTTCGTGTATCTGATCAAAATGTTCCCAGGTTGAGGGTTCTCCAGTTGAGCGATACTTGGCCATTTCTTGTCTGTGGGCAGAAATGGAAACGTTAATAGTTAGTTTTTTTATTGATTATGACTGTTACCTGTATTTCTTGGTCATATTATCCATCTTGGCCTTAACTTCCACTAGAGTCACTCCGTATTTGCACATTTTCTCACTCATTTCCCGATGAATTTCCTTGTTCGATTTGGAGCCCTGCAAGTCATCAATATTTTGCAGCCAGAGTTTGAGAAAGAGTTGTGTGGGTGCTGGATCCCACACAAAACGGCAACCAGGAAGACGAAGAGATTTGGCATCTGGAAAACAGGATTCAATTAATTAAATTGTTTTTAGTTCAAATTTGCATATTTGTTTACGTTTCCTCTTCTGCATTTCCCGTCTTGTGCTTAGCGAATACATCGTCAGCTGTTAGTCAGATGTTGTGATTAGTCTGGCAGCACTGTTTATTTGGAGCACGGTATGCAGCCGCAGCAGCAGCAGCGAAACATGTACATTGTGGTATTATTTTGAGGGCTAATTAAAAACTACTCTTTTAATTTTACTTTTTTACACTAATTACCACAAGAATTATTTGCATGTGTTACCATTATATTATCGATTCATTTTTGAATTCTATATTACGCATGTGCTAGCTTTACTGCTTGTTATTCGAACAAAGTGGCAACACCGTCAGTCCAGCTGGCAGAGTTTACTTGAGCAGTTCGTTGTTTCTGCATCTTTTGTTTGTTGATACGCGAATAATAGTCAAAATAATGGCCGAGGAGATCGATGATAATGATTTTTATCGGGAAAACTTCAGTGCCGACTCCGACTGGGAAGTGTTTAACGCCCAGCTAGGTGAAATATTGCAGAAATGGGATGTGGCCGAGGACGTTGGCGTTCCACTGCAGCCCGAGGAGCTCTTCCACTGCAAGTGGCGTGTGGAGACAGAAACGCTGGACATGCTACGCAATGGCATTGCCGTGGATTACTACGAAGCGCAGCTTACCGAACGAGCGCCCCCTGCCGAGGGTCTCGCCAGCGAAGGCTGCTCGCAGCGCACGAATTGCCATCACGATTTGATGTGCACCGCGAACAGCTTCGGTCCGCCCATACGCAACTCCAGTGAGCTGCACACTCTGGCACGCGTCTATGGACTGCGTCGCTTCGTGGTGCTGCATCCCAAGAACGGTGGAGGAAACAACCACATGAAGTCCACATCGGAGTTCAATTTCTTTCTTAGCGCCGCCGCTGTCGTTGCTGCCGAAGTGAGCAGCGTGGTGCCCATCTTCGTGCAGCTCTACGATCCCAAATGGAATTTCTATACTGGTGTCGCATTGGCACCCGCACTGCGCACCAATTTCCGCCTGATTGGACTGGAACAGGCACCGCCAGAGTGTCGCTATCTCACGGGTCTCTTGTCGCTCTTCCACGACAAGGTGCCTGCCGGGTATGCGCAGGATGCAAAGGTCTCTGTGCGCACCACCTACTCACTGGACGCAGTCCGCGTACGCATTCCATTGTATGTGCCCTTCGATAATGGCCTGAGCTCAGAGGATATTGTTGTTGACAGCGATGCGGAGCGCCTGGAAGTGCGTCATTTCTATGCGCTGCCACATGGCTATGCGCCGGAGTCATGCACGGAATCATATCTGGTCTACGATTGGCCTGAGCTCTCCGAGAAAGTGGCCTTCGATAGCGAGCAACGCACAGATTTCCTGCCCTGCAATGCGCCGCTGGGCAAGATCTACTTGTCTGTGGAGGCCTTCTCGTATCTCTCTTGCTGCTTGCGTGACTATCAGAATGTGGCCGAGGTGACACGTGCCCTGGAATCCTTTGTGGGTCGCAATTTCTCTGGCACCAGCAGCGGTGCAGAGCGCACTAATCCACTCGATCAACTGACAGAGCACAAACTGACGGCAGGCAGAGGCAGAGAGCGCAACTACGAACTGCCCTCGCAGGCGGGTCTAACGAAGCGTCTGCCCGGCCCCATGACCGAGAGTGAATTGAGCGAGCTGCTCGCCTATCTTTTTCCCGACATGCATCCCGAACTGGCACTCTTTCCCTACTCCAAGCAGAGCTTCAAGGACAAGGTGAGTTGAGGAGTTCCCTCTCTCTCTAGAAGGTTTCTCTAATTTAATGCTCTTTCTTCTGCAGTTTGATCCCATGCGCATTAAAGGCGCTGTTCCAGATTCCTTGGTCTGTCGCTTGAGCTGCTTGCTGGCCACTTGCCACGCCCATTTGGGTGGCCTGGAGGGCATGGCTCAGTTGTGGGCTGCCTTCACACGTCAACTGCGCTTGCTGTGGGACAATTCCCTCACTGTGCCTGGGTGAGTAACTAGATAATGATTGCAATCGATCGAACTATTGATGGAATCGATAGAACTATTGGTTGAATTGAAATATCGATAGAGAAACAGGATATTTTGTTGAATTGAACTATTGATTAAAACCACTAAACTATCAATAGAATCGATGAAACCATCAGTAAAATAGCTGAATATATCGATTAGATTGATAGAACTTTCGATAAAATCGATTTAATTATCAATAGAATCGATAAAACTATCGGAAGAATTGGAATTTCGATAGCCATTGAAAATATTGATTAAATCGATTGAACTTTCGAAAGAATCGATGGAACCATGAATAGATTCGGTGGACATACGAGTATTAATGGAATTGATAAAACTATCGAAAGAATTAAAAGAATCGATAGAACCATCAATAGATTCGATAGAAATATCGCTACAATAGATAGAACTATCGAACGAATTAAACGATCGATAGAATCAATAAAACCATCGATAGAATCGATTGAGCTCTATCATGGATTAAAATATCGATAGAATCGTCAAAGCTATCGATAGGAAAAGTCCTGTAAAACAATCATTAAAACCGATGGAATCAATAATCGATAAATAATATTCACTGTAATAAGCCCCAAGAAAACTCCACAGAACCTTAACAAAAATATGCTTTATTTGGAACTCGAGACAAAAACCGAAATCAAAAGGAAACTAACAAAATGTTCATTCGTTTTTGTTGCTAATTAACTTTAACTAACGTTTCTACAAGTTTTGGTTTGTATAATTTTGTGTGTTTGAAGCCACAAAGACTTTTAGTTGAATACATTAACAATTTAACGCACATTTATGTTTAAAGAGAGTGAGTAACTTCGATCCGTTCTAAAATCTAAAGTCGGGTGGTTCGTTTCACTGAGATGAGCTTACGAATTGATGGGTTAATGTATTCATCGTGTTTTCAGTGTTGGAAAGTGCTGTGAAAAATCACGTCTGTTCTTGGACTGTTTCTTCTGTTGTTGGCAGTTTGTTTGTTTTGTTGTCTTCAACTTTGCTCATCTCTAGTTTCTATAATGTGCAGCTAAACTAAAACTAAGCAGGTGCTTCTTCCTTCTCCTTCCTTCCTCCATCTTTCTTCGCTGGTGCTAAGGCAGTTTATTTAATTAATTCATCATGTTAGCTTAATACTAAGTTTGATTTTCGAATTCACTTACATTTATCTGCTACGAGTTGAGTTCTTAACTAGTTCTTTCTCTGCTTACTTTACAAGTGAAACATTTTTCTTACACCTAACTTAGTCTAGAATTGTTGCTTGGGTGTTGTCTTCTTCTTCTTCATATCTTTCAATTAAATTGCCTACAATTGTTGTAATATATAAGTTTCTTTTTTCTTTATATAGTATGTTTTTATATTTATTGTTGTTCTTTTAAATAATTGCTCCCGTTTTCCGTCTAAATTGTGTTTAGTCGTCTAATGCTCAAAGCGTTTAAATGGTATATAGTAATACTAGTTATAGTTAGGCCTTACTTCACTAAGTATTTAGTGCCAGACCTGAGCATTAGCGGGTTCGGTATCGATCCCTGCCCATGGGCACTAAATATTGTTAACTGTCAACTGTGTTCGCAACCGGGATCTGCCCCGCTGGGCAAATCCCCTCACTGAAAAATGCATTGAACTGAAAATCGAAGCTTAGGTCTATGAATCTATATACAAGGATTTACAATATAGCGATCCAAACTAAAGATAAAGAAAATGTTCTCCAATTATAAAGAAAAAAAATACAAACCCAAAAGAGAAAATCATAAAAAAATATTCTTTCGATTTATTTTGGTTTATGTTTTGTAAGTTTTATTAAAATCTCGCTATAAAATTAAGAATTAAGCATATGAATTAAACACTTAGGCGTTATAAACTTAGCACACAAACGTTTCGACTGAAGCTTTTGTACAAAAAAGTAAAATCTTAAATTCAAACAGAAAATTGAGAAATTGAAAATAAGAATAAAAATATTGGAATGTTTTGTTTCGATATTTAACAGGATTAGACAAGCAAAGAAAATAAAAGAAACTATTTAATTTGTTTCAATTCTTTTCAAATAAGTTTTAGAATATTGAAAATCTCTTTAAAGTATTTACAAAAAGAAAAACTTGATAATATTTTCTGTTTGCTTGTCTAATCGCAGTTCGTCATCGTTTCAAGTTGATTTTTCTCTCATGCTAGGCTAGTTTAAATAGAGTGTTTTTTAGTCAGGGTTTTAATAGCTATTAAGTATTTTGTATATTAGTACCGTTTTCTAAGATATTGACTTACGTTTTTTAGTTCTTTGATTGCTTAACATTTGCTTTGCTATCAACTACGCGCACAACGACAAAGAACCAAGAAAGGGGAAGCAGTTGAAGATAGAGATACAGATACAGTAGGAGATACAGATACAGTAGGAGATACAGATACAGATACAGATGGAGATACAGATACGGTTACAGTTACATACATGCATCTCTATATGTACACAAACAAACATAATGCGAATGCACTTAGAGTATTCATTGCACTTCTAAACAGCATACAAAAATAGTTGGCTAAATTATTCAAGTTGTCTGTGTGTGTTAGTGTGTATTGGTGTGTTGTTCGTGTGTTGTTGTTGTTGTGTGAGTGTGTTGGCATGTTCTTTCTGCTCTTGTGTGTGTTTAAGTGTGTTTTTGTTTGCTTTCTCTTTCTGTTTTGTTGAAATTTTCTATGCAAATTGCTTAGGACACTACAACACGCTCAACAACAACAACAGCTGCCGACAACAGCAACAACTACAACCGGCAGCAGCCAGTGCAACCTAATACCGGCAACATCTACAACAACAATTGCGGATTGCACTCAGAGTGTAACCATGTCCAAGTCCATCTCTGTCTCCGTCTCCGTCTCAATGTCAGCCAATGTCAAGTTCAGTGACGAGGCCTCAGCTGGGCTAGTTGCTGCTCCCTCTAGTGATGCTGCTACCTCTGCTGTTGCTGCTGCTGTCTCTGCTGCTGCCTCTGCTGCTGCCTCTGCTGTTGCTGCCTCATCTGCGTACTTGTCCGGCTGCACTTGCTCAATGCTTGACACTGAGGTGCTTGGCGCCAAGGATGCTTCTCTGCTGTCACTCGATGTTGCTGTTGTTTCAGTTGCTGTTGTTGTTGCTGCTGCTGTCTGCTCTTGTTGCTGTTGCTGTTGCTGCTGCTGTTCGTCGCTTAGTCTACAATTACAAGTACAGTTACAGTTATCACTAAATGTATGCGCATTAGTTGCTGCATCTATTAAATAATTGTTTCGTCTATATAAAATATTGTTAGTCGTTGCGGGTAACTGTAAACGGAAGCCATTGCTGCCGCGGCTGCCGTGACGTGTTGTTGCTGTTGTTGCTGGCATGCTGCTGCCGCTGCTGTTGCTGCTGCTGTTGTTGCTATTGCTGTTGTTGCCTGTGGGATGATAAATGATTTCCTGACGCTCATATTCGTTAAAATAGTTCTCAACAACAATGCCGCCTTCGCTGCCTGCAGCTGTTGCTGTTCTTGTTGCTGCTGCTGCTGCTGCTGTTGTTGCTGCTGCTGCTGTCGTTGCTGGCAACAGCAATTGTGGCGGGTTTGCGCTGTTGTTGCTGTTGCTATTATGGAAATTGGCTGCGCGCGGCACCACGTCGGGCGGCGATGTGCAGCGTTGTGTCTGCGCTGCATTGTAGTATTGTAAACGATGTTGTTGCTGTTGTTGCTGTTGCTGTTGATATGGCTGCTCCAGTTGCTGATTGTTTCTATGTCGTTGTTGCTGCTGTTGTTGTTGTCCCGCTTGTTGTTGACGCCGACCCGGCAGAGGTTCAGCCACCTCCCGCTCAGTCGGCGTCCGGTATTGTCAGAAAATGCCATCCAAATTTAATACAACATTGAAATATCAGGATAACATAAGCCGCCCTCATAATGGCACCAGACCGTTGCGCGTTGTCGGATTGCGCGCCATATATATATCCATATCGTGATCGGTCCAATTGTCCGATGTATCGCAATAATTGTTCAACGTGTGCGTCGAACCAGCTTGCGAATATCTGCGAGGGAAAGGGGGAAGAAGAAGGAGGAATAGAGTTCGATTACAATGCGATGTAATTTGCTGCACAAATGCCTGTGTGTGTGTGTGAGTGTATGTGTGTGGAAAGTTGTTAAACAGTTCGCGTTAATGACTTGTGCGAAATTGCTTAAGCGAACCGAAATTAAATATAATGGACGTAACAAATTTACGCGATGAACAAACAAAGTTGCAAAAGCAAACCAAAAAAAAAAAAAAAAAATCAAAGAAAGCAAAGAAAGAAATTGAAAAAATATTTAGAGGTATTTGGAATTTGGTTTGCAGTGCGTGTTGGGCTATACTTTAATCGACTTAGGATTGAGGATTGAAAACCGATTGAACTGCATTTCATAAATGCCTTTCTTTATGATATCTTCATTATGAGAAACTGTCTTTGAAGTGTTGAAATGCTTATGGATCATGGCACTCCAAAAAAACACTATAAAGCTAATGATGCCAGTAGTTTATATTGTATATCATACAATCATATACGTAGATACTTTCATATATTATAATTCATCTCTGGCTTTAATCTTATTTTCCTTTTTTGAAAACCTTTAATTTTCAAATTAGCTTATATTTTTTATTTTTAGCATACAAAAACTATTTTGACTTATATTTAAATGACATGATCATCATGAGTGATCTTAGGAATTCTATAGTATTTAATATAAATCAATTCAATCTCTTTATACATTGATCATATCTTTATATATGAATAGACCATCAGATGAAACTATATCTATTCATCATTGCTTTCTTTTTTGGAGTAAGTTTGATTTAAAATCTCAAAGTTTTCTTTACAAAGCCTAGTGCAATATTATAATTATATACAAAAGAATCAGCTAAAGACAGTTTAATTATTGCAGAATTATTGCAAAACCTCTGCAAATTCTATTAAAATTAGTTTTGCTCTTTTAACTTCTTCCTTCAAGTTCCCCCTGCGTTAAAACTTCTTCTTCTTTGCTCTGCTCTATAAAAATCAGTCGTAAGAAATAGTTTAATCTATAAACTTCTCCCCTGACTGCAACAACAAGAAAGACCCACAAATTGTTACTAAAAAATTTAATGGTTCACATAAAAGTAGAAGATAAAGAGATGATGAAGACAATGAAAACTAGTTTGGAGCAACTTTCGACTGGGAAATTGAAAGTGTGGCGATGCCAATTAGTAGGAAGTGTTAAGCTGCTGCCAGCTCGTTGACAGTTCTCTCTGTGTGTGTGTACGAGCTGACATGTGTATCTGTGTGTGTTTGTGGGAGTGTGTGTGCGTGTCTGTGTGGTGTGCGTTTGTTAATTGAGTGTGCGAATGTTGGCGCAGAATCTTCAGTTTGTTGTGCTGCTCGTCGAGTCGAGTTCTACTTACCGACTTCCCGGTCGATGGTTATGTATGTGCGTGGTATTCAGCTGATCGCGTGATCTGGAACGCGGACGTGAGCGTCTTGCATTGCTGGATGCAATGCTAGCTGGGCCACCTGGCCCCACCAGTCCGCTCATGCCCATCAAGCTGCCAGCACCGCCACCGCCGCCGCCGCCCATGCCCATTGGCATGCCCCCCATGCCAGGGTTACCACCGCCACCGCCGTGTATGGAGCCAGCATAGGAGGCACGCGACATGCGCTCCGAGGCAGCGGCCAAAGATTGGCGCGACTGACGCAGCTCTGGGCGAGAATTGACCAGATTTGTGGGGAATGCGCTGCCCAAATAGCCGCGATGCGAGTTGTTCGAGAAACTGTGCTGTGACTGCCCATCGGCTATGGATCTGCTGTGTGTGTGTGTCGCGTGTGTGTGTCGCATGTGTGTGTGTGTTTGTTTTTTGGGCGTGTTTGCGCATTGTGACATGAATAAATAATAAACGAAAAGTAATGATATATGAAATAAAATGCAAATAAATATAAACAAAAATCAACATAAACTTTTTTTAAAATATTGCATGCGATGTATGGCAAATATTTTGCGACGTTTTTTGCATGTGTTGACTTTTGTATTGCTGTGCTGGGCGTGGCACACACAATTCACCTACCTCGATTTGGCCACCTTGCCGGGCATGCCAGAGAAGTGACTGCGCATATCGTCGGGCTGCTCAACGGGGTAGATGCGCGGACGCGGTATCGAGCGACCACTGTAGGCGGATACCTGATCCCATTCCTGAAAGGAGAAAGCAAAGAAATTTGAAGTTAGAAGTTGCTGTTGTGTTCTAAATGTGTTGCATGTAAGAAGAAACAGGATTTTCAATGTAAATCTTATTGGTTTGCTCATTCTTATATTATATGTCCGAAAATAGTCTGAAATTTGTTTCTTATATCCTATTTGAAAATCTCTAGAGAATTTATTTTATAAGTTCCTCATTTCCTCATTTCGGTTTTCAACACTTAGATCTCTGTTTATTTTAAGAGAAGAACCTTAAAAGTGCTTTATCTTTATAAACAATTTAAAAAAGTCTACAATAATAAATTCTCAAGGATTTGGTGCTTTAAATCTAATAAATATTTCTATTTCAATAAAGTATATTTTATGTACAGAAATAAAATGAAAATTCTTTAATGCTAACGCTAAAATTTTTGTTAATCTTTGTTACCCAAACTCAAAGAAGATTCCTCACGGTACCTTACATTTCCTACATTTTATTCACTGGGCTTTAAAATTATGAAAACTCATTTCATTTATACGCTTTATGATTTTTAAAGACCTTATAAAACTATAAAATAACTATAAACTATAAAACTGTCTTATGGTTTCAGTCTGTAAGTAGTCGGATTTCTGTTTCTACGCATGAAAGTATTCTGAAGTTTGTTTTATATATTCGCATATAAAATTAAAGACCTTGTTTATTTATATCTCCCCTTTAAAATAGCCCGATCTCTGTTTTTATCTGCAGAAATGCCATGAAATTCGCTGTATATTTTCCCTAGACAAATACAGCTTCAATTTGATTGATTTTGGGGTGACTAAAAAACCTAACTAGAATGTGGCAACACATTTATTGCTCTCCATTTAGTACAACAAATATTTGAACGTTGAAAAAATTGCAATATTTATGCAGCATTTAACGTCATGTGTGTGTGCCCAAAACGAACCACTAAACGCGCCGCACGGACACACCTACTTCCCCCGTCCCTCCTATTTCGATGTTTATTAAAGTCGCCCAACCGATTCATAACGATGCCAAACTGAAATTGAGACCAGAGCAAAACGAAATGTTCTGTTTATTTGGGCGTCGTTGGGCCATAAATAAAAATCGCAAAAAAAAAACAGTGGAAGGAAAGAAAAAGTTGGCATCAATTGCTGGCATTTGCCGAGCTGTTGCTCGAGGGGCTTTTTAGGCCTCAGCTTCGTCTATAGTTATACCCGTTATACGTGGGGTAGAAGGGTATTATGAGCTTGTGGAAACTGTTTCTGCGCTCGTATGAAAACTCAGATCACAGAGTCTATAATAGTGCTACTAGGGATACCAAATTTGGTGTCAATGTATATTTATTGCACGCAGATCAAGTTTGTTTTAAAGCTTGAATACCCCGCTTTCCGCCTCCCCTGAGCTTCAAGCTTAATTTTAATACAGGACAGATTAATTTCTGGCAACTCCCAAATGATTCCTGAAAAATTTCATTGCAATCGGATAATAAACATAAAAGTTATTAAAGAAATAATTCTAAGAGCTACTGATTTCCACCACTCCCTAAAGTATGCAACAAAAAATTCTATTTGGTTAGCTGGGTATAACACAGTCAAGCACACTCGACTGTAGCTTTTGTGCCTGAGTTTTTTATGGCCAATTGGCAACTAAACTCACCTTGTGATTGTTAAATGCCGATAGCGTGGCAATGGAGCCAAGTGGTCCTGGCGAACCGGTTGGACCGCAACAATTAACGGGCAAGCCTCCAATTGGCAGCGGACTCTTTTGCTGGTTACTCTGCAGCTTGCGGGAGCGTCTAAGGGGGGAGAAGGAGGGTGGAGAGGGTGTTATAATAATAATGTTGTTGCTGTTGATGCAAAACAGATAAAGAAGCAGCACCACACACAGGTGACTCTCTCTCTCTCTCTCTGTCCATTGCTCACCTGCTGGCCGCAATGAACACAATGACTGCCACAATGATGGTGCCACAAATGGCTGCACTTGCCGCAATTGTTATCTTATCCATGTTGGAGGTCTGCGAGGACACTGTGCGCACTTCGCGGCACTGTTGATACGGCACCGTTTCGGGCGTCACATGCAGCTCCTCCAGCGATATGACGCACACAATGATGCATTCCTGTGCTGGGACATTTTTGATCTTGAACTCACGTTCGCTTGCCTCCAGCGGAGGACCCTGCTTGAAGGCCTTCTCGCCGAACAGGCGATAAACCACACGGAATCCCAATATGTTGGCCGTCTCTGAATCCCATTGTATGATCACCGAACTGTCCTGGCGGAAGGCATGCTTCACCTGCACCTCGTTGGTGTCGTCGATGCGTGTGCCACGCTGCGGCGGGTAGCCCAATACCAGAGGCGGTCGCTGCGGCTTGTGCTGGCTGCCGTTGGCATTGCTGCCCTGACGCCAGCCAGGTGCCTGTTTGCCATTTGTTGTGTGTAGCGTAGAGGATGAAGAGGAGGAGGACGAAGTGGAGCTACTGGTGGATGTGATGGCCGTGGCCTGAACGCTGCCGGTGCCATTGACGCCGACCGTGGGCAGTGCGGTTGCTTTCGTTGTTTTCGTTGTGGGCGGACGTGTCTGCGGGGCGGGAGTAGATGAGAGGAAGAGAAACCATAAATTTTGAATTCCTGCCTGAGGCAATTGCAGCTGATTGAGGCAGCAAGAGAATTTGTGGCAAGTGTAGAGTCTTTAAAGCGGTTCCAAATGGAAACAAGGAGAACCTTATAGGATTTCTTTTAAGGGATTCAGTTGCATTAGGAATACATCAGCTCTAGGAGCACCCTTGTCAGAAATCCTCTTCCTCTTGCAGAACTCTTTCTCATTCTGTCCTTCTACTCACCGTGCTGGCTGTGGTGCTGGTGCTGGAACTGGAGCTAGAACTGGAGCTGGTAGTAGGCGCAGCTGTAGTAGATGTGACTGTTGTTGTTGTGCTCTGCAGTGTTGTTGTGGTTGCTGTGGGCGTGGTGCTGCCCAAGCTGCTGCCCACGGGAGTCGAGGCAGCTGTACCTGTGCCTGTTCCCGTGCCCGAGCCCGTTTCAAACTCCACCGAGTCTGGCGAGGAGGCAAACGTGGGCTTAAGATTGTCAGCCAATCCCACAGGACCACGCAGCGCTGCATCGGCAATCTCGGGGCAGCTTAGTTCCTCTGGCTGTATGGAGTAGAAGCCGCGATCGCGGAAGCGCGGCGGGGTGCCACAGAACTGAGGATTACGCTCGCGAGAGGTGACCTAAGGCACGGAGGAGAGAAACAAGAGTGAGACCTACTCCTGGCATGGCTGTGCCCAATCCACACTCACCTGCAAATCGCCATTGCGTATCCATTCGGCCACCCAGCGCAGCTTGCAGTCGCAGTGCAGGAATCGCCCGCCCAGCGAGAGGCCACGCAACGTGGCATTCAAATGGGCAAACGCACCCTCCGGCACCGTGCTCAACGGATTGCCATCGAGTGCAAGCAGCGTGATGCTTGGATTGCCACGAAAGGCCGCCTCCGGCAGTGTGGTGAGCAAATTGAAACCAATGTCCAGCACGCGCAGCTCCTTCAGTGAGTGCACAGCGCCGATGGGGAACTCGGCCAGCAGATTGTTAAGTAAACTCAACGAGCTCAATGTTTTGCGCACTCCAGCGAATGCAGTCTCTGCAATATTCTGGATGAGATTGCGTTCCATGTTGAGCGCAGTGAGCGCATCGAGTCCATCAAAGACGCGTATGCCGCCCGCTCCGGGCAACTCCTTGATGCCGTTCTGCGAGAGATCCAGAAATGCCAGACTCTTCAGACCGCGTATGCACTCGGGCACACGACGTTGCCGCGTTCCCTTCAAATTGAGATTCTTCAAACTCTGTTCGAGTCCACGGAAGGCTCCCGCGGCCAGCGTGACATTGTTGTCATTCAACTTGAGTGTGGACAACTTGCTCAGGCCGGCGAAGGCATCGTCGGGTATCTGCGAGAGTTGATTCCGCGACAAATCCAACAGATTGAGCTTG
The DNA here is from genome assembly GCA_018151435.1 of Zaprionus africanus. Lineage (NCBI taxonomy): Eukaryota > Metazoa > Arthropoda > Insecta > Diptera > Drosophilidae > Zaprionus > Zaprionus africanus. The sequence continues at coordinate 110,712 of JAECXB010002307.1, read as the reverse complement.
CCCAGCACTTGCAGTGCCTGCACGGGCACCTCACTCAGCAGATTATCCTGCAAGTTGAGATTCTTCAGCACTGCCTCCTGCCCCCTGAATGCGCCACTGGCAATGCGCTTGATGCCACAACTTGAGAGCTGCACATTGTGCAGACTCAGCTGGCTGAATATGTCATCGTTCAGCTCTTCAATCGATGCATTGTTCACATACAGCAGATCGACGGGCTTCAAGCGGGCGTACTTGTTCATCGCATCCAGCAGTTGCGGGAACTCCACCTAGAAGGGTAGGGAGAGAAGAAGAAAGAAAATATTAAAGCATGGAACTTTAGGTTGATCGGTTTTTAATCCTTTTACTTAATATTGCTGGGAAATTATTGTTTAAACTTGCTAAAAATAATAAAAATTGGCTTATAATCTTGAAAACTGTGTATAAATATAAGGAAAACCTGACTTTCTACCAATCAAAACTGACTTTATCAGTAAAAAACATAGCAAAAAAAGAAGGCATTTCAGACTCCTCAAAGTATGCATATGCTACGTTAAAAGTCCTTTCTGTCTGTATGAGCGCTTATATCTCGTAGAATAATAAGTGCTAGAACTAAAAAACGACTTTGTACCAACTCAAAACTGTGATGTAACAAAAAAAAAGAATTCATTTTTAATTGCTCAAAGTATGCTATGCTGCAAAAATACGCATAATTGTCTGTATGAGCGCTTTTATCTTGTACATTATAACTGCTAGAGTTGTCATATTTGCTGACAATGTGACTTATTGTTGCCCTCAGCTAAACATTATTTTGGAACTTAGCCACGCCCACTGCCGCCCCCTATGAATTACAAACGTATCTTTAAAGGTAGCAAATTTTTTTGGGTTGTATATTACAAGAGCGTATTGAAAATATTTAAAATTTTGCAATTGGATAGAATGAGTCTAATTAAATTAGTTGTAGGTGTATACTATCAAAAGCTATTCAAACAATTATTTGTTTTGAAAATTACTATAAATTTTGCAATTGCGACTAACACAACACTGCCGTCAGAGTTATCGTTTAAAGACAAAATTTAATTATAGTTTTTAGGTGCGTTTTATAGGCTAAAGCAGTTCTCAATCAAATCGTCGTTTGATGTCTAAGTTGACCTAAGGGAACCACAGACAGAAGCCGATCCGTGAATTTTAACGTATAGAAGCCCTATAAACCAAATCAAAAAGTTGAACTATCTTTTGATTAGAGTCAGCTGTTAATCGCATAACTGCGGACTGTGTTGTATCTCTGTTTCCACAAGTTACGGACTTTAAATATCTAAGGCCTTGCTCACCTGATCACACTGCACACTCAGCTCGCGTCCCAGATTGTAGGCACAGATGCAGCTCGTCTGCAGATCGGGCACATCGCGCTGCCAGGGACATTGTGCGCTGACGCCGACGCTGCTTGCCACAAGTAGCAGCAGCAGCAGTTGCAGCGTGGGCAGCACTAATGTGCGATTTGTGGGCGTGGCCGCTTTGTAAGTGCTGTTGCGTCTCATCTTGGTGCCGGCATAGAGCTGCAAGAAGAAGAAGAGAGAGAAAGAGAGAGTGAGAGGAGGTTGCATTAGACATAATCCGGAAAAGTCGCAGCTATAAATGATGCAATTAATCGAGAGTGGACACCGGTTGGACAATGGCTTTATCAATCAGTTGTCCAGTTACTTTCCAATTCATTTTCACGCTCGTTAGACAGTCAAGTGTGCGTGAAGAGGAAGTAGAGGAGGGGGGGGGAGAGAGAGGGAGAAGGAAAGTCCCTGTCATGGTCGCTCCTTATCATTCTCTCGTTGATCCTTTGGCAGTTTAGTTTGATTAATTTGCCTGGCTGCTGGACGAGCCTGTCAAGCGTGTGCCCATAAAAAGAAGCGTAAAAAGTGCACATAAAGAAGGAGAGAGAGAAATGGAGGAGGCAGCATAAGGGGGTACGCGGGGCTAGGCGCAATAAATCCCGCATCCTTTTTGGCAGCTACAAAATTGTCGCATGCGGACGACGGACGTTTAATTTAATTTGCCAACGAGGACGCGCGCGCTCGCCCCTCCTCAACAGGCGTGTCATAAAAAGCAGAGAAACCCTTCTCGCTTAAGCTCCCCTGCCCCGCCGTGCTTTACTTGCCGTGTGGCAATGTGGCAAGTGGCTGCTGTCGTGCCGCTTGTTGACCTTTTTGCATAATCATGAATTATGGCGACACTTCGTCCGAGTTTTGTTTCTCGTCTTGAGGTGTCTTCATTTTTCGGGGGGTCTCTGAGAGATTCCTATTGTTGTGCTATGCTGCTACGCATTTAAGACGGGTTGAATGTACTGTAAATAAATGTTACGCATACGACAGGTTGGCCTAAAGCAAAAGGTCAACGCTTGAGCATGTAGAAATATACTGAGAGAGGTAAGAGGCAAAAAGAGACAAGGGAGGCAAAGGTAAGAAGCAGAGTAAGTGAGAGAAAGAGGTGTGATGGAGGCAGATAGAGAAAGAGGTGAGAGTGTTAGAGTGAGAGAGAGAATGAGTGATAGAGAGAGACAAAGCAGCTCGCCAAGCACTATAAGTTATTCAACAAACAAACAATGCCTCAGAGTTTGATTAGTTGCTGGCGGCTCTGCAGTTAGAATAGTTTAGGCAGAACTTGGTAGACTTCTACACTTTCAGCGCTTTAAACTCTCACATAACATAGAAAATTATTTCAGCTAACAGATAAAACAAAATTAACATAGGAAATGTTAAATCATCTTTAAGATGATCATCTATAATGAAGAGAGGAGAATTTTAACTATCTTGACTAGTTCTCGTTATAAACTTAAACGTTTTGCAATGTTAAACTATTCTTAACGCTGCCAAAATATTCCCCTTTTACTCTCCATGTGCTGCAGGGTATCATTGAGTCGAGTTCGCCCAGATTGTAGCCTAAGCTGGTGAGTTCAATGAAACCCTAATCCAATTTAGTGGCAAAATAACTTTCGATTTAAGACAAATTATTTAAAGGCAAAAGTAAAAGTTAAATTTTCAATTATTTACTTTATTTTCCTGCTCTATCTCCCTCTCTCTCACTCTCTCTCCCTCTCTCCTTCTCTCTGCTCTCTCTCTTTCTTTCTTTCTCTGTTGCTGCTGCTGCTCTGTCATCTCTCGCCTCGCTCTCCCTGCAAATCGAACGCTTCATCGATTCGTTTTCTATCACAAAGCCGCAAATAAAATTACTAAATGAATTAAGCTGCACGCTTCGCTCCCTCAAAATGAAATAATCAACGTTTTGTGCTGTGTGTCTTTTGATTGATAGTTTTTCTTTTTACTAAATCAGCAGCCCACTCCCTCTTCCCCTCTCCTGCTCTGTCATATTTTCGTGCCCTGCGGCTCAAAATGTTGTCTCGCTTGACTTAATATTTCATGCGATTCGTGCTTCTTCTTTGCCCAACTCCTCTGCTTCCTTCCCTTCACCTCCTTTTCCCTCTCCTCCTCTTCTTCTTCACATTCTCTTCTCCTCCACTTCTTCTTTTACTGTTGATTTTCTGTTTCTCATTTGTTCGTTTCCTTATGTTTTGCACAATTCCAACACTAAATTGCATTACGAGCGGGAAAGAGAGAGAGATATAAAAAATTTCTCGCTTCAGTGTGCATTCCAACTGTAGTTGCCACGCCCTCCGTGAAGGCAGGGGGAGGTAGTAGGGTGTCTGTAGCTCATTTCTCACTCAGCTGTCCAGCCACAAATTTAATTAAAAAATTCTTGCACCCATTTTTCTCGCACTTCTCCATCGTCGTCGTATTAATTGCATTACTAAATTTTTTGATGCGCGAAAGTGCGAAAATTGCAAAGAGACAAAAGCAGAAAGAAAATGAATGAAATGAATGGAAAACCGAATCAGAGTACAGTTGGCAGAAGAGAACCTGAGCCATAATAAAGCGATTAACTCGAAACTTCTCGACTTGCAGATGCTCTGCGGTTGTCAGAACTTGCAGATATCCTCGGAAACTGTCAAAAAATGAGCTACAGTCGAGTGTATGCAACTGTCATTACAAATTAACGAATTGTCTGTGCTTTTCGATTTTTGTTGCATACTTGCAGGCGACGCCTTCAGCCCATAAAATTATTTCTTGTATAACTTTTTTGTTTTTTAATCGATTGCAATCATATTTTAGGAAATCATAAAGAAGTTTTAAATTATTGTGCTCATCAAAAGTAAACATTCTAGAGTTCGATTTTAATGCAATTTACAGGGTATCCTACTCTTTATACACACTACAAAACTCCTCCGCAGATGCCACCTTTATTTTTTCTCAGCCACATTGAAGGTGTAAACGCTTTGTTGTTGCTTCGCATAATTATTCACTTTTGTTTTTGTTTTGTATTTATTTTTTTTTTCGGTTTTCTTGGTTGGTTTGCCAAATTTGCATTTTTAGACAATGGCCGAGAGAGTCCGAGACAGCGGTAAAAAATTTGTTGTCTTCTTGTTTTTTTTCCCATCTATTTTTGGGCAGCTTACAAACAATTTCTGCCTCAGGCCACGCTGCGGCCTCAACCTCACTTAAAACGAGATTTAATTGAAGTTTTATTTAACAAAGGCTCAGAATTTGTTGCTGTTGTTGTTGGCACACTTTTTTTGTGAATGGGCGTGGGCGTGGCTGGGCGACCGCATGATAATTCGGTTAAGCATTTAAGTGGATTAGAATTTGAGGTGCCACAAAAAAAGAGAATTAATTTTTTGTTGATGAAGAAAAGTTGTCAATTGAAAAGTTCTCAACTCTGTGCAGGTGTATGTGTGTGGGGGTGTGTGTGTGTGGGGGGGTGTGTGTGTGAAAGTGTTGACCCGGATTTGTGAACTTATCTTTGAGGTCATCGCTTGCATTAAAAATTGGTAAAAAGTAAATGAAGTTTGCTAGAGGATGAAACATTGAAGCCATTCATGTTTTGCTAAATGGATTTCTCGGGTTAATTAAAAGCTTGACTAGGGTTAACAGGTGTGTAAAGTGAAGGGACACAGTGTGGCCAGAAAGTTCGAGAACACGATTAGATACGCTCACTCATCTTCTATACAAATCCAAGCTGATCTGAAGTGAAAAGTCTGAAGCTCTACAAGAGTTACGACTCTTATCGGGTGAGCCAACTAATTCGATTAATTAAGTATTTAATGCGATTAAGCAGCTGCCAGCCAATCATATCAATGCTTTTGATTTACTAAATAAACAAGCCGTGGCATCAGAAACGATTTATGGCACTTTATGGCTAGATTACTTTATGGCGATAAAGCAATCTTGATTTGAAGGAAATATTGTTGAGTTCTTTGCTAGTAAAAGAGTCTTAAATCGTCTCTACCTCAACTACAATTCTATCTCTCCCATTTCATAAATAAGAATATAATTTTTTATTAATAAAATGAGAAACTAATACACAGAACTTTATGTTCTTCAGATAGATCTATTAACAGACAGCGTAGGTCAATATTTTTGAAACACAACTGCCAGAGTCCTCGTCGAAGAAGTAATTGCCGCAGGACTTCTCGTCCAGTGTGCGACCATCCTTGCAGCGTAAGTAGTGCCGACAGCCCGTGGTTGAGCTCAATACAAACGGGATGGTGCGACCCTGACAACGATCCTCAGAGCACTTGACCAAGTTGGGATGGCGACAAGTTTTCGTAGTCGCATCGAAGAACAAATCGCTGCCACAATGACCCCAAATGGGATCGTCATCGGGTACGCCATTCTTGTCGTCGCAATAGAAGTAACCCTGACAGGTGGCGCCGTCACTGACGAAGGTGTTCTTCAGGGGTTTCTTCGTCGTGCCACAGACGTCTTTGGGCAATGGATGCGAATCGCATTGCACCAGATTCTTGGCCACACACTTCCCTGTGGGGGCATCATAATAGGTTGACTTGCATTCGCTGCTCGTCAATTTGCCCTTCTTGCACTGATAGTATTCATTGCAGGCGAGTACATTGTCGAATTTGATGTCATTCTTGACGATGCTGCAGTAATCGAATTCGTGCGCTTTGCACTCCGACGACGACTTGTAGACGCAACGCTGCTGGGTCTGATTGAAGTGCAGATTATCGGCACAGGTGCCGTACTGGTAGCTCTCCTCGCTGGCACAGTAGTAGTAGCCGTAGCACGATTTCGGATCACTAATCCAGGTGCCAGTGGCATTCACACACGACATGCTGCACTCTCCATCATCGCTGGTGGTCGGAGTTGCCACACACTTCTGTGTGTCCTTGTTGAAGAACGGTGTCTTGCCGGAGCAGGTGGAGTAGTAACTCTTCGAGTCAATGCAGGTGATGTAACGACTGCACGATTCGGGATCCCCTATGATGGTGTTGTTAATGAACAACTTGCAAATATCATCGATGCGTGCCTCGCCAGAGTCGCAGCACGCAAAGAAAACCAACACGCCCAGAAGCAGGCACAAGGAAACTTTCTTTCCTGTAAATCAGGCAAAGATTAGGCAACACTTCCTCAAGAGAGAGATTCTATTTTCCATTTATACCTTTCATTTTAGTTTAAGTTCTGTTCACTTGGCCAAGCAATTGGAAACTAATCGCAGGCGCTGTGGAAAAGTTAACTCTTTGGCTCGTTTTCTATATCTCCGCATCTGTATTTGAAGTTAAGGTCTGATAAGGCAATTGAAATTCCTATTCATTATAGGAAGGTGTGTGCTCTCGGAATAACCCAACGATAATACGCCAGATTAGATTAATATACTATATACAAGTATTTGGGACGGATATTTTGACTGAATGTCTCCCTCATTGATAAATCAATTCAGCTTAAGCTCAGGGCTCATGGGAAACAGGTGATCAACTGCGGGCAGAAAGAGTCTACGTCATTGTCAGTATATGTTCATAAAAATATGTTGCTTATCTGGTGTATATACTTGTATTGTTATGCTGCCAGCTGGCGCCTATATATTATCAACTACTTGTAAATTCCTAATTTAAAGCAATTAAAAAGTCAGTTGTGATTAAAGTCAAAGAAATCACGAGATTTGCACGCAATAATTGGTTATTTAATGGGGTATTAGTGGAGTATTTTTGGGTTTTATTTAATGGGGTATTAGTAGGGTATTTAGAGGTTTATTTAATGGGAGATTACTAGAGTATATAAGATTTCATTTGTTGTTCTAGGTATGACAAACTGTTAAGTAAATGATATAGAAAATTTGTAAAGAATAAATCAAGTACTTAAAGAGATCTTTAAATAAATAAATAAATAAGCTAAATTGGGCTGCAGTTCTTCAATTTGAATATGTGCCTGACTTGCCACAATATATAGAATCGTATGTGGCTTTAAGAGTGTTTTCTCAAAGAGAAACAAAGAGAGAAAGAGAGAGAGAGACAGACAGAGAGAGCTTGGCATGTTCTGTGTCTCTGCTTATCTAATGACTTCATCTGCAGCTGCTGAAATAAATAGAACTATAAAGCGACTGGGCCAAAAAACAAATTGTTGTGTTGGCCACAAAATAAAACGTTACATTCGGGCCATATATATTGCTAGCCAGGAGAGGGGAGGGGGGCGTACAATGAGGGTGCAGAAATTAATGATGTGCCAGGCAGTTGATCCCATAGAGCAGACAGTGCAACAGCAGCAGCAGAAGGAGCAGCAGCTGTAAGTGGCTTCATTGTGGTCATAGAAGTTGGCCAATTGGTTTTCGAGCTGGCTCAAAAAGCTTTTAAGCAGCTGCTGCCACTAGCTGCTGCCTGCCACTAGCTGCTGCCTGCCACTAGCTGCTGCTTGCCACAGTGTGCTGCCTGCAGCTTGTCCACACGAAACTCATAAGCGAACTTTATGCAAATGCTGCCGAGGCAGAAGCAACAGAAGCAACACTGACCACTTGGGCCACTTGGCTTGTTCTAAACACACATCCGCTGTGCCGTTGGCGATGCCAAATAAGTCAGTTCCTGCCCCCCTTTGCGCTTGCAACAGACATAACTGTTCAAATTGCCACTACTTGAGGTTCAATAAACTCTTTGGCCATGAGTCATGGGAGCAACTTGCTCGCCGCTCGCTGCTTGGCTCATTTGCTATGCACAAGCGACGACGCACAACAAAGAGACCACTGTGCATACCAAAAGGGTCGCACAGTCCCACAGTGACAAGACGGTGCGTGTGTCATACACACACACAAACACACACACATACATAGACATGCTTGTCTTCTTCTGTGCTGACTGAAGAGTCGATGACGCGTTACGGCTTTGGCTTTGGCTTTAGCTTTGTTTGCATGCCGTGGGGTTTTCGTTACAGCCACAGATCGGAGAATCAACGCGCTCTTTGTTATGCCCATTAGAGTTGGCGGCATTCTCCATTATCATGCATCGCATTGTATTCTACGAGTATTGTAGATAAGCAAATATCATCACGTAGGCAGCGAAGTCACTTGACTAGCAGGCACTTTATTTATTATGCCAATTGCAGCAAGGAGTGAGCTTGTATATTTATAGAGAGAGGCAGCAGGTATATTGAGGGAGCAGGTGAAGAGAAAGATAGAAGGAGCAGCTAGATAATCTTGCATATGTTTGCAGAGGTTTTCTATAATTAAAATAGTTTGCTTAGATTAGCAAAAGAAAGCCACAGTTGATTGTTAACTATCTGCAAACTCTTTCTATCTGAGTTACTCAAGCAATCTCTGGTTTATTTTTGAATATGTTTTATAATTTATATAAAGAAGTTCAGTTAGATAATGCCCAAGTTCATTGCAATTGAGTATTTCTATTTTTATACCCTTCGGCCATTGAAAATGGTCAAAAAAGGGTATACTAACTTAGTGCAAATGTATGTAACAGGCAGAAGGAGGCATGGGAGACCCCACAAAGTGTATATATTCTTGCTCAGCATCACTAGCTGAGTCGATTAAGCCATGTCTGTCTGTCTGTCCGGATGTCTGAGTCAGTGAACACACAGATCTCAGCTATTATAAAAGCTAGAGACACCAAATTTGGCATGAAGGTTTCTGTTTGCCAGGTGCAGATGAAGTTTATTTCAAATGTTGGGTGCCACGCCTACCGCCCCGTAAATCAATAATTTAATCTTTTAAGCAGATTTGTAAGCGACATATAAAAGATACAACATTCTGAGTAAGACCATACTTAGTTAATAATAATACCAACATAACGTCAATTTCAATTCGATCGGACAACAAACACCGACGTTTTTAAACAAAAACCGTCGAAGGGTATCCCACTGTCGCGTGCCTCGCGACCGTTGCTCTTATTTTAACTGCTATTGTCCACATCTTTAATACTCTAACATTTTGTTTTCTTAGCACTAAATTAGTTTCTTTAGCTTAGCAAACTAAGTAAATTTGATGGCAATCAGCGAACTCTGCCCAAATCACTTCTTGCAACTCTTTTCATTTTCTTTTTTTGATTAGAAGCAAAGAGTTCTTCCAGGAAACTATCGATAAGTCTTGCTTAAATTGTTATTTATCCAAGCGTTCATTGCAAAGTTTCTTTCTCCGAAATTGTTTGCTGCGAATTTTATTTTCGTTTGCGTTGCGGCAACTTTGGCAACAATTCTTAAATGAATCCTGCTTAACGAGAGTATCTTCCTCTCTTTCTCTTTCTGTTGCAGTGTTGCGCCTGGTTTCCCGGACACACGCACCTGCCTGCTGCACCAGAAGCTGCAGATGCTCAACGTCTGCGTGGAGCGTCGTCTGTTGCGCGAGGCGATTGGCAAACGCAAACAGCAGCAGCAGCAGCAACAGGAGGAGGAGGAGAAGCTGACAAGCGACGAGGAGGAGGACGAGGGTGAATTCTTTGACTGCGATGAGCCAACTTCGTCAAGCAGCTCACCAACTAAAGCCGTGTTAAGCCTCAAGCCCGAGGGACGTTTGAAACGTTTGGGCGAAGCACGCTTGCTGGACGAGCCCGAGGAATATCTGTACATACCCGAGACACAGGAGCCGGTGCCCAAGACAGAGGATCAGCTGCACGATGATGCTGAGGTTATGCTTAAGCTGGGCCCCGGCTCGGGGCTGAGCACACAAATGATGTGCACCTCGCTGATGTCCGACATGGAGGCGTTTAAGGCGGCCAATCCGCGTGGCAAAATGGAAGACTTCATACGCTGGTACAGTCCCAAGGACTGGGAGGAGGTGAGCGATGGTAAGTGTGGAGGAGGAGGAGAGAGAAGTCACATGAATAACGAGGGTTCCCTTAGCGAGTGGACAGACACGGCATCAGTTGAGCGTGCGTATGACAACGGAGGGCAACACCTGGCAGAAGGTGTGGCAGACGGCACAGCCAGTGCCGGTGGCAAGGCAGCGACGTCTCTTTGACGACACCAACGAGGCACTGAAGGTGCTGCACTATCTGGAAACGCGCAACATGAGTGAGATCTACGCACTGAGCGTGGTACCAGCGCTGCATACGGCCATCTTGAAGCTGATTGTAAGTAGAATGTGAAGATAAATCCATGTAGAACCAGTTCTAATCTTGATTCCGCTTGCAGGAGATCTACAGCAATGCGCAGGTGGAAGATCTGTTCGGCACACACATCGAGCAACTTTTGAACGATCTGTGCCGCATCTCACGTGGCCAGAGCACCAACGAGCTGCCCAATGTGCGTGGCTTCATCGAGGAGTTTGCCGAGTTGGAGCGTCGTTTCTATCAGTTCAAGTGCTTCGAGCGCCTGGCTGGCTTCCCCAAGCGTAGCTCACGTGCACAGGTGAAGCAACAATTCGAGGAGATACTCAAGCACGAGAATAGCTGCACCATCGTCAATAAGCGGCAGGCAGCCAAGCAGATTGCCAGTGGCAGTGGCACCTTGTTCGACATACTCAGTCCGAAGATGGAGCAGGACATCTCGAGTCGTTTGATCAGCAAGGATTATGTAATACGACTCGACGGGGATACCAAGGCACTGGAGAAGGGACTCTACATGGGACCGCAGTTCATGCGAGCCATTGTCACCGGAGACAAGCTGCGACTGTGCGGCGCCTTCACCGAGAGCACGGCATTTGTTTAGGCTGCTAAGAACTTATTCCACTACTGCTAGTACTATTTATATGCGCAGGAGTGTAGCACACTTCGTACTCTATAAATAATCACGAAATTGAATTTGCTTTTCTTTTATTGGTGCTTTGTAAACTTTAAGTTTAAGTGAAATAAATATTTAACCTACGCTTGCAGCTTTGTTCTTTTATTATTCATATCAATTATAGCGCAACAAGCGCATCTAATCGCCATATCATTCCCCCTCGCTCCCCTCTACTGCTCAAGGGGAAGTTACACTTGAATGACAGGCAACAAGGCATCCACTTGAGTTCAACTGCAAAACTTCAGACATGGAAATTGCCTACATTCCAAGTGGTAAACAAGTCTACGCCAAAGGCGATGAAGTCCCCCCGCCGCCACGCCCCTTCTTTGCGTGTCTCTGCCACCCACTCTCTGGCCAACTAACGCTCTCGTTTGGTAAGCAAATTGTGGGCCATGTTTAACAGAAATTATTTTAAGCGCACTTGCCGTCTCTCTCTCACTCTCCCTCCCTCTCTCTCTGTCTCTGTCTCTTGTTTTCTATTTCTTTCTTGCTTTGCCAGCTCCTTGTAGAAGCATTTTTGCCTCTTGGCCAACACATAAAACATTTCTTCTCTCTCCGCTGATACTCGTAACTGCTCTGCCACTAAATTACCTACGGGCTATAATTGTTTTGTGTACATGCCGCAGACGGGGCACGAAGTAGAGCGAGGGGAGTGGGGAGAGGTCGAGCAGCGGCAGCCTGCAACAAAGTTCCGCTTTTACCTTCAACCCATTTTGGCTCTCGACTTCAGCTCCGAAAAATGCAAAAAGCATAAAAATAGTGGAATGTTGTGTGCATATTTTGTATTTATAGCATTTGCAGAATATTCCAAAACGAGCCGCAGTGTTAATAATAATCCTTTTAGAAGTAATTTGCAAGTGGAAATGTTTCTTGAAAGGATGAGAGCGGGGAGTGGCTGTTTTAAAAGAATGTGCGCTGATAATCATTACTTAGCCACTACTTGCTGGCATTGTGAGAAAGTACTTTAAAAATTGGGAATTTTATTATAAAAAGTTCCTTAAAGCTCAGCAAAGTACATTTCTTAAGGCCCGACGATGTAGGCTCTACTAGGTATAGCTACTTGGGCATCCGAATATATAACAGCCTATAGAGCTCAATAATGTCAAGTACAGCTATTCATAATGAACTGTTGAAAAGCTCCTTAAAGCTTAACCATGTGAAGTTTGTGAATTTGCAACTTTCAAGTTAAATAAAACTCTTTAAAGTTGCAAGCTGTACAGGAAAACACGAATTGGTGCAAAGCTCCTTGAAGCTCGACGATGTGAACATTGTGAATTTGTTATATTCAAGCTGTATTAAGTTCTGTCAAGCTTAACTATTTAAATTGAAGCTACATAAAACGTATTGAAATAAAGCTCCTTAAAGCTCAGCGTTGTAAAGCTTGTGAATTTTTAGTTTTAAAAAGAAATAAAGCTCATTACAGTTCAATGATGTATAGAACAGAAACTTACAACGAAACGGTGTAAAGCGATTTATAATAAAGCTACTTAAAACACAATGGCGTAAAGCTTCTTAAAGCTCAACGTTATTAAGCTTGTAAATTAGTACATTTCTAGCTTTAAAAAGCTCTTTCAAGTTTTAAAGCCACTTTAAACGAATTATTGTAAAGCCGCTTACAGCTCAATGCTGAAAATCTTTTGCATTTGCTACTTACTAGCGCATTATCGAGTAAGCTCTACGGCAGTTGTCCTTAAAATAAACCGAAAATGACAACTCAGTTTTGTGGATGCATTAATGAGCTTGCAAGCTGAATTTCAGGCTCTATAAAAAGCTATAAAATATTCTCTATCAGAATAAACTTGACTTTAATTCAAGCAATTTTAAAGCATTCTTAAATTCTTAGCTAAACAAACAGTCTCGGGAAGGAGTCTAAAAGCCTCTCAAAGCTTAACCACAAGCAACAACAGAAACTCCCCAAACTAACTTGGCCAGTAAGCTATTCCCTGCATTTGTAAATATCTAACAAATCATACCAATCATAAACTCCTTGAACTAAAACAACAAAACATTTAACTGGTCTCTTCGGACCTGCTGGCAATTGAATTCAGTTTGATTGCTGTAAAAATAAACCCTTAAATATGTATTTGGCCATTGCAATACACGCACGTTGTGCTGTCAGCAAATACATGTGTTAACGTATGTAACTGCAAATCCACTTAGCAAATCAAAAATAAACTGCATGATATTTGCAGTATATTTTTGGTATATTCTCGGTATTAAAAATGCGCATTGTGCTGCAATTGGAATAATATGGTAAAAAATTAATTAAATTCTTACAATCAATTTGCCATGAAATGGCCGCTGAATGGAAAAGCTCACTTCCAATTGATTTGCTGGTGGTTTTGTGGTACCTACACACAGACCACGTATGTATACGTATGTGTGTGGTGTGCGGTGGTGTGCGGTGGTGTGTGTAGTGTGGTGTGTGTGGCCAGTGTTACAATTTTGCTGATGCAGTTGAATTTTAATGAAAGCGCTTTTATCTCATTTTTTTCTTGCACAGAAAATTGAATTATAGCAGACACAGTGAGAGATTCAGAGAGAGAGAGGGAGGAGTGCGAGGGAGTGGGAGAGGTAGACGACTCAGTTGCAAGACTTGTTGAGATTTTCAATTTCTATTGAACGTGGCGAGTTGGCAAATTGAAAAGTAGCCATGAATAAAAATAAAATGAAAATGAAAACAGAAAATGAAGCAAAGCTAAGCCAAGAAGCAGACGGCAAGAACTTGTGCAGTAACACATAGATACCCTATAAAAAGTTAAAGATATACTATGATTTGAAACTCAGCAGAAGAATTAAAGTAATTACGGAGTAGTCTAGCTGCGTTTTGCAGGGTATTTTAGTGCTTGGTAGACTCCGCTTTGCAGTCAACTATCGCTTTGCCTATTTGCCGCTGCTCTTGTTATAATATTGAATTGAGTTAGGGGATTTCCACTTTTATGCGCATGAATTATTCAGCACAGTGCAAATGCAGACTTGACCTCCACACCCCCCTCTCTCTTCCCCCACTTTTTCTTCTTCTCCCACTCCAAACTCTAATTGCATGAAATAAAGAGTTCTGCAGCTTTTAACCCAATGCTCAAGTAATAAAAAATTTCAGTTCACTTTTTTTTTCATTGTCGCTGGAGTTTTTTATTGTCATTCGAACAATGCCGCATTCGAAATAAGTGTGGGAAATCGCTGCACGAATTTGCATATTCCTCATAAAAAAACGACAATGTGCTTGAAGAAGCTGAAAACGAAACGGAAAACGGAACCAAACCGCACTGAACTGTGATTATGAGTTTCACAACTCGATAATTAAAGGCAAACCGAACAAAAGAGCAATAAAAAAGCAGAAAAAAAACAGCTGAAATTAAGATTAAAATGTGCCAAGGAGCGTCAACAACGACAAATTGCCGACTCTTTTAACGAGGTGTCTGAGGTGTCTGGGAGGAGGTAACTGAGCTTCTTCTGCTGCTGCATTAGGCCACAGGCCTCTAATCCCAGCCTAAGCAGCTTATTACAAATTCGTTGTATGTGTAGGCAAACACTCGAGCTCACACTCGTTATTCATGGGTGCGAGTCTGAATTGAGTTCGAGTTTCGGGTGTGTAAAATACTCAACAAGGTTGAAGCTCGCCTCGTCTCGTCTCGTCTCGTTTCTTGTCTTCTGTTTTAAGTGATTGCAAATAATTGTAATTGAAGATGCCAATTGTTTGTCTGCAATTAGCGTTGGCTCCACACACAGGGGCGTACACTGCGTATGCTTGATATCGTGTGGGCAACATCTCTGTCGCCCGCATTGCAATCGATTAAGACTTTTAAGGTTTGGTTTGGTTTGGTCTTTGAAAATTCAAACGAACATCCGCTTGGGCAACTGACCTGCTTCAACTTCAAGTTTAGCATTTGTTTTAAGCTAATTAATGAGTGTGATGTGAGTGTGCTGTGAATCATTATTAATGAGGGAGGAGCGCTCTCCTTGCGACACGTCTAACTAAATATTTATTTAAATTTGTCCCACATTGTCGACAATGACGCGAGACGAGAAGAGTCGAGATGAGACGACAATCGGCGACAGCTGAAAGTGAAAATCTGCAGTTTCATCAATCAAGAGCTTGCGGTGAAGCCACAAGCTTGCTAGTCAATGATTGCGCAATTAAAGCTTGCAGCAGTGAGAGGTGCAAATAATTTAGCTTAAGCTGTTGGCAGTTTTAAGCAGCTTACTTGTGTGCGTTAGAAGGTTGTTTAAAGTTTAAATTTCTTTAGCACTTTAAGCCTTGCTCAATTTTAAAAGCAGTTAGTTATCTTTAAGCCTTCAAGCAGCTTTTTAAGCGGATGCTAAAGCTTGAAAAAGCTTAAATAATATTATGAGCAAAAAGAAGTACTTTAAACAGCTTTCAAAGCTTCTTGCTTAATTAAATTTACGTGATTCTAGATACTCTTTTTCTTTACTTTATTTTAAACAAAGTAAGTTGCCTTTGAAGCTTTAAGCAGCTTTTTAAGCAGCTGCAAAAGCTTGCAAAAGCCTTATGAATATTTAAGTACATTTAAAAGCTTTCAAAGCTTCTTTCTTCATTTAATATAAGTGAGTCGAAGTACTAATTTACCGATTTTACTCAATTTTTAAACGCAGTTAGTTTCCTTCAAAGCTATAAGTAGCTTATTTAGCAGATGATTAAGCTGGCAACAGCTTTGCAAATATTGCAAAATAAGCAATGAATTAGTATATTTGAATGCTTTCAAAGCTTCTTGCTTGATTACAAATTAATAATAAGTGCATATAAATACTTTTCTACTTTACTTTTATAGCTCTAGCAAATAATACATCCCGTTAAGCTTTAATGTGCTTTACTGTAGCTCATTCAATATTAAAGTAGCTCATTCCTCCATTATTTCACCCTTAACTGCGCACTAGTACAACTTTAACTTGCAACTTCAATTTTCCACTTTATCCCATTACATTTTCCGGACTCTGCTTAAGCAGAAATTGGATTATTGATATCATCATTGTAATCTTTGTGTATTTGGGCAAGGATTCGCGCTGCGTTGAGTAAACAAGCTGCGAGAAGGGCTTCGACACAAAATTCTTACGCTTCCGGAGCGCTTAAATTCCTGTAAACGGCTTTAAAAACTTTTTAATACCTCGCAGCAAGGAAGCAACGGGGAGCAAAGGCGAAACTCGAAGTCGTTGCCATGTTTTTCTTTTTTAAATATTTCATATTTATTTTCTTTTCGGTTCCTGCAGATCAGAACTCACTGCCCATAAGACAAGCATGAGCGATGTTGATGAGCCTGGTATGCTGTGTGAGGGAGGCAGAAGTGCGTATAGGGCTCACGGAGAGGAAGGGAGGGGGAGCCAGCATTTATTAGCACTGCTCTCGGGCGTGGCAGCTGCTGCCAAAAGGTGTTAAGTGGCAGCCACGACGAGCAAATGATGATGAGGCAAGCTCACTCACACGACTTAAGCCAGGCATACCTCGCTCCCCTACTTCCCCCCTCTTCCACTGCCACTGCCACTCCCACTCCCTGGCAGCGACAGCGAACATGAGCGTCGAGAAATCTGCGTAAATTTACAGTACAGCGCCATAAATTACAACAACAAAGCAATAACAAAGAATAAAAATTGAATGATAATACGAGCTTGGAAGTTATTGCATTGCACGACAGACAGATACCCTGTGGGCACAAACTAAAGTTTATACAGTTTATATAAATTAAGAGACTCCTCATTGCTCTCTTGCCACTACAACTTCCTCTTCTGCACTTTACAGGGTATCGCACTGTGCCAAGTGAAGTGAAGTGAAGCAAATATTTATGAAAATGTCTGCACGTTACCAATTCTCCAAGGAGGCTACAACCGAAGCAATTTTTCTCATGTTTTAATGGCTAATTAAATTGGCCAGCGAGGAAGGAGAGCGAGCTTGGCTTCAAGAGAAAAATCTCCAATTGAAAAAGTTGAAGATGGCCAACCGAATTGGAAATTCAATTGGAAAACAACTGCTAACAGAAACGCATCAAGGCACATAGACAAACACAGCGATGCACACAAGCACACACACATACTTCACTGTACACATACACACACTCACACATATGTACACACACTTTCATGCACACATACGTACAAATAGTCACTGTGCACACAGAGACATGTGCAGTTGCCGCACAAACATTTGCACTAAAGTTGTGGACAACGCGCGTTGACTGTGGTCAGAAATGCGAAGTAAGTGGAGATTGCATGTACTGTTGAGAGTACTTATAGAGCGGAGACAACGAACTATCTGATGGTGCCATTTGCAAAGCTGAAAATATCAAAAGAATGAGCTTGTGGAAGTCGTTACTATACATTTGTAGCTTCAGCTATTGCAATTTTCCACATATCCCTGTCAATATTGCAGCAATTCTCATGAAATTTGGCAAAGTTATAGCTAAATTATATATGTTTAGTTACCTGCATTGAAAACTTTAAATATTTTGTCACAACCATTAGTTTTCTTTTATTATATACAGTTTGTATGCATATCCCTGTTAATATTGCTGCCATTCTCACGAAATTTGGCATAGTTAGAGCTTAAATATATATTTTTAGGTAACTGCATTATTTTATTTTTCCCCTGTTAAAACTTAAAGCTATCTTGGGAAATTATGCACACATTAAGTTTTCTATAACTATTTAAATACTGAATACTTAAGATATGCAAATCTCTGATTAATTCCCTACAGCTATTTCAATGAAACTTTGCACACATCTTTAGTATTCATTTAATCCTGAAATTTATTAATATCTGTACTGAAATACTTAATATATCTTCTATTCAAATCTTTCGATACCAGCTATTTACTTCTTATTTTTTTAAGTTATTAGTTGACAAATCTCTGTTAATATTGCACATAACCTCATGAAATTTGGCATATCTATGTCTAATAAATTTATATAACCTAAGCATTTAAGAATCTGTAGATAACAGCAATATTTACTAAATTCTACAAATTTTCAAGATATTATTTACTCAGATCTCAGTTAATACTGCAGCTATTCTCATGAAATTTGCCATAGTTATAGCTTAATCATGCGTACAATCATAGCAATTCATAAATTTCGTCTGGCATCATCATAAACTATTGTATTTACAGTTATCCCAGTTAAGCTCAAAGCTGATGATATGCCTGGCAATTCGCTGGGTCAGCACGCGCTCATCTCTATCTCGCTGTGGAAAATGCATTGGGGAAAATGTTGAGGGAAATTACGTCAGTGGCTTGTGCACAAATACACACACAATACACATGCATACACACACACACAGGCGCACATGCAGCCACACAGATAAGTGACTGCTTGGGTGCTTAAGAGATAGACCAACACATGCCTCGCTGGGCAAACAGTGCGTGTTACTTTCTGTCTCTGTCTATGTGTGCGTGTGTGTATGTGTGTGTGCCAAATACGGCAGGCAGACAAAGTTGGCAACGTTGGCCGCTTTACCCCCTCTCTCCCCCTCTCTCTCTCCGCTGTCGCAGCACCCAATGACGCAGACGATTGAATCGCTGGCCCCAAAAACCCGTTGAAAGAGTTGGGAGACGTCGCCGTCGCTGCGAGACGCTGCTGTAGAATTGGGTCAAATGCGGCATTTTTGGCCTGCAGCTGCGACGCTGACAGCGCTGCCTCTAACGGTTAATGTTATTGCGCTTTTGCCATTTATCGCTGGCCATTGTTCTTGCCGTCGCCGACGAGCTGCTGAGATTTGTTGCCAGCACCAGCCACAAGGCAAGACGTCGCAGCAAGTGGCAAGTGGCAGACAGCAGGCGGCAGTCGGCTTGGGGCAGAGGCAGCTCTGGCGTTGGCTTTGGCTTCGGCTTCGGCTACTGCTCGGAGTGACTGCGAGGCAAAGTCAAATAGGCGCGCACACAAGAGTCAAACGGCAGCCGTTTTACTTGAATTTACTTTACGACTCATTGTAAACGGCATAATGATGGAGTCGCACAAAGTTGCTGAAGAAGAGAGAGAGGAAGAGGCAGCAGAGAGAGAAAGAGAGGCAGAGCGGGCCTGCTAAAGGGAGCAGCCTGGCTAAGCTGCTTTGAAGATGCTGCCAAATTTGGCTTGTGCAATGGACCAGATGAGTGTGTACTGTGTGTGTGTGCTGTGTGTGTGCACTGTGTGTGTGCACTGTATGTGAGTACTATGTGTATAAACTGTGTGTGTACCGAGTCTATACTGTGTGTGTGCTGCGTGTGTGTGCGCCTTGTTGTTGTACAAATGTTGTTAGCAAATTGTGTGCATTATGATTAGGAAACTTTGGGGAAAACGTTTGACTATTTATATTATACTGTTTATTGTTTATCGTTTATTGTTTATTATTTATTGTTTGCAGTTTTCAGTTAATCGAAAAAGGCAGCGCCACACACACATAGACAAAGAGACAGTAGAGAGACAAGTAGAGGGAGTCATTTATGTGACTTGTGTTTTACAGTTGCCCGAAACGATTGTTATTTAATTGAATTACGTGTAAACTAAAGTGTAAAGTTGTTACAACTTGTAAGTTGATTACGAATTTATTGCAAATTATTTTAATGGATATTTGAGGGGAGTTATTGCATGGGGTGGAGGGTTTGAAGTAAGGCGTGTGGACAGTGGTTAGAGAGACAGTCACTGTTGTAACTAGGCAGACGTGCAGCTAGACAGATGAAGGCATGGATAGAGAGGTAAGTAGAGAGGTGGATTGATGTATAGATGGATAACTGAAAAGCTGAATAAAAGGATGCATTGATATATCGATACATAGGTGGATAGATCAATGGATGCACATATCAGATAGATAAGTAGATAGAAATATAGTTTGAATGATTGTTAGATAGATAGACAGGGAGACAGATAGACAAAGAGATTGATAAACAGATACAAAGATAGATAGATAGACAGAAAGATAGATAAGTAGATTAATATATAGAGACAGACGATAAATAGATAGTTGATAAAAGGACAGAAAAACACATAGATATACATATATTTTTAAAAGTTTAAAAGGTGGAATGGACCTGAACGACAAGGCATATTAAAGTACAGATATCAAACAGATAGATAGGCAGATATCGAGGCATATAAATAAGCATGTACATATATAGCAAGGTCGATTTTCGTCCAGGTGCAAGTGCTGTTTCTATTATTTTTCCAACACTGTATATTTATAGCTTCATAAAGTTAAACGTTTAAAATCGAAAGATAACGGGAAATATATTTTATAGCTAAAATTTGCTCCTACTTTAAAGAGTAACCTCAATTAAATGACTATAAATAGTCTTTTATATATATTTTTATATAGCCATCATCCCACTAACGCCTTTCCCAATGAGTTATTATGTTATAACAAAAGATAATCGCTTTAAAACTCGCACCTAATTCGCTTGATTTTATTTTTAATTTACGTGTTGTCAGGATGCTAAAAATGTTTATGTTTCATTCATGTTGCAATGCTAAAAGAGGGAAAAGGAGAAGAAGAGAGGGGGGAGCTGCTGCTGGACTATTAAAGTTTAATTAATTTTTACAACAATTTGGTCGGACACGTTTTGGCGGGCAAGACTGTAATTATGATGACTTTCGTTTAATAAACGTCATCATTATTAAAATGAATTTGATGGCGAAAAGTTGTTGCTTCAACATGTTGCTTTGTTGTTGTCCTCAGTTGCCGTTTCTGTTGTTGTTGTCATTCCTGTTGTTGCTGTTGCCGTTGCTGCTGTTGGTGGCTTGAACAACATTTTGTGACAGCAATTTGCCAGGGGCCATCAACGAGTTGGCGTCGCCAAAAACTGATTGCAGCGCACTTTGTCAGCTTTGGCATTTTTGCAGAGATGCGCGCTGCACATTTAATGATGATGATGTTGCAGCTGCAACATGCAGCCGCAGGTCAATCGAACAAGTAGCAAATACATTTCGTATTGAGACATTTTGGCGAATTTAATGTTTTAATTAGCTTAGCAGAAATTGGTTTGGGAGGAAGGCACTTGCGAAATGAAGTTGTCGGTGAAATTTATGAGGCACAGTCAACGTTTAAGCTTAGATCTCTCTCCTCCCCCTCCCCCCTCTCTACAACTGTAGTGAAAGCTATCTGCAACTGCGTTCTACGTGTGCCAGAGAATTTTGTTACTTTGCCTCGGTTAGATTACCTGACCTGGGTAGCCTGCTTCCTTCTCCTCCCCCGTTGCCCCTCACAGCCAATATCCTTGGAGCGTGGCTGGCATGTGAACGAGTGTAGAACGCATGCTCTAGCATGCACAACCCACACACACACAGGCACACACACACACACGTACATGTTAACCGAAATGTTTGAACCAAATCCCATTTGTCACGCCTGCAACGAGTCGCAGCTCGACTCGTTCGGTTTGTCAGTCTCCATTGACCCGGCAATGCGCCACCTGAACGACGCAGGTATGTAGAGCGAGGGGGAGGGAGTGGGGGGACCGTGTGCATGCTTCAAATTTGGCCTCGTAAAATCTAATATAAATGCAAACGCAAATGTCAAAAATTGTAAAATTAAAAATCACATCTGCCTGCGCAGAGTCCCGAGCTGCCTTCGACTATCAACTATTTTGTGTGTGTGTGCGAGTGTGTGTGTGTGCGGTTGTGAGTGTGTGCGAGTGTGTGTGCACATGACGTATACGCAGCATTTTTCAACAACTGTCACATTACGTATACGCAATCAGTCGTCGTGTCGCATATTGACGACGAAAAAAAATGTACAAACAAAATGAACTTGCTACGCTCGCTGGGTTGAGTTGCGAGATACCCTGGGAAAGAACAGTGCAGGGTAGTTTAATTGTAAACAATGTGCACCTGAGTTGAGTGCATGTAAAACATTTCTTATTTCTTTACAAATCCACAACTTGAATAAGAACAAGATAGTTCCGCTTACCCCATCGAGCTGAGGCCGCAGGCTAGATTCCTTATCTCACTCACGCACACAACTCCACTCACGTCATTGTGACTAACATGTCCCACAACATAACGCAAATGCTTTTCAAAATAGCAGCAACAAACTCAAATGAAAATTTCATCAATATAAAATACTCAAAAAAAAGGAAGAAGAAAACTGAAATTGTTGTGAATATATTGATATTGGGGAAATGCGGCTATTCATGCATGAATTGGCTGTCAGTGAATGATGAACCCGCGATTGGGGGATTACAATTCAGCAAGCTCTCCCCCTCTCTCTCTCTTCCTCTCTCTCTTCCTCTTTCTCTCTCTCTCTTGCTCTCTGTGTGTCAAAGTCCTGATGAATTCATAAGTTGCATTTGCAAGGCAAAGTGTGTGTTTTATAATTTGTACAATTTTCTCATTAAAATTGCAATGCGTCAAGTTTCATTTATATGCGATGTTGCAGTTGCTTTTTAATTTACGTATATGTGTGTGTTTGTGTGTGTGTGTCTGCTCTCTTTACGCGTCTGTCTGCAAAACGAATTTTATTTTAATTTATGCGCAGACAGAGGCAACATAACCAAACCAGACCAGACCAGACCAGGCCAGACGGACGTGGCGGGTTAGGACACTTTTCCCCGACATTCACATACAGACTCATTGACACACACTCACGCACACACTCACGCACACACTCACGCACACTCGCACACATTACTAGCAACACACGCAACTGGCTGAAAACGGAAACGGAAATATGCGCAATTTTTCAACAAGACAATGTCTGCCAGCCTGGGAAAAACAGCCAGAAAAAAAAACCAAAACGAGAATTGTATAAAATGAAAATGATAAACCGAAAAGTTTTGCAAGCGTTTTCTCAACTTTCTGCAGTTGCACAAAAATTGTTTAAGTTTTGCGTTTGTTTGAGTTCTCTCAGTTTGCTTTGTTGTTGTTCTTGGGGAGTGCGTTTTCCCTTCGAAATACGTTTATTTTGTTTGCCCTTTCTGCTTTTTTTTCTTTACTTTGCTTTGAATTTCAATATAATTACAAAAGTGCGTGCCAAGTGGACAGATAAAGTGGTTAGCAGAACTTTGCTGGAATTGGGTCAATTAAAACCTTGTCTGCTGGTTAGTTTTTTATGCAAATAACCAAAGTTCCAGGGTAATAAAGGTTGTAAAGTATCTAGCCTATTGTATTATAGAACTGCCATGACAATTTGATTAACATAAAAGCCAAACCGCAAATGAAATAAATACAATAATTCTGGCCTCTCATCTGCAGTTAAAACGCTGCATTTATCAGTTGTTGTTTTTTCCACGAATTCCCGCCAAATGCAGAGGTTAAATCGTCAGCCCATTAAGAGCTAAAAAAGCAAGAGAGAGTGTAATAAATACTGAACATTCGTTTCAAGCACTTTGCACTGCAAAAAACAATCATAAAAATTGTTTATCAATTTTGTGCCACAGGCAGGCAGTGCAACGAATGCATTTAAATGAGCCGCAAATAACAAGAATTGTCAATACACACACACACACACACACACAGAGAGAGTACCCACTGTGAATAAACACTCAAACTTATTGAAATTCATTCACGAATTCATTATAAAAACCGAAACCGAAGCCGAAAAACTGTTTGTCTGCGTCGGAAAAGTCAATGGAACAAATGTTGTGGACCCGATGCGATATGCTATAAATATTATAAATGTGTATTCAATTTATGGAAATTAATATTTGGCGAGGCGAGGTCGAATCTTGTTTGGAATCAGCATTAAATATTTACTGAATCACTGCGATTTATGTCTGTCTGTCTGTCCCGAACATATGTTTCCAATTACGGCAATTTATCAGTGCTTTCCAGAGTTTAATGCGCTTTCATTTAATTGCAATTACTTTGCCCAATTAAATGTGTTATGAACTTTGCGAAAATGTTGGCAATTAAAATAGAGTTGCTATAAATATACTGCAGTTGCCATAAAATACATTTTAAAGCTAAGCTAAAAAATTCTCGCAGCTTTAAGAAGCTTTCTAAGCTGAACTGTTTGTAAACTTTTGGTATTTTCAGCTGCTGTCATTTGGTATTAATTAAATACTAAACGCCTGTTTATTGTTTGCTGTGACTTTCTAACAAATTGTCGGCATTTTATTTGTTATGCAAACAGAGTTGAATAAATTGTCATTGAATCAGCGCAGAAATGACTCAACTTCAAATTGCAGAAATCAACTATGAAATTAATTAGAGCCAACAATCAGCATTAAATACCGAGACACAGAGGAAAGGTGCTAGAGGAGAATATAAAGAGGGAGAGGTGGGGAATAAAGAAAAACAGGTCAGTGCATAAATTGCAATGGAAACGACGAAGCCGGAAGACGGCAACAGCAACAGCAACAAAATAAACGACACAAAAACAGCTGAAAACGAAATGTAAACACAAGGAAAGAGACAAAGACAGTAACAGAAAGAGAGAGAGAGAGAGAGAGAGATGGAGAGAGAGGGGGGGAGGGAAAGGAAGGTAGGTGAGAGGGAGGAAGTTAGAGAGGGGAAGTCACCGGCGACAGCTTCGCGAATTGTGCAATCCGCGTGCACCCCAGCACCAAAAGAGTCGCCAAGAAGTGCAAGAAATGCGCCAAAGAATTCAAGCTGCACTCTGAATACCCTAGGGAAGTGTGAGAAAGGGGAATAAGCATGCTAAACCTATGGGAAATTTGAGAAAGGGAAGTTTAGAGCATAAGAAAATTAATAAAAAAGCAGAAAATGTGTATGAGCAATGTTTCTATTGAGCAACTAATGAAAAGGTTTATTGTAAAGGTTCCTTTGAAATAGGTTCTTAAGGTTGAAAATTAAAGGTATAATTTATAATTTACAATACCAAACCTATGCCAGAAATATTAAACAAGTAATAAAAATCCAGAATCATGAATGAGAAAAGGTGTTTGAACAGTTTCTATTGGGCAATTAATGATAGAGGTTTACAGCATTGGTTCCTTTGAAATAGGTTCCTAAGGTTGTAAATTAAAGGTCTAATGTACAACTTACAATGCCAAATCTTTCTCAGAAATGTTAAACTTGAAGAAAATTTACACTAAGCAAATTAAAAACAATCCTGAATCATGAATAAGGCACAGAAAAAGTATTTAAACAATGATAAATTGATCGTTTAATGCAACAGATTTATAGCAGAGGTTCGTTAGGTTAAAGTGCCCAAATGTCCAACTCAGCATGGCAAACCCAAGCCAGACAACTAGCTATACCCCCATAGGGTAGAGTATCATAGTGTCGACAATAAATTAAAATGCAAATTTGAACGAAAATGAGTGTAAACAGTAAGCACTTGCGACGCTCCGACGCTGTGCTGCAATTGGGGCTGAGATATGTCGGACTAGAACTGGCAAATGGCAGCTGGCAACTGGCAACTGCTAACTGGTAACTACTTGCGGAAGAAGAGGGGAGAAGGGGAAACTGACAAGAGCTGCAACTGCAACTGGCAATGCTGAAATGCTGCTTTGCAGTAAGTGGCGACAATGAGACTACTGTGCGGTTTGCTGAGAAGCTATGCAGCCCAGTAGCGGACTAAGCAGCTGACAAGCTTGGGCGCCAACCACTTGCTACTGATTAGGGCAACCTTTGCCTGGTGCACTCCGCTACTGAAATCTACTCAGCCGGAAGTGTCATGGAAAGCGAAAAATTAGCAACGACTTGGCGGCGACCAACTGACCCAAAAATCATTCAGATATAGAATAAGAACAAGTTCGGCAAGAAGAAGAACAAGAAGACGTTGCAGCAACTGATTCGGATCTCTTGGCAGAGCCATTGTTGCATTGTTGAAGGTCGCTGCTGCTTCTTCTACTACTTCTTCTTCTACTGCTTCTTGGCTGAAGAAAGTGTTGAAGCGTTGCCAAGGTAAACTTGCCCAGTTACCACGTTTCACTTACCCACAACTGGCTTAGGGCAATAGCCCCCAGGAAAGCCCCCAAACTGATGGCTCCAATATATTCAGTGTAAAATCGCTTGAAACTTTTCGCTTACCTAAAAGTACACAGAGAAAGAGAGAAAGCATGAGAGAGGAAGTAAGAGGGAGAGGGAGATATTAATAGAGCTGCTACGGGTTGCAGTTGCCCTTCTGCATTCTGTGATATTTGCTTAAAATTCTAGTTTTGCACAATTTATTTAGAACACACACATGTGTGGGAGTGTCCTGTGTGTGTGGGAGTGTGTGGGAGTGTTGTGTGTCTGTTTGTGTGTTTGTGAGGGGGGCAATTGACGACGCACGCTGTGCAAAGTTGCAGCTCAGCTCTGTGGTTCGTCCGCTGCTGTTTTGTCTCTGCTCTGGGGCCCAACGAAGCCACAGAACGATAAAAAAGTTGTGCTCCTTTTTTTTTCCTTTTTTTTAAAATAAAAATAATAATAGAAAACCGAAAAAAAGGCAAATAGTTGTGACCGCCAAACCGAGCGGAGTAAAACAAATGAAAAATCTGTGTTGGTCAAAGCGTAATAGAAAACACAATGTAAATGCTAGAGAACAGCGAAAGGGTTAAGGAGAAAAAAGGAGACGGAGTAAGAGAAGGAGATGGATGGGGCAAGAGAGAGGGGGAGAGGGAGCAGTAGACTGAGCAGCACAATAGCCGCCGGCTATGGCCGAAACAACTCTTCAGATTGCTTTCGGTGGCGTTTAATGAGTGTTTTGCATGGAGTGCAGTCCACAAAAAGAGCTGCTAAAAGTCAATTGAGGGGAAGAGAGAGAAAGAGACAGAGAGAGAGAGAGAGGGGGGGGCAATGAACAATTTATTGGTATTTATAGTTGCACTGCCCAAGGAGTTGTTTTGCAAATTTATTGGCAACAATTGTGAAGCAGTTTAAGCGACTGCCTAATGACATTTCTATAGGCGGCAACTGCTTAGGGTATTAAAGAACTAATTTACGATTGAAGCTAAGCATTGCAATAAAAACAAATGCTTTTATATACAGAAGACTTGAGAAAGGATAAGAGAAAGAGGTTAAAATACAAATAGGTTTCAAAAAGATACACAGATAAAGGCGCATAAACATTTGTACACATGTTAAAAGTTGTAAACGTGGCTGAATTTAGTCTACTCTAATTCACTCTAAACCCTTCTTCAACAGACTTCCTTTATGGCAGGGTAAAAACACATATAAATCTAAATAACTTATAAATAATAAATATACATCCAATTAGCAATCTCACCCCTCTGCATTTCTGAGAATTCTTCAAGCTAATTTAGCTTGAATCTAACTTAAACAAATAAACATTTAGTTTAGTTATTGAAACCTAAGTCAATCAATCAATTCAAGCCACAAAAACTCCCTGAAAACATGCATAAAATGCACTTAAAATCACATTTAAAATTGATTTCTGGTTTGCATCTGTAAGGTGTGTGTTTTCTTATCATTTCATAAATCAAATATTAGCCATATATCCAATATTAGCTAAGTGTGAAGCTACTCGATGAGTTAGCAAAGCCTTTGCAAGGCTTCAGTGTTGGAAACGAGCTTCACAAATCAAACGAACTAATGAACCTAAATGCAAATAACATAAAAAATAGTATGCAATCAATACGAGCAGAGAGTCTCACACACAGTGGCAACGATAAATACACGCCCACGTGCTGGGGCACAAGTGTTGCCATTTCAAAATGCTAACCAAATGCCATGAATTCAATTTCAAAAAGATTTTTCATCAAATTCAACACGTCAACAAACGAATCAGGGAATCTCTCAGGGAAGGGAAATGAGTTATTGCTCTTGGCTGTTACTTTCTGCAGGCTGCAGAGCAGCTGAAAGCGAAACTCAAACCGAAACTCAAACTGAAACTGGCCCATATCCAAAAAATACAACGGGGCACGTTGAGTTTCGAATGAATCATTCGAAATGTTTCAAATGTTGTTTGCAAAGTGCGCCAAAAAAAAGAGAAGAACTTGAAGCAGGACTTGGGAAGCTCTACGTCTCACTCTCCCTTCCTCTTTCTCTTTTTCCCTCTCTCTCTCTCCATCTCCCTGTCTCTCTCCTTATTCCCCTCTCTCCTCTTTAATAAATACCACAATGAAGAAGTAAAAAGGCAACAGCAGCAGCAGCCGCAACAACTAAAACATTTGGCATTATCTTGATGCCATTTGCCACCCGCATTGTTGTTGTAGTTATTGTTACTGTAGTTGTTGTTGTTGTTGGCTAAAGGAGACCCCCAAGTAGCGCTGCGAAAGTCAGTGCCAATCACAATTCCCGCCAGGCAGTCGGCCAGGCTAAGCAGTCAGCCTTGAACTGCACAGTTTGATAGCTGAGCAACAACTAAACAAATACACACACGCACACATTCGTATATATATACAGTTACTTATACAAGGACACACATGCAGGTTGAATATATTTCAACAACAAATTGCTGTCTCTTTAGTACAATGGCCTGTGGGGTATGCTTGGTTCTAGAGAGTGAAGAGACAGCCAGAGTTGTCAGCGATAGAGGAGAAGTTCTTAAACTTATTGTAGATGGTATCTTTAGAGAAACTACAAAGAAGTCTTTATGTGCTCATTGCCAAACAGGATTTTACAAATAGATTAATTTATTTTTTTTTTTATTTTATTTATTTATTTTATTAGTTTTAAGACCTAATGCAGTCTATTGAACTCGAAAGTGACATATTAACATAATAAATCATTTAAAGTTGAAATTCATGAAATTTTCAGGTACTGCCATCCATAAGATCTATTGCACCTCTGCTGAGCTTAAGGATTCTTTAACTGTTCAAGGTTTCTTAAGAATTCTAACGTTTTTTACTGGAATGAAGTTTATCTCTTATGTTATTTATCTCCTAATGTGTAAATACGTGTAGTATACATATAGTATAATATATAGTATCATATACGCCTAAAATTCTTCAAAAAATAGTTTTCTCTACTTTTAATACCTCCCCTCATTATGCAGGGTATTTCACAGTCACTGCTTTCGCTGCTTCCTTTTTTTTGCGCGTCGCTTTTTCTACCGCATTAACATTAAATCTTTATTTTGCGTATATATTTAACAACAATCCACACACAGTTGTATACCTTGTGTGGCTATATGCGATGCCAAAGAATAACAACAAAATATTATTATTATTTAGCTGTTGCTTTTGTTGTTGTGACGCTGACGCTGGCACAACATTTGCATAAACCGCAAAATCCGCTTGTTTGTATTAGCATTTGGTTTCTCGCTCACTCGGGTCCGGTGCGTAGCTATCCAATAAATTTCTGTAAGTCGTTTGAAACTTCAAGAGAAAACTTGTATTTTTATACCAAAACCAAAACAGAAACACAAAAGACAAAGACAGTATACAGATATTTAAATTTGTAAAACCAAAACAGCAAGTGAGTAGTAGTCACGGAGTCTTTTGAATGTATTCATCTTTGTTAGGCATTCATTCATGCGTTCAGCTCAAGTCGATAAACTGCGAGCGAGAGACAAAAGTTTTGCAAGCATGCAAAATGATGAAACTGAACAACATCGAAGGGCCTTTTTACTTGTTTGCTATGGTATGTGTGCCACGCCCACCAGGCACCCGCACAGCGTGCGCCCCTCCCCCAGGGGGATTAGTTTCGTTTGGCAGACATGAAAGCAAACCCAACTAATAAGTTATCAATCAAATTTTTCGGCATATGCCTCGAACCTGCATGCAATCAATTTGTGCGATAAAGTCAAATGTCGGACAGTCGATACAGGGTGATTCAAGGGTGGTTCGGTTTCGGGGCGCACTGCAGAGGTTTTTCTTCTGGTTGCCTTCCCTGCTGTTTTGCATTGTTCGCTTGACAGTTGTAAAGTGATTTGCGACGTGGTCGATCTGCTCTGTCTCATTTCTCCACCTCCTTCTGGCTTTTGTTTTCCATATCTTCCAAATTGTTGGGAAATATGATTTGTATGCATTAGCCAAATTTGTGTTAGTGCATGAACATGCTGAGATCATTTATATTGATGTCCGAAGCAAGATTAATTGTTGCAGCATTTCATATATCTAGGCAAACTTGAGGTTAGTGAGCTGAAAATTTGGTCGGTAGTTTGCCAAAAACAAAAACTAAATTCGAAGCGTAATTCTAATGCAGAACAGTTAATTTTTGGTAAACACAATAACTATGAACAGCTTAATGATTTCTGAAAATTTGGCTGCAATCGGATAAATAAGAAAGAAGTTATTTAAGAAATTTTAAATATGCACTGATTTCTGAGTCCTCCCTGAAGGTATGCAACACAAAATTTGAAAGTAATTTACTGAAGAAATAGTTCTTGTAAGCTGTATTGCACACTTGACTTAAGCTCTCGTGCTTGTTTTTATTTATTTTTCAAATTTTCTACATTTTTTTTTCTCCAACTTCAAATTAGCAGCTCCAGATTTCATTTTTCTTAATTTTTATTATTTTTTCTTCGATTACACATGCTTTACTGCAAACAGAAACTTCCCCTTTTGTTTTCCCTCCTCGATTCTAATCTGATTAGCTAATGAGCATGTCCTTCATCATCTGCTTCTAAGCCATCATTCATTTTGTTGTCTTACTCCGCTTCACTTCCCCATATTCACTCAGAGATGTCTTCATAATGTTGCTCGAAAGATTAATCTCCCTAGAAACAACTCCATTCCATCTGGCCTACAGTCAATAAAATGATTTATATTTGATTTAGTGTCAATTAAGCGCATTATTAATGCCCATTTCTGGTGTATGGAAACCAGTTTAATGCCAGATTATGCTAAACTTGCTAAAAATAGCAGGCCAGTCATAATTACGCTTATGACATAGACTGGTTTATGTATATCACGGACAACATTATCGTAGATATTACAAATGTTTTTTGTCAACTCAAGCATCATAATAACAATTCCAGAACGACAAGAACAGGACAAGTTTCTTGTTTACCCACATCGCAACAAGATTTTGTTTCGATTTCCTGTTTGCCAAAAAACAACAAGAAAAGCAACTAAAGTTTTCTTCGCTTCAATGGAAAACAGCACAACAAATGGGGAGAAGAATGGGAAGAAGAACTTTTGCAAACGGAACTCATAGAACTCAAATGAAAAAGCCGATAAAAATCGCAAAGTTTCTGTTAATGGTTTATGCTGAATTGTGCGCAGCACCAAAGTAAGGGTCTTAAATATGCTAATTTCTGGCAAAGAAGCAGAGAAGATAATACAAAAAAGCAACAGCCAGAAATCAGCATGCACAATGGAGCGTAAAATGTATAAAAAATGTTAAGAGATTAACAAAAATTGACCAAAATGTCAGATGGTTGAGAAAAAACACACCAAAAACTGGAAAGTAACGATGATGATGATGATGATTGTGGTTGGGTTGTCGATCTGGTTGCTGATGAGCTGTTGGAGTCGTGCCATGACGAATTCAGATGATGTGGGCAGACAAATATTTCGCATCGAGGAAGTTCCGCGCGAGCTTTGTAATTTCAAATTCCATTTGAATAGACCTCAAGGTCGATGCGAAGCATCAATGACAACTAATCAATAAAAAAAACACTAAAAAATGGAAACAGAAACAGAGAAGACAACAAATTGGGATGTCTAAAAAATGGTTGAGATGTTTTTTTTTTCTTCTATTTTTTTTGAGAGCTCCTCAACAAGTGAGTCTTGGTTCAAGTGCCGCTTGTGGATGCCACTTGGGCATCCGATCGAGTTGCGTAACGAGGCAAGAGAAGTTGCTGTTGCTGTTGCTGTTGGTGGGTCAAGTGTGACCAGCCAAGTGAGTT
Source organism: Zaprionus africanus (assembly GCA_018151435.1). Lineage (NCBI taxonomy): Eukaryota > Metazoa > Arthropoda > Insecta > Diptera > Drosophilidae > Zaprionus > Zaprionus africanus. The sequence continues at coordinate 79,068 of JAECXB010002307.1, read as the reverse complement.
GTAAATGGGGAATGCTTCGTAGTACGTATGGTACTTGTGAATGGGAGCTTATGATAGACAGATTGCCATCGCTTGTGGCTCTCCAGTGGCTCCCCAAGCAAATAAAGCTAAGTGCATTGCCTCGTACTCGACTCTCTGGTAATGTAAAATGTGTGTAGAGTACTAAGTTGTTTTGCTCGATTTGAAGATTGATTGACTGCGCGCCAAAAGGGTTGACAAATTATTGCCCAAGTTGCTGTGCACTGCCACACAAGCTTATTAAATGCATCGTGAAATATTTAAGAAAGTATCTAAGTGATTATTAGAGCTTAGTTGATGAAATATCAGTATACTTGACCCTTTAAAGGGGGCACTGCAAACTTTAATAGCGACCTTTTGTCGACCTGTTAATCAGAAAAGAGAAATTACTTTCATAACTCTTTGAAGCTGACACACATTTGTACGCAAGCGAAATAAATATAATTTCATTCGCTTGACTTGCTTTTTGTTACCGTTAATTAACTGCCTGAGTTGACCTCTTCAACTGTTCAACACGACTGCCGTAACCTGTCCGAGCACGACCCCAATAGCAACATCAACCTCAACCCCGAACCGTTTTGGGCAATAGATTGTCGAGCCTGGCACACATTAAACAACCCTCAGCATCTTCATATTCGCAACATGCCAACGCAATATTAATCAACTAATCCCGGTCTGGGCCTCACTCTCTCCCTCTGCTCCTGCCCCCTTTCCTCACATGCCCCTCTCTTGCTCTCAGCCGCTTTAATGAATGTGCTGCTATAACAAAAGATTTTGCCGCCTTTTGCAAAAGAAATTATCTCGCTTGCCCCATAGCTGTGACTATGGCATATGGTGTATGATATTTCACTACTTTATGTGGCATAATTTATATGCGTGCACTTGCCACTTGCCATTGACATTGAAAGTCGTGCCAGATGTTAATTAGTTAGTTCATCAAAAATTTACCTGAACCTCAGCAATGAAGACATCAACAACATCACAAGTAAAATGTTGTCGGCAACAATAAAAGTGAACGCATTAGAGAGACAGACAGAGAGACAGATGGAGAGACAGGCAGAAAGACATTCAGATAGACAGAGGGAGAGACAGATAGAGACACAGTTGGAGGGGATCTGTGGATTGTTGGACAGTCTCATGCTTTACTTTTGCTCTTGCTTTTCGCTACGTGCTGAAGATGAAAGCGATTTTCACAACACTGACAAGAAAGAGCTCAAGTATCCCATACCAAACTCAACTGAACTCAAACGAACTGAACTGAACTGAGCTGAGGCTGAGCCGAGCTGAGCCAAGTCAAGTAAAGTAAAGCGAAGTCAGAGCATTATGAAAAACGCTTTTCATATTTATTGTCGGCTCGTTTTGTGCTCTGTTGCTGTTGTTGTGCCGCACTTTATTTGTTATACTTACTTACACAGTCGTAATGAGGGGCAATTTATGATAATTTCAGGTGAGGTCGCCACATAAATTCAAGTTAAGAGTGAAATTTAAAGCCAGTGCCCGCAACATCAATTGCATAGTTCAAAAAGTCAAGAAAATGGGTTGGAAAAAAGGTGATTAATGAGTGAAAAAAAGGTACGCAGGCTGCTCGACTGAAGAACACCCTGCAGTGAGTAGTGTAATTGATGGCTTGGCTAAGTAACTATTAAGGGTAGCGCTATGAAATTTGGCAGAAAGTAAGAGAATTTAATGAACTATTAGTATGTAAAGAAGGTTTGGTAATACTGTATAAAGTGATAGCTTGAAACACGAATCAAATTAAAGTTCCCTTTATTAGAAGAGTTCTTTGTTCGGTAGATGGCGAAGGTACTAAAGGGAATAACTTTTGTGTTTTCTTTATTGAAAGAAAGAGTTTATCTAACTATGCAATTATTCTATTCAACCCCTTCACAAAGCTCGTTGACAGGGTATAGCAAACTAAACGAACAATTTATAATCAAATTTTCATGTTGTCAATTTATATTGAAACTAATAAATTTGACAGCGCGTAACCAGCACAAGAAAGGACAAAAGGGGACGACGGGTCAGTGAGGTAGAGAGAGAGAGAGAGAGGAAGGCGTGGCCATAAAAAATAGACTTGTCAACGTTGTTGTTGTTGCTTGTATTTGTTTGCTGAAACAAGTGAAAGTGTCAACGCCATGAAAAATGATGAATGGCCGGCAGAGAATATGCCCGAGAGTCGAGTCGAGTGAAGTGGAGTCGCGTCGCATCGCTTCGCATCGCGTTGGCTGCGGGCAGACAAGAAAAACAGCAAATAAATTGAGACTGGCAGGCAGGCTGGCTGGCCAATGCGGCGTATGCGTAATTTATGTGCTCCACATGTGCGTCTGCCATTTGTGTGCCTCTGCACTGCAAGTGAAAAGTTTGCCGGGCAATCATTAACTACGCACAGAGATAGCATTGAAATCTCAACAAGGAAAACAGAAATAAATAAAGGAATCTTTTCAAGAACAATGGAACAAGCTGTAAGGGGTGCCATTTCAATTGTAAAATCTTTCACTAAACTGATTTGTAAATCTCTGTTAAGAGCTCTTCGCCTCTTGCAATTGATTTATCTTTTGATATGAGCAGCTTCCTTATTCAATTCAATAGATGAGGTAAATTGGTAACTGATCCCAAGTCTGTAGACTCTTTAGAATCTCAAGCTTAAGTTCACAATGGAGCGAGTCGAGCGAGGGCTTAAAGAGGGAACAGCATAAGCTGCGATACTTTGCCATTCACCAGCAAAGCGGCTACTTCAAAAACAACTCTCGCATGTTAGATTAAAAAAAAGAAAATCCTGCCAGAGACAGGCGCACATTCAGTTCACTAAGGAGAGGGGGAGGAGCAGGGTGCAGGGTGCAGGGCACAAGGTGGTGCAGGTGTGTGTGCCTGATGTAGCTGCTTATCTCTGGCAGTCGGCGCTGCTAGGACTTCATAGATAACTGCCAGGACTCATGGCAAACGCGTGCGCTGCATAATGAAAATGCTGCGGGTGTATTAAAGGCAGCCGGATGAGGGAAAGGTGCGGCAGGGGGGTACGGGTAGCATTTGAATAGCAACCTCCGCAGTAGCTGCAAAATGTTATGAACGCGTTAAGGCGTATTATTTAGTGGCACGAATAAAACTGCCGACTGTGAAGAAGGCACAAGAGATGAGCAGGGAGAGGAGAGCAGATGAGCAGGGGGGAGGAGGGGTAGCCTGCGCAGTTTTTGGTGTTATTTAGTCGCTAATTTCACTCCGGCATGTGCTTTACCTGGCCATGCGTGCTAAGGTAAAGTGCTAATTTTCTAGGCAAATCTCTGTGCGAATTGTGAATGGGCAGAAAGGGTTTTTGAACAACCGAGAAAGTTCAGTTCAGTTTGCCCAGCGAAGGTGCTAAAGCGTGTGCAGATACTCACTGACTAAGTGACTGAGTGCCGAGTGAATACCGGAGTGAGTGAGTGCATCGAACCCCGCACTGATGATGTTTGCATAGCAACGGAGGCAAACGAAACGAACGAGGAAAGTCCAATAGTGACCACCACGTAAAATCAACCTTTGAGTGACAATCTCTCAATGAGAGACGACTGTCTTCTCTTTTTATGGCAACTATGGGGTAGAAGGGTATGATAACTTTCGCAGTAAAGGGCGTGACAGACCCCACAACAGAATGAATATTCTCAATCAGCATCAAATATCGCTTTTCTGTTCGTATGAGCAGTTATACTGAAACTGTAAGAGCTACGACTTTCAAATAATTTTATATAAAATTGTTTGAATTCCTCCTTAAAATAAAGTTTGTATTAGAATTCGCTCATTCCTCTTTCCGCCTCCATAAAACAATAAAAACCTAATTCCAAGCGTAAATTTTATGCGTCCTAACTCATTTTTACATGGTTTACACAATAATTATCATCGTTCAATTCACATCTAAAAGTTTGGTTGCAATTGGATTATTAGCAAAGAAGTTATGCAGCAAATCTTTATTTTTAAGCCGCTCCCTGCAAAGTATGCAATACAAAAACAGTATATAAACTAATATCCAATTGATTGCCGCATTTGGTTACAATCGCACTATTAACATAGAAGTTATTAAAGGAATCTTTATTTCTAAGCATCTCCCTGCAAAGTATGCAACACAAAATTTTGCTAAGAAAAGATGTTGTATGTCTGAGAACTAGTTAAGGTCAGCTGTGTAGTAGAACGTATAGCACTGTGAGTCAGTCTCTACTGTAGCTTTCTTCCTCATTCCGCCTTCTTTGACTTTGTTGTCAAGTCAAAATGGTTTACCTGCCTTGTGTTCTCCTGAAACTTATCTGCATGCCACCAAATTTGGTATGCGACATGCTAATGAATAATGGTAAGATAGAGTTTAAAAGAAATTTAGCTGAGAAATACCACAGAGCTATAAAAAAGGCGTAATGTGCACAAATAAAAAGATGTGCCTCTGAAATTTCCAACACGTGCTTGTAAACACTTTATCTTTATCTACGCATACTGCAAATTTCATGGGTATCGCATGAGATTGTATAAAATAAGACATAAAAGCGCGCCCCCCATAATGATCTCATGCTAGTAAATATACTCGTACTCGTACTCGTATATGATTTAATATTTGTCAGCTGCAGTTGCTGCACAGAATATTCAATAGAAGTCACTGAGCCGCAATGGAAACCCATCGAGAAACCATTCAGCTGAACGAAACGACGCACAGTAACAGTAAATCTCCAACACGCACCTTCCAAAAACCAAAAAAAACCAGGCAGGCAGCAAGAGTAATAAAAATCTCTCATGGGTTCAAGAGAGAAAAAGCAGAAGGAAGAAATGAAATAAAAACCAAAACAAATATGAGAAAAATGTTGTGCGTGTGCCGACTCTAACCAGGCCTAAGTAACAGCAACAACAACGAGTCTATGACCTGGCCACCTATATAGTTATGCCACCCCCCCCCTGCTTCCCCTCATCGCTCGTACACCCTCGCTTGGCAATCAAAAGCGGCGGCGTTTTTCTTTTGGGCTCTCGGCCTAAGCGCGGTACAATGAACTTTGTATAGCCTGCGGGGAGTGAGGGGGCCTGGGTCGAGGGTCGCCTTGTGTAATGCAAGGCAAGCAGAAAGCTGAAACGCAGCAACGTTGCAGGTTGCATGCTGCATGCCGCATGCTGCGTCGGCGTCGACTGCGGCTGTTTGCATTTAAATTTTTCACATTGAATTCATTTGAGGCCTGCCAACAAAAAAGCAAACAAAGTTACAAAAGACGAAGAGCGCCGCAGGGCAGAGGCAGACGAAGAGGGGGATAGAGGGAGGGGGGAGGCCTGGCTGTGGCTCTGGCTAAATGCTGCACAAAATGAAGCTAATACTTATGTTGCAACTGTGGGCCGCCCTGCTGCAACCAAAATGACTGGCGGGCTTGATTCTTTCCAGCTGCAAAAGTTGCCGTTTGTTGTGTGTGTGCGCTGCCTTCTTTCCTGTATGATGTGGGCGTGGCAGGCACCTGAACTGAACTACACGTGTACGTAGGTATGTATGTGTGTGCTAGTGTGTGTGTGTGAGTGTGTGTGTGTTTGTTCCCATTTCTTGCATCTCACGCGCTTGCCACTTTTTCGCCCGCGGCGGCTTCCCTTGAGCTCCTTGTTCGATGCTCGTAATCAACGTCGTCGTCAGCAGCAGCAGAGCACCAGCACATGCGAGAATTACACACACTTCTAGTTATTAATCAGCTTCTGGAAGGAGTGGAAGGCGTGGCACATTCATGGAATACGGGGCTTACCTTTTTTCGGAGAATTCTTTAACATTCAACAACATCAAAGTTGACTTGAAAATTCCTGAAACCTTTTTTGGTTCGGCAATAAATCTGATAATACTAAGGGGGTATTCAGAAAGTTATGTAGTTCTATTCTCAAAAATCCACAAAGATATTTGGGAAGGTGTAGCTGGCATAAAGGTATCTATCTCGTTGTAGAACATCCTTTGCTGAATACTTTGATTATGCATTCAGGAATTGAAATGTTTCACTTTGATGTCTCTTTCCCAGGCAGTTGTTAGTGTTGTTGTTGTTGTTGTGTCTGTGTGGAAGCAAAGTACCGTACATTTGCTAACAAGCTAACTACGTGCAGCTAACGTTCAAATGGGCACAACAACAACTGCAACAACAGCAACAAGAGAAGTGCAACCAGAACCTGCTCGGCAACCGCAAACCCAACGTCGTCTGCCAGCGAGGATACGAGCGAACCGGGGATCAGGTCCAGCAGCAGCAGCAGCAGCCAGCTTTGTGTGCATGAGGCCACAACGGTAAATCATCGGATGCCCACACACACGCACACACAACCACACACACAGATACAGACTTGCATACATACTCACACACGGGCGTCTGCATTCACGCGCTTTGATGACGACAACATTCGCCCGCCAATTCGCCAACCTCTGTCGCCCCCACCACACGCTCTCTCTCTCTCTTTCCCTCTCTCTCTGTCCTTTGCTCTCTCTCTTGGTCTCTTTACCTCCCTCCTTCCCTCTCTCTCTCTTTTTGCTATCTCCCTCTTGCACCTGTCCTGCTCTGCAATGTGGCCTGCTCCCGTTTCGCCTCAACACAGCGTTCAATTTTTATTTACAACAAGAACTGACACACTCAAGGCAATTAACTCGACTACTACACACTCTATAAAGAAAATACATTGCAGATTTTGATAAATATTAAAGGAAAATTTTAATTAATAGAGATGGGGCATTTAAAGTATTTGTTATTCAAATTTGAATAGATCAACAAAGGTTTGATATAAGCAAAAGAACATTTTTTGATTTTTCCTTAAACAATTTTCTTAATTTCTTCTATATATTTTTGCATATATATCTAACTTACAAAAATGTGAAAAAAATCAAAATATATTTTTTTATAAATATATTTTCTTCTTTTAATTCAAGTGAAGAAATTATAGCAATTTATCATCAATCCCTGACTATGATTATTATGCCTAAGCAAACCAATTTCTACTTTATTAGTACTCTAACTTTTTGTTTTCTTTTATTACTTTCAGTTGAATAAAATATATGAAAACAGATTCGGAAATATCATAATAAATTACTATATAATATTCTTATAAAATTCTTCTCAATTTGATGCCAATATAATCGAAGAAAATCAATTGTTTTTTTGCTATCAATGAAATTATTTATATTTTTTTGCAACTTGCCTTAAATTTGAAATAGATTTTTGTATTTCTGCACCCAAAGTTCTCTATCTCTCTCGCGCTGTCGCTCTTTCTGTCCCTGTCTCTACACCTATTTATTTGCCAATAAAAGCGACCCTAAGTTTATGGTATACGATATGTACTTCAGTTTTTTGTTGCCGTCACAAGGAGAGGCTGAGGCATTTAGGATGAGCGGTTTCGGCACTGGACAGCCATAAAGTGGAGCGCAGTTAGGAGACATTTCTGCCAGAGACTTTCAAACTTTAAGACCGCAAAGACCAAAGACCAGCCCCAGTCTCTCTCTCTCTGTCCCTCTCTTTCTCTCTCGCTCCACTTGGCTGCAGCAAGGCCATAAAAAAGGCAAAAAAAAAAATATGATACAAAATACAGTTCATGTGGAGACGTCGATTGAATGTCTTCGTGTATTTGGGTCAGCAATGCTGTCGCGAGGAGGCCACGATGCTGCTGGTGTCCCGGTCCGGGTTCCAGTTGCACTTGCAGCCAGGGGAGAAGAAGGAGGGGGGGGGGAGTGGGGTTAAACTTGTTTTTAATCGTTGTCAATGGCCAAAACGTTAAGTGTCCCGTTCGTTGTTCGTGGTGGACGTCGGCGCGCGCTGCACTTTGCCAAACACGCGACGATGCGGCACGAACGAGCAGGGAGAGAGAGGAAGAGAGAGTGGGAAGGGAGGTGAGGAGTTAGGGAGGGGATGTGCACAAAGGAGCAGCGCTAGTGGGTTTTCTATTTGCGGTGCAATTTGCTGGCTGCTGTTCGAGACTCGTTTCGAGCTCAGCTCACAGCGCCTGTCATCGAGTGTGCGTGTGTGTTTTTGTGTGTGTGTGTGGCACCTCAAACAGGTTGCACTGTTAGTTGCACTGATTTAGTTGCCCGCCAACGATTGTAGTAAATCACAGCTGCCCCCCATCCAAAGCATTCGCAAGTGGCACAAGTTGGACACAGTTATGAAGCCAAGATACGTTTCAGCGTTGCCAACTATCGACATCTTACGCACACGCACACAGCATCAGCTTCTTTTACATATGTGTGTGTGCGTGTGTGTGTGTTTCCAAATGATTGCCTACAATTTGGTCGTGCGCAACGATTTGAATTTTCCTTCGTTTATTATTTCTTTTCCTTTTTTTTCTTTTACTTTTTTGGTATTTAATACGCATGACTTGTACGTCGGGGTCTGTTGTTTATTTATGCTGTAACTGTTGTCTGACTCTTAGACGTATTCATAGACCCGTTTCGCCTCGTCTCTTACCCCATCTCGCCCCCCTTCGTGTCTTGGCCTTGTGTGTGCTAAACGAGTTAGCAAGAGATTTGCGTGGGGCGTCGTTGCTGCCCCATGTACGACTCGTAATTCATATGAGCATCTGAAAGTAACAAGCCACAGCAGAAGTAGAAGCAGAAGCAGAAGTTGTCAACAGAACAGTTGAGTTATTGCTGGATAGCATGTGAGATAGAAAGATGGAGAGAGGGAGGGAGAGAGAAGGGAGAGGCAGTGCCCGGTCTAGACTAGGCAAATGGTTACGGATCTGTGCAGAGACATATCTTTGCCCCTTAGATATCTTTGCCCGTAGATAATTATATAATCAAAAGTCGAGGGCGCTTATGTTCTGCACCAAATAACAGCAGAAGGCAGAGAGAGAGAGAAAGAGAGAGAGAGATAGAAAGGAAGAAAGAGCAGAGAAAACAATTTGTCTTTCTTCTGTGTGCCTTCTAATGTTGACAACATTATAAGATTAAGTTAAGATCTGTCAAATGAATAGATCATAAAGTGCGACAATGCTTTGTAGAAGAAAAGGTAACAGAGCAACAGTCGAAGTGCTTGACTGTTCTCTGTATGTCATACTCGTATATGCCATACATGCCAAACGAGTGTAGTCTAATAAGTACTTAGCCTAACCGTCTGATGGCGCTAGTATCACAAGATATTTATAGTGTAGAACAGTCTCTTAGTTGCCTACTGTCGAAATTTAAGCCGCATCGGACTCGTAGTTTTGTTTTAACGGCGGCGCAAGAGTGTCTGCGGATTTTAGAAAAATGGCAAAAGACAAGTTTTGGTTGGTGATTTGATTCTTGTTTCTGTAAGGGAAAACGAGCAATGAAATCGAAGAGCGTTCTCCTTCGATGGCGACCATCAAAGAGTCTAAGGGAATGTAATACACGATAATAAATTTCTCTTGCGATACTGGCGCCTTCAGACGGTGAGGCTAAGTGCTTATCAGACTACCCTCGTATATATGTGCTGTACATTTCATACACGCCATATAAGTCATATACCATACATGCCTCAACTCACTCTATCAACAACCAAAACTATTAAATTCTACACGCCCACTAACATTGTTTTTTAAATAACTTTTATTCCCTCTGTTCATTAGCAATCAAATTTTGAGATATCATTCTGATGAAGTTAATTATCATGCACAACAAAAAATAAACATCTCATCTCTTCAATTACACCTGCAATTCGTTTTTTATTGGGACAAAAAGAGGCGTGGCTGAACACTACATAAATATATAGCTGCACATTACAATAAGACATATTGTCACCAAATTTGGTACTCCTAACTCATCTATTCTCAGAGATATAAGCGTTCATACAGACACAAAGCCGGATAATGTATAGCTAGCTGGTATAAAAACAGACCACACCGAAGTTAACATTATAAATATTTAAAAAAATCCAAAACACGCATAAAAACGCAACTTTATTGTTGCCATAAAAGTGTAGAAAATGTTGCTCACAACTGCAAATCGATTAGGTTGCGTTAGACTCGAAGAAAAACAACTCCAAAAAGGGGAATGTCTGCCCCTCTTTCCCCCCTTCAAAACGAGTCAACTTCGCTGAGGTGTTAATCCACAGCAAATAACTCGCATTTCACAGCTGAGCTGAGCTCAGTTGAGCCGCAGTTATGTGGGACAGTGTAAGGCGAGCAACTGCACACAACTCAATTGGAAATCGATGCCAGCTCGAAAAGCGGCTGCAAATGGCCAAATAAACATGGACAATTTGGCTGCATTTGGCTTGGACGCGGTTACCGCATCGGCGACATCATTATGGCATCGTCATCAGCAGCATCATCATCATCATTATCATCATCATGATGATGATGACCGAAAAAACAACAAGACGATGAAGATGAAGATGAAGTTGAAGCAGAGACGAAGTGGGGGCATGAAGTATAGAAGGCGATGAAGCGGAGACAAGCAAAACGAGTCAATCGAGTTGGGTCGCATACCAAAAAGCAAACCGAGCCAAAAGAAAAGCCAAGAAAAACTCTTGAAAAGTGCGTAACAACAACAACAACAACAAGCAACAAAATGCCCGAAAATCAAAAAGCGTGGCAGCAATTTGAGGCTATTAACGGTTAATCTGGGCTGCCAGACTGCCTGCTCTACCTCTCTCTGTCTCTCTCTTTTTCTCTCTCTTTCTTTCTCTTTTCTTCCCTCTTTGTCTCTCTCTCTTCTTTCCTCCTTGTCTGTCTCTTTTATGCTGTCTATCTTTGCCTCTTTCTCTGTCTCTTTAAGTCAGAACGAGCGCGCGTATTAGTTATGCCTTTTGGCAGCCGTATCTTTGTATCTGTATCTACAACTGCCTGTATCTGTATCGGCAGCTACTACTGTGTGTATCTGTAACTGCGTGTATCTGTATCTATATTTGTAACTGCCTGTATCTGCAGCTGAGGCTGTGTAACTGTCACCAGCTTTGCGCTGACCTTCGGCCATCCATTTTGGCCAAGCAATTAGCCGCATTTATGTGCGCCCCGTGTTGCGCCCCGTTGTAGTTTGCAGTTAAATGTTGCATGCGACATTTGCCACACACGACACGCGCCACATGTGTTTTTGATATGCCAATCGCGACCCCCGCCATGCCACATTGTATGCCACATTGGCTCGTTCGCCTCTCATTACGGCTAATTAATGGAATTCGCACTACATTTCGCACAAGTTTATCGCCCACGCCTCCCTCCCCCCTCCCTCCCTCTTCACACCAAATCCGACCCCCCTGTGTGTCGCCTGCTGGTAATTGCTTATTTATTCTATTTTTAGCAAATATTTTATTCTACTTTATTATTATTTCTACTTTTTCCCCAACTTCCCATTTTGAATATGTCGTTTGCTTTTTCGATTCCACCGCGTTAAGAGGGTCATTGGCGAAAAATTAATGGCTTATTTTAATGGGTCATTCGAGAGCACTTTGAAAGCGTGATCAACACACACACACACACACACACAGACGCACACACAAATGTAATTAGTGAAGCTCTTTGGGTGACCCAATGTGGGTCAGAAGAGCGCGAGAAATTCGTTTGGGTTTTTTTTTTTACCTTGGGCTTCTTGAGAAAGTCTTTCACGTACCTGCAAAGAAAACAAAAGTTAAACAAATTATTAGTTAATTAGGCAAGAAAATAAAAACATTTTTAACTACAATTAAAATGAAGAGATTAAATAACATTGCAGAGTATTTTAGGAGCTCTTAAAGCGCAGCTAAGCTCGCAATTAAATCGATTGCGCATTTCAGTAATCCGAATAATTAAGCGAATTTTACTTTTATTGCTATTTTATTGTCAACAGATTTTTCGTATACCCTGTATGGCATCAAGAGGGGTAGAAGAAGGTATGCTAGACTTGTTAAGGTTGAAAGACTTGTGCAAAATTATCAGATTGCAATTTAGAATTTCATTTTGTTGATTTAAAATCAAAAATTCTGGAAAATATGCCAAGTAAACAATTTTGCCAAGTGGTCATCAAAAATTTGTGCACACTGCTAAACAGTGTTGATTAATGCACTTCTTGTGATATTATTTAAAGGGTATACAACAGTCTCGTGCATCGCTCCATACCTTTTTATACACATTTCGACTTTTTAACACAATTTCAACATGCTGCAGCTTCTCATTTTCGTAATGCTGTCCTGCTGCTGGTAATAATACCCCCTTAAATTCCATTGAAATAAACAAAAACGACGGAAATTCCTTTTTCATAACTTTTTAGAAACAAAATAACAAAACTCTTTTCCATCAACATCTATCACATTTCAAAGAAAATGAAGGAAATCAAATTCAACATCCAATGCACCCTGCAGCAGCAACAACAACAACAGCAGCAACAACAAGAACAGCAGCAACAGTATTACGACTTGATGTTGCAGATTTAATGACAAAAGAGCTGAACAGGATATGAGAGGACAACAACAACAAGAACAACAATAACAACAACAACAACAACAATAAGAGGAGAGTAGAACGAAAATGAAAAGAAAGAAAAATGCATAAATTTCATTGCAATATGCATATTAAATTCAATAAATTTTGCACAGTAAACGGCGACAGACGGAGCAGACAAAGAGAGAGAGAGAGAGAGAGAGAGAGACTGGGAGACTGTCAGACGCCTGGCTATATATACAATTCAGACTACTACTATATAGTCCTATATTTCAACCTATACAGCTCAAGGAGAGCGTTGGCTGCATCTCGCTCGCAGGTCGATTTGATAGACACATAAAATATGTTCGCCAAGTGAGCGAAAGATGGATGGCGACAAGGCGCAAAAGTGACACGGCTAGACGGGTAGATATCCTGTAAGTGAGCAAAATAGATTAATAGGAACTTATAACTGAATTTAGAGTTTCAAATCACTATCATTTATCATATTTTGTATTGTTTATTAATGATTATACGAGGAAGTAGCTACAAATAAAATTTCATTGTTCTTACTTCTATAGATTCTGAGTTCAAAGGGAACATAATGGAAAATTCTTCCTTAACCAGAATGTAGACTATGATATATATTTATTATTTGTATAGTTTTTCATTTATTACACCTGGAAGCAGCTACAGAAGAGGTTTTTTGGTATATCTTTCATAGACTCTGACTTCAATGAAAAAGTTCAACTAAAAGCAGAGTAGGATTAAATCAAATTTGAATAGTATTTTATTTCCTTTATAAATTTGGAAGCAAGCTACAGATGAAATTTGCTAGTTCAAGCACCTATAGTTTCTGAGTTGGATGGGTACCTAGCAAGGAATTGATCTTCAAACTGAATAAAGAGTATGAATAATGAGTATGACTTTTATTTGTAATATTTATGATATTAGGAAGAAACTAAACATGAAATTTTATAGTTTTTAAATTCTGAGTTTAATCGTTAAATTGCATATAGTTCCTTCCTAAACTGAATCTAGGGTATGTTCTACATATAATTTGTATACTATTTAGTTTATTGTATCAGGAGGTACCTCACAGATTCAATTTGATAGTTTCAGCTGCTCTAGCATGCTGAGCTGAGAGTATTTTCTAGCCATCATTGGCATAGTTTAAATTTTAAGCAAACTTCCTCTGATTGTACAACCTTTTTATAGCCCTATATAAACCATACACAGGGTATGCTGCCGAAAAAAAGACCTGTGGCAAGGGTTTCCTCTGTGCTGCAACTTGGTTCTTCTTTTTTTTTTGGTGCTCTTTTCGCCAGCGCGCCATGCGACAAAGTTTATTTAGCCCTTGACTTGGAATTTGAATTCGACGTCATCGTCGGCGGTCGTTTTTCTCGCTGCTGCTGAAGTGCGGGATTAAAAGCAATGGGAGGCGGGGTGAGAACAGGCGTGGCAAGACGTGCTGAGTGAAGTGTGTGGGCCGGGAAAGTTGGCGAAAGGAAACTGCATAAATCGAATCAGTTGACAAAAGAACTGAAAGCGAATGGGCCACAACTACCCGCAGCTACCCCTCGTTCTGCCGCCCCCCTGCGGCGCTTTGTGCAGACGCCATTTGATGTGCTTGAGAATGGCAACGTGATGAGTATGCGAAGTGCCCCATCGAGGAGGAGTAAAGGTAAAAATAGCACAAGATTTATATTTAGCCACGCAAAGAAAGAAAGAATGAAAAGAAAAACGTTTTATTGGCTGTGAACCCATCATTACCAATGCCACGGCTTAATAATCCACTCCAGGAATAGCAGTGCCAATGCCAAGAGGATGGCCACGCCCTGCCCCCATCCCTCTTGCAGTCTCTCAGTCTCTGATCTCGTCGAGCAATGCGCTGGCGGGGGGCAGCAAGTCAAAGCAACATTTAATTAAATATCTGCTGGCATTGCAGCTGCAACACGGCACAGTTCAAAGGAGTCTCCAAAAGGATGAGCATGAGGCATGTGCCACCAGTTCAACCTCCACTCTGACTATACTAAATCCCGACGTGGCCTCTCGTGGGTTTCGTTCTGTGATTGCTTTTTGCTCGCGCACAAAAATAGTTTGAACTCGAAAATTGCAAAATTCAAAATAACAAATTGCATCGATGTTGCCACTGCCACTAGTGCCACGACTGCTGCTGTTGTTGCAACTTGCTCACTGCGGTCGTCAACTTTGCCGATTGGCAGGCGGCAACCGCGATTGCTGTTATTGTTGCTTTTGCTGTTGTTATTGTTTTTGCTGTGGTGCTGCTGTCTATAAAACTGTGACTGGACCTAACCCAGCAGCCGCGGCAGCCCACTGTGCCAGGGGCGTCGTTAGCGCAAATTGATAACAGGCCAAGGGGGGCAGCAGCAACAGAGGCAAGTGACTTGCAGATACTTTAACTTGCTGACTTCAGGCATGGCACAAGAGATACGCAGCCAGCAACTTGAAGTGCAGCTGGCTAAGAAGTGAATTATAATGTTCAATTGTGGCCACGAGTCGCGCAAGTCATCGCAAGGGCGGAAATCATTGCGCATTATTACTGGCATTATTTGCAGGGGGAATATTTGAAATATTCATTTAAATTTATAAATAACAATATAATAAATAAATTAAATTATAAATATAGGAAGTATATTTTGTAGATAAATTTAAACATTAAATAAAGCTATGAATATTAGAGAAAATATTATCGAATTCAAAATAAATTTAAAATGCCTGAACAGAAAGTGAAAAACTTTAAGAACTTTATTTAATAATTGCACAAATAAAGATTGATTGTTTTACTTTATTATAAAGAAATGTAATTATAATTATTGTATAAAGAAATTTTGAAAATATCATATATTTAATATAATTACAAATTCATACATATATATAAATATTGTGCTTGTATCTATCTCTCTTCCCTTCTCTTCTACTCTTCACATTTCTCTAACCTGCTCGGCTTATTTATATTTATTTTTTTTTCGTGTTGCAATCGCATTAAAATATTTATTATTTTTACTGCGACTTTCACGTGCCACTTCTAGCTGCATTTTTAATTACACATTCGCCCGAGGGGGCGCTTCAAGTAGCAGTAGCATTTTTCAGCGTCTTCGCGGAGTTCATAAATCAACGCATTACGTATACGCACATTATACATTTTACTTCTCTCGCTGTCAGCTTTAATCCAGAGATTAACATATTACTGCGACCCCCTTATGCGAGCGCTGCTGGCCAGCATAGTGCCAGAGAGGGGGAGAGGGAGTGAGAGAGGGAGCAAGAGGGATAGAGTGAGTGCAGAAAGGGAGAGTGTGTGCAGGCTTAGTGTCCTTCTGCCTGTCTGCGTTCTCTGTTTTTCTGTGTTTGCTTTGTGCCTGCATCAACCGCGAATGCAATTAAATAGAATATATCGCGGCGAATGGGAGTGAGACAGGGAGAGAAAGAGTGAGAGGGAGAGACAGTGAGGGAGGCAGGGCGCAAACCCATTGAGGACTGTGGCAGGCAGCGCCGAAACTCAAAACTCACTCGCTTGGCAATAATTCAGCGTTGTTCACTTGCTGATGTTGTTGTTACTGTTGTTGTTACTGTTGTTGTTGTTACTGTTGCTATTGTTGCTGTTGCAAGTTGTTGCTGCTTGTTTTTGGTTTGTTTTCGATAGTTGCTGCTGCTGTGTTGCTGTTGCTGTCGGCGTTGACCAAAATGCGATGCATTTGCTGTCCATTGCAGTTGGCCGCTTGTTAAGTAATTTTGTTAATAGCCCCGGCCGGGCTTCAATAAATCTTTGTGGCTGCCACAATTCGTTGCACATTTCATGCTCTCTTTGTTGCCGCTGCAGAGGCAGCCAAGACGAGCCAAGTCGCGGCAAGTCGAGCTGAGCTATCGCTATTAAAATGGAAACTAGTTCACCAAGAAGCTCAATGAGAGTTGTTGCTGTTGCTGTTGTTGTTGTTGCTGCAACATGCTGCAAGTTGTTGGCTCTGCCACCCACACACAAAAAGAGCCAGCGAAAATTGTTGCACGCACATGAGTAGGCAACGCCTGCCATGCTCGCCTCAGATCTTTTCTTCTTGCTTCGCATTGCTTTGCCGACTTTCACCAATTTGTGGCTTCGATTCGAACAATGGCGATAGAAGAAACAACAACAACTGTAATAGCAACACCAACAACGCGAGCATTATTATTATCATTATCTTTATCATTATCTTTACCATTATCATTGCTTGGATTATTGCGCGCAGTGCAAACACGTGTTTTTAATTGAAGTTGAAAGAGATTCCTAAGAAAGATGTCCCCAGGAGTAAGTGTACAGTAACCTTTAAAAAAGGTGACTGGTATTTAAATACTAGAAACGTGTTAGCAAACATTGTATCTGGTATTTTTGCCTAAGTATTTTCTACAAAGCATCATAGATATTTTTGAAGAGCTGCGTGAGTCTCAATCAAGTGTTGGTGTCGAAAAAGATATCAGGGAGGGAGGTAGAGAAAAAGACAAGGAGAAATGCATATCTCATAAGAAGATCCCTCGAAAGAGAAACATATTTAAATACCAGAAAAGTATTATGAGCTAAAAAAGGGTATTATATTTTTTTTTACCATTTACTGAAGAATTCAGAACAGGAACTGTTTAATTGTTAACAAGTAATTTCAATTGGAGTTCAAAATGAATCCTGAGAAAGATCACTCCTTAAGCAACTGCAAAGTAAACAATGGAAAAGTGTAATGGTATTTAAATACCACTAATAAATTGCTTAAAATTATGAATACAGTAATATTGTAAAACTTAAGCAAGTTTTCCACTAGGACAAGGGAAGAAGAATTTTGAAGTCAACATGATATTTGATATTTATATGATGTTTCTTTTATATTATATATATTTGGAATTTTTACACTTCAGTATTTATTAAGTATTTAAGTCTTAATTTAGTTTTTATTCAGTATTAATTTGGTATATAATTGGTACGTATTTTGGAATTTTTGGGGTATTTTTTGGGTATTTAATTGGTATTTTAAATTTATTTAGTAAATTTTATTTGGTTATTAATTTAAAATTGGTATTTATTTGAAATTGATATGGTTTTTTATATATGGGTATTTAATTGTTATTTTTATATTTATAAGGTAATTATTTGGCTTTAATTGGGGATTTATTTGGTATTTATTTAGGTATTTATTTGTTTTTTATTTGATATTTATTTGGTATTTGTTTGGTATTTCATTGGTACTAATTCGGTATTTGTTTGGTATTAATGTAGTTTTTATTTGGTATTTATTCAGTATTTCTACAGCATTAATTTAGTATATTCTTCCTAATTTAACAAGTCTTAGAAACGCAGCCCAACTATAGAATTTGACCGAACAGATTCTGTCCGTCAGTCTCCCATTCTCAAGGCCATTTACCGCTACTCCACATTTTGCCATTTTCACCTTCAACTCAAGCCGTGGCCCATTTCCATTGAGTTGATTACGGCGATTATAACTGCACCCGACAAGCGGCAGCTGTCCCACTGTCCCACCTGGCCCACTGTCCCTCCTGTCTGCCACTTTGCCAGTTTGCCACTTTGCCCTGTTGTTGTTTGCCTAAGCGCTCGCGCTGTTGTAATTTACACCTGTTGCGCTTTAAGTCAAAACCGACGACGAAGTGCACAAAACTCTATACAAAATTTAGCAACTCTCTGTGTGTGTGTGTGTGCGTAGACTTTGTTAAATGGAATTTAATTATAAAATAATTATGCGCTCATTTGTTGCTTTTGTTTTAATTGTTTGGCGCTTGCTTAATTTGCCTCATTAGAAACATTTTTTGTGCTATGTTTTGCTTCAGCTTTAGCTTTGTTTTTTTTTTGTTTTTGCTTGCTTTCGGTATTTAGGTCAGGCACTTTTGCTGCTGCTGCCTTTCTGCATCCGAATGAATCCATCAGCTTGGCTGCTTAGCTGGTTAGCTGCTTGGTCTGTCAGTTCGTCAACTCGTCATGCCATCAGCTGCAAGTCGAGTGCGTGTGCTGCAAATACCCTGTAGGTATTGAGTGCAAGCAAAGCAAGAGTTGCAGTAACTAGTGGGGAAATTTGTAGCTGAGTAATTCTATCATAAGTTAGAGATTCTTTTTAGTTAGATTTGTGAAATTTAATAGCTTAATTTGTTAATATATTGAGAGTTTGTATACAAAATTTCATGGAAATAACTTAAAAGGTTTTTGAGAAAATAGAACCCAAGCAAACTTGTCTAGGTAAGTGTTCTACAAACTGCATAAAATTATAAACTTGATAGAATATTTCACAAAAAGATGATTTAATATGGGTAATGAAAGTTCTTAAAGCCAAAATGAGCTTTGTTTCTGACTAAGTTGATTCGAGAAAAGGAACTGAATGTTCTTAAAGATATTACTAAATTTATTTCTGAGTAAACACTGCAGCTCTTTACAGCATATCTCACAGTCGTCTCACCCCAACTCGCACTCCAAATTTGACGAACTGTTCGCAACTTTAGCAGCAGTTTACAGCCACAGCGTTTTTGGCTTGGGAAAATATTTTCAATTCATTTAAATTGGCTCTAATCAGTTGGCAACGTTTCGAGCTAGTTGTTCTGCTTATTCATTCCACTGCATTTCATTCACTCTGTCTCTCGCTCTGTCTGTTCGTCCATTTGTTGAGGTTTTTCTCAGCGCTTTTGTTTGGTATTTTTACTTCATTAAAATGAGCATTAAAGAGAGGGGAAATCAATTACGAAACTGGAATTCTAAAAAGCTAATTGCAAAAATTACACATACGCAGCGTGGTCAAGAAATAAACACGCATTTATGCAGCAAGTCGCTTGATTCTGGTCATGGCTGGCGGGCAGCTTGTTTTCCAGCTTAAACATTTCAATTAACTGCGCATAAATTGCCAAAAGGTTAAGCAAAGCTAATTTAATAATACTTAAATAATGTCAACACATGATTTCTACTTCTTTAATTCTTCGACAATTGCAAATAACTTAAAGTGCAATGCGATTACAGAGCCCCCTGCGGCAATGAGCCAACAAACTGCATAATTTATGCCATGAAATATTCAATATCGAACTCAAATAGAATCATAAATATTGCATAATATTTTTTACAAATAAATTACGCCCGACTTCCTGCAGGGCAGCCCCGTAGGGTATTATTCATTCAGCATACGCAGATTTTAGTAAAATAATTCTTTTATTTATTTTTCCAATTAATTTCTGCAGAATCTATTTTTGCACCTGCACCTCCCCCTCACTCATTAATGCTCGCACACTGATTGATTTAATATTTATCTGCAGCCTTTTGCCTTTCACATTGCGCGCATATTTACGAGTGTTTTCGCCAGCTTTAATTAACTAATTGCCAGCGACAGACAGCCAAAGAGAGAGAGAGGTAAAGACAATAAAAACAATTTGCAACGGCGCTTCAATTCATGTGTTGCAAGCTAATTGCGAAAGTCAACGAGGAAAACAAAAGTAAAATCCACGCGCTGATTGAGTTTAATATTGGCTTATATATAGTCCGATTCGAACTCTTCCATAACTGAATTACGCAGTCGAGCTAAGGGAACTCAACTTGAAGGGAAGCAGGTCTCTAATCCGTGTTATGTAATAAAAGATTCAGCATAGCTCCTCACCCGTTGCATCCTTCTCGACCTGCACATGAGGCATATCATCGCGCACAATGAGACCAGCATGAAATATGAGAGAGTGGAGCACACACAAAGCTCGCCTTAGTTAACCAGGCGAATTGTCAGCGAAAAATGTTTTTTGGCACACGACAAAATGAAATGTGGCAAGGAGGGAGAATGGAGAAGGAGAGGAAGGGCGGCAGACAAGTAGAAATAAAAGGCAAATAAAATATGATAAAAAATCATACTTATGTATGTTTGTATATTACGCGTTTCTGCCCCCGTGGCAACTTTCGTGTGCCTCAAATTTGCTCGCATTGCGTTTCTTTTTCTGTTCTCCTTTCTTTCTTTTTCGTCCCACTCTTGTTTCTTGTGCATTTGCCGCCTAATTTGGCCGTAAATCAAATGTTCACTCTGCCTTGCTATTATTAGATATCAAAGCCGATTAGAACTGTTGACAGGGGCGTGGATTTTGCTGGAAATTGTATGACATTTGTAGCACTTTGCTGGGTACTTGCAATGAATTTAGATCATTTCACTTAGGTGCATAACTCGTTGACTATTAGATTGTGTTGATTGATACTTGGTAAAGTTAGAGTTGGATAGTTAAAATAACGATCTTTGAAACTTTCATTGCAATCGCATGAGGAAAGCTGGGTTATAAGCGAATTTGCCAGGGGAGAAATGTGCTGGGCTCCCTTATACTTAAATGCAACATGAGCTACTTAGCTTTGGGTACTCAATCAGTTCCCTCGCATTGAGCTGATAAGTCAGCAGTTAGCATAGTTACAATAAAGTAGATCTAGTTACTAAGTTGCATATGTCGTTGTCTATAAAAGTGAGTTCCCTAAATACTTGACAAACTTATAGTTCAATAGTTTATCTAACGATCTTCAAAACTTCATTGTAATCGCATGAGGGAAAGCTGATTTACAAACGAATTTGTTAGGAAAGGAATGTGCTGGCTTTACTCATACTTAAATGCAGCTTTAGTTTCCTTATAATGCATGGTACTTAATCAGTTACCTCACATTAGAACTTATTGGCTCTTTAAAGTCAGCAGTTAGCATACTTACAATAACTTAGATCATTTTACTAAGTTGCATATTTTATTTCCTTTTAAAGTGACTTCCTTCACACTTGACAAACATAAACTTCAATAGTTTAACTAACGATCTTCAAAACTTCATAGCAATCGCAAGAGATAAAGCTGAGTAATAAGCAAATTAGTCGAGTTATGCCAGACTGTAGTGCAACTTGAGCTGCTTTACTTTGCCTACCCAATCACTTCCCCCTCATTGAGTCCCCGCTGATTAGCTAAATGCAATGAAGAACTCCTGCTCGTGCTCTTCTAATGCGACTAATTGAAATTGCAATTAGCTCGCAGGTAAGCGCGGCCAAAAGCAACTCTAATTAACACACATTTCAATTATTAATTGCAGCACTTAATTTATAGGCTCTTCTGCAAAAAGTCAGCAAGTCAAAGGGGGACAAGTTGCGCCCCGTTTCCCCTCCTCCCATGCACTTACGGACTGCGTGTTGGCATGGAACGAATTGCAATTTGTTTCAAGTGTCCTGCTGGCATTGCCAGGACCAAGTTTCCAATGGCTTTGTGTCTCCAACTGTCTCTCTCTCTCTCTCTGTCTCTCTGCCTACCTGACGAAGTGAAAAACTATCTGCTGTGATTGCAAGCCAGTCACCTCCCCCCTCTTCGCCTGAGGGGAAAAAAAGTTGGTAATTTGTCTTTTGGCTTCCGTTTTTGGCGAAATATAAATTGAATTGAAAACTTTGGCATATGATTTCATGGCAGCATTTTTGCAACTGTTTGTTGGCTTCTCATTTCATTACACTTGGCCCAAAATTAATTAAGCGGCCATGCAGCATGCACCACTGTAGCATTTTCCGGCATTTTCCACCTCGAGAATTCATTTCATCTCGTTTCATTTCATTTCATTTCACTTCGTTTTATTTATTGGCATTCCAGCTTCAGCAGCAGGAGAAAGAAACAAGCAACAACAATGCCAAAAATTATGCACAGCACTGAAAGGAAGCAAGAAGGAAAGAAAAAAGAGAGAAAGGAGGAAGAGGGGAGGAAGGAATATGGGCATCATTGGCGATTACCAAGGCGAAATGAATTAAAATAATGCAAATGAGCCACAAAATAAACTATGAGAGCTACACAAGACGAAGGCAGCGCTGGGAAAAGCTGAGAAAATTGTGGAAATTGTGCAAGAGAGAACAAAAGAAAAACGTTTTTTGTTGCTTATTGTTGTTGTTGCAACGTTTTACTCAATGATGACCAACGGGCTGCCCAGAGGCTGTCGAGGAGGAAGCCAGGCAGAGGCGGGTGTGGTAGACAGGGTGTAACAGCAGCTGTTTGTGCAAGCGTGACTTCTGAGTGCCAAAGAATGGTTAACAATAAGTAAGGGAGAAGGAAGAGAGAGGGAGATAAAGAGAAAGAGAGAGAGAGGGAGAGAAATGGAGAGAGAGGAAGAGGAAGCTGGCAGGACTTAAAGAGTCAATAAGTTTTCTTACTCTGGCTTTAGTCTTACCCCCAAGAAGGTCTCAAGCTGCGCTCGCGAGTAAATCAAGGTGTCAGCGCAGTTGAAGGGATAAAGCAGAGGCTGCAAAGGGGGTTAAGGAAGGGGGATAAAGGGAAATAAGACATAAGGTAATAAGGCACCCTCCTCTCACTCCCCCTTCAAATTTAGACACCCTATAAGCGTCACGGTTACAGCAAATGCTCTCAGCACATTAAGGCTGCAATAAATTTGCAGACCTTCCCTCTTGGACATAACGAGAATGTTGTCATATTATTCAGTTATGTTTATGTAAGAAGGGAAACCATTTCCCCCCCTCCCCCTTCTGCCAGCACATAACTTGCATAGAAAGTTGGCGGTACGCGTTGTTGCCACTGTCGCATTTCCGTCTGAGAAAAGAAAAAATAGAGTTGTCATAGTAAAAAAAAAAACGAGTTGCAGGCAGACAAACACGTGCCAACTGTCTAATGCTGGCCATTTCCTGTTGGCCAAAACTACACAGCGGGCTATTCCTCTCTCCCACTTCTTCTCTCTCTCCACTCTTTCTCTCTCCCCCTCTCCTCTCTCTGTCTCCCTTTGCTCGACTACTTTATGCTCTGTTTCAGTGCATTCTAAAATGCATAAAGGGCCCCTAACTTGTGCGTCAGCAACAGAGCCGGCAAAGCAAGTGAGAGTGAGAGGCAGAGGGGAGAGGGAATGGTAGACAGGGAGAGGGAGAAAGGAAACGTGGTCAGAGACGGGTCGCCACGACTGTGCGACACAAGTCTAAATGGGGCCTAGAGAACGTAGAACGTGCAAAGGAAATGGTAGCCACAGCAACAAAAAGGCATCAACAACAGCCTCAAGCTGCTCTGGATGACAGCTGATGTAACAGTAGATACCCTGCAAATGTAGGGAGACACCTTAATAGTATTTTATATAATCAACTTGTCCTAGCAATTCAAGAGTTTACATTTTTTATGATAATTTTTACAATTCCCAAGTGATTATTTTCAAAATTTATAGGGTATATAGTACGGTATGTATATATATATTGCAGTATATTTATATAACTGTATATATATTATCCATTAATTTCCCCCTTAATTTCCCTTAAATTATGCGATTTGTTGCAGTTTATTTGCAAGTTCTACAAAACAAGCTAATGCAAATTTCACAGAACACGTGCAGCTGCCTCTTTCCCTCTTTCTTCTTCTCATGTTCTTCAAGTTATTACCAAGTTTACTCTGTCTTTTATCTTTTATCTGCCTGTAAACCACTTTCCCCCACTCACTGTGTGTTTGTGTAGGGTATAGAAATATGTTAATAAAGCGAGACCAGGCCGCATGATAAACGTGATAAACGTTCTGTTGGATGAATGACCTCTGGCTGGCATAGTTCTCTGATTCTTTGCCCTGCCAGTCCCTCTCTGCCTTACTCTCCTTCTCTCCCTCTCCTACTCTTCCTCTTCTACTCTCCCTCTCCTACGTTCCCTCTTCTTCTCCCTCGCTCCCTCTCTGTGTGTTTGCGGCCTGCCTTTGTTGGTCTTTAAAAGATAACCCAAAATTTGTTGCAGCTGCAGCCAATTCGAGTTAGGCCTCATAAAAGCGAGAAAACTAGAGAGAGAGAGATAGGGAGAGGGATAGGGAAAGAGAGTGAGAGAACGCTACAAAGTGTTGCATCTTCGTTGTATATTTGTTAACTGCCTTTGCTGCCGCTGTTTGTTGTGTTTGCGCCTCGTTCTTCTGCTGCTTTGCCTGCTTGCACTGTTCTCCCCCTTCCCTTTTCTTCTCTACTGCCTTCCCTTCCCTCACTTCTTTTGTTGTTTGTCTGGCATTTCTTTTGAGTTCATTGCCGCCTCACAGTTGGAATCTCCGGCGTGCTCGGCTCCGATTCGGGTTCTCACTTGCCACTTGCACTGCCAAGTTTCACATTCACTCGCTTTGCATCTGCAACTGGCAACATCAGAGCGTCATCATCGCCGTCATCATCATCATCATTAGCTTCACTTGACTACCCTTTGCCGGGCCTGGCGTGTTCATTAGTCTGCCTCCCCTCTCTCTCTTTCTTTTCTTGACACAGTCCATGATCATAATTCAATTATGAGCAAACCCTGCCTGCCCCTTTCCCAGTGGGAACAATTCTTTCTGCTTTGTTCTTGGCTTCTTTGCTTCTTTTTATTGTTTTGCCACTTGAATTTGGGCAGTTGGAAAATGAGTGGAGAAGAAGAGACACAAATTAGTTGACCTAATGCCTTCAGCAGGAAATACCTCTCCAGAGCTGCAAGTACACTAAACAACACTATCAGCTGAGCAGACTGTGGAGAAGAAAAGGTACAAAGAAGACTCTCAAAGAGTCGAGAGGAGGCTGAGAAGACTTTGAGCTGAGACAGTTTTGTTTGTTTACCGAAATTCCTCGAAGAACTTTACAATGAAGCGTTTTGAAAAGCAGACTTCTTCTGCTTCTTCCAGTATTATGAGAAGAGCCTAGTACGGGACTAAATCTACAGAAAGAATTGATAAGAATTCTGTACAAATTTCTCTTAGACATTCTTTAACTTTTCTGTTACTTAAAAGTTCTTCAAGCTATTCGATTGAGTGTTGATTAACGACCTAAGCACTAAAGTTTCATGTGCTTTATTGTTTTCACTTTAAACACTTTTTATTATTGATATGGAAAAAGGGAGAAGGAGAGAGAGAGTGAGATAGAGAGACAGAGGGAGAAAGAGCGCACACTGTACTGTGCCGACACACACGCACTGCAGATTTGCACGCTTTCTTCTCGACGAAGAAGACTTTCGTCTTCTTAAAACTCTGGCGGCACCTTAGCACATTTTCCACATTTTTTGAGTTCACGATCAGCCGGCAAAGCTAACGATGATGATGATGATGATGTTTGAGAGACTGATGACGACTTAAGAAGAATCTGTTGATGAGATTTTCGCAAGCTGGGAGACAGAGAGAGAGAGAGAGAGAGACAGTAAAAATGGTGTCGGATGAAACGACTTAGCCAAAAACTCAATTGCCGCTAATGATGCCAGAGATGCGGCCAGAGAAAGAGTAAGACTAAGAAAGGGGAAGAGAGAGGAAAGAGAGAGAGGGAAATAGGGAGAGAGAGAGAGACGAAGAGAGAGAGAGAGTGAGAGAGAGGGAGAAAGAGTGGCCCATGAAAGGGGAGCAACACACACACATTTTGACTTTCATTTCTTGATGCTGTTAGACACTTTTATTGTGTTTTGCATTACTTCTTTGCGCCGTTTCGTTGCTTGTTT
Organism: Zaprionus africanus; assembly: GCA_018151435.1. Classification (NCBI taxonomy): domain Eukaryota; kingdom Metazoa; phylum Arthropoda; class Insecta; order Diptera; family Drosophilidae; genus Zaprionus; species Zaprionus africanus. The sequence continues at coordinate 53,347 of JAECXB010002307.1, read as the reverse complement.
GCCTTGTTGCCTGCTTTGACTGCCTGTTTACTTGTGTTTTCTTCTGTTTATTTGAACTTTTCTTCTTCAATTTCTATTTTTAGCAAGACGATAACAACTTCTCTGCACTCTGTACGCACTAAGCGATACTCAGCTGCAACTTGGCTTAAACCAAACTCACTTCGACTCGCCTCGACTTGCCTTCACTCTCCTTGCCCTGCCTTGATTCGCCTTCGTCTACTGGCCCCTTGTGCCCTTTGTTTTCTTTGCCACGTCTTTGGATTCTTTTTCATTTTCTTTGCTGCTGCTACTTTGAAAAAGTTCTGCGACAGAGTTGGGATTAAAGCAATAGTGCGAGTAGCAGTGGCAGCATTAGTTCTTCTCCCGACAAAGGCGACTACAAATTGCCTTAGATTAGAAAAGTCGTGACTGTAACAGTAAAAATCAAGTTAATGCCACTAAAATAATCACAATCAAGCAAATCACCAAAGCGCTGCAGGAATTCTGATTGTTTTCTGTGCAAACGGGTTAAGAAGAGGTGGAGACAGGGGAGAGAAGGAGGGAAACTCTATTAGATTGTGCAAAATTAAACACGATTGAAAATTGTTTTCAGTTCAGAAGATAAACAAAGGTAAATAGTTTATTTTAAATTTAAATTTGCTCAACTATTCTGTAAAAAGCAGTGTATCTAATAAAAGCCTTGGCTTATATTTATAATCTGCCTGATTATAGATTTCATGTGAAACCCACACATGCCGTGACCTTTGTGCCTGACACTTGCCTGGCGTTAATAAAGTCTGGCTTTATATTTAGATTTGTACCCTACGGCCCACTTTATGAACTGACAGCTCAATTACCCGAAACTCATTCTCATAAACAACAAAGAATATTTGAGAAATAAAGAGAGAGAGCGAGGAATGAAGACACCTCTCTCTGGAGAGTTGCCAAGAAAAGCACAGAGTAGATTAGTGCTATAAGACTCAAAAATTGAATTTTGAAATTAAAATAAATGAATATTATATTAAATATATATCTGTGAAATTTCAATATATCAATATGCAATATATTTTGAAGTAAAAGGTTAAAATTTTTAAAAAGTTTTTTAAGAACGAGAGAAAGAAAGAAGCATTTGGAAGGAATCATTCAGTTAAATTGACTGTCAATTCGGTTTAAATTATTTTTATATAAATAAATAATTAAATATTCAATTCAATATTATTCAAACTGCATTAAATTCTTTATATTTTGTTATAATATTTTTTTTCAAATTATTTTTTTAAGTTTTTACTTTGAAATGGATAACAAATTCTTTAGCTTTGTACAGAAACAGTTTAATAGGCATAAGCCGAGTATTTGCTTTAATATAATTTTAAATACTTTAATTTTAATTTAAAATTACGTAATATTTTTATATTCGTTAAATATGAAATTTATTTAATGTAATTTTTTTTTTTTTATATTTTTAAAACTTTTTTGTAGTCTTTTTAAGATTCGAAAAGAAACTTCGAGCTACGCATATAAAGTGACTATTAAATTAAATTAATGGATATCAAGAATTTTTATTTTATATATAAAAACCTCGTATAATATAATATTTGCAAGAATTTTTTATACAAACAAGTGAAAATAAAACTACTCAATGTTTCCTCAATATATTTGCCAGACGTCATTGAAGTACTTTAAACCCTTCACATGGGATTTATCGAGAATCCCTCAAGCTATCGATAAAGTCGAGAGAATTTAGCAGCTCAGCTGACAGAAATGTTGAAATTAAATTAAGAGCTATGCGTTGATCCTAAAAGGGAATATAAAAAAGTGCTGAGCAAAGTGTCTGTCTGTCTGTAGAGTGTCTGTGTTGAGGGGTGTGCGGGTGTGTGTAGGGTGTGCGGGTGTGCGTCTGGCGCACAACAACCAAAACAATGCGCCACGTTTTTCGCACAATGAAGCCAAAACCACTTTGGTTTCTCGGGCTATGGCACCGATTTTGGTTAACGTTTATTGTTATACGAGTTGCTGTGACACCCCCCCCTATCCACTCCCAACTCCCCCCTCGACTCTTGTGCTGTTCCTGTTCCTTTCCCATTCCCTCCCTGTCTCCCTCTACGGAGTCGCTTATCGAAACGAACGAAATTCAGTTTGCAGCCCTCGCAGACACTTGTGCATATTAATTGCTTATTGAGCAGGCCGCGGGGAGGGAAGAGAGTGGGGAGAGCGAGACAGCGCATAGTCTGTTTTTAACAAATGGAAAATAAAAGCGAAGCAAAGGAAGGAAAATCCAGTGCATTACTTTGTTGTTTTTCATCTTCTACGTCGCCTTTTATTTTATATTTATTCTTTTTTTGTGCTTCTCTTTTGTTTTTTTTTTTTTGCTTTTTTATCAGTTTTCAATCACTCAATCGCAGGCTGGGGAACGGGCATGTTATCAGGGTGGTTAGTGGAGAGGGTGGAGAGGGAGGAGGGGGCAGCACAATACGACCTGCAGGCAGGCGCCTTCGTTCATTCATTCATTTATTCACTTCATTCATGCACTGCTCACCTGTGTTGTGTGCGTTGTTGTTGTTGTTGTTATCGCTGCTGTTGTTGTTGTAGTTGTAGTTATTGTTGTTGCTCCCTCTTGTTGTTGTTTTTGTCACTCTCTTGTCGAAACAAGCGTTTTCCTGCCTCGGGTTCAAAAGGGTTTCCTTTTTTTTTGTTTTTTGTCAGCGCCTTTGGGCCTCAGTTTTTGTTTTCGTTTCTGTTTTTCGGTGTTCTCTCCTCTCTTTTTTCGGCTCACCAGGGTTGCCCTTTGTTGTAGTGCTCGTTGTTGTTGTTGCAGTTGTTGTTGTTGCAGCAGCCACTTGTGCGCTTTTATTGCCGCCGCTTGGCCCTTTCTGGTTGACAAAACTCGCTTGAAATTCGCTTTTTTTTCTTCGCTCCTCGTTGATTTTTGTTTTTTTTTTTCTTAATTTTATGCCAGCATTTTTGTGTGTTTTGACTTTTTGGTTTATTGTTGTTTGGTTTTTTAATTTTAATTATTTTTATTTCGACTTTAACATTTTTTGGCGCGCGCGTTCTTCAAATTTTTATGCGGTTTGCTTGTGTTTTTTTTTTTTTTTTTTTTTTGGTTTTCACGTTAACTGTGAATTTTGTTGTTGGCTGTCGTCGGGCCCGCACGTGCTATTGTTGTTGTTGTTGCTTTTGGCAACCTGTTTGCCAAAGGAATTCGAAATATTTTTGGTTAAAAGAGCGCAAAGGAATGAGAATGAGAGAGCGAGAGCAAAAGTCTGCGATTTATTGGCAAAAATATGCAAATTGTGGGATAATTGAAAAATGATATGTGGACAATGCGGGAAATCTGTGAGTGGTTTGCCAGGCACGACGATTAGAATGTGGGGAGGGGGGAATTCTAAACAAATTTGAATGTATAAAATAAGCAGAAAATTGTACAGAAATTTTAAGATTTTATTGTCTATACAATTTATAAACAATTTAAAATATTTTCAAAATAATAAAAATATTATTTCTTTTTATTTAGCAATGACACTAAAATGTTGCATGGATTTTACACTAATGTAAACCAATTAAATTTACAGAATTTACACTGAGAGATTTCATAAACAAATTCTAAACAAATTTAAATGTTTTTAAATTGCAGAAACTTAGACAGAAAATTTAGAGATTTCATTGTCTAAACAATTCATAAATATTTTTTAATATTTCCACAAATAATAAAAATATTATTTGTTTCCATTTAGCATAACACAAATGTTGAAGGAATTTTGACAAAATAAAATCAATTAAATTTACAGAATTTACACTGAGAGATTTCTAATAATTATTGCATCAAATTTATAGTATTTATAAATTTATTATTTAATATTTACTAATATGATTTTTTATTTATTATTATTTTGATATTAACTTTTTTTCATAATTTCTTTTTCTTTTAAGAATTTGCAAAACAAAACAAATATATTTATTTAATTAATTAAACATCTTTACTTAAACTTCTTCGTTAATTAGTCAGATTTCTTATCAGGCAACTTCTTGTGCATTAATTCTTCGCATTGTTTTGAAAACTTTACCAAGAACAACGTCAACAATCGAATTAATTAACGGTATTTTGGTTTCGGTACAAGAAGTCGGTCAATTTATGTCTGTCTATGGCGTCGAGTTTGCTTCCAATTTAATTAAGCATTCTTAAAGAGCTAGTCGCAGTCTGGCAACGGAACCCCCAGTGATAATCGTGGGGAGAAGAATGAGAAGAAGAAAGAGAGGGAGAAGAAGAAAGAGCAGAGATGGAGAAGCAGAGCTGGAGAAGCAACGGCTAAAACTGTCTGGAGTCGCCAAGTGGCTTTCTAAACACACCCGATCCACACACGCTTCGTTGGCCAGCGGGGGCAGGGGCGGAGGAAGGGGAATAGAAATAGGTGGCCAAAGCACTCGAGGAACAACAAGAACAACAACAGCACAAGAATTGAGCGAGAGATGAGAACCTGCAAACCGCTAACGGTAAACAAAAACGAAAAGCTTCTATCGATAGTTGGAGAACTGCAGCTGCTCATGGCTTGACCAGGCAGAAGTAGGAAGAGAGAGAGAGAGAGAGAGAGGAGGGAAGAGTGGTGTAAGGAGGGGGGGGTAGCCGAACGACGTCACGCGGCGCGCGCTTAAAATTCTTTGCCTATCGAGTTTTGCAATCGGAAATCGAGTTCAATTCAAGTTCAACTTGCAAGCCTGAAGAGAAGAAGAAGAAGAAGAGGAGTGTGAGGAGGATGAAGGGGAAAGAGAATAACGCGATTTTGTGCAGTTGCATGCAAAATAATAAACAAAACAAAGCACAACAAAACTAAACACAATGAAACACGCACTTAACACACACACACATGCACGCGCGCGAGTCACACAGACACACACACACACACAGACAGAGAGTCGCTGAACAAACCATTAGAAACCGTTGCGAAGTTGCCGCTACGTTGCGACGCGCTCAAACCTTGGCAGGTGACTGAGACAAGCGCCAGCAGGCCTCAAGCCAAGAACTGAAAATAACAAAACGGAAATACGAACACCAGCAGAGGCAGCGACGGCGACAGCGACAGCGCTGCCAGCAGCAACAGCAGTAACAGCAACAGCGACTGCGACCAAACCAAAGCCAGCCTTAACAGCAAGCCGAAGTTGCGCGCTGTTAACTGTTCGGCAAGAGCAAGACACGAAGTGCGAGCAGCGACGCCGGCAGCGCTAGTAACAGCAGCAACAGCTGTGCCGACTGCGTGCAGTGCAGCGCGCTGTAAATGCAAATGTTAAATTAACAGCGTCTGTTGTGCCTGCTGCACGCAAAGTGCCAAATTGAATTGTTGTTTTTTTCGGGCCTGCCACGGCCTTAACTGAGCGAATTTTTGCATGTTTGCCAAAGATATTCGACGGGTTAATTAACTCTGGCTGCCATCATTAATAAATCGCCTGCAATTAAGCAACAAACTGCGTTTAACTTGAGGAAATGCAAAAGCGTTAAGCGATTTTTTGTTTAACCTAACACGAATTAGCAATGTAAACTGCGAAGTGTTGAGAAATTGTTGAAAATTATTATTTATAGTTTTTAAAAAAGGTTTATGGTTGGGCATGTTTGCAGAGAATTGCATAATTTAATGTATTTTTAATAAGAGAATTCGCAAATATTAAATTTAGTGTGGTTTTTAACAAGGGAAATGTGAAATAAATAATTGAAAATGGAATGTTAATTATTTAACATATTGTTTTAAATAGTTACAAACATTATTGAGCAGCATTAAATATGCATATATAAATACTATTATTTTATTATATTATACTATATATTATTATACACTATATACATTATTTTTGTAGCGTATTTAAGCCACCCCTTTTTGCGTATTTGCATTGTTGCCTAACAACTTTGTCCTTGCGATCGCAGTCAAGCCTTGGCAGTCTGTTGCCGACAACCTGTTAACATGCCCCCGCGCACTCAGCTGCGTCATTTGCAACAGCAGCAGCAGGTTAAGTAGCCGCCGCGTTGCACGTCACGCCAAACAAAACTGTGCGCACCAAAAATACCTGAAACTTGAAACCCAAACTAATTATGTGGCCAGCGAAATATGTGAGGCATTCCCTAAATAGTTTCTGCAGCTACCGATGAAGGAAATAATGATGATGATGATGTTGATGATATGTTTGCTGATGTTGCAACAGACCCTTTGCAAATACCTGAGATACTCTCGATCCTGTGCTGCCCGTAGTCGACTTGCGAAATTGTTTATTGCAAAGATTTTCAAACAGAACTTCGAGTTATGCGCACAATTTTTCATATGCTTAAGCAAAAGTTTTCAAATATGCCAGGCACACACACCACAGCACACACACACACACACACACAGACATTGGCATTCTAAGTGATGCATGAAATTCGGAACACTTAAAAGCGACTTCGAGCCGAGTTGTTAGTGAGATTTGCCGTCGGCTGCAGTTGCTCAACGTGTTGAAAGACGTGCCAGGTAGAAGGGGAAGAGAGGGAGAGGGGGGTAGGTATATTAGCATCGATAAAAGTCAAAGACGTTAACAACAAAAGGATATCCCGTTAGGCGGCATGGGAGGTGGGCAGGAAGCAGCAGAGATAAAGACGTAGTTGAAAATGACGTCAACGTTTCCATCATTTCGATGCCGTAGCACGTGTCCGGGTTGCGCCGGAAAGCAGCCTGGCACTCATATGTGACACACGGCAGCGGGAACACGTGTGTGTACCTGTGTGTGTGTGCGAGTGTGCCTGTGTGTGTCTGTGAGTGTGTGTTTGGCACGCTTCGCTAGATTACAAAAATATTGTCGGAAAATTAACGCATTAAAATTGTATATGACATGTGTGTGTCTTGTGCGTGCGACTGTGTGTGCGAATGTATGTGTGTGCTAGTGTGTGTGTGTTCCTTCCTCTTCTATCTGCTCCATGGCATCTTAATATTTCCTTTAACGTATCAACGCGTAGCAGAAATTAAGCTCATTTTTCACGCTTTTTTTCAGCTTCTTTTTTTCTAGCAGTTTCTAATGAGCGGGCGAATGAATACGAATACGAGTACCCATGCGGGTGTGAATAGGTGTGTGAATATGCATTGGTTAATTTGCACTGATATTACGACAGTTCCCTCCCCCCTTTCCTTCTCCTCTCTTCTTCTATTCCTCGCCTTCAAAGTGTCGCCAATTAATTATGCGATTATTAGAATATTTAGAATATTTTATCGTGTGCAAAGTGCGATTAATCGCAGCTAATTCATCGTGCTAGGCAGCATTAGGTATTGCTAATTACTCGTACTTAAGCGACGTTAATTACATCGACATTTGCCCGCGATGTGCCAATAATAATCACATTTGCCATTTACAATTTAAATTAGACAGCGGAGAGAATAGAACTGTTCAAGTACATGGCGCACAGTGCGTGGCATAAGTGTGCGCACAGTGGAAGAAGGCAGTGTTAACTGCAAATGGAATGTGTGTGTGACTTTTATTGAGGCATTTGAAACATATTGCTGGGAATTGTTAGTTTTAAGGATAAACTAGCAAGAGGTTTTGGAGGCTTTGGGCAGTTTGGAAGGATTCTAAGCAGCTTTAATGTGCTTTCTTCTATTCGAAATGAGTAAGATTCCCTAAAAAATTTTACAACTTCCTTGAATTTAATATCTTTAATGTACCTTTTTTTATTCGAAATGCATTCCTCGATAGCTTTCATTGATGAATAACTTGTATGTGCTTTAATGTACTTTCTTTCTTTTTAAAAAGAAGTCGCTTACTAATAAACTATAAAACTTCTCTAACTTAATAATCTGAAGTGTATTATATTCCGTTAAAAATGCGTTTATCCAGCGCTTTCATATATTAAGCAAACTTTTATGTGCTTTCATGTATTTTCTTTAATTAAAACATGTTTATTGCTCTAATCTCTTTATTCTCATTCAATCTTTTGACAAAAGAAAAGCTTTTACTGAGGTTTCCTGCGCTTGCATAAAATTCGAGCTGCTTACTCAGGCTTACACTGAGCTTTTATGCAATTTAAAAGAGCTTTCCCAGCTTGACAGAGCTTTCTTTAAATTTCTAACAATGTCAACCCTCACAGACTCCAAAACTGTCTATGCAAACTGATAATAATTCAAAATTCTCGATCGATTTAGAAAATAATAAAATATTTTGCTGAGCTATCATTTAAATTCTTATTTGATCTTTTAACATAAGAAAAGCTTTTGTTGAGTTACCATGTGCTTTTATTAGCTTGCATGCAATTCAAGTAGCTTTCTCATTTTTAACAGAGCTTTTATGCACTTTAACAGAGCTTGCCTGTAGTTTCTTTCCCTTCCCAACAGTTTCATCCCTCACAACCCTCACAGACTTTCTATGCTCACAGATTTGATTTGAATGCATCAACAAATTACTGCAAATAATTGAGTATTCATTTCAGTGCACTCTGTGGCTATTCATTTCTAATCAAAGTAACTTTCAAGCTGAATGGTTCAATACAGAAAAATGCTCAATGCGAAATAAAAGTAAATTAATTTGTAATTTAGCTGATTGCTCGAGGACTTTGCATAATTCATTTCTAATTCGTTTGTTGCTGCAATTCGTTAAGCATTTAATTGATAAAAAGCTGTCTGGTCAATTACGTATACGCCGTGTGTGTGTCACATTTAATCGGCAAATACATGCGCACACTGCACATTGTTAATTCATAATTTCATAATGAAGCTGCAAGGAAAAGCGAAAGTCAGAATGGGGAGGGATAAACGGCAGAGATACCCTGTAAAAGAGGAATTTATTTTCTAAGTTGAAGAATTTTAAAGAAGAAGTGAAGTTCCAATTGAGAAGCCTTTAGCAGAGTTGTGTTTAAGTCAGACTACCCCACCTGCGAGGGGGCTGCTTAAGGGGTATGCCTGCCATGCAAATGGCGTGTCGTGTTTCACTTTCGTTTAATTGACAGCGAAAAGAAATCGCTTTAATGCGAAACTGTTATATCAATTTTGTAAATGCAAAGCAATTAAGCGCGTGCCGCCTTTGCCAATCGATAAACACAACTGAGTGAATGAATGCATTATTTAATTATATTATTGAATCACAAACACTCAATTGGCTTCCTCTGAAAGACAAACACAAATGCTTTGCTTTGATTTATTTCATATTTTCGTTAATAATATTTGCACTGCACCTTCTAAATATTTAATGCAAAGAAAAAACATTTCGTATCGAATTTTGTTTTATTTCTATTGACTTTTATTCTGAGTATTTGTTTATGGTGCCCCTAATGTGCATGGTATTTGTTGTTGTTTCTTTTTTTGTTTGCCAATTGAATAAATAAAGTTTTTTTTAATACACATAAAAAAATGCTTGCAATAACAATTTCCCATTAAATTTATTTGACTTTATGCATTCAATGGCATTATAGCAATTGTTTGTTTAGTGTGTAATATCAATAAAGCAGTCAACTTGCTATTTATTGTATATTTAATTCATTTATTTATTTCTTTAATTTTTTCTGCCACTTGAAATCTCTCCCGGCTAATTAGAGATGAATCCTTTTTATGCCTTCCTCTGCCTTGCTTATCTCCGCTTTCTAATTGCCCCAATTAAATAACAATATTGCAAATTCAATCACACAAAAAAAGGCAGACACTTAAACCGCTGTCGCCACCCCCTGGCGTATACGCAATGCGTGCGTATACTTAATGTGATTTGCGCTCGCTCGCATTGAATTTAAGGGCTCAACCTCAGCCAAAACGTAAATAAAAAGCAGCTCCGATTGCTTCCTTCCCTCCCTCTTTCTTCTGTGTCCTCTACATGCTTCCCTGCTGCGCGTTCTGCCTGCTTCCCTTCTGCCCCCTCTCCCTGTTCCTCTTCTGCACCTTCTCCCTGCTCCTTCTTGCTATACAGTTCACTTCACTCTTCACGTCATGTGAATGTGCTGCGCAGCATTTGACGTCACACAGCTGCTGGCGGTCTGTGACGCAGACGCTGACGTTGACGCTGCTGTTGACGCTGCGCTGCGTTGGCAATTAGATGCCGGCAAACGTCTGTCGAAGGACTCTCGGGTTGCTGCAGCTCCAGCTCCAGCTCCGTCTCCCACATCGTCTCCGGCTTTGGCCAGCAAATTGACAAATGATGCATGTTAATGCCGCCAGCAACCGTTATGAGCCAAGCTTGGCCAGCGATTTTGATGCTCGACCTCAGCAGCAGCAGCAGCAGCAACAGCAAGAGCAAGCACAGCAACAGAAACAACAGTGGCAGCAACAACAGCAGCAACAGTGGCAGCAACGGCAGCGGCATCTGCATCTGCTTCTGCGTCTGCCTTGACGTTGATGCGTTTAATGAAGTGATGTTGATGTATGTGCTGCATGCCAACTGACTGACCTACCCCAGCTGCATACTCCCCTCCTCCCTCTGCACCCTGCCTGCCACTGCTCTGCTCTTTCCCCCTTCTTCTTCCCCCCTTCTCGCCTCCTTCATTCCACACAAAAGCGCAAATGCAAAGTCGAGGTCGGACCGAGCTGCTGCTGAATCATTTAACGTTTGGCTTAAGCCGCTTTCAGTAACCCGAACCACATTTACCCACAGTTCACCCCCTTCCCCACACACACAACAATGTGCAACGTGCAGCCCGCAGGCGGCTGTCAAATCAGCGGCATGCAACCGGGCGACATCTCACCCAAAGCCTGGCGAAGCCTTTGCTAATGCCAATAAGCCAAAGCAATGCCCCGCACACAACAGCAGCACCTCCTACTCTCCCTCCCTCTCTCTCTTACTCTCCCTCTCTCTTTCTCTGCCTCCCACTCTCTGTCTTCGCTGCTCTCTCTCTACCCTTTCCATGCGCAGTCCACGCAATGCCAGAGCTAACGAAATTGACCGCAACATTATTCGCATGAATGTTGCATGCGAAGCCGGAGCAAGTCGCCAGTTACAGCCATGGCAGGGGGTGGGGGGGAAGGGAGCAGGGGTGTGGGGGTGGAAAGGGTGCTTTAATGCACGGTCTATGTGCGTGCCATGACGCTTGACAGAGTTAACATTTTAATTGACATAAAATATTCAATGATGCGTGGAGCGAAGGTGGACGAACATGGAAATAGTTTTTGCATGTCGCCCCTAAACACAGCAGAGTGAAATGTTGTACGAGTGTGTGTTGGGGGTACATACATATGGTATGCTCAAAAGTGTGTACTGTGCGAGGGCTGGCAGTGAAGTATGAGGTGAATAGAGATAGAGGAGAAGAGAGTGCAGTGTGAAATGGAATAAGAGAGTTGGCTAATTTTGCGGTAGAGCTTGCTTACTTATGTGTCTGAAATATGCAGAAATAATCGATACATGATATCGATATGTACATTTAAATTATATTAAAATGAAGGTGCAATATTTCTGTCAATTTTGTGGTATTTTTTTTAAATAATTTTCTCATAATTATCTGTAATCTGCTGAGAAAAGCTAAATTATGAAAATTGAAGTGAAAACGTTAAATGATTCTCTTGGTAGAACCTTACCTTCTTTTAGTGTGTTTCAAAACGCCAAAATAATCGATATATGTTATCGATATATGCATAAAATACTGTACATTGAAGTGCACTGCTATGATATTTTTGTAGTATTTTTTAGGTTACATTTTCTATAGTTTTATTTAATCTACTGCAAAAATAAATTTTGAAATGAAATGAGAAAGTTGAATGATTTCTCTGGTGGAACTTTGCTTATTGATATGATTATGAAATAAACAATCGAAATAATCGATATTTTTAAGCGATATATAAATTAAAATATCTTACATCATGATGTGCCCTATTTTGGTAGTTTTGCTTTAGTATTTCTTGTATATATTTTACTTAATCTACAATCTGGTGCAAGAATGAAAAGTGAAAAGGAAAAAAAAATTTGAATAATTTCTTGGTAGAACTTGCCTGTTAATACGTTAAAAATTAACAGAAATAATCGATATATTTAATCGATATATATATTCTTCAATAGTGTACATTCTTATGGTATATTTATTTTAGTATTTTTTTTAAATATATTTCTTTTTAAGAAGCTTCAATTTACAGCAATCGATCTCCGATCATTACTTTCATCCCAAGTATTGCAATTCCTAATGTCTTTATTCCCTTAACTCCTGTGCCCACCCTCGTTGAGCTTTTATTACACTACGTAACCGCCTATTAACTATTAACCGAGGGACAATGCTCCATAAACAGCCAGTAGATGTGAAACGTGTGGAGGGAGGGGAAGGGATGAGAGGAACTCTTTAAAGTGTTTGACTGCTGCTTAAAAGTTAAGGCACGCCCACAGATCCTAGATTGCTGTGATGCTGCATCCCCTCATGTACCCCTCCCCCTTCCTTCTCTCCTACAATCACCTGCTTTGCTGTTTATGTTTATGGTTTGTGTCTGCTTTGTTTGTCAAGCGATTAAGTTGTAATTATGCGTCGCTGCGACGTGTTCATTCGCCCAAGTTTGAGTCTGTCTGCGTGCTTCGGGGTCGGTTCCCCAAGGATCCGATGGCGATTATGGTTAGCAGCGCCTAATGAGTTGACATTAATACACGTTCCAGTTCTGGGATTCGACTTTAAGGCCTCGCAACGGACTCAGGCCTGGACTGGACTGGACTAGGACACATGTTACAATTGCAATTAAGGCGAGGATTCTTTTCACCCCCAGCACAAAAGGGAAAAGTGAAAATAACTGTGAAGAACTGTGAGAGAAAGAAATTTCTGTACACTCCCCCTTCCTCCTCCCCTCTCCACTCCGCCCCTAAGGGCAGGGACAACATTGACATCATGATGGCAAAGATGGGAAAGTGAAACATGCCGAGGCAGAGCGACAATAAAAAAAGCGAAAAGAAAAGACCAAAGTGCAATTGAGAGCCTTGTCAAGTGCAAAGTGGAGGGAGAGAGGGGAGGGGGAGAAGGGCAAGGAATCTTATCTTAATGGCAAACGAAGGAGGAAATAAATAACGAAAGGGTGAGATAATTAAAGCGCCAAAGTTAATGAAACTGGCAAACTTTTGCCCAGAGACTCAATAGAAATTATAATTGCTTCGTTTCCGATGTGCCAAGGGAAAGTTTCTCGCAAAAGCTCTTGAAAGCTTTAAGTGGTTTGCTTGACTGAAACTTAAAGCAAACAATGAAAGGTATTTAAAGGTGCTTTAGGTATAAAATTAAACTCAAAATGAGAATCAAGAATTCGTTCTTTAGTGGCGAAAAAACTTTAACTGCCATGTTTCACTATAAAAGTTTCTTAGTTAAAGCTCTTGAAAGCTTCCAGTGTTTTATTGAGACTTTCAGCATACAATGAAACTTTGTAAAACTGTTAAGGTTTCAATTAAACTCAAGTCGCTCTTTAGATTTAAAGACTGAGTCCAAATTATAGTTGTCATGTTTCGGTTTGAAAGTTTATTGAAAAAGGTCTTATCTTCGGTTAATTCAGTGCAAAATAAAAGCAATGAAACTCATTAAAGCTCTTAACGTTAGCCGAAAGCTCCTTTCCGATGTAAACTGCATTGGATTTGCTCGAATTGAAAACTATTAAAAGTAATTTTCCCGATATAAATAAGCTCTATCATGGAAAAGAAATTCTTAGAAAGCTCAAAAAAAGCTCTTTGTATTAACATTAAATGCAATTCCTGAATAAGCAATTCGTTCTTTGGTTTCTACAGACTTTAAGCATGCATAGAAATTCTTCACAAGCTTTTGGCACTATACTAAGCTTCATTTGTATTAAGCTCCTGAAAGCTCCAAAGCACATTGTCAAGGGTCCTGAGAGCTTATGGACAGTTTCCGAAGACTTAAAGCATGCAATGAAAACCCTTAAAGCCTCTTTAACTACACCTTAAGCTCCAGTTTAATTATAGATATCCTCCTTAATAGGGCCAACTTCAGGAATTATTAATCACTTTTATGGCAAAAAAAACAACAAGAACACTTACGCCGCAAACTACTTGCAACGCCTTCCGGCTGACTTACTCGCATTTAGGCCAATCGCCGGCAGTAAATAAAGCAGGGCAACTGCAATTAAAGTGTTCCGCCTTCAAAGTGAAAATATTGCCCCGAAACCGTTTGAGCAGGTGGCGAAAAGGAGCTCAGGAGTCAGGCAATTGAGGGAAGAGCCTAAGCCACAGCGCTGCAAGTGGCCAACTGTCTTCGACCTGGCACAATGCCCCGAGTGCAGCTACGAAGACAGATGGCCAGGCCAGGCCCAATACGCAAGGGGAAAAAACACAATGGCCCCCTCAATGTGTTGCCAGCCTATCAATGTATTTACATATTTGTGTCAAGTGAGGCACTGATAGACTAAGGCATATGATGTAGAAGTTTGTTAGACTCTTTTCATTTCTAGGAAACTTCAAGGATGCCAAGAAAGGAAATATTTAATAGAAATTTTAATTTCAACATAGTAAGACAGGAATTGCTTTCTCTATTAACTCTACAAATTGGAAAGAGAAACTTGGTGTCTCTCCATCAAGCTGCGTTCCTCATGCCTTCCCAGGGTATCTCAACACATGTAGTCGCCTTCACATGACTCTCTCTGTGTGTTAGCTTTGCCCCCTCAGGCAAGTCTTTGTCAATTTTCATCAGTATTTTTTGCACCCCCCAAACAAAAGGAATACACAAAATGTTCAAAAAGGAAGTAAAGAAAAAACAAACAAAGTTTCTGGCGAGGCATTGTTCTTCAAGACAAGCTGCAGATACCGAATATATGTATGTAACATATTTATGCATATATAGAGATGGGCTCGAAAACATGCAAATTCATGTCGATGTGTCGCCGGGTTACTGGGGAACTGAGCTGCAAATTGTTACTCATCATCGTGAATTTATATATCTATAATTGTTCGATGTTACACAACCAGACAAAGACACACACACAGACAACCATATGTGGGTTTATTTGCATAGATTTTCAGTCGAGTCATTACGATTTGGGGCCCACAACAAAGTTGCCCAGTTCCACCGGAAAATCGATTATGCAAAATGAAAGAAAATCAAACATTAGACTGACAAATTTGGCCCTCTAACCTAATCTCCAAACGGAAGATAGAGGCAGAAATATAGACAGAAAAAGAGAGAGAAGATAGAGAGGGGGAGGGTAGATTGTGGAAAACTCTGACAGCTTTCATAATGGGCAAACTCGTGTGCTGAGTGCCAATCTGCACACATCGATACATTCCTCTCAATTTCGACTATTCATCGTGGTGGCGGAAGAAGGAGCAAGAGGAAGAAAAATGCAAAGTCAATTAAAGGATTTCCAAAACTTTATTGTCACATTAGACACAGTCTGCGTGTGTGTGTGTGCGTGTGTGTGAGTGTGTAAGTCCCTGTCTGCGTGAGTGCGTGTACTAGTGTGTGTTAATGTGCGCTTGAGGGAATTGTGGAAGCAGCAAGCAGAATATGTGGGCAAACAAAGCGCAGATAAGCCACAAAAAACGCTGTAAACTCAAAATGGAAAGCACAGCGAGTGTAGCTAACAGAATATATTGATGCTCTATAAAGTTAATAATATATAGATAACTGTTTAGAGAAGATGTTAAAAAAAGTAAAGTGGAGTAGAAACAATTAGTCCAACAGCTTTAATAATTTCAAAGCTCGTCAAGAGGCTTTGTAAAAAATGAAATGAAATTAATAAGAAACTCTTAAATAAATTAAAATGTTAGAATACCTTGTAAAACGTTAGCAAATTTAAAGAACATTTTAACCTTGATCACCTTACAGATTTTTAATCAACTTAAAAAAAATAGTAATCAACTAATTGAATTATTTTATGAGCTCTAAAAGCTTTTAATTCGTTTGTAAAGACTTACAGATACCAAGAATATTTCAGCTTTAACACAGAACATGTTTTAATGTACTTACAGCTTTTAAAAAGCTTTGCAAAAATAATATAATTAAATTAATCTTCATATTTAATGAGCTTCTAAAAACGTTAAGATTGTTTGTGAATCACGAATATTGCAGCTTTAATGTACTTTAATTTTTCAAGAAGCTTTTATTTAAGTCGTTCGAGAAACTTTTCACAGAATTAAAACAAATTAGCTTTAGCCTAAATTGTCTTTAAAAGCAAACAACAAATCTTTTTTAAATGCTTTACAAAAATAATATAAGTAGAAAAGTTCTCACTTTTAATGAGCTTTTTAAAGCTTCAAATTTGCTTGTGAAGCGTTAATATATAACAAAAATATTGCAGCTTTAATTCGCTCTAATCTTTTGAAGAAGCTATGTACAGAATTTAATAAACCTTAGCTACATTCTAAGCTAACTATAAAAGAAACAAAAAAGGAGCTTGCTTGAAATCTTGTGCATTTCACAGATGCCAACAAGTTTCTGCTCCAGTTTCAGCCCAAAATCAGCTAAATTACCAGCATAAAGCCCACTTAAGTTGCCGATTATAATGCTCAATTTCGGTTAGGGCATAAAAATCGCAGCATATACTTTGTGAGCCAATCGAACTGGAGGCGAGAGAGTCGGGAAAGCAAAGTGCAAGTTTTATAGCAGATAAACGAGAACACAGCAGAAGGACAAGGACAAGAACAAGCAGTAGCCAAAAGGGAAAACAACAATGACAATGTGCATTGATAGTAAATTGTGCAGTTGCCAGGGATGCACTGAATCTGGCCAAACGAATGAGAGTGAGGGGTGAAGTGAGTGAACGAGTGAGTGTGTGAGTGAGTGAATGAATGAGTGTCCAGTCGAGTTGATTGCCAGACTAAACGACTGTCGAACTGGCGCCTGTTTGTTGCACTAAATGTTTAGCTGCTTTTTTCAGTTGTCAATTGATTTGCTACGCTATTTTCCATTTCCCATTTTCCCATTTTGTCTTGTTGTTGTTGTTGCCATTTAAGTGGCGAATTTCCAAGACTTTTCCCCACAACACGCACAACTTTTGTGTACTTTTGCCCACACAAATAGTTTTGTTTTTTTCTGCTGCTGCTGCCGCTTTTGATTGATGGGCGTTTGCTGTATGCACGGTGTGGAGGGGCGTGGTCGGTGTCAAACGATACGCAAGGCTGTTGATAACCTTAAATTGGACTGTTCAAAGTTGTTGTTGTCGTTGTTTTTCTTCTGTTCTGTTTACAGCTTGGGGGCGTGGACATGTTCGATATACCCCCAACCATTGACCTTCAACAATAACAACAAAATCAACAACAAAGCTAAAAAATAAAGTAACTAACTGACACTTTGACACGTGACATGCAAGCTATAAGTTTTTCCGAATCTTCGGCATCGAAAAATAGTTGTCAATTAAAGCGAAAGCTTTGCATAGAGAAACTAGAAACGAAACCACATCGCACATTGGCAAATTGGTTTACATGTTGCATGAACGATGTGCTGCACGACACCAAAGTTGAAGATTTGCCCCCTCGTGGATGATAGATAATCTGGCATAACAAGTTCTCCCATTGAACTCGATTTATCAGTTGAGTTTTGTTGGTATTCACTTGGATTTAATGCAGTTTTTTACTTAATTAGGTGAGGTTTTGATAGGTTCAAGGGAAGTATAGTGAGAATCTATTGAATAAGGTTAAGTATGATCCCCGATGAATCAATCATGAAGCTGCTCTAAAATAATTTGATTATATTTTTATGAAGGGTATATATGAATAGTAGCGCTATAGGGTAAAAGGGTATAGTAATCGAAAATGTATATAACAAGCAGAAGGAGAAGCGAAATTCCCCACAAACTATATATAGTTTTCAATCAGAATCAACAGTCTTATAAAGCTTTGTCCGTCTGTCTGTCCGTTTGTCTGTCTCCCTGTTTGTCCGTCTGTCCGTTTGTCTGTGCGTTGTTATAAAAACCTAGATCTCAGAACATACATGAAATTTAATTTAATACCAAGAGCTGTTACTATTGCATGCAGATCAAGTTTATTAAAGAATTTGCTTCCTAACGCTTTATTAAATTGAAAAAAATCGATTGCAAGCATAATTTTAATGCTGGACAGTTTATTTTAGGTAAACACAATAGCTATAAACAGTCAAATGACTGCTACAAAATTGGTTGCAATCGGATAATAAAGAGAGAACTTATTTAAGACATTATAAATATGAACTGATTGCAAATCGTCTCCCTGAAAGTATGCAGCATAAAATAAAGAAGTTACATATTGATCAGGTGTATAGTGGGTATATCACTGTAGAGCACACTCAACTGTAGCTTTGGTGCTTGCAATTTGAAATCTCTTTTTTCTTTTTAGCATTTCCCCATTTTAAGCTGATTCTATATAGACATCTCCACTGCTTTTCTTTCATCATTTTCCATAAGGAAATCCTCGGCTTATGCCAAAACTTTGCAATTATCTGTGCAGTTCTTTCGCTGACTTCTCTGCCATGATTTAACATTGTTTTTATGCTCTGTTCCAGTTTTTAATTAAGGACAGTTCTCCATCGCGGTCTCTTTATGCCTCTTCCTCTCCTCACTTCCTCTCTGCTGCTGCCTCTGTCTCTTTGTCTGTCTCTCTTGCTTGCCATTTATCATATTAAGCCCACGTTGCAACTGCTTTAATTCACTCAGTTCAAGGCGTTTCTTTTCCGGCGTTTTCCCGGTTTCCGGGCGAGAGAATTTTCCCCGTTATTTTGGGGTTTGGCCTTCCCCCACGCATCGAATGGCCACATTTGTGGTGCGTTGCATTATCACGTAGCATTTTTTATGTGCTATTAAGTGCAATATAAGCTTATGGCGCCTTAAAGTGTGCTATAAAGAACCCCTCCTCCCCCATAGCACACACACACATGTTAGTCGGGCACTTTAGGGTGTATTTGCAGCAACTGCTCTGCTGCTGTTGCGTCCACTCCATAAACTGTCTAACGGTCCGCACAACAAAGCAGTTTTTAATGCAGAAATATAACCAAAAAGTGGCCAGGAGCAGCAGCAAGTGCCTTGGTGCTTAAGGCAAGACATGTAACATGCTTAACGGCTTCGCCAGCGAGGAGTCCTCTGACTTGACAAGGTATTTCGGTAAATGCATTCAAATTGAGAGTGCCAGCACCCTGCTGAAGTGCATGGGCAAGGAGTTAGGGGCCTGAAGGGAGGAATGAAAGTAGTTTAACTGATACTACAGGGTATATTTTAGGCAAAAATGTTTGGCATGTTGCATAAGGTAGGTGTGTATGCGACATTTGCTGCAATGATATGGTAAAATAAAGAGAAGAAGATGAGCCTGCACAGCTTTCACACTTGCATTACAGGGTATGTCACTAACCAGTCACTTTTAACTATGCCAGGTAACTTATTGGAAGCATGGCACACCTAATTGTAATCAAAGTGTATACCCTGTAATCGAGGGAAGGCATGTGAGTGATCCCTGCCTTTGAAAAAGAATCACTGAACCAATTTTTATTCTTCAATTTATCATTGTTTACTTTTACAGGGTATTTCTTTGTCCATTCAGTTGCTTCACTGCTGCCTTAAGTTATACTAAAACCCAGATAAATACCCTGCCAAATCATATAAAACTTTTGCAGTTTCAACACCCCTCATACACCCTCTCACCAGCTTCTACAGGGTATTCCCGCCGTTGTTCACTGCAAACTCTCGCCTTGTTGCTGCTTGTTTTATTCAAGCAAAATTGCATAGTAAATTTCAATTTGATGCAACAACAATAAAGAAATTTACATACGCTCGCTTTGGCACGCTCACTTCCGCATACGCCCCTCTCCAATAGCCTGCCCCTTTCCTGCACCCCGCTCCCCCCTCACACCACAAACATTTGCCATCTTTCTGTGGGGCATTTGTGCTACATTTGGCAAATATTTTCACTCGTTGCACCCGGGGGAACATTTCCAGTGACAGTGGACGGACCAGCAGGGGGGCGTGGCATGGGCCGAGCTGAATCTATGGAAATTGTTCTAACCAAAAGCGGAAACAGAAGCTTTTGCTTTGGGCCATTGTTTCCACACAGAAAGGGACGAGTTGAAATCTCAGTTGTTTGCTGGCCCGGCCTGGCTCCGTAGGCCTTCGGCTGCCTCGTCGGCAATTCGCAGGCATTTCAAGTCATCTCGTTGACATTTTGGGTTTTGGTTTTTGATTTGTTGCCATTTGTTGGCGTAGTTTATTTGCTTTTAATTTGCAGGTCAGAGCCAGTCCTGGATTTGCATCGTTTGCATCGTTTGATTTCCATTTGCATAATAAATTAAATGTGCGATTTGGTGCAAGCTTCGAGCGGCAACTGTATCAAATGTTAAATAACAATTGAAAACACACTTATACATACAAACACACACACAGGCATACACAGTCAGGCTCACACATACCTACAGAATTAGGCGGAACTCACTGCAGCTTTTTGTCGAAGTGCATAAATATGCAACAGCTTAGGGATTTCAAATTTATTATACAAAAATACAGTTAAGAACACTAAATTAAACCAAATCGGTTTAAAGTGAATAATACCTGAAAAAAAAGATTCTAATTAATGTGAGATTAATACATGTTTATCCACAGAACAAATAAGCAAACAAAGTCGCAAAGGCAAGCACTAGCGACTGTTGAAAACCCTGCTAAAATACTGAATATAAATATGAAAAAGAATAAGATATGTACTCTAGAATGCTCGACCTAAAAACAAGCAAAATAAGTCCTTTTCAGTGTAAACGTGCTATTTAATTTTTTACTGTGCTTTAAAAAATATCTAATAGAGTTGACAAGAAGAATTTTACGTTGGTTTCTAATTATTATTTATTAATATCCCTATTTATGGTTATTACCCTTACAATTATAAATTATCATCAGTCTTTCTTCAAACCCCTAAAATTTTATTCTTTAAGAAAATATGAAGATGCAGAGGGTACCAATTTTTAGAAAAAAACATACTGCTTGCATGGTATTCCTTAAAATTTATAAAAACCAGCCTTCCTTGAATTTCCAAAATTTCAACATACTTTAAAAAAAAATGAATATATCAGAAGGTAACAATTTTTAAAAGTTTAATGAAAACCCTTGCATGGTCAAAAGCTCAAAAATAATTTAATTTATTTATTTATAAAGAAGGTAATCTTTAAGAAGTGAAAACAGTAAATTTAGCTCTTGCATGTTCATCTTCAAAGATTTCATAAAATTACTCTACTAAAGCCTCAACGTGGATAACCTTTAAATATAAAGAAGATACCAAACCAAAGTTGTGTGAAATTGCAATAAATAAAATCTCTACTCTCACTCTCTCTCCAACACTATCCACTGTGAGCAGAGTTTATTCTCGTATTATCCGCATGTTAAGTCCTTAATAACATGCCGAAGCATCGGGATTACAATCCGCAAACACCTTTCAATTCATTAGCGAGTTTATATGACAGTGCCGGGTAAAAGTTAGCGGACGCCAGAATTTACGCACTTTTCGAAGTGAGTAAAAAACGGGAGCATCGTATAACCCAAAGAGAAGTTAGAAGCAAAGAGTAAAGGAGACAGATGGAGGTGTGCAAGCGAGACAGCTGCACTGTGTGAGGGTGTTCGCCGTATTCGATGCGTGTTTGCTTTACTTAATATAGAAGTAAGTTGGCATTAGTCGAACGCGAGCTGAACTGAACTTGAGAAGTCAAAAACTCCCAAAGAGGACTTACGACTTAAGGAGCAACAACAGCAGAGTAGGCGTGGCTGGCAGTTGGGCGTAGAAGTCGAAGTTAGGATCGCAGCCAGAGACGATGGCAACTTGTTTTCGAGCATAAAGTTTGCTGTTCCCTGTTGCTTCTGTGGCGCTGCTGCTGCTTGTTGTTGTTCATTTTGTAGCTTTGATAAACTTTAACTAGCGTCAAGACACACACACAGGAGCACACACACGAGCAGTGTGGCACACACACGCAGTGGGGCACAACATGTTGCAGCAGAATAAATGTAACGGCATGTGGAAAAGTTGCTCCTGTTTGGCTGCCTGCTGCTGCCTGCCTTATTGCCAGTTGTTTGTCTATTTACTTGGCAGCCGTTAGGTTTCATTTCCGTTTCATTTCATTTCATTTCGTTGCGTTTCATTTCGTTTCATTTGGTTTTATTACTTTGGTCAGTTTTTATTCGTGTTCGCAGCAAGTTTTCACTTTTCCCCCCGAGGAACTTTTCTGACTTTGGCTGCAACTAAATTGAATACTTACACCTTTGACTGAAGCTGCAGGGGGTGCACCCCTTTCCCCTCTGCCTCGTCTACCTGCTTTCCCTTTCAATGTCAGTCTTTGGGAAAGGTGGCAACTCATCGAGTCGTGGCGTCTTCTAATTGCCGTTGACTTTGCCTCGCTTCGGCCTCATTACTTAAGCACGCGCGAGAGGCGAGAAAGAGATGAAAGGCGGGGCAGGGGCACAAGAGGAGTGTCTGGGCTTGTGCTTCAATACTTAAGCTTTGGCTCGTCAGCTGCCTCTGCAACTGGCAGCAGTGGGCGTGGCAACAATGCGCCCACAAACGAGCAAAGTGCGTGGCTGCTGCAGCTTAATCGATCAATCAAAAGTGTAAACAATTTCGGGTCTTAAATTATATTTTCTTAATAATATTTTCAAAATTTGTAAAAGCAGAATACCCCCTTAAATTGCACTGCAAAACTTTAAACAAACTTAACTGAAAAACTGGCAAACTTAGACCCTATGAACGTTGGGAAATTTCCATCTTTAGTTCGCACACTTGAAGTTCTCAAGCGCTTTACCACTTTCGCATTTGGAACTCCCCAGGGAAATTGGGCGCGCGAATAAGCCAACACAATCATGAGCTATGGGCAGCCATAACGAGCCCCTCCCTCCCTCCTCTACTTGCCGTATCGATGCCCAAGTCGGACTCATCAATGAACAATTTTCCGTATTTTGGGCACGACGCGGCGAGACGAGAATTTATTGTGCAAAATATTTCTTCAAATGCTTTTGACATTTTCGTTTGCATTTGCCTCCCCCCTCCCCCCCCCTCCCTTCATCTTTCTCTCTCTATGTCTTCTCTCGTTTCTTTCTCTCTTCATCTACTTCTACTTTGTGTAATTGAACACCTTCGTGTTGTGCGCGCCAACTCAAATTGACAAATTTACCTGCGATGCCGAAGGTGGGCGGACAAGTCAATGCCGGAAAATGGGTGTGCAAAATGTGATGCAGGGCGGGAGAGGGACAGGTATGCAGGGGAGGAAGGCATGTAGCTATAGCACTAATTATACAATTGCTACGCAGACGGCGGCGTCTTCGCTCGACCGTCGTGTGAATTAATTAAGGCGCCAGCCTTGGAAATTCTGCATACTAAAGAGCTCAACAAGGTGCGGGGAGTGAGCTGCAGGGATGAGGTGAGGGGTGCGGGGTTCATTACGTGGGTGCTCGACTGACTGTCTTGGCCTGCTTAGCATATTTGGCCGGCAAGTGTTGGAGTTTATTTATTATTGTGCCAAGGTTTTCTTGTTAAAGCTTCTCGGATTTGTCATATCAAATACTCACAGGGCTTTGTCTTCTCCCTCTCTCTCTCTCCTCTTCTCTCTCTCTCTCTCCTGCACTCTTTCTAATTGCACTGACCTTTGACATGTTGAAAACTTTCGTATCAACTTCAATGCAAACAAACTGTTTCGCTTAGTTGCATTTGACATCGGAAACAAGAACAGCAACAACAACAAAACGCATAAACACAAATAACGCACGTCAGGCGATTCCCAAGTGTCTCCGGCAAAACAAAACATTGAAAGTGCATAAAAATAGAAGGACAAAACTTTAAATGCCACAGCCAACACAATACATGACGCACTGTTTACGATTTTAAACTATTTTTAGTGCACAATTTAATCTAAATTGCCCGTTAAAATATAAATGAAACTAACTAAGCATAGCATGAAATAAATATTGTAGAGGTTGTTCACTTAATATATACATTATAAATACATATGTGCATGCCTTGTGGGCCTCTGTTTTATATTAGTCCTCGTCTCAATCTGTTTTCTCACTTCTGCAGCTTGTCAACCTAGTTGTATCTAAGTTGGACTTACAATTTATTTATAGATTTTAATTAATATTCTCTGCTCTGTTTTTCCTTTAGGGCAATAAAAAACAATCATTGATCATTGCAAACTGTTTTATTCAAAATATTCTTTAAGATTTTCAATATACGTAAACAAAACTCAGAGTTTGTTTTTCTATTCTAGGTATATTTTATAATGTAGTCTCATTTAAAGAGTGATTTAACATTCAGATTCAACAATTTTTTTCATACTAACGAAAATTCAAATAATTAAAAATTAGTGAGTATCTCTTTTAGTTATTCTACCCTTGTGCATTGTCAAAATTCAATTGAATTTTGTTTAAACATTATTTATATTTCATACAAAATTTTATATATTATTTATTTATTTATTATTGATTTATTTTAAGTTTTATTTATTATTTATTCCAATTTGATATTAAATCATCAGCGGAAAATTATATTATTCCATAAGTTTTGTACATTTATTAAGTCTCATACAATTTACATGTTTTGAAGAGAAAATGGCAAGGAAAATATCAATGAAAACCTTTACTTTATTTTTTTTATGTTTTTTTTTTATAAGTAAAAATTAGTCTATATTAATAATTACTTTTCTAATTATAATAACTTTAATTATTTCAAACATATTGTTAAAGTAACTTCAAATACATAATAACAAATAATGCATATTCCTGAATAGTTGAAGAGCCTAAACTGTGTTAAGTCATACCCTCTATCACACACAAATATATACACAAACATTAACAAATACACGCAAAAAAACACACACAAACACACACACAATTAAACATATAGCCAAACAAATACACTGTCTATTTATAATCTACTTGTTTTTCATATTTAATTTCCAGTTTCAATGCTTTTGGCATCGTCAACAGAGTCGGCTATTACGTGGCAACAACAACAATATCAACAACAACAACTACACTAACACCAGTGGCAACTGGCATAGGCAACTGTCCACACTTGTTGCCCCATTGGACTCGTCGAGTGGGGCAACGACATCGGTTCTATCGGCGCTGCAGGAGGAGGAGGAGGCGGCAAGGGAGCCTAGTTGCCGCTTAAATGTGCGATTATGTTGTTCACGTGAGACCGACTCCCCTCCAACACTCCCCCTCCCGTCTCTTCCCTCACGAGCCTACAATGTGTGGCAGTGTGTTTTTCGCTTGTTTCTCGCTTCGTTTTTTTCCGTTTCTTTCCATTTTTTGGCAGCAGTTTTCCCATATTAAATCATAAAAAACAGACAATCTAGTCACTTTGGGCACTTCTTCGCAAAAGGAAAACAAACACAGCAAATTTTAAAGCACTTTTTTGCCATGCCCAATAACTGCCGTGTCTGTGTGTGTGTTGTGGTTGTTGTTTTTGGACAAGTTGCAGTTTATTTCGTTGATGTCTTGTTGCAAATTGCGCTGATGTTGCAAGAGCCTCATGGATGATTTTCTTTTACGGCTCTTTTATGACTGCCAGCTGTGTGTGATAAGTCACTGCCATTGTTGTTGTTATTGTTGCTGTTATTGTTGCTGCCTCTGTTGTTGTTGCAATGCAAAGCCAGTCGACGTCTGTGGGGCGTCTGCCAAGATTTGCATGTGTTTTTTGCTGTGTGGAAATCTCAGTTGACTTCGACAATGTGGCAAGAGTCGCCACGCCACTTATTGCATTTGCATAGGCAGCACTGAGCCATGTCACTAGATTGTTCATGAATATATAGCTTAATAATGTATATATATGTGCATTAAAAAAAAAACTGTTTCAATATTTTATGTCTAAAATATTTCAATTCAAATTTGTTATTTTCCAAATTTATATTTCTTTATAGCCATTATTATCGAGTTTCGATCTGCAGAACAAGGCTTAAAAGCTGCTTTAATAGCGCTATCCCTCTCGCACTCAATGGGCACAAAAGCTCTACATTTTTGGAGGTCATACCTTTGGGTGAAGTGGGGGGGGGAGGGTCACGCACTAAGCCCGAAAAACTAATCAAGGCCCGCGGCTTTTTGGGCCGTAAATGGAGCAGGGCCGGGCAACGCCCACATGAAGCGGAAATAGCACGAGAAGGACAAGAGAGAGAGATAGAGAGGGGAAAGAGAGAGAGAAGACAGAGAGAGAGAGAGAGATGGAGAGCGCTATAGAGCCGGCAGCATCCAAAAGTCTCATCAATCAAAACCTTAGTGTGATAATTTTGTAGCACGCCACGAGAAATCACAAACATTTCTTTTAACTAAACTGCGCCTGCCACAGTCCGTGCCTCATATCGTGCCCCACCCGTTGTCCCAGCCCGTGCCTCATTCCGTGCCCAGTCCTGTGCTCCCATCTCGTGCCCAATCCTGTTTCGAATCATGCCACACGCCACTAACCCACATTTCAGTTTACACTTGGCCGAAGCTGACGACGACGACGACGACCAGAGGAGGTAGGAGCATGAAGGAGACAGAGAGAGGCTGCCAAAGAGCAGCAGGGAGAGCAGGAGGGGGTAGGGAAGTGGGCAGGGATGCGGGCGGCATTGTCATGCTTTGCTTTCGGCCAAGTTTTCTGTGTCTAAATGAATTTGTTGCTGCCCGAAACGATGACGTTGCCCACGATGAGCCGCAGCCTCGACGATAATAATGACGTCGCGGACAGGCGCGCTGTCTGTGGCTGTCCACGAATGGGGGGAAGTTCCGTGGGGGAGGGGACGGGGTACGCTCGCTTATCCCTTGCGAGACGTGTCGCGTAATTTTGAAAAGCGCCTCGAGCGACTCGCTGACAAATCGAAACTTCCGCATGTTGCGACCTGAAACAGGCCGCAATTTGAAAGTTAAGCGTTATAAACACGTTCATTTAGCACCCTCTACCACGCTCCCCCTCTCTCTCTCACACTCCCCCTCACTGTCCGTCTCTCTCTTACTCTCTCTTTTACTCTGCCTCCTTCTGTTGTTGCTCCCCCTGAACTTCTTGCTGCCTCGTCGAAAGCTAATGTTGCGCGATTTCGAAACACAAATTGCTGTCATTAAAATCATTTGAATGCGAATAAAAAGCCAGAAGGACCGAGACAGAAAAAGAGGCAGAGAAACCTCAACTGACTGAATGTAATTCAGGGAAATGCTATGTAATCGTAGTCCCTTCAATTAGATGCGGATTGTGTTGGCCCTGAGAACTGACAGCAATGAAAGCGAACGAAAGTGAAATAAGAATCTGATTATGTAAATCGCAAAACATTGTCAATTGGCCGTGGATAAACAATCGTCCAAAAACTAAGAGCGAACTTGAATTCTAATATATAATAATAATTTTATAATATTTTCTTCTGCTTTCATACTTCTTTTTCATGCACAAACAGAACTATCTGTGGAGGGCAATTTAGTCACGTCTGTGCAGAGAGAATCACGGATTGCTCGGACCGTGCATGAAATTGGAAAATGTCATCCGCAAACTTGACATGAGGTTTGTGTTTGACATGGAAACTGATTTGTCATTGCCGTAATAAGCTCGCCAGCTCGGGGCTTACCTCGGTGAGAAAGCAAAAGTAAAGCGGAGAGTGCAATAAGCAGCGCCATTAAGTAAAAGTGTAAGCGGAATGCCAAAAGGGGGCGGCAGATAAGGCGGGCACAGTGATAGAGACAGAGAGAGTGGAGGGAGAGAAAGCGAGGGAGAGGAAAGCAGCCAAGAGAAGTGCAGCTTGCTCATTAGGAAGCGGAGCCACACATGGAACTTCTGGCGTCGGGTGAGTTGGCAACAACTAAACTGTATCCACGTGTAATACGTAATGCGTAATACGTTATGTGGATTGTGGATTGTGGAATGTGATAGCTGCTGTAATCCGCAGTGTAAGTGGCGGCTGAGATGGGAGCTTAGTGCCCAGGAGAGATACAGTTGTGTGTGTGGAGCTAATGTGCTTTTGATTTATATCCTTGAGAAGCAGTTGGAATAACATTTGAATTGCAATTTATTAAGTCGAAGCTCTAGTTAATCGATAGTTTCCAATAATGCTTTTATGAATTTTAAGTGTTAATCGATTGCTCACGTTCAGTTAGCTTATTAAAGCTTTTAAGGAGCTTTTATTTAGAAATTTAAGAAATGTGCTTTTGATGATAATCGATTGCTCACGCTGAGTTAGCGCATGAAAGCTTTAAGGTGCTTCTGTTATTTATTTTCGATAAATCTAAAACAAAACAGAGAATAAAATGATTATACTAAGCTGGAGTTAAAAAAACTGTTAATCAAATGATCTCGATGCAAAAAGCGAGTAAAAGCTCTAATAAAACAAATGTGCTTTCGATTCACTTGGGAATAAATTTATATAGCTTTTCATTTATGTTTATTTACTTAAAAGGTTATATTAACTGGCGATTAAAAGATAACCAATCACAGCTTTAATATGCTTTTAAGCTTTGTCTATAGAATTCTCTCGCTCCTTTAGCGGACAATGCTTTAATAAGACTTTTCAATTTGTAATTAAAGACATCTCTGGAAAAACAGATAAACAACTAGCTAAAAAAATCAACTTGATAATTGTTGAATTAATGCGCTTTTGCTATATAACATTGCGCTTACGTTTGCATTACTTATAAATGTATATTCAACAAAATGAACTTTATGTTCCAGATTTGATATCAAATCTTTAATTAACTATAAGGCTCGTTTACAGAACTTTAACTATAAAGCTTGATACAGGACGCTCTCGATTTTTGAGTGTAAAAAGCTTTAAGAAGCTTTGCAAGTTGAAGTTGGAGAAACCACCACCAAAACAGGCGGACTAATAGCAAATAAAATCAACTTGATATGTTGCTTAATCTTATTGCAAATCGGATTGTAATACATTTTTAAATCAGAGTTACCAAGTCTTAGTTGGAGTTAAGGAATTCAACTTTATATAAACCTCACCAATCGAAATGTCCTCGTTCAATTAGCGCACAAAGCTTTAAGGTGCCTTACAAGTTGTAATTGAAAATTCTTTGCCACAGCAGACAGACAACATGTAAATAAAATCAATCAACATTTAAATCATTTCAATTTTATTTACTTTCTACACAGATTAAAATTGGAATCTCTTTCTGGTTGTTGTTGCTGTTGTTACTGTTGTTGCAGCTTGTGAAGCTTGTTGCCGCAGGTGACTCAAGTTGTTGGCTGTCTGTGGTGCTGGCTGACTGGCTTGCTGCCTCTTCCTGTTGACAGCAAACAAATTCAAGTGTGTGCGTGTCATATGCAAAGAGAGAGACATGCAGAGAGTGAGATGCAGAGAGAGAGAGAGAGAGAGAGAGATACAGAGGCAGCTAGGGGAGCCCACGCAAGGTCAATAGGGCGCAGTGCATTCAAGTGTTTTGTATGTTGTGCGGGCAACCAACTAACTAAACCAACGCTGCAGTTCGTTCTCTAATAAATTCAGCTCACATGTTGCACGCACACACACAAGCACACTCCCTCCTCCCACACACACACACACCCACACACTCCTCATGAGTTCAACTTAAGAGTGCGCATTAAACTGAAGTTGTACTTTAAATAAATCTACCTCGTTGAGAATCTCTGCTCCAATTCAAATCGCAGCCCGAACAAGTTCTCAAATGGGTCACTCAGCATGGCACTGGAACTGCAGCTGCCTTGCTTGCTATCCGGTTCTCTTGGTCACGGTCGGCATCTCTGTCCAGCTGTCCAGATGTCCAACTGTCAGACTGTTCTTTCGACTGGCAACTGCTGACTGCGTTGCATTCATATTGGCTGGCCCCTTCGCTGTCGTCTGGCGATATCGCAAATTAGATTACCAGCCAGGACCAGGGCTGCACAAAACGCTGAAACAATTGAATTGAATAAAATAATAATTGTTAACAGAAATAAAAGGAAATAAAGTATATTCTTTGTTTGTTTCTTTGACTAGTTCTGTTCAAGTTTAAATTCCATTCAAGATCTAGTTCACATTTATATTTCTTCCACCGTTCATGCTATTGTGCAGCCCTGGCGCACTGGTCAGTCCTGTTTAGTTAACTGCATATTTTTGGGCCGGCAACTGTCGTCGGCAAACTGTGCTGCGCACATGCAACATGCGACACGTTGCAGACGTCGCTCATACGCCGCATGGCACCAGGCAAGCCACGCTGCTTGTTTGCCTCGTTGGCAACGTGTTGCATGCAAATGAATTTCATGTTCTGTCGCTTCGTTCGCTGCTGCCTCTGTTTGTTCTTCCCATTGTTGTTGCTCGCATTCTTGTTGTTGTTGTTGTTGTTGCTGCTGCTGTCATTGAAGCTGTTGCTATTGCTGTCGCTGTTATTTGGTTTTGGCCTCCCCCCCTCCCCCGTCGTGATTTATACCGTGGGCGTTGCATTTGTCGTCGCCCGAATGCAGTTCAGATTCCCCGAAAAGGGGTAAAATGCGTGAAATGCACAGAGCCGGCAGAATGCAGCTGCCTACCTCTCTCTCCCCCTCTCTCTCTTTTCCTCTAATTAAACCATTTGATGGTTCACGGAATTTCAAATGCATTCGCATGCAAAGCGCGGCACACTTTGTTCCCTGGCCTAAAATGTTTGTTTAGAAAATAATGTCGTAAAATATAAAAAAAAAAAATTTATCAAAAGTCGCTTTCATGGCAAAATATTTGGCATTTACTTTTCAAAATACCTGCTAAATAAATGTATATTTAAATTATAAATAAACATATTGCAAATTGAAATTGATTTATTTATTTTGCACGCTGATTATTTGCTTGGAGTATTTCGCACTTTCGATTGAACGATTCAATCAACTTCAAAAAAACCAATTGAATTCTCTATTTTAAATTTGAAAACTGTTTCCTGAAATTGACTTTTTCGGCACTTTCCTCTGCTATTCATTTGTCTTTATTTATTTTTTATTTATTTTTTAACGTTTTCTTTGCGCATTGTTTTAATTGCTTCCTTAGTTGGCCGCCAAATGCAAGCAAAATATTTACATATTCACGCACTTTAAATTTAATTAAAAATTTAAATGAGCAAAACTGTGCAGCACACACTCACGCACACTCACACACACTCGAACACAAGCAAAAGCCAAAGCGATGCAAATTTTAAAAAGTATAAAAAAAACAACAACATAAAAAACAAGCAGCGTGCACTTTATGGCTTTCTGGACAGCGCCGCCCTCGGGCTGCTTCCTCTTTAGCCATTTCACTGCCCAAAACACACACACACACACACACACACACACACATACACACACACACAGGCGCTGCTATACGACCATCAAATTGTGCTCCCGAGCGCACACAGCGTCAATTACACGGGGGCCAGTCATAAAAATAAAGAGCAAATAAATACACTTAAAACGGAAAAGAGTCGGTTAGTTGGTGGCGCCCTCAAAGGCACTGGGCACAACACTGCACAGTGCTCCAGAGACAGAGAGAGAGGGAGAGGGAGAGAGAGGGAGAGAAAGGGAGAGTGAGTTGATTATAATGTATAAAGCTCGGAGTATGTTAAGAACTCTTTAAGCAGCAAAGAGAGCCAGATAAGTGTGGGAAATAGAAAGATAAAATAGAAGGCAGATATATCGTGAAGTTCTTGAGACATTCAGACAGAAAGAGACAGAATATATAAGAAAACAATTTTGCAAAAGAAAGAAAATTCATTTGAAAATACAATGCAAGAAATTCATTAATTTATTAAAAAAGATTCTACCAACTCTTGAACATCACAAGCATTATAATCAATATAAATTGTTGCGACTCTGGCGCTCTTGCACCACTGTGCCTTTGGCTCTTGCCGCATGGCAGCTTGTCGCTGGCATTAATCAAGCCATTTAAATGGACATTTCTCGCAATGAGAGCGGTGTGGCTCGGTGCGGGCGGTGGGGAAGCGGGGGGCGTGCACTGCGTGGACTGTGAAGTAATTACAATTACACCTGTCCGGCGTGCTGGGCGCGTGCCATGGCACTAAATTATAATTAAGCCTCAGTCAAAAGTTGACTTTTATTAAATTTTATTTATAATGCCTTAAATGCCATTAAGAATCCGATGTGGCCCAGCAACAGTAGCAGCAGCAGCAGCTGCCAAGGCTAATTGTGCCCTGAAAATGGCCGGCAAACAACATGATCATTGTCATCATAATAAACATTATCATTACGAGGGCACTGGCCAAATCTGGCTTGACTTCTTTCATATACTCTCTGTTTTTTTGGCCATTTCTTGTCTTTGATTTGTTGGCAATTTATTTTGTCATCGTCGTTTTGATTAGATTTCGTCAAAACCCCAGCCCAAGCAGGCAGATGACAGAAGCCAGTCGAATGACTGACGTTTATCACGGAATCAACGACAGGGGCTACATGAAGGGTGGAGGGGAGGGAGTGCCCGTCCTTCTCCTTCCGGCTTTTGAGGCAACTTGGTTGACCGCGTGCACGATTTGTCAGCGCGGTGCAGACACCATTAAATCGTGTCAGACCCAAACAGAAATTGACTTTTTATGTACACTACGTGAAAATGTACCCCAGAGTAGTCACACACATATCCCCCTCTCTCTCTCACTCTCTCTTTCTTTCCCTCGCATCAGTGTGTGCGTGACAAAGTATGTAACTTTTTGTGGATGTCGTTGTCGCGTTGCATGGTTAGAAGAATTCGCAGTCCGCACATTTCGTGTGGCACCATAAATAATCAATCATTATACTCGTGGGGAAATCGTTAAACGACAACGCAAATCTCTGATATATCAGTCAGAAATCTGACGAAAAACAGGGATAGCCAGCGTGATTTTTCTTTGAGTGTACGAGTACCTAAAATATCTGTAACTGTTGAAATTTCACATCTTTATTTATCACAGCTTCATTGTTATATTGTTCGTGTAATACTCGTAATAATACAAATTTTAGCATACTCCGATTACATTTGTTTACTTTGTTATTCTGAGTGCATTCATTATGAATGTCAACGTGTCCACGGAATAAAAACATTTTCAATTTTCATTTATTTTTATTTAATTTGCTTTTATTTGTCTCAGTCACAATGCTTTAATATTTAAATGTGGCATTTGTGATTGTTTTATTGTTGCTTAATCACTTTATGACAAATGAAATTCGCAAGAACTTTAGTCTGCTTCACCGTAGCCGGAACAAAGATTAAAGCAGGAAGAATGAGTAATAGATTAGTAGTGGTTCTAAGAAGTACTTAGTAGTGGCTGTTTAAGTATTAGTTATCAGCAGTAGAAGGAAAAGTAATTAAAAAGTGTTTTAGAAGAAAGAATACAAGCAGAAGTGTTAGTTGAAGAAATAATATTTTTCTGCCTAGAGGAAGAGTGCTTAGACTGATAGTTATAGGATGAGTAGTGGCGTGATGAGAGAAGTAATAAGAGAAGAAGTAGTAGCACAAACAGTAGCAGTAGCAGAACGTAATAGTATGAGTAGTAGATGTAAAATTAGTAGAAGTAGTACTAGTAAAAGAAGTAGCAGTGTGTATTGGTAAAAATAGTAGTAGCATGAATAAAAAGTAGTGTGAGAAGTAGTACGAGTAGTAGTATGAGTTTGAGTAGTAGTGTGAGTAGTATTAGTAGTAGTAGTAGTAGTAGTAGTAGTTAGTAGTAGTAGTAGTAGTAGCAGTAGTAGTAGTAGTAGTTGTAGCAGTAGTAGTAGTAGTAGTAGTAGTAGTGGTAGTAGAAGTAGTAGTAGTGGTAGTAGAAGCAATAGTAGTAGTATGATGAGCACTAGTAGTTGTATAAATAGTGGTAGATGTAGTAGTAGTAGTCTGAGTAATGGTAGTACTTGTAGTAGTAGTAGTAGTAGTCTCAGTAGTAGTAGAAGTAGTATGAGTAGTGGTAGTAGTAGTAGTCCTCTAACGGCAATTGATTTGCGTGGTGACTTCAATTTATGCACCCAAAAACAACAAAGATCCCACAGCCTTATACACGTTCATTCACAATGTTCAGATACATACATATATAGCAAACACTTACAGTCAATGCAAACTCTGGCAGAGCAGCACATGCTGAATACACACTCTTATAGATTAAACCATTGAAAGAGAGACTCAACTAGCTGAGATAACAGCTGACGATCATCTCACGCTACGGTCTCTTTTGCACTTATATTTCACATCCGTTGATAAGCACATACATGAATATGTTATTTCTACTAGGCTTCACTGGGTTTTTTTCTTCAACAAATTAAGAAGAATTAAGAGTTGGTAAATGCCAAGCCTGGTTCCAATCCCTTAAAACTCATCGCACATGATGCAGAGCAAACTTATCGGACCCCAAATACTTTTAAACGAGCTCTAGATTTAGTATAATTCCAAGTCTCTATTGTATCGGATGTACATTTCGCTGTTCACTACTTCAAATAGGGCGGCATTTAATATGTGGCGATATTTCAGACTGCTGCTTATTATTTTATATTTTTTTATACCCAATAGCTCGATTGTGTACGGCTTCGAATTTGGAGAGCATTTAATGAATAAAAGAGCAGTAGTTCAGTGTAAAGGTAAACGAACGGAGTCGCAGAGAAAAAGTTACCTGAAATAAAGAACAATAAAATCAAAAACCAAAATTTCTACTTGCAGATGCTGAACAAACTAATTGTGAACCAGTTGCTAAAACAACTCGTATGACGGAAAAAGCACATGATTATATTATGGACATCTTTAAAATAAAAACGTTTGAGGTAAAATGTGTCGAGAGTTGAGAAACCGTTCAAAATGCACCAACAATTCGAGACCAAGTGCCTATTGCTTTCACCCTCTCCTACAAGCAAGCACACGTGACTTGAATAGCTTCTCTGTTTATGGTCCGATCGGATTGAAATTTAAAGTAGTCCATGTCATAGTCAGAAAAAGTCATTTGTTATTCGTTACTTCGAAGTCAACCTTAAAACTTTGCTTAAAAATCATAACTTGTCCTTCAATATCAAATAAGGATACAATCGATCAAAGCGAGTAAAATACAGGAACTTTCTTGATACAATTTTTAGTCGACTCAGCTAATGTTGGTCATAGCGAAAAAATACTTAATTTGGCCTGCCACGCCTGGTACCTCCTTTAAACTTAAATACATCTCAAACCTCGGTTTAGTTCAACATTAGTAAAGTTAGACCTTAACATGACAAAACTGTAAACCTTAGCACTTAGCTTACAAAAACTGATATGCAAAAAAAATAATGTAATTTTTCAATTTTAGGAAGAGAATCCAACGCAGTTAGCGGGCAGCTGTAATGAAAAGGACAGTGAAATCGCCCGACTGATTTCAAACTTAAAGTATTTTCAAGATAATAGCTTAGCATATGCTCAACAACTGCAAAGTAATCTAGCTGCATTAAACACCAATAATGAGAAAATTTTCGAGCTTGAAGCTAAGAATATTGAAAAGGAGAAGGAATTAAGCATGAAAGATGAGCAAATCACCTATCTTAGCACTAAGCTAGCTAAAAGTGAAAATGAATTTAAGACGCTTTCCCAAAGTCTAAAAGAATGCCATTCCAAGGCACAAGAGCTTCAATCGAATATTGCTTCAAAGGAAAACTCTATTAAAAAGAAAGATGAGGAAATTTCAAAGCTCAGGACTTCCAATGAACAAACTTATGCAAACCATGGTAAGATATTTTAATTCTCTTAACCAATAACAAATATACCTTCTTAATCAAACAATTTATACGAACACATTTTTTATTTTGATTTCCTTTCATAGAAATTGCTCAGAAGAATTTAAAAATGTGTCAAACTAGTTTAGAAAGGACACAAAAAGAAATTGCGGCAAACCAAGCCAAAAACGATGCAGAACACTACAACAATATTGAGGATCTTGAATGGGAGCTCGAGATGCTCGATCAGCTGAGTATGTTCGGATAGTATTTTAAAACATGAATGCTTTTCGTTTTCTATTATGAAATGGCAAGCAAACCTGATAACAAAAAATAATGAGCCTAAACAAAATGCAGAAAATTCTGTTCTCTCGGCGAAACAGCTACGTCGTTTATATATAAAAATTTTTTTATATAAAATCAGAAAATATTTTATACAAACAATATTTTAAAGCTTTTATATCGTATGTATTTTATTTCCTTTGATTCAGAACAATGTCAAGCTGATTTGACTTGCAGTAAAAAAGATATTGAACAACTCAAACAAAATGTAGGGAAAGCTAAAATAACTGAAGGAAAGCTAGGTTAATTTCAGTTTTAAATTAATAGTATAATATTTTAAAACAGGTTTTAATTAGTTGCTTTCTTTAGCCAAATGCGAATCATTGAAGAAAACTGTTGAAGGCAATTATGAAGATCTAAAACAAGAAACCAGAAAGATTGAAGTTCAAGAAAAGAATAGCAGGGAGCAAAGCAATGCATTAAGTAAGTATGTCTCCATAGATAAGTTCTGATTAAAGTCCTCTTACACAGGTCAATGTCAATCAACCCTCGCTTCTTGTCAAACGAAAACTTCAAGCCTTGAAGGAGAAGTCAAGCGAAAAGAAGCGGAAAACAAGAATTTAAAGAGCAGCAATGAAATATGCAATAGTTCTTTAGGTAGATATAGTCTTCTTCATTTAATCTAACAAATTTACAATTTAATTTGCAATTTTAAGATAGGTGCGAGTCCTCAAGAAGAACAGTGGAAAGAAATTATGATGATCTTAAGAAAGAATCGAAAAAGAAAGATGCCCAATTTCAAGGTTTCGGTGATCAGTTCATCACATTAAGTAAGTACAACTATTTTCTACTACTGCTACTATTTTCAACATACAACATTCTTCATTTGCATTTCTTGTATTCAGGTGAATATCAACGGAATATGACTTCTTGCACTACGAGAATTGAAAAATTACAAGGTAATTTCATTGAGGATCACTTAAATACAATATACATCTTAATATACATTTTATCACGCAAAAACTTGCCTGTCGGACATTAATTCCTGTAAAAGTGAAAATGGGCAAATTGATCAGAAAAATAAAGATTTAAATATCGGCTTAGGCAGGCATAATATAATTCAGTATAAAAGGATTATTTTTAATTGATCATGACTAATGTTTTCTTTTAATTAGGTCAGTGAAACAATGAAATACAAAGAAAATTGACTATTTGCAATGAACAAAAAGGAAGCCAAACATATAAATTAGGTATATTTAACCGTACTCCGTAATCTGAATACCTTACGTAATCTTTTGTGGCTTCTTTGGAGAAGAACATTGTTTAAAAATCATACAAATAACAAAGACTTTACACATAGTTCTATTCATTAAACCTTTTTTCTGCCTATAATATCCGTAAAATATATCCGTAAATTCTTAAACTGTGTTAAAAATTAAAATTTTTTCAGCACAATGTGAAAGCGAAAAACGAAGCACACAAACTAGTGTTCGACAAATAGAATGGAGACTTCAAAACTGTGTGAACAAACAGCAAAGACCGCTCAACTCTTTAATCAGCAATACCTTTAATCAACAAAGGCCACCGGTCCAACCAAGAAAGCCACCCGCCACGGCTCTACCCAGTAGTTGCTCGAACTCGACAGGGATTGCCTCCATTAGACTTTCATCTGGGAATCAGATTCGCGTGCGGTGCAATAGTTATATTGCTGGCCGCGGTTGGATAACTATTCTGCATCGCTTTAGTGGATATTTGAGCTTTGAAAAAACTTGGATAGAATATAAAAATGGATTTGGTCATTTATATGGTGAATCTTTTCTAGGGCTGGAAAACATTTACCTTTTAACAAATTCGAAACAACACGAGTTATTTATCCAGCTCACTGATGAAAATAATGTTATATACAACGTACGTTACGACAACTTTAAGATAGGAAATGAACAGAGTCAATACAGATTGGAGTCACTTGGAAAGTTCAGAGGCGCTGTTACCGATGACTTATCATGGCATATCAAAATGCCATTTACAACTCCCGATCGGGATATCATTAATGGCTCGCGTGGATGCGCTTCTGAGAGAAGAGCTGGCTGGTGGTACAGTCCAATATTCTGTACATTCACGTGAGTAAAACGCTTTCTGAAAGTATCAGTATTAATTAACATAATCTCAACAGTAACTTACATGGGCAATACGGCAGTCAATTCGTCTGGTACGATGGGGAACGTCGTTATAGACTGAAGGAAGTTCGTATGATAATTCGCCCCAAGTTTCCAACTAAACGACGAATTTAATGATTATTCAATATAGTAACTACATACGGTTCTCAAAACCAAAAGCCATGTTTTGCAAAACAACTACAATATCACTGTACTCGCCTTGTTTATAAACAATTTTGTTGAAGAAAATTTACGAATTAAAAATGAATTTAATTTCAATTCAGATTACATGAGCTTTGAGACAATTAATTGTTAACACTTTGAAATGGTTAAGTATGTATGTGTTTCCTGCCTAAAATACTGGTTGTCAAGCACCTTCAACTCAACAGGATATGCTACAATAGATTGTAATTTAGGTTATTTTATTCAAGGCTCAATTTCAACAATTTGAGCATTTGAGAGTCTTTTTCTCGCCTTTTATTGCACAGCATGCAGTCGGTATCTTTTTATTTATATTGTATTACTGCGTTATCTGCACTTGAGAACTGCTTGGAAAATATTTCGTGAGAAGAAATAAAACTGTCAAAACGCAAAACACACATAAGCATACATAAATAAACAGCAGCATATATTTTGCAGTCGGTTGTCGTCAGAAAAAAAGCCAAAGCCAAGAAGTGGAGCAGGAAGGAAGCCAAAATAGTTGTGTTGAAAGTGAGAGAGACTGTTCGTGATTCATACACACCCTGTGAATAGTTTTGAAAATATATATATATAATTACAGATAGTCATTTGTGCCTATTAAGGTATATTTAAAGTTAATTTATTCCAAAAGAGTTTCGTCTTGAAGAACGTGCCTCAATATACATTTAACCCTTATGTGTGCAAGGTATCTAAATGTCTGCCGAGCTCTTTGCCAATATGAGAGTGCAAATTCGTCTCGGCTTTTGTCTAGCTCGCACCGAATTTTATAATGTGCATATTTTATAACATGCTTATGCGTTTTCTACACCTCTCTTTCCACTCCTCCGCTTCTTTTCGTGTCCTTACCAATCTGAAAACTAGCAGAGAAGCTACAGTCGAAGGCGCACGACTGTGATATACCCACTACCTGGCTGGGATAACTATTCGGAATTTGTGTTGCATACTGTCAGGAAGTGGCTTTGAAATCAGTTCATTTTTTAATTAATTTTTAAATAACTTTTATGTTTATCAAGCGATCGCAACTAAATTTCATTAAATCATTTGGTGTTTGGTGGTTACTAAAAACGAACTATCTAACATTAAAATAACTCTTAGAATTACGCTTTTATCAATTTACGGGGGTGAAAGTGGGCGTGGCTAAATTCTTAAATAAACTTGATCTGCGTGCAATAAAAACAAAAACACTGATAACAAACTTGGTAGCTCTAGCTAATATAGGCTTTAAAATCTAGTTTTTATACGGACACACGGACAGACGGGCATGGTCTGTTGAAGCAGATTCAGAATATATATAGTTTGTGGTGTCTGCCACGCCTTCTTCTGCCTGTTCCATACATTTTCAGTTGGCACGAAGCTATCATACCCTTCTGTCCTATGGGTAGCGGGTATAGAAAGTCACAAATACTCCAACTTTTTCGTGCACTGGCAGAGTTGCAAATAATGCAACAAGTCTGGCTGTCAGGCTATTTTGGTTGCTCTGTTGTTGCCATGTGTGATGGCAGAGTTAACGATAAGTATCGAATAGAGTTGAGAAACAGCTGAAAGTCAATTAAAAAAATATTTGGTCTTATGTGTAGAACTCTCAACAGCAAATGCATCACAGTTTCAATACTGAAATACCGTTAAGTTTCAATTTTCTCGCTGTCATCTCAAACACCTTTTGCTCCTCTCCTTGCGATAGTTTCCTGTGCGGCACTCTAAAGCTTCCGCGCTGTTACTGACAGAGAATGCTGGCAAAGCGAACTTTTCGACACATTTAACCGTTGCATTTGTGGGCAAAAGAAACCGAAGAAGAACAAAGAAAACGAGAAGAGAAACACCTATACACACACATACAATGAGAGCAGAAAAACTTCAGCGGGTGTCATAAGAAATTTCCATATTTTATTGCTCGCTTTCGTGACAAATTTGTCGAGTCCTTCGCATTGCCAGTCCGAATGCGAGGCGAAAAGATTTTATTAACTAATCTGTCAGTTTGGTGGAAGCTGGCAATCCTGGCACAATCCTCGTACAATCCTGGCGCCTGGCATTCTGCAGGGCCGCACGCAAAGTGCAATTTCCGGCGGAAATGTGACACCGCCGAAGGATTTTGTAATCTAATTTTAATGATTTTGCTTTGGCTGCATTTCCCGCGTCGAGGCCAAGTGCCACGTCCGATGTGAACGGAATGAGGAGAAGGCAACAAAAGAGAGATAGAGAGAGGGGGAGAGGAAGCTCGTCCCAGATTCGATTTGCTCGAGCTTCGGCGTCGGGACAAATTTAGCAGCTAACCCAATTTGACGTTGATTTTCAGCTCCTTTTCGAGTTTGTGTTTGTCCTCAAGAAATTGCAGGCGCCCCGAAATATTAAATTAAAACAATTTTCGTCCTGCTTCTTTCTTTTTCTTTTCTCATTTTTGCTTTACTCATTTTCACTGTCTGCTCTGCATGTGACAAAACGCCATCTCGAAAAAAAAAGTTCGCCTTCTTTGTGCCCCTCCCACTCGTGCATAGGACGCTAATGACGTCAGTGGCCCGCCTTCCCTGCCTGCCTGTCTGCCCCGTGCTGCGTCTTCCACAAATTAGCTTCACAAAGTTTTCGGCTCAGCTGAGGCTACAAAAACGGGGCATGGCAACCGGCAGGCGGCTGGACTGGGGCGTCGAGTTGACATCTGTGTTCAAAGTTAAAAATTAAACGAGCAGTCAAAGCAGCAGTTCCTAGAGGAGACCCCTGGATTGGGACTGAGAGAAGGTCCTGAAGATTGGGATAAGGCAGAAGGAGCAGGCAAACCTGGCGTCAAAGAAACTGAAAGCTGATTAATGAATAAACGCAAAGTAGGAGAAGGTGAGGCGCATATGAGTTTTAACACTGTTGCCTGGTGGGGCCTCTGCAAGTCTGTGTGTGTGTGACTAATTAAAGTAATTATATAAATAGATGAAACTCGCAGAAAGTTCAAAATGTGCAGGTTATTTCAACCGTGTAACTGAGATAGAAACTTGGCAACTTCAGTGAGAATTTCACATTTCATTGCCATCAAAAGGAATGTTTTTGACTTTTCAAATAGAAACGTTTTTCAAGACGTGCTTAAAACTGTGAAATGTACTTTTTGAAATGTATAGAAGGTATTTTCAATTTTAAAATATGTTCTGAAAAATAAAACGAACGTTTGCAATAATTAACGGCGCAAACTGAAATTTAGCAAAAATATAAGAAAAGGTTGCCCTAAAAAAGCGACAAAGCCTAAAATAAACCAGGTTTAAATTCAATACAGAGAGTACTCAAATAAATGATAAAACAAACTAAAAAAAAAAATATCTTAATTGAGAAATAAATGTATGTTTTCTTATGAAGAAAAATTTTGACCTTCAAAAGATCTTAATTAATCAGTGCCAGTCAAAGTTACACATAATGTACTGCATCATTTTATATCAGTAGTATTGAAGGAATCTGAGGAAATGAAAAAACTGTAAGTAGAAAAAAGTTTTTAACAGACCGAAACTAGCTTTCGTTTTCCTTTCAATAATAATTGTTTAGCTTTTTTTAACCTCCTTAAATTAATGAAATTTGAATTAAGCATTCACTGAACAGTTGCTGAAAATGATCAAAAAGCAATTTTCATATTTAGGTTTTGATATTTCAAAGCCAACTGCAAACTAGTCACAAACAATTGCAATAACATCGCTCATCGCACGCACTGCAATTGTCAATTACGCTTTCGTATGCAGCACATACGAGTACATATTTAGTTCCAGCTCATTGGCTTGCCAACTCAATACACAAAGTAGTGCCATGAATTGCCCATAAATATGCAACTTATTTCAAAAAACTTTTCAATTAGCAGCTGTCCAAACGGGAAAGGGGGAAAAGGGGGCATGATGTGTGTAAAAAAAAAACAGCAAAAATTTTGGCTGCATCTGCTAATATTCAATAATTTGCTAGGCAATTTCGGAACGTATTTCGAAATGCATTTAAGCACTTCCCTCTCTCTCCCCCACACACATCCAACTGGCAACAAAGCTTGTCAAAATGATAACAAGCAAACAAGAAATCGGAATATGCATGCGAGGTGGCAACCCTGGTAATGCTTTCGCTGCAGCTGCCGCTGCCACTGTTGCTGCATTTGGCTCTAATGAGTTTTACCATATTCGTTGCTTGTTTGCTTTCTGGTCAAATTGTTTGCCATGGTTTTTGGCTGATGAGGCAGACAGACATGGCGAGAGA
Source organism: Zaprionus africanus (assembly GCA_018151435.1). NCBI lineage: Eukaryota > Metazoa > Arthropoda > Insecta > Diptera > Drosophilidae > Zaprionus > Zaprionus africanus. The sequence goes on along the minus strand of JAECXB010002307.1, from coordinate 11,126 downwards.
GAGATAGGAGAGGGAGAGAGGGAGGGAATGCGGCCAATTTGGTTTGCGAGAAATGGAAATGCCTGTTCTTTTTTTTCCACTGTGTCTAATTACAAAATATCGCGCGGCCACATGCAGAAATTGATGTTGATTACGGACAACATTGCGGGCTACACGGGCAGCAATTGTTGTTGAGGGCAATGCGGATTGTTTGCTGCCAGTGAGTTGCAACAACTGTTGCCAGTGACCCTAGATGAGCATAGCCTGAAACATAGGGAAACATTTTTAGCAATTTTAATTCTTTTTAAATAGAACCTACTTAGCAAAAAGGCACAAGAAAGTGTAGCCAACTTTAAGAATAGATAAGTCAAAAGTAAGTTATTTTATTTTTGATATTTAATAATACATAAGTTTTCAATAGCTTCCTTTACAGCCTTTCTTATTTATTATTTCCTTATTTCTTCTCAGTTTTCTTTGCATTCAATACTTCAACAACTCCTTAAACATTCTTTAGAGTTCCTTGCTTTCCTGCTTCCCAAACTAATCTCTTAGCTCGGCAGTAAACCTCTTCAATGAACTTCAATATATTTGTGCATTAAATACTTATTATGGCGAAAGAAAATGGCGACGAGCACACGTATCTCTCTTTGAGTTTTCCTTATTTTCACTCGATCAATTTTGAAAAGTACTTGGGCCAATTGAATTGCTGAGGCAGCACACACAATGTCCGTGCATGGGCAACAGCATTTCTTCTATTTACAATGTCTATATCTGTGTTTCACAGTCCCAGCTTCACCTGCCGTTGGCATTCGCCTTGGCTTTTCATGCACACTTTCCCTCCCTCTCTCTGTTCCCCACCTTGCTTCTTTTCCGCCCGCCAGTTTCCACTTGGCAGCACAGTAAACAGTGCAACAAAAAGATTTTTCTAATATAGAAATCGAATCGTAGGACGCGCAATATTTCTAATGGCACCTCAGAGATTGCCAGACAGACAGACAGAGAGAAAGAGAGAGAGAAAGAGAGAGAGAGGGAGGAAGGCAGCGCCAGTTCAATTGGAAAATGTTCAAAGGATATGAGGTGTCAACTGATGAAGATGTGCCTGGGCACTTCGGACCTCAGCTGGCCAGCTGAACTGGCCTGGACACAGGCAAAGTGACATCGTCATCTTTGTGTTGTCCTTTGCAATGCACTTGAAATGAACTGCAAGCGACAAGAAAGCTGGCAAAAGGTTGCCAACAATCACAGATGATGCCTGCAAAAAAAAACAACAACAAAAACAACATTGCAATCACTTAATTGGCGATCTTATACAGTGGAAGAACATGTTTGCAAATTGATTAAAGGTTATCATTTACAATTTAACTTTGGAATCAACTTGAGGTTGATTTGCAAACAAATTTAAACTTGCTTTGAGAAGATAATATTTATTTATTGTTAATTAAATATGAAATCAAATCAGACAAGGCCTCAAAACCTTTAAAAAAGTTAAAGTTCGCAACGAAGTTCATGCATTTCGAGGGAAGATAGAAACCCTTTAGCTAGAGTTATAGGTTGCACTATAATATTAAATACTTTAAAGTTATACGAAGAGTATATAAAGATATAATCCTATATAATATAAGACGAAATCATAGACTGTTTAAAGTAAGTTTCTAGTTGAAAATCTAAAGATTTCTAACCAGCGAAAGAAGTTTAAAATTTTTCAGCTTTCATTCAGCATTTAAAGCTCTTCGAATGTGCCTCAAGTTTTTAACTTTAAGGACTCTTAAAGCTTTGTAATTTACTTGCAATAATATTCAGTTGCTTGGCGCACAATGATATCCTTGACCTCTGTGCGGCCAATCAATAATCTCAATAAATTGTATTAATCATACGCACTGTCGAACAACTTAAAAAGCTTTTTACAAATTCGCAACGCATTTTCGCACTGTGTAATGGCGGCACTTCCGCAACGGAAGCCCGCAAACTGGGAAACTCTGAGAGAGAGACGCACACAGAGATAGAGAGAGAGAGAGAGAGTAACAGAGAGGAAGTGAAGAGAGGAGGGAAGCGCAGGCACCGCAGCAGGCTCGAGACAGGCAGAGAGGAAAGAGGCGCGATTCGAAAAATATTAAGTGCCGCAGCAAGGCCAAGTACTTAGCGCAAACAAAATACTCGTGTGAGGGCGCAGGGAAGGGCAGGGGGAGAGGTAAGGAGAGAGCGAAGCAAAGGAAGCCATGGAATGTGCAAACAATGAGAGAATGAACCCGCTAAATATGGCAGTGGGGAAGCAGAGGCAGAGGCAGCGACAGGAATTCAAAACAATGTCCTGTTGTCGAAGCGGAGGCTTCAGTTTCAACTGGCAAAAGGGGGGAGAGGGAGGCGTGGCACAGCTCCCTGCCGCCAGCGCGTTTGTCGGAACTGTCACATTAAAATGGATGATTTATTTGTGCTCTTAATTTATTGCGCCACAGCCAGCGGACCGCCGCGGTTAGTCGAAGGCAATTGCTGCCACCGGAGATGGAGATGGAGCCTGGATGTGGATGTGGAGACCATTCCGGCGATGGCGCGGCAGACAGTTCCCCCCGGCCAGGATATTGAGTACGCGCAATGCATGAGCGAGTGGCACCGTGGCACGGAGCCAATGAACTCGCACAGCGGGGCTAATATAATGAATTTTACACGCTGCCATCGCACTTGGCACTTAATAATCGCATTAGGGCGCTAAGCAGCTCGCTGACAACAGGGGGAGCATAAGAGAGAGAGAGAGAGGGGTGAGTGGAGGAGAGAGGTACCCAGAATGTGGTGCTGCTTTATCAGCTCGTCTAATGTTTTATTGTTTGCTTATTGCTACAAATAATGCTCTCGTTGTTCCCCCGTCGTCTGCTTTGCTTAATGTGCTCGACAAGTGTGTCAGATAAATTCTGCCTGCCACTGTGCGCACACACACACACACAAACACACATAGGGATACGTATTATCTTCGTTATGCCGGCTGTGATAAGTGCAGGTGTATAATTAGCACGTGGGGTCATTTGCCGGGGCAGGTCATCAAATCAGGAGAATAAAGCGAGCCGACTCGCTCGACAGACATTAATACGCCGTGCAAAGGCAGGCTAACAATGGCGGATTCATTTCTTGTTGATACCCCCCTCCCTGCTCTACTTCTGGCCTGCCACAAAAGGCTTTGTGCGCGAACAGCTGGACGGGATTGCTACAGCAAATGACGCCCATTGCGAAGGGTATGTTTTGTGATAAGAATTATGAGGAAATAACAACTTCTAAAAATGGCCTGAATTTTGGGTTAATTAATCGTTAATATGACCATTTGTTATATTTTATAGTTTGCCTTTGTTGTGGAAATTTTGAGGGGGAATTTTATTTATATTTTTATTTTAGAAATGTTAAATAAAAATAAGGCTACCTTCTTCATGTAGATGCTCCTTGCCTTTCCCTTATAAAATATAATGATGAAGAATGCACAAAATAATACCTCGAACACTGTCTAACTGCGGTTAAGTTATTTCTAAAGTCTTCATACAAAACCTCAATTTCGTCCGATTGTTCCTATGGTAGCTATATGTTGTAGTGATCCGATTTTGATGCAATTTATATTTGCACATTATATAAGTGGAAAAAGTATTTTTTTCATAAACTTGCTTGCAATAACTTGACAAATAACAAAAATCGGCCGATAGTTTGTATGGCAGCTAAACGATATATCGGTCCGATCCGGCTCGTTCCAACTTATTTACAGCGTGCAGCAATAAGAAGCATGGGTGCCAAGTTTCATCAAGATAGCTCTAAAACTGAGAGACTAGTTTGCGTTGCAGTAGACGAACATTGAATATACGGACAAACGGACAGCGCTAGATCGACTGCCCTCATGATACATTGTAGATGTAAACAGATTTATTTACTACACCAAACTCAAACTGGGGCTGGTAACCTAGTTGTGTTAAAGAACTCCTTGAACTGCAGAACTCTTCAATAATAATCTCAAAGTTGCATTGGCAAAAAGAAAAGAAAGAGAGAGAGAGAGAAGGAGATAGCAAGCTAGCTTGCCTTGTGCTGGCCACATAAATTGCTAGTAAATTATTGCAAAATCTATTGTTTCATTTGAATTGCGTTAATAAATCAGCGAAAAATTATCTGCTGCAATAATGTTCTGGTTGAATTTTCGAGTGCGGCTGCACAGCTGCCACGCCCATCTATCCAAGTCAAGTCAGCAAAGGGAGAGGCAGAGGAGGAGACAGAAGGGAACGCCCATTCATTCGACAGTTGCACAGAACTGTGTAATGAACATTTATGAGGCAATTTCCTTGGCAACACACACGCGCACACACACACACACACACACACAGACTAGCACAGAGTGACTCACACAAACAGACAGACAAGCACACGGACACACAGAGTGGAGCACAAAGACAGATGACAAACCGTCGGCACCGGAGACGTTGCCTCGAGTCGCCTCGCCCAGCCTCGTCTAGCTCGAGCTCCTTTTTTCTCTCTCTCTCTTTCACACACTTGTCTCTTGATATTCTCTTCTCTGTTCGCCTTCGTCGCCGTCTTTGCAGTTCGCAGAATTCTGGCGAACATGGCGCAGAACTTTTTCTGCTCCACTTATGCCCAAACTAATTAAGTGCAGGAAAAAGTTACCATTTCCTTCCCGTTTACAACTGCCGGTCGCCGACTCTGGACCTCCTCTGTTTTGTCCTCCATGCAGAGCGCCCTTCTCCCGCCCACCCTCTTCCTTTTCCGACCAAATGCAGCTCTGTGCAGGAGCTGCTCTCCTTCTCTCCCTCTCTCTCCCTCTCTCCCCGTGACTGCTTCCTGTCTTTGGCTCTGGTGTATGACAAGTTGTAGCATTTTTTGACACTAGCCAAGGGGGGGTAGGGAGTAAGGCTGGGCATTATGCTTAGCCAGAAGCTGTCGGGCGCCCGCATTAGGGGCCCCAACGCATTCTGTTTGCAACTGTCGCTGCTCTCCAAATATTTAACAGTCGCTCCACTTGGCGCTGATAGCCCATTCGGGCGTCATAATAACGAAGATAAATGTTGCAAAAGTTTGCTCGCAATACACGCCCATGGGTGGAGCCCGGGGGGGAAGGGATCAGGGTTCGAGGCAAAGCCCGCGACCGACCTCTATACGATTTCTAGTTGCATTGTGTTGCATACTTCTCTGGGACCTTTGCAAATAGTTGAGAGAGAGACTGGAACAGAGAAAGACAGTTAGAAGAGCTATACAGAGTGCGAAAGAGTCGGGTACAACAAGCGCATGAGTGAGAGGCATGCAATGACAACGTTCCTAACTATGCGTAAAACAAAAGTTCGTGAGATTTTTGCGTTGCAAACTTTTTAGGGTCTGCCTTGTGGTGGATTAATGTTTGCCAAATAAATTCGCTTGTTTGTAAGCCACAGATTAATTTCTATAAGGTACAACACGTACCTCAAGGATATAACTAGGCAGATCTGTAGACAAAAAAAAAAAAGAGTTGAGGAAAGATATGAAAAGAAATAAAGTTTGATTTATAATTCTCTTCATTAATTTCATTATTGTTATATTATTGTTATTATTAATTTATTATTATTATTAATTTTTATATGCACAAATTTTTATTTATATGTTTCACTTATATTTGAAAATATTTTATTAACAATAATAATAGTATATAATAATAATATTAATACTTTTAATAAAATTTACACACAAAATATAATTAAAATTAATCAAATTTAATTTATTATTATTATAATTTAATATAATTTATTATTATAATTTAATAAATTATTATTATCATTTAATAGAATTATAAAAAATTTATTTCTATGTTTTTTACATTTATTCTTATTTTTTATCATATTTATTATCATGATCACTTCTAACTCTTGCAGAGTATTTTAAAACCGACGCTAGAAAGTATGCAACATTAAATGCTTCTGACTAATTTGCAGTCGCCTCAAAATGTTGACATGGCAAATCGTTAGAACTTAAACAAGACAATGGGAAAGCAATGCGCGCAGCAGTGCAGGAAGAGGGTGAAGGAGGGGGTGGGTAAAGAGTCTGTCATGGTATTCCTGAACGGAAGATGGGCACAAAACTAATGCGCTCGGGCTGCCGCTGAAGCTTTTTGCTTCATTTTACTTGCAAGTTTAATGAGAACTCGACGCGACAGTTTACACTGAATGCTCGTTAGTTTTTCGGCTGAAACTTTAGCTGGAGCCACGCTTGCTTTCCCCTTCTCCCTTCCCTCTCTTTGGTCTGTGCAGCCAGTACATTTTTGGCAATGCAATTCACAAATTTCAGAGCAGTTTCCATGTGCAAGTTGCCAACTGCTGTTGGCCACGTCAAATCTGCAGCGTGTCCATGTCCAAGTTCCTTGTCGTTCTAGTTGTCGTTGTCGCTGTCCATTGTTCTGGCTAAGCGCAGATCCAAATGGCGTCGTATTTTCTTGATTTATGTCTGTGCGTTTGGTGAGCGCAGCAACAACCTTGCAGATACCCTGTAAGTGAAGCAACAGTCGGGCATGCTTAGCACGAATGCACGTAACTGCGAGAGCGTAACTTGAGGTTAAGCAGTGCCAACTATCAGCGTCCTTGATGCTGCTGCTCTTTAATTAAAAAAGTAAAATAGATTGGCGCATACAGAGCGCGTAATTCTTTTAGATTGCAGCAGCACTTGAAGCATTTGATTGCCACCAAGTGATAAATTATGGCAAAAAGGGAGCAAAATAAAAGACAATCGAAGCCGAAGCCATTTTACTCTCGTCGCAATGGCATTAGCGGGAAATGTCAATCAATGGATTGGATTAAATAGGAAAACATAATTCACGCAACCAAAGCGACGGGAATAAATTATAGAGGAAGCTTCGAACGAAAGAGCTCACTGAAAATTTTAAGTTAACTTTGAGTTGAAGTTTTGAACTTCTCAAACTGAAAGCATATTAAAGCTTTTTAGAGAATCTTTAAGCTCACTGAAAATATGAACTCTTCAATCTATTTTAAATGTAAAGCTCACATTGAGTGGAAATTTTCAACTTATTAAGCTGAAAGCACATTAAAGCTTACGCGAGAGCTTTAAGATCAATGAAAATATAAACTCTTTAATCTTTATAAAACGTAAAGCCCACTTTGAATTGAAATTTTGAAGCTTTTTTAACTAAAAGCACATTAAAGCTTACTCAAGGGCTTTAATGCTCAATGAAAACTTATCTTAACTCCGTCATCTCTCACCAAGGGTTGAAATTTATATAGCTCATACTGAAACCACATTAAGTTACTTCAGAGCTTTAAGCTCACTGAAAACATAAACTATTAGATCTACATCAAACTGAAAGCACATTTAAAGCTTAGTCAAGAGCTTTAAGCACTTATACGGGACAAGCAAAATAAAGCAAAAGTTTCCATGACAATGAGCACTAACTAAATATAAATCTGCTTGAGCTTAAAGCTCATTAAAGCTGTCTCTGAGTTTCATTTGAACTCTGCAGCAACTGGTGGGAATTGAGAGAGATCCCCACTCGCCTGAATTACTTTTCAAGTTTTCCCCTATGGTTATCAATGCTGCCCTTTCTAAATACCCTTTGTGCTTGCCATTTTACATGGATAGAGTATACAAAAACTGATGAGAGGGCGTTGCTTTTAATGGCTGCTCATATAAATAAACCGTCGCTCAAGTTGACAGCGCATTTTGTGCAACTTTCTTCTTCTTCTTGGGCTCCCTCTTATTTTTCTGCTTGGCTGGGGACTTGACTCTGCCAGCGTACTATGATATTCCCCACACACACACACACACACACACACAGAAGCCCCCTTACACACATGCAGACATGCATACATGCGTATAAAGTAGCTCTATAAAAATAACTCACAGATGCTTTCAATGAGACGAGGCAAAAAGAGCTCGGAATAGGAAACAGAACTGAAGGCGAAATCCTTGCAAAGTTCAAGCATCCGCAGCCTTTTGGCTTCTGCAAGATGAGTCGCCAGAGAGAGAGGGCAGAATGGCTTAAGAAAATAGTTCATACGCAGCGTGCGCCGCGTGTTTCACATACCACAAATAGCAGTCAGCACCCAAATGGACAGACAGTAAGACAGACCGAGTGGCAGACAGAGCCAACGACTGTGGAAGCAAACAAAAGTTGTCTGATGAGTCTGCAATGCTGACAATATTGCACGCCTTGAAATTTTCAGCTCTTCCGCCTCTGCGAGTGCATTGAATGACCGCATTATTTGTCAACAAACGTCACTTGAACGTTTTTTATTCGTCTTCCTAATGTGTTGGGCAAATCCCTCTACATTATAATCATATTAAGTAATTGGAGCACTGTGAAGGAGCTTCCAGGACAATCACTTTTGCGAGCAATGCAAGCTTATTAAATTCAAAGTAAATCGATGAATTTTTCATTTGCTGACTAGACAGTTCCTTAAACTAAACAAAACTAATATCAGGAACATGCCTAACGAAATTTATACATACACTTCAATAAACTTTAACAACAATTTCATTATGTAACTTATGCTAAAGAGTTGTCTCTTTTTCTGACATTCTCACAGTGTAGCCCTTCAATTCGACAGCCCATAAGTTCTCAAAGTAAATAATTTAAGTTACCACTGCGTAACTGTCAATGCATAATTCAAACACAAAGTTCAGGAAAAAAAAGTGACAACTTAATTGAAAATCGAGTCTTCTTGGGGAGCACTATAAAACCCCATGGGCAACGCGATGGGGCAATCACTTGGCCAGCAAAGTTTCACCTGGAAACATGCTCTACAAACTGTTTCCCCGACTGCGAGTGAGCTCTCTCGCCGAGCAGGTGAGATCACGCGATGCCTTCGTCTATCTGGATCGGGGCATGCAGGTTGCTGGCTGGATACCGCCCAAGAATAAATGTCATCGCAAGTTGTACGCCTTGTGGACAGCATTAACCACTCTGCTGGTGATCGTCTTGTTGGATGTCTCCCTGTTGGTCAGCTACTTCAATGATCTGTCCAGCTTCACAGCGGGTCAGTTTCTGACCTCGCTGCAAGTGGGTCTCAACTGCTTCGGCTCGAGCATCAAGGCCTGCTACACCTTTGCGGGTGTCAATCGATTTCAACAGGCCAAGGAGCTGCTCGATCGCATGGACCAGCGTTGCCAGAGTGCGGCACAGCGAAAGCAGTTGCATCTCTGGGTGGCACGTTGCAATCAGTGCTACATGTGCTACCAGATCATGTATTCTTTCTATGCGATATCCACATTCCTTGCTGGTGCTTACAGTGGTCACCTGCCATGGAAACTCTAAAATCCTCTGATCGATTGGGAGGCAAGCAACCTGAACTTCTGGCTGGCCTCAACGTGGGAATATATCTGGATGTCTGGCGCTGTGCTGCAGGATCAGATGGCGGATGTGTATCCCATTATATATTTTCTCATTCTACGCATGCATATTTCGTTGCTCAAGGAACGTCTGCAGCGCCTGCGCATCGATCCACGTGAGTCGGAGGATGAGAACTATGCTGAACTCATAAATTGCATAGAAGATCATCGCTTGATAATCGAGTGGGTTTAGTTTACTTGAGTAACTCTAGACTATTTCGCATAATTTCTCTTTATCTCTTTCTTAAAGATACTGCAACACCTTGCGCCCTGTTGTATCCGCTACGATTTTTGTACAGTTTCTTCTCTGTGGCATCGTCATTGGTCTCTCTGTCATCAACATCGTATTCTTCTCGAATCTTTGGACTGGCCTGGGCACTGGCATTTTCATCTTTGACTTGCTGTTGCAAACCTTTCCCTTTTGCTACATTTGCAACATGATCATAAAGGACTGCGAGGAGCTCACATACTGTCTCTTTCACTCCAACTGGCTGGGTGCCGATCGTCGCTACAAGAGCACCTTCCAATACTTTCTACAAAACATACAGCAACCCATTGTGCTGACTGCCGGAGGTGTCTTTGTCATATCGCTGAGCACCAATATTGCTGTGAGTTGATGAACTAAATGATACTATTTATTATGGTATAGAGTTTACTCTATCATTATCTTCTCTTTGCTTTATCAGGTCGCCAAGCTGGCATTCACTGTGGTCACCTTCGTCAAGCAGTTGAACATTGCCGAGAAGTTTTACGAGTAGGAGATGAGGGAAGTCTTCGCTGAGTTTGTCTTCTTGTTTGTGCTAGAAAAGCATAACTCATATTGTTTATATATATTATATATATATTGTATATGCTTCTTTTATATGTAAAATATTGTTTTGTAAAATAAATCTCTTTTAAAATATTCATTTGCTGGCGTTACAGGCTCGCCTGTAAAACGGACATGCCCTCGCACACTGCCTTGTAATAAAGTGCAAACAAGCAAGTGATTATTTCACAGCTATTGTTCAGCACCCGCCACACACACTCACTCACTCACACACACACACACACTCACTCCCGTTACTGGGAGGATGGCGGCCGTGGACGTAACTAAGGATTTGCGTAATAAACGAAGAATTGCCCCAGTCAGACGCAAGTAAAGTGGCTCAAACCGAAGACGAGAATTCTCTTACAGAATTCTGCAATGGAAGCTGCAACAAACTGCACAACGTAGCTGAGACACCCCTTGCTGTGTGGGCTGGGTGTAACAACAACAACGATGACCACCGCGAGAAATTGTACAGCGTGAATTTTCATTGTTGGGCAAAGAAAAAAGGCGAGAATAGCACGTTACAGTTATACAATGAACACACACGAGGGGCGAGGGGAAAGAGGAGGGAAAACGAGTAGACAAACCGCCTGGGCGCGGTGGCAACTCTGGCAATTTTCGGTGGCAAAAGGCGAAGACAACCGCCAACTGGCAACTGGCAACTGGCAACGGGTCCGCGTGCCAAGTGCGCTGAAATTTACGAGCTGCTTTATGGCCACACACGGACAGGAAGAGAGTGGACACGCACAGCAGCACACACACAGACAAACGCACACACAGACACACACACACGCGCTGGCACATGCAGCCGAATATACGAGTAGCTGGGACTCTGCTTTTGCTTTCATCCTTTAACGAAAAACTTTTCTCCTTTCCTTTTCGCTTTTTTTTGTTTTCTCTCAAGCTCTTGATTACAGGCGGCTGTAAAATTGTATTGGGATTATCTGGAGGGTACGAGCGACGGTTATTGATATTGATTAATTGTTAAAAATTTATA